>CP094634.1:2126719-4798450 GCA_023657505.1 Camelina hispida | reverse complement strand
TTTTTTTTTTTTTTTTTTTCAAGAATTTACTATTCAGAATATTCATCATATTTGGATGATTTATGAATCATGATGAGAAACGGTTCGTTTTTGAAATCAGACTTTTCGTTAGAAAAAAAAAAAAAGAAAAAACAAGACGACGACCCCAGTGTCAATATTGATGCGATCATTATTAGATTTTCAGTACGTAGTACGAATATACTATTTATATCTTTTATGAAAATTATTAGTGTACAGCTTCAACCAATAATTTTGATGCGAAAGAGTAACATGATTTGCTAATACTCGATCACATATATGTCTTCATCAATCATTTATAACCCATGCGAACTGATAATCGAAAAATTAAAACCCTAAGGATAATTATATGCTAACATACGGTTGGAAATTGTTGTCGTACGTAATAAATATTGAACCATATGTACGTATTTGACTCTTATGCATATACGACAACAATTTTCAACCGCATGTGTTAACAAATAAATAATTATCTTTAGTTTAAAAACAAAAATGTTTTGAACATGAAGAAACCAAATTGCAAACGGGTCCCCGCGTCGTCGGATGTAATATGGCCACTCCTTAAACCGAAAAGCTCGTCGTCTCTTTTCTTTGTACAGTTTAATTTGACTTTTATATTTTGCCAAAAAAATCTCGACGAGACATGGAAAAGGAAATGTAATAAATGTTTTCTTTCTATGCTTTAGGTCCAATATATATTCCAATTTTCAAAAACCATAAATATATATATAGTTATATATTATTGAAAAATACAACAATATATAGTTTTTCATATACATTCGTCATGTCATGTTGTTGTTGATGCCAGCTTATCGTAATAATAACTTAGAAAACAACTTAAAAGAGATCTTACCTTATAGCCTATAAAGATTTCCAAACGGTAACACAAAACTTTGATTATAGTTGTGTGTTGTGTCCTGTACAAACCACAAACCAATACCTTTGGAGTTTTTGTTAATCTTGCAAGTACAAGCAATTTGGTCATTTTATTTAGTTCTGTCTTTTGTAATTTTGTATCTCAAATATCAATTTGTATACGGTGACGTATACGACAACAGTTTCAAAATGTTACGTTACCAATTTATTATTATTCACTTTGATTTTTTGTTTGTAGCTATAGAAGAATCTAAGAAAGGGTCCCGGCATGTATGGGTCACTATTCAAGATTCTTATGAAAGATTTATATTTGTAATTAATTTTATATATTTCCCTCAAGTATACTAACATTATCGTAGATATGTAATGGTCCCAATTTTGGATTCAAGAAACTTGGATATATCGTAGCTTCAAATATCTTACCATTAGGAAACGTGTGACCATAAAATTTGTTTTGTTAGAATTGCGACTAAAATAGGATATGCTTAGTACAACAATAATATAAAGTTGAACCCAACTCGTCCTATACATCCTATTTACATGTTATTATGTATATGCATTGAGGCCCATCTCTAAGCCCATTTCTTAGCCCATTCGTAATAACTTTTTAAAAATAAAATAAAATAAAATAATCATCAGTCTATGAGTGTCAGACACTTCGTCGTCTCTTTTCATCACTCTCCTTTGAGAGCTCTAAAGAAGAGCTTCCATGGATGCGATCAAATGCAGCTCCAGTTTCCTCCACGGCACAAAACTCAACACTCTCTTCTCTAACCACACTTTCCCTAAAATCTCCAATCCAAATTTCAAGCGTATCTTCCGGCCAATTTCGATTTCCGCAAAGGACAGAAGAAGAAGCAGCGAAGCTGAAAACGTCGCCGTAGTGGAGAAGCCTCTTAAATCATCAGATAGATTCTTCGTTTCCGATGGACTTCCTTCACCATTCGGCGCCACCATCAGAGCCGACGGCGGAGTTAATTTCTCTGTTTACTCTGCAAACTCCGTTTCCGCCACCATCTGTTTGATTTCTGTCTCCGATCTCCGTCAGGTTAATCATACAAAGCGAGTGTTTTTTGGGTTTAACTGACATTTTTGTGAAAACCCTTTTTCTGAATTTGGGTTTTTTGATCTCACGTTGCAGAACAAAGTGACGGAGGAGATACAGCTTGATCCATCAAGGAATAGAACTGGGCATGTATGGCATGTGTTGTTGAAAGGGAATTTCAAAGATATGTTGTATGGTTACAGATTTGATGGCAAGTTCTCTCCTGAAGATGGTCACTATTATGACTCTTCCAACATTTTATTGGATCCTTACGCTAAGGTAAATTGCAAAATTGAAGTTTCTAAATCGGACCTTTTGATAGTCTCCTTGGCAGTGGCTATAACATTTTGCCTTTGGTTTGGTAGGCAATTATAAGCAGAGATGAGTTTGGAGTTTTGGGACCTGATGAAAATTGTTGGCCTCAAATGGCGTGTATGGTGCCAACTCTTGATGAAGAGGTACCATGATTTTTATTATGCTTTACTAAGAACTGCTTTTGGATTATATAAGATACTCTTTTGATAAATGATTTTGTTGACTTTGCTGCTCTTCAGTTTGATTGGGAAGGGGATATGCATCTGAAGCTACCACAGAAGGATCTTGTTATATATGAAATGCATGTGCGAGGTTTCACAAGGCATGAATCTAGCAAAATTGAATTTCCTGGCACATACCAGGGTGTTGCAGAGAAGCTTGACCATTTGAAGGTACTGGCTCTCAAACATATTCTGTTTAGAAAAACTTTGAACTGTTATTTTAGAACAAGCTTACTAGAAATAGTCTCTAGGAGAAATTTTGAGAAGTTGCTGACTATATCAGTAGATTTGTTTAACACTGAATTCGACCTTTTCTCATCATTGTGGGACAATGATATCCCAGTTGAGATCATATCGAACTGAAAATATCATCAAGTAGAGATCACGGCTGTCAACTTTTAACTGTTTACATCTTGACAGGAGCTAGGGGTAAATTGCATAGAATTAATGCCATGTCACGAGTTTAATGAGCTGGAGTATTACAGCTACAATACGATATTGGGAGACCATAGGTATGCTATTTGACCATGCCTTTGTTTAATGACACTACCTCCGCCTGGATTTTGCTCTATCTAAGATGAGCAAACTACAAAGTAGAAACACTGAAAGTTAACATATGTGGGTGATAGCATGTATAAGTAATCTCACGAATTCTTCAACTAGGATTGCTGTTGTCTCAGGAAATTTCCAATTAATGAGGGGTGAGATTACTTAAAGAAAATATCACGTATCTGAAATAGATAGATTGTGCAAGCTCTCAACCATACCATCTTTAACTCTCAGACAGTAATTCAGTGAAATGATACATATAGCATGTCTAATAATCAGGTTGTCTTGCTTGTTCAGGGTAAATTTTTGGGGTTACTCTACTATTGGATTCTTCTCGCCCATGATTAGATATTCATCGGCAAGCTCGCGCAACTTTGCTGGAAGAGCCATAAATGAGTTCAAAATTCTTGTTAAAGAGGCACATAAACGAGGAATTGAGGTGACAACTAGTTTCCAAGTAGCTAAATATTTGTTGCTAGGTTTATGGATGCAGTTCTTGATAGATTTTAAGCAGGTAATCATGGATGTCGTTCTGAACCACACAGCTGAAGGCAATGAGAAAGGACCCATTTTCTCATTTAGAGGAGTTGATAACAGTGTTTATTATATGCTTGCTCCAAAGGTAATGCTCATCAAGCAGCCATGTGTTTCTTTTGTTTCACTGCTTAGAGAATAAGAGACAATCAAAAGATATGTGGGGTAGAAAGCTAACATTTAGGGAATACAATCAAAAGATATGTGGGGTAGAAAGCTAACATTTAGGATTCCCTTTCTTCTGTCAGATAGAACATAGTAAGAACATAAACTAAGTCACTTTGCTGATTGGAAGTTCTGGTTATTGGTCGGTCTAGTAACTTATTATGCATCAGAAACCTGTGGGAACTGCCTTTTAGGTTTTCTGCATGACCTTTACATAACTCCGCTAGGACTAGAAAAGTAGTATATATTCCACCCGGTGATGATATGATTTCTAAGTCAACACTCATAATGATTTTGGTTTCCTAGTTTCTAGTCTCATACTGATGATTCTGATATGATTGTTTATTAATGAATCTAAAGTTTATGCATATTTTGTGATTTAACAGGGCGAGTTCTATAATTATTCAGGCTGTGGCAATACATTCAACTGCAATCATCCTGTGGTGCGTCAATTTATAGTAGATTGCCTGAGGTAGTTCCCAAAGTTATAGAGTAGACGTATTGCTTGGCTTTCTGTCAAATTAAGTCTCTTTATATTCATTGTTGTTAGTCTCATGGTCTCGTGGTACACATTCTAATATTCCTCTATATCTAGTGTCTAGGCTGTCTTTTTGACAAATAACTTTAGGCAATTTGTTTATGATTACATCTAGGATATAATGTAATCCTCATATTCCACCCTGGTTACGACTTTGAAGTAATTATTTTGAGTTTACCTGCTTTGTGGTGACTAAAGAAATCTTACACTAGGTTGATTTCAAAAACTTATTGATTTCAGTTAACTCCTCCTAAACCTGTGGATATCTCTCTCCTTTAAACAGATATTGGGTAACAGAAATGCATGTCGACGGCTTCCGCTTTGATCTTGGTTCAATTATGTCAAGGAGCAGCAGGTGAAAATGCTCTAGAGTACGTAATACTTGTTTGGTCCATATGTTCCTGGAATATTTATTGTTCTATTCTTGTTAGTCTTTGGGATGCAGCCAATGTTTATGGAGCTGATGTAGAAGGTGACTTGCTGACAACTGGTACCCCTATTAACTGCCCTCCAGTAATTGACATGATAAGTAATGACCCAATACTCCGTGGTGTTAAGGTGATCAACTAGCTCCCTTGATATATGTAATTAGTGATCTGCACCATATTATTTAGCATAAAACATGTGTTGTACTTCAGTATTGAGCTTCATGTGTGAATTTTCCATGTGATTTTCCAATTTATGTCATAATCTCCAATTATGTGATGATTGTTATAAAGTAATCATTTTCTTGATGTAAATACATTCACCAATGTAGGATCATTGACGACGGGATATTTATTTATTATGTTGCTTCTTTGCAAACAGCTAATAGCCGAAGCATGGGATGCGGGTGGGCTATACCAAGTTGGCATGTTTCCACACTGGGGTATTTGGTCTGAGTGGAATGGAAAGGTCAGTAAATAAATGTTCAGTTCTTGTGAGAGTTTCCGTTTCGCGTGTGCATGATATCAATCATTGTGGTAAATTTAATATTGGACAGTGACATTCTTGTCCGTTTCAGTTCCGGGATGTTGTGAGACAGTTCATAAAAGGCACCGATGGCTTTTCCGGTGCTTTTGCTGAATGTCTCTGTGGAAGCCCAAATTTGTACCAGGTAAAGTTAACTTCTATTATACTGGGGTGTCACCATACGTATCTGATCTTTATGGTGGTCTTCTTGGTTGTTTTGTCTGTGAAGTTTCATATTTTTGTATGATATCTTATTAATATTTGATTGTGTATGTGCATCAGGGAGGTAGGAAACCTTGGAACAGCATCAATTTTGTATGCGCGCATGATGGTTTTACGTTGGGAGATTTAGTAACTTACAACAATAAGGATAACTTGGCAAATGGCGAAGAGAATAATGATGGAGAAAATCACAATTACAGCTGGAACTGTGGAGAGGTAAAGATATTAGCTCTGTGCTATTGTGTGGAATTTGTCTTTTGTCCTTTTTCACAAAAGTATTTTAATATGATGGCTAAATAATCATTAAAATTATTACTAGAAATAATTTCTACCTAAATTAGCCTCAGCTGCATAAAACACAAGTTTTTAGTAGTTCTAGAAAGGTTTTTTGGAACTTCTACAGAAAACCAAATGACCTTAGCTTTCGGAATCTTGTTTTGGTCTAGTTCTTATACTCACTCAATCATATACAAGGTTTTCATTGATTAGTTGTAAATATAAAGAGTTTCTCATTATTCATAAAATAGACCGCTAAATATCAAACTGAAAGTTTTGATTGGATTATCGTTGTTTTCTCTTTCATCAGCTATATGCAAATTCAGTCTCTGTTATATACTTATATCATATGACCTTTTGTAGAATGTTTAAAAGCTGAAATGAATGGCTTAACAGTTTTACTTTCAAATTTCAATTGATTGGTATTGGGCTGCAGGAGGGAGACTTTGCGAGTATCTCGGTGAAGAGATTAAGGAAACGACAGATGCGAAATTTCTTTGTTTCCCTCATGGTTTCCCAAGTAAAGCTAGCCATTTCTCTTCTCTTTTATTTTAATTCCTGCTTAAAGCTCTTTTGATTAATGTTATGCACATTGAACTATAGTACTGGAGTAGGTCATGAGTTCAAAATAATTAACCACAAGAGAATCTAACTCCTCTAGCAATTACGTACTATGCACTGATTGTATGCATTTGCAACATGTTAAGTGGTGATTGGTATGGTGTCATGCAAAGAATATGAACTAAGGATTATGAACGTTGAGCATGATCCAATTTCTTTGTCATGCTGAACTATTTATCATCAGGGTGTCCCGATGATCTACATGGGAGATGAATATGGCCATACAAAAGGGGGGAACAACAACACTTATTGCCATGACAACTATGTAAACCCTTATGCTTTGTTTTTAGGATGATTCTAAGTTTCTTTTTTTTCTTAATCTTAACTTTCCAATAATGTTAATACAATTTTGATGCAGTTGAACTATTTTCGGTGGGATAAAAAGGAAGAAGCAGACTCCGACTTCTTCAGATTCTGCCGTCTTCTTATCAAGTTTCGTGAGTACGTAATCTTCTTTTATGAGTATGGTATTGCTTCGATGATCGGTTTCATGTAATTTCGAATCCAATAATTGACATGCTTCTTTCTTATCACCTTCTCATATATGTTGTCTTGCTTTGGCAATCCTCTGTTTCTCCCAGCTTTTGGATTTCTTTGATTTATGGGAATTATAATTGTCTTGCAGTGAATGTGAATCACTTGGCCTGAATGATTTTCCAACAGCAGAGCGTCTGCAGTGGCATGGTGTTGCTCCTGAGGTGCCAGACTGGTCTGAAATAAGTCGATTTGTTGCATTTTCACTGGTACGATTTCCTCATACCCTATCTCGCTTTGTCACTTAGGTAGTGGTATAAAGCAAGAGATTTCATTTGATTGCTCTAGGAACTGAAACCTCTAACAGGAAAGCTTCTTTTATTAGTGATGTAAACCTTTTGCTTTATATCAGGTCGATTCTGTGAAGAGAGAAATCTATGTGGCCTTTAACATGAGTCATTTAGCCACACTTGTTTCTCTGCCTAACCGGCCTGGATACCGATGGGAGCAATTTGTAGACACGAGCAAACCGAGCCCTTACGACTGCATAACACTGGATCTCCCAGAGAGAGAAACGGCGATGAAGCAGTATAGGCACTTCTTGGATGCAAATATGTACCCAATGCTCAGTTACTCTTCCATCATTCTCCTTCTCTCACCAGTTGACGGGCAGTAGTGACTGATTTTGCGTGATTTCTCCAAAAGTTCATTAAAGAAAGGAAACCACAAAGTAGTATTGGGGAATCTTCTCAAATGTGAATGAGATGCATATACGACAATTATTTGGGACATTACCTATAAAATGTATTATTCTAAAGGTTCTTTTGTGGTTAAGAAGAATCTGAATGGGGTACCTTTGGTCGGCTTGAGATATGCCCACTCATTGTCTATTCATAGATTCCTTTTATAGTCTGTTACATCCGTCGCTCTTTGAATTCGTGTAAGAACAATAAATCAAAGCTTTTTTGCTTTTTGACTAACGTTTTTAAAAAAAAATTGTTTTGCACAACAACAAATAGAGTTGTTACAAAATGCCAACCAAATCAAAATATGTAAACGACGATAAAACAGAAACCTCTCAAAAATCTTTGGGGTTTTTTTTATTGAAAAAGGAAAGAGTACACAGACCCCTGTGGAAAAATAAAAATTGTGATGGCCATACAAACAAAGACTACGTAATCTCCCAAAACCATTGACGACGATACAACAAGAAAAAATCAAGAACCAAAAGTACACAGTTCGTGGAAAATGCAAAACTCGAGACTAAAAGGATAACCAAATCTTTATATACAAACCTGTTTTTTGTTTGGTCATATCATACTTGGCGCTTTCAGGACTCTAACAGTTGTTGGACAATCTGTTCTCTGACCAGCCAGAGAGTAGTAAGCCAATATGTGAGCCGGATGCTCCATCTCTCTTATCTCTCCCAGCTGATTCACTTCTGGGACTCTTCTCGATGGAATCAGCTCGATGTTCCAGTATGGTCTAGCCATCTGCATTAGATCTTGTCCCGTCACCGATGCTCTGTAACCTTGTACCCAAAGGTATCTCAATGACGGTAATTTCTTAACCGCTGCAGCAATTGCTCGCTCGCTGAAACAACAACCTCTCATCTCTAGCTTCTGAAGATTTGGACAACCTCTTGAGAATTCCATTAGACCCTCATCTGATTCACCTACGTAACCCAGCAGCATCCATCTCACATTTGGACTGTACTGTCCGATATAACTCAATCCCACGTCGGTTAAACCACCTTGTCTCAGATAGAATGCAAACCGTCTGAGCTTCTTGCATCCAATCAAGAGGGAACGGACACCGTTGTCCAGTGGTAAATCTGTAATCCTTTCTTCCCGGTCGAGTAAGACAAGGCGGAAGTCACAGAGATTTTTCAGATATGTGCCTATGCTTTCAAGAGATTCATTAGTTATATCTGAGACATACACCGCCATGTACTCTAGCTCCTGGCAGC
This sequence comes from Camelina hispida, assembly GCA_023657505.1. Lineage (NCBI taxonomy): Eukaryota > Viridiplantae > Streptophyta > Magnoliopsida > Brassicales > Brassicaceae > Camelina > Camelina hispida. The sequence continues at coordinate 4,789,676 of CP094634.1, read as the reverse complement.
CCTGAGCCAAAGCAATAAGTCCTCTTTGTGAGACTAAGCCTTCTTCATCCTCCATTCCTTGTTCATCTGCCCCCCGTTCAATCCTCAGCCGCTTCAAGTGCTTACAGTGCTGTGCAAGAACCTCTAGACCCCTATCTCCGATTACATTCCTTGTCTGAAATACAACAAGAACTTCAGATGAATATTTTTATGTAAAAAGAACCGACCTTTGCATTCATATCCCCTATCTACCACATTTTATACTCTTAATGCTAGATTCATTGACAGTTGAATAGTGTGGAGTTGATAAGAAAATAGGTAAGTTACTAGCTTAGAAATCTATCGGTAACAAATAGGATAATAAGTAAACAATAATAGGAGGAGCATCATTTACCACTAAAGACCCAGCCCCAAATATTAAGTTAACAAGAAAAGACAGAATATTAAATATTTACCTCGAGAACTTCCAAATTTGGACACTTTTGGATTAGCGTACAGTGATCCTCAGTTTCTAGCAGTGCATAAAGCAAATCCAATTTCCGGATTTGGGCAGCGAATGGAAATAGTATTGGCATTTCATTAGGTCCCATGTAAGAGAGGCCCAGACGACATAGTTTTCGAGGGAAAGTCAGATTCATGTACTTCTCAGGCATTCCAATATCCTCATTCAAAGAGCCACCACAAAATTCTTCAAGATTAGCTGCAGCCTTAAAGAACCCAACTAGTTCCAAAATCTCAAAGTCACCGACCTTCACAGAAACCAGAGAGCGGCAATTTCTAGCTATGGTTTCCAAGTCTTTAGGGCTAATTTTGGCAAACTCCGTCATGTAGAAGTTTAAAACCTCCAGAGAAGTATTGTTCTGAGCAAGCTCATGAAGCCACTTACCATCCTTTTCAATAAAAGAACTCTCTTCCATTAACAACGTCTTTATTTTCCTGGAGAAAACAGCAGACATAAACATAAATAAAGTAAAAACCAACTCAAGATATTTGGATTTTCAGCTAAAATTGAATACACATAACTTGCAGATAAGAAACAGCACAAATGTTTATACTTCCCCAAATGAGAAATAACTGAAGATCACTGCTTTAATAACAAGCATAACAGTGGCAGAGCAATTAAGGATAAAAGACCAACTCCTAGAAACTGCAAATGTCGGCTTATATAACTCTTAAGTGTAAAGTGTGGTAAAGTAACGTTCAAAAATATCATTAAGGACAAAAAGTGCACACCAAAGTTTCTACTTGCCCAATTAAGGTAAAGAAGATCAGATCATCACAAACACAAACTTCAAGATATGGTTCCTTGTAAAACTGACTTATAAAGTTACAAGAGCCAATTGCAATCTTGTTCTACAGTTCTAGTCAAAGTAGGAAATAACAAGTGTCATTAATACGATAAGGCTAAACCCTCAAAGAGCATCGATTCAAAGTAGCAAAACTCAAAATCTTGATACTAAGAAGAAGTGTTTACCTGCAGTGAGTAACGATGCTCAAAAGGCCATCAGTAGTGAAACCAGAGCACTTGTCAAGCTTCAAAGCCTCAAGATCATCTGATCTAGCTCTAGCTAAACGATCCAGATCTAAATCACTAACAATCATCCGACGGAAGTGCACTGACTTAAGCTGCCTAAGCGATTTAGATATCTCAGTAACCCAAGGAGTAACGTAACCTCCCCAGTTCTCCGGGATCAGATTAAACATAGCAGCTCTAGGCTTTCCTTTAAGCTTGAGAGACCTCAAGTTCGGGAACCTACGGCTGAGACGATCAGGAGTCGCGGTGTAGCATAGCGCCATCGTCACATGCTCCCTCGTCTCGGAATCAATCTTGAACCACCTCCGGCACACCAGAGACGCTGAATCTCGATCCTTGGGATCGGTTATGTACGTCATCACTTGCTCGATGACGTCATCAACCGTCGATACTACGCAGTTCAATTTACACTTCTTGATATCAGGATCCTCCATTGAGATCGGAACAAAAACGAATCCTCGAAAAGATTCGATTTATTATTCGAGGAGAAGAAAGAGATGATGGTTTCGAATTGAAACCTCAGTGGTGGTAGATCCCACGGAAACACATAAGAGAGATCCGAAGAGAGAGGACGGTGAATCGGAAGAGATAGAGAGTGAGAGAAGGAGACACGCGTAGGAAGAAGAGGCGGATTAGGAGGAGAAGGAAGGAAGGAAGAAGATGAAAGTGGAAGAAGCGAATCCAAAAAAAGGAAAGAAAAAAATTCAATTGGTTAATAATATAAAAATATTGAAGTTGGGGGAATCAATACAATCAAGTGGGACGATGAGATGAGAGAGATGAGACACAGTTGAAGTTGACGGTGGAGATCCGATCTTTTTCTTTCTCCCTCTCTTTACTCTAATGTTTTTTTATTTCCTCTGATTTTTTGTGTGCAGGTGGTCAGATCTTTAGCTACACGACAATATTAACCAATCAGGTTTTTGTTATTTTCTTTATTCTATGGATAATTCATTTGTTTAACTATAATAATAAATAACCTCGATTCTAAGCCAAATTTATTAACTTACCAAAAATAAATAAAATATCTCTTTTCTTTCGTAGGATAATTTTTTTCCCACTTTTAATGAGAGAAAAAAGTAGTTGACTACATGAATTAATTCACATGGACCATATGAATTAATTAACTATAACGAACCTCTTAATAAACAAAATTAAAGTGTTGATGATATATGATTTTTATACGTTTTATTTTGGTAAGAGTTCAACATCAAATGTGGAATGAAATGAAAGCGTTCAAAAATGGGACTTTCGAAACTAATAAGACTTTTTTACATGACTTTTTTTCACTTCTTTGGAATAAATCATCCCAGCAACAAAGACCAAATTGTGAACACTTCTAGTGGTTATCGCAGTCGTTATATAAAAAAATATTTTATTTAAAACTTCAATAATGTAAACAGAATCAACAATAACGAATATTTCATTAGTTATATCAAGCTATGATCTCGATTAACATTTTATTTAATAATTAGTATAGTCTACACCTCTCTCCATCAAGTATTTCTTCCAGAATGTCTTATAAATAAAATGTTTGGAAGTCACATAATAAGATATAAAATTTGCCAAATAACTTTTATTATTATCGTATTTCTTAGCTTCCTTTGAAACTCGGAAATAACAAAAGGTAACAACAATAAGCAAGCTACAAAAATAAACCAACTAATTACATCTTCTGAGACAAAAGACTTGAGCTTAACAAAAAACCAAGAACGAAGCGAATGATGAGTTTTCACGACCGCCCCACTTTCCTATACACTGATCTGAACAGAACCACACTTACAAAGAACCCAAAATAAAAAAAAAACTAACCAGAAGAAGTCTCTCTGGGAGGCGCAGGCAATCCTTCGCCTGAGCTCACATTCTCACCACCACCACCATCTCCTCCGTCACCTGAACTCGGTTGCTGCAGCCCAATAGGTGCAAACAAGCTCACACCACTCACGTCCCTGTTCCCACTGTATAGACCTCTGCTTCCATGGTGGTTCAAAGGAGCTGAGGTTGTTGCATTGGCTCCGTTTATGAGTAGTCTTAGTGTTTCTCTTGCGCCTTTCTCTACCAGAGAATCATTCTCCACTGGGAGCGGTGAGATGCCCGTTGGTATCATCCCGGTGGGTCCAGCACTTACCAGATAGCCTTGACCAGAAGAGCAGATATCGATAACCGGGATATGTACAATAGGGTCACACATCATAGGAATCATTATCTGCTGGGATGATGATGATGACCCCGGAATGGGTATGTGGTGGACTAAAGGTAATGGAGGGATGTCCGAGAGATCAAGCGGTGATGATGGGATCAAAACCCATCTGATCCCGATGCTGGTAATAAGGATGGTGGTAATAACGAGGAAAGGGGCGGAAGTGAAGGTAGCTCGATGGATAGTGATGGGAACTGATAAGAGGCAGATGGTGCGTGAAGCGATGAGGTGGTTGGAGGGCACCAGCAGTAATAAGGTGAAAAGACTGGTGGACCCATCTTCAAAGGAAATTGTGGTGGTCCGGTCATTGTACTTGGTGTTAACTCTGCTGCTTCGAAAGCAATAAACTGACTGCTTCCATTACTATCATCCGCGGCTTCTTCACCATCTCCTTCTGACTGTATGAAACCCTCTACATTGGTGGGGATGGAAGTAATGGGTAAATTATCCAAGAATGAAAAATGGCCTTCACTGCGACGTTTTGATTTATCTCTAGAGGAAAGTCGTAGAGATGAATTTCTCAGTGTGTTTTCTTTAAAGGAGCTTGATCTAGGGCTGAGGCTTCCTTGGGCCTTTGTTAATTGAGTCCCACTGTGGCGTGCTCTAAGAGATTTCGATGAGGAAGAATCAGCTGTTTCAGAAGAGCCAGAAAACGATGATGAATCAGGAGTTGGGACCGGACAACCTTTGATGTTGGGCACTACTGAACCCATAAGATACAAACGGAGATGAGAAGCAACAGAGCCAAGACGTGATTCTTCAATTCCAGTTAGTTCCGAGATCGATGGCTTCTTTTGATCAAGTCCTTCATCTACACAGTTAAAAAACAAATAACTAATGAGAAAATCTTGATGCAAAGAAGGATTCATAAATGAAATAATCAACCCTATCTCACCAACCTTCCTACGCAATTCAGTTCCCAGAAGTTTTGACTTCTCTGAGCACCAATAGTAGAAAGCATTGCCATCTGCAATCCTTATAACAAAAGATCTACCAGAGCTGTCCGCATTTATCTCCTCAATTGACACAGCAGAGCACTGAGATTTGCTGGTATATGTAAAGATTTGTTCTGAACGACCATTGTCTCCGATAAATGAAAGTCGCAAGTCGGATGTTGGCAAGGCCATGAGGCTCAAGTTACCCCTGAAACAATGAGAGATACAACGTTAGCAAATTAAACAGTAAAACCTCTAATATCACAATAAAACGCACTGACAAATAAAAACTGGATGCTAGAAACCAGACAATTAAGTTGGATCAAGTCCAGGAGCTTTTTAATTGCTCTCGCAACATTTGCAAGTTGTCCCTAATTCAAACTACAAGAAAAGAATCTATTAAAACACACATGCAATTGCTTACACAACAGCTGAGCTATTATTAGTTATCACAAAATATAGAGTACAGCCAGAATAAAAATTATTTCCACCACAAGCTTCTCTCGTGAGCAGATATGTACAATCAATCGACACTCTTATGACTGTAACTTAGCCTAACTGAACTACATCATTCATAAGTCAGCATAGGGACCTTAATCACGAAATCAATTGTCTAATAGCTTCTCAAAAAGATCTTCACATTGACCCATTGTTATATTTTTGAACAAACCACTAGTACACACACAAAAGACCTTTTAACCAGATAAGTAGTAACAATAAGAAGAAAAAACAGGAATCAAATCAAAACAAAGAAAAGCTTACATTAAAAAAAAATAGCAATACAATGAAAGGCACAGCAAGATAACATGAAGTCGTTAGTCAGTATGTTATGACATATGTTATGACAAACACAGGGAATATTAACGCCCTAGGTGACTACAATATCAAGAACATACTATACAGCATCGGAGATGAAACTACCTTTACTTCATCATCTACCAGAGATCATAACAGATTACGCCCCACATTACCTACAATAAAAGATACATTTTATTTGGAAACATGAACAGTATCACATCACCCATACAACTAACCGAGTTTCCTATGATTTCTAAAGGCCTTAAATTAAACAAAGAAGTCATGAATAAATCTGATTACTAAAAGTTAGATATAAATTGAGACAAAACCAAATGAACAAAGACTATGTAATTACACTAACCTCCAAAGTGTTAGCACATAATACAACTGCAAAAAAGTCAGTAAAACAGAGATGCAACATTTAATATGGAAACAGGCATAGTATTCAATAAACGTACTTGAACCATGAGAGCAGACATAGATAAACTCTGCGAGAGAGTGTATCAACAAGCATGAGTTGTGTGTGTGCACACAAAAAACAGCACGTCCAACTTACTTTAAATTATCAGATGATTTCAAAATCACGATAGAATTAGCTAATCAGCCTGAAATTGAGCATTCTATTATGGAAAAAAATGGCGTCACCAACGGCAGATTGCACACAAAACCAAAATAATCAACATTCTCTTATATGCTATGCAACAGCTTTAACATAAGACCCATCTTCAAAGCCAACAAAACCTAACTTAGCAGACTCTAGAGAGACGGAATAAACAGACCATCATGTACACATATCTCTAAGAAAACAAAGAAACTAGCAATTAACAGGACTCATGAAAAATCGGTTCTAAGGTTGATTATTACCTTATGGTAGTGGGGCGCATTAGAGTACCTTCCTTCTTAATCTTCCCAACGCGAACAGAAACCAGAGGTATGCAAAAACATCTAGCCAACATACCAATTTCAGCTGGCTCGAAGTGCTATTCAAATAAGACAAAGAAAAAAATCAGATCATCATATTCAGAAAACTGTAAATGATCTCAGTTAAACACAAACACAAACCTGGCTAAGATGAGCAAACGATCTTCAGCCATCCCGTTAGAAACGTTAAGCTTCAACAACGGCTTCAACCTCTCGTCACCACGACAAGCTCCCATAACTTGCATATCCAAAGCTTGCAGCCACCGTAAAACCCTATCCTCCCCAACCAAAGTCTCCTCCTCCGGTTTCTTCAGTCGACGGATCTGAAACTCCGCTGCTCTCGGTCCTCGTCGATTCATCATCCTCTCCTTCAAATCGAATAGATCGAGAACCATACGAAAATCATCATCGCCGTCATTTGGCTGATCATCACGATGACGATGATCGTCTCCTGAATCTCGTTTCCTAGAATCGGCCATATCAAATATCGGATCGGTAAAGAACAAAAACAGAGAAAACCACACAAAAAAAAAAAAAAAAAAAAATCTGATCCAGAAATTTCAAACACAAAATGGAAAAATTCGTTCAAGAGAACCCTACGGAACCGATGAATGCTTTCAAGAGAATCAAAAATCCGAATGCAATTGAGAGAGATAGGTTTTTTTTTCTGGGGAGAAACAGAGAGAGAGAGAGATAAAAATATCTAAATTGTTTTTTAAGGAGGAAAGAATTGAAACAAGTGCCTTTTATTTTGACTTTCGTCGTAGGGGAAAGATGGTTAAAGAAAGATAAGAAATACCCAAAACAAAAAACACCACAGCGTCTGTAATATACTGGCGGATTCGAACCATTTTACTTAAATGTAGTTTATTATATTGAGTTTGAAATCCGGGGCTTGTTTGATTGAGCACGCACAGAAAAAAACCGACTTCGACCTGGAACCACGTCAGCTTTAAATGGGCCTCGCGAGTGATGGGCCAGTGTCATATATAATAAAGAACCCACTTTGTGTCGATTTTTAATCCGACATATGAGATTGGCCCAGCTTTAATCCAATGGTTAAAATTATTAATCGCGCTTTTCGTGCACCCCATCTTTCAAAAATCACACTTCTTGTCTTTGCATCTCTTTGTTGTACCTTCTAATTTTAAAAATCACATCCATTTATTTTTACACCTTTTAAATCACACTTTTTCTTTCATCTCTTTGTTGTCAGACTTGGTTTCAAAATCACATCCATTAACTTTTACACATTTTAATTTCATACTTCTATGTGTTACACCTTTTGTTTACATCTATGTGTTACACCTTTTTGGTGACATATTCTTCATGCTTTTCATTACACCCCATCTTTCAAAAATCACACCTCTTAATTTTAACACCTTTTATTTCATACCTTTCGTTACACCTCTTTGTTGTATCTACATGGTTCTCATCTATTAATTTTAACACTTTTTCACACTCCTCATGCCTCATTTGTTTATTATATATTAACTTTTTGAAAACATAAGTTTCAAAAATTGTTTTCTTAGTACTAAAAGATTGTTTAATTGAAGTGTTTTTTAACTAACAAGCATCAATCTCTAATTCAAGGTAATTTAATAAAGAGAATCAAACAGATTAGATGATGAAAACCAATAAAGAAAGAAAGAAATGAAATTGAGAAAAAGAAAAATGGAGACCAAGTAAAGAGAAACAAGTAAACATATGATGAAAACAAATAAAGAAGAAGAAAGAAATAAAATTAGAGAAAACAGAAAAAATGGAGATCAAGAAAGTTAAACAAGCAAAAGAGATGATAGAAACAAATAAAGAAAGAATAAAGAAATAAAATTAGAGAAAACAGAAAAATGGAGACCAAGTAAAGAGAAACAAGCAAAGAGATGATGAAAACAAATAAAGAAAGCAGAAAATGGAGATCAAGTAAAGAGACAAGCAAACAAGATGATGAAAACAAATAAAAAAAAGAAGAAGAAATAAAATTAGAGAAAAAAGAAAAATAAAGGACTCAAGTAAAGAAACAAGCAAACATATGATGAAAACAAATAAAGAAAGAAAGAAATAAAATTAGAGAAAACGGAAAAATGGAGACTCAAGAGTTAGAAACAAGTAAATGGATGATGAAAACAAATAAAGAGAAGAGAGAAATAATATTATGGAAAGCAGAAAAATGGAGACTAAAGTAAAGAGAAACAACCAAAGCAGATGATGAAACAAATAAAGAAAGAAGAAAGAAATAAAATTATGGAAAGCAGAAAATGGAGATCAAGTAAAGAGAAACAAGTAAATGATGATGAAAACAACAAAGAAAGAAGAAAAAAATAAAATTAGAGAAAAATAGACCTAAGTAAAGAGAAAAGCAAACATATAATGAAAACAAATAAAGAAAGAAATAAAATTATAGAAAAGCAGAAAATGGAGAATGAAGTAAAAGAAACAAGTAAATGATGATGAAAACAAATAAAGAAAGAAATAAAATTATGGAAAGCAGAAAAATGGAACTAAGTAAAGAGAAACAAGTAAACAGATGATGAAAACAAATAAAAAAAGAAGAAAAAAATTAAAGAAAAAAAAAATGGAGACTGAAGTAAAGAGAAACAAACAAACGATGATGAAAACAAATAAAGAAAGATAAAAGAAATAAAATTAGATTAAATAGAAAATGGAGATGAAGTAAAGAAAAACAAGCAAACGATGATGAAAACAAATAAAGAAATAAGAAAGAAATAAAATTAGAAAAAGCAGAAAATGGAGACTCAAGTAGGAAGAAGCAAACAAATCAGAAAACAAATAAAGAAAGAAGAAAGAAATAAAATTAGAAAAAAGAAATGATGACCAAGAAAGAGAAACAATTAAACATGATGAAAACAAGTAAAGAAAGAAGAAAGAAATAAAATTAGAAAAAAAATGGAGACTGAAGTAAAGAGAAACAAGTAAAATGATGATGAAACAAATAAAAAAGAAGTTATAAATAAAATTAGAGAAAAACAGAAAAATGGAGACTAAAGTAAAGAGAAACAAGCAAACAGATGATGAAAACAAATAAAGAAAGAAGAAAAAATAAAATTAGAGAAAAAGAAAAACGGAGATGAAGTAAAGAGAAACAAGCAAACAGATGATGAAAATAAATAAAGAAGAAAGAAATAAAATTAGAGAAAAAGAAAAATGGAGAATGAAGTAAAGAGAAACAATAAATGAATGATAAAACGCAGTGAATATCCCCGAGTGCCCTTTTCGAACCTAAATAGACTTTAAGTTAAAAAGAAGAAAGAAATAAAATTATGGAAAGAGAAAATGGAGACCAAGTAAAGAGAAACAAGAAATGATGATAAAAACAAACAAAGAAAGAAGAAAGATATAAAATTAAAGAAAAAGAAAAATGGAGACCGAAGTAAGAGAAACAAACAAACAGGATGATGAAAACAATAGAAGATGAAAGAAATAAAATTAGATTAAATAAAAATGTAGACAAGTAAAGAAAACAAGAAACCGATGATGAAAACAAATAAAGAAATAAGAAAGAAATAAAATTTAGAAAGCAGAAAAATGGAGACTCAAGTAAAGAGAACAAGCAAATGGATGATGAAAACAAATAAAGAGAAGAAAGAAATAAAATTAGAAAAAAAGAAAAATGGTGACTGAAGTAAAGAGAAACAAGTAAAAGATGATGAAAACAAATAAAGAAAGAAGAAATAAATAAAATTAGAGAAAAAAATGGAGACTGAAGTAAAGAGAAACAAGTAAACAATGATGAAAACAAATAAAGAAAAAGAAGACAAATAAAATTAGAAAAAAAAAAAGGAGACTAAAGAGAAACAAGCAAACAGATGATGAAAACAAATAAAGAAAGAAGAAAGAAATAAAATTAGAGAAAGAAAACGGAGATTAAAGAAGAGAAACAAACAAATGGATGATAAAAAATAAAGAAAGAAAAAGAAATAAAATTAGAGAAAAAGAAAAATGGAGATCAAGTAAAGAAACAAGCAAACAGATGATGAAAATAATGAAAGAAGAAATAAATAAAATTAGAGAAAAAGAAAAGAAAATGGGACTGGTAAAGAGAAAAGCGAGATGAGAAAACAAACAAAGAAAGAAGAAAGATATAAAATTAAAGAAAACAAGAAAATGGAGATCAAGTAAAGAGAAACAATCAAACAAGATGGAAATAAATAAAGAAAGAAGAAAGAAATAAAATTAGAGAAAAAGAAAAATGAGACCTGAGTAAAGAGGAACAAGAAACATATGATGAAAACAAATAAAGAAAAAAATAAAATTAGAGGAAAAAGAAAATGGAGACTGGAGAAAGAGAAACAAGAATAGATGATTGAAAACAAATAAAAACAAGAAAGAAATAAAATTAGAAAAAGAAAATGGTGACTAAAGAAAAGAAACAAATGATGATGAAAACAAATGAAGAAAAAGAAAAAATAAAATTGAGAAAAAAATGGAGACCAGTAAAGAGAAACAAGTAAATGATGATGAAACAATAAAGAAAAAGAAGAAAGAAATAAAATTAGAAAACGAAAAATGGAGACCGAAGTAAGAGAAACAAAGAAAGAGATGATGAAAACAAATAAAGAAAGAAGAAAGAAATAAAATTAGAGAAAGAAAATGGTGGATCAAGTAAAGAGAAACAAGCAAACAGATGATGAAAAAGTAAAGAAAAATAAAATTAGAGAAAGAAGAATGGAGATCAAGTAAAGAGAACAAGCAAAATATGATGAAAACAAATAAAGAAAGAAGAAAAAATAAAATTAAAGAAAAAAAATGGAGGTCAAGTAAAGAGAAACAAGTAAACAGATGATGAAAACAAATAAAAAAGAAGAAAGAAATAAAATTAGAGAAAAAAATATGGAGACTGTAAAGAAAAAGCAAATGATGATGAAAACCAATAAAAAAGAAGAAAGAAATAAAACTGAGAAAACAGAAAATGTAGATCAAGTAAAGAGAAACAAGCAAAGAGATGATGAAAACAAATAAAGAAAGAATAAAGAAATAAAATTGAGAAAAAGAAAAACGGAGATCAAGAAGAGAAACAAGCAAACAGATGATGAAAACAAATAAAGAAAGAAGAAAGAAATAAAATTAGTAAAACAAAAATGGAGACCAAGTAAAGAGAAACAAGCAAAGAGATGAAAAACAAAAGAAAGAAGAAAGAAATAAAATTAGAGAAAAAGAAAAATGGTGACTCAGTAAAGAGAAACAAGCAAACAGATGATGAAAAAGTAAAGAAAAAAATAAAATTAGAGGAAAAGAAGAATGGAGACTCAAGAGTTAGAAACAAAGAATAGATGATGAAAACAAATAAAGAAAGAAGAAAAAGTAAAATTAAAAAAAAACGGAGATCAAGAAAGAGAAACAAGCAAAGATGATGAAAACAAATAAAGAAAGAAGAAAGAAATAAAATTAGAGAAAACAGAAAATGGAGATCAAGTAAAGAAAACAAGCAAATGTGATGAAAACAAATAATGAAAGAACAAATAAATAAAATTAGAGAAAGAAAAGATAAATGGGACTGAAGTAAAGAGAACAAAGAGATGATGAAAACAAATAAAGAAAGAAAAAGATATAAAATTAAAGAAAAATGGAGACTAAGTAAAGTGAAACAATCAAATGTAAGATGGAAATAAATAAAAAGAAGAAAGAAATAAAATTAGAGAAAAAGAAAATGGAGATGAAGTAAAGAGGAACAAGCAAATGATGATGAAAACAAATAAAGAAAAAATAAAATTAGAAGAAAGAAAAATGGGAATTGAAGAAAGAGAAACAAGCAAAAGAGATGATGAAAACAAATAAAGAAAGAAGAAGAAATAAAATTAAAGAAAAAGAAAATGGAGACTCAAGTAAAGAGAAACAATAAAAAGAATAAAATAAAGAAAGAAGAAAGAAATAAAATTAGAGAAAAAGAAAAATGGAGACGGAGTAAAGAGGAAAGCAAATGACGATGAAAACATATAAAGAAAAATAAAATTAGTGGAAAAAGAAAATGGAGATCGAAGTAAAGAGAAACAAGCAAATAGATGATGAAAACAAATAAAGAAAGAAGAAAGAAATAAAATTAGAGAAAAAGAAAATGGTGACCAAGTAAAGAGAACAAAGAAATGCAGATGATGAAAACAAATAAAGAAAGAAAAAAAATAAAATTAAAAAAAATGGAGTCAAGTAAAGAGAAACAAGAAATGGATGATGAAAACAAATAAAGAAAAAGAAATAAAATTAGAGAAAACAGAAAATATGGAGACCGAAGTAAAGAGAACAAGCAAATGATGATGAAAACCAATAAAAAAGAAGAAAGAAATAAAACTAGAGAAAACAGAAAAATGTAGATCAAGAAAGAGAGAAACAAGAAAGAGATGATGAAAACAAATAAAGAAAGAATAAAGAAATAAAATTGGAGAAAAAGAAAACGGAGATGAAGTAAAAAGAAACAAGCAAAGATGATGAAAACAAATAAAGAAAGAAGAAAGAAATAAAATTAGAGAAAACAGAAAAATGGAGACTCAAGTAAAGAGAAACAAGCAAAGAGATGATGAAAACAAATAAAGAAAGAAGAAAGAAATAAAATTGAGAAAAAGAAAATGGAGACTCAAGTAAAGAGAAACAAGCAAATGATGATGAAAAAAGTAAAGAAAAAAAAATAAAATTAGAGGAAAAGAAGAATGGAGATCAAGTAAAGAGAACAAGAAATAGATGATGAAAACAAATAAAGAAGAAGAAAAAAATAAAATTAAAAAAAAAAAAAAACGGAGATTGAAGTAAAGAGAAACAAGCAAACAGATGATGAAAACAAATAAAGAAAGAAGAAGAAATAAAATTAGAGAAAACAGAAAATGGAGACTAAAGAAAAAAAACAAACAGATGAAAACAAATAATGAAAGAACAAATAAATAAAATTAGAGAAAAGAAAAAGATAAATGGGACTGAAGTAAAGAGAAACAAACAAAGAGATGATGAAAACAAATAAAGAAAGAAAAAGATATAAAATTAAAGAAAAATGGAGATCAAGTAAAGAAACAATCAAACAAGATGGAAATAAATAAAAAAGAAGAAAGAAATAAAATTAGAGAAAAAAAGAAAAATGGAGACTGAAGTAAAGAGGAACAAGCAAACAGATGATGAAAACAAATAAAGAAAAAATAAAATTAGAGAAAAAGAAAAATGGAGCTCAAGTAAGAGAAACAAGAAAAAGAGATGATGAAAACAAATAAAGAAAGAAGAAAGAAATAAAATTAAAGAAAAAGAAAAATGGAGACTGAAGTAAAGAGAAACAATAAAAAAGAAGATGGAAATAAATAAAGAAAGAAGAAAGAAATAAAATTAGAAAAAAGAAAAATGGAGACTAGTAAAGAGGAACAAGCAAACAGACGATGAAAACATATAAAAAAAATAAAATTAGTGAAAAAGAAAATGGAGACTGAAGTAAAGAGAAACAAGCAAACAGATGATGAAAACAAATAAAGAAAGAAGAAAGAAATAAAATTAGAGAAAAAGAAAAATGATGAAGAAAGAGAAACAAGAAATGATGATGAAAACAAAGAAAGAAGAAAAAAATAAAATTAAAGAAAAAAAAATGGAGGCTGAAGTAAAGAGAAACAAGCAAACAGATGATGAAAACAAATAAAGAAAGAAGAAAGAAATAAAATTAGAGAAAACAGAAAATGGAGACTAAGAAAGAGAAACAAGAAACAGATGATGAAAACCAATAAAAAAAGAAAGAAATAAAATTAGAGAAAACAGAAAAATGTAGATCAAGTAAAGAGAAACAAGCAAAGAGATGATGAAAACAAATAAAGAAAGAATAAAGAAATAAAATTGGAGAAAAAGAAAAATGGAGATGAAGTAAAAGAAACAAGCAAACAGATGATGAAAACAAATAAAGAAGAAAGAAATAAAATTAGAAAAGAAAAATGGAGACTGAAGTAAAGAAAAATAAGCAAACAAACAAATAATGAAAGAAGAAATAAATAAAATTAGAGAAAAAAAAAAGTAAAATGGGGACTGAAGTAAAGAGAAACAAGCAAAAAGATGATGAAAACAAATGAAGAAAGAAGAAAGATATAAAATTAAACAAAAAAGAAAAATGGAGACTGAAGTAAAGAAAAACAATCAAAGAGAAGATGGAAATAAAGAAAGAAGAAAGAAATAAAATTAGAGAAAAAAAGAAAATGGAGAAAAGAGGAACAAGCAAACAGATGATGAAAACAAATAAAGAAAAAAATAAAATTAGAGAAAAAAAAAAAAAAGGGGACTGAAGTAAAGAGAAACAAGCAAAGAGATGATGAAAAAAAATAAAGAAAGAAGAAAGAAATAAAATTAAAGAAAAAAGAAAAATGGAGACTGAATTAAAGAGAAACAATCAAAAAGAAGATGGAAATAAATAAAGAAAGAAGAAAGAAATAAAATTAGAGAAAAAAGAAAAATAGAGATTGAAGTAAAGAGAAACAAGCAAACAGATGATGAAAACAAGTAAAGAAAAAAATAAAATTAGAGGAAAAAGAAGAATGGAGACTGAAGTAAAGAGAAACAAGCAAATAGATGATGAAAACAAATAAAGAAAGAAGAAAGAAATAAAATTAGAGAAAAAAGAAAAATGGTGACTGAAGTAAAGAGAAACAAGCAAAAAGATGATGAAAACAAATAAAGAAAGAAGAAAGAAATAAAATTAGGGAAAAAAAATGGAGACTGAAGTAAAGAGAAACAATCAAACAGATGATGAAAACAAATAAAGAAAGAAGAAAGAAATAAAATTAGAGAAAACAGAAAAAATGGAGACTGAAGTAAAGAGAAACAAACAAATAGGTGAGAAAAACCAATAAAGAAAGAAGAAAGAAAGAAAATTAGAGAAAACAGAAAAATGGAGACTGAAGTAAAGAGGCACAAGCAAACAGATGATGAAAACAAATAAAGAAAGAAAAAAGAAATAAAATTAGAGAAAAAAGAAAAACGGAGATTAAAGTAAAGAGAAACAAGCAAACAGATGATGAAAACAAATAAAGAAAGAAAAAAGAAATAAAATTAGAGAAAACAGAAAAATGGAGACTGAAGTAAAGAAAAACAAGCAAACAGATGATGAAAACAAATAAAGAAAGAAGAAAGAAATAAAATTAGAGAAAAAAGAAAAACGGAGATTAAAGTAAAGAGAAACAAGCAAAGAGATGATGAAAACAAATAAAGAAAGAAAAAAGAAATAAAATTAGAGAAAACAGAAAAATGGAGACTGAAGTAAAGAAAAACAAGCAAACAGATGATGAAAACAAATAATGAAAGAAGAAATAAATAAAATTAGAGAAAAAAAGAAAAGAAAAATGGGGACTGAAGTAAAGAGAAACAAACAAAGAGATGATGAAAACAAACAAAGAAAGAAGAAAGATATAAAATTAAAGAAAAAAAGAAAAATGGAGACTGAAGTAAAGAGAAACAATCAAAGAGAAGATGGAAATAAATAAAAAAAGAAGAAAGAAATAAAATTAGAGAAAAAAGAAAAATGGAGACTGGAGTAAAGAGGAACAAGCAAACATATGATGAAAACAAATAAAGAAAAAAATAAAATTAGAGGAAAAAGAAAAATGGAGACTGGAGTAAAGAGAAACAAGCAAATAGATGATGAAAACAAATAAAAAAAGAAGAAAGAAATAAAATTAGAGAAAAAAGAAAAATGGTGACTGAAGTAAAAAGAAACAAGCAAACAGATGATGAAAACAAATGAAGAAAAAAGAAAAATAAAATTAGAGAAAAAAATGGAGACTGAAGTAAAGAGAAACAAGTAAACAGATGATGAAAACAAATAAAGAAAGAAGAAAGAAATAAAATTAGAGAAAACAAAAATGGAGACTGAAGTAAAGAGAAACAAGAAAAGATGATGAAAACAAATAAAGAAAGAAGAAAGAAATAAAATTAGAGAAAAAGAAAAATGGAGACTGAAGTAAAGAAAACAAGCAAACAGATGATGAAAAAAGTAAAGAAAAAAATAAAATTAGAGGAAAAAGAAGAATGGAGACTGAAGTAAAGAGAAACAAGCAAATAGATGATGAAAACAAATAAAGAAAAAAGAAAGAAATAAAATTAGAGAAAAAAGAAAAATAGTGACTGAAGTAAAGAGAAACAAGCAAACAAATGATGAAAACAAATAAAGAAAGAAGAAAGAAATAAAATTAGAAAAAAAAATGGAGACTGAAGTAAAGAGAAACAAGTAAACAGATGATGAAAACAAATAAAAAAAGAAGAAAGAAATAAAATTAGAGAAAACAGAAAAAATGGAGACTGAAGTAAAGAGAAACAAACAAACAGATGATGAAAACCAATAAAGAAAGAAGAAAGAAAATTAGAGAAAAGAAAAATGGAGACTGCAAAAGAGATGATGAAAACAAATAAAGAAAGAAGAAAGAAATAAAATTAGAGAAAACAGAAAAATGGAGACTGAAGTAAAGAGAAACAAGCAAACAGATGATGAAAACAAATAAAGAAAAAAGAAAGAAATAAAATTAGAGAAAAAAAGAAAAATGATGACTGAAGTAAAGAGAAACAAGCAAACATATGATGAAAACAAATAAATAAAAAAGAAAGAAATAAAATTAGAGAAAACGGAAAATGGAGATTGAAGTAAAGAGAAACAAGTAAACAGATGATAAAAACTAAATAAAGAAAAAGAAAGAAATAAAATTATAGAAAGCAGAAAAATGGAGACTAAAGTAAAGAGAAACAACCAAACAGATGATGAAAACAAATAAAGAAAGAAGAAAGAAATAAAATTATGGAAAGCAGAAAAATGGAGACTGAAGTAAAGAGAAATAAGTAAACAGATGATGAAAACAAATAAAGAAAGAAGAAAGAAATAAAATTATGGAAAGCAGAAAAATGGAGACTAAAGTAAAGAGAAACAACCAAACAGATGATGAAAAAAAATAAATAAAGAATAAAGAAATAAAATTATGGAAAGCAGAAAAATGGAGAGTGAAATAAAGAGAAATAAGCAAACAGATGATGAAAACAAATAAAGAAATAAGAAAGAAATAAATTTAGAGAAAGCAGAAAAATGGAGAATAAAGTAAAGAGGAACAAGCAAACAGATGATGAAAACAAATAAAGAAAGAAGAAAGAAATAAAAGAAAAAAGAAAAATGGTGACTGAAGTAAAGAGAAACAAGCAAACAGATGATGAAAACAAATAAAGAAAGAAGAAATAAATAAAATTAGAGAAAAAAAATGGAGACTGAAGTAAAGAAAAGTTAGATGGATTATATAATGAGTTTTTGAATTTGAATTGTCAATATGGTAATAAAGATGCCTTCTATTTAAAAGCAGTTTATATAATCAAGTGCAGACATAACAGTTGTGATTTTTCATAGTACATTTTCGTAAGATTTTTGTTTTTATTTGATTTTTTCAAAAAAAAAATTCAAATTGTTGTATCCCCTATGTTCATTGTGTCTTTTCACTATATTTTATTTATTTTTTCATTACAATTCTAATAAGTGTGTCTATTTAAATAGTCATTTTTTTGAACTCTCTTTATATTTGTCTCTTCATTAGTAACTATTAAGTCCGATGAAACAAATTTTCTATTTTATGTTGAATCTAAATAATTGAATATTCATATCACATATTCAACGTTATTCTATAATCTAACTAAAATTTTTAAAATTATTATAGCAACAGAAAATTTTAATACAACTTACTATACAATTTGTAGTTGCATCTATTTATCATAACTTTTCGTTAAAAAATAGTTTAATATTTAAAAATAATAATAACAATCTAAATAAATGCGAAACAACATTTGGGACTTTTCGTAATATTTTTTTGTAAAAAAATGTTTTTATTTGTTTTTTTAAAACTAAAATAGTTGTATCTGTTCATTGTAGAGTTGCGACTTTTCACTATAATTTATTCATATTTTTGCATCACAACTTTTCATTCTAATAGATGTGTTTATTTCAATAGTCATGTCTTTTGAACTTTCTATTTATTTGTCTCTTCATCAATAACTAACAAATCATTATTCGTTGAAACATATTTTCTGTTTTATGTTGAATCTAAATAATTTGGATATTAATATCTAATATTCAACGTTATTCTATAAACTAACTAAAATTTTAGAATTGATTATAGCAATACAAAATTTTTAATAAAACTTAATATAGAGTTTACAATTGCGTTTACTTATCGTAATTTTTGGTAAAAACTATTTTAATATTTAAAATTTATTTTATTTTGTTTTTAAAAGGTGTGGACATATTTTAATTTTAATTTTTCTTTGACACAGTTTCACTCATTATAAAATAAAAAACTTATAACTGTTGGGATCATTAATAAGTTTCAATATGAAATAATAGAACCAATCTCAGTTAAAGATGACGCAAAAAAGTGAGTTTGTTATTATATATATAAAAACAAAGAGTGTTAAAACAAAGAGGTGTGAAACAAAAATGTGTGAAAAAATGGTGTCTATATATAATAGCAAACCCACTTTTTTTGTGTCAACTTTTAATCCAACGGATGAGATTGGTTCCAGTTTTAATCCAACGGTTTAAAATTATTAATCGTGTCTTTTCGTCGCACCCCCATCTTTCAAAAATCACACCTCTTAGTCTTTGCATCTCTTTGTTGTACCTCCTGATTTCAAAAATCACATCCATTTATTTTTACACCTTTTAAATCACACCTCTTAGTCTTTGCATCTCTTTGTTGTACCTCCTGGTTTCAAAAATCACATCCATTAATTTTTACACCTTTTAATTTCACACCTCTATGTGTTACACCTCTTTGTTTTATCTCTATGTCTTACACCTCTTTGTTGTACCTATTATAAATGTCTTTTCATTACACACCCATCTTTCAAAAATCACACATCTTAATTTTAACACATTTTTATTTCATACCTCTATGTCTTACACCTCTTTGTTGTATCTACATGTTTCTCATCTATTAATTTTGACACCTTTTTATTTCACACCTCTATGTCTTACACCTCTTTGTTTATTATATATTAACTTTTTGGACAACATAAGTTTCAAAAAATTGTTTTCTGAATACTAAAAGATTGTTTAATTGAAGTTTTTTTTAACTAACAAGCATCAATCTCTAATTCAAGGTAATTTAATATTTTTGCTGACCTGTAGTGTTTCTTCGGTTAGATTATTATTATTGTTAGTCGACACTACTAAGTTCATACATTAATCTTATTTTTGTAAACTTTTAGTCTCTTCAATATTATTAGTCTTTCCGGTTTTCATGTTTTTGATCCGTTGAATAAATACGCGTGCTATATTTTTTTGCATGGCTAATGTTTCTAATTCTCAATTTGCAGATTTTATTTTTTGACTTTCTGGAAAAACCAAAACCAAGATACGAGAGGCACGATGATATGCAGCGATGCTAAGCCAAAACTTTTTAACAAACATGGTATAATTATAAATTTATATATGTTCTATTATTTAACCTATTTATTTTTTTAACAAACATAGTATAAATGTAAAAAAAAAAATTCTGTAGGATGTCCATTAGATATAAATGATCCAGGTTAGTTTCCATTCTTTTGTAAATAAAGCTTTTAAAATTTTAGTTGAATTTTAATTTCTAATACTTTCTTGGTAACAAACATTTTGATAATATATAGAAATATTACAAATGAGCATGGAAATAGTGAGTGTCGAAGAAAAAGTAAGACATACTTGTGCCAACACAAAATCAAATTCTAGAAAGCATAAGCACGACCAAATGACAAGTCAAGTTAGAAAGAAAAGATCTACTAAAGGTAACTTATTTAGTTTTTGATGACTATCTAATTAATCTGTATATACAATTTCTTAAAAACATAATGTAAAACAGTCACTTTTAGAGTGATCTGGAATCTACCAAAAAAAAAATGCAAGTAATTTCTAAAATTAGTGTTTAACCCAAAGAAGAAAACATCAAAAGGTGAGATATTATTATCAAATGTTTCACCACATCGACTTCGTTTTCGCTGTTGTTGATTGAAGAACATGATGGTACCGATTCATAGACATAAGTGGGAAATCAATTCCTAATTTTTGGTGGATACGGATATAAACTATCTAGTGAAAACCGCACACATTTTTCCATCTAGCGGTTTAAAATTATTAATGATCCCAACAGTTGCAAATTATTAATCGTGTCTTTTCGTCGTGCCTCCATCTTTCAAAAATCACACCTCTTAAGTTTTGCATCTCTTTGTTGTACCTCCATGTTTCAAAAATCACATCTATTTATTTTTACACTTTTTTTAATCTCATACCTCTATGTTTACATCTCTTGGTTGTACCTCCATGTTTCAAAGATCACATCCTTTAATTTTTACACTTTTTTATTGCACACCTCTATGTCTTACACCTCTTTGTTTATTATATATAAACTTTTCTGGACAACATAAACATGTTTCGAAAAATTATTTTCTAAGTATTTTCAAAACTTACAAGTTAATAAATAAAACTAAAGAATTGTTTTATTGAAGTGTTTTTTAAAAAATATAATAGCAAACCCACTTTTTGTGTCAACTTTAATCCAACGGATGAGATTAATTCCAATTTTCCATCTAACGGTTTAAAATTATTAATGATCCCAACAGTTGCAAATTATTAATCGTGTCTTTTCGTCGTACCCCCATCTTTCAAAAATCACACCTCTTAATTTTTGCATCTCTTTGTTGTACCTCCATGTTTCAAAAATCACATCTATCTATTTTTACACATTTTTTATTTCACACATCTATGTTTACACCTCTTTGTTATACCTCCATGTTTCAATATCACATCTATTAATATTTACACCTTTTTATTTTACACATCTATGGCTTACACCTCTTTGTTTATTATATACAAACTTTTCTGGACAACATAAACAAGTTTCGAAAAATTACTTTCTGAGTATTTTCAAAACTTACAAGTTAATAAATAAAACTAAAGAATTGTATTATTGAAGTGTTTTCTAAATATATAATAGCAAACCTATGTTTTTGTGTAAACTTTAATCCAACGGATGAGAGTAGTTCCACTTTTCCCTCTAACGGTTTAAAATTATTAATGATCCCATCAGTTGCAAATTATTAATCTTGTCTTTTCGTCGTACCCCCATATTTCAAAAATCACACCTCTTAATTTTTGCATCTCTTTGTTGTACCTCCATGTTTCAAAAATCACATCTATTTATTTTTACACCTTTTTTATTTCACACATCTATGTTTACACCTCTTTGTTGTACTTCCATGTTTCAAAGATCACATCTATTAATTTTTACACATTTTTATTTCACACTTCTATGTCTTACACCTCTTTGTTTATTATAGAGAAACTTTCTCTGGGCAACATAAACAAGTTTTGAAAAATTGTTTACTGAGTATTTTCAAAATTTACAAGTTAATAAGTAAAACTAAAGAATTGTTTTATTGAAGTGTTTTTTTTTTTAATTTTAAAATATATAATAGCAAACCCATTTTTTTGTGTCAACTTTAATCCAATGGATGAGATTAGTTCCACTTTTCTAATTAACGGTTTAAAATTATTAATGATCCTAACAATTGCATATTATTAATCATGTATTTTCGTCGTGTCCCAATCTTTCAAAATTCACACCTCTTAAGTTTTGCATCTCTTTGTTGTACCTCCATGTTTCAAAAATCAAATCTATTTATTTTTACACCTTATTATTTCATACCTCTATGCTTACACCTCTTTGTTGTACCTCAATGTTTCAAAGATCACATATATTATTTTTTACACTTTTTTATTTCACACTTTTATGTTTTTGTTACTCTTTGTTTATATAAAGTTGCAATGTTTTGTTCCGTTTTTTACTCGAAATGTAAAATTAACAATGTTAATCATTTCAAATTTTTATTTTCCCGTGCGGCAACGCACGGGCCAACATCCTAGTTTTTTTTAATTACAAACCTATTCTTCTTACAAAATTTTTGTTTGAAATTGATTCTCGACGATAATAGACAGGTTTGTATTTGTGGGTAGTGGCCAATGAAAACGAAAAAGCTGCCTCGACTCATCCGAGCCACGTCTGTTGGTGTTTTTATCATCAATCATACGAATTTACATATCAAATCTATCCACAATTCGTGTAGCATTCTATCCACAATTCGTGTAGCATTTGACTTGTATTCATGTATGGACAAAAAGGGTACAAATAACTAAATGACAAAAGCATTTACTTGCTGTGTGAGCCATTTGCTTTTTTACTAACTGAGATAAGCTTTTTATTACGTATTGTCCAAATGATTGTGATCAATATCGAAAATTTGGTTATAAGCAAATCCTGCATAGTTCTTGATTAGTGTGCTTCCACGTCTTGTGGTTACAGGTAATGGGCCAAGTATATCCACAAGGCCCATAAACTTAACTTGTATTCGAAGCCAAAAAAAAAAAAAAAAAAAATTAAAACCCTAAAGCTGTGTGATAATCGCTCGCGACCGAGAATCCCTAAATTTTTGTTGAGTCGATGGCGTTGGCGGAAGTGAGAGGTAGGCTAGGCCGGTCATTTGAAGAGATGATGGGTGAAACAAGAAAGATGGCAATGAGAAGTCGGCTAGGCCGGTCATCTGAAGAGATGATGGGTGAAACAAGCAAGATGGATTATTTGATGATGCTTGAAGGAGATCACATGCGCTCTGCTTGACGCAAATTTTCCTAGATCGGCCGTGACTGTGATGGAGAGAAAATGCCAGGACATTATCAATCTCCCTGCCGCGTCGTCCAACAAAGCCAAACAAATCCACGAGGTGATCATCAAAAGATTGATTCTTTTTTCTGCTTTGATTTCTTGATTTTAACTCATAACCACCACCTGCTTCTTCTTCAGATTATCTTAACTGAGCTCGTTAGTAAGCTTGATCCGGGAAAGCCTGCACTCTTTCGGGGAAAGCGTGAATCTAGCATAGTCATGTTCATCGGATTACGAGGTTCTCTGTTTTTTCTTTTTGCTTTTTTGGGGGGTCTTTTTTTTGAGTAAACGTAACGTATTATATAGTAGTGTGATTGAGATTTGGGGTGGGTGTTAGGTGTTGGAAAGACCAAAACGTGTGCCAAGTATGCTCGTTACCACCGGAAGAAGGGATTCAGGCCAGCTTTAGTCTGTGCTGATACTTTCAGCACCAATGCTTTTCTCCGGCTCAAAAAGGCTGCCAAAGATGAGGTTCCAGTTTACGGAAGGTACCACCACAAATATCAAAAATTCTCTCTCTTTTTATCTATTTAGTATACAGTTTTTTTGTGGTGGTCCAGTCCTCTATTTATTTTGGCTGGTTGGTTGGTTGGTTTATTTTTCTAGTTACACGACAGATCCTGCAGAACTTGCCGCTGAAGGAATTGCAAAGTTCAAGAACGACAAGCGTGACCTTGTAATTGTAGACACCAGTGACCGCCATCGACAATATTCTACATTGTTTGAAGAAATGCGCCTATTATCCCACTCAATGGTTTTTCTTCTTCTAATTTTCCTTGTTGTACTCTCTCTCGATGGTAGCTAATTAATAAGCTCACATAAGGCTTTAATTTTGGTCTATTATACAGAATCCAGATCTTGTTATATATGTCATGGATAGCAGTATTGGTCAAGCTGCATTTGACCAAGCTCAAGCATTCAAACAAAGTTTCACTCTTGGAGTTATCATTGTTACTAATATACACGGCAACTCTCAAGCATGTAGTGCTATCAGCGCGTAAATAAATTTATCACAGAGAGCATTTTACAAGAGTTTTCTTCTTTTTCATTTTCCTCAAGTGCGCTTCATCTGATATTTCTCTTTTATTTTCATGTTTTCAAGTGTTGCAGCAGCAAAGTGTCCCATGATATTAACTGAAACGGGAGACAAGTGTGAGGAGTTTGAAGCATTTGAAGCTGAACCTTTTGTCAGGCGTCTCTTGGGTTTAGCAAATTCTTTCCTCTCCTCCTTGGTTTTATCATTTGAAGAGAGTATGTATCGACACTCATGATTGGTCCACTTTTTTTTGGCAGACAGCCCTTGGGATAAACCCCCGGAGTATACTTTGAGAACAATGTATAACCATTATAGGCGAGAATCAGGATTGGATAGACAGGTACTTAAATCTCTCTCAGCCCCAACTCTTGTTTTTTCCCAAATACAAGACACTGTAACTTGTAAGCTTCTTCCATATTCTCTGTAGTTGTTTTTTCATACAAGACACTATTCGAAGCTAGACATCGAGAAGTTTAGGCGGTACACGATAATAATGGATTCCATGACAGATGAAGGTATAATAATAAGTTATTGTCGATCAACGCTTTGTTTCTTTTTCTTTTCTTTCTGTTGTAGTAATATTCCTTGTGTTTGGCAGAGCTTGATAAACCAAACAAGTTAAAGCAAATGAGCTTGGAACGGTTGAAGGAGATAGCTAAAGTATCAAAAGTAGATGCCAGACATGTTCTGCAAATGTTAAAAACGTATGACATGAAGGCCAAGAGCTTTATGGACCTTGAGATGAAGATTCGCAATGAATCTGCTAGACCACGGTACGCGGTCCTGACGTCTTAGGTGGTCATGTCGACGACAAAAGTGGACAAATTATGCATTATGTGCTTTTCGATATTTATGTAAAATAAACAAGTATGTATGGCGGTAATTTGGGTTGTATCGGGTATGATCGGAAGACCGGAAAAAGACACTCTACGTCTAGTTTGTGTAAAAGTAAAACAAACAAATATGTATGGCGGTAATTTGGGTTGACTGGAAGTGACACTCTACGTCTAAAAAAGCATTTGTTTATAGGGTCGAATATTTTCCAATGTCCATGCTAAAAAATCAGTAAATCTATTAAGCATTTGTATCGGAATTCTGCGTTGTGTTTATGTTATAGCATTTGACTTTGTATTCATGTATGGACAAAGGTACAAAATAACTAGATGACAAAAGCATATACACTTGCTGTGAGAGCCATTTGCTTTTACTAACTGAAATAAGCTTTTTATTATTGTCCAATGATGGTGATCATAAAATCTCACATCTAACTTCGAAAATTTGGTTTAAAAAAAATCTTGAATACTCTTCTTTAGTTTCACCTCTAAACAAAGTCACCATCGATTTAGTTTTCTAAAACGCAACACTGGGAGTTTTTTTAACAACATTTCTCCAAAGAGATTATCATTTCTTCTTCTTTGGTTCTTCTTCTGCATAGTTCTTGATTAGTGCTTCCACGTCTTTCCAGAATAAACCTTCAACCAGAACTCCCTCTTTCGTGAACCTGAAAAACACCACCCAAAAAACATGTAATGAGGCTCGAGTTTATGGCGTGAGCAACTGAAAGAAAATGCCGAGAGAGAAAGGGAGAGAGAGAGAGAGATGGATACCATTGGGTGACACTCTTGGTGAGCTGAACTGACTTCCCAGCTGAGATTGATTTTGGATCAGCACTGTCGATGGTGAGAGTGTACTGATCAGAGAATCTGGGCAACTTTGAAGATACAACCAAGCCAGTGCTGGTGAATGATCCCTGCATATAAACCACCAGAACTTAATGACTTCTAATAAGAGTAGCAGCAGATGATGAGCTAAACAAATCGTGTTTGAACCGTGTATCAATACAAATGGAAATGTGCATATATATAATTCGGATCCTGATCAGTTTAGTACATAACAAGATGAATCAACCCTACTAACCAAGATGCCGTATCAATTTAGTAAGACAAAATGTCGGAGCTCTGACTGTTGCATGTTCTAGACCTAACCAGATGAGTATAAAATGAAAAGTTTGGATATATCTCAGCCTCTCGGACACTAACTAAATCAGAGGAGTACTTTCTTCAAGCTGGTGAGAATGAGAAAGAAAACCAACTAATTTACAATCCAGTAGTTGAGAAATTAAGTATCAAGAAACACGACAGCACCAAATGCAAACACCAACGATACCAAGAAATACTTTTGTTTAACTGTTTTTTTCAATATCAAAGACTTAAGCTAATTGAACATTATATTGAAAGGAAAATGTAGATCTTCCTAGAGCTTAAATGCAACAACAAAAGAAATATGAAAATAATAACTTTACATAGCATGTCAGACTAGCAGAGGCACAATTCTAAGTTCTCACAAAACAGAAGGAATGCAAAAGTTCAACACCAGAATTCAAAATATGGTTCCAGTTAAAAATAAGCCAACAGGAGAAAATAAATAGGTACATTATGCACCTATTATCACAACAGTTGGTGCATCACAGACAAAACATGAATGTAGCCTAAAACCACGAAGCTTATAAACAGTCAAGAGGAACAAACAGTTCAAGGAGAATCTGAAGAAAACGTTTGAAATGACTGACCTGGGAAATCTCAGGTACTTTCTTGGGTTTGAGATTACTTACACTGAAGAGGGAGTGTTTCTAAGTCAAAGGAAGTATGCTCAACAGTAGTTAGAAAAATTTGGAATGAGAAGCTGCAACCCTGTGAGCACACACCTCTAAAACCAAATGGGAAGGATCAAGGTGAAAGTGAGCTTATTCCAGATGCAAGACTATATCGAAGCATGATCGGAGGACTCGCCCTGAGCTTGCATCTTACTTGTCTAGGGAGTTGGTCTCAACCTACTGAACAAAATCTACAAGGAGCCAAACGGGTGTTAAAGATATATATTCAAGGCACTATAGATTATGGATAGAGACCAGTCAAGTAGAGTTGATTGGATTCTCTGATTCTGATTTGGGAGGTTGCAAAGAAGATATGCGCAGTACTACGGGTTTGTGTTTTTACCTAGGGAAGTGCTGTGTTTACTTGGCAGACACAAAAAGCAAGACACCATTGCACAATCTACAGCAGAAGCAGAGTATATGGCGTTGTGTGCGGTTTGGTTGAAGAGAGTGCTGGGAGAAATGAGAGTCGACACCACCAAAGCAGTTCCGATCTACTGCGATAGCACACCAGCTATTGCCATTGGTAAGAATCCTGTACACCACAAGAGAAACCAAACACATTTTCAAATAAAGAACCATGTTGTTCGAGAAGCAAACAGAGATGGAATAATCAGTTTAAGACATTGCAGTTGGGAAGAAGAACAAACAGCAGACATTCTTACCAAGCCTCTCGAGACAAAAAACGGTTTGAGTTATCTCCAATCCAAGCCGAAGAGGAGCTCTTGAGAGAGATATCACACACAAGTGCCTCAAGAGGAAGCAAACCTTCACACAAAGGAGAAGATTCAGGTAATCAAAATCAAGGAAAAACAAAAGGTAGATGAGACTGGAGCAGGTACAAGTAAAAATGACAGCAATAACAGTTGAGAAATGAAACAAATGAGGAAGAAAGAAAACTTATCTGGGAGGGAGAAGAAGAGCGTCGATGTGTTTGTAAGAAGAAGAAGAAGGGTTAAGGTGTTGGGCCTGTTTTGGTTAGTGAAGCCCAATGATTAGATGTTAAGCTAATGAAACTATAGGTACTATTACCTGAATCTTAACCTAAGTAAAAATATTACTCGGAATAATAAATATAGGAAGCTTAACCTAAGTTAAACTATAGGAAGCTTAACCTAAGTAAAAATATTCCTCGAAATAATAAATATAATTTTTATTGAAATAAAATAATATTTAATAACCATTAATAATTGTGTAATATATATCCCAAAACCGATCATCAGTTGTAAATCCAATACAAAACGTAGTACAGATATTGCACAGATGCGAATCCGAATAATAAATTCTCTTCATTAAGATCAAGTGGGTTTATCAATTTCATACGTACGTATTGGTTCGTATATTAATTCAAGGAACAAAGTATTATCACAAGTTAGAGGCGTTAAGTGTCTATTTATCTAGTTTCATGGTAACTGTGTATTTCTAAACGAAGCATTGATTAATGCATATTAGTGATAGTTTAGAATCATAAGTTGTAATATGTACTTTAAAGATTCCTTCTTAGAAAAGAAAAGATCTCTGTTTTAGCTTCCAACAACTCATATCTTATATAATAAGAGAAGGTTTTTTTTCTAACTTTGCCTAACAATGTGACATTTGGCACTCTACTTTTGTGACACATGTCATTTTCATTAATTTTAAATTTAACATTCTATTTTTTTTATTTGACTTTATTTTATTTGTATCTGGTGTATAGTTTGTTAGAAAAATAAAAAAAATTGTTGTATAGTTTGCTTTTTGATTTTTTCCAACATTCTAACAAAAATATATTTCTTCCATTTTTAAGTTTTAACATCTAATATATATCATAATGAAATCATACAACATAGAACCTTATAAAAATACTGCTCAACCCAACTAAAATATATAAACAAATTCAAACTAAATAAAAATAGAAAATGGTTTCATACTTTTAAAGTAAAAACTGAAACTAAATTAATTTATGATCGACTAATTTAAAAATATATAAGATTTTCTAATATATGTATTCAATAATCATATATAATGTATTAAAGACACAACTCAACTTTGTATTTAATAGTATCCTATAAGTTACAGTTTGACTGTCTTTAAAACATATGTACTAAAAAAAATGGTATCATAACACAATTGTTTTATCTCCCCCATGAAATAACAGAAAACAATAGTTTCAAAATATAATTTAGAGTTAATTGTATTATTTATTTTAAAATGATAAGAAATAGAGACAATTTACATAAGAAACAAATATTTACATTAAATTTGACACACTTTTATTTTCATGAATTTTAATAAAAAATTAGTCAGATTTAGAGTATAAGATATTTGTTTTGTGATATCGTTTTAATAAATTATTTTAAATTGACTTATCATTCTATAAAATTATTTGTTGTTAACTATTACTCTTAGATATGAAAATAAAATTAATATATAGGAAAATATAATTTATCTATCAAAGTAATTAAGTAAGGTCTTACACTTTTTTCTTAGAATACTTATCAGTATTTTTTTTTCAAAAAAGATAAACTATAAATAAATTAATTTATCTTAATTATTTAACGAACATACCAAATTTAATTAACTTTGTTGTAACTAATTTTCCTATTACTATATGATAGACTAATTAAAAAAAACTCACATTATATAAAATACTCACATTATATTCAGTAATCATATATAAAAACTCACATTATATTAAATAATTATATATATTGTATTAGAGACACAACTCAAATTTGTATTTAATAGTAATTTACAAGTTACAAGTTACAGTTTAATTGTCTTTCAAACATATATATGTACTAAAAAAATATAATGGTATCATAACGTAATTGCTTTATCACCCTATGATATAACAGAAAAAAATAATTTCAAAACTTAATTTATTGTTAATTATACTATATATTTTTAAATGATTAGAAATAGAGACAATATATAGAAGAAAAAAATATTTTAAATTTAACACACTTTTCTTTTCAAGAATTTTTATAAAAACTGGTTAAACTTATAGTATAAGATATTTGTTTTGTGATATCGTTTTAATAAATTATTTTAAAATTGACTTATCATATATAAAATTATTTTATGTTAACTATTACTTTTAGATGATGACAATAAAATTAATATATAGGACAACATAAAATTATCTATCAAAATATTTAAGTAAGATCTTACGCTTACCTTTCTAGACTACTTATCAGTTTTTTATTTTCGAAAAAAAGAAAAAAATATTAAAAAATATAATTTATCTTAACTATTTAAAGAAAATAACATATTTAATTGGCTTTGCTATAAGTAATGGTCTTATTACTATAGTAAGTTAGTAACATACTGTTTAAATAATTTCAACAATACACTGTAATCAAAAATATTTAGTAATATGTACTTTAACTTTCCTCTTTTTCATCACCCTGCTATGAAACACTATATAACATCTATAATTATAAAATTGTAGTTGAACCGTATTATTATGAATATTATTTTTTAAGACATATATTAACAATTACATGTGTACGTTTCATATATAATTGAATAACTACTTCATTTTATATTTCAAATTAATAATGCATACATAAACCACGCATCGCGTGGGCTACTTTCTAGTTATATTATATTCTTTAGTACGTTCTTAATGTTGTAGAAAACAATTCTTCAAACGAAAACAAAAGGAATAGCCTCAGCCTGGAGAAGCTAGTCCTTTAGTATTTACATGCAGAGAAGAAAGTCAATGTTTTATTAACCAAAAAGAAAAAGAAAACAAAGAGAATGAAAAATTGGATAATTTTTACTAATCTGTCCGCATAAAAACCTTCAATTAGCCACTGAAAACATAGTGTAGAGTACTCTTCATCAGTCATGTCTAGTGGAAGGTTATGTGATAGGTGTGGCATAATTAAATCAGCACTTCTACCAGCTGTACTCGCAGAACCTTGAACCACCTTGAGATCTGGGGGGAAACCCGCAGTAGTTAGCCCAACTTTCCGTCCTATATCCAAGAGCTCGTAAATTGTGTTCGAGCAGATCGTGAACAGTCATATCCGCATTGCCATCCTCGAGTGGAACAGCTAGGTGGGCTCCGAAAGAAAACCCAAATTTTAACCAAGTTTGAACCGTTTCAAAATAGTAAACGTGTAGTGGTCCAGGAGATTGGGGAAGGCTTGCATTTCCTCAAGAGAAGTTGAAATTGAATTCACATCTTCATCAAAATCAAACTGCAGCTGCTGTAGCAGAAGAGAGATATGTGGAAATTTGTTGCAGACTGATCAGAGAGAAGAGATGACTACATGCCAGCACAAAACAGTTAGGGTTACATACAATATTTCACAAGTATTGAACCATGATAATTAAAACAATAATATGTACCTGATCTGTATTAGGAGGGGATCCCCTAATACACGTCAAGAACAGACTGAAAATATATGTATATAACCAGGCCCGGCTCAAACTTTACAGACCCTGTACTACTTTCTAAAAAACTCTTGTACATATACTATTTTTTTTTTTTAATTACATGTAAAAAATTTTTTTGGACCCTTGGACCCGGTGCGGTTGCACCTCCCGCACATGTCCTAAACCGGCACTGTATATAACACATTGTTAGACTTGACATTATAACCACCGGTTTAATCTCTTTCAACAGATTAACTCCAAGAACGTCCAGCTAAGTTCTTTTCCATATGAACAAGACGCAAAAGAATATAAGTATTATGGGTCAATGAATTGGGTAGTTTGTTTCGACTCGTCTCACCAAAACAAATGATATCTTTGCATTTTTTTTTTGACAACGATATCTTTGCATTGTCATGAAAAAAAGACAAATGATATCTTTGCAGGACTTTGTTTTGTTTTTTCCTTTTCCTTTTTCTAATTCAAAATAAACCTTTTTTTTTTCTTTTCTTATAGCATCGTCTTTTTTCCTTTTTCTTTTATTCTTTCTTCTAACAACGTAGAAAAATATTATGAGACTCATGTTTTTTCAGTGTACTTGCCTTTCTCCGTTTCTCCTTTTCCAATGTTCTAGATAATTCTTTCATTTCCCTTTTATTAAATAAATAATATATTATATATTTTAAAAGTTTAATAAATAAGAGGTTTCATATTTTTTTAATATGGGTGAAACAATCTAAAATAGCAACTAAAAAAATAATTGAGGAAGTAGTTTTTATATTTTCTTTCTAAAACATGATTATTATTTCTGTTTACAAGCGCCAATATCATGCCAATCGTGTCTGTCTGTCGAGGCGTATTAATGAAAAAGCTGTCTAGACTCATCCGAGCCACTCATCTGTTGGTGTTTATATCATCAATCATACAAATTTTACATATCAATTCTATCCACAACTCGTGAAGCATTTGACTTGTATTCATGTATGGACGACAAAGTACAAATAACTAGATGACAAAAGCATATACTTGCTGTGAGCCATTTTGCTTTTTACTAACTGAGATAAGCTTTTTATTATTGTCCAATGGTGTGATCATAAAATCTCAGATCAATTCGAAAATTTGGTTATCAGAAAATCCTGAATACTCTTCTTAGTTTCATCTCTAAACAAAGTCACCATCGATTTAGTTTTCTAAAACGCAACACTGGGGGGAGTTTTTTAAGAACATATATATTTTCTCCAAGAGATTATCATTTCTTCTTCTTTGGTTCTTCTTCTGCATAGTTCTTGATTAGTGCTTCCACGTCTTTCCAGAATAAACCTTCAACCAGAACTCCCTCTTTCGTGAACCTGAAAAACACCACCCAAAAAACATGTAATGAGGCTCGAGTTTATGGCGTGAGCAACTGAAAGAAAATGCCGAGAGAGAAAGGGAGAGAGAGAGAGAGATGGATACCATTGGGTGACACTCTTGGTGAGCTGAACTGACTTCCCAGCTGAGATTGATTTTGGATCAGCACTGTCGATGGTGAGAGTGTACTGATCAGAGAATCTGGGCAACTTTGAAGATACAACCAAGCCAGTGCTGGTGAATGATCCCTGCATATAAACCACCAGAACTTAATGACTTCTAATAAGAGTAGCAGCAGATGATGAGCTAAACAAAACGTGTTTGAACCATAGTAAAACAAATGGAAGTGTGCATATATATAATTAGGATCCTGATTAGTTTTGACATAACAAGATGATAAACCCTACTAACCAAGATACCGTATCAATTCAGTAAGGTCGGAGCTCTGATTGTTGCATATTCTAGACCTAATCAGACAAGTATAAAATGAAAAGTTTGGATATTTTTCTTCCTCTCGGATACTAACTATATGAGAGGAGTACTTTCTCTAAGCTGGTGAGAATGAGAAAGAAAACCACCCAATTTACAATCCAGAATCATTTAGTTGAGCAATTAAGTATCAAGAAACACGACAACACCAATTGCAAACACCAACGATACCAAACAATACTTTTGTTAAACTATTTTTCATTATCTAAGACTTTAGCTAGTTGAACAATATATTGAAAGGAAAATATAGATCTTTCTAGAGCTCAAATGCAAAAAAAAAAAAAGAATATAACAATAATAAATAGGTAAGATGCCTCAGGATAAGCAAACTTTACATAGCATGTCAGACTAGTAGAAGCACAGTTCTAAGTTCTCACAAAACACAAGGAATGCATGAGGTTGACACCAGAATTCAAAATAGAGTTCCAGTTAAAAATAAGAGAACAGGGGAGATATATATCACAGAACTAAAGTTGTTACATCGCAG
The DNA here is from genome assembly GCA_023657505.1 of Camelina hispida. Classification (NCBI taxonomy): domain Eukaryota; kingdom Viridiplantae; phylum Streptophyta; class Magnoliopsida; order Brassicales; family Brassicaceae; genus Camelina; species Camelina hispida. Next base: position 4,756,247 of record CP094634.1, on the reverse strand, counting down.
ACAAAACATGAATGTAGCCTAAACCACGAAACTTGTAAATGAAAATATCAATTCACAACAGTAAGAGGAACAAACCTCAGGAGGATATGTGAACAAAATGGCATTCTTCTCCTTAGTGTACAGAATCAGCTGCAACACCGCATTCAACACTACATACGTGCCATAATAGTCAAGGACCAAACATCTTATCCAAATACAAACATGTCTCGAGCAGCTTCTATGGGCATAATTTAGATATTCACAGTCTAAAGCTAAGCTCAAAGAGAGGTCAAGCCACATTACAGTTATCTAGAAGCCATAAAATTCTTAACTTCCATCTTAACCACTAGAAACCATAAGGAGAAACCAAATCAAAATCAAGCAGAAAGCATCAAAGCAAATTCGAGAAAAAAAAGGATATAATGCGATGCATCCAATCAAAAAGTCCCTGTTATCAGGGAACTTCTTGTTGTAGAATTGAGCAAAAAGAGCAACGACGATGATAACCGTTCCCAAAATCAGTTTGAGGTTGCTCAACCTCACATCCTCCTTGTAACCACGGCTCGTAACGATCTATCGCAATCAAAAACAATCAAAGGTAAGGTCATAAATTCACACAGATCAGATTCACATAGAGAGATTAAAAGGAATATCTTCGAAAATTCTTACATCGGAGACAGTTTCATCGAGGATGTGCTTGATTGAGTGGTGGTCCAATAGATTGGCCTTCTTAACGTTCTTGTTCGTCGTTTCTGCCTTCTTCTCTTCCATGGCGGATAGATCCGATCAAAATAATATCAGATCTCTAGGCTTCTGCGAAAATTCGAACGCAGAGTGTGAGATTTTTCACGAGCGCAGGAGACTAGAAGAGACTGTTGTTTTTGGGTTCCACGAGGAAGAAGACGATATATTGGATGGAAGCTCGAAGACGTTTTCACTTTTCAGTCAAAACTAGCTTATTACGACATCGTTTCGTATTGGGCCTTCTTTTGGGCTTCACAAGCGTCTATATAGTCAAGTCAACTATTAAAAAAATGATCAACAAATTAAAACCTTTGATTTATATATTTGACTTAAATGCTGCAGATTTTCTTTAACCCATATGTGTGGATTACATTTTATGACTTTGTTGAAAAATCACCAAACAATAAAATACAACAAATTTGCCAAATTTCTAATGAGATTTCATTACTAAGAAACTTAAAAGGTATAAAACCGTCTAATCTAGTAATCTTGGAGAAAATATCTTATAAATATCTTATTAACTTCATTAACTTTAATTTAAAATTGATTTCTTTTTTTGCTATTTAATATTTCATGTTTTTCTATTTTTAAAATAGATTTTCTAGTTCGATTTGGATTCTATATATTGTTATTTCTAAAATTGTATAAATAAACTTTTTTTTTCTTTGGATTAGGCTACCATTGTGAAATCATTAATTAATGTTTGTTTAACAAAAAAAAGTCGTCTAAATTTATTAATTTGATCATAAATTACATATATGTAATAATAGTCACTTTTAAAGTAAAAATCAGATGAAAACTGAATTCAAAATTTGAGTTAAAAATAAAAAGTTGATTATTTATCTTTTTATCTCCTTAAATAATAGACAAAAAAAGTTTTTCTCTGCAAACGATAAACAAAATAAAGATTATTCTATTATTTTCATCTTATTTATTTTAAAAATAGTTACATAAATAAGAACAATTTTCCAGAAAAAGAAAAAAAAAACTAAATTTTTTTTATCCTCTTTTTATGTTAATGGAAAAAAAAAATTATTTGGGTGGATTATGGTTGGGAAGAGACAATAACAATAAAATTGTGAAAGATCAACAATATTTGTTATATGCATATATTTCAGTATGTTCTTGATGTGCACTCTAGCCGTTCGAGCTCATCCTCTCAATCATTTCTTATCCGGATTCAATATTGTTTCTACTTTTTTTTTTTTGTAAAAACTGTGTACCGATTTGTAATGGCCTATATAGTCATCGCCTCTCTCTGATCCGCAACTTGATCTTGATGACGATGTGAATTCTGTCCCAACTTCTCTAGAGGGAAATGCAAGTGTTCCCCAACATGGTTGGTGATTTTTTTTGTTTGTAGTCAAGTCAACTATAACAGTATTAAAAAAAATTGTCAACAAATTTAACCTTTGATCATATATATTTGACTACTTTTTTTTAATCACCAAACAATAAAATACAACAAATTTGCCAAATTTTTACTTAAATTTCATTACTAATAAACTTAAAAGTATAAAACCCGTCCAATCCAGTAATCTTGCAGAAAATACAATAATCAATTGCAATCATTATGGAAATACACGACAATCCCAATAGTGTTATAAATTAATCAAGAAACTATTGGAGATTTGATCTATTTTTTATTTCAATCTTATATATATCTAAAAATGCTAGTTGGATAGCGTTTTTTTATTCAAGAAGGCTTGGACTTGATTTTGCTAGTGGTCGCGTTTGATAGCAACAACTTAGCTCCCTTCACAAGCTCTTCCTTGATCATGAATAGAACCGCAGCAGCTAATACGCTTTGCACAATCTTTGTGCTCATCCCTTTGTAAAACCCGTAAAGCCCTTCGTATCGAATCATTTTCAGGATTGCATCCAACGTTCCTGCGATTCAAAACCAACACAACAACTCTTTAGCTTTGATTGAGGAATGAGTTTTTGTGATCTTAAATTATTTAGAAGAGGGATATATAACCTTTGTATTGGTGTCTTTTGTCCCCTGTTGTGACCTGTTTGGCTTGAAGTCGCGACTTTACAACTAAGAGAGGATAAGTTGTGACTGTAGCTCCGAGTTTAGCCACAGCTCCAAGAAGAAATGTCTATAAAAAAAAAACAGAAAGAACAGTCATGGGAAGTTGGAGAGCAAGTAAACATTTTATTCAAAAGAAACAAACGCAAAATGCTAGAGTCTGAACCTCCAAAGCGGTAACGTTGTTGCTACCCTTCAATGCACGCTTTTTCTTCAGCTTGGTTAACATTGTCTCGTACAACATAAATTGCATTGACGGATTACTTACCTGTTGGTTAAAAATACAGACACACATCTAACTATTAATTAAATGCACCTAGACAAACAATATAAGAGAAGCTTTAAAATCATAAGCTCACGTACCATGATCAGTGTTGGAATTACACCTTTCCAGAAGCCAGTCACTCCAGCTTCATCGTAAACCTCTCGAATCTGAGACATTGTTCAACATATATCACAGAAATTATTTTAACTGAGCTGTTTATACAGTTTCAAATAAGTTTTCATCTTATATTGCAATCAGCTAAAGCCTGATTTGACACATAATAACCAATAGACCCTAGCCGTGGTTTTTAAGTACGGGAAGTTGGCTCATACCGTATTAAAGGTTCCATATGGACGCGGCTCAACTGCAACCAGAGCTTCTGCATCAGAAGAAGGTGACTCGGAGGCAGCTGTTTGATCTTTTGTCATTTTTCTGTGGGTCTGCATTGTATACAGGTATTCAAGAAGAATTAGGATTATAACTACCACGGACCAATGGAAAAATGTAGTTAAAATACAGAGAAATAGACTGGGCAGCCTAAAGCAGCACTTCATGGTGGTGTATACCTGCATGCGGGTAACAATCACCCAAATTGGATTCGTCATAAGAACATTAACCGATCTGCACAGAGAAAGTGCTATCATAAATTCACATGAGCCATCTGAAGCAATAGGACAAAAATTACAATAACGAAACTATACATGCCACCAGAGTTCACAATCAAAGAACAAAACAGCAATCGCTGTAAAACCTGACAGTAAAAAAGTTAGACCATCCACCTAGAAGCTCTCCATTAAACAAGCGACACTATAATATCATGAATGCATTAGCAAAATGTGAACATGGCGAACATTCACTCACAGCCTACACTCCAGACAGCCAATGTGAAGAGTATGAGAACGAACTGAAACACCTAAGAGCTACTTTGAATCAATTATGTACTGCATTGTTAACTAATTTTAATCCGCATAGTAACTAGCACATACGAAAAGCACATAAAAGGATAGTAGCAGTTTTACCCAGCGAAGGCAGCCACCAAAAGTGAAGAGAACATCCCAACTGATCCGTCACCCAACCCTTTCATACTTCTAGCAAGAGCTGCAGCTTCAGCTTGATTCCGAAACACTTGGTAGAAGTAGTAGTACACACCCTGTCTCATTCAAAAGGAGTAAGTAAAGAACTCAATAGCCATACAGAAGATGGTGAGATAAAATACAGAATTCTCCAGATAATTTAAACACAAGTTGAGAGATCACTATACCTGTGACGCAGCCGTTCCAGCGAGAGACGGCGCCAAACCACCGTATAATCGCTCCCATCCCTCTTGTTTGACAACCTTGAATCAAAGCAATTCAAGAACATGTCATACAAAAGTAAGAAAACAACAATTCCACTTTACTACGTTCTACTCTAAACAGTCATAAACTCAAATCTCTGATCCTGAGATTGGAGGGTGATAACAAAAACAAAACCTGACACATGTGTTCGATAGTTCCAAGTTTCTTTTTCTCCCTCTTCAGATCCCGCTCCGTTTGCTGGCGCGTATTTACCTAATTCACCGACAACAACCATTTCAAACAAGACGAATGAGGAATTAGGAAAAAAAAACGAAATCTAAAGAATCGTACAGTTTGAAGAGGATAAGTGAGAAGCTGAGCAATGATCCCACCACCAGCTCCAGCCAATCCATTGATCAAAGCATCCGACATGTTGATGATTCCTCTATTCCACACATCAAATTATAACCCCAAACCAAAAAAAAAAATCGAAATCGCTTATTCTAATCGCTAAATCTAGAATTACCTTCCTGGTTTCAATTATAGAGGGGTAAGGATTGAAATCGTCGCTAGTATTAAGCGACGAAACGGAGAAGAATCACAGAAGCTTTTAAGATGCTTTTGTTGTTGTTAATTCCTTAATGTTGTATGTAGGTGAAGCTTCTTCTCCATATCCCCCCCAGATGAGTTTCTCTTTTCGGAGATGTTCATTCGAAGAAAAAAAGAAGACACGCAAGTTGACGTTGAGGAGTGGTCTGATGATTGTAATTGACTGATATACCCCTGTTATTTAAGTGTTATTACGTTGCTGTACCCTCTCAACGTCGTTTAGTTTTGGGATAAGCTCTTTTTATTTTTCTTTTCTTGAATTGCGTGTTTGGTCGATTATTATGATGTAGGAGAGAAACGCTTCGCAATATATGATTATGAATTGATATGATATGATTCCGACTAATGTATTTGGTTCCGTGGTTGGTTTAAACGTTCACAAGTTTGGCTTCATATGGGTATGATTCGGTTTTCCATAGTATGCTTTTCTTTACCTGAAATACTGTATATAGTCTGTAATTGAATTGTATAGTTTATACCTAAACAAGCTCCATTCACAGACACAAAGCCCATCTAAGTACTGGGCCATGCTCCAAAGAGAGAAATATAACTTGACAGTTTGAGATATTGTTAAGTTTTTTTTTTTTTTTTATGAGTTTGTTTATTAATTAGATTGCCATAAATTCTCGCAATTAGAATGTGTATAAAATGTATCTTGAGTTTTCCAGACAGTTGTTGGGTTAATAGCGTTCTATCCCTACTATTGCCTGAAAAAAACTTTAGTTTTGTAAAAATTTACAATACAATGTCATTGCAATTATGACCAAATTTTCGATTTTTTAAAAAGGGTACAAAGGAAATTTCTAAGCCCATGTAAACGGATAAAGACGTGGATCTTTTTGACCCGTTTATATTATTCCGGATCTAATACTTTCATTTTCACCGTTCAATAAATAAATATCCTAACCGTTTATTTTTTTCTTTTTGTGATAGAATATGAAATTTACTAAAATATGTGAGAAGGTTCACCAAAAATACATTTATTACTTGTTTTGAGTATTACTTTTTTTAGTTAATATAACTATAATAAATACATGATAGGAAATTCAACCTAATCAAATAATATGAGAATTACAAAATATGTGATATAGTGTGAAATTTAATAAAATATGTGAGAAGATTAATAAATAATTACATTTATTATTTTTCAAAGATAAATAGTTACTATGACTAATAATATATGATAGGAATTTCAAGCAAAACAAATTATAATTATATATGTATATATATATATATTCATTTCTTTCTTTAAAAGACATATACTTTAGTTATTTCTCTCTAACTATTATAATCAAATATATATATATATATACATATAGATATTTTAAAAATATACTTTAGTTTGTTTTAGTTAGAATCAAATTGAAAAATAATGTAATAATCATATCATGTTAATTATTTTCTATTAAAGTTAGGAAATACAAGAGAAATTTATTATTTTGGACAATATGCTACAGAAATTAAAAAATAAATTGAACATTTTATAATGTATAATATCAAATTATATTTTGTCTTAAATGTAAATATAAATAATATAATGTATGTTATATAAAGTCAACTGGAAAAAATACACTAAAAATATTAAAGAGAAAATGACACATATCACAAGAAGAGAGTGTCAAATAACAACTTTTTAGAGCTTATCAAAAAGAAAATCTTATTTTATTATATAAGATCTAATAACATGCTTACACATCAATTCATTTAAAAATAAATTTAAGGTTAAGTGCATACTTCCACATCAATTATTTTGTAAAAGATATGAAAATCAAAAAAGAAAAATTTAATCACTATTTCCAAGATATAATTCTCTAATTCTTTAATATTTTTAAGCTTATTATAAATATGTTATGATAACTTTTCTTTAAGTAATTCTCTAAATAGCAAACTAATCACATCATCAATAATAAGAGGATTCATCTAAGTACAACTTATACTTTAAAGATTATTCTGAAAGCAGATCTTCTTTCTTTCCTTCTTATTTTTCTTTTGCTCTAACATTGTATATATATATTCAAACACATTGTATATATATCTTGTGTGTAGAAAAAATTAAGAAACAAAACAAAAAATGGATTTATTTGTAATGGTAGTAGGAGCATCAGGGATTGGCGACGGTGGTGAGAATAAATACAACTACAAGGTGATAGCTTGGACAAACGAAGATGATCTACGCCAAACAAAGATTGTGACAACGAACGGAGATCCTGAGTTTCGTGAGGTTCTGCATCTTCCTCAACGCAATGGTGCATCGTTTCTCAATCTGGAGTTGTTCAGCGTAAATGCAACTGACACAGACCGATTTTTCATTGGGAGAGCAAATACAGCACTGCCAATGAAAACAAATGCTAGTATTTACCGTAAAGTCAAACTTGAGAATTTGGACACCAGTGGAAATATCGTTACTATTGGTTATCTCGAAATATATATGGGTCTCGAGACTGGTGGAACACCTAAGACCATCTGCACCACCAGCAATGCTCATCGTTACTCAAAATAATATATTTTAATTATTTTCTTTTAATATTATATAATTAAATAATAAATTTGGAAGAAAAAAATTAACTTATTATAAACTACCACCAGTCCAAAAAAATGGATTCTTACGGTTCTATAAAAAAAACAATTATCACTTTTTATCTTTCTTTATTATTACTTTTTAATTTTTAATTAATAGAACTTTTGAGAGAAACTATTGTTGAACATGCCCTAAAGTACTTTGATGACCGATCAAATAATAATGTTATAGTCTTATGTCTGCATAAATATATTAAAAATATATACAAATATATTAAAGGGTAATTCTCAAAAATAGCACAAATTTATGTTTTTTTCTAAACCTAATACACACTTTTATATTTTTCAAATTTAGCACACTTATTAAATAATATTTTTTATTATAAATCTAATTATACATGACTCTGTTACGAAGGTTAAGCTTTTGGCCGACGAGTGTGGAGGTGAAATTCAAAAGCTGTGGCGTGTTGGAATCACATTTTAAAGGAGGACCCGAAGGATTCCGTCGTATTGCATGAAGAGGATCGAAGGTTCAATTCAGATCGAAAGCTGCAGCTCCTTCGTCTGATGAGGTCATGGTACACTGCCGGATCGGTGGCTAGGGAATCAGAGGGATATGATTGTGAGGAATATGGAATTGAGAAGGATCATTGGCTGGATTTTGATTAGGGTTTCGATTTTTCTCTGAATCGTGATTGTTACTAGTGTTCGTCTCCGTATCTTTATTGTAGTTTCGTTGATGGAGAACCGAGATCACAATAGGGCTACGGTAGTGGTGGTGGTGGTGGTGGTGCAGAGACGGCGGAGGAGGTGACTGATAGACATGAACCATGTCACTTGGGGAAGTATAATAATATAAGGAAGAGGTAGAAGAAGACATAACCAAAGACAATGGTGGAAGTATAATGATGTTTGAGTTATGAATCTGTGATTGTATTTAGAGATTTAGGTTTGGGTGTGTATCATTTTTTGTCTTCATTAGATCCAATGATGATTTCATGCATTTGTGCTTATGGAGGCTTGTGTCTGTTGGGTGTTGGAAGTTTGATTTTTGGCTTGTGTCTTCGGTTTCAACTCTTGATTGAAAATGATCAACATTCTTCATCCCAATGCATGTTAACGGAAACAGAAAACTGGAGCCACCACCATGCTGGAGACTTTGAAAATCTCATCACCATGCTGGAGACTTTAACTTATTGTTATGTAGTACCTCTTATGTTCATAGCATTAAATTTCTTTTAAGTGCTTTTAACAAGGATCTTTACTCTGTTTTTCTTTCTTGTTTAAGTTCTCTGTATTTTTTAGAATCTTTTATGTTGTTCTTGCAACTTGAAAAACCAGCATCAAACATCCAGCACTTTCCACGAAATTTAGGAAGGATTCAACGAAATTTAGGAAAATGTCCTTAAACTTAAGGATGAACTTCATAAACAAATTGGAACTAAGGATGAGCTTCATAGAAAGTCTGGGTTTTGGTGAATGATATCATCACCCCTCACTAATAGAGTAATCTTTCACATATTGAGACAAAACAGTGAAGAAAGATTTATAAACACATTTATTTAAATTTAGGAAGGATTCAATAATATTTAGGAAGAAAACCTTAAACTTCAGGATAGCTTTCATAAAATATTTAAGAAGACACAAAATCAAATTATTAATTTTCTATATATAGATAAAATATTAGGATGTGCACAAAATAAAATCAAATATCACTCACCAAGTGGAGTAATATGTTATACATTATGGCAAAACATAAATTAAAAGATTCAAAAACTCATTTCTTTAGATTGAGGAAGGATTTCACGATGTTTAGGAAGACGTTTTTGAAATTTAGGAAGATTTTCCTAAATATCTAGAAATCTCAGAAATGGTGATGATCATAATCAGAAGATCATCCCCCGCTGTAATCCGTATCATCAACACTACTAGCCAACTCCATCATCGACGAAGTAGAAGCCGAAGACATTGACAACGACAAAGACGACTTCTTCTTCATGACCGAAAGTTTCACCGTAAGCATCAAATACTTCACTTAAGCTTTCAAAATTGTAAGTAAAAAGTTATAATTAATTTTATATTTAGAATAAAATAATAATACCAATAATACTATTTTTGAAACATTTGAACATGTGTGCTAACTTTAGAAGAAAAACATAAATTAGTGCTATTCTAGGGTATTCAAGCTTTCAAAATTGTAAGTAAAAAGTTATAATTAATTTTATATTTAGAATAAAATAATAATACCAATAATACTATTTTTGAAACATTTGAACATGTGTGCTAACTTTAGAAGAAAAACATAAATTAGTGCTATTCTAGGGTATTCCTCTATATTAAACCTCTAACATAAGGATTGATCATTAACAAATTTTGCTTAGTTTCATTAATATAATTTAATTTTAAATTTAAGCAACTCTTAAGAAACTCCTAATAACCTTCCATGGAGATAGTCTTAGTAACTGCTTTTGTGATTCTTTTGGTCATTTGGTGTCATGGTTATAACTTAGTGTAGCTTATATTCCATGTTTGATAAATGCAGCAGTTCGTGTGTTTTATGTAATCGCAAGAGTGTAATGTAAGCAAACGTAAATATTTTTTTTAGGGGGTCAACTTACAAAGTTACAATAATATTACAATCGTTAAGTTTTTAAAGAAGAAGAAGGAAAGAAAAAACAGAGACAAACCGTTAACGTTATTTGATAAACTCCGTTAATAATTTTTAGTCACGTATCGCATAAACTCGCCGTCAGATTCAATCCCAGCCATGGTCTCCGGCGACAAAACAACCTCTAAATCAACAGTCCCGTTTCCTTCCCTCCCCGGAAACGCCGAAATCTTCCCGTCAAACTTATTCGACCGTCCGCTTCTAACCGCCACGGGTCTTCCCCACCCGAAATCGTTATCGTACATCGGAAACCTCGGCGAACTCCCCATCGTAACCGAAGCTCCATCAGCATTCCCAAGAGGAAAACACCTAGGATTCGCTTCCCAATCCGCCACAACGCTTCGTATCCTCCCGTCTTGATGAGCCGCCACGCTCTGGTTTAGCTGATCTGCGCACCATCTAAGATCGCGAGACAAAACCTCTCCCGCCGTCGCAAACGTCGGAACGCTCTGAATCGCGTTTCCGAAATACTCCGGATTCAGTTTAGGACTCAAACGGTGGCGACAGTTCACAGCCATACGAAACGTAGTCGTTTTAGAACTCGGATGCTTCCTCGCGCGGGTGATCGCACGCCACAGCAAAGCGCACAGAGACTGAAACGACGAGATCTCAACCGCGACGGTTTTGGAAACGGCGTCGTTTCGACCGAACAAACTCTCCAACATTTCCGTTAATTTACCGTTTTCTTTTCCGTTAAGTTTATCGTTGCTTTGTTTCCCTAACAACTCGACGCCGTCTATTTCGCCGTTATCAACCGTCAACCATTTCTTCTTGTTCACCACAGCTTTAAGCTCCTGAATCGATTCTTTACTGAAACTAAAAATCCGTTCGCGCAACGGTGCGTTCTCGTCGAACGTTACCGTAGGACCACCGTGAGGGACTTTGAGGACAGCCGGTGAGATTAGCACAGACTCCCGCGTAAAATCAGGCTGACGTGTCACATTCTCGACACCTCTGGACATCTCCGCGAAGGTGTTGATGAAATTCCACAGCGAGGTTCCGTCGGTGACGGCGTGGTTAACGGAGCAGCCGATGAAAACGCCGTCGATGAGCTCCGTAACTTGAACGGCGAGGATAGGTCTGTTATGTCCCTCGTAGCTGACGGCTCTGTCGTAGGAGAAAAACTCTTTGACCACGTCGGGAACGTCGATCCCGGCGAGAACGTCGCTGACTTTGACTGATTTAGCTTCGGCGGAGACGAAATCGGCGCCGGCGTCATTGCAGGTGAGGAAAACGTGGCCGGAGGAGGAGGTTGAGAGACGTCCGGCGAGAGGAGGGAAGTGGGAGAGAGTGAGGGAGAGAGAGTGTTTGAGGTGAGCGAGAAGCGCGTGCGGAGGGAGGTGGGGGCGCGTGAAGAGACAGCCTTTTTGGATGTAGTGGCAAGAGAGCATAGGGAGATCGGAGACGGAGAGCTTGAGGTCAACGAGCGTTGACTTTTCATCAGGGAAGACTCTGCTTCTTGAGATTATCGTTACAGAGTTCTCTAAACAAGGCATTTTTTTTTTTTGATTTGATTTGGTTTGCTTCTCTGTTTTGGTAAGCTTTAGCTTAGCTCTCTCTCACAGTTTTGTGTGTGTGTGTGATGGATGAGAGTGTGAGATTGAGAGATGAGGTATTTATAGTGTGAGGATGAGAGAAGAGAAGAGGTTCATGAATCAGATGATGATGATATGGCATTTGTCTTTATTTATTTATTTTTTTGCCTAATTAAAATAGAGAGATTTTGCTCAACTTGTACTTTGGAAAAGTGTTTCCTTATTTGTGAAATTTTATGTCTAGGATTAGAGTACACACACTCTGTAAACATTTTCAGAGTAAAAAAGGAAAATTTTGAATGGTAAAGATATAAAGATGATGGACCATCATTTAATTTTGGTTATAGCTGCTCTGTATTCTTCAATTTGTAATGATCAATACTAGATTTTTAATCAATAATTTTCAAACAAATTTAATGATAATTAATTCTGTTAAGTCATATTTATTTATGTTCATAAGAAAATATTGTTTGGACATTTTTTAAGTTTATTAATTAATATTTTCTAAAGATTATATATATGAGAAGATATATAATTATGTCATAAAATCCACTAGATTTTAATGATATGATCAATATGAATTTATTCTCTATTTGTTATGAATAAATATTTATACTAGACCTGAAATTTTCTTACTATAATATTACTGTTAAAACAAATAAAAAACTCTAAAAATAGTTTTATAAAACAGAAAGAATAATATCTCTATAAACAATATTTCTGACGTGCGTTTCTGTTTTTAAGACTCACCAATGAACGCGAATATTTGTATATATCATCTGCAAAATAGTTACAAACCAGAAAAAAGGTTATGTTTTTTTTTTAAAAAGTGAGAAAGAACAAACAAACAACAACAAAAACTCTGAAGTCGTAACATATAATATTGAAAACATAATCAAACAATCAAAATCATAATATTGTTGGAAAATAGGGGAAAAATTAAAATATTAAGCTAATCTCTGCATTATATTGTCTGCAGAAAGTATATTACATTATTACTCCATTTAACACTGTCTTATTCTCTGGTTTCGTTGCCAACATTTTACAACTATATTGTTTTTGTTTCATGAACATGCTTTAAAAATTGCGGTAAAAAGGTTAAAACACTAGTTAATTTCAGGAGAGATATCCATAAATCTCAATAATCCAATGGACAAAAGGATTTGTATAAGTGACGAGAGACGTATTTTGGAAGTTTAATCTATAGACTACTATGTAGTAGAGTCATAGCGAGTTGTTATTATTGTTCGGTTAATGTATTGCTTCATATCAAAGAGAATATCTGGAGAAAGAAGTATTCGTTGAAGTTCACAAATATTCATGTGAAATCCCCAAGTTTATTTCAGACTCTCGGGGCTAGTGAATCCACGTGGCGTGCTCACACACGGTTCCGTTTCTTACATGGCATACATGCACTCATGCACAAGTCAGAATGCATGGTCAGGTCTGACCAACATGTAGCGGACGAGTCATCTATTTGGACTTAAAACGTCCCTGACTATTGTAAAAGACAACGGTATATAACGTGTTCTACATTTATAAAAACGTTACGTTCGTGGCCGGTTATTAAAAATCGGCATGTGGTGAGGATTAAAACCCTTGTACGAAAGGAAAAAAAACAGTAAAGCAGCAATTTAATGTATGTTTTGTTTCGATTAATTGTACGTACGTCGTTGTTGCCCTTCAAAGGAAGTTGTGTTTTTTAAAGCTTGGTGTAGAATTTTGTTTGGAAGTGGCTTCAATTACGTTGAAAATATGGGTTTTGTCTATATATGATTCTTCTTTCTTCGGTTAAGCAAAAAGGAAATATTTATTGATGATTATGATAAGATATCCCATATATATACATATGATATATGTAGGATGTAGCGACATTTGATATTCATATCACTATCTAACAAAATCTGGTTTGGTGTATTTGAGGTAATAGTAAGATAGAAATTGCATGAATCTTTGACCGTATGAGAACTAAGATTCTCAAAATCCAAAAGATTTTATCTGTATAAGATTAAACAGACTTCTAAAACTACGTCCTTCGGATTCCGAGAGATTTGCATGGGGTATGTGAATTAAAGAAGACTTGTAATGCACTTCTTGTAGCATTTGTCTTATATGATGATTTGATACAGAAAACAAAAAAGAAATAAAGATTAAACATAATTCAAGTCATTGAACTACAGAAAAAATGAGATAATTAGCAAGTGTGTTTAAATTAAAACACTTTAAATCACTCTCTGTTAATGGGTTGTCATTCCTTAAATCCCGATAAAAGTCGGCGTGAAGAATCTCATATTCAACTGATACAGTCTAGTACCAACTGCTCTGGCCACTGTCACAACACTTGAAATGTCTTTATTTTATTAACTAAACAAATGTGAAAATTACAAAATCCTAATCATAGCTTATGTTTGAGCTAACTTTGACATAAAGTGTCGGTTTCGGCAATTATTACACGAAGATTCTCGTTAACCGTCATTTTCGGTTTTGTCGGCGTCCTGAGGTTTTTATATTATTAACATAAAAACTGCTACTTGAAGTGAGATCTGGTACGATGCAGAAAAAAAGAAGCTGAAGCATTACGCATTTACGCTTCTCTCTAACCGTTGGATTGGAACTCGGCCGTTTACTCAATTTCATCGGACGGATACTTACGCTACTTGAGTTTGGGATTGTCACATGATAAAACATTTACTAGTACATAACTGTTTTGACTCGGAACGTTCTTGACGATTATTTGACGCCCCATTTTATTTCTTTATTTATGATATTTATTGACACCCCATCTTAGATATATCATTCTTGATATCATTTTGAGATATATATATACCTCAAATAATTTTTCCTCTATCCTGATAAATATCTTTACTTAAAAAGATCTTTCGTCTATAGTGATAATTTTGGTTACGACCTGAGACTGTAATTATAATATACAAATTCAAAAAAGTGGCATAGGACTACATTAACAAAAATGATTAGGTGTTATCTTCTTATCAATAGGGGCCTTCTTTTTTTTTAACGTCATCAATAGGGGCCTTCTATGTTAGCATCCAATATGTTTTTGTTATCATCACTCGTCCTTGAAACACTTAAAATAATTTCCGGAATTAGGAATCTAAACATCATTTAGTTGGTTATCAAAAGTATGATAATAAAAACAATACATTAGTGTTTGTTAGATCAATTCTTTTATCGCTAGATTATTTCGAAGCTTTGTGATCAACCACGTGTATGACAGGTTGACAACCGAAGCTTGTACTAATGTGTTTTGTATTGAATATCAATAATCAAACTAAGATATGCTCTACGAAAACGTGTGGCATCAAGTAAAATAAAATTGTAAATAGACGATAATAGATATAAACTGATTGGTTAATTATAAATAACAAGTGGATTCACGCGACCCATTTTGACAGTTTAGAACCAGCCAGCATGAGAACCTTCGATCCATAATACTCTGACGGTTTTAATTATTATATAAATGTTTATATGTTTATTATTTATAGTGAACAAAATAATATTCCGGATGATCAAAAGTCCAGTTTTTGTATTCCATAATTGTTTCTTGTATGGGATAACATATTATCAATCCATGTATGAAATTACAAATCAGCAATCGCGGCCTGTTTTACTTTAGATATTTATGTCACTTTATACGCTGGTCTATATCAATATTTTACGTATAGCTCTCAAAGTCAAGATAGTAAGCTTGAGGCCTGGTATGATGGATACTCAGTGGATATTTTGGGATATTTAATTTGGATGAGTCGAAAACAATGGCCGATACAAAAGATAAGGTTGCGTTAGATACTTAGATCGAGCTTTTAAGGATTTGAAATTCATATTGTTGATCATAATCTAGGAGTTTATATAATTAGTGAATCGCTAACTATTAAACTATGCTTTGGTACTTTATTAAAAACGAAAGATAATATGGTTGTGGTGCGTGAGAGTATATATGAATAATATATAATCAAATATATATATATATATATAATTAAAAACGAAACGTAGGAGGATTTTGTTTTGTTTTACTCAACATTTAGTAGTTACGCAACTACAAAATTTGAAGATAGTTTTGGAAATGATCGAAAGAGATGAAAAAGCTCATCCAAAAACTTTGGCTATTGTGTGGTTTGTGCAGTCCATTTTGACAATCCCATTTTTGTTTGGTACATAATAATAAAACAGAAAAGGCATACTTGGCTATCTACCTATTTCGAAGGACGCCGCTTTCTAACTACAATTTTATTTTATTAAGCTATTTCATTTTTATATAATTTTCATTTGAAAAATACTTTTGTTATTTTATTATTTAAAAGTCCTTTCTAATTGTTGGCAAAAAATATGTTGTCCTTTCCAATCAGAGAAGTTATTCTTCTTCATCATCTTATTTTTTCTGATCACATCAAAATCCATTGAATGATTCTAACTTTTATATTTTGTTCACGTCAGTCTTTTAAAAAGTTGTGAACAACTATATTTATGAACAAATTTTATTCAGTTTTCATTTCTAAAAAGTATATATAAACACGTACGAAACCAAGAAATGATGTTTTGTTCTAATGCTTTGAAAAAGAAGAAAAGGGAAGATAATAAAAGAGACTTTCTCGATATGTCTCGTCGTCCACTACTGTCCGGTGTTGTACTCTTGTAATGGACCAGATCGTGTTTTACTTCAGACAGGATGCCACACTCTTTCTTTTCTTAAGTTCTAAATTTTTCTTAATATAATAATTTCAGATTCTTATACAAAACAAACACTGTTAGTGCATAATGAATGAAACAAAAGAATCAATGCTTTAATAATATTTTTTTTTGCCAACAATTGGAAAAATAAATAAATTAATTAATTATACTATAAAATTTGCATTATATTATTTTGATAGCACATGTAATATTTTTTTTTGCTTAATAATTTCTAAGATTCATTTGTTATACTACTTCACGAAAAAAGCTAATAGCTAAGAAAATATTATGCTATAATGGATCAATGGAGAAGTGTGTTTATTTGGAGAAAAAACGGTGATTGTTACTGTGTTGTGTTTTGGCAAATTACGTCTCTAACAGCAAAATTTGCGAGAAATTTTCTTATGTCGTGATATTGTTAATAATTTGTAATGAAAAAAAACAATGGACCGTTTTGTCACTATTTTGTAATAAAATTATAATAAAATTGTTACGTGATAAAATTATACTAAAATTATAATAACACGTTGTAACAAACCTTTTGTCCCTTCCAGTGAATAAAGCCAAACCCAAAATCTTATCTTCTATTCTGGTTCTTACAGTGTACGTCTAAACCATTCATGACTCACTCGTTATCAAGAATTCACAGAATAACTTATGTCATCCAAGTAACTAAAAAATCTTTGCCCTACCATGCCTTAATTCCACTTATGTGCTCTCTCATACAGCAAATTCTTTAGCGGGACAAGATGAGTGTAATGAACATACAAATCATATACTTAGCGCTAGCATGCAAAGCAAAAATCGAATAGTAGATGTTACAATATATATTATCAAATATTCAAATTCAACGTTTAGTTCATAACGTTCGCTAAATGAAACAAGTTTTCAAGAATAAATTTTGATTTTTCTCAAACATAAAAAGTTATTTTGAGCAGATTAGCCGAAATTAAAATAGTTTGTGGTAGCCATTGCGATAGGGTGGTCCAGCCCGTATGTAGATTCTATATAGGTTGTTAGAAACGTGTGAACTAAAGTGTGTGGAACTGTAGATCAACTAGTATATAAGCAAGTCTTATTTCATCACCATTTCATTTCATCAACACAAACTAAATATATATTGTGATCAAACAAGTAAGAAATCAAAAGATGGACGGCAAAACTGTGATTCTAAGTGTTCTCATAATGAGTTTGGTCATTGCACAAATTCAAGTGGAAGCAAAGAGTTGCTGCCCGTCTCAGAGTGCTAGAAATATCTTTAATGTTTGCCGTTTTGGGGGATCCGACCAATTCTTTTGTGCATCACTCAGTGGATGCGGAATCATTGGTGGGAAAACATGTCCGAGCGGATATCAACATGAAATTCTCCAACACTCAGGTAGTTTGTTTTTATTGTGCTTTATCACGTTAATTGTCGCCAGTTCCATCAAGGTTAACTTTTTTTCTGAAAATGTTTACTCAAGGTGATGCTATTGCTGTCAATGAATACTGCAAGTTGGGGTGTGCATCTTCAGTGTGCGGTGTCATGAACACACTCCAAAGCTCTGGTAAAACGAAACATCCAAACTTACTAATTATAATATTATTATTTATCTTGGAACAATAGACAAGAGAGAATGTTAACCCATTCTATTACTGTTTTGATGAGTAGATGCGAGTGAAATAGTGAATGGAGCGGTAACACAATGCGCAAAGGCATGTTCTACTTTCTGCGCCAAGGGTTCTTCAACTGTTGTTGAGACTGCCTAAACAAGCATATCAAGTTTCAGAGTTTTTTCTCCTTGTTTTCAACAATTGTGTGTATGTGACAAAAAATGCTAGTATTTGAAAAACTTATTCCAGTTTGTTTATGTGTCATAGAAGGTTGTCAATCCTCGATTGTGCATGACTTCTATTAAATAAAAAGTTTGGTCGCTTTAATATTTATTATTATTCCACAGTTTCTACTTGCTACAAAATTCTTTCCCTGAACTTCACTACAGTAGAACCTCTATAAATTAATACTCGGTAAATTAATAACCTCTATAAATTAATAAATTTCTCTGGTCCCAAGTTGGGATTAGTATAATTTTGGACACTATTCGATAATATAATAAAATAATAATTTTTTTAAAACTCCATTGTAAATATATGGTCCCATCAATAATATAAATTAATAATTATATAAAATTATATAAATATATGTATATATCTACACATTAATTTTTATTAGAGTTTATTTCTAATATTTTTACTTTATAAAAATCTTTGAGTACTATCTTCAAAACATGATAATTGTTATTTTCATTGTAACTGATTTTATAAAAATATTAGTTATAAAGATTAAATCTTATTTTTAATATTTTTTTACCAAATTAGGAAAGTTTCTCTATAAATTAATAATTATTAATTTATCGATAAATTAAAACCTCTATAAATTAATAAAATTTCATGGTTCCGACTTTATTAATTTATAGAGGTTTTACTGTAGATTAAATGGAGCTATATCATTTTTTTTTTCTGGCCCAATCAGCATCTAAAAGCATTAGAGGAGTTTGAAGGTATTTGCAACTAATGCCATTAACATTTATCATCCAAAAAAAATAAATTAAAAAATGCTAACAATAATTTATATATCAAAAGTAAATCTCTGATATTAACAATGGATATGAAAATATTTTCATGGTTGAGTTGTTAAGTAAGAAACAAGTTAATGACATATTCTCCGTATATTCCACGACATATTAGAACATTACCTAAATCAAATCACAACCCATAAAAGAATATTATTACCTAATCGGATTTGGTAAGGAACCTTTTAAAAGGTAACGAAATATGAATGAACACTAAGAGTCAGAAACGATGTAGCATTGTATACATAATTTGTTTTTTATGATTGAAAATAAAATAATAATAATCTATACATTTTGATGGATTTGTGCTACAAACGTAAAACCACGCATATCTCAACATTGTTAATTGTAGTTTTTTAAGAAGTCTTCAGTGGATAAGATAAGTTTCAGTCCACCAAATCAACTGTGACATCTAGCTGTATATTTCGAATTTAACATCAGTAATCAAGGAAATTAGAAAGTCATGATGCTTTATTATTTGCATAGAGATCATTATATAAGTTGTAGACAAATTTTAACATGACAGTATTGGCCTATATTTAATTTTAAAACTCGCATTCTATGCGTGCACCCACCCACGCACAATCGGATGTGGGGATGACCCTTTCAAAATGGCACAATTTTGTGCGGCCTTGATTTGTCTCACGCATGACTAACATCATATAATTCCCATATTTAAAACAGGAATTTCGTATTCTCGTATAATTTATACATTATCACAAACATAAGTCAAACCTTTGACAAGACGCTCGTTGGTGCATATACTATTTGGTATAATTATTATAAGTAGCATATAAGGTTGGTTCATGTACCGTAAACTAAATGCATGTAACATACTTTGAACCAAGGCAGTGTTCGTCATATTCATTTTATTCTTCCTTCTCCATCAAATTATATCAGCTTAATAAAACTTATCCCATTCTTTTGATTTCTTTTCCCAAATTCCGTTTTTCGAGCTATGTTCATTCATCAGCGTAATTTAAAAGAAGATTCATTAACTCTCTAGCTACAAATCATTTGATATGGGACAATTGATCATTGATATATCCTCATTCCTCCATGCCATAAATTGAAAATCATAATGAAGTTTTTTTTTTTTTTTTTAAATGATTAATGGAAGTTATTCTTTTCCGGAATGGATTTAGTGTCAGTAGTCACACAAATTTATGTGGTTCATCAACGGTGTTAATTACGTCCACATGCAAAAAGACAATGGTTTATTAATAAATAGCTACCAATAGATAATTTCAAATGAAAACAACGGTCCATAATGAATGAACTCAGTGAGACTTCAGTTTCATCGTAAGCAACGGCCGGGTATATTTAAGGTATATTATCATGATTGTCTCACTATAAATGATGTAATATAGTGTAGGTGCTTACCTGCCATGAACTCTGCATCTTTTAGGTTCACGGGATGATCAAAATCAGTATGCAAATGCATCGAACCCGAAACTAATTTGGTGACCAAATAAATAATTCAACCCTCTAGGCTCTCTAGTTACTAGCATGTATACTTTGTTAAGTAAAATATATTGAATAAAATCAAATATGTTCAGGACAGCTGACATTATTTTCCATATAAAAATATTATGTTAATTAATGCCCATGATTAAAATAAGTATAACCACCACTACTACTCCCTCCCTACTACTATTTGAGGGATACATAAATTCAAAAAAAGAACTAATGTCAGCTGAGTGCCTGAGTCATATATAAACAACTGATCATTTAAATAGATAAAAGTTACACCTAAGATAAAACAATGATATGTTTTAATTTTTAAATAACTTAATTTTATAATTCTATTTCTTTTGTATTATATTTATAGACACTATATACATACAAAGTCCCGATTAGACTTTTACGTATGTACGTCTCTCCACATACTTGTCGTTTGTTTTGTCTTCTGTACCTGCACGAAACAATATGGAGACATCTGATAATCTAGCTTGTATTTAACTACTTATAAGTTATAACTAATCTTTTGTAGCTTGAATATATAACTTGTCCTAATCGTTAGGTTTCATAAAACGGGACCATGTCATTATATATAGAGAGATCATGTGATAATATATCACGGGACCATGAATGGGTGGTTCTTTTCGTTACACATGTTATCAAAGAGCATTTTTAGAATTAGTTTGGTCTATATATAAATTTGATGTCGATCGTATTGAAAAGTCGAAACGATCCGTGAGTCATAAATATATAGTTTCAAATTGATAATCATGAGATCATTGCACTTTATCGTAAAATTATCAAATCCCATCGGGCATCGATGCGACCTACTACATTAGCAGCTTAGCAGGAAGCCACTACTAGCGTGAGAAAGATTAGACAGCTATAATATAATGGTAAATACGTATGATGCTACGTCGGTCAGTGTATAAGAAAGAAAAGAAAAAGCCTAGGCTATATATATAGAATTAGAAACCAATAACCATATAGAGTGAAGGTGGGTGAAGAGCCAGTGGAATGATAAGTTAGATTACTGTGAACAATGTAGGCAAGTTGCTCACTTACATTACAAGTGCATGCACGTCTTTAATGTTGACCCATCTACACACCGGCCTACATACATATATTCTTCTAAAAATTGATATGTACGGCTGTATGTATGTATATACATTACGCATGTTGAGACTTGAGAGAGAGAAACATGCGTATACTGCACTAACATTTGCTATCAAACTCGTTCCAAACAAAGTCTCCTCTTATTTTTTACTATACAAACTAATGTAATCAATTTTTATACCACAAAAAAAACTTCAAATACTCATTCGATTTCAATGAATCCATTAATTCTTGGCGTGTCCCGTTTAAATATACATAAACCGTAATTCCATATTTAGCTTACCAGAAAGACAACTAAACCTTCATAAGAATTGATTGTTCTAGCAGTTTCTGTAGTACTTGAATGTTAACCCAACAAATTAAGTTTGTTTGTTTTGTGAAATCCAACATATATTGGCCAATCGAATGGCTAAAAAGCGTAAAATTATATACTCTGTGTCTATTAATGTAACGTACTAAGAGAAACCAAACAGTAACGCAAACGTATGATCCAAAGTCTCAGCATGGATAAATTTCCCCACTGATTAAGGTTTTTACGTACCATATGAAAAAGAAAAGGATGAACAAAGCTAACTTTTATCTATCTTGTTTAAAATTAGACACCAAACTGATTTCAAAGTTCTTAACTCATAAAACTGAGCATTTTGTCTGTCTTTTAAATTGCAATGTAGGAAAGCTACAACAAGAGGCTGATTCTGATTCTTACACAAACTCGTTAAAAGAAACATTGAAACCAAAAAAGCAGCATTCCACATTTTTTAGCAAAACCTTGTGTTTCAAAGCTTATTAAAGCATCTGAGCAGCAGTGTTCAGCTTCTCCGCTAGACTCAACTGTGTCCTTGTTATGCTTGATAGGTACAACAGAAGCAATTGATCCTGCAAACAACAGAATAAACAATCATTAGTTTTTTTTACAAAGTGTAATGCTTCAGCTTGGATTTTACGATCTTTTACCTGGAGACTATCATTTACGAGGTTATCGAAGACTTGTGGAGGTAACTTGGGGAGGGAGGCTACTGCATCTGCAATGAATCGTCCTATGTTGTTGTCTGGAGCTGTTTGACCTTCCTGTGTAGTTTCATTAAAACTAACGATCATGCATCTGCAGCGGATAATAGACTGTTTATTTTACCGTAAGGATATCTCAAGCTTACCACAACACCGTCGACATATTTGTGTACATCGTTGATTAAAGTCAGCAGTCTCTCCATTGTAAGCTCCATTCCTTCCAAGTCATTTGGGAGTTTGTCCACAGCTGTTGCCTTGAGGACATCAACTGCAGATCAAGATGATATTTTCTTAATCAGACACAATCAATACCCAATAGAGCCATAAAATGGTTCACACTACTGTAAAAATACAAGCTAAGAACATCTAATTTAGTTCGTTCATTCATTCACAATCACAAGAGAAACAATCTCTAGATACATCAACTGCAGATCAAGATGATATTTTCTTAATCAGACACAACCAATACCCAAAAGAGCCATAAAATGGTTAATACTACTGTACAGATACAAGCTAAGAACATCTAATTCAGTTTCGTTCATTCACAATCATAAAAGAAACAATCTCTAGACACTGAATTAAGTATGCAAAAACTGAGATACTTAGACAATGAGGCCGTATGTAATATGTATATGGAATTGGGTTGCTAATAACTTCTGATATGGAAGATATTAATAGTTAGAATACTCACATCCGACTCTCTCAGCGTCAACCATACGGAGATCAACAGGAATCTCTTGAAATTGTGCAGCGAGTTGTCGATCACCAAGTGAAAGGTTTGAAGAGACAAAAGCTTTTATGGTACCCTCACCATTTGTAAACCCAGTGTCCACTGTTAGATGAATAGGGTTGGTAACTTCTCTAGCATAGAAGTCATGAATCAGTGCACTACCACCATTAACCCCAGCACCAGTTGAATACCTGCAAAATCAACAAATAGTTCTATCAGCTACTTCATAAATGAGAACAAACCAGCCACCAATGCAGAAACCCAACACATCAATGAATCAATCAACAAGAATCGTTTTGACAAAGGAAAAACAGTAAATCACGAGAGTTAAGAGAATGAGAATGGAAAAAGAGAAGTACCAGCCGACAATAATTTCTTTTGGATTGACCTTAAGGTGTGAAGCTAACATATTGTGGTGGTAATCAATATCCACAGCAACCTGCATCCATATGAAAACAATTAACTCTCAAAACGTATCACAAGTCACAGTCTTAAGGTGTGAAGCTAAAGTAAGGTGCCAATATGTTCATTAGCCAAAAGCAATAATGGAATGACCAAAGATGACAGTACTCGAAGCTAAGTTCGTCTCCATTTCTTTATAAACCTCACATCTACTCTACAGCTACGAAACGAGCACAGATCTAGAATCCCTATGGTAAATCCTAAGAAATCAAACTTTATAATCGAAACAACGATATAGAATACGAGAAAGAGAAGCAGAGATGAAAAATCGAACCTGATCAGAAGATTCATTGTGAGGGACGGCGTAAGAATTGCGGATATCGACGGTTCCATCAGGTAAGATAGATCCAAGGAGAGTGCCGATGACTCGTTCAGCTGAGTCAGGACGTCGGACGAAGCAATCACAGACGTTAAAGATAACGAGTGGGTGGATCCTCGCCGTGAGAACAGAGGTAGTCGCGGACGCCGTCGATGATGGAGAGACGAATTGCAAGACGGTGTGATCGCTCGCTGCCGCCATGGTTAAGATTTTGTGAGAACGACCAAACGCGCGAGAGAGAGAGAGAGACTGGAGATTTTTAGGGTTTCCGATGTGAGCGTAAGAGGAAGGAGAGAGAGAGAAGGCTTGGTGTGTGATAGAGAAATGATAGGTTTAGGTGTTAATGGGCCAAAAAAATAGGCCCATTATATGTTTCAGCAATGTTCAACGAATTATCGTTCCTGGACAGTGCAGAATCATTGAGCCATGGTAAAATTTAGGGCCAGCAAAACATGTTCATCGAATCACCTTGATGAACACAGAACACAACCTCTATCGTTCCATTTGCTTCACTGTATGATAACATATTTTTGTATCTGGTGGATTTCTAAGATGTACACAATGAGGAGGGTTTGAATGAGAATATTTTGATTGGTAATAATAATTTTAACTGTATATTTTCTTGCAATAAAACATTTTTTTCCTAAATCAATGTGTTATTGTAAATGCATTGGTCAGGTGCTCAATATGGCAAATGGTCACAACTTGAAAGATATCCAAGATCCACTACTGTTGGCTTATTTTTGATCTCAACCTTTTATTGTTGGCTAGGCATCCAAGTTTTGACTAAATGCCTCAAGTTTTTTTTACATGGAATGCTAAGGAGAAACGCTTCCACCGTAGACTAGGACAATCAAGAACCGGAGGACATCCTATGTTCTCAAGTAAGATTGATGGTGATTTTCATTTTTACACTTAATATACGTAAGACTCATGCTAAATTGGAGAGAATAGACATAGCCCAATTACTTTTCAAGGAAAATCAGACAAATTTACAGATATTAAGTGTAAAAATTAAAATTAAAATAAGTTTTAGACCATAGTATTAACTTTGTTATACTTTTTGGAAATTAATTTTTGTGATAATTATACTAAATGTAGGTATAAATATATATTACAAAACAACAATTTTTACCCAACCAAAAAGAAGATAGGAATCCAACAAAAATTGAGTTATGGCACATTTTAAAAATAAAGCAAAATTATAAATAATACCAATTTTAAGTAATCAATTATACATATTTTAAAAGTAATTAATTTTTTACAATCCCCAAACTATCATCAACTGATTCGATAGACATAGACTGCATATAAATATAATTTACTCCAGTTTTTATTTATAACTAGATTTTAACCTGCGGTGTACCACGGTACTATATTTTAAAAATTAAGATAAAAATGTAATTTTTAGTATATTAATTATATATTTGACTAATATTTTGTAAATTTTAAATGTATATCCTTTATATTTATATATTATTTAGATTTACCGGTTTAAAAATTTAGGTTTACTAGTTTAAATTGTTAAATTCAGAGTATAACCCGTAGTATACAGTAGTACTGTTTGTTTAGTAAACTCAGTTAGATATGCCTAATATTCTAATGTCGATGGTGTTTACTTGAGTTGTCTTTTAACTTTAGCATTAAAAATTGCAGGCTCTGACTGGTAACATGGTTTTTCGAAGTTGAGTTGCAGAGAATATTATAATTCGATGTATCTTGCAGTAAATATTATGTGGTAAAAATAGCAGTTTGATGTAATGAATTGCTGTAAGAATATGATTTATCAATCTTACCAGTGACACTTTTGTGGTAGATATTGCAGTATATATTATTAAATTAATTTTAATTGAAAATGATTAATAATTATAATTATTAAAAAGTTTAGTGAATAAATTTAATAAAATAAAAGAAAATAAAATATATTAGTAAAAAATATTAATAAAATAAATTAAAATAATTTAATAATAAAATATATTAATAAAAATAACTACATGTATTTCATAATATTTACAATCTTATGATATTAGATCGATGCCTAATTTGATTCAAATGATAAAAACAATAATAGCAAAATATAAAAAATTCAAAATAACTAATAAAGAAGTTATTAAATAAAATAAAAAGGTAAATTTTATTTTTATTGATATATGAATTAAACAAAAAAATATTTTGTTTTATATAACTGTACTTTCGTTTTTTTTAATTAAAAAAATAGCTAACTCAACTTAGCACATCCTAACTCATGAAAAATTCCATGATGTTGAATAATCTTTTGAGTTAACAATTTTATAAAGGACATACCTCAAATTTGTACATCAACCATAACACATGATTATTCAAACTCAACTTCAAAAAATTTAGTTTTATTCTTGATTGGTAACATTTTTGAATAAACTTTAAGTTAAGTCCATAACTCAACTTAACTTAATGTTAAGTCATGTTACCAATCAAAGCCGTAATGAATTAAGAAGATATTTTAGGAAATGTTTAGGAATTTTACAAAATAAATATTTAATGAGATATTGTAATTAGTCGTTGATTGAGTAATGAGATATTTTAGGAATTTTTGTTTAGCATAAAATCTTGGATTAAATTTCATTTTATAATTTATAAATTTAAAATTGAATGTCAATGACATTTCTTGTAAATAAATACCAATTCTAGGATATAATTTTATAACACACTAAAAATACATAATACTCACTATCAATGACGACAAGTATGAAGTATCCAATCCATATGTGAATCGGAAATATTCCTTTACACTATAACGCTGGTCCGATCTTAATACTATAGTACCATGATAGTGAAATTGTGGTTTTCTCATACATTATTACTAACAGCTATTTTAAAAGGATAGGTGCTGATTTGTTGACGGTTAGTCAGAGCATAGATTAGTCGTTACTCGTTAGTAGACCACCCATATTTAAATTACGACTTGGAGGAGACAATTCAAAAGTATAGATTACGATATTCTCGTAAATGCTTGTAAGTTGTAACAAAAAAAAAACATGGATCATATAAAATGAATTTGTATTCAAATACGTATCGTCAAATGTTCCAAAAATTTTCAGTATCTTACAAACCAAACCAAACCACCAATTTAATTTTTGAGTATTAAATTAAAAAAAAAAAAAAAGACGAGGAAATATTTAAAATTTTAAAAATCAACCCAAATGACTCCAGAACTCTCCGAGAAACGTCTTTGCCGCGTCAAGACTCGGATAATACGTCGGCTCCATAAATATCTGACTCAACGAGTCACACGACTCTTGACTCGCCGTCGCGTTAGTCTCCGCGCTCCCCATCACCGCCGCCACTAACTGTCTATACGAAAAGAAAAAACTCTTCGCCGCAGCTTCCACCGCCTGCATCCCCTGAAGCAGATGAATCTTATCCCACTCACTCTTCCTCGAGTAAAGCTTCATCGCCGCCTCTTGCAATCTCGGTCCTCCCGTAGGATCTACCTCAACCGCCAACACCGCCGGAACCTTCTGTCTCAAATCCTTAGACATCTTCATCACCTCCACTAATCCTCTAGATCTGAAACAAAACGCATCGTTTTTACCCGTCGATTTGATCTGTAACTGTTTCTTCAATTTCAAAAAATCCTCCGGATCCATCAGCATATGAAGATCTTCGATCTCAGCTAAAAGCTTCCATATCCTTTCGAGTAAGTAGACGTCGTTTGAAGCTTTTTCGAATCTCTCGTCTTCGATGCTTGAGACGATCCGATTCAAGAGGTTACGAGAAGCGTAGATCCACGATTCGAGGATCTGGTGAATGATGTAAAGAGTTTGATTCTCTTGGTTATCGATGTGATCTGCGTATGGATTGTCTTTGAGGCTATAGATCTCGTTAGGTCGGCAAATCGAATCGTACCGGAGATTAGGTTTTCCGGCGATGTTCTGTTCGCCGAGTCCGAGCGTGTATTTACACCGACGCATCTCGTTATCGATCGTGGATAAGATCTTTTTCCCTAAAGCTTCTGATCTCCTCCACGTAGCTAGCTGCGGTAACAAACTCGACGAGCTTCGTACATCGCTGACCGGAGGAGCGTCTTCTTCATCCTCTTCGGAGATGGCTGCTAGAATCTGGATCTGATTCGTGACGAGAGAATCTAGTCTCCGGTTCCATTCGCGGTGGTTGATGTAAGGTCTGGTATCGGAAGAAACGGCGAAGATTAATCTGAAACTGATCTCTAAAGCTTGAAGAGCCGGTTTGAGGATCGGTTCGGAAGTCCAGTGAGGGAAATCACGAGAGGACCAGAGGTTACGTAGCTCGGGGAGACGAAGGTAAAGTTCGTAAGCAGAGCAAAGAGATGGAGCGGAGCAAGAGATGGGAGAGGAGGTTACAGCTGGGAGGAGTTTGGAGAAAGGTGAAGGGATAGTGACGTGGAGCTTTGAAGAAAGCTTTGGTGAGTTTGGTATATCTGATGATACCATCTTCCTCTTCCAATCCATATCTACCATTTTTGAATCTCTTTCGTGTGTTTTTTCTTTTTTTTTTTTGGTTGTGTTAAAATTTTGAATTTGGTATTTTGTTTTGGATATGGAATGAGTCAAGAGGGATACGAGGAGAGTAGTATATATAGAGAGAAAAGGCGTGTGGGGATTATACCGACGTGACTAAATTTGAAAGTCAACGGTAGAGACGCGGTCTCATATATTTTGAGAAACCAAAGGCAGTCGTGGGATTGTGGATTAAGTTGAGGATAATCTTTTTTCTTTTTTTGGCTTTATATGCAACATAAGGATAAAGTTTTTAATCTCTAATAATTATTTTTGGGGTATTGTTTTCCATTAAAGGTAAAAATGCCTAATTAGTCGAATGTTTGTGTTTGTTGAGTAATCTGATCGATCTCTTACAGAACTTTCGAATATTATCTCGTTTTGGTAAGAGATTATCTTTTCAAGGAAAAAAAAAAAACACAGCTTATGTTCGTAAACATATATTTTCATGTAATTTAAGAATATCAAAAAAAAATTATTTGATATTTACGATATATATTTAGGGATTGATTAATAAGAATATGAAAGTCAATCATGCGTTATGGGTTGTCTTCTCATTTATGAGTATTCCACTGTAACTCATAATTCTTTTTTTTTTTGTTCAAAAATTTCCTTAAATTTCATTTTCGTAAAACAATATTTTGTTGTTCATTCACAAACTTATTAAAAAAATTTGTAGTTATTGATCTACAGCTACAAGAACTAATCATGCACATGGTGTTTTTGATATTATATTAACAATCGTAAAAGATAAACAGATGTCATGTACCACATAACAGAAAGCAATCTGTTTTCTTCATTGAGTAGAAAGCAAATATGAAAAAAAATCACGTATGTTTGTTTTCTAAGCTAAAACAGTATATCTATATATACATTTTTTTAGATATTTAGCAAATAAATTTTGGAGTTGTAACCTATTTACAAGCATACCATTAGTATTAATTATTAATTATTAATTTATTTTTATTAATTAACTAGATTATGATCCGCAGTACACTGCGGAGTAAGTTTTTTATTTTTTTTATTAATGCACTATTTTAATACTAATTTTACTAATATAATCCTTTTGTTAATTTTAGTAATTTAATATAAAAATCGTGGTATACCGCACAATAATTTTTGTTTACTACAATTTTAATTAAATCAGTTTGATTCGACATATTTTATATTGGTATTGTTAAAACATTAAAATGAGGACTTAACCCGTATTGAAATATCATATTACTGATGGTTTATTTTTTAGTATTATTAATTCAATCGGTTAATGTCATATAACCCGTCATGTAATATAACTCGTTTGTGTAATTTTGAAAGTATAATATGTTTAAATATTTATAAATTTTAAACTTTTTATTAAATTTATATATATTAATTATAAATTATAAACTTCTTAAAATTATATAATTTACTATATATGTATATTGAACATACACTTTTTATATTCATTGAGTAATATATGTTTGTTTTTAAAAATCAAATCACAATATATGCAGGAAAAATACACATTTTAATTAACTTTATGTATTATATGATGATTCACTACATTTAAAATTTAAAATATATAAAAAAAAGATGATAGGAGAATAATCTTTTTTTAATATGGAATAAATCTTCTAAATATCTATATTAATTATAGAACATTATATATATGGATATTTAAAATATTTTAATTGTGTTTGGTTATAAGGATAATAGAGAAAGTTAATTAAACTTGTTTGGATATAAATATAAGCATTAAATAGCATTTAGTGTAAAAAATTTGCAAAAAAATATTTTTGAGCAAAACCTGCTGCAAAAATACTAATATAGATTAATATTAAGTTTTTATTTTGGAAACAAGATTTCATATTCTAATAAAATTTCCAAAAAAATGAGAACCACTTCCTTTAACATTAAGTATTAAGTTTATAATTAATTTAATTAATATTAAGTTTCCAATTTTACAAAACAATATTTTTTCCATACAGACATTTCCTAAACAATCGACCTAATCAATAAACGATAATATTTTTAAAACCGGACCGAAAAGTGAACCTGAAGTATTTCAGGTTGCTGGGTCAATTAGTCGGGCCGGTTGAACCACATGTCAATTAGTTTATTGGTTTGATTATATTTTATGAATATAACATATACTTTTCTATAAATATATGAATAAAACATACATAGTTAATTGTTAACGGTCGATATAACATTCTTACTTTTAGTACAATTAGGAATTTTATACTACTAACAAAATATTTTCTAATTTCTATACTAACTAATACATCTATATTTGTAAGATTGTACATTTTAAAAAATACAAATTAAACATTAGTTATATATATATATATATATATATATTTTTGACAATATTAGTTATATATATAGTTAATCTATTAAATAAATTACAATTTTCTTATCAAAAAACAAAAAAAAAAAAAATCCTATAGGAAATTATTCAGTAGCGTAAATGACGGACAAATGAAGAAACTTAAAGAAAGCATAAAGCTGGATGGCACTAGATTCTTCTAATAACATCACGGAAAACAAAATACTTTTTCTATTTTCTCTAATGAACACATGTTTCCCTACAAAAGTTTCTAAAACTCTATTTACAAGCTCAAAAGACTAGGATTATACTTGCAAGTAAGAGAGTTCTTATACATTACCCAATTCCTAAAAACTAAAGCTGGATTAGTAGAAAAGTGCATCGTCGGCTTTTTTTTTTTTTTTTTTGAGACATACTATATATGCTTGTTAAACTAGTGTACCCTCTTAATTAATATGTAGCATTGTGTATTTATCTATCTATCTAATCTCAAGTAAGACCATCTCCTTTTTGATTCTTATTTATACAAAACCCATCCTATACTATACTACACATACTATACTCTTAATGGGTTTTTTTGTTTGATAAAAGCAAACAATTTTTAGTCTCATGTTTACATTGACTGATTGACGCAGTTGGAAAAAATATCAACGTACACTACTGTGCGTGCACTTGGGATCAATATCAAAATCTGTGTGTTTCCTTATTTTTTGACGTGGAATAATATGATCATCGTCGACACGAAAAAGATAGTATAAAAACAAAATCTGATACTAAATCTATAAATAAATAAAAGGAATGGAGTCCAAATCGGGGCATGGCTTCCATCCATTTGGGCAGCCAATGAGGTTTGTTGGATTCGGCTTAGTCATGTGCGAATCACACCAACCAACCCAACTTGGTCCAAAACCAAAAACACTCTTATCTGTTTTTTTTCAACAGCCACGTGGTCGAAGCAAAGCAAGTTAACGGTTCCGAGAACATGAACCCACGGTAGCATGACAGCTGGGAACTTTCCACGTTTTATTTATGGGTCCTTTTCTTTTATTTTTTCTTCGAACCAACAACCATTTTTTTTTTTTTTTTAAATTCCTTAGTTGTTGCTATAATCCGCATCTATCTTGTTACAATTTAGACTATTTAGTTACCTCTCTTCTTCACATGATGATCACATCTTTGTTGTTGTTGTTATTTATTTGTTCTTCTGTTTCTAAGCAATGAAATCATCTAATTCAATTAATGAACAAAATATGCTCAGTAAAATAAATGAAAAAATAGAATGTACAAGCTAGAGATTCGCGGAACAAAATACCTAATCAGCATCATCAGACAAAAATATCAGAAAAAAAAGTAAGAGAGACGAGGATGAAGAGGACTTCTTCGACGGTGAAGAGGAAGAGGAGGTAATTATCTGATGATCTGTGCAGAGAGCTGTGCTGATCTATTAACAGTTGATCTGTTTGTTAATGCGCAGCCTCTCCTATCTCCAAAGGAGAAGATAGCTTGAGAGAGGATGATGAAGCTTGCAATGAAAAAGGGAATGAAGGGAATGAAGAATCGTAACTCGCACCACTTCGTTTAGACTAAGGACAGTATTTGAGTACTGACCAAATATACTATACTACCACAACATAGATCTGTCTCTTATTTTCTACTTTTGCTCTAAAAACTATGTTAATTGCGTTTCAGCTGTCTCTTATTTTCTACTTTTGTTCTAAAAACTATGTTAATTGCGTTTCAGCTGTCTGATTAAGTTTGCAATCAAATTCTAAATTACAATCATTATCCCATTTCGTAATTTAGAATCCAGTAGTTTATAAACTTTGAAGCTTATCGTCTCGAGCAATAGCTTTACTTGATAAAGCAAATTATCAATCCATACTTGTATTATCAGCAATCTGAACAACAACAAACCAAATTAAATTCTCCACAGAACACAAACAACCTGACTCGTTTACTATGTGTTGAAATCTTGGATCCACAACCAACATACAAACCAAATCAAGATTCCATGAAATGAGCACATTCTTAAATTTTTTGTTGTTCATTAAAAAACTTATTATAAAATAATTCAAGTATAACTAATCATGCACATGGTGTTTTTGATATTATATTAACAACTAGATTAGGACCCGTGTTAGAACACGGGTTAAATTTTATTTTATTTATATTCTAATTTTAGAATAAAATATGATTCCGAAAATAACGATTAATGCTAAATTAGGACCTTAAAAACTTTTAAAATCAATCATATAAATTATATTTATTATAAAATTATAATATAAATAAAAAGAATGTCAACCCGTGCTCTAGCACATGTCCTAATCTAGAATTAAGGTTTATTTTTTAATTTTTGAATATGATCCCGAAGATCACAATTAATCTTGTTAAATTAGCGAAATTTGATTTCTTTTTTTATGATTGAGAGTATTTTTATCCCTTTAATAACTTTTTTTGATGTGGTTTATCAATAAAATATTTGGGAAATAAATTGATAATATTGTGATTCTAGATATTTGAAACCATATATGTGATCTTCCGAAAATAAAGTTTGTAATATCCATGAACTATTAATTTGGAATAACCCGTTTAAGATTTTTGGTTACAATTAAGGTTTTATTTCTTACAATTAGTATATGGATTTATTTATAACCTATTTATAACCATTTATTAAAATTATAAAGTCTACCAAAACAATGTTGTGTATAAAACATAAACAGATGTTATGTATGTACCACATGAAAATAAGCAATCTGATTTCTTCATTGAGTAGAAAAGCAAAAATGAAAAAAACCACGTATATTTGTTTTCTAAGCTAAAACAGTATATCTATTTATAAAAAAAAAAAAAGAAAGAAAAACTATATGAAATTCTTCAGTAGCGTAAATGACGGGCAAATGAAGAAACTCAAGAAAGCATAAAGCTGGATGGCACTAGAATATTCTTCTAATAACATCACGGAAAACAAATACTACTTTTTCTACTTTCTCTAATGAACAAATGTTTCCCTACAAAAGTTTCTAAAACTCTATTTACAAGCTCAAAAGACTAGGATTATACGTACTTGCAAGTAAGAGAGTTCTAATACATTACCCAATTCCTGAAAACTAAAGATGGATAGTAAAAAAGTGCATAGTCGGCCTTTTTTTTTTGTTTGTGAGACATATATATGCTTGCTAAACTAGTGTACCCTCTAAATTAATATATAGCATTGTGTATTTATCTATCTATCTAATCTCGTGTTATTAATATTTCAAACGCGGAGAATTATAAAATCACAAGTCTGCAAACCGATAAAAAATAAAAATCATATAAAAAGGAGACTATTTTATTTTATTATGGATAAGCATTCAGACGGTGCCGAGGTATGAATTGAATAAAGGTAAACAAAGGAATGGCACATGGAGAGAAGAAGTAGGAGGAATATAGATATGTCGAAGCTTATCCAAAACTGTGTGAGAGGAAAGGTTGGAGTTTGGTCTCAGTTTCTTTTTCAAATAGTTAAACTACTTGGAAGCTGTCGTTTCCTTTGACTTTGGTTTTTCTTTTCTTCGAGTTCTATATATTATTATTATCTCACCGATTTATTTCTTATACATGATATAGATAGATAAAATTTTGATTGAATAAGACTGCCAATGTATGAGATTTTTGTTAAGTGCATGCACTATATTTTTGATATGGATGTTTCTGTTATTTTATCGGTAAACTTAAGGATACAAACGGTTGGAGTGGAGACAGACCATTAAATCGGTTATAAATTAGACAAGTGGATTATATATAACGATCAAATAAGTATGGTCTGATAACAAATTAGTGGTCCATAACCTTTCCGTTCCTTGTATTCTTTTTTTTCTATGTTAAAAGTTTTTATTTTATTTAAACAATTACTTATATTTTAATTGGTATTGTTTTCAATCTATTTTACAACCACTAATTCAAAGCCATCGTCCAACCGCTTTTAAACAAAAACATTGTTGACAGCTTCCTGAATAATCACCAATATGTTTAAGTTTATAGATTTGGTTGTTTTTTCAGTATAATATATAGACTCATATAACAGTCATATCGGTGATAAAACATTCAAATAATTATGTGTCATCTATGGATAAGAGAAAGAAAAAAAGAAGAAGAGTTATGTGAAAAGTATTCTTAACTTCTTGAGGAATAGATATAGTATAGGATGGGTTTTGTATAGAATTCCTTTCACGTTTGTGTTTAAAAAGAGAAGTTTATTTCGCCTTTATAACATAATAGTCTTTCTCCTTAATTATTTCCCAAACGTTATTATTTGTATAAAAAGAAAAACAGTGACATCTTATATTCCGCTAGAAAGAATGAAATGAAAAACTCTTAATATTTTTTTTTTTAATTAATATCATGTGGCAGAGAAAAAAATATGATACTAAATCTATAAAAGCAAACAATTTTTAGTCTCGTGTTTACATTGACGCAGTTGGAAAAATATCAACGTACACTACTGTCTGTGCACTTGGTATCAATATCAAACTGTGTGTTTTCCATATTTTTGACGTGGAATAATATGATCATCGTCGACACGAAAAAGATAGTATAAAAACAAAATCTGATACTAAATCTATAAATAAATAAAAGGAATGGAGTCCAAATCGGGGCATGGCTTCCATCCATTTGGGCAGCCAATGAGGTTTGGATTCGTCTTCGTCATGTGCGAATCACACCAACCAACCAACCAACTTGGTCCAAAAACCAAAAACAAACACTCTTAGAGCATCTTTAATGGGAGAACTTTTTTTTGTGTTCTTAGATTAAATATATAGTGAAAATAATCTAAGATCAGTTGTTAAGATCATAGGTTAAAAAAATGGGAGAACTAATTATGGTGTTCTTAAAATAAATATATAGTGAAATAATCAAGAAATCGGATTCCAGAGATTGGTGCTCGTGGTTTATACAAAGTTCAAGCATTACGGAAATCCAAAAACCAAATATAAGTAATTACGGGGTTTGAGTTTTACAGGCAAAATGAATAGCGAGTTACAATCGAATGATACTCATGTAGTAGCTATGTTAAGTACAAGAAAACTCAGTCAATATGCACAGACTGATTTAGAGGAGTGATCATAGCCTTTTGAAGAAGTTCATAGCCAGCTAAGTTCAAAGCTCCAAGAGGAGCAGTCCAGAAGAACCTTGGAACAGCGCCTTTGTAGAAAGCCAGAGGACCCTCATGTGTGAGAATTGAATAAGCAGCCATCCACATCGACAGTTCTACGCCTTGTGGAGCAGTCATCATTCTAGTTTTAATCACATCGGATGGCGTTGTTAAGACAGCAGTGAAACCACCAGACAAGGCTCCAACCGCTATGGTCTCCCACGGCTCCAACTCTCTTCCTAATCGTCTCTCCACCACCTGTGAAACTCAATCCCCCAACCTCATCAGATTTAATTACACAAAGACATGTGATTTGTTCTGTTCTATCATGATTAACCACCTTCTTTGATTGGTTGTAAAGTCCCATGCCAGCAACGTAGAATGGAACCTCGCGTAGAAGGGTAACACCAGTCCCACGAAAGAGTCCTTTGAGCCCTTCTTGATGCCAAGTCGAAACTGTAGCTTCCACTATGTTATCAAACTGGTTAGCTTGTAACCGTTGTTTCAATACCTCACACGGTATTCGCAGTGTAGTCCCTAAAACTGTCCCAAGAAAAGACGAGATTGGCTGAACCTACAAGAATCAAGAAGTAAAAAAAAGTCAAAGAAGGAAACATGATGTAGCATGAAGTTAGCAATGACCTATATTAATAACTAACTTGAATGTCGAGCAGAGAAGGAGCAACGAGCGGTAATGCCAATTTACTTGCTTCATATATACTTGTTCGTAAACCATGGCTGAAATGTTGAAACAAGAGATCAGATTAAGATCACCAAAAAAGGCCTAGTCAGAGAGCATAGGAGATGAAACCTCGCAAATTGACCAACAACAGCGGGACTCTGTTGATGCTTGATGATGCTTGAACTTGAACTTGCGTCAAAATCCGATTTCTTGTTGATGCTTGAACTTGCGTCAAAATCCGATTTCTTGTTGGAGTACATTTAAGCTCACATTCTTCTCTGTACTGCTTTTCTTCTTCTCTGATCTTTTTGTTCCGCTAATATCCTAAAAGCACAGCAGCAATATCATAAAGTGCCAAAGCTACGAGAAGAACCCAAGTAGTCCATTCAGGCAATAACGTGAAAAAGTAAGCAACCAAAACACCAATCCAAACCAAGTAGCCTTGAGTGACCAAAATCGAAAACTTGGACATGAACACAACGAAGACACCAACGACGGAGAAATTGAATAAAAGTATCAGAAACGTGATGCAATCAGTCGGGAATCTAAAAACGATCGATCAATAAAACTAAGATTTCTCCACCTAAGTTCCCTAAAACGATGAAAGCTGAGAAACCCATGTAAAATTTCAAGAATTTAACACATCTGAGGTAAAAGAGAAGGACGAGAACGAACGTTGCAACAGTGATTGCAGCGACGAAGACGAGTGAATTCAAAAAGGCACCTACGAATTTGTCCCATGAGGAATCCGAATCGCTCTCCGAGTAAGCAGCGGTGGCTATGGAGGAGAAAGAGCCGGAGGAGGAAGAAGAAGGGTCGGAGTTTTAAAAACGTGATGTCGGAGAAGGAAGAAGAAGGAGAGAAATGAGAAAATTGTCTCAACACCAAAAAAATGGCGACAACTCCCGTGATGACACGTAAGCCAAGAACTGGGCTTAAATCAGTTCTTATTTAAGATCAAAAAAATTGATCTAAGCCCACTTTTGTTTATTTTTATTATATTTTTGCTTAAGAACACCTTTGGTGTTGGCCCGTTACGGATGCTCTTATCTGTTTTCAACAGCCACGTGGTCGAAGCAAAGCAAGTTAACGGTTCCGAGAACATGAACCCACGGTACCATGACAGCTGGGAACTTTCCACGTCTTATTTATGGGTCCTCTTCTTCTTCTTTTTTTTTTTTCCGAACCAACAGCCATTTTTTAATATAAATATTCCTTAGTTGTTGCTATAATCGGCATCTATCTTTGTTACAATTTATTTACCTCTCTTATTCACATGATGATCACATTTTTGTTGTTGTTGTTATTTATTTGTTCTTCTGTTTCTAAGCAATGAAATCATCTAAATCAATTAATGGACAAAATATGCTTAGTAAAAAATGAAAAAAATAGGAGTGTACTAACTAGAGATTCGCGTTAAAAATGGTATGAAGACTAACACGTTAGTAAGAGTGTACTTCCATTTTTTTCATAAACTTCCTTGTGTTTTAGATGTTTAGAGAGAACATAACATAAGATCATAACAGAATACAGAAGAACCTCCATAAATTAATACTTGGTAAATTAATAATTTCTAAAAATTAATAAATTTCTTCAGTAAGTCGGAATTAGTGTAATTTTGGAAACAATTGGATAATATATTAAGATAATAATTTTTTTAAAAATTATTTGTAAATATATAGTCCCATCAATAATATAAAATTAATAGTTATATAAAATCATCTAAATATATGTATATATATAGACATTAATTTTTATTAGAGTTTATTTTTAATATTTTTACTATATAAAAATCTTTGTGTATTATCTTCAAAATATGATAATTGTTATTTTCCTTGTAATTGATTTTATAAAAATATTAGTTATAACAATTAAATTTTATTTTTAATTTTTTACCAAATTAGAAATATCTCTCTATAAATTAAGAATTATTAATTTATCCATAAATTAAAATATCTATAAATTAATATATTTTCATGGTCCCAACCTTATTAATTTATAGAAATTTTATTATATTATCATAATATAGTTTTTAGTTTTGGTGTAGTGCTGCTCTTCCTGCTCAGTTGTGGTTGGTGAAGTTCACTGAAGAGTCTTTCTTATGCATGCGTGTGGCCTACAACAATTTTTCTCAAAAATACGACTATATAATTGATGTTCAAATGTGTTTTTTTTTTTTTTTTTTGTGCAACACGTGTTCGTTTATATATATAAAAAAAAGTGCCTTCGATTTAGAAAACAATAGAAAACAACACATTTCAATGTTCGTTCATCGGATTCGTTTAAACAATATAAAGTTTTGTCATGTGTGTAATTTTCTTCTTTTCTTATTTTATATTGTATATATTAATGGAAAAACAAACGGGTTTTAGTTATATGCTTGTATGTGGATATATAAACTCATGATTACTGTTATGAAAATATAAATTAGTAGTATAAAATAAAAAAAGAGTCAACAAAAGTTGAGCTATCAAAAACAAGTTTCCTGGTAATGAAGCATGTCTCCGGCCGCATTATCCGACCATTATCCATTCCTCTCTTTCTTTATCTTTTTAAAATCAAGAAACCAAAATAATAGTACAAATTAAATGATTAGCAGTAATTAATTTGGGTGTTGTTACGGAACAAGGCTTCTACTCCAATAGGTACATCTCAGTTTTATTAAATTCACAAGGGTTTTAGACTTTTAGTTGAGCCTCATCTAAAGCAGTAGTAGTATTTAATTGTCTATACTTAATCGAAAATATCAAATACTAGTAAAAGACGACTTCAACAGACAACGATACCTGAACAATCAATTACAGTAGTATAGTATAATTTTTGTTTAATTTTCCTTGGTAGTTGTATGAATTTTCAGTACCTTGTGTTTTAACTTAATAGTAGATGGCATGATTCGGATAAAGTTCGGTATGGGAACACATCACAGATCACACTGCCTAAATTCCTCAATAAATGCCGGAATTGAGAAGATATCAAACTATTATATTTGCATGTGGATGAGATCAAACTCCAATAACACATATAAAATTCTTTTGATGGGACATTCTTTTTTCCTTTCGCTATATATTTTTATATTCTCTCCTGATTTTTCATACCAAAAAAAACCTCTAAAAAATCTAAATATTTGATTAATCCAATTGTAAGAACACAACTAGTTGATAATGGTTATATCGTTTCGAAATCACCACCAATTAACCAAATTTTACGGTATTCGTTTCATTTGTGTTTGTGTTGCTTAGGTATCTTTACTTTACCAACTTTGTTTTCATCAATCCATGTTGTTCTCTCCCTATCATATAGTTTAAAAACTGTGAAATCTCGTACTAGAGAAGAGAACTATGACGACGTCTGTGGATGCAATAATTATTAGTATTACATTTTAAAAAGTCATAGCAAAATTTGATGTATATCCATTTGGGAACATGGGAGACATCTTCCCGCTTCTTCTTCTATGTCGGACTCTTTTTTTGACTTTTACGTTCCAAGAAAATGGATACAACTTGGAATAAAACTTCTTATGTCATCACAAAAAAACGTTATCGTAGAGGGAAGTCCTTATCCACCAAAAGTCTCAAAATTCGATTCTTTAATTTTTTTTTTCTTCTAAGATATACATAACGTTAATCAAGCACCACATTCCTCTTTGTTTGTTTGTTTTTTTTTATATTCTTCTTCTTAATTTTATTCTGATTATTATAAGTGTGACACGACATATTCCACTTTAAAATCCGCAAGTCCCACGCTTATGTTTCATGAGAATGCCTAAAATGAGTCTGATCAATGCTTTCATAAACTTACTTTCTTTTTGACAATTATTTAACAAAAGCATGCCTTGTGTTTTATTGTTTTAACCAGATGGAAAAGCATGCTTATCCCCTTTAATTATTCTTTGAACTGTTTATAAAGAAAACGTAAGATTTTGATTAAGTTAGTACGAAATTTATCGTGAAGATATGCAATATTCTAAACGTGTTTTTTATATGATAATTTGATGGTATTATGTAGATATT
Organism: Camelina hispida; assembly: GCA_023657505.1. NCBI lineage: Eukaryota > Viridiplantae > Streptophyta > Magnoliopsida > Brassicales > Brassicaceae > Camelina > Camelina hispida. The sequence continues at coordinate 4,715,579 of CP094634.1, read as the reverse complement.
GTACTATTTGAAGGAAAGCGTGATGTGAATTATTATTATTATAAACCAGAGATTATATTATAAGTGAGGTTTGGTACTTCAGAACCACCACTTGAAAACCCATATGCAACCTTAAAGAAGACCTAAACACCAACCGCAGTTTTACGAGATAAGTTTTCAATTCTAAATTACTCAGATTAAGTAACTTAATAGTCTCGAGCAATAGGTTACTTGGATAAAGCAAATTATCAATATTCATACTTGCATTATCATCAATCTGAACAATGAACAAACTTTGTATCTGACAACGTCTTCATTGGATTCCTTTAAGTCACCCTTAATGAAGATCAACCCAACATTCCCCTGTTACATGAATTCAACAAAAAAAACCACATTAAATTCTCCACAGAACACAAACAACCTGACTCATAACAAGACGTTTCTCTTTCTTCAGGATCAATACATCTAAGCTAAACATATTGTGCACAGTGCACGTTACAAAACACTTTTACTATGTCTTCGGAATCTTGGATCCACAACTTATTTCAGCTCTTCTTGTTCCAACTATCATCTTTGGCCATTCAACATAACTCACCTGCCAATATACAAACCTAATCAAGAATTCCATGAAATGAGCACATTCTTAACTTTTTTTCAATACAATAACAAAAGCAAGACAGATTTAATCAATCCTCACCTCATTAGCAAGAGGTCCACAGTTAACTTGTCCAGTTACAGCTTCAAGAAGCAAAACACCAAACCTGTATGTATCGCTCTTCTTTGTTTAACAGACCCTGCATTAATCATATCTTGATGCTCTATATATGAAACAATAACCAGAATACAGCAATGATCACTTTGTAAGGACATCATCTCAAGAAGACAAAAACATAACCATAATTGCCTCATCGGGGTACAAAGTTTTGGACTTAAGTTCTAAGGTTCCCATGACTCTGGTTCATACTTTATTCGGTTTTAAATTGACAAAGCTAAACAAATATCAAGACCTAGACAGGAGCAAAATAACGAAAAGCTACAAAAGATGCTAGAGCAGTGGTAAGCAAGATACAGGGTGGGATCCGAGATTCGATCTTCCTAAAGATTATGGAAATCCAGGAGCGTGGTGGCAAGAGATCAAGATTGTGAAATCCAGATTGGTACCGGAATGTCGTGGGATCAGAAGAAGATGGACGAAGTGAGACCAAATTCTCGACGAAAGAAGACACAACTTGAATCTCTGGAGAGAGGCAAATGAGTAAGCTTGTCTCTGGATAATACTTGAACAATCTCTTCTTACTGTCATAGAAGAAAACATTCCCTTGCTTAGAAACCGCCACAGGCCTGAACCAAACCCTCCTTGGCCGAGGAGTTGCGAAAGCCATAAGATCAATAGAATAAACCAAGCTCCATGTTGTTTCTTCCTGTACATCCAAGCACCTAATCTCCAATGTCCAACCAGACCATGGATTAGCTCTAGCAATAGCCAAACGGTTTTCAAGGTTAACAACTTGGTCAGACTCTGAGCAAAACGGCGGAGGGGTGATTACACGAAACTCTTCAGTGTGAAGATCAAGAGCCAGTACACAAAACTTGTCATGCAGCTCTAACCAGTAAATGGAGCCATTAACACAAGCAGACTTCCTTCTCGCATCAACTTTATAAAGAGGCGGATTCAATACTCTACGCCATTCACCAATGTTGACATCAAGAATCTCGCAAAAATGGTTAGGTTCGAAGAACATCCTCACTACTTTATAGCTCTTATCAACAAGGGAACCTATTCCACCAATAACCTAACAATTTGGTTCTTCTAATTCTTAAGTCTCAATCACAGAAACAAATCAAATCAAACACTGTAGCGAGCGAGAGAGAGAGAGAGAGAGTTAGTTACCTGAGGAGACTTGGTGATCATAGTAATTGGTGACTGGATCTGGACCGGAAGGGAAACTAATGGATTCTCCAGTTGAGAGGTTCAATACATTGACCCAACCTGGTACGGGGATGCAAACCAAACCGTCACATGTCAGTGAGGGTCGTGTGGCGAGGTCGTCATCGTAATCGGAGTGTGTATAGAACACTTCGATCTCTTCTTCTTCGTCCCAATCAAATCGCCGCGACTCGGGACGGTCGTCTACTACGGCCGCCAGGATTCTCCGGTTCCTTTGGATTTCTTCCATACGCTTCTCGGCGAAACTCCTCGACTCCAGAATTGATTTCCATTGTTTTGCTACGGTTTTGAATCTAAGGATGGGAGGTTTCAAGGGTAATCTGAGGAGAATTTCTTCAACTAATTCCGGAGGTATGAACATCGCCGGCGGCTTACCGGCTTTTTCTTCTCCCATCTCTTTTTTTTTCCCCGTCTCCAAGTATTTTTTGGTAAATATATATTTTATTCGGGGATATTTACGTATTAAATATATAAAATATTTTTGTTTATTTTATTTAGAAGTATATAAAACTCATTATTAGTTAAGTATTTACAACTTAAAATATTTTAAAACTTTACATAGATTAGAACACTTTTATTAGAATTTTTTTTGGGTTTATCCCTTCTTAATTAGATAATCAAAATTAACAAGAAAGATTTTCAAAAATAACACCAAATTAAGTTTTTGTTCCAAACTTAGCTCATCATCTCTAAAATTCCAAAATAGCACTTATTAATATTCTAAAATTAAATCCTATATTCAAAATACTAAACCCTACCCCTCAAAACTATATCCTAAATGTGAAATTGAGAACCTAAACATAAAAAAAAACAAATTCTAAAAACTAATTTAAATAATTCAATGTGTTAAAAGTGCTATTTTTGGAAATTTATGGGATGTGTGCTATAGTTGTCCATAAAACTTGGTTTAGTGCTATTTTAGGGTATTTCTCAATTAACAATATGTTATGTAATACTATATTTTAAAAATAAATTAAAATTAAAATTAAAAAACAAATAAAGAAACAAAATCGATAGACTTTTTATTAATAAATGATTTTAAATACTCTAAACCGGAATAGGAATTTTTGATAAAAGAAACAAAATAATCCATAATGAAATTATCTCAAAGTCAAATTTAATTTATAAAGGTTCATAAATTAATTTAAATTGTCATAAAAATGGCAAAAATTAATTTAAACCCAAACTTTTCATTGATTTGGTAAGTCAATAAAAAGTTTATCGTTATATTTGAAAGTTAACAAAAGTTGAGTGTTTATTTGCCTAGAGAAGAAATTCATGTTTTTTTTTTTGTCAACAGAAATTCATGTTCTTTTTGGCAAATTCTGTAAAGTTTGGGTTTTTTTGGCTGAATTTTCATTAAGTATATGCAAGTTAATTAGAATTTATTTTGGGTTTATCCCTTCTTAATTAGGGAATCAAAACTAAAAGTATATCATGTAATACTACTATATTTTAAAATAAATTAAAATTAAAAGTATAGATAAACATCATTTAAAAACGTGTACTAAACTACTAATGTATGAAACTCTACACCAGAATAGAAATTTTTGATAAAAGAAACAAAATAATCCACAATGAAATTTATATCTCAAAGTCAAATCCCTTTTATAATAAAATGAAAGTACATAACATTATTTTGTAAACTATATAATTTTAATAAGTTGGTTACAAATAGGTTATAGATTAAATGATTGCAAATTAAATAGTAGGTACAACCTTAATTTATTTTCGAAATATTTTATTACTAGAGCATGTTGTTTCCGAAAATCTTAAAGAGAATGTTTTAGAGAATCATTTGATATCATCTAATTTACCATATAAATTTTCTTTATTAAATTATTCATCAAATAAAATATTTTGATATCTAATTTAACATATTAATTTGTTAATTATCATTATACTTCACCTCTCATTTTTATATATGATTCTAAATAAATTATCATATTATTTAATATAATTAAAAAGTATTTTTATTTTTGGATATATCATAAGTTGAATTTTTAAAAACAAATATTAGATTGTTCAATCTATAAAATATTCAAGCTTTAATAATATTATTCTTTAAAAATAATATCTATTGAATTAAAAATTTTACTGAGTAACGGACCAAAATTTGAATACTTAAATTCAATTTCATATTTTTATATAATATAATAAATTTTAAATAATTTATTTTGAAATATTTTAAAATATTCAAACTTGATATAAAAGTTAGAAGCTAAAACACTCTAAATTAAAGAATTTCAAAAAACCAAGTATATTAAAACAAAGAGTATAACAATATATTAAATTACTCATAATATAATAACTCACTTTTTAAAAACCAATTTACAAAATTATGTCTTTTTTAAAAACCAAATTTATAAATTACTCATAATACTAATATGTTTTATATAATTTGAAATTTAATTTTACAGGCTTCAGATGAGATTGTTTGCATTGGCAAGTATGACCAACGAGCTTTTTACCATCCTCTTTTAAAAAATCACAAGATACATGTTTGTTTATTACATTTAAAAAAAAATATTTTATCTATTATAGCATGTGTCAATTTTTTGTTTCTATTTAATTTCAGTTTTTACTAAAAATTTTAAATAAAATTTCGTAGGACAAAAATTGAATGGCAAACATCTGAAGCACAAGTCAGCAAGATGAAAGTGTGTCATAGGCACAATACCGATGCAAAACTTAACCGCTTTGGATCATCGGGCAAAACCCGAAACGGGCAGGATTAACAGTAGTCCCCAACAAGAGATATATAAAATGGTTAATCTTATTACATATTTTACTGTACTAGTTACACGTTTTAAAACTATGTCGATTTCAAGAAATTATACGTTTTAATTCAACTTTTTTTTTTATAGTTTGACTATGGTCAAACAAAACTTTTATTTCAAATGTTTTCTGGCCTTTAAGGCCTAAATTTTTTATTTACATTTAACTGGGCCACACCTGAAACTTGTTTTTTAATTGAATTTTGGAATTAAGATTAATGTTTTCTTGTTTAAAAAAAAAAGTTTTTTGTTTCTCTTGTCGATACCATGACTAGAAATTTGTTTAGTTTACAAATATTATAAAACAGTAGTAAATGTTTAAAATATTAGCCGTTTATAACTTTATTAACTGTGGTATCTTTTTGGTTTTAAATAATATTATTACGCAGAGGTGGTTACGGATAGCCTACAGAAGCTATATAGAACCATAGCTACTATCAACGTGTGGGAACCGATCATTGAAAACCAATTTAAATATCTTGCCCAAGTTTGGATAACTTCGGGAGACTATGAGAGAAAAGATCTCAACACAATTGAAGTCGGCTGGCAGGTTTAGAATGATTTTTGTTTTTTATTGTTATTATTTTACTAAACCGCTAACTTTAAATCAAATACATGAGACTAATATAGTAAATAATTTTGTTAATTTAACTATTTAGGTGTGGGAGGGTTATATCAGGACAACAAACCAAAATGGTTCATTTTCAAACATAATTTATTCTTATATTTATTAGCAGTAAGTTATTATCCATAATAATACTATATAGTTTATACATACATACGTTAATGGAGCATTGCTCTTATACTTTTAGGTTAAGAAAACAAGATTATCAACAATATATAGATATTTAAAATGACTGGATTTACTATAGAACCAACTATATGTCTATATCTATAATTCGTCTTGTTTTTTTTTTTTTTTTTTTTTTTTTTTGCAATAATACAGATTTTTAAAAATGATTAAGTTTTCTTAGTAACACAGAACTTAGTTCGTAAAAACCTTTCATTCACTGTATTCTATACATATGATAAGTATTCTTAATAACACTGACTTTAATATGCAAAAAAAGTTATAAGCTTCCAATTTATTTTCCAAAGTTAGAAATAGAAAAATAAAGTAAGATGCAAAATTAACCCATACTTGAATTTGAATTTTCCGTCTTTATTAGAATCCAAAATATAAAAGAAACTTACTCAGTATTTAAAGTAATTAAAAACGACATAATAAAATCTTACTGTTGGTTTTTAAGGTTTTTGATTCTTTGAAGACATGTTTTGGTAGATAATATGATAATGATATCATATATGTACACATAAGTTTTCTTATAAGCAAAATGCATCACGTACGTAGTTGAATTATTGTAATAAAAAGTATCAACAGTTAAATTTATTATTTGAGAAGAAAACAGAATTTCTCCGCTTACTTTTTGTTTTTGGTTGTTGTTGTTGTTGTGATCACATACAATAATATGTCGTTGATTTACGTAAATCCTCTTATGATAAAAAAAAAAAAAAAAATCAAAATGTCCAATATGTTGTTTTTCACATAGAAACATTTATCCGCAATAACATGGTTATGAATGATTTTTTTTTTTTGCATTCTAACAATAATATTGATTTTTCACATAGTGACGGATACAATACAACCGGAGGCTAGAACTATAGCGAACCTGGGTTTGTTCAAACCAGCAGCGAGGTTGTCCTAGAAGATGCTATTTCTCCTTTATCTAGCATCGGGGTTGCCAGATTAAGATAACTATTCTGATCTTTAAGATGGTTTTTCGTTATCTTTTATGTATTTTATAAATTAAAATTTTATTATAATATTATCAGCTTTTTTATAAAAATAATAGAAAATAAAAACATTTACAGGATCCCCAAAGTGGAAACTGGTGGCTGCGTCTAGGCACTGACTTGGTAGGATACTGGCCTAGGGAACTTTTCACCACTTTAGGCGATCATGCAGCGAATATCGCTTGGGGTGGTAAAATTATTGACTCGCATAGCTTCGGGCGACACACGAAGACTCACATATGTTATAGAAACACATAATTAAAATACTTTTACTTATGTTTTGCTCATATTTTATATATGTTTTGCTCATATTTTACATATGTTTTGCTTATTTTTTTGTTAATATCTATTCAACATTTCAAAAAACAAACAAATAACTAATTGCTGTCATATTCTTTTTCAAAAAAAAAAAACTAATTTTTGTCATATATATAAACAATCACACTTACAATTTATATTTATATAAAATTTAATGTAAACTATACTCAATGTATCAAATAATCAAAAAAAATTTATATGTATAGATGATTTTATCATAATCACAAAATAATATAAATATATAAACAATTAAAATAGACATCATCTATCTATCTAGTATATATAGATAATACTATTATATGTACTATTATATATAGAAACATTTTACTACTTTTTCTACACCAAGAAATGATTCGTTGATTTTCAAGTAGATGTAGTTATTTTCGTTTCTTTTGTAAATAGACGTTACATAGTTTGCCTCAGAACAAAAAAGATATTAAAAATTATCTCTACTTGAACCTATACATACATGTCTATTTTTTTGCCCTAAACGGATTGGACTCTTTTGCCCAAAAATGGAGAAAGAGAGAGAGAAGAGAGAGACAGAACGAGCCAATTTGCAATCTTCTTCTTCCTCAACCTAGACCATCTTCTTATTCTTTTCTCCTCAGCTTTCTTTTTTACGAAACCTATCTCTTCTCGTAATCTTCTTTCAGATCCGAATCCAAAGAATGAAGGGGGCGATATTTCGTGGATGATTCTTAGAATCATTATTGTAGCATTACATGACATACTGTTAATTTTGATTTATTTTTAAATATAGTAGTATTACATGACATACTCTTAATTTTGATTCCCTAATTAAGAAGGGATAAACCCCAAAAAAAATTCTAATTAACTTGTATATATTTAATGAGAATTCAGTTAAAAAAAATCCAAACTTTACAGAATTTGCAAAGTATATTAAAACAAAAGTATAACAATATATTAAATTACTCATAATATAATAACTCGCTTTTTAAAAATCAAATTTACAAAATTATGTTTTATAATGACATTCAAGTCATGATGTACAATATATATTTTTATATAAAATAAAATTTAACTAGTGTATCATATACTTATCTAAAATTATTGACAATATAAAACTTATAAAATATGTGTTTTTTTCAAGCCATCATATTTAATATATGCATCATATTTAATATATGATTTTATTGCATAATATTTTATCTAAAAACTTTTAAAAACAATTGTAGAAATTATATTTTATATAAAAATTGCAATAGGAATAAAATGAATTTCACGGGTCTTAATCTAGTTGTTATTGGAGATGTGTTTTCTAAATCCATATGGAATTGTAAATTCTAGAAATCAAAATACATGGATTTTGAAATAACATGTTTTATCCTTTTATTTTACACTTTTAAATCCATTAAAAACATAATATGGATTTTGAAATAAAAAAAAAAAAATCATTAAGGGGATGTATTGAAACAATGATTTTGGAAAATTCTATGGAATTTAAGAAATTTGGAATTTTGATAGATTTTAGGGAAATTGATATGATTTATGGTAAAATTCTTTCAAATCCCACCTAAAACCATGAGATTTGAATTTCTGTATTTTTAACAAAACAAATCCTCTCAAATCCTCCAGAATCCCTACAACTTATTAAAATCCAAATCCACTGGATTTCAAGAGAATTTTTAAAATTCATGTTTGAATACAAGTATTTGTCATAGAACCAATAACACATCATTTTGATATGTAGTTTAAAATCAATATTGAATAACAGACTTTTGTTTGGATTTTCAAATCCATTAAAATCATAGAAACCAATAACCCCTCTAAATTTATAAATGTTCAAACATTAATTTAAATGTCATTAAAAAAAAAAAAAAGGCAAAAGCAAAGAGCGGCGTGTTATTATTAGCCGAACAGATCGAATCCCATGTCTCCGTCAGACTCTTCCGCAGCTTCTTCCTCCACAGCTATCGCCTCAGCATGTCCACTAGATTCTCCTCCTGAAACTGGTGCAGCCGCAGCAACCGCAAACTTGCTTGGATCCTGAAGCATGCAAAAAATTTTAGAATCCAAAATTTACATTTTCATGACTACTAATCCCAAAAATCTGAAAATGCAAAACGCTAATGGGACAAACCTTTAGGAACTCCTTCACATTCTCTGCCTGAGGGAAAGAATACTCAGTAGCTAAGGCAACAGCAAGCGCATTCTTGTAAGCATTGAGGAACATGTGAGGCGCAGCTGCTAAGGTTGGGTAAGAGATTGCAAGAGAAAGTGCGGTGATCATCGAGACACCAGCTGCAAACTTCTCAACAAGGTCGTCTTCAGTGAGGTTAAGCACTTCAGGGTTAAACACTGAGCCATTATCATAGACTGACTCCACGACGAGGCCATAAGAGAACGGCCTGATTCCAAGCTTGGCTAAAAGCGCAGCCTCGGATGAACCGACTTTGTCACCTTTCTTGATGAGCTCCACAGGGGTTATGATCTCAACCGTACCCTTGTTGATTTTTGTTGGAATGTTAAGCACCTGGAAGAAAGAGGTCTGTGAAGGGTCAAGACCAGTGTTTCCTGGTTGCACAACCACATCTATTGGAGCGACTAAACCTACACGAGCAGGAGCTCCAACCTGCCAAAAACATGACAAGGACTTTCTCATTAAAACATAAATCAATCAAACAAAATGAAGAGGAGCTACATAATGTTAGCATAGAGGTTTTGAATGTGTTGCATTTCAAGCAGAACAAAAGGGGTTTTAAATTCCAGTTTAAACCAACATGCAAACTTTTGTCACCTTACTAGTCAATAACCTAAAGAAATAGGTTAGAGCATGATCATATACTAACCAAATCATCAATTAACAGAACAAGCTGTGGAATAAACCCAATCAATATTCAAACACACAAAAGGGAAATTACAAATTTAGTCTCCTCAAAGCTCAATAAACCAACATAATATCAATTACCCTATTGAACGTGGCTGCATTTTAAGCAAGAGAATGCATATGATTCCGTTTGATCAAACCCCCAAATGCAAAATTTTCACTTTCCAAGCTAATAATCTCAAGCAAGATAAATCATCAAACTAACCAAATTTGCACTATACTAAAACTTAATAACAACAATAACATTAATGAAGTCAATAACAAACCTTGTACTTGGCAACCTCTTCACTGACTTCCTTCAAGTCACCTTTGGTGAAGATCAACCCAACATTCCCCTGTTTCATACATTTCAACAACAAACCAAATCAAACTCTCCACATAACAAAAACCATAAGTTTCATGAAAGCAAACCAAACAGTCAAACACCAATACTTTAATCCAAATGAAAACAGCTATCCAAGAGGAGAGAAAATGAAACCTGAAGAAGAGGGAGGAGATTGAGGAAAGCTTGATTGCCAGTTTTATCAGCATGAATCCTCACAGATCTCTTCATCATTGTGTTCTTCCCCATCAGAACAACCGAATCGCCTCGTAAGCCTTTCCGAATGTTCTGAAGCTGAGTGGATCCAACATTATCAGCCGCAACGACAAGGATCTGAGGGTACTCATTAAGAAGCTGACAAAGCTTCGAGTCGTAAACGATCTTTTTCTCCGCCTTTGTTGCTTTCACCGCCATTACTACTTAAAATGCTAAACTGAGTTAGAAAACCTAAATTTTTGGGTAGAGAAAAAACGAGGGCCTAGACGAAGCTGGAGCTCGTACAAGGCGGACAGCGAAACGGCGCCGTCTCTTTAACCTCTGTAACTGTTTTTTTTTTTTTTTACGAGTAAGGAGAGAACCAAACAAACAAAAAACTGCGTACAAGGTTGAAGATAAGTTTTGGGTTTATATAGTTTCCGGTGCACGGAAGGTTTTAACGGTAGGGTTTAGTTTGTGGGATGACCTAGATCTAACGGTTTATATTTGTTGGATTTGTGGTAATACGCGATTAAGTTGGGCTTCAGAGTTCAGATGTGTGTCGAATGAGCTTTTTAGCCCAATACTATAATTAAATATAACTGTTCAATCTGATCAAGATTGTTTCTTCATTTGATAAATATAACATACAATTACAATCCATAAGAAATGAATCCCCAATTCTAAACGCGATTGTTAAAGTTTAGTTGATAATATAGTATTAATTTAAGTTATAAATATAAACGTTTTAGGAAACTGGTTGAGAAAGGTTCTTGGATCAGTTGGTAATTTGGTATTAGCATGTGTGAGACTGTGGAAAGGATCCGGGTTCGAGTCTTGGTTGGGGCTGTCATATTTTCTACAAAAATTATTTTTTAAAAATTTGAGAGCATAACCTTAAAACGGTGTCGTTTGTCGTAGACGAACCCAAATATAAACACTACTGAAGAATTTTTAGAGATCAATGGTTAAAGTGTCCAAAACAATGAGAAGGCTCGCTTTTTAAAAAGAAAAGCATGATGATGATGGTGTGTATATAGGATACTCTTTGAATTTAAGCCATGATTGCAATTGTTGTGGATTCTAATGTATTATGCTTTTTTCATATATGTTTTGCAGTTTGCTCTTGGGAATGAATTTAAACGAAGAAATTAATCTTTAGTCATATTATAATTGTATCCAAAACTGGCTGATTATAAAATGATGACAATCAATCGCACAGTTTAACCAAAATTTTCAATAAAGATATTTAATAAAGAACAAATATTTATCCGAACACTTTTTCTAGAAAAGAGGAAAAGACAAAGAAATATCAACCAATCTTGCGAGTTGGTTGTAATAATGACAATACAAAAAGTTGTAGAAAAGAGTAAAGAAGATAGGGAGTGCTTATTATTTCTTTTATTCCCTACAAATATTAGAAAAAAAAAAAAAGTTAAATTAAAAATTAATATTTTTAAACGTTAACACAAAACAGTAACTCTAGTGTAATTCGGTAACTAAAACGAAAAAAATCAAGGTCACCATAATGAATGGCACATCCTCATTTTTAAAAATTATAAATATGATTACACTTAGGGGGGTGTATTCAAATCATGATTTTAGAGTATTTTATGGGATTTAGAAAATTTGAGATTTTGAGAGATTTAAGGAGAGTTTTTAAGATATTTGGTGGAATTGTTCGTGATTTGATGAGATTCAAAGGGATTCTATTGGATGATTGTAAGAGATTTATAGAAAAAATAAAATGGATTTCCAAAGAAAATTGAAAGATAAAATTCAACCTTACTGCTTGTACCGTTAAAAAAATTGAAAAATAAAAATGGATTTCACTGTTCATCATCTCCTTTCTCCAAATTTTGTTTCTGTCATTAGCTTTTTTTTCTAGTTTTAATTGTTAATTAAGAACTGGGGAGTGGAGAATCATGGTGTCGTGGATAAAAATCATTGTCATCTCCCAGTATTGTTTATCATCTTTTAGTTTTAACTCCAGTACTGTTCATCATCTTTTAGTTTTAACTCAAGTACTGTTCATCATCTCTTTCCCCCAATCATCATCTTCTTTTCAATGGCCGAACGTGGAGTTGAGCATGGTGAGGACGTGGTGGTTTCGAACGTTGATATGGAGGTGGCAAAAGAGGACAAGATTCAAGGACTTTATTGTTGTTAGTGATGGTAGTAGTCATATTGTATTGATAGTGAGAGGAGAGGTCACGGTGTTACTAGGGTGATAATTCTCCCTAAGCTATCTATTGTTCTAGTGAGAGGAGAGGACACGGTGTTTTTTTTTTTTGGTAAAACAAATCCTTCAAAATAGCACCCTTAGAGGTGTGATTTTATAAATTGGATTTGTAGTGTAAAAATGTATCCATAATCTCTCAAAATCTTCCAAAATCATTGTTATGAGATTTTAAGAGAAATAAAGTTATGTTTTCAATAACAGTAGATTTTATATGATTTTTAAAAATTGTTGTTTGAATAACAAGACATTTTGAGTGATTTTGAGTGATTTTATTAAAATGTCATTTTCAATAACACTAGATTTAGGAAAGGATTTTAAAATTCCAAATTGAATAACATGTGATTTTAATAAAAATCCAAAATCTTCCAAAATCATAGATTGAATACACCCCCCTTAATTTTCTTAAAAAGTTAAAACTTAAAACCAGAAATTGTTGTCACAAAGTTGACAGTAACCTAGCTCTAAAACCTGTATTCAGGGAAGAAAGTTTTTCTTTAGGAAAGAAATATAAAATTTTAAATTCAAGAATCCAAAACTTATGGGAAAATTACACTGTGACCTATGAATTATGTGCTGTGATTGTATTTTTACAAGTAAATACGAATATTTCTCGATTTTACAATTGATGATACTATAGGTAACAAATATAACAAGAACGGTATCTTTTTATTTCTGTATTTCTCTGATTTTGACCAAAAACAATCATAAAAAGTAGGAAGTATATTCAAACCGATACGCTGATAAATCTTTCATTTCCTTACTTAATAATTTCAATTAAGCAAACACAGAGGAATCGAGGATTCTCCCTTCTTTCTTTGTCCGAAGAAGGTACCAAAAAAAGTTTTTTCCCTCAATTTCTCATTGTTTTACCCATTTGTCTACGTTTTTTTTTATGTAACTTTATACAAAGTTTTGCTTATAAATGTAGTTAACTTCTTTGTTCAGGTATAAGAAGAAGCACCATTGTTAGTAGACGAGAGTAATTAGGTAACTGTTCTTCACTCTCTCTTCTAACCTTAGTCACTCATCTTCATATCAAACACCATTTGGAATTAGTTGCATAGAAGATGCAAACTCAAAAAAACAGAGTTTCCAAATCTTTTTTGGTTCTTGATTTATGAAGCAGATTTTGAAGATGTCGATTAAGGGAACAGAAGAGGGAATAATGGAAAATGAGACCGAAGAGAGAGGAGGTGAGTCAAGCATGAAGAGCTTCCTATGGCATGGTGGTTCTGTTTATGATGCTTGGTTCAGCTGTGCATCGAACCAGGTTTTAATTTGATCGAATTTCACACACTAAATTAAACCACTATATCATCGGATATGTTATGTATTAAACATGTACAATTGTAATTTTGTTGGCAGGTTGCTCAAGTTTTATTGACACTACCTTATTCATTTTCACAAATGGGAATGGCATCAGGTGTAGTTCTACAGATCCTCTATGGTTTTATGGGAAGTTGGACAGCTTATCTCATCAGTGTTCTCTACGTTGAGTACAGAAGTCGAAAAGAGAAACAAAATGTTAACTTCAACAACCATATCATTCAGGTTCACACTCACAAAACTCTTGAATTCAATCTCCACCGTTAGATATCTTTAATACATGATTGTTATATATCTTGTTAAATGCATTAATCGCAGTGGTTCGAAGTGTTAGATGGTTTGCTTGGTCCATATTGGAAAGCAATTGGATTAACATTCAACTGTACATTTCTTCTCTTTGGTTCTGTTATTCAACTCATCGCTTGTGCAAGGTTGGTTTTGTATATGATCTCAATTTTTATTTGGTATTAATTATAAAACCATAATGATTTTTGATTTTAATCGTATGGGTAACAATAATGGACAGTAACATCTATTACATAAACGACAAGCTAGACAAGAGGACATGGACTTACATATTCGGAGCATGTTGTGCAACCACAGTTTTCATACCCTCGTTTCACAACTATAGGATATGGTCCTTTCTTGGTCTTGGAATGACCACTTACACCGCTTGGTACCTCACCATTGCGGCTCTTGTACACGGTCAGGTCGAAGGAGTGACTCATTCCGGTCCAACCAAGTTGGTTCTGTATTTCACTGGAGCCACTAATATATTGTACACTTTTGGTGGCCATGCTGTTACGGTGTGAGTTTTCCTAAACTTTAATTGTGTATCAGCATTTGTATCTACGTTTGACATACTAATCATTCGAATTCACAGAGAGATAATGCATGCAATGTGGAGGCCAAGAAAGTTTAAGTACATATATCTATTGGCTACACTTTATGTCTTCACCTTAACCATTCCATCGGCTATTTCTGTCTACTGGGCCTTTGGAGATCAGCTTCTCACACATGCTAATGCTTTCTCCCTCCTTCCTAACTCACCGTGGCGTGATGCTGCAGTTATCCTCATGCTCATTCACCAGGTTAGTTTCAACCATTTGTTTTTTTTTTTTTTTTAATTCTCTTATTTGGGTTTTCAAAATTAGACGTCTAAGATCATCATCATCCGAGAACTGACTTCTCGTTACTTAAAGTAGTATATTTTAATTATTTTATTTTAATATTATTATATATTTAAATAATAAATCTGAAAAAGAAAAATTAGCCTATATTAAACTGACACATAGTAAGTATCGATTCTTAGAATGCTTTAGGAAGCACCATTACTCTTCCTTTACTATCATTTATTATTATTTTATTATTACTTTTTAATTTTTAATTAAGAGTACTCCTAAAAGAACTATCACTAATCATGCTCTACCACGATCTACCAAAAAACCGTTTGGTTTGATTTTTTTTGGTGTTTATGTTATGTGATAATTCTCTAATGCATGCAGTTTATAACATTCGGGTTCGCGTGCACGCCGCTATATTTCGTGTGGGAGAAAGTGATCGGAATGCACGAGACAAATAGTATTTTCCTACGAGCGGTCACAAGATTGCCTGTGGTGATACCGATTTGGTTCTTAGCCATAATCTTCCCTTTCTTTGGTCCCATTAACTCAGCCGTTGGTGCACTTCTAGTCACGTTCACCGTCTACATTATCCCATCACTCGCTCACATCCTCACCTACCGCTCTGCTTATTCCCGTCAAAACGCAGCGGAGAAGCCACCGGCAGTGATAGGCGGTTGGAGAGGTGCGTATGTGGTGAACGTGGTGGTGGTCGTTTGGGTGTTGGTGGTTGGTTTTGGGTTAGGAGGATGGGCGAGTATGACTAATTTCATTAAACAAGTTGATACTTTTGGCCTCTTTGCTAAATGTTATCAGTGTCCTCCTCCACGGCCGCATCACTGACATTTGCTCCGCCCATTGGACAAGGGAGTGTTTCTGAGCCAACAACAAATTGTTGGGAATCCAAATGAACAATGATTTTTTTTTTGGCTTTTGATGATCTTGAAAAGACAAATAAATGTACTCTTTCCTTTTTATAGTGTTTTATGCACAATGAACTTAAAATTTTCAACTTGAAATATATATTTAAAAATTCTCTACACTCCCAATTGAATATATATTTAAAAATTCTCTACACTCCCAATTGAATATATAGTTGCTAACTTGCTATTGCAACGATATATTTGTTTTACAAACAACCTATATATAGAATCTTGATTCTAGTCACAAATTCAAATAATATATACCGATAACGAATTATATTTGATCTATACGGATAACGAATTATATTTGATCTATTCAAAACTGGAACAAGTAGGAAATTATATCTATTAAAAATAAAATCGCACCCATTCATCTAAACCTTTCCACACACACATAAAAAAGAAAAAGAACTTAAACGTACTTCTATCTCAATTTCTATTTAATCTCAATTTCTATGTCAAACATTATAATACAATCTTAATTTCTTTTACAGTTGCAAGAAAACCTTAGGTGAAATAAAAACCATTAACTAATTATAATTAGTAGTGCCATGTTAATTTAAATTCTTGTAACATTATGATTTAATACACTTCAGTCCTATACCCAAAAAATGAGAATTTTGAGATATATCCTTTTTACAATACATTTTTCTTCTTCAAAATATTCATTCTTTACAAAACCTCTTAGAATATTCTAAGACATTTATAAAACCTTTGAAAATCTATATAAAACTTTATAAAAGAGATATAATTGCAAATATGCAACATTTGTGGGCATTTTTGAAAATAGGTGTATTAAAAAGGATATTTTTGAAATTCTAAAAAAATGGAGGCTTGATGTAGATCTATAAATACTTAAAAAGGGTCATTATAAAGCATAGGTGGAAAAAATAATGTAAAAGAAAACCCTAGAAACACTACCCTATTTTAAATGAATCCAGTATTTTTCACTCACGCCGCTTCGACGATTCGAAGACATCGAATTTTAAAAATATCAGAAGGCTGACAACCGGCATCCAAATCATTGAAGATCTATTCATCGGTAACTCTTATATCTATTCAATTCATTGTAATTCAAAATTTTTATTTAATTATCGTCAATTTCATTTAATAAAAGAACTTTCTTTTTTCTTCTCGATCCGTAGAACATTTCTTATCCGAAATGACTGATTTTGTCATAACAAAAAATATCTTCACTAAATTTATATATATATTATATATATACACTATTAAAAAGCTATTCAATTCATTGTAATACAAAAAATATATAAGAATTATCTTCGATTAATAATTTTTTTTTGTCTTCTCGATCCATAGAACATTTTCTACCTGAAATGATCTGAAAATTTGCTCAATATTTATATATACCTATATATATATTTAATTTGTTTTATTTTATTTTTGCTAATTTATATAGTATTTGATTTGTCTAAAAATGTCTTTTCTTGGGGGGACAAATGTCTAAGTAAGAAGAATTTGTGGCATGTAAGAGGGTTTATTAAATTAATTCGCAAAACCTGACCGGCAGGTTAGTAGTAGTGTAGTAGTAACCAATAAGAAAATGGTTGACTTGAATGAGAAAACAAATACTCCATATTACTACTGTGTACTGTAGTTTATTTAAATTTTCTCCACTATTTTTAATTACTAATTTTGATTATTTTTTTTGCTTTTAATTATACAAACTCGTCAAAAAAGAGTCAAAAAAGAGAAGAAGAAGAAGAAGCATCTTGGGACTTGGGAGACGAAGAGGTGATTGGCGGCTTTTTCTTAAGAATCCTTCCTCCGTCGCACTCCGATTGTATCTTCTCCGCCGTAAGCTCTCTCTTTCACTATCAAAATCTGTAAGAAACAACCCTCCTATCACATTGTCATCTCTGCTGCGTCATGAAGCTGGTGTTTGTGGGTTTTGTTGTATTTCCTTTCTTTAGGTTTGAAATTTTTAGGACACTTATGATTTATATCTAGTGTTACTGCTTCGGAATTTTGGGGAAAAAGCTCAACTTTATGTTTTGTTTCTTAGTTTGTTCGTCGACAGTTGATTTTGTTGCATAGGTTTGTAATAATTAATAAACAGACCACTGTTTGGTTGATTTTAACTCAAAGACTGATACTTTTATCCTCCAATGTGTCAAGAAGCTACAGAGGGATACAAATGGCTCCCAGAGGAAGAAGAAAGGTATAAACTTTACTGTTTTTTTCAATTTTAAAATGCAGGTTAGCAACTAGCAAGTAAGGATTATGACCTGTTGGATCTTATAGTATTTAGAAAGTTTAGTGGAAAAGTAAGAGAAAAGCATAGGCGTAGACATTAGAGTAATTAGACTATGGAGATGAAGGAGAGAATTAGTGATTTGTTATGTCACTATACTCTAATGATTCTCAGAACAGTGAGGTGGTGGTTTGTTTCGTTTGTTCAAATGATTCTCAGGGAGAAATAGAAATCATGTCTGATGGGTCTTTCTTCTTGTTTTTTTTTCCTTCTATGAGTGTCTCTCTTTTCTATGGTTTTAAATTGCTACTTTTTTTTCCCCTTTCTTGCAGAAAGCTGGATTGATGCGAGAGGATGCAGCACGAGACCGCATGAGAGATCTTGGGTTTGAGGAGCGTGTCATCACTCAGAGTATTAAGGAATTGCTAGAGGTTTGTTCGTTAGTTTCAGGATCTCCTTTTTTTTTTTTACTTCGTTGATAACATTTACCTTGAAACTTTGAAAATAACGCTTATAGGGTTTCAGGTCTATGGTGAAGACCAATGGTTTTTGATTGAAGATGATAGCTATGCTTCACTCCTTTCTATTTGTCTTGAAAAGCAAGAGAAAGTAAACCAACAACTGGTTGAGGTACAAGCCAACCAATTGCCTGAGAATCAAAATGAAGAGATGGCTGAGGATCAGAACCAAGAAATAGCTGGGAAAGAACAGCCTAACCAACTGGTTGAAGAACAAGAAAAAGAAAATGTGATTTGTTGCTTCATTGTTGTGATTCGTTTTGCTTGCATGATCAGAAACTATTACTGGTTTCTTGAACTTGGTATACCCAGATATTACTTAACTTGCAGTATGATCTATCTTTTGTAATACAGGAGCAGGAGCAGGTGCAGGACATGGATGTTGAGCATGAAAGAGACCAAGCTCATGAGTTATCAATCACTAGCGAAGCAGTCATAGACCCATCATCTGCAACTTTTCATTTGGGAGAAGCAACAGCAGATTTTGCATCATGTCCTGTTGAAGGTAATAAAAGCTTTTTACTCATTGCCATTAACAATCTCAACACATGAAACATTCTTCTACTGAGGTCGAAATAATTTATTAGGTGTCGAGAATCTTCACTGTGGATGGCTAAGTGAGGAGGAGGAAGAGACGGATCCAAAGGAGAAGGAGACGGAACCAAAGGAGGATAGTGATGGTGATGATGATGAGATCATTCAACTAACTCCAGAACCTCTTTGTGAAGAACTAAAAGAGCTTCTCATGGAAGTACGTGGGCAGAAGAGGAGGAGGAGAGAAACGAGGTGGGACAAGTAAAGGAATCATGAGCTCGTGTAAGTAGAATTGAAATACATATTAGGAATCTAAGAAGTAGTAACTACTAAACTCTAGCAAGTTAGTATTGGGGGGGGGGGTAAACAGGTGAAATGACCCATCTTGGCATCTTTGGGTGGGTCTTCTTGAGATATTATTGGTTTTTAATATAAGTAATTGATGAACTTGAAATGCAAATTTTCTATATCACTTACTTGTATCAGTACCAATTTTATACCCTGAAACCCACTTATCCAAAGTCGAAACCATTTCATCAACATCTATACTCTATAGTAAAAGTAGTAAACCGAATAGCCTTAAAATTTGGACCAAATCTGGAAGTCGGTTTAATTGCAAAGATACCTTCTAGGTATATGCAAAAGAACCAAAATCAATAGGAGCTTAAAATTCATAATACTTGATTTTTTATTTTCACAAATAAACGTTAACGCATTTTATTTCGTTAGTAAGCACAAGTGGTCAGCCGTTCAATGTGTTTTTCTTCCTTTTTCTTTTTTTTAAAGAATCAAATGAAATTTTTGACTAACACATTAGATGAGAAGTTTGAGTCGAGTGAATAAAGCATTTTATTTCGTTAGTAAGCACAAGTGGTCCAATGTTTTTTTCTTCCTTTTTTTTTTAAGAATTAAATGAAAGTTTTGATCACTTCCATTTATTGTAAAATTTGGAAGTAAGTGAACGGCTGACCACTTGTTGTGATTATTAACGAAATAAAATGCATCATTCATTCAACCCAAACTTGTCATCTAATGTGTTAGTCAAACTATATATTGTATTAACGTTTATTTGTGAAAAAAAATTCAGTTTGTCAAACTATATTGCATTAAGAGAATTTTATGAGTTCTACTATATTGCAAAACACCTTTAAAAAATTGGAAAAATGTCATTAAAATCATGAACTTTCAAATTTTGGCCATTTAAAACATGAACTTTGTTGTAGGCCATTTAAAACATCAACTTTCGTTGACTAGTTTTTTTAAACATGAAGTTTCATTGACCAGGCCAAAATAGACATGACGTTAAATCCGATAGTTGACCTACTAACAGATGTTACTATGCGGTTAATCACTTCGTTACTGACAAAACGACATCGTTTTGATTGAAGTTTTAGTTTGAAATAATGTCATTTAAACCATGAACTTTTAAATATAGGCCATTTAAATCATGAACTTGTAAATGTATGTCATTTAAACCATGAACTTTTAATTTATGTCATTTAAACCATGAACTCGCCCTGGGCATTCGGTAAAAACCAGACAACCTAAAAATTTTGGTTATCGGAGCAAATCGAAGAGAGAAAGCTTAATCATTCGGTGCAATTGATTTGAATAACCGGATTTTGGTTTGACTCGGTAATCGAATCGATTGGTTTATTAGAAACTGTAGAAGTATATAAGCCTAATCAGCTAACCCGTTTAACCATAGTTTAGTTTATCTCTTCTTTCTTCGACTCTGCCTCATGATGCGATTCTGAGAAAGAGAGAGAAGAACATCAATTCATCATTCTTTTTCGATCTTTGTCATGTATTTTGTGTCTTTTTGTTTTTTTCTTGAGTCTTTTTCATTTATTAGGACACTACACTAGAGTCTGAAGGATTAATCATCTTGTTTTAGGATATTGCACTAGAGTTTGAAAGATTGATCACCATTTTTATGTATTATGGTTTACATAATATAAATTTGAAAGTTCATGGTTTAAATGAGATACATTTACAAGTTCATGGTTTAAATGACATATATTTACAAGTTCATGGTTTAAATGGCCTGTATTTAAAAGTTCATGGTTTAAATGGCACTTTTCGAATTAAAACTTCCATTAAAACGACGTCGTTTTGTTAGTAACAGAGTGATTAACGGCATAGTAACGTCTGTTTGTAGGTCAATTATCGGATTTAACGTCATGTCTTTTTTGGCCTGGTCAACGAAACTTCATGTTTAAAAAAGCTAGTCAACGAAAGTTGATGTTTTAAATGGCCTACAATAAAGTTCATGTTTTAAATAGCCAAAATTTGAAAGTTCAAGATTTTAATGACATTTTTCCCTTAAAAAATTACCATATCTTTCTTTAAAAATGACCATTATAACCTTCCCATTTGTTTTTTTTGTAAAAACATAGAAAAATGTTTTTAATTATTGTCCATGAAATTTGTCATTTAGCTATTTGTCTTTTTGTATTTTGGTTCCTCTTTCTAATATAGATTCCTTTTACTTATACACATGATATAGATTCCTTTTTGTAGGTCAGTTTGGTCATTTTCTCTTCCTGTTATGGTATATCAGAAAATGTGTTTTCAATTGTGGTAGAACTCAAAAGTTTGAAAGCAAATGTGGTAGATTTAACAAAATTCCCTTGCATTAAGAGAATTTTATGAGTTCTACCACATTCAAAACTGGAAAGTTTGAAAGCAAATGTTCTACCACATTCAAAACTGATTCTTTCTGGATGTACCACATTGCAAAACACCTTTCAAAAACTACATATCTTTCTTTAAAAATGACCATTATAACCATCCCACTTGCTTCTTTTGCAAAAACATAGAAAAGTGTCTTTAATTATTGTCCATGAGGTTTGTCATTTAGCTATTTGTATTTTTGTACTTTGGTTTCTCTTTCTAATATAGATTTCTTTTACTTATACACATGATATTTACAATCCATTACATGTAGGTCAGTTTGGTCATTTTGTCTTCCTGTTATGATATATCAGAAAAGGTGTTTTCAATTGTGGTAGAGCTGGAAAGTTTGAAAGCAAATGTGGTAGATTTAACAAAATTTGCTTGCATTAACGTTTATTATTCCAAGTTTCACTCTTAACACTAATTTAGAAAAAACATATTTTCAAATAGCACTATATTTTCAACCTAAAATAGAGTGATAAATTTGGAATAATATCAGTTTAACATTTTCCTTTTATCTACACAATAAATATTGAAATGTATAATGTATGCTTTTCTTCTACAATAGCAAAATTTTATGTTTAATTATATACTTAAATATAACTAGTTATCTAGTTAATTTTCTACTTAAAGAATTAGTTTATTTAGTTAATAAAAAATTCCCTTACATTAGATGAACATATAATGACACAATTATTATTAGCATTTTTGATTTTTTTCTCTACAAAACTAATCCACACATTTGCTACCGGGTTTTCAGGTAAACAAAAAAATATTTTTTTTTTCTAACACATTGTTCCCGCGAGATTCTAACCGGATCAAACATAGCGTGTTGTAAACGGAAATGTAATTGTGTTTGCTACCGTTTTTTAAATATAAAATAATCTTTATCTACTTAAAACATCGTTCCCGCTCATTAATCATACCGTGTTGTAAATGGAAACACTTATTTATGATGATCGATTTATCTTCTAACACGTCGTTCCCGCCGGATTCTAATTGAATTAAACATAGCGTGTTGTAAACCAAAAACGCAATTGTTACAGTTTTTTCAAATAGAAAATAATTTTTATCTACTTAAAACATCGTTTCCGCTCATTAAATATACCGTGTTGCAAACGGAAACACTTATTTATGGCGATTGATTAAAATAGATAATAGCAAGACTAAATCCAAAAAAAAAAAAAATAGTCAATTGTAAAATTTACACTATATCTTTTATTTGACTACAAAATTTGTGGTTTTGCAATCCTTTATTCATCTAGTTTTTTTTTTTTTTTTTTTTGATTAAAATATGATCTTGTATTTGGAAAGATATTTGTTTAATCATTTATCACCATAATTGCATTTTCCCCAAGTGTTATTTATTATTAATCGTGTGACAAAGAAAGAGAAGAGAAAATAAAATTGACATCTTTAGGTAACTGAAAAATTTCCCCCTTTGCATGCAATTTTGGGTTTATAAAGACGGAAGCTTGGAGAGACTGAAGAACAAAAAGATTTTGGGAGAGAGCAGTGTCACTCAAAACCTTCTTTCTCTCGCAATTTCTTCTTTCTGGGTCTCTCTCTCTCTCAGCTCCGCCATTTTCACTCTCTCTCTCTCTCACTCAGATTCTCCCCTCTTCTTCGCCTGCGAAAACCCTCGTCTCCCCGACCCGTTGTTTCGTTTCTTCTCCGGGTTCAGGAACCAACCCGGGTCAAATCCTCTGCGGAATCGTCGATTCTTAGGTATCTCTTCTTACCCAACTCGTTTCTTTCGTTGTTTACTGGGAAAACAAAGCTGGATCATGACTCCGTTGAGTGTGTGTTTTTGGGGGTTTTTGTGGGTTTGTTGTGGTTTCGAATGTAGGTTTGAAATTTCTGATTTTTTGGTTTGCTATGTGTTACTACTGCTTCGATTTTGTGGAAACAAGTGGAAAAATTGTTTCTTTTCCAGATTTGAGAAGTTGTTCTTCGATTTTTTGTTTTTTTATTTTTTGGTTCAAAGACTCAATTTTTATTTGGAAATTTATGGGTTTTCTCAAGTTAAAGAGCTCAAATGTCTTTGTTTCTCTGTTTGCTTTACATCTGACAAGTGCTAACTCGGTTTTGTTTGTGTTTGGTTTCAATTTTTAGGGTTTTGTTGTGTCATGGAGGAAGGATCTTCTTCATCAGAAATTCTAGAAGGAGAGATTGTTGGAATCACATTTGCTCTTGCAAGTAACCATGAGATTGTAAGTTATAAGAGTTATACTCTCTGGACTTGTTCCATTTTGTTCTGCATCTTTATACCTACCCTCCATGGATTTGATGAATGTGGTTCCAAGAGTGATAAAAAGTTGCATGTACGGCTTTGTTCATCATGAGTTTTATCAGAACTAGCCAAAACCCTCTATGTTTTGGTTATGCTTGCAACTAAATTCATGAATTTTAGTATAATCCTACTCAGCTCTGTGTAATGCTAAGTGCTACACTTTTGCATATATGTTGTTCTGCGATATATCCTCTGCCACTCTTCTATTTCTCACTGGACTTTAATTCTTTGTTGCAGTGTGTAGCATCGATTAGTGAATCTTCAATCAATCATGCCAGTCAACTCTCTAACCCCTTCTTGGGGTTGCCTCTGGAGTTTGGCAGGTGTGAATCGTGCGGTGCGACAGAGCCAGATAAATGTGAAGGTAATCCAGTTCTGTATTTCCTATATTTTTCTTCTGCCATTGTTTGTTGGAATACTTCTTCAGGTATCGATCTTTGTTTCTACATCTTCAGGTCATTTTGGTTATATTCAGCTTCCAGTGCCAATATACCATCCTGCTCATGTTAGTGAACTGAAACAAATGCTGAGCCTTCTGTGCTTGAAATGTCTGAAGATAAAGAAGGCAAAGGTATTACCTCGTTGAGTTTTCTTAAAGTCCATGTGATATGATTTTGTAAAATCTTTCATAAACCATATAAAATCTCGACCAATGTTTTTCACCTTTCTGATACAGAGCACAAGTGGTGGTCTGGCGGAGCGCTTATTAGGTGTCTGTTGTGAGGTGAGTAATGCCATATACATTCTGATTGTTTCCTTTTACCTGAAAAGGAAGTTGATAAATGTTTCTTATGGGACCATATACATTCTGATTGTTCAGCATTTAGTTAGTTGTCCAAGTTTTCCGTCAACTAGTTGCATGTTAGAAAACGTGCTAATTCAAATCTATATAGTAATTGTGCTTCTTTTGATCCATTCAATGAAAGTAACAATAATTAATTATCGCGAAGCAGTAGTTATTGGTATTTTTGTGGCACCATGAAACATTAACTGGTTATATGTATTATTGCTGAACGTCTTGGATTTTTAACTACTGAGTTATTGTATTAGGAAGCTGCAAACATCTCAATCAGAGATAGATCATCGGATGGGGCCTCATATTTAGAACTGAAGCTCCCATCTAGGTCAAGACTGCAGGCGGGTTGCTGGAATTTCCTGGAAAGATATGGTTACCGCTATGGAAGCAACTATACGCGGCCCCTGTTGGCAAGAGAGGTTTTTGCTTTCTTCTTCGTGCTTATGTTTCTGTTTATTTAGGATTTTATGGTTACATTCTTTTTGTTTGTTTAAATTCATTCTCTATTTTAAAGATGTTTTGTCTCTGGAAACTGATGATTATGTTCTTTCCGTGTCCTTTTCCATATGCTGGGAAAACAAATAGGTAAAGGA
This sequence comes from Camelina hispida, assembly GCA_023657505.1. Taxonomy (NCBI): domain Eukaryota; kingdom Viridiplantae; phylum Streptophyta; class Magnoliopsida; order Brassicales; family Brassicaceae; genus Camelina; species Camelina hispida. The sequence goes on along the minus strand of CP094634.1, from coordinate 4,690,158 downwards.
AATTCTAAAACGGATCCCTGAAGAAACAAAAAAGAAACTCACAGCAAAGGGACATATTCCTCAAGAAGGATACATATTAGAATATCTTCCAGTCCCGCCTAACTGTTTGTCAGTGCCAGATGTTTCTGATGGTTTCAGCTCCATGTCAGTGGTAAGCCAGTTGACACTAAAATCCTGTGGTGAGTTTATTGAATGCTTTGGATTATGTTGTAACTCCTGGATTTGTGTCATTCTTTTTTCCAGGATCCTTCAAGAATTGAGCTAAAAGACGTTCTTAAGAAAGTGATAGCCATAACAAGCTCTAGGTCTGGCGAGACAAACTTTGAGTCGCATCAAGCTGAAGCCAATGGAATGTTTAGAGTGGTGGATACCTATCTGCAGGTTAGGGGTACTGCCAAAGCAACAAGAAACATTGACATGAGATACGGGGTGTCTAAGATCTCGGATAGTTCATCTTCAAAAGCTTGGACAGAAAAAATGAGAACACTTTTCATCCGAAAGGGTTCAGGTTTCTCTTCCCGTAGCGTCATCACTGGAGATGCGTACAGAGATGTGAATGAGGTAGGCATCCCAATTGAAATTGCGCAGAGAATCACTTTTGAGGAAAGGGTTAGTGTCCACAACATAAGTTATCTACAAGAGTTAGTAGACAAGAAGTTGTGTTTGAGTTATACTCAAGGTTCTACGACCTATTCTTTAAGGGATGGAGCCAAGGACCACACTGTGCTTAAACCTGGGCAGGTTGTTCATCGCAAGGTCATGGATGGGGATGTTGTGTTTATCAACCGACCCCCGACGACACATAAGCATTCTCTTCAAGCGCTTCGGGTGTATGTTCATGAAGATAACACCGTGAAGATTAACCCTCTGATGTGTAGTCCCCTCAGTGCTGATTTTGATGGTGATTGTGTCCATCTGTTCTACCCACAGTCACTTAGTGCTAAGGCAGAGGTTATGGAGCTCTTCTCTGTGGAGAAGCAACTGCTTAGCTCCCATACTGGACAGCTGATTTTGCAGATGGGTTGTGATTCTTTACTGTCTTTGAGGGTTATGCTGGAGCGGGTGTTTCTGGACAAGGCAACTGCTCAACAGTTAGCTATGTATGGCTCTCTGGCTCTGCCACCACCAGCACTAAGGAAGTCCAGTAAATCTGGCCCAGCTTGGACAGTTTTTCAGATTCTACAGCTTGCCTTTCCAGAGCGTCTGACCTGCAAAGGTGACAGATTCATGGTTGATGGAAGTGATTTGCTGAGGTTTGATTTCGGGGTTGATGCGATGGCATCCATCATCAATGGCATTGTAACTTCAATCTTTCTGGAGAAGGGTCCAAAGGAGGCACTTGGATTCTTCGATTCGCTACAACCACTTTTGATGGAAAGTCTTTTTGCTGAGGGGTTTAGTGTAAGTTTGGAAGACTTATCCATGTCTAGGGCAGACATGGATGTGATTCACAACCTAATAATCCGGGAGATTTCACCCATGGTGTCTCGCTTGAGATTATCATATGAAGATGAATTGCAATTAGAGAACAGCATCCACAAAGTGAAGGAAGTGGCTGCTAACTTTATGCTGAAGTCATATTCCATGCGGAACTTGATCGACATCAAGAGTAACTCAGCAATCAACAAGCTGGTGCAGCAGACAGGCTTCTTGGGTCTTCAGCTTTCTGACAAGAAGAAATTCTACACGAAGACTCTGGTAGAGGACATGGCTCTCTTTTGTAAGAGAAAGTACGGCAGGATTTCTTCATCTGGCGATTTTGGAATAGTGAAGGGCTGCTTCTTTCATGGGCTGGATCCGTATGAAGAGATGGCTCATTCAATTGCAGCAAGGGAGGTTATTGTTCGCTCTTCAAGGGGGTTAGCTGAGCCTGGAACTCTCTTTAAGAATCTGATGGCTGTTCTTCGGGATATCGTGATTACAAACGATGGAACTGTAAGAAACACCTGTAGTAACTCAGTCATCCAGTTCAAATATGGAGTTGATTCTGAACATGGACATCAAGGTCTTTTTGAGGCGGGAGAACCTGTTGGAGTATTGGCAGCTACTGCCATGTCAAATCCTGCGTATAAGGCAGTGCTTGATTCCACTCCAAATAGTAATTCATCATGGGAGCTAATGAAGGTATAGCAATATCAAAGCTGCCTCCTTAATACAGCTTTGATCATCTGTATTGTGTATAATTGTTTTCTGTATTTGTCCTTTTCCCAGGAAGTTCTGCTCTGCAAAGTCAATTTCCAAAACACTACTAATGATCGGCGCGTAATCCTATATTTAAATGAATGCCATTGTGGAAAAAGGTTTTGCCAGGAAAATGCTGCTTACACAGTCAGGAACAAGCTGAAGAAAGTTAGTCTTAAAGATACTGCAGTGGAATTCCTCGTCGAGTAAGAATTGGGTTTTACTTTCGTATGTTGCTCTGTTAATTTTTGTTTTTTTTCGGTTTTACTAAACCTCTTTGCAATCTGCTTTCTGTTTATTTGCATGCAGATACAGAAAGCAACAAACTATATCAGAAATTTTTGGAATTGATTCATGTCTACATGGCCATATTCATCTTAATAAGGTTTGAATTCTGGTTCTTTTACTGTTGAATCTTTATGGAACCTTTACCTGTCATAGAAACACTTTACTATTCTTGCTGTGTAATTGGTGTTTTTGGTTTACTAGACATTGTTGCAAGATTGGAACATCAGTATGCAGGATATCCTTCAAAAGTGTGAGGATGTAATTAATTCACTAGGACAAAAGAAAAAGAAGAAAGCTACTGACGACTTCAAGAGAACAAGTTTGTCTGTCAGGTCTGTACAATGATTTGCTTTTCCTCTGAATGTCGTCTCTGGTTGAATGTTATGCATAATTTTTCCAGAAGCAAGTCTGATGTTGATTTCTAGGTTTCCAGTTATTTTCTTCCCATTTTGTTCTTTCATATCATTATGTCTACATGTTTAACTTTATTTTCTGTTACCTGATTGTAATTATCTATTCTCCCATGAACAGTGAGTGCTGCTCTTTCCGAGATCCTTGTGGGAGCAAAGATTCAGATATGCCATGTTTGATGTTCTCCTACAATGCCACCGATCCTGATCTAGAAAGAATTCTTGATGTCCTTTGCAATACAATTTACCCGGTTCTGCTGGATACAGTGATCAAAGGTACTTGAATAACACTTCCATTTTTGTTTATTTCTCTTGTTTCCGTACAAGTCGGTTTCTTCTTTGATGGGGGTGCAGTGTATATGAAAGAGTCTTCCTTTCAAAATTCTAGTTATATGGCTTGCAAAATTTTGTTAATGAACTAAAATATTTTCCCAACTAGTCTGATTGATTTGTCCTCCAAGTTGTGGTCGAAATTCTGTGCTATTAAGAAAGACTATGTTTTAGTAAGATTTCTAGATAAAAGTTTTTGATGATACTTCCTGTATCTAAACTGAGCAGGTGATCCACGGATTTGCTCAGCAAATATAATCTGGCATAGTTCAGACATGACAACGTGGATCCGGAACCGTCATGCATCCCGCCGGGGGGAATGGGTTTTGGATGTCACTGTTGAAAAATCTGCTGTCAAGCAAAGTGGTGATGCATGGAGGGTTGTGATAGACTCATGTCTTTCAGTGCTTCATCTGATAGACACAAAACGGTCAATCCCTTATTCTATAAAGCAAGTGCAAGAATTGCTTGGGTTATCCTGTGCTTTTGAACAAGCAGTACAGGTACTTAATAACTTACGACGTGATCCGTGCACTGGATCTTACACTTCTGACATATTACATGTTTGTTCATTGTTTGTGTAACGAAGTTAAATTTAAGATGTTGATTTGATCTGCAGCGTCTATCAGCTTCAGTGAGAATGGTCTCCAGAGGAGTCTTGAAAGAACACATCATTCTCCTAGCAAACAACATGACTTGTTCAGGGAATATGTTGGGTTTCAATTCTGGAGGTTACAAAGCTTTGACCCGATCCTTAAACATTAAGGCTCCATTCACAGAAGCAACTCTGATTGTTAGTAGTTCGATCCTTAATTGTCTAGTACAAATTATCTTGTAAGACTTTATACTGGCTCCATGTTAACAGGAATTACTTTTTGTGCTTTTAGACACCAAGAAGATGTTTTGAGAAAGCGGCTGAGAAATGTCATAAAGATTCTCTATCAACAGTCGTTGGGTCTTGTTCTTGGGGAAAACGCGTGGATGTTGGTACAGGTTCACAGTTTGAGCTTCTATGGAACCAAAAAGAGGTATACATTCTCACTGGGAATCATATACCAATTGACTGAGGTTTTCTCATATAAGCTTGTTATGCAATTTAATGTAATTTTGTTGTCAACCTATCTCCAGACTGGTCTAGATGATCAAGAAGAAACAGACGTGTACGGCTTCCTCCAAATGGTCAGATCCACGACAAATGCAGATGCATATGTGTCTTCCCCTGGTTTTGATGTTACAGAGGAAGAAATGGCTGAATGGGCTGAATCGCCCGAGCGAGACTCTGCCCTTGGAGAGCCTAAATTTGAGGACAGTGCCGAGTTCCAAACTATATATGAAGAAGGCCAGCCATCAGGATCCAACTGGGAGAAAAGTTCTACGTGGGATAAAGGTTGCAGTGGTGGCTCAGAATGGGGACTCTCAAGAAATACAGGTGGTGAGGCAGACCCGGAGTCTAATTGGGAAAAGACTACAAATGTTGAGAAGGAAGATGCCTTGTCTGGTTGGAACACTAAAAAAGATGCTCAAGAATCTTCCAAGTCAGAATCCAACTGGGAGAAAAGTTCTTCGTGGGATAATGGTTGCAGTGGTGGCCCAGAATGGGGAGTCTCAAAAAACACAGGGGGTGAGGCAGACCCGGAGTCTAATTGGGAAAAGACTACACATGTTGAGAAGGAAGATGCTTGGTCTGGTTGGAACACTAAAAAAGATGCTCAAGAATCTTCCAAGTCAGATTCAGGGGGTGCTTGGGGCTTAAAGACAAAGGATGATGATGCAAATACAACACCAAACTGGGAAACAAGACCAGCTCATACAGATTCTATTGTCCCAGAAAATAGTGAGCCGTCTTCTGACGTTTGGGGACTCAAATCTGTTTCAGACAAATCTTGGGAGAAAAAGAACTGGGGAACTGAATCAGCTCCTGCTCCATGGGGTTCAACAGATGCTGCTGTTTGGGGTTCTAGTAACAAAATGAACTCGGAAACTGAATCAGATGCTGCTGCTTGGGGTTCTAGTAACAAAATGAACTCGGAAACTGAATCAGATGCTGCTGCTTGGGGTTCTAAGGACAAAAAGAATTCTTACATTGGGTCAGGTGCTGGTGTTTTGGGTCCCTGGAACAAAAAGAGCTTGGAAACTGAGTCAGATAGTGCTACTTGGGGTTCTAGTGACAAACCTAAATCAGGGGCTGCTGCATGGAGTTCTTGGGACAGAAAAAACATGGAAACTGACTCGGAACCTGATGCTTGGGGTTCCCAGGTCAAAAAGAAATCTGACACTGAGTCAGGTCCTGCTGCTTGGGGTGCTTGGGACACAAAGAAATCGGAAACTGAATCAGGTCTTGCTGGTTGGGGTACCGGGGACAAAAAGAATTCTGAAACTGAATCAGGTCCTGCTGCTTGGGGTTCTTGGGGACAGCCAAGTCCCACTGCAGCAGACAATGATACCAATGAAGATGATGGCAATCCGTGGGTTTCTTTGAAGGAGACCAAAAGTAGAGAGAATGATGATAAAGAGAGAATTCAGTGGGGAAATCCAGCCAAGAAATTTCCATCTAGTGGCTCACATGGTGGCTGGTCCAATGGTGGTGGTGCAGACTGGAAAGGAAAAAGGAACCATACTCCTAGGCCACCTAGATCTGAGGATAATTTGGCTCCCATGTTTACAGCAACGAGACAGCGCTTGGACTCATTTACCTCTGAGGAGCAAGAGCTTCTCTCAGATGTTGAGCCACTCATGAGGACTCTCAGGAAAATAATGCATCTGTCTGGGTATGCCTTTCTAGTTCTTAAGCTCAGTCTATCTAATATCCAGTTTTATGTACAATTAATTATGCTGTTTCGCATTTCCGTATACTTGTTATGCTTCATCTTTCTAAAACTGTGTTCTTTCAATGAAGGTACCCTGATGGAGACCCAATTTCTGATGATGACAAGACGTTTGTCCTGGAGAAGATTTTGAACTTCCATCCCGAAAAAGAGAAAAAGCTCGGCTCTGGTGTTGATTTTATCACGGTAACCAGAATGCTCGATTACAAATTTCGCTTCTCTTTTGAATCTTACTTCGCCTTATGTCTCTGATGTGAAATTTTTGGTTAAACAACAATGTAGGTTGATAAGCACACCACATTCTCAGATAGCAGGTGCTTCTTTGTTGTTTCAACTGATGGGACCAAACAGGACTTTTCATACAGAAAATCCCTGAACAACTATTTGATGACGACATACCCCGACCGCGCTGAAGAATTCATTGACAAATACTTTGCTAAACCTCGGCCTAGGAACAACCAAGATGCCACACCACCTGGGGAAGAACAGTCTCAGGCTCAGTCTCAGTCTTTGTCTCAGAATCAGACTCAGACTCAGGATCCGTCTCAGACTCAGGCTCAATCTCCGTCTCAGACTCAGGATCAGTCTCCGTCCCAGACTCAAACATAATATCTTTCTGATTTGAGAACCAAAGAAGTTATGGTTCGTTTAGCTAAACCATTCAGTCTCCACTGTTTTGTTTTGAGATGTACATAAAGAGTGGAGCGAATGGCGGTTTCTATTTATCATAAAAAAAGACTCTGATGTGAAGTGCAAAACAATGTGTAAATGCAGTTCTCTAGTTGCAGATCATTTGTCCTAAAATCAGGTTTAGGTTTCGGTGACTGCCTGACTGGTTAAGTTTTAAAGTCTAGTGGCATTGTAATGATGTTTGACATTGACATATTTTATTTATTGAGCAATGCATTTGCAAATCTCATTTGCTTCTTGTTTGACGTTTAACTCACCAAACCATTGCGTTAACGGACGATATATAGTTTATAGACATCATAATAAATACCAAACTGAAAGTAAAGGAGAAAATTATACTTTATTCAGAGGGATGGATAAATATGTTTAAATACATTCATATGAACATGCTATACCGTATAGCCTATACGGTGGACGAAATCATATATATCATATATTCTCCCTAGACAACGCTTCTTGCAATAATCACATAATGGTCGAGAATTAATACATTTGTGAAGAACTTTAGCCCTCGTTCCACATTTTTTAAAATATTGACCGGGCATCATATATGGGTCTCTACCAATTAAGCATTCAATATGACAAGTGGTGTAACACTCGTTGCACCAGTAGAATACTTTTGTGCATGTATCTTTTAAATTACGTTCGCATACTTCACACCATTCTTGCTCACGTACTTCTTCACCACATGTAATTGTAAGAAAGTGTGTGTCATGCTTATACCTTGCTTTGTATGGTAAGGTTGCACACTTGAAACATACAATGAAATTGCATTTGATGCAATTTAATGGTTTTAGACATTCTGTTTTGCATACGTGACATATGGGTTTTATCTCCGGACTTAAAGATAGGAACAAGGGATGTTCATGACCTTTATAATAAAACGGCTCAGAAATTGAAGCACACCTTACATCTAGCATGAAGTCACATACCCCTATCCTACATCCATATGTAAAGCCCAGAGAAGGACGACCACAAGTGTCGCAATGGATAATATTGTAAGTATATCTCTCGGCAACATCCAATATAAGTGGATGAGGATGTAACGCATGTTGGATTTTACGAGGAGCTTTAGCACATGTTTCATGGAGGATGAACTCACACTCCATACAAACATAGAAGTTACCTTCATATATAGGAATGACACACGCTTGACAAAGCATGTTTTCGTCATAAAATTTGCTAACCTCGAGTCGGAGATGATGGTCATGAAGAAAATAAAGTATAACTCCTTCAGAGATCACCTCAAACGGCCGATCATCTTGTGTTATATCAAATATCTCTGGTACACCTTCAAGTTCTTTTCCATCCCACACATCCTTCCCAGTAGCACAGATTGAATGAACAACGTAATCATTACATATTTCACAAGTATATGCACCATAACCACCGTCAACACTTTGACGACAAACTCCGCAAAACCAATCTCAGGATGGAGCAGAAGGAATGTAGGAGATATAATGGTGGTGACGTGACATCTTCATGATGCGTGGGAAATACATACAAATATTATGAGCTACAAAGTTGCATCTAACACAAACGTAGGTGAGATTAGTTTTTCTCAACAAACCACAAGCGTTGCAAGTTAAGCTTGTTTGTCTCGGAAAAAAGGTGAGTGGATGATTATGTTTTTTTGGTGGGTCTACAACAAAGAATATTGGCTTCGTCGCACATGTTGGATGGATAAAAGCCTGACATGTAGTACAATGATAAAACAACCAACTAGCTCTTCTCCGGCAACATAAACACTCGAAATAGCGAGCGTTATTAGGAGGACAAAAAGAAAGTTGGAGAGAATGCTCAGGATGGTAAGGGTGTTTGATTTTAGGTGGAGATTGAACGCATTTTTTGTGGAATCTTACATTACATTTGTTACAGAAGTAATAGTCAGTGCCAAATTTTAAATGACGGCATATGTCGCAGCACCCACCACGATTTGAGACTTTATATATGAATTCAAACAAGGTTTAAATCAAAACATCAAATTCAAATCACTGAACCAGAATACTCGCAATGGATTGGAAAGTTTTGACCTCCAAAAATTAAGCCCAATAAGAAAATACAAGAAACAAAAAACACAAACAAGCGATAGAGAGAGATGTCTGTCTTTGAATAAGTTTCCTTCATTAAATACTCAATGATGTGTAGATCTGAATCTGTGTATTTTCAATTTTGAACCAAAGACGGTATAGTTCGTTTTATCTTTTAGTTAAACCATTCAGTCTCCACTGTTTTGGTTTTGAGATGTACATAAAGTGTGGAGCGAATGGCTGTTTCTATTTATCATAAAAGAGTCTGATGTGAAGTGCAAATGTGTAAATGCAGTTCTCTAGTTGCAGATCGTTTGTCCTAAAATCAGGTTTAGGTTTCAGTGACTGGTTAAGTTTTAAAGTGTAGCGGCATTGTAATGATGTTTAACATTGACATATTTTATTTTTTGAGCAATGCATTTGCAAATCTCATTTCTTCTTGTTTGAAGTTTAAATCACCAAAAGCCATTACCTTAAAGGACGATAAATAGTTTAAAGACATCATTTCAGTTAATACACCAAAATGGAAGTAAAAGAGAAATTACACTTTATTCAGAGGATTGATAAGTAGTTTATATACATTCTTCTTTTTTTCATTTTTTTGTTCACCAAATACATTCATATGAACATGCTTTACGGTGGCCTAAATCATAAATTCTCCCTAGACAACGCTTCTTGCAAGAACCACATAATGGTCGAGAAGTATTACATTTGCGAAGAACTTGAGCCCTCGTTATCCATTTATTAAAATATTGACCGGGCATCATATATGGGTCTCTACCAATTAAGCACTCAATATGACAAGTGGTGTAACACTCGTTGCACCAGTAGAATACTTTTGTGCATGTATCTTTTAAATTACGTTCGCATACTTCACACCATTCTTGCTCACGTACTTCTTCACCACATGTAATTGTAAGAAAGTGTGTGTCATGCTTATACCTTGCTTTGTATGGTAAGGTTGCACACTTGAAACATAAAATAAAACTGCATTTGATGCAATTTAATGGTTTTAGACATTCTGTTTTGCATACGTGACATATGTGCTTTATTTCTGGGCCTAAAGCTAGGAACAAGGGATGTTCATGACCTTCGTAACAAAACGGCTCAGAAATTGAAGCACACCTTACGTCTAGCTTGAAGTCACATACCCCTATCCTACACCCATAGACAAAGCCAAGAGAACGACGACCACAAGTGTCGCAATCGATAATATTGTAAGTATATCTCTCGGCAACCTCCAAGATAAGTGGATGAGGATGTAACGCATGTTGGATTCTACGGGGAGCCTTAGCACATGTTTCATGGAGTATGAACTCACACTCTATACAAACATAGAAGTTACCTTCATAGATAGGAAGGACACACGCTTGACAAACCACGTTTTCGTCATAAAATTTGCTAACCTCGAGTCGGAGATGATGGTCGTGAAGAAAATAAAGTATCACTCCTTCAGATATCACCTCGAATGGCCCATCATCTTGTGTTATATCAAATATCTCTGGTACACCTTCGAGTTCTTCTCCATCCCACACATCTTTCCCAATAGCGCATATTGAATGAACAACATAATCGCTACACTTGTCACAAGTATATGCGCCATAATCACCGCTAATACTTAAACGACAAATTCCACAAAACCATTCTCTAAATGGAGGAGAAAGAGTGAAGGATATACGATGGCGATGACGTGATATCTTGATAATGTGTGGGAAATTCATACAATCATTATGAGCAACAAAGTTACATCTGAAACAGACGTAGGTGGGATTAATTTTTCTCAAGATACCACAAAGGTTACAAGTTAAGGAAGTTTGTCTGGGGAAAAAAGTGAGAGGGTGGACATGATTTTTAGGTGGGTCTATAACAAAGGGGATTGGCTTCATCGCACATATTGGATGCATAAAAGCCTGACATATGGTACAATGATAAATCAACCAATGTGCTCTTTTTCCGCAACACAAACACTCAATTTTGCGAGACATATCATCATGAAAAAATATTTGGAGAGGATGCTGAGGGTGGTAAGGGTGTTTGATTTTAGGTGGAGACTGAACGCATTCTTTGTGTAATTTTATGCCACAGTAGTTACAGAAGTAATAGTCTGTGCCGAAATTTGAGCCTTCGCATATGTAGCATCCACCATTGGCATCAAATTCTCTATTGTTGCACCAAAACAAAGGCATTACATGATGATCATCAGATTTCGTTGTTGTAGGAGAGATGTACTCTGGGGAAGAACTAAGCGGAAAAGTGTCTGAAGTTCTAGAAGACATGTCTTTCAACCGTCGTATTCGAGGGCATAAGAAAAGAGGTTGGAGAGGAAGGTCAGTGGAAGAGGTTGGGGACTGTGTTTGTGGTATAGGACAATACTTGGGGTGATGGTACATCAGTAATAGTTTGCCATCCTTTTCAACCTCATGAAATGCACCGTTAGAATTATTTTCAAAAAAAAATGCACTGTTAGAATACATGTCACACACTCTTTTAGCCTTTCTTTATTGTACGTCTGCTCGGGGCTCTTTTTTAAAATTATTTGTATATCAAACAGGATTGATATCAAGTTCTCAGCAATTTTTCACTATAAATAATTGAAAATTTGATTCTAAAAGTTTTCTTCTATTGGTAATAAATTATGTTCTTCTTTTTCCTTGCATGCAAACAAAGAATAACTTTTCTTTGCAGTTAGCTTTCGCTAAGATTTCCCGATTCTTTTAGATTCTCGATCAATTAATTAGTGCCAAATAGATTAATAAGATTAACCTATTGAAACAGTGGATCGGCCTAATCCATATAACTTAACCGGAATACTCGTGATGGATTTGAAAGTTTTGTGGAGAATTGTCAATGAAAAGTCCAATGGGTGATAAAGCAATTATGTTATGATACTATTATGTTTTCTTAAGTACATATGTTTTAAAGTTTTAAAGACAATCAAACTGTAACTTATAAATTACTATTAAATACAAAATTGAGTTGTGTCTTTAATACAATATATATGATTAATGAATATAATGTGAGTTTTTTATATATTAGAAAATCTTTTATATTTTAAATTAGTCTATCATAAATTAATTTGGTTTCAGTTTTTACTTTGAAATGTATGAAACCATTTTATAGTAATAAGACAATTAGTTACAACAAAGGTAATTAAATTTTGTATGTTCGTTAAATAATTAAGATAAATTAATTTATTTATAGTTTGGTTTTTTTTTTTTGGAAAAAAAACTGACAAGTATTATTAGAAAAAAGTGTAAGACCTTACTTTGGTAGATAAATTCTGTTCTCTTATATATTAATTTTATTTTCATATATAAAAGTAATAGTTAACAACAAATAATTTTATAATATGATAAGTCAATTTTAAAATAATTTATTGAAACGATATCACAAAACAAATATCTTATACTCTAAGTCTAACTAACTTTTTATAAAATTCATGAAAATAAAAGTGTGTCAAATTTATTATAAATATGTTTTTTCTTCTATAAATAGTCTCTATTTCTAATCATTTTAATAAATAGTATAATTAGCAATAAATTAATTTTGAAACTATTGTTTTTTTTTATTTCATGGAGGAGATAAAACAATTATGTTATGATAACATTGTTTTTAGTACATATGTTTTAAAGACAGTCAAACTGTAACTTATAGAATAATATTAAGTACAAATTTGAGTTGTGTCTTTAATACATTAAATATGATTATTGGGTATAATATGATATATATATATATATTAGAAAACCTTTTATATTTTTAAATTAGCCTATCATAAATTAATTTGGTTTCAGTTTTTACTTTAAAAGTATGAAACCATTTTCTATTCTTATTTGGTTTCAATTTTTTTTATATTTTTTAGTTGGGTTGATCAATATTTTTTTTTAGGTTCTATGGTGTATGATTTCATTATGAAATATATTAGATGCTAAAACTAAAAAAAGTAAAGAATATATTTTTGTAACAATGTTGAAAAATATTCAAAAAGCAAACTATACAACAATATCTTTTTTTAACAAACTATATACCACATAAGATACAAATAAAATAAAGTCAAATAAAAAAACAGAATATCAAATTTAAAATTAATGAGAATGGCATGTATCACAAAAATAGAGTGCCAAATGTCACATTGTTAGCCAAAGTTAGAAAAAACCTTATCTTAAGATTCAGAGGATGGATAAATATGTTTAAATACATTCATATGAACATGCTATACGGTGGCCGAAATCATATATATCATATATTCTCCCTAGACAGCGGTTCTTGCACGAACCACATAATGGTCGAGAAGTATTACTTTTGCGAAGAACTTGAGCCGTCGTTACCCATTTATTAAAATATTGACCGGGCATCATATATGGTTCTCTACCAATTAAGCATTCAATATGACAAGTGGTGTAACACTCATTGCACCAGTAGAATACTTTTGTGCAAGTATCTTTTAAATTACGTTCGCATACTTCACACCATTCTTTCTCACTTACTTCTTCACCACATGAAATTGTAAGAAAGTGTGTGTCATGCTTATACCTTGCTTTATATGGTAAGGTTGCGCACTTGAAACATAAAATAAAATTGCATTTGATGCAATTTAATGGTTTTAGACATTTTGTTTTGCATACGTGACATATGGGTTTTATTCCTGCGCCTAAAGCTAGGAACACGGGATGTTCATGACCTTCGTAATAAAACGGCTCAGAAATTGAAGCACACCTTACATCTAGCTTGAAGTCACATACCCCTATCCTACACCCATAGGAAAAGCCAAGAGAACGATGACCACAAGTGCGGCAATGGACAATGTCGTAATGGACATTATTGTAAGGATATCTCATGGGGACCTCCAATATAAGTGGATGAGGATGTAACGCATGTTGGATTCTACGAGGAGCGTTAGCACATGTTTCATGGAGGATGAACTCACACTCCATACAAACATAGAAGTTACCTTCATATATAGGAAGGACACACGCTTGACAAAGCATGTTTTCGTCATAAAATTTGCTAACCTCAAGTCGGAGATGATGGTCATGAAGAAAATAAAGTATCACTCCTTCGGATATCACCTTGAACGGCCCATCATCTTGTGTTATATCCAATATTTCTGGTACACCTTCGAGTTCTTTTCCATCCCACACATCCTTCCCAATAGCGCATATTGAATGAACAACATAATCGCTACACGTATCACAAGTATATGCAGCATAATCAGCGCTAATACTTGAACGACAAACTCCACAAAACCATTCTCTAGATGGAAGGGAAAGAGTGAAGGAGATACGATGGCGATGACGTGATATCTTGATGATGTGTGGGAAATTCATACAATCATTATGAGTAACAAAGTTACATCTGAAACAAACGTAGGTGGGATAAATTTTTCTCAAGACACCACAAAGGTTACAAGTTAAGGAAGTTTGTCTAGGGAAAAAGGTGAGAGAGTGGACATGATTTTTTGGTGGGTCTATAACAAAGGGGATTGGCTTCATCGCACAGATTGGATGCATAAAAGCCTGACATATGGTACAATGATAAACCAACCAATATGCTCTTCTTCCGCAACACAAACACTCAGTTTTGCGAGAATAATCATCATGAAAGAAAAGTTGGAGAGAATGCTCAGGGTGGAAAGGGTGTTTGATTTTAGGTGGAGATTGAACACATTCTTTGTGTAATTTTACGCCACAGTAGTTACAAAAATAATAGTCTGTGCCGAAATTTGAGCCTTCGCATATGTAGCATCCACCATTGACATCAAATTCTCTATTGTTGCACCAAAACAAAGGCATTACATGATGATCATCAGAGTTCGTTGTTGTAGGAAAGACGTACTCTGGGTAAGAACTAAGCGGATAAGTGTCTGAACTTCTAGACATGTATTTCAACCCTCGTGTTCGAGGGCATAAGAAAAGAGGTTGGAGAGGAAGGTCAGTGGAAGAGGTTGGGGACTGTGTTTGTGGTATAGGACAATACTTGGGGTGATGGTACATCAGTAATAGTTTGCCATCCTTTTCTTCCTCATGAAATGCACCGTTAGAATACATGTCACACTCAGTCTTTCTTTATTGTAATTCTATTAAAAGCTCTTTTAGATTGTTTTTGGTTTATTTTTTGTCATACAGGATATCAAGTTGTTAACAGTTTTCCACTATAAATATATATGAAAATTTGATTCCAAAAGTTTTCTTCTAGTTTTGATTATTGGATCCTTAACGTAAGAACATAAAGGATTGTGAAAAAAAACAATGGTGGATAGTGTTCTTTTCTTTGTAGTGGTAATAATGTTTTTCTTTAGATGCAAATAAAGAATCAACTTTTCTTTGCATATCGTTTTCGTCACTTTTGAAAATTTCCGACTCTTGATTAATGCCAAAGAAACTATAATTCGAGATTTAATGAACTCAATCAAGAATGAAGAAACACACAAAAATAAGGTTTGAATTTGAAAGTAAAATAATCGAACCAAAACCAAATTGCAAAACGTTTTAATTTTTAAATAAGAAAAGATTAGAAAGTTGTTGTCAAAAAAAAAAAGATTAGAAAGTTTCTTTCAACGACATAAGCTATGAATTGTTGTAATCTCGGGTTGAAAATCGTGGATCGGTTGAAACATAAACCATAACTAAACCGGGATACTCGTGATGAATTGGGAAATTTTGAGCTCGGAAAAAAAGCCCATTAAAAAAAACAGAAGAAAAAAACACAAATTTCCGTTATTACTGATTTTGCCTTTTTCATTTCCAAGCCATGATAAGACAAGATTTTGATGTGAACTGCAAAACAATGTGTAAATGCATTTGTGATCTGGTTTAGTTCTAAAGTTTAGCGGCAATGTAGTGATTGAGAAGTTAATGCATTTGCAAATCTCATTTGCTTCTTGTTTGAAGTTTATTTTCAAACTTCAATTTGAATATTTTATGAACTTCACTTCAATGCCCGTCATATATATCTCTCAATCTGTCCCGACCAAAACTAACCGAAATAAAAACCTGAGGATATATAATCCAAACGTAAAAAATGAACGAAACTACAAAACACATAGAATCTACGTAAAGTAGTCTGTTTACTATATAGACCCTAGAGATGAGAGATGAGGAAGAGACAGTCATCTCTCCCCATCTGACGCCTATTCTTAAATTTTCAACTCAGTATTTGTGTCTAATTTTTGTTTTAGCGTTGACAAAGCTTTTTCTTTTGTTCACATGCAGCGATTTTGATATTTTTAGTTCTTCACTATAGTACCTAATTCATCATGTTTCTACCTTGATGATTTCTTGCGTGTATTAGCTTTCTCTTTTTCGAATCATCACAGCCAATGCTTAACAGTTTAAGAAGTCAAACTGATAGTGAACGGAAAAACAACACTTTATTTAACGGGATAGATGCTCGCTCATACATCTTTGCAAATTCACCTTCCAAAAAGACAACGTACGTAGAACATGCATGCTATGATGTTGCATTTCTTAAATATTTTCCCTTGACAACGGTTCTTGAAAGAATCCCATAATGGTCGAGAAATATATTACGTTTGCGAAGAGTTTAAAATTCTTTCCACCAAGAAAGGCTTCACATATGGCTCACCATCGAAATAAGCATTTAATGTGAAAAATGGTGTAGCACTCGTTGCACCAGTAGAACACTTTGGTGCCAGTATCTTTTAAATTATGTTCGCACACCTCACACCAATCTTTCTCAAGTACTTCTTCACCACATGAAGATGTGAGAAAATGTGTGTCATGCTTATACATTGCTTTGTATGGTAAGGATGCGCACTTGAAACATACAATAAAATTGCATTTGACACAATTTAATTGCTTTTGACATTCTGTTTCACATATGTGACATATAGGTTTTACTTCCGGGTCTAAAGCTAAGAACAAGGGATGTTCATGACCTTTGTAGTCAAACGGCTCGGAAATTGATGAACACCTTACATCTAGATAGAAGTAGCATCCCTTTGTGCGACACTGATATAGAAAACCACAACAACCACGATCACAAGCATCACAGCTGAACCAATCTACTCTGAGATATTCCAGAATAAGTGGATGAGGATGTAACACATGTTGAATCCTACGGGGAGCCTTCGCACATGTTTCATGAAGAATGAATTCACACTCCATACTAGAATAGAAGTTACCTTCGTAGATAGGGAGGATACACGCTTGACAAAGCTTTTTTCGTCATAACATATGCTGACCTCGAGTCGGAGATGATGGTCATGAAGAAAGTAAAGTATAACTCCTTCCGATATCATCTCGAAAGGCCCATCATCTTGTGTTATGTCATCTTCTTCTAAGACACATTCAAGTTCTTTTCCATCCCACACATCCTTCCCAGTAGCACAAATTGAATGAACAACATAATCATTACATTTTTCACAAGTATATGCACCGTAACCACCGTTAACACTTTGACGACAAACTCCGCAAAACCAATCTCTGGATGGAGCAGAAGGAATGTAGGAGATACGATGGTGGTGACATGACATCTTCATGATGCGTGGGAAATCCATACAAATATTATGAGCTACAAAGTTGCATCTAACACAAACGTAGGTGGGGTTAGTTTTTCTCAACAAACCACAAACGTTGCAAGTTAAGCTTGTTTGTCTCGGAAAAAAGGTGAGTGGATGATTATGTTTTTTTGGTGGGTCTACAACAAATAATATTGGCTTCATAGCACATGTTGGATGGATAAAAGCCTGGCATGTAGTACAATGATAAAACAACCAACTAGCTCTTCTCCGGCAACATAAACACTCGAAATAGCGAGCGTTATGAGGACAAAAAGAAAGTTGGAGAGAATGCTCAGGATGGTAAGGGTGTTTGATTTTAGGTGGAGATTGAACGCATTCTTTGTGGAATCTTACATTACATTTGTTACAGAAGTAATAGTCAGTACCAAAATTTAAATGACGGCATATGTCGCAGCACCCACCACCGTTAGTATCAAATTCTTTATTGTTGCACCAAAATAGAGGGACTACATGATGATCACCAAAAGACATTGTTGCAGAAAAGACGTACTCGGGGGAAGAAGTAAACGGAGAAATGTGTAAATAAGACACGTTATTGACACGCCTGCGCCGTGTAGGGCATAAAAAAAGAGGAAGGTCACCGGAGGAGGTTGGGGTATGTGTTTGGGGTATGGGACAATATTTGGGGTGATAGTATACCAAAACTAATTTACCATCCTTTTCCACCTCATGAAATCCACCGTCGGAATCCATGACTGCTAGTATTTCTTTATTTTTGTTGTAGAATTTTTTCCTGAAAATTATTTGTTATATATAGTAGCAAGCTGGATCAAGTTGTCAATATATTTCCACTATAAAATATATGAAAATTTGATTCTAAAAGTGTTCTTCTAGTTTCTACTATAATAGATCCTTAACGTGATAACATGGTGCATGCATTTTTTTGGTTCTTTTCTTTTGTATATAGTGACGTAATAATGTTCTATTATTAACACGCAAATAAAGAACCTCAACCAAACCTTTCTTTGCATGATCTAGTTTTCTTCATTTGTGAAAAATTCCGAATCTTTGAGATTCTCGATCAATTGATTGGTGCCAAATAGATGATAATTTGAGACTTTATATATGAATTCAATCACGATACACATTTTTTTTTTTTTTTGAATAAATGTTAAATTATAATACACATTAAAATAAGGTTTGAACAAAAACATCAAATTCAAATCACTTAACTGGAATACTCGCGATGGGATTGGAAAGTTTTGGGCTCAAAAAATTAAGCTCGTTATTACCAATTTTGCCATTTTAATTTCCAAGCTTGAAAAGACAAACAAGCGAGAGAGAGAGATATCTGTCTTTGAAGAAGATTCCTTCGTTATATACTCAATGATGTGTAGACCTAAATCTGTGTATTTTCAATTTTGAACCAAAGAAGGTATGGCTCGTTTAGTTAAACCATTAAGTCTCCACTGTTTTGGTTTTGAGATGTACATAAAGTGTGGAGTGAATGGCGGTTTCTATTTATCATAAAAAAGACTCTGATGTGAAGTGCAAAACAATGTGTAAATGCAGTTCTCTAGTTGCAGATCGTTTGTCCTAAAATTAGGTTTAGGTTTCGGTGACTGGTTAAGTTTTAAAGTCCAGCGGCATTGTAATGATGTTTGACATTGACATATAATATTATTGAGCAATGCATTTGCAAATCTCATTTGCTTCTTTTTTGACGTTTAAATCACCAAATTTATTGCCTTAACGGATGATAAATAGTTTAAAGACATTATCAGTTAATAAATACCAAACTGAGAGTAAAAGAGAAACTTATATATATACTTTATTCAGAGGGATGGATAAATATGTTTAAATACATTCATATGAACATACTATACGGTGGCCTAAATCATATATTTCATATATTCTCCCTAGACAGCGGTTCTTGCAAGAACCACATAATGGTCGAGAAGTATTACATTTGCGAAGAACTTGAGCCGTTATTACCCATTTATTAAAATATTGACCGGGCATCATATATGGGTCTCTACCAATTAAGCATTCAATATGACAAGTGGTGTAACACTCGTTGCACCAGTAGAATACTTTTGTGCAAGTATCTTTTAAATTACGTTCGCATACTTCACACCATTCTTTCTCACTTACTTCTTCACCACATGAAATTGTAAGAAAGTGTGTGTCATGCTTATACCTTGCTTTGTATGGTAAGGTTGCGCACTTGAAACATAAAATAAAATTGCATTTGATGCAATTTAATGGTTTTAGACATTTTGTTTTGCATACGTGACATATGGGTTTATGCCTGCACCTAAAGCTAGGAACATGGGATGTTCATGACCTTCGTAATAAAACGGCTCAGAAATTGAAGCACATCTTACATCTAGCTTGAAGTCACATACCCCTATCCTACACCCATAGGCAAAGCCAAGAGAACGATGACCACAAGTGTCGCAATGGACAACGTCGTAATGGACATTATTGTAAGTTTTTCTTTTGGAGACCTCCAATATAAGTGGATGAGGATGTAGCGCATGTTGGATTCTACGAGGAGCTTTAGCACATGTTTCATGGAGGATGAACTCACACTCCATACAAACATAGAAGTTACCTTCATATATAGGAAGGACACACGCTTGACAAAGCATGTTTTCGTCATAAAATTTGCTAACCTCGAGTTGGAGATGATGGTCATGAAGAAAATAAAGTATCACTCCTTCAGATATCACCTTGAACGGCCCATCATCTTGTGTTATATCCAATATTTCTGGTACACCTTCGAGTTCTTTTCCATCCCACACATCCTTCCCAATAGCGCATATTGAATGAACAACATAATCGCTACACGTGTCACAAGTATATGCAGCATAATCAGCGCTAATACTTGAACGACAAACTCCACAAAACCATTCTCTAGATGGAAGGGAAAGAGTGAAGGAGATACGATGGCGATGACGTGATATCTTGATGATGTGTGGGTAATTCATACAATCATTATGAGCAACAAAGTTACATCTGAAACAAACGTAGGTGGGATAAATTTTTCTCAACATACCACAAAGGTTACAAGTTAAGGAAGTTTGTCTAGGGAAAAAGGTGAGGGAGTGGAGATGATTTTTTGGTGGGTCTATAACAAAGGGGATTGGCTTCATCGCACAGATTGGATGCATAAAAGCTTGACATATGGTACAATGATAAACCAACCAATGTGCTCTTCTTCCGCAACACAAACACTCAATTTTGCGAGACGAATCATCATGAAAGAAAAGTTGGAGAGAATGATCAAGGTGGAAAGGGTGTTTGATTTTAGGTGGAGACTGAACGCATTCTTTGTGTAATTTTACGCCACAATAGTTACAATAATAATAGTCTGTGCCGAAATTTGAGCCTTCGCATATGTGACATCCACCATTGGCATCAAATTCTCTATTGTTGCACCAAAACAAAGGCATTACATGATGATCAGATCTCCTTGTTGTAGGAGAGACGTACTCTGGGGAAGAACTAAACGGAAAAGTGTTTGAACTTCTAGAAGACATATCTTTCAACTGTCGCATTCGAGGGCATAAGAAAAGAGATTGGAGAGGAAGGTCAGTGGAAGAGGTTGGGGACTTTGTTTGTGGTATAGGACAATACTTCGGATGATGGTACATCAATAATAGTTTGCCATCCTTTTCTTCCTCGTGAAATGCACCGTTAGAATCCATGTCACACACTCTTTTAGTCTTTCTTTATTGTACGTCTGCTCAGGGCTCTTTTTTAAAATTATTTGTATATCAAACAGGATTGATATCAAGTTCTTAACAATTTTTCACTATTAATAATTGAAATTTTGATTCTAAAAGTTTTCTTCTAGTGGTGATAAATAATGTCCTTCTTTTTCTTTGCATGCAAACAAAGAATAACTTTTCTTTGCAGTTAGCTTTCGCTAAGATTTCCCGATTCTTTTAGATTCTTTTAGATTCTCGATCAATTAATTAGTGCCAAATAGATTTAATAAGATTAACCCTTGTTTTAAAAATCCCCGTCTAGCACCGATTACGCCCCGCAAAATCGCTAGGTCCACCCTCTCCGCTTCGTTTAATGACTAATCCCCGCCTAGCATCGATTATCCGATTATGCATGTCTAGTCCGATTATTTTCCGCTTAATTCTGATTAATTTTGTGTATACCAATTTTTTTTAGAACAAAATAAAAATCAAACATAAATATTTTTGTTATTTAGGCATTTAAATTAAGAGATTATGATGTTTTAATAACTAATGTATAACTTTTAACAAAAATCATAAAATTTTCTTTTAAAATGATGCTTTTATATGTCTACCATAACTTTAAAAACAATACTATAGTTTTATATTTTATTTGATATGTTCCTTTCAACATAAACAGAATTATACATATATTTAGTACAATATATTTGTATTTTATTGTTAATTTAATAAAATAACCCTAAAACTAGTCTCCGATTAATCCCCGTTTAATCTCCGATTTTCTCACTAGGCGCTAGGTCCACCTCGACCGCCCGACTAGCGCCTAGCGATTTCTAAAACAGCAGATTAACCTATGAAAACAGTGGACCGGTTGAAACCAAAACCATATAACTAAACTGGAAAACTCGTAATGGACTAGAAAGTTTTGGGCTCAAAAATTTAAGCCCAATAAGAAAATACAAGAAAAAAAAAAGAAAAAAAAAACACAAATCTCCCTTTATTACCGATTTTGCCATTTTAATTTCCAAAGCTTTGAAAAGACAAACAAGAGAGAGAGAGAGATTCGCGAGTTCTTCGTTCGTTCTGCTTTTTGTGTTGGAGAGAGATGTCTGTCTTTGAAGACGATTCCTTTGTTATACTCAACGATGATGCGTCTGAGTCCGTTCCAGTCTCAGGCTCTTTCGACGCCACTGACTCTTTCTCAGCCTTCGACGGCTCAGTTCAAGTCGATGACTCCGTCGACGATATCTTTGCAGCTCCGTCTTCTGACTACAGTGCTGCTTACTCGAACGGTGACGACGGCCTCTTCAGATCCAACGGTGAACACGACGGTCCCATCTTGCCACCTCCTTCGGAGATGGAATCAGATGAGGGATTTGCTCTTAGAGAATGGCGAAGGTTAGATTAGATCTCCTGAAACAAAAAAAAAAGTTTTGATCTTTCTTGTCCCTGAAGCAAATTGAATAAAGCAGATAACTTTAGTGTATTCTCTTTGTTTAATCTGAGGGTTTCAATTTTGTAAATTGAAGTTATCTACTAGTCACAGTTAGTGTCCATTGTTCTCAGAAGTAATCAGTTTCATTAGATCTGATCTGTGGCTTTTGCTTAGAGTTTATTGCTTGATTCGGATGTGTAGATCTGATTTCATTGTATGAAGATCTTATCTTTTATGTTGTTAGATGCAACTTGATGAATGTGTTCTTGTGAGTGATGTTTTGTGGTGGTGCTATGGTTTGTGTTTATGTGCAGACAAAATGCAATTCAACTTGAAGAGAAGGAGAAGAGAGAAAAGGAGTTGTTGAATCAGATTATTGAGGAAGCTAATCAATACAAAGAAGAGTTCCATAAGAAGATTGAAGTAACTTGTCAAAACAACAAAACAGCTAACAGGGAGAAGGAAAAGGTTTGTTCTTTTTGCTTACAAGATTGTGGTTTTATCATAATCTGTGTTGTTGTTGTTGTCATGTGGTTTTGTGGAGAATTGTCGTCAATGGAAAGTCCAATGGCTTGTTGAATTTAAGATATTTAAACTTTGACCATCTTAGTCTTAGTAGACTCTTAGTCAACTGTAATTTGATTGTCTTCATGCATTGTCAAGTTGAATGGATTCTAAGTTTTACGTGTTTGTTTTGTCTTTGAACACTTGAAGCTGTATTTGGAGAACCAAGAGAAGTTCTACGCGGAATCGAGCAAGAATTACTGGAAGGCAATAGCGGAGCTAGTTCCTAAAGAGGTTCCTACAATAGAGAAAAGAAGAGGAAAGAAAGAGCAAGACCCTAAGAAGCCAACGGTCTCTGTCATTCAAGGTCCAAAGCCTGGTAAGCCAACCGATCTAACAAGAATGAGACAAATATTGGTGAAGCTCAAACACAACCCACCTTCTCACCTGAAGCTCACTTCTCAACCTCCTTCTGATGCGGCTGCTCCTCCTACTCCTCCAAAGAATGTTCCCGAAACCAAGCCCGCCGAGGCCGTTGCTGCTGCTTAAAAAATCACTCTTTGGTTCTCTTTTTTTCATTGTTTACATCTGTGTGAATTCGGTCTCTTTGCATTTCATTATGTGTTTTAACCAGCTGAGAGATTGTTATGGGTAATGCGTGTTGTTATTATTAACATAACTATGTCGTATTGGAATATATGACATTTTCATGTTTATTTATATCTAATCTGAAACCATTGGAAAGTGGTTAATATCTCAAATCAATAGGTTAAAGGATCCATCCATTTCAGGGTTAAAACGTAGAGACGAGAGTGGAGAGGTTTACATAAAACGTTAAAACGCTACTTCACATATCATCATCATCAAACTCGTGTGATAATAAAAACTCACAAACAATAAAAGAAAAGAGAATCTCAAAGGTGAACGTTTTACAATAGGCTTTTCTTTTCTTTTCTTTCTTCCTTCATCTCCCTTGTAAGCTTGCAGGGGACCTGCAACCTCTCTCGCTGCCTGCGTCGTCTTCCTTTTCACTTGCCTCTAAGCAAATGCCATTGTTGTTGCAGACACTTATCTCCGAGCTAGCGTTGCTGCTTGTTGCTAGTGGAGAAGAATCTGATACATTCATCGGCCTACCACGTGTATGTCCAGACCTCACACTGTACATTGATGATGCTGGAATGTTCGTCATTAGTGGTCTCAGATTCCCTGGAATAGTTCTACGTATGTCCTGTTTTCATCAAAACGTTTGATCATCAGGTAAAAACACAATTCCCACCACTGAGGAAGCGAGAAGTGAGATAAATGCATACCATATGCCTTATTGCCATATCAAGGGACTTCTTGGAGAGCGTTCTTCCAAATCCTGCACTGTCTGGTGATGAAGACTTTGCAGACAAGTTACCATGAGGAGAACCCTTGTCATCTAATCTGGGAGGAGCAAGTTTCCGCATGTTTATTACTCTCTCTACCATTTTTGTGCCCATCATCACCGGACTGACGTTGTCACTGGCTCTGGAATATCCACGATTAACGGCAGGAACAGAGCTACCACTAGAGTACATTGGTGCTCTTCCTCTTGATGGTGAACATGATTGCCTTCTTGGTCTTCCTCCTGGAGGACCCCCTGGCTCGACAGAACCAGAACGAGGGCTTGGAGCTCCGGGTCTGCCTCTTGTTGCTGAAAGTGGCCTTTCGGGTAATGTTGTCCTTAGATTTGGAGGAGTTTCTAATGAGAAACCAGGCATGTCTGATGGCTTCCATGGTCTTGACCTCACTGTAGGAGATGCTGCACGAGATAAAGCAGGGTTCTTAGATGGTGTTGGCATAGGTTTTGCTGGCGCTGGAGAAGAAGGCTTGATTTGGGATATCGTTGGCTTTGCTGTAGCAGTTGCAGCACTTGTAGAAGCAATTGGACGACGAGTTGGTGTAGATGACCTTGATATGGTTTTAGACGGAGGAAGTGTGGGTCTTGAGGTTGGTGTTGAAGATCTGGCAGTTGATCTTGACAGAGGTGTTGTCGACCTTGAAGGACCTGCAGATTTTGTGGTGGTGCTGGGGGTAGATCTAGTTGCTGAACCAGCAGATCTAGTAGTTGAAGTAGTCGGCTTAGATGTAGTAGGTGTGAGCCTAGATGATAAACTTGTTGACCTACTCATAGGAGTGGGCTTACTCGATGCAGATACTGTGGACCTAGAGCTAGTCAAAGAAGGTCGAGTGGTTGAGGAGACGGTGGCTCGCGAAGTCGGTGTTGAAGGCCTTGAGGATTTTGAATTTGTCGTCAGTGTTGATGATCTTCCAGTGGGTGTGGCAGGTCTTGATCCAGGTCCTCCAGACGATGAAGGTCTACGACTTGCTCCACTGGAAGAGCTCAATCCAGGAGAAGAAGTTTGTTGCCTAGATGTTAAATGGTTCCTTGCAGCAGGCTCTGTTGAGGAATTCGCCAGCTACGACAGATAATTCATAGGTTACCACAACGAAGTAATGATTCTAAATATAGAAAAACAAAAAGTTCAGAGATCGAACAACTAAAACATTCAATTACTGTGTAACATACAAGAATTGATTTAGGATATTAACTGAAAGTGTGCTACTCTAAACAAAAAAAAAAAATCTATGAAACTTGAGATGTAAACGTCACAGACTGATGCGGCAGGTTAAACCAGCAGTGGCGGTTCATATAAACAATAACAGCAGAGCTTTATTCTAACACTGGTTGCACTACTTTAGGTTGTTTATCTAGTATCCAGGAGTTGATAAAAGAGGTCAGAACACTAAGCAATAACATTCTTACCCTAGAAGTCAATGTAGCCGGGCGACTCTTTGAATCACCAGTCTGACTCATCATAGTCCTATGTGATTCCATCTCCAGCGATGGAAACAGAGGAGTACCTGGAGGGGTCAGAAGCCTTCAAAAGACACAAGGAGAAGTTAGTGTCGAAATGACAAACAGATAAATTATATACTGTTCACAAGAAAGCATATGAAAGACATAACAGATATGCTGCATCATTCACAAAGATGATGAACACTTTATGCAGCAAAATTCTAAACTTGATAAGCAACCAGTGCAGGACTGACCCCAAATTCGAGTCTACTAACTTCAACAGATGCCTTATATAGACAACATGATAAAATGTGAAGAAACAACACAATTTCAAGGAACGAAACTACGAGGCAACATACATCAATTATCAACAATACTACCACATATAAATTACTTCAGAACCTCATGGTTAAGATACAGCAAATCACTAACTAACACTATCACAAAGAATACTTAAACCGTTTCCACTTAAGGTGGCTAAGAAAATTCAAACCATCACCGGTGAATATGTTCACATACTGAAAAGTTATAAACCATAGCATCTCAACATGAAAAAAATGTGACTAAAAAAAGTTACCATTCATAGTCATTTTTATCGCCTTCAGAATTAAGAAAATCATCAGGAGCAGCAGTCTTCCGAGGCGGTGGAGCACCACTTGAGATGTTAAAAACCGGTGAAGATCCAGGCTTTGAACCTTAAACAAATCAAACCCCCCATCAATTCCTAATCAACCACCTTCTCAGAAACATGATTCTACAAATTTAGAAAGAAACAAAAAAAGAATACATACCTAAAGGAGAATCAAAGTCATCAGGGTTGTTGTTAAGAAGAAGATTCTCCTGCTCTTTCTCACGACGTCTCATTTCAAGAAACATAGAAAGCTCTTCATCTTTCTCAGCCATCAAAGAAGCTCTAAGCTGTTGCCTTTGCCTCTCTGCTGAATCAAGCAATAGAGACTCTTTTGCCCTAAAACTTCGATTCATTTCTCACCAAACTTACAGATCAAATAGACACAGACTAAGAAAAGAAAAAAAAAAAACCTAACTTAGCTTCCAATTTACTCCCAACGGAAAATAATTATCCTAAAAAAGTTAAAATTATTTTTTTTGTCTCTACAAATTGAAACGAAAAATCGAAACTTTCACAAGTTTAAAAAAACCTTAACTTGCAAATAAATTTTTGCAGCAATTTCCCATTTGAAAGTACTAACGAAGTTGAAAGGGGAAGAAGAAAAAGAGTAAAGTTAGCTTTTTTCTAATAAAAGGAAGAAGAAGAAGATACGAGCTTTCTCAAAGAAACCGCCATTGTCGAGGAACGGAGCTCAAGACCCTAGCCCAACTACAGTTTACGGAGATAAAAACCCAGAAAAAAACCTAACCGAGAGAGATTTTGGGAGATCGAGGGAGAGAGAGAGAGAGAGAGATTGAGGAGGAATTGGGAGAGAGAGAGAGAAGTGAGAGAAAGTGTGAAGAGGAGTGGCATTGAGTGTAATTACTAAGCTTTGAGATCGGTTAAATTGGAAACTTTTTCATAAGTTTTTTTTTTTGGGGTTTGATGAGAAATTTTTTTCTAATTACTTTTAAATTTCATATACTGAGTGACGGGACATGACATCTGGACTGTGGTGGTACCTAATGTGCTATCAATTGTTTCTATCGCTTGAAGCCTAAGAGCATCCTTAATGGGAGAACTTTTTTTTGTGTTCTTAGATTAAATATATTGTGAAAATAATTTAAGATCAGTTGTTAAGATCATAGGTTAAAAAAATGGGGGAACTAATTTTAGTGTTCTTAGAATAAATATATAATAATATAATATTGTTAAACATTTTACAAAGATGTAATTTATTATTAACTATAGACCAAAACTTGAATGTGAACAAAGATACAAACCAAATTCAATGATCCTTGGACAAAAAAAAAAAAGCTAAGCTTGAGATACATATCGAGTTGCAGATTGAACATTCCAAAAAGCTAGTTTTGCCAATTCAATGAGATTAGACCAAGAGATATCAATGATGCAGCAGCATCACTTCTTGTCTTCTGCTTTTCTCGGCTGCAAAACACCATTAAACCAGACATAAAGGTTCAGTAACAGACCTGAAAACTCTACGCATAAAGAAATGCTATTGATGCAAACACAAATAGCACAAAACAGGATGAAAACAGCAATCTCAGTTGAAAGATGTTGATCTAGTGATTATAATAATCATTGTATAATCATTCAATTTGGACAGAATTTCATCATTGATTGCATATAACAAAAGGATCTCAAAACGAAAACACAAGATGGTAGTGCATGTCATATTATCAACACTGTATTTCTGATTTGCAGACGTATGGAAATTGTATCCTCATTCCTACGATAAAAACCAAAACTTTGAATCAAATTCACAAAATTGAAAACACAAAAACAATGAATTTGGATCAGAAAATATGGCAGATCATTCACTATGCCGAAGCAGATCAGACTGGGTGTCACAAAACATTAATGCCATCTCATCATCTCCATCAAAAAAGCTTTAAAACACAATTAAAACCTCACCACCAAGGCTTTTTGCAGCATCCTTTAAGCTCCCAGAGAAGTATTGTTGGAATACATTTAAGCTCACATTCTTCTCTGTACTGCTTTTCTTCTTCTCTGATCTTTTTGTTCCGCTAATATCCTAAAAGCACAGCAGCAATATCACCAAAACACCAATCCAAACCAAGTAGCCTTGAGTGACCAAAATCGAAAACTTGGACATGAACACAGCGAAGACACCAATGACGGAGAAATTGAATAAAAGTATTAGAAACGTGATGCAATCAATCGGGAATCTAAAACGATCGATCAATAAAACTAAGATTTCTCCACCTAAGTTCCCTAAAACGATGAAAGCTGAGAAACCCATGTAAAATTTCAAGAATTTAACAGCGACGAAGACGAGTGAATTCAAAAAGGCACCTACGAATTTGTCCCATGAGGAATCCGAATCGCTCTCCGAGTAAGCAGCGGTGGCTATGGAGGAGAAAGAGGCGGAGGAGGAAGAAGAAGGGTCGGAGTTTAGGATACAGACAAGTAGAACAACGGTGAACATACAAATCGAGACAGGTGTGAGGATTGCGATGAGTTCTTCGCCTAGACTCGATTTCGAAGGGAATGAGAGAAATGAAAATTTTTCGTTCTCTCCAAATTTTTTCGACCAATCAGAACGCAGGAAAAAAATAAGAACGGTCCATAGATCAGTTCTATCTGAAGATCATTTTTTTTGCTCTAAGCACACTGTTTTGTTTTTTTATAATATTATTGGCTAAGAACATGGTAATTGTTATCCCGTTAAGGATGGCCTAAGGGATTCAGTATTCTCTGTTCTCTCTGCTCTCTCTGCTATCTTATTTTATTTCATATTTGTTATGTGTTTATGTGTTTTGTTTACTCAATGATTATTCCAATGTTTTTTGTTTCCTTTTTTTAAGATTATATTGTCAGATATCTTTGAATGGAGTTAATATTTTATTCTTCAACCATATGAACAATGATCTTGAGATTGTTGTATTATTTTAATCAGGTTTGTTGAACCATATAAAGAAATATTTTGGGAGTGGTAAGACCTTTGTTTGAATCCTTGATTATTAAATTTGAAAATATATAGCTAGAGACAAGGCTAACTGATTCAATTGGAAAATCAGGTTTTCCACAAATTATTTGGTCTTATTCTGTCATTAATTACCTACTGATTAGGTACATATATATACTAAATTTCTAGTTTTAGAAATGATTTTTAAGTATTCAAAATATATTTATTTTTTTTAGTATTTTTTTAGCTAATCATTGGCAAATGGTGGTATTTTAGGAGGGGTTGACATTTTTGAAAAGTTGGTGGGTTGGATTGTTCTTCAATTGGATAGTTAGTCGTCACTCGATGTATTATTGAGTTGTGGTGTCTAGTCTAGTTTATAAGATGTAAGATTCAGTCCAACGTTGATACATCATGGCTACAAAGAAAGTGTATATAGTACATTTTGATAGTTAAAATGTCTTTATTTGACAAAAGAACTAGGTTTATCATGCACAAACACACGCAAGTCATTTTGATATCAGTTTTGGAAAATAGAGCGCTCGTGTGGCAGTAGAAGAATGCATAAAAATCAAAAACTCAACATACATGTTGTTAATAAATGGTGTGGCATATGTGTGGTTGTGTGCAACATCATTTGGACTTTTTGAGCAAGTGTCGTATTCGTTTGAGTTGTAAAGACCTATTTTATCGGATATTTCATTCAAAGTTTTTTTTGTTAGACAACACAAAAATTTATGGAAATTTCTACTTTGTTAACGAGAACTTGATTACGATTTGATGACTACAACAAATGTTCACACAAGTTCGATGACATACACAACTTGATTAATTAATTTTAAATTATCCAATAAGATAGACTAGTGAAGCCGGAAGCCCATACGAGTTTGATTAAATAGACTAAAGAAAACTCAATACTCCACTAAAATACTATTGGGTTTGGAATTGTAATGGGGTTCGGACACATTGGTGAAAACTGTTGCTAATTTGGAAAATACGACGAAGTCATTTGCTTTCCCTAGAATTCAAACGATTAGCCTCTATATGAACTTCTTGAAAAAAAAAAACAAAGAAGCTCATATAAGAAAGGAAATTCTATGTAGAAAAAGGGTTTACATAACTTAGTTTGATGAAAGAAACAAAATCCAATGGTCCAATAAGACAACAAGTATAAGGACAGATATTGCTCCGACGATTTATATGGTCAAGGGCATGCACTAAGTCATAGTCGCCGCCATCACATAACCGATGAACACCATCATGTTCCAAAACAAAAAACAAAATATCTGGAGAAGGCATAGCCAGTAGATGTCAAGGTGGTACAGAGTCTGTAATAAATGAAGTATTATGTCAACATCGAAAATCCCTAGATTTGATTATCTAGTGTATTTCTAAAACTACATAAGTTAGCTCAAAATTCGGACAATCACATAATCTTTTAATTTGTCAATTACATCTAATGAAAAATGGAATACGAAAACTCATTCATCCTCTTCATATTCACCCTAAAATGTATCCTCAGTAGTAGCATCAACAATAATGCAATCAATTGATGTTTGATGTTTATGATCAAACACATTTTGTGTCCACCACAACATAACATATGCTTGCTTGTTGTTTTGGTTTTTTTTTGCCAACTATGGGAAATAAAACTGAACATAAAAACTGACACGAAACCGCTTGGTTTGGGCTAGATTTCCAACCTATCAAGCATAATTATTTATATATACACTCAGAGAAAGAGAGGGAGAACTTGATTACTTTATGATGATCAGAGTTTTTATTTAATCTTATGGCAAAAACTGAGATCCCAAGCCAAAAAAGGTGATTAGGGAAGAATAGAGGTTACTTATTTGATGCACTAGCTAGACTTATCTTCTAATAGAAAGCAACTTAGGTTTGGTCTTCTATGTTTGACATGCTTATGCCCTTCTACCCCTCCTTTACATGATTGCACTTATTGATTAACTTCAGTAATATGTTTGTATCGGATTCGAGTTCGAATTCAAATAACAATGGTCTTTAGTTTTCTAAGATAATTCCATGTCCGTTCTGTTTAGTGAATCTTGAATAGTTTGCCTAAATTTTGAATAATGATCTCTGCTATAGTTTATTGCAGTTTCTGTTTGCTCTTTCAGGGGGTATGAGTATTGTCACAGCGTGTAAAACATTTTTGACACACGGTAAATAGAAAACAATAGTTTTTAACCATTATTACCATCAATATACATGTCATACCAAATTGCATCACTAGGTGACAAAATTACTTACTCCAAGTTGCAACAATCTGAACACAAGCATTCGTTGCTATCGAGGTCACATGAGAAAAGTCTCAAAATGGAATCAAACCAGAAAAAAAGATAAGTAATCTAATTTTTATTATTATCATTAGAGAAATTGCAGTAGAGACACATTGAAAAAGACTCGAAACCATAATTAAAATAACCCAATAGATGGGTTTGCTCCCACACGGATTATTCTAACGACAATCATTTGCAATAAAAACTAAGATACATAATAACTTTTTTTAAATGATTTATATCATAGATTGAACCGGACCGATTCAAAATTCTCAAACCGGCCGGTCCAACTAAGAAGAAACAATAGGATTCCGGGTTTCATCAAGCTCTGGTTCCGGCAGCGCCACCACCGTCGTGGCCGTTCTTTCCAAACCCCGAAGCGAAACTAGTGTTGAGATCAGAATACATGTTGACAACCTTGGAGATGTTTCCGTTGAGTTCTTGAATCAAAGCCACGTTCTTCGACATGTTATCAGCCATCCTGGATTGGTGATTGTCGTTGACTTGTTGGATGAGTGATCTGTTTCTGTCCAAAACTGATTGCACTTGTCTGAAATTCCGGTCAAGATTCTCCCACATCGCCGGATCTTCTCCTCCATGCTCTGCTTCCTCCGCCACGTTCCTCCGCCGTTTGGTATCGCCGTTCCTCTTCATAATAATTTAATTTTGTTTTTGTTTTTGTTTTATGTTTTGGATTTTCGCAGTGTGAGAGAAATCAGATATTTATAGTAAAATATCTTCTGATAAATTTGAGACACCTAGGCTATATAGGGTGAGTAAGGTTCTGTCTCAACACCACACGAGTAACAAGAGCGTGTGTGTCACCGTAGACGTATCTATCTGATGTCAGTGAACACGCTCGTGAAGGGAAGGTTGGATTATTGAAGAAGTTGTGAAGTGATTGGGTGAGAGAGGCATAAAGTACAGAGCTTTTCATGCACTTTTTCTTGGATTTTTTTTAGATTAAAAACACAATTGAGAGAGAGAGAGATAAGGATCTTGTGATTGTCTAGTGCAGAAATATCTCAAGATATTTATTAGTAATAAACCTTTATGGATGATTGAATAAAATAGGGAAAAAGGGTATATGGTGTACGACTTGCCACCGTGCAGAACCAAATTCCTATACGCATGATCATCTCATGTTTTCATATCTAAATTTGCCTTTTGATTTGGTCATCGTTATTAAAATAACTTTAGTAGAGTTTTTATTCGTTAGATATCTTTTGTTATTAGCTAACAAAATATCTAAAATCCCAAATTTAGCTCTTGAGGACGTTAAACAGAGTATTACTGTTTTATATTAAGTGTCATTTTAGGAGTTTTCACACATATTAAGAAAATCATTAAATTTTCTATTTTAGTCCTTATTAATATATTATACAATTTTTTCTATTGGTCAATACATTAAATTAATAGGATAAAATTGGAAAATTTACCAACAAGAATATTAACTAGAGTATTAGTTTAAAGAATATTAACTAGAGTGTTCTTTAGAAAACAAATCAACAAAGCAACAAGAATTTCTAAGAAACTTTTTTTTTTATAGTTAATTTTATGGAAGATTAGAAAAGCTATAATAATTCGCAAGATATTTTTGTGTAGTAAGATAAGAATTTGGTTCCCGGAACCTGGGCACTAACTCAAAATCAAAATTCAAAAGCACCACAGTGAAATCACACGATTCTCCTCCCTACTTTGTTCTTCCATTACGAAGAACACCACTTTATTGCACTTTTTGGTCCTACTCTTCTCAGTTCTCATCGCTTCTCTCTAATAATTTATTCGCTCATAACAAAACGAACAAATTCCGATAGTCAAATCTTGTCAAGAGCCATTCAAGAACACGAATGGCCACATGGTTAGGTTTTAGTTTCAATCCATATCGATAAATATCACAATTTGTTATGCATCAATCCTGATTCATGTTGTTACATCATATTGAGAATTATTAGATAACAATCACCCTTTAATGACACATGACACATGATTAAGCTAATGGTTTGCCTAAAATATATGATTCTAAACATCATGACAATGGCGATGCACAAACAACTCGAATCATCAAAGATGATAAGATGCTGAGAAGCAAGAACAGTTTAGGGACCTCAATTATTCAATTAGTTTCCTTTCTTTTCTTTCATTTTTTTTTTCACATTAGTTATCTGAACTTTAAAATCCCACAGAGCCAAATAAACACAAATAAAGAAAATTCAAAATTAACAAAGCTAACTAATCAAAATTTTCACTATGAGTACTTGAATACATTAATCCAAACATTACAGTAAGCTTTCTTACTTTTGGCCGAAACAAGCAGGAAGGCTAATAGATATAGCTTGTCTCAAATGCAACTCATGAGCATGCTAAAAGGGTAATTCCACTTTAGCGCCTCGTTAACCTGCAGGAAAACATTAAGCAAAATGCAACATAAAGAAAACATTAAGAAAAAAAGAAAGAAAAAAAAAAAAACTCAAACCACAAGACAAATTTCTATCCATTAAAATTAGCACAGTGACACAATATGTCTAAGCACTTGGAGACAATAGTAGCTCCATTTAATGCTTTATGAAACAAAACCGGAACAAACTGGAAAGTAAAGTAATAAAGCTTTGATGTGATTAGGGAAGAGAAGAGGAAGGCTCAAGGAAATTTAGTTGAGAAGATGTTGCTAACCCCTTCTTCAATAAGTATATATCGTCAATGTCAAAGTTACAAACTACTTGGCCATACTGTAACAATGTTCTACTTTCCATATCAAACCTTCTTATTTTCCCTTAGTGTTTCTTTGATTGAGTTCATCAAGTCTCGATTTATTTTCTGTTAGTCAATTGGATCAATAATTGATCACGAATATAGAATCTTGAAGTCATAAAAATTAAGAAATGAATGAAATTGTATGTGGAAGTCGAACATTATGACAAACTACAAAAGAAAAGAACAAAAGTCCACCATGTTTTCACGTTAAGGATCTAATAATCAGAACTAGATGAACACTTTTGGAATCAAATTTTCGTATATTTATAGTGGAAAGATGTTAACAACTTGATATCCTTTTATACAATACAAATAAACTTTTAAAAGAGTCTTTTAACAAAAATACAATAAAGAAAGACTAAAAGAGTGTGACATGGATTCTATCGGTGCATTTCATGAGGTGGAAAAGGATGGTAAACTAGTTTTGGTATACCATCACCCCAAGTATTCTCCTATACCCCAAACACTTACTGTAACCTCCTCCGCTGACCCTTCTCTTCAACCTCTTTTCTTATGTCCTCACATACGATTGAGGAAACACGCACCGTCTACTATCTATTCAACCTTTCATCTGCCCAATGCGTCCCCCGAGTACACAAGGGATTCTGGTGATCATCATGTAATGCCTTTGTTTTGGTGCAATAATAAAACTTTTGAACGCAGTGGTGGGTGCTTCGTATGCGATAATTCAAATTTTGGCACAGACTATTACTTTTGTGAACACTGTAATCAAACTATCCACAAAGAATGCGTTCAGTCTCCACTTCAGGTCAAACATCCTTACCATCCTAAGCATCCTCTCCAACTTTCCCATTATATATCTCAACTTCGTGATAATGAGTGTTCCTATTGTAGAAGAAGTGCATGCTATCTCCTTTATCATTGCACCATATGTCAGGTTTTTATGCATCCAACATGTGCGATGAAACCAATACCCTTTGTTATAGACCCACCTAAAAAACATGCCCACCCTCTCACTTTTTTTCCTAGACAAACTTCCTTAAATTGTAACGTTTGTGGTTTGTTGAGAAAAATTTATCCCACCTACGTTTGTTTCAGATGTAACTTTGTTGCTCATAATGATTGTATGGATTTCCCACACGTCATCAAGATATCTCGTCACCAACATCGTATCTCTTTCACGTTTTCTCTTCCATCCAGAGAAAGGGTTTGTGGCGTTTGTCGTCAAAGTGCTAACGGTGATTATGGTGCATATACTTGTGACACATGTAGCGATTATGTTGTTCATCCAATATGTGCTATAGAGAAGGATGTGTGGGATGGAAAAGAACTGCAAGGTGTACCAGAAGAAGACGATATAACACAAGATGATGGGCCGTTTGAGGTGATATCTGAAGGAAAGATACTTCATTTTCTTTATAAGCGTTATCTCCAACTTGAGGTCAGCAAAGTTTATGACGAAAACATGCTTTGTCAAGCTTGTGGCCTTCCTATCTATGAAGGTAACTTCTATGTTAGTATGGCGCGTGAGTACATCCTCCATGAAACATGTGCTAAGGCTCCCCGTAGAATCCAACATCCGTTACATCCTCATCCACTAAATTTGGAGGTTGATGAGAGAAGCTTAAATGAGAGATATACTTACAAGTGCATCGCTTGTGGCTGTCTTTCTCTTGGATTTGCCTATGTGTGTAAATACGAGCTAGGCACGGGGTCGTCGTTCAAGCTAGATGTACGGTGCGCTCTAATTTCTGAGCCTTATAAATACGAAGGTCATGAACATCCCTTGTTCTTAGCTTTAGACCCTGAAATAAAACCCATGTGCCACGTATGCAAAACAGAATGTCTAAAACCATTAAATTGCATCAAATGCAATTTTATTTTATGTTTCAAGTGCGCAACCTTACCATACAAAGCAAGGTATAAACATGACCCACACTTTCTCACAATTTCATGTGGTGAAGAAGTACGTGCGAAAGAATGGTGTGAGATATGCGAACTTAATCTAAAAGATACATACTCAGAAGTATTCTACTGGTGCAACGAGTGTTTCACAACTTGTCATATTGAATGCTTACTCGGTGGAAACCCAAATATGAAGCCTGGTCAATATTTCTATATGAAGGGAGCGTGGATACATATTCTTCCCAAATGTAATACTTCTCGACCATCATGTCATTCTTGCAAGAACCGTTGTGTAGGGAGAATATATGCTTTAGACAGCGATCGTATAGCATGTTCATATTACTGTATGAAAAAATTGTATAAACGTTTGTATGACTTTCGATTGTAGGGGTCTGCCTAATAATGGGTAGGTCTGCTGTGAACCAAATGTTAACAAAAAAAAAGTAAAGTTTCTCAAAAAGATAAAATAATTAAAGTGTAGTTTCTCTTTGACGGCCATGCTTAGTCTCTTTGTATTCTATTGTCAACATTTTTTTTTTTGACTTATGTACCATTCAATTTATGAATTATGGTCAATATAATTTTAATCAAATAGTTACTGTATTTTAGTGGGAGAATGAAGTTTTCAGAAGTATTGGATAGGAATTACACATGATTTTAATTGTGACTTAATTAAAAATAATTTTTATCATTTTGATTTATAAAGAAATGCTAAGTGTTTCGTGTGTTTCGGTAAAAAAGGTGAAATCTTACTTTATATATATATATATATATATAATTTAGAGTGGAGAGAAATATTTGAAAAATGAGAAACATAACTTTTAAAAATTACTAGCTAATGTCATATTATTTTATACTCCATCTTGGAATCTCTTGACATAACATAATATCTTAACTCTAATATACATACAATTATTCGGATTTGTAGATATAGGCCTTGTTCTTTTGCAGGTCGCTAGCGATCCAATCCATCGACATAAAAATTAACTGTTTTTTAACTTAGATCTGAAACAAATCTGAAACCAAAGACTGTTTTCAGGTGAGAGAGAAGAAGTTTAAAATCGCCGTGCCACATTTGAGACTGAAAATCAATCGCCAGAAAATCTAACGATGTCAGCAACAGAAAACCTGGGAAAGAAGCTCCATAAAAAAAAGCCCAACGACTAGATAGGGGAAGAAAGAAGAATTTTCAGTTGTTGTGGTGGTCGTCGAGACCTAGATAGGATGGATTTTAATCATGCTCATGTTGTAAAAATATTTTAATATTTAACATTAAATTTTCCAGGTGATCGGGGTAAAATTCAGGTTATCGGTTAAAATTTCAGGTAATCGGGTAAAAAAACCTGAACCCGGATAATATCCGATTTTTTCGAGTATTTATAGGTTCTGAAATTTTAGGCCCAAACCGACCCGAACCGAACCCGAACCGATATTTTCTGTTTACCCTATTGGGTCCTAAACTCCTCTACCAGAAAAACCTGAACCCGATCGGTTCCTACCCGAATCCCACCCGAATACCCGAATGTCCAGAACTAGATGATACAATAGTAAAAGAATTTTATAAAAATTTCAACAACGTATTAAATTTCATTATTTTGTCATGACTTACTCTACATTATTTTGTTTATAAATGTTTCAATAATATTTCCACTTTCATCATGCCATGTAATTAGTAATTCACGAAGAGAGAATGCTTACATATTCTAAAACCACGACAAGAGACACTTGACTCGATCTTCAAGCACATGTATACTTTCTATGAGATTTGTTAGAGATTGTAATGGAACACACAAAGCAAACTGATCAAGACAAAGACAAAAATTGACCGGAGCCGATAGAATCTTGAAGTCGAGAAATTTCAGAAATGACAAAAACTATATGCAAAGAAAAGTTGATTCTTTATTTGCATGTAAAGAAGAACATTATTGCACTACAAAGAATAGAACAACCATCATGTTTTCACGTTAAGTTTCTAGTAGTCTAAATAAATTAGAAGCACCCTTTTAACATCAAATTTTCATATATTTATAGTGGAAAAATTGTTAAGAACTCAGTACCCTGTGTGATATTTTTTTTTTAAAAAAAAAACTTATGGTAAAACTAAAGAAAGACTAACACAATCATGGATTCTAACGGTGGCTTTCATGAGGTGGAAAAAGATGGTAAACTATTTCTCATATATCATCACCCAAAATATTGTCCCACACTCCAAACACAGACCCTAGCCTTCTTCTTCAACCTCTTTTCTTATGCCCTAAGCAATGCCCGCCACAATTACAAGCGAGCCAAGCTGGTGCTTGCAGCCGAAAATATATATAAATAAGTTTCGGTCTCAAAATATAGTTATTGTTCTGTAGTCCGGTGGTAGTGCTTGATTTGTGAGATTTGATTATCTTCTACCGCCAGGTTTGAATCTTCAAGCAGTCAATTTATACCTTTTTCTGTTTTTTTCTGTTTTTTACTCTCAAAATTATTTTAATAAAATAGTTTTTTTTTTTTATGGTGGCTTGTAGCCTTCTGAAATGTAGCGCTGGCTTTGGCCCTAAGATACGATGTAGAAAAAATGTGGTCCATTTTTCAGCAACTTTCCCGCTAAATTCTTCCCCCGAGTATATCTTTCCTACAACAACGGATTCTAATGATCATCATGTAATGCCTTTGTTTTGGTGCAATAATAAAGAATTTGATGTTAGCGGTGGGTGTTACAGATGCCATGTTCAAATTTCGGCACAGACTATTACTTTTGTGAATACTGTGATAAAAATTTCCACAAAGAATGTGTTCAGTCTCCAATTAAAATCAAACATCCTTACCATCCTAAACACTCCAACTTTCCTTTCATCTCCTCAAGCTCGCAATATTGAGTGTTTATGTTGCGGAAAAAGTGCAAAATATATGGTTTATCATTGTACCATATGTCAGGCTTTTATGCATCCAATATGTGCGATGAAGCCAATACCCTTTCTTATAGACCCACCAAAAAAACATGTCCATCCTCTCACATTTTTCCCGAGACAAACTTCTTTAACTTGTAACGTTTGTGGTTTCTTGAGAAAAAATTATCCCACCTACGTTTGTCTCAGATGCAACTTTGCAGCTCATATTGATTGTATGAGTTTCCCAAACGTCATCAAGATATCACGTCACCAACATCGTATCTCCTACCTTCCTTCTTTTCCATCCAGAGAACAGTCTTGTGGAGTTTGTCGTCTAAGTATTAACGGTGATTATGGTGCATATACTTGTGACAAATGTAGTGATTATGTTGTTCATCCAATATGTGCTACTGGGAAGAATGTGTGGGATGGAAAGGAGCTCGAAGGTGTACCAGAAGAAGGTGATATAACACAAGATCCTGGGCCGTTCAATGTGATATCAAAAGGAGTGATACTTTATTTTCTTCATGGCCATCATCTTCGGCTTGAAGTCAGCCTACTTTATGACGAAAATAAGGTTTGTCAAGCATGTGTCCTTCCTATCTATGAAGGTAACTTCTATGTTTGTATGGAGTGTGAGTTCATCCTCCATGAAAAATGTGTTCAGGCTCCTCGTAGAATTCAACATGCATTACATCCTCATCCACTTACATTGAAAGAGTCCAGTGAACATAGTATATGTTATTTCACATGCAATGCTTGTGGTTGTAAATGTGGTGGCTTTGTCTATGAGTGTCGGACAGAGAGATGCACCTTCAATCTAGATGTTAGATGTGCTTCAATTGTTGAGCCTTTTGATTACAAAGGTCATGAAGATCCCTTGTTCCTAGCTTTAGACCAAGAAGTAAAACAAATATGTGACGTATGCAAAAGAACATGTGAAAAACAACTAAATTGCATCAAATGCAGTTTTGTTGTATGTTTCAAGTGTGCTACTTTACCATACAAAGCAAGGTATAAACATGACACACACTTTCTCACAGTTTCATGTGGTGAAGAAGTAAGTGAGAAAGATTGGTGTGAGGTGTGCGAACACAATCTAAAAGATACAAGCACAGAAGTGTTCTACTGGTGCAATGAGTGCTTCACCACTTTTCATATCGAATGCTTAACTGGAGAAGACCCATATATGAAGCTCGGACAATATTCTGACTATTGGGGGAATTTTCAAATTCTTGGCAAATGTGAAATCTCTCGACCATTATGCGAATCTTGCAAGAGACGTTGTCAAGGGAAAATATTTAAGAGAGACAACAGCATAACATGTTCTCTAGAATGTATGGTTCCTAACCTTTATTAAGTTTAGAGTGTAGTTTCTCTTTGTACTTTAAATTTGGTACTTGTTTCATCTGGTAAGTTGCTTAGCTTTGATGATTTGAAAAGTAACACAAAGCTGATTTTAAATCACACGAGGGCAGAGAAGAGACAGAAGCATGATGTAGAATAGATTACTAATGAGAAAGAAACAAAAACAAAGTCTAATTAATAATACACACAAAACTAAGAATCATCAGAGTCTTCTGGATCCTCCACTGATGACTCCGCTTGATCTTCGTCTTCTCCTACTGCATTACCATCAAAAAATTGTTGAAACTGAAACGAAAAAACAACCAAACAGAGAAAATAAAGAAGAAAGACACAACAACAAAGTCACAAACCTTGGAGTTCTAGTTCCCTAAGAATAGCATTAAACTGATTCCTCAACTCACGCAGTTCCACAAGAGCTCTTTGAATCCTCTGAATGAGATGGTTCTCTTCACCGCCGGCGGCGTTCACCACCAGCCGGCGCTGAGTAGCCGAAGGAGGAGGAGCAGCCGCTTCTTCTTCGTATAATGGAGGGTCAACAACAACTGGTTTTGGAACTGCATCAATCTCTTCCATCTAATAATCAAACAAAAAAATATCAAAAAAAAAAAAAAAAAAAAAAAAAATCACAGCTTTTTCAATTGATTTACATATCGTTAAAACCAAGACCCATCAATCGAAAAAGGCACTCAATTTCTCTCCTAGACTCACAAATCGAACTGATTAGAAGAAGAAAGATAGAGACTTTACCGGAGTTAATGTTATTACTGATCGGCGAGGATGTAATAGTGCGGTGGAGACAAAGAGATGAGAGAGACAACAGACTCGAGAGTGTCGAAAAGACAAAGATGGTGGCTGGCCACTGGCATATATATATAATAATATAATTAAGGTTTTCTCGACTTAACCAAATCCCCAAACCGAACCAAACCGTACATAACCAATTCTCGATTCAATTGATTTTAAAATGTCCCCAACAGAAATTTATAAGAATTATTTTATGAAATACAAAATCATACAAATCTCATCATGTTATGTATATAAAAGTTGATTTATTTGTTGGTGTACATAACAACAGCCTGTGTAGTGACAATGTATACAAAGAATGATAAGTGTTATAATCTTGAACCCCACTTACCAAAGAATAGTGAGAGATGTGTTACATGTGTGATATGAATTTGTGAGATTATATTATAGGGTTAAGGATTTTCTGACTTGTAAGAGCCAAAGAGCAAATTGCATAACCCAAAGCCTAGCTTCAACTGAGAATCCTTCAAGCCATACCTTAAGCCATTTCATCAACGATTTCTTTTCAGACCTTTTGGCCTCTAAAACAGCTTGGGAAGATACTTTCCCTATGATCAAGAACGACTCCAGAGACGATCCTTGCATTAGTTCATTGTTTACCGACCTGAGACAGTCGTTTGTTTTCAGCATCAGGAGGATCACTCGTGGCAATCTCCTTAGAAGCTCTGAGATTTCGGAGAAGTACTGTGATGCATACATCTGCAGCTCTGATACATCTTCTTTGCTGCCTTTGATGACTAAATGATCCACGGATGTGTCGATGACTTGTTTCCATGGTCTCATTGTAAGGATCCCAGCGAATAGCACATAGAGATCATCTCCAGCGCCTAACTTTGTGCTGTGTTCTTTGATGGCTTTAGCATCTGAAAAGACCAATGCTTTCCATAGTGAAGCATAGTTGAATCTTGTGTTGAAGTCAAGCTCCTTGTACAAGCCGTGGTCAAGAAGCACTAACTGTGGTTTTCTCTTGCCATATAAGTTCCTTTTACCAGAAGGATCTGGACGAACAATCAAATTGGCAGCGTGTGGGTCACAATGCACAAACCCATGTTTAAACATCATTTCTGCAAAAGCTTGACTCACCTGCAAGAAAATAGATTTAAAAGCAAATCAAAGTTTGAAATTACCAAACTCTTACTTGAACGGCAATTACTATTTTCTTTTCAACTGAATTCAAGAAATGCATGATATCTTAAAGATAAAAGATGAAGCAGCTT
This sequence comes from Camelina hispida, assembly GCA_023657505.1. NCBI lineage: Eukaryota > Viridiplantae > Streptophyta > Magnoliopsida > Brassicales > Brassicaceae > Camelina > Camelina hispida. The sequence goes on along the minus strand of CP094634.1, from coordinate 4,647,701 downwards.
ACCAGCTTTGATACTTCATATGGCTGCATTCCAAGTTTTCTGATCTTAGCCACATCGTTCACTTGAGCACCATCCATGAACTCCATTGTCAACAACTTAGAGGTACTCAAATTCCAATAGATTGTTGGCGCATAAACATACTCTGCAATATGGGGAGACATCTTCCTAAAATTATCCAGACATTTCTCACTGTTTTTTGCCTCAACCATAAAATCTAGTTCCTGATGAAAATTACATTAATAAAAAGAAAAAAGAGCAATTAAAATATCAAACTAGTGACAGGAAAAACTCAATGAAGACCATGCAACAATGCTTCAGAATGGAAACCATTAAAAGAAGGTGAAAAAGGTGCAAGCCGTTAGCCGAGAGATGAATAGAATATTCAGAAAAACATATACAAGACTCTACAAACCTATTAAAGAAAACAACATATATGCTATGACTTATGAATCAGCTAAAGACACCAACCTTTGGTAAGCTTTCACTCATTTCGTCTAACAACCACCTGCATACATGAGCCAGTATAAGCTAATTGCAAGAGACTCACATTAGCTAATTGCAAGAGACTCACATTATATGAACTGCTTACAGAAAATGAGAAAGTGGCCGCACCTATAGTCAAATGATGGGAATATCCGGTGCAAGGTATTCACCAAAACTCCCACAGCTGCAGTGTCAGCAGCTGCAGTGTCTGTCATGTGCGCATGTTGAACCTACAGAAACAGATTCAAAAGATAAATACAAGCTCACACTCAACAAGTCCACAACTTTGATTACGTATTTGCAAAAAACTTGTCCTTCCGCATACGTAAAAGTAAACAGAAAGTACCTTGACAGCCACTTTTTTTCCATCATGGGTGCGAGCAACATGAACTTGAGCAAGGGAAGCACTTGCAATTGGAACAGGGTCAAACTCAGCAAATACCTGCAGATCAAATACGATAGCCAAATTGAAAAGCCAGGAGAGACACAGTCATAGCTAAACCATTAAAACTCTGGTTCAATACATGAAGAATAGGTATGTAAAAAAAGCACATACTTCGTCTGGCATCTCTCCAACCTCTTTCTTGAAAACCTCACATACTTGCTCATACGATGAAACCGGACATTTGTTCAACATGGACTCCCTCATAGTACGAACATACTCTTCAGGCACAAGATATTCCTTGAAACAAGAAACCGTAACACCCGTTGGTTTTCTTAACATAACATAATAATTTCTTAACGTCAAACACTTCAATGGCAATAGAAAAGAAGATTAGCTTAACATACTAGTTGTCCTATATGCTGGCCAAGCTTGATATAGATTCCTCCATTTTTAAAACAAAGCTCTTGAAGCTTTTGAGCTGACCTCAGGTGGACTTCATGTTTGACCTTAGCCCTCTCATTACTTCCCTCAGCCAAACCCAACAATGAGTATTCATAATCTAAACAACACAAACCACAAAACATAACGCTCAAACATCAACTAAATCAAAATCAAATGTAATTATCAACCAAACGCCATAGACAAAACGTAATTAACATTTGCTTCTACAAGCCTAAAGCTTTCTAATCTCACCAGTCACCACCAAACTAATCAAAAAGCACAAATCAAAATCAATTGAAAAAACAAAAAGTGATATTTTTTAGGCATTGCAGCGACACATATCATGTAAAGTATTATCCTTTTATTGCTTTTTTCGGTTTTTGGCCGTACCGAAAGCTATAGAGGCGGCGGTAACGGTATTGCGGTAGAGACGGACGGGGATGGAAGTGCAAAGCTTGAGCGTGGTTGATGGGTCTTCGGAGGAAGCAACGAAGGCGGCGCCGGAACCACCGCATAAGGCGGTACCGACGACGAGGAGCTTCGTACGGGTTCTCCATAAGGATCGTGCCGCCATTGAGGAAGCCACGTACGTCCCCAGCAGATCGGAGGAGGGAGATTTAGAGAAGCGAGCGAACGAACAAAAAAAAACAAACGATTTTTATTCCGACAAGGCTAAATTTGCGTCGAATTGGTTCGGATGGAAGAGCGGATTCGGATCTTGTTTGCTTTGGGCTTTAATTAGTGGGCTTTTAATGGGTCTGTCTTTTAAATCTAATTCAGTTACACTAATAGCCAGATAACCGGTTGCCAATCGGTTTTGTTTTTGTAACCGAAATCAAATTGAAAATTTCGGCTGCATAGGTTTGGTTATTTCGGTTCGGTTTAGTTAAAAGCCGACGTCCATAAAGAAGAAGCTTAGCATTGTTGTATCAATGTGCCAATGTACTCTAGATACAGTATGTTTGTAAATTATGGTTCAAATTCAATGACGGTTTGTGGAAAAATGAATCAATATGTTTCTTATACTAATTGTGTGCAATGACTTTGTTGTCGTCATATTTGAAACAAAGAACATATTTTCTCTGCAAACAAAAGTATTAATAAGGAAATGAAAGAAAAAAAAAAGAAAGTCAAAAACAAAAGACATCTCCAACTTATATTTTTTAACCAAATAAATTTATAATTATTTTACAGTTTATTATATAATTTGTTGAGACATTACATATTCACAATATAAAAATAGTTTATATTTTTTTTTTTGTCGTTATAAAAATAGTTTATATAACTTTCATTTCTTTAAACATTTTGATTCTGTTTTGGTTGGTACATATATGAAAAATTCATGAATTATCAAATACATCCACATGATCCTCCATGAGAAGGCTACTCATCAACGAAATTTTGTAAATCAATTTAAAATCGAATAATTTTTTCATAAACATATATAACATATTAGAGGATTTGATTTAACTACAAAGTGATGAACAATCATAAAAGAATCATCCAATCTTTTTTTCTATAGCAACTCAAAGAAAGGAAGAATTATCCACTAAACATCATAATGTCCCCAAATTCAGTGAAAGATTTGTATAAGGTTATGGAAAATCATCAATCTGGATAAGTGAGTACGGGAAGGCATCGGGACAAGTAGTTAACATGGATAAATCATCAATTATGTTTGGCAAAAAAGTGCTCCCCGAGTTAAGGGCCCAATTACAATCTGTCATGGGTATTTCCAAAGAAGATGGTATGGGCTCGTATTTGGGTATTCCCGAGAATTTACAGGGATTAAGAAATAAGGTTTTTAGCTACGTTAATGAGCGATTGGAGGATCGTGTGAATAGTTGGTCTGCAAAGACTTTATCGAAAGGAGGAAAGGACGTAATGATTAAATCGGTCGCTTTGGCCCTCCCCACCCATGTTATGTCTTGTTACAAATTGCCATCGGACTTAACGTCTAAATTAACTGGTGCCATCTCAAAGTTTTGGTGGAAGTCTAATGATAAGGAGAGAGGATTACATTGGGTTACCTGGGACAAGTTATGTAAGGATAAAGGTGACGGTGGATTGGGTTTCTGTGCCCTGGAACAATTTAATGATGCAATGCTGTCCAAACAGTATTGGCGGTTAATTCATTACCCATCATCTCTGATGGCACGGGTCATGAGGGGTCGATATTTCCGAAATAAACATCCTCTTCAAGCTAAGAAGCCATATTCCCCCTCGTTTGCTTGGAGGAGTATCTATTCAACTAAGGGTATAGTGGAACACGGGGCACGATGGGCAATAGGTTCGGGTTGTAACGTATAAATTTGGCGAGATCCGTGGATCCCGGATACTCAGCCGAGACCGGCTAGTGGTCGAGGAAGACTTTTACATCCAAATCTTATGGTCAATCATTTGATTAATCATGTTACTAAGGTGTGGCATTTACCGATTTTGGAAGAATATATGGATCCCAGGGATATCCAAATCATTTTATCGTTGGAGATAAGTAAATCATTTAAACCGGATAAATTAATTTGGCATTATTCTAGATCAGGGAGGTATTCGGTCAAATCTGGCTACTGCATTGCACGTGAATTAATTAAGGAGGTGGAGTACGGTCCGACGTGCACGGCTCTTAAGGCCCAAGCTTGGGAACTTCAGGTTCCTCCGAAGATCCAGCACTTTTTCTGGCAAATGGCTTCTGGTTATCTACCTGTGATGGAATGTTTGGCATATCGGGGAGTACGGTGCGCGACGCTTTGTTGTAGATGTGGTTTGGAGGCAGAGACCATTAATCATGCTCTCTTTGCGTGTCCCAGATCACGTCGTATATGGGATTTGTCCCCATTAGGCTCTGGCCTTGAGGGTTTTCCCTTTGCCTCTATTTATGCGAATTTGGATTTTCTGTTTTGGCGGGCGCCGATAACTTCAGATCTCGGTTGAAATTGCCTTGGGTCGTTTGGTCAATTTGGAATGACAGGAATAAAAGAGTTTTTCAGGGTTGTGAAGCTGAACCGATTGAGGTTATAAACCAGGCGAACGTGGATATGCTTCTATGGGAGGAGGTCAGGTCTTTCAATGCGGCCCCTCGGAATTCCTTACCTTCGGACGTTCGGGATTTTGTTCCTCGGTGTCAGATAGATGGATCTTGGAAGGTTTCAGACACGTTGGAAGGTTTAGGTTGGTGATTTTGTAATAGTAAGGATAAAACGATGTTATTAGGAGCACGAAGTCAGCGGCGCGGTCCTTCACCCTTACATTCGGAGTTCCAGGCGTTGTTATGGGCGATGACCTCCCTTTCGGAGTCAGGTGTTGATTGTCAGCTCTTCGAGTCCGATTGTGCCGAACTAGTGTCAATGGTGCAATGCCCATATGAGTGGCCCGCGTTCTCCAATTTGCTGGATGAGTTCACTCTGCTTCGCTCTTCCTTTCCTTCCTTCCAGCTTTTGAAGATTTCGCGCACGACCAATGTTCGGGCAGATTGCCTTGCTCGCTCCTCCAGATCTTTACTTTCCGCAACTTCTTTTGTAAACTTTTGTCCTCCAGTTTGGGCAACCAATCTTGGAGTCTTATTTTAAATTAATGTGTGGTTGACAAAAAAAAAAGTTATGGAAAATCAAAAATAATTGCATAAATTATATTAGTAACCAACTATTATAACTTGTCTCATCAATTTACAAATTGGGTATTTCCTACATCATCTACTTAGACATGGGATGTGTAATGCATGATGTTAAAGGATTCCGCATTAGAAATTCTGCATTACATATTGAATTAGAGTGGAAAGTTCTGGGGTGCAATAGGAAGAAGAACCTGAACTTGGAGGATTTGGAAAGATAAATAAATAGAGAAGTTTTTTTATAACACTGCACTCAAGCTTGAGTTCTTGAGTGCTTGATTTTTGTGGGCTAATATGTCTTGACTTGACAAATTTAATTTCTTCAGCTTCCGGTCAGTTTCGTAGGCCAAAAATCTATTGACTTCTTTTTGTTTGGTACTCTTTTAACGTGAAAAAACATTATTTTATTTCGATGGTCCTACTCTAATTATTGAGATGCAAATCTGACCGTTGCTACACAAATAACAAAACAAACAATTTTGTTCGGTAATAAATCTGTTACTATATCTTTAAAAATAGTTGTATCAATATTTTGCATCATTTTTGCTCAAACTTATCTTACCATTTGCTCAAAATTTACTTAGTAATTGCATAAATCTTAGAATATGTCATATATAATTTAATTATTAAATATTGGACAGTTTATGATATCAACATATCCCAGCAAATTGCGTTATAGTTTTTTTTTTGTCAACAATAGAGTATTTTAAAAGAGCCAATTGTGAAAGAATTAGTTTATGTATCACATGATGCAAAGATATTCGCGCTTTACACTTGAGTGAATCCACATTTACATTTTGCATTCATAGAAATTAGAGATAAAAGAAAAAATGGAGAATTATGAATCTCTCCGATAATGGTTTTTAAGGAAGTTTGCCATCTTCGCTTGATAACATGGAAAGAATTGAATTCTATGGGAAACTACCAAGAAATTTCTACACAGGATGTTATTCATTGTATATCTTGAAGATGTCACAAAACTATTTAAGTGGAGAGATTTTCCAAGAATCATCCAGCTTTACTAATTTAAGTATCATGTATATGGATAAAAATCTGTTTACAAGAAAGATTGGAGAAGAATTGCTGAGCTTGATCAAATTATATGTGCTTGACATTTCGAACAACAGTTTCTTAGGTGGTATTCTGAAATTGTCAGAGAATGTTGCTGCGCTTGATATGAGAAACAATCAGTTCTCTAGGAATATTCCGATGTAAAAAACCATTACATCGTAGTAGTCATGCCCGATCATATACTACATAGTCCAAATGAAAACTTCAATTTCATACAATGCTAAATTTGCGTCTATATCTTAAATTCAGATTTGGAAATATTAGAAAAGAAAACGTTTAAGATCTCAATACGTAAAATACTTCTAAAAATATTGGATTCATCAATAGTTCACTGTTCGTTTTAAAAAGAAAATTGAACAAAGTAGTATAAAAATAATCGCTTTAGTACACGTTAGGCCTGGGCAAATAAACCGAACCCGAGGAACCGACCCGACCCTGACCTGCAAAAACCCGACCCGACCCCGACCCGCTTTTGTGTAAATCACTATTCGGTTATTGTTTCCAAATACCCACGGGTATCGGGTATTACCCGAACCGAACCCGAGAACCCGTGGGTATTTGTTTATACCCGAGAACACAAAATCATTCATACACCTTATCCCTTATGAATCGGCGATGATTTGATTTCAGAAATCTGTTTGCCTTATTCTCCATCTCCGAATCCTTCTGAATCTTCCTTAAAAATCATAACCATGTCGAACTTGCCTGATTTTGTCCGATTTCAAGATTCTTTTGGTTTTATAAACCAAAATCCATCCTCAAAACCTAAGTCCTCCGTTAGCTTCATCGTTGGGTACTTGGGTTCTCCGATCATAGGGAGCTAGAAATCGATCAGGCAAGCTTGTAAGCTTCATTCTCTTCTTTTTCTTTAATTATTGATTTTTTTATGTCTGAAACTATGTTGATTACTTGATACTATTTTTGTGCTTGGTCTTGTTTGGTCGAGTTTGTATATGTTTGATTCACATTGGATTTGATTTTTTTGGGTTGATTTCTCTTCTTTGTTTTGTTCATAGCTATTAAATAGACACACAACTGTCTATGTTTGAAAAAGCGAATTCTCTTCTTTGTTTTGGGTCGAATTTGCTGTTTCAAAATCTATGATCCTTAACTACTCATTTACATAGTCCTTTCTTCCCATCCTTAACGAGTTCTTGAATGCTTCACAAAAGTTTAAGCTGCTTCACAAAAGTTTAATCTGGGTCGAATTTGCTGTTTTGTTCATACTCATTTACAAATATATAGACACGCAACTGAGTGATTGCCATTTTTCTCTCTTGATAATACTTATACAAATTATATATATGACATTATCTCTGATCTTCAGTGACCAGTCAGATTTAGTTTTAAGTAGTTTACTGTTTCCTTGTTTGCAGTTGTTTTCCACTAAAGAGAAGAGCTTGAAACGGTGTAGTGCAATCACAAACAGCCAGACTTTATTCAATTTGTTCAAGGTGCATTTTTAATTCGCTCAATGTTGTGATTTCGAGCAATGTCTTAATTTGTCTAAGAACCAGCTTTGTTACATAGTTAATTCTGCTGAGTATTGCCACAAAACAATAAGCTTGTTTCACTTTTAGATACATAACTTAATTGTTTGCTTTTTCAAATTCTATGTAAATGGTAGAATGGTTATGTGCCTATGATTTATAGCTCTATGAGGTCGTTTTATGGAGTTTATATGTATGGTTGCAGGACAAGAGCTTCACGTTTATCCTCAAGACTCCACCTGCTTCGGTTTTGTTGCTTAAGGCTGCAGGTATTCTTTTGTCGAATGGTTGAATATTATTGTGCGTCTTGCAAAGCTTAATAGCTTAAGTTTTTTTTAGATCACCATTACTTGTGCTCCTTGTCAACTATAGAGATTCTAATTTATAGCATGGTACAAGAACAAAATCATTCATACTTGTGATGTTTGTGATGCAGCGTGATTTCTATGTTGGCTGCTTTGTGTTCATCATAGAACAGCTAGTAGATTAGAACTTATGACAGCGTGATTTCTATCGGTTGTTCCTTTGTTGTTGCTATCGGTGGCAGGTTTTGTTAGTTATGATTTGTGAACTTATGATTCTAAGAAATTACAACAAATATATGATTTTTAGTTTTATATTTCTTAATTTTACTGTATATTGTTTTGATTTTTACTTCTTTAAGATATGGACTGCTTAAAACCGAATGTATATATAGTGAATGTAATGTTGAGTGATGTTGTTGCGGATCTGTTATCATACATGCATTGACCGATTATCTTTGAAATGTTGTAGATGGATTCTTCAAACAACCACAATGCCAATGATGAGAACACACAAGGACAAGGAGAAGGACAAGGAGATAGGTGTGAGATGCCTCCGCCAAGTGATAAAAGTAAAGGGAAGAGGAAAGAAGCTCCACGAGGTGATGATGATGGTGGTAAACCTAAGAAGGTACCTGTTCAATGGTCTGAAGTCTGGAACCATTTCACGAGACAAGAGAAGAATCTGAATCTGGGTGATTGTCACTATTGCAAGAAGTCCCTTGTATGTCCAACTAAACAAGGGACTTCAAACTTGAAGAAGCATTTGGATACATGTAAACCGTACAAGGCATGGAAAGGGCGTCAGACACAAGCTGTTATTAGTGATGATGGAAAGCTGCAAGATGGAAGACTAACAGAGAGTGTCTTCCGAGAGGCTTCAAATGAAATGCTTGTTTTGGCAGAATTGCCACTTGCGTTTATTGAGTGTATGGCTTGGAGACACTTCTGCAACAAGTGTAATTTATTCAAACCTCATTCAAGAAGAACAGCTAGTAGAGATATAATTCAGATGTATCTGGCCAGGAAAGCATCTTTGAAGGCTTGGCTATCTTCTCAGCAGCATAGAGTGTCTCTTACTACTGACATATGGACTGCTAAAGTTACACGAGCTAGTTACATGGTGATTACTGTGCATTTTGTGGATGCAGAATGGCGCTTAAGGAAGTTGATTCTTGGATTTAAGTATATCACGAATCACAAAAGCAACACAATATCAAAGGTTTTACTTGAATGTCTTGCTGATTGGGGCATAGAGAAGTTATTCACCATCACAGTCGACAATGCAACTGCCAACAGTAATGGATTAAAGAAGTTTGTTAAAGAATTTAAGTTATTGAGGCATGATTCTTTAGTGTTAGATGGGACTTACTTGCACATGAGGTGTTGTGCTCATATCATCAACTTGATTGTTAGGGATGGTTTGTCTGAAGTGGTGATAATGTGGCAGCTGTTCGTAATGGAGTGCAGTATGTTCGGTCTTCAGGTCAAAGATGTGACTCATTTGAGCAAAAGGTTGTTTCAGGGAAGATGACTAGGGGGAGTTTGCCAATGGATATGAAGACAAGGTGGAATTCTACATACTTGATGTTGACAAGAGCCATGAAGTTTAGGTTGGCTTTCCAGAAGATGGAGGATGAAGACAAGTTATATAATGACTACTTCCTGGAAGTTGTCGATGGGGTGAAACGGAAAGGACCACCTTCTTACACGGATTGGAGGGCAATAGAGAGGTTAGTGAAGTTTCTTGTCTTGATCTACACTGCTACTTTGGTTGTCTCAGCTTCGACTAAGACTTGTTCATACAAGTTTTATGGTGAAATTGTCACTATAGAGAAGAATCTCACGACTTTGAGCAATAGTTATGATAGTGAACTAAGCAAAATGGCGATTGAAATGAGAGAGAAGTTTACTAAGTATTGGGAAGGGATCAAGAATATTAACAAGATGTTGATTGTTGCTAGTGTGTTCGACCCTAGACAGAAAATGCAGTTTGCTAAGATGTGCTTTGACAAACTCTATGGAAAAGATAGTCAAGAAGCTAAGGATATGAGCACATCTGTTCTTGATGTCATGAAGGATATGTTCAAGGAATATAGTGTCAACTACAAAGGATCAAGCACACAATCATCTCAATCGATTCCATCTTCTTCTGGTGCTACACAAGATCAGTTTATATTTGAATCAGTCTCAAGTGACTTTGCAGAAGAAAGCTCAAATGAGTTTGAAAGGATGGACAATGCTTACACTGAAATGGTTAAGGAAAATGGACTTGATGATGAAACAAAGGATGAGTTGGATATTTATCTCAAGGATGTTATAGAGACTCCTAAAACCCTTCCTGGAATAGAATGGGATGTTTTGTCTTGGTGGAGACTCAATATTCAGAAGTACCCTGTTTTATCTGAAATTGCAAAGGATGTTTTTGCAATGCAAGTGTCCTCTGTTGCCTCTGAAAGTGCTTTCAGCACTAGTGGTCGAATCATTGAGCCTCATAGGAGCTGTTTAACTCATTACATGGTGGAGGTGTTGATGTGCACTGAGCAATGGATGAAACAAGATATGAAGATTAATGAAAAAGATTGCCTTGCAAACTCACAGATCCTTGCTGATATTGAACTATTTGATAGTCTTCAGAAAGGTAAGTAATCCGATTATATTGAACTATTAAGTCTTTTTTTTTTTTTAATTTTAATTTTTCAGTTGTAACGGTTTACTAACATTTGTTTTTGTTTGTTTTCAGAGTTTCAAAATGAAAACAACTAGAACTCAGAGACTCATGAGGAGACATTATACTTGGCGGTAAGTTCAGCTCTTACATATTTTTGTTCTTTCAAGTGAGGTTTAGTTTTTAAAATGTTTGGTTTGATGTAACAGGTCATGATCTATGCAGAGCCGTGCCTATAGGCAAAAAAAGAGGCATTTGCCTCAGGCCCCCAAAATATAAATATTTTCTAATATCTCAAATCTTAAGAATATTGTGTATCCTAGTGGTTTTGACTTTTGAGAGATTTTTCATTTTATGAATAACACTGGTTCGATTTTTCTGCTTTGATTCTTTAACATAAAAAACTGTATTTCTCATACAAATCATGAATCTAGTTTTAAACTCTTTTGTTTATTTACTTTTTTCCTCTAAAATGGTTGAAACCTAGTGCTTCTAAATCTTTTCATTAACTTCAATACTAATTCATTTTGTAGTAACTTTGTATATTAATTATGATTGTGATAATTTGATATATATATATTAATCTTTAGAACCTAGATTATGAGTATTTGATGAAAAAATTTATGGAAACATAAGGAAAAAAGACTATGCGTTAGTTTTTTTTTTTTTTGACAATGAATATGCTTTAGTTTTTTTAAACTATTTTTTATTTTCAATAATTTATATCATTTTAAAACTATTTTATCTTAGTAAAGCCCCCAATTTCAATCTCGCCTTAAGCCCCGATTAGTCTGGGCACGGCACTGGATCTATGGACAATGTGTTAAAGGCTGACATGCTGGGATGATTCTTCTTTCTTTTTTTTTCTTTCATTTGCGAGACATGCTTTTCTTTGTTATGAAGTTTAAGCTTTGTTTGCTTTGTTGGGATGTTTAAGATTTTAAGACATGTTATGCAGTTTTGTTTGCTTTGTTGGGATGTTTAAGTTTCATTTGCGAGACATGATTCTTCTTTCTTTGTTAAGATTTCATGTTATGCAGTTTCATTTTTTTTTCGGGTTATTCGGGTTTTATGGGTACATTTCAGGTTTTTGTGGGTACTTTGGATATGTTCGAGTAGGTACTATCCATAACCGAATATATTTTGGATACATTACAGGTTTCTTAAAGTTAATACTCAAATAACCCGAACCCGAGAGGAACCGAACCTGACCCCGACCCGAAATTTTATGAACACCTGTGCGGATCCTATATTCTTAAACCCGAAAAACCCGAACTCGAATTACCCGAACTTGACCCCGACCCGAACACCCAATGCCCAGGCCTAGTACACGTTAGGTTAATAAAATAAACAGGCATATGCATGTGGTCACATGGCTTAAATCGGTGGGTTCCTTCATTCCCGTATGTGTTTGTGTTTAACGAGTCTCGGTTCATTTTCTTCGGCGGGATAGGGATGGGTCTAAAAACAATATTTTACTAGTAACGATTTATATACATTATGATGACTTTAACGTTAACCATATCTATATACATACATTGTGATGACTTTCAAAAACTCAATTCTATTTCATTGTATGTAAACGAAAATCAAAAAATTAAAAATAGAATGTTCCAATTATTGAGATTTGTATAGGCTTCACGCTATTTAGGTTTTACCGTTATCATACGGAAGCTGAAGTTTGAAGACTCCGAGAACACTATTTTGGTTTTAATTTAATTACAAGTCATAGTCAGCTCTCTCGATGATACGACAGTCAAAGGACTCCAAGACCAGGAAATTTCTCTCAATAATATTTTCTAGTTTGTTTTACTTTTTTTTTTTTTTTTTGGTCTGAATAATTTCATATAAAATTTAAACGTTTTTACAAAAAACCTTGCCCCCATACTTACAATTTCATTCTACAAGCTACTATAAAAAAAATTGAGGATCCAAAACAATCACCAGCAAACGGCATAATTAACTCTCATCTTCATTCACAAAGCATTTAGACCTGAACATTTGTTGAAGCCATTTCTAAAGTTTGTTTCACTTTAGAAAGGGGCAAAAAACAAACTAACGGCTACAATTTTTTTTTTTTTTTTTGGCAAACGGCTACAACTCTTATATTCATCAAAATTTTCAATTTTGAGAAATGTAAATTTCCAATATAATGTAATTTATATGTAAATGTAGGTTAATTATAATGGATCAACATCATCAATCGTCATCATCTCATTTTGCCTCATGGACCTTTTAGTAAATTATGCTTTGTATTAAAAATGAAGGCTTATCAAACTTAACTAAATATTCAATATTAGTGACATTAAAAATCAGCATCCTAAATCAATAATCCCATATTCATCCAAATTAACTGTCGTACTTAATATAATTATTATATAAGTTTTAACAAATATGTAATTAACTATGATGGATCAAGATTTTCAATTCACCTCACGATCTTTTAAAAATTGGTAAAATTTCATTTACATATAGTAAAAAAAAAAAAAAATTCAAGGACAAGAACATAATAAGAAAAAAATATAATCATTATTAGAAATTATTTGATTCGTTTGGTGAATTATCTTTCTATATTTTTTTTACCCCCTGGATTTCTATATATAATCATTAGAAAAAAATATTCAAATACTATAACATAATAATTATGATTATATATAGAAATCCAGGGGGGTAAAAAAAAAAATACAGAAAGATAATTTACCAAACGAATCCAATAATTCTATATTTAATAAAATATTATTCCAAAGTCCAAACGAGAAAAAATCATTATTATTTTTATAAAAATTAATCCCTTTAGTATTTATCTTCGCATCATCGTCCTCGTTCTCGTCGTCCACCTTTTAAAAACCCTCTCAAAGGTCTCCCTTCTCTTTTAAACACACAAATCATCTCTCTGTGTAAATTTGATTCAATGGGTTTTAGCAAAGAAGAGATTAGTAAAAGCAGAAAGCTTTGTTCATCTCTATGGAGAGGAATCAAAACTGTATTCGTTTTATTCACAATGTTCCTCTCTTTTCTCCTCGTCTCTGCTCCCATCTTTCTCGCCGTCGCTGATGCTCTCCTCCCTTCCGCTCTCCTCCACCGTCTCTCTTCTCCGGCTAATCTATCTTCTCATCTCACCAACTACGATTTCCGTCACTCCCTCATCGATATACCTTTAATCTCAATCATTAGATCCGCCGTTATACTCTGTAAGTACCAAAAAAATTCATACTTTACAAAAAAACAGAGCAATTACTCTGTTTTTGAAGAAATCTGATTTTTGTAACGTGTAAACAGGTGTTTATGGACTCTGTGACGGACCAAAACTATCTAGAGGACCGTATCTAACAATAACAATGATATGCTCAGTCTCGTCTCTTATCTACGTTTCGTTAAAAGCGGCGTTTGTGTTCGGCGAGCCACAGATCGGAGACGGCGGAGGAAGCTACTTCAGAGCGGCGGAAGTAGCTTTGTTCCTCTGCTCCTCTGTTTTAGCAATAGGTCACATCGTTGTAGCGTATCGAACAAGTTGTAGAGAAAGAAAAAAGCTTCTCGTCTTCAAAATCGACATTGAAGCTGTAAGTTCACTTCTACTTCTTCTTCTTCCCCTTGTTAATTCCGCCGTTACAGAAAATTTATTATTTACTAATTTTAATTCGATTTTGATTGATTGATTACATTAAAAGATAGAGCCAACGCCAATAATACCAAGTTGCATTATTATTATTATTTTCTCAATCTAGGACGAATATTAGATTTTAGATCTTTTTTACTCTGCACACTAAGATATCGTAATCAGACTCGGTCAGAGATAGCATGTGAATGTAATTGTCAATGTTGAATATTTTACTTGGCCCTTTTGGGATTCTAGAAACTCGATGAGATTTGTCTTTCCAACTTGATGGTTAGGACTTAGGAAAGACACTACTATGGTTAGGAGGTTTTGGATTAAAGTAGCAACAGAAAACAAAATTGAAGTTAAGTTAAAGACTTTTCTTATAGTATACTGTAGTTTTTATAGGTTAGAATCTCATGTGGAAACCGTGTGTAACCTAATTTTCTTCGTCTTTATTTATTTATAATAATAATAATATATTTAATTATAAAAATCCGACAGAACACGTCACGCCTCACGCATGCTTCATGATTTTCTTGTCATCCAGACAAATCTATCATCCTCTTTTTAATTTAATAATTTAATATTATCCAATGAGGAAACTAATAGGGTTTATGTGTGTTTTGATTGATCCGTTTTTTCAGGTTTCGGCTTGTAAAAACGTGTACCCGAGATATCAAAAGATCCTACAACAAGAGAGACTCAAATAGAGACGTATTTTTTTTTTCAGGAGAATCACAAATACTTGTAAATATGTATACGCACACATACGTCAACATGTAAATATAGTTATTAAGAATACGACGTATAAATGTAGCTTCTTCGTTTGCCTTTCGGCGTTGACCCATCAACGATCCTTCGCTTTTAAGTTTCAGGTAACCAAACCTAAATCTTATCCTCTTCTAATTTTCTTGCTTACGTAGTTGTTTGTATATGTATTCTTATTCTATTATTGAATAAAAATTATTTCTATAAGTATGTGTTTGTTAGTATTATTTAATTGGTAAGTGATATAATGGACGAACCAAAGTTAGTACCCTTTTTGCTGATAATGTTTGTTTATTTGGTTAACAGAAGGATCCAAAGCGGAAGGAACAAGTCAGGAATGAAGATTTTATATAACCTATGCTTTGTTTGTATATGAGACAACTCATATGAATTGGCAGTTGTTAGCTTTAACTTTTAACATTAGATTAGTTAGGGCGATTTGTAAATAAATAATCCAAGAGTTCATCAATGACAAAAGAAGCCTAAGGCATCTTTTTTGTTTTTTGTCTCTCCGTTTTATGTACATGTTTATGTTTGTGCTTTGATTATTGGTTTTGATATATGTTTGTAATTGTAAGCATAATAAAGCACATAGTATGTGATATGTCCGCGTGAATTTCTTTCTACGTCACCCAAAAAGTTTATATACGAATCGTAAAGCAACCTTTTTACGATCATTATCTTTAACTTACATTCTATATATATAATATTTGGATTAATCAAAGATATCTCAGTTTTATTTAATAATCAAATTCGAAAGTCTTTGTGAAATCGTATGAAACTTCAAGTCCTCTTCAAGTTCACTGAATGTTTCTTTATCTTATCGTATTTCAAATTTTCTACTGCAAACTTTTAACTTTCTACGTTATCGTGTTTATAAGTTATAACTTTAGACTGTGGGGATGTCTATAACAAAACCTTACCAAGCATAAGGAGAAATAGACCCTAATTCGGTTTGATTATTAAAACCAAACACCGATTTAAAAGCTGAGCAGCATTTTAGTTTCAGTTAGCCAGTTCTACCATTATAGTTTGATTATAAAAAACCTTTGGAATTGAAATGTATGAAAATGGAAGAACTCAAACCGAAACCACTCTGTATTTTGAAAATCATTATATATGATAAACACACCAAAACCAAAGTATTGGCCTAAATGTTTGAGTTTGACTACTAGCCAAAAATTGGAAAAAACACGATTTAAGAGGCATTTTGAAGTTTCGGTGTAATGGGCTTCTATAAACGGGCTTTATGGGGACATAACTTTTAACTGGGACCAAAGTCTTTTCTATATTGTGAAATCGACAAAAGAAATCCTAAAAACCAAAAGAAAACAAAACAAAGAAAAATACCTTAAATACAGACACCTACCATAAGGACGAAAGAGAGAGTGCAACGTCATTAAAAAGTAGCGACACCACAAAAGAAAAAAGGGTAAAGAGAGAGACCAATCACAGAAGATAACGCTTAGATAAGGCTTCTTACATTTACCATCACATATAAACATAACGTCATTATTATTCCAAAAAAAAAAAAAAAAAAACTATATGTTATAACATTGGAATCATCAGTCTCTAAGCAGTAACACACCAAACTCAAATATGGCTACTACCACTGCAGCAGCAGCCTCAGGTATCTTTGGGATCCGGATTCAAGATCCTAGACCTGGAACCGGTAGGGTCCAAGCCCGGTTTGGGGGGTTTAATCCTTTCGGAAAAAAGGAACCAGCTGCTCCACCGCCAAAGAAGTCAAAGCAGGTCAAAGACGGGCTTGGGGGGTTTAGTTTCGGGAAAAAGAAACCATCTCCACCGCCAAAGAAGTCGAAGCAGGTCCAAGACGACGGAGACAGACTAGTCTGGTTCCCTGGCGCAAACCCGCCTGAATGGTTGGACGGATCGATGATCGGAGACCGTGGTTTCGACCCTTTCGGTCTAGGTAAACCGGCTGAGTATCTTCAGTTCGATTTCGACGAGCTTGACCAAAACCTTGCCAAGAACGTGGCGGGTGATGTCATCGGGGTCATCCGAGAATCGTCGGAGATCAACCCGACGCCGTTTCAACCGTACACTGAAGTCTTTGGGATCCAACGGTTCAGAGAATGTGAGCTGATCCATGGAAGGTGGGCCATGCTTGGTACTCTTGGCGCCCTCGCCGTCGAAGGTCTCACCGGAATCGCATGGCAAGACGCCGGAAAGGTACACTCATATATATAGTCGTCACTAATATAGCTTCCACGTGGCCAATCGTGCGTCATTCATTGTAATTAAATTAAAATTTGTTAGATAAATTAAAAAAGTAAAATATGAGGCATAGGTGGAAACATGCATGCAGATTTGTAACCAAAAGCTTAATTTTTAGGGGTTTATCAAATAATAAAAACTGGTATGTTGTTCGTGTTGTTATGAATCTCGGTTCGGTATTGGATTGATGCATTCCGGTTTGGTTCGTCTTAGGTTGAATTGGTGGAAGGGTCGTCGTATTTGGGACAGCCATTGCCGTTCTCGTTGACGACGTTGATATGGATAGAGGTGTTAGTGGTCGGGTACATCGAGTTCCAACGTAACGCTGAGCTGGAACCGGAGAAACGGATTTACCCGGGTGGGTATTTTGACCCGCTGGGACTCGCGTCTGACCCAGAGAAGGCGGATACATTGAAGCTGGCGGAGATAAAACACTCTCGGCTCGCTATGGTCGCATTTCTCATCTTTGGTCTTCAGGCGGCATTTACAGGCAAAGGTCCCATCAGCTTCCTTGCCACCTTCAGCAGTTAAGTTATGAGCCTTTCTATCTTTATTGTATCCAGAAAAAACAATCTTATACTTTTAAAACTGTGTCATGTATGTTATATCAGAGGTCGTTTATTTGTTTGGTGTTGTTGGAACTGGTTTATCGTATGTTTAAAGCCGCTATATGTTGATCTTGTGTGTAAAGCAGGCTTGGTTGAGGTTATACTTCGCTGCAATTACAATCACATATTATTCTCTTTAATACTTGTTTGAAGTGATGATACTAATCATTATTTTGCAAAGTGGATAGTAAGTACTTTGTCAAAACCAAACTAATGTAAATTATATTGGACGATATTGTTAAAACAAACCAAAATCTAGTGAAGTCATCATACATAACATATTGCATATCTATCCATCATTCATTTTGATTGAACCCACAAAAGACCCGATGGTGTAACTTGTGAGAGCAACCTTGTTGGGCTAGAGGGTAGCTAGTTGGCCTACACGGGATATAATATCTAGGCATTTTTAAAAGATTATCATACCAAAACTCGATTTACTTGACCATCCAATCCAAATAATGGCTTGACTTGATTTTTTCCTTTACAATAAACAAACTCCTTGTCGTATTCTTAAAGACAATATGATAGACTGTATAATTTGTGTTGTTGGTAAAGATAAGATATGACATCGGAGCCAAAAAGAAAAGCAAATATATCATATGTTTCTTGATTATTAAATAAAAGAAGGGAGAAGACTATTGTTACGTAAGGTATCAATGTATCATACGCTTTATTATCATATGACATCCGGTTTAATTTTGCATGATTACTACTAATAGCTAAATATTTAGTTATTTAATCTCGTAATGTACATGTACATTGCTACATTATATTTGTTACATTTACAACACATGAAGAAAATTACAATTTCAAGAAAATCTTGAAATGAATAGACAAAAAAGGTATAAAGAAAGTGTAAGAAACAATAAAATATACATGAATATAGAAAATGCGATTGTTGTAGAGTACACGTTGTCCAACTTTTCTGGGATGAAGAAAGAAAAAATAAAAAGTGAATAATTGAGAAAAGACGTTATACCTTCCCCATCCACATTATTTTTCATTTGCTTAACTGCAGAACAAACAACCAAATTCAACCCAATAAAGTTTTGATTCGTGTCTATAACAGAGAAAGAGTCTGAATTGTTCTGTCCCGGATTCTTTTTTGTTTTTCTTGAAAAGATCGAAAACTCTGTTTCAGCAGATTTTGAGTTCTTGATTTGATGGGGAGGTTGTTTGTTGTGAATCTTGAAGGGAAGATCTATAGCTGCAAACACTGTAAGACCCATCTTGCTACTTATGAAGACATTATCTCCAAGGTTTTTGTCTCTTTTCTTGTTCCTTCTCTCAGTTCTTTGACTTTTGTTTCTGGAGATTATTTATTATGCTTTTGTGATTAATCTGTTTTCTTTTGTTGTTGTTGTTCTTCTGCATGCTTATCAAATTTGAGTGAATTATATAATGATAGATAGCTCTCTACAAGAGATGTGGTGGTGTGTTGATAAGCTTTAGTCATGAGAAATACTTGATTCTTCTTTAATGGGATCATGCTATTTAAGAACTTTTGAAAGCTTAAATCCACTTTCAGAATTTTGAATTTTGAGTTACTACATTGTTGAAGTTATGGTTCAATTTGCCTATTAAGCAGAGAATGATTTCATTGGTTGTAAAATTCAAATTATAGTTGTGAACGTTGAGCTCCCCTTGAGGTGATGATCTAATCATTTGTGAACTGATTTGATCGTTTTTTAATCTCCTTGTGGTCTAAGATGGGTTATCTTTATGCTTTCTTGAGAATAAAAGATAGTTGAAGCGACTAAGCTTTACTTGAGCTAACACTGTTTGTTGTGTGTTTTTATGTTTCTTGTTCAGTCTTTTCACTGCAAGAATGGGAAAGCTTATCTCTTCAATAAGGTGTAAGTGTTTCTTATTCCTAAGCAACCTCATGATGATGATCATCATCCAATACTTGCTAAATTGGGATGGCTTTTCTGTTGATCTGGTTTAGTGCCAATGTTTCAATGGGAGAGACTGAAGAAAGACTAATGATGACTGGAAAACATACTGTGGCTGACATTTTCTGTGTATCTTGTGGATCAATCGTTGGCTGGAGATATGTAAGCTAGACAGACATCGACTGTTCTAATAAGAACCTATCCGTGTTCGAATTCTTCGAGTGGTTTTAACCTTTTTAACTTGTGTGTTCTGTTTTACCAGGAGACTGCTCATGAGAAGAATCAGAAGTACAAAGAAGGAAAATCTGTTCTTGAAAGGTTATATATCCAACATATCAGGACTTGATTAACAAGAACACCGGGTTTTGATTTTGAAATTATTGTCCTGACAGATTTAAGATATCGGGTCCTGATGGGAGCAACTATTGGGTGAGTAGCCATGGAAGGCATATTGGTGGAAGTGATGCAGATGATGCTTGAAACCATCTCTCTATATTCCCTGATTTGACATTTGGTGTAAATGTAAATTCTTCAACCTCCAACCCAAAAAATTGTTGTAATAAGACTAACAAAACCTCCTTCTCTTACATTATTTACCTCTCAGTAAATAAAAATTTGATTCTGTGTAATGAATGATTGATTTATCTCATGGTTTCATGTGAAACCATCTTAAACCTTAAATACTTCATATTACAATAAAGGTTATATACATCCTCTAAATTTTGTATCATGTGTTTTACTAAACAGAAAATGAGGTTAGGGGGGTAGGGGCTTTGGATGGTAAAATTCACAAATTGCCTTTGGAAATAATTAGTATACAAAATTCTTCTACAATTCATGTAGAAGAGACTTTGACATTTTTTTATTTCTTTCACTTTTATCAGTCAACGCAAAGATTTGAAAGTCAACCGTCTTTCTCCATTTGGACCAAACGATGTTTTGGTTGGAACTGTACGGACTTTGGGACGAGTTACCAATTTAGTAACCATCAAATGCATCGACCAAGTCAGACAGAACTCGGAAAGCTAAACGGGTCGTAAAAAGATGTCAAATGCTAACATTTTGGAGGCCTATATATATAAAAGGTGAGAAAATGTGGTTTTGGTCAACAAATCCTTTAACCAATGGTGGCTTAGTGCTTAGTTACCAAACCCACAAAAGTCAATTGATCAGTCTTCTTTGTGATGTTAGGCTTGGCTTGTTTCTTCCTTTTCTGCTAACTACTACACTTTTCCCCCCCAAAGTGTAGTTAGCTGAGATAACACATTGAGATTAAAACAAAGAATAGTCGAATGGAGTTGGACCGGTTGACCATTTGCTCTCCTTAAATCCATCATCTTCACACACATCAATTAGTAAAGAAAAGTACTATCATATTGCGATATTTTTCTAACATGGAGAGCTTCTTCATCCTCCGTTGCTTCTTCTTGTTCTTCTTCTTCAGTGGATCATTTGCAGCTGGAGGCAAGTTATGGAGTATAAGGGAGATGTCGGAGATGGCTGGTTATGGGGAACACAAACTCTCCTCAGTAGTTATCACCGGTTCTGTTCTTTGCAACACCCCTGTTTCAGGTATTCTCTGTTAGGATTCCACATCAAAAGTTGGATGTTTTTGAGTTGGAAACTCATGAACATTACCACTCTCTCTCTACTCTACGTTTCCAAGTCTTATGTTTTTTTGTTTACATGATCTTATAGGTGCAACTGTTGCTATCAAGTGTCACACTGGATTAAAAAAGAGATCAAAATGGGTAAAAGGTGTTACTGATGACGTTGGAGAATTTGTCATCCATCTTCCTTCTCATCTACACGCAATTCCGCAACTCGAAAAGGCTTGTTTCGTCAAACCAATACATGTGCCTAAGCACTATCACAGATGTTATCGCACTTTCTATAAATCCAATACACACAAAGGCATCAAACTCCTTTCATCAAGAAATGGCTTCCGTGTCTACACCTCAGGGACGATCAGGCTACATGGACACAGTTCAAAAACATCATCCCATCCTCATAAAACCGACATGTAAACGCAAGTTTTAATCTAAAAAACAAACAAGCAGATACTTCATCTTGTGTTTTATATGGTCCTCACTTGTTTAGCTGGCGCTTCAGTCACAGAACCGAGTTGAGTCTCTTTTACATTGTTTATCAGTTTCACACAGTGTAATTGCATCTCATACTTTTCCATACGACCCAAATTAAATGTTAGGAAGCACAGAACAAAACTAAATTTACCATAACCACATAACCAAAAAAAACATACTAAATTAGGCGAGATAACACCCAAAGAATCGTCATTGACTCTCTCAGTCTAAAATGTTGAAAGATTGTTCCTCCTACATGCATTGCATATTCTGAAACATTAAAATAATCTAAACAAAACATTACTGCAACGCAACTCGACCAAGTTTTATAAGTCAGAGATCCAAGGTCGACGTGATGTAGACGAAGTTTGCATGACTTTGATCGTTAATTGACGAATTCAAAAATACACATCAAACATAACTACTAAAACGGGTAATGATCATAATTCATAAAGCATCTATATTATCAATATCAACTAACTGAAAAAAAAAAAAAGACACAGAAAGACTACAAAATCCAAATGTAATAGTAATACTTTTGGACATATAACAGAATACAATCTTATTTCTTAGACTAATACAAGTTTCACCTAAAAAGTGTAAAAAAGAAAGGATCTTTACTAAAATTAAAGAATAAAGAACCAAGACTAAAAAAGTCTAAAATTAAGAATTTCTCTTTTTAGTTATTTAACATATATCTCTTTTTCTTCCCTAAGAAATGAAGAAATGATACGTAATATAAAAAGAAAATTAATTTTTGATTTTAGACAAAAAAAAACGAATAGGTAAGAATTAGGAAATTATTCAAAAGAGTCGGGAAAAAAATCAAAACAGAGGAGACAAACGATCCCGCTTCAAAGCCTCCTCTTTTATAGGAAACTCTCTTCTCTTCCTTCTCCTCTCAATCTCTTCTCAATCCCCAAATCTCAGTTCTTCGAATCCCACAAAACAATCAAACAATTCTTGGATTCGAAGACACAAACCCTAATTTTTTTTTTTTCTAACAATGGGGAAAGAGAAGAAAACAGAGTCGTATAACAACGACAGCGGTAGTTACAATTACAAGATGTTCAAATGTTTCAACCGTAAGTTCAAGATCAACGAAGTCACACCCACCGACGACGTCCGCGACGCTTTCTGCCAATTCGCCGTCTCCAATGGCGGAGGAGGAAGCGTCGACGGAGATTCGAGCGACGGAGACGGATCATCCGGCGTAATGGGCGCAGAACAGCTCTGTTCTTTCCTCGATGATCATCAAGGCGAAACAGGAACAACCCTCGAGGAGGCTCAACGTTTGATCGACGAGGTTATACGACGTAGACACCACGTCACGCGTTTCACCCGTCATGGCCTTGATCTCGACGACTTCTTCAATTTCCTCTTCTACGAAGATCTCAATCCTCCCATTACCCCTCACGTATGATTTTTCTACAATGCCCACCAAATAAAAATCGAAACTTTGGTTTTGACAAAGTTGTGTGTTTTGATGATGAAACAGGTGCATCAAGACATGACAGCTCCATTGTCACATTACTTTATATACACAGGACATAATTCGTATCTTACAGGGAATCAACTAAGCAGCGATTGTAGCGAAGTCCCTGTCATCAAAGCTTTGCAAAGAGGTGTTCGAGTCATTGAGCTTGATCTTTGGCCTAACTCTACTGGAACAGATATCAATGTCCTTCACGGAAGGTATATAAGCCTTGTTCTTGTTCTGTCTCTTTATTCAAGATAACATTTTCAGAAACCGTGGTTTTCTTGATTCTTTAGGACGCTTACAACGCCTGTACCGCTGATCATATGCTTGAAATCGATAAGAGATCACGCGTTTTTTAGCTCGCCTTATCCGGTTATTATCACTTTAGAGGATCATCTTACATCTGATCTTCAAGCCAAAGTTGCTGAGGTAAACATACATATATTGATCTATCTTGTGAATCAATCAGATGTTGTATGAATCTTTTTTTTGGATTTTTGTTTTTTAGATGGCTACGCAGGTTTTTGGGCAGATGTTGTATTACCCTGAATCAGATAGCTTATCGGAGTTTCCTGCTCCTGCTTCACTGCTTCATCGGATAATCATCTCAACCAAACCGCCTAAAGAGTATCTCGAATCGAGGAACCCGATTGTTAAACAGAAGGATAATGTATCTCCATCGTCTGAGGAAGAAACACCTAGAACAGAGGAGGTTCAGACACTAGAGAGTATTTTGTTTGACCAAGATTGTGAAAGCAAGGTAACAAAAAAGGAAAGTTAATTCATATATACATTGTTTGTTGTTTTATAATTTACGTTTTGAGTTTTGAATTAGAGTGATAGTGATCAAGAGGATGAAGAAGCTAGTGAAGATCAGAAACCTGCATACAAACGGTTGATCACCATTCATGCAGGGAAACCAAAGGGAGCGGTGAAAGAAGAGATGAAAGCTGTGGTTGATAAAGTGAGACGTTTGAGTTTAAGTGAGCAAGAACTTGACAGGACTTGTTCATCCAATAGTCAGGATGTTGTAAGGTGATACTAATTTATATACCATCCTAAACCCTTTATACTATGCTTGGGTTGCAACTTGATCTCTTTATGTTTTGTCTAGGTTTACACAGCGGAATTTGCTTCGGATATACCCAAAAGGGACAAGATTTAATTCCTCTAACTACAAACCACTTATCGGTTGGACTCATGGAGCACAAATGATTGCATTCAACATGCAGGTAACAATTTATGGATACCTTGACTCTTAAGCCACCTTTGGTGATGGATAGAGCCTTTATACACAAATAGACTAGAAAGATATATGTATAACAAATGAAACATTTGGTGATTTATAGGGGTATGGGAAATCTCTGTGGTTGATGCACGGCATGTTTAGAGCCAATGGAGGTTGTGGTTATGTCAAGAAACCTAACTTCTTGATGAAGAAAGGGTTTCACGATGAAGTCTTTGACCCTAGGAAGAAACTCCCTGTGAAAGAAACGTTAAAGGCAAGCCAACAACAACCTATACATAATACTTATAAGATGCTGTAACATTTCAAATGTCATTAATTTGCCTTATCTTTTTGCCGCGGGTTTTACAACAGGTGAAAGTGTATATGGGAGATGGATGGCGTATGGACTTTAGTCACACTCACTTTGACGCATATTCTCCTCCTGATTTCTACACTAAGGTAATATGAATGTCACATATAGGGACTGTTTTTGTAACAATCTTTAAATTCATCAGAAAGCTTATTAGATTGCTGACTTATGAGCTTTGTAGATGTATCTAGTGGGTGTACCAGCGGATAACGCGAAAAGGAAGACAAAAATAATCGAAGACAACTGGTACCCAATTTGGGATGAGGAATTCAGTTTCCCATTGACCGTTCCAGAGCTTGCATTGCTTAGGATCGAAGTAAGAGAGTATGATATGTCGGAGAAGGATGATTTTGGGGGACAGACATGCTTGCCTGTTTCAGAATTAAGACCGGGGATTCGATCTGTGCCATTGTATGATAAGAAGGGTGAGAAAATGAAATCAGTACGGCTTCTTATGCGTTTCATCTTCGAATGATTTGGCTTAATAGAAATGTGTGTCTCCGAGAAAGGATTTGCACCATTTCAAAAAGGATTTGAGATATTGTATAATGTAGCTTGAATGATCGAATTGATCTTCGCTCTGATATCTCCAAAAATGTATTTACCTACCATATTGAAGAAAATATAATTTATATAGAAGCTATTTTTTTTTTTTCAATATGTATAATTTATACTCGCAATTTTTTCATAATTGAGATATACATAACTTTTACTACAGGGGTGAGGATATATCTTTGCAAAAAATTAAACTCTATATTCAATTTAATTCCATCTACTAAAAAAAAAAAAAAATTGTTTTTATAATTCCTAGTACTAAACGAAAAAGGAATGGTGCGTGGAAGATATATATATATATACTCTGTAGTATATATATATGATAAGGTTTTGTAAGAATAACACCAATTACATCGTCAAAGAGAGCTTGAGGAATGATGGCTGAAAGTGTAACGCCAGACGAATATGAGGCTATGGAAGCATTACTATTACTATGTTATCAAGACCCTGTTTTTGTTTTTTCAGAAGACAAAGATGAGGAAGAAGATGAGGAAGAAGAGGAAGAAGAGGACGAAGAGGAAGAAGACGAAGAAGACGAAGAAGAGGAAGAAGAATTCGTAAGTGAGGATGAATTGGAAAAGAAAATGTGTAGCCAAACGAAGAAAAGAAAGGATCGTAAGAAGAATAAAACCGTGAAGGAAGACGATTCCGAAGAAACCCTACATCACATGCTCCAATGGAAAGCCAATACGCCGGAAAAACCTCCGAGGTCGATATTTGTCGGTGATCCAGATGTGGTGGGAGATTGCAGCAAACCGTTTCGGAAGCAGTTGATGGAGAGCGACGTGTTGGCTCATCACTGCAGGCTCCTGTTAGGGAAGGAGCCGGTGAAAACCATGATGGCTGATGTTTTGGAAAAAACAGATAAACTTGGGTTTGATGTGCATGATGTTACGGTGTATGGACCTGACGTCAAGACTCATGGTACTCATGATATGGTGTTCAAGATGTGGGGTAAACGTAAGGACACACCTGTTTTGAAGAGTGCGGGATGGAAGAAGTTTGTGGAGGCATATGATCTCAAGATGCATCGCGATTTTCTCACTATTTGGATGTTTAGACACAAAAAGACTCGTCGGATTTGCTTCGCTATAAATAAGCATACGTATCCTATAGATGGTAAGCTGAGTAAAAGAATATCCAAAGCTACCTTCTCGGATTCATAGTATGGTTTTGTGTGCATGTGAGTGTTATTAGGGTTTTTTTTTTTTTTTTTTTTTTTTTTTGTTTGGTGTTCTTAAAAAGAAAACAAGGTGTTATTAAAAAAAAAAAACTAGGTGTTATCATTAATAAAGAGAGTTTTCAGGTTTTATAAACACGAAATTAATATATCATAGATTTCTTTTTCCTCAAGGATAGCAAGATGGCAAGATGGATATCACTGCTTATCACTTTGTTTAGTTTCTTGTGTGACTTGTGTTTTACGCTACGAGTATTGTGTAGTTTATCCCTCCCTACACTGATTTTCGCCAAGGTTAAGTGGAACCAAACCTTAAAGAAACGGATCATGTAAGTCCAGCAATCAAATTTTAGAATATATCATGATCCATGACTCCGATCCATGTTTAACCCACGATTCATGTTATCCCAAGTAATTAACTTTTGTTTAGAGATACAAACATCTTCGTTAAGTTTTGTTGTTATCTCTTTCTCTTTACTTTGTTCTATCCAATATTTGAGATTTTTTGTAGAAGGAAAACTGTATCTATTCATAACTCATTAGGGAAATAAAGAGATGATAAAATATCAAAAAGCAACACATTACCGAAGCAAAAGTGGTAAACAGAAAATTAAACTAGTTCATCCTAACGCTTTTCCCCTTGGGAGTTTTTTTCCAAGCCTCTGCATTATGATTCAAGCCGAGATTCAATACCAAACAAACATCTTTGGCATTAACACAATATAAAAATTTGCAGTTTCAAAGGATTTGAAAAAGTATCTTAAACACTTACATATTCTGTTCAAGGGAATTTCACCCAACCCTTTTCGGCGAATGGTGTCAAGAGACACACGGTCGTCAATAATGGTGAACATGGTCCGCTTATATATAAGTCCATAGCCAAGGTTGAAAAGCTTTGCTGAAAAATAAAATAGAGAGATATTGGAATATTAGATTGTAAAAAGATATTGAGGGTGTAAGAGATCCATCAACTTACTTGTTCCCCAAGACACTCCTTCCATCTGGATGGATCTTAAACGTTCTTCTTCCTTCTTAATTATGTCGGTCTTCTTACCACCACACCGGCCAAGCATTAGCCCTGATTTCCCGGCAGCTTTCATTTCCTCTTCAGTCTCCTCGTCGAGTAGGTCACCATCATCATTAGCCGGACAACGCTCGAAGTTGGAAAATTCAACGCTCCTGACACGCCCACAGTTATATATATGCGTCTCGACAAGGGTGTCGAAACAGAAAAGGTCATCATCATAAATGATGAATATGATACGCAACAACTTGACTCCATAACCAACGGAGAAAAGTTTCGCTGAGAGATTTCAGAGTATTATTATTGGTATACTACCTTCCCGAAATTTAGAAACATTTTGAGGGTGCTAGAGATGAAACAAACTTACATGGTCCCCAAATCAATCCTTCCATCTGAATAGATCTTATATCATCCTTTAGCTTCTCCATGTCCATCTCATCATTACGCGGTGTGATAACCATTAGCCCTGACTGCCAAGCTGCCCAAAGGATGAAACAAACCCGTTTGATCTATTGACCATTTAAGACAATTAATGATGAGAAATTTATAAAAAGAGTGTTCCCAAACCATAACATACTTTCCTTCCTTGTGGACGCCTCCAAAGTAGCTTTCTTTTTCTCTTCGGGTTCCTCCTTAATAATGTCAATATCTTGATCATTATCATCAACAACTTCCCAACCATCCTACAATATGATGGAAGAAATATGCCAATAACGTATAAGATATTGATCTCATTAACTAGAGTATAATCTAACATAAGCGCCAAACATGATTCCATGGAACCCTTACTTATGGACTAACTAACAAACAATAGAGTACCTTGGAATCAATAGCAGAAGATCCATCAATAGTGACACCACTCTCTTCAGAAGAGATACATCTACAAATAAAGACACACACGAGTTAAACTAAATCCAAACAGCTACTTAAATTAAAATCCATGCATACAAGGTAAGTGGAGGAAACTTACGTGATACCTCTTCTCAAGAGGATCTCCATGTGGTTGTACCAACGAGATGCATTTACATATTGTGAATTTGGACGATTTAGAAGAGCCCCGTAGACAGTAATATCATCTTTTGTAGCCTTGTAACTGTAAGAGTATACATAGTGGGAAACTAAATAACTTGAACGTATTAAATCTGAAACGTACTGGTTGTTCCAAAAGGTAAAGGTTAAGTAGAATCTAATCTATTAGAGTTGTGCTTGTGCACTACTTAATTGAAACATATATATTTGGTGCTCAGTGAAAATAAAGGGAAAATTAAGTTTAACCTAGAAATGTAATAACGAGTGAGAAGATACTCGTCGAGCTTCTTCAATCCAGCATCAGAGTTGAGATTGGGGAAGGACACCATTTTTTTGTTTAACTCAACAAAAACCCAACGATATGATCTAACAAAAAGTCAACGTTCTTCACAAGAATTTATATGAAAAAATGAATTGTAAGTTGTAACTAGTTTCCAAATATTAAGGAACTATCAGTGAATGCAAAATCACTAAATTCTTGGGATATATATTGCGGTAACTGGTACGTGGATTTTAAATTTGAAAATTCAAACTAAAAAAAACTGTGTTATATATTGCATCACTATATTTTTAACTATCTTTACGAATATTATGTTTCAATTGTTATTCCACATGTCAGGTTGAAGAATTCCCTAGAGAATCATCAGAAAAAGTCAACCAAACAATGGATATTATGAAGTTTAGTGATAGGCTATTGAAATATTAATTGCCGGATGAAATGCATACCTTGCTCACAGGACTAGCTTCCTTTGTAATTTTGTATGTCTCATAGGCACCATCACTTGCAGCAAGCTCTGAAGATGCTTTGAGTGCATGGTAGTACAAAATTATATATAGTTTCAAATATATCCTAATTCAGTTGTTGGCCCTGAGTAACAAAACCAAACTTATTAAAACAGAGGAAACAGAACTACTTCCTAAGGTTGATCATTACGTAAAGAAGTGTACCTCTGGAGATTCAAATAGACAAATGCATCTGCAAGAATTTTGTGCACCAATATCAGTAGGTCTACCAGAGATATTGTGTGCATGTGAGTGTTTTTAGGGTTTTCTTTTTTTTTTCTTTTGTTTGGTGTTCTTAAAAAGAAAACAAGGTGTTTGATCAAAAAAAAAAGAAAAAAAAAAAAAAAGAAAACAAGGTGTTATTAAAAAAAAAAACAAGGTGTTATCATTAATAAAGAGAGTTTTCAGGTTTTATAAGCACGAAATTAATCTATCATAGTTTTCTTTTTCCTTAAGGATAGCAAGATGCCAAGATGGATATCACTGCTTTATCACTTTGTTTAATTTCTTGTGACTTGTGTTTTACGCTACGAGTATTGTGTAGTTTATCCCTCCCTAAACTGATTTTCGCCAAGGTTAAAGAAACGGATCATGTAAGTCCAGCAATCAAATTTTAGAATATATCATGATCCATGTTTTAACCCACGATTGATGTTATCCCAAGTAATTAACTTTTGTTTAGAGTTACGAAACATTTTGGTTAAGTTTTGTTGTTATCTCTTTCTCTTTAGTTTGTTCTATCAAATATTTGAGACTTTTGTAGAAGGAAAACTGAATTTATTCATATAACTGATAAGGGAAACAAAGA
Source organism: Camelina hispida (assembly GCA_023657505.1). NCBI lineage: Eukaryota > Viridiplantae > Streptophyta > Magnoliopsida > Brassicales > Brassicaceae > Camelina > Camelina hispida. Next base: position 4,617,603 of record CP094634.1, on the reverse strand, counting down.
GATTATAAAATATCAAAAAAGCAACACAGTACAGAAGCAAAAGTGGTAAACAGAAAATTAAACTAGTACACCCTAACCCTTCCCCTTTGGGAGGTTTTTTCCAAGCCTCTGCATTATGATCAAGGACGAGATTCAATACCAAACAAACATCTTTGGCATTATCATATAAGATAAAAATGTGCAGTTTCAAAGGAGTTGAAAAAAGTATTTTGAACACTTACATATTCTTTTCAAGGGAATAAGAGCCGACACCCCTTTTCCGCGAATGGTGTTAAGAGACACACGGTCGTCAATAATGGTTAATGTGGTCCGCCAATATTTAATTCCATAGCCAAGGTTGAAAAGCTTTGCTGAAAATTAAAATAGAGAGATATTGGAATCTTAGATTGTAAGAAGATATATCGAGGCAAGTGTAATTAGAGATCCACCAAAACTTACATGCTCCCCAATACACTCCTTCCTTCTGAATGGATCTTACACATTCTTCTACCTCCTTAACGTTGGTCAGCTTACCACCATACCTGAAAACCAGTAGCCCTGATTTCCAGGTAGATTTATTTTCCTCTTTCTCGAATAGGTCACCATCATCATCATTAGTCGGACAACCCTTCAAGTTGGAAATATAAACCGTCTTGACACCACCACAGTTACGTATATGCGTCAAGACAAGGGTGTCACAACAAAAAAGGTCCTCATCTTGTATGAATATGATTCGCAACAACTTGACTCCATAACCAACTGAGAAAAGCTTTGCTGAGAGATTAAAGAATATTGTTAGTATACCTGCCCGATATTTAGAAACGTTTTGAGGCTAAGGTGTAAGAGATGAACCAACTTACATCGTCCCCAAATCACTCCTTCCATTTGAATAGATCTTACATCTTCCTCTAGCTTCTCCATGTCCATCTCACCATGAGGCGGTGTGAGAACCATTATAGTTGACCTCCAAGCTGCCAAAAGGAAAAATTCGATGAAACAACCCCATTTTATCTATGTATGAGACGAATGATGAGAATTTATTCAAAACCATAACTTACTACTTTCCTTCTTTGTGTATGTCTCAAGAGCTTGATCATCATCAACAACAGCCAAACCATCCTACAATATGATGGAAGCAATAACGTATAAGACAATGATCTCGCTAATCACTAGCTGGTGTATAATTTTATATACATAAGAACCAAACATGATTCCATGGAACCCTTAATTATGGAAAAACTAACAAACAATAGAGTACCTTAGAATCAATAGCAGAAGATCCATCAATAGTGACACCACTCCTTTCAAAAGAGATACATCTGCAAATAAAGACACACACGAATTAAAGTAAATCCAAACAGGTACTTAAATTAAAATCCATGCATAGAAGGCAAGTGGAGGAAACTTACGTGATACCTTCTCTCAAGAGGATCTCCATTTGGTTGTACCAACGAGATGCATTCACATATTGTGAATTTGGACGATTTAGAAGAGCCCCGTAGACAGTAATATCATCTTTTGTAGCCTTGTAACTGTAAGAGTATACATAGTGGGAAACTAAATAACTTAAACGTATTAAATCTGAAACGTACTGGTTGTTCCAAAAGGTAAAGGTTAAGTAGAATCTAATCTATTAGAGTTGTGCTTGTGCACTATACTTAATTGAAACATCTTTGGTGCTCAGTGAAAATAAAGGGAAAATTAAGTTTAACCTAGAAATGTAATAACGAGTGAGAAAATACTCGTCGAGTTTCTTCAATCCGGCATCAGAGTTGAGATTGGGGAAGGACAGCATTTTTTAAAACTCAACAAAAACCCAACGATATGATCTAACAAAAATCAACATTCTTCACAAGAATTTATATGAAAAAATGAATTGTAAGTTGTAACTAGTTTCCAAATATTAAGGAACTATCAGTGAATGCAAAATCACTAAATTCTTGGGATATATATTGCGGTAACTGGTACGTGGATTTTAAATTTGAAAATTCAAACTAAAAAAAACTGTGTTATATATTGCATCATTATATTTTTAACTGTCTTTACGAATATTATGTTTCAATTGTTATTCCACATGTCAGGTTGAAGAATTCCCTAGAGAATCATCAGAAAAAGTCAACCAAACAATGGATATTATGAAGTTTAGTGATAGGCTATTGAAATATTAATTGCCGGATGAAATGCATACCTTGCTCACAGGACTAGCTTCCTTTGTAATTTTGTATGTCTCATAGGCACCATCACTTGCAGCAAGCTCTGAAGATGCTTTGAGTGCATTGTAGTACAAATTACAAAATTATATATAGTTTCAAATTTATCCTAATTCAGTTGTTGGCCCCGAGTAACAAAACCAAACTTATTAAAACAGAGGAAACAGAACTACTTCCTAATGTTGATCATTACGTAAAGAAGTGTACCTCTGGAGGTTCAAACAGACAAATGCATCTGCAAGAATTTTGTACACCAATATCAGTAGGTCAATCAGACTATCACGCATGTTTGAATTTTTTGCTTTTGCGGTTGCATGAATTCTACAGTAGAGTATCAAAAGCCGCAGTAAAAACCAGTGGGTCATATGTTTATATATATGTTTATATAATCACCCAATTAAATTAATATGATATATCACACCAAGAAACTTCGCTTTATATTACCTTCTTAATTAAATTTTAACCAATATCCTGTTTAAATGTTTTATTTGCTTTTTTAATAAAGGAAAATACAATTTTAAATGGAAAACCTAAGTATATAAGGAAAATATTTTTACTTAAGCGTTCATACAAGAAGATCAAAGAAAGAAAGAAAATACAAACCCTAAATATATTGACTGTTCCGCAAGGTAAGATAGGAAGACCCTGAGAAATCATGGGTTTCACACAAGAAGAAGATGAAGACCTTCACGTGGCTGATTGGACATTGATGTACATACACCAAGCTCAAGCTCAATATCTAAACCAGTCACCAGAAGAAGACGATATAGATGATGAGGTTGAGTCGACTCCATTATCACAAGTAAGCCAAGCTCATCAAAAACCGTCTAGGAAGAGGAAATATGCTGACAACAATCAGAATACGATGAAAATAAATAAGGAGGAGCTCTTTTCAGAAGAAACTCTGAGGCTCATTCAGGTATGGTACAGAGATGACCCTGATCCAGTAGAGATATTCCAGGATGCTGAGGTGACGAGGCGATTCAGCAAACCGCTAAAGAAGCAATTGATGTTAAGCGACGTGGATAAGGATCAAAGCAGGCTCTTGTTACCGAGGCAGCTAGTGGAGGAGACGATGCTTCCTTTTCTAGAAGAATCAGAGAATCCGAGCTTAGGGCTTGATGTTTCGGTGTACGGACCAGACGGGGAAGTTCAACAGATGAAGTTCAAGATCTGGAATGGGGTTAGAACACCTGTTTTAACTTCGGGATGGAAGGAGTTTGTGGCAAAGTATGGTCTTAAGATGACTTCCGATTTTATCACTGTTTGGATGTTTAGGCATATACAGACTCAACAGATTTGCTTTGCTATTGACTATGTTAGATTTTCTTTGATAGATCCAGTGGGATGATCTTGAAGACGGCCTTCTTGAATCCAAATTAGGGTTTTGTGTTTTGGGGTTTTTGTCTCTCTTTTTTTTTTTTTGGGGGTTATTTTTATTTTTAAGAGGTGTTAATTAGTAAAGGATTTATCAGGGTTATTAACTAGGGTTCTTTAGGGAGTTTGTTTCGCCATTCAATCCACGAGGATCTTATGATAAGTCATATAAGTAAGAGAATGCGTTATCAGGTTAGGTGCTAATACTAAATTACCAATAGGAGTCAAGGTGACTGATGGATTCAGATACGTAATACAAATCCTATAATCATACAAAGCCAAATGCTATGGTAATCTATAAATCAAGTAACAAGAATATCTTTTAGTGCATCACAATAATTTAACATGGCTACACATGCCAAAACGTTCAATGTCAAACCATGATATTTTTGAGGTTAATATAGGTTTTGTATTTTGGTCTATGAAAAACATGAGCTGATTTGAAAAAAGATAGATTGTAGATCGTAATTTTTTTTGGATATGGCCATGTTTCATGTCGACCAACATGAAGTTGTCATAAAATAGGAAGCAAATCGTAATGGATTGATCATAGTCATAGATAGACGAAATCAGACTCTGATATTTAATTATTTTTATTTTAATCAAAACATGAATACACAGTCACAATAGTATGTCCAATCTAGACAAACCTAAAATTTAGTTGGTTGGTCTCAACCAAACTTGTCAAACACTTTCCACTTATATATGTGAGCTATGAGATTGAGAGAGATTCCAACTATCTAGATTCAGGTACCTGTGATGATGATGTCCAGCAAGACTGTGGTATGCCTTGCTTTTCAAACCATTCAGGCATGTGAAATCTATCGTAAAGCGCTAGTCTTACATCTTCTTCTTCTGAAAGTTGCTTAAGAAGTGGGAGAACAACGTCTAGTAGCTTCATATGTGTTTTTTGGTTGCATAAGATCTCATTAGATAGATTCCAACGATTGAACAAACCATGTTTTCAGTATTACATGAACTAAATTGAGTTTGGATTTACATACCTGAGTATCATTTGGCTGTTCTGCGGAAAACGATTCACATGGAATCCCGTTTACAGGTTGTAATAGAAAGCAGTAAGGATTGTTGTCGACAATAACTGTCCTATACATATTCTTTGATACGCATAATAGATCCTTCACATATTCTCGATATTGCCTGATATTTGGGAACACAGAGAATACACTCACTCATTCACAACCATATCTTAAAAAAAAGAAAGTAAAATCATATATTTTGTTTAAACCAACAGCTTACGTGCTGACTGTAGAAGGACGATAAAGCCTATGGTTTAATACATGTTGTGTATCTATTCTATCCACAAGAGGTCTAGCATAATCTGCAGATTTTGAGAAACTTGTTAAAACGCTTAAACCAAGAACAGAGAGATAAAACAGAGTAGTGACTCAAGGAGGAACCTTCAAGGGCAGCGGTAAAAAGAATAAGATGTGCAAATTGGCTGAGTTGTTCTAAGAATTCGTGCAATCCTGGACGCTCAAACACTGTTACATGGCTGATTTTAGGCTTCCCGTTGCATTCCTTCACGCAAAAAAAAAATGAGATTAATTATTTGCATATCAACCAAATTAATCTTGGTTAAGTAACTTGATAGCTAGTACTTAGTAGTAAAATCACCTTGGTTGATGATACACACTCCAGCTCAAACCATTTCAATCCAGCTTCAATAGCTTGTGTACGTAATGCAGCAGGTAGACTAGATGTCTCATAGGCACTCACTAGTGTCTCATCCAAGTCAAGAACTACCTACATATTTCGGAATAACTCAAAACACTACCAATAACATAATCATCTTTCACCATTTGCTTTCAACATATAAGTACCATAACTTAGCATACTAGTGGCAGCAACTACACAAGTTGTTTGCTAAATCTATGAATGATGCATCAAAATTGAGCAAGCTAATCCTAATCAAACCAAACAAGCTAAAAGATTCTAGAAATGATCGCAGTTTCTTGAAGCACACTAACATTTTCTGAAAAGGCAAGAGCATACCGTTAGTTTCTGGATGGTACTGACTTGGCCTTCAGTGGAGGTTTTCTCGGAGGCGATTTCAATTGAAACAGGTGATTCCGTCGTAATCTCCGGTAAATCGATGACGGACAAAGGTTTGAAACCATCCTTTGTCGAAGGAGAGGTAGAGAGAAGCGAATGATGATGAGCATCAAAACGAAGGATCTTGAGAAAGAACCGATAGAAAAAATCGAGCCAGTTTACCAAAACATTCCATAGTTGAACCGAACGAGGAGAGTAAACCAAATCGGTTTGACTCAATTCCGCCATGAATCGAGCTTTCAAGTTTCAACAAACAGAGCAAAGATGGCTCACGCAAGCTTTTTGATGAAAGGAGGCAAAACGTCAATTCTTTTTTCTTTTTTAATTAGATACGATTCACGCGCTTTTGTTGGAGACTGAGAAACACGTCGAATGTTTCAGTATATATAAGTGAGGTGGGAAGACACGCGTGGAGAAATGAAGGTTGGGGAAGTTTTTAAGGAAGAGACAGATTTGTAAGAGAAGAAAGTGTTGCGTTCATTCCTTTTTTTTAGCATTTTTTTTTTTTTTATAATGGGAAAACATTATTGGAAAAAGGAAAGTTTGCAATTATTATTTTAAAATTATGAACTAATTATTTAATATGCGTGTTGATTGAATAAATTCATAATTAAAATTAGATTTCGTATCACATAAAGAAATCAAATTTTCCACCATTTATATGTTTTCTTTTTTGTTATTTAAGATGCACAAAATCTAACATTTTTAATGTAAATTTATGAGTTTTGAATATTATAAATTTATAAACTATCATAATTAAACATGATATCATGTTATATTAATTATTAAATCTGGAATTTTCTTTATATATAACAATATATAGTGGTCAACATTTCGTTTTAAAATTTTAAGAAAAGTTTTTAAATGACATCTTCACTTTTTTTTTTTTTTTTTTTTTTTTTTTTTAATTTTGACATTTTCCCTTTGTGTATCTTGATTGGTTATGAGATGTATGGAAGGGTATCAATATGTTGGAACATTGGAATTTTGCTCCAACTACTAAAATACATAATTGGCATTTGGTATTTGGTACAAGGAGTAGGTAACAAAAATAATTTACCATATTTGGTCATCATAAAATGCACATCATGGTGGTCCAATATTTTAGTTTTAACTTTAAAGTTTTTGATCTATAGACCCAACAACCGGTAACTGACACTATGCAGCATCAAAATTCTTTTATTGCACAACACAAGCATTTTTTTACTTAGGGCATCTTTAAAGGGATAACTTTTTTTTGTGTTCTTAGATTAAATTTATTAGGAAAATATTCTAAGATCAGTTGCTAAGAACTTTTACTAAAAGATTAATTATAGGGAGAACATGTTGATCATAAGATTTAATCTTTTAAAAGTTGTTGCATATAACATTTGACGTAGGCAGCAGAAGAACCAAGTTTGTTTTGACGTTTACAAAAGTTGATATACTGAGAATAAGAGTACGCAAAGCATAGTAAAGGAGTAGTAACCTGAGGCTCTGAAAACTTGATACCGGGTATGGAAGCAAGTCCGACGAGATCATGATCCATATACTCGAAAACTAAGTAAAGCGAAGATGAAACAGAGGCAGTGATCAAGCCTTCTAACTTAACTACATTAGGATGATCAAGCCTTCGCATAACAATGATCTCTCTGGCCATAAACTTAAGACTCTCTAAATCGCTAAGATCAAACCGAACTCTTTTAAGCGCAACAATCTTGTTATTAAGAAGATCACGAGCCTTGTATACACTGCTATATGTACCTTGTCCAATCTGCATCCACACAAGAAGCATTGAAGCAAGACATTTATGAAACAAGTTCATTTCATCAAAACAGAACAGATCGAAAAGACAAAAAAAAAGAAACAACAGCTTACTTACTTTCTCCAGTTTCTCAAAGGTACTTGCACGTCGTGGAGTCCAATTCACAAGTGCCTCACCATCAACTGAGACTAACCAAGCTGGCCATCCTGCAGCCAATTCAGCCTCCTTTGAAACGGTTTCAACACAGGGACGAATCAAAACACTAGGCTCTCTCTTCAATTCCTCAGTAGGAGGATGAACATCATCTTCATCTTCATCAGTATCACCAATCTCAGAAATCTCCAGATGTTGTTTCTCAGAAAACCTACTTGAACTAAACTTGTCAGATTCAATCAACCTAACTTTATTCAACCGATCTTGTTCCTCTTTAGTCTGGCTAGAATCATCAATCCTAGATGAAGTGATCCTCGAAGAACGTTTCTCTAATGGTTCTTTCCATGGTGGATTCTTCTTTGGAGACTTCCTCTTAGAGATTATACAACCCATGATGGAGAAGAAGTATCAACAACAAACAACAACAGCTCAGAATCTAAATCCCTAATTCATCATCCATAACAAAGAAAACAACTTCAACGGCTCAACGAGACTCAATTTCACCATCCCTGAACACACACACAAAGCAATAAAAATCAAAACTTTGATGTCAAATTCAAACTCAATCAAGAGAGAAGATTGAACCCGATTAAGCAGAAGGTACAAGCTCAAGAATCCAAATTCATACACTGTAGAAGAACCCTAGTTGTTCCTCCAAATAGCAAACAAAGACAACACCTTTTGAGGGAGAGACAACGATCTTGATTGCAAAGACTTTAATAAACAGAACTGAAAGCAAAACCCATGAAAGAGGGAACTCGAATCAAGAGAGCAAGTGATGACTTTTTGGCGGAGACAGTGGGCTTAGACGAGGAGACAGAGGAGATGAGATCGGCACAATATCGAAGAGAAGAAATCGAAGAGAAGAAATTGAAATCGCCGTTTGGGAGAGAACAAAACAACCCGAAGAAGATGAAACAAGATTAATCTCTTGACGACCAAAATTTTATTTCCAATAGCATTTCAACACGTCACTGAAGAACACACCAAATATCAGTTCCCAAATAAGAACAGATTTTATGATCTAACCCCAATTTCGAATTTTTTAGAATTATTTTAAGCCCAAGAACACCCATACTGATATCCCAATAAAGATGGCCTTACAATGTGAAGAAATCAATGTAAAAACAGTTCTATACACATATTCTCATAACCAAAAAAGAAGAAGAAGTAGGAGAAACAGAAAACAAGACAACACAATAAGAAGCCAAAACAAAATCAATCAGTCGTAAGAAGAAGAAGAGAGCCAAGGGTGGTTAAGTGCCTCGAGAGCTGTTGGACGTCTCAATGGATTGATCTCAAGTAGAGTCCTTACAAAATCTACGAACAATTCATCACTAACTTGTAATTGTTCTTCCAAGCATGATTCTTCTGTGATTATGTATTCAATCTCATTGCTCTCCTATCACACCAAAACAACAACAACTATGCGTCACACTCAAGCAAATAAGTCTCAAGTCTTTCCCGTTATTATATCAAATAAAAAATTACCTCGTTTAAGTGGTAGATATCATACTCTTTGGTAAAGTATTTATGTGTCTCTTGACCTTTCTCTAGCATCTCTGTTTCTATAGGACCTAAAACCGCAACAATCCTAGCCAGTATCATCGCTACTGCTTCGTTTGGAAACAAAACCTGATGCACACACACATACACACATTGTTACATTTTGTGTTACTATAGTTTCTTCGGTATGTAGGATAAACCATATAGATGGAAACCAGACAGTACCTCACCAGAGCAGAGCTCTGCTAAAATACACCCGAGAGACCACATATCAATCTTTTCATCATATGGAAGCCCAAGAATCACTTCAGGAGCTCTATAGGAACGTGATTGTACATACAAACACAAGTTGTCAGACCGGAAACAACTGCTTCCAAGATCGATGATTTTTACCGCGCATCTTTTGTAACTCTTTATCAGTATATTCTCAGGTTTGAGATCACAATGTATGATTCCTAGTCCGTGAAGGAACACAAGCGCATCTAAACACTGACGAGTTATAGCCTGAGGAAACAAAAAAACATCAACTGAGATAAACAAAAACATATTTTTAGGCATTCTTTCGAGTCTAGGAAACAACAAACCTGAAGTCTGCTTAAGTTAAAGTATGGTTCTCCTCCTGACTCTTGGTTAAATTTCTGAAACTCATACAAGTTTGCTCGGAGAAGTTCACAGACGATAAACAAATGTTCCTGTTACATAATTTTTACAAGAATTAGAAACTTCTTGGTTGAGAGAAACTGATAATTCAGTCTTTCAAGAACTCTTACCTGGTGGTAGAAGTAATCATAGAGGCGCAGGATGTGATGTTCATCAGCAGGATCATGCTTATTAACATGTTTCAGTAGCTTGATCTCATCTAAACTCTGATCAAAGAAATCTTTATCGTTCTTAATAATCTTGAGGCAAACATCAACCCCGTTATGTAGATCCTGTGCTTGAACCACCTTGCTAAATGCAGCAGAACCAATGTATTCAGTAATGTAGTATCTTCCACCAATCACCGTGTTTATCACAATTGGTAGATCCTTGTTCTCTTCGAATCCAGTCCTGTAAAGAAACGATTACAAATCCATCTTTCTTTCTAGTTGAGATCATTCCAATGCAAATGAACATACCTGTTTTTCCAGTGAATGATTCTAAGATCAAAGACTTCATATTCATCTTCAAACTCATGAACAACATCAACCTCTTCTTCATCTGTTACATTCCCCTGATCACCACCATTATCTTTTGCATCACTTTCTTCACAGCTAAACTCATCAACAAGCTCATCAGTTTTTTTATCATCCAGAAGAATGAAACCTTTTGAGTCATCATCAACATCCTCCACATTGCTAAGAAGAAAGGACTTATCTAAGTAATCAAGACTAGCTTCAGTTTGAGACCCTTGAGATGATGACTTATCATAAACACCAACCGTGTTCTCGAATTGGTTATCTGTGATAAACTTATCCTCTGCTGTTACAGGACAGATGAAGAAATCAGATTCTCTAAACGCAGGAGACATGAACTCATCTTCATCTTCAGTCTCATTGCTATGCAAGTAAAACTCGCTCCACTCTGGATATGTTCTAGCCGTCCCAAATTGAGACTGTCCATCAGATGATGAACCATCTCCATACGGATTCACAAACCCTGCATTTATACAATCATAGATTTCTTGAAATCAGATCAAGAACAAGTCCAGTTCTGTTTCATTAAGATCGGAGAAGTTAGGGAAAAAGACTCACCGGAAGAAGAACAGAAGCCAGAAGAGGAGGAGGAGTCCAAGCTGACAAACTCGTCGTCGTCGTCAGAAGAAGAAGACTTCAAGCCATCAGCAGCACCACCGGAATCTTCGCCGGCGGAATCAGAAGGACGAGAACTCGCCGTGATTTTTATAGGAGGAGGAATAGGAAAAAGAAACTTCTCGAAATCGAAAGAAGCGAGTTGGTTCTTCTCGTTGATATCGTCTCTCAAAGCAGATTCGGCTTCCGTTAAACCATTCCTACGGAGAAACTCAAGAACAGATTTCACATCAACCGCCATTGACCCAATGACCAAAACCCCAACCACACACTCACGAGAGACTTTCAGAAGCGAGAGACACGGACTGAGAGAGGTAAGAGAAGAGAAGAGAAGAGAAAAGGTTGAAACTTGCAATCACGTGATCGTGAATCGAGTAAAAAAACTATAACCCATTGATGATAAGCTTCTAAAGTCTTCGCATGGTTTCTGATGAGTTAATCTAAATCTCTGATCTTTCTATCTTTCTTTCTTCTTCTTCATCGTCTTCTTCTTTGTGTTAGCTCTGTAGGACCAAAGTTAACAATAACGGACATGGTGCGATGTCTTGTCTTACCGGTTTCTTCAGGTTACGGGATTGATAGGTTTCAACGTTCGTGGTTTCCTTTTTTCTTTTTTCACCTTATTGACACGTGTACTAATCGTCGTTTGACAAGTGGAAATGATATCACTGTTATTTTTGGGCGTATATTGACTTTATTATTAGTTTATAATGTTGAACCGACGGAAGTTTTATTATAAACATTATTTTTTGGTCTTGAATTGAGGACAAAATCGAATTCAAAAGTTTGATAAAATAATGTAAAAAAGGAAGAATCTTTCAGATGATTGTTATTAATTAATTCTCTACTTAAAAATATCTCTAAATCTTCCACTGTGGTTTTATATAAATTTAATTTATTATAAGAAAGCGAATCTATCAATCCTATATTCCTATGCCATGCCATCATCATCACTAACCTAATCTCAAATAGACTAATTTTCTCTTAAAAGACTTTTCAAATGTTTCAAAAAAATGTTGTAGTTGATTTTAGTTTAGAGAAGTGTTGTCTTCTGGTCCATATAATGCTAGATGAGGCAAGGTAGTTAAGACTTTAAGAGTATATCATGAATTTGGGGGAAATGATCGTATAACTTAATGATAAATCTCTAGCAATTCAATAGGAGATTGTGTCTTTTTTTTGTCTTCACTTTTTTACTTTTACTCCTGTCTTTTTTTTTTTTCTTTTTCTTCTCTCTATTAAAGTGCTTCCCCTCATACCTTTTTAAACCTATTACTACAGAAATTGAACGTTGTAGTTGTAGAGGCGATCGAATTCAAGTAAAGCAGGATAAAGACAAAAATCAAATAAAGTTGACAGCTGAAAGGCAAACTGAAAATCCGTGGAACGTTAGAATAATGTTTTCTTACGCCATTATGGACAATTGTGTGTAGGTGTGTGTGTGTTTTTTTTTTTTTTGCTTTTTGTGAACATGGAATCGTATAATCGAATCAGGAAGTTGAAGAAGTACCATTTTGATTCGGCCTGAGACTACAATAAACCATAAATAGTGATTACCAAATGGTTTGGGATAGGTTATAGGTAGGGTTGGAGTACTAGCAAGTTAACAGAAAAGTAATTGACCAGACCAAAGTATTATATAGCCTAATGAATTAATATGCTTAAAGAGTATTCAGCCCAAACAAAATCGAATTGAACCTTAAATTCAATAATTTATCAACATTTTGAAGCGAAGTGTAAAGTGTTCGTTCTTGAAAAGAAAAAACAGCTCGTGCAAGTGCAACTCTATCATATGCAAGCAATTTATTGTATTTGTAACGATCATTCGTTTTTGGACTAATCTAACTCTTAGCTCTTAAGTTTTATGATTATTTTATAAGTAAGTAACACACTGAACCGAGTAGCCACAATCATTTCATAATTGTTTTGCTTTAAGTCGAAGTTAGTTCACAGTTCTCCTGTCCATAACAACATAAACATGAAGATACCAACAATAATTTGATTTTAATTTTTGTGAGTCCAAGAGTATTAGTTTCTCTATATATAGATGATTTTTTGTTTCTCTCTTCTTTTTTTTCTTTTAGGTCAACATTGTTTCTTATTAGAATTTAATTTGATAAAAGCCTAATTAAAGTTACTAATATTTTTTTTTTCTTATTTTAAAAAGTAGAGCCAACCTCTGAAAAATCAAGATTTTTAGAGAGTGATAATAATATAAAGAAAGCTTTTAGAAACAAAGGATTTGGTACGACGTCCATGTGGTGGGTGACTAATCATGGTTTTACTAGTAGCTCTATAGTAAATAATCATCATTATTATATTTTTTTTGCTATAATTGATCTGAACCCCCACCGACTACAATTATATTGTTTTCTCACCAAAGCCATTAGTGTGAGGCTGTGAGCTATATCAGCTTTTCCACGTGACCCCATTTTCAGAACTTGTTTTTCGCCAAAGAATTTAGGGTTTTGCTAATTGAAAGATTAATTTATTCATCATTACATTCTCTATGTCCGGTTACATTCTCTATAATCAGCCATTCTCATTCTTGTTTACAACTTTTGACTTTAATTTGGTGACTAACATGTTCCACTCATGAGACAGGTCCATATCACACTAATGGGCTTAATTGTTGATAAAAAGTTTATGGGACAAGCCCATGATATTGCCCTTTATCTCTTTTGTAACGTACTCAAATTACAAGATTGATAGAAATGAAGGAGAAGTACTATTGTCTATGTAATAAGGTTGGGTAATCATATACTTTCATGTTAGTTCCACAGTAATCATATATTCTACAAGAAAATTTCTACCTCGATTTTATAACCATAAAACCACTATCTGACCAATATGAACTGTTTTGAGAATGAAAAAACGGTAATAAAACCACTAAATACAGTATTTTAATTTATCCCATTTTTTTTTGTTTAACCTTTTCATTTTGTCATCATCATACAAATATTTAAGCGAGGTTGTCTTTATCAAGTCACAACGGGACTCCCACTCATGGAACAAACTATTTTACGTGTCATGCAGAAAATAAACTCATCCACGATATGATATGTTATTTTGTCAAAGGTTTTGCTTTTCTAAAAGTGAAATAAAATCAAGAGATCTCCCAGACTTCTCTCGTAACTGATCCTAATTTAGCTCTGACTTTCAAAATCAGCGCTGTGATGTTTTGTTTATTTTACAGTTACAGAATGCATATCAGCATAATCAACACAAGCCAATTTGTGCAAAAAGATAAAGAAAAGAGGAGCTCTATAATGATTCCATGTGACAGGATGTATACGTAAGCGAATTAGCGTATATATAAACATCCAATTAATGTACAAATATATATGAAATTATGTAATGATATTTAGCATTCCAACAAAAAAAAAGAATTATGAAATGATATTTTCTAGCTATTCGTTTCATTTCGTAGTATCGTGTCACAGTTTCAATATAAAAGGTAAAAAATAGTAATGTACAATCTATTTATTACACGTATATTGTACGTTAGTGAAAGTTCATTTCAGTGCACATATTTTTTTTTCTTTCATTATCTTTGTTTGATATTGTGTGATTCCACTATTATGAATATGATCATGATAGGTTTTAAGATAGTATGAGGAAACCGATGTTGTACAGTACAGTTAAAATGCAAATAAAATGGCTAAATATATAAACCGACGTTAATTTTTTTGCAAATGATCCCATTATGTATAGTGTTACATATCTTAGGGTCACAGTTTACCAAATATGAAAAGGCAAAGAAGAAAAAGGCGAGAGAACGAACATAAGTGTACCATATATGGGAAAAGTAAAGATGCTAAGTGGAGCTCGTGATTTGTTCTTTAGGGCTCGTGATTATAGGGTCCCCGTGATTGTATATTAACAGTCTTGATTCTTCTGCCCGTAGTGGGTTTGGCCTTTATTATTGGTGTCTTGTCTCCGTCTCTCTCTCTTTTCAAACTATAAACCAAATTAATAACAGTATGCAATCGAGTAGTATACCTCTATAGTCTCTACTCTCTACTCTCTACTAAAGCAGTATAACTAGTTATATATGAAATATTAATTTCTATGGTTCTTTCAGTGAAGACATCATCGGAGTTCTTGTACTGTGCTCTCAGTTATGTAACATTATTGTGTGGATGTTTAAAATTCTAAGAATATTTGACTACTCTTTCAAAAATGTTTCAAGTATCAGTTGAGGTTTATGATTGAAGTTCTTCAATACATATATGCTATATACTGTATGGTATATAGAGATGAAATGTTAATATTTATTGCAATTATATTATGTACTAGATAAAGACCCGCACGATGTGCGGGATTAAAAATTGTTTGAAAAAATTAATTTTAAATTTAAAATAATTTTTCAAAAATATATAAAGAAATTTTTGTTTTCTAAAGTAAATATATAAATAATTTAAGTTAGAGAATATTTGTATTTACCTTCATACATTTATTTACATTTCTATATTTTTAATATATTATAACAATTATTATAATAATTTAAAGCTAAATGATATCCCACTAAAACTTTTGCCAAATATTCATCATTACGAATATTACTTTTGTCAAATTTCAAAAACGTTTCACAACTTATTCACAAAATATTTTATATGTAACAAATTCATCAAAGCAACATCTAATAAGTAACCACATACTATTTTACTCTATGTTTTACCATTAAACATATGTTCTTAAACCCAAAATTATTTTATTGTTAAAGTATGCTCTTTATCACCACCTATAAAATGTCTTCTAAACAAATTAAACAAATTTTATGTTGCTTTACTTTCATTTTGGCATAATTAAAGTTCTTATAATTACTAAAATTGGTTTGCTCCAAATATATTGGATGAAAAACTGGTAAAAATAATTTACTCAATCACTATAATTTTATGACTAACCCAATAAAAATTGAGAATTGAAAGAAATTTAATATAATATAATGAAAATAAAAATTTGAAAATTATAATCATGATGGTATATATAAGTCTTAGATAATTCAGATATACCAAATAGAAACCTTATACTGTATACAATCCAAAACATGACATATGTCATAATCATGTTAAGGATCAACGACCTATTTACTCTTCAGAAGTATTCAATTGTACCAAAATAACTTAAAGTTATGACTTCGTCTCAAATATTCTCGAATCATAAATTCTCAACTTATTTTTACCCGAATCAAAAGTAGGGCGACGATATCCTGGAGAGAGGGATAATTTATTAATTATTCTCAACTTATTCTTTTGACATAATTTATTAATAATAATATACATGTTTAGTGAATTACTTTTTTGTTTATAAATGTCAAAATCTTATTGACAAAACACGTATAACATAAGTAGCTTACAATGGAAAATATATTAGTTTTGTTAATTTTCTTTTTTGATTAAGAAATTTTTTTTAGATAAACATGTAATTTTTATTTAGATTTAATGTTATTTTTTTAATTAGTTGTTTTGAAAAATAATAATTTTTGACACTTGTCAACATTTCATCAGTATATTTGACATGTGGCTAATTTGAAAACCCAACTTTATATAATAAGATTTTTAATATAATAAAAAGAGATTTGTTCAAGCTTTTTTCTTAAGAATACCAATCGGTTCTCCATGATTTTCGTTTTCTTCGCATGTGCCTTCACAAATCTTGAAAACTGTGATTTTTTATCGTTAAAATTGACATATTTCACGATCTGATGAGTTACTAACTTTGATCTCTAATCGTTAAAATTGACACGTGTCATAATCTGATGAGTATTTAACTTTGATCTCTGATCGTTAAAATTAACACTTGTCACGATCTGATGAGTTACTAACTTTTTAAAATTGACATGTGTCACGATCTGATGAGTTACTAACTTTGATCTCTGATCGTTAAAATTGACACATGTCATAATCTGGTGAGCTTTTAACTTTGATTTCTGATCGTTAAAATTAACATGTGTCACGATCTGGTGAGTTACTAACTTTTAGAACTAAGGTTTATATAATAAGATTGCTGCCTTTAAAATGTGTTGATGAAAGCTATATTGATGCACTAAAAATAAAAAATTTGCGTGTTCTGTGATTATCATGCATAAAGTTTAGTTTATTTAACTTCAATAATTTTTATTTTTTCTTCAACTTACGATTCGTCGTCTTACCATTGATTTGTTATATGAGTAAATAAGCTAGACATATAATTCCATCGATCATGTTTACAATACTATTACACTTTTTACACCCCTATGAAATATTGAAATGTAGAGTAACCTTTTATTTGTTGTCTAGCTAGCTTCAACTTTTTACTTTCTTATTATAACAATAACGTCTAGCCGCCAGGAAAAAAGGATACTCATTTACTTATACATAACTTTGAATCACTTTGCCCAAAAAAAAAAACTTTGAATCAAAAATATTGGAAAGCAAAACAGACGGATAAAGTCCCGTCGTTATACTTTAGACAAGAGACAAACATATCTTGCCCTTCGATATTTGATTCATAATGTTCCAAACTTTGTTGAGTGATTAGTATCGTAAATAGGACATTAAAGACCCACAAAATACTAAAAGTTTCTTCAAATTCCATAATTTCATCAAAAATACAACTTACACATATGATGGCAACTTCATCATTTCTATAATCTAATATTATCTCACATTGCTCCCCACCTCCCCTAATGGATTGACCGACCCTTCAAATCCCAACTTTTCAAAATGTCATTCTTTCCCCTCTCTATTTTTTTCGTCATGTTTTTGATCTTTTTGTTTTGTCTTTTTTATAGATGTTGCAATTATTTTGTCTATTGATTGTAATAGTAGTATGCTTGGTTCTCGATTGAGAATTTGATCATTAGCAAACAAATTCTAAAGTGACCGTTTTGTATGGGAACTTTAACTCATCCTGAAGTCCCAAGAAAATAGAAAGACGACACACCTGACGAACTCTTTGAATATCAATATGGATATCGTCAGATGACAATCGACAGATTTGAAGATGGAATACAATAGGCATTGTTGAATCAAAGTCCATTGGAAAAATGGGTCGTCCACTTACTCTTTTAGTTATTTTATTTTCGTTTTTCCACTAAACTTTCATATTCATCAAATTTTCACCATTAATCTTTCTTTATTCGATTAGCCATGCTAGCCTTCCTTTTGTTGCACAGGGATCTCAACAAGATACGTCTGGACTTAAAAATCTGGACCATTCAGATTCGACAACATAAGTTGACTAATAGTCAACTCTAGTTATTATTGTGTTACACTATCAGGATAGTTATCTTTTTCAATATGGGCTCACCGCTCACATGCAACTTATTATTGTTCATGCAAATACATAAGTATGTTATATCAACTAGGTTAAACCCGCGCTACGCCGCGGGTATTTTTTATTTTTGTTATTTCATATAAATACAAGTTATAAACTTGTAATTGATCTCTATATTACATGAAACTTTATGGTTGATAATATAGTTGCTTTTATCGGCACAACCGAACCAAAGCTAAATATCCGTAAAATCATTATATACTATGACTACTCATATAAGTAGTTTATCACTTTCAGAACCGTTCAATATTTGTTATTGAATTAAAATTTTCATTATGCAAAGACTACATAAAATTTTGGTTACTGTGAAATAGAACTAACACATGCCAATTATGAAGTTATTTATATCTTATTTTATACCTCACATAATTAATTACATTCCGCTTAGTCTATAGTTCTTATTTTCCTACCAAAAAAAACCTATATATCATATTTATGCATTAATTAACTTATATATGATATATATATTGAAAACTACCCTATGCTTTTTTCTTCTAAACTATACTTTTTTCCTTTTTTGTGAAAATTTTATAAACTCACTTTCTATTGTTGTAAAAAACAAGTTTTGTCCGTCTTCACTTCAAAATTACATTACATATTTAATTAAAAACAAAAAATATAAATTGTATTTTCATGATTTAGATTACCATTTAAAAAAAATATTTAGAAGGAAAAAACATTAGGTTTTTAAAAAAAAAATTGTTGATAGTTTATTAAATAAATCTTCTTGGACCAAAATGGTTGTCTAGAGTTTTAATAACTCATTTACATTGTAAATATTGATAGGTTGAATTTTTTTTCAGTTTTGGTATTAAAAGATAAGTTTCATAGAGTCAATTAGATCAGTTGATTAGATAGAGGGTTTAAGAGTAACCACAAAAGAGAACACATAAACTTCAAGAAAACAACTACATTTAGTAATAATGAAGCAAAGTCCACTTATGATAGCACTTGACATTTATGTCCCTGTGGAAGAATTAGAAGCATTATTCTTCAAACTTTAGAATCGTTCCCTTGTACAAATCAGAGCCTTCACTGTCGTACTCATCCATCTCCCTTGCTATTTCCTACACAGAAAAAAAAAAAAAAAAATCAATACAGAACAATTATTTTGAAAACAAAACCCAGTTTGATAAGAAGCACACAAACAACAGAACCCAAAGAGGACGAGAACATGATTTGAGTAATAACAAACAAAACTTGGATGGAAAGTTAAAAAAAAATTGGGCTAGAAAGTAAGTTAGAGAAGATAACATATAAAAGTAATCCTAATAGCCATTTGTTACAATTAACCAATAAAAATTCTGCTTTTTAGATGATTACCCCTCATTGAATCGACTTATGGACAAGATATTATGTCATTTACAAATTATGCTATAATCTAATGCAATTTAATAAATGATAAGATCTAATTTCCTCCGAAGCCTCTTGTCAAACTTAGCTGCATAAACACGGTAAACCGGAGTAAAACAACAGTACCTCTGAAACCCAATGTCCCAATATCATAGCAACTTTTCGGTGGATGATACGCCTATTTGGATGGTCATTTGAGAGCTCAAGGGATAGAGCACCATTAAACCTGCACACAAATTATCCGATCATTAAGAAGGACACAGTAATTACTTAACTAATCAAAATCTTCTGTCACATTCTGCTGGCTGGCAATATGAAGGTTCAAGACACAACAACGTTAATCGCTTCTATAGGGTTTTAATATTTCTTTTGGAATAGTAAATATTGACAGGTAAGCAGAAAATAAGCTTAGTTGTATTAATTTAAATGTTTTTATTGGTTAGAAATTTTAATTGAGGTGTCAACACCAGCTTCAATGTTGAGGCTGATGTGTCACACCAGGAATGCAACGCATTCAACTTTTATTGTATTGATTAACCAACAAATAAGTGCTAATAAAAGAGAAATTTATGTTGCTAGAAAATTTATTTTGTTCTTATTCTCCTGATGTTTGGTGCATCGAATTGAATTCTGGGAAGACTTCATGGAGGCCCGACAACTTATCCACCCATTCATTCAATTAGTGACCATTTTGGTCAAATCCATCAATTTTTCTTTACTGAGGGTCCGAATGGTGACCACGTATTTGGTTATGCGGGGAAAGCGGTTTTAGAGTGCGGTACGGATCAACTGCGGTACATGCGGTTTGCGGGACAAGTGCGGTTTATACAAAATAAGCGGTACATAATAAAATTTGATTGGTGATAAAGCTATTTGCGGTTTACAGTAGAATATTTGAATGGTAAAAATGCAATAAGCGATATAAATTACAAATTATAAATAAAATTATCAGAGTATGTTTATCTATTTACAAATGAAATATATACCCTATTATTGTAATAAAATTTTGAATTAAGAAAATATAGATTAATTAAACTATTAGTACATAAGAAAATAGTATATGAAATTTTTTATGATTTCATTGTACATGTGATTTTTTGAAAGATAAGTATAATATATATAGCAAATATTAGTGAAGTAAAAAAATAAAATGAAAATTTCAATTGACTAACTTTTTATTTTCTTTTCCTTAAATCTGTTTTTTCATAAAAACTCATTATTTTATAACTTATGAAAAATTAATGAAGTAATTATAATCTTTCAAAACACATATAAATATTTTATATATATGTATATATTTTATTATTATAACAATAATTGTATGAATAAATTAGTAAAAATATAAATAATTAATATAATTATGATTTCTTACTTTGTGTTAATAAAAAATATTTGGAAACTTAGAAAAAAATAATTAGTTAATGTGTTGATTACTTAGCTTTCTTTCACACAACATAAATATATTATATATTAAAAATATATATTACTGTTGTATGTGCGTTTTTTCTCCAAAAACGCTGGGTAATAGGTGGATGAACAAATGATAGTGGTCCATGAGTTAATATTCAGTCTCAAAAACCGCAAACATTTTTCTGTTTCTCTTTCTTCAGAAAACGCAAATAACCAAAAACTTTATGAATGGTGAATAATATTATTTTGGTAAAAACGCACTTTGAAATCCGCGTTATTAATGTCTCCATTCAGGGCCTGAGTGTGCTAGACATTCGTGCGATTGTCTATGGTGTAACAACAAGTAAAGTTTTATTTTGGCCAAATCACACTACAACAAAGTTCAAATTGAGTTTATTTTAGGATTTTTACTATAGGTTTTGATAAACATAGAAAAAAAAAAAAAAAAAAAGAGAGAGTAGAACTTTGAAATTCCTATTTGTACTGTTTTTTAACTTTATTTTATTCGACTTGAGAACAATTCAGCTTTATTCTTCACCAATACTATTTTTATTTAATTGGTTAAATAAGTTTTTAGTAATCAATGTCATATTCTTCTTGGTCTATGCTCGGAAGACGTCAACGAGGATATTTGGTTCCCTAAAGAAGAAACCTCCACTTTTATGAAAAAAATATTTCCCATGTGACACATTCATTGATATGTAAAAAGCTGTTTTATGTGAATTTATATGATTGTGAAAAAAAAAATTATAGTTTTACTTTAGATAACAATGTAAACTCTATGGACTATGGTTCATTGCGTCAAGTCAACTATGAATGGATTGGCCAAGTATAAAACTAATTTATGATTAGATTTTAAGTTCACACTACTTAACATTTTTTTTTACTTTCCCGTTGTTGAACTCTTTTCTGTCTGTATATTTTTTTTTTTTACTTTTCTTAACTCAGTAATTTAGTAGAGATTTGAAAATACTTTGCTAAGAAACTATTTAGCCTTAGCAAAAAATGGATAATATAAGTGTCTAGTGCTAATTAATGAAAAACATAATATAAATAAAGTTTCTAAAGTTCAATGATCATCTTCTGAAATGTTGCTATCTACACAATGAGCGTGAAATAGTATGGTCCACACTAGGACATCTTTACATACCAAAAAAAATATAATCGCTGCCCTAAATTATTTTAGAATAGTTTCCACTTACAAATGAGTTTTGTCACCTAAAACAGAAATTGATATGTCAAGAAACCTCGTCAATAATTCCGTCTCTCAATTTATCTAGCTTGAACATCATCCGCTAATTTAAAATTTTATCAATCGGAAATAGATATAGACTTAAGTCCTAATTTTAATCGTTCAGCTTCTATATATATGTTATACTATTGATTGTATCAAGTGAAAGTGGTGTCTCGAAACAATACCTAGATGAATTAAGTTCTTTCATTTTTAGTAATTTTTAAAAATATTGTATTCCGATCCATAATTTTTCCTGAACTAGAATCATAAGGAAATGATGCTTTTACCGAGTAACTATTTTTCCTTAATACCGTAAGAAGTTTTAATTGAACTTACACCATAATAAATGTTCATAAAAATACAGAAATTCAACGCCAATCAAACTAATGAGTGACAAAAGTATACTACCAGAGCGAGAAAACAATGCTATTGTTATAAATGAAGTTACTTTATAAATGTGAATTATGTGCATGACTTGACGACTATTCACAGAAAACAAAAAGGTATCGAAAAAGAAGAAGAAGAAAAAAAATTATTCCAATCAGTGAGAGATCTACAAAGGAAAGATTCTCATTCGCACCAATTGCTGGAGAAGAAAAAAGTAAAACTTTTATAATATTCTATGAATTATTTTGGTTGATGTTCCCTTACCAAAAAAAAAAACCAGTATTCAGTACTAAAATGTCTGGCATATATAATCGTATAGAAGATAAGTAGTTGTCGAAATTTCATAGGGCAATGGCTTAAACGAGTGAGACATTGACACCTAGCTCATCCACATCTATGTGGGTTCACAAATGTGACGTTTGTTTTCTTTCTTATGTGAATCATGTAAATGCTATAAAGTTAATTTTGTTATACATGAGCGATTACATGTTATAAAGTACCAAAATTCTTGAAAATTATGATATTCGGATGGGTTCGGTAGTGACAATTGTTTCTAAGTCCACGAATACACGTTTTGAGTTTGAGCTATTTAGTCCGAAGGTTATCTCCACTAATTTACTCGAAGGTATGCGTCAAAACTTTTGCAGAATCAATTTTTTTTGAGAAGCATGCTCACGCAAATAGCCAATCCAAGTGATAGCAACAACACAAAATCATGTGGAGAATGATGATGACGACGCATATGGATTTGCAAATATTTGGTAATCTCCAAAATATTGTGGAGAATGGAGGAAAAGAAACATAATATTTTAGAAATCAATAAAGAGAAAGAAAGGGATATAGAGAAAGTGATGAAAGGTTAAGTATGTGGTGAAAAAATAGGGTTCCTTCTTCTCATTTGTCTCTGTCAAACTTTATGATGCAAAGCGACCTTTCTTTTCTTTTTCTTTTCATTTTTCTTTTATTGTCATCGTTTAGTGTCACTTTCCTTTTATTAATTTCATAAAGTCGTATGATCGTATCCATTGTTTTTTTATTTTGCTCCGACAAGACCGACACTGATCTTTCTATACCTTTCGGTAATAAATGTTATAGGATTCCTTTTTCAGATAACATCATTAGTATTTGTTATTTTATTTTTGTTAACATAATACAACGATCAATTGACTTCCTAAAAGTTATGGTCGAGGTTGGGGAATAAAAGATATGGTCTAGCTACCCTCCAATATATACCGTCGCTAACTACGTACTGATGAAGTCAGGTTTAAAACTTGATGATGATGACATATATATATATTAGGTTATATCTGTTACTTATACGGATATAAATACTTCAGATAATTTCTGAAGAAACCAGCTAGTATGAAGTCCATGCACTGCGGTGATAGAATTGTGTATTTGATTTCACCATTTTGGTCGTCCAAATATTTGCTTACATATCGAAAACATATACCAAGTATAGTCAAGACCAAAAATCAAACGCCTTACAAAGGAGAGTCACATATACCGCATAGATAGCGTGGAGATAAATAACACCGAGCGAGAGGCATTGAGTCCAAAAGAAATTAAAACTGTTGTAGCGCTAGTGTATAATGGTGCTAACTATATTACAAAATAGCCACATCGTAGAGATACGAGTATTTTGTACATCATCAGTATTCCTATCAACGAGAGATATTTTCTTCAGGAGTATTTTAAAGATATTTAACATGTGGTTGTGGTTTGTAATAAAATAAAATCAAATAAAAAAATCGAATGCTTGGAAAATAATTTGACTTATACACGGCAGCAAAAGAAAGAAGAATGATCTCTAAAGACAAGCAACAAAAGAATCTGAAGTAGAAGTGATCCACCCAAACCCACCTGTTTCTGTTCCTGTTCCTGTTCTTGTGTTCCTGTTCGATTCCAAACTCTCACTTTCTCTGCCCCCTCGTGTGTGGGTCCCACCATTGTTTTGTACTTCCTCAATGGGTCCCACATTTGTGTCCACTCAACCAACAACAGTGTGTGTAATCCTCCTTCGTTAAATAAAATTATATTTTCCCCCCGTTACACATTTTTCTTGTTACATACAAACATCTACTGAAAATAGTAAAATAATTTAAGCTTTTTTTCCTTCTTTGAAAATATTTGTGTGATTTTTATATATGGTCGCCGGAGATGCCAACGGCCGTGAACGTAGCGAAACAATGCTTAACAGCGGAAGCAGCCTACGCGTTAGAAGAAGCTGTCAACGTCGCACGTCGAAGAGGACACTCGCAAACGACGTCGCTTCACGCTATCTCAGCTTTACTCTCTCTACCAACCTCAGCTTTACGCGACGCATGCGCTCGTGTTCGTAACTCTGCTTACTCCCCTCGTCTTCAATTCAAAGCTTTGGATCTTTGCTTAAGCGTTTCTTTAGACCGGATCCAATCCGGTCAACAGCTCGGATCCGATGATCCGCCACCTGTTTCTAACTCCCTCATGGCTGCGATCAAACGATCTCAAGCTCACCAGCGTCGTCTGCCTGAGAATTTTAGGATCTATCAAGAAATGTCGCAGAGTGCTCAGAATCAAAACTCTGTTTCTTGTGTTAAAGTTGAGCTTCGTCAGCTGATTCTTTCGATCTTGGATGATCCGGTTGTGAGTCGGGTTTTCGGTGAAGCGGGTTTTAGGAGCTCCGAGTTGAAGCTTTCGATCATTCGCCCTGTTCCTCATCTTCTACGCTATTCATCGCAGCAGCCTCTGTTTCTCTGTAACGTAACCGGGAATAATCCTGAACCGAACTCGGTTCGATGGGGTTTTAACGTACCAAACCGGAATTTTAACGGAGATTCTGATTACCGGAGGATAAGCGCGGTTTTCGTGAGGGAAAAAGGGAGGAATCCTGTGCTTGTTGGTGTATCGGCTTACGGTGTACTAACCGGTTATTTAAACTCGTTTGAGAAAAACCAAACCGGCGGGATGATTCTACCGTCGAAGCTTCACGGTCTAACCGCGGTTAACATCGGTTCAGAAATGTCCGATCAAATCGTTGTTAAATTCGATAAAACCTACATCGATACGAGGTTTCACGATCTTGGGAAGCTTGCGGAGCAAGGTTCAGGGCCAGGGTTAGTCTTGAACTACGGAGATCTTAGGGTATTCACCGACGGCGAAGGAAACGTATCGGCGGCGAGTTACATCGTGAGTTGCGTTTCGGAGCTGTTACGTAGACACGGGAGAAGAGTTTGGTTGATCGGAGCGACTACGAGCGACGAAGTTTACGAGAAGATGGTGAGGAAGTTTCCAAACGTGGAGAAAGATTGGGATTTGCAGTTACTCACCATCACTTCTCTTAGACCTTGTTTGCCTCACAACAAGTCCAGGTTCTTATCTCTCTCTCTCGCTTCGTTCAGATTCTTAAACGCTTTGATCGCTTTTTTAGATAAAGTTTTGTATCACGATTTGAAATTGGCGCGTTCAGTCTACATAAGGGGTAGATGTAACAGGTACACAATATTTTAGCCTAAGAGTTTTAGCAATTTTATTGTCTTCTACTAATACAGCATCAATAGCATTTGAATACATGTCTGACCTAATTATAGCTTATAGAGAAACGATGGTTGAACAAGTAAAATATTTTAAAGCAGAACAACGGCATAAATCTAAAGCAGTGTCACTTAAATGTAGAAACATTGAATTGATGTACAATTTGTGACTTTTAGATTCCTGTATAGAGAAACAGAACAACGGCATAAATTTAAAGCAGTGTCACTTAAATGTAGAAACAGAGAATTGATGTACAATTTGTGACTTTTAGATTCCTGTATGGCACTAACTTTAATGCGTGTTTCTTTGTGTGTGCAGTTTGATGGGATCATTTATTCCATTTGGTGGATTCTTTTCAACTCCTTCTGACATGAAACTGCCCTTCTCCGGTTTCAACAAGGACATAACCGGACCAGTGTCTTCAATATCCGATCAGACTCAATCTACTTTGCCGCCTTGGTTACAAATGACCAAAAGAACTGATTTAAACCAAAAATCTGGTGCCAAGGTCGGTTTATTTTATCTTCTCCTAATTTGTTTATCTCCCATAATCGTGAAAGTATGTTTCTTGGATGACAAGTTCGCTTGGCGGAGTGTATAATTCCATTACGTTATGTTAATTGCAATGTGTCTTTACATCTCCTTAGTGCAGACCAAAGAAGGGTTGGAATCAGTTTGTGAAAATAAGTCCACGAGCAGTGCTTCTGCATCGACAGGTTCAGCTAAATCGGTCACTACTGATCTGAATCTGAGGATATGTTCAGTCACTGCAGGATCCGGTCTCAAGAAGCATTTGGAGAGAGACTTTTCTCAGGCGCCACAATCTGTGACTGTGTCCTCCTCTTGCTTGGACAATCCAAGGGACCTTACGGCAGAGAGCTTCAAGATTATTTACAGAAGATTAACGGATAGGGTTTCAGGACAAGATGAGGCTGCTAGAGTGATCAGCTGTGCATTGTCACAACCGCCTAAGAGTGCCACTCGTAGAGATGTTTGGCTCAATTTGGTCGGGCCTGATACTGTAGGCAAGAGGAGAATGTCGCTTGTCCTTGCTGAGATTGTGTATCAAAGCGAACACAGATTTATGGCCGTTGATCTTGGTGCCGCGGAGCATGGAATTAGCGGTTGTGATGATGATGCGATGCGGTTGAGAGGAAAGACTATGGTGGATCATATCTTTGAAGTCATGTGTAGGAATCCTTTCTGTGTGGTTTTCCTTGAGAACATTGAGAAAGCGGACGAGAAGCTGCAGATAAGCTTGTCAAAGGCAATCGAAACCGGGAAGTTTATGGATTCACACGGGAGAGAAGTCGGTATTGGAAACACCATGTTTGTTATGACGTCAACTTCACAAGGTTCCGGAACAACATCATCTTACTCTGAAGAGAAATTATTGAGAGCCAGAGGAAGGCAAGTGGAGATATGGATTGAAACTGTATCTAGCTTACCAATTGTGAGATCGGTTTCAGGCTCAACCTCAGGGAACAAAAGGAAGCTGATGGAGAAGAAAAAAACTACGGAGACAGTAAAACGGTTGAACAGAACATCTAATGGAGTTCTTGATCTGAACCTTCCGGCTCAAGAAACCGAGATCGAGGAAAATTATCATTGTGAAGAGAACTCAAACGTTTGGTTAATGAACTTGAAGAATCATGAACGTCTCATTGAGGTTCCTTTCAAGCCTTTTGATTTTGAAGGACTAGCTGAAAAAATCAAAAAGAGTGTAAAAGAAGTTTTCGACAAGTGCGTGAGATCGGATTGCTTGCTGGAGGTTGACCCTAAGATCATAGAACGATTGCTAGCGGCTGTTTATTTCTCTGACAGTAGAAAAGATATCATCAAAGAGTTGATGGAGAAAGTAATGAGTCGAGTGTTCTTGAAACTTAAAGAAAGGTATGAAATCACTACTAGTTGTGTAGTAAAATTAGTTGGTCGGGATCTTGACATTTTTCGTGATGATCAAATGGATTTGTTCTTTGTAAAATCTCAGTAGATTAAAGATAGCTTTATATGGAAAGTGTATCATATATAAGGTAGAGTTATAGTAATAGGTGTTATTGTTCTTTTGTGTTTGCTATACTATTATAATGTGTGTGTTCATGTAGTTGTGAGTGGATCTTTCTCCTTGTTTATATGTATAAGCTTATGTAAATGAATTAGTTATTTACATTTTATTTTATTTCAATTTTCCCTGTTTTAATCAAATCGACTGCGTCTAGTGAATAACGTCATTATTAATAAAATATGTTAACTGTTTTTAATTTCTATGATTTGGGTTGAATAATGATAACTCAAAGTCAGTCTTCCAAGTTCCATATCTTTTAATGTCATCGTACATGTACGCACTCGATGACTCGGCCCACATTCTGATGCAATTTGCTGACGTGTTTTGGGAAATAGTTTGAGAGGCAAACACATAAAATTATCTTACTATAAAAAGGTACTATAATAATAAGTTGACCATATAAGCAAAGCACCAAAATTGACCAGAAGGAGCGTAGTCTTAGTTTTTCAGCATATCTATGACTCAACTTGCTTAATAATTCTTCGTGGAAAAAAAAATTAAACACATTATTAGTATATAGAGGCTATCTAATTGGCATTATGATTTAATGCTGATTATAATTGAAAACTATCAGCCTGTTTTAAGGTAATTATGTGTTATGATGGGTACTTATGACTTATAGACAATAGACTTAGGTTATTAAAAATGCATAAACTATATGTTATTTGTATGGACCCGTTATTTGTATGTATGTATGTATGTATGTTTATGTTTATGTAACTAATGACAAGTGCAATTTCTTATAAGTTAGTGATTTAGACTTCGTAATACGTTGGTATGTGTGGAGTAGTAGTAGTATAAATGAGTTCACAAAATAGCAAATTTGTGATGTGTGATTGGAGTAGGAAAAATAGCAAATGAATACACTCACGGAAGATAGAAGAATCATATAGAAAAGTAAAGAATAATAATGATGAGTAAGTCAAATGATGAAAATCGAACGGACTAATCCATTAATGTTTTGTGTGACTGAAAATTATTTTTTTTAAAAAGAAAAAAAAAGGAGAAATATAAGGGAATATAAATTATAATATTTCTGTAAAAGTTAAAGGTTTAGTTTTAGAGATTAACAAAACAATTAAGGAAAATGGAAAAAAAGTGGAAGCGGGCGGCCAAGTGAAGACATTCTCTGTCGCCCACCCAAACACCATAAGAAGATAGAAGGCGTGTCTCACTTTCTCTCTTTCTTCACGCGCATCCTCTTGTGCGTGCGTGTTTTATCACTCTCTTTATCCTAATCACTCCATTACAACTACCTAATTAAGTTAATCGCAAACCTTTTTAAGATAAGCTTATCTATATGATCGTTGAGATAAAAGTTTGGTCTCTATTTATTGATTGGTTACTACTATCTATGTAGGTTTTGATTTCGTATCAATCATATGAAGTATGGATGTATTTATTGTTTGAACACTTATACCAAACAAAACAAAGAAAAGGATTGTTTTAATAGATCATGGAATTATGTGTTTAAGAATTAAGATTGTTTGTGTTTTGTAGTGATGCTTTAGAAAAAGAGTAGACTTCCAAAGTAGCCAAACGTGCTAATGAAAGCGCGTACTAAACTGAAGACACTCACACACACGGTTGTAGAATGGTTACCTGCTAAGTGCTAAGTCGGTCGATTTGATCGATGGTAGGGTCCTTTACACATCCCCAACTCCATTTTACCACTATATCAACCCACACATATATATTATGATTTCTCTTTTTCTTTTTTTAATCTTTTATAGATTTTTAATATCTTAGGATATATGTTGGAACTTAGAAATACAAGTATTTCTTTACATCTCAGGATCTTTGCCCCATACCAATCATGCATTTTATATAAAAACATCATGCAGACGAAAAATATAAAGTACTGTAGATCTGGTCAGATGTTCAAAATTTATTGTCTTTTGAAGTTTAAACTACCTTGTCCAGATAATACATAACTAGGATGTTAACAATATATAGAGGATCTCCTGAATACTAATCCCTTTCGGATGGGTAAGCTAATCCCTTTTTGAGTTAATTTTTCTTCTTGGTATAATTGAAACAAAAGTTTAGTTCTTTTGTTAAATAATCAAAACATAGTAATTGATTAGGAATTTAGAAGTAGGTCCTATAACTCGTAAAGAGCCAACAATGGTTTCGGTTATAACAAAAACAAATTGATACATTATCCTTTATATCTAGAAACTTTAAACCAAAAAAACAAACTGTTATCTAGAAACAATAAATAACATCCCCCGGAATTAGACTTTTTCTTACATAAGTGAAATATACATTATTGTTTATATTTCCTTCCATTCAAAGGACCTTGCTTTTTTTTTTTTTAATTCATTATAAAAAAAAAGACACTTTGAAAAAATCAATGAGATAGGAAGATTGATATTATTATATTACTTTATATTTTTTAAAAAGAAGATATTATAATAATTAATAATTATTATATTAAAAAAGACAAACAAAAAAGAATAGAGTAAAATAAGAGTCAGCAAAACAGCGACGTTCCTTTACCTTTTAAAAGTTTCCAGTTTTGACTTTTGACCTAAACCATTTTCCTAAGAAGAAGAAAACAAAACAAAACAAATGCAATTGAAAGAAAAAATCTATATAATAAAAAAGAAAGAAGAAGAAGAAGACCAAAGAGAAAGGTAGACGAAACAAAGAGCGCACCTTCCTCCTCTCCTTCTTCGTAAAAAAATCCAAGTTCCCCTTTTAAAAGGGAGCCTCTCATTTCTCATTTCTCATTTCATTCTTCTTCTCAAAAACCCAACCAACCACTTCTCTCTCTACTTCTCCTCAAAACCTCCAAAGTTTCAATCTTTCAAAATCCAAAGCTTTATCTTCTTTTATAGGTATGTCTTGATTCTTTTCTCTGTTCTTTGAAAAGAAAAAAAAAATCAAATCTTTTATGGTTTTAATGGCTTTGATCTTGACCTTTTTTATTGTCTTTCCCTCAATTGAATATAGAAACGGTCGTGTAATTTATATTCATTACTAACTTTGCTTAATTTGAAGAATGATTCTTGTGTATAAACAAGAATCTTGTTATTGAAAAACAAAAAAAAAAATTGAAACTTTGAATTAAAAAACTCATCTTTTTTTTCTTCTTCTTCTTACGCAGATGTGTGGTGCAAAGAGCAACCTTTGCTCTTCTAAAACCCTAACTGAAGTCGAATTCATGAGGCACAAATCTGAAGAAGAAGCTACCACCATCATGTCTCTCCTCGAATTCGCCGCCTGCGACGATCTTTCATCGTTCAAGAAAGAGATCGAAGAGAAGGAGATCGACGAGGCAGGGTTATGGTACTGTAGACGGGTCGGATCGAAGAAGATGGGATTCGAAGAGAGAACACCTCTCATGGTTGCTGCTATGTATGGAAGCATGGAAGTGTTGAGTTACATAATCGCCACTGGTAAATCTGATGTGAACAGAGTTTGTAGTGACGAGAAAGTCACTGCTCTTCACTGTGCAGTTTCTGGCTGTTCTGTCTCTATCGTTGAGATCATCAAGATCTTGCTTGATGCTTCTGCTTCGCCTAATTGTGTTGATGCTAATGGGAATAAACCGGTTGATTTGTTGGTTAAAGCTTCTCGGTTTGTTCCTAACCAGAGTAGAAAGGCGGTTGAGGTTTTGCTAACCGGGAGTTATGATGGTTTGATGGGAGATGAGGAGGAGGGGGAAGTGAAGAGTGTTGTGACTAAGTATCCAGCTGATGCGTCGCTTCCTGATATTAACGAAGGTGTTTATGGAACTGATGAGTTTAGGATGTTTAGCTTTAAGGTTAAGCCGTGTTCTAGGGCTTATTCTCATGATTGGACTGAGTGTCCTTTTGTTCATCCTGGTGAGAACGCTAGGAGGAGAGATCCGAGGAAGTATCCTTACACTTGTGTGCCTTGTCCTGAGTTTCGTAAAGGTTCTTGTCCTAAAGGAGATTCCTGTGAGTATGCGCACGGTGTTTTCGAGTCTTGGCTTCATCCGGCTCAGTATAGGACTAGGCTTTGTAAAGATGAGACAGGTTGTGCAAGGAGGGTTTGTTTCTTTGCTCATAGACGTGATGAGTTAAGACCTGTTAATGCTTCAACTGGCTCTGCGATGGTTTCACCGAGGTCGTCTAACCAGTCTCCTGAGATGCCGGTTATGTCTCCTTTGGCACTTGGATCATCGCCAATGAACTCTCCTATGGCTAGTGGTGGTGTTCCTTTGTCTCCAAGAAATGGTGGGTTATGGCAGAACAGAGTTACTAGCCTTACACCACCACCGTTGCAGCTTAATGGCAGCAGATTGAAGTCGACTTTGAGTGCTAGAGATATGGATATAGAGATGGAACTTAGGTTTCGCGGTTTGGATAACCGCAGACTTGGTGATCTCAAGCCATCCAACCTCGAAGAGACTTTCGGATCATACGATTCATCTGCTGTGATGCAACTTCAGTCACCGAGCAGACACTCTCAGATGAATCACTATCATCCGTCTTCCCCTGTGAGGCAGCAGCCGCCACCTCACGGATTCGAATCTTCAGCAGCTATGGCAGCTGCAGTGATGAACGCAAGAACCTCAGCGTTTGCGAAACGCAGCTTGAGTTTCAAGCCAGCTCCAGTAGCTGCTTCTAATGTCTCGGATTGGGGATCACCAAACGGGAAGCTCGAGTGGGGAATGCAAAGAGATGAGCTGAACAAGTTGAGGAGAAGCGCATCCTTTGGCATTCACGGAAACAACAACAACAACTGTGTGTCACGCCCTGCGAGAGACTACAGCGACGAGCCAGATGTGTCGTGGGTGAACTCACTGGTGAAAGAGAATGCACCAGAGAGAGCCTTCGGGTTGAACGAGAGGGTTGGGAACACGGTGAACGGTGCAGCAGGTAGAGACACATTTAAGCTGCCGTCGTGGGCAGAGCAAATGTACATAGACCATGAGCAGCAGATTGTGGCATAAGTAAAGAAGCAGGGATGAAAAGATGGGATAAGATAAAAAAGCTGCTCTCTCTCTACACAGAATCTAACAAATCTCTGGCGATAATTCTTTGATTTGTGTTTGACCCATATAGTTTGGTAATAGTATATGTTCTTTTTTTCTTTGTCATTCTCTTGTCCTTTGTGGCACTATGTAATGATTAAAAGCAAAATAATTGTTGATGCATGAGTTCAAAATGTTCTTTGAATGTTCTTATTAAGCTTTGTAACTTCTGTGATATATCATAAACTTAGATGTAATCTTTTGAATGAAATTGAATAGTTCAAAGTGCTGCTGAGGCAAATAAGGCGGCGACCTATAGTAGAATTGGGATGCCAAAGCAACCATGTGATGTGACAATGTTGCATAAAATCCTTCATTTCTTGGTGTTATTATCGATGCGTATTTAATGCTAATCACCTATCATCGCGGTTACACATGAATTTTGAGAAATTACACTGTCACTTCCATTCTATTTGTCGGTTTTCAAAGTTCAAGACTCATTTGAACTAAATTGATAAAGAGACAAGTAACTAATATTAAGCTGCTTCTACATTTATTCTTTACAATTACTCCATAACTACTTTATTTTTTATTTTTCTTTGCAAAACTCCATAAATAGTCTAGTCTATGATTATGAAGAGAATTTACATTTTAAAATAAAAAAAGGAAAAGTATAAGAAATTTGGTGTCCACTAACCAATAAAGCTATAAGACAAAACTAATCCAAATCCACCAATACTGAAGTTGTTTAGATCCTTTAATAATCCCAATCTTCTTTTCTCTCCTATATGATTACTCTCTCTATGTCTCTCTCCTTCGTGTTCTCTCTCCGAGCCACATACCGACACTTGCATAACTGTTGACCCAAGTCCCAAGTCCCTTCTTCTTTCTTCTTTTATCAAATCATGCAACCTTCAAGAACAAGAGTTCCATTTTTCGAAACAGAAGCGATCATGAAGCAGACAAAGAAGAGTAGCAATCTCTCAATCTTCGTAATCGTCTTCTTCCTTCTCCTCTTCGGGATCTTCATGTACAATGACAACCTCAAATCCTCTTTTGCTGACTTCTCTTTCTCAACAACAACCTCCACGAGACTAAAGAATGTTCAAGAATCAATCAAGAACGTGCCACTAGAGGAGTGCGATCTCTTCACCGGTGAGTGGGTGTTCGACAACAAGACGCATCCATTGTACAAAGAGGAAGAGTGTGAGTTCTTGACGGAGCAAGTGACTTGCTTAAGAAACGGAAGGAAAGATTCTTTGTATCAGAACTGGAGATGGCAACCTAGAGACTGTTCTTTACCAAAGTATAGTTTCAAGATGCTCTGTTTGATTAATTTTTCTGGTTTGATCGATTTGTTTTTTTTTCAATAATTGTGTGTGTTTTATGATTGGTTTGATTGAAAGATTCAATGCAAAAGTGTTGCTAGAGAAGCTGAGGAACAAGAGGTTGATGTTTGTCGGTGACTCGCTTAACCGGAATCAATGGGAATCAATGGTTTGTTTGGTTCAATCAGTGATTCCTCCCGGTAGAAAAAGCTTAAACCGGACCGGTTCTCTCACAGTTTTCCAAATCCAGGTAAATCCTAATTAATATATATACACTTGTGTGACACTGACGCATGACATTATTTTACAATTTTCTTACTTTTTTGGGGATATGCAAAACTGAATATTTTTTATGTATAAAAAATTAGGACTATAACGCAACGGTGGAGTTTTATTGGGCGCCATTTTTGGTGGAATCGAAT
Source organism: Camelina hispida (assembly GCA_023657505.1). Classification (NCBI taxonomy): domain Eukaryota; kingdom Viridiplantae; phylum Streptophyta; class Magnoliopsida; order Brassicales; family Brassicaceae; genus Camelina; species Camelina hispida. The sequence continues at coordinate 4,582,791 of CP094634.1, read as the reverse complement.
TCAGACGATCCGAAGGTGCACAGTGTTATCGACCGTGTAATAATGCCTGAGTCTATCGAGAAGCATGGAGTCAACTGGAAAGGCGTTGACTTTCTTGTCTTCAATAGTTACATTTGGTGGATGAACACTGTCTCCATCAAAGTTCTGTAAGTAGTAGTATACTATACACTAAATAATACACACACACACTTGATGTAATGAATGGCTGAGGATTGAAGATTGTGGTGATGAAAACAGACGTGGATCGTTCGATGATGGGGACACAGAGTATGATGAGATCAAACGGCCAATAGCCTACAAGAGGATGTTGAGGACATTTAGAAATTGGGTGGACCATAACATTGATCCTTTAAGTACAACTGTTTTCTTCATGAGCATGTCTCCTCTTCATATCAAGTAATCACTTTCTCCCATCCACAAAAACTCCTTTTTTTTTATCTAATAATGTTTATATTTGATTGTTATTTGTGTTCTTTTTGTTAGGAGCTTAGATTGGAATAATCCTGAGGGTATAAAGTGTGCTTTAGAGACAACACCAATCTCAAACATGTCTTTCATCGTAAACACGGACTACCTTCAGTTTTCTGAAGTGGGGACAGATTACAGACTGTTTGCGGCTGTGGAAAACGTCACACGGTCTCTCAAAGTTCCAATTCATTTCCTCAACATCACTGCATTGTCCGAGTATCGTAAAGATGCACATACTTCGGTTTACACGATCAAGCAAGGTAAATTGCTGACGAGGGAGCAGCAAGCCGATCCAGACAATTTTGCTGATTGCATCCATTGGTGCTTACCGGGTCTCCCTGATACTTGGAATGAGTTTCTATATACACACATTGTTTTTCAAAGATGAAAATTTTTTGGATTCTTTGAGTCTCTCTTTTTTTTTTTTTTGGTTATTTCGAAATTCTTGTGATGTATATAGTGAGAGCCAAGTGTGCTATATAGATTGTTTTGTGTATTAGGCTAAATTTTTTGTTGAATAAAAGTGTACATTTACACAGGGAAACATAAATATTATAGTTACAATACATGACAAGATTAGTAGGTGTGTTTTATCAGCTCCATGATTGTAAAATATGTTGAATTAGTTGAAGTTAATAAACCAACTACGACCCAATATTCATAGTTGTTAAACCATTCTTCTCATATCTCCAGAAACAGAACGTAACGATATGAAACATTTCGATGGCAGAGCAAGGAAAGGTTACCTTCCTCTGCTCTACTTTGCAGTCATTCTTCTTCCTGTGTTCCTTCTGGGATACTATCTGTACAACGAGAAACAGCTGAGAATTGGCCAGTTTCAGGAGTTCAAGACACATAACCTGCAAGAACGCATCAGTCCACCACAACAAAGCAAAGAAGATAAAGACAAGAAGACTGATATGGTTCCATTAGAAATCTGTGATGTTTTCACAGGTAAATGGGTTCTTGATAACGTTACACATCCTTTATACAAAGAAGATGAATGTGAGTTTCTCTCAGAATGGGTGGCATGTACAAGAAACGGGAGGCCAGACTCTAAGTACCAGAAATGGAGATGGCAACCTCGAGATTGCTCTTTGCCAAGGTTAGTTCCAGCTTTCTGAGAACAAAGATAAGCAAAATGAGTAAACACTCTTATCTTTTTATTCGGGTTCTAGGTTTGATGGAAAGGTGCTGCTAGAGAAACTCAGGGGAAAGAAACTGATGTTCGTTGGTGATTCAATACATTACAATCAGTGGCAATCCATGGTTTGTATGGTCCAATCCGTGATTCCCTCAGGAAACAAGACCCTAAAACACACAGCACAAATGTCCATCTTCAACATAAAGGTCTTTAAGACTATAACTTATATGCACAGAAACATAATATTCCAAGAAGCAAAAGTCTTACCTTCTCTAGTAATTTGAATGAATGTGTAGGAGTACAATACAACCATAGCATTTTACTGGGCACCTTTCCTAGTTGAATCAAATGCTGATCCTCCAGACAAACGAGACGGGAAGACAGAACCAGTAATCATACCACAATCAATCTCGAAGCATGGCGAGAACTGGAAAGACGCAGACTACCTCGTATTCAACACATACATATGGTGGACTAGACATTCCAAGATCAAAACTCTGTAAGTGACAATAGTCTCTCACTCTCTCTACCATTCCAAATTTGCCAATCTTGATAAAAATCTTTCTACATTGATGCTGCTTAAAAGAAAACAAGGATCTTTCAGGAACAAGGACTCAAAAGAAGACTATGAAGAAACAGGAATCTATATTGGATACAAACAAGTATTATCAACATGGACAAACTGGCTAGAACAAAACATTAACACAAACCAAACATCTATCTTCTTTAGCAGCATGTCACCAACTCATATCAGGTACTACTACAAATCATCAAACCCACCCTCATAAATAAAAATCAAAACTTTGCAAAAAGACTGATCCTTTTTTTTTCAATTTACAAACAGGAGTTCAGATTGGGGATCCAATGAAGGAAGCAAATGTGAAAGAGAGACAGAACCAATACTAAACATGTCAATACCACCAATAGATGTTGGAACAAATCGAAGACTTTACGAAATCGCAGTGAACGCGACGAAATCAACAAAAGTGCCGATACGTTTCCTCAACGTGACGACGATGTCAGAGTATAGAAAAGATGGGCATACCTCATTTTACGGTTCTAGAACTGGGAAGGTCATAACAGCTGAGCAGAGATTGGATCCGAGAACTTTTGCTGATTGTTATCATTGGTGTCTTCCTGGGTTGCCTGATACGTGGAATGAGTTGCTCTCTCTGTATATCATCTACAAAAGTTGAATCTTTTTTTTCGATTGAATGTGAGAATTTGCTAAAAAGTTCCAAGCTTTTTCAGCTAACAAAAACACCAGATTCCGACAGAAGTAACCGGAGAAGATGGGAGAACGACGGCGAAGAGAGTGATTAAGAGACAACTCTCCGAACCGGTTAATTAATAACCGGTTTTAAATTAAATTAACAGGGATAACCGGTTTAGCTAAGTGAGACTGCTGATGAACCGGTCTAGTCTTTTCTACCAATTTCCTTTTTTTTTTCATACTACTTTGGTCGTCAGCAAACGTTATTGGAAAGTCAAAATTTGCGGTTAGATGCATTTAATATACCAAATTATAGAAACCGTTGTGTGTGATTTCTATAATGCCTTAAACCGTTAAGGAAAACAAAATGGAACGTTTCTTATTTTTTTTTGCTATAAAGAGAAGTGTTCTTAGACAAAAAGTTGTGACAATCTTCTTTATCCATTTAATAACATTGAAATATGACACTTATATTTAAAATTATTTCAATGCATATGGTCACCACAATTTGACAAATTCTAGTCGCGAATAGACTTTAACATATATATCAAAGAATTTGTTGTGTCTTTCTTTTTCTTCTAAATAGACTAAATTATTAGCTCAACTTGTTGTTTTCATTCGATTAATTCCCTCACTTCAACTCGCATTAGTACCCTATGTTTCGAGTATCCCACAATCTTTAACTTCTTATTAAAGACGAGACAAAACATTGGCTACCGGAAAACAAACGAAACAACTATTACGTAGACGAAAACATACACATGGTCAGCATCATACCGTAAAGAACTTACGTATGAAAGGAAACTAAACATAACGTACGTATAACTACATGGAAAGATTCTAAACCGGATTATAATATTACAACCGTGAGAAGCTTCGATTTATTTAGGTCTTGGTCCTGAATTTGGATTCGTCTATCTCGACTCCTTCATCCTCAGCGTTTTCTCCACCAGGCTTGTCTCCAGTGCTAAGACCGCCTTTGCGTCCCATCTCCTGATATCCTTCAGTTCCTAACTGCTCCTTCCGAGTCTGCCCTCCTCGGCTCCTCCCTTCATATATTAATAATATTACAAACATTAATATATATCATGACTATACTTCATATACATATATACAAAGCAACTATTAAAAATGGGGGAGGGAAACACCTTCAGCGAGATGTTGTTGAGCTTCGAAGCTTTTGCCTCCAGTGCCACCTGGTACGACAGTCTCTCCCTTCTTTGCCCTCTCGTCCAGTTGCTTCTTCTCTTGATGAGACGCCATTGCACTATACTTACTTAAAAACACAAGTTTATTTAAACGCTAGAAAAACCAAACAAACTCACAAGGACTTTGATGTTGATACGAAGAAGAGGCTTGAGGAGCTTGATCTATAAATAGGGCTTGGATTTTGATTTGGAGGTCGTTTTGCTTGTGTTGCAACGTAGATGTTCGACGTGGTGAATCAGGGACAATCGGTACGTCATACGTGTGCTCTTCTTCGCTGCTGACATGCCACGAATCTGTATTTAATAGCTGACGTATACTTTGAACGTGATAGTGCCGTGGTTCTTAGCCGCGTGGCGTATAACTATACCCCCGATGTTATTTTATTTATTCATATTCATAAATTCTTTCAATCATTTGACTATACTGTATGAAAGTAAATATGAGCACAGAGCAGCTGCAAAAGAACTTGATAACCTTCACGTATATGGACAGGACAATGAATGGGTTTCATGATTGGAACGCTGGGAGTCGATATTTGAATTTGTGCCTTGTGGTTAGGTGTATAAATATTTGTTGGTCAAAACTCGTTGACGTTAGGTGGTCCATTCATCATGTTCAGTTCCCGATCAAATTGATTAGATACGTTCATAGAGTTCAATCAAATTCATATGCAAATTTTCCCTTTTAAAAATAATAATTAAATTTGAAGGCGTAGTCTTATTTTTGAAAAAATAAATGAAAGAGAATATTTTTGTCAACTTCAAATGGGTTGAATCTTAATTCAAGATTTCTTAATCTTTGATTTTGCAACACCTTATTCCTTTCGGTCATTTTTGTTTAATAAGATGAACTTGCACGTGTAGAAGTTGATCCGAACCATGTAATCAATTTTCTAAGGAAATTTAAACATCTTGCTTGCAATAATAGCTAGTCAATAAACAATCGACCAATACTTTTTTTTTGTGCTTGTGTGTCTTCCACATTTAGAAATTATAATATGACTGCATACAGAAAAGAGTAAGGAACAACTTGTATTTAACTGATTTTCTGTGGCATTCCCTATTGCTTGTAGCATATTTTGATGTAAATTTAGCTTGTCTCAAACGGTTAACAATGTCAATTAGCTAAATGTTTTTAGTGTTGTATTGCCAAGTCAAAAAAAGGCCGACATGAGAGTGATTCTTATGAGGGAAGTTACTTGTGTTCCTATGACGAGTTAGGGTCAAATGTTCCCCCCACACCAAATCCATCTATACATCATTAATACAAACACACTTGCGTATGATATATGATGCTTTAAGTCGATTAAAAGAAAAGAACAATTGTTAATCCTCTTTCCTTAAAATGAATACAATACATTTTGCCAGGTCTACAGAAAATTATTGACTTTTTCTTATGACGTTGGAAAACTTTTCAGGGTGAATTAATATTACAACCTTCGTAATAAATTCACGAAGCAATTTTTGCAATAGACTAAAACAAACAAACTATTATGTCTATTTAAGTATCATTTTTATAAATACCAACACTCCTAAAAATGGATATAGATTTTCTTGATAAGGCATATGTTTCAACTCTTTGAAATCTATTGACTCGCACTCAGACATATAGTACCATCCTATCAAACGTTTTCGAACCATTAGTTTACTTATTCATATTTTTAAAAAAATTGAATTATGATCCATATATAGACTAACATTGACCAGATTATTATAAGTTTAATGGTTTCTACTTTCGAATTTAATTCAGTAATGAATGCAAAAATACTATATTAAGTTACAAGAGTCTAATAAATCTGATACATGCATAGTTTGATCAAAATTTTTTATCAAGACCAGAATTTTGACTAGTTCCCTCATTCTGAGTACTACTGGATCTTCGAAATATTTCACTTGACCGTAATAATTTTAAAATCAAGAAATGAGACACCGACGTCGTATTCAATGGACGGCAGCACAAAATATAGTTCACCACCACCATTTAAAGTATAAAATTTCACGTGATCGATCACCGAGTCCAACCTTCTCCTATTCAAATGTACACAAATCTCGTTAAGGCAATTTAATAAAAGCCAAAGAAAATGATAGAGAGACGAATGGGTTAATTTGGGCACCGACGTGAATTTGACTAAATTACGAGAGAGAGAGAGAGAGACAGACTTGGTCACGAAGGTGTTAATTAGCATGCAAGAGAGAGAAATAATCTTCGTTGACCATTGACCAAAAAACTTAGTCATATATAAAAAATCCAAACCAACCGCCCACTATTATTTCCCTATTCACAAGTTCTTTGCTTTCCTCAGACGTAAACAACAAGAAATTATCAAAAAGCAACACACCAAGAACAATATTTATAAGAACCCTATTTTATTTTATTTTCGTATATGCAACTCTCTAAGAATCCGATCAAACAAACGAGAAACGTAGAGAAGGAGAAACACACCAACGATTTCAAGATGAAGAGATCTGTAGTCATGGCTCCGGAATCTCCCGTGTTCTTCCCACCTCCGCTTGTTTTCTCGCCAACGTCGGTTAAAACGCCGTCGTCTTCCCCTCGTTCAACACCACCGAAGCTTACAATGGTTTCTTGTTCTCCAAGGAAGCCTAGAGAGACTACGACCAATACTAATTCGGGTTCGGATCTTGAAACAGTGTTAAAAAGGAAACGGCCGCCGATGCTTGACTTAACCGCGGCTCCTGCGGTTGTGTCATGGTGCAGTACGACGAGAGAGACGCCAGAGAGAGGCGTGGAGGTTGTTGAAGCGGAGGAAGATGGATACTACTCTGTATATTGTAAGAGAGGGAAACGCGGACCAATGGAAGATCGGTATGTCGCGGTGGTTGATCAGGACGACGACGGAGCTCATAAAAACGCTTTCTTTGGGGTATTTGATGGTCACGGCGGATCCAAGGCGGCGGAGTTCGCGGCGATGAATCTCCGGAACAATATCGAGGTGGCAGCGAGATCAGGTTACTCTATGGAAAGAGCGATAAGGGAAGGTTACATCAAAACGGATGAGGATTTCTTGAAAGAAGGTTCGAGAGGAGGGACTTGTTGTGTAACCGCTCTGATATCAAAAGGTGAGCTCGCGGTTTCGAATGCAGGAGACTGCCGGGCTGTTATGAGTCGTGGTGGAACCGCTGAAGCTCTCACTTGCGATCACAATCCTTCTCAAGCAAATGAGCTCAAACGGATTGAAGCACTGGTGAGTTCTATCTTTATGCATTTTGATTTTGGTTAGTAGCATTGCATAATTGTGGAACTGCATCAAAAATATATATATTCTTTTCATTATATATGAATGGAAAACGCAATTCCATAAAAAATTCGGTTGATAAATATTTGCAAATTTGAGAATCATTCTACCATGCATTTTGCGTTCAAATTATGTTTTAGTGCGGTTTGGTTTATTTTGTGTTTGATTGTGTCTGGTTTACTTACTTACTTACTTGTGTGTAGGGTGGTTATGTTGACTGCTGCAATGGCGTTTGGAGAATTCAAGGGACACTAGCAGTCTCACGAGGAATTGGAGACCCGTATCTCAAGGAGTGGGTAATAGCCGAACCGGAAACCAGAACATTACGGATTAAACCGGAGTTCGAGTTCTTGATCTTAGCATCTGACGGCCTGTGGGACAAGGTAAGCATAACAAGAAATGAATGTTTATAAAGTTGATTATCTCTTTTTGGTCTATGAACTGAGTGTCAAAACGTTTTTTTTTTTTGTTTGTTTCTGGAACGTTATAGGTAACGAACCAAGAGGCGGTCGATGTGGTTCGATCATACTTCGTAGGCGTAGAGAATCCAAATACACTTTTGGCGTGCAAGAAACTAGCCGAACTATCATTTAAGAGAGGCTCTTTGGATGATATAAGTGTAATCATAATTCAGCTACAACATTTTCTTCCATAATTCATTAGCATATACTAGTAGCATTTAGCTAAACTTATGATTTCATAATCATGTTTTAAAATTTTGATAATTTTGTTCAGTGTTTTTGTAAATAAAGGTTTCAAACATAATTAATTTAGTATTAATACTCTAGAACTACAACCTGTCATATACAATCAACCATATTTGACAAACAAACATATGCATAAACATTATACACAGCATCTACGTCGTTGCTCATCTTACACACAGCTACCCACCTACCTTCCATAAATCGAACATCAACCATGATAACCAACCATACCTGATTTTTTGATTCACCTGCATACACATGAAATTCTCACATCTCAGCATCATCAAACAAACCACGATAGCAAATCAGATCACATGCTATCAGGTGATATTTGAGCTCTTGTATTGCTTCTTCAAGCATCTCAACAGTCCGAACCCCCTTAATCCTTTCACTGATCTTTGCTGCTTCACCAAATGGAGGTAATGGATATAGTTTAGAGCAATCAAAGTCATTTCTTAACTGCTCAAACCGTAACGACGTCATTTTTAGCTAAATTTAATTAATTTCATAATTAAGTCTTTAAGATTTTGATTATTTTGATAATTTTGTTCAATATTTAGCTAAATTTAATTAATTGCATATTTAGGTCTTAAGATTTTGATCTTTTTGGTAATTTTGTTCAGTATTTTTGTAAATAAATGTTTCAAACATAATTAATTTAGTATTAATGCTCTTAGACGTAATTAATTTAGCATTAATGCTCTTGGAACCTAACCTTTTGTAATGTTTTCAGTGTTGTTTGTGTTTAGTGTTAAAAAAAAAACACAAATAGACAATCAACATAAGTAACAAAATAAATTGTTAATCATGAGTATGAGAGATATATTTTCTAATGATCATATAAGATGAAATACCTTACAACTCATAAAGCTATTTGTAGAGATTCATTAACACATATTATTAGCTGAATTTGATTAATTTCATTAGGTCTACATTTATTAATAAATTTTGTTCGGTATTTTACATGTAAATAAAGGTTTTGGACATAATTATTGTTACTTTTTTTGGGATATCAAGCTCCAAAAATTTGGAATACGATTTGCTTCCGATAATATGAAGTTCGACCATTTAACCATTTTGACATTGAGAGACAAAATTAATATATCCATTCCATGATTATCATCACTTAGTGTACAATTTGTACTTAAGTGACACAAATGAGAAAGCTAGTTAAAAAAATTTGATGCTATTTCACAAATGAAAAGATCATATTATAAGTGTGGTTGAATTACTTTTTTTTTTTATATTGATTTTCAAAATTAATTGTAATAGCAAATCTAATACTGTTTATCTAATTCTATTACCATATTAGCAGTATAATGATTTTTTGTGTTTTTTTACATCATATCAGACTACATACAATTCTACAATGAAATCTCCGATAAATTGCATTATCATCAACAAAAATTGCAATGTATGAAAAAATACTTTAATTTTGGCATATATAGCCATTAAATTTTGATCAACCATTTAGACCAAGAAATTTCACATTTACTATTTATTAAATTATAGTAATAGTCTCTTAGAAATACCGTTTGGATTATTTAAATATAAATTTTTCCTAAGATTATTTAAATAGTAATCATATATTTTTTATTTTTAAAATCAATTGTAATTTTTGAAAAATCTATATACATTATCCTTTTGTTGAATGAAGGTTTTAAAAGCTCATTAATAATTTGGGCCATAAATAAAGGTTTTGTCAGTGAGAAGGCGTTCGTCCGACTCAAACTTCTATTCGGTATGTTCACCATTACCTTCTTTTATTTCCCCTTCACCATTCAAAACTATTGCCTAGTTTGAATAATCCAATTAAGAACCATATCCTCTCACTTTGTGTTTGTATAATCTGAGATATTGACAATATGTACAGGAGAGGTTCCTTGACAGATATTGGTTTGGCACGTATATGGATCAACGCTGGAGCTCGGAAGCAAGGGTCTTTAGAAACATTTCCGATAGGAATGTAGAGTCCAGTGACGTGGCTAAGTTTATGGAGCTTATGCTTAAAACCACCAAGACAGTAGAGAAGATGGTCGTAAGATTGGAACGTTACCTTGAAGAAAGAGATTTCGAAGAATTGCTTCCGATGGTTCCAATGCTTTTCCACCACAACAATGTCTCCATCGTGCTTAGCTCAACCAAACCGAACCAAAGGGTTGTCTTCAATCTTATTGGAACTTATACTTCCAGACTCATTTAAATTGGTAGATGAAAGCTTTCCTAAAATAGAGTTTGCAACTGAACTGGAATTGTCTAAACATTTGAGCAACTAATCCAGAATAAAGCTCATGCTTTTCACTAAAAGACTTTTGCAGTGGATCAAATAATATACACATGTTAAACTAATTATAGTCATACCTCTTTACATTCTAGAAACATAAAGTTTCTATGGGCTTAGGGAAACAAAAGGACGCCTCCAGGACCACATTGCTTAAATGGATGGTTAGATCTCATTGCCTCATTTCATCCATTAAATGCCAAAGCTCTTAGAGCATGGCCATTGGTCATCAGTATCTCTAAGTTTTAATAATATTAAAAATAATAATAATGATCTTCATCCCCATGTTTTTATTTTTCTCTTCCCATTAGTCATCCCCAAATATGACTGTCTTATATAAATTTTATTAAAATGTGTTTAAAGTATATTTTATAATGTTATAAATGTTGGTTATATAATATATGCAATATTAGGAAAATAAAACTAGAAACTGTATAAAAAACAAATATATTACAATATAAAAAAGTAAAACATAAATTACAATACTAAAAAAGTGTGGCTTAAAAAGAAGAAGTTGTGGAAGTAGAGATAGGAGTAGAGTTGGTTTGGGGAAGTTGTGGTACCATACAATGAAGTTGTTGCTGCTGCTGTCACTGATCACGCAAAAATCTATCTGCAAAACAAGGTAAAGAGCAATCACACCACCCATCAGAATAGTCAAAGATCAAAATCGAGAACAAACATGATTCCCTACTGCAAAGACGAAAGCTAACAACAAATGTTTCAACTCCCCCTACACTCGAGTCAATCACCTCATAAAACAATAGCATTTTGTACACCACGAAAACACAAAACTAAAACAGATTGATCAAAAAGGTAAAGCAAAATTACTCCTGTATTTAAAGACAGTTCGACTCAGGGTCCAGTTTGATCAGCTCTTCAGCCGCTTTCTCTTCTCGCATAGAGTGATTAATTGTAGAAAGTAAGGTAGCCCCATTAGGGATGGTCAGTGCTGACAACGACTTGCAAAATTCTGCAGGGTTCGCTACATGCTCTATGACCTTCATTGTACAAAGGAAGTTTGAATAACATTCAAAGTAACGGAAAGATATACATTCAATGTAAAGGAAGTTTGAATAACGGAAAGGTCCACGCTGAAAGGTTAGATGGACTAGACAAAAGTACCTCTAAGGCAAGAATAGAATCCAAGATAGATAAGGGGTTTTATGAATTTAAGTCCTATGCAATAATGTGAAAACGTGTTCACTACATTTCAAGTATTCTGAAAGCTGCCAACATGAACTGCCAGCTTTGACAGAACTGAAGTGTAGAGTTCGAATAAAAAGGTACTCAGAGAAAAATACTACACCATATGCAGTACACAAAGATACAGTCCAATTCCACTCTCAGAAAACACTTTAACCAAGTTTGTATTTTAAAAATATACAATCCAATCCAATATTCTACGATACAATCCAATCGAGAAACCAATCCAATTGCTCTGTTTTCTAAGATATACTAAGATATAATCACAAAGATACAATCCAATCCAATTGCTCTGTTTTAAACACTTTAACAATCATAAGAAATCAATCTGTCTTGTATCACATCTCCAAATTGTAACCAAGTTAAAACAAAACAAGAATATTTATGAAATATCAAACAACCCAATCGAGAATCCCAAACACAAACAAACAAGGAAGAAACACGAGAGATAGATAAAGAACACAAGGCGAGTTTCTGGAATCCGATCTCCATAACGACTCAGGAAGAAGAAGACGACGAGGCGAGATCACGTGGGCGAGTTTCTGGAATCCGATCGTTTTGATTTCGTATTTCATTGTTTCGATTTTGTCGAGAGAGTGAGAAGAAAAGGAAGGAGAGATAAAAAAAAAAAACAATACTTAACCAACGATATAATGACACGTGTCGGGTTTCTGAGGATCTAAAAAAATCTGTGCAGAACCTTTGTCTCTCAAATATTAGCAATAAAACTTTTTTTTTGTTGATTATATTACTAAATAAATAAAAGATATCCTCAAAAGATGTGCAATGGGATTGCTCTTATAACAAAAGAGGTCTTTATATTTTCAGCTACTTGTGAAGTCAGTGGACAATGCAGTGTGAATCAAGTTTCAACATAAACAAGGAGAACAAACACGAAAAGACAAAAATAAATACAAAACCACTTAGCAGTCCAAACGCATAAAACAACACAGTAGACGATTAATAGTTTATCATCATCTCATCCTTATTTTCCAATGGATCTCGTCATTCCGGACGCGCATTGGGACGTGAGTTGCCCAACGACGAGGCTTGCAATAGCATTTCATCATGTCTTCTTTCCTCCTTGAAAGGGGTCAAAGCATCAACCAGGACAGGCCCCTCGTCCAGCTGGAAATAAAAATATTATTTTTATACATATACTAACCAAAAACAAAATTCTAATACGTCCTTGAACAGAATTTTTTTTCACAATTTTCAAAATGTAAAAAGATAACTATGATAATCTATTTTCTCTGTAAATTAAAGATATGCTATTTCTGATTTTAATCTGCTAACTCTAAAGTAAGAGGATTACAGTAAATATCAAAATGTTTATGGAAATTATACAATTAATTAATACTATAAGTACAATTCTCATAAATTCCACTGTTTTTTTTTCCAAAAATACCATAGTTTTTTCTTTTCAAAAGTACCACTAGAATGTATTTTTTTTCTAAAATACCATCAAACTGAACTAGTATCACTAAAATGTATTTTTTCTAAAATACCATCAAACTGAACTAGTACCACTAACAGGGCCGGCCCTGATCTAAAGCCAATAGTCCATTTTAAGGCATCAAAAACAAGAAGACCCTTGTAGTGTAGTGGTTGTCTCCCGTTTTTATAGGTGTTTAGGTTACGGGTTCGAAACTTGGTAGCAGCGATATATGCAGATTTTTTTACTTAAAGGGCCGGTACTGACCACTAAAATGTATTTTTTCTAAAATACCATCAAACTGAACTAAAGTTCTTGAGGTTTAAGAAAAGCCAACACATAATTACAACCTGTCTAAACATTAACCAGCTCACCCATCGTCTTTTAGACTATATTCCAAATGTCATGGGGTTTGAAATCAAAGTAGTAAAACATATATAAAAATCAAGTGATATGAGAAACGTTAACAAATCTTACAATAGTCCAGAATAAGTTCATGGACTTAATTAAAAGTCGTACCTCTTTACATTGTCTAATGTATTTACATATACAATATGATATATCTAACCAAAATGGAAATAAAGCGTGGGCAACTAGGCCAAGACCCAAGAGAGAGTACAAGTATTAGTATCGTAATTAGTTAACCAAAAAAATTAGCATTATAGTCGGCGAAATTAAGGAGGAGATATGTATTGGGTTTGTAATGTTTTAATTTGGGCTTTTAGAATCCAATAATATTTTTAAGGAGGATACTTGTAAGTTACTCTTTAACGCCTAGGTTTAGGGAATAAAATTGAAAATTAAATTATGTTCATAACTTACGATGGCTGACAACGTCGGAAAAGGAGACAGCGCCACCACTTCTTCTGTACGATGCCCTAGACGACATTATTTGGCTCACCGCCGCCGCATAATCAAACGAGGAAGAGATCCAAGGGAAGATATAGACTTAATCAGCTCTTTGCCTGATGAGATCCTCCAACTTATCCTCTCCTTCATCTCGACCAAGTTGGCAATCACAACTTCCGTCTTGTCCAAAAGATGGAGACATGTATGGTGCGACACACCTTCCCTCTCCTTCTCCGATAACTGTAATCTAGACCCTAGTTCCGTAGACAAAATCCTATCTCGCTACACGGTTCGCAAGATGACGAGCTTTAAGCTCTGTATCCGAAGCTTAGACTATCATTACTTGTGCAGTTGGGTCAAGTTTGCCATGTACCGAAACGTGGAGAATCTGTGGTTGGAGCACCGTCTTTGTAATATTCCTGATTTCTTTTATAACAATTCCTCTGTCAAGCAACTTTACGTTAAGTCAAAACATGCTTGTATCAATCCAAGATGCTCTGTGTCTTGGACATCTTTGAAGATCCTGACATTGGAATCTTGCAACCTTAAGGATAAATCCTTTGCTAAGATTATCTCTGGTTCTCCCCTTCTCGAAACCTTAAGGTTGTATCACTGCGATGAACTCCATCATCTTGATCTCAGCAAATCACCGCGTCTGAAAACATTAGAAATAGATAGCAAGGATTGGCTTAAGGGGACAAGGATTGAGGCACCACATCTCCAGTATCTCAGATTAAGATTAACAAACTCTATGTTTCCATATACATTAGTTGATGTCTCGTCTTTAACCGAAGCTGAAATAGATACTGATGCGTCGTCTGACCCAATTAAAATAGTTGATCATTGTCTTCAAACCCTAGAGAAGTTGCAGAATGTGGAGAAGCTTACTTTTGGGGAAAGATTTCTTGAGGTATGTTTTCGTGTTTTCAAGTGTGTCATATGGATGGATTTTATATTGCCTCCAACTTACGTAACAAGTTGGTTGCATACTCTCTCCACTTTTATCATATGAATGACTTTAAGTTATTTAAGTCTATATGTTGTTTGTATTCTCTATAAATGTTGTCTTGATGTGATGTGCTTTATCCACATTTTTTTCTTGAGATGTGAGTTTTGATATCCAATATCTCTGTCTTTTGCTTTTTGGTAGATTTTATCTCGAGCCGAGCTCCTTGGTTATCCGTCCCCGAAGTTGAAGGCTAAAGTTTTGACGCTTAAGACAACAATCTCTCAATATGTTATTTCTGGTATAGTAAGATTGCTACAGCACTCACCTGAATTAAAGAAGCTAACCCTACGCACAATGGATTGTGACGCCATACAGGTATTCTTTTGCCGAGTTTTAGTAATCCAAAAACCATATTAATATCCTCCTCACTCACTTTGAGATTGTAGAAATCTGAGATATATATGGATAAATCAATTTGTATATAATGAAATCTTTTATGGTGTATATAGGGGTATGTTGACAACTACTTAGATTCGTATACTTGGATTCCGTATCGATGCTCGGAATCGTTGGTCTTTGGAGACATTAAGTCTAGAGATGTGGAGACAAAGCATGTGGCTTTGTTCATGGAACTTGTGCTTAAAACCACAAAGACACTAAAGAAGATGGTGGTAAGGTTGGGACCTTATCGTAGCGAAAGAGGTATTAAAGAGTTGCGTCAGATGGTTCCAATGCTTTCCCACGACAACGACGTCTCAATTGTGCTCATCGCAACCAAAAGATGGATTAGAGAGTCGTCTAAGTGGTGATTTTAGTATATATTACGTCCAAAAGCCGAATCAGAGAGACTAATTAAGAGAACATTTTACATAAAACTAACATGTTTAATATTACTATAGATGAAAAAATTCCTTTATTTTCTAGGATTATATGTTGGAAATAATCATATGACGCGACATTGTTGAATTTGAACATTTAAGACTGTTTTTGGTAAACCTCAACGTAAGCTGAATCATCCCTCGAATGAATTTTAGTATATTTTTGTTGTTCTTCTGTGTCGGATCGGATATCCGTAAAATATTACTCGAGACCTCAAGACAAGAAAGAAAGTAACTCAAATTGTAACAACCCGCACTATAATAATTATTTATTATTTTTCTGTAATTTTTATTTACAAAATTTTATTACATTTATGGGTAATTGAAATATTTAAAATTTGATTGTATAGTATATATCTATAAAAAATTTGTATAATAATTAAAATTTAACCCGTGAGAGTTATTATAATATCAATCTTATATTATTATATCATATGAACAAAGGGTTCTTAAAATTCATTTTATAAAGATTTTATGAAAATATAATTAAAAAATACAATTAAGTTAGAAAGATAATATAAAATTTAATTTTGGGTGTTAATTGTATTTTTGAAAAAATATAATGGTAAATAAATAAAAATATTTTAAAAAGCTGATGACAAATAAAGGAAAAAGTGTTCTGAGCTCTGTAATGCTGACACCTCAACTTTTTTATCAAAATGTTTATATATTAATATATAGGGGATACATATATTAACTTAGTCACACCTCTTTACATTGTAAAAGATTAATAGTTTATCATCATCTCATCCTAATTTTCAAATGGATCTTGCCATTCCGAACGCGAGATGGGATATCTATCAAACGCAAAACGCGCCCATTGGGACGTGAGTTGCCCAACGAGGCTTGCAATAGCGTTTCATCATGTCTTCTTTCCTTCTTGAAAGGGGTCAGAGCATCAAGGAGGATCAAGTTTCCTGTACGCGCCCATTAGAACCATCTGACGCAACTCTTTGAACCTCTTGAGTAACGATAAGGTCCCAACCTTACCACCATCTTATCAAGTGTCTTTGTGATTTTAAGCTCAATTTCCATGAACAAAGCCACATGCTTTGTCTCTACATCTCTAGTAGCCGAGGCATACAGCTTCCTTTCTCCATTGGAGATCATATATTATCATAAAGGTCTGAGATCCTCCACCATACATACTAACGTTACTTACCACATTCTAGAAATTAAAGTGCTACTTTCATGCTTTTTAGACATAAATTCCCTATGGGCTTAGGGAAACAAAAGGACGCCTCCAGGACCATATATAGTGCTTAAATGGATGCATGGTTAGATCTCACTGCCTCATTTCATCCATTAAATATGCTAAAGCTCTTATAACAAAAGTGGTATTTTATTTTCAGCTACTTGTGAAGTCGGTGGACAATGCAGAGTGTATCAAGTTTCAACATAAACAAGGAGAGCGAACACGAAAAACAAAATAAATACAAAACGCATAAAACAACACTGAAGTCCAAACGCATAAAACAACACTGAAGTCCGAAGAGTGTGAGATTAGATCTAGGGTATAGTCATCATGCTCCGACATCAACCTAGCTCTATGAACAATAAGAAGATGAAATAAAAAAAAAAATTACCTCGGATTCATCCACTTGACGCCAGTACTCCATCCCCCCACGGACAAACGCATCCGCTTCTTCAATCCAAGATGATGAAGACGTCATGTTTTTCTCTTCCTTGCGGCGGTTGTTATTGTTTGAGGGGAATGCTTTTTTTTTTATTTCTTTCTTATCCGATTTAGGATATTTATGGAGGCGATGATATATTTATAAATAATTTTGACTTTTTGAACAAATTGTAAAACTACCAAATATTGGATTTTTGCAACAATACTCAAAGTTGTATAAAAAGACCGTAAAGTTGTATAATAATTTGGGGGATACTTTAAAAGTTACTCAAACGCCTAGGGTTAAAAATTGCAAATTATCAGTTTGATAACCCTACGATGGCTGACAACGTGGGAATCGGAGACAGCGCCACCGCCTCCTCTGTAACCGTACTCCCTAGCCATTATGTCGCTCACTGCCGCCGCGAAATCAAACGAGCAAGAGTTTCAAGTGAAGATTTGGACTCAATCAGCTCTTTGCCTGATGAGATCCTCCAAGTTATCCTCTCCTTCATCCCGACAAAATTCGCAATCAGAACTTCAGTCTTGTCCAGAAGATGGAGACATGTATGGTGCGACACACCTTCCCTCTCCTTCGTCAACGGCTGTAGTCCGGATCGTGATTCCATAGGCAAAACCCTAGGTCGCTACACGGCTCGCAAGATGATTAGGTTTCAGCTCTGTGCCATAGATTCCGAATATTTTCCTGACGTTTACAGTTGGGTCGAGTTTGCCATGTCGCGAAACGTGGAGAATCTGTGGGTGGAACACTATCTTCCTGATATCCCTGATTTCTTCTACACCAATTCCTCTGTCAAGCAACTTTACCTTAAGTCAGCCTATGGTAATTTGGTTCCCGAATGCTCCGTGTCTTGGACATCTTTGAAGATCCTGACATTGCATACTTGCAACCTTTTCAATGAATCCTTTGCTAAGATACTATCTGGTTCTCCAAATCTCGAAACGTTAAGGTTGTATGTCTGCGATGAACTGCATGTTCTTGATCTCAGCAAATCACCGCGTCTCAAAACATTAGAAATAGAAAGCAAGTTCTGGCTTCAGGGGGTGAAGATTGTGGCACCACATATCCATTCCCTCAGACTCAGGTTTACAATCTCTGATTTTGCATATAGCCTAGTTGATGTCTCGTCTTTAACCGAAGCTGAACTAGACATCGACTCTGGTTCACTTGAACACTTAAACGCTGGTTTTCTTAAAACCATTGTGCTAAAGATGATAGAGAAGTTGCAGAATGTGGAGAATCTTACTTTTTGTGGAAACTTTCTTAAGGTATGTTTTCGTGTATTCAAGTGTTTATATGGATGGATATTATATTGCCTCCAACTTACTTTACCAATATAGAATGAGTTGGTTGCACTGTCCACTTTCATCTATTGATGTGCTTCGATATTCACTATTTGGATATTTTGCTTTTTGTTAGGCTTTATCTCTTGCCGTTGCCGATCGCCATTGTTATTCTTTTCCGAAGTTGAATGTTAAAGTTTTGACGCTTAAGACAACCGTCTCTGAATATGTTACTCCTGGTATAGTAAAAGTGCTACAACACTCACCTGAATTAAAGAAGCTAACCCTACGCACAATGGATTGTGACGCCATCATAGAGGTATTTACTTTTTTTGCATAAGATCTATTTAACCATGTCATTCTCACTTTGGGATTATAGAATCTGAGAATATGGATAATCTTTTTGCATCTTATGAAATCTTTTCTTTTTTTTGGTTGCATATAGTTGTATGGCTTGAATCCGGATCAATTAACCCCGGAAACGAGGGTATCTATAGAAGACATGTACCCTAGAGATGTAGAGACAAAGCATGTGGGATTGTTCATGGAACTTGTGCTTAAAACCACAAAGACACTTGAGAAGATGGTTGTAAGGTTGGGACCTTACCGTTACACAAGAGGTTTTAAAGAGTTGCGTCAGATGGTTCCAATGCTTTCCCACGACAACGACGTCTCAATTGTGCTAATGGCAACCAAAAGATGGATTAGAGTGTCTAGGTGGTCAAAAACCAACATTAAATATCTTACATAAAAATCTCATGTAGTTGAAAACTTTCTTCTTAATACATTGTTGAATTTGAATATTTTCTTCAAATTTGTAAATAAGAACTTTGTCACAGCGAATACACGTTGCTTGAAATCTGAAAAAGTGTATTTTGATTGGGTTGGAAGGACACTCGTATCAAATTTTGGAGTTATCCCCATAATGTTTAACTAATAATCAAAAGATAAGGGGAACAAATGTAATTTACTCATAGTTTCGGTGTTTTCTACAATATTTAGAAACACAATTAAAAACAAAACTTTTCGGAATTGCGACTTTTCGGGTTGGTTGTTCTTCAAAATCATATCTCGCCAGTCTTTGTTACGCCGTAATTCACAATCTTCTCGTCTCACCGTTACCGTATTCTTCTTCTCTTCCAGTGCCCAGGTCTCATTATTTCTTCTGATTAATTCTCTGTTCAAGTTTGGTCTATTGTTCTGCTATTTTTTTTTTACTCTGTCGGGGTTTTTTCTTCTACCATTTCTTTAGCTTAGATTCTTAGCTCGGTCTCTATAAGCTTTTTGTTCAAGTAAAATATCTTATGGGTTTAGTAGTCGATCAACTCCTCCGAAGAGTTGTTCTAATGCATCATTACATACCAACGTTTTTTTTGTCTTCTACGATATTTAAATATATATATATATATATATAAAATGTACATGCAATTAATAATATAAGTTTTGGAAAATAATTTAAAAATATTCATGAAATATTTATGAATTGTACGAAACACCCTCGATATTTAAAAATATTCAATGCAAATTAAAGTTTGTAGTATATTCGCGAACTAATAATAAATAAATTTTATATTTTGTTTTTGAAAATAATGTTTTGTAATAAAAACAACTTCAATATATACCACTACATTTTTTTAATTAGCGCACAACTTTGTTTTTGGTCTTGAAAACCATTTGTCTCGAAAAAGTAGATGAATTTTTGATATAAATGTTATGGATAAATTTATATATTAATATTATGGAATATTTTATTAATAATAAAAATGCAACTAAATTGATGATATATGAATTATATATATATATGTATACATATATATATAAATTCAATCACGTAGAATTGTATATGAATTGATGGTACATATAAATATATATATATATATATATATTTAATATGTGAAGGTTTATGATTTGATTAGAGATAAAATTTGTTTTTTTGTTTTTCCTCAAATAGAACTTATATTAATTCGAGTTTGGTCAATACATAGCTGTTCTCGAAGCCAAGGTGGCTGCGTTACAAAATCAGAATAAAAAATCGTATTAGTACAATCAAATTCTGCTAAACTATGAGCCATACCATTACATTGTCTAATGCATTTACTTAAAACCAAAATGGAAAATAAAATGTGGGCAACTAAGGCAAAAGAGAGTAAAAGTATTGTATTATCGTGACCAGTTAAATTAACTTAAATTTCAGAACATAAATCAGCAATTTAAATTGATTTTAACACTATAATTAAAAAATAGCCCAAAGTTTAGCAGTATGGTCTACGATATTACGGAGATGTAAGTATTGGTATTTGTAATGTTTAATGTGGGCTTTTGGAACCCATTATTAATAATTTGGGGATACTTGTAAGTTACTCAAACGCCTAGGGTTAGGGAATAAAAATTGCAAATTATCAGTTAGTTGATAACCTACGATGGCTGACAACGTGGGATACGGAGACAGCACCACCGCCTCCTCTGTAAGAGTACTCCCTAGCCATTACGTCGCTCACCACCGCCGCGAAATCAAACGAGAAAGAGTTTCAAGGGAAGATATCGACTCAATCAGCTCTTTGCCTGATGAGATCCTCCAAGTTATCCTCTCCTTCATCCCGACCAAATTCGCAATCAGAACTTCAGTCTTGTCCAGAAGATGGAGACATGTATGGTGCGATACACCTTCCCTCTCCTTCCCAGATAGCTGTTGTCCGGATCGTGATTCCATAGGCAAAACCCTAGGTCGCTACACGGCTCGCAAGATGATTAGGTTTCAGCTCTGTGCCATAGATTCCGAATATTTTCCTGACGTTTACAGTTGGATCGAGTTTGCCATATCTCGAAACGTGGAGAATCTGTGGGTGGAACACTATCTTTTCTGATATCCCTGATTCCTTCTACACCAATTCCTCTGTCAAGCAACTTTACCTTAAGTCGTCAGGCTATGGTAATTTGGATCCCCAATGCTCCGTGTCTTGGACATCTTTGAAGATCCTGACATTGCATACTTGCAACCTTTTCGATGAATCCTTTGCTAAGATTCTATCTGGTTCTCCAAATCTCGAAACCTTAAGGTTGTATGTCTGCGATATCCTTTATGTTCTTGATCTCAGCAATTCACCGCGTCTCAAAACATTGGAAATAGAAAGCGAACACTAGCTTCAGAGGGCAAAGATTGTGGCACCACATATCCATTCCCTCAGACTCAGGTTTACAGTCTCTCAGTTTACAAACTTTATGTTTCCATATACATTAGTTGATGTCTCGTCTTTAACCGAAGCTGAACTAGACGTCGACTCCGGCTCACATGAAAAATTAAACGTTTATTATATGAAAACCATTAATGTGCTAAAGATGCTAGAGAAGTTGCAGAATGTGGAGAAGCTTACTTTTTGTGGAAACTTTCTTAAGGTATGTTTTCGTGTGTATTCAAGTGTCGTCATATGGATGATGGATATTATATTACCTCCAACTTACGTTATAACCAATATAGAATGAGTTGGTTCCACTGTCCACTTTCATCTATTGATTTGCTTCATCCCCAATTTTTTCTTGCGATCTTTTGATATTTTGCTTTTTGTTAGGCTTTATCTCTTGCCGATCGCCATTGTTATTCTTTTCCGAAGTTGAAGGTTAAAGATTTGACGCTTAAGGCAACCATCTCTGATTATGGTACTTCTGACGATGTTACATCTGGTATAGTAAGAGTGCTACAACACTCACCTGAATTAAAGAAGCTAACCCTACGCACAATGGAATGTGACCCCATCATAGAGGTATTTATTTTTTTTTGCATAAAATCTATTTAACCATGTCATTCTCACTTTGAGATTATAGAATCTGAGAATATGGATAATCTTTTTGCATATAATGATTTTTTTTTTTTGTTGCATATAGTTGTTTGGCTTGGATCCGGATAAATTAAGCCCGGAAGAGAGGGTCCTTTTAGAATACTATTACTCTAGAGAGGTAGAGACAAAGCATGTGGCTTCGTTCATGGAACTTGTGCTTAAAACCACAAAGACACTTGATAAGATGGTTGTAAGGTTGGGCCCTTACCGTTACACAAGACGTTTTAGAGACTTGCGTCAGATGGTTCCAATGCTTTCCCACGACAAGGACGTCTCAATTGTGCTCATCGCAACCAAAAGATGGATTAGAGTGTCTAGGTGGTCAAAAACCAACATTGAATATCTTACATAAAAATCTCATGTAGTTGAAAAACTTTCTTCTTAATACATTGTTGAATTTGAATAGTTAGTTTCTTCGAATTTGTAAGTACGAACTTTGTCACAGCGAATACATAATGTTTAACTAATCAAAAGATAAGGGGAAAAATTGTAATTTAAAAATAGTTAGGGGTGTTTTCTACAATATTCAGAAACACAATTAAACAAAACTTTCCTGAATTGCGACTTTTTTATTTTTTATTTGGTGCGCAGCGATCTGCTTCCATGGCGATCTGCTTCATCCTCTATGCACTTCTCACGATCCTCTTCGCCGTATCTCTAAGTTTATCTCTTTCCGTCATCAATGCAAGAAAGATGAGAAAACGTGCGGTGGGATTCTTCCATCCGTACACGAACGACGGCGGCGGCGGCGAGAGAGTGCTCTGGTGTGCAGTCAAAGCCATCCAAGAGGAGACTCCCGATCTTGACTGTGTCATCTTCACCGGAGATCACGACTCTTCTTCTGTTAGCTTAGCTCGCCGCGCCGTTGATCGATTCGGTGTTCACCTTCAGACTCCTCCTAAGGTCTCATTACTCCTAAAGTTTAAACCTTTAATAATTCAACACTCCTAAAGTTTAAATCTTTAATTCAATTTGAATTGGTTTTGAAGACACAGAACCTCTTAAGATTTGAGGGCAAGTTTGAATTTTGCATTGTTTGGATTAGTTTTGATGCAATTTTGCATTGTTTTGATGTTGTTGTGGGACAGGTGATTCATCTAAGCAAAAGGAAATGGATTGAAGAGAGGACTTACCCACGTTTCACAATGATAGGTCAGAGTCTTGGTTCGGTTTACTTAGCGTGGGAAGCGTTACGCAAGTTCACTCCTTTGTATTTCCTTGACACTAGTGGATATGCTTTTACATATCCTCTTGCTCGTCTCTTTGGTTGTAAAGTTGTTTGCTATACTCATTATCCAACTATTAGTTTGGATATGATTTCTCGTGTTCGTCAGAGGAACTCTATGTATAACAATGATGCGTCCATTGCTAAGAGGTGGTTTTGG
Source organism: Camelina hispida (assembly GCA_023657505.1). Lineage (NCBI taxonomy): Eukaryota > Viridiplantae > Streptophyta > Magnoliopsida > Brassicales > Brassicaceae > Camelina > Camelina hispida. The sequence goes on along the minus strand of CP094634.1, from coordinate 4,559,058 downwards.
TTCTCTCTCTTTGCTTATTTGGTGTTTTCTCTTTTGTTTAGTGTAATTTATGTTGGCTAATGATATAATGTTGTCTTTTTGTTTTGTGTAGCAATTGGTTATCTACTGGCAAATTAGTTTATTACAAAGCTTTTAGCTGGTTGTATGGGATGGTTGGCTCTTGTACTCATCTAGCTATGGTCAACTCTTCGTGGACAAAGTCTCATATCGAAGTACTTTGGAGAATTCCAGAACGGATTACACGGGTCTACCCACCCTGCGATACTTCTGGACTTCAGGTGATAACCTTTAGACAGCTTGAGTCTTATGATTTGTATCTGTCTTTTGGTTATATCTCACTCAGTATTTGCTGACATCTTGGGTTTATTGCAGGTGTTTCCTCTTGAACGATCATCTGATCCTCCTAAAATCATATCCGTTGCTCAATTTCGTCCTGAGAAGGTGAGGGATCCAGTATTTGACTTATACGAATAGGGTACTGTTGTTGTTTGATGGTTCATATTCCAAAGCTCGAAAGAGTCGTCCAGCTTACTTAATTTATAGTCTTGTACTAGGCACATATGCTTCAGCTTGAGGCCTTTGCACTAGCCTTGGAGAGATTAGATGCAGACGTCCCTCGACCTAAGCTCCAGTTTGTGGGAAGTTGTAGAAACAGTTCAGATGAAGAGCGTCTGCAGAAACTGAAAGACAGAGCAGTTGAACTAAAAGTGGATGAAGACGTGGAATTCTATAAAAATGCCATGTACAGGTATTAGCTCAAAGCTTTTTACGGCATTCTCTATTTTTAAACTTAGTGGTCTTGCAATACTCATTGCTTCCATGATTCTTAGTTGTTGGCTTCTGGTTGCAGTGAACTAGTTGAACTACTAGGAAATGCAGTTGCAGGAATGCATGGGATGATAGATGAACACTTTGGGATTAGCGTTGTTGAGTACATGGCTGCTGGTGCGATCCCAATAGGTAAGACTTGTACATGGTGATTTTTGTCTCACAAAATTCAGTTACTCTGGCAGTTTCTTCTAATGGCTCCTCTGTTTTGTTAATTTTGGTGCAGCTCACAACTCAGCTGGACCTAAAATGGACATTGTGTTGGAAGAAGACGGACAAAGAACCGGGTTTCTTGCTGAGACAGTGGAGGAATACGCCGAAGCGATCCTTGAGGTTGTGAAGATGAAAGAAACAGAGAGGCTTAAGATGGCTGAATCTGCTAGAAAACGAGCGACAAGATTCTCTGAACAACGGTTTTGTGAGGACTTCAAAACTGCAATTCGACCCATTCTCCACGGTTCTATCAAATAACAATCTTAAAACCTTCAAAATCTGCTTATTCCACTAGCTTTTAAAACGCACAACACAAGCTAGGTTATACCTTTGATCCTCTGGTTATAGTTTTTGTTTCTGATTAAAAGTCTGACGTAGAAGTTGTGAGTTGTGACATGTAAAAACTTTGATTTTTCTTTAGTACACATTCAGCAAGATTATCTGATATGAAAATCTTGCACTACAAAAAAGTTTTATAGATTTCTTAAATTGTTCTCCGGATCTACTATGCGTAATAAACAATGTCTAGGCAAACACTTTCTTATCATAAATTTTTGACAGAATTGTTCTTTGCTAACTATTTTTCCAAAGACATCCAAATCCCCAATATTTCCCTTTAAATTATCTAAATTATAAATGACGGAAGACAAGTCTTCATTGTCGGTCAAGGTTAAAAAGATGTTATATACGACGAAAACGAAAAAGAAACTAAGAAAGTATTACTACTCGATTGCTTGATATGATTACCACTTAGCATTTTACCAAGATGGCACCGAAAAGAATCTTATTATGGCCATCGTTGAATAATCTTTACTTAGGATTCTCACCGTACCACTGAATGTTCAACAGTGTTACACTTGTTACTTGAGACGCTTTGGTGAGTAAGAAGATAAATTGCACTTTTTGACATACATATCAAACATTATTAATCATGACTAGCCATTATATGTGTTAAATAGCAACAAGATACGACTCATAGACATTGTAGATTAGTAAAAAAAAATTAAAAACATTGTTTTGTTTGTAAACATCTAGTAGAATTTATTTTACCTTTCAGATTATATACTTTCTTAAGGGTTCAAATACTATCAATTTGGTTGATAAAATTCAACCCACATTATTACTAGAGTGTTATTAGTGGGTTGATAAGAACTAGAATGTCAATGGTTTGATATACTCGAATCTTTTGAAATCTTGAGAATTATTTTAGTCCAATGTGTGGTATGAAACTTTTGATTTGAAGTGTTACTTTTGGCCCTACATATCTTGATTTACGCAAGTTTTATGGATATATGCAATTAAGAACTTAGTTTGCCAAAAAAAAAAAAAAAAAAAAAAAAAAAATGCAATTAAGAACTTGAAAAACAAAAATAGTTTTAGTTGCTTTGCCTGTGGCAACCACATATATTTTGATCATTGAATAAAGGCTTCTCTCTTCCGCATGTGAGTATATGTGACAAGAAGCGCCACCAAATCTAAGTTAAAGCTTGTTTTCTCTGTCTATTCACATACAAGTTGTTTTTTTTTTTTTTTTCAAATTTAACTCAAAATCTCTCGTACAAACATAAGAAATTACTGCATGTAGCGGTTTCTTTTACTGAATCGTGTGAAAGAATAAATACAACAATTAAGGTAAAGGTATTGTATGTTACTTTGCTATAAGCTCCCAAAAAAACTGATGCAAAGATAAATCTCTTTTCAAATCTATAATAGTATTTGATTGATAAACAAATAGTAGATTCACGTTTTTAAAACGTATAAAATAATGAACAAATGACATCCATCGGAATAATTAGACGAAATTTGTCAACAAAATATCTTTGATTTGGTTTTGTCTCTCGTCGACCTCCATGTATTGTAGCCATTCCTCTCCACATATTCCCGTTACCATAAAAACACATTGTCCCAAAAGGTCATGCTATAACATATATCCACAAATCTCATTATCAATTTCATTTCATTTAATATATAACGATTGACAACGAACAAACACAATGAAGTCTATATATCTAGTAATTTCGAGATATTGACACAAAATATATACCATATTTCGAGTAGGCAAATGAAGGCAAAAGTGGATATCGCGAAGGAAGGCATTGAGAACGTGTAGAAAAAAAAAATTGGATGTGACTGACAAATTATGATTTGCTCCTATCCAAAAACCCTTTCGAGAAAATATAATCATGAGGAAAAAACATGTTGAGAAAATGATTGGAACATGAGAGATGTGACTGTGAGTGATGATATCATCACCATCGACCCGATCCGGTGAAATCTTTTTTTACTAATAGGAAAGTTAAAGGTAAAAGCATTTCCTTCCAATGATTGTTATTGACAATAATAATCGTTGTCAAATCCAAATTTACTACTATTTCATACTATATAGATTCAAATTATTATTTTTTAGACTTTATAACCAGTTGGTCTTTTTCCATATGATTAAAGTGGGTTCGATATACCTATTTGATTTGAACGACTTAACATTCAAACTACAATTCCCTATCTTAAATTAGATCTCGAAAACAACTTGTATGTTCACTTATCCACACACAAACTAAAAAAAACTTGTATATACATTTATATGCAAACAAATTCTTACATTGTGCGAACTGCTTTCCTCTTATTCCATACTATAGCTTTGTAAAGTTTGTGGACACAATTCAAAGACGATTGTGAGAATCAAATAGGAAATGGTAAACGGATACGGGAAAACAAAGAATGCAAAATCCAAAAGTTTGAGTGAAGTCGTTAAGTTTTGACTATTGTACCTGCAAAAAAATTACTACGTGAGAAACAAACAAAAAAATGTAAATAGAGATCATTTATAGTACTGTATATTTTTTTGAAAAATGCTCAAATACAATAGTAAGTTATTCTATACGACGACACACTTCTAAATTATTTACTGTTTTACTACCTCGTATTTTTTACAACCCCACATCTATGATGACCCTTAAGTTGTGAACGAAAATTCAACACAAAATTTGCGGCTCTGCACGTTTATGCAAACTTTAAAAATTCATATAGAGAAGAAGAAAAAAAAAAGAAACAAAAAAAGTCTACAAAGAGTATCACACCAATCACCATCAACCTTAAATTTCTCCTTCATTATTTAGATGCAACACCCAAAACTTCGACCTCTCTCTATCTCACACACTTCCACTTACATAGAAGAAACCTCTTTAAACTCCTCAGTTTCAGATTTTGCAACCAAAAAAGAAAAAAAAAAACGAAAGAGATATATATATATATATTATTACATTCATTAAAGAAAGTAACAACAAGTAATAATAAAACAATTCCTTCTTTATTGGTTTTTTCTAGTGACGATGGAGAATTCATACGACTCAGCCAAGTGGTCTGACTCAACAACTCCATATATGGTCTCATGGTCATTACAATCTGATTCCTCTGATTCTGATTGGAGCCGCTTTAATCTTGGCTTCTCTTCTTCTTCCTCCGGCAATTTCCCGGCCGATGATTGTGTCGGTGGGATCGATAAAGCTGAGTCACTTTCAAGAAGCCACCGTCTTGCTGAGAAAAGACGCCGTGACCGCATTAATTCTCACCTCTCCTCTCTCCGCAAACTTGTCCCCAATTCCGACAAGGTAAATATACTCTTGTTCAGACTATTGAAGTGTTTTCAGTTTAGTCTGGTTCGGTTCTGTTACAGTTTTAGACATAATCATATTGACATGACCGGTTTATTATCTGGCTGGGTTAAGAGTATCAATTTAAGTAAACCGGTTTTGACATGATTCTACAGTTGGACAAAGCAGCTCTGTTAGCAGCAGTGATAGAGCAAGTGAAAGAACTCAAACAACAAGCAGCAGAAACACCAATCTTCCAAGATATTCCAACAGAAGCAGATGAAGTAACCGTGCAGCCTGAAACAATCTCTGACTTCGAATCAAACACCGAAACAATCATCTTCAAAGCTTCCTTTTGCTGCGAAGATCAACCAGAGGCAATCTCAGAGATCATTAGAGTTCTCACAAAGCTTCAACTCGAAACAATCAAAGCTGAGATTATCATTGTCGGAGGAAGAATGAGAATCAATTTTATCCTAAAAGATAGCAACACCAAAGAGACTACGAACGTAGCTGCATCTGCTAAAGATTTGAAGCAATCTCTGTGCGGTGCGCTAAACAGAATCACATCTTCTTCTTCTTCATCATCTACTTCTTCGGTTTGCAGAATCAGAAGCAAAAGACAGAGATGGTTTCTCTCTTCTCAATACTCACAACAATGATATACATTTTCACAATACATACACAATAGTACAACCCATTCCTTATTACTAGAGATTGTGTCAGCAATTTGGTTGGAATTGTTCCCTACTAAACCATTCAAGATTTGTATAACCTTAATCTGAATTGTTCCACAATTATAACCTAAATCTGAATCACTACGAAGCTTAGCATATCATAACATTAAGATTTGTAATATTACCAATCAAGATTTGTATAACCTTAATCTGAATTGTTACACAAGTTATATAACCTAAATCTGAATCACTACGAAGCTTAGCATATCACAAACATTAAGATTTGTACAACCTTAATCTGAATTGTTCCATAAGCTATATAACCTAAATCTGAAATCACTACGAAGCTTAGCAAATCATAATCACATTATCGATAAAGAAACTGATTAGATAGATCAAGGTTTAACATTACTTGAGGATCCATACAATCCAACAAAAAACGAAGCCAAGAACAACCTTAAAAACTTGAAACGAGTTCAGACAACAGTACTTAAGATATAAGCGAAAAAGACAGAAACAGGGGAAGCAGAAATGGAAAAACCGAAGTCTTCAAAGATGAGTCTCTCTCTCTCTCTCTCTCTCTCTACTTAGATCGCTGTCTCATCTTTCGTCTCTTCCTCTTAAGCCTCCTCATACGCTTCTTCTTCCACTGCGCAACCACGACAAAACAGAGCCGCAACAATATGAGACTTAACAGAACAATCAAACAAAATGTATTGGTGAAGGAGATTGAAAAAGATTGATGGATACCTTGGCTCTCATGGCGGAGAAACTCTTTTTCTTAGAAACCCTGAATCGGCGATTTCACGGCGACGGTAACAAGAGAAGAGGAAATGGTGCGTAACTGTGACTATATACCCCTGGAAACCCTAATGTAGAGGTGATGGGCCTTTTTGTTGAACCCATTTAATTGTTTGGGCCTTGTATATATATTCTCGGCCTTAAAGATATTGTAAAGTTTAGATATTTGCTTTTTTTTTGTAACAATGATTTAAAAGAAAAAAATTGGTAATCAGTTTTGGGTTTTGGCCAATCAAAGTTGTTTATTTTTCTTTTCCAAAAAAAGAAAATCAATTTAACATAATCAGGTTAATCATTAAATTTTTTCTTTTTTCCTAAACAGTTTTATGTTGTAGGATTTTACTTTGAAAAATGTTATTCTCTCAGTTTCACAAAGAGTGTTACTCCCTCTGTCCCATAAAGATTGATGTTTTAGAATATTTTTTTGTCCCACAAAGATTGATGTTTTGTACACTTCAAGAAGTAATCAATGAAAATATTTAAAATCTTGAATTGTTATTAGTTTAAAATTAAACAATATTTTTTTAATCAAAGAAAAAATATATTTAAACTTACTAATCATTGTTTTCTTAAAATGTGCAATCTCCCAAAACATCAATTTTTGTGGGACAGAGGGAGTATTTTGTACTCCCTCTGTTTCAAAATATAGGATGTCTTAGTAGATATACTCATATTAAGTAAAAATTACTTTTAAAAAGTTTAACCAATCATAATCAAGAGTTTATAATATAAAATATAAAATTAATCTAAAAGTTGCATAGAAAGTTAGAAACATCCTATATTATGAAACAAAAATAATACTCTAAACATCCTATATTATGAAACAGATGGAGTATTTTTTTTCGTTGTTTTACAAAAAATATCACTTTACATTTCCAATGTGACTTTTTACATCAAATTTCTTATTTTACCTTTAACTTAAAGCTCTTTTTACTAAACTTAAATAATCAACTACTCATTGAATAAGGGTATGGGTCCGATTGGTAACGTATAGAAAGCTGTACAAAAAAGCTGTAAGCTTTTAAGGAATAGTGCAAAGCTGTAAGCTTTTAGGGAATAGTGAAAACTGTACAAAAAAGCTGAGGGTAAAGATTTTAGTAAAGTTTTTGGTAAAGTTTCTTTGATTGGTAAATATTAAAACTGTATATTTGTAAAGCTTTCAAAAACTGTCACCAATCAAACCCTATATTTGTATAATTCTAGTTTTTCTTAATTTGTGTGTTTTATGTCAAAATAACACTCTTTATAAAACAGAGGGAGTAATAATTAGAATTTTACAATAATTTGTTTTTTTCGTTTTTCTGGTTTGAATGTTAAATTTCACAATAAATTTCATTGAAAGAAAGGTCTTCGTTGCAGATTTTTTGGCCATGGGGACTATGGAGAACGCCAGATGATATTTGTTGACGAATCTTTTTCCACGCATTTCTTTGTTTATCCTCGACTAATGAAAAGATAAGGTTATAAATATTTTATTTATCCTTGTTTTCATGCATTTCTTTGCGTTCAATTTTAATCATTAGTCGGAAACAACATAAAAAAAAAATTATTTGTTGAATGTAAACAATATGTAAATTGTTGAACAAGAAAAAAGAGAATATGAAAATTATTCGAAAACGGAAAACATTTTTACAAAGCAGTTGTTGAAAGTTAAGATTTGGACAAAATTATGTCCAAATACTTTTCAGAATGATCAGCTGATGATAGAGGTTCGTTCAAACCATTGGAATTAAATGACAACCGGTATAAACTTGCAATCGCCAATACGAAGTGTTGGTCTCGTGAAAACTGAAAACATAAATAATCTTATCAACGACGACCGGTATGCTGTATGCATGTAGACATGTAGTGATGAACACTTCTTGAAAGTTGAAAACGTAATAGTTTCTGATTAACTCCTACATAATTTAAACTAAGTATAAATAATCTCAGAGATTAAAAAACAAAATTATACATACTATATAACCTCTGAATCTTAACAACCAAATAGAAATTATCATATCCTAAATAAGGCACTCTATGTGAAGGGAATGTTGAACCGATAAATTCCATACAACTTTTCCATCGTCTCCCTCTCTTCCACATATATATACTTTATTGGAACCGTAAATCTCTTTCACGAATTCCCCGAAAATAAAAAATCTTCGAAAAAAATAATAAAATACCCTCTTATTTATCTCTATAGGTAAAAAAAAATCCTCCAAAATCTTGCATGCAAAGCTCCTCCTCATATTAGTGTAGTCTCTTTGATTCCTCACAACAATGAATCTCCAAATGCTCTTGACCGACTTAAAAGGGTGCTCATCGTATATAATATGATCTTCCACAAAAACAAATCAATAGAATTCTCCCAAGATAGGATCAATAAAATCCCAAATACTGCCCCAATGACTATATTCGTCTTCTCCGCCAAAAGGCCAAATCGTTGAAGATCCATCTCCTACCATATAACCAGGATCTAGACCCATAGAACACACCGGATCAACCACCGGCGGTGGATGAGACATTGAAAGATTCGAACCCACAGAACCAGCCAGAGAGTTCAAATCCTCCATTGAATTATTATTGTTATTATTATTACACCCACTTCCTCCTTGTTGTTGTTCCTTCCCTAGCGCCACCTCATGATGGGACGAAGTTGAATTAGCTACAGGAACATCTGTTAGCTCGATGTCATAGATCTTGTTACTATTATTACCAGACTGAAGATTCTGATACTGTTGGTGTTGGAATTGTCCCACTTGGACCATCTGATTTTGTTGTTGTTGTTGTTGTTGGTGAGGGAGAAGACCATAACTAGGGCATAACATGGAGGTCCCACTATTAAGGAAGATGTTGTTGTTAAAAGGGATACCATACGGACCAAAGGTGGCTCCTCCTCCGACGGTGGCAGGGGTAGGACGAGGAAGGAGAGGTCTGAGGGTTTGAGTAGAGGAAGAGGAAGAGGAAGGAGAAGACGAAGCGGCGGAGACGGAGGATGAAGAGGAAGAGACGGAGGATGGAGAAGAAGGGGTTAAGTTGAGCTGAGCACGTGAACCGTAGAGGTAAACGGCGGCTCGGTCGTAGGCACGTGCGGCGTCTTCGGCGGTGGCGAAAGTACCAAGCCACTTGCGAGTGCGCTTACGTGGCTCTCGGATCTCGGCGACCCATTTGCCCCAGCTTCTTTGTCGGACGCCACGGTAACGGAACTTGGAATTGTCAGGACCACCTTTGCCTTTGCGTTTGCGTTGAGCGGAGGAGGTTGAGTCGGTGGTGGTGGTAGCTGAATCGGATTGATGAGGATTATTATGGGTTAGGGTTTGGTTAATATCGTCAAGATGGTGGTGGTGTTGTTGTTGTTTGGAAGCTAAAGGGTCCATAGATGAGGAAGAAGAAGACGAAGTAGAGAGAGAAAGAGAGAAATTAAAGAAATTGGAAAAATTTGGAGAGGACGAATCAAGAAGAAAGGGAGACTGAAGAGTGTTTGAATGTCATTGTTGTGAATGGTCGATTAGGGCGGTGCTTCTTTTTTATATACTTGCACTCTCTTCACACTCACTTCTTTCTTTCTTTTTTTTTTTCACTTGCTCATTTGTTTTTGTGAAAATAGACCAGATTGACACAAATTTGGAAAAATATTGCTAGATTGACACCCTCCTTTAAGGAAAAACTAGAATGACATAATATTATGTTTAAATTACCAAAAGCCCAATCAAAAATGAAATAGGAAATAAACATTAAGTGATAAAATAAAAATAAAATCTCTTCAATTAAAACTTTAGGAACCCAAAAATCGTTTCTTTTTATTAAACCAACTAAACCATTGTTTCTTATCGGATTCTCTTTCACACCTATTACCTTCTACTAGATAAGTGCTCCCAGGCATACGCGTGGGTTTGCTTAATACTCTCTCCTTGTTCCTGATTGATCAATGTTTTAGTTATATTGTTTCAATAAGTGTAGACCTTGGTCTTCGTTGATCAATGTTTTAGTTATATTGTTTCAATAAGTGTAGACCTTGGTCTTCGTTGACAGCTTGGACGCAATTTGATTGACCTCTTCCTCTCATGTTTTCTATGCTAGATTAAAACTTTTATGTTGTTCCATTGTAATTTTTTATATCACCAGAGCATTAAGCAAGGTTTGGAGTCAATTATGAATATAAACCACTACGTAACGAAAATTTTCAGCTAGATGCTTACATAATCCAAACATGAACAACAAGAACATATTGTATCAACAATAGCCAGAAAGTGAATTAAAATGGAGTAGAAATATGTTTTCAAAGAATCATATATAAGAAAGGAGGTATATCATTATCAATTAATGACCTTATTCAATGGAATTGAGACAATCGATTATCAAACAACAGCCTTTAACATAAGGAGTGCTAAATTTATCGGGATGAATTAGGGTTCTAGTCGCAGCCTCTAGATTCTCCATAATTGAGATGTTATTAAGACGAAGGGTTAATTAATCTGTTATTACAGATAACAAATCTGCTGTCACTATATTAACAAAAAAACAAATTTGTTATCATTGTATTCGTATATAATAAATCTGTTATCAAGTAGCAGATTTTATAATAAAAAAAAAAACAAAACTGTCTAACATAAGAAAATCTGCCACAACATATAGTGTAAATGTAGGTCAATATAGCAATTTAAAAAGATTTTAGAAAATCGGTTATCAAACAACAGATTTTTTCTTCAATCCAAAAATCAGTCATAACTTTAAAAAAATCTGTCACCACTAAACGTCAAACTAGTAATTATTTTTCCGTTTATAAATCTGTCACAATATGACAGATTTTTAAAGGAAAAAAAAAACTGTTACAACAATAAAATAAATCTGCCACAAAATTCCTAAAAAATTTTCTAAAATAATGAAAATCTGTCATGACTTTATAAATAAATCTGTCGCGTTAAAAAAATCTGCTGTTAAAAAAAAATCAATCGTTACATATTTCAAATAAATCTGCCGTAAAAAACAAATCTGCTGTCAAACTTTTCAAATTAATCTGCCATCCAAAATAAGTCTGCCAAAATAAATCTGCCATGGACAAAAAATCTGCCACTTACAAATTAATCTGCCATTACTTGTTTGGCAGACTTTTTTTTTTCTTTTTAAAAAACGAAATTACAGGAATTTTTAACCAAGGGTAATATTGACTTCTTCTTTTTTCCTAACAAAGCAAAAAAAGGTATTTTAGGTATGAAAATAACCCAACTAACCCTTAAATTTTATGAGCTAATTTACCAATTAACTGCTCAATTTGGGTCAAACTAGTAATTTTCCCTTTGTTTTTTTACCAAATTTTTTTGTTGTTATTATTTATTTTTCTGGTTTTATTATTTTATTAAGTCTGATTCGTTTATGTTGTACTTGTAACACATCGGAATGAAATCAAGATACTATTAAAAATTTATGCCATTTTTGGGGGATAACTAGTACTCCCTCTGTCTCACAAAGATTGAAGTTTTAAGCTTTTACACAGTTTAAGAAAACAATGATTACTAAATTTAAATATATATTTTTCTTTGATTAAAGGAATATTATTTAATTTTAAACCAATAACAATTCAAGATCTTAAATATTTTCAATGATTACTTCTTGAATTCTACAAAACATCAATCTTTGTGGGACAAAAAAATATCCCAAAACATCAATCTTTGTGAGACAGAGGGAGTATATCATATGTGTATAACAATAATATGTTGAAGTTGGTTTTTTTATTCTGCTCGAGTTCTTGCTTGGTTAACTGTGAGAAATACTCGCAGGTTGAAAACACTCCCAAGGACTTTAGAGCTAGATAACGAAAAGGAACTGAATGAATACATGAGAAGTTTTGATAGTTCAGTTTTTAATTTCATATACCCGGTAGGTATATGTAAAATCAAATTCATAAAGGTTAGGAATTGCAACATCAGAGAAATAAGAAACGAATTATATATCTAAGATGAAAAAGAAAAATCGTTTTTTTTACGTATTATAAGCAATTTAAGAGTATGAACGAAAAGACGCAAGAGATGGACAATTAAAAAGATTAACAAGAACAAGTGAGAACAAACAGAAGACAAAATAACGAAGAAAATGGTTTGAGTTCAAGAATCGAACGCATTAATAAGGGTTAATGTGGTAAGAACAAGATCAAATCATTGCGTAACGGTGACTAATTAGGCATAATTGTAGATAATGTAACATTAATCATTAACTAATTTCAGTATGTGGCATTAATTACCCAATTTTGTTAAACTCTCTTGCAATTTAAGCAATCAACAAGCATTAACAAATGATTCTACTAAGCTCATAAATCACCGTCACATCAATTCTTATTGACTAGAGAAGTAAATCTATAAAGATTGTATGAGTTGATTAAATTACAAACGTTTTCTCTGGACATGAAATTTTTCTTTAAGAGACCTTCACAGCAGTGTTATATAACACAGCTACATTCGTGTTTCAGAAACATCTTAAATTTGTCAAGTCAACATGCTATAAACTGATCACTCTTTTCAAAAAACAGTTTTCCTTAAAGAAAGAGGAGAGGTAATCAAGTAAAAAAGAAATCTGCTATACAGCAACATTTTAAAGTATGATATACTATCATTTTTTACATGAGTAGTAATATAAATTTTAAAAAACTTTGGAGAAGAAAAAAAATTGATTTGCGCACTCGGAGAGTGTTGCAGATCCATGCCTGCTGCAGCCACTGGAGGGACAGAAATACAGATACAGAGACAGTAATTATTTTTCTGCTTTCATCTAACACAGACATAGATATATGTGTTCATTTAGTCCACTTAACACCATTCTTGGAAGACGACTTGTCTTCAGTCAAATACTTCGTCGGATAGTTATTCTACATTTTGGATACTATACACCTTTGAATTTAATAATAATTATCAATGGACAAGTAAATACATATATTAACATATTAAGAGTAGTTTCTGTTTTTAAAAGTATTTATATTGTAGATATTTATGTATGCTTCAACTTTAAGAAATTAAAGAATAAAAATTAAAAATTGAAACTCATCATCTAACTCAACTTATACACTTAAGAATATAAAAAGAAAAACTTTACTTACACAGCATGATTTTTTTTACATTAGAAGAGTATTTAGAAGAGTGATTTTTTAAACTTAACTTATACAACTTATAAGCCTTTTTGAATTTTTGTTTAAAGTAAAAATTAATAAATACTGTTGACGACAGTTTAATTTACAATAAAAGTGTGCCAACGAATTGTAGCATACAATATAAAACATAGCTTGAGAAATATCATCATACCAAATTACTTAGAAACCTTGCATTATTGATACTAATTAAGATTCGTCTTTACCAACTCTAACCCATCTTCATTTTCATCTTTATAATGGAGTTTGGAGTTAATTTTGTTCCAATCCATCTTCATTTTCATCTCCAAAATAGAGATCTCCATTTTTTTCTCTATATTTGGAGACCTCTTTTTTTTTTTAACACTACAATTTGGAAATCTTTATTTTTTTCTCCAAAATGGAGTAGAGTTGGAGTAAAATCCAACTCCAAAATAGAATTACTCCATTTTAAAGAAAAAATTGGAGATATAGGTTAGAGATGCTCTTAGTATTTACTTTTGTTGTTTGTCATCAACAAAACTACCAATTACTATTAAAGGATCTTTTTATAAGAAAAATAGGAATATTGCATGGGAGAGATGAGGTGGCGAAGAAGGAAGCAAAGACAGCAAAAGAACCAAAGCTTTTTGTGTTGTGGTTTCTGAGATCTCAACCCAATTGCCTTGGAACTCTCACCTTTTTATGTCTCAGCAGAACCCAACTAGTTGCGCCATACATTCATTTTCCTTGCATCTATCTACTTTATTATATACTACCAATCAATATAGCTTGATTATTCCAATCTCATCATTCACGTGAAATTTTGTATAACAATGAGTTGAACATTTGATAACATTAAAGAGATATTGTTGAGCTTTTGTATTCCAACAATTTACAGATGCTTAATTTAAAATGATGACCATAACAGAGGGGAAATAATATAAATGCTTTAGTTACTTCTTCTGTTCTGCAACAAATCAAACATATGACGTACAATACTATAATGTTTCGTATAATCGTATAAGCTACAAATTAAAGTGTAAGTAATTAATATGAATGTTTTCATTAAAAGAAAGCAAAATGGTTGGTGCGAGAGAGGAAAATTGTCGAGGAAGATGATAAAATGCTCACATGCCCACAATTACAAACCGTGGGCTGCGCTTTAAACAACAGCTAAGATTATGTGTGCGTCTATATGTAAGTATCTGTGCACCTATGTGTTGGATAAGGGACTTTTAGTTTTATTAAGTAGACTTTTATTTCAGTGTCTCCGAAAGTATAAAGATAAGTATAAAATTGGGTGCGACTTAATAAGACATGTATGCATGGAGAGACTCTATCATTTGACACAATATAATTAACAAACATTACATTATTATTAGTCGTTGGTACAAGATTCTCTATGTCTGACAAAAGCACTTTCCTTTTTGGGAATCAATTTTCATGATCGCATCTTCGTATTCGTGTTCTAAACTTCTAAACAGTTTGGATTTTTTTTAAAACGAATTTCAATTATAATACAACAAAAACATTATGAAAAGTCACTAGACTATATTGTCTATATATGAACCTTGTTTTAACAGTAAAATCTACCAACAAAGATATCGGTTATGCAGTAAAATCTTCCAAAACGCCACGATGTGCAGAATCGTCAAGACGCGGAGCATTCCCACAATGTGAAATGTTTAAGATGTTGTCGCAATAGAAAACATCTTCACGATGCGCAACATTGTCACAACGCGAAGCGTTTTTACAATGTAAAAACATTCAAAAGTCATCGTAGCATAAAACATCTTTACGACGTGCAAAATCATCACGACGCGGAGCGTTTTTGATGCAAAATATCATCAAGATATGAAACGTCTTCTCGAAGAATAACGTCGTCAAGATACGAAACATCTTCACAATGTAAAACATTTTCACGATGCAACATTGGGACGTGATGTAGCATTGTTAGAGCAAACAATGGAACGAAACTACAAGATCACGATGTGAATCATGACATCGTTAATAGAAGGCAACGAATGAATCAACATCGAGTTGAAATGAAGTGTGAGAAAACATCCACGACTAGAGGTATGCCTTAACTTAATGAATGGTTAGCTATTATTTATTAAAATAATACCATTTGTCTATACTACTCTCTAAATTCTTACTAAGAAAATAGAGAGTGGGGGCAAACTGTTGGGCATAATTTTAATCATAAAAATTATAATAGATAAATTCTATTATAATTATGATATATTCTATAATTAATGGAGAATTATGTATTCTCTAGAGTATTATATCGATATGGGCCGTAACGGCAAGTATTGAGTCAACATGGGCCATAACTGGACCTTGATGTCGACTGTGTTTCTTGACAAAACGACAATGTCAAGAGAATATTCGAAGGTGATCTCATCAAGAGAATATTCGAAAATACCCTTATCTCATGAAGAGAATATTGGAAAACGGCATTATCTCTTGAAGAGGCGGTTACACGAATCCAAGTCCCATGAGGATTAGGGTTAACAAGGTTTCTATATAAAAAGAGAGCTACGTCTTCACGAGACGACACGAAATCGAGAGCAAAGGCAAGATATTTCACGAAACTTCAAGACGTACAACTCAGTTCATAGATTGACTCGCTGCGCTTGATCTCTTGTACTTTGCAATCGATACCTTGATTAATAAAAATACTATTCGGCTATTTCTTTCTCGTTTTCCGTAGTATCTAAACGAATCGATTACTTTTGCCCAAACAATGGCTACATATTCTTATAAGAGTAGTGTTTTTGTGGGGGTTATTATAAATCCCTTACCCGAACAAATAAACTTCACACAATATTCGTTGTTAATAAGATTCGTAATATTCAATTATTCATAGTTTCTAACGAATAGTGAAGTGAATGTTCAGGAGTGATGCCCAAAGAAAAACACTAGTGGGGTCGAAACAGATATGGCCGTTAAAGTCATTAAGAACTTCAACCCACATCACTCATGAAGCCTCTCTACTAGAGATAATGGAGAAGTATTCATTGGGCCTTCTGGGGGTCCATCCATGTTAGGTTTACGGTAGTTCAACGGAAACATGGTTTATTTCGGCATGAAATACGTATGTCATGTAATTGTACAAAATTCACAAACCAAATAAATCTAACCAATAACAAGAGGCCTAGAACAACATAGCTGAATTTTTGGCAATGGACATACCAAGCGACTTATAGATGATACAATGGAATCCAATGCTTCTACAGAATATAGTCTTTTATATAAATTTATTACATTTTTAAAAAGTTTATATAAAACATGCTACAATACGGTTACAGTTTAAAACCTAATAAAAACCTTGCAAAAACACTTTGTCTCTTCGAACTATTTTGCCAGTACTTTTGCGCATTCATAATTTTTTCTATATTTTAGCCTTCAAGTTGTGACGTATAGATATAACCGTCGTAAAAAATATATAAAATTATGGATATGCATGCATTTAGACTAAACGTTATTTAATTATTTTGTATGGTGGAGCATACTATTGGCAGATATACGTTGGATAGTAGGTAGTTCCATGCTGGCTATAAAACAAAATCGTAACTTAAAAAGTCAATTATTAAGATATTTACAAGTTATGCAGAGTTCCATTCCCTTTGGTTGAGCTGACTTTTTTAGAGCCAAATCTCTAATTGAGAGATTCGCTCCAACCATAAACATAAGTGGGTCGATTCATGTCTCTCATATAATGCGTATTTATCGTTGACAAAGGAAATGAAAACGATAACGTATTTATTTTGTTTCTTCAATGATTCAATGATAAACGTATATGTCATCGAATATTACTACTACTATCAGATTATATTATTCAGTGTCAAAATTCCTTTTTTCTGGTAATAGTGTCAAAGTTCTCCTTATGTAGTTTATAAAATGTATAAATGATTCTATGATTAGCGTCTCAATCCATATATAAGCTGCGACATGTCAGTCAGTCTGACTTGCGGTGTCTCTAATTAAAATAATTAACGCACGTCTACTTAACCACAATTAAACATCTCCTAACTAACTAATCACAGTTTAGTCAAACCATTTTCAAATCTTTTTAATGGGGCGGTTCCAATGGTGGTGATTCTCATGGCCATTACGATTTAACTATTTTTGAGAATCTTGAATATATGAGAAAAATGTCCAAAGTAAACAGAAAGTTCTACTAAAAAGTATATGCATGTAAACAAACGAATTTGGATATGATTTTTATTTCGGGAAGTGATTCATTTTGTTGAAAATATCTGAGCAAATTTGAAGTATCAAAATATGGTTAGTTTAATGAAATATCTAATATTAAATAAATAAATCTCTTCCTAGATTATACGATTATTCTCTGACAAGACTAATTATTCTTCCATAATTTACAGATTCATTCAAAAAGGTAAACAAAACTTACAAGACCATTAAAAATACAACTACTATAGCTAGAACGAAAAAATCAACAAATTCGGAATGATGAATGATCAATTTTAGAGAAAAATAGATACAAAAAACCATCTAAACTATGCAAATTTGATGATACATTCAAAATAGGAGTAAAATTATGAGAACAAAAGGGTTCTAACATAATAATAGCCAATCATGCCTGTTGTTTTGCCGACACATACTATTTGGAACCAATGCAACACCAAAGACTATACTACATATCACGGATCGCAAAAAAAATAAACTTTTTTTTTCCTTTTTTATTGTACTATAAGATTGCAAGACTAATTGGTATGGGACTATATATAAACCATTGCCAAGTTCAAATGTAAGTGGCCGAGTAGAATCGAATTTTAAAACAGTAGTTTCAGAAAAATATGAATCACATTATATACATAAATGCATTTAGAAACAAAAACAAAATTATTTTATAAAAATAAATACTCTGTTTTTTTTTTTTGATTAAGTAATACTCTGTTTGTAACGTGAATATTGTACCAAAAGAAAAAAAACCAAAACTGGATTTAAGTAAAATAAAGTCAAAACTCATATTATACAAGTCAACGGAGGGAGAGTTCATAATTTATTTGTTGAAAAGTAATAAAAAAAGGTAAAAATTAGAATTTATTATCTTTTCACTAAGCGTTAGGACTCAACACAAGATTCTCGTAGGTGTCAACGGCGCTTGACGGAACGGCGACCATTACTTTAACAGCGTCACTTCGTTCTGGAACCGGAAGCAACAAACAGTAACGGTCACAACAAACCGATCCAATGTGAATCGGTTTACCAAAACCGAAATCAAGCTTCTCTAAACCGAGTCGTGACCACTGCGACAGTATCAAGACTCCAACCGAGTCAGGACTCGCTCTCTCCTTGCTCACAGCTTCCACCACCGATCTAACGTAATCATCTCCGACTCTCTCCTTCGCCTGTTTCACGAGCATCGTCGCGTGGCTTAATCCTTTCTCCGTCAAGTCTTTCACGGTGGTTTGCGCACATCCGACGACGAATGCGTTCCCGTAGTATCCACTCGGTAGACTCGGTTTGACTCGGTCTCTAACGTTGATGCTAAACAAAAGCTTAAGGATCTGATTCGACGGCAAGTTCAGTGATCTCGCCCAGCTCCGCCATACATGCGCAGAGAGTACCTCGAACGACGTGTGTTTCGAGTTGAACTCGCCGAGTCGACTCGCGAGTTTCTTCAGCTCGTTAAGCTTCTGTCTCTCGAAAACGACCGATGTAGGAACGAGTCGCTCGGCGTTGAACCGGTTCACGAAACCGCATAGATCGGGAACTCGGTTGAACTCGGGATGGCTCAACGAGACACTAGCCGGAGACGGCGTAAGCAATTGTCGATCCCATAAGTGTTTCCTCCTCGACTCGGTTTGACTCAGCGAGTCTTTAGATAACTCGGCGAACAAGGCGAGAAACTCAGCGCTGCCGATACCGTCGGAGACGCAGTGGTTAACACCGACGGCTAAAGCAGCGCCGCCGTCACGGAGCCAAGTGAGCTGAACGACGAGAGGAGGGGCGCCAGCGAGGACATCGATGACGTGAAGAGAAAGAAGCTTTCGCCAGCTAGTCACGTGCCGGGGAGGTTTCTGAAAGTCAAGGCACGTGAGGACGTCAGAGACGGCTTCAAGAAACAGAGCGCCTTGGCCACGGCAGTTCACTTCGAGACCTCCGCCGCCACCACAACCGTCGGTTCTCTCACGGACGCGGCCGGAGAAAGGGAAGTAAGGAACGAGAGCGCGGGAGAGAGCGGATTTGAGACGAGCGGAGAGAGAGTAATCCTGCAGGTCGGAAACGGGTGGTGGGTAAACGAGGAGGTACTCGATGGTGAAACGGAGGAAAAGCTGAGAATCTAAAGCTGAGAGAGACAGAACAGAAGAAGGTGTTTGGTCGGAAGGAGTAATAATTGTGGCTTCTTTCACATGAACTAAGGATCCCATTGCTGCTTCTTTTTTTTTCTTATGATGCTCTGTTCTGTTTTGCTTCTTCTTTCCCAAATAAACAAGGTGGGTCTCTTCTATGTGTATTATATACATATATTTATCTCTGCTATGTGTATTATTATTTTATTATATGCTCTTTTTATTTCTGTTACATATGTATGTGCTTGTATAGTCACGTAGATATCGAGACAGGTAGGGTAATTTTGTAATATTGGTGTTCGTTTTTTTTTTTGAGTTTTTGACATGGTGTGTCCTGTGTTGTGTGTTGTATCGTGCAGATGTACTCTTCACTCTTGTGTGTACGTGTTGCCTTATTCTCATTGATTTCGAATTTTTGAGGTCATTTCTTGATCCGTTGGTCCGAAAGTTTTACAAGTTCTTTATTTTAATTACTTTAGTTTTATAAGTTCTTGAATGTAGATTTTATTTTTTTAGCGCATTTGTTTCTCCATAAGCATAATTTAATTATTTATGTTATATATAATATTGTTTTTGAGAATTTTAGCAACGCAGTCAGAAATTTAAAATGTAATTAGGTATTGTGTATACCTTTGGTTGACTAAATAGTATGAGTTAGTATCGAATATGTAGATGATTTTGTCGAGATGTTGAAAATATTTCGATTGGTTGATTTTGGATATTCAGTGGATTTGGAGATCCATACATTGGTCAGTTAAAACTGGTGAATGAAGCTTCGTGGACGTTCGCGCATATTTCTACCGTCCGTTCAAACAAGCTAGTACATCAACCATCACATATGGTAATACATTGACCATCTGATATATATATACGGTTGTTTATGCAACTTCTTACCATCTTTTTCTCTTTCTTTGACAGCGCTTACTGATTTCAAACCATCCTCTAGAGATTTTCCATGTAAAAAGAACTGAAGGCAAGAAAGAATGTCCAAAACGGAGTAAAAACTAGTGTTTGGCAAAGGTTAAAAAGTACACATACTTCAAAAGTGGTTGTAAAATGTCATTTAGCTAATTGATTTTCTATATTTTTCTGAAGTATATATTAAAAACATGCTACTATTTTTTAATTCTGAACAGTCGTTGAATTGATGTGTTACGGTGTGAAATGAAAAAAGAATTGATTGACAACCAAAGTAGGAAAACATTTTTTTTTAATGCATGTTAACAATGTGTGCAAGTAACTCGTCAACTTAATAATGTGTTTTTCGTAGTTTAAAAGAAAATATCCCTTTAGCACATATGATATTCCATATATATAATTTACCAGTACATTGTTAGCATATGCTTTAAGGTCTTTTATGAAATATAAAAGTCTCAACTATTACTTACCGCTTCTAGATCAGCATTCTTACCGACATGTCTTGTTACCACAAACATTTATCGTTTTATTACATTAATCACAGATTATGTCATGGGAGCAAGACTAGCGGAGGAAAAGAAGGGACTTACACAAATTTAAAGTTTTAGAGTTGCAGTTACAATTACACCTTTCTTGTGTAAGAGTTATTTGGATGTATAGAAAGGGCAATATTAATGAGAATAGAATGGTTGTGGTGGCGGTTTACACAATATGATGTGCCTTGTTGTTTGGGCGTTGGCGCATGTGTCTAAAACAGTGAAAGATTTGGTGCCAAGATTCTCATGGAATAACTTTATTGCACAAAGACAAAAATATACTCATGGAATATTATATGATATACATACTCTTCCACAATTATGCAAAAATTTATCTAGAAGAGAATTAGAGAAACATCACAATTTATTTCCTTATTATTCTAATTATAGTCATCTTTTGGGGAGCTTTTTTCCCAAAATTGTGAATTATTTTCCCACATTGCTGCTACGTTACTATGGAAAGAGACACGAACATACCGAAAGATCATCGAGGAATTTAATTTTCAAATGGTAACCAACGAATTAATATAAATTAACATTTGTGCACTTTTAAGTGAAATCATATGTATAGATAATTCATAATTCTAAAGCAATGCCACTTTTTTCTTTAAGTTTTACTGTAGTGGTCTAGTCAATTCTAGCATGGACCCATAAATATTTAACGTGGTCACTCGTATAGTGTATATGATCTACTTTTCTTTTTAGTCATATATTTTTTTTTCGGTATGATATAAAGCTTCTTTATTCAATGATGATAGAACAGTGTTACTTACTACTTCGGCCCTACAAATATTACCTGTTCTTATAAATCATCCAGAATGTGATGAGTAGAGTCTGAGAGCTTTAAGGATCGATCAAATCTTAATACGATGGAGTTTCTTATAAGAAAGAAGATCCATTGTATTAGCATATATCGAATGGTGATGTATATGTATTAATCACATTGTTAGTGTCTCAATATATATTGTTGCGACAAATGTCCGAATTATTCCTTTATCATTAGAAGAAATAAGATGGTGGGATAACAAGGTCGTGTGTGACCCGATGGTGTTGTTCGAGTAGTAGAGAATTGTCTAGATATCGTCTCACTAGCTACAACTATTATTGTGGTTCTTTCTAGTAAGATGGTAGATGTTTTTAGTAGCAAAATCTTTCAACTGTCTACGAATACCGGATTGCTGAATTAGTTAGGATTTCAATACAATTTAGAATTTATCCCTATTACAAAGAGAGAAAAAAGATGGTGGAGTACATTTCACATTCCCAATAATGAAACATTTAAAAGATGATTCGGTAATCCATAAAATGGGTTTATATTGTTTTGATTCTGTTTATGAAAAGAAATAAGCAAGATTTGGGAAGATTTTGTACCAAGAAAAAAAGGTGAGAAGATTGCTTTATGGGGAACAAACTAAAAGGGTGACTTGATATGGTATGCACATGTTACGGTGGTCATGTTTTTTTTTTTTTTTTTTTCTTTCTTTTCTTTCTTTTTACACTCAAGGAATCTAAAGTAAGTCATCTACGAACTCTGGTCGTATATATTAATAGAGTAGATGCATGCTGAAAAGTGAGAGGCACTTTCCATACAATATAGACCTTGTATTCATGTCGGTGACGCCAACGACATGTGAATTTTAACAAGGAGAAAAGCTCGCATAACGATGAAATTGAAAGAGAAATAAAGGTAAAAGTGATATTATGACGGTGACGCTGGTTTTACTCGAATTTTCGAAGTTGTTATTCCTTTCAACCATGTACTCGTCGTGTAATTTCCGAAGTTAAATATACCGTCGTCTCATTTTGTGGCAGAGACAAAGACACAAACAACATTATACTAGTACGTGAAGTTCGGGGAATGGTGGTTGGTGATTTGATAATGACAATAGCAGGATTGGCCAGCATATGTTTTTTGGTTATAAATTCCGATTTAAATTCAAATTAGATTTTGAAAGTGGCTACGTGAACTTCAGTTGCATATATATATTTTTAAAAAATTTCAAACTAGATTTTGAAAGTGGCTACGTGAACCGTACCTTATATCACTACGTTTATTATTTTCATAGAGACCATATCGTAATCTAGCATTGTGTTTTCCGTATGACTTCGCTTATATATCTCCAAGGACAACCACATTTAGTCTTTAAAATTTGGAAACATCTATCTAATTTGTTCCGTCATAGGATCTTTTTTGAATTTATCTTGTTTTAGCGTAACTTTAGACTCACACCACACAACTTTCACCCTCGTTTAAGCATAACTTATATATTGTACAGATGTATAAATCGAGTTCTAAGACCAACTACAACTCATCTCCATTTTCATTTTCATAATAAAATTTGGAGTCAATTTTGCTCCAATCTATCTTCATTTTCATCTCCAAAATAAAGATCTCCATTTTTTTCTCTATATTTTGAGACATATTTTTTTTACCCAACTCCAAAATAGAGTTACTTCATTTTGAAGAAAAAAATGGAGATATGAATTGGAGATGTCCTAATATTTACATACTTTTATTTATTTTTTTTGCTATCATATATAGCACTTATAAATACCATCGCATTTTAATCATACATTTGCTAAATATCAAGTTTAAAAATCTAAACATCCGCATATATTTTCTCATTAAAATGTCACTATGTACATGCATATTTAGCCAAAAAGAATAATCAATTTCACAAAGTTCACATAGGTAAACAAGGACATAGCACGTAGACAACAAATTCATGACTTACTATGCATGAGGGAGATCAAGGTGACACGACTAGAGGTATTCTTGCGCATAATAGTAATTGAATTTAAATTACATCTTTATAGACTTATAGTTACCAATCATATACATAACAAAACAATTTACAAAACATAATCATAGCCCTGCTCATAATCACTCTCATAGAGAGTAGTATCGTTTCACTCCGATGAACAGAAGATAATACAAAAACCTTTTTTGATCTTACTCGATGAAAGATCCAATAAATATGACGAAAGTCATATGAAAATAAAGACAAAATCCTTGTCATTAAGTTATTCTTTTTCATTTTCAACTGATCAGTACGTGATTTTCAAAAAGGCGTAGGCCAGACTAAGGGTAAACAAATCATCTCTTTTTCGATTTATATTTATATTTTGCTTGACGTTAGTTTCGTTATTCGTAACGCATAATATATATCTATATATATTTGTAGTTTTCTTTTATAAAATTAAATAAAATAATTTGGGTGTACCCAAAGAAACACCACATGCACATATTATCCATCCAACAATAATTTGGTAGGCCCAGCTCTTGAGCACTGGGCAAGTAGCCAGTAGTATAGCCACCATCCCTTCTCAAATAAACAAGAGTACTACTTCCCACATTATATATGTTCATACATTATTCTTCCCAAAATATGATCGATCAATCTTATATAAGTACCAGAAAGTTCAACGAACCATGTTTTCTTGGTTAATTCTGAAAATCAAGAAATGAAATTAATGTTTTATCTACAGCTTTGTAAGTTGTAACCCACATAGATAATAATGTTTGAAAAAGTGTTCAAATTAATCGCCACAAGCTAGTGCTCATCTTTTACGCCTCAACATCATGGTATAGAGACAATGCTCATCTCATATTGTCACGGCTTTTTTTTTAAATGTCTGGCTGTGGAAACCCGACGGGTGACTAGATGGTGAATATGTAAATGTGTTTCTAAAATCAAACTAAGTGCAACTTCGAACCTTGTTTAGCACCTGACTTCATAGACATTACATATTTAAGCATAGATAACCTTTTATAAGATTTTTTTTGTCTTTTTTCTTTTTTGTTTTAATGTTAAGTTTTATAAGAGATTTGTATATACGTAATATATGTTAATCTGTATCACCGTATTCGATCATTATAGGGAAACGACTAGGTTACAACTATCTGTTTGAAACAAACAATATATATTACGAAACATATTTACATAAAAATTTGCGGTATATGTATAGATGAAATAATCTTTATTTATCGTATTCAACATGAAAATAACATGACTGTGAGTCTGTGACCTTTGTTATATCATCATCATGATGTGTGAAACCAAGCTAAGGCTCCTTTGAAAGTGACACGAAAGGATGATATACAAACATAGAGCCCTCACATATACACACATATAAATGTCCTTACATATATACAAATTGACATGCAAATATATATATACAAATTTTCGTTGAGATACAAACAAGGAAGAAAAGAAGATTCGAGTGTTAAAATGTAAAAGCCGGTCGCCGGCCTCTTAATGAGATCGCGATCATAATTAATGCAGAGAGTGGTTGTAAAGTTGAAACTATAAAAGAGAGAATTTGTCTTTTATGTTTGCCAAAGCTTTCACATGGTCAAACACTGGTCGGCAGAGGCATTTTCTCTTCTTGCATGGAGACAAACTTATAATTCATAATTCTATCTCTAGCTACATTATTTCTTATATAGCAGTTTATCAACTTTGTCAAGACAGTAATATGGATTTGGAATTTTTTGAGACAAACAAAAATCTTGTGGATACAAACAAGAGGTAGCGACTGTTAATTATTCTTTGACAATAGCTAGCCAACCAAATGAATTTGCAATCTAGTGTAAAATCGAAGACAAAAAGTTACCGACAATAATTTTCTAACTAATTTGAACGTGGGAAAAAATCGATATATGTCATATTGGGGAAATGACTTTTTAGCTTGGCACAATGGTACTAGTGAAATGGTACATAAATTAAAATATTTTGGTGATCATAGATATGAATCTAATCTATCGGTCATGAGTTAAGAAATATTTTAAACTTTACGAAGACCAAAGTGAGACCCACGGACCGATAGCAAACATGGAGCCTCAAATAGAAATGTGGGAATGTTACAGAATATATTTCTTGGATGGTTGAAACATCAACTAATTGGCAATTCTTGATATAAAAGATGATCGAATAAACGTATACTAGTTAATCTATAGTATTATTAGGATAAACCTAGATTAGATTAGATTTGATTTGCATCTTTACCCCAACAAATTAATGTTTTTTTTCCATCTTTTTTTCTCTCGATGTGATAAGTATTGTTTTCTTCTTCTTTTTATCACAACCCCTCTTTTTCGTTTATCTCCTTTCTCGACTTCTTTAATAATCTTTTCAACCATACCCAAAAGGATTCCTCGCAAGCAATTGAATCCAAGTCTTTTCACAAAAAGAAACGAAAGAAAGAAAGAAAGAAGAAGAAGAAGAGATATTCTTGAAAAGTATCTTATTCCCAAAATCATATCTTTGTTTTTGTTTGTTTGTTTGTTTGTTTGTTAGTGTTAATCAAATATACATATAAGAATAATCTTTTGCATAAAATATATTAGTAGTTGGTTAGTTTTCTTCACCTAGTGATATACTATACTATATTACCCTCGTTTAACTATAAACTAAGATCGAATATGCAAAAAGAGTTTTCGTCGTGAACAAGCATTCTTCTTTCCTGCGAAATCATATTTTATCACCTCTACTCTATAAGCCTAAATGGCCTTCTACATAGAAACTAAAAACGGGTTCCAAAATCCAAATCAAATAAAGAATTTAATAACTTGCTTTCTAAAAAACAACATTAGGCTCAAAATAGTAGCCACGTTGTAGATTTTTGAAACACATCTCAACTAAAGTGTTTTGTTTTCTTCCTCCCAAGTCCCAATCAACAACTTAGGTCCTTAAAAAGATAGTAGTATCATTTAGGTATCTCTTAATCCTTATTTACCTAATTTTCCCCTAATCATATTTTTAAGCAAATCAATTTACGTAGATCACTTTATCATTATTTTCAGTGCTACACTCACACATGTGCTAATAACCTAACAAAACAACGTATAAATTAAAATAAAACACAGACTTGGATCATTCATGAGATTTGTAGTCTTTAGAAACGTAATGGGTTTTATAATGGGCCTCTAGTACCAGAAAAGCCCATTATACCGTAGCCCCAACCCAACACTGAACAACCTTCTTCTTTCGGGTAACCCTAACGACTGAGAGAACTCAAATACGACGATGTCTCTTCTCCGGCGACGACGACTTGTGAAACAATCAGTTAACTCCAGCTATCAAATCCTCGCCGATCGATGGTTCTCCACCGTGAATATTCCTCGGAGAACCAACGAATTCGACAAACTCATCAACGAGGCTGGTGGCTCCGGCGATTTCGAGACCGTACGCCGTCTCCTAAACAACCGTATAGTGCTCGGCTCTTTCAACACGAGCGACACATTCAAGTTCCTCACCAACACAGCCTCGTACTCCTCCGCTTTAGAAGATCTCCGCCGCGTTTTGCCTCAGATCGACGGCGGTTTCTCTCGTAAAAACGCTTACGACATTCTAATCTCTCGCCTCTGCAAACTCGGCCGCATCGACGACGCGTTGGTCTTGATCGGAGACATGTCTAACGGGAGATTAGGTCTAACGCCGTCGACGTTTCACCCGATCTTGTGCGCGCTCACCAGGAAGAACAAAATCGAAGAAGCTTGGCGAGTCGTGGAATCGATGAGAACCAGATCTGTTCCGATGGACGTGACGTCGTACAACTACTTCCTCACTTCGCACTGCTACGACGGCGAATTGGAACCGGCGAGCGAGGTGATACGGAAGATTGAGGAAGACGGGATCTCAACGGATTCGCGTAGCTACGACGCGCTTGTGCTCGGCGCGTGTAGGGCTGGGAAAGTTGAAGCGGCGATGGCGATGTTGAGGAGGATGGAGGAGGAAGGCGTGACTGTGTTGTACTCGACTCATGCGCATGTTATATCGGGGTTGGTGGAAGGAGGCTATTATGCGCTTGGTTTGGAGTTTGTGATAACGTACGCCGGGAAGGATTTGAGGTTGGATGCTGAGAGTTTTGGGTGTTTGGCTGGTAAGCTTTTGAAGAGGAAGAGGTTTGAAGAAGCGAAGGTTGTTTTGAAAGAGATGGTTATGAGAGGATTGAGAATGAGTGATGAATTGAGACAATTCTATGAAAGCCATGTGAGAAACTATGATGATGATGATGATTGAGTTTGAAAGAAAGAGTCTGAGCTGAAGCTTTAGAAACAGAGATGATGGATGAATGAGAGTATACAGATTGAAGTATTGGATCCATCAGCTCTAGTTTGATATAACAAAACCGTGTATATGCTATGTTTGTGACATTGATGTCTTTAATTTGAAGCATTCTCATTGTAAATATTGGAATGAACATGAGCTTACAAGATTGTTACTTAAGTTGTTGAATTCAAACCGAGTAAATCAAGGGAACTAGGGAAAAAACTATCTTATAGTCTTGCAAAATCGAAAGATTCGTCCAAAGATAGTGGAATTAGAGAAGACTAAGTGATACATTACTCCTCTCTCGAAGTATAGCTTTGCTTTGAAGTTACAAAATGGATTAATTTTGGAGATATGACTTTTTGATTCGATCATATGATGCGTCAAGCGTCAAGTCGTAAAAGATCTCGTCTCGATTGACGAGAGAAGGAAAGGAAGATACCGAGAGCACACGTTTCAGTGTTTCACGTACCTCGCCATGTTATGGCCACTAATGTTGGAATATGGGTTGGTTGACCAACTTATCCCACCACTTGTTTCCACATAAATAAAATTTATAACCTCCTTTGTTATAAATTTGTAGCTGTAATCTAACATAAATCAATAACTATAACCTAACATAAATTTATAACTATAACCTAACATACCTCTAGGCTACACTTTGCTGATTCAATTCGTACTTGAAGTGTTTTGAGTCACAAATTGATATAACTAAACTATACTCCAAACTATTTTTTTTTTTTTTTTTTTTGACAACAAACTATACTCCAAACTAGTAATCTAGTTTCCCACTGGCCATAGTTTACAATTACATGGTTAATGTGCGCGCATTAAAGGCTTCATCGTGAGCTACATGCCAGCTCTTTGCACGCCTAGTCATTTTCAATAATTTTCTATTCTTTATGTATAGTCTTAATGGGAGGAAATCACATTCTGATTTTGCTCCATTTATTATAGATTTATACTAGTACAGTAGACACTTAAAAGTGATGGTCTTATACAGAGAGAGAGAGAGAGACGAGTAAACGCATTCAATTGTTTTCTGCACATGTATTTATGATTTATGTATTTCAGATGCTCTCTCTAACTAACAAAAATGTACGTATGGCTTGATATATCCAACTAACACAGTTTCTTAATTTAGACAATCATTGCAAATAGAAATTATAAATATCTAATCTAATATATAAAAATACTCAGATAACCCTAGCAGAAGCTTCTACGTTTTGCAGCCAAATAAGGAAATATATATAAATATTTTATAAATTATTTAACTCCTATTCCTATAATAAAAAATCTGCCACCCTCAAGATTTATACAAATATTGTTGTTAATTATTCAACTCCTATTCCTATCGTGAAAAACCTGACACCTCAAAATATATAAAATTATTTTATACATTGTTTAACTCTATTCCTATTGTGAAAAAGCTTTGGCCCCCTCTCTCTATATATACACCTTTGGCCATTCCGATCTAACCAAACAAAAAAAAAAAGTCGAAAATTCTCTATTGTCATCATTCCACAAAAAAACCAAATCATGAACTCTCATCATTACAAACCAATCCTTCTTACATTCTTGATCACTCTTCTTGCCATCCTCCAACTTCTAAGCCCTACCAATGCATTACCATCCCCACCAATAACAGCACTTTACGCCTTCGGCGACTCCACGGTGGATCCCGGCAACAACAATTACATACCCACTCTTTTCCGGAGTAACCATCCTCCCTACGGCAAATCTTTCCCGGCACAACTCTCCACCGGAAGATTCTCCGACGGAAAACTCGCCACCGACTTCTTAGTCTCCTCCTTCGGGATCAAACCCACTTTACCAGCTTACCTAAACCCTTCGGTCAAACCCTTTGAGCTTTTAACCGGAGTTAGCTTTGCCTCGGCTGGAAGTGGTTTAGATGATCATACGGCGATGTTATCGTTGACTTTGAACATGGACAGGCAGTGGAGGTACTTCGAAGAGGCCGTGCGTAAGATGAAGAGTTTGGTTGGAGAATTGGAGACTGATCGGGTGATTAGGAATGCTGTGTTCGTGATTAGTGCGGGCACTAATGATATGACCAATAATGTTTACACTCGCGCTCCCGGGAGTTTCATCTCTGTTTCGAATTATCAAGATTTTCTACTTAGCAAAGTCGAAGCTTTTGTCCAGGTAACATGCATACTTATCTTTCAAATTTCATAAACTATAATTAATCAGATTTAATTTATTAGTATTAATATATATATATATATTAGTGATATCTTTAGGAAAATATGATATATAGTATATATGTACTACACATATGTATTAAAATTCAAAAATAGTAACCAACTTCTTACGTATATGGGTATGGATCCCACTCATTAAATTTATTCACTAGAATAAGACCTATACGCGTTTGCTAATATGACCATTAGATATAATTCTTATTACTATTTTAGATAACTATTCTAAAACGTTTTCATTACTTATGCATTATTGATTCTATTTTGATATGCATTGTTGTCTTATTTTTTTACTTTAATATAGACATTGTTGACGATACTTTTTCAATTTTCAATATATTTCTTTCTTCTTTAAAAATTTCTATTTTATATCAAATTGTGTAGAGAACCATGATTAAGACGTTGTCATAGGCCCAGTTTTTGTGTCCTTGAGATTGTTCTGACAGGCCCATATATTATAGTTAAGAGTTAGAGACCTGTATGGGTCATCTTGTTTTCTCATAGTTACATATATGAGAGAGATCCACTAACATATTTCTCTACCTTACAAATGCTTTGCAGAGACTATACAACGCAGGAGCAATAAGGATTACAGTAGCTGGACTACCACCAATCGGATGCCTTCCAGTGCAAGTAACTGTTGCTAGCTTCACTTCTCGCAACTTCCATCGTAGGACCTGTACGGAACACCAGAACGCTGATTCTTGGGTTTACAACCAAAAGCTACAGAGTCTAACCTTCCGTCTTAGTCAGAGGCTTAGAGGTTCCAAGGTTCTCTACCTTGATATCTACTCTCCGTTAATAGACATGATCAATTATCCTCGTAAATACGGTAAGTAACTGATTAAGATTTTTTTTTTCTTGCACATGTTTAGTTAAATTATGATGTAGTTTATAATTTGAGATATATATATTTATGCAGGAATAGAGGAAACACTGAGAGGATGCTGCGGGACGGGGTTTCTTGAAGCAGGACCTTTATGCCAGCCAAAGTCTCGGACTTGTGACGATGTGTCCAAGTATTTGTTCTTTGATTCTGTGCATCCTTCACAGAAGGCTTACTCTGTCGTTGCTAGTTTCGCCTTACGAAATTTGCTTCCTCGCCTCTAATTCATTAGTATTTTTTTTATTGCAATTTTTTCTTAAGACATTATTGGTGTTCTAGCTATTGGTGTTTTGTACGTAACATTACATTTACTCCATCATTTGGTGGAATAGTGAATAGATCAAATTTTTACTTTTTTTTTCACTGACTCCAAAAAGTTAATCTATAGAAGCTTTTTAATAGAAAACTTTTGCCACTCTAAAATAGTTTTATAAGAATTCTACGATGTCAAATATATTAAAAAGAAAAATTGGATCTCTCACGTTACAAATATGTTTGACTTAATTAACAATATGGAATATGTATATAGTACTTGTTCAAATTATTAAGGACTGGGAAGAATGATACAACAAAGACACATGTTAGTAGTCACAAAACAACAAAATTCTACCATAGTTTTGATTCTCTGGAAATATGTAAATATTCTTTAATATATAAAACGATATATAGCCAAATCTTATTCGAGGCCCGAGATGATAAGAAACGATTATATGCGAATAACAAATAACTTGTTGTCTATCGAGGAGATCAAGACACATCTCTATGTCAAGTACATCTGTCTTCTTGTCTTTCTCTCCATTTTTTCTCGTAACGAAAGTTTTTTTTCCCTTAACCTCACGACTAAAATTAAAATGTAACTTTGGTTGGCATCAAAATTGTTTTTTAGCAAAATATAATTTTTTTTCTTCTATTGTCCTCAGACCCCAAAGCCAAAAGGTAAGGTCTATATCTTTCTACAAATCGTCAATTTGACTTTTAAAATTTTTGGGTCTATAAATTTACCGCTTTAAAGCTAAAGTTTGTTTAGTTTTAATATTTTTATATTTTCAGATCTTTAGTTGTATATATGGTTGATCGTTTAGTTTGGAAGACTAAATATAAATCAGAAGGTAGGACTTGGGAGTCTTTATCACTTTCGCGTACGTCAATTTTATGTTCGAAGCATCAGACTTCTAATTTATCTGGATATCTGATCTGGTTGAAAATAGTATATAGTATACTGTATACAGAAGAAGCAACTTGGGTTCACTGACTCAACGTTAGTGTATAACTTTTCAGACAAGCTCTCCATATTTGAAAACAAAATAATGGCTTAGGATACTTGTTGTGTGAGGGTGAGTGAAAACGGGAACTAGACATACATTTGCAATGTCTCACAAGAAGACATAAGAAAGACAACGTGCAATGTCTTGTAACTCTCAAAATCAAATAGACTCATAATGTATTGCTTGGTTATTATTCAGAAGAAAACAAGTCTCTGCTAGCTCCCAACTCGATCACAATTCACATATATTTAAATGTGGAAAAATGTCAACAAAAAACAAGTTATAAAAAAATGTCTCTATTATTTCCTTAATTATGGGTCTTGTCACAAGTATGCAACGAATGATAAAAGTACAGAACCGTCTTCCATCAACAAGTACCTCAAGATCTCACTTAGAATATACGTATATATATGTTGTTATATTCACAAAGTGAGATCAAGGGGACTTGCCAAGACCGCAATCTTTTTCTCAGTTTGATCATCTTCTTTCCTAATGGTTCGACCAAGTTTTGATAAACCTGACGAAGATAATGAAAGAGACAAACCCTGAAGGCTATCTTGATGATCATCATGTTCTTTTTCTTCATCTTCTAACAAGCATTCTCCAAGGTTGTTGTGTGTCCGAGGTACCTTAAGGGACAAGCTTAGATCCAAATCTTGGTTTAACTTACAGTCATCAGACAATAATAATTTCTTCCTCTTCAGAACGTTCTCAGATCCTTCTGCCACTCGAGCATTCTCCCTTTGATAAGAATTTAGTGTTGTAGCACTATGATCTTGTGGTCGTGTTGCGGTGGACGAATTAGGATTGTATGAAAGGCTCTGTCCCCATGATTTGTTAAACGTTTTCATGCCTTCGAGGAAGCTTCTATGAATTCTTGGAACGACTTCAGCTACTCCATTGTTCTCACTAGCCGCTTCATGAGAATTGATTCGAAACGATATAGTTTTGTTCTTATCATCAAGAATACTATTGCTAACTCCCTGAACTCTCTCACCAGGTCGTGGACTAAACAGTGTTTGTCTTGTTCTTGTAGTGTCTCGGGCCGTTAAGCCTCTCCACGGGCTACGGTAGATCTGTCGTCTATGGTCGGTCCAGGAACCGCTACCATATCTGTTGAATACATTTCAAGTTATAAACGAATAATTTTAACTTAAGTTTAAAGTCAATAGGCGCTGAATATTTTTTAAATACCCTAAACTAGAAGAAGGCCTTTGATCGAAACTTTGTAGCATTGGAAGTTGGCTAAGGTTGTAAGTGTAACCAGCTCCGTGCTCAAACGAAAATCCTTGACCTCCTTAAGTTATAAGAAAAAGAAGACACAAGAATCATTATCTCGTCGAATTCAGTTATGAAATTTATGATCAGAAATAGAAACCCTAATTTAACTCAGAAAGAAGTAATTTACCTTGATTCGGGTCATCGGTCTTTTTGCTCCGGTACATCTAGAGAAAAGAAACATGATGGTGGAAAATTATGACTCAGATGAAGATAACAATGAAAGATACTATATATGTGCGCATGTGTATTTTTGCAAAACCTGAAGATGGCTCTTGACATGGGCAATACTTAACCCCTTAACGTTCATCAGTTGAAGAACAAGCTTAGGTGTTGCTCCTGTTCCAAAAAACACATTTAGAGAAAATCTAAACAAATATTAACAAAAAAAGCCCTAGAAAATTATAGATCTTCATATATGCGATGATCTTGAATATTGATTTATATAG
This sequence comes from Camelina hispida, assembly GCA_023657505.1. Classification (NCBI taxonomy): domain Eukaryota; kingdom Viridiplantae; phylum Streptophyta; class Magnoliopsida; order Brassicales; family Brassicaceae; genus Camelina; species Camelina hispida. The sequence continues at coordinate 4,524,939 of CP094634.1, read as the reverse complement.
TTACTAAAACTCAACTATCTGGGCCACCCAATCTCTCTACAGCTTGAAGAAAGCAAATATGAAGCTCAGGTGTCCATCTCAGCCTCGGAGTCTTTGAGCGGTTGTAGGGTCTCACAGATCCACCATTCTTCTTGATCTGATCATGATGATGATTCTGGTGGCTTCCACTCTCTTCCACATAGCTATTGCTAGATGGACTCTGATCTCCTGATCTCTCTTCTTCATCCTCTTCACCCTCTTCATCCTCCTCTTCATCTTTGTCTTCTTCTATATTGGTGGTGGCTTTGAAGTTGTTAGATAGACAAGTCTTGGAGTTTTCAGAACTTTTGCTGCTTGATCTCATCTTGGTCTCTAGCTATTTGGCTGTTTTTGTTTTTTGTTTTTGGGGTGGAACCTTTTTGGTCTATCTTGGAGTTCTATGGACAAAGTTCAATCAAAGATCACACACTCATACATATGTGTTAGGAATTTAAGGTGAAGACTTTTGAAGGTCTAGGTGTATGACTTTTTGGATGCTTGTATCCATCATTCCTTTTTCTCCCCCTCCCTCTCTCTCCAACTCAACATATATGTTGAAATATATGTATATGATGGCAACGGATATTCTAAATTCTTTTTAATATATAGCTTTTCTTTAAACCAGTGTTTTTTCTATAGTTATTATATACATCTTAGGGAAAGATAGATCTAGATTTACACCTCATGACAAAAATGGTACTTTTACTTTCATTAAACTTTAGTAACTTCAGTCATAACATATATTTAAAAATTAATAATAATTATTAAGTCAATTTCGTTCAGTTTTTGAATATCTTTATGATAGGGAGTGAAAAGAAACTCCCAAGGATAGAAGAACTTGTCAAAATATTGATCATTCTCTTCACTACAAGAAAACAGGCAAATAGCGACTGCACTATTAGTCACTATTTAGTCGCTAAACAGTGTATTACGACTAAATAGCGACTAAAACCAGTAGTCGTAAATCGAGAGTCGCTAAAACAAATAGTCGTAAAATTAGTCGCCAAATAGCGACTACATTGCGACTATTTTGCATAGTCGTAAATTTAGTCGTAATGTAGTCGCTAAATTTAGTGACTACGCTACGACTATTTTACGACTACCACAAAATAATCATAATGTAGTCACCAAATTTAGTGACTAATTGACGACTAATTTACGATTATGTATTTAAATAATATTGTATTTATACAGAATTATATATATATATATATATACTATTTTAATAATAATAATAATATACTTTTATTAATTATTTTGAAATATATGAAAGTTATTGAATAACGGTTTGCTTTTGGAATGAATAACAATAAAAAATACTATATTTATTATTATGAAACCATGTGATAAAAACTGTATTACAAAATAAAACTAAAAACATAATAAAAAATAACAATACATCATACTACTAAAAAAAGAAAGTAAATATTGAAGGTATCATGGGGAAATGTAACATCAAGGGTTAATAATGGCTGAGCTTGAAATGAGGGAAAAGAGGTTGCTTTGCTTTCCCCATATGAGAAGTCTCTTGCTTTTGAGATGAATGTTAAAGATTTTGACCTGAAGCAAACCGCAGAGACAAGGAGAAAGGAAGCTGAGCTGATGGAAGCATCTCTTAAGGAACTTAAGGCGAGGGAGAATGAGCTCAGGTTGCTTAATGACACCATCAGAGAGAAATCAGCTGAACTGGAGAAGAAATAAGTTATCTTACATATAACTAAACTGGATTTAACAAAAACAAACGAGGGAGAATGAGCTCAGGCTGCTTACATATACCTTGAAGCGAGGAGAATGAGCTCATGTCGCTCACATATACCTCCTAAAAAATTATATAACATACATTTTAATCATTCTATCAAATGCTTGAATCACCAACCAAGTCATAAAAAAAAAAGGCAAGTACATTTCTTTACCAAACCAAGTCATAAAAGAAACCGAAATAGCATAAGCAGACAGACATATTTAACTAAGAGAGACACAGGCAAATCGGTTCTTTCATTACCGCTCCAAGACAAGATACGTTAAACCATAGCCAAATGCATAAAAAGAAAAACCTTTGTTCACGTGAGTAAGTGCAGGTGCAGGTGATGCCCTGCTTGAAGAAGTCTTAGCCTATAATTCAGCTGTTATAGGAGATACCTACAAAAAAGAAAAGTTACATCATTCAAAAAACAGATAAGTTAAGTGAAATACATATTGGTTAGTTAAGAAGAGGAACGAAACATAAAAATTCCATAAACCAGCAGATTGAAACTCAAATTGGTGAGTTAAGAAGAGGAAAGAGAATTAAGTGACTTCACCTTGACCAATCAATATAGACGGAAGATCCTCTCATGTAACCTTACCATTCTGATTCTAGGACGAATCAAACTAAAAACACACAAGAAAATCCAAAATTTTATATCGAGATCAAAACAAGCCCCTCTTAGACTGCATCTACGGAAGTTAAAAACAACGAGAAAAAGGTTAACTTTATTTACCTTGGAATTAAGACCCCGAAGCACGACTTGTGTGAGCTGACTTTGTAACCATGGCGAAGAGATGATTTACCCAGATTCACTCTGATTATTTTAGCATCAAGACTGCAATTGAGCATGATTATAAGCGCTACAGCAACATCCTTTTTACATCCATTCACTGAAATCGTTTAAGATCTACAAAAGCTTATAAGACAAATTCCCAATCGCTAATACCCAATGATGGCTAAATCTGAAGAAAAAAACAACCCTAAATTGAATCATGACAAAGACTTCAAATTTATAAATCCGAAATTGAGAAAATAAGAAGAAGAAGGAAGCAAATCTACCTTGTATCAATGAAACAATGGGGTTGAGATCCAAGATCCGAGATCCGCGACAGAGTGCTAGGGTACATCCGAGATCTAACAACTTGAGAGGATGAATACAAAAACAGATGAAGATGGAGAAGCAATAGGTGGAGGAAACAAAGAAGAATCGCCACACAAAAAAAAAAAAAAAAAAAAAAAGGAGACAAAGGAGAAGAAGAGAAGGGGTTTCATCGGCCAAGGAGAAAGAGAGAAGGGGAGAAAAAGAAGGAAGATATATTGTCCGTTGGATTAAACCAATCAACGGTTGATAGTGTAATTCTTGTGTTTACATATCATCCAATAAAAAAGCTTCATTATTTCAAGAATATAATTATTTTTTGATACAAAAAGAAACAAGATTAATTATTTTAAAGAATAAATAATTACATTAAAACTTTATAATTTCATATGTTTTTGCAGTTTTAAATACATACATCAGGAAACTAGATTTAAATTTTAGGATTTGGAAGTTGGGGTCCTAGATTTAGAAGTATATTATATTTGTTTTAGATTTTTAAAAAATGATTAGTTTTAGGTTTTAAAATGACTATATTAAATAAATTTATAAGTAAATAATTTTTGGAAAAATGAAATTATATGTAAATAATAAATAGTTTTACACATTTCTTTATACATATATATTGGTTATATTATATCCTGGTTGAATGGTTTATGCTTTAGTTCCTATATAAGTATTATAAAAGTTTAAGGTTTAAAGTATAGGATTTGGGGTATAGGTTTAAGATTTATGGTTAAGTTTTGATAAAAATATAAGATTCGGAAAACTATAATTTTTTATCAGCCTTAGATCTCAGTTTTTGGATATATTATATCAGTTAGACTTTCTTATATAAGTATTAAAGCTTGGTTTTATGTATATATATAATAATGGTTAAGTTTTGATTTTATGGTTCATGAATTAATTTTTAAGATCAAGAATTGAAAATTCAAGATTTAGAGTTTATAAGTTTTAGATTTTAGTAAAAGGTTTGAGGTTAAATTTTAATTTTCTTAAATAGCGACTGATATGCGACTTCTTAGCGACTTTTACCATGAGTCGCATATTAGCCGCTAAATTGAATTTTTTACCATAAATCACATATTAGTCGCTAAATTGATGACTATTTAGCGACTATTTGTTCGGTATGCAATATAGTCATTAAGTAGTCGTTAAATTACGACTAAAATACCGACTACATATTGTAGTCGCAAAAAAGCGACTAATATACGACCAAAAATTTGTGGTCGTAAAATGGTCGCCTAATAGTCGCTACATAGTCGCCAAAAATGACGACTACATATGTAGTCACCATTTGTAGTCGTAAAACCCGTGTTTTCTTGTAGTGCTTGTTTTCCTAACAAAGATACATTGGTACGTACATACACCGATTTTGTGTCATAAATCAAAGGCCAATATAACTTGTATATGCTGTGAGAATTCACAATTTTTTTTTCTTTCAAAACCAACTGATAGTGAATTGAATGATCTATATATGTTTTCATTAGATTTTTATAACCTCTTTTTTGTTTCCATTGGAACTAAATTTTTTTTGCAATCTAGGAAGAACGCAACATTAATAAGGTATACATATTAATTAGATAAATGAAATTTCTTCCATCGTTACAACTCATAAATTAAATTGACTAGAAAAGCAATACATAAAAGGGGATGGTTAGGGGGATGGGCTCGTGACTTCAAAGCCAAAGCTGTGAAACAAGAAAAAAGAAGAAACCCAAAAGCATAACTAGATACATAGATAGAGAGAGAGAGAACATAGAGAGAGGAATCAGACAGAAGTTAAAAGGTGCTTGGCTGGGCTGTCTTCACTGAGAGACACGAGAAGAAAATATTGCTACTTGTTTCTGTCACCAACGACAATCACGGGTTTGTCTCCATCTCCACTACTCGTATTATCTATAATTATCTACACATGCGTCTCTCTCTATATACATGCAAATAGTACATCTCGCTTTTCGATATATAACCCAAATATAATGTTCCTTTTATATAGATAATTGGGATAGAGAATATCACAAATTCACAATTTAAGCTAACAAGTCACATGAATTCTCCCGTATCACAAAATTGAACTTGAGATTTAAAAGAGTATTTGTACGTACGTACACACACACACACACACGTAAACAATAAATATATATCATAATGTACCAACCAAGTAGGAAATTCATGTAAACGTTCAGAAGCAAGTTAAATTTGTTTTTTTTTTTCGAAATTTCAATTAAGTTAAAGTTTAAGTTACTTTTACAACTGTTTTGAAAGTAATGTAACCCTAACATCTCTGACATAATTTAAATAATTTTGGGTGATTATTTTTTATCATAATACTAAATATTATCTATCTTATTTCATTCTTTTAAAATAAATAAACGAGAAAGTTTAAAGGATATATAACATGCTATATATACTTAACGTTGTATCTGTAACAGCAGGCAAATTTTTGACATGCAAGTATACTGTGTCAAATTTTTGTGAATGGTGTGACCAAATGTAACGTTGAAGTCATCAGTCAAAAAAATTAGGTATATGACATTTCTTTCTGTTTTTTGAAAATCTTTTTGGAAGCCTAATGTCCAGCTAGCCGCAATCGTATCTTTTGTCGTCGTTACTAATTGGTAGGAAGAATTAAAACTGTCGTATATTTTGGTTTTACAATATTGTAGTCTTAATAATATTTTACGTTAGAGTGACGTTCCTCATATCTACCCTAGTATCCTACTTCCATCCTCAGACAACCCATGAGCAATTATATACGACCCAACAACAAATACCAAATGCTAAGTAATATCAATCACGGTGTTGACCAATAAAAAAAGTAATATTAATTACGGTATTGATTTTACTAAGTTAATTAGTTATAATTAATCCGTTGAAATTGACCACGATGCTAATCATTCAACCATTCTCCTTGACACATATGATGATGATACGAATCAAGCAAATTCTAAGCGTGGACCAAAGTTTTCGTGTTTTATGTCTCAAAAACTTTTTCAATTAATTCGGAACTTATAATCTTATGAATAGTATATATATAAGGTTTGTTCTGAAGATCTGAGATTGTAGAAACTATACGGTACTGTACAGTAGAGAGAAATTCAAGCAATATATGTCATGAAAATTTGTTTCAAATAATGTTTATATTTTAAATTAAACGATATGTAAACGAAAAAAGTATTTTAATGGGAAAGAATAAGTTAGGAGAGAGCTGAGAGGAATAGAATAATAATGAGATTTGTACGTATTATGCATGGGTTTGCATGCATAGTCACTGCAGCTAAGTAATCAATCAGTATGGCCCAACAGTTTAGGTGTTGAAACCACAATTGCGCATATTATATTATTCGTAGTCATTTAAATATATCGGTTTTTGGTATGACATTATTATATAGCAATGAGGACAAAAGTCGTGTTCCCAAATTTTTAATAATAGAAACGAATAAATTTTTTGGACCAGGGCAACTTCGTGGAATGTAGGTTGCTTGTTGAATAAAAAAATTGGGAATTTCAGTTTCATATGTGATGCTCTTGAAACTTATTTATTTTTATTTTTGGGGGAATTCAGTGATGACACATACGAAAAATGTATTCAATCAAACAATGACTGTGGAATAGTTTTAGTTTTTTTTTGGGTAAGTAAGTAAGTTTGTAACGATTTTGTGTGAATTTTAATAATAATCTCCACAACATCATCTAAAACTCCTCTTTTAAAATATAGCAAGTAAAATGTATTCTTCTAAAATATTCAAAAAATCGTACTGACCAAAACTCGATCTTATATAACAGGTTATTAACGATCTTCTCTACCACAAATAATCACATCCGCGGATGCTAAATACGGCGACGATAAATTCGATCACCCATGTGGGCTAATTGGGCTTTTCTCTTCCCAAATTATGTTTTGGGTTCAAGTTGAATTCTCTTTTTGTTAGTGGTTGAATCCTTTATTGAACTGTTTTTTGTGGGTTTAAAAAGAAATTGGGGTTTATTTACAATAAAGCTAAAAGCTAAGGGGCGAAAAGATAAATAAAAACAATTGGGAATAGAGAAGGACAAACCCTTGTCGTGTCCGTTCAACAAAAGTCTCTAAAGATCGAACCCGGCGAACTGTGAGAACAACCAGCCCCGGCTCATACCCATGGCCAAAGGGGCCATGGCCATGGGACAAATTTTTTTTTTATAAAAATTATTAAGCTAATGGGGACCAAAAAAAAAGAAAAAAAACAAATTATATTGAAAAGGGTCTTAAAAAAATTGTATGCCTAGGGACAAATTTTATTTTGAGACGGGGCTGAGAACAACTCCGGTGAAGTGGTTTGTTCACTTTTGAAGTAGAAGAAGACTGTTCAGTTCAGCGAGATCGGAAAGATGTATGATGTGATGCTGGATGAGGCGAACTTGTGGCATCACGAACACGAACACGAACATGAACCTCCTCTCCGTAAGCGGAAGATCGAAGAAGCTCCACCGTCACCTGTAGAAGACGTTTATTTCTCCGACGAAGAAGATCCTGAGGAACAAGAAAAGTATCGTCTTCAAGTTGTTGAGTCTTGTGTAATTTTATCTTTCTCTTTAACTCCCTTTTCTTCTTTGGGTGTGGTTTCTTGAAATCGTGCTTTGCAAGTTTTGTGCTTTTCGTATTCCAAATTTAATATTTTTGTTGAAATTGTAATTTTAGGGATTTGATGTTGATTACTGCAACCATACGTATAATGGGATAATGCCAGGTGGATGTAGTCCCTATGACAAACTCTTTGCAAAGGTTGGACTCCATTGTTACAATCTTGAAAAGGTTACTCTCTTTTTGGAGAAGCACTTTTTGCTTTACCCTCTTCCTTGTGATTGACTCTTACCTCATTGCTTCTAACCTTTGTAGGGTATGAAGTTAGAATTCAAGAGTCTAGTCAAAGTTAACTCAGAAATCGGTTCACTTTACAATTCTTATTCAACCTCTGAGGTGATTGATCCTATCAACCACTCAATTCACACTTTCCAAACTTTAGTCACGGATGCAGGGTATGCTAACAAAGCGCGTTTGATACTCGTTACAAAAATATGCAGGATCAAGCCTCAAGTGCCAGGTAAAACTGTCTGTCTGAACAAAAGAGAGTCCATTTGTCATTGTTTTCATATCGAGATATAGTGTATAACCAAAGGCAATACTGTTTCTTTTTAGCTAAATCTTTTGAAAATGTTTTAGGCATGGGAGATGCCACTTGCTTTTGGGACTTGGATGCTATAGATGACTTCTATAAAGGTGATATGCCAGATTGGCCACCGAATGATGATAAGTTACAGTTCTATGAGGTGAGTTGTTTAGTTTTTGACTCATCTTCTTCTGTTTCTGCTAGTTACAGTTCTATAAGTTTTAGAGATTAAAAAATGCAGGTGAATGAATTAGAGTTGCGAGACAATGAATGGCTTCATCTATACGCCGAAGTTGCATTGTTCTCCGAGTGGGGCGATGACCTGGTGAGGATATAAAAAAGAGCTTAGATATGTGAGTGAGCCTAATGACCCTTTCTTTTCTCAACAATATTTTTGTTTTTTTTGGGTTTGGTTTTGCAGAGTGCTTACATGCCATTTGAGATGAAGAAAGTAGTGGTACAAACGAGAGAATATGTAGAGTCGAGTATGAAGCTCAAGTCGAGAAATGCAATCTTCTATATGAGTTTCAAGATTCGTGGAGGTCGCGAGTGCAGAGGCATAGTAAGAAGAACAAGTGATGGAAGAACAGGACATATGTGCCTTGAAGCTAGATGCTGGATCGACAAGTAAAGCTAATAATGACACTAGCTAGTAATCTGATATTTTGTGGTCTTTTTTGTTATGTTTAAATGATATCTATCTATGGCTAAAGTTGCTAGCAAGCAACTATGTAAAAAAGTTCTATTTAAGAGGGAAATTATTTTGATCTGCAGATACTTGATGCAATGAGATAAAATGGAAGTGTTTTGCAAATTGCAGACAGTTATTGCATATGAGATAACTTGGAGCATATTTAACTTCAAACTCTACTTTGGAGATGAGTTGGAGATGGTCTAATTAAACAAAAAAAAAAAAAAAGAACTACAATATAGTTACAATTTTTATATTCATGAGTTTGAGGATTGATAATATACCTCTCATTTCTCTCCTTTGTTGGGGAAGAAGTACAATTTAAGAGTGTACTCAGAGTCTACGCAGAAATTGGTTCATGTTACAAATCCTATTCAACATAAGATGTGATAGATCCAATTAACAACTCACTTCACACTTTCCAAGTTATAGATGCAGGGAAAGATGAACAAAGCGTGTTTGATACTCATATCAAAATATGTAGAATCAAATCTCAATTAAATTGTGTGAAAAGAGAGATCACTTGTCATTTTTCCATGTCACCTTATATATATTGTACAATTAACTTGTGTTAGGAGTCAATTAACACCAACAACAAAGACTACACATATTCAATTATTTCTCTTACATCCCCCCTACATAACCAAACTACAAATGTAAAAATGGGAAGAAAAAAAGTTACCATATACTTTTTATTCTCATATATTTTTTTGTCAACCATATACTTACTTTTAAAGGTGTAGTCTCTTGTTAGTCACATAGTCAAAGTTGAGATCTGCATAAATATTTTGCAAAAGCTTATCACACAAATAAAAAGGGAAAACAAAAAGAACCATTATTTTCCAAGTGAGAAGAAGTAAAACAATAATCAATGCCAACCTTTGGCATATTATGCAATTGCATAGATGCTTTCATGAAATATGATTTAAAAAAAAATTATTGGTATGCTTTGTACATTTGGTACTTTTTCATTATAATACAAACATTTCTTTAATTTGTGTGTTCTCATGTATTTTAAGTTATTTTAACATGTGTTCTTTTGTAAAATTACAATGTTTTAGAGTTTTATAAGTAATAAGAAAAAAAAAACTTACAACTGTTAGTGTATCTATATACTTATTTAAGCAACCCTTTAAACAAATAACCTTACTCCATGTAAAATATTACACAAAATGCCAATGTATTTTAATACAAAATATAATAACAGAATCTTAATATTAATTTCTTGTAACCTGAAAATGATTATCCAAAAAAATAGTAATTATTAATTTATTAGATTACAAGATATCATTAATCAAAAAAATTTTGAAATTATTTAATAAAATAATAATAAAATTATTTCGAAATTATGTAATAAAATAATTAAACAGATTCTATTTATTGTTTCGGAAATCTTAGGAAACAATAACAAATTGTTTAGAAAAATTATAAAACTTAAATTTATTTATAAAACTAAGAATAAATATTTACATATCTAAATCATTTAATAATAACAAATATATATTAAAATTAGGATACAACATTGTTTATATTTTTAAAATATATCTATATACTTATTTAAGCTATGTTGTTAAAAATTTAACCAGTTCTGATGTAACATATTACGAAAATACTATAATATTTTAACTATTCTAATAACTAACAAAAAAAGTTTAGATTTGTTTACAAAATTAGAAAACTCTATTTATTGTTTCATAAATCTTAGGAAATAATAACAAACTATATAGTTGGCAAAAACTTAATTGTTTATACACAATATTCACTATATAAACAGTACTAAGTGTATAATATTGATAATATACATAACCTAATTGTAATTTTCACCTATAAAATTTATATATAACATGTTATACTAATAACTTCAATTTGTAAATTTGGTATATTAAGATCTCTAAACACGATCACATCAATTTGTAATACCAAATCACGGGTCAATACATGTTTTGTTGGGTTTTTTTAGCTTAACCGAATGTATAATTAACGAATTTGATATTGCACCAAACCAAAATAATAGTACCAACTACGGGTCGAAATCAGAGTATGACCTTAAGTAAATTAAATATATGATTTTATAAAATGTATAGAATTAATAAATTTTCTACTATAATTTTGTAACAAACAAATCCAAATTTACATAAATATTTCCTCACACTGTTAAATATACTTATTTAAGCAATCTTTTAAACAAATAACCCTACTTCATGTAAGATATTACACAAAATGACATTGTATTTTAATACAAAATATAATAACAGAATCTTAATATTAATTTGTTGTAACCTGAAAATGATTATCCAAAAAAATAGTAATTATTAATTTATTAGATTACAAGATATCATTAATCAAAAAAATTCAAAATTATTTAATAAAATAATAATAAAATTATTTCGAAATTATGTAATAAAATAACTAAACAGATTCTATTTATTGTTTCAGAAATCTTAGGAAACAATAACAAACTATTTAGAAAAATTATAAAACTTAAATTTATTTATAAGACAAGGATTAAACATTTAAATATCTAAATCATTTAATAATAACAAATATATATTAAATTATGATACAACATTGTTTATATTTTTAAAATATATCTATATATTTATTTAAGCTTTGTTGTTAAAAATTTAATCAGTTCTGATGTGACATATTACGAAAATGCTATAATATTTTAATTATTCTAATAACTAACAGAAGAAAAGTTTAGATTTGGTTACAAAATAATAAAACTCTATTTATTGTTTCATAAATCTTCAGAAATAATAACAAACTATTTAATTGGCTAAAACTTAATTGTTTATACACAATACTCACTATATAAACAATACTAAGTCTATAATGTTGATAATATACATAACTTAATTGTAATTTTCTCCTATAAAATTAATATATAACATGTTATACCAATAACTTCAATTTGTAAATTTGGTATATTAAGATCTCTAAACACCATCACATCAATTTGTAATACCAAATCACGGGTCAATACATATTTTGTTGGGTTTTTAGCTTTACCAAATGTATAATTAACGAAATTGATATTGCACCAAACCAAAATAATAATACCAACTACGGGTCGAAATCAGAGTATGACCTTAAGTAAATTAAATATATGATTTTCTAAAATGTATATAACTAATAAATTTTCTACTATTATTTTGTAACAAACAAATCCAAATTTACATAGATATTTCCTCACACTGGTAACATTATTCTACAAAATATTAACGTGTATTTATGAGTCGGGTAATAAAACGGGTAATGAGACGGGTAACAGGACACTCAAATATTAAATTAATATCCGATACTCGATCATTATTCATGGATAATATAATTATTATACTCTTAACTCGACTCTAAAGTTGCGGGTACCTTTATTTCGGGATGGATACAAACCAAAAAATGGGTCGGTATTGGTAGTAGTTCCAGGCCTACCTATTAGTAGGTTAATATGAATCAAACTCACTATATAGTACTATATTATATAACATGTAAATGAATGATACAACATAAATATAATATTGACAAATAACAAATAAAAAAAAATTCCCGCGCTACCAGCGCGGGTCATTATCTAGTCTTAAGTTAATTTTAAAGTTTTAACTTTTAGATGTATATAGAACCAACATTACATAGATGAACAAGGTAAGTTGTTTACTAGTCATAAACACTAGAATCATGTGACTCCAAATTTTTTTTCATTTAAGCATCAAAGTGGCAGAAAACGTCTTTGTTATTCTAACTCTTGAGGAAATTTAAAACTATGAATATGTTGTAGAATTTCATAATGTCTTAAGCTATAAATTATACCATCTAGGTATCAACACTCATCTTACTTCTAAATCTCCAAACTTATTAAATACAAAAACTACATAAGCAAAATTTACCTATCTACCATCACAATTAATTATTTCTTTCAAAATGTTGTATTTTTATTGGATTTTTTTCTTTAGCCAATTGTTGCATAAGATTGATGAAAGAAATGCTTTCATCTAGAATACAATTGTAAGTTTTTTCTGAAATGCAAACTAATTCATCATATACATGTTTATAGATTTACTTAACTTAAAAAGAACATCAGTTTTATTTAACCAAATTTATAAGAGATATCTAGAACGACATTTAGAAATCAAAGAGATGATTTCATCTCGAAGACATATATAATTTCTACAAGATTTCTTGTAGACATATATAAGACCAAAATAACATAAATGAAAAAGATAAGTTGCTTACTAGCCAAAAGCCACTAGATTCATGTGATTTAATTTCTCTGTTCTCCAAAAATCTTTCCTTTATACCAGAAAAGTGGAACAAAATAATTATGTCTTATTACTCTAGATGACACTTGAATCTTGATACTATATATAAAAACGTCGCAGGGTTTCATAATGTCTTTGAGTTAGGTCTCTTACTTTCTAATTATCTGCACCCTTTGAACACAACATTGATTATTGCACCTTTTGAATATCAACATTGACAAAAGAAATTTATGTTAGATGTTTGTAACTACTTAAAATAAAATGAGATTATTGGTTTGACAAAGAAGAAAAAAAAAAAGAAAAAGATGCACTTATCAAAATTTGTGTTCAAATTCAACCATATCCATGTACACACTTCAGGAGCTGTTATTGGAGATGTGATTTATAAATCCATATAAAATTGTAAATTATGGAAATCAAAACATATAGATTTTCAAATAACATGTTTTATCTTTGAATTTGAATCTTTCTATTTTACGCTTTCAAATCCATTTAAATTCATTTAAACATAATGTAGATTTTGAAATCCAAAACCAAATCATTAAATAAATAACATGAAATTTTAACAAGTATATGTAAATCATACAACCAATAACACATAGGTTTGCAAATGGTTGCACAATTGAAAGGGTTGAAAGAGTTGAAAAAAATTATTCAACCTCTTCCACTAAAATTTTTACCATTTGAGTGGAAGATGTTGAAGAAGTTGAGAAAAAACTATTCAACCCGTTTAAATTAAAAGTTGAAAAAATAAACTAATTCTACAGCAAAAATGTTCCCTTTATTCAACCAAATTTTGTTCAACTCATTTTTTCAAATTTAAGCAACCATTTTGCAGCCATAATTTTGAAAATTATTTTTAAACCAACACATGATTTTAAAAATTATGTATTTGGCAATTTACGTAGTATTCTCTATCATTTTGACATCCAGAAGACATATATAATTTCTACAAGACTTCTTTTTCCGATTTGCACACTAATTCATCATATACATGTCAATAGATTTACTTTTAAACTCACATCTTCAAAACATTTACAGTGTTATTATTCGTGAGGGCTCTCTCTTAGGCAGTGGAGGACAAAACCTCCAACTCTGCCCACCAAAGAGGTGAAAGTTTCGGCCTAGCATCGTTAGGTGATATTCCAGTGATCTCTCGTAACCATCCTGTGACTTCACCCATTGTAGGCCTCTCTTTCGGGTCGGTTCTGAGGCATGATTTGATCACTTCACCTATATTCTCAATCTTGTCATCATAAGATTCCAGTGTTGGATCTACCATCTTGGCTAGTAGAGTCTCTCCTCTCAAGAAATCAACCAGCCCGGTATCTACCGAGTCAAGTTTGTTAACCGATTCCGGGAGTTTCCCGGTTATCATTTCGAATAAAAGTAAACCGAAGCTGTAAACGTTGTCTTGAGGATTCAAGACTGAGATGTTTGCGTCTATGATTGTGTTGTTGATGCTAGTCTCTGTCTCGGATGTACCGAAACTGAAATCGGATACTTTGACAGCATAATCTTCTGCGAGCTGAAGAGATGATGAGACGAGGTTGGTGTGAGCTATAGGTGGATTGAGTTGGTGCATATGGTCAAGGCAATATGCTGTTCCCATTGCGATTCTTAACCTCATTCCCCAGTCCAAGTGTTCTGATTCTTTACCTGTAACAAGAAAAACAATTTGCTTCTCCATTTAGAACACAAAGAAAACAAAGCCAACATAAGAAGAAGACATTAGTAGTTTTGACAAGTACTCACAGTGTAAATGCTCAAAGAGTGATCCGTTTGGAGCATATTCAAAGATCAAGATCCTGGTGAAAGGTTCCTTTTCCTCACAGTAGCCAAGCAGGTTTACAAAGTTCTTGTGGTTGATCTTTGATAACATTTTAATCTGAAATCATGAAACAGAACACGCTAAGTCCTACTGTTGTTGTAACAAAATATAAAAATGGGAAGAAACAAAACATACCTTGTTCCTAAAGTGTATTTCTGTATTGTTCTTCCAGTCTTTAGCGGATGTAGTATCAAATGAAGCAACAGCTATCTCCACTCCACTTGATAGTGTTCCTTTAAACAATTTCCCAACTGAGCAAGATCCAATGACATTACTAAAATCTTCACACGCAGCTTCAATCTCAGATCTTTTGAGTACAGGGACACCTAAGGATCAAAAATCACACACTGATTACTAAACCAAAAGGATACAAATTTGGCTAATACTTCAAGTAAAGTGTAACAATGAAGAAAGAAACTTACCAGTTACAAAAACTCTCTGAAGTTGTCCACTAAGACCAGTACGCCAAGGACTCACAGTTTCCCCAGCCTTACGTCTGTATAAGTAGACACCAGTAGCTACAAGGAGAAGTAAACCAGCACCACCTACTACGCAGCCAACCACTAGAGGAACAACAACTGAAGAAGAATCATCAGAGTTTCTTCTTTTAGAGGGAGCAACTGACACAGATGGTGAAAGTGAAACATCTTCTTGTGGAGATAATGAACTCTTTTGTGGCTCTGGAACTATTGAAGAATGTTTTGGAGAAGGGTTTGGTGGTGATGATGCTGGTGGTGTGATAGTTTCAGCTGGAATAGCACCACGGTTTTTGTTGTTTTTTCTAGAAGGGTTTGGTGATGATGATGGTGGTGTGATAGTTTCAGCTGCAATAACACCACGGTTTTTGTTGTTTTTTCTAGAAGGCAAATCATTGTATGTGAATGGTTTACGGACAAGTGTTTTCCTGTGGTATCCAACAGCTTTCCTAAACAAAAGGTAGAAAAAAATAAATTAACACATCTTCTTAGTGTAGATAGATCTCTACCAACTCAACCACTACAAATCTCAGGGAAACTAAAGCTGGTGACTTACAAGTTATTGGAATCTCCATCTGACCAGAGATCTTTCTTTAAACTGTCTTCACTTTTCTGAACATCTACACCTGAGAGAACACAAAGCGAAACAGAGGATTTTAGAAAAAAAAGGTTCTAGCTTTTGTTCTTTCTGTAGCAACCCAAACGAGTAATTGAGAAAAAGTCAATACCTTGGTCAATGAGAGAACAACAGGAACCGAAGAAGCTAAGAAGGATCACAGAAGATACAAAATAATTCATTTTGAACATCGATCTTGAATGATACAAGAAGATAACAATATTAGCTGCAAGAGTTGAGAGAGCAGAGTATGGTATGATGAAAGAGAGACTTGTGAGTTTGGATCTAATCAAAAAGAAGACAAAAAGAGAGACTTGTGAGTTACCTTTGTCTGAGAGCAGAGAGGAGGAGTTTGAGTTTTTTATACAAGAAAGCGCGTGCGCCGTGCTTTTCCCGATTAAGGAAAACTTAAACTTAAGGAAGGTTTTTTTTTGGTCAACAAAGAATTAAAAAGATTGTGCTTATTCTTATTTAAAAACCAGTCAATTTGTTTCCTTATTGTATTTTCGTGAAAATTAAACTATTCGAGAAATTGTTTTATTTTTTCAAAGATTCCTATTATTATTGTCACATACCGTAACCAAGTCTACCACATTCGAACCATGCTTGACTTGGACGTATTCCAAAGTCCTAACCATTGCGAGGAAACTAACATCAGCACTTTGTATCCCCTACTTTTTAATCCGTTTAGTAACCCAGCTGACTAGAAAACGATTATTATTTTGTAATACATGTTCTGATTATTTGCTAAGGTATTTAGGCTTTAATATATATACAACTTGGAGATATCCCATGATTTAAAGTATATATCAACATTTTCACCAAAAATTATAATATAATAATAAAAATTATTATTATATTTGTTTAAAGAGTTATTTTGTTTGAAACAGTATTTATTTTTAATATTACAATTGTTTGGTAAATCTACATAGATCTTTTCAATACATAGATCTTTTTAAATACTAATTATTTTAAAATATTATACTATTTTAATTTGTTTAATGTATATTACCAGTTTATATATATATTTTTTTGTATTTACATCATTATTTGGTAAAATATTTTTTAAAAATTAATTATTATATTCTATTTGTTAACAAATAAATTTTATTAATTTATCAATCACATAAATTTAGTTTTGCCAACTCGTTGATGTGAAAGATACATTTTTTTCTTCATAAAATGAGTAATATATCTTCTTTAAAAAAAAAATCAAATCACAACATATGCAGAAAAAATCCACATATTTATTTGTCTTATATATTATATGATAATTCAAAACAATTTGTAAATAAAATAAAAGGAAGATGATAGGAGAATCATAATTTAAAATCTTCACAAAATCTTTCAGTTATTAAAATAATAATTTGGGTATTTAGATATAAAATCTTACTTTTTTAAATTCTGATTGGTTTACAATTTTTGTATTAATTAGTAATTTTCATCTATAATATGATAATTATTTGCACAAAAAGTCCACATATTTATTTGTCATATGTATCATATGATAATTCAAAACAATTTGTAAATGAAATAAAAGAAAGATGATAGGAGAATCATAATTTAAAATCTTAACAAAATCTTTCAATTATTAAAATAATAATTTGGGTATTTAGATATAAAATCTTACTTTTTAAAATTCTGATTGGTCTACAATTTTTTTAATTAATTAGAGAGATAAAATATTTTTTAGAGATTAATAATTATTTAAAAAGTTTTATTAGTCTAATATTAAATTATGTTTTTACCCTTGATGAAAAATTAAACATTGAACTTAAAGACCAATGGCATGACAATATAAGTTTTTACAATTTATAAGATTAGTTTTATATTTATACTTTCTCAAATAATATAATAGGATTTGTTTTGTCTAGTGTATATTTAGCCGCCTTGATTAAAAGTTAGGTGAAAAAAAATGATGTGTTGTTTGGTTTAATATTAAGCATACCCATTAACTAAGTATATAGTAAAATTGCAATGGCAGAACTAATAGGGTTCAAAAGAATAGGCTCAATTCTAGCCAGCCACCGTCTAAAAAGACTTGTGGCTTTGCAAATGGTTCCCACCTTCTTGATTTCTCTTTGGTTATTTCTTTCAATTTGTATTGGTTACGATTCAACCAAGGTATTAAAAACAAGAGAAGAAAATTAAAAGAAACAGATCATGAGCCACGTAGATTTGGTTTGATGATCATATCTGAATGATTGAAGGTGAAGGAATGATTGTCATCTCAAGTAATTTGTGACTATTTCAAATTGGAAGGTTGCTTAGCTGTTGCTTTCTTCGTCCCCAATTCTCTTTTCCCATGTGGGATCCTCGTGGTCTGCTCACTGGTCAGCATAAAAAACCCCTATTCTTTATTAGTATAAATGTTCTATTTTCGTATCCTATTGTTTTATTCCCTCCGTTTTAATTTATTTATCGTTTAAGGTTGTTTCACACAAATTAAGAAAACTATTAATTTTTTTTATTTTATTCTTTTTAAAATATTTTCTAGTTTTTTTATTGATCAAAACATTAAAACAGTTCGATAAAATTGAAATATTTACTAAACATTTGCATTAGAAATCTAAAACAACAAGTATTATAACACAAAATTTTAACTCTAGAATAACAACTAAAAAAAATCAGAGGGACTATTAATTAGCTCGTAACAATATTCCATTTTATACTGTTATAGGAACCAATTATGCGAAAAACAAATTTTCCGAATCTAAGATAATAAACAAGTTTGCCTACAGCCCTACCTAGCTATGTGCCTATGTTGTTGACAAATAAATTATTCTTCAATGGATAAGGATATGCTCCGATATGGTTTTGTAGATTAGCTTCGACAATGGATATGAACAACATATGTTCTAGCTAAGTATTTCATGGTGAACTAATAATTGTTGTTAACGGTGGGTCTTCCCACAACTATTTTATTCGTGATTTGGTTACTATAAACGTTTTAAATGATAAAAAAGTGTGAAAGAGAATAAAGAAGAAGAAAAAAAAACAATTTCATATTTCCTTCATGGGAATTGGGAAGAGCCGAAGAGAGATGCATCATACATTACATAGAGATTAATGTGGTGAAACTAGTCAAAATATTACTAGTCAAACTTTCCTAAGTTTCACTTTCTATATGATTTATTCTAAAAATATTCTTTCAGGATAACCAAAAGCCATTTTACCCCTAGTTATAATTCAATTTCATCTACCGGAACTCTTAGAATACCATCGCTTGTGCACCGGAAAACACGAAACACACTTAACCAAGCCTTGCACATTGCAAGCCTTACAGCTTGTGAATCCAGATTTCTCCGAGAAGATTTTGTGACTACCATTACACCGATCACACATAACAAATCTCCATCCCCTACACGTATCACATACCTCAGCGAACCTTTCACCTAACGGTGTTAACGCGCCGATCAGTTTCCTCAGTTTGTCGTTCTCATGCAACTGCTTAATCTCTTCCGACCCGCCGATGTATCTTCCACCGATAAAAACCTTAGGCAACGTCACTTTCTTTGTTCCGAATATCGTTTGTAACTCATCGTGAAATGTTGAATCCATCATTAAATCTCGCTCGTCGATATTGATTCGGAATGCATGGAGGATGGACCTCACATATCTACACTCCTCGAACGTCTTCCGTATGATTCCAAGGCTAGTGTAGTAGATAACGACGCCTCGGTGGTGATCAGCGATGGAAAAACTTGCATTTGAGATAGGTCCGTGAATCCTAGCAGGGCTACGAGGCTGGTGAATGACTTGACGCCGGGGAGAGTAGGATTCTGATGAGGGGTCATCGTCGTGAAGGAGGTTTTGGATGTCTTTGAGTGATGAACATGAGAAACGTCTCGGCCATTTTGGTGAGTCGGGTGAGATTTCGTGACGACGTCTGCGTGGTTGAAACCAGTTCCGGAACATTAGAGAAGATCAACAACGAAATCTTGAGGAAAATGAAAATGTTAAAAAATATATGAACCAGTAAATATTAGTATGAGTGGAAAGAATAGATAAGGACGTTATCACTAGAAAAATATTTCTTACCCGAAAAGAGCCAAAACATTTAATTTATATTCTTACATTTTTATGGTAGTCAAAATTTATTAATTGTGTTAAAAATTAGTGTTTATCTTATTATATAAAATATAGTTTCAAAAGTTACTAATTCATAAGATCGCAACATGTGTCAAAATATTATTATGTTGTAAATTATTAAAATAATAAAATTACTAAAAATAATAATAAAATTTTATTATTATGTTGTAAAAGTTACTAATTCATAAGATCACGACATGTGTCAAAATCTTATTATGTTGTAAATTATTAAAATTATGTTTGTAAATCATACAATTTTGTAATCTTAAAGAAAAAGGAATCGTCCAAACAAAAAAAAATCCATAATTCAAAAACATAAAAAAAATCATACAGATAATTTTATAATAAATATACACCTAGTTATCCTAAAGAAAATTTTAAAATTTCTACAATAATTAATCTTATACAAAAAAAGTTCTACGTTATATTGAATTCTTTTGCCTAATCTTAAAAGAAAAAAAATATATAAAAATATGTATTCTCTCATATCTTTGTCATATATATAGAGAGGAAGATACCATTCCAATCGTCCAATGTATCAAACTCAATTAGAATTTTTAAACACGAGCACTAAATATGGAAACTAAACTGTGAAAATAACGAAAAGTCAAGATCATACAAATTGTTTGGGATAAAAAAAGTCTAACGCGATGCGTGGGTAAAATAAGCATTAAATATGTTTAGTTGTTTTAAAATACATTCAATAACAATTAACATTAGTATTGTAATTAAGATATATTAACTCTTTTTTTGTCAATAACTTAAATAGATTAGTTCAAAAGACCCAACTGGCGGAAACACTGTTTACATAAGTGATATGAAGCGGTAGAAACTAAGATATATTAACTATAAACTAAAAATCTAAATGATTTAATGAATTTTTATCTAAACCTAAATTTTTATATTTAAAATTTACAGATCAAAAGAAACAAAGTACAATATTGATATACAAAAGCATTATGAACTAACATATACTAATTTCAAAACATCAACAAAAAGTAGAAACAAAAGATAAAAAAGATACGAAAGACATTGTAACTCATAAACTCAACAAAGATCAAATAGCTTCTATATACTTTGAAAACGCCGTTTCTAGAGCTCTCTCGTTAACTTTGGCCTTTTCCTCTCGTGCTAAAACAACCAAGCTCTGTTTTTAAGGTACAAACTGTGATATAACTTATAGTAGTTGGTAAATTCAAAACAAAATCCCCTTAACAACGCTGGTTCTGTTTAATGGGGTATACACTGTGCTGTGATATAATCTAGTGTACAAGTGAAATTACATTGCTAGTATTGTTTATGCTTCTTCGTTTCCTGTCTATCAGTATCAGAGCTCCGTTGTAGCGGGACGCCAAAATCCCTTCCGACCAACCAAAAACCTGTCCTGGTATATTTTGGTTGACCAGTGAAGCGAACCAAATATGGATTCAAGCTTCTTTATTGTTTCCTTGGTGTCTTGTACCACAAGATATCCGCCTGGTCTCACTACCCGATCTATCTCAGCTGCCACTTGTACAATGTCACATCTGAAACAGACCCAAAAACACCAACATCAAACAGAGTTTCTCTGTTTCTTGGGACAAACCCTATTCTGGTTAAGCCAAACCATCCATAACCGGTTCTAGCTCAGTACAGTTATCTCAAAAGCGCGAAAACCGAACCAAAACAGTGAATGCCTACTGCTAAAGCGTTGAAACTCAAGAGAGACTTGAAAAATTCTGATCTGTTGTTTACCTTTGTGAGACATCTCCCAGGAAGAAACTGGAATGTAGCAGATCATATGTTCTAGGGTAAGTGTTGAGGGACTCACACCAATCATGGTAAACTCCAATCAAGCCTCGATCATAAACAACGGAGAGAGTGTCAGGTTTATCCACAGGAACAACATTCATCACCCACAGAGGTCGGTTTATAAGTGCAGCAGCAAAACTATCAGCATAACATAGACAAAAACAAGTTGTGTCAAATCTCAGTTTGGTATTAACCGGATTCTTGTTAAAGAACAGAGAATGAATTACCTGCCATAACCAGCATTCATGTCCATCACATTCCGCACACTCGACCAGTTTACAACTAGACGTTCAAGATAAACATCAGATACAATTGCTGACCATTTCTCTGTATCTTTCTTCAATTTTTCCGCTGAAACCGAAATGCTTTGAGGTTTAACACTCACAAGCCGTTTAGGCCATATCTCAGGCCAACTCTTTCTGCTCGGTAACTTGGAAATGCATTTGGCTAGTGGAACATACCTAAGAAGAAAAGAAAAGGTTACAAAACAGTGGATATATTATATATACTATGTGAATGTGAAGCATCATTTTGTTAACAGTTTCATACCATGAAGCATTTACTTCTTTTTTATCACATACAGGTGGATCTTGTGTGCTGCGTTTATTGTAGCAAGATTCTGAAGTTGGCTTTTGATAGATCACAAGTCCGATTCCAGAGGAATCAACCGTCTTTGTCACGACCTTCCAGCAAATGGATTTAGTCAAAGAAACCATTGCTGCCAAATAGAAATTGTAACAATTAAAACCATAAAGATCAAGACGGGTCTTAAAAAAACACAAATCAAGAAAATGATAGTTGCTAACAATTCCAAATTCTGCTATCTCTGTCATTGTCTCGATAGACCGGTGTTGCAGACCATATGAAGAAACCCCCTGGCCTGAGTACCCTATTGAGCTCCAACAATGGTTTCCCACCTAACGAAATGAACAGAAAAGATCATAAAAACCTCTAAAAGCTTAAGCACTAAGAGGGAAACAAACAAGGGTCAAATGTAATACCATCAGCATCCCAATGGACTCTGCACCGTGCACAATGGATAAGATCAAACGCATTGCTCGGGAACGTAAGCTGTTGCGTTCCAATAACAGAAAGAGTTGCAGGTATTCCTCGTTCTAACGCAAACTGAATTTGAGCTTCATGTTCATCTTTAGGAGCAAATGACATTGTAATGACATCTTTATCTAACAAGAAACCGCCAAAGCTAGCAACACCACAACCAACATCTAATACAACCCTTATGTTTTTCCCCCATTTGATACTCGGTAAAGCCTACGGATTTAACACAAATCAGTCTTTCCACAACACAATACAAGGGTAACAGCAACAACAAGACAACAAGAAAAGTGCTGACCTGTTCAATGAACTCAACGTAATGAGTAACACCGTATTTGAATTGAGTACCTCCTCCAGGAAAAACAAGATACTCACCGGTTTTATTAACCCAATTTTGTTCCTTCTTGTATTCAACAAGCTTGGGATGAGGAACATTGTCATACCAAACCTACACATTATAGAGTAAACAACTAAACAAAATGTTCCAATAGCCTATCAATTCATGGAAACTAACACTCCAAAAACATAACTTTGATCAAGTACTCAAAATGGGTTACTAAACCAAATCATATAACATTGTCATACCAAACCTAGACATTACAACGTAAACAATTAAAGAAATGTTCCAATAATCCAATGGAAACTAATACTCTAAAAACATTAACTTTGAATCAATCAGACTCTTTTACAGAAACTTCCAAATACTAAAAATGGGTTACTAAACCAAATCATATAACTTTCAGATCAAGCTCGGATCAAAAGTTAGAATTTTTCGAAAAAAACAAGAAAAACCAAAGCTTACCAAAAACAAAAACAGGAACTGTCTCTCACCATATCCCGACTCTTAGGCCACGGAACCGGAGGCTTATAATTATGCGGCAAGGGAACGAGACATGTAGGCGTTGGTTCAGGGCAATGACGTTCTCGATGCTCCATATGTCTCCTCGATTTGAGCTGCTTGATAGCAATGTAATTATCAAGACAAGGTATGTAATCAACAGATCCTGCGCCTTTACATAGATCCCATTTTTTCAGCTCTTCCACACCCTCGAGTGATGATGATGATGATGAAGCGCTTATTAGCTTCATCTTCTGTGGTGTTTGATCGGAAGATACGTCGATGTTTTGGTTAGGAACAGAGGATTTGGGATTCGGTGTGTAGTAATCGGTAGGGGTGAGAGAAGGGAAAGGGAATGTGACGTAATCGGTGGTGGAGAGGTAGACTGTGATGGTGATGAGGATAGTGCAGAGGAGTAAAACGACGACGGGTTGTACGGATATCCCCATTGTAGAAAGATCGTTAAGAGATCGATCAGTACGAGACGCGTTTCAGGTAATAAGAAGAAGAAGAAGAAGGTGTGAGCTGAAGCTCCATTAAGTCGCAGCTTTCACATTTCGATTTTGCAGAGCTTAAAGTAATATTTTATTATGCGCCGACACAAGTAAGACATAAACAAAATACAAAACAAAACAGAATGTGTCCGAATGAATTTTTCCTTTTTGTTTGTAAAAGAAAATGTTCAATTTTGTAATAAATCATGTTAATTATATTCTCAGATTTTCTATAGAAATTTGTTCTTGTAAACTGTAAATTTTCTCAATATAATTTAGATTAGCAGTAGTGTAACTGATGAATATCTCTGAATAGACATCAGATCTAATTGAAACTGCACACCGACCATTGCCAGATCCAATCAACCTACCTTCCTAAGATAATAATGAGACATGTGGTGTGAGCAGTGTGACTGTGTGAGTGACAGTGAGTAATATATGCAAAGAATCAATCTTTTTTATAAAACCATGAATGTATGATTGATATGTAAACCCCAATGGGTAAAATAAACTGCCTCAAGATGTCAAAAAAGCACATAATATATCCTCTCCGAGGTTTTTCTACTGCCTTGTCAAAAGCTTAAAGCAAAACACTAAAGCGTTGAGATTGGGTAGATTTAAATAAAAGAAAATTAGTCGGACAAACAATAGATCCGGCTTCTTACTCAATGATTCCGGCACCGCCGTCAAGATCCACTTCGCCCATCCCTGTGTCCTCCTCTTCGTCTCCGCTCTCTTCATCGCCACTAATTTCTTCATTGTCAAGACGTAGCTTAGCCATGTGCTCTGTCAGCATCTTATCATCACGTTCACTCACCTATCAATACATATTAACATTAGACTCTTAAATGTTGTGAACCAAAATACTGTAAAAAGACATCAAACAAAAGCTCGTTCTTGTGACATGCAACTTGAGACGGTTCATCAGTAAAAGAAGGTAAGATACTCACAGCTCTAGCTCCCTCCTTAACGACAAGCTTGCCCTTGTGTGTCTCGATTGTCTCAGTGCAAGCTATAATGGCTTTGTTTAGGATTTCAATCCCTTGGTCCTGTTAGAGAATGATACGATTAGGAACAGAGGGATAAAACAACAGCAACTACACATTTATGGTTTAAGTGATGACAAATCCGCAAAGCTACATAATTGGCTACCAAAAATGCAGTGACCAGTTTTTGGACAACAATAGTATCTGTGTGTGTTTTCTTAAGCATCTGCTTTACTTGCAACCAAATGATTAAAACTACTGCAATCAAAATTTTGCAAGTTGCTTTACTGGATATACAATCCTCATAGAGATCATAAATGATAAACCTAGGGAAAGGTTTCTGTAATATGCCAAACCAAGTGAATCATACCACAAGATAGAAGAGTGTCTAACCTTGTCAAGTGTCTGAGTAGTAAGGACATAAAGAGGTGGAGCAACCAATTTAATCTTAACAGGGCAATCTTCGTTTCCAGCGGCTTCAGCGTTCTTCATGGCCTCCTGAAATTGCAAGCATGGGTGAGAAAATGAAATGAAATCATAATGCATTCTTTTCAAAAGTAAAAGATAATCCAAATTATAGATATGACCTTAATGTGAACAACTCCATCAAACTGAAAACATTTCAATTCGATATCAGCACGGATTTTCATTGGTTGTGGTGTCATTCTCCTCCTAATGTTCTTCACAAGTGCATCTTTCACTTCTTCCGTAACAGCAGGTACAACTTTAGTCACCTACAACAAACAGAGAACTTGGTAAGATTAACACTCAAAAGGAATTTTGCACTAACAGCTAAAACACACCCAGAGAAGAAAGTATACCTCTTCACCATCAGGCCCAACTTCTTTGATCTCACGAGTGAGACCACCCAACACCGAGTCAGGATCCGTCACTAAGATCTTGAAGGCCTGAACAAAAGAAAAAATATACTTGAGAACTAAATACCAATAGATATACAATACTAAATCTCAAATTCACAGATTCTTACCTCAAAAGCATGACCATGTTTCCGATACAAAGGCCAAGCAATGGTCACATACAGCTCCTGCAATATGAAATCTCTAATCAATGTATAATCATAGACTACATCACTAAACATAAAAACAAGAAACATCATCTCTAACCAGCAAATCCAAATCCAGCAGGTAAATCCCAAAATCCAACTACATCTAAAGCTAATATAGAAAAGATCATACCTCCAAATCAAGAGATAGAGTCTCAGCAACATGACGCATGATAGAGTGAACAAGCTTGCTCTTGTTGTACCTCTCTTCACAAGTTGAGATATCCTCCTCGCTAACCCTACGTTTGCTCAGATCAATGTAACCTTTCTCTTTGTCAACACGCAGGACCATGACAGGCTCAATTCTCCCGACCTTAATCAAACTGCTCACACTTCGGATCCGACGACGGGAGAGCTCAGAGAAGAGGATCATTCCTTCGATGTTGTTGTACTCCAGCAGAGAAACGTAAGCTCCCATATCGGCTATGTTCTTCACCTGGATCATCACCGCCATATCCACCTCTGGATACTTCGACTCGTACATCCGACACTCTAGATTCGGTGTTTGATTCGCCATGATTGGATGATTCTCGATACTGATTAAGGTCACGCGAATTGAATCTTTGTTGAATCGGAAGTAAGCAACGAGGCGGAGAGAATTAGGGTTTTAGGCGACGGAGCAATTAGGCTGATTCTTTTTGGCTAGGGATAACTGATAAGAGACGAGCAAGCAAACTGAAATTGGCTGACTTGCGTCAAAACTTGAAACGGCATCGTCTCGAATAAACAATTAGGTTTCAATTGGGCCGGCCACATAAGATATTAGGTTTTGGGGGGGGGGGGAGGTTTAAAAGCCCATTCGGATTTCAAGTCAGATAATGAAATTTGGATCGTTTTGTATTTTGTTCATCGATTTCTATTAATGAATTGCCTTTAAACTTTAAAACCAGCACTACACAGTCTACACTAATCACAGGCTTGAGCTCGAATCAATGGTGGTATCAAAATATGTTTCGGAGTACGATTTGACCAGAGTGTAACTATAGAATCGGTCATTACCAGATGGGTTCGATGAACCTTGGACCAGAATTTAAACTCGTGTATTTTGTCTCTTACAGAAAAAAGTAGTCTACTACCTCACAAAATCGTACAAGCTGAAGAACTAAACATGATCTAGTTCCATACATATCACTAAGAGAGCTTTATATAGAAAACACTAGACACGAGAGTCCCTCGAACGCTGTTTACCCTTCCAGAAGCATCTGGTTGAAATGCCATGTTCCTGAAAAATCATCCCAAACATTGAAACATATATATTAAAATCCAAGTTTGAAGGGCACGAAGTGAAGGATTAAAACAAAATGTGAGAGATTAGTATATACCGTGTCCTTTGCCAACTCGTCGTAGTTGGGCTACATATTCTGAGATCATCTTAATTGCTTCCACCTGCGAAATGTTTCATTTTATTAATAGTTCCATATGTATATTCTCTTTGACAGCTTAGAAAAAGCAGAAGTGCCTTTGCCACTAACACAGAACACCCAAATGGTTTACCTGCTCTGTCAGAAACTCGCTCTCAACAAAATCTGCCAAGTGGACATCATTGTTCTTCGAAGCAACCTGTTGAACAAAGCATTACAAAATTGAGAACAGTTCTTTCGGAGTGAAGATTATATATATATATATATCGTATAAACTCAAGAAGAGATGGTCTTTACACTGTGGAGGTTTAAGAGCTTCTCATTAACTAGTTTCTCCAGTGACAGAGCCAACTCCATGCCTGCAAACAACAAATCACAGAATTGTATGTTAAAACTCTTGTATCCATTGTCCATTGAGACTTCAATCTCCGTATGAGAGAAACATTGTCATGATACTTAAGAACTCAGATCAAACTTGGTACTTCTCTTCAAAAGCTTAACATAGCATTAATGTGAACTTTTCATTTCTCCACCACTTTATGACTTAGAATATGGTAGACATATAAAAAAACTAAAGATCATTTTCACTTGGTATTCTAGTGTACAAACCAAAGGGGAAAAAAAAAACTATGATGAAGCGTCAATAGATACAAAGAGTTAGCTACTTCTGAGCTTACCATATAGAGCATCTCCTTTATCAACATGTTCAAACTCCGAGAGAGGCATCACAATGGATTGTAACTTAACCTTCCCACCACGTTTGTTCTGCAACTCATAGAAAACCCAAAACATGTTAGCACTTACTAAGCTCCAATTATGTCTTTATGAACTAGAGAAAAAAAAAAAAAAAAAGGAAATAGTAATCTCTAGAACCTGATACTCCATAAACTTCTCAGCGTGCTCTCTTTCTTCCACACTTGATTCCTTAAAGAACCTGATACCCAAGAAACCAACAATTGACTATGACTAAACAACAACAACAACAACAACAACAAAAACATCCAAAAATAACCAAAAACTCACTTAGCAAGACCCTTAAGCGCGACGTTGTCCCGATCGAAGTACGCATACATAGCATGATACACATACGAGACATTGTACTCCACACTACAGCCAAATCCATTGAAGAAATTTAGAATCCAGAGGTTTAACTATAAGCAAAATCAACATGAGGTTCCAGTTCCAAAGTACCAAATCTTAAAGCTAACACAACCAGATTACAATACCGAATCTAAGCTAGGGGAAAAGAGGTATAAGAAATAAAGAAAACTTACTTGATCTGCTCGTTAATGGCAGCTTCACACTCGTCTGAGTACTTCTGTCGAGCAAGCGAGAGATGAGAGCTTACTGGAACAAGATCGAGCTCTTTTTCAACCTCCTTAAACGGCTCGAAGACAACGCCGCTTAGTGAATCGGTGGTTGAGCTCTTAGATGCGCGAACAGAGAAAGCTATGTTCCCAGATTTTCCAGAAGAAACTCGAAGATTCGACGGATTAGAAGATAACAATGGAGAGATATCTTTCTTCACGCCATGGACACTCACCAGAGAGAGAGCTGAAGATGAAGTGACAGTCTTAAGAAGCATTTTTTTGACTTTGATTAGATTTAGAAAACAGTTCTTCGCCGAGAAAATTGGAGAAGACGAATGGTTTTTTTCTTTGATAGCTTTGTGTGAAATTGGAGATTGTGATGGGTTGATGATGAGGCTGTGGATGATAGACACGTGTACGTATACGATTGAGGAATGGGTTAAGGCGCGTGGCAAGCTTGTGGCAAGTATCAATCGTTATCCGATGGAATATCTTGGACTTATTTTATTTTTGAGACCTGCATAATTTTGTTTTATTTGATGGAAAAATCATTAGTTACGTAGTAATAATCTTGTAAGTTTTATCATTTACTATACTAGGTTTTGAACCCACGCTACGCGTGGGTTTATTTGATTTATTTTGATAAAAATTATATATGATTGATGACGGTAATGAAATATTATTTTACAGAAAACTTTAAATTACTATTAAGGAAAAAATTAAATTTCATATACACAAATTTTAAAAATATAAAAATCAGTTGTGTTTTAAAATCAATTCTGATTAAAAAATCATGAATCTAACTCGACGTCCAGGCGAGGCGGATCAAACTGGTGACCTCACATATCTTAAACCATTTCTTTAGCCACCAGAAAAACGAAACAATTTTATAATCATGAATTTATCTCCTTTTTATATTTAATGGATCGATATAACCTATGTTTTCGTGTTTTTTATTTAATGTTTTCTTATTCTTCATATTCTTTCTTGTCATTTTCATTGTCAAATTTTATGGTAATTGTCATCGTTACTTTTACCGTCCAGTTCTTTGTTATACTCTTCTTCTTGTGCTTCCTCGTCAACTTTTTCATATTCTTTCACTGAAAAAAACTTTTTTTTTTAGACTACTACACAACTTGTTAACCCATCAAACTCCAAAACCAAAATTATTTTTTCTCATAAAAATTGTGCAATTCATGAAAACCAGCATAGTCAACACATGCACCCAATTATTGATAATTTCATCCATATATTTCTCAAACCAGAATTCTTACTTGCAGAGAAAGTAATATGAACTCATGTATAGTAAAAACAATATTTGTGCTTTTCGTCGTTCTTTCTTCTTTAAACTCAAATAACATCAAATCAAGGTCTTGCGACGTCAATCCTTCTTTCTTAGATTTAAAAATAAAATTTTTACTGCAAAAGTATCAAATCATCTATAAAGTCATACACAAAAACATGTTTTACAGCTCATAAGAGATATAAAGCACAAACGGAGATAAGTAAAATATTTTCAAGATATTAAAAAATTTGATATATAATATTTAGTAATTCTTAAACTTTTCAATTTTTAATAAAGATTAAATATTTAAAATATTTCAAACTTTAGATGTAGTTTAATTATCTGTAATATTTTTTTAGAGTTAAATATTAATGACACTTTTACTTTTTATAGAGTTTAAATAGTTATAATATTTTAACATTTTTATGGAGGTATTTATAATATTTCTAAACATTCTATAAAAAAATATTTAAACCTTTAAACAATTTAATTTTCTAAAATAAATCAAATAACTTTTAAATTTGAAAACCTGATAAATAAGCATAAATCAAGCAAACATGATAAATTTATAGTTAAAAACATATTATTTTATTTATAATGATTCTCAGCTATTGTCTAAAATTTTCTTGCCGATGTGGGACGTTGTACATATTTCTTTTATTTCTATTGATTTTATTTTTTGTTCTAAAAAATCTTAATAATATAGATTACTACTATATTTCCAAAAAATTTCTTAGCAAAATATCTAATTCTTATTGGTTTTTTAAAATCCTATATGGACAACTTTAGGAGTTTATAGCTTCAACTTTTTATTAGTATAGATATACTATCTTAAAATTTCTATTGAGGTTAAGTAATTGTAATATTTTAAAACATTCTATAAAGTTTAAATATTTTAATATATTGAACCTTTTAAAAGTTTCAATATTTCTAATATTTCAAATTTTTAAAATTTATAAATTTTAATTTTTTAAAAAAGATTTTAAATATTAAGAAATTTTTAAAATTTAAAAATTATAATATTTTGAAACCTTTTTAAAGCTAAAATTTTAGAAGTTTCAATATTTATAATATTTTAAACTTTTAAAAGGTTCGGATACAATATTTAAACCTTTTAAAAAGTTTCAATATTTATAACATTTTAAACTATTAAAATTTTAAAATTATAATATATTAAAATTTTATAATTATAATATTTAAAAACTTTTAAAAAAGCTAAGAGCTTTTAAAAATTTAAATATTATAATATTTTTTTGAAACTTTTTAAAGTTTTAGTTTGATCAAATAAAAAACATGATCAAACCGAATAAACTTTTAAACTTGGATGTTTGATAAATCAAGCTTTCCTGCTCATTCGTTGTTGGAAGCATATTAATCTTATTTATACTGGTTTGAATTTGTCTAAAATTTTCTAGCCAATGTGGGATATTGTACATAGTTTTTTATTTTCATAAATTTAAAATTTTCTTTTCTCTAAAAATTTTTAGAAATTTAGAAAATGTTAATGAATGACATGTCAAATCCTGATAGGTTGTTTAAAATAATTCTTAATATATAAAATTCTGCAAATTTCTAAAAATGTTAATTAGTGACATGTTGAATCTCTATTGGTTGTTTTAAAGCTTAGGTTTTAAAAACCTTTTAAATGTTAAGAAATTTTTAAAATTTAAAAATTATAATATTTTGAAACATTTTTAAAGCTAAAGCTTTTAGAAGTTCAATATTTATAATATTTTAAAATTTTAAATGGTTCGAATATAATATTTGAACATTTTAAAAAGTTTCAATATTTATAATATTTTAAACTATTAAATTTTAAAATTATAATATTTAAAAACTTTTTAAAAGCTAAGAGCTTTTAAAATTTTCAATATTTATAATATTTAAAATTTTAAAAAATTTAAATATTATAATATTTTTTTGAAACCTTTTAAAGTTTTAGTTTGATCAAATAAAAAAACCGGATCAACTCGAATAAACTTTTAAACTTGGACGCCTGATAAATCAAGCTTTCCTGCTCATTCGTTGTTGGAAGCATATTAATCTTATTTATACTGGTTTGAACCATTGTCTAAAAATTTTCTAGCCAATGTGGGATATTGTACATAGTTTTTTTTATTTCCATAAATTTAAAATTTTCCTTTTACTAAAAAATTCTGGAAATTTAGAAAATGTTAATGAATGACATGTCAAATCCTGATAGGTTGTTTAAAATAATTTTTAATATATAAAATTCTGTAAATTTCTAAAAATGTTAATTAGTGACATGTTGAATCTCTATTGGTTGTTTTAAAGCTTAGGTGGACAGCCTTAGAAGCTTATAGCTTCTACATTTATTTAGTATAATGAGGACCTGTCCGATGTGCGGGTTTAATTTTTTATAAATTAAATTAAATTTAACAAAAATATATTAAAATTTGTTGTATGTTGTTTATAAATTTATTTTTGTTGTAATATACTGATTTATATCCATTTACAAATCTTTTATGAATGTTAATATTAAAAGTGTATTCTTTTATATCTAAATATACTTTATGTTACAAATATATTATTTATCACCACCTAGAAAATGTCTATATGAACACATTAAGCAAACTATTTTACTTTCACTTCTGCAAAGTTTTTTAATTACTAAAAGTGTTGGCTCAAAACATTTTGAACAAAATATATATTACATAATATTCTTATCAATGATGTATCATCACAATAATGTATGACCACCATGGAGAAAACCTCAGCTTCGCCCTCATCTCTTATGGAGAGAATATTGCGTCCAACCTCCTCCAGCATGGAGAGAACCTTGGTTCCGCCTTTTTCCTTTGGGAAGATAACCTTGTGTCCAACCTCCTCCACCTTCCTCCTTGGGGAGATAACCTTGTGTCCAACCTTCTTCACCATAGGAGAGAACCTTGGCTCCGCCTTCCTCTCTTGGGAAGCTAACCTTATGTCCAACCTTCTTCACCATAGAGAGAACCTCGACTCTGCCCTCCTCCTGTGTGGAGAGAAAATGTTCACGTCTTTTTGCTTTCTCAAAATGGTTTGCTCCAACAACCAATGAAAGTAAAAATCTTTTTCTAACGTCACAAAATCTTTTGATAGTAACTAATGTTAAATTTCTCAATGTATTCGTGGAAGTGCCTTTGACACACCATGATGTAGTGTTTGTCTCTGTAACGCCTCAACCGCCACCTTTCTTAGTGAGCCCATGTCCATTCTCAGTCCATGGCCCACCTTCCTAAGTGGGTCCTACATATATTCCCTGTGGACCCACCTATATTCGATGGCCAGTTTGTTACATATGGGAGGCTTTAAAAACTTGTTTACCGACCCTACAAATCAACAAAGATTTTTTCCTGTGTTTTGTCCTCACTCGCAAAGTTCCGACAATCACTTCTAGGAAGGTCAACCATCATGAAGTTCTCTTAGGACCCTTGACCGAAAAAATAAGTGCATTTTGGTGACATATGTGGTCAAATCAATTCTTTTAAACATTTCCACAAACTAGGGTGTCAGAGTCTTTGAGCTCCTATGGATCTATCAATAATGATTTATGTTTTTCCAACCTATTTATCTATGTTTGTTGTAAGCTTATGTTTGATTAGCCTATTTTATTCATCCATTAAGTTGATGAGCTTCTACTCGTTATCTCAAGATTAAATGAATAATGGTAACAATTATGTTTGCAAAAAAAAAAAGTTTGAGAAATTAGAAGAAAAGTAATTTGGCATA
This sequence comes from Camelina hispida, assembly GCA_023657505.1. Taxonomy (NCBI): domain Eukaryota; kingdom Viridiplantae; phylum Streptophyta; class Magnoliopsida; order Brassicales; family Brassicaceae; genus Camelina; species Camelina hispida. The sequence goes on along the minus strand of CP094634.1, from coordinate 4,491,056 downwards.
ATTAAAGAAACAATAGAAAGTTATAAGCATGGTAATATATGAATCCATAATAATTCAAAGATAAAAATATAAATTAAATAAAACAATCTAAAAATATTACAATAAATTTTAAAATACAGTATTAGGAAAAGAAGACGCATACATTAAATTATTAATATTTTTTGTAGGTCAACATATTAATCTTACCTATTCCCAACTGAAAAAGGAGAAAGTATTAAAAAAATTTGGTTTAAAAAAATAAGAAAAATTTACCTTCCCATAAAAAAAAAATCCAATTAAACAAAGTTGAAAGCAGTGTTTTTTAATAAATTATTTAAATATAAGACGATTTATGTTTATATAGAAGTGAGTATTTACAAAATTTAGAATTAATAATTAACTGTATATTTTCCTTAATCCATTTTTCTATATTTTTTGTAGAATTAATAACTTAAAATTAAAAATAAGTAAATAATATTAAAATTTCGAATTTTATGAAATATATATATATATATATATATATTTATATATAAATAATCTCATTATAATTGTTTTTAAAAACTTTGTATTTTTTATAAATTCTGTAGTTTTTGATAATTATCTTTTACATTATTAATATTTTATTTTTGTTGTAATCAAATTCCTCTTATTAAATATCAACTTTTACACATGTCAAAATCTAAGATTGATAACTTGACACATGTCAAAATCTTGTTAATGACTAACTTTCAAAACCCAACTTTATATAATAAGATATACAAAATTATAGAGACAGGCTTCGTAGTTGGGGTAAGACAGTCTCTTCTGACTGTGTCTTACGCTCTGGTGGTACTGAGTCACATGAGCATCTGTTTTTCCAGTGTCCTTTCTCATCTGAGGTTTGGAGCTTCTTCGCTAGTAAGTTCTTCCCACAATCACCTGTCAATCTTCATGCGGCGGCGGACTGGATTATTCAGCATCAGCAGCCTCACCATGCATCTACAGTAACTCTTCTTAAGCTTCTGCTTCAGTTAACGATCGCACTCTTTGGAGGGAGCGAAACTCTAGGATATTCTCCTCCAGCTTCTCTTCGCCAGCTTATCTTCAAGTCTCCGTCGATCGCACTCTGTGGGACCGCCTTCTTTCCCTACAAGCTCGAAGACTGTCTTCCCCTTCTCTTCTCCTTATTTACTTTTCTTATAATCCCAATAGTTTCTTATATTTTCTTATATTTTCTTATATTACTCATCCTTTGCCGGTTGGTATCGGGTAATTAAATCTTTAACGTTCCTGTTGAGATTGGGATTTTGTATGTAAGTCTGAAACTATTGTAACTTGGTCGATAAATGGAATTTTAACATTAAAACTAAAAAAAAAAACATATTGTCATCATTCATATTGGTTGTCAGTAGTCCTTGATGTAAGATCTCCATTTTTCTTTTTTCTCTAATTTTTTCCTTTCTTTTTTGTTTATTTGTTTTCATCATCTGTTTGCTTGTTTCACTTAAATTCAGCCTCCATTTTTCTTTTTTTCTCTAATTTTATTTTTTTCTTCTTTCTTTATTTGTTTTCATCATCTATTTGCTTGTTTCTCTTTACTTCAGTCTCCATTTTTCTTTTTTCTCTAATTTTATTTATTTCTTCTTTCTTTATTTGTTTTCATCATCTATATGCTTGTTTCTCTTTACTTCAGTCTCCATTTTTCTTTTTTTTCTCTAATTTTATTTCTTTCTTCTTTCTTTATTTGATTTCATCATGAGTTTGCTTGTTTCCCTCTACTTGAGTCTCCATTTTTCTGTTTTCTCTAATTTTATTTCTTTCTTCTTTCTTTATTTGTTTTCATCATGTGTTTGCTTGTTTCTCTCTACTTCAGTCTCCATTTTTCTTTTTTCTCTAATTTTATTTATTTCTTCTTTCTTTATTTGTTTTCATCATTTGTTTGCTTGTTTCTCTTTACTTCAATCTCTATTTTTCTTTTTTCTCTAATTTTTTTCTTTCATCTCTCTTTATTTGTTTTCATCATCTGTTTGCTTGTTTCTCTTTACTTCAGTCTCCATTTTTCTGTTTTCTTTAATTTTTTTCTTTCTTCTTTCTTTATTTGTTTTCATCATCTGTTTGCTTGTTTCTCTTTACTTCAGTCTCCATTTTTCTTTTTTCTCTAATTTTATTTATTTCTTCTTTCTTTATTTGTTTTCATCATCTCTTTGCTTGTTTCTCTTAACTTTAGTCTCCATTTTTCTGTTTTCTCTAATTTTATTTCTTTCTTCTTTCTTTATTTGTTTTCATCATCTGATTGCTTGTTTCTCTTAACTTCAGTCTCCATTTTTCTGGTTCTCTAATTTTATTTCTTTATTCTTTCTTTTTTTGTTTTCATCATCTGTTTGCTTGTTTCTCTTTACTTCAGTCTCCATTTCTCTGTTTTCTCTAATTTTATTTATTTCCTCTTTCTTTATTTGTTTTCATCATCTGTTTGCTTGTTTCTCTTTACTTCAGTCTCCATTTTTCTTTTTTCTCTAATTTTTTTTCTTTCTTCTTTCTTTATTTGTTTTCATCATCTGTTTGCTTGTTTCTCTTTACTTCAGTCTCCATTTTTCTTTTTTCTCTAATTTTTTCTTTCTTTCTTTATTTGTTTTCATCATCGTTTGTTTGTTTCTCTTTACTTCAGTCTCCATTTTTCTTTTTTCTCTAATTTTTTTTCTTTCTTCTTTCTTTATTTGTTTTCATCATCTGTTTGTTTGTTTCTCTTTACTTCAGTCTCCATTTTTCTGTTTTCTCTAATTTTTTTTTTCTTCTTTCTTTATTTGTTTTCATCATCTGTTTGCTTGTTTCTCTTTACTTCAGTCTCCATTTTTCTTTTTTCTCTAATTTAATTTCATCATCTGTTTGCTTGTTTCTCTTTACTTCAGTCTCCATTTTTCTTTTTTCTCTAATTTTTTTCTTTCTTCTTTCTTTATTTGTTTTCATCATCTGTTTGTTTGTTTCTCTTTACTTCAGTCTCCATTTTTCTGTTTTCTCTAATTTTTTTCTTTCTTCTTTCTTTATTTGTTTTCATCATCTGTTTGCTTGTTTCTCTTTACTTCAGTCTCTATTTTTCTTTTTTCTCTAATTTTATTTATTTCTTCTTTCTTTATTTGTTTTCATCATGTGTTGGCTTGTTCCTCTTAACTTCAGTCTCCATTTTTCTGTTTTCTCTAATTTCATTTCTTTCTTCTTTCTTAATTTGTTTTCATCATCTGTTTGCTTGTTTCTCTTAACTTCAGTCTCCATTTTTCTGTTTTCTCTAAATTTATTTCTTTCTTCTTTCATTATATGTTTTCATCATCTGTTTGCTTGTTTCTCTCTACTTCAGTCTCCATTTTTTTGTTTTCTCTAAATTTTTTCTTTCTTCATTCTCTATTTGTTTTCATCATCTGTTTGCTTGTTTCTCATTACGTCAGTCTCCAATTTTCTGCTTTCTCTAATTTTATTTATTTCTTCTTTCTTTATTTGTTTTCATCATGTGTTTGCTTGTTTCTCTTAACTTCAGTCTCCATTTTTCTGTTTTCTCTAATTTTATTTCTTTCTTCTTTCTTAATTTGTTTCATCATCTGTTTGCTTGTTTCTCTTAACTTCAGTTTCCATTTTTCTGTTTTCTCTAAATTTATTTCTTTGTAAATTCGTTTTCATCATCTGTTTGCTTGTTTCTCTTTACTTCAGTCTCCTTTTTTCTGTTTTCTCTAAATTTATTTCTTTCTTCTTTCTTTATATGTTTTCATCATCTGTTTTCTTGTTTCTCTCTACTTCAGTCTCCATTTTTCTGTTTTCTCTAAATTTTTTCTTTCTTCTTTCTCTATTTGTTTTCATCATCTGTTAGCTTGTTTCTCTTTACTTCTGTTTCCATTTTTCTTTTTTCTCTAATTTTATTTATTTCTTCTTTCTTTATTTGTTTTCATCATGTGTTTGCTTGTTTCTCTTAACTTCAGTCACCATTTTTCTGTTTTCTCTAATTTCATTTCTTTCTTCTTTCTTTATTTGTTTTCCTCATCTGTTTGTTTGTTTCTCTTAACTTCAGTCTCCATTTTTCTGTTTTCTCTAATTTTATTTCTTTCTTTTTTCTTTATTTGTTTTCATCATCTGTTTGCTTTTTTCTCTTTACTTTAGTGTTTAGTCTCAATTTTTCTGTTTTCTCTAATTTTATTTATTTCTTTTTTCTTTATTTGTTTTCATCATCTCTTTGTTTGTTTCTCTTAACTTTAGTCTCAATTTTTCTGTTTCTCTAATTTTATTTCTTTCTTCTTTCTTTATTTGTTTTAATCATCTGATTGCTTGTTTCTCTTACCTTCAGTCTACATTTTTCTGTTTCTCTAATTTTATTTTTTTTGTCTTTCTTTTTTTGTTTTATCATCTGTTTGCTTGTTTCTCTTTACTTCAGTCTCCATTTCTCTATTTTCTCTAATTTTATTTCTTTCTTTTTTCTTTATTTGTTTTCATCATCTGTTTGTTTTTTTCTCTTTACTTTAGTCTCAATTTTTCTGTTTTCTCTAATTTTATTTATTTCTTATTTCTTTTTTTGTTTTCATCATCTCTTTGCTTGTTTCTCTTTACTTCAGTCTCCATTTCTCTTTTTTCTCTAATTTTATTTCTTTCTTCTTTCTTTATTTGTTTTCATCATCTGTTTGCTTGTATCTCTTAACTTTAGTCTGCATTTTTCTTTTTTCTCTAATTTTATTTATTTCTTCTTTCTTTATTTGTTTTCATCATCTGTTTGCTTGTTTCCCTCTACTTCAGTCCCCATTTTTCTTTTTTCTCTAATTTTATTTCTTTCTTCTTTCTTTATTTCTTTTCATCAATTGTTTGCTTGTTTCTCTCTACTTCAGTCTCCATTTTTCTGTTTTCTCTAATTTTATTTCTTTCTTATTTCTTTATTTGTTTTCATCATCTATTTGCTTGTTTCCCTCTACTTTAGTCTCCATTTTTCTGTTTTCTCTAATTTTATTTATTTCTTCTTTCTTTATTTGTTTTCATTATCTGTTTGCTTGTTTCCCTCTACTTTAGTCTCCATTTTTCTGTTTTCTCTAATTTTATTTCTTTCTTCTTTCTTTATTTGTTTTCATCATCTGTTTGCTTGTTTCTCTTTACTTCAGTCTCCATTTTTGTTTTTTGTCTAATTTTTTTTTTCTTTTTTCTTTCTTTATTTGTTTTCATCATCGGTTTGTTTGTTTCTCTTTACTTCAGTCTCCATTTTTCTGTTTTCTCTAATTTTTTTCTTTCTTCTTTCTTTATTTGTTTTCATCATCTGTTTGCTTGTTTCTCTTTACTTCAGTCTCCATTTTTCTTTTTTCTCTAATTTTATTTATTTATTCTTTCTTTATTTGTTTTCATCATGTCGTTGCTTGTTTCTCTTAACTTCAGTCTCCATTTTTCTGTTTTCTCTAATTTCATTTCTTTCTTCTTTCTTAATTTGTTTTCATCATCTGTTTGCTTGTTTCTATTAACTTCAGTCTCCATTTTTCTGTTTTCTCTAAATTTATTTCTTTCTTCTTTCTTTATATGTTTTCATCATCTGTTTGCTTGTTTCTCTCTACTTCAGTCTCCATTTTTTTGTTTTCTCTAAATTTTTTTTTTCTTCATTCTCTATTTGTTTTCATCATCTGTTTGCTTGTTTCTCATTACGTCAGTCTCCATTTTTCTGCTTTCTCTAATTTTATTTATTTCTTCTTTCTTTATTTGTTTTCATCATGTGTGTGCTTGTTTTTCTTAACTTCAGGTTCCATTTTTCTGTTTTCTCTAATTTTATTTCTTTCTTCTTTCTTAATTTGTTTTCATCATCTGTTTTCTTGTTTCTCTTAACTTTAGTCTCCATTTTTCTGTTTTCTCTAAATTTATTTCTTTCTTAATTTGTTTTCATCATCTGTTTGCTTGTTTCTCTTAACTTTAGTTTTTTTTAGTGTTATATTTACTAATTCTCTTCGATTTAATAATAATTTCTTATAATTTGTGGAAAAAAACCTCTACAGTAGAGAGAATACGCAACTTTAGTTAATCCTAAAATTCATATTTTTTTTTATTTTTTAGGCAAAATTTATTTTTTTATATCTGTTAAAACAAATAAGTGTATTTAGAAGCAAAAATATTGTTTACGGAAACGTTATTAGCAGTAGACAAAAAAAAAAAAAAAAACGTTATTGGCACATTACCCAAATTGAAGATTTTGTTTTAACAGAGGAAACAATAACACAAATCATATATAAATTAGAAAAACTTTAATCAATCATAATCATTACAGAATAACCTACTTAATTTTAATCATTAATCAATAACAAATTTAAGTTATTTTTAACCGTTCATCGAGCAATGCCTAACTCTATATAAACAGATAAAGTAGGCCAACACTTCTCATTGTCTCTTAAAAGTATTGACAAACAACACAATTTTGTAATCTCCATATACCTTAAACATAAGAATAAAATGGCATGCATTTCTTATGCGTTTAAGACTTTGTGTTTGTTCCTCTTGTTCATTGTCGTTGCAAGTCGTCCAACCGTTAAACCAAAGACTTTCAACGTCCGACGCTATGGCTCAAAACCGGACGGGAAAACTGATAACGCCAATGTATGTACACAACATTTTTTTAAGTTTAATTTTGACCACTAATTAGTTTTGAGATGAAAATCTATTAATATTAATACAACCATACATATATGATCAATATACAAATAGAAAAGAAAAATATTTATATTTTATTTGATTATTAACTTATGCTATTTTTAACACTTACAAAACTAGGCATTCACAAGTGTATGGAAAAGTGCATGTGGAAGGAAAAGTGGAAGTAGTAAAATTTACGTACCAAAAGGAACATTCTACCTCGGTGGTGTAGAATTCGTGGGTCCATGCAAAAATCCTATTGAATTCATAATCGATGGAACTTTATTGGCTCCTGCAAACCCTATGGATATTAAGCAAGACATATGGATCAACTTTAGGTATATCAACGATCTCTCTATCTCTGGATCAGGTATACTTGACGGTCAAGGAGAACAGTCTTGGCCACTCAATGACTGCCACAAAAACCCCAATTGTCCTAAACTAGCTATGGTAACATTTCTTAAACTTTTTCACTTATTGCTTCATTTTGAAAAAATATGATTACTAGCTATTTACATTTAAAGCATAATACAAAAGTGTGAAATGATACTTATACAATGATATAACTCTAATCAAACATTATTCATTATACACAACTTTATTATATTAGAAAGTAAAATGTCTTATAATAAACTTGATTTTTTTCATAGACTATGGGATTTGCATTCGTTAACAACTCAAATATCAAAGACATAACATCACTCAACAGCAAAATGGGACACTTCAACTTTTTCTCCGTCCATCACTTTAACATTACTGGAGTCACTATAACAGCTCCCGGCGATAGTCCCAACACCGATGGTATCAAGATGGGTTCTTGTAGCAACATTCAAATCTCCAAGACAAACATCGGAACCGGAGACGATTGTATTGCTATTCTTTCTGGAACCACTAACCTCAATATCTTTAACGTCAAATGTGGTCCCGGACATGGAATTAGTGTCGGAAGCTTAGGGAAGAACAAAGATGAGAAAGACGTAAAAGACTTAACGGTAAGAGACGTCGTTTTCAACGGCACAAGCGATGGTATTAGGATCAAGACCTGGGAATCTTCAGCTTCGAAGATCCTTGTTTCGAACTTCGTATATGAGAATATTCAGATGATTGACGTTGGAAACCCTATCAACATCGACCAAAAATATTGTCCTTACCCACCTTGTGAACATGAACAAAAGGTTAAATTTCTATGCGAAAACAAGCTTTATATTATTTTCTTCCATCATAAGAAAAAGCAAAAACAAAACATAACTGGTATTTCTCTTTTCAGGGAGAGTCTCACGTTCAAATCCAAGATCTTAAGTTAAAAAACATATATGGAACATCGAAGAACAAAATGGCAGTGAAATTGCAATGTAGCAAGAGCTTCCCATGCAAAAATGTTGAGTTAATTGACGTTAACCTAAAACACAACGGAGTTGAGGGTGGATCTTCCACTGCGGTGTGCGAAAATATTAACGGTTCCGCGAGTGGAAATATGGTTCCTCAGCATTGTCTGAATTGATTCGACGGCCCATCTAAACAATACTCATGTGTTGTATTTAATTGGTGTATATGGTTATGTTTTTATCTAATTGGTGTATCCGATTATCTTATTATATGAATTTTAATTTTCAAAGTTAGTAATTCATATAATCACGACATATGTAAAAATAAAATTTATTTAATAATTATAAGAAAATTAGAAAATCCAAAAAAACAAAAAGATTATAACTAGTATTGTTGAAAGTATAAAAAAATCAAAAGTAATCTATTATATCATTAATTCTAGTAGAAAATTATCTATTAAATTACTTATTTCAATAGGAAAATATATGCAATTAGAAAAGAAAATAATTACAATTGAAATGTAATTATTATTTATTATAATCATAGAGTAAAAATAAATTTATACAGAAGAGTGATTAAAGTATAAAAGGTTTAATTAAAATTAGTAATTGATATAATATAAGAAAAATAATATAACCAGAATTACTCATTGGGATTGAGTGCACAAATTAAAATCTAATTTATTATCAAGTAATATACAAAGAAATTATATTGCAAGATAGAGTATGTAAACTCTAAATCTGTTTTTAAACGGAGAAAGGGTGCGCAAAATCTCCTAAAGCAACCGTGTCAATACATTCCAATCTAACGTTGACGAACTCGATCAAGTTTATCATTCGTGAGTCCGCCGTCATTTCTTATGGTCACGATGAGGGGAGAATTTTGTTGTTGTACGGACGCCCTAGGTGTTCATGAATCTCTCTCTTAATTTTTTTTCCTTCTTGGTTGAGGCTTGTTAATATACGCTAATACCATTTCTGATGGTCAGTTTGTTTCATGTGGTAAGTAGGTTCTTTGCTGATTCACCTGAAGCTCAAACTCCTCCATCCATCCTTCTCAAGAAAGGCGTCAACATGGTTGATTTTGAATTCAATGACCGACAATGAAGTAAACCTACTCCAACAGAAACTGATCATTTTAAGAGGAGTTATTGAGAAATCGTTTTCTTAATCACTGATTAATGATTGGTTCTTCTTCCTCTACTGATGGATTCTTCTTCCTCTACTGATGGATTCTTCTTCCTCTACTAAGAGACTCTAATAATTAATTTTAATTTAACTATGGCTCTCGTTTGGGTTATGTAATGGACAGATAATATATTATTGTATTTTGATTGTTATGTATTTGATTAAATACATTTCATTATGGATTTGGGGTTTTTGTTAGAATCACATGTTATTCAAATTACTATTTTAAAATCTGTTCTCAAATCCCAGGTTATTTAAAATTAAATTTATGAAAAATCATTCACCAAATCACAATACCCTGTTATTCAATCAAGTATTTTTAAAATCATATCAAACCTACTGTTTTTATTTTTGTCAGAAAAAAAATCAGTTTTTTATATCTGTTAAAACAAATCAGAGTTTTAGAATATATTCTAGTTTTATGTAAAAAATATTTTTTTACGGAAACGTTATTGGCACATTACCCAAATTGAAGATTTTGTTCTAACAGAGGAAACAATAACACAAATCATATATAAATGTGAAAATTTTTAACCAATCATAATCATTAAAGAATAACCTACCCAATTTTAATCATTGATCAATAACAAAATTTAAGTTATTTTTAACCGTTCATCGAGCAATGCTAACTCTATATAAGCAGATAAAACAAGCCAACAGTTCTCATTGTCTCTTAAAAGATATTGATAAACAACACATATTTGTAATCTCCATATACCTTAAGCATAAGAATAAAATGGCATGCATTTCTTTTGCGTTTAAGACTTTGTGTTTGTTCCTCTTGTTCATTCTCGCTGCAAGTCGTCCAACCAATAAGCCAAAGGTTTTCAACGTCCGACGCTATGGCTCAAAACCGGACGGTAAAACTGATAACGCCAATGTATGTACACAACAATTTTTCTAGTACTTTAATTTTGATCACTAATTAGTTTTGAGATGAAAATCTATTAATATTAATACAACCATAAACACATATGATCAATATACAAATAGAAAAGAAAAATATTTCTATTTTATTTGATTATTAACCTATGCTATTTTTAACACTTACAAAACTAGGCATTCACAACTGTATGGAAAAGTGCATGTGGAAGGAAAAGTGGAAGTAGTAAAATTTACGTACCAAAAGGAACATTCTATCTCGGTGGTGTAGAATTCGTGGGTCCATGCAAAAATCCTATTGAATTCATTATCGATGGAACTTTATTGGCTCCTGCAAACCCTATGGATATTAAGCAAGACATATGGATCAACTTTAGGTATATCAACGATCTCTCTATCTCTGGATCAGGTATACTTGACGGTCAAGGAGAACAGTCTTGGCCACTCAATGACTGCCACAAAAACCCCAATTGTCCTAAACTAGCTATGGTAACATTTCTTAAACTTTTTCACTTATTGCTTCATTTTGAAAAAATATGATTACTAGCTATTTACATTTAAAGTATAATACAAAAGTGTGAAATGATATTTATACAATGATATAACTCTAATCAAACATTATTCATTATACACAACTTTATTATAATAGAAAGTAAAATGTCTTATAATAAACTTGATTTTTTCATAGACTATGGGATTTGCTTTCGTTAACAACTCAAATATCAAAGACATAACATCACTCAACAGCAAAATGGGACACTTCAACTTTTTCTCCGTCCATTACTTTAACATTACTGGAGTCACTATAACAGCTCCCGGCGATAGTCCCAACACCGATGGTATCAAGATGGGTTCTTGTAGCAACATTCAAATCTCCAAGACAAACATCGGAACCGGAGACGATTGTATTGCTATTCTCTCTGGAACCACTAACCTCAATATCTCTAACGTCAAGTGTGGTCCCGGACATGGAATTAGTGTCGGAAGCTTAGGTAAGAACAAAGATGAGAAAGACGTAAAAGACTTAATAGTAAGAGACGTCGTTTTCAACGGCACAAGCGATGGTATTAGAATCAAGACATGGGAATCTTCAGCTTCGAAGATCGTTGTTTCGAACTTCGTGTATGAGAACATTCAAATGATTGATGTTGGAAACCCTATCAACATTGATCAGAAATATTGTCCTTACCCACCTTGTGAACATGAACAAAAGGTTAACTTTCTATGCGAAAACAAGCTTTATATTATTTTTTTCCATCATATGATAAGCAAAAACAAAACATAACTCATGTTTCTCTTTTCAGGGAGAGTCTCACGTTCAAATCCAAGATCTTAAGTTAAAAAACATATATGGAACATCGAAGAACGAAATGGCAGTGAAACTACTATGTAGCAAGAGTTTCCCATGCAAAAATGTTGAGTTAATTGACGTTAACCTAAAACATAACGGAGTTGAGGGTGGATCTTCCACTGCAGTGTGCGAAAATATTAACGGTTCCGCGAGTGGTAATATGGTTCCTCAGCATTGTCTGAATTGATTCGACGGCCCATCTAAACAATAATCATGTGTTGTATTTAATTGGTGTATATGGTTATGTCTTTATCTAATTGGTGTATCCGATTATCTTATTATATAAACCTTAGTTTTTAAAGTTAGTAATTTATATAATCGCGACATTTGTTAAATATAGCTATATATTTTGACATGTATAAAAATAAAATTTATTTAATAATTATAAGAAAATTAAAAAATCTTAAAAATAAAAGGATTATAATTAATATTGCTGAAAGTATATAAAATCAAAAGTAATCTATTAAATCATTATTGTTAATAGGAAAGTTATCTATCAAATTACTTATTTAAATAGGACAATATATGTAATTAATAAGGAAAATATTTGCAATTTAAATGTAATTATTATTTATTATAATCATAGAGTAAAAATAAATTTATACAGAAGAGTGATTAAAGTATAAAAAGGTTTAATGTGTTAAAATTAGTGATTAACATAATATAAAAATATATAATCAAAATAAGAAATTAATGTAATTTTCTTAAATTTTTTAATCGGTAAATAATTTGATAGCGTATTCAAGATTATGTTTTCTAAATCTTGGTTTTCAAAGTTAGTCACTCATGTGATCGCAACACGTGTCAATTTTAACAATTAAAATTTTTGTCATGTGTTATACAAAAATTTTGTTTTCACATATTTGTTAATTATAAGAAACTAAAAATTTAAACAATTTAACAAATATTAAAGATAGTTCATATATGTATATTAAATAATATTAATTCTTATTTTAAATTACTAATTCTATAAGAAAAATAATTAAGAAAATTATACAATTAATTACTATAATATCATAATTAAATAAATTATACTGTCATTTATTAATTCTAAAAAAAAGAATTGTAGATACTCACCTTTACATAAACAAATATTTTTTTCTCATAATAACGTCTTTGATTTTTTTGATTAATTTATGATAATGTTAATATAGTTTTATTTAAAATTAGTTGGACAAGTAGTAAAACTATTACGTATGAGATTACAAATTATGAAACAAATATATTTAAGATATTGTTACTTTTCATATAAGAGATAAAATTAGTTCTCAGTTTTTTCTTTGATAATTATATTTTATTAATTTTTAGTTTTTTAAAAATATTAAGTATGATATAAATTTAATACAATGCACATTTTTCGTTATAAAAATTATAAATATTACTCTTGGGATTGAAAGCACATAATTAAAATCTAATTTTATTATCAAATAATATACAAAAAATTGTATTGCAAGATGGAGTGTTTGAACTCTAAATCTGTTTTTAAACGGAGAAAGTGCGCGCAAAATCTCATACGACAACCGTGTCAATACTTTCCAATCTAACATTGACGAACTCGATCAAGTTTGTCATTCGGAGTCTGCCGTCATTTCTTATGGTCATGATAAGGGGAGAATTTTGTTGTATGGACGCCCCGGGTGTTCATGAATCTCTCTCTTAATTTTTTTTCCTTCTTGGTTGAGGCTTGTTAATATATGCTAATACCAGTTCTGGTTGTCAGTTTGTTTCATGTGATAAGTAGGTTCTACGCTGATTCACCTGAAACTCAAACTCCTCCAGCCATCCTTTTCAAGAAAGGTGTGAACATGCTTGATTTGAATTCTATGACCAACAATGAAGTAAACCTACTCCAACATAAACTGATCCTTTTGAGAGGAGCAATTGAGAATTGTTTTCTTAATCATTGATTAATGATGGGTTCTTCCTTTCTCTACTCTACTAAGAGACTCTAATAATTAATTTTAATTTAACTGTGGCTTTTGTTTGAGTTATGTAATGGACATGATAATATATTATCGTATTTTGATTATTATGTATTTAATTTAAATACATTACATTATGGATTTGGGTTTTTTTTTTGTTAAAATCACATGTTATTCAAATTAGTATTTTAAAATCTGTGCTCATATCCAATATTATTAAAAATGAAATTTATGTAAAATCATTCACTTTGTCCAAAAAAAAAATGTAAAATCATTCAGAATACCCTGTTATTCAATCAAGTATTTTTAAAAGTCATATCAAATCTACTGTTATTCAAACTAAACAAATTATTTTCGAAAGAATACTGAAAATGAATTTTGAGTGATTTTGGATACTTTTGTAGTTGGAAAATACGAACAAAACAAGCACACCATGAGAGGTGGTATTTGAAGAAATTAAAAAGAAATAAAAAATATGTAATTATTATTGAGTAATTATTATTACGATTTTCATAAATATTGAGTAATTAAAAATATAGAAATTTCGACTAACAGTTTTTGGAAACCTTTTTTAAAATGCTAAATGCTAATTAAATCAGTAACAAAATTTAAGTTAATTTTAACCGTTCATCCAGCAATGCTAACTCTATATATGTATATAAAAAATAATAATAATTCTAATTTTAAATTACTAATTCTATAAGAAAAAGAATTAAGAAAACTTAATTACTATAATACCATGATTAAATAAATTATATTATCAAATATTAATCCAAAAAAAGGATTGTAGATACTCACCTTTACATAAACAAATAATTTTTCTCATAATAACGTCTTTGATTTTTTTGATTGATTTATGATAATGTTAGTATAGTTTTATTTAAAATTAGTTGGACAAGTATTAAAACTATTACATATAAGATTACAAAATATGAAATAAATATATTTAAGATATTGTTACTTTTTCAAATATGAGATAAAATTAGTTCTCAGTTTTTTCTTTGATAATTATATTTTATTAATTTTTATTATTTGAAACTATTAATTAAGATATAAAATTGATACATTGCATTTTTTTATATGAAAATTATAAATACTACTTATTGGGTTTGAGTGCATAGAATTAAAATCTAATTTTATTATCAAGTAATTTACAAAGAAATTGTATTGCAAGATGGAGTGTGTGAACTCTAAATATGGTTTTAAAAAAAAATTAATGAAATAAAATTAATATTTTGAATACAACTTAAACTTTCACAAATTTTTCTTATATCTGTTAATACATGTGCCTAATCTAGTGTTTTATAAAAAAAAAAAAAAAGAACAACTGAAACATAAATTATGTAGATGCTTTATGATAAATTAACATCCATAATCTAAAATTTTCTGAGAATTGAATTTAAAACATATTTGACAAAGGAAAAAAGAATTTAAAACATATTGTAGAAACATGATTAATAACTGATTGGACCAAAGAAATTAACCCTGATTCTGTTTAATTCATTAGACCCGGTTCAGCTGAAGAAACTAGATTGAAGTTGAACCATACCGAGGTTCGGTTTTGACTTGCCCATATAAAAATCGAATAGTACAATAAACCTAAAGTTAAGTGGCTTATTCGTAAGAATTACAAAGTTTAGGGGTTACAATTGAAAGTTTCGGTCGATTCAATTCAACGACGGATGTGAAATCAAAGAACAGCGACGACTACAGCCGTGCCGAGCACTCATCTCTTCTTCTCCGTTGAGATCCTCGGGGACATGAGTATGAGATCGTAGGAGATAATTTTGAAGTAAAACAATACAAATCGAATACGAGAATCGAAAGAGCGAGGAGAAAAAAAAAAAAAAGAGAAAATGTCGGGGAGACTATGGATTCCGAGGTTTCTTCTCATCACTCTCGTCCTTATTAGCTTCCGAGTTAACTCTCAATGTGAATTCAAATTCACTGGACGCAAAAAGGTCTTTAATTTCAATCTAGCTTCTTCGATTCGAAATTTCCCTCACGGTGTCCTCAGCGAAGATGGGTACTTTCTCAGATTCCCCTCTTTTTATTCTATATGCTTCAATCTCGATGCATTAGGATGGTATCGATTTCGTTGTTTTTTGCTCAATCTATGTTGTTACTTCATTAGTGTTCTGCTTATACTAAGTGAAAGTATTTGGATGATAAATCAGGTTTTATAAAGTGGAAGCCAACAGTACTGTGCTATGGTTTCAGGTTGTCTTCTATATCAGGTTACACTTTGTTTCTGTTTTTTGTTTACTGTTACACTGATCATGATAAGTGTAATATCCTTCATCTTGTTGTTGATGGAACTGTAGAAGAAGAATCATTGACAGATTTTTGCTTAGGATAAGTCTTTATAGTTTAGGTGGTTCTGATTTGAAGATTACAACTTGCTTGGTAGTAGTTATAATGCCCTTTTATGTTTTTTACATTTAGAGCAGTGTGATTTATGATTGTTATTTTTGAACTGTCTTGTGGAGCAGCTTTGTGACGTGTTGATTTTCAATCATGATCCCCCTCGATGTGTTGGTTGCGAAGTAAGATTTTTGGCCACTTTTTGGTGTCTTGATCTATCCTTTAAGAGAAGAAACTGAAAAAGTTTGTATCTTTTAACTTTGAAAATCTCAATCAGTCTCTTTGACTTTCCTTTTCTCACTTAGAATTGTGGAGGTCCAACACACTGTGGAACATCTTGTAGTGCACTTGTGTCAGAAAATCTAAGAGGTACAAAAATCTGACTCTGTCTGACAGCAAGTAAATCGTGGTGACTTTTATGTTGCTCAGTCGAGCTAATAAGGAGTTGAACCATCTTAAAATCTAATCATTTGCAGGGTATGATGTATGCACTTCTCTAGGGCACGGCTCAAGCACAAACTTTGATATTATTGGTAAGGCTTAAGATACCTCTATGTAAAAATTGATAGTTCTCTCTAGTCGCTTGTAATGGTGGACTTGGCACTATGTGGGTTCTAAGTTGAAAAAAAAGGCTAGATTCTGTATGCTGTTTTCTCCCAACTTCTTATGCAATTTCTCATATAGTAATGCTGTCTGAGAGATTTTTGTTTTGAATATGGTAGATAAAGAGGATCCTGGCAAAGGCGTCATTGTTAAGATGTCAAGTGGAAATAGGAACGAAAACTGCTCGCTTTCAGTTTCTGTTATTTGCCAGAAAAATAAAGTTGATGTAAGGATTTGTATATCAGTCATTCTACTTAATTTTATTAATTGAAGTTGATTTAGCAGTTTCTAGGACGAAATACACTCATACCCCATTCATCATTTCCTTTTCTCAGGGACCACTCACTCTGGTGAAATCTGGTACCTGCCACTATGTGAGTGTCCAGCAACTCACTTTATTTATTCTTTTTTCCTAGAGCTTTCAAATTAGAAACCATGTCTCATTGTTATAGTTTATTAGTTTGAAACTGTATCAAAAGCTTTATCGCTTACGCATTGCATTTAGAGTAGAACACCAATGGAATTACTTTTGCTCGTAGAACATGTTCTAAAAACCCATTACTGTATTCTTCTATGCCCTACAAATCCTGAGTTCTTATTAAGATGTCAATATCTTTCTTCTATGAAGTATGGACTCTGGCTAATTATGGAAATGCTGATTTCTGTGGTATCATTTAAGCCCTTTGGACGGACATAAGTAAGTAAGAGAGCATTCCAATTTTAGTATGCGTCGTAAGAGACAGTGAATTGTAGAGTTTGTATGAGTGTTCTCATGTTTTCTTATAAGTCAAAACAAATTTGTCGAAGAAAGTATTGGCAGTATAGGGAAACCTTGATCTCTGTTTCGTGAGTGATTGACTTAACTTGGAATACTTTTGCTTGATTTTGAAATTGAAGATATTTTTCCTGTCTTTCTCATTCATTCCACTTAAACTGGAGATCTTGTTTCACTGACAGGCAACTCAGCTGCGACATCCCTCCGGTTGTGCAGCAGCTATATCCAGCCATAGTAGTGGATGGGGATGGTTTAGTACCTTACTAATCATGTGAGCATCTCATTCTCTTTATGATGGGCTATTGGAATTGTATTTGAAATGTTTTGATCTATTTCAGTATATTGTGCCTATTTGGAGCTTATCTGCTGGGTGGTGCAGCGTATCGGTATTTCTCCCTTGGAATCCGTGGCATAGATGTATGTCTCACTAACTTCCTTTATACATGAAAAGTTTTCTCATGTACTGATTCTATCACAACTAAATATTCACATCCTGTTTTTAGGTAATCCCAAATGTGGATTTCTGGGCCACTATACCTCACAGAACACAAGTATTGTTCCGTGTTTCCATTTTCTCCTCTGGTGGATTTGTGTCTAAGAATAAATTCATTGGGTTTACGCTTTTCGCTTCATCTTGCAGGGCTGTTTTGGTTCAATATTCTCGAGATTCGGGGGGTCTAGTCGTGGTCAACAAACCTCATATTCTCAGGTCAACTTTTGAGCAGTCACAGCATCCTCTCTGATCCATGGTCTGGAGAATTTTCACCAACCTTGCCTTGACTCGTCCTATACCAATTGCAAACGTCGCTAGATCTTGATACTCTTTTGGCCATTCTATGACTGCAAGTTATAAAGGTGCCTCTCCTTTTTCATCTTATTATGTCATATATCCCTTTAGAAACAAAAGAATCTTGTTCATTGGATAGAGAAACAATGTGACGCCATTGCGATCTGGGCCCTTTCCCATTTCCAGTATTTGCTCTTTAGAAATTGTTGTCTTGGTTTCTTGACGCTGATTTTGAAGTAATGTTAACCGCTGTGCTGATGTTTTAGACCATTGTTCTTTTGAAAATATTCTTGCATACTATACAGTATAGGGTTTCTGATCTCTCTCTTCATTCTCTCCGACTTATTCTGACAGACGGGTGATCAATGTTGAGTAGAGAGATGTTGCAATAGACCAACAATCCGCCAACCGGATTTAGCCGATTTAGAAACTGGTCTATAGCTGAATCAAACCGATCAAACATGTCTTTCTCTGTTGTCTCTTAGTATTTAGACGGCTGATACGGATTTGATCCATGGGTCTGACATGTTTTAGACTAGCCTTTCTAGAGCCTGTTCAGGTAGAACTGGTCCGGTCAAGTCGCCATAACATCTTTACCAGTGACACCTCATGAAAGGGCATCTGTATATACAATTGTGAGTAGTGTAGCGTTTAGAATAATATTGTCTAGTGTTATGCTGGGTGGAGGAGTATGTACAAAGAAGAACAGTGTGAGCCAACTATACTCGAGGTTGAAAGCCCAACAAATTCTCAACTAATCCCAATCTTCATCTCATATTGAACTCTCTGCTAATAATAATTAGAAGAAGAAAAACAAATCGCTAGAGTATGATTCTGTTTCATCTCACATTTTCAGTCTCTATAATTAATATTAACCGTCGATTTTGTTCTATATTGTTTTCTAAGTAACAACAAAAGTCCACTGGACAAAAGTGAAGACAATGATGTTTCATCTTTACAAGTCGATCAACATGTACGAAAACACCTCAAGGACACTTGGCTTCGAAGCTAAGTGAAGTTATATTACTCAACTCCATCAATCATCATCATCATCTCAAGTTTTCCAATAGCTACAAATTAAAAGCCTAAGAAATTAACATTTTTGTTCTTTTTAACAAAAGAAGCTAGTGATGATTGAATCATAACCATCTAGGTTGGATTTAGTCAAACACAAAACTAACTAGATGTAGTTTAATGGTGAACTAAGGGACTGTTTTTGTCTTAAAATCAGTGTAAATTACCTGATCACTTAAAAACAAACAGAGACATACATTTTTCAATATGTCACATACAATAAATGGATTAATTCTTACGAAAAAAAATCATTAGTTAGGAGACAACCACTCTGTTGCGTCAACAGTTACCTGCTCACCACCCTAAGTAAGGACTAAGGAGTATTATTTTGCTAATTCACAAAAATTTCATCACCTAATATAATCATAATCATATTATCAATCACCTAATCATTGTACAATACACATCTTTAGTATTTCTTGAAGCAATTCCAAGATAAGTTCTTTTTTTGGCTTCCTCTTCCCACATCTTATTTGCAGGTTGATGAGAAATGAGATCATCAAGAACCCCAAAATTTTCATTTCTTAATTATATCTTTCTCTTTTCCTAATACTATTTGAATACTGAAATCACAATTTTGTGACACTCATCATTCTTCTCTTTTCTCAATCCTAAACATGAAGCCTTCATCACCAATTTCACTCACAACTTCTTCACTTGCAAGAAAAACTCGTCTTTCTCCTTACCTCTTCACACTCTTAGCCTTCATCCTCTTCGTCTCTGTCCTCTATGGTGAAGATTTCATGTGCATCTTTGGCCAGCTTGAGCCCAACTTCGTCCTCCAGCCTTCTCGAACACCCGGTAACGTTTTGTTCATTCACTCTTAACATTTGTTTGAATTCTTTGTTGACAATGAGGAATTGAGATTGTGTTTACTTTTGTATTTCTTGGACTCTTAAGAGAGGAACAAGAAGACGGAGAAGCTTGCGTTTGCTATTGGGAAAACAGAGGAAAGATGTGATGTATTTAGCGGGAAATGGGTGAGAGATGAAATCTCCCGACCACAGTACGAGGAATGGGAGTGTCCGTACATTCAACCTCAGCTTACGTGTCAAGAACACGGCCGTCCCGACAAAGATTACCAGTTCTGGCGGTGGCAACCCAATCAGTGCGATCTTGCCACGTAAGCGCTTTCCCTATTCACTCTGTTTTATCTGTTTCATGGGTTTAACTCTGTTTTCTCTGTTTCGTAGATTCAATGCAACGTTGATGCTGGAGACATTGAGAGGGAAGAGGATGATGTATGTAGGAGACTCGTTAAACCGTGGAATGTTCGTGTCCATGGTCTGTCTTCTTCATCGTCTTATCCCCGAAGATCAGAAATCAATTAAAACCAATGGTTCCCTCACTGTCTTCACTGCCAAGGTAACTCTATCTACTTAAACTTCAAATCATAATTCTTTAGGTGGTCTCTGTATTGCAATATTTATCCATCTCTAGAGCTTATTTTCTCTTTACGCAGGAGTATAACGCGACGATAGAGTTCTATTGGGCACCGTTTCTTCTAGAATCGAATTCAGACGATGCAATTGTGCATCGGATATCTGATAGGGTTGTGAGAAAAGGTTCAATAAACAAACATGGTCGTCACTGGAAAGGCGTCGATATAATCATCTTTAACACTTACTTATGGTGGATGACTGGATTGAAGATGAACATCTTGTAAGTTGTAACCATTTTTTAAAAAAACTTAACATATAACTAACACATATCATTCACATTAGTCTGGTTTCTGATATTGTTTCGTGGGAGTATATATAGGCAAGGATCGTTTGACGACAAAGAGAAGAATATCGTGGAGGTCTCGACTGAAGATGCGTACCGGATGGGAATGAAGAGTATGTTGAGATGGGTGAAGAACAATATGGATCGTAAGAAAACTAGGGTTTTCTTCACAAGCATGTCTCCAACTCATGCCAAGTTAGTGACGATTTTGACCGTTTTGATCGAGAAATTTATCCCATAGATTGATTCATTAGATTCACAATTTCAGTCCTGTTTCTGTCATGATATATACTGACACCCTTAAACTGCTTAAATTTTACTAATCGCATAGACAAATCGATTGTTTCTTTCGTAGCAAGAAACCTACTAGTTAGGGTTTTTTGTTGAACTTGTTTTGATCTGGTTCTATGACTGTATCAGGGGAATAGATTGGGGTGGTGAACCTGGTGAGAATTGCTATAATCAGACAACACTTATAGAAGATCCGAGCTACTGGGGATCAGATTCTCGTAAAAGCATAATGAAAGTGATTGGAGAAGTGTTTGGGAGATCGAAAACACCGATAACGTTTCTGAACATAACGCAGATGTCGAATTATCGGAAAGATGCGCACACGTCGATATACAAGAAGCAGTGGAGTCCTCTTACAGAGGAGCAGCGGGAGAATCCGACGAGCTATGCGGATTGTGTACATTGGTGCTTGCCTGGCCTTCAAGATACTTGGAATGAGCTCCTCTTTGCTAAACTTTTCTATCCTTAACAAAAAAAACAAAATTAGTTTCTCCGTTGAAATACGACACCGTTTTGTTTTTGAGTTTAAAAAATGTAGTCATGGAATTGATATTGTCTCGTCTTTTTGGTTATAAGACAAAAGGGTTTCACGATAAGTAGTTTCTAATCAATGCATGTAGCAAACAAACAAAAAAAAGAGAGTAATCTATAGTGTAAGTTTTGGTAATTTATAGAGATAATTTTATGATTTTTTTAATTACAAAAGACAACTTAAACTTAGTACACAAACACAACCTTATTAACATTTTTTTTACATTATATGGGTTCATATATTCGGTTAATTATTAAAACTTAACGAGAATATCAATTTATGAAAGAAAATATATTTGTTATCTTATTATATAAAGTTGGGTTTTGAAAGTTAGTCATTAATAAGATTTTGACATATGTCAAGTTATCAATCTCAGATTTTGACATGTGTAAAAGTTAATATTTTAGAATTAACAATTAACTGTATCTTATCCTTAATCCCTTTTTTATTTTTATTTTAGAATTAATAACTTAAAACTAAAATAAGTAAATAAAATTATACTTTCGAACTTTATGATATATATATATAATCTTCTTATTATTATTTTGAAAACCTTTATATTTATACTTTCGAATTTTATGATATATATATATATATAATCTTCTTATTATTATTTTGAAAACCTTTCTATTTTTATAAATTCTGTAATTTTTGATAATTATCTTTTTATATTATTAATATTTTTAAAAACAAAATATTTTATTTTTGTTGTAATCAAATTTCTGGGGCATTCTCAAAAATGCCCCTTTTTCCATATCTCTTTTTAAAAATACCCTTTCATGTTGACCATTTTTAAAACTACCCCTCTTTATATACAAAATGACTAAATTACCCTTTTTTGAGTGACAGCAAGAATGTACAGTCATCAAAATCGAAAATATTTTCCCGCCAAAAAAATTTCCCGCCAAAAATTTTTTTCCCGCCAAAATTGAAAATTTTTCCCGAAAAAATTATTTTTTCCCGCCAAAAAAAAAATTTTTCCCTCCAAAATCGAAAAATTTTCCCGCCAAAAATATTAAAATTTATACCTTTTAAAAACCTTGTAAATGCTTTTAAAAGTGTTTTTAAAGCATTTACAAGGTTTTTAAAAGGTTTTTAAACACATTGTAAACGCTTTTAAAAACCTTGTAAATGCTTTTAAAAAGCTTGTAAATGCTTTAAAAGGTTTTTAAACACCTTGTAAATGCTTTTAAAAAGTTTTTAAAAGCATTTACAAGGTGTTTAAAAACCTTTTAAAACCCTTTTAAAAATATTATAAAAATTTTTACAAGGTTTTTAAAAACATTGTAAAAGCGTTTAGAAGGTGTTTAAAAACCTTTTAAAAATCCTTTTAAAACCATTTGAAAACCTTTTAAAAACCTTTTAAAAACCTTTTAAAAACCTTTTAAAAATCTTGTAAAAGCGTTTACAAGTTGTTTAAAAAACATTTTAATAACTTGACATATGTCAAAATCTTATTAATGACTAACTTTCAAAACCCAACTTTATATAATAAGATAGATCATCTCATAATTAAAGGATTAATTCAAAAACACTGCTTTCAACTTTATTCAATTGGGAATTTTTTTTAATGGGAAGGTAATTTTTTCTTATTCTTTTTTTAAATTACCAAAATTTCTTTTAAACCAAAATTTCTCATATTTTCTCCTTTTTCAGTTGGGAATAGGTAAAATTAATATGTTGACCCAAGAAAAAGATTAATATATGCATCTTCTTTTCCTAATACTGTATTTTAAAATTTATTGTAGTATTTTTAGAATTTTTTTTATTTAGTTTATATTTTCATCTTTGAATTACTTGAGATTCATATATTACTGTGCTTATAATATTCTATTATTTATTTAATTATGTCAAATTAATTTTTTTCTAATTTCGTAACCTTGATTGGTTGGTCATAAACCCTTTTTTTTTTGCAAACATAATTGTTACCATTATTCATTCAATCCCAAATGGAGATAACGAGTAGAAGCTCATCAACCTAATGGATGGATAAAACAAGCTAATCAAACATAAGCTTACAACAAACATAGATAGATAGATTGGAAAAATATAAATCGTTGTTGATAGATCCATAGGAGTTCAAAGACTTGATCTGGCCACATAAGTCACCAAAATGCACTTAATTTTTCGGTAAAGGGTCCTGAGTGAACTTCATGATTAGTGACATTTCTGGAAGTGATTGTCGGAACTGTGCGACTGAGAAAAAAACAAAGGAAAATATCATTTGTAGATTTGTAGGGTCGGTGAACAAGTTTTAAAGCTCTTAGATGTAACAAACCGGCCATCGAATATGGATAGGTCCACGGGCTAGGGATAGATGTAGGGCCAACTTAGGAAGGTGGGCTTATGGACTGAGAGTGGACATGAGCTCACTAAGCAAAGTGGCGGTTGAAGCATTACAGAGACAGAGCTACATCATGGTGTGTCAAAGACACTTCCACGAATACATTGGGAAATTTAACATTAGTTACTATAAAAAGATTTTGTGACGTTAAAAAATGTTTTTTACTTTCATTGGTTGTCGAAACAAGCCATTTTGAGATAGCAAAAGACATGAACATGTTCTCTCCACAAAGGAGGAGGGCAGAGCCGAGGTTTTTCTATAGTGGAGAAGGTTGAACACAAAATTATCTCCCCAATGGAGGAAAGTAGAGGAGATTGGACGCAAGGTTATTTCCCCAAAGGAGGAAGGTGGAGCCAAGGTTCTCTACATGGTGGAGGAGGTTGGATGCAAGATTTTTTCATAAGGGATGAAGGTGGAGCCGAGGTTTTCTCCATGGTAGTCATATATTATTGTGATGGTACATCATTGATTAATATATTATGTAATATATTTTTATTCAAAATCTTTTTGAGCCAACAATTTTATTCAAAATATTTTTGAGCCAACAATTTTTGTAATTAAATAACTATGCAAAAGTGAAAGCAAAATAGTTGGCTTAACGTGTTCATATAGATATTTTCTAGGTGATAAAGAATATATTTAGGTTTTAAAAAAAACTTTTAATAGTAACATACATAAAATATTTGTAAATAAATATAAATCAGTGTATTATAACAAAAAATAAAATTTATAAGTAACGTAAAACAAATTTTAATATATTTTTACTAAATTTAATTTAATTTATAAAAATTTAAACCCGCACATCGGGCGGGTCCTCATCTAGTACAATATAACTTCTTCTTTTTTTTGTTATACAAAAATTGAAAGTTCGGTTAACCCAAGCTTCGGTTAAGGGAAGGTAGGTGTTCTTAGAATCTTGATGTTATGTATTGAATTTGGTTTGCCTTTTTCAGACACACTCATATGGATAAATCAGAAATGACTAAAAGATATAGTAGTTCCCTACATTATATTGCAAAATTTGTTTTCTTATTTTATTTAGTTAAAGTGGTAGATAGCCCAGCTAAGAATATGAACTATTTGCCTTGCTTTTTAAAAAGTATGTAATATATATACATCACAGCTATGTACGTTATCACAATCTTTTATGCATGTTTACATATGCTATTTGAATTATAAAAATAACTAGTTAAATAAAATACTAATACTTTATAAGCAACATGCCACATTGGAATATACAAACCCCCAAAAAGCGTATCTCTCTCTCTGGTTTGCTCAAAATTTCATATTCACACGGGAAAATACATACTATGTTACTTGCTTATATAAGTAAAATAACAATAATATGAAAATTCTTATAGGTTTATTATAATAGATGAATAAAAGTAAAATCAAATAGGTGAGTTTGAATGTAAAAAAAAAAAAGGTTAGGTGGGTTTTGAATGTCATTTTAGAAAAGACCAAAAGAAGAGAAAACATTAATAGGCCTCCTTGCCAACTTGCCTCTCAACTTGCAACTCCCTTCCTTCCTTCCACGACAATGTTTACATATCATAATATTTCGTCGTACTCATTATCATAATAATCATTTATATAAATCAATTTGTTTTTCTTTTTTAAAACCTTTAAAATTTATGGAATATTTTTTTTTTTGAAAAGGTGTCAAAGAATAGTAGCGACTTTTATTTTTTTTCCTCGCAACTTGCATGTTTTGTTTCCTTTTTTTTATTTATTTAACAAGTTGGGTTTTATTACACCACCCAACTTGCATTTTACGTACGATCATACTCATGAATTCTATATATGTATGTATTCAATTTTGAAATTTGGTTTTCACAAGTCTCGAAATCTTACTAGTTAATTAATTGTAAAGTAACTACTAACTCGTTTTGCTTTTTGGACAACTTTGAATGTCTTTTCATCTTGTTCATTGGATTCTTCATGTATTAAACAAACAAGCTAGATAATCTTATTATAAAGCTAAGTTTTTATTCATGAGATAATAATATAGGGCAAGGAAATGCAAGAAAGTAATAATTTTGACATTTGAATTCCTGTACCACTTCACGCATCCCAAAAATAAAACAAATGGAGGAATATTATCATTTTTTGGTGAGTGAAGAAAAAAAACGTTGATGGTAAAGTTGGTTGATGAAATGACAAATTTATACGAAAGTTTTAATGTTTGTGAAATAGGAAAATAAATAATGCTGCTCTTCCTGCCAAATTTTAGCATTACCTGTCACCAATCATTTTTGGCCTTGCATTATATATAGAGTTAAAACTTAAAATAAATTACACTATGGATTGAGTTATAGTGTATTGGTTTTATTTCATATTGTTCCTTTTTCAAATGTTTGATAGGTCTGATTATATAAATGATCAGTTAACTGAAGAGAGCAAGTAATTCTATATATAGAGTCTGATTATATAAACAATGTAGTTAATTATGCGTAACTACAATGTTTCCTTAATCATTTTCTTTGGATAAAGAAAAAACTGATCATATGGATCTGCACATGCATGGGTTTTCTGACTGCCCACAATTGTTCAGATCTCTTATATGTATGTATTAGTACTTATGCCAATGATTATATTAATCAAATTGTTTGTAAATTTTAGTACATTAACGTGGATGATAAAGATATCAAATTCTAATTAATTAGATATCATAACCTCGGACGACATAAGGAAACAATACTCATTAGCTAAAATCACTATATTATTTCATGGTTAAGCAAAGATACATATGTAAAGTAACCCGGGCGAGAAGAATATTATGAGAGAACCTATTAAACAAACCAATGTTTTGTTTATTAAACTTTTAGAGCTACGAGAGACTATACAAAGTAGTTCAAGAAGAAATGGTTTTAAGGGTAAACTTAAAGTATCGTAACACTTTTAACAAACCCTAAAACCCTAACTTCGAAAAATCAAAACCATCTTCTTCGATTCGTTGTTTTTTTTTTTTTTGGTAGTTTCGAAAAATCCCCGACGATAGATAAATACTTAAATCTCGAACCCAAACCCACCTCGAGAATCCCAAAAATAGAAGAAGATAAATTTTGAAAGAGGGAATAAAGAAAATAAAACAAAACAAAATAAAAAAAAGTTGAATAATGAAAAAAAATATAAAAATGTAATTACGAGCGTTTAGACGTGTTCTCGGCGAGTTTAGCCAAAGACAGCAAGTTGCACCGTACGATTGTATCTGCAAAGCTACACGTCTCTTCCTTATCGTTTCCCGCCGGTACGTCAACGACGTATGACTCAATGACACGTGTCCTCTTCTCGCCGTCTTCGGACAATTCCGACTCGTGCACCGTCGTCACGGACCTGTAGTTCATAAGCCTGTGGTCCCCACCCACGACGCTGAAACTGATGATGTGGCGATCGTCGTCCATGATCTCAAGCCGCTCTAAGCTAAACGCGGCTGGGAGACCAGAGACGACTCGTACCTCTCTCACCGATCCAACCTCACGACCGTCTCCGAAAGCAACATGACAGCTCCTAACGAAGTGTTTGTACGCTTGAGGGTGCTCGAAGCGTCTCAAGATCGACCAGACGGCCGAAGCAGGAGCCTCTACGTCTTGTACCATGACGGAGAAGCACTGAGAAGGACCAACCACGTGCGTGTGGGAACGCTCCACGTGCTCCGGAACATCAGCCATCCCGCGCGTGAGGCTCACTTTTTGAACGTGTTTGTGGTGGTGGAGATAGTTGTTTACGGTGGAGTTGGCTGCTTCTGCGGTGGTGGAAGATCTCTGAAACTGTATCGACGTTGGCATTTTAAAAGCAAATGATCTTCTCTTTTAAAATATTCTCTCTTTCTCTCTATAAGAAAACAAATGGGGGGGGTTTCTTCGTGAGGTTGTATTAATGAGATATTTACATAAGTATATAAGGACAGAGTGTTTACATATAAAAATGCAAGTATGTGGATTAGGAAAGAGAGAGAGAGAGAAGAAGAAGGATGTGTTTTAGTTTGTGTGGGTTCGTCGGTTGTGTCCACTTGGGATTTGTTTGGAGTTTGTAGTTTCACTCTAATAAGAAACGTCTCTCTCTCTCTCTTTCTCTCTTTCTCTCTTTCTCTCTTTATATCAAGGACCGGCCCGGTTTCCCACGAAAATCTATCGACTGGTTCTCGATTGTATAACCGGTTATTTAAATTTGAGTTTTTGTTTGTTTTTACTTGCCTGTTTATGACTTGTCATCCACAAGGAATGCGCATGTAGACGTAACCATAAATTTATAAATAACCATACACACGCATTACTCAAATTAGAATCTTGAATGGCATAGATTTTGACTACTCAAATATCACATAAGATAATGAGAAATAATTTCTCTATCTCGCCGATTATTATATCGGTGTTTACCCATAGAGAGTTAAATCTAAAATGTTAATAAACATTTTGAGAAAATGTCAATTTAAAACTAGAACATGATCGCTATGGTTAAGACTTAAGAGCTACTAATTTTAGGCATAGTTTTGGCAAAATTCTTGAAAAATATTATTGGATGGTTAGACCTTTAATTTGTTTTTGTGATGGCTGATTAAAAAGATTAGATGTGTTTGTGAATTTCATTGGAAACTTCCGACTGCGGTAAAATTTTCAAAAATAACTAGGATAGAACTTTGAATATTCCAAGTTGGTGAAGATAAATCATGTCGTGGGTCCATCATAATTATCTTTCCTCATCTTGTAATCAACTTGAGCGTTTTGACAGTACTAAAAAAGTATTTAATCAAATTCCTTTTTCAAACAAAGAAAATAAGAAAATATTATTGACGAATTAGATGAAAATCAACTAAGCAGTTTGCTAAAAAGTAACTAACATAATAAAGTCATGAAAATTTTCGAATTTTTATTGAGTGTGTTTTGTTTTCTTCCACAAACATATTATTCAATTAATCAAACGAATGAATAGATTGGACTCTTGAATTTGAGTGGTGGGCATAACAACAAAATTAAACGCACAATTTGGAAATACAATAAAGGGTGATTTTAATGCATTAGATTTCCAACAACTATGCAACTATACATATTCCCAAGTAGTCCTAGTTGTTAAGATTAATACGAATAAGGTCTAGCAATTTGCATTACTAATTATATCTGACATTTTTATAGAATAAGAAAAAAAAAAGTTACAATTTGCAATTTTTTGCACAGTCCTCGATGTAAAGATTGCTCATCTTGTAAGCTTTCCGGTTAGGTGACATAATCACTCACCAATATCTTACACACACATTACTTAACACACCATAGATTACACAAGTTGATCAAATGTAGTATATATACTGTATGAATATTTCGTCGAGTTATACGACCGTTCTGTATTTACATCTATGAAATTCAATTTTTTATATGTCTAAAAAACTTATCAAATTTTAAACAGCAAAAGAAACAAATATATTAAAATACATATTTACAGAAAAAAAACCAAGTTTTCCATCTTTCTTGTTTGTTCTTCATCATCTTTCATCTACATAATTATACAAAATATTTTTTATTCTTCTGTTAATGATGAGTGTTATCTTTGACATAAAACGATCAAATCTCAAAATTAATGCGTTATACGAATTTGGTAACTTCATCAAACGAGAGAGAAACAACAAAGTTTGTTGTAAATTTGTTTGTCAGAACATGTAAATATCCAAAGTTTGAATTCGAGTGAAAATTGTAGATATTTTCTTTGAGTAAAGCCGGTTGTTTGTTTGTTTGTGAAAATTTGTTGAACGAGAACAAAAATCTCCAACTGCATTATAAAGAAAATGCACTTGAATATAAAAAAAATCATAGTTAGTATTGAAATTTTAATTAAAAAATAAATAAATAACTATTATTATTAAATTCGGCGGAAGACATTTGAGTGACCAGACGCATGATATTATAGACAACAAAAGTGTATTAAATGGAGAAATTGTCCAAAAGAGTTGCATCTCATTCTTATGGAAAAGAGAAGAAGGTGTCTCACATTGTCAAAGGGAAATTGTGGAGGAGCAATGGCCAAATCCACCAAATTGTTTGGATAAATTAATTAGCAGTTTGGCAACTTGTTTTCTTCATTTTTTTTCTTCTGAAAAGTTCTGAAGATCTTTAAGATTCGAGCAAGAAACACGATTTTTGGAGACCAAATATGGAATAAATTAAATTAAATAAAAGAACCCCATTTACTAATATAAAACTATGTCCCATTGGCACTTTCAAATAGGACCCAATTTGCTCTTTGTAGAAAATACAGATAGATAAAATTATTATTCTCTAATACCACATTTGTATCCTATCAATTTGCTCTTTGTATATTATACACTTTATTTTCTTACCTCATTGCATATGTAATCTCTCATACAACCTGAGGAAAGTCTGCAGACCATAAAAATTCCACTACTGAAATTTCCAAATTTAATAAGATGACAATTAAACTAAGCCAAGTAATTTTGATCTACTAGTTTCTTGAATAATCAAAATTGCAAAGTCAATATAAAATCACTAACGCAACCATCACATTCTTATTCCATCTCCACTCCCTAAGATGAAAATTAGATGTGAGAGTTTGGGTTGCATAAGGAACCAACCAACAAATTATATCCAAACTTCATAGATCAAAAACTTTATAGGCTTTTATATGTACCCCAACTTTTAATTTATCAAAACTTCCTATAAATCCAAACTTTGAAAGAAGGAATCATATTCGAACTTGTCCTACATTGTCATTACCTAATTAACCACATTTACTATGCATCAAAACCATTAACATCAAAAAGTATCATCAGCAGCTTCAAAGAGAGTCAGCAGTAACGGCTAGACAGTCTCCGACCAGAATCACAACCTTAGGCCAGTCATATGAATCTGAGATCTTTATGTAGCGCCATGAACATCTTTCCCCTTTCCATAATCCAAGTCCAACAGTATGTCAAGATCCTGGAACCTGCGATGGTCTAAACCAATACCATTGTTCTCCATTTCACTCTGCTGCGTGTAATGATACCCATAATCAACTTCAGGCTTAGCAATCTCCATGGGGTTGAGGCTCCCGAGCAAGTTAGCATTTTGAAACTGCATTTGGTCACTGAAGTTTGGCTTTCTATTAACTTGACACTGCATAGTGTCTTGACCAGACGCATTGTTGTCATCTAGTTTACCCAACAGCTCACTGATATCAAATGTTTCGTCGACATCAAATCGCAATGGTTCTTGATCATTGCCATTTCCCATTGACCAATCATCTAAGGTCTCTTTTTTCGATTCCTGCAGTCCAGTTCCAAAAGCATCAACCGAGTTAAGTTCCCTCTCTTCCTCTTTTACGTTCAGCTTCTCTTTAATACACAGAGAGCTACTACCCTCTAGTTTCACCTGACCAAAACCAGATATCACATTTGTATCCTCACGTGCACAAACTTCAGATTCATCACAAAATGCAGACACAGTGGCGGCAGTAGAAGAAGAGCCATTAGTAGTGAAATCAGGAAGATTGAGCCGGGCAGAGTGACCATACATAGCTTTAGCAGCCTCGTCATAAGCCAATGCAGCTTCATGTGAAGTAGAGAAAGTACCTAGCCATAACCTACCACCTTTGCCAGGCTCACGGATCTCAGCAACCCATTTACCCCAAGTCCTCTGTCTAACTCCTCTATAGTCACAATACCTGTTCTCAGGTCCTCCTTTACCTCTCATACAACCCTTTCTGGAACCTTGAGTAGGAGCCTTTCGGATTCGTTTAGGAACACCACCATCGATGTAAGAAGAATCTGTCTCGGTCTGCTGGTTGTACTCTCTCCATTTCCTAAGAGTCTCAGCTACATCTCGTTCTCGTTCTCCGCGTGACTTCCTTTTCCTAAGAGAATCAAAAGGCATAGAAGCAAGATCAGTTGCCTGCTCGAGAACTCCCATTAAACAGAGAAACAGAGCAAACTCAGAAACAGAGAAACACCCTAAAACTCAGAGGAAATGAAGGATCTACCCATGAAACTAAGTTGTAGTTTGGGTAAAGGTACCACATTTAACGATGATTTCAGCTAAAAACATCAAATTTCCAAGTCTATTAACCCATACATGAAGGCAACAATCGCAGCATAGAACTCTCAATCAATAGAGACAAAGCATGTCCCAGAATGAATAAAGTAGAGTAGTTCCATTGTTTAACGATGAACCCTAAAATAAACCCTTCAGCTTCCACCATTTACAATACACACAACAACAACAAAAAAAGCAACTTGGGAATACGCACCAACCCAAATAAAAAAAAAAACAATCTTGTAGAAACAAAATCTTAAAAACCTTAACATAAAGAAGAATCAGATATAGATTGAGACGAAAACAAAAACACGAACCGATTGAGAAACCAAACAAAAAAGGAAATGGAAAAATAGTAAAAATGTTTGATAATAAAACAAACCTGTCAACAATCATCGACGGCATGTAAGAAAAAAACACACGAACAAAGTAGCAGAAGAAGAAGAAGAAGAACAGAAAGGATTGAATGTAACAGTAAGTATAGTAGTAGCAATGCAAAGGTGATAGCTTTTTCGTAAGCAGAGAGAAGAGAAGGAAGCAAGCCGTCTCTACTTAAAACCAAAAACAAACAAAACTTTGTGATTGTTAAAGGAGAGAAGCGTTTACATATATAAAATTAAAATTAAAAAAAAAAAAAACTATTAAGAAGATATTTCAGATATTTTTGTAATGACGTGGCGCTCGAACGTTCCGGATTCCTGATTTAAGTCGGGTGGATCCATTTTCTTTTGCTTTGGGCCTAAGTTAACTTCTAAAACCATTTCACGTGTTTTTAGACTATTTTACCCTCAGAGCTTCTATGTAACTTCCCTCTTTTGCCCCCTTTTTGATAAATGGATAGGCATCGGCCACAACAGATGACACGATCCTTTTTTTTTCCTTTCTCAACTACTAACTTCGAGGATCCAATGTCCATCATTCATTGTCTGAGACTCTGAAACCAAACCAATCTGGAAACATAACCAAACTGTATGGTAACTTCAACAACTCCGGATAATCTTTTGGAAACGCTACAAATTAGATATCTTAATAAATAATTCGATCATAACAAAACTTGTACCTTTTGTCACTAAAACTACTACATAATCGATTTTGAGTACAATTTTCAAGCAATGTAAGATAAGTGAATACAACAAGAAAGAAAAAGATACCAAAAATTGTCAAAAATACGGTTTGGTTTTGCGAACCATTTTAATGGCAATAGAGTTTTATTATTGAGTCAGCCCCTGCGGTGAATAGCCATGGTTGTCTCGGATGGAACTTGCAGTCCAAGACTCCTGTAGTCAAAAAATGAATATATCAATACGCATGAATATAAACAATCAAATATACAATGGTGGTGTATTCTTAAGGATTAAAAAACTGACCTCCTTTAATAGAATGACCTCTTAGAATCTCCAACGGCACAATCAGAGGATTCTGGTTCAGATCATTATACACCTTCCCATGGAATACGTAAGCTGTTGAATCCTCTGAGCAAGAAGCAAACAACGGATATGATCTATGAACTGCCACATTCGTTATGTCCTTCGGATGATTCTTTAGCGTCTTGTACGGTTTCGAAGACAGATCCATGTCAAACCAACACATCTTCCCTTCTTTGCTTCCTACTATCAAATTATCACCACCTGGATGAATCGCCATGGATGAGATCTCTCTCATTCCCGTCTCAAGCTTTTTGGTGGCCAAGCCTGTCTTCAAAAGATTGTAAACACGCACGTCCTTTCTTGTCGCCACGAATATGTAAGATAGGCTTGGATGGAATAGTGTACAGACTGGCAGCCCACGGATCTTAAATGGGAGCCTCTGTGTTTTCTTTTTCGAGAGTTGGTGCAGTACCACTCCTCGCGTTTCGCCGGATGCCATCACTGTTGAGAGATAGTCTCCTTTACGGTGCCAGTCTATTGATGATATGTTCTGAAAGATATTTTATAAACCAACCAAAAAGTGAACAAACCAGTTAAAATTTCTCCATGTAATAACATTGTTGAAAGAGGATCTTTAGCAATTTGTCCCAAAATAAAAAAAATAGTGGATATTTAGCAGATATGTACCTTAAAATGTCTGATTTTGATCCCTCCATACAACTCATCTGGTAGCCAGGTTACAATTGCAGCAACTATAGATGTCGTGCAAAATATATCAACCCAAAAAGATTTTATCATTAGGAATTGAGATGATGGTGGTTTTTTTAAGAGACTTACCAGACGCTTCTGGTTCTGGAATGTTTCCCGAGTGAAACATCTCTTTAATAACTTCCTGCTCCTCATCATTCCCAAGTTCGGTGTTCAGGAAAAACAAATCTCGTCCCCTGCAAATGTGAGATTAGAATGTTTTATAATAGACAGTTACAGTAAATCCAAAAGCAGAATCATAAGATCCTAACTCACATTGCGATGGCTAAAACTGGAAGACTGGAAAGAGGATTCCAAGCCACAAACTTAATAGGTTCATCAAACTGCCAGACCTTAAGACATCTACCAGTCTCCACTTCCCAAATACGAACAGATCCATCAGTTGAACCTTTGGAGAAAAAAAAGAATACACCATTGACATCTTGAAAACCAAAAAAAGAGCTTGTTGAAATTGAAGAAAACATAGCTGAAATACCTGAGGCTATCCACTGGCCAGAACTATCAGTGGATATGGAGGTAACAGCCCCTGTATGGCCTTTATATTCAAGATAACATGAGTTAGGATAGGGTCTAAGATCCTTCCTACTAGGTAGTTTCGGCTTCAAAGATTCAGGATCTATGTTTATCTGGAGAAAAGAAACACACTGTGAGAATCCATACAGGAAAATAAGAAGAAACCAGGAAAGAGAATGATAAAACAAGTCCTCACTCTCTTCTTTCGAATTCTCGGACATAGGTATAGATCCAAACAACGTTCAAAAGACTCCTTCAGTGCATTCGGATACGCTGGGATGCTTCTCAGACATGTAAACCTATGCGCAACCATATTTTATCATAAGGATTCAGCTAAAACCAAAGAAAGTACAACAGAGTATAAGAAGCGAAACTATTACATACCTGGTAGGAATGAGTTTTGGACGATCTTCCTCAAACATCAATTCATACGAGGCTTTCTCCTCCTCTGTTGGAATATATTCCAAAGAAGGATTGTATGACTCCTCGTGTCCTGGAAGGCCAAGTAGTACAAATTAAAACTTGGAAAAGTGGAATTCCTAAGAAAAGCAGAGAAACAAAAGAAAGTCAACAAAAAATGTTCACCTGGCAATTTTAGCTTGGGTGGAGGAATATAAGTTAAATGCTTGTTCTTTTGATCAGAAGTCAAAGCGTCCCATAAAAGATATGGAACGGGCCCTTCTTCAGGCTTTTCTTGACGCTTATCAAGCTTGATCACCCCCGCCCGGATTAATCTAACAAGCTGAACAACCCTTTTAGCCTCCGATTTTGAAGGGATGAACCTTCGCTTGGGTTCTGGTGCACTTGAGAGTGGATGTATTGCATCAGTCCATTTGAACCAGTCAACATAATCCTGGTCCCAAGAGAATCAATCAAAAGGTCACATTTTGAAGTGATTGGTACACCATTAGTATAAAACGGCTACACAAAAACAACATACATACCGGATGTGGATCAAAGTCAGTATGTGGCGCTTCCCCTTTGAGCAATCTACGAACCATCTTGCACTCCTCTTTAGTCAGCTCCACTTCCTCGTCATTATATTCATCATTAATTTTGCGCCTAAATCCCAAAAAAAAAAAAATTTAATCAGCATAATGCTGATAACTAACAACATAAAAAATAAACAGAAAAGTCTTCAAACTAACCAATTCTTAGAGTCATCCATAGCTGCAAGAAAAGAGTCAAGTTTGTCTCGTCTTTCCTTTTTAGTAATCTTCTTCCCAGTGATGTCATAACCAATATGTTTCTCATCTTTATACCACACCAAGGGAACATCCCCAACTGTATTTCTAGGAGCAACCTAGAGATCAAAGACATAAAAATAAATACAATTTCGCCTGGTAAATGGAGAAAAGATAGTTCCAAAGTCTCATACGAAACAGAGAAAAGCATCAATCAAACCTCATCTTCAGAGGAATCACTCTCTTCAACCGCTTCATCTCGATCAGAACCTTCATCACTCCCATCTTCTTCCTCATTATTGTCACTATCTATTTGTTCACTTCCATCATCACCATCATCATTATCAATTGAGCCCTCGTTATCTGTAGCATCACATCCACGAAACTCATACTTGAATTTACATTACCATATATAAAAAAGCTCGAAACTTTATTCTCCCCACCCCCACGAGTATATTCAAACAAAACTCTAAAGTAATAAGCTTTTCAATCCTGAAGAAGAGTCACAAGCAAAAATTACCAAGCAGCTCGTCTTGGGATGATTCACCATCTCCTCCATCTTCTTCTGTTCCTCCCTGTGTTACATCATCCTCTGATTCGAAGATATCGGAATCGAAATCATCCGAATTCAAAGACCCGGACAAACTCTAAAAAAAAAATCACAACAACAATAAGAAAACCAGAATCAACACAAATGCAAAGTTAAAAAAAAAAAAAAAATCTCCAAGTGATAAAAGCAAAAGAGAAGGTAGAGAGAAGTATACATACATCACCGTCGTAATCAGAATCAGTTCCAGATTCTTGTATCAGTTCTTTTTCTACTTCCTTCTCAACTGGTTTCTTCTTCTGTTTCTGAGATTTCCCAGAAACGCTTTTGCTTTTGGTTTCTATCGCCTTCTTATCTTCGTTAGCTTCTTTGTTCTTCTTCGCCATCGGAGCTTTTCCGGAGGCGTGGTTTCGTCTGCGACGAAATTAGTAGATTTAAAGGTGGCAGAGATGGAACAAAGATTTAGGGTTTGGTTGACAAACAAAAAAAGATTTAGGGTTTTAGGGTTTCTAAGTCGCAATGGTCTAATGGGCCTATTTAATAATGGGCTTATATATTAGTGGGCTTTTCGTGAAGACGATTGACACCTTTGTGTTGTTGTTTCAATGAATGGTGAAAAGTGAAAGGTAAAAAACCGTAAAAAGTAATAACAGACTTTGATTCGGGTTGAATCAAAGAAAACATATATGCATGTGTAAGAATGATTATTATTTGTTAGATTGTTAGAAGAATACTCAAAAATTGACAAAGTCATTGACAACTTTTGTTTCTTCTGTGGTAATGTCGAAGTTATGATTCAATCAATATCACTTTGTCCTCCAACTTTTCTGCTCAACTAATTTTATTCCCAGCCACTTTTTTTCTTTATGTCATTTCATAACTCATATCTTTTTCAATTTCAAGTTCTTAAATACAATGTTACGTAAAAGAATAATCTTCAGTCTTCACCAATAAAGCAAATACATTTTAGAAAACATAAACGAATTAGGATAAGTTTCTTTCCTTCACAACTTCAAATATTCTACATGTGGTTGAACCTTCGATTTTGACTCAAGCCAATATTACGCCAAAAGAATCTGTTGTTTATGGTCGCTTAATTTCCTGGCTGATTATGGAAACAGTTAGAAATTTCTAGCTCAACAAACATTCTTCTAACACATCAATTTCATTCCCTTAGTCATGAAATACAACTTTACGAAATATCAATTAAGCACTTTTTTTAGAAAAAAAAAAAACAACTTTCATGATACTTTCTTGATTTGATACTATAATGTCAAAAGAATACAACAATAATCGGAAAAAATTGAAACTTAAAGGTGCTGGTCCAACTCGGCTTAATTCTATAACCAACAAAAAACAATTGAATATAACATGAAAACTATAATGTGGTTTTATGTTACAGAGATGATCTTGAACAACTCCCTAACAGACGGGCAGATCAGGAGGAGGTTGTTCCATTGTCTGCAAAACTCCCTTCCCGTTCTCTACTAAGAAAGCCATTGCTAGTCCCCACGATATGTGTACATCTAGATGACAATGCATTATCCAAACCCCTGTTTTCAATCATTCATTTGTACACATAATTAATTTAATTAGTCCCGGTCAACTAGAAAAGTGACACTGGTAATGTAAGTTTTTGAAGTTTAGTTTTCAAATATATTTTTAGGCTTACCAGGGTTGTCTGCTACGAATCTGATGACAGCCCAACCGTTCACAGGTACCCCGACAGTATTTCTAAGAGGCGGATCTTCGAGATTGAATTTCGCGGTATCTTTCTTGGGGTTGAAGTTACCGAAACCCTCGGCGACAATGTAGAAATCGTAGCCGTGTAAATGAATGGGATGGTTTTCAGGAGTTACTATACCGGTGTCTTGAAGAACAATCTGAACTCTTGAACCATACTTGAGCTTGTATAGCTTAGTGCCTCTATCAGGTTGGTAGAGAGATCGGCTTATGTTGTTACCAGTGTAATCAAATTTCACCGGAGGCTTGGCTGGGAAATCAGTCGTGAAGACTCCAGGGATTCCATGGTGGTGAGCTTGAAGGAGTGAGTAGTTACTTGGAAGAGCAAATGAAACGTTGTTCATCGATGCTGTGAAACGTGTGCCGTTAGGACCTTGACATCTTCTTGATCTGAAGTTCTTGGGACAGTTGTCGAGACCGAGTCCGATGGTTACGAATAGATTCTCGTCGATTTCTGTCGGAACCTCGGCTCGTCTTAGTGACCGGAAGCTTTGGCTGAAACGTGTGACTGTGTTTGTGTCGTTGTAGGCAGGGAGGAGAGGCATGATTGGTTTGATACCGTTCTTGGCCCTTCCACCACCGCAGCAAGGTGCAGTTTTGTATTGTAGGATTGCTGTTGTGGTTGTGTTGCCAAAGGGTGCGTTTTGGGCGCTTTGGTAAGCTCTTGCAGCCATGTAGTAACGGTTTGGTGGTTGGTCACCTTTTATGAGGACGTCAGTGGTTTGGCCCGGGCCAAGGACAATCACGTTGGTGGTGAAAGGTTTCAAGTAAGATGCGTCAGCTCCGACCACCGTGAGCTTGTGGTTAGCCACCGTGAAGAATAACGGCTGGTTCAACGCGGAGTTTATTACCCGTAATAGTATAGTCTCACCAACATTTATTGGTACTATTGTCGTATCTGTCACAAAAAGATTATAAAAAGTCTAATTAATATACTTATTTTGTAGTCTTTTGTGCTGATGTGTTTTTTTCGTCTTCAAAAATATTTATTTGACTAAAATATACCAAATTCAGTTATGACGGTTGGGAAAAAAATATGAATATGGGAAAAGTTAATTTGAAGGAAAAAAGAGTAAAACCTCGAGAAGAGCATTTATAGAGATCGCCAGGTTGACCATTGATGGTGTAAGCGTCGGAGTTACTTGGAGCTCCTCCGGTTCGTATAGATTTTCTCAATACGTCAACCGGATTTGCGTCCCACCATTCACCTTAAAGAATCATAATTTACCAATCAAAATCAATTATATGATCGTATTTTTTTATTAATCATGATTTTGTATTTGATTTAAATTGTACCGAGAAGGAGAGGGACGTTGCGGTGAGGATTTGGGAAAGGGTAAGATGAACCAACCGGAGGAAGGACGAGGAGTGAACCGTAGACAGTTGCTCTAAGCCATGAACTATGAGCATGCCACCAAAGTGTACCTTCTTGTCCTTGAATTGTAAACCGGTACGTGTAGCTTGACCCCGGTCTGATTGGACACTGGGTCACGAATTCTGGTCCGTCAGCCCAACCGGTTCGCATTTGCCTCACACCGTGCCTGATAGCCACACGAACCGTTCAATATCAGTAAAAAACAAAACGAAGGCTCGTTCATTAATAACAGCACGTGTGAATGTGGTTTTAATCGTAGCTTACCAATGGATTGTGACGTTGTACCGGGCTCGGTTAATGACCTTGACAACGAGAGTATCACCGTTGTTGACTACAAGTGTTGGACCGGGAAACATTCCGTTGACCGTTATGCTGTTGTGTGTTTCACATAGTCTCTTCACCTTCGTCGCTTGTATCTGCATGAACAACATATAAACATGTAAGCATACATCTTCGTTTACATTTTTATTAACAACTTTAAAATATTTGAAATGAGATCGTACGATGAACTCGTGGTGGTGTGCTTTAACAACATTGGCTTCTACCATGGAAGTGAAGAGAAGAACAACAGCTAAAGAGATAAAACAGACGAGGATCTTGGCGATCTCCATCGGTGCGATTTCGATAAACTTCGTTTTTGAGCTAGAGGGTTTTGGATGAATAGTGTGTAATAAGAGAGAAAAGTGTTGTGTTGGGAATAAGAATGAAATGATATAGAGCTTATATAGGGAGACAGAGGACAATACATTTTCAAAAGCTTGGTGAAAATATATATTAGTCAATTTGTATATTTCTTTGTTATATTTGTATATGTTTCTTTTACGAGAAATATGTTGTTTACGGTTGGAGGATTAGGTTTTGATTTAATTGAAGGCCAAAACTTGGTTCAAAAACACTAGAAAGAGTAGTTGCACCCACTGGGGCCTAGAAGAAAAGTATAATCACCGAGTGAAACAATATTTTTTCTTCTTATTTTTTGGAAAGGTGATTAGTTACGTCTCTTCAATTCTTGGTTAACACGCTTTTTCTATTGACTT
Source organism: Camelina hispida (assembly GCA_023657505.1). NCBI lineage: Eukaryota > Viridiplantae > Streptophyta > Magnoliopsida > Brassicales > Brassicaceae > Camelina > Camelina hispida. The sequence goes on along the minus strand of CP094634.1, from coordinate 4,450,756 downwards.
TGGATGTGATATTCCATAATTGCCATAATAAACATAGTACAAATAAATTACACTACTAAAATATTCTTTGGACCCCATTAAAATGGATCAAAATATTATATTTGAGATGTGTACACTGGGTTGCCAACAAAACATAAGTACGCAATGTTGTGTGATTTGTGAGAACTCTCTATCTATATTAAGATCAAGCTCACCAGCCGCAGCAATTAACCTGCATGCCCCAATATAGTTTTATATCATAAAATCCAAATTAGACAGGTTTAATTGGCATTTTCATATATAGGCTTCGGATAAGATCTTTGTCATAATAGTAATGCTAGTCATTTTCATTATTAATTGGATCTTGATCCCGTTAGTTGGACGGACGGTTCGGTCTTGGGATAAGAACTGTGTCTAGCTATTTGCTATAGATTTTATCCGTCATAAACTTTACCGAGGAATTTGTAACACTTTTTATGCAACCTTTGCTATTTCGTTGTTAACTTTTATATGTTTTACGTACAATATTTTATCCATCATTAGTTTATGATGTATTTACCACTAATTAACGTGTGGATCGCCGCAAGTCCGTCAATAGTTACATCGCTATAATATTTTGTGAGGGATGTCTCCGTTGCAAAAGTTCAAATTTTGATTTTAGTATTTGTATTCTTGGAAAAGTTTAACGTTTTGATTTTGATTCTAGTTTTTAAACGTAATTAGGCTTGGAATATATAATATGTTCCCAAACATTGATAATTGTTCATATAAATCAAAGAAGTAAAAACGTGTACATAAATAGAATTTAGTAGTACGTAGTATTTCTTTAATCTTTATGTGTGGCCACCTACATTCAACAGTATAATACCTAAACAAAGACGAATTAAGCGCATGTCTCAGTCATTACTGTATCTTATTCTTTTTTCTCATTTCAAGAGTTTTATAAAGAAAACTATAATTTTAATATAGTTACTATACCGTATGTCGCTACCAGCTGATTAAATCGATTAAACATTCTAATATCATAATTAAGGTCGAGTTTAAGGTTCTGTTTGTTGAGAAATTTATAGTTTCAGTTCAAAATATCAACAAAAATCTGAAACTTCAAGGAACTAACGATGAAATAATAAAACTGGATGTTTTCTTTTGTCTGGCCGGGCTTTATCAATTTGGTTTACATGTTATGCCTCTTTTTTATTTCAGGTTTACTTGTTTTTCTATCAATAAAACTAACTGGTGAAACAAGAAAGAATAAAAAAATGCATGCAATGCAATTAAATAATATACGTACACGTAAAAGTTGATAAACATTCCCATGCATGATACATTCAGTTATGAAGATGGAGAAAATAAAGCCTTGTATGAAAAAAGCTTATTATAAATCAACCGTAGTATCCTCACGTACAAAATTAACATAAAAAGAAAAGAAAAAAAAAAAGATTTGGTTAAAGAATGGTTCTATAAGATTGGCTTGTAGCTTAAGTAAAAATGATTATTATTTCGTTAATGTTGAAAAAGTAAATATGATTTTGAGTTAAACAAGATGATTCGTCTAACCGCCTAATTCACTTCTTGTTTCAACCCCCTATATTATTGTCTTAACAATAACACGTTTTCTTTCACCGAATCTAGCTAGCATTACACCAACATGTATACATATCCGAAGAAACTATTTATACGATTAAATAGAATTTGTTACCAATTTATAAGCTAGAGCATACTAGAAATTATATTAAAAGAATTGATCATGGTTTTTACCGAAAAGAATGGATCATGATTGCAAATGCTTGTGTTAACATTACAATTACCTTGAAAGAAACATAGTAATAGTTTTGTATTAGGAAAACATATCTATTTCAGCGTAATATATCACAAAGATTAATTTTGTGATAACCGACTATTCTAAATGATATATTAGTTAATACTTTTGAAAAGTCAAAACCGGTGTATCCTTATGTAAACAAAATAATCTTTTAAAAATAACGATCCGAAAGGTAATAAAAGAGTTAACATCACGCACGTTGTTGAGAAAGCAGAATTACATGAGAAGAATATTGGGGACATTGATTGGTGAACAAGAAATTTGTAATTGTGTTTGGTGGAATTAGTTAGTGTCCTCTTCTTTGGTATCTTTTAACCTCTCTATGTGCTAAATCTCTGAAAATGACATCACATGTTTTGAAATTAGCCATACCTTTGTATATAGCAAAGTAATATATGACCCCGCATCTGCAGTTAAGTTCAAAGTCGACATGCATTACTTGTCATAGATATTATGTTTTTCTGATTACACCACTTCTTTTTAAATAACATATATTACTTCTAAATATTTATTCAACTTTACAACAACTGGAAATTTGTTTTCAACTAATATTAGCGGGAATAATATACAGATGAAATAAAACCTTTTGTGGTATTGGAAACTGTCTTGAAAATTTGTTAAACATCATAAAGTAATTTTTTTATTAAGAACATAAAAGGGGGAAGATGGATTATATAAAATCAAATATTCCAGGGTACTTTTATTTTACTTAATGTTTTTTAAAAAAAAATTGTGTTAGATTATTTGAATAGTAGAATTGTTTGGATACATAGATAAAAGTAAATATCCAAGAGTATATTTGTGAAATTTTGACTATTGATTTGATTTTTGGCTCGAGTTCAAGTTTGATTTCTGACGTTTTAGATACATAAGTCATTTGTCAGTTCATGAATTTCATTGATTCTTTTCTTTTGCGGATAGGTTTTGGTTCGGTTATTCATGTCCAGATATGTATATAGTCGATGCCTTTATTACTTCTCATGATCCATTGCATCAATCTCAGATGATAATATATTATAAAACACATACATACAAATATTTTACTTATGTTTTACTTATATTTTGCATATGTTTTGCTTATCTTTTATTAATATCTATTCAACATTTCTAAAGACCAAAAAATAACTAATTTGCTGCCATATATAAACAATCACACCTAAAATTTATATTTATATAGAATTTAATTTAAACTATACTCAATGTATCAAACAATTAAATAATTTATATACATATAGATGATTTTATCATAGTCACAAAATAATATAAATAAACTAGTATATATATAAATAATATTATTTATATATATATATATAAATAATAGATGATTTATATATATATATATATATATATTTTTATGGGTAACCATTTAGTATAGATCATTTTTAACTTTTTTTTTATTTATAAAAAATCATATTTTTTCGCTCTAAGTCTATATGAACCTAAGCACGACACTGTTTGTAATGCCTAAGGCCATCTTTATTGGGACATCTTTTACACTGATCTTAGGTATAAACAAATAGAAAAAATTCAAACAGTAGAAGAACAAAGAAAGAAATGATCTTGAGTAAGATCTGATCTTAGCATTGATCTTCATATTTTTCTCTCTTCCTCTCTCTTACTTTACTATAATATTATTATCTCATTATAATATTATTAAAAATATTTTAAGATCAGTTATGCCATTAAGGATGCCCTAATGATTTTGTTTTTATTTATTTCTGAAAGCTGTTTCTTGGGAAGATGGAAATGATTAGGTTATGAATTTTTTTTTCTCAGGGAAGTCTATTTCGTGTTTGGGGGTTCGAGGAGAGTAACGAGACTGTGCTTTTGACTATGCTTTATAAACAAGAAGAAGAAGTAGGGGAAAATTGCACAACAACAACCGAGTACGAGACAGATAAATATGTTTTACGAGGAAACATCGATATGATATTTTTTAACAGTTGAAATTGAGAAAAACTTTAACTGTTTAAATCTGATTGTTTACTAACCACTTTTAAAGTTGTAACTGTTTTTTTAATTATTATTGTATATTAATAATATAATTTTAATAAAGATAAATTATGTCAGAATTTAATTTATATAGCAGTTTTTTTTTGGTTGGATTTATATAGCAGTTTAATAACAAGAATAAATATTTTTAATGATAAACTAAAAAAAATGTAAGTCAATTAAATAATTTTAAAGACTTTAATTAGTGTCTTAATTAAACAGAGATTTTCGATTATCTTAAAAGTCTATTTTACCATCTTCTCTTATTTATGATTTGGGCCATAGCACACGTCCGGCCCATCAGATTCGTTTTCTATTCAAGGAAAAAGAAATTAACTCAAGAAAAGAAGAAAATCAAGTGATAAAAGGAAATCATGAAGAAAAGGCAAACAAAGAAAAGTGGTAAGTGTTAATTATAAGAATCATACCTATATAAATTATAAACTATTGGGTGCTTGTGTTTGGGTTTTAATTATAAGAAAATCAAAAAGATTAATAGAAAGAGGTTTAATTACGAGATATCAACAAGAAATCCTAACAGAACAAGCGAGAGAGAGAATCTAAGGTTAAGCGAACTACGAAGATGTCCAATTCCTCTAGGTACTTAATCTCAGACAAGTATTATTTAAAAATTAAAATTCTGAATTCTCTTATTCGGACGTGTCTCATTCTGTTTTCCAGGGGTTTTCTGAACATGTGCTTGTTTTTTTTTTGGTTTTGATTCTTCGTTTTTTGTAATAGCTGTTATAGGAATCCGTGAATTAATCAGTTCCTAGGTCGTGATTGGGATATAAAAACCATCGCCAAATCTCAAACTATGCTCTCTTATTTCTTTCTCTCTTCTGGTTTTGATTCTATTAGCTAGCTGTGTATTATTTGACCTAGCTAGTTCCTACCTTGTTAAAATCTGATTCTGATTCTTTCAAGTTTGTAGTCAGTTTGAGGAAAATAATAATTTTCTCCTTGTGTGTTTGCAATTGATACAGCTCTGTACCTGTACAAGAACAAGATCGTGAAGCACTGGTCTGTAACATAATTAAGCACTTGCTCTCCTCATCTCAACAATATATTATTTCCATTGAAGTTATTTTCCATGCTTACATGCATTGTATGTTTTCGGTTTTGCAGCTGCCAACCGCGGAGACTCTCAAGGGCGAGCTCGAGAGTCTGCAGCTTTTGAATGAGTATGACTCATTAACAAACATTGTGTCCATCCTGATCAATGTTTTGGTTTTTATATTCATTTATATAACAAACATTAATTGTCCGTCCAGATCATTCATTTTGGTTCATATATACCATCTTGGTTTTCTTTTCGCAGGAGATTGAATGGTGAGAGTCTCTACGGTCTGAGTTACCCTGAGCTGTGGTCCCTTGGAAAGCAGTTAGCGCAGGGCATGGTCACCGTGGAACGCCAAGCTGTTAAGGTAATATTTTTTTCTTTTTTTTAAGAACATTTCCTGTGACACTGACACCCATGCATTATAGTAACTGATTATGGTTGTAATGTTTTTGGCTATTACAGGCGGAAATGGAGTTGATAGCCAAGCAGGTAAGAGATTTAATTACATCATTAATCCTGAACTCGGTTTTGTTTTTTGCTTTTTTTTTTGGATTACTTCTACATTATCTTGAGTGTGTTTCATCTCCTTTACCCTAATTAAAGGAAGCAGATCCAGACTATACGGGGTTAGAATGGGGCGACGAAAAGAGAATTGAGAGTGAATTCGTTTTATTGAGAAGAAGAAAAAACTTGAGGAACCAGGCCAGAGAGCTCCGGATCAGGTAAAAACGCTTTTGCATACATATAGAGAGACTGTTTTTGAACTAATGAATCTTAGTTTCTAATTTTTTAAAGTTTTCTTTACACAGCTCTAGCTCTGGAGAAAGACAAGAGGAGCATGATCGTGAAGCACTGGTTAGTGCATAATCTATTTAATTCACTTCCCGTCATGTTCTTTTCTTTTCTTTTCTTTTCTTGTTTTTTACAGTGCTTTTGTTCTTGCAGCTGCAAAACATTGAGCATATGAAGAGCGAAATCGAGAGACTCCGGCTTCTGAACGAGTAAGTAATGCATGTGACTCATTAACACTTTCCTTTTTTCCTTGCTGTCTTTTTCATGAATTTCTTTACTCATCACATATGGTAATATGTTTTCTTTCATCCTCCTAGGAGATTGAATGCTAAAGAGCTCGACGGTCTAAATTACTACGAATTGGAGATACTCAGATGTGAGATTTCCATAGGTCGGGCCAATGTGATGACAGAGAGGCGGAGGCGCAGAGAGGTAAAAGATTCATTCCAAATTGTATTAACTACGTAGACATCTTCTTCTTTTATCACATCTTTCATGTTCACCCCACTTCAAGGAATCAATCTCTCGCGGAGAGATGCTGAAGGGAGTCTCGGGACAGACTGAGCACGGGCAATCTTCAATGGACAATGCCACCACATAAGACCACAACATTTAAAGATGCATTCTATATATAAAAAAGCAAACACAGACATAAGTTTCACAAATAAAAATTTCATTTGTGAAAACGCTTTATCCCTAAAGATTTAATTAATACTTTTTAAAGAGTCACACCGTACGTGGATCCTTACGTAAACAAAATTAATCTCTTTAACAATAAAGCTAACATCACGTTGTTAAGAAAAGAGAATTACATTGATTTACCAACTCGTCCTGTTGTAAAATCAACTCGTCTTTAACAATAAAAGCAACAAAAGAGTACCACATTGATTTTAAAAGTAGATTGGATCTTACAGTGTGAGTGAGGAGGCAATAATAATTGAGCAGCAAACAAACATATTCTTTAGATCTAACGCTTACAGAGATCTTTCATATAGAAAACTATACTTCAAAATTACATAAAAACCAAAACCATTTCAAACTCGTCCTGCAACAACAGAAGCAGTAGCAGCAGAGTTACCAATGAAAGAGAGCAATCCAGCATTAGCAGAACCACCTTCTTGTTCATCCAAGAACAAATCATCCGGAACCTTAAACGCACCGTGTAAAGAAACAATCGCGATCCCAATCGTTAACGCCGAGGTTAACAAAGATCCAACGCTAGTCATAAACACAACCACGATCGTAGTCAAAACAAGAGCAAGCAAGGTCTCGCGATCTGTGAAAGTACGACCGAAGATAACCAAAGGCTGATCTGAAGATCTGAAGAGGTATAGAAACATCCATGAGCCTAAGAGAGTGAGGAGGACGAGGAGCGAGAAGGGATGCGAGAGGAGGGAGAAGGCGAGGACTAAAGATACGATTAAGGAGTAATTGACTTTGAAGTAGGCGAGATTCTTACGGATCCGGGTGAATGAATCGGTTAGAGAGTCAGGTCTAGCGAATGAGCTCCGATCTATGAGTTCTAGCCATGGACGGCGCTGGGAGAGGCTTTCGCGGAGGGAAGATGAGAGACGGGAAAGGAAAGTGCGGAAGGCGTGGGAATTGATCGGTGGTTGAGATTGAGTGGCTTGCTGATTGGTGACGGGAAGAGTCGCCGGAGAAGATGACATTATTGGTGGTGTCGGTGAGTGTGTGTGTGTGTGCGGCGGAGTGAGTGTTGGATTTTTTTTTTGTGTTTTCCGATTTTTGTGGAAAGTGGGAAACTGAAGTTTGCGGCGAAACCGCGTTTAGTCATTCTAAAAGGCCTAAATTTAATGGGCCTATACTGTTGGAAGAAGCCCAATTAGATTAAGTTCGAGTTAAATGGCAATTTTGTAAACATTAATTAAAACCTCTATATAAATCGTAGTTTTATTTTCACTCAGTTTGTTGTGAAATAAACCTCTATATAAATCGTAGTTTTATTTTTTTTTGTGTTTTCCGATTTTAGTGCAAAGTGGAAAACTGAAGTTTGCGGCGAAACCGCGTTAAGTCATTCTAAAAGGCCTAAATGTAATGGGCCTATACTGTTGGAAGAAGCCCAATCAGATAAAGTTCGAGTTAAATGTCAATTTTGTAAACATTAATTAAATTATAAATCATAGTTTTTATTTTCACTCTGTTTTGTTGTTGAGTGATATCTTATTATATAAAGTTGGTTTTTGAAAGTTAGTCATTAACAAGATTTTGACATGTGTCAAGTTATCAATCTCAGATTTTGACAAGTGTAAAATATAATATTTAAAAAGAGAAATTTGATTATAATAAAAATATAAAATATTTTGTTTTTAAAAAAATTAATAATGTAAAAAGATAATTATCAAAAATTACAGAATTTAGTAAAAAATAAAGATAATTATCAAAGATTACAGAATTTATTAAAAATACAAAGTTTTTAAAAATAATTATAAGGAGATTATATATATATATATATATATATATTTCATAATATTCAAAATTATAATATTATTTACTTATTTTTAATTTTAAGTTATTAATTCTACAAAAAAAATAGAAAAGGGATCAAGGAAAATATACAGTTAATTATTAATTTAAATTTTGTAAATACTCACTTCTATATAAACATAGATCGTCTCATATTTAAATAATTTATTCAAAACACTGTTTTCAACTTTGTTTAATTGGGAAATGTTTTTTAATGGGAAAGTAAATTTTTCTTATTTTTAAAACAAAATTTCTCATACTTTTTACTTTTTCAGTTGGGAATATGTAAGATTAATATGTTGACCCAAAAGAAAAATTAATATATGCATTTTCTTTTCCTAATACTGTATTTTAAAATTTATTGTAGTATTTTTAGGAGACCCCTATTTTTAGATTGTTTTATTTAATTTATATTTTTATCTTTGAATTATTTAGAATTCATATAGCAGTATTTATAATTTTCTATTGTTTTTTTAGTTATGTCAAATTAATTTTCTTTTAATTTTTCAATGGTTGCTTATAAACTTTTTTTTTATTGCAAACATAATTGTTGCCATTATTCATTCATTCAATCTCCATGGGAGATAACGAGTAGAAGCTCATCAACCTAATGGATACATAAAATAGGGTAATCAAACATAAGGTTACAACTAACATAGATAGATAGATTAGAAAAACATAAATTGTTGTTGATAGATCCATAGGAGCTCAAAGACTGTGACACCCTGGTTTGCGGAAAGGTTTAAAAGAATTGATTTGGCCACATATATCACCAAAATGCATTTATTTTTCTGGTCAAGAGTCCTGAGAGAACTTCATAATGGGTGACCTTCCTGGAGGTGATTGTCGAAACTGTGCGAGTGAGGACAAAACACAGAAAAATATCATTTGTTGATTTGTAGGGTCTGTAGACAAGTTTTTAAAGCCTCCCAGACGTAACAAACCGGCCATCAAATATGGGTGGGTCCACGGGCCGAGAATAGATGTAGGCCCTACTTAGGAAGGTGAGCCCATGGACTGAGAGTGGACATGGGCTCACTAAGCAAGGTGGCGGTTGAGGCGTTACAGAGACAGATGCTACATCATGGTGTGTCAAAGATATTTCTTCGAATACATTGAAAAATTTAACATTAGTTACTATCAAAAGATTTTGTGACGTTAGAAAAAGTTTTTTACTTTAATTGTTTGTCGGAGCAAGTCATTTTGAGATTGCAAAAAGACGTGAACATGTTCTCTCCACACAGGAAGAAGGCAGAGCTGAGGTTCTCTCTATAGTGGAGAAGGTTGGACGAAATGTTATTTCCCCAAGGGAGGAAGGTGGAGGAGGTTGGACGCAATGTTATCTCCCCAAGGGAGGAAGGCGGAGCCAAGGTTCTCTCCACGGTGGAGGAGGTTGGACGCAAGGTTCTCTCCATAAGGGATGAGGGCGGAGCCGAGGTTTTCTCCATGGTGGTCATACATTATTGTGATGATACATCATTGATTAATATTTGATGTAATATATTTTTTATTCAAAATATTTTTTGAGCCGACAATTTAGTAATTAAAAAACTATGCAGAAGTGAAAGTAAAATAGTTGGCTTAATGTGTTCATATAGACATTTTCTAGGTGGTGATAAAAAATATATTTGTAACATAAGTATATTTAGGTGTAATTGTGTAAAAAATACACTTTTAATATTAACACACATCAAAGATTTGTAAATGGATATAAATCAGTGTATTATAACAAAATTACAATTTAGAAATAACTTACAAAAAATTTTAATATACTTTTATTAAATTTAATTTAATTTATAAAACTTTAAACCCGCACATCAGGCGGGTCCTCATCTAGTAAAGTATAAACACGAAAACCCTAATAAAAACAGTTCATTACATGTTCTAGTTTATGATATTTTTTTGATATTTAAATCAAATTATTAAAAAAACTATATTAAAAATTAATAAATCTTCTAGTTTTAGGTTGTACCGTCGTTGTTGACACTTCAAGACTTCCTACAAATACAATTGTTGTTTATATATTTATTTTCTCTTTTCACAATAAATAATTATTTATATGTTTATAGTTATCATCTCATTTCGCATCCTACAGAGTATTCTCAATGAACAGATGGAAACAAGCAGTCAAGCACGGACGATGATGGTTGTTAAAAGAATATATATACCATGTATTTACTGTGAAAGTGTATATACAAGTTCGTCGTATATATTAACGTACGTACGTATCAAAACATATATATAAGTAGATAATGACGAAAAAACATTAAGAATATATTCTTCGGTCTAATCAAGAATATTTATTGGGAAATTCGGGTTGATTTCCACATATAGAAGAATCTTTAATCAGCACGTACTTTATATATTCAACAAATAATTATCTCCCTTTAACGGGCTAAGCTAATCTATAATCATTCTTCCTTGTACGTTATCCAATCATTTCCAGGATTACTTACTTAATCATTGTTATCTTTTCTGTTATACGTAAAACAACTCATGCTTTTGTATTGAACGATTTGTACACTTAAAGTTTATATCTTCCAGACGAAGAAAAGCAATCATTCTTGTTGTTATATATATATATCTTAACTCTAATCCAATCAGTTTACTTCTTTAGCTTAACCTTTTGAAAAAACAGAAGAAGCGAATCTTTCTCTTCCTTTTTCTTTTCTTCCACTCATCAAAATGTTCTCTCTATATATACATTAAGTATCTAGTCTGTTAATTCGATATATACCACATCTAGAACGACAACTAGATACTCAAGAAGATTGCTCTATAATGGCTTCTTGTGACTCACCTGATGCGTTTTCTTGGCTTCAAACTCTTCCTCCTCTCTCTCAGTGGAAAAGAAATTCAATATCCATGTGCATTTGCTCTCCAAATTCATCACACCCGTCTTTGAACTTTTCTCTTACTCGTATTCCTAAATCTCCAAACTTTTTCACCTTCTCCATAGTAGCTAACTTCAGGAATCCTATATCTCTCTTTCTTTCAAAACCTTTCAGAACCATTAACACTAATTCAAGTACGTTCCTCAATGAAAACGTCATTTCTACCCTATTGATGGGTTTTGTCGACGTAGTTCTCAACTACAACGTCAAGAGAAGCTGTTCAATCCAAATACAAAACCTAGGCTCTACTTCTAACCTCAAAGACGTGTTCAACCTCGCGTTCTTCACTTTCGTGTTCCTCATCTGCATCTACGAAGCGCCAACGAGCCTGCGAACAACTTGTCTCAAAACGGTGAAAGATCAGCTGGTAACTTGTAGGTCAAGGAAGGGTTCTAAGTTGCTCATGGTGCAACTAGGCTCTAACCTTGAAGAACAATGGATGAGATCGCTGAATCTTGCGATAACCAACTGGATCATCGAGGTCAAAGCGTTTCAGCATCTCAAGTCTCCTTCTCCTTTGTTCTCGTATGCTTTCTCGACTCAAGGTTTGTGGAAAGTTCATATGTATTGTCCTGTGGTAGCAATGGAAATGGAGAGCGTAAATAGTGCTTTAAACGACGAGAGATTGTTCTTCTCTCTCAACTATCATCAACTCGAAGGTGTGATCCAATTCAACCACAGGATTTACGTTCGTGAGAAGTGGTTTAATATCGCAGTTAATATTGACAACGTCAGGTATGTAAAATTGTATTGTGCAATACTAATGATAAGAACACATAATTAATATCTGTTCATATTTTATAATTAGGTGTGACATAATTAGGCTTGTGAACGAGAAGCTTCTATCGGACCGTGGCATGGGAACAGAGGAAAAACATTTTCCTTCACGAATCTCATTGCAACTAACACCAACGATTCAATCCAACATCTTAATGGTCTCAGTACAAAAATCATCAGAAAACCCATTGACAGAATTCGAAGTAGAGAAAGGCATAGAAGCAGGAATAGACCCACCAAACACTTTCTTTGGACTCAAAGTATCAGCCAACGAGACCACAACAAAAAGCATGAAGCCATGGAAGTTCGAGGAATGGGTGCATGGTTACAGCGCCAATCTAACTTGGTTTCTCCATGACCTAGACGATGGAAGAGAAGTTTCATCCTCCAAACCATCGAAAGTCTCTAGGATGAACCCTCGAGCTTGGTTCAAGAACAGGTACTCGAGCGCGTTTAGACCGTTCACGAAGCAAGGAGGAGTCGTGTTTGCAGGAGATAGCTACGGGCAAAGCGTACTGTGGAAGGTTGATAAAACGGCAATTGGGAAAGTAATGGAGTTTGAGGTTACAGGTTGCGTTTGGTTGACTTATTGGCCTAACAAGCATCATACTTTTTATAGTGATACTCGAAAGTTGGAATTTAAGGAGATGCTTTACCTCAATCTCCCTTAAATTTTTCTTTTCTTACTTTATATCCATTACCAATATATATTCCCCTAGTTTGTTGCTTTTATTTTGTGTGTGTTTAGAAGAAGTAAATTTTGTAACATAAATAACTTTAATGGAAATGGTAAATTTAGAAATCGACATTGACTCATTGAGAACAAGTTTGTATCAAACAAATAAGTTACGTGGCTATATTTATCTTCACGTTGTCTCATATGGAAACCATATTTTAAGAAATCACATGAATCCGATCACTATAATTTTTATCTTGGAAAGCGTATTATCTATAATATAAGTCTATAACCAGATAAGAATTACATGTCAAAACTTTGTAATGACTTAACCGACATGAAAAAAAAAGTTTTGGTATAAACGAATAACAAAGTCGCATATAGTCCATAGTTTTTATTTCGATTATTGTTATCCATATATTTATTTTTCAACAATATTCGTATAATTTGGTGGATCCAAGCATAAAATTAAATTGTGTATATATTTTTTTTTACAGACGAAAAAACAAGAGCCACATGAGAGAGACGACAATAATAAATTAAAAAATGTCTCAGTTCTAATGAGCGATGCAAAAAGCTGACGTGTAACAAATGAAGCCCACTACGATTGGGCTCTTTGCTTCTCAATCTTCTTCTTTCTCCGTCACGTTTCCGAGCTTCCGCGGCCAGCTTCCGATTTGCTACTTCTCAGCCTCAGCCTACAATCAGAAGAAGAAGAAGAAGAACGTCGTCACTCTTTGCCTCCATTCTGATTCCAATGTCTCCTCATCCTCTTCTCAAACCGCCTTCACTCGCCGCGCAATTCTCGTCGGACCACCGCTCCTCGCCGCAGCTGCTTCGATGTTTCTTTCTGTTTCCTCAGCCGCCGCCGCTGCTGAGAGTACTGCAGAATCAGTAGCTCCTCCTCCTCCTCCTCCTGTTGCCGTCACTGCTCCTCCTCCGCCGCCTGTTTCTGTGGAGAAGGAAGAAGCGATAACGTCTAGAATCTATGACGCGTCGGTGCTTGGTGAGCCGATGGCTGTTGGGAAAGATAAGAAGAGAGTGTGGGAGAAGCTTTTGAATGCGAGGATTGTGTATCTTGGTGAAGCGGAACAGGTGCCTACAAGAGATGATAAGGTTCTCGAGCTCGAAATCGTTAGGAATTTGAGGAAGCGATGTGTTGAGAGCGATCGTCAGATATCTCTTGCATTGGAAGCTTTTCCTCTTGATTTGCAGGACCAGTTGAATCAATTCATGGATAAGAGGTTTGCTTCTAGTTCCTTGCTGTGAACGAATCTGTATATTCGTTAATTGCAATGTGTTTATGGTTCTAATGGTTGGTTGCAGGATGGATGGAGAAGTATTGAAGTCGTATGTCTCACATTGGCCGGCTCAACGTTGGCAAGATTATGAGCCTCTTTTAAGTTACTGTCGTGACAACGCAGTTAAGCTCATTGCTTGTGGCACTCCGCTCAAGGTAGTCTTAATGTACTGTATTTTGGGTGTTATGATGGTAGCCTTACTAAGAATGTGCGTTCTTGTCAGTCTGATGAGAATTAGCTGTTCACTGTTTAATTTGATGCAGGTTTTAAGAACGGTCCAAGCTGAGGGAATCCGTGGTCTTTCAGAGTCTGAGCGTAAATTATACACTCCTCCTGCGGGTTCAGGCTTTATCTCAGGGTTTACGTCCTTCTCACGTAGTTCTTTGCTCAATATTAATCCCCTCACTCAGATTGTTCCGTTTGGACCGAGCTCTTATTTGTCGGCGCAAGCAAGAGTTGTTGAAGATCATACAATGTCGCAAGTTATTTTACAAGCGGTTTCAGATGAAGGTGGGACTGGTCTGATGTTAGTGGTGACAGGGGCCAACCATGTGGAGTATGGTTCAAGAGGAACAGGTTTGCCGGCAAGGATCTCGAGGAAGATTCCGAAGAAAAGTCAACTTGTTGTATTACTTGATCCTGAAAGGCAGTTCTTGCGGAAAGAGGGTGAAACCCCAGTTGCTGATTTCTTGTGGTATTCTGCGGCCAGACCCTGCAGCAGAAACTGCTTTGACCGAGCAGAAATCGCTCGGGTAATGAATGCGGCTGGTAGGAGACGAGATGCCCTTCCTCAGGTTGATTTTCTATGATTGCTTTGATGAGACTTTCTCTCTGTATGATTATTACTTATTGTATCTGACGTTCTTCATTAAACATTCAGTTTATTCTGCCCTATCTCTTTTGCTTTTTAGAGTTGTTTTTTACTTTCTTTTGCTCACTTTGCTTTTATGTCATCAGTTTATGCTGATAGAATTTTTTCCATTGTTCCAGGACATTCAAAAAGGATTAGACCTTGGTCTGGTGTCACCTGAGATTCTGCAAAATTTCTTTGATTTGGAGCAATATCCTCTTATTTCAGAGCTTACACAACGGTTTCAGGTAGTACATCCTTTCTGAAAGATATTCCCTAAGTGAACTTTGTCTTCGAAATTCTATGCTTTTCGCTAAGTAATGTGTTATAGCTTTCGTATCCTTCCATGGTATATTACGTTGTCCTGTATTTATTTTCTCTAGCCAGAGTTAATGATGGCTTCAACTGGTTCGTAAAACTCTAACTATGATGACCCTCTGTGTTACAGGGTTTCCGAGAAAGGTTGTTGGCAGATCCCAAATTCCTGAATAGATTAGCTATTGAAGAAGCTATATCGATAACAACTACACTTGTAGCTCAATACGAGAAGCGGAAAGAAAACTTCTTTGAAGAACTCGACTATGTTATAACTGATAGTGTGAGAGCATCAGTTGTTGATTTCTTCACAGTTTGGCTGCCTGCACCAACCTTGTCGTTTATTTCATATGCTGATGAGACAATTGGCCCAAACAGCATAGATGCCCTAAGAGGCCTCCTAGGATCCATACCTGACAATGCATTTCAAAAAAGTCTTGGTGGACAAGAGTGGACTCTAAATCTTAGGATTGCTTCAGTTATTGTCGGTGGCTTGAAGCTTGCTGGTGTTGGAGTTGTTTCCAGTTTTGCAGCTTTGGGATCTTCAAATGCTTTGTATGCAATACGAAAATTCATTAAACCAGAGTTGGGTGTTGGTGAACAAGCAAAGAGGTCCCCTATGCTGAAGACGGCTCTTGTGTATGGAGGTTATCTGGGAACATCTGCAAATATCCGTTATCAGGTATGATGATGTGCTTTACATGTCCACTCAATGAATGAAAGATATTGATGAAAAGCAGTTAAAGTGTCTTTATGACCACATCAATATATTATGCTTTTGCATATTAGCCAAGTAAGGCCTTTTGATGAAGAACAATATGCTTTGAATTTTTGCCTCTAAAATCATATTACCTTCAATTGCAGGTAATTGCTGGTTTAATAGAGCATCGCATTTCTGACGAGCTTTCTTCTCAACCTCTACTTGTAAACATGATATCATTTGTTGTTCGAGTAGCTAACTCGTACTTTGGAACTCAGGTCAGAATTAGGCCTGTACCATGATCTGTTCTTGTGTTCTGTGTCTCTTTTTTTCCTTCAAGCCAAACATCTCTTTCCTGTTTTGATTATTTCTTGGAATGTCCTGTAACTTCATTGCAACTTTTTCATAAAACGCAGCAATGGATTGATCTTGCGCGCTCTACGGGTCTGCAAACTCAGAAAAGTGTCACAACTTCCAATGAACTCCCCGAGGCGTTGAGCCAATCTACAGTGGAATACAGTACTACTGAAGAAGCAAGTATCGATGATCTCAAGAATCAATGATATTTATGCGGCTGTGCGACTAGGTACCAACTGATAAATGTTTATTATACCTTTTGATCGTTTGGAGGGAGATGTATATTCATTTGAGTTCTATTTTGTATCTTAGCTTATGGGAAATAATGATTCGTGAATATAATTTCTTCCATTAGTCACGTTGATTTGCCATGATAGTGGATACAAGAGTTTTTCTTTCTTTCATTGTTTTTTGCAACTTTGTAAGCATTTCACATGTACAGTCGTGTCGTGTATTGTTTTGAGCTATACAGTGCCATAAGCAGTAAGCTGACGATACCTTTTGAAGTCAGTATGAATAGGACTGACAGATAGTAAGATGAAGAACTTTCCTGTAGTAATTTGCGGTGATGAGGACTTTTGAATAAGAATTTCACTGACCTATTTGCAAGGCTATCTGCAATGGTTTTCACTTGTACCAGGGGAGAAAATGTCATTACTCTTTTGAGTTTACGAATATATGATCAAATAACACATTGAAGCTGGCGATGGCATACCAGTTACCACTTTCTTGGTTTCGCTCTTGGAGTCTATCTAACTGGTAGATAAAAAATTTCAGGAATCCGTCTACGTAGATATGTTGAGTACATATATCATGTGAAAGGTGATTCAGGCCTTTTGTGGTAATGCTTGTTAGTTTCTGATAATGTGATACTATTGTGTCATGCTTTTGGTTTGTCATTTCCAGCAGTTTGAGACCTTATTTGATGCAGCAGGCAAAGGGTAGTCTTCAAAGTATGTACACAAGTTTCTGAACATTCAATACAATTTGAGGCAGGTATGTTTTGCATTTTTCGGTTGGTTAGGAAATGAATAGCCATCGTTATTCTATCCTCGTGGAACATAGATGTGTGTTATAGATATATCTCTGTCATATATGCGATTCGTTTAACTGTAGAATCTGTAAGAATGTAACTTCCGGCATTCTATCCTTAGGATCGTTGATTGATTAGTATCATTGCAGGGGACAAAACAGAGAGAACATGTATTTCATTTAGGAACCTTAGTATACAGAAACCATATCTCATGGGTTCAAAGCTAGGATTTGTAGAGAATGTTGTAGTCTTAGGTGACACTTTGACATTATACATATATGTGCACACACCTTCACATTTGTTGAGATTGCATGCTCTTGTTCACGCACATACAGTGTTTAACATCTGCTTACATTATATATGTTTAGTTGCACGTATGGTGAGGAAAATATATACATAATGATTCGTCTCATGTACGGTGGTAAAAGTAGTTTAAGTATCCATTTACTAGGTTCTCGATGGTTCAAATCTTGATACAATGTTTTTAGTGAACTCATTATAATAGGAAATTCTAGGAATGCAAGTAAAAATAGTTAACTACGAGAGTTATCACCACCCAACAACGACATAAACTGCATGATTATTGTGAAGCAGTTCTATAGAAAATGTTGAGATCCAATCCAGACCCTTTCCATTTCAGGTCAGCAATGTCTTCAAGCTCCTTCATCATCTCTTGTGTCAGATGATTCTTCCAATCTCCAACCACACCTTTCCTGAAGAACATGTCATACTTATTTCCACTCCAGTGAACCCCCTCTCCTCTCTCTTTGCTTGTACTCCTCAGCTTCTCGAAGCTACACTCTTTCACGATCTCCTCCACAATTGTCTTACACCCCAAGAACTCGGCGATCTTCCTCACGGTTTCTTCCGGGTTTGCTTTCAGATCTTCGTAAGTGACAAACATCACACGTTCTCTTGCTTTCCAGAACTCAAGGACGTGTTCAAAGTAGGGACCAGCCGGGACAAGGCCTTTGCAGAACTCCTCGAAGGCTTGTCGGATCGAGATCTCTGTCCCGAACTTGTTGTTGTGGAGATGCCAGAGAGAGACAAAAGTGTCTGCTGGGTGGCGAGTTATGTAAATGACTCTGCAGCCTGAGGTCTTGACAGTCTCCGGCAAGAAAGAGAGAGGAAGATGAGTGCTGAAAAGCCTAGGAGAAGAGATCTCTGTTATGTCCTTGGACGGGTTTTCGCCAAACATCTCGATCTCCAAAAATGGCACGACCTCGTGGGGACTGAGATGATCCAGGTCTTGTATAGAAGATGACGATGATGTTGAGCTGTGTCGGAGAATGGAGGAGGTCAGGGCTTTAAGCCAAGTGGTGCCGGTTTTGGGGAAAGATGCAAGGATAATGTCGGAAGGAAGAGGTTTATAGTGTGCTCTAATGGCTTCCGAGGCAGTGATGAATTCTGGTTTGAACCAAAAGCCTTTGTATCGAATGCGTTGACCATCGACCCACCACTTCACTTGCGGTGAGATTTGGTCTTCTTCTTGTTGTGGAGTGTCCATGAAGAGAGAGTGACAGAGAAAGATATGTGTTTTGGGCTTTGAAGGGTTTCAATCATTCAATGACTCATGACTTGGGAGGTTTGTTCCTGATATAGAAAAAACACGTAGCAGGAGTTTTGTTTATTTTGGTACCTGGTACCAAATGGTAGGTAGCTCCGATTAGATCTAGATCCCATGCTTAATACTAAACACACTCCAAAAACAAAACTTAGTACTAGAATTATACTATTATATGTGTATCAGATCTGCTCTCTTGTGATGACTCTCAAATTCTGTTCACTACCTCAAGTTGACCAGACCACGTCATTAATGTCAAGTTTTTGTTAATCACAGTCTGTGGTCCTTGTAATGTAGTGGACCTTTATAGTTTTGGTTCTCTCTATTACCACTTTTTTTTATCCTTTTAATACCCTAAAAAGTTCTAACAAATGTGGTTTATTTTTTTGAACCATATCAAAGATATGTGATACTTTGTTTTTTCTTTTTAACATGTAGGATTGTCATTATATTTTAGTCAAACGAAAATATAGAATTAATAATGTTTAGGTTAAAACTTAGAAGCTCTGCGTAGGAGAATTACAAAAGCCCTAAAAAAAAAACCATCCCAAGGCATAAACACAATGACGGGTGAAGAAGAGATGAAGAGATCATCGCCGAAGAAAAAACAAAGAAAGACGAGTAAATCATCATCTCCGACGTCGTTTGCGTCGTTACCGTACGGCGTTGCTCTCAACTGCTTGGCTCGTATAATTCTTACAAAACTATTTTGGAGTGGCAAAAGTTCTCTATTTAAAGGCTTCTAAATATTAACTTTTTGGAGTCAGTGAAAAAAAGTAAAAATCTGATATATTCACTTCTGTTCCACAAAAATGATGGAATAAATGTAATGTTACGTACAAAACACCAATAGCTAGAAGTAGAACACCAATAATGTCTTAAAGAAAAAAATTGCAATAAAAAAAATACTAATGAATTAGAGGCGAGGAAGCAAATTTCGTAAGGCGAAACTAGCAACGACAGAGTAAGCCTTCTGTGAAGGATGAACAGAATCAAAGAACAAATACTTGGACACATCGTCACAAGTCCGAGACGTTGGCTGGCATAGAGGTCCTGCCTCAAGAAACCCCGTCCCGCAGCATCCTCTCAGTGTTTCCTCTATTCCTGCATAAATATATATATCTTCAAATTAGAAACTACATCACAATTTTTAACTAAATATGTGCAAGAAAAAAAAACTTAATTAGTTACTTACCGTATTTACGAGGATAATTGATCATGTCGATTAACGGAGAGTAGATATCAAGGTAAAGAACCTTGGAACCTCTAAGCCTTTGACTAAGACGGAAGGTTAGACTCTGTAGCTTTTGATTGTAAACCCTAGAATCAGCGTTCTGGTGTTCCGTACAGGTCCTACGATGGAAGTTGCGAGAAGTGAAGCTAGCAACTGTTACTTGCACTGGAAGGCATCCGATTGGTGGTAGTCCAGCTACTGTAATCCTTCTTGCTCCTGCGTTGTATAGTCTCTGCAAACCAATTGTAAGGTTAGAAATATGTTAGTGGATCTCTCTCATATATATGTAAATCTAATTAAATTATAGTTTATGAAATTTAAAAGATAAGTATGTAACTAAGTACCTGGACAAAAGTTTCGACTTTGCTAAGTAGAAAATCTTGATAGTTCGAAACAGAGATGAAACTCCCGGGAGCGCGAGTGTAAACATTGTTAGTCATATCATTAGTGCCCGCACTAATCACGAAGACAGCATTCCTAATCACCCGATCAGTCTCCAATTCTCCAACCAAACTCTTCATCTTACGCACGGCCTCTTCGAAGTACCTCCACTGCCTGTCCATGTTCAAAGTCAACGATCTCATCGCCGTACGATCATCTAAACCACTTCCAGCCGAGGCAAAACTAACTCCGGTCAAAAGCTCAAAGGGTTTGACCGAAGGGTTAAGGTAAGCTGGTAAAGTGGATTTGATCCCGAAGGAGGAGACTAAGAAGTCGGTGGCGAGTTTTCCGTCAGAGAATCTTCCGGTGGAGAGTTGTGCCGGGAAAGATCTGCCGTAGGGAGGATGGTTGCTCTTGAAAAGAGTGGGGATGTAATTGTTGTTGCCGGGATCCACCGTGGAGTCGCCGAAGGCGTAGAGAGCTGTTATTGGTGGGGATGGTAATGCATTGGTAGGGCTTATAAGTTGGAGGAGGGGAAGAAGAGTCATGAGGAATGTAAGAAGGATTGGTTTGTAATGATGAGAGTTCATGATTTGGTTTTTGTGGAATGATGACAATAGAGAATTTTCGATTTTTTTTTGTTTGGTTAGATCGGAATGGCCAAAGTGTATATATATAGAGAGAGGGGTCCAAAGCTTTTTCACAATAGGAATAGGAGTTGTATACATATTGAGGTTTCACGATATGAATAGGAGTTGTATACATATTGAGGTGGCAGGTTTCACGATAGGAATAGGATTGTTGAATAATTTACAAAAATATTTGTATAAATCTTGATGTGGCAGATTTTTTATTATAGGAATAGGAGTTAACTAATTTATAAAATATTTTTATATATTTCCTTATTTGGCTGCAAAACGTAGAAGCGTCTGCTAGGGTTATCTGAGAATTTTTATATATTAGATTAGATATTTATAATTTCTATTTGCAATGATTGTCTAAATTAAGAAACTCTATGTTAGTTGGATATATACTCTCGATAACCCATTAGTGTTGGTGCACTAATAAAAGTCTAGCATTACTTACACCAAAGAGAGAGGAACTTGCGAAAAACATTAATTTGCTTTAAGGATGCCATATATTAAGAACGTTTTGTAAAACATTCAACACAGTTAACGGTACAAAACTAGACATCTAATAGCTAGTGTCGTAATGGCCTCCAGCATCACTCTCTCACCATATGTTAGCTTCTTTCATCTTCTCCACCACAACACTCTATATGCATGTTCCAGGGCGAGAACCAAAATAAACTGTCTAACTGATCATCGCGGTATGTACTTCATTGTTGCCATATATGGAATGGGCTCTTTATGTTATCCTGATTGGTTATTTGTGCTCTCACAATAGGTGGATACTGGATTCCATACCAATACCATTTGACTATAGTTTGTTCTTAGAGACTTGGTAAAATTTTAACTCAACTTACAAACAATGTGATATTTAAGTGTTTTTACATTGACTACAAACAATGTGATTTATTCAACAAAAAATATTAAAAATAATTTTTGTTTTTTATCACTACAAATCACCAAGCACATTTTAATGATTAATCAAACTGTTTGGTGGTATCACATTTCCCTATTAATTTGTCAACTGTTAAAAATTCAATTGGAACTAAAAAGAAAAATGTAGTAAAACTGTAAATAACAATCTCTGTCCCCAATAATATTATAACTTTAAATTATTGATTTATTTCTTCTGATCAGTCAAATGATGTAAAGTGAGAGTTAAAGTGTTTCTCTTGACTTAATAATTCAGACAGACTTCAGAGACAAGTGGTCCTTTGTCCTTCCTCTGTAGGATTCTCTTCTCTTCTCTTCTGGTATTAGCAAAGATCGCAGAATCTTATTTTTAGAATTCCTGAAATTGGGTTAAAAAGATGGGTAACGCGCTTACGTTTCTCTACGGAAAATGCTGCAAACCTACAACGGCCGATGAGTCTGTCGCTCCTCACGCCGTCTCCGCTTCTACCGTCGGTGTTTCAGCTCTCGCTCACGATCTCTTCAACTTCGAGAACACTTCCCAGGTCTTAATTTTACTCACTGAAACTTCTAACTGTCCTTTGATCTACTTCTTCTGCTTTAGCTAATTAAGTGGTTGAAAAGTTCTGATGATCTGATCTTTACCTGAATTTGGTTTAAAAGATCTTTAGCTTTTTTAGGGTGGTCTTCAGATATTGTAACCAAAGTTATACAACTGGGTTTTTGCTTAAACTTGAATTTGATGATGACTTTACTTCTAGGTTCCTCAAGGGCTTGGGAGGTATGTTCAATCGTCCAGAAAAGCTCAAGCAAAGTGGTAATACAACACAACATTAGTTTACATGTTTTATCTAGTATAGAATATGTGATCTTTGATGTGTGACTCTTGTTTTTTCATGTCTATAAGGTATAGAAAGATACTTGAGGCATGGAAGCAAGCCAAACCTCCACCTCAGACAGCAGAGGAAGCTACTAGGCTTGTTATTGAGATCTTAGAAAAGAATCAGAAAGCTGATGTTGAGGTATGTTTTTTTGAAATGAGTAGCAGCAATAACTACAGAATGTTTCGATTCTATACATTGATGAGTATTGGGAGATGACAGGGACTTTTGTCTTTCTATGGACTCCCTTTGCCTCACACTGTGGTTGAGCACTCTGCTGAAGCTCCTGTGTCTTTGCCTGAAGGGATTCTTTTCGAATTTCAAACGCTTCCGGTTAGATTTATTACTTTAGTACCAATTATAAAAGAAACAAAATTTATTTTGGGAATTGATAATGTTGCTGTAATGGATTATAAGGTTGATCCAAAAGCTGTGGCAGATGGAGACACTATCACAGTGTATGTCAGTACTTCAGAGCCGGTTGTGGCATCTTCTGTACCAAAGGAAGTCAATCTTGCAGCGGTTCAAAGAGCTAAAGCACGTGAGCAGAGGAATTACCCAAAAGCAGATGAACTTCACCAAAAGATTATTGATTCTGGTTACAGGGTACTAAATATACAGAATGAGGAAGTGCTTGCTCGGAAGTACAGAATTAGACTAAAGTAAAAAAAACTCACTCTTTGCCTCTAAGAAAAAGCTCAGTTAGATCACATATTTCATGGATTGTTTGTTAAGTGAAAGCTGTTTGGTTATGGGGAAAATAAATAGGGGAATAGATGCACCGGAGAGCCAAATGCCGTTTGGGAAAGAGGCACAACAAGGGCTTCTTAAGATTGTTCAATGGAAAAGCTTGAAGGTGTTAGTTTATGGAGAAGATCAATATGGACGATGCTTAGGTGATTTATACTGCAATGGCATTTTTGTACAGGTAGTAAAAATACTTCCCTATACTTTTCCTTCCGTTCTTAATTCTTATAAAAACCGTTTTTTTTTGTTTTTTATGTAGGAGGAAATGCTAAAGAAAGGTCTTGCTTGGCATTACATAAATTGTGATAAGCGCATGGTTCTAGCAAAGGCAAGATTAGTAAAAAGCTTGTACTACATTTTTGCAAGTCTCTTTAGTTTCTTCGCATTGTATTTTCTGAGTATTAACGGTTCATTTTGTGTTTGTGTGTGAAATCAATCAGTGGGAAAAGGAGGCAAGACAGAAACGCATTGGTTTGTGGGCTTCTCCAAATCCAGAGAAACCATGGGACTGGAGAAAGAACAATAGGCGTGAGTAGACACACTTAACTCTGCTTGGATTTTAAGGCAAACTGAAGAAATCAGCTTTTAAAACATTCAGAGATTTATAATTCTTGAGTTTTCTTTATGATTCAATCCCATTCCAATGTAAGTGACTAATCCCCTTCCATTGTAAGTGACTAAATGGTGTGTAACTTTTATTTGATAAAACATTATTGAACCAAGTAGAAAATTATTATATTAACTCTAAAATTATTATCTTATACTCCCTCGTTTCAAAATATAAGATATTTTAAGTAAAACACACAGATTAAGAAAATATTATTTTTAAAAAATTCAACCAATTATAAACAAGACTTTATAATATAAAATATTAAATTATTCTAAAAGTTGCATAGAAAACTGAAAACATTTTATATTATGAAACACAAAAACTTCTCTAAAACATCATATATTATGAAACGGAGAGAATATATGAATTATCGACTATCCTGATTCAGACAATAACATCTCACCTACTAGTTCATGATAATACTGTGTGCAGATCACACAAGTATCCAAGTTTAAACATGTTACTATACTTTTCTAAAAAAACAAAATATTATCTCAGAAGAAAGTTTTAAAATTCCGAAAAAAAATACAAAATATATATTTGAAGCTTAGAAAGAAATAATTAAATTATTGAAGATATTTTCCTATTAAAAAATTCTATAAAATATATATAGTTATTATGTGATAGTTTTTTTTTTGGTAAGGGTTATTATGTGATAGTTTGTGTGTAAACTTTTAATTCCAAATATGATATTTTAATTATATGATAACGATTCCACGTAAGTAAATATAGAATGACGTTAAACCAATCTTCTTCTTCTTCCTCCTTCTCTCACAAACCAAATCAAACACATTTCTTCTTCGCCGGAGAAATTTTTCTGTTAAAGTTCTCTTTCTCCGGTAAAGAAGAAAAAAATGTCTCCTACGATTAAAGCACCTCTCTTACCAAACCAAGAGCCTTCTTCATCATCGGAGAGCCATGGCTCATTCGCCGGAGCTGTGTTTAACATCTCAACGAGCATCGTCGGAGCTGGGATTATGTCGATTCCGGCGGCGTTTAAAGTTCTGGGTGTTATCCCATCTATCTCGATAATTTTGATCATAGCTTGGCTCTCAAATGTATCAGCTGGGTTTTTAATGAAATCGACGCTCGTCGGAGAGTCAACGACTTACGCCGGCGTGATGAAGGATTCGTTTGGGAAACCTGGTGCAGTCGCTGTTACGATTGTTTCAATGGTTGTCACTTTTGGGTCTATGATTATTTTCTCCATTATTATTGGTAAAAAAGATTTAATTTTGGTATTGAAAAAAAAAATTGAAACTTTTTCACAAACCCTAAAACCCTTTTGGATTGATCTCTCTCTCTGTCAGGTGATGTTCTATCGGGAAATGAAAAGGATGGGATTGTACATTTGGGTCTTCTTCAAGAATGGTTTGGTTCTCATTGGTGGAATACAAGGTTCTTTGGTTTGTTGTTCATCTTTGTCTTCCTCTTCTTTCCTTTAGTCTTATGCAGACGTGTAGGTACGTTTTCTTTTTAAACCAAATTCAAGTTTTTATGAGACCTCAAGTGCATATTGGTCTGATGATTTCGTCTGTTGATGGTTTCTGTAGAGAGATTAGCATTAAGTTCTGCAATCTCGTTTCTGCTTGCGCTACTCTTTGTTGTCATAAGCTCGGTGTTAGCGATTGTCGCAATCTTTCAAGGGAAAACAAAGACTCCTAGACTCTTTCCAGACCTCAACGATGGTGGTTTATCATTTTTCAGTCTCTTCACTGCTTCCCCTGTTATTGTTACAGCCTTCACATTTCATTTCAATGGTGAGTATCAAGAATTAAGAATTAAGAACCAAGAACCTATCTTCCTTTTTCCTGATTATGAAGTAATGATTTTGACAACACATTATTGCAGTCCATCCAGTCGGATTTGAACTCAAAGATCCATTAGATGTGTTGTCAGCAACAAGGGTCTCTGTGATTCTGTGTGCTACAATCTACTCAGCTACTGGTCTTTTCTGTTACCTTCTGTTTGGGGATTCTACCATGACAGATGTTCTAATGAACTTTGATCAAAGCACCAATTCTTCCATTGGTTCATTGCTAAACGACATTGTTAGAGTCAGCTACGCCATTCACCTCATGCTTGTGTTTCCTCTACTCAACTTCTCTTTAAGAGCCAATCTCGATGAACTCTTGTACCCTATGAAGCGTTCTTTGGTGGAAGACAACAAAAGATTCTTCGGACTTACTTTTCCATTACTGATATCTTGTTTCTTGGGTGCCATTGCTATACCAGACATTTGGTACTTCTTTCAGTTCTTAGGATCAACTTCTACAGTCACTATAGCATTCATCTTTCCAGCTGCTATTGTCCTAAGGTCTGTAAACCCTTCTTGATTAATTGTGATTCTGAATGAAACAAGTTTAAATCTTACCAGTTGTTTTGGTGTGTTTTGAAAACTGGCAGGAATGTAAATGGTTTCTCGACTTTAAGAGAGAAGATTGTAGCTTCAGTAATGCTTGTTCTTGCTGTTGCCACAAGCATCATCGCCATTTCGACAAATATTTACACTTTCACAAGAACAGAAGAGATATGAAAAGGTTTCAGGAGTCCCTTTTCTTCATATTAAATTTGTTAAATGGTAGGGCGTGTGTACATTTATACTACGTTTGTTTTGATGAAACTATCATTGAACGAAGTGGTGACATCAAATTTGCAAAACTGTATTGTGATATAAATCAAATTTATTTTCTTGCAAAGTCATAAGTGAGAAACAAGCCATGCTGAGCCTTATAATATTTTTTAGTACCTTGTGCAGCCATTTCACAGCCTGCTCCAAACAAATTGATGCAGCCTCTTCGAAAATGGTCATGCTTATCAAAATCACGAGAACGAAAGATTGGCTTTATTATGAATAGAGTAGAAACATATGGTGTTAATCTACGGAGAACTAGTCTCTATGATTACATGTTTGTAGGAAAAAAAAGGATAATTTTACAGACTATGACATCTAATTCTCTCGCGTCTCGTCTCTCTGATGGTGAAGCACGAAGGCAGAACTTTTCAGATCGATATCACCATGCCAGGTTCGAACCAAATTCTTCTACTTTAGAGCCTTTGATTGTGAAATTCCAAGACCCAGAACCTATGTTTTGGGGATTATGGGGTTGGGTTAAGTCAGGGGAGTCACTTGATTTCGTTTCAGATTAGTTAGGGCTTTGTTGAAATTTACATGTGTGGCTATATTGTTATCACTAGACTACTTCACTTGACTGATTGGGAATCGGTGTAGGAGTTGAGATTTTAGGGTTTGTGGGTGTTTGATTTGTGTTGTTTCTATCATAATCGATCCGAATTGCAGAAGGGTACCCATTTGAGCCTCCAAAGATGCAGTTTTCAACCAAAGTTTGGTAAGAAGATGATGACTCTTGTTTCAATTTTTTTTTGTAAGGTTTTAGCTTTTTGATCCTTGAGTCTGTGAAAGGAAGTGTCTTTTGCTGAAAAGCTGAACCAAGGTTCTGTTGCATCTTTTTATAGACCTCAAAGCGTGCATGAGCCTGTCGTATGGACCAATTAGAGAATGATGTTTGCTCATCTCTCATTAGTTCCACCTTGAGAAGCTTTGTTAGTTATCTGTAATTTTCTTATTGAGATTGACAAATGTGTAAGAAACTTAAATTGCTTGGTACTACAGAAGTTTATAGAGATTGAATCGGTTCTTAATGCACAACTATTCATCTCTGTCATGGGGTAAATGTTTTGGTAATATCATAGTTATTTTCTGATAATGTCCTATCTGTAGTCAGAAATTTTATCTCTGGTAAAGTTGTTTTAAAGGGTCACTACTAATGTGGTTGTATGTTAGTATGTTGATGCAATGTCTGCTAACTAAAGGTTTATTTTTGTTGATGGTTCATGTAATCAAACGCACCCATATATTAGTAGTCAAAGCGGGGGAATATGACCAATTGATTCCAGCTCTTATTCTGAAGACAAGACAGCTCTTACTCTCTGCACCTGAGCCCAAAGATCCTCAAGATGCTGCTATAGCTGAACAGGTTATTATTCTATCTCACATTCACTCTCCAATTAGCAGAATTAGGCTGGCTTTGAAGACAGCTCTTTGTTGATGATTCATGTTAATCAAACCTAATGCACATTTCAGAGAAGTCTATCCAACGAAGATACAAGCTTCAAACCCGTGGATTTGTTGATTCATAGGTTTGAGAATTTGGAGTTGATGTCAAAACATGGGTTCATAAGCTTTAGAGACAGAACAACCATCGGTTAGAAGTATTATTGTCCAGATCAGATCAAGCTTGCAAGTAAGTACACCTGTGCTTTGTCCATCATGCTGCATAGTCAGATACATTTTTTTCTTTGTTATATATCATTGATGGCTGATTTTTGTTAGAATTATAGATTTAGAGCATAAAATAAAACTATTATCATCACAAAAGATATTTTTCAAGTGTTCCTTTCAGAAATCTGTGGTAGTTGTTGACTTGTTGTGTAAACTTAATTGCAATTATGACAGTGGGCACACTGAGCGATAGATATTTATTACTATGCACGTAAGTAATACTATAGAGGACGTTAACCAAATCAAACACATTTCAAAACCATTTCCTCTTGGCCGCGGAGAAATTTTTCTGTTAAAGTCTCTTTTCTCCGGTAAAGAAAGAAAAGTCTCCTGCGATTAAAGCACCTCTCTTACCAAACCAAGAGCCTTCATCATCATTGGAGAAACATGGCTCATTCGCTGGAGCTGTGATCACGATTATGTCGATTCCAGCTGTGTTTAAAGTTCTTGGTGTCATCCCATTTCTTTCTATAGTCGTGATCATAGCTTGGCTCTCCAATGTATCAGCTGGCTTTTTGATGAAATCGACCCTCGTTGGAGAGTCAACGACTTACGCTGGCGTGATGAAGGATTCGTTTGGGAAACCTGGTGCAGTTGCTGCTACGATTGTTTCAATGGTTGTCACTTTTGGGTCTATGATTATTTCCTCCATTATCATTGGTGAATTTTTTGATATTTGGGTCTTCAAAAAGTTAGAAACTTTTTTCACAAACCCTTTGGATTGAGTTGATCCACCAGCAATATTGTTTTCTCTTTGTCAGGTGATGTTCTATCGGGTAATGAAAAGGATGGGATTGTACATTTGGGTCTTCTTCAGGAATGGTTTGGTTCTCATTGGTGGAATACAAGGTTCTTTGGTTTGTTGTTCATCTTTGTCTTCCTCTTCTTTCCTTTAGTCTTATGCAGACGCGTAGGTACGTTTCTTTGTAACCAAATTCAAGTTTTCATGAAACCTCAATGCATATTGGTCTGATTAAAAAAGTATTTTGACTGGTTCATGGTTTCTGTAGAGAGATTAGCATTTAGTTCTGCCATTTCGTTTCTGCTTGCTCTACTCTTTGTTGTCATAAGCTCGGTGTTAGCGGTTATCGCAATCGTCCAAGGGAAAACAAAGATTCCTAGACTCTTTCCAGAACTCAAAGATGGTGGATTATCGTTTTTCAGTCTCTTTACTGCTTGCCCTGTTATTGTTGTTGCATTCACATTTCATTTCAATGGTAAGAACCTGTCTTTTACTACTGTTTTATTCCCTGATTCTTAAGTAATGATTTTGACAAAACATTATTGCAGTCCATCCAGTCGGATTTGAACTGAAAGATCCATTAGATGTGCTGTCAGCAACAAGGGTCTCTGTGATTCTGTGCGCTACGATCTACTCAGCTACTGGTCTTTTCTGTTACCTTCTGTTTGGGGATTCCACCATGACAGATGTTCTAATAAACTTTGATCAAAGCACCAATTCTTCCGTTGGTTCATTACTAAACGACATTGTTAGAGTCATTTACGCCATTCACCTCATGCTTGTGTTTCCTCTATTCAACTTCTCTTTAAGAGCCAACCTTGACGAACTCTTGTTCCCTATGAAGCCTTCTTTAATGGAAGACAACAAAAGATTCTTCGGACTCACTTTTCCATTACTGATATCTTGTTTCTTGGGTGCCATTGCTATACCAGACATTTGGTACTTTTTTCAGTTCCTAGGATCAACTTTTACAGTCTCTATAGCATTCATCTTTCCAGCTGCTATTGTCTTAAGGTATATGCAACCCTTTTTGATTAATTCCTTTTCTGTAATTCGGAATGAATCAAGTGTAAGTCTTATCAGTTGCTTTGATGTGTTTTGAAAACTGGCAGGAATGTGAATGGTTTTTCGACTTTAAGAGACAAGATTGTCGCTTCAGTAATGCTTGTTCTTGCTGTTGCCACAAGTATCATCGCCATTTCAACAAATATATACACTTTCACAGCAAGAGAAGAGATATGAAAAGCTTTTTTTTTTTTTTGAGCAAATGAGATATGAAAAGCTTTCAGGAGTCCCTTTTCTTCATGAATTTGTTAAATGGTAGGGCTTGTGTTGCATTTATTCATCTCTATGTATAATAGGTTTTGTAAGAAGTGTATCTTGATAGCAACTTCAGGAAAAATGTCTGTATTAGGAAAAATAATAAATCAAAACAGACAAAATATTTCTTTAATATTATTCCACAGCTCATAAGCCTCATTGGATGATTATGTAATGACAAATACTCGATAATTCCTCAACTATATTTCTTATTGGAAAATCACATGTAACTCCTAAATTTATCTTTTTGTTCTTGAAAAAGATGTTTCCTTCACCTATTCTCAGCTTTATAGGTGTAAATGTAACTATTTCTTCATGAGCGATTAAATTTGTAGCAAAATCTGTTGTTTTTCATTCATAAACTCAAAATTTGACAACATTTCAAACAACTTAATGTTAAAACACAAGATATATGAGTCGATTGAGACAGTATTTGTTGTTGATTTCTACCAAAAGCTTTTCTCAAACAAGCCGCAGATAGTGAGAAGAGTTCCTAAGACCTGCACAATTCATGATCATAGTAAGAACTCAGCATAATCTACTTTGTTTACTGTACGAGTCAATTGCTGTTAAAACTAACCTTCTAATGTTCTTTGAGGGAACAAGTATTCCTCGCTTCTCGAGGCTCTTGAATCGATCTCTTGCAAGAGTGCAGCATGCCTATCAAAATTAAGAGAATGACTGTTTCAGTTTTTAGTCACTAAGAAATTTCACAAGGACCAAAAACGTTGGATTCTGGGAACAAAGAGTATACCTTCAGCTTACGAAGTGACCCAGTCATCTCTTCTGTCAAGAGGACTTGAACTGGTGGTGCCTCAAATCTGAAAACAAACAAGTCAATTTTTCAGAACTATAAAATATAATTTGATCAGAATGAGCAAGAAAATGTATAGGTGTAAAGAAGGGTTCAGTTTCATACTTGTACTTTCCCAAACGAGGAGGACGTATCTTCAGCACTTCCTGCTTGGCGACGACCTGTCGTAAATGTTTATTCTGTTTATCTTCATCTTCTCGGGCTATTTCTTTTAAGATATTTGGTAAACTACAAGGCAGAAACAGAAAAGAAGAATAGTTCAAAACAAGGTTTTGTGTAGGTGAGATTTTATAAGTAATCAATCAGAGACATCATCAAGATATATTAAATTCGCAAAATACCTGTCAATTTCCTTTGATATCTGCTTTTTAGCCTTTTCCTTTGTCTCTTTTTTAAGCAGAGCCTTTTGCCTACATCGCTTATTTAATTCCACGCGGGTAACCCTCTTTGTTTTTCTTGCGAAACTGCAGTACAAGAATTTCAAACACATGAAAATCCAAATCTTTGCTGATGGAGTAAGTAAACAATATATAATAGTACTGTCTTCCAAGAATCAGAGAGCTTCTTACTTGTTCCCAGCCTCTGACACTTCATTCTCAACGTCTTCTTCATCATCTTCATCTTCATCTTCACCATCACCAAGACTTTTGTCCACTCCAAGAAAGTACCTCTGAGATAGAGTAAATACAACAGCCGTATGGATTAAAACTATCAAATACAATGCTCATCTTTCCATTAATTAATTAATTACAAAACAAGCAAAAGACTCACCTCATCTTCACTGACGTCATCTCCATCAATAGTCAAAGGAACAGGTGCAGGCCCTAACTCAGTTTTGTAAACTTTCTGCATTTCTTGAGCAACAGCTTCAGCCAACATATCCTGCAATACAACCGAATGAATGCAACATTCACACACAAGACTCAGATGATAAAAGAAGCTCGCTCAGATCTGTAGAACTTAGTTAATAATGAATAAAATACCTGGTGACTTTCAGTTGTAGGGTTGTATGAGCATCCTGGATGTTCAATTTCTACTGCTGGAATAACTGAAGGTTTTTTGAAAATCTGTACACCAGGAAAATTTTCTAAACAACTGAGTAACTGTCTCAAACAAACCAACTTCTCCATTACAGAAAGAAACAACAAAAGCTAACAACTTCAATTAGAGGAGACACATTACCTTTCTAGGATTGCTCTCATGTTCTCCTGCAAGTATTTTTTTCGCAATGGAAATGTTAAATCATGAGTTCATGACATAGAAATAGTTATGATTTAAGATTTAAGAAGCAACTAAAACAGACCTTTATTATCAGCACCCCACAAGTCCACCATTACAGAATCGTCATCAACATTCTTCAAAGAAAGAGAAACACACCAAATGAAATTAAGCTCTCCATAACAATTTAGCGACGAACAAAAACAAATCATATCATCAAAAAAAAAAACTAACCTTTTGAACTTGTTTAGGTGTTTTATCTTCTGTAACAGTTGTTGCCTTCTTACTTTTCTTCAACTTTGGCTTAGAAGATGGCACTAGCTGGACAAATGGGTTCTTCTTCATAATACTGTCATAACGGAGCACTCTCTCTCTATGTTTCTCAATCTTTCTCTTCACCGGAAGGTCTAATATGCAAATAAAAAAAATCAAATTCACAAACATAAAAAATTACTCTCATAACTCACATCAAAACTAATCAAGCAGCTAAAAAGGCATATTTCATTACTACTTCAGCTGAGATATGAGGACTCAAACTAAACCGTAAAATATGAAGGACAAAAGGAACAAACCAT
Organism: Camelina hispida; assembly: GCA_023657505.1. Taxonomy (NCBI): domain Eukaryota; kingdom Viridiplantae; phylum Streptophyta; class Magnoliopsida; order Brassicales; family Brassicaceae; genus Camelina; species Camelina hispida. The sequence continues at coordinate 4,417,791 of CP094634.1, read as the reverse complement.
GGGATTTATCGACGTGGAAGAGGTCTTCGCTGGGAGCAGCGGAGAGATTGCCACCGGAGAGAGCATCTTTGGTAGACTTCTCGAAGAAATCTTCAATGTCCTCAGTGCTTATGTTAGCCCTCCATGCTTTTTTCCCTTTCCTTGAAGTTTTCGCCTTCTTCCCCATTTTTTTTTTTCCTCTGTCTCTCTCTCTCTACCGGCGGCGCGAAGGTAAAACGAAAGAGAAGCAAAAGGAGAGATTGGTTGCAGAAGAGGACACTAGGGGTAAAGTAAAGTAGGGCTTACAGATATACTTTATGGGCCTTCTGTAGCTCCATTTCCCTCTAATGGGCCCATTTTATCCTTTTGATTATTTATTTCCCTCTTTAATTATTTCTACCCAAAGAAATTTAGGTTAATAAAATAATCAAAACAAACATTATTCATATAATTTCACTACAAACTTTTCTTTGCTATAGTGATTGATTAGAAGGTAATTAAAAAAATATGTGAGAGAATTAACGAAAACAAAAATTATAAGTTTTATGGTTATAATTATTCCATTATTTCATACATCAATCAACTTCTTTCGCATAGTAATTGACTTATTAAAGTCCTTGTGCTTCACCCTGACACAAATTCTGCCAACGTCAAACAGTCCGAGCTGATTGTCTTGCTCGCTTTTTTAGACATTTAGTTTCTGAATCTTCTTTTGTAAACTCTTTTACTCCAGATTGGATAACCAATCTTGAAGTTGCTTTTTTATTTATTTTAATGTTAGGTTGAAACAAAAAAAAAAAAGTCCTTGTGCTTTTTTTGTCAAGGAAATTGCTTTTTTTTTCAAGTAACATCATGAATATTTTCAATCTGTGCTTTCATATGAATATAACTCGGATAATAATACCTTCAAAATTAGTCTACAACTTGATTTGACTTATATTTTAATTTTTTTTTTTTGTCTTCTATATTAACTTTATTAACACATATATTGTGCTATCAAATATTGAAGTTATTAATTTCAAAAAGAGTAATTAATTAGGCTGTCGTTATGTAACCTGTCTTCCAAGAAAAAAAAAATGCATGGTTTGTGAAAAAGGATGAAATCAGTTCGTAAGAGTAGATTAAATTGGCGTCGTCACGGAACATCGGACACCTGATTCCAGTTTAATAAAATAAACAAGAGCATATGTTTTGTTTAACGTGTGGTGTTATCACTTCTTCTCTCCCATTTTTGTGGGATTCCAACAAATACGTTTTGATAAAAATCTTGGTTACAATTAGTTTATAATTATAGGCATGCACACGTCACGCGTTATTTACATGTAAGCATATGTAGTCAAGAACTTAATGATAAACGCGTTTAAAAAAAAAAATTGTCTACACTATTCTGATATATATTTATATGAGGATGTAAATGATTGAGCAATGTCTATTATTTGATCAAAATACTATACAAATATCGAAAATAAAAGATTTGTTTTAAAAATCGAAAAAAATGAGTGATGTTTGATAGCACAAAGCCGCCCCCGTGACCTAATTCTCATTTGATTCTTTTGTCACATTCAAGAGGAGAGTGGGGTAGATCAAATTGCTAAACCCTGACTACAACATATTATTGTAAATTCTTCTTAAGATATGTTCAATTTTATTTTGTCCTTTTGGTCTCATCTAAATCCCACGTATGGTCCATCCAATATGTTATATCTTGGAGTTTAATTAATGAGTCGTCCTTAACATTGATGTGCCAACATAGAGATGATATTACAACGAGAGATAATGTCACGATGATCGCTAGTCACTTTTTAATCAGACATGATCGAGAAATATAATTTACAGCGTAAACTGATTAGCCTATACTCTTTTAACATTATTGACATCAAAAGAAAGAAAACTTTTATTATAATAGTTTTCATAGATCACTGCCAGTTTTCTATATTTCAAATATATCATTAAATTGGTATGATAACAAAATGGATATTTTGTATCGGTATACCAAATCTTATTAAAAAAAATAATTCTTAATTTCTGGTAGCTATGTTAAAATTTATTCTTAATCCACAATAACTTTAAAAGTTTTTTTTTGTCTTCAAATTGATTAAAATTTATAGAATACCTTTTACTTGAGCTGATAATGACTATAGTGTTTCATAAATAATTGTATAAGTTGGACGTATAAATTTACAAGTACAATCAGAAGCCTTTTCCTAATACGTAGGAAATAAACCAATGATCGTTTTGCAAGTGGAACTACTGAGCACTGACTATGAATATTGGATTTCATTAATTTCGTTTATAACATGATTTTATGTGCATATTGTAAAACCAAAATGATACTAACATCAATTGTCTCGGGCAAGAAAATATAATTCATATGGGAGAGAAGACAAAAGAGATATAGCTGTCACAAACACGAGACTCTTTTACAAAATTTCTTTTAAAATATATATCTATATAATGACATAAATAAATAGATAATATGATAGGAAAATACTTGTCTTTCTAAAATGATCATATCTAAGCCAAAACATTAGAAGCGAAACGATGACAAGGCAACTCTTTGTAGCCATTAGAATTCAGATGTAGATAGCGACTCCTTTCTATAAATATACAGATAGTGTAACTCATATTATTTCACATATATTTTAATTTCCAGTGAATTTTTTTGTAACATGAAAACTAATAGTATATCACGGTTTGCAAACATGTATCCAACTACATTATGTATAGCCGGGAGTGTAGATAATGTTTATAAATTATTATATTGCATGTATATTTTAATTCTAAATTTTAAATAGAAAAACAAATCTTACATGAGAAAAACCTATTATACACATATAAACCTATCATGTATAAATTATAATCATAATATTTAAAATTTAATTATAACATCATGTATAACATTTTATAAAATGTATAAACCAAGCAACAATATATATAGACTCCACTATGCATATATTATCTAAATACAATATGCATATATTACCTCAACTACGCCATGCTTAACTAGTTACACTGTCTATAAGATTTTGAACATGCAAATGTACAGAAAACAATATAACACGAATAAATTTATATTTCTAACGACAGTAGTTGACTTATTTGTAGCTTAATTTCGTCGACTTGGTTCATAACGGTAGACTTATCCGTAGAATATTATTTTTGAAACAAAAGATTTTGTTTGTAAAAACTGTTGAATAATTACTTACTCAAATTATTATTTATCTTCAACTGCAAGAGATATTAACATTTAAACTTTTGAAATCGAAATATATATATCTGTGTATGTGTGTGAAAATTTGGATTAGGATTAGATGAGTATTGTTGATTGACACTCAACAATGGTTGTAAAATTCTGTTTTTTTTTTTTTTTTTTTTTTTTTGGCAAGTTTACAGTTATAGGTTAAGCTCTTTTGTAAAACATCACATTTCATGTTAATGATATTCACATTCCTATAGAAACAAATTGGACTTGGAACCATGATGATGTGGTGTCGCGATCCGGTCCAAGTCAGTCAACAACAGTCATCAATTGTGATTATGACTAATTTATCAAATTTATATTAGTGATCAGTTGGGCTTTAGAATGATGAAATCATTAATTGTGTCTAAAGAAATATTTAATAAAATGTATGATTAACGCTAAATGGCTTGTTATCATGACAGCATACATAATTTAATTGTTAACACTACAAGAAAACATGAAATTAACGACTGCACTATTAGTCACTATTTAGTCGCTAAATCGTGTTTTACGACTAAATAACGACTAAAACATGTTGTCGTAAATCGTTAGTCGGTAAGAAAAATTAGTCGTATATTAGTCGCTAAATAGCGACTATGTTACGACTAATGTTTGCAGTCGTAAGCGTAGTCGTAATGTAGTCGCTAAATTTAGCAACTGCATTACGACTAATTTTACGATTACAAACATTAGTCATAACATAGTCACTAAATTTAGTGACTAATTAACAACTAATTACCGACTATAGTTGTATATAAGTATTTATACATTATTGTATTTATACAGTATTTATACAGTATTTATACAATATATATATATTATTAATTAATTTAAATATATTTAAATTATGAATAGTAATTTAAAACATTATTTTGAATACTATATTTATTATTATAAACCATGATTACAAAAAACTGTATTACAAAATAAAATTAAAAATCATAACTAAAAATAAAAATACTTCATCCTGCTCAAAAAAACATAATTAGAAAAAGAAAAGGTGAAATGTCTAGGTTTTAATTACGTCCAAGCCCCTTGCTGCTTCCTTGGCTTCTCCAATCTTTCTGTTCTTCTCTTCTTCTGCTTCATCCTCTTTTCTCTTCACGACTTCCTGTGTACACAAAATGACAACCACTACTCAGTAAGTTTGTTATGCTTGGTTCTCCTTCTTTCTCAAATTGGTGACTTAAAGGGTTAGACTTTAAGGTTGTATGTGTCTGTTTCTAGCAAGGAAAAGGAAAGGGTTTTAGAACATACCGTAGGTTTGGTCCTCAAGGGTTTCAAAGGAGCTGCCCGGTTCTCTGAGAAGCATTGAGGAGATGGTGGATTTGTCCTGATTTGCTGCAAGAATCGTTTGTGTCCTTTGTTCTTTACAGTCTCTAGTTTTAGAGGAACAGGGATGTTCTCTGCATTATCCATTCTCCTGATAAAATCATCACAGAATCCAAAGTTTAGTACTTTTATTTGCTTACCTCACCTCATCAGTAGTATGTCTCAGACAACATGTAAAATGAAAGTTAATTGAGAAGCAAAAACTTACTTGTTTCTTCTACCATCCTCTCCTTTTCCCTTTACAGTCTCCACATTAAGTGAGACATGAATATTCTCTGCATCATCCACTCTCCTGCAAATCCCCAAAGTTTAGTAACTCAATTCTATATTGGTTTTTGCATTAACACAATTATACTTGCAACATGGTAGAATTTACAGACATGGCTTTGATGAAACAACTTGCTTTCCAACATGTTTCGTTTCAAACTGACAAAAAAGGCTGCTACTTTGACTAACAAGCTAAAACCCCAATTTGTTCAAGCAAAAAGTGTTTTAAGGTGACCAGTGACTGACCTTTTCAAGTGAGGGAGATTCAGATTCTGGTGGTTCATAAGAGAATGTGGAATCGGAGGGAGAAGCGAATATTCCGGGACTGATTCCGGATAGTTTCGCCGGAATTTGACCGGGATTCAAAGTAGATCATGAAATCGATGGTACAAAAGAGGGTTTGAGCTTCGTTGATATAGAGATATGAGCTACAGGTTTCGAAGTGAGTTTCTGAGAAGGTGAAGCTGTTCTGATCCCAAAAGACGCACTCTGACTTGATTGAACCGCCATTTTCAGCTTCTAAGCGAGCGACAGAGAAAGGAAACACATACATAGGTTTTAATTACAATCTTTAGCTTTGCTAATTATTTACCTTTGCTAGGGAGAGTTGTTTCAAACTTTCAGTCACATAGATTTTTTCGAGCAGTCATAGATCTGAAATGTTTAGGTCTAATAGGTTTTTTCGAGAAGTCATAAAGATAAGGGGGAGGTGAGTAGAGAAAGAAGACTTACCCGGCAGATTCAAATTGACGGGACGTGGAAGACGACGGTCGGAGGTTTGGCCGGACAGAGTCATCGCTATTCGAAGAAATTGAGACTGAGAGTTTTTCGGAGAGTTTCAAGAGTGATGATGATTTTTTTTTCTAAGTGTAGTGTCGGCACAGATCTAGGGTAGGTTTCTTTGTTTGTTGATTTTTTCTTGGCCAAATTTTGAATCATATCAAAACTCAAAGTGATATAAAAGCCTTTAAGGCCCAAACTAAATGACTAGTTTTAGGTTTTTTTTTTGTCAACAATTAGATTTAGATTTTAAAATGACTAATTTAATAATTTTATAAGTAAATAGTTTTTGAAAATATTAAATTATATGTATACACTAAATAGTTTTAGATATATATTTTATTTTATACACATAATGATTATATTTTGGTTAAATGGTTTACAATATAATTTCTATATACTATGCATTATAAAAGTTTAAAATTTAAGTTATAAGGTTTAAAGTACAGGGTTTCGGGTATAGGTTTATGATTTGGGGTTAAAATTTGAATTTATGATTTATGAATTAATTTCTAAGATTTAGAATTTATGATTTACACTAGTAAAAACTTGTCATATAGTTACGAATAATTCCGTAGGTATCTCGTGATAATTGTAACAAATAAATATTTGTTACAAATTTGCGACAAAAAAATTTAATAACTATTTGGTTGTAGCAATGTTTTCCATCGTCACTAACTGTCGCAAAGTACTACAAATTAGAGACTACACAATTTGTGAGAAATGCTACCATTTGCTACGATTTACTGTGTATGTTTGATACACAAAGCGACTAAAAGTTACCTAACAATTAGCTTCATATAGCCACGAATTTACCAGGTAAATGTCTGTGGATTAGTAGCCACGAAAGTAATCAGTAACTCATCTGTTACCTCCCATATAGTTTTAATAAAAAAATTGACGATTATAGAATAAATTAAAATATCAAAACAATTTTGTTTATTAAATTGCGAAAATGATTTTAATTATACAAAATAAAATGGAAATAGAAAATAAAAAATGCTTCAACGGAGAAAGGTTTTTGCTCTCCGCCGCTCTCCTCCGCCACCTCTCTGCCGCTCTCTTTCTTTGCTCTCTTTATTTAGCTGGATAGATTCTTCTCTATATGCATCCCTTCTTTGGATCTTAAGAAATAAAAGAAAATCCAATTGTTTTTTGTTGATTTGAGAAGTAAAAACGAGAGATTTACCTTTTATTGACGGCGAAGAGATCTGAAAAGAAATGGTCAGATCTGAAAAATTCTTAGATATAAAAGTCAAATCTTAAACGAAATAGTTAGATCTGAAACAGAGGAAAAGAGAGATTTACCTTTGAGCGGGTTGATTCCAAGCCGAAGATTTACCTTTACACTGTCGAATTTCACAAACATATCCGAACCTAAAGCGTTAATGGTTTAAAGGGTCTGGAATTGTTGAAACAGAAAAAGCAAATACATTGAAAGAGAAGAAGGAGATGAAGAAGACGTACCGGCGGATTCAGGTCGGAGGTTCGTAAGCGATGACAGTCAGGAACAATCGGGAAATTAAAAATGAATTGTGGCCAAACCTTTGGGACTCGTCGAGAGAGTGATATCGGCAAAGTAAAGAAAACAATCGAGAAATGGGTGAAGTGTAGAGAGGCTTGAGAGGTAAAATAACATAAGTAGGGTTTTCTGTATATTTTTTTAATTGCCACAAAAATTTTGACGCTGTTTGTGGCTATGAGTAGAATTTTGGGCCCATATTTTGGATCTGGACACAACAATTTATGTGCTACTCGTGGCTATGTTATTTAATTTTTCACAGCCCATAACCGGAACCTAAAATTTTTGTCTATGACTTAGCAACAAATAAACTCATGGCTATCCATGATGTAAGAAAAATATAAAATTTTAATTTTTAATATTTGGGTTTGGATATAAACATATATTGATTAGATCTTTGGATTATTTTTACAATTTATAAACAAAATTAGTATGATTTAATTTAGGATATAATAAATATATTTTTAATTTTGTTAAAAAATTATTTACTGTGATGTTTAGTTAGAATAAACACAATGTGTTGGAATTTTTATGAAATAACTACAAATTGTTAGAAACAGAATGTATGGATAATTAGCTACGAGAAATTTTTGATTTTGATTGTAGCAAAATAGCCACATACTAATTTCTTGCTAATTTGTGGCTAATTAGCTATAAATAGACACAAAACAAAAATTGTGGCTAAATAGACACAAAGTTTGCTACACAGCTACAAGTTATTACGATTAGTCAAGTGCTACAAAATATTTTAGTCTCTAAGTTTGTAGTAAATTAGCTACAAATTTAAGCTGTATCTTTTTGTAATTGTTTTCTCACAGAAACTTACAAATTTGTCACAAAATAACTTATCTAAAAATTTGTGACTATTTTGTAACTTTGTGTAGATAATATTTGTTATAAATCATTTCGTAGCAAATTTTCGTAACTATATGACCAGTTTTTACTAGTGTTAGGTTTTGAAGTTTAGTTAAAGGTTTGGGGTTAAATTTTGAAAACTTTGATTTTCTTAATTAGCGACTGATATGTGACTTCTTAGCAATATTAACTATGAGTCCCATATTAGTCGCTAAATTGGTGACTATTTAGCGACTACATATTTTTGTATGCAATATAGTCATAAAATAGTCGCTAAATTACGACTAAACTAGCGGCTACAATATGTAGTCGTCAAAAAACGACTGATATACGACCAAATATATGTAGTCGTAAAATAGTTGTTATATAGTTGCTACTTAGTCGCCAAAATTGACGACTACATATATAGTCGCCAAATGTAGTCGTAAAATCCATGTTTTCTTGTAGTGTAATGATGTATATATATGACAAGCGGAGGAGTACAAATCAAAACTCTACCATTCGATTTTAATTAATATTTATATATTGCAATATATGGAACCATACACATGGATCATAATAGTGTAGACGAGAGGCGGAGAAAATCGAGGGGTTTGCTTCAAACCCTAAAATAAAGAAGACTAGAAACAGAGCGTATAGGAGGAAGATGAGGAGAGGAAATAGTAAGATGTCCAAATGAATGTAGCTATAGACGTAAAAGAAAAAGGGTTTGATGAAGCAACGGGACTTGTGTGTAGAGTGTTGTTTTGTTGTGATGATTAATTGGCACACATGTGAATTGGTGGGTACGTTTGTTTGTCCGTCTCCTATATAGACAATGTTCTACATCTTATACCATTGCTAATATATCCAAACTTATATACGTACATGTATCTATAAGCAGCTTACATATACGGACAACATCGTATAATTATACATAAGGATGCTGCGCGCGAGTAACTTGATAGATGTGTTTTTTAGATTGATCCATCAAATCATTCTATATTTAATGTGAAGGGAAATTGTTAGGCATCAACCTTTATTAGATATATGTGTTTGAAAGATGTGACTTAACATTGGTGTTTGTTCAAAAATAGGATTTGTATTATTGTTAATGCATACATGCACATGTATACGCGGTGTATACGGCATGCAAATACATTTATGTAATGTAAATACATATAGACAGAGAAAGAAAGAGAGCGCGGTAGAGAGGACAAGGAGAGAGATGAGGAATAGGTGAAGAGAGAGGAGGATATATGTGTGGGTATTTGTTCATAAAGATCCCCGTGAGGAGTGTTTGGAGGCATTCCAAAATCACAACTAACATTCTTTTGTTTGCTTTTATCCTCACCTTCACTTCTTTCGATGCTCCCAAAATTTTTATTTTTGATTTCTTTTAATATGCATTTCACAAATATTAATTATTCCCCCCATATATCACGAGCTCATCATTCCCTTTCTCGTCCCATTTTATTTTTACTTTCACTATCTATTCAATTATCCTATTATAACCTTATTCAAGTGGCGCATATATATATATAACCGCAACCTAGTCATCACAAGTTCAAATGATTTGTTCTTGTTGTTGCAATGATCATAACGAACTGGTAGTAATTAATTTATGGTACTTGCATGTCTTTTATTTCGCCATTGAATATAATAAAATTCCATGAAAATAAGAGATGGTGATGCTAATTTATGCAATTCAATTTAGATATGTACATATATATATAGTGATTTAAATTACTTTGGTTTAGAATTTATAGTTGAGTTACTAGCTAGCTATATGTATTTTTAAAAACAATATTACTATGTATACATACATAATAAAGTCCTTTTTGTGATCAACATATATATTTTTTACATGGTTTTTTAGAAAATATATTAGTATTCCCTATATACACACATACATAACGAAGTCCTTTTCATGATCGACATATACTTTTTTACATGACTTTGAAGAGTACATCATATCAATATTATCATAGAAATGGAGTTTTGTAATCATATATATGTTTTATCGGTTTCCAAAATTTAAAGCTGGCGATAGTTGTTATCAATTATCGTGAATTTCGTTGGAGGCGTTAGAATAGTATTTAGACAGAGAAGAAACTAAAATCACATCAACAAATTCAAAGTAAATAATTTAAAGCGTATTTCATTACAGTGAGAGTTTACCGTCAATACACATCGACTATTAAAAACATAGTGATTAATTTACAATATTCAAGTTGGTAGGTAAAGGTATAGACACGTATACGTATATTTATACGTACATTTATATGATAGAAATATTGTATAAATATAAGATAATATAATCATATAAGAAAACAAAAATAAAATTTGGATCGAATATTAAATAGAATATCGTCTATTGAGACATAGAGGCAAGCAAGTAATTCACGAGATACAAATCGGAGTTGTCCGTATATTATATTTTGTAGCGATCAAGAGAGACTAAGGCAGACATGTGAGAGGGGAGAGTATCCTATAAACAATTTTAATCTAAGATCTCTGCTTCCTCCCTCTCATATATATATTTACACATAGTTCCTCTATATATTTATAAACGATATCGAGAAAGCTCAATACGAAAGAAGATGCTAATGAAAGCTTAGAAGAAGAATGGTTTCGAGAGAACAGAAGAGAGGTTCTTTGCAAGAGAAGTTTCAGTTGCTTCGTTCGATCACTAATTCTCATGCTGTAATTATCACATCACCCTCCCTCTCTTTCTTTTTTTGATTTTGTCCGACGAAGATAAACGCAATCATATGTATACGTATATAAATCCTATTAGTAACACACACATGCGCGTGCAAACACACAATCTTAATCGATCTATATATAGCTTTGTGTGTTTTTTTTTTTCACTCAATCACAATTTCGTTGCTTTGGATCATTTCTATTTGAATCCCTTTTGATATTTTATATTCAATTTTGCTTTTTATTTATTTATTTGGCTAATCACTTTCTCCTTTTCTAATCATATATAGAAGATCACGTATGTTATTGCAAACAGGATATACATATTTGGCCAACTTATGAATTGAGATGGTTTCTCTTTTAATTTCTGGTACATCTATAAAGACTATAATTCTAGCGATGTTGTATATACTACTAATATGTGTGTGGGCACACGTGTTTTGATGACAGGAAAACGATACATCGATCATAATGGATGCATCAAAATATATCCAAACGCTTAAGCAGAAAGTCGAAAGATTCAACGAAGGCCCTACTGCAGAGCAATCTTCAAGCGAGCCCACGGATCCAACGACACCAATGGTAAACAATCACAAACATACAGATATAATGTTTCCTATGGATCCGTTATGTACTGTACGTACGTATGTGATTAATGTGTGACAGTGTGAGAGATTTATTAAGATTGGGCTTTTTTTATATAGGTAACAGTGGAAACCCTAGAAAAAGGTTTTATGATAAATATACTCTCAGGGAAGAATCAGCCAGGGATGCTTGTTTCGGTATTAGAAGCCTTTGAGGATATTGGGCTTAACGTTCTTGAAGCTAGGGTTTCATGTACCGACTCCTTTAGCTTGCATGCCATGGGAGTCGAGGTAATTAATCTAATCACCACACCTCATATATATCTGTATAAATTTATTCTATATCGTAGTTAATTAAAATGATTTGCGAATATATGGTTTGGACAATGTTTGTATGAGGTTCTTGATACAAAAGAGCTGATTCGGTTTTGTCCAAAAAAAAAAAAAAAAAGAGTGTTGATTCGGCAATGACGTGTCATCATATGAATTTACGAAACTCTGTGTGGATTCACTTACTTTATTACATACATTGAAAATTAATGCCTGTGATTTTGCTGGTGAAAATTTCAGAATATTAATTAGTATAAAATAAAGTGGGCAATCTCAACACACACACGCACACGCATACAAAATATAAAAACATGTGTTGTCTATGTCGATATGTGTGTGTTGGCATGAATAATATATTTAATGATTACGTCACTGTTAATAATAAAAATGTAGAATGAAGAAGGAGAAAATATGGATGCTGAAGCAGTGAAACAGGCAGTGACAGATGCAATGAGGAGCTGGCTGGGGTGAAAGCAATGATCCACAGATCTAGATTGACCCACTTTTTTTTCTTCTTTTTTACCTTTATTTATTTCTTATTATACAAAATATAATAACACAATTTCTATAGTATTTTTGCTCTTTTTTTTTCTGTCCATCTATGTAGCTCTGAATCTTCCCCTAAAAAGGGATAATGAAGAAAAATCACTGGTATGTTTATATATATATTTCACATATGCAAATATAAATACGTATTCAATATATAGCGAGTATATATTAGTCATCAAACTGATACATATCAATCGAGTACAGTTAAAAATTTGTTCATATGTTAGATTAGGATATCATTTAGAGAAAATTGCTCAGAGCATTGTTTCTGAATTCAATAGACCAGGCTAAAACTTTATTCATTATTTTGGATTTGGTCAGATGATTTTAATTAGTGAACTTATTTTCTACAACAGAAGAAGACAAGCATTTCTTTGTTCACGTGACCAAAATAACTCCAGAAAACCTGGAAAGTAAAACGTATCCGTTCTACACATTCCATCCACTATTACTAAATCACGACTAACTTATTAAGTGTGATATTTTGGTTTACTTAGCATAAGGCAACTTCTTTTTTTTTTAAGGGATTCCTCTATCCTAGCGAACTCTACTGGTAACCATCAGAGGAACCAAAATAAAAGGAATAGAAAGAACAATGCGGAACAGAATAAACATTTTTTTATAGAATGAAAGAAAAATCGGTAGAGAAAGAACAAAATAGTAAATGGTAACCAAACAATAAAAGTGTTTTTAAAAATATATTAAATATTAAATAAATCAAATTTCAATAATAATATTAATATTACTTTTAATGTATATATAATGAATTTTACATTTGATTTCAAAATAAAATTTGTAAATTAAATTAAATTTGTAAATCAAAATAAAATGAGTCTCTTAAATTTATTTTACGATTCATACAGTTTTCAAATAGAGGTTTAAAATTAGTTTAAAATGAAATTCATATCAAAAATATTTTTTCTGTCAATACATTGTGAAAATATGAAAATTCTTTTATTACAAAATTGAAATATTATAAATAAACACATTTTTATATATTTTAAAATAAAAAAACGAATTTTAATATTTGTTCCTTTTTTTTCTGGTTCTATTTGTTCCTCATCAATTTTGGAGAGGAACATTTTTGTTATAGTGTTCCTTATTTTTTTGAAGAATGTAGAGAAAAAAATATTATTTTCAAATGGAAAAAAATTTGTGGAATAAAGAGTAATGTGATATTCCTCCTCATTCATTTCCTAAATTGTGGTCACCAATTGAAGTCTGGTTCTATTCTTACCAAATTAAAAAGACCGAATGAATATTGAACTTTTGGCTCATCAGAGTTAGCAATCACGTTTAAATGGGTTTGGATACTATTGAAGGAAGACTTGTGGAGGGCTTTGTCAAAAGGGATTTGGGCTAGCTCAAGGATGCTAAGAGCGTTTGATGAATTCAAAGAAGATACAAGCTCGGTTCTGCATAGGTCACGTAGGTGCGGTATATCATATTTATTTGCTGCAAGATAGAGTGACCGAGCATGTTTCTTGTGACTGGCAGAAGAAGAGGAAGAACCATCAACGCTGTAGAAGAAATCAACAAAAGCCTCTAATTCTTCATGTTTCATCCCAGGGAGAGTGATAGTCTCTAACTTAGCCGAAGCCTAAATATCGTCGGGTTCCAGCATCTTCTTAAACACCTCTGATCTTGCTGCCTATTGTGTTTAGGGGATACAATATTTTCAAAACTGATCTTGCTTGACTTAAGATGTACGTAGTCAAAACTGAGGATGGACATCATCAATCACAAAACGAGATGCTTTAGACTCCGATCAATCCTTACGGATGGAGTTGTTGCAGAGATCATCATCGATTCATCGTCGATCGAGCCTGTTAGTAAGACATTCCCAGAGCTAGAGAACTGCATTTATATAAGCAACCCTTCAAAACATACTAAATAAAACCTACCTAGAGGCAGCGCATTGTATTTTAGACACAAATTGGCAAACTTTGGATACTATGCACGATTATGTCAACTCACTTGAAAAGGATAAATCGGTTTATTACAAAGAGATGAAACAACAAGAGAATGTTTATTTTAGACGTACAGACGACAGTAACCACAGTATCTTTTGGTATTACTAAGCCGACTTATAGAAGCCTTCATTATCTCCACGGCAAGAGTTGGGTGGTTGACCACAAATAGCTTGAACTCCTCACCACTAGCAATCGTACTCATGTTGGTTACAATTTTAGTGAAGGCGGCATCATCGAGGGCTTTGTCAAAAGGGATTTGGGCTAGCGCAAGGATGCTAAGAGCATTTGATGGACTCAAAGATGATATAAGCTCGTTTCTGCATAGGTCTCTTAGATGTGGAATCTCATATTTGTCGGCTGCAAGAAAGAGTGACCGAACATGTTTCTTGAGACTTTCAGAAGAAATGGAGCCATCGACGCTGTAAATGAACTCCACTAAAGCTTTGACTTCTTCGTGTTTCATTTCCGAGAGAGTGACTGTCTCAACCAGCTTACCTGAACCCTTGAACTCGTCTGATTCCAGTATCTTCTTAAACACTTCCGATCTTGCTACCTATTCGAAAGATACTTTTTATGTTGAGGAAATATCATTAACAATGATTTAAAAAAAAATACAAAGTAAGAGCCACTCTCAAAAACATTGCTACACTATAAGCATCTCTATAACTTTCCCCTAATTAAATTGGATGATGATAAAATAAAAAGAGAAGAGGACAAGTAGGAAATACCAAGAAAAGCTTGTGGGCAAAGATAGCTGCACTCTCATCACTGTCTCCTGCCTTGAGACGTACATCAGCTTGCCATTGTTCATTCAAGAGTTTCTTAAATCCACCTACGAATATATCTTTGTTGCTCTTTGTTGCCATCACAAACCAAATATATAAAACCTGAATGTGATTTGGTCGATGTTAGAGGGATCTATAAGACTTAATTTATATAACTTAACTCATGAGATTGAGAATTGAGAAACGTTCGAGTAACAACTAACAAGAATAATTATCGAGGAGAACGTTACCGGGGTATTCGAGAAATACTCTTGAAGTTGGACCAAATTAATACTAACTCCCAAGTGCTAATAGAAATATGAACGACTGATCGATTTAAACCGGAACTGATACAGCTTCGGTTACACGGCGCCGGCGGAGATGGGCTCTTCCACGCGGCAGATATATAAGAGGCGGGTTCGATTAGTCGTGAAAGGGAAGCTTTATACTTTTTAGGGTTTGCTTTGATGGTGTGTTTCTATATCTTTTATTTTTTGAGTAACAATATTTACTTTCTTACAATATAAAATATGAGTACATATATTTTCGTAGAATAAAAATATAATAACACAAAAAAAAAAAACATTGTGTTAAAAATGCGAAAAAATATTTATTGAAAATAGACACAAGTAATATATAAAAACAAACCCCATAACAAACCAATAGAGTTAAAACCAGTCCACAATTCATTTAACTGAGTTACGTCAACAACTTAGTACCCAAAACAGAGTTATTATGTCTACAACTTGTAGGCAAAACAGAGGAGGAACGAGAGAGATTGGAATTTGATCGGTTACTTCCGAATGATCATTGTGATGCGCCTTCTGGTTCCTCAAACCCCACCTTCCTATTGGTGTAAAGTATCGATTTAAAATTTCTCATGAGATATTCTACTAGTAATAGACCGTAAAATGGGTTCAGATTGTTTAACTAGTGTGGTATGTGAGTTTTGTCCCCATAAAATCTTAACTTTAGCTACACAGTTTAACTTTGATATTTCAGTGCATCTATCCATGAGAAGTAATGTCGAACAGCTAAGAACTTACTTCATAGATGGTAATTGACTTAAGCTACAACTTTACTCTTCTCGTTGCTTGTTATGTCTCTGAAAAGGATATAACAGTAAGCAACATGGAAGTAATCAATCACCCACATTGAATATATTTGAAGCAAAGATGTGAGTGGAGAAGTTGGTATCTAAATTACACTCAATAACAAAAGGTAAACCACCTAATTCCAATGCCTAAAAGATAATAGTGTTAGGGTCTATGCTTATTGTGCACGACGGCAATAATAACAGTGGAATCGATTGTTAGTGGCTTGAGGAAGAGAAGCCTTCATAATCTCCACTGTGAGATTTGGATGATTGACGACAAACAACTTGAAATCATCAGAGTTACACTACAAGAAATATGGACATTACTAGCACACGGAAAATGCTACTAAAGGGCTTTCGTAGCGCATTTGAAAACGCTGTATAATGAGGAGCTATAGTAGACCCCCCCTCTACCATAGCAGTTTTTACGCGCTAGGATAGATTGACCTATTATAGCGCTAATACTCCGCTATTTAATATTATTAACTAGCGTTTAGTTCGTGCTAATATGTTTGTTTTCATAGCAAACATTTCGTGCTATAAACTATTGTTTTGTATCATTTTATTAGTGCTGTAAAATATTGTTTTGTATCATTTTGTTAATGATGTTGTAATGTATAATATTATGTGCTATATTTCAATTATTTGAAACCTATATTGCATAAAATAATAAATTATAAATTACAAATTGATTCATAAATAAAATTAATATTACATTGAATTTATAAAACATACATTTTACATAGAATTATTCTATCAAATACCCAAAAGAATACAAATGTTTGAATTACCAAACAAAGTCATAAAATAAAAGACAAGTACATTTATTCACCAAACCAAGTCATAAAGAAACCGAAGCAGCTCTAGTAAATCGCCAACTCATACCATTTAACAGCCAACGCCATTCCATCAGCAGATGACCTTAGAGCCTTTGGCTTTGTGTGAACTCTCTATTTCTTCATAAGAGTCATAACGCATATGCAGAGACCAATAACAATTGCCATGCCTCAAGGATCTTGCTGAACTCAAGCTTGTCTTCGTTCTTGACAGTTGTCAAACACAAGCAAGAAGCAGTTTTTTGTTGAACAACCTGAAATCAAGAAACCGAAATAACATAAGCAGACAGACATATGGTCCCAGGATCACCAGCTGGATTTTTTCTCTGCAAAGTTCACAACGTAAATAAACAAAACGAAATACCAAACACAAGCTATTAGAAGGATCAGAGGAAGAGGAACCAAGAACTTCACAAGTCAGGAGGAAAACTGAGTTATATACATGTGATGTCTCCGTTTCAGCTCCTACACACACATAAATCAGATTCAAAATCAATCTGAGAAAAGCCATACTAAATCTCATCTTCGATCTTAATCAATAACCTAAACGAGAAAGAAAAAAAATTAGCAGAAGATTCAAGTCATTAACCTAACCGAATATCACAACAACAAAAGCTAGAACGAAACAAATCTGACCTGAAGAGAAGGGGAGAATTCAAATTAGAAAGGCTTTTGGTTGAAAATCCAGAAAGTGAACCAGCATCTGTCTCTGGGAAAAACAAACGGAAACCAAAATCAGTCACAATCTGACAATAATAGAATGATACTGAGTGTGTTTGATTCCGATGAACAAGTAATTTTGGTGGTGGTATTGTGATTTCGCTTCCTCCGATTGCTACGATTGATCCGATTTTGCCTTGGGTTTGGTCTTTGGTTGCGTCTATACAGATGAGAACGGTAGCTCGAAGGCAAAGAAGACAAGCTAATGAAAAATCGTGGACATAGAGAGAAGCTATCGACGAAGAGAAGAGGAAGAGTTTCTCTCACACAAAAAAAAAAAAAAAAAAAAAAAAAAAAAGAAGAAGAAGAGAAAAGAGGAGCGTGAGACAGCGAAGGGCAGTGAAAAAGAAGGAAGCTAATCCATTGATTTTAATAAAATCAACGGTGTATATTAAATAAGGGGTGATCCTTAACTCTATGGATTAACCAATCAGAAAGAAGGAAGCTAATCCATTGATTTTAATAAAATCAACGGTGTATATTAAACAAGGGGTGGTCCTTAACTCTACAGATTAACCAATCAGAAACCAGCTTTTCTATTTAATTTTAAAATTTGTAATACTTGAAATATATATATATATTTTTAAATTACTAGATTAATACTTGAATCTTTTTTTATTTTTGATATATTTTATGATATTGGTGTTAAATTATTTACAATTAAAAATTTAGTGTTTATGGTTAAGAGTTAGTAGTTTCAAACCCTATACCCTAAATCACAACCCTTATACCCTATACCCTAACATCAAATACTCTATTGCTTTCATTCTTATTTCTATTTTGTAATAAAACAATATAAAAATATTCTATATTTTCATTGCTATTATAAGTAGAAAATTTAATAATTTACAATTAAAAGTTTAGTATTTGTATTTATATTATAAGTAGATTTATATATACTTCAAACATTATATACTCTTATACCCTAAACCCCAAACCATAAACCCTAAATCCTAATTCAAAAATTCAACTAATTTTTTATCCTTATTTGTATTTTGTAATAATTTTTATTTTATGTTCTATTTTTAGTATGAAATAATAATTCGTTATATTTTTTTTTCTTAATTTTGAAATAGAAAATATTCTACATATGAATCTCTATACCCTAGATAAACCCTAAATCCTATTTCATAAACTTTAAATCAAATATCATGAATTCTTTTTGTTGTTGTGATTTGATAATGTAATTTAGTGATTTTGGAGAATGTTAAGAGATTGATAAAAAAGAAAATCTATAACATTGAATCATCACAAACCGTTTGCAGTATAAAATTTGCATAATTCAGAATACATTTCCTATAAAAAGTTGCAAAATGCTAAATATAATAAAAATTGTCACAACTCAGAAGTCTCATATAATAAACTCTCACAAGTCCCCAATTCGTTCCACAACTCAGAAGTATTCTATCTACGTTCAGCTGTTTCTAGCATCACAATCTTTCACCTCGTCTGCCATATTTGCAACTGAATCAAATCCAATGTAGGCAAAGAACTGTGACTGGACCAGCAAACTCAAGACAACATCCAATCGATTTCTTGAAGCTTTTGTGACCACTCACCATCGATGAAACTGCTATGTCGCGGCAAAAGTAAACTACATAGAATTTCGAAACATCACCGTCTTGTCACTTTTATCATCCAAGTTTGACAGAAACGCAGCACATGTTCCCGAAGAGTCTGTGTACACAATCAGCCTGAAAGTCGAAAACAGATCATCAGAAAGAACATTCTGACAGAAACAGAAGTCTTTCGTGGGGGTTTGAAAACAAAAAAGTGTACCTCGAGTGAATGGCCTAATGTAAAATTTTGTTGCTCGCCACTGATCAGCAAGTTTTCAGAGAGCATTATAGCTTTGTGAAGATCCTTAAGGTGTCCCCATTTTGGAAATCTAGGCAATCCTGACAAAGGAACAGGACATAAACATTAGTTAGAACCATTGAAGAGTTATCTCATTACATAGTGATCTTCTTTTTTACAAAGTACAAACTCACCATACTCATCAATCGGAGCTTCATAGTCATAGCTCGTAGTGATAAAAGGTCCTCCTGAAGTACATCCAAAATTCGTTCCTCCGTGATACTAACATACAACCAAAATCCATTTAGATTACAAAATGATACAGAGCTAACTAACTTCTTCGTCTGCTGGTCTGTGAGGGTCTCTGCCTCCAAAAGTTTTAAACGTAGAAGAAAAGAACAAGACTTTTCAGACCGCGAAAATCAGATTCACCTGCTAATGAACAAGAATCTCCAAAAGACTCCAACTTTGTATGGAAACTGAATTCAAGGAAATGTTAGCGGAACCAAAGACCAATCTACTTACCATCTAGGCCAGTTCTCAGTCCAAATCTTGGGTTTGTCTGGCGAATTAGGTGTGAATTGGTCACAGTAAAAGCCATTGCAGGTACTAATCTGCCCAAGAAAATAAGAGAAATCCATCATAACCGTTTGCAGAATATATTAGTCAAAGGGCATCATAATACCAGATCTAGAGATATGCCACGAGCAACAGTTGAACCACCAAGAGTGTATTCCAGAATCAGTGTCAGCCAATTAACCACGCAACTCTGCAGAATCCCACAAAATTCATAAACAAAACTTCAAAAGCTCCAAATCCTTACCGCAACAAACTGCTAGATAACTAAACAAGCAAGTGAAATGATACCCTTCACCAATGCAAATGTAAGAGTATAGTGATTGGCACTTCCAGCTGAAGGAAAGACTAGAGAGTGCTATAGAAACACCAGCTATAAAGAATGAAAAGGCTAGAGCAGGTCCTGAATGCTCTCTCGCCACTGTTCCCACAAGAATATAAACCCCTGCTCCAATTTTTGATCCAACACCTAAAAAGTTTACAAACCAAAACTCTGAGGTTTAGTGAAAAACACATCCAAAAACAAAAAAGACACATAATTTATTATCATATCGTACATAAGGACAAGATCATGAGTAAAGTAATAAACAGCTAAACAATATTTAACTTTCAGACAGCAAAAAAAAAAAAGTTACAGACTTTATAAACCCAGATATTACAGACACAAAATCAGATTGAGAAATTCATTGACTTACAAAGAAACATCGATTCCTAAAAATTTGTATCTTTGAGAAGATTGATTAGTTCATAATAAGAGTACCAATTGTGATTAAGTGAGGAAAGGTCAAGGATTTGGCGAGTTTCTGGTCATGGACTCAGTTTGGCAACCCCGTGAATGGCCACCTCCGGTGACGGCGGCTGAGATGATGGAGGAGAAAGTGGTGGCGGCGAAGGAAGAGAAATTGCCGACGAGCGGACGTGGAGAGACGGAGACTGGGACTGAGAGGGAGAGTAGAAATCGGAGAGAGAGGAGAAGTGGAGAGAAGAGGGGAACTTTTCTTTGATTTAGATTAGGGATAAATGAATTGAATTTTCTTTTTTTGTATAAATGTTGTTCTTAGAGGAAAAAAAGATGAGCTAAGTTTTAATTTGGCGGACAAACTAGAAATTTGGTTAAGTGTTTTGCCTCCTCAATGATTTTCCAGCTACAATAATGATTTTTGGATTCCCGCTTATTGAAAATCTTTCCAAATGCTAGAATAGCGCTACAATAATGCTACAATAGAGTTCACATCTGATTTTGGTACTTTTAGTAGCAGTTCGTAAATTTGTGCTACAAAGGTCTGCTACCGAAGCTCATATTTCTTGTAGTGTTAGCAATCACGTTTAAATCGGTTATGATACTACCCAAGGCAAAATTGGAGAGGGTAAAGTCAAAAGGGATTTGGGAGAGCTCAAAGATGCTAAGAGCGTTTGATGAATTCAAAGAAGATATTAGCTCGGTTCTGCATAGGTCACGTAGATGAGGTATATCATATTTATCTGCTGCAAGATAGAGTGACCGAGCATGTTTCTTGAGACTGGCAGAAGAGAAAGAGCCGTCAACGCTGTAGATGAAATCAACTAAAGCCTCTAATTCTTCATGTTTCATCTCAGGGAGAGTGATTGTCTCTACTAAATTAGCCGAAGCCTTGATCCCGTCTGGTTCCAGCATCCTCTTAAACACCTCTGACCTTGCTGCCTATTTAAGAAAATTTTCCATATTTTTGTTCAGCTCAATAAGATTAAATATTGAAAGGCATTATTAACACAAAGAGAGAAGAGAAGGGGTGTTACTGTTACCAGAACAAGTTTGTGGGCGGGGATAGTAGCATCATCACTGTCTCCAGCCTTGAGCTGAACATCGGATTGCCACTGTTCTGTCAATAGTTTCCTAAATCCACCCAAGAAACCATCTTTGTTGCTCGCTTTTGCCATTGCAAAAACCAAAACCTGACTGTGGAGATAAATCAATTGGAAACCATGTTAAACAATAGCATATACCAAAACAAGTTTTTACAAAAACGAAGCTCAGATAAAAATTGAGACCACTCTTTTTTATACAAGTTAGTAACTGCTATAAGAATTGAGAAACGTTTTCTAGTACCACAGAACAATCGAGGAGAAAGTTTAAGAGCGAGAACTACCAATATTCAAACAATCAAAGCAATAAGTCAATGGTTTCTCTAAACAACCCTTTTGATTAATAGAAAATATGTTTACAAAGTTTGTTCTAAACGATTTTATATTTTCTCAAATCTCTCTTTTTAAGATCACATACCTATCTTAGAAATTTCTCAAGAAACTTCAGCCTTCTTTGAGTTCTTAGCTTTTAAGCTAAAACCTAATGGCTAGATAATTTTTCTCTTGTTTGACCCCCTTAGCACCCTATTTATAGAACTAGGGTCTAAAATATACAACAAGCAAACTACCTATTCTATTTCTAATAGGAATCAGACAATTTCCTTTTCCTCTATGGATTAGGAAATTATCCTTGTTCTTCACGTTTACGTTTCTTCTTCAGAAAGTTACGGCGGAATTCGAGAAACTCTCTCGACGCTCGGCAAAATAGAGGATTCGACGGACTGATTGATCAATTCCACCGGAGACGAGCTTCTCTGTCACGCGGCAGTGACAAACCACTTGACTCAAATTAGACCTAATTCTTTAATTTTGGGAAAAAAAAACAGATTCTATCTGTTCAGATAAAATTAAGGGCTCTAAAATTAAAATTCCACTTGATTCTCGCTCGGTTTAGCTAAACCGATGAGTACGGTAAAATAGTTTCGACTCATTTATCAAACTTGATGGTTTTTAACTTTTACCAAAAACAAATTACTTCGTTATGGATTTGTTGTATGTATATCAGTAAAGAAAATTTTAGATTTTTTTTTTAAATGTGAACACAATTTAAAAAAAAAAAATATATGCGTTAATTATCTTTATAAAATAAAAAAAATGTAAACTGCAAAACAAAATTATATATTAAAACTTCTACCAAAAAAAAAAAAAAAACTATATACAGTATTAAAACTGTGGAATTTACAGTATCTTCTTGTGGCTTAGCTTGTTCTGTTTCAGAAAAGGATCGAACGGTAACATAAACGATATATTAACTCATGAAAGTGTAATCAGACACCCATTGAATTTGTTTGAAGCAAAGATGTGAGTGGTGATGTTGGTATAATTGAAAATATTTGTGAGTGTTTTAAAGTAAAAAAAAGTATGAGCCTTTCGTAATATTTGTTAATGGTTTCAAAGTCGTGTGTCACAGGGATGACAACACAATGAGGAGATGAAAACAGGAAAATGCAAATTGCAGGAAGCTATAGCTATTTACTCACCATGACATATTCGGTTTGAAATTTTTTAAAAATGGGATGTCAACGTTTCATCATTTCAAACTAAAGTCTTAATGATATGATCATTGCGTATCTTGTGTTAAAAACCGATATTTTTGCTGTTTTCGTGTCATTAGCTTTACTGTTTAACAGTTTCCTGCCATTAGTGTCACTGCCGAGTTGGAGGCGATCTCCTGCCTTGTTTTCCATATCATATTATCATGTATATTTTCATCTCTGTCGAGTTTCCGCAATGTGAACCTCAAAATTCTAGTCATATAATAGACCCTAATATGGGTTTAAATTGTTTAACTAGTGTGGTATATGAGTTTTTTTTTAATTAGCTAGAGTTTAACTTTGATATTTCAGTGCATCCATCCATGAGGACTAAACTATATCGAACAGCTAAGAGCTTACTTCATAGATGGTGATTGATTTAAGCTGGCAGAAAAAAAGGAGGTAACATCTAGTGGCGGCCTATACCCTATAGTAACTAGATCTCCCTGTTTCTCACCCTTAAAAAGACAGAGTGGTCCACAAGCAAAGTATCGTGATTGGCTCTGTTCCACTGGCTCTGTATTACACACATACCCACATTCTTTGTGTATACACAGAAAATATGTATATAGACATGAAGTGACACGACAAGTCAAAATAGAAAAGCTTAGGAACATATATGCATGGTGGAACTAGTAATTAAGGTCTTGTCGAGTCGAGGTATCTGTAGGAAACATTATCTTTAACAGTTAACAGTATTACCACTTTAGCACTGACTGTATTTTTGTAGTCAAGAAATATAAAGACTATCGTGAAATGAGAATAAAGAATCTTTCTGAGAAAGAATCTTTTCCTATTTGTGGTTATACGTTTGACCCTTAATTTCATTCAATGTCTTTCTCATAGATATCTAGTAGTAGCTAACACCTAAGTTACCTCAATCTCATGTTTCAGCTCACTGCAACTTGCAATGTGAAGCCAACAAAAAATATCCTGTCATATCGTTTTCAGTCGTATCCTAAAACCCTCGAGCAAATCTTTTGATCATTTACTCTTCTGTACTCTTTGCTCTTCTTTTATCCCTCTTGATCAAATGCTAATAAACCGTTACGCTTTTTCGAGTGTACCTGGACTTGTTTCCTTGGATTGTTCAATCGCGGTAATAAAAATCTTGAATTTACGAACAAACTTTTATATTATGTAAAAATCTCACACTCTTTGCTATAATTAGATTTTTAAATAAGTTTTGACAACCTTTGTAACGCAATGTTACTAATTGAGGAACCGAAAGAGAAACAAAGTAATTGCATACTAACTCCGTTTCACAAAGAGTGTCATTCTGACACATTTCACACAAATTAAGAAAAGTTAGAATTATACATGTTTACCCATATTTAATAAGTATTTAATGATTTAAATTCAATGAAAATAGCTTTGGGTTTAGGGGTAAAAAAAAAAATTTAGCATTAAAACACTTCTTGGAAATGTAAAATGACACTCTTTGTGAAACAAAAAAAAATCTCTCAAATGACACTCTTTGTGAAACGGAGGGAGTATAAAAAAACGTGGTTTCATTTCATTATCTGGATTTTGGACCCAAAGTCATTTTATTGGGCAGTCTTTTACGGTAAAAGTCAAATCCCTGAAATGGTTGGAAATATATTTCCCCATTCTTTCTTTGGTAATGTTTGTTACGTGTTGTTCTCAGCATCTCACGCTCCATAAATCTATGAGCTCATCAAATAACGAAACCAGTTTTGTCATTTTCTAAAACAATTTTGGGATTTTGCAATGGACCCAATGTAAAAGAAAAGTTTTCCTTATGTGTTATATAGACAAATTCGTTTTTACATTTTTAACAGATTTTAATATTATTTAAATATATCGATATACTGTATCCCGTTTTAAAATACAGCTAATTAAACTAAAACAATTTAAAACTCAATTACGCCAAATTATACTAAATAAAAGTAGGAGCTATAAGCTTCTAAAGGCGTCCACATAAGATTTAGAACTACCAATCGGTATCGGACAATTCACTATTTAGCATTTTTTACCATATCATTAATTAATATTGTTAAATTTAATATGTTTAATACAAAGTTATTAATAAAAAGAAAATTATTTTATAAAATATACATTTTTAACTCTATAAGCTAAACATTCAATAGTGATTAGCCACTTGATTATTTAACATAATTATAATTTACAAAACTCTCTATATTATTAACATCCAATAGGAATTAGTCACTTCATTATTTAACATTTTTATAATTTACAAAATTTTCTATATTATTAACATCCAATAGGGATTAGCTACTTAATTATTTAACATTTTTATAATTTCCAGAATTTTGTATATTCAGATTTTTTTAACGACCAATCGAGATCAGACATCTCAATATTTAACATTTTTGAAATTATTAAAATATATATATATATAAGTAGTATATATACAACGTCCCATATCGGCTATAAAATTTTAGACACTAGCTGAGAACCATTATGTATAAGACTAATATGTTTCCAGCTACGAATAAGCAGGAAGCTTGATTTATCAAGAGTCCAAATTTAAAAGTTTTATCTGGGTTAATCTGGTTTTTTATTTGAGCAAATTAAAATCTTTTAAAATTTTATCTATATAAATTTATAATTAGTATAGATGTTAGAAAATGAAAACTTCTAAAAAGTTTTATAATATTATATATTTTAAAAAGTTTAAAAGTATTAACTATTGAAACTTTAGATGTAGTTTAAAAATTTAAAAGATTCAAATATTATAAATATTTAAACTTAATAGAATTTTAAAAATATTATAAATACCTCCATAGAAAGTTTAAAATATTATAAATACTTAAACTTTTATCATTAATAGTCAACTCTAAAATTTTAAATATGTTAAAAATAGTTAAACTACATCTAAAGTTAAAAAATATTATAAATATTTAATCTCTATTAAAATTTTAAAAATTTAAGTATTATTAAATATTATATATTTGATTTTCAAATATCTTATTTATCTACGTTTGTGCTTTTTATTTCTTATGAGCTGTAAAACATATTTTTGTGTATGATTTTATAGATGAGTTGATATTCTTTCAGTAATTGTTTTTACTTTTGGATCTAAAGAAGAAGAATTGACATCGCAAGACCCTGATTTGTTGTTTGACTCAAATTTTTGGGTTTAAAGAAGAAATATCGATCACAAACACACATGTTTTATTAGCTATACATTTGTTCATATTACTTTATTTCCAAGTAATATACAATTTTGTAGTATATATTAACGATTTTGGTTTGAGAAGTTTCAATACGTGTGAATCTAAAACCAAGTAAGTATACCGTAAAAGTATCAATAATTGAGTGAATATATGACTATGTTTTTATGAATTGCACAAATTTTACGAGAAAAAGACAATGATTTTGGTCGTGGAGTTTGATTGGCTAACAAGTTGTGTGGTAGTTTAAAAAGGAGGTTTTGAATGATTATTCAGCGGAAAAATGTGAAGAAGCTAACAAAGAAGAAGAAGAAATAAAAAGTATAATGTTTAAGTATAAATTCATGATTTTTTTAATCAGATTTGAAATTTTAACACAACTGATTTTATATTTCTCAAAATTGTGTATTTGAAATAATTATTTTGCCTTAATAGTAATTTATAGTTTTTTATAAGTTAATATTTCATCACTATCATCTATCATGTATAATTTTCACTAAAATATATTAAATAAACTCAAACGTAGTGTGAGTTCAAAACCTAGTATATTAAAAAGGAATAGGGATAACATCTTAAGCTCAATTGTACTATATTTAGCTAAATGGTAAAAAGACTTGCTGGTAAATTAAACTAAGCATTATAAAGTGACATTCTTTTTCAAGAAAAAAAAAGATTTAGCTATAACATCATATCTTTGTGAATTCAAAGACGCAAATGTAAACATCGTTTCTAGTTTAGTGAAGTTTTTTACGAAATTACTCAAAGGTTAACTATTTATAGCTTCGATAGTAAGGTGGTAGATGCATTTATATGGAGAATATCTCATCAAGTTCCATGCATGTTTCCCTTTATTCGTAATGACAAGGGCCATCAAGGCTAAAATCCTAGAGTGGGGCAAGATATCACAAGCTTTTTGGACCACTAGTTTATTTTCCTCTCTATCGTTCCAATTTCATTGGATGCATATCAAACGCGTCTCTCTGGACCACAGTCGCTTTTGATTTTCACTGCAAGCTTTCATTTGTTTATTATGTTTCAAACAGAACATATATATAGAATGTCTCAGAAATTTTACTTTTGATCTTGTCATGAATTGAAAGTCGGCAAGTGAAAAGGTCATACTCATACATATAGTTGTTTTGTTACGAAAACATCGGATTTTTTTTTTTTTTTTGTCTTGGTCCTTAGGAAACAAATTTGAAGATTATAGTATCCGAATGATTTAACGAAACTATACACGCCTTTATCAATGTTTTTAAAACCGGACCGGTAATTGAACCGGGAAAGCTTATGGGTCATGAGTCAACATGGTTCGACCGGGGTCAACCGGGTTCAATTGATTTTAATGATATTTTTATAAATAATAGGTATGAATAGGTTTTCTATTTTTTCAATGATTATAACTATGATATAATTGGATATGCCAAATAAAATACTTCAATAATCATAATATTTTAAAAAAACCTTAAAAGTAATAAACTCAAAGTGTAACAAACTCAAAGTGTAACCAGTACTAATAAAATATCTTAGAAATTCAAATTTAAAAACAATAAGAGAATAAGAGTGTAGAACATTCAATCTTCATTCTACTTCATTCTCTAAGAAATCCTACTATTGCTAATTTGCTAAGAAGAAAACTAGAAAAGGTAATCAATTAATTTAATTGCATTCATTTTTATCAAAAAAAGTAGAACTCGGTTTTATCCGGTTCAATGGTTCACCGGTTTTTGGTTTTTTGGCGGGTTAATATGGTTTTTTACCGGTTCAATTTCTTTTGGGTTTTGATATTAACCCAACTCGAACATGTTGCCGGTTCACGGGTTAACGTGGTTCGACCGCCCGTCCGGTCCGGTTTTGAAAACATTAGCCTTTATTTGTGTTTCGTACAAATCCAATTCAATTTTCCATTGATTCTTTCCATGTGCTTCTTGGATAGTGCACGTGCGGTATTAAGATGGTTGGTTGTAAATCTACTAATCTAGTGAGGCTTATCAATTAAGTAGCTCATAAAATTAGGAACCTAAACCAACTTGGAACATGTAGACTCTTCTGCTCTACCTCGCAGGAATTGAAAAACGTGGAAAAGCAATATCAATTAAGACACAATGTGTAAACATTTTTTGTTGAAAATATTTATGATATTTTCTACCACTTTTATATCCCTCTTCTACCCATTTGTATTTTTAGCACTGTCGGTCATTAACGTATACGCTAAATACATGAAGCATCGAATGAACATACGGCGTAAAGGTGATACAAAGAAATGATAAATTCAGACGGTATATATTTCTATTGAGTTATCTTGCTGTTGTTATGTGACAGGATGGCATATGTAGGTTTATTGAGGGATTCTTATCATAATTGGAAGTTTGGAACCAAAAATGTCATCATCGCTACCTGTTTGCTGATGACCAGAATTCTACGGCTCAATATACATAGGACTTTTGTTTTGTATTTCTATCATATTTAAACTATAATAATTAAAAATAGACCAATTAAAAAATTGTATATACCAAAAGGATTTATAGTGATCATGATCATAATGGTGGTGGTTACATGGCCAAGGTGATGATGATGACATTATTGAAAAGGAAACAAAAAATCTAGCGGTGGCTTTATATATATCACATACTTGAACTTGTGAAGTGTAAGGCAATAGCTAAACTAAGCAAATCTCTAAGACCTTTGTTTTTCATTTCGTTTTTTTCTCAAGATCCCAATAAAGCAAAATTTAGAAGAAAAAAAAACAAAAAAAGCTATGCATCCTTAAACTATTTCTGTATAGTCTCTCTCTACACAGCCCTGACCTCTCATAGCTCTCTCAACTCTCATAATATTAGCAAAAACATCCCGAAAAAACAAACACTAATATTTTAATAAGTTTTTCAAAATTAAAAAAAAAAAAAAAAAAAAAAAAAAACAGTTAATGGAGGCTGCAAATGTTTATACACAAGATGGTACCGTCGACCTCCAAGGCCGTCCCATACTCGCCTCTAAGACCGGTCGTTGGAGAGCTTGCTCTTTCCTCCTCGGTATATTTTCCCAAATCTCAAATAAAGATAACTTGATTAAAAAAATAAAATTTTCTCGTTCGTTGTTGTCTCTGAAATCTTTATATAGTCTTCTGTGTGCTTGTGTGTGTGAGAAGGGTATGAAGCGTTTGAGAGGATGGCGTTCTATGGAATAGCGTCGAACTTAGTGAATTATTTAACCACAAGACTTCACGAAGATACAATCTCCTCTGTTAGAAATGTGAATAATTGGTCCGGTGCGGTTTGGATCACTCCGATCGCCGGAGCTTACATCGCCGACTCATACATCGGCCGCTTTTGGACTTTTACTGCCTCCTCTCTCATCTACGTCCTGGTATATATTCTTCATTCTGTTTTAGTTTTATGGTTAAAATGTGAATTTAATTAAGTAAACTAGCCAACACGATTTTAATAACTTTCAAAGAAACTGAACATTGAAAAAAAAATTACACCGAATAGTTAAAAGTTTTAGTTATATTTTCTCTTAAAAATTACCAATGTTTATTTTTACTCATTTTGCTTTGGGTTGGTCATGATAAAGGAGTAGACATGTGTGTGTTTCTCGCGTTTTGGACGTAAGATCGGATATGGTCCGTGAACGTTTATCCCACGAAGGCACTGCCACAAAAGATATTTGCATTTTTTTCACTGGTAAATATATTTGAGGTTGAGGACAACTGTGTGGTTTCTGTTAAAACGGATATATTTTATATGAGAATGTTATTAAGAAGGTTAAGAATTTTTCCATATATATCAGAAAAAACCCTAGAAAAATACATAAAAATATATGTGGATCATAAAAATTTGTATGTAGAGCGTAGATATAAATTAAAGAACAAGTAGCACTGACTTTTAATTGTTAGTTTAAATATATAGTTTGTTTATATAACTATATGTATTGTATAAGGTAGTAACTAATTTTAGATAACAGCGTTTGTTTACAAATTAAAATTATATCATATATGCAATTTTTGTATGAAAAGTAAATTATATTTTAGAGTTAACTAACGAAGGCAAGAGTTTTTTTTTCAAAATTATATAGCAAAAGGTTTCTTAAATCACCTGTTCGAGGCAGTGATGTGGGCATGTGAGTAGAAATAGGCGTTGTTTAAGACAATATTAGATTGGTAGTTGTGTCTTACAAAACTTGGGGTACTTTTCTAATCATTTGGCACTGATAAGTCTGAGATTATTAGGCCTAAAGTCGAACACGTTTGACCATAATGTTGACGACGTGTCAGAATTGAAGGCACTAGTTACCGAAAGCTAACTTCGATTTATTTTACTTTTGAGATTTAGTTTGTGTAGATAATATCGATAAGACATGGATACGTATCAAACGTTGTTTTCCACACATATTCAAGAGGACCCATGATTTTCACTTTACTTCAATTTTATTGGTTTAGCAAACAAAATGCATATCTTATCAGTATCTAAGGGGAAAAAAAACTTATGACTTTTGTTAAATCACATCTCAATCATGAAATGACTTTCAACCAGTGGATTGAGATACATGATTAATTCATGAACTGTCTTCTAACTTCAAAATACACGTACGGATCTTCTTGAATTTCATACTTTTTAAAATGCCAAACGCATTGAAAAGTGTTCTAATATATATATATTTAAGACTTTAAAAAAATATAAAGAATTTGTTAAAATATCCCTTTTGATATACCTCTTTTCAAAAATATCCTTTTTTCTGGCAATTTTTATTTTTGCCCTTCTTTAATTTTTAATAACCATTTTACCCTTAAATAAAACATATTTTATTCAATAAAAAGAAAAACAAAATTTTACCGCAAAAAAATTTCCGACATATTTTCCCGCCAAAAATTTTTCGAAAAAAATTTTCCGCCAAAAATTTTCCCGCCAAAAAAAATTTACAAGGTTTTTAAAAGGTTTTTAAAAGGATTTATAAAGTAGAAGAAACCTTATAAAAACCTTATAAACACCTTTTAAACGCTTTTACAAGATTTTTAAAAGAGTTTTAAAAGGTTTTAATAGGTTTTTAAAAGGTTTTTTAAACATCTCGTAAACGCTTTTACAAGGTTTTTAAAAGGTTTTCAAAATATTTTTAAAAAGGTTTTTAAACACCTTGTAAAAGCTTTTACAAGGTTTTTAAACACTTTATAAATGCTTTTAAAATGTTTTTATAAGGTTTTTAAAAAGTTTTTAAACACCTTGTAAACGCTTTTACAAGGTTTTTAAACACCTTGTAAACGCTTTTAAAAGATTTGTAAACACCTTTGTAAACACTTTTACAAGATTTTACAAGGTGTTTAAAAGGATTTACAATGTTTTTATAAGGTATAAATTTCATTTTTTTGGCGGGAAAATTTTTCGATTTTGGCGGGAAAATATATTTTTTTTGACGGGAAAATTTTTTGATTTTGGCGGGAAAAAATTTTTGGCGGGGAAATTTTTCATTTTTGGTGGGAAATTTTTTTTTGATTTTGGTGACTGTACATTCTTGTTGTCATTTAAAGAATGGTTAATTTGGTCATTTTGTTCATAAAGAGGGGTAGTTTTAAAAATGGTCAACATGGAGGGGTATTTTTAAAAAGGAAATTGAAAAAAAGGTTATTTTTGAGAATGCCCCAAAAATATATATATATATATATATATATTGTAAGTTTATACCACAAAACGAGTACTTATATTTTTACAAGGAAATTTGGTTTAACATATCGGAGATGACTCCTCAAATAAAGACATGAACACATATAGCTTTATCACACGTAAATCCTAACGTAAATTTCAAAACAAAAATAAACAATATCTAGATTTCATGATATAATGAGTTCTGTTTGCAGGGGATGATTCTCTTAACCATGGCGGTAACGATAAAATCCCTCAGACCGACATGCGAAAACGGGGTATGCAACAAGGCGTCCTCCTTACAAATATCGTTTTTCTACATATCTCTCTATACCATAGCTATTGGAGCCGGTGGAACAAAACCTAATATTTCCACATTTGGAGCGGACCAATTTGACAGTTATAGCATTGAAGAGAAAAAACAAAAGGTTTCATTCTTCAACTGGTGGATGTTTAGCTCTTTCTTGGGTGCGTTATTTGCCACATTAGGCCTTGTCTACATCCAAGAGAATCTCGGATGGGGTTTAGGTTATGGCATCCCTACAGTAGGACTCTTGGTTTCTCTCATTGTGTTCTATGTAGGAACACCATTTTACAGACATAAGGTTGTCAAATCAGACAATTTGGCGAAAGATTTGATTCAAGTTCCGATCACGGCATTCAAAAACCGAAATGTTCATTGTCCTGATGACCACTTGGAGCTTTATGAGCTTGACTCCCATTATTACAAAAGCAACGGTAAACATCAAGTTCATCACACTCCCACCTTCAGGTCAGTGTTGCATACCATCTCACTAAATAACTCATACTATCTTATAATAATTTCTGATTTCTGATTTAGATAAACGGATAATCTTTTTATTTTCCTTGCCAAGCATTATTTTACAATGAAAAAGAAAAAAAAAAAAAAACATAAGAGTGTGATTGTAGATTGACAGAGAATATATAGGCCAATAGAAATATAGAACCATTGGATAAATTTTTTTTTACCAAATTATGCCTTTGTCTCTGGTAGGTTATGATGACATGGAATATATATAATGGTGAATTTCTTTTACACCTGCTCTGCTTTGTAGAATCTTTTATTTGATGGTCCCCAATTCTCACATTCTACACGTTAATGTGCTCTCCAATATCTTCCCACTACAGTTTCGTGCCAAAATGATCAATTACAGCTACTAAAGTTTAGAAAATTGAAGATATCACGAAGATATTAAACAATTTATGTGCGTCTACTTGTTGGCATTAGTATATGTATATATGATTATGAAATATCAAACATTTTAGGAACTGATAAGACATGCATATTCCTTCGCATTATTAATTTTTGCTATAATAAGTCTATATTGCATAACATCTATGTTCAGAAAAATCACCTTTTGGACCGACATTTCCTGAATAGAAAAAAAAAATATCATAGACAAGACAAGACAGGACAAAGTAATTTTGAATAGCAAATGTATATATAGATTTAAATAAATTAATAATTTGGATTGTGCTCTTACAGGTTCTTGGATAAAGCGGCCATTAAGACGCGTTCAAGAGAGTTACCATGTACGGTGACCAAAGTGGAAGTGGCAAAGCGTGTGCTAGGACTTACCTTTATATGGCTTGTCACTTTAATTCCAAGCACCTTGTGGGCACAAGTCAACACTCTCTTCGTCAAACAAGGGACCACGCTGGACCGCAAAATTGGGTCCAACTTCCAGATCCCTGCGGCTTCACTTGGGAGCTTCGTTACGCTCTCGATGCTTCTCTCAGTGCCCATGTACGACCAATACTTTGTTCCCTTCATGCGCAAGAAAACAGGAAACCCTAGAGGGATCACTCTACTCCAAAGGCTAGGGATAGGTTTTGCCATACAAATTGTTGCGATCGCGGTTGCTTCGGCCGTGGAGGTCAAGAGGATGCGTGTAATAAGAGAATTTCACATAACTAGCCCGAAACAAGTTGTGCCTATGAACATTTTCTGGTTGCTCCCTCAATACTCTCTTCTAGGCATTGCGGATGTGTTCAACGCGATTGGTTTGCTTGAGTTTTTCTATGATCAGTCACCTGAAGAGATGCAGAGCCTTGGAACAACGTTTTTCACCAGTGGCATCGGCCTTGGAAATTTCCTGAACAGTTTCTTGGTGACAATGATTGATAAGATCACGAGTAAAGGCGGAGGGAAAAGTTGGATTGGGGATAATTTGAATGATTCTAGGCTTGATTACTATTATGGGTTTCTAGTGATGATTTCGATAGTGAACATGGGACTTTTCTTGTGGGCAGCGAGCAAGTATGTTTACAAGAGTGATGAGAACAAGGAGGTTAGTGGAGGATGTGTTCAGATGGATGCCAAAGCCATAGATACATCTCCTCTTACTATCTAATTATAACAATGAGAATAATATGTATATATATGGTTTTCAAAAATTTCCAAGTTGTGGAATTCTAATTAACATGATGAATAAAACTTCAGTGTTTATTCTAATCAATCAATTAAAATGTTAACGAGTTGTTACTCAAGTTCAATGGTTTTGGTCTACTTGTTGAACACAGAGATCGATCCCCATTGGTCACATATACTTAAACATTGGAGAATTCACAAGATGTTGATTGGAAGTTACCGGGCCTTCTGACCTTTAGATTCAACCAATGATATAAATCTATCGAGCAAGTTAACTTGTTAGACTCTTATTATACAATCGTACTTTTCCCCTATCTAAAAAAAACAAAAAATGCACACGATTTAAATAAGGCCAAATGGAAGATATATAAGTACCGTACCAAGTGGAATAGTATGTTCCGTTCGGAAAAGGGATAAGTTAAGTACCATAGGATGAAGCAACCGTGACATTGGACCAAACCCAAAACATCACATCTCCTATAAGGATTCTATCTTTGACCCTAGATACAAGCCTTCCAACCACAAAAGCTCTAGTCAATGGTCTTCAAATTTCAATTTAGGTTTATATAGGATTGATTTTTTGGATATGACTTTTGAGTCCGACGACCTATTTTGCTTATAGTTCTATGAATGAATTCAACCGATATGAAAATATATCTAATATATATCATCAGGATGTGTTACAAAGTTACAATTAGTGAGAACGGCGGTAAAACCAAGTGTATTTTACGTTTTCAAAATAATGAAGCGGATTAGTTCCTTTACATCCAGACTTTAGTTTATATATCTGAGATCGAAAAAAAAATATTGATAGTAACATACATTGGCGATCAAAGATGTCCAAAAACTGTCTTTATATTTATTCTACCGACAGATTTAATTACCACCAAATATATCATTAATGAATTTAAGGACTACAAGTTATGTCATTAGATCATATTCTTAATGAAATAATCTTAATGAATTTAAGGACTATAAATCTTAATTGATGTATATCGCCAATTACATACTTCCTCCGTTTCACAGAGTGTCATGTTAAAATTTTATTCTTGTTTCACAAAAAGTGTTGTTTTGTGTTTTCAATGCAGTTTTAAGACTTAATATTTTTGTTTTATCCCTACTATTTCAGTTTATTAATTAAAGAGAGAGCGTAATATGTGTAGTGTATTAATAAAGAGTAAAAATAAAATTTGTTTATTTTTCTTAATTTGTGTGAAAATTGATAGAATGACACTCTCTATGAAACAAAGAGAGTATGTTAATACTTTGGCGAAGTATTTTACGAAAATATTTATTGTTGTCAAATATTTAATTTTAAAATTGATTGTTTTCTAATATTAAATTTTTTTGCCAGTTTTAAGCTGAACATATCCCTAGCGAGCATTGTTTGCATGAATCTGCTCAGCAGTAAACTGGATTGATTAATTCGATACGCTAAAGGAAATCCCAAGAATAAATTTAAATAAAATTACCAAACTAAATGAATTAATGGTAATACACAGCTGACACTTCAACCAACCAATAAACACTATACCCACGTATCAGTATCTGCAGATCCAAAGCCAGCTATATCACACAAAATTTGGTGCAATTAGCTTTTTTATAGAGTTAAGTAACATTATATATTTATATATGTTGCTTGGGCTCTAGAATAACCCAAAAAAAGAAACAAAAGAAAAAGAGAGGAAGAAACTCACTTTAGTATGCATCACTCATTATAATTTAATTAAGCTAAGCTACTCCAAATCAAAATGCATCATAGATTCATTTATTGAATTTAATCAGTGACAGGCTTTTTAAAATCAACCTTCTTCCTTCTCATATAGTAGTATTTATTTAACTTAATTAAATCATCGGATCACAAAATTATCGAATAAATTATATGTATTTGTGTGTGTTTGTAGAATGATAAAAATAAATGTTAACCGAAGTAGGAGTTGTTCTCACTTTCAATGTCGCCGTATTCTAAGGCTCTTGTGGTTGGTTGAGAGTAAACACAAGACGAAGGAGGAGGAGGAGGAGGATGAGCCGCGTTAGGTTGCGGTGGAGTTGACGGCCTTTGTGGTTGTGGTGCAATGACGGAGACGCCACCGGAGTTGTGATATCCGGCGACTTGGGAGTTAGAAGGTACGATCAACGTGGCGACAGCTTCTCGTTGCTTGTACTTGAGAATCTCGGATCGTACGGCTGTGAGCTCGGATTGTAAAGCTTGGACTTGTTGTTGTAGAGCTGAGATTGCTCCCATGCATCCGTACACCGGATCTCTTAGCCTCACGTTTGCTTCATACACAAGGCTATTCGCCGCGTCTGCTCTCTGGCTCTCAGGCACTTCCTGGTTAGTTTGGAATATTTTCACATTATGAGAATTTTACTAAAATCATTATTGTTTTATCTAAATTAGTTATTTCATAGCAAAATACAGAGCCATATATCTCACGAGTATATATATGCGTTGTCTAGTAAGAATTAATCAGCTTAAGGACCACTAGATTATTCATACATAAGTGTTCCAAGTTCTAATTATATGCATGTTCAAATTAAAACTATGTATGAGTTTTGAAATGGTTATTACCATTAGCATTTTGGACACGTTGCTAGCCCCAAAAACTTTGTGGACGGATGCGAACTTATGAGGCTCGTGTGGGGAAAAATATGGCGAAAAAGGACATTCTTGAGCACACCTACGGCGCAGAAGCTTGCAGGCAGCACAAGGAGTAATGGTATTGAGGGTTCCGGGAGGACCCGACATTGGTCTTCTAATTCCTGCCATATGATGTGGCCAAGCATCTGCTTCTCTTTTGATCTTCTTCCCTATCTCTTCAAATCTCTCCCTTAACACAACGAATTGAAGAAAATCTTTAGTATTCAATAAGAGCATGAAGATATATAAGACTACAAGGTCGATATCAAACCATATCCACCAGTTGAGTGAAAAAAATATAATCATTGTGAAGAGAAAAAAAAAAAGGTTCACTAAGGAGATGTTCACGTTTTACCTTTCTCTTGACATTCAGGCATGCTCTCAGCGGATCGAAAAAAGGAGAAAGAAACAAAAAGAGAAATATTAAAGTCAAGTGACTCTTAAAGAGGGTGTGAAGGAAGATAGCCAAGGAAGGCTTTAAAGGCAAGTAAAATACCAAGTGTAAGATTTAGTGATCACGATGTATATACATATATTGTATGTACGAGTGTATGCATGTCTATATATATATAAAGATGAGCTAGCTTATAAATAGAACTTTCTTATATATGGAAATGAAAACAGGATTTGGTAGTTCGAGAAGTAGAACAGTCTCTCCTTTAACATGAAAACAACTGAAGATATCTAGTTAGTAAAGACTGGAGAGCTGTATTCACTGCTTCAGCACGTGAGCTGTGAGAGTTTTTTTTATTTTTATTTTTGACTCTACGAATCTGATCGCACATAAATATACTTTGTATACATATGTATGTAGTCACTCATATTCATCGGTCAGGCAACAACAGATGGATTTCGGGCTTAATGCCTACTTTTAATGTTTTT
Source organism: Camelina hispida (assembly GCA_023657505.1). NCBI lineage: Eukaryota > Viridiplantae > Streptophyta > Magnoliopsida > Brassicales > Brassicaceae > Camelina > Camelina hispida. The sequence goes on along the minus strand of CP094634.1, from coordinate 4,379,822 downwards.
ATTTTCCCATGACCGCATGTGGAGCTTTTGCTTCACATTTATAGCACACATTTTTCTTTCTTTTTCTCTTAGCGTGTAATTAGATAAATTTCAAATTCTACAAATCATATTTCTGATTTCTGAATATGAACCTAAACCGTCGCACACGAATGGACCGCCTGAGTAGTTTACTATAGGTTATAGCTAAATAGTTTTAAGGTTTATAATAGTAAAAAGTTGGTGAAAGATTCATAGAAGATATTTTTATATGTATACTTCTCTCAAAAAAAAAATGTCCAAATCAAGAAACCTCATCATCTTTATATGGGCTCTCTTTATGTTTGTTCATTAATTATATATATAGATTGATTTATTTTGAAATTGAGTTACATATATAATCATATTTAATTAATATATTTGCGTACGAATCGACTATAATTTTACGTATGCATGCATAATTAAGGTATGTGTTTTGTACATTTTCTTTCTATTTATAATTCATAAATAAATAGGAGAATGAATATGCAAAGAATCTTCGTCAAAGAAAAATTCAACAAAACACCGTACTTGCCTACTTGGTGACTAGTTTCACCATCAATTACCATGTGAATCATAAAATTAATTTTCTTTAACTGCAGTAATCAACAGCTATTAAATATTAGGTCCATATACCGTCTCTAGGGTCACTGTTTGTAGATGGTACCAAAATAGTTCTTTAAAGCGTAAAACCATGAACAAAGAACACACGTACTACTATCTCTCCTTTTATTTCGAAAAAAGTTTCTAAGTTTTCGGATGTGAGGTAGAAGATACAGAGCGGTGTTCTATCAAAGTGGGTGGTGAAAAAGAGGGTGATATTGCTGTAATTATATTATACATTTGAATAATTAGTATTCAACTCCTATTTTTTCAATTCAAAATCGAATAGAAAGAAGAAGATTGCTTATACTCTAAGAAAGCTTTTGGAGTTGTATGTATTCTTGTTTGACCCGTATTTCTAGCCTAAATCGTCGCCCCGTTGTTCTCTCTTCGTCTTTGTACTTGATATAAAATTATAAGTTTGAGTTAGCAGATAAAATTATTTAATAATGAAGAAAAATACGAATAAATCTCTAAAATTGATAAAACTGAAAAAAATCTAAAACTTAAAGGTGTCTTTTTGAGTTCAGGTAAGAAATAAGAATGTAAGATAGTAATTTTTTTTTGTTTCTCAAATCATTTTGAAGGTTTAAACCTGAGTTAAATGTGAGAACCCATATATCTTATTGCTGACAGCTGTAGTCCGTCTAAGATTCAGGTCATGAATGTTTAGCTAAACCTTAAATAAGGTTAATGCAATTTTTTCTTCTCAGAGAACAACAACCGATTGAGCTATCTACATTTAGTTATTTTCGTTTTTTTAAAGGAAACACAAAAAAGAGTTATAGGCTTTGATTGGTAACATGAGTTACCATTGAATTAAGTTGAGTTACCCTTAGAAGTTGACATGGACGATGGACCCAATCTCTTGGGACTTTTATTGGGCTATTATTTCGTAAGCCTTGCTTCCTTCACAAATGTAAGTGTTTTAGTTACTATATGTTGGGTTATGTTATGTGAATTTTCAAAAAAAACAAAAAATGGTTGGGTTATGTTGAACTAGGGTTTAGGGATCTAAACATCATTTTTACGTGTATGATGCTAAGAAATAACAAATTCAGTTGGTAATAATTTGATTGTCTCTGTAAATTCAAAAGTTTTCAAATTAAAGAAAATTTATATATTTACAAAAATCATTAGTAGTAGTAACCATATTAGCCAAAGATTTTATTTTCTAAAGAAAACAAATATGCAAGCCTTAAATAAAATACTCCTACCACCTAATTTTCCTTAGTTATTTTCTGCCACCAACTCCTATGCCCCTTCAATGAATGATGACACTTAAGACTTCGAATAATTGGATGATCCATCAAAACTTTAACCACGTGCGCACGAGTAGTGGTCAAGGCTGTCAATAATTGTTCTTCTTGTTAAAAATTTACTTCACTGTTTTCTTACAGCTTACAGTGAATCCGTTATTTCAAAGATCCTTGTCCCAAATAGTTTTCGTACATCCGACAATTCTTTCCTTTTATGGTAAAAAGATAGACCCATGGTTCGTACGTAAGCTTGGGAACCTCGTCTAATTTTTTCCAATAACTACCTGAAGATTTAGAGCATATTAAAAAAAATTGAGTTTTCACACCCGAAAAGTTGCATATTTTAAGGAAAATCTTCTTTTTAGGAAAATCACTTCAAAGTTATTAAATGTCATACCTGCACATCTTCTTGAACATCTATTAACTCCTACCCGTCTTTATTTCTCCAGTTCTCCTCTATATTTATGAAGGATAGATTTGAATTTTAATTTTAACATCTTTAAAAATGGTTCAAAGATAGTGATAACAGATATACACATTCATTTATCGTGGTATAGACTGGTGGTAGTCTTGTTTATCATCTGTATTTTTCTGTTTTGATGGTTAAAAGTTCTGTTTTTATTTTGGTTTACTAGAACTCTTTAGTTCTTTTTATTTTCAAATTCAAGTTTAATCTATAAAGTGGACTAACACGAATAAACAAGACAAAAAATAAAATAATACTCCTACTACTGAATATAGCCCATAAATGCTGGCACATGGTCAGTTAAATCCCCCACATATCTTCGTGTAGAGTTTATATAAAGTTTGTCGTTGACTAATCATAATTTAATGTCTAAATTTTCAAATTCAAAACAAATAATTTCACTATCGATTATTAGAATCTTAAGCGTACTAAAAGACCCGTTCAAATACAAAATTCACAAGAGAGAGCAACCAAAGATAAATCTAAACATGACAAACCTTTTGTTAAGCATTGAACAATGAACACAATCAAACACTAATATATGTGTTCAAAGAGGCGAAAGCCAAACCATTAAAAAAAAAAAAAAAAAAAAAAAAAACGGATCTTAAAACACAAGATCCTGTTTTTTTTTTTAATGACAACAATCGAAATAAGAACAACATGGAATAAACTGTTACATCAATCTAAGATCTTTACGACTAGATCCATGGCTAAGAACAGAACACAAAGCTCTCTTCACACTTCCCATAGATGAACTAAACCCTCTTTTACAAGTACACAACGTCGACGTCGGAGACGACGACCTAATCTCTTCCTCCTCATCCTCCTTAGCATAAGATCTCGAGCAAGAAAGGTAACATTTTTTGGGACGATGCTCTGTTTTAGACGGAGGAGACGAATAAGAATACGAAGAGGAAGAAGATGAAGACGTAGACGACCACGAAAACGAATGACGCGACACGTGACGTGACAACAGAGTCTTCACGAATCGAGTTTGTTTCGTTCTCGCTTTACACTGTTTGTTCCCGGAGGAAGTGGAGGAGTAGTACGAAGGAGGTGGCGTTAACGGTGGAAGACGAAACGATTCAGAGTAAAGAGGGTGTTTTGGTGTTCCTGGCCGTGTCTCCCACAAAAACGGCACGGAGGCTCCGCCGTAGTAATAGATTCTTGACGATGAATTGACCTGAGAGCTCTCCTTTACGATAACCTTTGAAGATTTGACTCCATTTGTGTTGTCTTCTGATCTTTCTGACATTGTCTTCATTTTAATGCTCTTTCTGCACACAACCAAAAACACTTCCCTTTCTATGGATAATGTCTTCGAGTCAGCAGCTTTTTATCAGAATTAAACGTAAAATGAAGAAGAAAAAAGAAAAATGCTAGATCCGAAGACGACGAAGCTTCTTCAGATACGAAAAAAGGAGACAAAGGCGCATCTATTTTTGGAAAAGTGATGCTTTGTTAGTATAAGAGAAGTTTGCGGAAGAATTCAAGGATCTCTCTTTCTTTCTTTTGCATGGAGTGTGTAAGCACATGTCATGTGCCTTATTATTTTAATCTGTTTTCCTCTTTTGTATTTTTCTGTATTATTTTTGTATTTTGGTAAACTTCACATGGATGCATATGGCATATATATATATAAGATACTAGTACAAAATAATTGTAGAGGGCCAAGAAAATGGTTAGATAATAAATGAGTGGGGCGATAATACTGATCAATGTGTACACGACTTAAATGTTATAACTACACCAATTCTGAATTCAGATAATTTTTTGACAAGAAAAAAAAAAACTTAATTGTGCATATATATATACTCATTCTAATTACATAGGATCTTAATTTCCTTCTACCATCGGTTGAACCTAGAAATCAAGTGAACTCATGTAGTAGCTACGAACTCCTGTAAGTAAAATCAACTAAATAATAGTCACTATATATTAACGTCGTCAATTTGGAGAAAATATTATAAAAACGTGTAGTATACAAAAGAGAGGAGGTTGCGAGGTAGGATAGGTGTGGACCGTTGGATGTACAGTTGAGTCGTATTTAATAAAATAGGAGATGCGTGTTCGTGGTCCATTGTCTCGTACTGAGATTTTTCTTCAATTCGATAGAGAAAAGAAGACAAAGTTAGTTAGAAAAATATAAGGCTAAGCTCATTCCTATTTAATTCATACATCCACCTACATACTACATGACGTGTAAATTATTTAAACAAGCGGTCTAGACTTAGGCCAGTTCCAAGAAAAAAAGAGACAACTGATTAGGCAGTTCTATGCATTTTTTACCGGTTTTGCCCGTTTTGGGGCTAGGTTATGAAGAACAGTCACTTAAATAGTGTAGGCTATAGTGAGTAGTGACGGCTGATTATGCATTCTAGAGAGATTTAGGATACTTGTAATCAGCTTTTGTAGTACATAATAAGACATGTACGTTAAAAATAACATAATAATACACGTTAGTAAGGTCTGAAGTCCGATATTACATACTATAAAGTATTTTAGTTTGAAATACTACATATGTTAGAAAATTTCCGAAGATATTTATTTACTTTCCATATGGACATGGTTATAAAAATAAACCATAGGTTATAGGTAAAAAAGTTAATAATAGTTGTGAATACAGTTAAGTTTACTACTACCAATGCATTACAAGTTTACAACTAGTCTCAGACTCAGTCTAGTCTACTACCATGGACTCGTTGCTCTACATATCATGGTTGGGTAAGTTTACAACTAGTCTCAGACTCAGTCTAGTCTACTACCACGGATTTGGCTTCCACTTGGTTCATAACTGATTCCGGTTTGGATTTCTAAGTAAACATTTTTTTTAAAAAGCATAACAAAATCTATTTCGATAAAGTAAGTCTGGTTTGCTGTTTCGTGATAGCAGCTTTCGCTATTCGCCGTCACCTCTAGGCTCTAGCTTGTTGATTTTGTCGTTTTATAAAGCCAGTGTACTACTACAGTACTACTATATATATTTGGCACGTACGTGTAGCATCTTCATCCATTAGTGACTAAGATAATTTTATATTCCCAAATAATTAATAACAATATATATGTTAAACTAAGATATGGTTCAATCCCCACAAAATCAACTCAATAAAAGTTAAAAACCGAGGTACGTTGTAATGAGTTCGTCCCGGACTTGATTGCTGCCACTAATCATGGTTGATTGATATGGTGTAATTCATCTTGAGATATCGAATCAGACAAAATAAAATAATGGATGCAATGCAAGGTTCCACTTAATTTATAAACGGAAGTGACCCCAAGAGAAATCATAAACATAGAGAAAGATAAGGTGGTTGTGATTATTATTATTATGCGTACCAAAAATCAATATTAACAATGATTCTTCCTCATTTAATTTACCAGATAATGTCAATTTTATTGGTTCACCAATAATATCGAAAAATAGATACTATTTGATGACATTATTTAATATGATTCTATTTGATGACATTATTTAATATGATTCTACTTATACTTTCATGATACTAATTGAGGATCACTGAAAATTATCAATCTTCTTAAAATTAGTTTTTTTTTTGTCAACTTTTTAAAAGAAGTTGCTTCCACTTTATAATAAAGCGGAAGTACACAACATTGTTTTGGTAGAGTTTATAATTTTAATAAATGGTTACAAATAGGTTTTACATAGATTATAAATTAATCAATATATTAATTGTAACAAATAAAATCTTAATTGTAACAGAAAATCTTAAATGGGTTATTCCAAATTGATAGTTCATGGATATTCCAAACTTTATTTTCTGAAGATCACGTATACGGTTCCAAATATCTAGAATCACACAATATTACCAATTTATTTTCCACATATTTTATTGATAAACCACATCAATAAAAATTTATTAAAGGGATAAAAATATACTTTCAATCATTAAAAAAAAATCAAATCTCGCTAATTAACAAGATTAATTTTGATCTTCGTGAACGTATTCATAAATTAAAAATTAAACCTTAATGCTAGATTAGGACCGTGATAGAACATGGGATGAAATTCATTTTATTTATATTATAATTTTAGAATAAATATAATTTATATGATTGATTTTAAAAAAATTTAAGAGGCTAATTTAGCATTAATCGTAATCTTCAGAATCGTATTTTATTCTAAAATTATAATATAAATAAAATGAATTCCAACCCGTGCTCATCTAGTACTTGTTTAATTTGTCGTTTTTTTTATAAACAAAACACAACAAAAAGCATGGGCTTATGGCCCATTAATTACTTCCTAATCAAAAAAGGAAAAATAAAAACATGGTGAAAACAAAAGATCCGTAGGGTGGGATCAAGCGTCGGCAGCGTAAACGTCGTCGTTAGGTTGATTTGGTTTGGTCCCTGCCTTTTACATAAAGCTACTAAAAACAGAGGAAAGAAACTGCAATTCCCAATATCTTTTTTATCCGCGTTACCTCCGCAATCAACGGCCCAAATTTAAAGTAATCAGTCAAGTAGTCAACGATCCCATACAATCGTTCTCACGTGATCCTTGCTTCACAACACAAATAAGAACTCGCCACGTAATCATCTCGTTAAGATCACTCTCTCTTCTTTACACTCTCCGAGTGGTGGGTGGTGTAGTGCAGTGGTGGTGGTGTGACTCTGTAAGTAGAGAAAAGCACAATCATTTCGATACTTTCTTCAAAAAGCTCTTTTGCTTTTCTTTTTCTTTCCCTCTTTTCTAATTTCATTAATTATGATTAGTGTAAAGGCTTTCTCTTTAAATCCTTTACCTTTCATGAATCCTACAACAGTTCATACTTGGCCATGGCAGAGGAGGGGGAGCATCAGAATTATACTGTTGCTGAGTCGGTTCCGGGTACGCCTGGGATCCATGAGGTGATGATCCAACCCGGGTCTGAGAATTTCGGGTTCTGTGTTGATCCGGTTGGTGTTTCTAACGTACCTGGGATTAGGAGAGTGGGGTTGAGAGCTGAAATCGATACATCTCCTCCGTTTGGGTCAGTTCAGGAAGCTGTGACCCGATTCGGTGGTCGTGGCTCTTGGGTTCCTTTCAAACTTGAAGACAGTTTCGTAAGTTTTCTTCTTTTTCTCAGTTTCTTACATACAAACACTTTTGATCCTTTGATTCTGACCATTGTCCATTGTTCTTTTAATCAAAGTTGAGTAAAGTTTCATGCTTTCTGTAAAAGCATGTCAAATTGTGCAATTGAGTAGCATTTTGTTGATTCAAATTGAGCAGATGTTCTAAAATTGTTGTGTGTGCAGTTGGATTGAGAGCTAAGATATGGTTTTTCATATTTGTTTGCTTGTCAATGTTTAGAGTGGAGAATTTGACATAAAGAGAATGGAAGAGCATGCAGCAGAGCTAGAGAAGGATCTGATAGTGAAAGAGCTGGAGACTTTAGATGTTCTAGAAGCACTTGGATCGACTAAAAGGATCGTTGAAGATTTAAAGCGGCAGCTTCAGCAAGAAGCCCTGAGATGCACTGAACATCTCAGTTCAGACATCAAAGAGATGAACGATGAGCATTGCCATCACCACAATCCCATGTCATCTCCTGATCTGATCTTAATGGAACTGAAGCAAGCCAAGATGAATCTTGGTAAAACCATGAATGATCTTGTAGTGATCCAATCATCTGTGGAGTCTCTCAATAAGAAGATGAAAGAAGAGAAAGGTTTCCTTGAGAAGACACGGGCGAAGCTAACGTATGGGTTTGGTGGAGGACCGTTATCTCTAGCTGAGGAGCTGAGTCGGATCAAGGTAAAACCACAGGTTGTTGCTGATGAGCCAATAAGGGAACAGGTTAAGATGGTTGCTGCTGAAACTGATGAAACGGGTTTAAACCAGCAGAACAAGAACTGTCTGAGAACTGCAGAGATGAGACTAGTTGCTGCTAGAAAAATGGAAGAAGCTGCAAAAGCAGCTGAAGCACTTGCGTTAGCTGAAATAACAATGTTATCATCCAACGGTGAAAGCCAAGACGATGATGATTCAGATTTTTGCTTTCCAGAGCCTCCAAGATCTCCGGTAACACCTAGAGGGCTAAGGATCGATAATAATAATGACTTTGATAATAATACCACAAGCAGAGGGGTGTTGAAGAAGCTTGAGGAAGCTACTGAAGGAGTTAAACAAAGCAAACAAGCTTTAGAAGCTGCGTTAAACAGAGTAGAGATTGCTAACGTGAAGCAACTTGCAGCTGAAAATGCATTCCGCGGGTGGACAAAAGGAGATAAGTTTACACCTTTGAATCATCATCATACACGACGCTCCTTCTTCAGCCATTTGAACAAGCACCATGAGAATATACCAAAGCCAGTGTTAAAGTCTAATGTCTCAATGCGTGATGTTCTAAGACGTAAGCAAGTTTCAAAGGAAGATGTAGTTGTTGTTCCTGAGAGGCAGAATGCGAACTTGAGCCAAATGTTGAAGGAGCTGAAGCAGGACGTAAAGTTTTCGACACGAGCAGAGAAAGAGGAGGTACATGAAGAGAAACAGTATGTCACACAGAGGAGAAAGTTTGGTTTTATACACATTACACTTCCATTGCAGAAGCAGAGCAAGAAAAAACCGAGCCTTTAAAAAACAATTACACCTTCCCACTATTTCTATTTTTTTTTAGTCCTTAATTATTTGTTTGTAATTGGTTTTTTTATTTTGGTTTGATGTTGTGTGTGATTGCTTTTACATGTCTTTATATTTTGTTGTTTTTCAGAAAATAAACATACAATTAAATAAAACATTGTGCTTTGAATCTTCTTTATACAGTAAAGCCTCTATAAATTAATACTCTATACATTAATAATCACTATAAATTAATAAATTTTGCTGGTCCCAAGTCGGGCCAGTGTAAAAATTAACAAAATTCGATAAGATAATAAGATAATAATTTTTTTTGGAATCCCCATGTAAAATATGGTTCCAATAATATCATAAATTAATAATTATGTAAATTTACACATACATATATATATATATATATTAATGTATGTTCCTCCTAAAGCCCATTTCTATAGAATAATTGTAATATTGTATTTTCAAACTATAATGATATCTCTAAAATATTTTATAACATATCGTAAAAGTAGTTAAATTTTAAAGTTTTCAATTTTTAGATATGCATCATTTACAGTTTGATAATTTGACAGATTTTTTAAATAGAAGAGTTGATATTATTATTCATAAATTTGAATTTTATGTGTGTCATGTGATAAATCAATTTGTTTATAATATTTGTAATTTATTGTCAATAATGTTTTTTAAGTATTACAAGTTCAATTCCTAAACCGAAAAATTTACAATTTCCAAAGTTTTAATCTTATTTTGCTAAAATTATCTCAATTCATAATTTTAAAAATTTTTAAAAATTAAAAATATATCTATAAATTAATAATTATTATTTTATAGTGTAAATTAATAATTATTAATTTATAGATAAATTAATATCATTATAAATTAATAAAATGTCTTGGTCTGACATTATTAATTTATAGAGGTTTTACTGTACAAAATTGCAGATTTTGTAGTTGATAAGTGACACCGAACCAAGATTTAACCAAGATGGTAGTAATAAACCAAATAATGGCGTGGCATACATGGTTGCTGACTAGGCAAATATTGATCCACGTCAGCAGATCTCTCTTATCATCAAAAATTTTCTATCTTCTTCTTCGTTCTAAGACGTTAACCCCATCTCGTTGAAAGAGAGAAGATGGTAAGATCTCAAAGCAGAGTATAACAACAACACTTTGACCTCTTGCTAGAAAAGCCTTCTTGGAGAGTTTTTATCTCGGAGATCTGAAAAAAATGTCAATCCTACAAGTCTCTACTTCATCTCTTGCTTCTTCTACTCTTCTCTCAATCTCTCCCAGAAAATCACCCAAGTCTTCTCGGTTAATTCGTTGTTCCGTCGAGGGTACTTATCTCTAAACCCTCAATTTTGATTCATTGTGATGAATTTTTTGGTGAGTTCATATCTGGGTACTTCTAAAGTTACGAAATTTCCCACAAATTTTGTCTCTTTTCGACTAATTGGGTCTTTCTTATAGTACTTGAATTGATTGTTCTGGTTACTCTGTTATGCATTTAATAGATGGTTTCAATGGTAATCTGAGGGAAATTTTAGAATTTTTGAGTTTGTGCTGATACAGTGATTGCCTGATATAAGAATTGGGTTGTTATTAGTTTCTCCTATATTGAGTCAGATCATGGAACGTGCAGAAGTTTATGGATTGTGTAATATCGTCTTAATCTTCATGGCTTAATGGGATTCAAATTCTCTTGTGTAGGAACCACTGTAACCGAGCGTAAACTCTCGGCAACCAGTGAACCTCTTCTTCTAAGAGCTGTTAAAGGTGAAGTTGTTGATAGACCTCCGGTTTGGCTTATGAGGCAAGCTGGGAGGTACATGAAGGCAAGCTTTACAAAACTCATATTGTGATTTTCCTTTTTTTTTTTTCTTTCTCGAAGTTGTGTGTGTCCTAACTCCTGAGTGTTTGATTAATTTGATGAAACAGAGTTATCAAAAAATCTGTGAGAAATATCCTTCTTTCCGAGATAGATCAGAGAATGCGGATCTTGTTGTTGAGATTTCTCTGCAGCCATGGAAGGTGTTTAAGCCAGATGGGGTGAGTTAGTTACTTCTTCTTTTTTTTTTTTTCTCCATTTCATTTGGTGTTTTTACTTTTTATGATCTCTCAAGTTGACATATCTGTTTCTTTTTAAAATGTATGAAAAAGGTGATTTTGTTCTCAGACATTCTCACTCCATTGTCTGGAATGAACATACCTTTCGACATTGTTAAAGGTAAAGGTCCTATCATTTTCAACCCGCCGCAGTCAGCTGCTGACGTTGCTCAAGTTAGAGAGTTCATACCAGAGGAATCTGTTCCTTATGTTGGAGAAGCACTCAAAAGATTAAGAAATGAGGTACTAATAGTGTGATCGTTGAAGGCTAAAGCAACAAAATGCTCTTCTTAAACTGAAGAATATGATTTTGTTTCAGGTGGGAAATGAGTCTGCGGTTCTTGGTTTTGTTGGAGCTCCATTTACTCTCTCTTCGTATGTAATCGAAGGTGGCTCATCTAAGAACTTCACACAGATAAAAAAATTAGCTTTTTCTCAACCCAAGGTGAGTCTGTAAAAGCTTATAAACCAATTGTAGAACTGGACAACTTGGTATATTATCTCAGAGATTGAAAGTTTTTTTTTGTCTTTCTTTCTCCTCAGGTTCTACATGCTTTGCTCCAGAAGTTCACAACCTCGATGATCACTTACATACGTTATCAAGCGGATAGCGGAGCTCAAGCTGTGCAAATATTTGACTCTTGGGCTACCGAGCTTAGCCCTGTGGATTTTGAGCAGTTTAGCTTACCTTATCTTAAACAGATTGTGGAAGCTGTGAAACAAACTCACCCGAACCTACCTCTCATACTGTATGCAAGTGGATCAGGAGGTCTGCTTGAGAGACTGGCTAGGACCGGTGTTGATGTTGTGAGCTTGGACTGGACTGTGGACATGGCTGAAGGAAGAGACAGGCTAGGAAGAGATATAGCTGTTCAAGGAAACGTGGATCCGGGAGTTCTGTTCGGATCGAAAGAATTTATCACAAGCCGGATTCATGATACAGTGAAGAAAGCTGGGAGAGATAAACACATTCTCAACTTGGGACATGGTATCAAAGTTGGAACCCCTGAAGAGAACGTTGCACACTTCTTTGAGGTTGCACAAGGAATTAGATATTAAGAGAAAGAGTGAAGATTATGCTTTGTTCTTCACTTCGGCTTTCATCTTTTTTTTTTTTTTTTTTTTTTCTCATTTGAGTTGTGTAATTTTTATATTTTAACTGTAATTTTTTTTTTGTAGACTAAGAGAATAGTGATTAACTTGCAATGGATATTGATATTCATATATGTATTGTAGCCTCTTGTCTTCCAAAGTTGTTTGAGAATGATCTGTTCAGCTTGTCGCCAAACAAAGCAAAGGGAGGTGTTACAGAAAGCCAAAAGTACACCCATATACATCCCTAAACCCTTAAACAAGCAGTGAAACAGAGCATTTGCTATTTGGTTATATATGACTAATGAGCACCTTGTGATTGTTCGTTTGGTTATGGTTATGGTTAGATTTTGTAATAAAGAAAATTTTGCACCTAAATTTTTTCCTTTATTACACTTAATTTTTTTTGGCTTGATTTTGGTATTAACATGCAGCAAATAACAGCTGTCAGATTTTGTAAGGAAATTAAAGATGACAGGAAAAAACGAGCAATATGACAGAGAAAAGGAAACTTTTTATTTTTAAAAAATGGGAACAGTGACTTTACAAAAAGAGAAATAGGAAACTAATAAGAAAAAGGGTTATTGAAGCCATGTAATACAAGAATTGGTGATCAAATTTATATCAAAATTAAAAATCAGAAGAAAAAATATATGTATAGTAAAAACTTATTAAATGCATTTTAAATTGTATCTAAATATTAATCTTAATATTTATTTCAATATTAAAGCTAGGATTGGATGATAATTAAACAATAAATTCAATTTATTTTAATATAATTTCGCAATTGGAAAAAGGAAAAGATGGCATAGTTCCAATTAACAACAAACCCCACCACCACGTTTATAAATAGTGTGAGTGGTGATCACAAAAAAAACAGAGACAAAACCCTAAAGAGTATCGAATACGTAAGAGAGCTTTACTTTGACGATGGAGCAAATTTGCAGAGATGATGACTGGACTGTGGACAAGTCTTCGCTGACAACAATCTGTTATCTTGGCAGTGGAAGCTTCAGCTACGTCTCTCTTGTCAAGGACTCCAACTCCAGACTTTGGGCGAAGAAGTCATCGCCTATGCATCTCAGAAACATTCTCCACAAGGAGCTAAGGATCATGCATCGTTTCCGCGATCATCCTCGCATCGTAAACGCCTCGAACACTCTTCAATACCAAAACAAACCCTCCCAATGCTACATGATCTTTATGGAGTACGCCTCCTATGGTAACCTCCATAAGATGATCTACGGTTCACGCAGGAGATCACAGACGATACCTGAGTCTTTGATCCGACGTGCGGCTCGTATGATCCTAGAAGGACTCGTGGCTCTTCACTCCTATGGTTACGTTCACTGCGACCTCAAGCCATCAAATATTCTCCTCTTCCCTTCCACAACTCCCGGAGAGCCGTGGGATCTCAAGCTTGCTGATTTCGGTTCATCCAAGGAACCTGATTTCGATTATGATTACATGTCCGTTGGTACGGCTAAGTATCTTCCACCAGAGTCTTTTGCGCCAAACGGACTGATCATTCATCCAAACCTTGATGTATATGCTTTAGGGTGTGTGGTTTATGAGATGTTTGGAGCTATAGCTATCCAGGAGTTATTTGATGAGTTTTACGAGTGGAAGTTGCGTGGTCGTGATATCTCTCCGGAGGCTAGAGATTTCGTGAGGCAGTGCTTTGACATTCATCCACACAGGCCCACCGCAGCTGAGCTCTTGAACCATCCTTTCATTACAGGAAGATCGATGACAGAAGCGGACAAGAAGATATCTAGCTTGTTGGTTCCTAGTCTCTCGAAACTTCTATTGGCCTGATCCTTGATCCTCTCTTCATCTGCTGTGATATATGGAAATCTATCTCTTTGTTCTTTCAATTCAAATAAATATATAAGAGTCGTGAGATGACTGCAATCGAGAGCAACGACTTCCATCAGGTGATTTCAATTTTACATAATGAACTATCTAGTTTAATCTGATTCAGAGGTTTGGTTGGTTTCTAATGCTTGCATCGGAAGAAAAGTACTCTTAAGTCAGTGTTTATGTCTTTAAATAAGTGTATCAGTGTGCATGTGTGCTGTGCTGTTAAGCACTCCTTCATGGTTTGTATCAGTTTGCTAATTATATATATATGATTAAGTCCTGCATATTGCCATATTGTATCAAATAAGATATATATTAAGTGTTAACAAAATTCAAGTCTACTCTAATATTGCTCTCTCCATTAATTCAGATTTGTTTCTGCTAGTGCTAGATTATATCTATCGATATATCTTCTTCTATTTTGTTAAGGGTACGTTTGATTTTGTTGGAAAGAAGTAACTGTGATTGTGTTGGAAATTAAAAACAACAAAAGAAAAACTAACCATGCTCTTATAGTATACGCCAAAGATTTCATCCTACTACTGCATTAGTAAACGCCAACACTACTTAGTGAACGCCATCAGTAAGCCATCATCTGGCTCTCTTCATGCTCTTAGTAAACGCCAACACAACACTAACCCATCATCTGGCTCTCCTCATGCTCTTAGTAAACGCCAACACTACTTAGTAAACACCAACGATTTTCATGCTACTACTGCATTAGTAAACGCCAACACTACCCTATCATCAGGCTCTCCTCAAGCTCTGCAAATTGTCGCTAAGAATGTAGAAACTACTCCTATATATATATATATATATAGTCTTCCAAAGTGCTGTTACACAAGCTACTACCATCACCTCTCCCATCGTCATTGAAGCTTTAGTGTCCTCTTCTCGAGCCACGGTAACTGTCCCGATTACTCCTCCCCCACCACATTCGGTTTCATTGGTAAATGAGACTATATATATGGGATAGTGTCTTAGTAAGCAATCAATTTGCTGCCTTCGACATGGGAGTATATGGTTACGACTTACGAAATGGATGATGAATACTCTCAAAGGATCCGAGGAGGAAGGGATAATCAAGCCTACTCAAAGAGCCCAAGAAATGCAATGGACTACGGTAGGTGGGCGTGGTACGTTGACAATCTCAAAACAAGACAGATTCAATCTTTATTAAGATAGATATAAGCTAAGAAATGAGATAGCTCATGAAGGAGCTTCATTGTGCAAAGAAACTAAGAGAAAGAGACTTTAGGTTGTCACCAAGATCCAAATGATTTTGTGATTGATCTCTTATAAAGAGAATTACCACAAGAAGCAACTCCCAGAGATATCTTTCCTTTTTCACACTACACAAGTTTGTATATGAATCTATCTTAATGAAAACCCTAAACACATGGGCTAATGGGCTTTTTCTTATGGCACTAATTGAGCTTTTTAATGTGTGTTCTAATATGGTAAACATGGTCATGGTGGCCGAGGTGGTTGTTCGTAAAGTCGCTAGAGAATCATTTTCTTGAGCTCCTAACTTTCTTTTTTTCTAGATTCTACTTCATATATTTCTCTACTTTCAAAAACTATATGATCCCATATCATATTATGTAACTATATTTATGCAATTAGATTGAAAGCATTTTATCATCCTCAAAAAACAAAAGAAAAACAAAGAAGAAGACGATAAGGTCTTACTTGACAGTTTTACAATGAGGTTTGGACTAGGAACAATATTAGAGTTAAGAGTTGTGTTGGAATGAGAAAAGTCGAAAACGAACTGTCAGTAAAATTATTTTTAAGACAAGAGAAAATAAAGCTAAAGCCCAGTATATGTTAAAAGCCCATTATATTGTTAGGCCCAAGAGATAGCAATAAAGAGATCAAATCTGAAATTAGATGAGGAGATCGATGAGAAGAGAGTAAACCCTAGGAGGCAGCAGCAGACACACACAGGAGAACAGAGCAAACAGCCAAAGATGGTACTTTTCGATCTCTCTCTCTCTTTGTTTTTGTAAGAAAGATTCAGTATTGATGATCTTCATTATTGTTGTGTTGTGTTGTGTTGTAGACTTTCAAGCGTAGGAACGGTGGAAGGAACAAGCACAACAGAGGTCACGTCAACCCAATCCGATGCTCCAACTGTGGCAAATGTTGTCCCAAGGTACTCTCTTCCACCACCTTTTGCTTTTCAATCTCCATTAATTAAAGAAGCATTCCTATGTAGATTTTGATTTGATATTGTGTTGGTGAATGTAACATTGGATTAGGACAAGGCCATTAAGAGGTTCATTGTGAGGAACATTGTGGAGCAGGCTGCTATCAGAGATGTTCAGGAAGCCAGTGTCTACGATGGTATCCTAATCCTTTTCATTACATTTCCCTGTAAAGTTTTGATTTTTATGGATTGCATTGTCCTGAGATTTGCAACTCTTGATTGAATATGTCTTGTAGGATACACTTTACCTAAGCTGTATGCAAAGACTCAGTACTGTGTCTCTTGTGCTATCCACTCTCATGTTGTGAGAGTTCGATCCCGCACCAACCGTAGGGTTCGTACTCCTCCACCCCGTTTTGTCAGACGCAAGGTAAAATCCACTCTCTCTTTCTCTACTCAGTCATCCTTGATAGTTTTATGCTTCATTTCTCAATCTTTAGTTAAGCTTACTTCATTTGTGTTATGATCAGAAATGTGCAACTTGTCTCTGAATACAAAGATATAGTTTGAAGTAAATCTGGTTACTAGAGACTTGTATTGTACAATGTGTAGTTGCATCTTGCATTACCAAATTTTGTTGATGTGCCTCAAGATTATCTTAAGATTCCTGTTACCATTTGAACTATAATACTGTAGTTGTTTCAAAATAGTCTTCAGGAAGTTGACTTTTGAGGTGTATTAACAATACTGCTTTTCAGTGAGACTATTATGTTCTATCTATTTCTGTTTGAATGATTTGCTCTTATACTAACTGAATGGTTATTTCACATTTATGATCATCAGGATGATGCTCCCAAGCCTGGACAACCAGGACAGGCCCCTCGTCCAGCTGGTCCTGGAGCTGCAGCTGCACCCCGTGTCTGAAGCCTGCAGTCAGCGCTCTCTCTTGTTTTCTTATATGTTCTAGTTGTTGCGTTTTTGAGGATGTTTCTCTCTGGTTCAACTTATATCACTATGTGTGGATCGTGAATCCTGTCAAACTATTTCAGTAGTTGATTCAAAATTTGTTTTTGGCACCTCTATATCCCCAGTTTTTCAATCTGCTTCTTTTCTAGTTTAACTAGATGCTTGATGCTTAATGCTTAATGAATGCTTTTGTTTGCATTTCATTATCCTAAAAAAACTAGTGGATTGCTGAATTTGAGAATTGAGAATGTGTTTTCATTTTCAAAGCTAACTTCTTGTGACGTTTGTGGAAAGCTTGCTCTTCAGTACAGTACAGATTTGAGATTTTCACTCTTAAAAAAAAAAGTCGGGGTTAAATTAAATACCCTTCGTTGTGAGGCTAAAGCCTGCTTATAGACAGCTATGGGCCTATGCCGTCGATGTGCGGCCTGGACCTAACCCACTAAATTCTTATATTTTCGACTTTTTTTTTTGTTGTTGTTGTTGCCTTATTATACTTTCGACTATAGGAAATCTGAATAAAACTTCACATATTTTTGGATAAATTACATTGTATAAAATATGTTTCTAGGACATTTAGCTGCATATATTCTGAAAATCTTAGGTAATCACTATTTCAAAAAGGTAATTTGTCGTATCAATATCACTAGTATTCTGTCTAGCCTTTTGTGATAATAGGAAAAATATATAAAAGTTTTTTGGAAATCAATATTCAATATAAAGTTTACAACATACAGTAATTTAGTTTTAGTTACCAAAATTTTGAAAACTCTCAAGCAACTAACATACTGTTAACATTAGAAAATCTGGGCTACAAAGTTATAACTTTTGCTTTTATCTTTAACATTGGGCATTTTTATTTAAAATTAAAATTAACTTTGTAAGAAAGTCTTTTTGTGAAATCAAAGCAAACTTAGTGGGAGTTTTTGGTTTGAGATTTGAATAGAGGTTTAAAGATTTTAAATGTTATGTAGAATCTGTTGTTATTAGATCAAGATTATAGCCCTGATTGGTACAAGACTTTTAAGACTTAAAAAAAAATTAAAGTCTTAATAGTCATTTATTTGCCAATCATATTTTTTGACTTTTCTATTTTTAAAAGTTTTGTAAGTCACTTTTATTTTTTACTTCTTAGTTTTCACAGATTTTTTAAAACGTCAAACCAGGCTTTAAAAATAAATAAATATAAAACTTTATTTTTTCTCTCCCCATTATATTTTAAAGCTCTCCAAAAGTTTATATATAAATTTTACATAAATTATTTTTACACATTGATTATTCTTATTTTTCCTCATTTTTTAAAAATCCATTTCAATAATAATTATTTTTATTTTCATTATCATCATTAATATCATCATTTTAATATATTTTAATAATAAAAGTAACCGCTTCAGTTTTAAAGTGTTTGTTACCAATCAAATTTTAACAATTAAAGTTTCTACAGTCAAAGCATCTAGAGCCAAATTCTCTACAGCTAAAATTTGAAAGTTAAAGTCTTTACAGCCACAAGTAACAGCCGTTAGCAATCGGGACCTTTGTTAAAACTCTGTTAAAGTTTAGTGTTATTAGTATGTGATTTGTAAAAAGTCATTTAGAATCTTAACAAATCTGGTTTATTGGATTCAAACTTTTATAAAGTCATTAAAAGTTGTGTTATTCAATTAAAACAAAAAAATCTATGATTGTTAATGAGTTCAATTATTATGTTATTGGTTCATGATTTTAGACACTTTTTTTACAAAATAAAGTCACGGAAAGTATCACAAAAATACATGATGTTTGGAGGACTTTACAAGATTTTAGAAAACTAATTATCAAAACTCTCTAGCAATTTTTAACAATATTTCACTTTTAGGGGGTGGTATTAGTTTGAGATTTATGAAGAGTTCAACAAAATCATAAAAAATGAATAAGTGAAATATTTTTATGATACTTTCCATGACTTTATTTTGTAAAGAAAGTGTCTAAAATCATGAACCAATAACATAATAATTGAACTCATTAACAATCCTAGATTCTTTTGTTTTAATTGAATAACACAAAACTTTTAATGACTTTTATAAAATTCTGAATCCAATAACCCATATTTATTAAGATTTTAATTGACTTTTTATAAATCACAAACTAATAACACTAAACTTTAATAGAGTTTAACAAAATTTTGATCTAATAACAACATATTCTACATAACATTTAAAGTTTTTAAAACTCTATTCAAATCTTAAACCAATAACCCTCACTTAATGATTTTGTTAAACTCTTCAAAAATCTTAATAAATTAGAATCCAATACCACCATCTTAGAAAACTAGTTAACCAATTTTAAAGTTGGTTAGTTATTTTACGAATTGAAAAGGTTGAGAAAATATTTGATAAAATTACCGTGTGTAAGCTAAATATCATTTAGTCTTTTCCTATAATCGACTCGTACTTATAGGATTGAACTCAAGTAGAAATAATCATATTTGGTATTATCGGTTTGAGTTAGGGGATTTTGGAGAAAACATAAAAATCACAACAACAAAAAAAAAGTTAACTTTAACTCGACATTTTACTTATATAACATAAATTTTTGCAAGCACAAAATCTATGCAAATATAGAAAATTTAAAATTCAGTGTTTATTTTTCAGATAAAATAAACGTGTATATAAACTAAATTAACGGTTTTTAACTAACTAAAACATAAATATCGCAAATTTTTCTTTTCTTTAATTTTAACGTCGGACGTTACTCAACGTTGACATTTTTAGATTCTAAACTAACTAGTGATTATCTTTTTTTTTTCCCGGTAAAACTAGCATGTGTATAAAGTAAACTAACGGTTTTAACGTTTCTTCTGCTCGTAATTTTAAAAGTTTGCAAGTCTTAAAATTTCTTAACTTTTAGGAAACAAATACTGATGTTTAAACCAAAAAAAATATGTTGAATTTCATAACATTTTTTTAGCTTCTAAACTAACTAGTGATTATCTTTTTTTTTTTTTCCGGTAAAACTAGCGTGTGTATAAAGTAAACTAACGGTTTTTTAACGTTTTTCGCTCGTAATTTTAAAAATTTGCAAGTCTTAAAATTTCTTAACTTTTAGGAAACAAATACTGTTGTTTAAACCAAAAAATAAATGTTGGATCTCATAACATTTTTAGCTTCTAAACTAACTAGTGATTATACTTTTTTCCCTGGTAAAACTAGCGTGTGTATAAAGTAAACTAACGGTTTTTTAACGTTTCTTTCGTTCGTAATTTTAAAAATTTGCAAGTCTTAAAATTTCTTAACTTTTGAGGAAACAAATACTGATGTTTAAACCAAAAATAATGTGTTGGATCTCATAACATTTTTTAGCTTCTAAACTTCCTAGTGATTATACTTTTTTCCCCGGTAAAACTAGCGTGTGTATAAAGTAAACTAACGGTTTTTTAAACATTTACTTTCGCTTGTAATTTTAAAATTTTGTAAGTCTTAAAATTTATAAACTTTTGAGAAAACAATACCGATGTTTAAACCAAAAAAATATGTTGGATCTCATAACATTTTTTAGCTTCTAAACTAACAAGTGATTATCTTTTTTTTTCCGGTAAAACTAGTATGTATAAAATAAACTAACGGTTTTTAACGTTTCTTTCGCTCGTAAATTTTAAAAATTTGCAAGTCTTAAAATTTCTGAACTTTTAGGAAACAAATACTGATGTTTAAACCAAAAAAAATGTTGGATCTCATAATATTTTTTAAAAACAAATACATTAGACTTAAAAGAAAAGAAAAGTAATAATACTATATACTTAAGGCTGGAATAGGAATAATCCAAACACAAAATCTCTCATTATCCAATACTATTAAGAGTAGAGTATTCTTTACACTCGGTAGATATCGACTATTTTGTCGTCTCCTTTCTCATTAGCCTTTTTAGCTTTTTTTTTTTTTTTTGGCGTTATTTTTTCTTTCTTTCTTTTTGTCTTCATTCTTAGAACTTCAGAGGAAGACGACGACGACGGAGAAAAAAACGCAGAACCTTTTTTCTTTTCTTTCTCTGGCTGTAATTTTGTAGAGTCAATGTTTATTCAAATTAAAAATTGCAACTTTATTAATTTTTTGGGTCATTGTTATTAAATTTTTGTATGACTATAAAATGTCTATGAACCTTCCATAAATTTCATTGACTTTTCAATATTTTTCTCTGGTGATCGTTTCATTTTTTCATTCTCCTTCTCTTGTTTATACGCTGAAGCTCTCTCTTTTTCTTCGCCGGTCTTTTTCTCAGTGAGTCTCTCTCTTTTGTTTTTTCCTCTTTAAGCTGATCTAATTACACTGTTAAGCTAATCACCATTGGTTTTAATTTGAGATTTTCACTCGCTCTCACTGTTTCAATTTGGTTGATTACTTGTGAGTTTTTAATGAGTTGGTGAATTAAAAAGGCGACACCTTTTTTTTTGTTTACGCGTGAAATTTCACTTTTTGGGGTTTGGAATACAAATGCTTAGTGCTTTTACAATCATATAACCCTAGAATTGTTAACAAGTGTTGATCTTTTTTTTGTTCAGTTTTGGTTTCATCGTCTGAGTTTTTTTAATGTTGCAGAGGATGAGTTAAAAGGCCACTTGGGTGGGGTTTATCACGGATTTGTTCAGAGGAACCTCCTTTGACACTTGGACTTAAAGCATAGGTACTTTTCCGATACTTACAACTCTGAATATATATTAATTCGACATTTCACGAGGTTGACAAGGTTGTGTTTTTGTTTGTTCTATTTGAGTTGTAGAGAAGAAAAAACAAAGAAGAAGATGAAATTGAGATTTCGAAAGCTTTAGTTTTTGGTTTTGGTGCAATCATTGCCGTGGGAAGCTGAGTTAAAAGCGAGAGGATCAGAATCTTTTTATGTCAAATTCTTTTTGGGTATTTTTAAAGTTTCGATTTTTATTCTTTGGTTTGGGTGTGTTTGGCTTTCAGGAAGCTAAGACAGTAGGGGATACCTAACATTGGCATTTACTATTCCATTTATCATTGACTTGCTTTGTTTTTGATTTTCTTGTCATGCTTTAGCTAGAATGTAATTTACTCTCTAGATTTTTTCTTGAAGCATTTATTGGTGGAGTTGAGAAATCCAGTCTAAGATTTTGTTCTTTCTCTGATCTCTGGTGATTCAAATTGTGTGTGACCAGTCAGTTTCTACTTTGTCTTCATTCCTTTGCTTGGAGTTGTTGTCCTTTGAGGAGTGTTTTGATTTCAATGTTATTATAAAGCCATGATTTTTCTCATTTTTGTCTATGGTTTGTACTTTTGTAGATGTTTTGATCTGTCACTGTCATATAAGTAAGCTCGTTGGGGGGTGATTGGAGCTTTTTGTTCAAATGGCTGCTATTCAAGAGAGGTTTCCAGTCTCTTCTTCGTCTTCATCCTCGTCATCAGCATCTTCCCCATCCTCCCTTTCGCTATCAACAGTGCCTATAGATGGAGAATTGTGGATGATGGCTGAGGAAAGGGTTCAGGAGATACTATGTGTCATCCAACCAATCTATCTTTCAGACAGAAGTAGGAATGAGATCATTACTTATATCCAGAATCTTATCAAGGATCGTCTTGGAATTGAGGTAAGAACTTTGGTGCTCTAGTGGATATTTTGTTTGATGAGGTTTATATCAGTCCCCACTTCTTATGAATATTGTATCAGATGATGTCTAGTTGCGGTGTTGCATAAGAAGGTTTGACCCGTTTTATTTCGTTAAAGTGCTTAAGTTTTCTTGCTGTATGGTTAGATTTAGAGTCAGGACTATTAGTTTTCTTGCATATGGTTTATCTGGCTGTTTCTTCTTTTAACTTAAATCAAAATGTAGCTTTAATGCGGTATTGTATCTACCAGGTGTTTTTATTTGGTTCGGTGCCACTAAAAACCTATCTCCCAGATGGAGATATTGATATGACAGTCCTAACTACTCAAGATACGGAGGAGGACTTGGCTGAAGCATTGTGTAGTATGCTTAGAGCTGAAGGGGGAGCATCCGATTTTCAAGTAACTGGTGTTCAGTATATCCAAGCACAGGTTTGCTTGCTTCCTTCTTTGTTTTGACTTATGTGTTTCAAGAAAACTTTTTTTCATGCTTATGCCGCTCATTTGACATTTTCGATGGAAGGTCAAGGTCATCAAATTCAATATCAAGAACATTGCTGTGGATATCTCCTTTAATCAAATGGCGGGACTATGCGCTTTATGTTTTCTGGAGCAGGTATATAACCTAATAGATTCGGCTTATATTACTTCTTCCATCATCTTATCCTTAACTGATTTGGTAAAATCTTTGATTTTTGTTGCTTTGTTAGGTTGACCAAAATTTTGGAAGAGACCATCTGTTCAAACGTAGCATCATATTGATTAAGGCTTGGTGCTATTATGAAAGCCGTCTTCTTGGTGCCAACACTGGTTTGATCTCAACATATGCATTGGCAGTACTCGTCTTGTACATCATCAACAGTTCTTATTCATCATTGTCTGGCCCTTTAGCAGTAAGCATTTTAAAAAAAATCTGAGCTTATTTGAGAAATTGCTTCCAATATTAACAGGCTAAATCTATCATCTACAGGTACTGTTCAAGTTCTTGGATTACTATGCATCATTTGATTGGGAACATTACTGCATCACGGTCACTGGTCCGGTCCCGATATCATCTCTTCCAGATATTACGGGTAATGACGCTGAGATATTAGACAATTTCTCTTCTGTTTCCCTTAAATTTGAAGTAAAAATAAAATCATTTGTTGTTGTTGTGCCTTCAGGAACCGGAGATCATGAAGTAGTCCTAAATGAGAAGTTCTTCAGAGAATGCGTGGAGACATATTCGGTTCAAACTAAAGCTGTCGAAGCCAACAGGCAGATATTTCCTGTAAAACATTTCAACATACTGGATCCTCTGAAACACAGTAACAACCTTGGACGGAGCGTGTCACAAGGTACCCCATTGTCCAGAGATGTCTATTGCCACAAGACCAAAACGAAGCTCATGATTGGTCTCTCAAGTAATAGTTTTCTATCTTTTGTCCAATCTTGTTTAGGAAATGTCCCACGTCTAAGACATGCTTTTACTCTGGGAGTTCAAAGGCTAAGAGATATACTTTCAGTACCTGGAGAAACCATGGGTTGGAAACTGGAGAAGTTCTTCCGCAATACATTGGATAGGAACGGTAAGGGACAGAGACAAGACGTAGCAGAACCTCTCATCGCTTTTGGCACTGGAAGAACAGAATTATCTGATCTTAGAGGAGATTTTGAAGGATACTATAGAAGTCTTGTGTACGGGAAATGGTTTCACGGTGAGTATCAGTATAGCTGGATCCCTCAGGGTCAAGAAACGAGTTCTTGGGACGGTGTCAGTTGGTCTGTGACCGATCAAAAGAATGTTCTATATTGGACGAATCCGGATGGTTCAACGTCGATGCAGAACATGCAGAAATCAAGAGGAACGGGCACTTACATTCCTGAAATGGTACATTAACCGTTTACTCTTTAACTTGTATTCCTATTATAGAAAATAATTTGTTTCTAAATTGTATGATCCATCGGGGGGTTTTTTTTTTGCAGAGTCAACAATCTTACACTGATAGGTTCAGTATTACACCAAGCACAGTGAACGCAGCATATCAGACTCAACAATCTTACACTAATAGTTTCAGTAGCACAGTGAACTCAGCATCTCAGAGTCAACAATCTTACACTGGTAGTAGGTTCAGTAGCAGACCAAGCACAGTGAACTCAGCGTCTCAGAGTCAACAATCTTACACTGATGGGTTCAGTATTACACCAAGCACAGTGAACGCAGCATATCAGACTCAACAATTTTACACTAATAGTTTCAGTAGCACACCAAGCACAGTGAACTCAGCATCTCAGAGTCAACAATCTTACACTGGTAGTAGGTTCAGTAGCAGACCAAGCACAGTGAACTCAGCGTCTCAGAGTCAACAATCTTACACTGATGGGTTCAGTAGCAAACCAAGCACAGTGAACGCAGCATATCAGAGTCAACAATCTTACACTGATAAGTTCAGTATCCAACCAAGCACAGTGAACTCAGCATCTCAGACTCTACAATCTTACAATGGTAGGTTCAGTATTAAACCGAGCACAGTGAACTCAGCAGCTCAGACTCAACAATCTTACAATGGTAGGTTCAGTATCAAACCGAGCACAGTGAACTCAGCAGCTCAGACTCAACAATCTTACAATGGTGGGCTCAGTATCAAACCGAGTACAGTGAACTCAGCTTTCCAGACTCAACAATCTTACAATGGTAGGTTCAGTATCAAACCGAGCACAGTGAACTCAGCAGCTCAGACTCAACAATCTTACAATGGTGGGGTCAGTATCAAACCGAGCACAGTGAACTCAGCATCTCAGACTCAACAATCTTACAATGGTGGGGTCAGTATCAAACCGAGCACAGTGAACTCAGCTTCCCAGACTCAACAATCTTACAATGGTAGTTTCAGTAGCAAACCGAGCACAGTGAACTCAGCATCCCAGACTCAACTGTCCAAACAGAATCCTTGAATTGGTCTCTTAGGCTAATACCGTTTTCATCATAACTTCACATACCCACCAACAGCAAACAATGACAAAGAGTTTTTTTTTTTAGTTTTTTTTTTTTCTTTTTAATGGTGGTAAATGGAGGTTGAAGCATATGGATGTTTCATTTTAGGACTCATTAGGAATGTAATTCTGTTGACCCATAATTCATTGAGAGGTCTCTCTTAATTCGTTGAACAGAAAAACAAAGAGTCTGATATTAGCTCTTTGCATATTCTTGATGATCATTATTGTACTTTTGGTCAATTAGAGTAAAATCGAAAATCCTAAAAAAAAACATGAGATTTATTACATTGCCATGACGCTGTCTCGGAAGCAGCTTTAGTTTGATGACTGATACATACTGATAGAGAAGTCGTTGTTGTTGTTGTTGTTACTTGTTAGTGGAGTTGAGGGCCCAACCTGAGATCTTTTTACGACACTTAAGTCTTATCCATATTGAGATATCCTATGTATATGAATATGACGATATACTTCCAAAGCATTACGTCACCTCTCTCACATATAGTATATCCTAAAGATTTGAATTTATGAAGACTTTTAAAGAGTTCAACAAAATTATTAAAAATGATTAAGTTAAAGATGGTTAAAGATTGCTAGATAATTTTTTTGATTAGTTTTCTAAAATCTTGTAAAGGTCTTCATATAGTTTTTATATTTTTGTGATATTTTCTATGATTTTATTTTGTAAAAAAAGTGTCTACAATCATGAACCAATAACATAATATTTGAACTCATTAACAATCATAGATTTTTTTGTTTTAATTGAATAATACAAGACTTTGAAAGACTTTACAAAAATCTGAATCTAATAACCTAAATTTGTTAAGATTTTAAATGACTTTTTACAAACTACAAACTAATAACACTAAACTTTAACAGAGTTTAACAAAATTTTGATCTAATAACAACATATTCTACATAACATTTAAAATCTTTAAAACTTTGTTCAAATCTCAAACCAACAACCTCCACTCATAGAGCGATTCTCTAGGCAAGATCTACCAATAAGTTATGTGCAATAATTAGGTTGATTAAAGAGATCTTAGCAAGATCAAATATAAATTTGTAAAATTATGATGACAATTTGGGTTAGTATCATATATATACACCAAGTTAGGAAATTATTATAGATAAGTGAGTCGGTGACACGTAGATTAATCTTCTTTGTTGAAACTATTTAAGTTGGTAATGGTTTTCACAATTGCTAATGGTTCTCACTTGTCTTTCTCTAGTTATATATTAGGATCGGATCCCAATGATACATACGTGTCTAGTTTTAACAATTAGTAACATGTTTATTAACTTGTATAATGCATTTCTAAGCGAGACATGATCATTACAAGATAAGCAAACGCAATTATTCACTTCTTACGTGCTAGAATGTTGTGTCGTTAATTATTATAAATACTTCTAATTATATACAAAGTATAGTTATTTATAATACACTTACGAGGTTCGAACCTCCATGCTTTTATTTTAAAAATAGGGGACAATTTTATAAAAGAGTTTTTCCTCTGTTCGACCTACCTCTTCAGTCGGCACTGACCAATGATAGCACGTGACTCCGATGTTTACGTTACTCTTTGATAACAGACGATAACATAAATTTAAATCAAACGTCTCGCACTGCTTGGTTTGGAGTTATAGTATTCCATCTCATTACGGTTACAAACCAAAATCAATTGTGTGCATCTATTGTAACTTTTTAAAGCGTGATAATGTCTGATTGATTGTGTCTTTAGTCCTCCTCTTTTGTAAAAGGAAACAAAGGAGGACTTAGGAGATAAATGAGAAAGAATCCAACGTCTCTAATGTCTTCCCCAACAATAAACTTTGTGGTCAATATGCATCTTTTGAAAAGTTCATTACTTAGATTTTGATTTTAATCACCAAATTTTAGAATTTTAATTAATTTTTCCTGCTATACGACTTGTCATAGAACAAAGCATGCAATGATGGATCATTACGATAAAAAAAAAATGATAACATAAAGAAATCAAAGAAAAGAAAAAAGTAAGAAGTTGCCATGTTATAAAATCCATCATGACCATTGTTTGCCAATTTCAACAAAGTTGGCCCTCCAAATTTAATAATGCAATGCTTCTTTTCTTATATAGTTGTTGATATATATATATATATATATGTGTGTATGATCTCTACTATATATACAACACTACAATCTCTTCTTGAGCCTAAGGAAAGAAAAAAATCTCTTGTTTTGATCACCTTTTAATTAAACCGATTGTTTTCTTAAAGATAGCTAGTAGAATGGAAGCAAGGAAGATTAAGTTACCATCTTTACTACTCTCGTTCTTACTTATCTCCGGAATCCCTTCGATTCTTGGGTTGAGTGTGAGTATGAGAGCCACTACTAGATCGGAGCCGGAGGCATTTCATGGCGGAGGCTTCTCGGAAGTGATGAAGATCAGGAAGTTGATGGTTACAAACTTGGAAGTTGATGATTCAAGTGACTATTATGATGAAGGATCATCATCACCATCACCACCAGTGCCTGATTATGATGATATCTATAGAAGGCAAGGTGATGTTCCAAGCCCCGGTATTGGCCACTAATATACATGTCATGCGAAAAAATTTACACACACAATAAATACACACTCTGTGTTATATATTTATACATTGTTTATATACCTTTTTTTTCCTAAGAGAGGTGGTCTCTATATTATATCTTCTTTTCGTTGTTTTTTCCTCAATTTTGATATTTTGATATTATTACATTCTGTCTTTTTTTGTTCAGAAAATTAATCGTTCCCTTTTTTTACTATTGAGTTGTCTCATCGTGTTGATGGGAGAGCTTCATATGTATGTAGATATATGCATTTGTCCGTTGTAAAAATGTTACATGTTATTAAGAACTAAAGAGTAATTTTCTTTTATAAACAAGAAAAAAAAGTAATCTAACCACAATAAAACAAGGTCCGTAATCAAAATATAAGATATATTTTTAGTGGGATATTTAACTAATACCTGAGAATCTTGTATGTTTTGTTTATATATTTTCATGTTTCCAAAAACATTAAGAAATAAAAATATGATAAAGAAAACACAAAAACATTCCGCCAGTTTGGTAACAAAAGGAACATTCTGTCGGTTATACAGTCTTCGACCATTCACCGATGCAAGACAGCAAGTTGTAATTATAAATTATAATTACAACGAAAACTATACAGATTTTGCCTTAATGTCCGTTAAAATAGCCTAAAAAGGTATTTATCGTGCACATGGGACAAGTTATTTTGTGGTCTAGATATGAACATACATATATATGCATTTTTTTTCATCGGCTAAAACTTCAAGAAAGTTCGGATTTGCGCCCTAACTTATCTTTCTAGATTCGGAATTAGCATACGTACGTAAGTTAATGAGTAAACACGCAATCCCATCTCCAACCAAGAACCACATTTAATTATCTCCAAAGAAAATTGTACTAACCATTACTAATCTATCATGCATCAATTGGCTATAGGTAAAGAAAGCCTAATAAGTGGTCCAACAATGGATTTGTGTAAGCTCAGTTTGTTTAAAACTTGATCGAAATTTATTTGTCCCCACTCTAAATGATAGTTCTATTTTAAGAATCAAGCGATCATTAATATATCCTGAAACCTGTTTTGTTTTTCTGGCAATCAAGAAAATAACTTGCGTAAAACATGCCGAACTTACTATTCACTAAAATAGACACCTAAAACAGTGTCCAAAGCAAAATCTTGATGACCAAAGAGACTCATATCAAGAGCACAAAAAAATATCGTTAACATTTTGACTGATACATACACCAAAAAAAGACACGCATTGAGCCCAAATCACGTATAGAATCTTTAAATCATATAAAATACATTTTTTGTGTGTTTACTTTGAAATATCAAATGTAAGTGTGATTTGTCTTTGTCGTCATGCAACGCATGCATATATATAGTATTAGTATTATTAATACATTATGTGATTTGATAACATGTCCCTTTTATACATGCATTGAATCCACTGACCAGTCTACTCGATGCTTTGAATTATACTACAATTTATAAAGATTATATTGTGAAGAGCAAGCTGAATCGATTTTTTTAGAATTTGATTCCGATTCGGTTTTATAATAATGTTAAAGTGGGGGAGAAAGATATAGCAAAATAATACTAATGTATAAAAAAGGTTGAAAATGAAGTTCCACGACACCTAAAAGAAGAGTGAAAGAGAAAGAAGCATAAAAGAAGGGAATAGACAAAAGAGCACCAATCAATCACTTCAAAATTTTTATTTATATTTTTGTAAAAAAATTATGATATAAAAAGTATTAAATTGTTGAAATCTTTTATTTTCAAACGTAAATATATAAGTATAATTTTTAAAAAGTCCAGATTTTTTTTTGCATTTATTATATGTCATCTATAGTAGTAGTTTGTCTTTTTTAATTAGGGGAAAAAATCTTGACATACATACATGGGTAATTTAATTATAAAGCCGAATGTAGAAATCTAAAGGTGATTTAATTATAAAAAGTAGAAAAAGGTAATTTAATTATTTAAAATATAAATACCAGTGACTATTTTTATAGAAACAAATATTTTTTTTTTTTTTGTTTTGTTACCACTTACCTTTTTTTTTTTTTAAAGCCGTTTATGTTTCTTGTTGCTGTTATATTAAAACCAAAAAAAAAAAACTGAAGAAGAAGAAAAAAACAGTTTCGTTATTTTGCTGTGGTGGCGATGACCAGATTGTGAGGCTGAGGTATTATTATGCTAACACAAAGCTCCATCAATGGCGCAAATTCAGTTGGTAAGTAAAAAGATTAAAGAAAAAAGAAGCTTTTTTTTTTTTTTTTTTTTTTTCTTTTGAAGATGTAACTGTCGGGGAGGAGCACTCACGTGTTTGTGTCTCTTCACCTGTAAAAAAAATATTCTCGCCACGTTTGCTCCCGAGAAAACGCGAAGACAATGGTAAAGACGGAGAACTAAAATATAATAAAGGTTGTGTTTTTTTTTCTTTGTGGCCTATGGGTTCTTCTTATCTTCTTCTTCTACTTCTTCGTCTATCTTTTAATTCAATGATAAGCAGATCATCTCTTTCGATTCACGTTACCCCCACTCTCACCCACCCAGAAATTTTTCACATTTATTGGGGAAATAAATTAAAAAACACATATAGTTTGCCTTGTGTGACATTTATGTATATGTGTATGGGCAACAATTTAAAAAAAAAAAAAAAAAACAAAGAAAAGCTAATAATTGAGAATTGAGAAATCTCCCATTTATGGCTTAAAAAAGCTCAACACTTTTGCAAGTCAATTCATTTTCTTCCCTATTTTGAAAAAATCTTATCTTTCTTTTCACAAACAAATCCTGGTGGGTACTCTCTCTACTTCTAGGGTTCTTGAGTTCTTCTTTTATTTGATCTGGGTTTTTATCTTATATCTATATAATGGCGTGAATGAATGAATGGCATGTGCGTGAATGTGGCCTACTCTTTGTTTTCTTCTTTCTCTGCTTAATTTGGGAAACAATGTTGAGTTGTCTTATTTATTGTTTCACTGTTTTCGTCATGACTTTTCATTTCCTTCTGCCTAATTTTTTTACCCAATTTCTCTCTTTTTTTAGCTTGAGTTTAGCTTGAGTTAAAACCATGGATCTCAATCTCGGCAAATGCTGTGGTTCTCGTTCTGCTAAGGTTTGTTTGTTCTTCTTCTTTCTAATCTTATTAGATTTGTTCAATTTTGGAGCTTTTTTGAGATTTGAATTGATATGTGTGTTGTTGTTACCAATTATTGCAGAAGGAATCATGGAGGTCGGTTTTGCTTCTTGCTTATCAGAGTCTTGGTGTTGTCTATGGTGACTTGAGTATCTCTCCTCTTTATGTCTTTAAGAGCACTTTTGCTGAAGACATTCAACATTCTGAGACTAATGAAGAGATCTACGGTGTTATGTCTTTTGTTTTCTGGACTCTTACTTTGGTTCCTTTGCTTAAGTATGTTTTCATTGTCCTCCGCGCTGATGATAACGGAGAAGGTGATTAGTGGGAAAATATGATACTCTCTTATAACTCAGACCAGAATGGGATGAAAATTGAAAACTTGTTGGCTTATTTTGTTTGCAACTTTCTCAGGTGGAACTTTTGCTTTGTACTCATTGATCTGCCGTCATGTCAAAGTTAGCCTCCTCCCTAACCGACAAGTTTCTGATGAGGCACTGTCCACTTATAAGCTTGAACATCCACCGGAGAAGAACCATGACTCGTGTGTGAAAAGATATCTGGAGAAGCACAAGTGGTTACACACTGCTTTGCTGCTTCTTGTTCTTCTTGGTACTTGTATGGTTATTGGAGATGGACTTCTCACTCCAGCTATCTCCGGTATGTTTGCTTTTCTGTGTGTAGATGATATCTTAGTGTTTAACTGCTGGTCTAAAGAGTTTTCTAATCTTCTCTTCTTGTTGTGTGTAGTTTTCTCTGCAGTGTCAGGTCTTGAGCTGAATATGTCTAAAGAACACCACCAATGTAAGTACACAAAGAAGACTGGTTCGTTTTATGTTAGTTTTCTCTGCTTGAGTTCTGATTAAATGATGGCTTCCCTTTGTTGATCAAAACGTGCAGATGCTGTGATTCCTATAACCTGCTTCATATTAGTCTGCCTTTTCTCGCTACAGCATTTTGGGACACATCGTGTTGGGTTTGTTTTCGCGCCTATTGTCCTGACTTGGTTGCTCTGCATAAGCGGTATTGGCTTGTACAATATAATACAGTGGAATCCTCATATATACAAAGCTCTTTCTCCTACATACATGTTCATGTTCTTGAGAAAGACGAGAGTAAGTGGATGGATGTCTCTAGGTGGAATATTGCTGTGCATAACTGGTGAGTTATAAGGAATCTACATTGTTAATGTCACCATAAGGATGTCAGTAATCTAACTCTTTACTCTTTGTTTTAGGTGCTGAGGCCATGTTTGCTGATCTTGGTCACTTCAATTACGCAGCAATTCAGGCATGTTTATACTTAACTGGCATGCTTTACTTATTGTTTTGTCCCCACGGATTGTAACAATTCTTTGTTTTATTTCATGTAGATTGCATTTACCTTCCTCGTTTATCCGGCTCTTATATTAGCATACATGGGGCAAGCTGCTTACTTATCCAGGCATCACCATTCTGCTCATGCAATTGGCTTTTACGTCTCTGTGCCAAGTCAGTAGTGTTCCTTACTTGAAAGAACTTGAAACTTTATCTGGTGTTGACCATTGGAAACGTAATCTGAACTTTTTGTTTATTTCAATTCTTGGTTTTGAACAGAATGTTTGCACTGGCCTGTGCTTGCGGTAGCGATTCTTGCTTCTGTTGTGGGAAGCCAAGCGATCATCAGCGGGACTTTCTCAATTATAAACCAAAGCCAGTCTCTTGGATGCTTCCCTCGAGTCAAAGTTATTCACACCTCCGATAAGATTCATGGTCAGATTTACATACCGGAGATAAACTGGATGCTCATGATTCTCTGCATCGCTGTTACTATCGGTTTTAGAGATGTCAAACACCTTGGAAATGCATCAGGTATGAGATTCTTTCATCAGCTCAAGAATGTTGGATTCATTGACTTTGTGATTATATTTTTGTTCCTTTGTGGTTGGTTGCAGGTTTGGCTGTAATGGCGGTTATGCTAGTGACGACGTGTCTTACCTCATTGGTCATTGTTCTTTGCTGGCACAAACCTCCGATACTAGCCCTTGCGTTCCTTCTCTTTTTCGGATCAATAGAGCTTCTCTACTTCTCAGCCTCACTTACCAAATTCCGTGAAGGCGCTTGGCTTCCAATCCTCTTATCCTTATTTTTCATGATCATCATGTTCGTTTGGCATTACACCACCATCAAGAAATACGAGTTTGATCTCCAGAACAAAGTCTCGCTTGACTGGCTTCTTGCATTAGGTCCAAGCCTCGGAATCACCCGAGTTCCAGGTATCGGTTTAGTCTTCACGGATCTAACATCTGGAATCCCCGCCAATTTCTCCCGGTTTGTCACCAACCTCCCTGCTTTCCACCGTGTCCTCGTCTTTGTCTGTGTGAAATCCGTCCCAGTCCCATTCGTTCCACCTGCTGAGAGATACCTCGTAGGCCGAGTAGGTCCAGTTGACCACCGCTCTTACCGCTGCATCGTTCGGTACGGATACCGAGACGTCCATCAAGACGTGGACTCATTCGAAACAGAGCTGGTAAGCAAGCTTGCAGATTTCATCCGTTACGACTGGCACAAAAGAACACAACAGCAAGATGACGACACCGCTCGGTCAGTCCAGTCCAACGAATCCTCAAGCGAGTCAAGACTAGCAGTTATCGGCACCGTGGCTTACGAGATAGAAGACAACCTCCAACCAGAGAGCGTCTCGATAGGATTCTCAACAGTGGAAAGCATGGAAGACGTAATAGAAATGGCCGAAGCAGTGCCAACCACCACCATAAGAAGGGTGAGATTTGCTTTACCAGATGACAGTTACGAGGATGAAGGATCATCAGCGTCTGCAGATGCAGATGCAGAGCTGAGAAGTGAGCTGAGGGATCTGTTGGCGGCGCAAGAAGCTGGAACAGCGTTTATATTGGGACACTCACATGTGAAAGCGAAACAAGGGTCGTCTGTGATGAAGAGATTAGCGGTTAATTTCGGTTATAATTTCTTGAGCAGGAACTGTAGAGGACCTGACGTGGCGCTTAAGGTCCCGCCCGTTTCTCTTTTAGAAGTTGGCATGGTTTATGTTGTCTGAACTACTTTACAAAAATACATATATTAAAAAAAAACCTAATCCCTCTGTTGTAAATTCGTCATGTTAGCTTCTTTCTTTTGGATCTATCTCTGTGTTTGTCAAATCTAAAGACCAAGATGGTCAAATTTATCAGTATTAGGGTATTATACATTATCCATTGTCTCTCTTATCTTATCAATAAGCTCCTCACCAACACAACAGCACCACAAAACGACAGCGTATTCAGAGAGGAAGGGGTTACAAAACGGTGCGTAAGGGGGGTTGGAGAATGGGCATGGATCATGGCGGGAAAAACCTAACAGATATGGCGGGAAAGGCCCAACTAGTAGTAATAGACTTGGCATTGCCGCTCACTCTGAGCAAAAAAAGACTCGATTTTTCTTGTGTAATCGACTCAGAGAGATATGGGAGGACCAGCGTACGATTGTTTGACGAACCCTCTAGGAGCTGTACGATTCTCCTTCGCAAATGCTCTGTCCTCCGGCTACGATCCGGCTTCGTCTGTCGGAAAAGATTGGGGCGTCGTCGATCTGTTTCTTCCCTACTTCTCTGATGAATCTGCTCTCTCCCAGGTTCCTCTTTTCTCTTAAATCTCACTCTGTTTCCGAATTCACTTCTTTTATTTGCTTTTTGGGTTTAGGGCAAAATTGGGTTTTGATTCATTACTTCCCAATTTGTGTTCAGCATAGAAAGGTTGATTTTTTTCATATAATTTGGTACTGTTTCTGACTAAATCAGCTTCCTTTAGGTTATATTAGTCTATCCACAGATTGAGATTGGTGACTTTGGGGGTTTAATAGGATCTGTTCTGAGATATTTTTGGGTCTATTGTAGGTTCCAATACTTGATTCTGCAAGTATCAAGTGGTTGCAGCCCAATACACTTGTTCGGTTTCGTGGAATGATACAGGACATGCTTGGAAATGAATTCTATGCTGGTGCTTGCAAGGTATGAATTTTTTATTCACTTTGCTTTTTATGGTTTCTACTAAAGAGGCGTTGAATCTTTATATGTCAATAACTGTTTTTTTTTTATATATGGTGTTAAGGATGGTTCAACATGGAGAACAAATAAGTTCAGTGATGTCTCACAGTTTCCTGAGGGTTCTCCCACCGATATGCAAGTTTGGGAGCGTCGGTTACTCTACTGTGTTCCTGTATGTTATCTCTAATGCTGGATCTTTGTTTTTGTTGTTGTTGTTGGGCTTTCATAGATGTTTAAACATAATAACACTTGGTTGATGGCAATGTTTAGGTCCCAGGACAAAACCAATGGACTGAATGTTCATCTCAAGAGCTGAGGAACCGGTTTTTGGATCTAACTGGCCAAAACAGGGAAAAGCGTGTGAGAGTGGATGAAGAAATGACTGATTCCATGGAGTCCAATGTAAGTAACTTATTTTCTTATGCTGGCTTTGATTTATGATACTGTTTTATGTTAGTATTATCTGCTGGAATTTATGATGAATATCTTATGTATGCCATCATAAACTTTGCAGACTTTAGAAGCTGGGGTTAATGGCTCTCCTTTCAAGAAAATGGTAAGGACGTAGTCTCTCAAGTCTTTACTCAAATGTATCTATGATTAGGAAACATTTCCTTACCGTGTTACCGGCAAGAATCGTGAGACATTGACAGTTTGTCTGATGAAATATTTCTGATAATATCGGCTTTTATGCATATCAGAAAGTGGGGGAAGCTACACCATCAACTTCAGAATCTCAAAGTTCTGGTCTTCCGCCAGCTACAAGTACAGACTCTCTACCTTGTCTTGTGAAGGTAATTATATGGCTGTTTTCATTATTTTGTCTGTTATCATGTATACACCTAAGCTGCAAAGATTAGTTGTTGACAAAATTCTTATGCGGCAACACAGATGTATGATTCTCCAGAGTCGGAACTGAAGCTAAATGATGTGGTTGAATTTCTTGGAGTGTTGACCTTCGATCCAAATGTTATGATGGATACGGATTCACTTGATGAAATCTCTGATGACCTTTCTGAAGCTGAATCTGTTCAGATGCCCTCTCGAAAGGTTCCACGCCTCCATTGTCTTATCCACAGGAAGCTTGAAACACAACATTTTCTGCATGGTTCTTCGTTATTTACAGAGGCAAGTACCTATTGACTCAGCTCTCATACCTATTCTTGTCCTGGCATTTGTTTTTTTAATCTCATGTTACTTATTCTATTTGGCAGCCCAAATCTCCCCAAGTATTCAAAGAGATAAGAGAGAGTTTGATGAAGTACCTTACTGGTCTACTCGGGAATGATCACATTGCCGCACAGTTCCTGTTACTGCATCTTTTGTCGAAGGTAATAATTTAGATTAACATGGATCACTTGTTTTTTCTTCTCACCTTACTCTGGCTGATCCCTTTTAGTATTGTACACTCACATGGTTTCCTCCTTTACAGGTGCATGGAAGAGTCGATAACGTTGCTGTTGGGAAGCTTTCACTCAATCTTATACACCTTAATAAAGAAAGCATGTCTATCTTTGGTACCCAGCTCAGTAATGCCCTCAAAAACCTCCTACCATTCACACAATCTATACCACTTACTATTGAGTATCTGAACACTGCCTCCTTCGGTCCCAAGAAAGACTATGGAATCAACAGGTAAGAATCCATCTCTACGATCTTAATAAGTGGTTTGAATCATTCTTATCCGTGATACCTTCAAGTATACTGTTTTTATGACTCAGATTGATGCCTGGAGTTCTACAAATTGCTGATGGTACGCACTTGATATTGGACGAAACAGAGTTGCAACCAGGCACCTTGAACTCTGTTGGAGTTGAGAATGCAAATCTGCTTAAAAACCTCTTGGAATGTCAGAAGGTAAAGCAATGATGTTCTTATTCAGTTTAATCATATTCAAATATGAACATGGAGTCTGCTGCTATTTTCAGGTGGAGTATGATTTCCAATATTATAAAATGGAAATGGCCACTGATGTTCAAATGCTCATCTTCTCTGAGGGAAAGTCGAACATAATGCCTGCCGATTTGGTTCTACCTTTTCAACCTGCCCAAGTGAACTCATTGGAAGTCATCACACCAGAAACAGCAGACGCTTGGAGGTGCTACTTAGCTACTTGCAAATCGTTATCTCACTCTATTGGGCAAGAGTTACAACAGGTATTTATATATCAATGGTCTTAATGTTAGAACCTGGTGTTTCTATAGATTCCATTGTTTTCAGACTTTTGTCTGAAGTTCAATTATCTTCTGCAAAATATCATTGCAGGTGGTGGAGAATGATTTGGTTGCAGCAAGACAAACAGATCGTAGTTTAGGCAGCCAAGACTTGAGCAGGTACTGAAGTTTCCTTAGGATTTATTCTCAACTCATCAATATTATAAATTTATACACAACTTTTAATTTGTTTATTTGGTTGTGCAGGTTGTTGACAATGGCTCGCATGATGTCTGTGAGTTATGGTGAGACTACTCTCTCACTAGAGCACTGGCAAATGGTGTTGGAACTAGAAAGACTTAGGAAGGAGAGGCTCAAGTAAAACCGCCGAAACTGAGAAGATAGATAATGGTTTCGAGATTGTTTGGATTATGTAATCTTCACTAAGTTATATGATTAAGAAGAACGATCGTTTCCTATCTATTTATTTGAGAGGTTCATGTTTTGAGCTTTTAATTTATTTGGAAAATGTTTAAAATAAAAATATTAGGGTCTAATTTTGAAAGGTAGACGAAGCTCACTCGAACTCAATTTTCTTATTACCATACAATTAACGGATTTGAACTTTAATATTACCAAAATTGGAACATGAAGTATTGAATTAAGCACATGCACACTATCACATCTCTACTTATAGTGAAAAGTAGTACCAGAGAGAAAAAACTAAGGAATGAACGTTTTCGTGCAAAGCAAGAAAATAAACAAACTTAAGCAATTATCCTAATTGAAGAAGATTCTTAAATAAGATAAGATCCTTTCTTCTCCTACATATGTAAAACTGAAATTACCAGATGGAACATGGAAGTCTTGGTGTAGAATCAATCTCATAATCTTATTACAGAAAACTTTGCTTTCGATGGAAGTCATCTCACTTCTCTCACGACTCTCGTTTGTTTGAATTGAAAGAACGAAGACGCACACGATTTAACGAGTTCCCAAGGTCAAATCGATCCTTGGTACATCTCGGCTAGGCTTTGCCATAGCAATATCCACTATTAAGTTTTTTTTTTTTTTTTTTTTCTGGAGTTTACACAAGAAGAAGAAGACCTAAGATCAGGTCAAAAGAGCTCATCTGGAAGCAACGAGCTAGATATCTCCTTGTCCTCTTCTGTGGGTGGCAATTCAAGTCTTCTTGTAATGAAAGGATGGTTCAAGAGGTCAGCAGCGGTGGGCCTGCGTGGATGAATGTCACGGCACAGCCTCAAGAAATCTCTAGCCTCCGGAGAGATATCACGACCACGCAACTTCCACTCGTAAAATTCATCGAATGGTTCCGGGATAGGTATAGCTCCAAACATCTCATAAACCACACACCCTAAAGCATATATATCAAGGTCTGGATGGATGATCAGTTCGTTTGGCGCAAAAGACTCTGGTGGCAGGTACTTAGCCGCCGTACCAAAGGACATGGAATCATATTCGGAATCAGGCTCCTTGGATGAACCGAAACCAGCAAGCTTGAGATCCCACGGCTCTCCAGTTGTAGTGGAAGGGAAGACGAAAACGTTAGATGGCTTGAGGTTGCAGTGAACGTAACCATGGGAGTGTAGAGCCACGAGTCCTTCTAGGATCATACGAGCCGCGCGTTGCACCAAAGACTCAGGTATCGGCTTTGGGGAACCGTATATCAGTTCATTGAGATTACCTTGGGAGGCGTACTCCATATAGATCGTGTAGCATTCGTAGGGTTTGGTTTGTAAGTTCAGAGTGGTTGAGGCGTTGATGATGCGAGGATGACCACGGAAACGATGCATGATCCTAAGCTCCTTGTCGAGAATGTTTTTGAGATGCATAGGCGATGACTTCTTCGCCCAAAGTCGAGAGTTGGAGTCCTGCTCGAGAGAGACACGACCGAAGTAACCTCGGCCAAGAAAAGAGACGGTTGTTAAGGAAGACTCATCCACGATCCATTCATCATCTCTGCAAATTTGCTCCATCATCATCAAAGTTATAAAGCTTTTACGTATTCTAGACTCTTTAATTAGGGTTTAATCTGCTTGTATGTGTTTCTGATAGATCATTACTCTTTATCGATATCGATCTATTTATACAAGTTTCAGAAGGTCGGTGTGGTTGCTTCGTTTTTCTATTGGAACTAGGATCATGTTTTCCTTTTCCAATTACGAAATTATGTTAAACTATATCAAAAATAATGTTAATATTATCCAATGCTTAAATATATTGAAATAAATTATTTAGTTAAAAGTCGAGGAATAATTACTTTTATTTTTGTCAACAAGTTTCCTTTTTCATATCTCAAGTTTTTCTCTATTGTTTTAATCGATTTCGTAATAATTTATATCAATTGTTATTGATATAAATTAAAATGTCAAAATGTCGTAAAATATGTTAATTTAGTATATTTTCCTTTTTACCCCCTAAATCTTTTGTATTTGACAAAATCGTCTCTAAATAAACAAAACAATAAAAATAAACCCTATTATTGGTCTCTCTCGTCTCCCTCTGTTTCGTTCCATCGTCTTTGCTCCGCCTACCTTCCTCTGTTCTCTCTTCTTCTTCTTCTCCTATTTGTTCTAAAAACTCTTCCTTTGCTCGTAAAACCCAATTCAAAAATCCCAATATTTAGTTTCCAAGGTGACAATGGAAGAGCAGAGGACGATGACAAGAGATAGTATTTACAAAGCTGCCAGGAGTATAAAACGACGAGACAACAGTCTCTACAACGCTCTTCGATCTATCTACCAAGACTCCATCTTCGTCCGCGAGATCTCTCAGCTATGGCCTAAGCTCCCTCTTCTTGCTAACCTTCGTTGTGGTCTCTGGTACTCTCCCACATTCGACGCCACTTGCTACTTCAAATCCACCGATGGTCATACAAACAATCTCTCTTTCAACACTTCTCGTCTCAATCTCCATCTTCCTCTTCTCGCTGGTATCATCACTTTCATTGATCTTTCGAGAACTAGGCCTTTGTTTTTGTATCTAAAGCTTGTACCTTTATGCATTGTACTTGTGTTGTGTGATTCCCAATTGAAAAAAAGATTGAAACTTTTTTTGTTCATATGATCGATAGGAGAGAAA
This sequence comes from Camelina hispida, assembly GCA_023657505.1. Taxonomy (NCBI): domain Eukaryota; kingdom Viridiplantae; phylum Streptophyta; class Magnoliopsida; order Brassicales; family Brassicaceae; genus Camelina; species Camelina hispida. The sequence continues at coordinate 4,339,157 of CP094634.1, read as the reverse complement.
GGAGGATGTATCATTATTGATTCGACTCGAAAAGGAAAGAGATTTCCTGATAGCATGTCGAAAACAATACCTATATGGTCATGTGTCTTGAACCGTTCAATTTTTAATCATATGAAGAGATTATGTAACACTGTTGAAGTGAGTTACAATGTTCATTTTGTTCTGCATTAGTAGATTATGTATATATAACTCCTTTGTTATTGTATTTTACAATCTTGTTTTTGGAATAGGGATTGGATGGTGATAAGATAAGGGAGCTGTTAGATAAATGGGATTGTTCGTTACATTTACCACTTTGGGTTTCAAATACTGAGAAGGCTTCTATTGAGGCTAGATTGGATGAGTGGACAAGGGAGTTAGATGAGAGTGGAGCTGATATAGCTTCTTTAGTTTCATGTTTGAGAAAGCCTTTGCGTCCTCTTTGGGTTTCACAGAAAACTGTTGTGTGGTTGAATGAAGTACCTGATCATGATTCATGGGATTTCACACCTCTCATTCTTGTCTCAGCGTCTGTTTCTGGTGAAGTACAAAACAGAAACAATTCAGAGTTTAGTTGGAATTATATTCCAGGAGCTGGTGATGATGAAGAGAGTTGGGCTAGAGGTTTATCTCCAAATGTTTTTTGGACAAATGTTGATGATCTGATTCACTGGGGGCCTGATTTGTGTAACCAGAAAGTGGCAGAGATTGTTGAAAAAGATAGAGTGTATAGAGCGCAGAGAGGTCAGGAAGCTCCACAGGTTGTTGTTAAGTGCTCAAAATCTAATGGTGGAGTCGATCACGGTAAAAGTGGTGAAATCATGTCTCTTAGTACACCAAAACCTAAAGTTGGGATGATGATTGTTGATGAAGAAAACTTAGTATCTTGGTTGGCAACCACGAATCTTGCTGTTGGGGCATCACAAGTAGGTGAGTTTAGTTTCTTACTTCAAATGTCGTCTCTGTGACTCTGTCTTTGCATTATGCTTAATCGCTTCAGCTTCTCATCAATATCTTCTTCTTATCCTTGTTGCAGCTAATAAGGCGACATCTATTGACTGCATATTAAATTGTGATCAAAATCCCATCTCAGTCCCTTTATCACATCTTGAGGAACATTTGCATCTACCCATGAAGGTAGCTTTTAAGACAAATCAAACTCTTGCATGATACACAGTTGTTTCCTCGAACAAATGTTCATTCAAAGTGTATATGTTCTCCAGGGTTCAAAATATGATAGATTTTCCATATCAAGAAATCTCCGTGCCGCGGTTAATTTTGCTAAGCTCAAGATGAGTACAGGGAAGAAGCTCTTAGTTTGCTGTCAAGATGGTAAGTTGTATTTGTATTCAAGCATAATTTGTACCTTGTAACTTTTATGGTAGTCTACTAATCCATACTGTAACTATGATTGACAGGGGAAGATATCAGTGTATGTGTTTGTTTGGCCATCTTGATATCACTATTCAATGAAGAAGGTACTGCATTTACCTTTTTCGGGGTTTTGGTTCCGCAGTGTATGAAATGTATCATGATGCTGAGATATTTGAATCATTTTTGTAGGGGCCTTCGATGGTGGAACATGTTTTGAAGAGAAGAGTATAACAAAAATGGAAATGCGACGGATGCTTATATTTATATGCAAATACGCCGTGAATGCTCGGCCATCTAGAGGAAACCTTAGGCAAGTTTTTGGTTTTCTCTCGTCTCAGCTCGAAAATACAGACCAGTGAAGACAAAGTATACCTCAAAGTTGTAACTGTTAAACTTGCATTTTTACTAATGTTGTAGCAAATTTTTCACTGATTTGCAAAATGCTGCTAAAATATAATCCACATTAAATTCATTACATTTTTTTTCTTAGAACATTGTGTATAAATCAATTATAAGCATAATTCATTGAATTTTCTTGAATGGATTTGCATAGTTTACATTTTTAATAACTAAATATATAGATTGAACAACATTTATCTATCATTAAGCACACAAAATTAATTTACCAATATATTAATATAAATATATACTGATATATAGTCTTGATAAGACATCTGTTTGATTTATATAGCATAAATCAATAAATTTTCTTGATTACATTTGTTTAGTTTACATTTTACTAATCTAATCTAAATATATTGATTGGACAACCTTTATCTATCATTCAGTGAAAAAGTAATTTACTAAAATACTAGTTAAAGTTACAATGATATATACTCCTTCTGTCCCACCAAGATTGATGATTATAAGCTTTTACACATTTTAAGAAAACAATGATTAGAGTTTAAATATATTTTTTTCTTTGACTAAAGAAATATTATTAATTTTAAACCAATAACAATTTAAAATTTTAAATATTTTCAATGATTACTTCTTGAAGTTTACAAAACATCAATCTTTGTGGGACAAAAAAAATATCCCAAAACATCAATCTTTGTGGGACAGAGAGATTATAACACATTTGTATGCTTTATTTAATAAGATAACTCAAAAGTAACCAAAAATCTATAGAAAAAGAGTCTAAAATACATCAATTCATCTTGATTAGATTTGCTAGTTTTTTCATTTTTTAATAACTAAGTAATTTATATCATTAACCAGACAAAGTAGTTTACCAAAATATTATTAGATAACATACTAAATTTTACAGTATATATAATATTTATATGTTATGTATAATATATAATTAAAAAGAATAACCCAAAAAATCTAAAAACTAAGAGGTCTAACCAAAAAATAGTGAATACATTTTGCTAGACAAAAGAAGTCTTCATTAGGAACTGATTGTGTTCTTGGCAACTTGGTGTCGCTATGGAGCAGATTATCGGAGATCTAAACGAGTCTTCATTGGAGACTGTCTGTCTTCTTGGCAAATGTACCAACGGCTTTGTGTCTCTCAAGAAGGATTCGAACTTGGAGAAATCATACGTCAAAAAGACAAGTATTCTCAAAGAATCCAAGACTCTCGAGAAGGAACTCAGGATCATGCTTCGTTTCCACAACAATCCCTTCATCGTCCAAGCTTCAAGCGATCACCTTCACTATGTGACCCACACCAAAGTCATGAGTTTATGTTACATCTACATGGAGTATGCTTCCTTAGGTAATCTCGACAAGATGATCTCTGATGCCGGAGGGAGATTGCCTGAAGATAGTGTCAGACGTGCCACTCGTATGATCCTACAAGGACTGAAGGCTCTTCATTCTCAAGGTTACGTCCATTGCGACCTCAATCCGACCAATGTACTCGTCTTCCCTTCCAACACTCTTGGTGAGCCATGGGATGTCAAGCTTGCTGGTTTCCGTTTATCCAAAGAGCCGACTATGGACTCTAGCCTGTTTATTCCTGGAAGCCTCGAAGAGTACATGCCGCCTGAGGCCATTGAGTGGGACACGTTCGTTGGACCGGACCAACAGACCGGACCAGCCCGTGATATATGGTCTCTAGGGCGTTTGGTTCTTAAGATGTTTGGGGGTGTTCCAGTAGATGTGGGAGGTTCTTCTAACACATGGAGGCTGTACGAAGATATCTCTCCGGAGGCCACAGACTTTGTGAGTCGGTGCTTGGCGGGGCAGCCTTCCGATAGGGCCACCGTGGATGAGCTCTTGGATTATCCTTTTGCTGCTGAAAAACGTCCATTGTATCTTTCTTTCTTAAGGGTTCCTTCTATCATAAGGAAAATCACCAGGAAGAAATTGCATGGAGAACGTGAGGAACTGATACCAAAACCTCAAGGGTTAATCTGGTGAGAAGGAAAATGAAACTGATACACATGAGGCTCAGAACACTTCATTTCTCTCTAATCTCAGTTTCCTCTCTCACCCATAAGGCCATAACTCAAAACACTTCCAACAAACTTTGGAATCTTTAAACAAATATTGTAAAATTAACCTCGCAACTTGAAGCATATTGCAAAACAATAGAAAATTTTATATAATAATAACAAAGTCAGGAAAATGACTAAAAAGAGCACTTGGAGATTCACATGGCAATATCATCTGAAGCCAACATAAAAGAAAAACAAAAGTTTTTTGAAAATTGAAACTATAGGACTGCAGGCTTCAGACACGGGGTGCAGCTGCAGCTCCAGGACCAGCTGGACGAGGGGCCTGTCCTGGTTGTCCAGGCTTGGGAGCATCATCCTGATGATCATCAATGAGAAAAACCATTCAGTCACTAGAAGAGCAAATCATTCAAACAGAACTAGATAGAACATAATAGTCTCATTGAAAGCAGTATTGTCAATAGTCATCTTCCACAAGATTATTTTGAAACAACTACAGTATTATAGTTCAAATGGCAACAGGAATCTTAAGATAATCTTAACGCACATCTACAAAATTTGGTTATGCAAGATGCAACTACACATTGTACAATACAAGTCTTTAGTAATAACAAGATTTACTTCAAACTATCTTCGTATTCAGAGACAAGTTGCAACATTTCTGATCCTAACACGAATGAAGTAAGCTTAACCAAAGATTGAGAAATGAAGCTTAAAACTATCAAGGATCATTGAGTTGAGGAAAGAGAGGGAGAGTGATTACCTTGCGTCTGACAAAACGAGGTGGAGGAGTACGAACCCTACGGTTGGTGCGGGAACGAACTCTAACGACATGAGAGTGGATAGCACAAGAGACACAGTACTGAGTCTTTGCATACAGCTTAGGTAAGGTGTATCCTACAATACATAATTCAATCAAGAGTTACAAATCTCAGGACGATGCAATCCAAAAAAAATCAAAACTTTATAGGGAAATGTAATGAAAAGGATTAGGATACCATCGTAGACACTGGCTTCCTGAACATCTCTGATAGCAGCCTGCTCCACAATGTTCCTCACAATGAACCTCTTAATGGCCTTGTCCTAATCCAATGTTACATTCACCACCACAAGATCAAATCAAAATCTACATAGGAATGCTTCTTTAATTAATGGAGATTGAGAAGCAAAGGAGGTGAAAGAGAGTACCTTGGGGCAACATTTGCCACAGTTGGAGCATCTGATTGGGTTGACATGACCTCTGTTGTGCTTGTTCCTTCCACCGTTCCTACGCTTGAAAGTCTACAACACAACACAATAATGAAGATCATCAATACTGAATCTAAAAAGCAAATACAAAGAGAGAGATCGGAGAAGACGATGACTAGTACCATCTTTTGCCGTTTGCTCTGTTCTCTGTGTGTGTCTGCTGCTGCTGCCTTCTAGGGTTTACTCTCTCATCTCATCTAATTTCAGATTTGATTTTTATTGTTACTTCTTGGGCCTCAAAAATATAATGGGCCTTATACATATACTGGGCTTAGGCTTTATTTTCTGTTTCTTAAAAGCAATTTTACTGACAGTTCGTTTTCTCATTCCAAATTTTCAACACAACTCTAGCCCCAACCTCATTGTCAATTTGTCATCATGTCATGTAAATTCTATAGTCTTAAGACCTCTTCGTGTTATTTTTTTCTTTCTTGAAAAAAAAAATATTCCAACACAACACCCCAACGAAATATCTAAATTAGCTTCCTCTGTAAAGAAGTTACATACTTGTAAAAAATAAAATTCCAACAAAATCACACGTACCCTCAACAAAATAGAAGATGTCAATACTTAAATGGAAAGAGCAATATAAGAGTAGACTTGAATTTTGTATACACTAACTCTGAGTTTGAATTTTAATATAAGAGTAGCTTAACTGATCAGCACATACACACTGATGAAGCTATTAAAGAAAATAAAACTGACTTAATACATCTCGGCTAGGATTTGCCATAGCAATATTCACTATCAACTTTTTTCTAGAGTTAACACCAGAGGACGAATAGGATCATCAGGCCAAAAGAAGTTTCGACAGTCTTGGAATCAACGAGTTAGATATCTCCTTGTCTGCTTCTGTGATCGATCTTCTTGTAATGAAAGGATGGTTCAATAGCTCAGCTGCGGTGGGCCTGCGTGGATGAATGTCAAGGCACCGCCTCACGAAATCTTCTGCCTCCGGAGATATATCACGACCACGCAACTTCCACTCGTAAAATTCATCGAATGGTTCCGGGATAGGTATAGCTCCAAACATCTCATAAACAACACACCCTAGAGCATATATATCAAGATCCGGATGGATGATCAGTCCGTTTGGCCCAAAAGACTCTGGTGGCAGGTACTTAGCCGTACCAACGTACATGGAATCATACTCGGAGTCAGGCTCCTTGGATGAACCGAAACCAGCAAGCTTGAGATCCCACGGCTCTTCAGTTTTAGTGGAAGGGAAGACGAAAACGTTAGATGGCTTGAGGTCGCAGTGAACGTAACCATGGGAATGAAGAGCCACGAGTCCTTCTAGGATCATACGAGCCGCGCGTTGCACCAAAGACTCAGGTATCGGCTGTGATCTCCTACGGGAACCGTAGATCATCTCATTGAGATTACCATGGGAGGAGTACTCCATATAGATCGCGTAGCATTCGGAGGGTGTGGTTTGCAAGTGAAGAGTGTTTGAGGCATTGACGATGCGAGGATGATCGCGGAAACGATGCATGATCCTGAGCTCCTTGTCGAGAATGTTTTTGAGATGCATAGGCGATGTCTTCTTTGCCCAAAGTCGGCCAAGAATAGAGACGATTGTCAACGAAGACTCGTCCACGATCCAATCATCATCATCTCTGCAAATTTGCTCCATCATCAAAGTTATAAAGCTTTTGCGTATTCTATACTCTTTAATTAGGGTTTAATCTTGTATGTGTTTCTGATAGTCTGATAGATCATTACTCTGTATCGATATCGATCTATTTATACAAGTTTCAGAAGGTCGGTGTGGTTGGTTCGTTTTTCAAGTGGAACTAGGAAGTTTTCCTTTTTCCGATTACGAACTTAAGTTAAACTATACTTAATTAAAACTAATATTTAATATTATCCCATGCTTAAATATATATGGAAATAATCAAATAAATAATATCGATAAACTGATAAACATTCGAGAATTAACTTATATATTATCTTTTGGTTTTTCAATTGGATCACCAAATAGGCAAATACAAGTAAATATTTCCTTTTCTTTTTTTCTGTCATCTGAATGCTTTTTTTTTTTTTAATATCGCTAGTTATCTTTTTTTTTTCCTTATCATATCTAATAGAAAATCATTTAATATATTTGATTTTCCTTTTCCTTCTCATATCTTGAAATCAATCTCGAGACTCGCTGCCCTCATCGATTGGTTTGGTCACCAATTATGTATTTTTCTCCTTTGCTGTATTTTCTTAACTACAAAATCTAACAATATTACTACAAAAATTCATGCAAAAATCTATAGGTGTAATACAGGAAAAAATTCAGGTGCAAATTTTTTTTATTTATTACAAAATCTAACCATAACGAACAATCTCTCATAACATTACACAAATAGCAAATGCTTTGTTTGTGTGAAGGTTTAGTGATTAATTAGGTTTATTTTAGGCCGCTGATGGAGTCTTACTATCTTAGGCTTCTTGTAGCACCTTCTTTGCTTTGTTTACCCACAAGCTGAATAGATCGTCCGCGAACAAAACAAAATGCACCTTAAGAAGCAAAACAATACGAGATCCAAAAAAAAAGTGTCAGTCAATTAGCGGATTGAATTCATGGAAGTGTAACAATCTAGACAAAGAATTACTATCTTTACCTCTTTCAAGCCATTAGAGAACTGTTTGATTGTTGATATACCAATCTCAGCAGCTTCATCAAAGGGATATCTAATGAAAACCAAAACATAGAGAACATAAGGTTTCTCTCATTTCACGTTGCACAAACTTTCCAAGACTTGTCAAAAACTAATAGTAAAGAGTTAGTTGGATAGGTCTTGTAATCTCTGGCTGTGACAACTTTACCCGTAAATCCCACAAGATATGGCAGGAAACGCAATGTATTTGATGTTGTTTTCCTTTGCCACTCTCAGACTATTTCTGTAGCAAACAGAAAGATGAAACTATTTGCTCAGAGGAACTTTTATGTAAGATTCAGTAAAGTAAAAAAAAACAAGTGAAACTGTGATTCTTCTGCTTACTTGTAAGCATTTGTGAGGGATTCTTTAGGGTTGACATCTGAGTCATAGATCGGTCCAACAGTGTGAATCACACGAGATGCAGGCAAGTTAAAACCCCTGTTCCAATATCAGTCACGGAGTAACTCACGGAGAAGAATAAAACACCAATACATGAGAAGAATAAGAGAGTAACTCACGGAGTAATCCTTGCTTCTCCAGTTGGACAACGGACTCCAGGAAGAACTTCAGGAACCTCATAGCATGCTGCTCTGAGTTGTGGTCCAGCAGCTCTATGTATTGCTGTCACAAACATAATCAAGATTTTTGCATTCAGAATTCAGTTTATATACCAACACAAGTCACCAAAATAGCAATGGATCCTAAAGTAACTTACCTCCATCAGCACCACCACCACCTAACATACGCTGATTTGCTGGATTGACCTGAAGCAACAAAACTGTGATCAAATTGGAGAGACCTAATTGTGATCCAAGAACCTAACAACTAGTTTCTCTACCACTTTAATCGAATTCTACGAATCTATCTATTTGCCTACAACTACAAACCAAGCCCTAGAAATTTGGAAATTGATAGTGGAAAGTGAGAATTTACAATAGCATCGGAGGAGCCATCGACGGACCAGTTGGTGATATCTCCTTTAAGGATCTTGAGGAGGCTAGAATCAGACAAATTGAAAACTGCTCCTTCGTCTCCAGAAGCCATGGATGATGATGATGATGATGATGATACAGTTATCAAACGAGAAGTCCTCGTGGGGGAAGAGACCGTCAACGAAGAAGCCGCCGTGGGGAACGTATTGACGGCGAAGGAGGAGGTAGTGGTGGAGATCAGAGAAGCTCTTGATGAGGAGGTTAGGATCGAGCTCGTCGAGTGTAGTAGTAGTAATCTAGGGAGACTCAAGCTTCCCACTCCACAGGTCAACCATAGTCGTCTCATTTGAGAGTCCGTCGCCTACTGCTCTCTCAATCACGGGGTTTTGGCCCATTATACTAATAACGATTATAATGGGCCTATTCATGGCCCGTATCAGATCAGGAAGCTAATGAAAGACTTTATAAATTTCAACACACTTTTTTATTTTATCTCTCAAAGCTTTGTGTTCCCTTGTTATGTGACGAATACAAAAGTTTACTACGACATGAGACAATGGCCTATTTTTGCTGTGGCCTGTGTGTGCATAAAACACCTAAGCCATTTTGAAACAACAGTTGAGATTACTGAAGAATCGAGTTTTGGTTGTCTTCGAAGAGGAGGAGAAGTTGCGGTCTTGTGGTGGAGGTAACAAGTCATTTGCCTTGTTCAGCCACACCGTGTATGTCTCTTCGTTAAACATAACAAAATGTACCTGAGAAAATATTTTACGTTTGTCAGTACAGTAACACGGCGTTAAAACATTTACTAAACTGAGATAGCAAAGATAACTTACTTGTTGGGACTTAATTAGCATTTTTTTTGAAGCATATGATTAGTTGAAGTGAAAAATGTAGTAGTGGGAAGGAAAACAAGTTTACCTCTTTAAAATCTTGACCAAATTGCTTAACAGTGGAGATAGCTATAGAAGCAGCTTCATCCAAAGGATACCTAACAATCAGATGAAGACATAAACACATTTGAATTTGTTTTATCTCTCTAGATGGTTCACATACTGGGAGAAATCTTTGAAAACATATATACCAAGAACACAAAGATCAAGTATCTGAGTCTTCCTAAAATTTTTACCTGAAAATACCACAAGATATTGCAGTGAATGCAATGTACTGAATGTTATTGTCTTTGGCTACTATCAGACTGTTCCTGTTACCAAAAAAAGTATAGTCTATAGAAATAAATAACGTATAAGTGCAGTAAATGTGTTTATGAAATTTAAAACTTTACTACTCTACACATAAGTGTGTTCCTTGCTTACTTGTAAGCACTTTGTAGGAGTTTCTTAGGATTCTTATCGGCATTATAAATGGGTCCAACCGTGTGAATCACATGAGATGCTTGCATGTTGAAACCCCTACTCTCAAATCCAATAAGCAGAAACCAATCAACAAACTCAAACTTGGGAGAAAGATGTTATAACATTTTGCACATACTGTGAAGAAGACAAAAAAAAGTGAAACCCACGGTGTAATTCTTGCTTCCCCGATGGGACAACGGATCCCGGGGCTAACTTCTGGGACTTCATAACATGCTGCTCTCAACTGTGGTCCAGCAGCATCATGAATGGCTTTTATTAATGTACAGTATATTAGAAAAAATGAGTTCTTAATGATCTTTAACCTACCTTAAATCCTAACTCTGTATATAAACAGAGTATGTAACTCTGAATACTTAAGATACCATCCATATACAGTCATGAAAATTTTAATGATACTAAGTTATGATTATTTGAAAGGAAGTACCTCCATCAGCACCATTACCACCTAGCATACGCCCATTTGCTGGATTAACCTCAAACAATCAAAGTTTTTTTCATTCTCAAGTTCAAAGTTCAAAAATGTCAACATCTTTATACTATCGATCTAAAAGAGATAAAAAGAGAGAATAGACGACTGACAATAGCATCGGATGAGCGATCGACTGACCAATTTGTGATGTCGCCTTGAACAATCTTAAGAACGCAACTGTTAAACAACTTGAAAGCTACTTCTTTGCCATCAGATACCATTACTTAGATTGGCCAAAGCTTTCACTTCTCCGGAGACACTTTGTGAAAACAGAGAAGAATATACAACAATTCTTCTTCACGCGGTTATTGACCCGTTGACTTATTAATACTCCTTGTTTGGTTTATATAAATAAAAATCGTATTTAAATATTTCATTACTTTGGGCATAGCGATATTGGATTACACAGAAGAAGAAAAAAAAAAGGCCAATACGGCTAAATTCAATTAACATGTAAATTAAAAAAAAAAAAAAAAAAAAAAAAAAAAAAAAAGACCTTGCTTTTTGCTTTTTGTAGGCACGATGAAAATACAACCATTCAAGCAACAATTCGTAAATAAGAGTAAGAAAAAAAAAAGGCTAAGCTAAGCTAAGCTAAGCGGGTGCTTACGAGCCACACCTCAGCAATACGCAGCCACGTCAGCACCCAAAACAGAGAGATGTGTGTGTGGATGGATAATGGAAACTTATCATCAGAACTGACCACCTTGGTAGGTTTGTCCGAACTGCCAATTAGAAGGAGCCACGTCATTGCTAATGACGGTACGACCATCGCTAGTCATGACTTGGAACGAGAGGCTTTGGTCGTTCATGTAAGAATTGCTCTGCCAGTTCTGTCCCCAGTTTCTAGACATCGCTTGCCACGACTGTGTTTTTGAGCCTTTGATCGATACGGCGTGTACGTCTCCTGCTCCTCCTACGTTCGAGATTAGGACTAGGTTGAAGTATGAATGTCCGTTGATCGTAAACCTTATTCCTCCTTTCTTCATACACGGTACTCTACATATCGAACACAAACACCAACGTAATCCATTAGTTTAAACAGTAGACGACAAGCATCAATCGTAAATTAAACAGTACGGTTATATTAGTGTATTAAATTATCAGAAAATATGTTAATACCGCATTTAAGAGCAAATCATATATTTAATTAAGATAAGCTCATTAGCTAAGTCACAAACTTAAAATATTTGTTAGGTTTTAAGTTTTAACAATATTGTATATACTTCAAAAGTGTCTCTAATATTAAGTCCATTTATAGTTTCGGACTAGTAGATTTATAAGCTACAAGAAGAATAGTGAACGGACCTTCGGAAAGAGACAGGAACAATGCCGGCACGATACTGAGCGATCTGGAGGAAAGCTGGTTCGGCGAGGTCGAAATGCTGAAGAGGAGGATTGCACCAACCTCCATTATCGTTGGAGAGGCCAGGGTTAGGTGGGCAAAAGTTAGTGGCTGTGACGGTGATAGTAGACGAGAGACACCACCTCGGGTCATCGTTGCACTTCATCTCATAGCACGCGCCGCACGTGAGTCCGTTGTTGAATAGAGCCGTGCTTAAAGCCGCCGTGTTTGTCCCGTAACCTTGGCCATACAAATTTCCATAGCCACAAGCTCCGCCTGATTATTTGACCATGCCACGTACGTGTTAGCAAGCCATCCTCATGTATAAAGAGATAAAATTTACCTAACATACGCATTTAATTATGGTTACTTACCCATGGTGCCGGAAGCATCCCCACCACCGTAGAACGTAGCGTGACCACCTTGCCAACCTCCGTCGTCTCCATGAGTTCCTTGGAGTAAGAATGATAAGCTGAGTATGGATATGATTGGGATTATTGAGTATTTGGAGTTTGATGTGATAGACATTTTGTTTTTATATTTTTTTCGAAGGGGTTGGTTGGTTATTTCGGTTTTGATTTGGTGAGAATCGTGAGACTGATATGGAATCAAATGAAGGGTTTGAGTATATATAGGGGGTTCTCGAGTGTATAATTGTGCCAAGCGATAATACTATTTAAATGTTTACTATATTAAGCTCGTTGGTGTGACTCTTCTTTCACCTTTTTGGGTATTCATATATTTTATAATTCAAAGTGTCTGTGACCAATTTGCGAGAGAATTGTGCCTTTTATTTCTCGTTAAATCCCAATGTATTTCCATATTCATTCTTAGGTAATTTATCTAGTTTATTAAGTGATTGATAGTATATATCTAGTTTTCTTTTCTCCATCGAAATCGAGCATCAAATTTTGAAATAGCCAATTAAAATGGGGATGACTTGTGATTGTATGGATAACTAGAATCAAAGTCAACAATGTATGCCACCGTTTATCTTGAGTAGAGTAAGATTTTTTTTATATATATTTTTGTTGCGGCCAGATTTTGTGGACATCAAAATTAAACAGTTTAGGAAAATAACAGAGGAAAGAAAAATGTATGGATTGATGATATAATAAGATCAGTAGGGGACTTTGAAGGTTGTGGCCACATGCAAATGTTGCGGTTAGACCAACTGCGATTCCTAATCAAGAGGCCCCTACTTGCACATGCTTCAGTACGCAAAGTATTTATTAATTTGTCTCTTCTTGACGTTGGTCATAATTAAGATCATATATATCTCTTATTTGTTTGTGTTGAAGGTTTTCTTTTCATAAAATACTATTATTTGTGTTGAACTTCATAAACAAAGGACTTGTAATCAATGATATCAGTGTGTTCAAGGGATACCAACATACCGTATACAATTTGCTCTTTATAATTAACAACTTGTCAAGTAGTATCAGTTTAAGAACCTTTTCACGGTTCCTATTAGATATACTAGGATAATACCACCAATCAGTCAACCAAGTTTACCAGTTCTTGTCATAATTTCTGATGTTTTTGGTCGTACAAGAGTTTTGTTCAGTATAGATGGCGCCTTTGTTGTGTATGTTAAGTGGTTACATCAATGGCTTTTAAAGGATTGGTTGCTTACTTTCTGTTGCCCTGTATCTAGCTAGTCTTTATTATTAGGCTACATCTTGGGGTTTATGTCCTGATGTTTGGTTCCTTTAGTTTTCAATTGTGTTTTTGTGTTTACTTGGTTTGCGAGAATAATCTATATGATTTGTTATTCTTTCAATTTAGTATTTTTGAATTTTTGTGTTTCTCCCTAAAAATTATATTAACAAAAATGTTAAAAGCAAAAACAAAGTAGTTATTATAAGAAGAAAATATGTGTGTTTTAAAAAGGTATGTGAAATCTCAATCTCAATATAAAGTATTTTCATCAAGATTCCAAAATACTGAATCTAAAGAGAGAAAAAAAAAATCTCATAAAAGTAGTTGGAAGTCTCCAGAATCTAGAAGAAGTTGAAGATCCATGGTAGAAGCTATGCGCGCCTGAACCTCGGAAGTCGCAGTAGGTACAAAGTGACAATTACCTGAAGCACCTGAGAGAGTGAGACATGGTACATGTACTAAGAATATATGTACCGAGATGCTAACCAGAGTAGAACAAGAATGTTAATGGGAATACTTGAAGCATGTCTTCAACACTAATGATCAAATGTTCCACAAATGGTGGAGTTACTACGGACATCAAGTCCTGACTCCACATTGGACTCCTGCCTCGAGATCTTCTAGTAAATGCTGTCTGGTTCCCCAAACACAATCTGGCATAAAATTGAGGATCCATGTACCAATCTTTGGCTTACATAGTCTTGAATCTGATGGTGTGAAATCACTAGCGTAATTTGCAGATTTATGATGCACATGATACCCTTGTTTGTTATATTGGAGATGTAACATGATGTTTTGCATTTGTTGTTGTTTAGTAGGTTAGAGGTAGTACTCATTGTGGACACATAGCTATATTATGTTGGCAACATTTACAAACTTTTTCAACTATATTTAGCCGAAGTCAAAATTTAGCTGTTAATATAGAGATTTAAAATTGAGTATCTTTTTGCCACTGTCCCATTTACGTAATGACATCATCCATGGGAAGCCAAAATATCCACATAGTAGAATTTAGAATAAATTTTTATCAGCGGAAATCATTGTTCGTATTGTTTACGGATTTTATTTTTTAAAATAGTAAGCGAGAACAAGGCACACTCTCGAATTATAGTAAAATTTATATAAATTCATAATGTCGGAAGCAAAAAAATTTATTAATATAGAAATGTTTTAATTTATCGATAAATTATTAATTTATAGAGATATTTTTTTAATTTAGTAAGCTTTCAAAAAATAGATTTAAAAATTACAATTTTAATTACTATGAATAATATTTATTAGAATCATTTACAAAAAAAAAACAAAAATTATCATGTCCCGAAGAGAACATTAAAAGTTTTTGATACATAAAAAATTGTAAATAAATTCTAACAAAAATTAATGTGTATATATACATATATTTGATCATGTTATATAATTATTTATAATATTAACAGGACCATATATTCATAAAATATATAAATAAAAATATTACTCTATTATATTTTTGAATTATGTCTAAAATTACACCGGTTCAACGAAAAATATTAGTAATTTATAATAATTATTAATTGATAGAATATTAATTTATAAATGTTTTACTGTATAATCTAAAATATATATCACAGGACTTGAAACTAGTAGAAATGGATAATCAGATCAAAGCTTTAATCTTACGCATGATCGGGAGCTGACTATATATAAAGATATAAGATATAGAGGATAATTGTCATAAATACCACTAAATTAGGTTTTTGTTCCAAAAATACCACAATTTAGTTTTTTGCCCAAAAATACCACTTAAATATATTTTTTTCAAAAAATACCACATAATTGAACTAAAGTTCTAATACTAAAAACTAATTTCTAAATTTTAAATACTAAACCCTATCCCTAAAAACTATACCCTAAAACTAAATGTGTCAACCCAAACTAAAAGAAAAAAATTCTACATCTTTAAAAACCAATTTTTGTGTTTATGGTAATTTTGGAAAAATAAAATATGGTATTTTTGGGAAAAAAAAACTACAATGTGGTATTGTTGGAAAAAACCTTTTTAATGGTATTTAAAAGAATTTCTCTAAAATGGGGTATAACTAGGGGTGGGCAAAATATCCGAACCCGAAAATTTAACCCGAACCCGATTAAAAATACCCGATCCGAACCCGAATCCGAACTTTAAAAATATCCAATTGGATGATTTTCATAAATGAAATGGGTACCCGAACCCGAATGGGTATATCCGAACACCCAAACAAATACCCGAAACTATCCAAAGTTATATATATTTAACAATAGGTTGAGTTAATTTACAAGTTTTGCAAATAATTTTATAGTCACTATTACAACTTACTAGATAAATTAGTTTTCATTTTTAAATATGTCAATTTTCATATGTTAATTTAGATAGATTATATAGTTTTAATTTTGAATTTGATGTTGTAAGAAATCAAAAATTATCGGCTTATAAATTTGATATTTTGTTATTTAGAATTGTCCTTTTCTTTTAATGAATTCAATTTGATTTGATAACTTTGATTTATTTATTTATATATGATTATAATCATTTTTAATGAATTTGGATTGATTTAGGGATCTTTTACTTTGGTTTGGATTAAAAAATTACAAATCCGATCCGAACTCGAAATATAATTTGAGACTTTGGGTGAAACCCGAAAATACTTTAATCCGATGGGTGTTTACCCGAACCCGACCCGAAATATAAAAATATCCGAATGGGTCTTATGTTTCTAAACCCGAAATACCCGACCCGAAACCCGAAAGGGTACCCGAATACCCACCCCTAGGTATAACCAATAAACCAAATCAATAATCACTACAAAAAAAAATATGCTAAAAGACGACTTTACAGAGATAACAGCAACTACTCTACTACTAGACGTACATATTATTTTTCATTTTTTATTTGTTAAAGCTTCATTAGAATATTTAGATTGATTTTTTTTGTTTTTTTTGGGTATAAATAGATTGATTTTGTTATTGCAAAACATGCCAATGATGAATTGATGGACAACTTGCAACTACTTCTTTCATACATCGTGCCCATTTTTTATTTGTATATTTCGTGTTATGCAAATACTTTATGTGGAGCTAGTTCCCTTTTTTATTTATCCAAGTCGTCGTCAGTCTGTTTTTGTTTTCATCGAATCATATATTATGACGACAATAATTTTTATGGCAACATCGGTTTAATGGTTGATGAGCTCTGAGCCTCTGAATTTCAAAAAAATAACACTCCGACGACTGCGTGTGAAATTCATGTAATTAACCAAATAAGTTATTTGGAATATTTTTAGTTTTTTTAAGGGTTTCATTAGGAATATTTGTGTGAATATTGTTATACTTAGCTCTACTTAATATTACCTGGATTGACTATATACAGACCACTAATACATTTTAAATAGTAGGCGGGTCAGGAGATGGCCCCTACCATGTTACAAGCACATGCAAAGACTTCTAACGTTTTGGCTCTCTCATGCAATATTCTGATACGTCAGTTTCTTGGTCCCTTTATACATCCTGCTAGTTAATTAGTTACTCTCATGTATGATACTATGATGTATCTCTCTCTATTCTTATGCGTCTATGCCTATAATGTCATCAACTAAAACGCAGCCATATATAGGTTACTCCGTGATTCCCTAAAATATAGAAATTGAATTTTGATTCTCGGCAGAAGTGCAGAACAAACAAGGATTTTTGTATGAAAACTACAGTACTATATATGTTTGGCAAATTTAGGATTATTTTAATAAAAAAATTTGAAGCACGATTTTTTTTCTTCTTTCCAATATACAACACGTAAATGTAAACATGAGTGATAATAATAACATACAACATCAATATCACAAAATTCAATGTTATTTAATTTACACTGGTTTTTGGAAAAAGGTAAATTAAACAAAGCAGAATTAGGTTAACTCAAACCCTTCTAAGAAGTTAAATTTTAATTAAAAAAAATTCATGTGTTAATATTTTACTAACTCATATGAATATTTTTGACTGACCGAAAATCACCATATACAACTTCACATAAATTTTGTTTTATGTGAAATAATCAAATTTGCAGGCAGATGTAGATGGTATATTCATAAATGTATATATTTATGATACAATTATAACAACTTACAAAAATCACTATGCTTTTAGGGATAAATATAAAAATTGTTTTTTCATCAAGAAGAAGATTATGATATAAATTACTATTAGATCTGACAGTGGGATTAGCTTTACTTTTGTAAACTACCGTCTTCTTTTGAGTAAGATTTTCTTGACAAAGGTGGTTCATGAGTTCGTCTATTTTATAATAGTTACAAGGTTGGTCGAAGTACTTTGTTACAGTAATTTTTTCAATACAATAAAATTTCGACCGCATTCAGTGCCAATGCAGACACTCATCTATTCTGAAGCTGGATAAGAGCAAGTATCAATTGAAGGAAAACATTGTTGAATTGTATCCACAAAAAGGTCACGTGAGTCTATCCAAAATGTAGCAAAAGAAAACTAAAGGGACCACGCTTTAAGTAACTATCACAAGGTTTTTGTCTACTTGTTGCCCCAAAACTGTTGGGACTGTCCATAATTACGTGCCTGAAGAATGGTCATTGTCCAAAGAGAACGTCATTCCAATCTAATAGCCGACACAAGATACATAAACTTCATCAAGTGTTCTAAAGTTTTTCTGAAGATAAGAGTTGAGAAATTCTCATGTGAGTATTTATTTTTGTTGTTTGGTAGATAGGGTACCTCTTAAGTGGCCTCAACATGGCTAGTTCGGTTCATGTAAGTTTGTGACTTGACATGGTTTAGTGAGTGGTTTAACACGTAATTCTGATTTAGTACCTAAGCTTAAGTCGGATTTATTATTATTTAAAATCTCCCTGAAAGATACTGGTTTATTATAGCAGTTAAATTCTAGTGCGGTTTAAGAAAAGTGAATTCAGACATTAGGGTTCTTATGAGAGTCCTGAGAAACTTATGCTTGAAGCAAAAGTAACAAAAACTTTGTACGTTTACTAATAGTTAAATTTACTGGAAACGAAAATAACACAAAGTGATGTAGGAGACCTGCAAAACCAAAACACTTTCTGATCGGGTTTAACCCAAAGCCAAATTCAAATCCAAATCCAGATTCAACCATCAATTACAAGGATGATTATAAAAGCAACTAGGGAAGTAATACAACATAAAGAAACAGTAAAAGGATCTGGTTATACTTAAGTAGCTCCCCCGGAAGAACAAGATGAATCAGGAAACAGAGAAATCAGACAAGTTAAAACACCTGTGGTCTCTAAAGTTGAAACCCCAAAACCCCCAAAAAGAAACCAGTTTTACAGGATAAAAAATGAATCAGACGGTCACGGAGATGTTACCTTTTTTAGCTAAAGATTTTCAAGGGAGAGCAAAAGAATAGGTTTATCGACAAAAGGGGATTCTGGAAAATGGAAAAGGCAGCCTCACATGGTGCTGCTGCTTTCACTGACGGTGTCAGACCTACCAAAGTTTGAGCCTCTGCCACAGCTGCTAATGTCAAGCCCCTGTAACCGGCCAAGAGGGTCTTCATGCATTGTTTCTGAATAGGAATGAGATTGAGCCGGGGCATTAGAAGTAGCGTGATGCATAAGCTGATGACCGGTGGGAGGGTTTTGGCGAGAGGATGTGTTCTGGTTTTGGTTGTTGTTTGGTTGGAAGAGATGAAACTGATGAGTCATCTGTTGCAGGTTTTGAGCATCGGTTTGTTGCTGATGATGTTGATAGTAGGATTGTTGTGGTTGGTGCTGATATTGCATGTGTGCCATTCCGAGGTTATAAGCATCAGCGGGCGAGACTTCTCCTGTTGCGAATTTCAGCCTCTCAACTTCCTTCTTCAGTTGATCGTTCAGTGCTGTGTATGGAAGAATCATCAATACATGACTTTCAAACCAAAACACAATCATATAAAAGAAGGGAAGGAGAGATTAATACATACCATCTCGCAACTTAGCTTGTTGTTCCATAACCTGTAAACGAAGCTTGAGCTCTGTATTCTCAGACGATAAACCAGTTGTGTCTCTCTGTACGAAACAAGTTATTAGGCTGTTAGATAAGAAACTGAATGCTATTTGCAGTAACTTCAAAATGTGCAAAGAAGAGAATGTTAGTGCAGAAGTTTGTGATAAAAAACCTGGAACAAAGACAATTGTGCTGAGAGGGTAGTAGCTTCAGTTTGCAAGGTCTGAACTTTCCTCTCGAGCTCCAAGATATATCGAGCCTTTCTCTCTTTCGAACGAGCAGCAGACTGTCGATTAGCAATTATCCTGCACATAGTGCACGAGACATGATTATAAGACAATTTGAGCATCAATTAATAGAGAATGCTGAATGTTTCTCCCCGCAGACATATTTGTTACAATAAGTCACAAAACCAGTCACGCAATTAAAAGTGACCACTAGAAAAGGTTCACTCCAAGATTACATGGATAACGTCCCTTAACCCCATTGAGACAGATCAGAACCTAAACAAACCTAATTCCCAAACTTTTCCCAAACCAAAACAACTTGAAACTATAACTTTCAATTCCAAATAGTTGACTACTAAAAGGAAATGTGAAAAAGGGATCATCTCAAAAAGTTTGAATGTTAAAGACTCAAAAAGTTCATCATTAGATAAGATCTCTAACCACATAGGAAGTTGAAAAACAAGCTTGGAACGACCAGGTCGTTAGTCTTCAAAACAAAGTTCATCATTAAGCTTCATTAAAATTATTCATCAAACAAAGTTTAACAAAGTTTAATCAAACAAAAGCTAGTCCAAAAGAATTTAGTTGAGGGGCCATCAAATCATCATGAAAGAGACGCATTCCCACAGAAATCAAACTTGGGATTTAAGCACCAAAAAAAGCATACTTATGGGTCCCTCATGGTCTCTCTTTCAACCAGAAAGACCTTAAAACCAAAAAAAGTAGCATAGTAGAACCTATAACTAAATTTTTCAGTTAAAATTCAGTTATCGTTGAGATTCGAGAAATCAGAGTCACACGTAATAAAAAAGATCTCCAAAAGAACACCTAAATGGCATCACATCAACATCAAAAGATACATATTCATCAAATTAAAGTTCATAAAGAAACCACCTTTTTCCCAGTTGAATTGTAAACAATAGCATAAAAAAAGGAACAAGCTTTCATCAAATCACGGGATTGTGGGAATAAAGATGAAACCTTTTAGCTCTCTTAGGGTCGACGACCCAAAGCTCGGCGAGTTTATCAGGAGCCATAGCTTTCTTGGCCTCAATTGATTCCAAAGTCGAAGACCCATCAACGGAGAGGCTGTGTCTGTGTCTAGGTCTCGAATTCCCAGCCTCTGCTCCTCCGTTTTCAGATGAAAACGGGTTATCGGACCTAGGAGCTGATGGACCAGCCGAATCTGAAGCGGATCCGGATCCGGATCCAAGTTTCTCAATGTCCATGTATGAGCAGAAGAGGTCATCTTCGGATCCGAGCTCGTCGAATCCTCCGAATGGTTCAGAGAGATCCAGATCTTCAGGGAGACGGAATTGTACCTCTGAATGTGCTCTCCGGTGGTACGGACCACGAAATGGAGCAGACGTTGGAGCTGAGGTTAGAGGAAGGCATTGTGGGAGATTGCTCTGGTTTGATTTTGGGTTTGAAGGATCCTCCATTCCTGGATCGTCGTCCTTCCTTGTCTCTCTCTCTCTCGCTGTGTTTCGCGCCCTTCTCTTCCTCTGTCTATCTGTCGGAATCGGACAGCGAAAGAGAGAGATTCAGATTTCACGTTTTGTGTCCGAAGGTGATGGCCTGAAGTAAAAAAAAAAAAAAAAAAAACACGGAACAGGCTCCAAACGGCGTCGTTTACGCACCACTTTTATATTTTAAACCCTTTCTTTATTCATAAGAGTTTCGTTTTATATGTAACTTTGAAGCTTTGTTTTGATCACCCGGTCCCAAAGTCATATCTTGTGTACATTACTAGATTTTACTTTTTTTTTTTGCATTTGATATAATTGAAATTTATATGTTTCTATGTATGTTAATATCATATGAGATTCTCCGTATTCAACAGTATTTATTTTTCGTTAAATATTTTTCTTTCCTAAAAGTTGTAACCGCACACAATCTCCCACAAAGACTAATTATCATTGATTCATTTCCATAATTAATTATTTTAAAGTTATCTGCAAATTTCTTTTGTCCGATTTCGTATTTGCATTGGAATTAAGATTCGTTTTTTGTTATTTTAGACATTAGACAAAATTGGCAAATAACCTACCTTCATGAAATAAGTCAATGGCCATAATATTCTTCTATTTCATGTGCAAAAAAAGTGAAAGACTATTTTTTAACCACGAGTTTGCTAATTCTACATATTAGAACATAATGACTTATCTATATAGTGTAAACTTTAGATAATTTTCTTTCAGTTTAGAGTTTAGTTTCTACTATTTGCTTAATATAATATGATTCACACTAAAATATTGTGTGTTTTACCTAAAGTTCCATAAAATATTACGTTCGTTTCCTTAAACATACTTATCCACAACTATTAATATATTCTCATGTCTATATATACACATTGCTATAAATCGTATAACTACTATTTTTTTATTAATACATTTTCATATTAATATATTTTTATGGCTATCTACGGATTTAAAACGGATTCAATCGATATACATCTTAATAGACTTCTAGATGCGGGAAATTATACTAGTTTTAGGAGTATAACAGTTAGAAAATGTACGGTAAAGAGTAAAATCAGAAATATATTTAAACTTTTACAATTTAATAAATCTTATAAATTAATCAAGTTTGCTAGTTCCTAGTCGAAATAGTGTAAAAAATACCAAAATTTAATAAGATAATATTTTTTTTGAAATTTCCATGTAAAATATGATTTAAATAATATCGTAAATTAATAATCATATAAATTTACACACATATATATATATATATTGATGTAATAATGTATGATTTAAAAATCTGTATTATCCTAAAACCCATATCTATAAAACAATTGTTATATTGTATTTTCAAACTACAATAATATAAATTACTCTATAACATACCATAAAAAGTAGCTAGATATGCATCATTTTCATTTTGATAGTTTTATAGGTTACTAAAATACGATGATTTATATTATTATTCATAAATTTATGTTTATGTATGTCATGTATATACGTTTATAGTATTTGTAATTTTATGTCAATAATGTTTTATAAATATAAAAAGTTCAATTTCAAAACAATAAAATTTATAACATTTGAAAGTCTAATTTAATTTAGCTAAAATTGTCTCAATTTATAATTAAAAAAAGTTAAACAATTCAAACATATATCTATAAAATAATTATTATTAATTTATACTATAACTTAATATTACCGTAAATTAATAAAATGTTATGGTCCGAACATTATTAATCTAGAGAGGGATTTTGCTTGTAGAAGCAAAAATTGCTAAATATGTAGTAGTTAGTAATAGCATGATGTAATTTAAAGATAAAAAATGAGCCCTACTTCTCTACTTTGGGGTGTGGGAATTGAAAGAATATAAAAGGGTCCAAGCTTGAGCGGCCGAAAAAAACGAGAAAGCTCGCTCCTTTATAACAAGAACCCAACACAAACACACACTCTCCTCCATTTGAATTCAAAATCCCTTTCTCTTCCTCAAAAGCTTTCTGCAAATCTCTCATCACCCTCACTCTCTCCCCAACCCTAAATATCATTTCTTTCTTCAAAATCTTTGCTTTGCTCTCTGGGTTCCTTTTTCCCCCAAATCCCCCTATTATTATTATTTTATGTGTACCCGTTTCGTCTTCGCTCGTGTGGGGACTCTATCATCTGCGTAATTTAGGGGAAAAAGAGAGATCTTTCTGGTGTGGAAATGGAGGAACAGAGAGTGGTTACCTCTGCGGTTCAATCGAATTCTGGGGTTTGTTTCTTCTTCTTCTTCTTCTCTCCCCCGATGACTTTTTGTTTTTTGCGATTTGTTAATTGGTGGGGTTTGTGTTCTTGGTATCTGGGTTTCTCTCAATTTTTCAGATTTCGGGTGAGAAGCGTAACGGAAATGGATTAGAAGAGAAAGATGAATTAGGTTCTAAACGTGTCAAAGTGCCAGATCTGGATTCTGGTAAATTCATGAGTTCGATTTCGAATTATTTGGATATATGATCTTATCACTTTGGATTGTTTGTTTTAAAAAAAGTTCCTTTTCTTTTTTGTTTTTATGCTTTATGGCTACAGATGCTAAAAAAATCAGTAATTTGCAGTCTGTTGGAAAAATTGGTACTACTAGTGTTCAGCTACCAAAAATTCTTACTAGTGGAAAGGTTTCAGGAGTATCTGAAATGCATGTAGCTCCTCATGCTGAAGGTTTAGGAAGAGTACTAGTTAGAGAAAAGGATAAAGATGTAAAACCTCCCGCTGTTGTTGAGACGAGAACATGCTTGCCTAAGGCTGCTAACTCAGTTTCTAAAGTTGATGGTAGATGCGTTGCTAGTACTGGGAAACAAGCTTTGCTTAAGAATAATCATACTGTGAAGGATGAGAGTAAATGCGAGTCAAGAGGAGGAGCACAAGTTGATGTTTCAAAGAATAGCTCCCTCTTGAAACCTAAGGAGACTTCTGATACCGTACGAGGAGCAGCTGAGACGTCGTCGCTTTCAGTTCCTGTTGGGGATAAAGCAAGTCCTTTTCAGATGTGTAGTAGTGCGGCCGGTTCATTGGGTGAGTCAGATTCGATGCGGCGATGGAGGGAAATGAAGCGGAATGGTTTTCTCTCTGGCCCTTTGGGTGGAGTAGCAGCACCAAGTTCTACAGTAGCGAGTGCGCCTGTTGAAGTACCTGCGCAAAAGCAACCAAAGAATAAGAGGAGAGGTGGTGATTCTCTCAAGAAGAGAAACGAGGTTCCTAGGAAAGAACAACAGCTGGTAGATAGACAACAGCTGGTAGATAGGTTCGCAAATGTTACCGCACCAAGTGGATTGCTGACAGAACTGAACCCGGGAATCATTAACCATGTCAGGACTAAGAAACAGGTCTGCTCAGTTATTGAAGCTTTGATTCGGAATGCTAATGAGAATGCAACCGTGGGGAAAAGACATGCCAATTTGAATGTAAGAGGTACCTATCTCTCTCATTTACCTCGTTAAGATGATCATATTAGGCAATTCTGACCAGATATGAGATCTTTCAGAATCAATGTTTAATCACTCTGTTTACCTTGGGATTTCAGAGTCAATCAGAGAAGATAGGGCATTAGCCTTTAAGTTACCATCTACCGGGATGTATGATAGCACCAATTCCATTTCAAACCCACAACAAGCCACATCTCTTGCTATTGAAGGTCAGTACCTTTTTATCTTGTTTCAGATCGCCTTGAGTAAACTTTTATGAGTTTCTACATATGTCTGAAGTAATAAGTGGTTAAGTCCTATGGAGATAAATGAAGATTTTTGTCAATTAGGTTTACTGATTAAAGTAGTGTAGAAGTGGCAGAAGGATAAAATGTTAGGTATTTCTTCTTTTGTGCATGATGATCACTTCATATGCAGAAGTGGAAACGGAAAGAAATGCTTAAAAGGAAAATGTTTGTTTGCTTTTTAGCTGCTACCGTGGCTTCTCAATGGTTGGAGTTTCTTCACCAAGACCTCAGTGGACGTCTTTCAGGTGCGCATTTTACTTTCTTGAAGGAATACCACAAAGGGGCTTCTTAGGTTAATTGAGTTTTAGTGATCTGATTGAGATCTTTTGATGTTTTTGCAGCTGTGCAGGATAGTAGGAACAGAGTTCAAAATATCTTGACTACCGAGTTGCCGCTTCTCGTTTCATCAAGAGAAGCATCTTCTAACCAAGAAGATACTCGTCAGAGGCCGAATACGAATACCTCTGGTGATGCTTCATCTGATAAAGCAGTAACAGAGACGCATAAGATAAGGTGGTCGGCAAAATTTGATCAGATTAACAAAGCTCTTTATGATGAAGAGAGAGATTTGGTGTGTACATATCCACTACCTTCAAGTTTAAATGATTACAGAGGCAGAGTTTATTAAGCTCGAGGAGGCCGTGTTTGATGTATTGATACTATGGATTTGAAATTTGCAGGAATGTTCGCTAAACCAAGTGAAGGAAATGCAGTCAAGATGCAACGAGGGTCTACGGCAAATGGACGAGTACTCGCCTTTTAGTTCCCAATCATCAGATTCAAGGTGAGGAAAATTACACCAAGCAGTCCATAGATGCTTAGATAAAAGACTGGTTTAACTGATTTTTCTTGCTATACATTACTTATGCAGTTTTGGGAAAGACGGGAATCAGGAAACTAGTATGGCGGTTCAGGCGGCTGCAGCTTCCATTTTTTCAACCTGCAGTTTTCTTCTGTCAATGGTGAAGCCGTCGCCTACCAGTTCTTAATTTTTTGTTTGTTTTTGGTTTACCGGCTCTTCGACTAGTCCCACCGCCTATATATTCTCATTTGTGTTAGTACTTTTAATAGGTATTATCATCTTTAGTGTAAATAATAGGCGATTGATGGTTTCGTCATTCGTGTATGTAACATTAGTAGCGACCTTTTTTTTTATATCAATCCTACAGTTTGGCATTTGCTTCGATACACATATCTGTTGGAGGACAAAGTTTTCTTGTATTAATATATGAAACACTGGACTTAATAATACAAGGAATTGTTGTCTCGTTCATGTACCACATAATGAAATGTAGTATCTAATTTCTCCTGAACGAAAAACTACAGATGCTGATATCTATGAGCTAAAGCCAAGATGGTGCCATTTCAGCTACTGTTACTTTAGCAGATGAATTGTCCGAAATCTTTGCAAGTGAGCAATGTTGTAACTTAATAGACTCTGCATTGTCCACTGTCTTCACAACGTACCTGAAAACAGAAGTCCAGTTTTGTTATAAGAGCTTTAGCATCATATGGATAAAATAAGGCAAACGAGACTTAACCATCCATTTAAGCACTGTGTCATTATAACTGCCCTGCGTCCGACAAACCGTGGAGGTGTCCTTTTGTTTCCCTAAACCATGGTAAATTTTGTCTGTTAAAACATGGAAGTAGTATATTTGTGATAAGTAACCTTGGTATGGTGGAAGATTCTCAGACCTCTATGATAATAAGATCTCCAATGGAGAAAGGAAACTGTATGCCTCGGCTACTCTTTGGAGTTTCTGTGATTTTTGGGATACAGAAACTTCTCTTGTGCTGCAGATTCATAAGAAAGAAACTCTGCTTATCTGTTTTCTCATTGTAAAAAGGTAAGCTTACACGATTTAATATTTAACGGAAAACAAACCTGATCCGACTTGTCTCTCCTTCGCTTCAAAGAGTGTATATAATCTGATTCTTCTTCTTGGCAGAAAGCATGAACTACAATTCTAAGAGCTAAACAAGCGCATAAACTGGATCAGATAAAAGAAGTTACACTTGAAGAGATTTGAGTCTCCACTAAAACCAGAAAATGTCGTTAAAAACTCACACAGATTTGGCTTTCCTGAACCTTCAGAAGTAGGTTGGGAACATGTAAGACATGCTTTCTGACAACAAAAATCATCAAAAATCGTTTGTTAAGAGATTCACATATAACAAACAACAAGAGATCTAAAGCAGAATCGTTTTTTTACCATTCTTTTAACTTCTTTTAAGCCTCCAGCTCCAAAAGAATGTCCACAAGGCAGTATCATAGCATCATTCATCAAGGTTCCTCTATCCAAAGCAAAATAACAAATACAGAATCATCTCACGATGAGTCATCAAAGTACATTGACCATAATCAGATGTATTACAACCAGAGCAGATACTTACGTGACAGGATCAGAGAGGATGGCTTTGAGAGACTCCCAAGAGCTGCTGACACTAGTGACTCTCTCCTTCTCCAGAGAAGCAAAATCTCGTTTTGACAGCGTGTTATGGTGGTGGGAATGAGATACATTATCATCCGGGTTAGTGATCATCACTTTAAACTCCATTTCATGGCGATCAATCATCGATGATTTCCTTTCCTCATCTTCTCTCACTACCAGTTCCCAACCAACTGAACCTAAGAGTGATTCAAGATTTGAGAGAGCCGCTAACTAAGACTGTGGATTCTTTAATAGTCGTAGGAGACCATCGTAAGACAAGTAAACTAATATACCTGGATTTTTACTTTCCCTGTTGGTTTCTGCAGCTGCAGAATCTGAATCACCATTATTACCAGGTTGATTCATCAAGGCGCCATGTCTTCGGAAAGAAACGTTATCCTCGTCGTCATCTTCATCGGAGTATCTCGTTTCATCCTTCTCAACTCTGTTTCCGCAGAAACCTTGCCGGATTCTGAAACGTCGATCGCCGACGGTTTCGAGCTCACGGATTTTGGGAGCGGACTCTCCGACACGGAACCGTAGAGATTCATCTTCCACATGGTATAGGAACCGAGGATCGATACTTTCATTAACGGACATTTGTTTTTTTTCCGCCGGAATATTTCAGAAGACGATCGACTCAGACGGAGGAGGAAGCTGTGGTATTAAAAAAAAAACATAGACAACATTGAAACGACGTCGTGGGACAAAAGAAGCACGCGCGTCGTCACGCTTCATGATTATGATGAAACCATATCATTACTACCAGAAACTTTTTGTTGGGACTCATAAGTGTTATTGCCACGTCGTCATGACTAAATGAATTTGAACCGGTTTACAATCTGCATTTCATGATCCGGTTAAGAACATACAGTTACAATGCCATTTCAAGATTCTTCATTTTGTTCTACAATAAAAGACCGAGGGATCAGATAACTGGAAAACCAAAACTAAAGTGACTAGGAGAATCACACTGTAGTAGCAGCTTGACACAATGAACCAAGTTTCGGTTTTGATACCATGTTTTCTCATTTCACATCTTCAAAGGTTTCATTCCCAGTGATGCTCTCAGTCTATTAGCTTCTGCAATCTCAGGATTTGGATGATTTGTTCCATCTTCCCTCAACTTCTCCTTCTTCTCCTTCTTCTTCTTTGGTTCATCACGATCCCTGTCATCATCTGTTTCGTGTCTCTTACGATCCCTACTCCTGCTTCTACTCCTACGCCTTCCCCTGTCTCTTCTGTCTCGTTCTCTGTCTCTGCCTCGTTCCCTGTTGTCCCTATCCCTATCTCGCTCTCCATAGTGATCTCTGTCTCTCTCTCTATCCCGCTCTCTCCCACTACGCCCACGTTCTCTTTCATACTCTCTGTCATGATTTCGATCCATATCATAGTCTCTATCATAATCACGATCCCTGCCAATCACAAAATCATGGTCAAATTATAATTCATGAAACAATAAGCTAAAGTATGAACATGACAACAATCTGTGGCAGAAACACATTGTTTGAGCTCAATACTAGATGGGAAGAACAAATATTGCTTTCGTGATTTACAGATCTTTGTCATATTAATACAATAACCAACTGCCATATAGTAAGGATGTCTGATCCATAATACTTCTCTCTGAACACTGTCAGTTCAGAGAAACCTGAAAGGATCTCCACAATTTCAATTTCGGAAGCTGTATGCTACCACTGATGGCTTAAGATGCCATAGAGGAAACAAACATTCAAAAGAGAGAATTACTAGACATGATGCACGAGCATTAGCTAGATCAAACAGCTTCCACAATCATAAGCAACAAAGAAATTCACAAGAACTAATTACTAGAGATGGTAACTAGTAAAGAAATGAATCTAACAAAAGGGACGGATTAGATACCTGTGTCTATGACTGTCGCGTCTCCTATCTCTGTCTCTGTCCCTATCTCTTTCTCTTTCAGGACTCTTATGGCGATGATCCTGTAAAAAGAGGAAGAAGATGGTATCAACATCGAGCTAGTAGATAGAAATGGTTAACAGAACAAATACTAATTATTACAGAATAAAGCAGTGACCTTCTCATCTTCAGATCCATCAGCAATCGCTTCATTCTCCTCCTTTTCTTCCTCTTCTTCAAAGTCATCTTCCAAAACACTTTTCCTCGGCTCTAATAAACCATTCTGTTCAAGCGTCCACCTATCATCACAAATGAAAAACTAATCATCTTAAAATAACCAAAAACTAAAACTTAGCTATAGAAACAAAATGCAAAACAAACAAACCTTTTCTTCAAACGTGGCATTGCAATATCACAAGAGTAATCCTTGGTTAAAAGTTCCTCAATGACTTCGTCCACATGTGTCAACGAAAACCCTATTCCAAACAAAAGAGATCAAATTAGTTATGATGACACAAATCAATCAAAAAAAGTTACAACGTATCCACTTAAAAAAGAAAACGAAACTTACTCCCATCAGCTAGCTTTTGTCTCACTTTCCGATAGTCATTGTAGAGAGGCTCGAGGTAACGATAGACATCAACATCAGTCCCAGTAAGACGGAGATAGAAAGCACCAAGTATACGAACATATCTGCACAAACCAATAGAATTAAATCTTCTTATCAACTTGATTACCCTAAATCTAAAGCTAGCTGCAATCTACCCAGACAAGATTCAGATTTAAGGTTAGAATTAGAAATCATTACTTGTAATCATCGTTTTTGATGAACTCGACGACGATTTCCTTCTCAGGCTGGATTTGAAGCATCTTTAATATGAGGCAAAGGAACGGAGTAGGTTTGCGGCTACCACCAAAGGTTCCACCAAGATGGTCAAGCTCCATAGCTTTGTCGACCAACGTCTCCGCAGTTAAACCAAAACACTGCTCTTTCCAGAAAGTGTGTTGATATATCTTCGTTCTCACAATCTTCTCTACCAGATTCTGTGGATTCGTTCCCCTTATATTCTTCGCCAACGGATCTGTTCTGTTTGCCATTTTCACCGGAAGAAGTTAATCAGAAACCGCCTCTAAGATCTTAGTCGCCGGTTCAACAAACGTCGAGCGACGCCGCTTCAGTGAAGCCGGAATCGATTTAATTGCTTCCACGAAATTGCCGTCGTAGAAGACGAAGACGACGCTCTAGGGCTTTGAAGAATCTGGAAAAAAAAAAAAATCGTTATTTATTTTTTATTAGTATTTCATTCAGTGGTAAAGCCCATAATGAGAAAATATTAATGGGCTGAGAATATTTTTTCTGGCCCATTAGAGATGGAGATAACGCCGTTAGTTGACCGTTACATCTACATAAACCCTATCGAAGAAATTGGAGTGTTGTGTTTTCATCTTTTCAGCGAAGAGCCCCAAAAGAAGAAGAACACAAATTTCGAAAATAGAGAAAGAGAAGAAATTTACAATGGATTCAAAGACGAAGCAGATGATTCTATCAGCTCTCTGCAAACACTTCTCATTGGATCCTGTAAGTATTGAAGAAGATGACATCTCAGAAACTTAACTTTTTTTTTTCTTTGAGGTCTTGCTTGGTAGCTGAGTATATGTGTATGTATCATGTTTTGAATTAGTTAGTCGAGAAAAATCGAACATTTTCTGATTGGGTTTTGATTCAGTTGTAGAGATTGTGTTCGTATTAAGTTTATTAGTGTTTTTTTACACTTGTGCATCAAGCTGGTTATGTAAAAAAGGTTGAACCTTTGGAAATTGGGCATGGTTTGTTTGAATTGGGATTGCATGCCGTTGATGGTACACTATGTTAATCATTTGTATCTCTCATTTTATTTCCTAAATACATAGACAGGATGATTAAATCGTATTTGTTTCTGGAAATAATTTTATTCATTGCTTAGGAACCTTTTCTTGGTGGATCTGGAGAGAGTGATGTCAAGACGCTTTATTCTAATGTTTTGAAGGCATCTGGAAAGGAAGTATCTGCACAAAACAACGAGGTAAGGACATGAATGCCGAACTCTAAATGGAATATATTGAGTTCGCTCCTTGTTACTACCACATTTTCAGAAAGCGGGGATTAGTTTGTTTGCGTTGTGATGCAATGCCTTTTGTGTGGTGGTAGATGACGAGTATTCATTCAGTGGCTCTCTTTTGCATAATGAGTCATCGTTTCACATTTCAGGTTTTGAAGTGGCTGGATTTTGCGGAAGGTTTCCCTGCAATTTCCAAGGATAGCTTTGCAGCTCTTGAAAAGTTGAATGGAGAGTTAGCTACCAAGTCGGTGCTCTTGGGCAATGGATTGACGCCATCAGCAGCTGATGTTGCTGTGTTTTCAGCTGTGCATTCTTCAGTGGTACCACTTATCTTAATTCCATAGTGTAGTTATCATTCATTCCTGAGTAACTTTATGTTTTTGGTTAAATATGCCAAGATGAAACTAACTGTAATTAGAGGCAGCCTTAAAGACTAACTACTATCTGTTTGACTTACTGTTCGCAGCTTGGTCTCTCAGACTCAGACAAGGAGAAAGTACCACATGTCATAAGATGGATAAACTACATCCAGGTAGGTTCCACATCATAAAATTATCATTACTTGATTGAGCCAAAGTAGTCTGTAAATGTATGGAGGACTAATTTATGTGGAGGTGTTAGTGACTATTACATTATAAGCACTCTCTGAACATCAACCTTTCACTCTATCTCTCCTTGTGATTTTCTGCGGTAATAATAATGCTGCTCATTGTCTTATTTTTACAGAATAAAGAAGACTTGTCAACATTATTTGCTCCAATTCCTGTGAAGTTATTAGTGTTTGACTTCGAGGTGAATTATCTTTTCATACCCAATTCCTTAGTTTTAGAATCTATAATAACATAATACATCTTTCCATATGTATTACACGTCTTCATCTGCTTTTACACGCGATGAGCAAATGGTTTTCTGATGTCCTTCCTTTAAACGCAGGTATCAAAAAGTGTTCCTAAGGTGGAAGCAAATTCTAATACCAAAAAAGCTACGGAAGGTGTAAAGCCTGTTGACAAGTCAGAAGCGCAGCCGATCACAAAGAAAACTGAGCCTGAGGTACTACTTTTAACTTTTTAAGTTGGCTTTACTAAGACTGTGAGTCTATCTATTTATATTGTAGAATCTGATGTTTCCTCTTTTTTTTTTTTTTTTTTTTTTTTTTTTTGTGTGTGTGTGTAGGAACCAAAGAAAAAGGCTACAACAGAGAAGGATGCCAAAAAAGAAAAGAAGAAACCCGCTGAAACAGAACCAGCTAAAAAAGACGCGGAGCTTAGTGTCAGTTTGCTTAATATCCAAGTCGGTCTAATTCGCAAAGCATGGAAGCACCCATCAGCAGATAGGTTTGTGGTCAAAACATGTCAATATTATGGCTCTGTTAAAATTTTATTGAACGTCTTCTAATTTGTTAAGAGACTTGTCTTATGTGTAATGCAGTTTGCTGGTTGAAGAAATAGATGTCGGGGAGGAAAAAGTGAGGCAAGTAGTTAGTGGCTTAGCAAAGTTTTGCAATCCCGATGATCTAACGGTATAGTGATGCCTTGATTTACATCATAGTAAAAGAAATTTGGTGTATCATTCCATAGATTGGTCCTGTTCTTGAACTTTAAAGTTACTAATCTATGGTTTTTTTATTGCTGTGTTATGATGATGAAGAACCGCCTTGTTGCGCTCATCACAAATGTCAAACCTGGAAAGCTAAGAGATGTAATGTCACAAGGACTGGTAATACTTTCTAGTTTCTTCTATCCGCCTCAATCCAGTTCATCAACGATCAACATATTGCCACACTCTCACGTTTGCTCTTCTTCTATGTTCTTTGTTTCTTGCAACAGGTTCTTTGTGCTTCAAGTGAAGATCACTCGGTGGTAGAACCGTTGCTGCCACCTGCTGGGGCAAAACCAGGAGAGCGTGTTTCATTTGCAGGGTATATTAATGTTAACGATATAACATTTTACTTCTTTGATTGCTTTCCATACATGTTTCCCCTATAGCCACTTAATTCATGTGATCGTTCCTTTTCCTTGTTTTTTTTCCTGTTTATCGCAAACTCAAGAAACCTTTTTCGTAATTTGTATCTAGGATTGAAGGAAAGCCAGAAGATGTACTAAACCCGAAAAAGAAGCAACTAGAGAAAATAACACCGGTACGTGCTTTTTGCCCTTTATTAGGCTCCAGACTTAAACAAACCGAACATGGGAGTACTGTGTTTGCATTATTATACATAAGCATCTAATCTCACTGGAACGTTGGTTAAATCACACGCAATTGCAGGGTCTCTACACTGATGAAAATGGCGTAGCCACATACAAAGGCATACCATTCATGACCTCAGCTGGACCTTGCACTTCCAGCATCCCCAAAGCTACCATTAAGTAGTGAACTCTATACTCCTTCTTTCTCTTCTCTTGCCTTCTGTGATATTCACAAACTCAGTTGAAAAAAAAAGAGATATGTTTTGTCATAATTCGAATTAAATTCTCTAACTTTGTTGTTATTAACCTGTTTTGACTCTCTTTTTCCTTATGAGCTTTCTGCTACCGGATTTAGATTTTACTTTCTCTTTTTGATCAAGCTGTGTGCAAGTCCACCATTACTCAGTCAGATAACTTGAATTAAAAACCAAACCAATTGTATTTTAATTAAGCTATCTCAGTAAATCATGTAAATAGGTAACTATATCATGTAAACTCAGTATTAAATATATGAAAAAATCTCAATTTATGAGATTATTAGATGATGATCTTACAAATTAAGAAGAGGGATAAAAAGAAAAAAAAGAATCTTTAGACATGGGCCATGAGGATCTCTATAAGAGATTGGTGGTCCTTTTTCGACAAAAAAAATCATTATTAAAGTTTCCTTTTTCCAATTTATTCCAAAGATATGAACCCAAAAAAAAACTTGGGGAAAAAATTAATTAAAAAGTTGTATTATATCTTACAAGATTTATCTATCTTATCAGCTTTAGATATAAGAAGATCCTGAGCAGAGATCCGTACGACTGTCACTGGACACATATGTTTCTTTATTCAGTTTCTCAAAAGAATCAGTCCTCTCCATAGCAAAATCTTTATACTTTGTCCCCAAACAAAAAGAAAATTATAATCTTTTTTGGATTCCAAATCATATCAAATCACTTTCTTGGTATATATATATATATATATCATAGGGGGATTGTTACCGAATAAATCATATTTTTTTTTTCAGTTCTATGCATCTACACAATTTTTGTATATTTAAAAGTGGTCCTAAAGGAAAAATAAAACCCCACACGATTTGAAGAACATGTCGTAACAAGTAAACTCAATACAAAAAGACAAGTATACAGAAAATTTTATATCTATAACGACTGGTACTGAAACTAAAAACCCCTAAAATTAAGATATATATATCACGAAATATCCGTGATATTCTTTGATGCAATCTCTTCCCCATGCTCTCTGTTTTTTCTCTTTTTAATAATAATTGAAAAAAAAAAATATTCTTCACCCACCAAAAATCATAAATACCATCACCCCAGATTCACATGATTCATACATACAGACACTACTTCTGAGTCTGTCACTTTCTTTCTTCATTGTATGTGTTTTGTCTTTTTGGTTTTTGTTTTGAATTTATTATTGGGAGGTGGTGAGGAATTTAAAGCTATGTCTGCTGCGAGGTCTTTGTATTAATGCTGGAGTCATCAGTCTTTTGCTTATTGTCAAGTTGTTTTCTTTATATCAGTAGTTACTTGACATCTAAGGAACAAAAGGAGATATGAACAGTTCAGGAGATTCTTGTTCGTCGTTAATGGAGGTGGCTTTTGATCATCATCACCATGATGATGAAGAGCTTCATGTTTTAGCTGTCGATGATAATCTCATTGACCGTAAACTCGTGGAGAGGTTGCTCAAGATCTCTTCTTGCAAAGGTTTAATCTCTTTTTTTTTTTACCTTTTGATTTCTCTGATCAAAACCTATTTATTATTCTCTGTATTCATTGTTTATAATAAAATGGTGAATTTTTGCAGTGACAACAGCAGAGAATGCGCTTAGAGCATTGGAGTATTTGGGTTTGGGAGATCAAAATCAGCATATAGATGCATTGACCAACAACGTAAGATCTATCTCAGGGCATATTTGATATCATGGTCTATGAAAAATAACTCAATATGTGTTCGATTTATCCAGGATTTGAAGGTGAATCTAATCATTACTGATTACTGTATGCCGGGGATGACAGGTTTCGAGCTACTCAAGAAAGTGAAGGTAAACATTTATATATAACTAGCTTCTTGGAAATCAAAATCTATAGAACTTATCGGTTAAATTTAATGTGTGTCTCTGTAGCAGGAGTCATCAAATCTGAAAGAGGTCCCTGTTGTGATTATGTCTTCAGAGAATATTCCTACTCGCATCAACAAGTAAGAACAACTGAGATCTGATTAAGACCTTGTTTATGTGTTTTTTTTTTACTGTGTGGAAGTAATAACTTAAGATTAATGTTCTTTAAAAACGCAGATGTTTAGCGAGTGGAGCTCAAATGTTTATGCAGAAGCCTCTGAAACTGTCTGATGTTGAGAAACTTAAATGTCATCTCATGAACTGCAGAAGCTAACCATGAGAGATTAAAATGTAGCACCTAGCTAACCAAACATTTCATTGTCTTGATGATTCCTTATTTTGAATTATGTTACAAGTTTTTTTCTCTAGAAATCAAGAAATGTTTTCATATATATGCTTATAGTAATCTCAAGCTTATATACGAATACACACAAAATTTATCATAGGAAATGGTTTTGGTAATGAAGATGATGACGATGCCTTCTCTCTTCCAACCCTAAACAGCGAATAAATGGATAACATGAGAGGAAGAGACATCTCTTTATTCCTCTAACCATTGAAAATTGAGGCCAGAGGCAACAACAACAACATTGATGAGTCTCTTCTATCGTTGTCTCTTTCTCTTTTCTTCTTCTCTTGTCTCTTTTTCTGCCATTGTTACACAGGATTGACATCGTTCCTGCATAAGGAGAAGA
The DNA here is from genome assembly GCA_023657505.1 of Camelina hispida. Lineage (NCBI taxonomy): Eukaryota > Viridiplantae > Streptophyta > Magnoliopsida > Brassicales > Brassicaceae > Camelina > Camelina hispida. The sequence continues at coordinate 4,302,863 of CP094634.1, read as the reverse complement.
ATCAAAATCTATTGAATCTTGTGCAGCAAGAAAGGTTTAGATCTCAATTTGTAACAGGACACAACATTCCGAATACGAGACTACTAAAATGCAAAGAATCTCAATTGAATCACCGACGTGATTCTTATATAAAGAAGACTTATGTTTTCCCTTACCTAGGGATCATTCACCGGAATCTTGTTGTTATTAGAAAGACAAAGAATTAATGGATAAGAGAAGATCAGAAGACGATGAACCTCTTTCTTCTCGGAGACAAAGAGAAAGAAGTTGAAAGTCTAAAGGAAGAAATTGTCTCCTCAAGATCAAGAATATCCCTTTAGGAGACTTGTATTGTACGTATCAATTGAAGCTTTCAACATCATTAATACGTGTCGTTTCATTTGTCGTCTCAGTTCTATCATTTATCAAAGACTATTTAAGTGTTGTAATTTTTTTTTTTTTGCTTATGTGCTACGTGCATGATGTTCTTTCTCTTTTCGGATTTGTGTATGTACCGCACGATTTCTACTAGTATAAACAAACCATATATGCTATAATTATTCTCTACGTAGATATGGTACACGTTATATCAAATATCAAATCAAATCTCAATAAATCTCTCCAAGAAAAGTGGGAATTAGCGGAGCCAATTGAGCGTTTGATACGTATAATCAAATTTGGATAATGTATCCCACCAAAATCTTACCTAACTTGTTTCGATATTTTTGAAGTGGTAGTGAGTGTGTTTCATTTTAAGATCTCAAACAATTCTTACCTACAAGCTGACGAACTCCTAATTTTAAAGTATCCAAAACACAAAGCTGAATACTAAAACGACTGAGGCTAGAGCGTTTTAATCTACGGCCCAAATGAGAGAAAAGGCCCAACTTAGTATAGATACAGGCCAAGAATAACTAACTGTAAAGGACGATCAAAGAGATTCTTGTTCAGTGTCTCTCTCTTCTCTCTCAGTCGCTCGTTGGCTCTCTCAATCTTTTTCCGATTTGGGTTTGGGGTCTTTCTTCTCCAAGTCTCTTTGCGAAAATGGCGGCTTCGGTACAACCTGCATGCTTAGACCTCCACTTCTCCGGCAAGCATCCACATCTTCTTAAACACAACTCTATCTCCGTACGCTGCGTTTCTTCTCCAAATGTAATCCCCGAAGCTGACTCCATCACTGGCCCTCCTGATATCATCAATACGAGCCGTGACCAGCGCAAAGTCGTTCGTATCGCCTGGGAGAAGTTGGTTCGATGGTCTCGTTCTTGGCGCGCTAAAGCCAATACCGATGTTCTTGAGCGCACTCGCAAGGTTTGTTTCGTTATCTTCTAGTTTCTTTCTTCCTAATTTCGTTTGCGTTTGAAAGAATTTGAAAAGATTCTTTTTTAGGTTGTTGTTCTTGGTGGAGGTTCGTTTGGTACAGCAATGGCTGCTCATGTAGCTAAAAGGAAAGAGGGATTAGAGGTTAATATGCTTGTGCGTGACTCTTTTGTTTGCCAATCTATCAACGAGAACCACCACAATTGGTACTTTATCCCAACACGATTCGTAATGCTTTTAGGAATTCACAGTGAGATTAATGTTGATTTTGTTCGAATTGGGTTTTGTTATCAGTAAGTACTTCCCTGAGCACAAGTTACCTGAGAATGTGATTGCCACAACTGATGCAAAAGCTGCATTGCTTGATGCTGATTACTGCCTCCATGCTGTACCTGTGCAGGTTTAAATCCGATTTGAGTTTTTGTATTTTGGTTGATTCTGCTTTGTATGTTCTGCTGATTAATGCGGTTTGTTTGTCGCAGTTCAGCTCATCGTTTCTTGAGGGAATCTCCGAGTATGTTGATCCAGGATTGCCTATTATATCTCTTAGTAAAGGTCTGGAGCTTAATACTCTTAGGATGATGTCTCAGATCATTCCTACTGCCCTTAAGAATCCACGTCAACCTTTCGTTGCACTTTCTGGCCCTTCATTTGCTCTGGAGCTGATGAACAACTTACCAACGGGTTTGACTCTTGTTCTTCTTTCGTTTATATACAGATATCGTTATATAGGTTTGTATTGTTGAATGCTGTGAAATTTTTCCTTAAAGGTATATTTTTTTTGCTTGCAGCAATGGTGGTTGCCTCGAAAGATAAGAAATTGGCCAATGCTGTTCAGCAGCTTCTAGCTTCGAGTTACTTGAGAATAAATACTTCCAGGTACAAACATTTCAAAACCAGACTCCATTGGTTTAAATGATTTCATGATGTATTTGCCTACCTGCTTGATAGTTTATGCATGTCTTGTGTATGTGTGGTGTTAGTGACTGAGCTCTAATGGTTGACATCTTAATTCTTCGAGGGAGTTTTGTGCACTCAGCTTGTAACCTCTGATCATTTCAGTGATGTTACAGGAGTGGAAATTGCCGGTGCTCTGAAGAATGTTCTAGCAATAGCTGCAGGAATTGTTGATGGAATGAATCTCGGTAACAACTCTATGGCAGCTCTTGTATCCCAAGGTTGTTCAGAGATAAGATGGTTAGCCACAAAGGTAGTAAATTAAAAAATGTGTCTATAATAGCTTCATAGAAAGTGTTTTATATCCACAAAACTCACCACGATGATTACTAAATTCTGGAGTTTATTGCATTCCTCCGTCATGTATGTGTGAAGATGGGTGCAAAGCCAACAACCATAACTGGTTTATCAGGAACTGGGGACATAATGCTTACGTGTTTTGTAAATCTTTCAAGAAACCGAACAGTTGGAGTCAGGTTAGGGTCAGGGGAGACACTAGATGACATACTAAGCTCTATGAATCAGGTGTGTTTCTCATTGGTGTCGCTTTTCTTATGGTAAAACCAAAAAGATTGGTTGAATCTGAAACCCATGAATCAAAATTACAATTGTTGCGCAGGTTGCAGAGGGTGTAGCAACTGCCGGGGCAGTGATAGCATTAGCACAGAAATACAACGTGAAGCTGCCGGTTTTGACAGCCGTAGCTAAGATAATAGATAATGAACTGACCCCAACTAAGGCTGTTCTTGAGCTCATGAACCTTCCTCAGGTTGATTCTAGGTTCCCTAGATTCCCATTTTGACTTGGCTACTTTTCTTGTTATCTGATTTGACTATGGTTTGTATATTTCTGGATTTGCAGATTGAAGAAGTATGAGATGTAACAATCGTTTTGAGGACCACTTACTCGAAGAGATGGCTTTAAGGCGGCAAGAGCTTTGCATTCGTTTAGAGATAGCTAATGATAGAGATGACTCTAAGTGAGTTTTGTAATCGATTTTAGGCCTGAAATCTCATGAATGTGAATTGTTCATAAACATTTTCCAAAAACTGTGTAAAGTTCTCACCATACGTCTATAAAAATGATGTTTCAGTATATTGTTAAGTGTTGGACTCTGGAATCTGGGAGTGGACTCGTATGATCTTGGGAGATTTTCGGAGCCATGGCTTTAACTAGGGGTGTTTCAATTCGACCAACCCGATTTAGTCCAAACCTAACCGTGAAAAGCCGGTTTAAAAAAAAATAAAAAAGTCTTTCTCTTTCGGTATGCTTTTTGTGATGATCATGGGTTTGAAAGTTGGGAGGCCCATAATTCTTTAAAGGCCCAAAAATAAACGGTGTCGTATAGGAGGCAAAACCCTTGCAATTTGCAGTGTCGTCGTCGTCGAGTTGTCGAAGACGGAGGGAAAGAAACAGAGAACTCGTTTGTTTCGTCGAAGAAGAAGATGATGAAGAGAACTCAGCAATCCGCAAGAGAATCAAAGCAAGAAGCTAAAGATGGAAGCAAAGCAAGGAGCGGTTTGTTCGCTTCGTGTTCCTTCTCTTCCCTTGGCTTAGATCCCAAGCTCTCTGACCAGCTCCAAGGTTCTCTCTTTACCTCTTCCTGTATTTGGCATCCTCTGTTTAGTGTTTAGTGAGCTTAATTTTCGAACTTCTTAATTTTTTCTTTTCTTTTTCGTGTGAATTTATACAGAAAGGATGGGTTTTGAAGCTCCTACGCTAGTACAAGCTCAAGCTATTCCTGTTATTCTCTCTGGTCGAGATGTGTATCCTTTCTTCTACTAACTTTTATTCTCTCTTTGTGTGAATTTGAAATTTTGGGTTTGTTTCCTTTAACACTTGGGATATATAAATGTATAGACTTGTTAATGCTGCAACCGGTACTGGAAAGACTATAGCGTATTTGGCACCACTCATCCATCACTTGCAGGGTCAATCTCCCAAGGTTGATCGTTCTCATGGAACTTTTGGTATGTACCTGGCCTGTTGTTCTAGCTAGAATTTTAGAATTCGTTGGGAGGTGAAGTGATGATTTTTTGATGCTTTGGACTTTGTATGTGGCAGCTTTGGTGATTGTGCCCACACGGGAACTGTGCCTTCAGGTGTATGAAACTTTGGAGAAGCTGCTTCATCGGTTCCATTGGATTGTCCCTGGCTATGTGATGGGAGGAGAGAAAAAGGCTAAAGAAAAGGCTAGGTTAAGGAAAGGTAGTGCTCTATTTTCTTCGATTTTGCATATTTAGTTCTTTATGTTAGAAGTGAGATTGATCAGTTTGAATCCGGACTAATCGTTTTTTTTTGTTTTCAGGGATTTCCATTCTAATTGCAACTCCTGGACGTCTTCTTGACCATTTGAAGAACACAGCTTCATTTGTGCACAAAAACCTGCGTTGGGTCATCTTTGATGAAGCTGATTGGTATAAATAAAGGCTGTACCATGAAAGTTCATATCTTCTTTCTTGATCATGTGTTTCCTTTGTTTAATTCTTCCTTTGAATTATGTGCAGCATTCTAGAATTAGGTTATGGGAAGGAGATAGAACAGATTATTAAGCTTCTAGGTTCAGGGCAAAACGAGGAAGGGGAGGAGGAGGATGATATTGTTCCTAAAGGAGTTCAGAAGCAGAACTTGTTATTGTCAGCAACATTGAATGAAAAAGTTAACGACCTTGCAAAACTTAGTTTGGATAATCCGGTCATGATTGGTCTTGACAACAGCAAATTGCAACAAAATCTATCTGTTGAGTCCCCTGCCTCTCCAGACTCGGATGCGGAGGATATGGTAATTCATGTAAACAAATCCGTAAACCCTTCATCTGAGGACTATGGAATACCATCTCAGCTAGTGCAGAAATATGTTAGAGGTAGATTTATCATCACTTGAATCTCTTTATAATTGTATGCAGTGCTTCTAGTTTGATACGAATATCTATTATATGCAGTGCCATGTGGTGCAAGGCTTGTGGCACTTCTTTCTGTTCTCAAGAACCTTTTTGAAAGAGAAGCTTCTCAAAAGGTAAATCTCAAGCCAGCCTACATCCGAAGTTCCTGTTATATCTGTTTGTTTTTAAATCCTCTGTTGATTAAGGATTTGTGCGGCTGTCTTCTTCCAGGTAGTCGTATTCTTTTCGACACGTGATGCTGTAGATTTTCATTACTCACTTCTGAGTGAATTCCAATGGCCACCGAATTCTGAGAAAGAAGAGGAGGGGACTAAACAGTTGTTTCTTAAGTGCAAAACGTTTCGGTTACATGGAAGTATGGAGCAGGATGATAGGAGATCTGCGTTTGCGACCTTTAAAACAGAGAAACAGGCTCTTCTCTTGAGTACAGATGTTGCTGCTAGAGGCTTGGATTTCCCAAAAGTGAGATGTATTATACAATATGACTGTCCCGGAGAAGCTACTGAGTATGTGCATAGGTAAATTCTGGAATCCTCCCACAAAGCACTAGACGTTTCTGCCTTAATATATATAGTACCTTGAATTTTCTGAGCTTGTGTGTTTATGTTATGATTCATGGTTGCAGAGTGGGAAGAACAGCTCGTATTGGTGAAAAAGGAGAAGCTTTGTTATTTCTACAGCCGATAGAAATAGACTATCTTAAGGAGCTTAAGAAACATGGTGCATCACTTACAGAGTACCCTCTTCTTAAAGTACTTGATAAATTTCCCATACCCGGCAATATGCCCCGAATCAAAAAGGTCATATCCCTGGAGTCCCATCCGTGGGTCATATCTCTGCAGAGAGCTCTTGAATCCGTTACTTACGCCGAGGTACGTTTCTCTTCAGTGTGTTCCCTCTCGTTGTGATTGATTTATACTATGATAGTAAAAACCTCTCCTTGTTTGTGGCTGTTTTATTTACAGCCAAAGATGAAGAACATGGCGAAGAATGCATTTGTCTCTTGGGTTAGGGGATATGCAGCTCACAAGGGAGAGCTCAAAAGCATTTTCGTGGTGAAGAAGCTTCACTTGGGTCATGTCGCCAAGAGCTTTGCTCTGAGAGAGCAACCGTCTTTAGTTGGGAAATCACATCATAAGGAATCGATGAAGAGGAAGAGAGATGAACGCCAAAGAGGGCAACAAGGTAAGAAGAGAAAGAAGATGAGTGGCAGTGGCAGTGGCAGTAGAAATACACAAAAAAACTAGATAAAAATCGGTTTTGCCACAATAAGTTTTTGTATGAATGAGCTGTTTTGTTCATCGAAAATTTTGTATTATCTAAGAAGTTTAAAACTTCAACCATGTTTTAGTTGACATTATTACTGTGTATTAACCAGAAAGCTAAAGATTCACAACAAATGCTTAACGAGAAAATTGACAACACATTAAAAAAAAAATGCTTACCAGAGGTTTTTTAAGCAAGTCAAATTGCTTTTTGGGGCAAGCTATAAAAACTCTAGATTTGCTAATTTTTGAAATGGGTAACAAATTTGTTTTTGAGAATTAAAAACCAAAAAATTATTAGAGAGAATATACAAATCAAATAAAAGGCCCTTTTACTACATAATTATTAGATAATTAATATTTTGGGGTAAGCTATAAAAACTCTGGATTTGCTAATTTTTGAAATGGGTAACAAAATTGTTTTTGAGAATTAAAAACCAAAAATTTATTAGAGAGAACCTACAAATAAAATAAAAGGCCATTTTACTACATAGTTATTAGATAATTAATATTTTGGGGTAAGCTATAAAAACTCTAGATTTGCTAGTTTTTAAAATGGGTAACAAAATTGTTTTTGAACCAAAAAATTATTAGAGAAGGCTGCAAATAAAATAAAAGGCCTTTTTAGTTTTTTTTACTACTAAATAATTATAAGAGAATTAATATTTCGGGGTAAACTATAAAAACTCTAGATTTGCTAGTTTTTGAAATGGGTAACAAATTTATTTTTGAGAATTAAAACCATAAAAATTATGAGAGAAGCTACAAATATTAAATAAAGGCCTTCTTAATATTTTGGGGCCAACTGAGAGAAAGAGTACGTCACGCGTTTTCATTTTTACTACAAAACCCTAGGAAATGTTTTGCCATCAGGCATCACTTGTAATTTGAGATGGCGGACGAAGGCCGAGACGGTGACGACGATGCCACTGCCACCGCCGATGAAAGAAGCTCTAGCCACAACCTTTGCAAAACCAAAGAGTCAGGAGATTCGAGCGAGAGTGTAGTAGACTTAATCAGCTCTATGCCAAATGATATCCTCCAACATATCCTCTCCTTTATTCCAACCAGATTCGCCATCAGCACTTCCATCTTGTCCAGACGATGGAGACATGTGTGGTCCGACCCACCTTATCTCCACTTCTATGAGGACAGACCGGATGCTGATTCGATAAGCGAAACCCTAGCTCGCAACAAAGCTCCGAAGATTATGAGTTTCCGTCTCCGTACCAGCGAGTTGGATGATTCTGCTAACCTGGACAGTTGGATCAAGTTCGCTTTGTCCCGAAACGTGGAGAATCTGTCGCTTGATTTGGAGCGGGGTTACCTTAACATCCCTCAGTTCCTCTACGTCAGTTCCTCTGTCAAGCAACTCAGAGTTGAGTACTATTCTGATATGATTCCCAAATGCTCTGTGTCTTGGACATCCCTGAAGAAGCTGACGTTGTTTTCATGTAACCTCTCTGATGAATCCATTGCTAATATACTGTCTGGTTGTCCCATTCTCGAAGAATTAAGATTGTATTACTGCAATGGACTGACCAAGGTTCTTGAAAACATTACTAGTTTATAACAGGCCAACTAAGATTGTGGCACCACATATCCGCTGTCTCGGACTGATAACCAGGGGCGGACGCAGGGCTATGACGGGTGTGGCACGTCACCCGCACGCTTTTTGTTTTTTCCTTTATAGTATATATCTATACTATTCAAGCAAAAGTATTCACCAAACTTAAATTGGACCATGATTTGGTTTTGGTATATTTTTCATTAAAAATAATTAAAGAATCACTTAATTTAATTAAATTAACCTATAGTTACGATTTATCTAAATGACATTATACCCCTGGCTTGACCATTTAATTACGACCGGATCGAGATGCGGATCCTCTTTAATCCGGAAATAGAACAAAAATCAACACGCGGATTCGTTTGTAATCCAGGTTGATACTATTCGGATCGTGTATTTGGTTTGATTCAAGAATAATTATTCTTGTCGCCAAACAGAGGTATAATCCATATAAATAAGGAAACTGGTATCCGAGTATTTAATGGCTTCAGTAATATCAAATATTAACTACTATCATACTTAATTCCTAGAATTATTACGAATATTAATAATAATGAGAAATCTTTAATACTTATGAATTGTGACTTTCTTACTTCCAAAATAATCAATAGATTAAATACAAAATTGTATATATATGCAAACTTATTAGATTTGCTTTTATATTGTGAGATATTTACGGAAACAACAAATCAACTTAATCAATTTAATAAAAACAAATCATCATTTAGTTTAGATTTTTTTTCAATATTTACTTAACGAAATTATACTAATTAATTATGATTAGTATAGATGGAAAGAATAAAAAACGCAGAAATTATATATATCTAAAGTTTTAAACTAATTTACAGAAAATGTGTATTGTATATCCCACATCGACTAAATATTTTGGAATATGGTTCATAATCACTATAAATATATGACTATATGTTTTGAGTACAAATGAGCAGGAAACTTGATTTATAAGGTATCCAAATTTAACAGTTTAGTTTGGTTATATATTTGAACATATATAAACTTTTAAAAAGTAAACATATTATAATATATTTACGTTTGTTAAAAAAGTTTAAGAGATTATAAATATTTAAATTTTTATAGATTGTTTAAATTATTTTAAATATTTAAACTCCGTCGAAAGTTTAAAATATTATAATATATTTAAGTCTATAAAATATTTAATTAATATTAATATTTTTACTCTTAAAATTTTAAAAATATAAAATTTTTTGAGAAATACCCTAAAATAGCACTAATTTAGGTTTTTCTTCCAAAGTTAGCACACACATTCAAACTTTCCAAATGTAGCATTTGTGATATTGAGTATTAACTTATTAACTTAAATATTAAAATTCATTATTCTAAAAATCCAATTCACGATTTTAAAATTTTCCGGCGAACCTTGTGTTGAGTCCTCCGATCTGAGATCTCAATTTCTAAGTTCATCCTCATCAATTTCTAAGAGACGCGCCGGAACAATTCGTTTGTTCAATTCACCGTACTCCACCGCTTTAGCCTCTACAACCTCCGTCGTCGCAAGAATAACACGACATGTACTCCAGACTCACGACGAGACTCTCCTCCTAATCGAATCATACAAAGAGAAAGGGTATGGAATTGATCGTGGTCCTCTCAAATCAACCCACTGGGAAGAGACCACCATCGCTGTCTCAGCTCGTTCCAACATTGACCAGTCATCTACTTAGTGTAGGCATAAGATTCAAAAAAGAGGGAGATCATTGAAGAGGAAGAGGAACAACGATGGAGATGGTGGTGACTGGTGAGAGACGGAGGAAATGAGCGAGAGCCATAGCAACGGAGATTAGAGCTTTTGCTGAGAGAGTTATGGTAACGGAGAAGAAGAAGATTAAATATGTGATGGAGACAATGAAGCTTTGTAAATAGATGGAAATTAGAAGAATTGATTTGATTAAGACTTCTCAAACTCAACTTCTTCAGTATCTCAACTCTTCCTTTGATTCTTCTTTCTAACTAGAACAGATTATTAATTAAGCAAATAAAACAGAAGATGATGCTATAGGTGTTGACTTGTTGTTGTTGCAGACAAAAAAAGTTTTATGGGATGTAGTGTGAACTTTTTTTAACCATAAGAGATGGAGATTAGAAGGATTGATTTGACTAAGACCACTTAAGCTTATTTTCTTTCGTTTCTCAACTTTTTATGCATCTAATGCTTACAATTTTTCACTAAACATACAACTTGCAAATCCAAAGTTGCTCAAGTAAATGTTGGTTTCAGATATTTAGGAAGACCTTCATAAAATTCAAGATCGTCTTCCTAAACATTATGAAATCTTTCCTAAACTTAGAAAAACATGTTTTAAAATCTCTTTATTTATCTTTTTTCTTAATGTATCACATATTGCTCCATTAATAAGGGTAATGTATCAAAAACTCACCAATGTTCTAACTTTATGAAGGCATTCCAAAATTTCAATGAGTTCTTCCTAAATTATTAGTAAGGGGTAATTTTTTTTCATGAAGGTTTTCCTGAAACTCGAGAATTTTTTCCTAAAGATATGAGAATCCTTCATGAATTTAAACAAATGTTCTTATAATCTCTTTTATATGTTTTGCCTCAAATCTATCACAACTTACTCCATTAATAAGGTTAATAATCTATCAAAAGCTTACCTTGGTCTAATACAATACTCAATGGTCATGCTTTTGAACTTTTCTAGGGGTTGTATGCTATGTTTTTTTTTTTTTTTTTTTTTTTTTTTAATAAAGGTCTTCCTGAAAGTTAAGAAATCCTTCTTAAAACTTTTGGTATCCTTCCTGAATGTTTGATTTAGGGAGGTCGTCTACAAAATTATGAAGTTCTTCCTAAATTTTCAAATCAAGCATATAACTCCTCTAATTAAGCCCAATAAGAATGACACAACGATTCATCATTCTAAGAGTAGTCAAAAATCATCTCACTTTCTCGACTTTCCCATATGATTTCAGCTTTTTTCTTGGATATCTTCAATGGACTAAACACACAAATTCAACCAATCTACAAAGAACCCATGAATATGATATCTAACTATCAAGCTAAGAGCACAAAAGACAGTGAAAAATATTAATCTAAAATAAAATTCAATCATCTAATTTACAAAACAAATCCACACACATAATTCTCTCAATTATCCAACATCAACAACACTATTTCATCTACCTATTTGATTCCATAGACCTAAGAAAACGCATGACCAGGTGAGGCAGACATTGAATGAGTCATCGATTAGAATTTGGCGAGAAGTTTCATCTTGAGACACGCATTTCTTTGTCAAAACAGAGAAATCAGATTCTTTGAATCCTCCCTTCTTCATTCCACGTGCTATGTCCATGTGTCACAAGAACCACTCAGCTTCGTCGTCTTGAAGATGCCTAGGTCTTGTAATCTCGATGATGATGGGATCAAGAGGCAGTGACAAATCGGATTTGCCCAGACAAGTTTGGCTCATTTGCTTTTGGAACCGCTTAATCTTTTTCCGATTAGAGCTCATCGCCGGTAAAAATGAGATTCCAAAAGTTTCAGATCGGAATATGAGATCCAGTTTATGTAGAGATAACGAAGAGCCATCGAGAAAGATGGAGACTTTTATTATTTATTTTAGTTAATAATTTCAGTGTTTTTAATATTAAATTAGAAGATGTGTGCTAAATCTAGAAAATATGAGATTGTGTGCTAACTTTGGAAGAAAAACCTAATTTGGTGCTATTTTTGAGAATCTCCCAAAATTTTTTGAGTCAAACCCATTAAAACAGACATTTTTATCAAACTGTAAATTAAATTGGTTTTTTACAATTTTGCGGAGATTTGATATATCAAATATCTATACTATTAATTGGGGAGTACAAAGGAGAAAAAAAAACTTTGGCAAAAATACCATATGATGCCCCTACGGATTAAACAAGGAAGAAGAGAAATTGTTTTTTTAAGGGCAATGAAGTCATTATATTTGGAGATGGGACGCGGATCTTATGGTTTGGTGTTGTTCCATTCGGATCGTAGATATATAAGATGTGTATCCAAACATTCTTTTCCTCTTAAACCTGTATGAGAAATTAAATCCAAACAACATCATAATCGGCAAGTACTATAAAAATGGCAACAAAATATGCAATCCCTGATGATCCTCTTCTATATCATATCAATCATCAAAATGATTTCAAAACATTAACTGCAAATATTTTCAGTTAATGAGAAATATTCTCTTTTTAAACAAACACAACAACCATTTGGAATTGATTACCTTTTGTTCTTCGTAATTTAATAGGCTATATCAATCATTAGTAACTTTTAAAATTGTATCAACTAATTATTTGCATCTTATAATTTTTTAGCAACTAACACGGATTTGAAAGTTAAGAATTTATGTTAAAAATATATTACCATATCTCATCGTCATTATCGAATAAGCATATTCTAAAATTATACCATCTCACCAAATCACCTCCATTAGTTCTATAAATACAAACCTCTACTCAAGAACAATTCAAACACAAAAAAACTCGATCCCAAAGTAAGTTTATCACTTTGATCCTTAAGTGTACAAGCTTAATTCTCTATATTCTTAAGCATTATTTATCAAAATACAAAACTAATGTCACTATTGTCGTTATATGAAACAGGATGAAGAAGATATCAAATACAAAGAGGCCTACACCATCTCTCAACTCTCATACCCGAAATTCACGAGGACTTATACCAATATCAATAATTAGGTTCCACAAAGTTCAATTTTTCATATAGATTCTCAAAAGATTAGAAACTTACTTGGATCATGCGGAGAACCATATATGACTCAGCCAGTAATCAGATGTTTTCTCCTGCAAGGATATGAGCTTTTAAAGGTGAGAACTTTTTTGTTTACATGTAAAACCCTTTTCTATAAGGGTGACTTTAATCACCCTCTTTAGATTTTATAGAACTAACATCATTTTATGAATTGTATAGAAACGAGAGTTGTCACGCCAATTAGAAGTTCAAAGAAACTTAAAGTAAATTCTTCGGGTTCATGTAAGAGTTTATCTTTAAAAGACATTTTTATATATGTATACATTCAGCAGACGTTTGAAAGATCAGCGGTTGTTAGTAATCAAGTTTTGTTTCATGAATTGGCTAAAAAATTGTTTTTCTTTCAGTAATTAGTTGTATTCTATTCAAGCAGTATTCTATTCAAGCACTCTTCTATTCAATCAGACTTTAAATTATAATTTAGGAGATTTATACTAGATATTTCTAACATACCAAACTGAGGCCACGCCAAAACGCCCGGGAGGAAGAGGAGATCTGGAAATAAAGTGATGCACCCTGGAAATACAAGATCTCAGAAGCAAGCCCCAAAAGAGGAGAGCTCCGAAACAACTACCGATCCATCAAAGCTAAACCAAACTGGAGAAAGAAGGCATGACAAACCGCTGAGATTCTCCCTGCCACCACACGGCGACGATGCTCCGGTAAACCTCCAACAAGAGTCGGAGAGTGAGTCGGCGAGCCACGAAAAGCGCCGGCCAATATATTTATCGGGTCACAATCAAAAGAGAATCAAAAGAGAATTAGATGAGTAATTGTTATAGTCTTTTTTTTTTTTTTTTTAACATCTTACTTTACTTTATTAATTGAATCAGAGATTACATATTTGTTTGTAAAACATACAGATACAACCAAAACATGATTAAACTTAAGATGAAGAAAATCCAACTGAACAAGTGAAGAAACCGCCGCTTTCTTTTGTAAGTCTTACACGCTAATAGATTATCAGATCTATTATCTTCCTTCTTCGTCTTCTTCTTCAATCCGCTATGATCGTCTCGTTTGGCTATCGTTTTTACGAAACTCCATTTAACTTTAAAACGATCAATGGTAGCGATCCATCCGTTACATCGCTTCCCAACAAAACATCTCAAGGAGATGACATCTTTCTTGGTTATAGCTAATACCCATAATTGTTTTGCGTCTCCAATTCTCCGCACCGATTCTTCTCTTCTTCGAATGCTTAGTATTCCTGGATCCCAAATGTGTCGACCAATGCACCACTCAAATCGAGATTTATCGAACGTTGTGGTTAACACATCATGAAAGGCTTCGTTATCACAATATGCCTTTGGAATCACTTGTAATTGCTCATCACACAGAATCGTTGGTCCTAGTGTGGGAATATCAAACGAACGGTGGTTGATTCCAGTGGGAATCCTTACACTGTCGCAGAAGAACATAACAGCCATCACCCAAATGGTGAGGAATAACCTTTCTCTCGCCGACACCAACCACTACAAGAAAACACGCCTTTTGCGAGGACGTGTTGCGACGGAGGACAGCCCTCGCAAATTTGCGGTGGATTTGCGACGAATGTACGAGAAATTAAAAATACATAGCAAATCTCTCGCAAAATTGCGAGGAAGCAAGTCGTCGCAAATCCTCTGCTCATTTGCGAGGTATTTACGACAAACTCGCGGGGAAGGTCAACTTCCTCGCAAATCACTCGCAATTTTGCGATGCATTTGCGAAAACAAAATCCATAGCAAATTTGCTACCGATCTGCGAGTGAACTGCGATTGCCATAGCAAATCCATTGCAAAATGAGGAATTTTTTTTTTTTTAATATTACAAAACTTAATATAATTAGACATTACTTTAAGATGATAGAAAAGAGTATGATGAGACATTAGACCTTATAATATACTTGAAAGTTAATTTTGTTAACTTTTGAAATTATTTTGATGGTTTTTATAAATTAAATATACAAGGTTGCGACTGATTTGCTAGATAAATAGCCTATTAGTCGCAAATCCATCGCAAATTAAGAAAATCATTGCAATTCCCTCGCAAATTACAACTTCAAACCCTAAACCCTAAATCCTAAACCCTAAACCCTAAAGACTAATTACATTACTATTAATGATTAAAAATATGAATCCAAGACTTATAATCACAGATAGGGCAGTGCAACACAAAATATTTGGAGAATTGGACAATTTTGGAATATTTGTCAAATATTTGTCTTAATGTAATGAACATATATAGGAAGATAGTTAGAAGATAGTTAATGATTAGAGGAAGATGCAAAATTGGACAATTTTAAAAAGTTTGATGATAGAAAAAAGTATGATGAGCCTATTGGACCACATAATATACTTGAAAGTTTGTTTGACTAATTGTTTCAAATCATTTTTGATGGTTTTTATAAATTAGAGATTGAAGGTTTGCGACAAATTTGCGATGGATTTGCTATTTGCATAGCAAATTACTCGCAAATCCATCGCATATCTCTTACGTCATAGCAATTCCCTCGCAAATGAACCCTTGAACCTAAACCCTTAAGACTAATTACATTACTATTAATGTTTCAAAAGATGAATCCAAGATTTATAATCAAAAAATAGGGCATAAATGACAATTTTAAAACCTAAACCCTAAATAAATCGCAAATCTATCGCAAATCTATTGCAAATATCTCAGTTCATAGCAATTCCCTCGCAATGTCTGGAAATATAAATTACATATTTTTTATACGTTTGCTAGGGATTTGCGAGGGACCGTAGCTAATCCGTAGCAATTTTTGCGAGAGACTTGCGACGCAGCGTTTTTCCTATATAAATAGAAAAACCTAGTTTGAGCGAAGCTCAAACCTCGACTAATCCACAGCCGCAAAAACCCTCGAACCCTAATTCCTCTCTTCTCCGATCTATCTCCACCTCTCTTCTCCGATTAACCACCTCTCTTCTTTGGTTTCTTCTTCTTCTTCTGATTTCTTTCTTCTCCGGTTACTCAAATCCTCCGCCTCTCTCTTCTCCGGCTAATCTCCTCGTCCTCGGTTAGTCTACTCCTCCTCTCTCTTCTCCGGCTAATCTCCTCGTCCTCGGTTAGTCTACTCCTCCTCTCTCTTCTCCGGCTAATTTCTTCTCTGATTTCTTCTCTCTTCTCCGATCTCTTCTGTCTCTTCTTTCTTCTGTTTTTAATTCGATTTTAGGGTTCAAAATTGGGGATTCAATTTGGGTTTTAGTTATGATTCGATTTGGGTTTTAATTAGATTTTAGGGTTTCGAATTTGGGGATTCGATTTGGGGATTCGATTTGGGTTTTAATTAGATTTTAGGGTTTCGAATTTTAGGGTTTTTATGTAATTCGAATTTAGGGTTTTAATCTAGTTTGGTTTTAGGATTCTAATTTCGAGTTTAGGGTTCTTATTTCGTGTTCAATTTCGATTTGCGAGTATCGATTTTAGGGTTTCAATTTTAGGGTTTTGATTTTTTGATTCGATTTTGGTTTTAGTGGTTAGGTTTAATTTTGATTTTAAGGGTTATTTAATTTAGGGTTTCAATTTTTGGGTTTTTATGTAATTCGATTTTGATTTCAATTTTGATTTTATTTTAATTCTAATAATATTTTTGAATTTTACTTTCAGATGTCTTCTCGAGACAATAACGGTTCTGTAAACCAAAATGCGTACACAAGGTTCATATCTTCTCAAGGGTTATCTCCTCCCATCCCTGCTCGAGGGATACGTTCTACAGCCTCTGCTCAAAGGGTACCTTCTCCCACCTCTTCTCAAGGTACCTCACCGGCGACAGAAGGAAACCGTAATGCAACCTCTCCGGCGGTGGAAAATGATCTTCCTCCTCAGCAATCAGCATCACGTGTTAACAGTATCTCTGCCTCTCAAACATTTTTTACTTTGGAACAGTTACTTGCAAGTCCTGGGCGTGCAAACTTAACAAAACTAGATCCTAAGCGACCTCCGGGTACTCTCTGGTGAGAATGTATCCCTATCGTTAGATCAATCTTTATGTCTTGTATTTTTATGTCTTGTATTTTCAATCTTTATGTCTTGTGTCTTTATGTCTTGTATTTTCAATGATCCTCATTCCTTTTATCTTATGTTTTGTAGGTTTGACCAGGATGGCTCGGTTGCTGCTACTGTCCGAGCCATTTTTGAAAGAGATTTCAAATCAGCTCATGCCAATTGGACGCAAACACCAGGTGATGTTGTAAACCGGTGGTTTGAAACTTTTGCGGTAAGTTACAGATTTGTTGATGTGTTTAAACTACAAATTTTGTGTGTTTATCACTTGGTTCTGGTTCTAGTTCTGATTTTGTTTTTGTGTTTATCACTTACAAGCAAACATATAACTGGGATGCGTCCATCAATGGAAGAGTTAGAGCTGAGTTTGAAAAGAAGTTGAAGTCCCGGATGTGTGATCAAGTGTCTCGGTGGAAGGGTAAGTGGCGGAAGAAAGGTAATGACGCAATGCCGCGGTGGCTTGATCCTACTGTATGGGATGGCTTGGTCAAGTTTTGGTGTGAACCAAAATCAGAAAAAAAGAGTATCAATGGCCGTAATGCTCGCTATAGTGATCCTGAAGGCACCGGAATACATAAGCACCGTTCTGGTCAGACCTCTTTTAAAGCCCGAGCACGAAAGCTTGTAAGTATCTCTGTTTAACACAAGCCATTATTCATATCATATCTACAATATACTAATATAGTTGTTTCAATTCTCTGTTTTTAGTCTGAGAGTACTGGTGAGCCACTACCTGATTTTCTGCGAGTACTAGAAGACACTCATAGGAAACCTGATGGGTCGTTTGTTGATGGACTGTCTGAGAAGGTGTTCAATGAAGTGTCGTCAAAGATAGCTGAAGCTGAGTCTGAGCTATTATCAGCGGATAACATGGAGAGTAGTGCTTCTGGCGGGTTATCACTAACAGTGAAGAACCAAATTTATACCAAGGTAAAACATGCTTCATTGTTTATGTTAATGTTTGTATTTGTGTAAACTATGTGTGTATTTGTTTATGTTTATGTTTGTCTAAATACTTATGGTGTGTATATGTTTTGTTGGCAGGTTGCTCCGAAGAAAAAGAACCGGATATATGGGGTTGGTAACATGCAAGCAGAAGCATCTTCAGCTCATATTGTTCAACCGCCTCCTCCTACTGAAGATCCACTTGTTCTAGCTGCGAAGCTTGCTGCTGCCGAAGCTGTTCTTGCAACTCAGGCAACTCAACTACAAGCCAATGCAGAGAAGATGCAAGAAAATGAAGTGAGGATGCAACAAAATGATCTGAAGATGCAAGAAAATTCAGAGAAGATGCATAGTTATGATGCATACTTTGATTATCTTGCATCGAAAGATCCAGAGTTTGCTGCAAGATTTCGCTGAGAAGATTCACCGGCGACCGGAGATGGAACCACCGGACAGTGAAACTGATGAACTCTCTTTATCCTTTGAACCTCTCATATGTAATGTTTTTTGTAGAACAAGATGGTTATTATGTTTTGTTAACTTATTTTGTAAACTTAGTACTAATAACAGCTTTAATTTGCATAAGTTTAAGGATAATTTTAATTACAGGTTTAATTTTAATTACATGTTTAATGCTAATTAAGCTTACCAAAATGAAAATTATAATTTATTTTCTATACTGTTAATACAATTTGCGACGGAAATATTAAATGCAAAAGCATCGCAAGTTTGCGAGGGATTTACTAGAGACATATTTGCTAGGATATTGCTAGAAAAATAGTTTCTCGCAATTTGCGTGGGATTTGCGAGGGACAATTGTTCCTCGTAAAAGTTGCGAGGGAATTGCGACGTTGACCAATTTGCGAGAAGCGATTTGTGAGGAACGGACTTTCCTCGCAAATCTCTCGCTTTTGTCGATTTGCGAGGGAATAGCGATGTATACATCCATCGCAAAAGGCGTGTTTTCTTGTAGTGAACGCACGGGGGAACTTTTCACATCCATTGGGAAGACAGGAGAAGAATACACAAATCGAAGTAAACCGCCTTCGAAACCTTAAAAACACCGTGAGGAATACAAATAAAGTAGTTAAAATTTTTAGAGAGAAACCGTTGAGAATTGAAGTCATAGGATCACGGGAAGATATGAGCGGCCACCGTAGGGGACATGCCATGATCACCTTCCGATCACCCCTAAAAATGGTTGTGAACTAAAAAACAAATACACGAAATAAGTACAAAGGAAAGGAAAAGCATAGAGTATAAGTAGTACGGCCGACGTCGGAGTCGACGCCGGCCGGAGAATACAACGGGAGTTTAGGTTCTATGAAACGTCGCCTTCTTCGTCGCCTTGGAGAGAGGGGGGAGTTAGTTCTAGAAAATTGTTATAGTCTATTGATTCGATTATCTGATTGTCGATAATCGCTTTAGAAACAACTTTCCCTTTCCTTTTTTCTTTTAATTTCTCGGCACAATTTTATTTTCCTCTCTGAGTTGTATTACTCCCTCCATTTCAAAATATAAGATGTTTTAAGCAAAACACGCAGATTAAAAAGTCTTTACTTTTAACAAATTCAACCAATCAGAAACAATACTGCATAATATAAAATATTAAACTAATCCAAAAGTTGCATTGAAATTTGAAAGCATCCTATATTATGAAGCAAAAAAAATCTCCAAAACATCCTATATTTTGAAAGGGATGAAGTAACAAATTAAAAATTGTTTGGGTTAGTGTATTAAAACCGAGAAAAAACAAAACGCTGATGTAACATTGTTTTTTAAATAATAATCCAAAAACCTATGTAAATTGGATAATTTGAGTCAGCTTATTGCAAACCTTCTTCTTCTTCTATGTAAGTCCGTAATCAAAATGTAAGAAAATACCAAGACATTATTATTTTTTATACAGTTTCTATATAATAAGTTACATATTAGCTATGTTAAAACAGGAAACAAAACAAAGAAAATAATGTCATATGTAAAGTTAAGATTTAATCAAAGAAAAGTTTAACCAAACTCTATTGTTAAGATTTAAAACTATGGTTTTTTTTTTATCTTTTTTGTTTGGCAAATAAACAGCAATGCCCAAAAAATATGCTAAATATATCATTTTCTGTTAAGACTCAAACTTATTTAATTTAGCATGGTAAAAGAAACAAATCTTTTCAGGATTAAGTTTTGGAAAATATTGGTTAGATATGAGACATTTCCGCATTTTCTTGAAAAAAAAACAAACATCAGATCAAACTTGAGTCTTAGAATTTAAATAGATTTCCATAACAAATAGATTTCCATATTTAAATTCGAATAAAACTCAAGGAAACATATTAATTTTAGAGCTTATAGTTCAAACAGATTTCCATAATCAACCATTTAGAATAATAGATACCAATAACTTTTATATTTATTTTAAATAATAATCTATATATTTAAAAATCCTAATTTTCAGCATTTTATATATAATTTCCTAATATATAAGACTATCGTATATAAATAATTTTTTTAAATTTCACAATTAACATATTATCAAATTTTAGAGATATTTTAAAAGATCTAAACAAGAAATTTGATTTAAAATTCTGAAATCAAACGAAAATCACAGTTAAAATATTTCAAAATTAAAATATACAATCTCATTGCTAAATTGAATACTAAATTGGTATCAGATTTGATTATGAATTGTTAATAACATTGCTAAAAATTAGGCTTGGACATAGAAAAATACCCAACTACCCAATCTGAAAGCTGATCCAGTAAACCAGGTTCGGATTAGGTACGGATTTACCTATAAAATCCTTTTGGTTTCTATTTTCCAATGCATGTGGGTTTGGGTTAGGATCGGATAATATCTGGTATCCGTTTGGGTATCCATCAAACCCGTATATATAAATATATTTAAAATATTTAGAATATTAGTATTAATATAATTCAATTACTCAAAGTTATAATTTTGAGTGTTTCAATTAGTTTACCTAAATATCAAAAATAATCAAAGTATTTAAAATTATTTGTTATATATAAATCAAAACTTAGCTAAATTTATTTATATTTAATTTTAAACATTTTTTCGGGTAACAGGTAGTTTCGGTACTAATCGGATTCTCAAATTTGTTAATCGAACCGATCTGAAGTCGATAGTATCCCAACCAAACCGAATACATATATCGAAAAATATCCAATAGGTTCTATTTTTCGAAACCCGTTTACCCGAACCTGATCAGGTAATACCCCAATCTGAAGGTGTTATCCGAATGTTTGACCCTAATAAATATAGGTTTACAAAGATAATCCGTATATACATTATAGATTGCAAATCTGATTACAAACTTAGATTTTGAAATTAACTCCGCACGTATGTGCGGTCTTAACCTAGTTAACTTTTACATGATAACCTAAATATACCTAATCTCACTATAAATACAATGGTTTCCTAACCATTGAAATATCCCACTCTAAAATTTAACAAACAACTTCTCCTCTTTTGACGATAAACCAAAATAAAGAAAAACTCATACTCTTACAAAACTACTATCCGATATTGCAGAATGTCTATTCTCTTACAAAACTACTATCCAATATTGCGGTGTGTCTGTTTCCATGAAAAACTACATTTTACAAACTACTTACTCTATTAGGATTTCCAATTTACTGTATAACCCCAAATATACAAATAAACACTATATAAACAAAGGAAATAAGTCAAAATAAAAAAACTACATTACAAAAATAAAAATTACAAAGAAAATAACTAACAAAATATATAATCCTGTGTTGTAGCATGGCGTATCACCTAGTTATATGTATTGTTGTATTTATAGATCTGTCTAATTGAATATTTTTGAAAGGTGCCATACCCTCATTAAAAATCAAATATATGCCTTAACGGCTTAAACCAATCAATCCTATTAAAAACGTAAAGAAAATTATTTCAATTCAAAATAATTAACAAGAACGATTCACATAATTTTTTTTTTTGACAACAACGATCTAGTTTTTTTTTTTTTTTTCTGGTGCAATAGAAGTCTCCTACATTTATTTTTTAAAATACCGTAAGAGAATTAGAACATAAGTGATCTAGTTTTTTGTATCCGTCAACTAAAACTTAAGTTACATCAAACTAAATCTTAACTTTTTTAGTTTTTTTCTTAGTTTTAAATACATCAGACATTTTTCTAATAAGTAATTATTTTATTATTAATTTATAATGTGAAAAATTCTCTAGTTAAGTTTTTCTAGGTTTATAATATGATTTTTTATGAGAATTTGTCAAAAATACCTTTTTTGGCCATTTTTATTTTTGTCCTTCTTTAATTTTTAATGAACATTTTACCCTTAGATGAAAAATATTTTAATCAATAAAAAAAAACAAAATTTTCCCGCCAATGTTTTTGTCAAAAAAAATTTGATAAAAATTTTCGACAAAAAATTTTCCCGTCACAAATTTTCCCGCCAAAAAAAATTTACAAGGTTTTTAAAAGGTTTTACAAGATTTTTAAAGAGTTTTATAAGGTTTTTTAAACACCTTGTAAACGTTTTAAAAGACTTTTAAAAGGTTTTTAAAAGGTTTTCAAATGGTTTTTAAAAAGATTTTTGAAAGGTTTTAAAACACCTTGTAAACGCTTTTACAATGTTTTTAAAAACCTTGTAAACGTTTTTATAAGGTTTTTAAAAGGGTTTTAAAAGGTTTTTAAACACCTTGTAAATGCTTTTTAAAAGTATTTATAAGGTTTTTAAAAGCCTTTACAAGGTTTTAAAAGGTTTTTAAACACATTGTAAACGCTTTTAAAAACCAAACGCTTTTAAAAGGTTTTTAAAAGCGTTTACAATGTTTTTATAAGGTATAAATTTTAATATTTTTGGCGGAAAATATTTTCGATTTTGATGACTGTACATTCTTGATGTCACTCAAAAAAGGGAAATTTGGTCATTTTGTATATTTAAAAATGGTCAACATGAAGAGATACTTTTAAAAAGAAGTATAGAAAAAGGAGCATTTTTGAGAATGCCCCAAACTATAGCCCTGCGGTGTACCGCGGGTGAATATTTAGTTATTAGTTATAATAGAACCATGTAATGAGAAAATTAAAGATCCAATTAAGGTAAGGTATTTAAAAAACAAATAAACTATAATTGGAACCAAAAATATTTAGTTGAAATTTTTTATAACTTTTAAGATCACAAATGTCGCAATGTTCAGTACAAAATCTATATAATAATAGCAATATGTAAAATGCAAAGAACAGTCGCATCTTTTCATTGTGACTTTTAATTAAAAGAAATTCAGTTGCATCTTTTCATCTTGATTTTTCATTAAAAAATATTATTTAATTATTCTTTTGACAAAAAAGTTATATGGCTGCGTCTCTTTAGAAAGTTGCATCTGTTGGATGTAGTTGTGTCTCTTAGAAACAGTTGTGACTTTTGTATATAATATTAGCAATATGAATAAATACGAAGACTTTTGTATATAATATTAGCAATATGAATAAATACGAAGACTTTTGTATATAATATTAGCAATCTGCAGATCAATTGGTGGCAACTTGTCCTGTGGGAAGGTTGGTAAAGGGTGAGGACCAGGGTTCGCCTGGCGCACCAATAACCTACTGGTGGATGTGGATTTCCATAGTGATGGGTTAGGATCGATGACATGCAGGGCCAGCTTGGGGTCTGTTGGGCCGGCTAGCAGTGGGCTAGCAGGGTCCACAGACGGTCCGTTGGGGCAGCTAGCGGTGGGCTAGTGGGGTCCGCGGGACGGGTTGTTACAACTTCAGTCTCCATTTTTCTTTTTTTCTCTAATTTTATTTCTTTCTTCTTTCTTTATTTGTTTTCATCATCTCTTTGCTTGTTTCTCTTTACTTCAGTCTCCATTTTTCTATTTAATCTAATTTTATTTCTTTCATCTTTCTTTATTTGTTTTCATCATCGGTTTGTTTGTTTATCTTTACTTCAGTCTCCATTTTTTTTTCTCTAATTTTATTTATTTCTTCTTTCTTTATTTGTTTTCATCATCTGTTTACTTGTTTCTCTTTACTTCAGTCTCCATTTTTCTGCTTTCCATATTTTTATTTCTTTCTTCTTTCATTATTTGTTTTTATCATCTGTTTGGTTGTTTCTCTTTACTTCAGTCTCCATTTTTCTGCTTTCCATAACTTTATTTCTTTTTTGTTTCTTTATTTGTTTTCATCATCTGTTTACTTGTTTCTCTTAACTTCAGTCTCCATTTTTCGTTTTCTCTAATTTTATTTCTTTCTTCTTTCTTTGTTTGTTTTCATCATATGTTTGCTTGTTTCTCTTTACTTCAGTCACCATTTTTCTTTTTTCTCAAATTTTATTTCTTTCTTCTTTCTTTATTTGTTTTCATCATCTCTTTGCTTGTTTCTCTTCACTTCAGTCTCCATTTTTCTATTTAATCTAATTTTATTTCTTTCATCTTTCTTTATTTGTTTTCATCATCGGTTTGTTTGTTTCTCTTTCCTTCAGTCTCCATTTTTTTTGCTCTAATTTTATTTTTTTTCTTCTTTCTGTATTTGTTTTCATCATCTGTTTACTTGTTTCTCTTTACTCCAGTCTCCATTTTTCTGCTTTCCATAATTTTATTTCTTTCGTCTTTCTTTATTTGTTTTTATCATCTGTTTGGTTGTTTCTCTTTACTTCAGTCTCCATTTTTCTGCTTTCCATAACTTTATTTGTTTCTTATTTCTTAATTTGTTTTCATCATCTGTTTACTTGTTTCTCTTAACTTCAGTCTCCATTTTTCGTTTTCTCTAATTTTATTTCTTTCTTTATTTGTTTTCATCATATGTTTGCTTGTTCCTCTTTACTTCAGTCCCCATTTTACTGGTTTCTCTAATTTTATTTCTTTCTTCTTTCTTTATTTGTTTTCATCATCTCTTTGCTTGTTTCTCTTTACTTCAGTCTTCATTTTTCTGTTTTCTCTAATTTTATTTCTTTCTTCTTTCTTTATTGGTTTTCATCATCTGTTTGCTTGTTTCTCTTTACTTCAGTCTCCATTTTTTCTGTTTTCTCTAGATTTATTTGTTTCTTCTTTCTTTATTTGTGTTCATCATTTGTTTACTTGTTTCTCTTTACTTCAGTCCATTTTTTTTTCTCTAATTTTATTTCTTTCTTCTTTCTTTATTTGTTTTTATCATCTGTTTTCTTGTTTCTCTTTACTTCAGTCACCATTTTTCTTTTTTCTCTAATTTTATTTCTTTCTTCCTTCTTTATTTGTTTTCATCATCTATTTGCTTGTTTCTCTTTACTTCAGTCTCCATTTTTCTTTTTCCTCTAATTTTAATTTTTTCTTTATTTGTTTTCATCATCTGTTTGTTTGTTCCTCTTTACTTCAGTCTCCATTTTTCTGCTTTCTATAATTTTATTTCTTTCTTCTTTCTTTATTTATTTCCATCTTCTGTTTGATTGTTTCTCTTTACTTCAGTCTCCATTTTTCTTTTTTCTTTAATTTTATTTCTTTCTTCTTTCTTTATTTGTTTTCATCATCTCTTTGCTTGTTTCTCTTTACTTCAGTCCCCATTTTTCTTTTTTTTTCTCTAATTTTATTTATTTCTTCTTTCATTATTTGTTTTCATCATCTGTTTGCTTGTTTCTCTTTACTTCAGTCTCCATTTTTTCTGTTTTCTCTAATTTTATTTCTTTCTTCTTTCTTTATTTGTTTTCATCATCTGTTTACTTGTTTCTTTTTACTTCAGTCTCCATTTTTTTTTTCTTTAATTTTTTTTTCTTCTTTCTTTATTTGTTTTCATCATCTGTTTGCTTGTTTCTCTTTTCTTCAGTCACCATTTTTCTTTTTTCTCTAATTTTATTTCTTTCTTCTTTCTTTATTTATTTTCATCATCTGTTTGTTTGTTCTTCTTTACTTTAGTCTCCATTTTTCTGCTTACTCTAATTTTATTTCTTTCTTATATCTTTATTTGTTTTCATCATCTGTTTGCTTGTTTCTCTTTACTTCAGTCTCCATTTTTTTTTTGCTCTAATTTTATTTCTTTCTTCTTCTTTTATTTGTTTTCATCATCTGTTTGCTTGTTTCTCTTTACTTCAGTCTCCATTTTTATTTTTTCTCTAATTATATTTCTTTCTTCTTTCTTTATTTGTTTTCATCATCTGTTTGCTTGTTTTTCTTTACTTCAGTGAATATATTTATATACATAGAGGTGGAATTGTAGATGAATATATAATACAAGCAACTATCGTTTTGTAGACAAAACATATGATATATAAAAAAGTCTAAAGTCATTAAATATTTTGATAATTCTAATAGATTATATAGATTGATAATCCAATATTAAATGTACTTACTACTTATTTTTCTCCGTACAAGATGTTGGTTATTTATCTAGTTTTTTGGAAAGGTAAAAACAATTATGAGTGAAAAAACACAAACAGATTTATAATCTAAATGACTTCATTAAAAATTTAAAACTTTATTTTTAAGAAAAATCCATAAACCTTTAGTTAAATCAATAAGCCTTAAAAAAAATTCATTCTTATAATAATATATATTTAGTAATTTTAAAAACTAACAAATGGTTGATTATTAAAAATTTGGAACAATTGAAATATTAATATAAAAATGAAAACAATGTTTTCTCAGTAACTTACACATAAATAGGACTGCACTTACATGATTAGTAATGAATGCAGAGTTTCTCCGAGTTATGTGATCTTAAATATTAAATTTACCAAATATTTCAA
This sequence comes from Camelina hispida, assembly GCA_023657505.1. Taxonomy (NCBI): domain Eukaryota; kingdom Viridiplantae; phylum Streptophyta; class Magnoliopsida; order Brassicales; family Brassicaceae; genus Camelina; species Camelina hispida. The sequence continues at coordinate 4,276,404 of CP094634.1, read as the reverse complement.
TGCTTCAATTAAACGGTTAGGATCGTTTCTTTTAATATGTTTTAATAAATAAAGATAATTTATGAAGAATTATACTTAGTTAAAGATGTGAACATTTGAATAGACACAACTTTACAGTTAACATACATTTACAATTTAAATATTTGAATAGACATAATTGCTAAAGATGTGAACATTTGAATAGATACAATTGTTCGTAAAAAAACACAACTGTTTGTAAAAGACACAACTCTACATTCAATAGATGCAACTTTTTAAAGAGACGCAACGATATAATTTTTTTGTCGAAAGAATAATTAAATAATTATTTTAATGAAAAGTCACGATGAAAAGATGCAACTGAATTTTTTTAATCAAAAGTCACAATTTTTTGAGTAAAAAATCACAATGAAAAGATGCAATTGTTCTTTGCATTTATTCATATTGCTAATATAAAAAGTCACAATTTTTTGAGTAAAAAATCTCAACTATTGTAAAAGACACAACTCTACATTCAACATATGAAACTCTCTAAAGAGACGCAACCATATTTTTTTTGTCAAAAGAATAATTAAATAATATTTTTTTAATCAAAAGTCACGATGAAAAGATGCAACTGATTTTTTTTAAATGAAAAGTCACGATTTTTTTAATAAAAGGTCACAATGAAAAGACACAACTGTTCTTCGTATTTATTCATATTGCTAATATTATATACAAAAGTCACAACTGTTTCTAAGAGACACAACTACATCCAACAGATGCAACTTTCTAAAGAGACGCAGCCATATAACTTTTTTGTCAAAAGAATAATTAAATAATATTTTTTTAATGAAAAATCACGATGAAAAGATGCAACTGATTTTTTTTAATGAAAAGTCACAATGAAAAAATGCGACTGTTCTTCGCATTTTTCAGATTGCTATTATTATATAGATTTTGTACTGAACATTGCGACATTTGTGATCATAAAAGTTATAAAAAATTTCAATTAAATATTTTTGGTTCCAATTATAGTTTATTTGTTTTTAAAATACCTTACCTTAATTGGATCTTTAATTTTCTCATTACATGGTTCTATTATAACTAATAACTAGATATTCACCCGCGGTACATCGCAGGGCTATAGTTTGGGGCATTCTAAAAAATGTCCCTTTTTCCATAATTCTTTTTAAAAGTATCCCTTCATGTTGACCATTTTTAAATATACAAAATGATCAAATTTCCCTTTTTTGAGTGACATCAAGAATGTACAGTCATCAAAATCGAAATATTTTCCCGCCGAAAAATAAAAAAATTTCCCTCCAAAATCGAAAATATTTTCCGCCAAAAATATTGAAATTTATACCTTATAAAAACATTGTAAACGGTGAAGTGACCTTAGTGCAGTGGCAGGAAGTAAGTCCATTTGTAGAAGGCACCATCACACCCGGGATCGAGTCCCGGCTCCTACGAATGTAGGAATTAGGCTAATGGGCCGGCCAGTTGTGGCCCAATGGTTGACAGAAAAAAAAAAAAAAAAAAAACTGTAAACGCTTTTAAAAACCTTTTAAAAGCGTTTACAATGTGGTTAAAAACCTTTTAAAACCTTGTAAAGGCTTTTAAAAACCTTATAAATGCTTTTAAAAAGCATTTACAAGGTGTTAAAAACCTTTTAAAACCCTTTTAAAAACCTTATAAAAACGTTTACAAGGTTTTTAAAAACATTGTAAAAGCGTTTACAAGGTGTTTTAAAACCTTTCAAAAATCTTTTTAAAAACCATTTGAAAACCTTTTAAAAACATTTTAAAAGCGTTTACAAGGTGTTTAAAAAACCTTTTCAAACTCTTTAAAAATCTTGTAAAACCTTTTAAAAAGCTTGTAAATTTTTTTGGCGGGAAAATTTTTTGTCGAAAATTTTTATCAATTTTTTTTTGACAAAAATATTGGCGGGAAAATTTTGTTTTTCTTTTTATTGATTAAAATATTTTTCATCTAAGGGTAAAATGGTCATTAAAAATTAAAGAAGGGCAAAAATAAAAATGGCCAAAAAAGGTATTTTTGACAAATCTCATAAAAAATCATATTATAAAGGGTGAATTAGGTGAATAACCAAGAAAAAAAACTAACAAAGAATATAACCACCTATTTGAAAAAATTAGAAAATTATGATCAAGGGTATGGTTAATTACATCGAGCAGTGGCCCAGCAATTCTCCGACGGTGGTCCGGCGGTGGTCCGGCGATGGTCCGACGGTGGTCCGGCGATTCTCTGGCGATGGGCCGGCGGTGGTCCGGCGGAACCCCGGCGGTGGTCCGGCAGAACTCCGGCGGTTATCCGGTGGTGGTCCGGCGGTGGTCTGGCGGAACTCCGGCGGTTATCCGGTGGTGGTCCGGCAGAACTCCGGCGGTTATCCAGCGGTGGTCCGACGGAACCTGGCGGTGGTCCGGCGGAACCCCGACGGTGGTACGGCGGAACTCCGGCGGTGGTCCGGCGGAACTTCGGCGGTGGTCCGGCGGAATCCCGGCGGTGGGATGGTGGTGGTAAGAGGGGAGGTGGTTTGTGGGGTAGAAGGGGAGGTGGTGTGTGGTTGTAGAGGTAGGGACAAATTGGTATATATTGTATATTATACATAGAATATAATAAATATATGGTTAGAATAGTTACTCACCTAATTTTAATTTTTTTTTTGGTTATACATGCCAATTTCCCTATTATAAACCTAGAAAAACTTAACTAGAGAATTTTTCACATTATAAATTAATAATAAAATAATTACTTATTAGAAAAATGTCTGATGTATTTAAAACTAAGAAAAAAACTAAAAAAGTTAAGTTTTAGTTTGATGTAACTTAAGTTTTAGTTGACGGATACAAAAAACTAGATCACTTATGTTCTCATTCTCTTACGGTATTTTAAAAAATAAATGTAGGAGACTTCTATTGCACCAGAAAAAAAAAACTAGATCGTTGTTGTCAAAAAAAAAAAATTATGTGAATCGTTCTTGTTAATTATTTTGAACTGAAATAATTTTCTTTACGTTTTTAATAGGATTGATTGGTTTAAGCCGTTAAGGCATATATTTGATTTTTAATGAGGGTATGGCACCTTTCAAAAATATTCAATTAGACAGATCTATAAATACAACAATACATATACATATAACTAGGTGATACGCCATGCTACAACACAGGATTATATATTTTGTTAGTTATTTTCTTTGTAATTTTTATTTTTGTAATGTAGTTTTTTTATTTTGACTTATTTTCTTTGTTTATATAGTGTTTATTTGTATATTTGGGGTTATACAGTAAATTGGAAATCCTAATAAAATAAGTAGTTTGTAAAATGTAGTTTTTCATGGAAACAGACACACCGCAATATTGGATAGTAGTTTTGTAAGAGAATAGACATTCTGCAATATCGGATAGTAGTTTTGTAAGAGTATGAGTTTTTCTTTATTTTGGTTTATCGTCAAAAGAGGAGAAGTTGTTTGTTAAATTTTAGAGTGGGATATTTCAATGGTTAGGAAACCATTGTATTTATAGTGAGATTAGGTATATTTAGGTTATCATGTAAAAGTTAACTAGGTTAAGACTGCACATACGTGCGGAGTTAATTTGAAAAACTAAGTTTGTAATCAGATTTGCAATCTATAATGTATATACGGATTATCTTTGCAAACCTATATTTATTAGGGTCAAACATTCGGGTAACCCCTTCAGATTGGGGTATTACCTGATCAGGTTCGGGTAAACGGGTTTCGGAAATAGAACCTATTGGATATTTTTCGATATATGGATTCGGTTTGGTTGGGATACTATCGACTTCACATCGGTTCGATTTACAAATTTGAGAATCCGATTAGTACCCAAACTACCTGTTACCCGAAAAAATGTTTAAAATTAAATATAAATAAATTTAGCTAAGTTTTGATTTATATATAACAAATAATTTAAAATACTTTGATTATTTTTGATATTTAGGTAAACTAATTGAAACACTCAAAATTATAACTTTGAGTAATTGAATTATATTAATACTAATATTCTAAATATTTTTAAATATATTTATATATACGGGTTTGATGGATACCCAAACGGATACCGGGTATTATCCGATCCTAACCCAGACCCACATGCATTGGAAAATAGAAACCAAAAGGATTTTATAGGTAAATCCGTACCTAATCCGAACCTGGTTTACTGGGTCAGCTTTCAGATTGGGTAGTTGGGTATTTTTCTATGTCCAAGCCTAATTTTTAGGAATGTTATTAACAATTCATAATCAAATCTGATACCAATTTAGTATTCAATTTATTTTTAATCGATGTAGACAAAAAAAAATAATTGGATTTGTTTTATTATGAGGAAAGACAAATACATTTAAAAAAAACAGTAAGAGAAAAGTGGTATGTCTATTTCCTGATAGAAAACCCGTCATGTCTCATATATATCATGTTTTTCCAACTTATAACCATGATTTTAATTACAATTTACTTATTTGAGATTGTATATTTTAATTTTGGAATATTTTAACTGTGATTTTCGTTTGATTTCAGAATTTTAAATCAAATTTCTTGTTTAGATCTTTTAAAATATCTCTAAAATTTGATAATATGTTAATTGTGAAATTTAAAAAAATTATTTATATACGATAGTCTTATATATTAGGAAATTATATATAAAATGCTGAAAATTAGGATTTTTAAGTATATAGATTATTATTTTAAATAAATATAAAAGTTATTGGTATCTATTATTCTAAATGGTTGATTATGGAAATCTGTTTGAACTATAAGCTCTAAAATTAATATGTTTCTTTGACTTTTATTCGAATTTAAATATGGAAATCTATTTAAATTCTTTCTTTTTTTTTTTGAACAAAGGAAATCTATTTAAATTCTAAGACTCAAGTTTGATCTGATGTTTGTTTTTTTTCAAGAAAATGCGGAAATGTCTCATATCTAACCAATATTTTCCAAAACTTAATCCTGAAAAGATTTGTTTCTTTTACCATGCTAAATTAAATAAGTTTGAGTCTTAACAGAAAATGATATATTTAGCATATTTTTTGGGCATTGCTGTTTATTTGCCAAACAAAAAAGATAAAAAAAAAACCATAGTTTTAAATCTTAACAATAGAGTTTGGTTAAACTTTTCTTTGATTAAATCTTAACTTTACATATGACATTATTTTCTTCGTTTTGTTTCCTGTTTTAACATAGCTAATATGTAACTTATTATATAGAAACTGTATAAAAAAATAATAATGTCTTGGTATTTTCTTACATTTTGATTACGGACTTACATAGAAGAAGAAGAAGGTTTGCAATAAGCTGGCTCAAATTATCCAATTTACATAGGTTTTTGGATTATTATTTAAAAAACAATGTTACATCAGCGTTTTGTTTTTTCTCGGTTTTAATACACTAATATTGGGAACCCAAACAATTTTTAATTTGTTACTCCCTCCGTTTCAAAATATAAGATATTTTGGAGATTTTTTTTGTTTCATAATATAGGATGCTTTCAAATTTCAATGCAACTTTTGGATTAGTTTAATATTTTATATTATGCAGTATTGTTTCTGATTGGTTGAATTTGTTAAAAGTAAAGACTTTTTAATCTGCATGTTTTGCTTAAAACATCCTATATTTTGAAATGGAGGGAGTAATACAACTCAGAGAGGAAAACAAAATTGTGCCGAGAAATTAAAAGAAAAAAGGAAAGGGAAAGTTGTTTCTAAAGCGATTATCGACAATCAGATAATCGAATCAATAGACTATAACAATTACTCATCAAATTCTCTTTTGATTCTCTTTTGATTGTGATCCAATAAATATATTGGCCGGCGCTTTTCGTGGCTCGCCGACTCACTCTCCGACTCTTGTTTGAGGTTTACCGGAGCATCGTCGCCGTGTGGTGGCGGTTTCTCCAGTTTGGTTTAGCTTTGATGGATCGGTAGTTGTTTCGGAGCTCTCCTCTTTTGGGGCTTGCTTCTGAGATCTTGTATTTCCAGGGTGCATCACTTTATTTCCAGATCTCCTCTTCCTCCCGGGCGTTTTGGCGTGGCCTCAGTTTGGTATGTTAGAAATATCTAGTATAAATCTCCTAAATTATAATTTAAAGTCTGATTGAATAGAAGAGTGCTTGAATAGAATACTGCTTGAATAGAATACAACTAATTACTGAAAGAAAAACAATCTTTTAGCCAATTCATGAAACAAAACTTGATTACTAACAACCGCTGATCTTTCAAACGTCTGCTGAATGTATACATATATAAAAATGTCTTTTAAAGATAAACTCTTACATGAACCCGAAGAATTTACTTTAAGTTTCTTTGAACTTCTAATTGGCGTGACAACTCTCGTTTCTATACAATTCATAAAATGATGTTAGTTCTATAAAATCTAAAGAGGGTGATTAAAGTCACCCTTATAGAAAAGGGTTTTACATGTAAACAAAAAGTTCTCACCTTTAAAAGCTCATATCCTTGCAGGAGAAAACATCTGATTACTGGCTGAGTCATATATGGTTCTCCGCATGATCCAAGTAAGTTTCTAATCTTTTGAGAATCTATATGAAAAATTGAACTTTGTGGAACCTAATTATTGATATTGGTATAAGTCCTCGTGAATTTCGGGTATGAGAGTTGAGAGATGGTGTAGGCCTCTTTGTATTTGATATCTTCTTCATCCTGTTTCATATAACGACAATAGTGACATTAGTTTTGTATTTTGATAAATAATGCTTAAGAATATAGAGAATTAAGCTTGTACACTTAAGGATCAAAGTGATAAACTTACTTTGGGATCGAGTTTTTTTGTGTTTGAATTGTTCTTGAGTAGAGGTTTGTATTTATAGAACTAATGGAGCTGATTTGGTGAGATGGTATAATTTTAGAATATGCTTATTCGATAATGACGATGAGATATGGTAATATATTTTTAACATAAATTCTTAACTTTCAAATCCGTATTAGTTGCTAAAAAATTATAAGATGCAAATAATTAGTTGATACAATTTTAAAAGTTACTAATGATTGATATAGCCTATTAAATTACGAAGAACAAAAGGTAATCAATTCCAAATGGTTGTTGTGTTTGTTTAAAAAGAGAATATTTCTCATTAACTGAAAATATTTGCAGTTAATGTTTTGAAATCATTTTGATGATTGATATGATATGGAAAAGGATCATCAGGGATTGCATATTATTTGTTGCCATTTTTATAGTACTTGCCGATTATGATGTCGTTTAGATTTAATTTCTCATACAGGTTTAAGAGGAAAAGAATGTTTGGATACACATCTTATATATCTACGATCCGAATGGAACAACACCAAACCATAAGATCCGCGTCCCATCTCCAAATATAATGACTTTATTGCCCTTAAAAAAAAAAATCTCTTCTTCCTTGTTTAATCCGTAGGGGCATTATATGGTATTTTTGCCAAAGTTTTTTTTTCTCCTTTGTACTCCCCAATTAATAGTATAGATATTTGATATATCAAATCTCTTAATAGAGATTATGAGAGAATCTACAAAAAATAAATAAAAAAATTATGAGAGAATCTACAAAAAATAAATAAAGGCCTTCTTAATATTTTGGGGCCAACTAAGGATTAATGAGAGAAAGAGTACGTGTCACGTTTTCGTTTTTACTACAAATACCTAAGAAATGTATTGCCATCAGGCATCACTTGTAATTTGAGATGGCGGACGAAGGCCGAGACGGTGACGACGATGCCACTGCCACCGCCGATGAAAGAAGCTCTAGCCACAACCTTTGCAAAACCAAAGAGTCAGGAGATTCGAGCGAGAGTGTAGTAGACTTAATAAGCTCTATGCCAGATGATATCCTCCAACATATCCTCTCCTTTATTCCGACCATATACGCCATCAGCACTTCCATCTTGTCCAGACGATGGAGACATGTATGGTCCGACCCACCTTATCTCCACTTCTATGAGGACAGACCGGATGCTGATTCGATAAACAAAACCCTAGCTCGCAACAAAGCTCCGAAGATTATGAGCTTTCGTCTCCGTACCAGCAACTTGGATGATTCTGCTGACCTGGACAATTGGATCAAGTTCGCTTTGTCCCGAAAAGTGGAGAATCTGTCGCTTGATTTGATTCGGGGTAACTTTAATATCCCTCAGTTCCTCTACGTCAGTTCCTCTGTCAAGCAACTCAGCCTTGAGTCAAACTATTCTGATATGATTCCCAAATGCTCTGTGTCTTGGACATCCCTGAAGAAGCTGTCGTTGTTTTCATGCAACCTCTCTGATGAATCCATTGCTAATATCCTATCTGGTTGTCCCATTCTCGAAAGATTAAGATTGCATTTCTGCGGAAGACTGACCAAGGTTGATCTCAGCAAATCACCGCGTTTGAAAACATTAGTAGTTTATAGCGACAGTTACAGTCCGGGGCCAACTAAGATAGTGGCACCACATATCCGCTGTCTCGAACTGAGAACCTCTCCGTTACTATGCCATTTAGTTGATGCCTTATCTTTAACCGAAGCTAAACTAGAGATTAGGTATATCTTACAAGAGGACATACCGAACGCTGATTCTCTTCACATCATGGCGCTAGAGATGCTAGACAAGTATCAGAACGTAGAGACGCTTTCTTTTGGGTACAACTTTCTTAAGGTATGTTATTTGCACTCTCTCTAATAAGACATGGCAGGCAGGCCCATTTTCTTCTTGAGATGTGTAATTTATTTTGTTGTATATATATATATTCACTATTTTGCTAATTCATTTTGTTAGATTTTATCTCTTGCCGAGCTCCGTGGTAGTCTTTTCCCAAAATTCAAGGTTAAAGCTTTAACGATTGAGACAACGATATCTCATTATGTAATTCCTGGTATAGTTAGGTTGCTCCAAAACACTCCTAAATTCAAGAAGCTAACCTTAGTACACACAAGGCATAGTGAGTTCATACCGGTATATATATTTTCCCTAAACCTCTTTTTATTTTTGCTTTACCCATTCTAACTATTGCCAACCTTGTCCTTTCACTTGGGTTTGTAGAATTCGAGATTACTGACACTCTTTTTGGATAATGAATTATTTTTACAGGGCACCTATATTGACAGAACCTTGCGTTCTCATGGCTTAAATCCGGATCAATGCTGGAGCTCGGAAGCGAGAGTCGTCAAAAATACTCTCCCCTGGAGTTCAGAGGCACAGGCTGTGGGTTCGTTTATAGAACTTGTGCTTAAAACCGCAAAGACATTAGAGAAGATGGTCCTAAGGTTGGAACCTTTTTATCTTAAATCAAAAGGTTTTATGCAAGAGTTGCTTGAGATGGTTCAAGTGCTTACTCGAAACAACAATGTTTCTATTGTGATCAGCTCAAAAGCCAGATGCCGATTCAAATAGTAAAGTACTTTTCTTTAATTTGTAAGAAACTTTATCAAATCTGTGTAGCCATGCACCATTTTTCATAAGTTTTTTTTGTATTCGACTCTCAGTCTCTACTAGCCTGTGTGACATTGACAAACCAGAGTTGTATTACGAAATATTTGACTGTGACTAATTATATTGGCTCTTTAAACACGTTAATATATGCTGACAATATATATATATATATATATATATATATATATACTAGATTAGGTCTTGGGGCTAAAATTATTTATAACTAAAATATTTAAATCATTAGTTGTGTTTGTTGGTTAAATATATTATAATTATATAATAATTGTTAAATAAACCATATAATACCGCAATATAATTTAATTTTTACATAATATTTATTTAATCAATTGAATTAGATATGTCATACCGACAATGTTAACAAAATAATGAAATAATGTTTTACCCCTGTAACACCGAATTAATGATATTTTTTAATTTATATAAATATCGATAAAACTCATCCCGCTATATAACCCCGTCCCAATATATTTTAGCTCACACTATATCATCTTAATTTTTAATTTTTAACTCACATTATATTTTAACTCACACTATATCATCGATAAAACCCGTCCCACTATATAACCCCGTCACGGTATAATATTTATCATTAAATTTTTTTAAAGTTTTAAATATTTTTCATATTTAACCTTTTAAAATCTTTGAAATAAAGAACTGGAATAAACCAAATAAAAGTTTTTAAAGTTTGTATGCCTCATAAATCAAGTTTTCTACTCATTTGTATTCCGAATCATTTTGGTCTCTTTAATAGTATGACTCTGAACCATTGCCCAATTTTTTTAGATGATGTGGGATATTGTACCCGTATTTGTTTATTCATCTATTGAGTAATATATGTCCATTTTAAAATTTTTGTATTACATCATTTGCAGAAAAAAATCACAATTTTTATTAACTAAATGTATTATAGAATAATTCAAGATAATTTAAATATAAATTCAAATAAAAAATGAAAGGAAATCATATACTCCCTCCATTTCAAAATATAGGATGTTTTGAGTAAAACACGCATATTAAAAAAGGGGCATTCTCAAAAATGCCCCTTTTTCCATATCTCTTTTTAAAAATACCCCTTCATGTTGACCATTTTTAAAACTACCCCTCTTTATATACAAAATGACCAAATTACCCTTTTTTGAGTGACAGCAAGAATGTACAGTCATCAAAATCGAAATTATTTTCCCGCCAAAAAAATTTCCCGCCAAAATTATTTTCCCGCCAAAATCAAAAATTTTTCCCGAAAAAATTATTTTTTCCCGCCAAAAAAAAAAATTCCCGCCAAAATCGAAAAATTTTCCCGCCAAAAATATTGAAATTTATACCTTTTAAAAACCTTGTAAATGCTTTTAAAAGTTTTTTTAAAAGCATTTACAAGGTTTTTAAAAGGTTTTTAAACACATTGTAAACGCTTTTAAAAACCTTGTAAATGCTTTTAAAAAGCTTGTAAATGCTTTTAAAAAGCTTGTAAATGCTTTAAAAGGTTTTTAAACACCTTGTAAATGCTTTTAAAAGCGTTTACAAGGTGTTTAAAAACCTTTTAAAAATCTTATAAAAACTTTTACAATGTTTTTAAAAACATTGTAAAAGCGTTTAGAAGGTGTTTAAAAACCTTTTAAAAACCATTTAAAAACCTTTTAAAAACCTTTTAAAACCCTTTTAAAAATCTTATAAAAGGGTTTACAAGTTGTTTAAAAAACCTTTTAAAACTCTTTAAAAAAAATTGTAAAAGCTTTTACAAGGTGTTTATAAGGCTTTTATAAGGTAGAAACCTTATCAAACCTTTTAAAAACCTTGTAAATTTTTTTTGGCGGGAAAAATTTTGGCGGGAAAATTTTTTTTTTCGAAATTTTTTATCAAAAATTTTTTAACAAAAAAATTTTGGCGGGAAAATTTTTTCGAAAAATTTTTGGCGGGAAAATATGTCGAAAATTTTTTGGCGAGAAAATTTTGTTTTTCTTTTTATTGAATAAAATAATTTTCATCTAAGGGTAAAATGGTCATTAAAAATTAAAAGAGGGCATCAATAAAAATGGTCAGAAAAGAGGGTATTTTTGAAAAGGGGTATATCAAAAGGGGCATTTTTAACAAATTCTCATTAAAAAATGACTACTTTAAAAAAGTTCAATTAATTATAAACAAGACTGCATAATATAAAATATTAAACTAATCTAAAAGTTGCATAGAAACTTGAAAACATCCTATATTATGAAACAAAAAAATTCTCTAAAATGTCTTATATAATGAAACGGAGGGAGTATTTATGTTTGAATGAGGTAGACATATTTCTTTAAAAAAAAAATCTTACCTATAATTAATTTTGAAGTTTTGGTAACTAATATTAAAATCAATGCATTAAATGTAAAAATTTTCCAAAAAATATTTTTGAGCAAAATCTTCTGTAAAAATACTAGTATAGATACCATTAAGCCATGAATGTTTGTAGTGGTTTTTGGTTTTTGAGTTTTTTTTGGCTTTTCATTTTAGTTTTTGTTTTTAATTTTACAAAGAAAAAAAATATATATATGAAACTGAAAATAAACCCAATGACAGATTTTTCCCAAAAAAAAATAATTCAAACAATAGTTGGTAGAAATTATGAAAATCCATTTATAGGAAACTATTTGTGAAAACTCTTGAATACAAAAAAAAAATTGTATAATTAATTAAATAGGTGTTTCATACTAAACCCAGAAAAATTGTATAATTAATTAAATAGGTGTTTCATAATTACTTTGTATTAACCATAAAGCTAAAGTTTCACAACAAATGCTTACGAGAAGATTTACAACATATATAAAAAAATGCTTAGCCGAGGTTTTTAAGCAAGTCAAATTGTTTTTTGGGTAAGCTATAAAAACTCTAGATTTGCTAATTTTTGAAATGGGTAACAAAATTTTTTTTGAGAATTAAAAACCAAAAAATGATTAGAGAATCTACAAATAAAATAATAGGCCTTTTTACTACTAAATAATTATTAGATAATTAATATTTTGGGGTAAGCTATAAAAACTCGAGATTTGCTAGTTTTTGAAATGGGTAACAAAATTATTTTTGAGAATTAAAAACCAAAAAATGATTAGAGAGAAACTACAAATAAATTAAAAGGCCTTTTTACTACATAATTATTAGATAACTAGATATTCACCCGCGGTACACCGCGGGTCTATATTTTTTATAATAAATAATATAATTTATTCATTATATAATCTATAAATGTAATTATAATCTTTTATAATTTTAAAATATATTATAGCTTGAATAAATTAATTATGGATTGTATAATTTCATGTAAATTTTTTGCTTTATTCTATAGGGAGAATATCCTTTTAATTTGCTTGAGTCAACAAATATAGTGTTATGTGATTAGTTACTTTTGTTTACAATATAGGAGTAATAGTATTTTATATTAAATATTTTATAATTATATGTTTATACTATAATTTTCTTTGTTAATTTAGGTAGTTTAATCCATATATCATTTTAACAAAGTTGTATTTATAGTTGTGCAATTTGATTGAAGTGGTGGAGTATTTTTTGTTTGTATAGTTGTATACTTGTATTTATATCAATTGTTTTATTAGTATTGATCAGAAATATATAAAATAAAATATTATATCATTGTTGTATGGTCGGGCTAATATTTTGGACTCGTGTCTTTTTGTACGAAAGGCCCAATTTTTTTTATTTTTTTTTTGTCTCCACCGAGTGAAGCAGAAGGTCTCCGTAAAAAATTATATCTGAATTTTTTTAACCTTATCATCTTCCTCTATCTGGTTTTGGTGGATCTGAGAAATAAATCAACAATTATGTCTGTATTTATTTTTCCTTATCATCTTCCTCTATCTGGTTATCGTAAATCTGAGAAATCATAACTTCGCTGATACTATGAATCTGATATTCGAAGCTTTCATCTCAATAATTTCATATCGGTTTCATCACCAGAATTCAAGAACTGAGCAAATTATCAAATAGTTCCAGGTTAATTAATCTGTTCTCGCTGTTGTTTTTATAAAAAATTGTTTGCGAATTTTATGTTGGGTATCACATGTCAATAAGATTGGTTGTTAATCAGATTGTAGATCTGCAAATTTGGAAACGTGCTAGGTGAGGTCTATGGCCATCAACGATTCAACTGTTATATATAATGTGTTCCAGGTAAATTAATTTGTTATTTCATATCATAAATAAATTTCTTTGTTTCCGATCAAGGTTTTGTTTTTCCCATGTCATATCATATTGATTGTTTATAAGATTGTAATTCATCAAATAAGGAAACAGTTTGGGATCGGATTGTTTATAAGATTGTAATTCATCAAACTGATGATGCTTCCATTAGAATGTTGACATGATCTGAAAACCCTCTCGGCAAAGGAACCCCATAAGGTACATGTCATCCTCTCATCTCTATACAATAGAAGAAGTATATCGATTAGATAATATATTTATGTATAGATAGTATAAGTATCTATATATAAAACTTCATTGTGTAAGACATAATTACGTTTCATCTCTAAGATCGAAGTCAAGCTTTGTGTTTGGCTTATTGTTGGCTTCCAGATTCTCCAACTCACCAACGCTTACAATTTGGCCAATAGCATATGAAAATTATAATATGGTTAGTAAATCATTTTTACTGGAAAGTTGTAGTGAAATATAAATCTATATATACTTACCAACCAAAATATTGGGATTAGCTTCCCCACTTTGGATCTTCTGAAACTTTGTCAATGACAGGAAGGTAGAGTCAGATACATGATCACTCTGCAACACCAAAGTTCCGGTGATGAAGGCCATCTTGTACAGATGGGTAGTTGGTCTGAACTGACCAGTTGCGTAGCTAAGTCCGAAAGTCTCAATGAAAACCCAGTTACCAACAGGGAGCCTATTCGCATACTTGGTAACCAACTCCTTCTTAACTGATGCATGAATTTTTTTGCCCTACAATGTGGAGATATAAATAATGTATTAGTTGAACCGAGAGAGAATATGTGGATTTGTTTCATTAGCAAAAGATTTAGAGAATTTGTTCTTACCAGAGAATCTGAGACAACCAACTCAAGAGATTCACCAGTACTTTGACGCCATGCATGGAGTACCTTCACTTGTTTCCTCCAGGAGGTCTTGTAGGGTCTAACATCTTTTAGGAAAGCAAAAGTAGCAGCCGTTGGTTGAAGAAAAGTGTTTACAGTTTCTTGCGAGTATTGTATGAATGTGGTTGCTTATGTTAAGTCGGTTTGGCAAAGAAGTCATATTTATAGGATTATGATTAGGTCGAGTAAATGAGATTCGTTTAAGGAGATGAAATATTAGAGTTAGCGAATAATCAGGGAGATAATGAGTACAATTTCGATTTGATAGAATATTAGTGGAATATGAGATATTTTGGTTGTAAATGCTGTTTCTTTGTTTTGATATTGAAGATATGTTGGATGGTGAAAATATTTCCAAATCAAGAAGATCAAACGGAAATCTCGGCGTCCATCAGATCGAAGGCGAGTTAAACTGTACGTGCAGTTTTATGGAAAGATAAGATTGAAATTAAGTATCCGAATTTGATTTGATTTATTTTGTAATTAGTTAATTCAAAAAATTTAATACAATGGCAGTCTTGTAAATAGGGGTGAAGGTCAGGATTTATTTGTTAAGTGTACTTGCAAAATGTATATATAGATTAGTATTTTGGGGTAACCTATAAAAACTCTAGATTTGCTAGTTTTTGAAATGAGTAACAAAATTGTTTTTGAGAATTAAAAACCAAAAAATGATTAGAGAATCTACAAATAAAATAAAAGGCTTTTTTACTACTAAATAATTATTAGAGAATTAATATTTTGGGGTAAGCTATAAAAAATCTAGATTTGCTAGTTTTTGAAATGGGTGACAAATTTTTTTTTCAGAATTAAAACCAAATAATTTATGAGAGAATCTACAAAAAATAAATAAAGGCTTCTTAATATTTTGGGACCAACTAAAGGATTAATGAGAGAAAGAGTACGTCACACGTTTTCATTTTTACTATAAAACCCTAAGAAATGTATTGCCATCAGGCATCACTTGTAATTTGAGATGGCGGACGAAGGCCGAGACGGTGACGACGATGCCACTGCCACCGCCGATGAAAGAAGCTCTAGCCACAACCTTTGCAAAACCAAAGAGTCAGGAGATTCGAGCGAGAGTGTAGTAGACTTAATAAGCTCTATGCCAGATGATATCCTCCAACATATCCTCTCCTTTATTCCGACCATATACGCCATCAGCACTTCCATCTTGTCCAGACGATGGAGACATGTATGGTCCGACCCACCTTATCTCCACTTCTATGAGGACAGACCGGATGCTGATTCGATAAACAAAACCCTAGCTCGCAACAAAGCTCCGAAGATTATGAGCTTCCGTCTCCGTACCAGCAACTTGGATGATTCTGCTGACCTGGACAATTGGATCAAGTTCGCTTTGTCCCGAAAAGTGGAGAATCTGTCGCTTGATTTGGAGTGGGGTTTCTTTAACATCCCTCAGCTCCTCTACGTCAGTTCCTCTGTCAAGCTACTCAGCGTTAAGTCAAGCTTGTCTGATATGATTCCCAAATGCTCTGTGTCTTGGACATCCCTGAAGAAGCTGTCGTTGTTTTCATGCAACCTCTCTGATGAATCCATTGCTAATATCCTATCTGGTTGTCCCATTCTCGAAAAATTAAGATTGCATTACTGCGATGGACTGACCAAGGTTCTTGATCTCAGCAAATCACCGCGTTTGAAAACATTAGTAGTTTATAACGACAATTACTGGCCGGGGCCAACTAAGATAGTGGCACCACATATCCGCTGTCTCGGACTGAGAACCTCTCCGTTACTATGCCATTTAGTTGATGTCTTATCTTTAACCGAAGCTAACGTAGAGATTAGCTGTATCTCAGAAGAGGACATACCGGACGCTGATTCTCTTCACATCATGGCGCTAGAGATGCTAGACAAGTATCAGAACGTAGAGACGCTTTCTTTTGGGTACAACTTTCTTAAGGTATGTTATTTGCACTCTCTCTAATAAGACATGGCACTATGGCAGCCCTATTTTCTTCTTGAGATGTATTTTATTTATTATTTTTATTTTTTTGTATATATATATTCACTATTTTAGCTTATTCTTTTTGTTAGATTTTATCTCTTGCCGAGCTCCGTGGTAGTCTTTTCCCAAAATTCAAGGTTAAAGCTTTAACGATTGAGACAACGGTCTCTCATTATATAATTCCTGGTATAGTAAGGTTGCTCCAAAACTCTCCTGAACTCAAGAAGCTAACCTTTGTAGACACTGGGGATCATAATTGCATACCGGTATATAGATTTTCCCTAAACCTCTTTTTATTTTTGCTTTACCATTCTAACTATTGCCAACGACCTTGAATAATTCAAGAACCAGGTCCTTTCACTTGGGTTTGTAGAATTGGAGATTACTGACACTCTTTGGATAACGAATTATTTTTTCTGCTGTATATACAGGACAGCTATATTGACGAAAACTTGCTTTCTCATGGCTTGGATCCGGATCAATTCTGGAGCTCGGAAGCGAGAGTCTTTAAAAATACTACTCTCCCCTGGAGTTTAGAGGCACAGGCTGTGGTTTCGTTTATAGAGCTTGTGCTTAAAACCACAAAGACATTAGAGGAGATGGTCCTAAGGTTCGAACCTTATTATCTTCTGTCAAAAGGTTTTGTGCAAGAGTTTCTTGAAATGGTTCAAGTGCTTACTCGAAACAACAAATGTCTCCATTGTGATCTCAAAAACCAGATGCCGATTCAAAATGTAAAAAGCTTTTCTTTAATTTGTAGGAAACTTGATCAAATCTGTGTACCCATGCACCATTTTTCATTTTGCATAAGTTTTGTATTCGACTGAACTGGCCTGTGTGACATTGACAAACCAGAGTTGTATTACGAAATGTTCGACTGTGACTAATTATATTTGCTGACAATATATATACCACTAGATAAGGGCCCGTACGATGTGCGGGAATTGAGATTGTTGAAGAGAATAAATTGTAAATCCTAAACAATTTTTTAAAAATATAAAAAGAAAATTTATTTCTTGAAGTAAATATATAAATAATTTTAGTTATAAAAAATATCATATTGTATTTACCTTCATTCATTTATTTATATTTTTTATATATTATAACAATTATAACAATAATATAAAGCTAAATTATACCCCACCAAAATCATATTTGTATTTACCTTCATACATTTATTTATATTTTTATATTTTTAATATATTATAACAATCATTACAATAATCTAAAGCTAAATTATACCCTTACCAAAAATTTGCCAAATATTCATCATTAAAAATATTATTACTGATCAAATTTCAAAAACGTTTCACAACTTATTACAAAATATTTTACATGCAAAGAATTCATCAAAGCAACATATAATATAGTAACCACATACAATTTTACTGTATCTTTCACCATTAAAAATATGCTCTTAAACTCTAAATTATTTTATTGTTAAAGTATGCTCTTTATCACCACCTATAAAATGTATTTTAAACAAATTAAACAAATTTTATGTTGCTTGGTATAATTATAGTTCTTATAATTACTAAAATTGTATTGTGACATTATTTCTTTAACCATTAATTTTTTTTACTCCAAAGATATTTTGGATGAATAACTGGTGAAAACTATCTACTCTATTATAATGATTTTATGACCAACCCAATTAAAATTGAGAAATTGAAAAAAGCTAATATCACATAATAAAAATAAAAATTTGAATATTATAATCATGATGGTATATATAAAGTCTTAGATAATTCAAATATACAAAATAAAAAATTTATAAACAATCCAAAACATGATATATGTCATAATCACGTTAAGGATCGATGCCTTATTTACTCCTGAGAAGTATCGCATTGTACTAAAACTACTTAGAACTATGACCTCATCTCAAATATTCTTGAATAGTAAGTTCTCAACTTATTTCTATCTGAATTAAAAGTTCTCATATATTTCTCTATATACCTGGAATTAAACGGTTTACGAACCAAATTCGATAGAAAACCACATAAATCAGGTTTGAAACCAATTTTAAAACGGTTTATCGTTCCAACTTCCCAAATTACAAAATCGCTACCAAATACATCAACCATCGACTAACTTTTGAAATTTATAACGCTACTAACCGTAGAATTACTTTTGGAACCTCCATCAGGTCTCCATCCTCGATTAATTTAGCGGGCTTTATATACTTTGATTTCATTTCATTGCATCTAATAGCTTTCATTGAAGAACCCGCACGAATAAAAGACCCAAATCGATAAAATTATATCAGAAAAAAAAAATCAAAGATTAAAGCTTTTGATATAAACATGTAAATTTTATGTAGATATAATGTTATTTTCTTCTAAAAAAAAAAATGTTATTTTCTTAATTAATTGTTCCTTTTATGTTTCAAAAATTATGATTCTTTGACATAACTTATGTTATTTTTTAAAATTTGTTATTCACTACTTATTGATTAATAATAATATACATGCTTAATAAATTATTTTTTTTTGTTTATACATGTCAAAATCTAATTGAAAAAACACATATAATATAATAAGCGTAAGATATCTGTTAGATTCGCTTGCAAGATATATTAAAAGTTGTTACCATTTTCTTAGCTGCATAGTTGTAAGCTGGAGTCTCTATATTTTGTTATATAATATTAGTCAATTATGAAAAAATATGTATGTGAATCCGAATATAAATTTTATACTTACGCATTAATTTAGTTTGTCGACCCATGCCTGAAGTGTAGCTAGTTTCAGTCGCATATGAGGTTCATCAGTAAGCGCCTTATCCATCATAACAATCTGATCATTATTCATAATGGTTCTATTCCTTTTCTTGGCTGACTTTTCGTTATTTTCACAGTTTTAGTTTCCATCTGTAGTGCTCATATTAAAAAATTGTAATTGAGTTTGATTCATCGGAATGATGTATTCCTCTCTCTATATATATAACAAAGATCTGAGAAAATACATATTTTTATATTTAAATTCTTTTTCTTCTAAGATTATGCCAAAGAATTCAATATAACGTAGGAATGTTTTGTAGAAGTTTAATTATTGTAAATTTTTTAGGATAAAATCTTTTTTTTTTTAAGATTAAGCCAAGGAATTCAATATGACGTAGACGATTCATTTTTCTTTAAAATTACAAAATTGTATAATTTAATATAATTTTTAATTATTATTTTACTAATCTACAACATAATAAGATTTTGACACATGTCGCGATCTTATGAATTAGTAACTTTTGAAACCATACTTTATATAATAAGATATAGAAAGGTGTATTTACAATTATTTTATTTTTAGGATTAACAAAAAAAAAAAAATATAATAAGATTACAATTATCTTATTCTTCGTTTTACCAAGCTTGAAAACTGTGATTTCTGATCGTTAAAATTGACACATGTCACAATCTGATGAGTTACTAACTTTGATATTTAATCGTTAAAATTGATACATGTCACGATCTGGTGAGTTTTTAACTTTGATCTCTGATCGTTGAAACTAACACGTGTCACGATCTGATGATTCTTTAACTTTAATCTCTGATTGTTAAAACTGACACGTGTCACGATCTGGTGAGTTACTAACTTTGAGAACCAAACTTTATATAATAAGATTAGGCCATGAATGTTTGTAATGGTTTTTTTTTTGGCTCTTGAGTTTTTTTTTTGGCTTTTCATTTTGGTGGATTTGATGTAAATTTTAGTTTTTGGTTTTAATTTTACAAACAAAGGAAAAAATATACTCCCTCTGTTTTATAAAGGGTATCATTTTGACATTTTTTTTCTTGTTACAAAAATAATGTTATTTTGTGTTTTCAATGCAGTTTTAAAAACTAAATTCCCTTTTTTATCTCTATAATTTGAACTAATTAATTAGAAAAATAATTTTTTTATTGTATTTATAAAAATTAAAATAGAAATTAGATAATTTTTTTTAATTTGTGTGCATTATGTCAAAATGACATTCTTTGTGACAGATGTAATATATGAAAATGAAAATAGACCCAATGACAGATTTTTCCCAAAAAAATAATTCAATCAATAGTTGGTACAAATTATGAAAAATCTATTAATAGGAAACTATTTGTGAAATCTCTTGAATACAAAAAAAAAAAAATGTATAATTAATTAGATAGGTATTTCATATTAAACCCTAATTTTTTTTGTTTTTGTTTTCATCCATTGATAAATTAATATGACGGACGAAGGCCGAGACGGTGACGACGATGCCACTGCCACCGCCGACGAAAGAAGCTTTAGCCACAACCTCTGCAAAACCAAAGAGTCAGGAGATTCGAGTGAGGGTGTAATAGTAGACTCAATCAGCTCTATGCCAGATGATATCCTCCAACATATCCTCTCCTTAATGCCGACCAGATCTGCCATCAGGACTTCCGTCCTGTCCAAACGATGGAGGCATGTATGGTCCGGTACACCTTCTCTCTACTTCCATAGAGCCGACAGACCTGATGCTAATTCGATAGACGAAACCCTAGCTCGCTACAAAGCTCCTAAGATGATGAGTTTCCGTATCTTGTTGAACAAGGTGGATGATCTTGTTCACATGGACGGTTGGATCAAGTTCGCTTTTTCAAGAAACGTTGAGAAACTCATGCTGTATTTAGAGGGGGATGGCTATAACATCCCTGACTTCTTCTACGTCAACTCCTCTGTCAAGCAACTCTCTATTAATTCACTCTATTCTTTTAAAATGATACCCGAATGCTCTGTGTCGTGGAAATCCCTAAAGAAGCTGTCATTGTTTCATTGCAACCTCTCTGATGAATCTATTGCTAATATCCTATCTGGTTGTCCCATTCTCGGATCTTTAATGTTGGATTTTTGCAAGAGAGTGAAGGTTCTTGATCTTAGCAGATCACCGCGTCTGAGAACATTAGCAATTTATAACGACAGTTGTACTCCGGGGCCAACGAAGATTGTGGCACCACATATCCATTGTCTCAGATTGAGAACCTCTCCGTTACTATGTGATTTAGTTGATGTCTTGTCTTTAACCGAAGCTAGACTAGACATTAGCTATAAATGCCAACGTGATAAACTCAACGCTGATTTGCTTCATATCATGGTGATAGAGATACTAGACAAGTTCTGTCGGAATGTAGAGAAGCTTACTTTTGGGGAAAGCTATCTTAAGGTATGTTCTATGTGCACTCTCTTTCCTTCTTAAGATATGTACTTTGGTATTAACTGTTTGGTTTGTGTTTCTTGCTTGTTAGATGTTATCTCTTGCCGAGCTCCGTGGTGTTCTTTTCCCAAAATTAAAAGCTAAAGCTATAACGCTTGAGACACCGATCTCTCATTATGTAATTCCTGGTATAGTAAGGTTACTACAAAACTCTCCTGAACTAAAGATGCTAACGCTGACACACACAAGGGTTGATGGCTTCATACCGGTATATATATATTCATTCACAATTCTACTAACTGCTGCCCAACATTGAGTTTGTAGAATTTGAGATTAGTGACACTCTTTTGGATAATGGAAATTTTTCTATTTGATGTACAGGGCATCTATATTGACAAAAACTTGCGTTCTCATGGCTTGAATTGGGATCAATGCTGGAGCTCTGAAGCAAGAGACTTAGCACACTTTGGCCACTTCAGAGCAAACGCTTCGTTTATAGAACTTGTGCTTAAAACCTCAAAGACGTTAAAGAAGATGGCCATATATTTGGGAACTTATTATAAAGCAAATGGTGTTACGAAAGAGTTGCTTGAGATGGTTCCAATGCTTACTCGAAACAACAATGTCTCCATCGTGATCGGCTAAACAAACCAGATGCTGATTCAAAGTGTAACCTTTTCTTAATTTTGTAATAAACTTGATCAAATCTGTGTGTTTCATTTGCATAAGTTTAGTAATGAAATGATCACTTTTTTAAATTATCCAAAAAAAAAGTTCGAAACTTTAGAACATATGGTTTTGTCAAAAGAATATAACTTTTATTAAACGACGATGCTGACATGCGTTTCAAGCTTCACGACGTTCACGTTCGTCGGGGACTTTCTTGTTTAGCTGATTCTCACGTTTCTCCGGCTTGGGTTGGTTCTGGAATCAGAGCTTTAACTCAGAGAGGAGAGTATCTACAAGCTCTGCATTTGTATACTAAGCATGAAGTCTCTTCTCCCTTGTGGACTTCTGTTTTCACATACCCTTCTCTTCTCAAAGCTTGCTCTTTTCTCACGAATCTCAGCTATGGCAAAACGATTCATGCTTCGGTTACGGTGTTGGGTTGGCGTTACAATCCTTTCATTGCAACTTCGCTTGTTAATATGTATGTGAAATGTGGTTCTTTAGATTATGCCGTCCAAGTGTTCGACGGTTGGTCTCAGTGTGGAGTCTCTACTTCGGATGTCACTGTTTGGAACTCTATGATTGATGGGTACTTTAAATTTCGAAGATTTAAGGAAGGGGTTGAGTGTTTTAGTCGAATGCTGGTGTTGGGTGTAAGACCTGATGCTTTCTCCTTGTCCACTGTTGTGAGTGTTTTGTGTAAAGAAGGAAACTTTAGGTGGGAAGAAGGGAAACAGATTCATGGGTATATGTTGAGGAATTCGTTAGATGGTGATTGTTTCTTGAAAACTGCTTTGATTGATATGTATTTCAAGTTTGGTTTATCTACAGATGCGTGGCGTGTTTTTGTGGAGGTTGAGGATAAATCGAATGTTGTACTGTGGAATGTGATGATTGCTGGGTTTGGTAGTAGTGGGATTTGTGACTTTAGCTTGGAGTTGTATATGCTTGCAAAGAGTAATAGTGTTAAGCTTGTTTCCACTTCATTTACTGGGGCTCTTGGTGCGTGTAGTCGAAGTGAGAATTTTGGCTTTGGTAAGCAGATCCATTGTGACGTTGTTAAGATGGGACTTGACAATGATCCGTATGTTTCTACTTCTTTACTGTCAATGTATTCAAAATGTGGTATGGTTGGTGAGGCTGAAACTGTCTTTAGTTGCGTTATAGATAAAAGACTTGAAATATGGAATGCGATGATTGCAGCTTATGTGGAGAATGAGCATGGGTACTCTGCATTGGAGTTGTTCGGTTTCATGAGGCAGAAAAGTGTCTTGCCTGATTCTTTTACCTTGTCGAATGTTATATCATGTTGCAGCATGTTGGGATTGTATGACTATGGCAAATCAGTCCATACAGAACTGTTTAAGAGACCGATACAAAGTACACCTACAATAGAGAGTGCTCTGCTTACTTTGTATTCCAAATGTGGATGTGATACTGATGCTTACTTAGTCTTCAAATCAATGGAAGGAAAAGATATAGTTGCATGGGGCTCCCTGATCTCAGGACTTTGCAAGAATGGGAAATTCAAAGAGGCTCTGAATGTTTTTGGGTCCATGAAAGATGAAGATGATAACTTGTATCCTGATTCTGATATTATGACCAGTGTTATAAACTCATGCGCCGGATTAGAGGCTCTCAGGTGTGGCCTTCAGTATCATGGTGGCATGATTAAAACTGGATTAGTGCTGAATGTTTTTGTTGGCAGCTCCCTTATTGATCTGTATTCGAAGTGTGGCTTACCTGAAATGGCTCTCAAAGTTTTTAGTAGCATGAGACCGGATAACACTGTAGCCTGGAATTCAATGATATCTTGCTACAGCCGAAACAACCTTCCAGAACTATCGATAGAACTTTTCAATCTGATGCTCAATCAAGGTGTCTTACCAGATTCAGTATCCGTCACTAGTGTCATTGTAGCAATCTCATCAACTGCAAGCTTGCTTAGTGGAAAAAGTCTACATGGTTATACATTACGACGCAACATTCCTTCTGATTCTCACCTGAAGAACGCTTTGATTGATATGTACATTAAGTGCGGGTTTTCGAAGTATGCAGAGACTATCTTCAAGAAAATGATTCATAAGAGTGTGATCACTTGGAACTTAATGATATATGGATATGGATCCCATGGAGATTGTTTTAGAGCATTGAGTCTTTTTGACGAGATGAAGAAGGCAGGAGAATCGCCCAATGATGTAACATTCCTGTCTCTGATTTCAGCCTGCAGTCATGCCGGTTTTGTGCAGGAAGGCAAAAACATTTTTGAGATCATGAAACATGACTATGGAATCGAACCAAACATTGAACATTATGCAAATATGGTGGATCTTCTGGGACGGGCTGGTCGCCTGGAAGAAGCTTACAATTTCATAAAAGGAATACCTATTGAACCAGACAGTAGCATATGGCAGTGCCTCTTGTCTGCCTCAAGAACTCATCATAATGTGGAACTTGGGATATTGTCTGCTGAGAAGTTGTTGAGAATGGAACCGGAAAGAGGCAGTACTTATGTTCAGCTAATCAATCTTTACATGGAAGCAGGATTGAAAGACGAAGCAGCAAAGTTGTTGGCTGAGATGAAGGAGAAAGGCTTGCAGAAGAAACCTGGTTGCAGTTCGATTGAAGTTAGCAATAGAACTTATGTTTTCTTTTCAGGAGGTTCATCTTCTCCAATACAGGCTGAGGTCTTCAACGTATTAAATTCGTTGAAGAGTAATATGTTAGATGAGGACAAGTCCACTTGAACAAGATAACATTCCGAATTGATGGTGTTTTTACATCACTTCTACTTCTCAGAAACTCATAAGAAACACTCTTTTTGTAAGTGTAGAATATAAAATAGAGACACTCTTGGGGTTTAAAATGAATGATATTACAAATCAAATAATTCATTGGTTGTTGCTTGGTTTGAACTCTCGAGTCACCTGGAGATGCTTTCAAAAAAATGTACATTGTATGCTGTTTATCTTCTTCCTTCCTCTAGTGTTTTATCACATTCCAGATGAGGTTCGGTTAATGCGTTGGGCACCTAGTCTAGGAGCTGCTGGTTTGGCTCCTCGTCCACGACCAGAAGATAACGGTTTCGCTCTGGTGGTTGGTGGTGGAGCAGCAATGGCATCCCATGGGTCTTCATCGTCAGACTGTACTGTCTTTTTCAAGTTCAACGGTCTTGAAGTAGTTGCAGGTGGGCGGGCAGCTATAGATCCCCACAAATCATCGTCTTCTGTTTTCACAGCTGCTTTCGCCGCGCTAATCTTTGGTCTTAAGCTTGTAGCTATTAAGAGCGAGGAATGACACACAACCATATCAATTTTAAAAAGTTTAACTGAATGCGTTGAGGCAAACTGATTCAGCTAAAACTAAGTAAATACCTGCAGGTCTAGAGGACTGAGACACAGGTCGTTTTTGAGCTGCTTGAATGTTTGCGAGAGCTGGAGAAGGTTTTGGTTCATCCAGCGGTTCGAGATCCCAACCGTCTTTGTCACTCTCATGACCTTCACTAATGCCATTCTCGGCATCTCCCCAACCATCTGTTGATGTTGGGGATGGTGGTGCCGGTGCATCTGTGAAGTCCGAGTTGGAACGTGTATGATGACTGGCTTTGACACTTGGCGCCTCCGTTGCTGGGGGAAAAATTTCAAGAAATAAACAAAATGGGAATTATAGGAAAGTACTGGCAACTGCACAGACGCTAAAAAGAACATATAAAACAACATCTTCTTTCTTTTAGTATTAACAGATTCAGCAAATTTTACAATCAGGGTTGAGAGAAAATTAACGGTAAGTGATCTCAAGTGTACCTGTGGTTGCAACATTTGAGGCAGCAGCAGCTAGGGATGGTGCTGAAGAAGAAGAAGCAAGAGGCGCTTGTTCTAGTGGCTTGCCCTTGAGAGTCAAAGAACTCATAGCCCATCTATGAAAGTAATTAAATTAGTCTAATTAATATACTTAACTCTTTGACCAATGTTAGTATAATTTGAATTGACTATACTCACCCAATCAGACCAGCAGTTTCAGGTATAGCTGAAGCTCCTCCGCTGGCTCCCGTCTCTCCAGTGTTTGTCTATTAACATCCCAAATTATTTGAAGTTATTTTCCATCCTTTAGTACATAAGAATATAAATATAAAAACAGCTTAAGGAAAGAGTTAGGCAGATATATTACTCCTACCTTCTCATAGTTCTGTTTCAGTATCTGAAGAAACTGTTCTACAGCCTGAAATGCCTTTGATCGGACATCACTATTAGGAAAACAAGAGAAAATGCTTTAGATTTTGTCGGAAAAGAAGCTATTAGCCTATAAGACAAAAGGATTGAGATGCATTTAAAGGAACCTGTCTTGATCAATGGTTAGCACAACGATATTCGGAAGAATCCTAGTTGCTATTTCAGTGTCGTCATAAGTAGTACTGGTGGCACATAACGCAACAATCCCTGCGTAAAGTAAAATCCAGTAAGATATAAGATGACACCAGGAAAGAGGATAACAACAGGAATATCCCAGACCCAGTTGATAAAGAAATGATTCATACAACCAAAACATCCCACACACTATGTAATAACTAGGATCCTGTTATACCAGGCATTCACATACCTGCACCTCGAGCGGGTGGAAATGTATCACGCAGTGCACGCACTGTAAAAGCATTAATCAAAACTCTTTTTCTTGTCTGCATCATTGTTTCATGGTTAGGTAACAAGAAATCCCTTCACTGTAAAAGAAAAATAAAACGAAGCTTCTAGAGACTAACCCCTTCATTTAGGTAGGTGGCAATATTCCCAAGTAATATAGTGGTATTTGTTCTGATTGCAGGCTCTTCATCCACCTGAGAGGATAATATAAAATTTAAAGCACTAATACTGTGAAAGACGTAATTATCTGCAGCATGCATGGCCTCTAGAATCAAAGGATTGCCATGAATAGAGGTACTGAAAGGCGGTAGTATTTTACAGAAAATATATATATATATATATATATTATATATGGTCCAGCTAATGTGGTTAATGGATGCAAACCTGTAGTTTGGAAAGGTATTTCAACAGTGATCCTGAAAGTGTACGCTGAGAAAGCTGCAACCACAAACGAAAAACAAAAAATTTATATCAGATGCAAATACAACTTAATTATGACAAAAGAAAATGTGAATGATAATAAAATTGTCGATGAATGAGATGAAACAGTCAGCGACCTTTACTAATAAAGCAGCTTAAATGGGTTAGGAGCAGGTACCTTTGGAGCTAAAACGAGCATCGACTTAAGAGTCAGCTCTCGGAGAAAAGCAGATGTATCCGCAAATCCAGTAGCAACATGAGGGTATACCTAGTAAAAATGCAGCCCATTGTTAATGATAAAAGAATGCAACTAGACGGCAGTATCGCCAGACATCCACAGTTGAACACCTATCAGGACACAGAAGAGGAACTGATCTTACTTGTTCATCGACTATTTGCGAGGACATTGATTCTCCAAATTGATCAACATGTTGCAAAAGAGAAACTCTAATAGCTCGATCATTGGAAGCAAAAAGCTTGACTATTGTTGGTAGTACCTAAATCACAGAAGGATTACATTTAGAATATAACTGAAAGCTATACATACAGAAATGGAGTGATTAGAGCGTTTTAACATAAATGTAGCATGACTGAACAACCTTCAAACTGAAATCTTCAGTTGATAACCATGAACCCATCTTAAGTAAGGCAGTTAATGCGGGAGCAGCAGCTGAACCAAATTCAAGGGAAGAAGCTAATAAAGGAAGAAGCTGCATCAACCAGAAGGTTAAGTCAAACAGCAAAACACAAAACCTTCAACTCAAAGGCAAATGGTTGTCTTACTACCCAATAAAATTTAGTTTCACACCTTCTTAAGCACGATCTCCCGAGGAAGCTGTTCAGCAATATTTGGAAGTTTGCGGAAGAAAGTATCCTTTTCGACGCTATCTTTCAAGTTAAGAATATCCATAAAATGTATGGTGTCCACCAGCTTATTTTGGAAATACTCTGCCAATTCAAGTATGTGCGACATAAGAATCAAGAGATAAGGGATGGTCAAAGATAACTATGAGAGATAATACAACATTATATAAAGAAACCCATACGGAAGGGCCAAAAGCAAAAATACAGAGAATAGAGAAACAATAAACTATTTGAGGTACAAAAACCAGACAGGAAATTACCGCCATTTTCTAGAAGCTTCGAGGTATTTAATCTGCGAGAAGGCATGGAACTTAGGAGTCGCTGATAATCTGGAAGCAGAGACTGTGAGAAAAGAAACATTCAACTGAAATGAAAACCAGCTCTCAGAAATCAAAGTCATCCAAGATAAAAGCAACACATCAAAGCTTTGGGGAAACATACAAAGCCTATTGACTAAAAATCACATCGCCAGTATAAGTTCCAAATACACTGGAGTTTCAATTATCAAAAATACATGGAACTTAACCCATAAATATGAAAAAGCAAAGAAGAACCCATGTGTATACACAAAGCGATATTGAGGAACATAACATATTACTCAAGGAAAGAAAGGGATGAAAACAAAACCTTAGGAATGCCGACAGTATTACGCAGCTCCTCTGTTTTTCCCAGCTTGGAGCCCGAGAAGAGTTCGTAAATAAGACAACCTTAAAAAAATGAAGTAAAGGGCTTCAATGAAAAATTGCACTCAAGTGGACAAAGGCTTGGGGGACGTATAATCTCCATTGAAAATTAGCAAGGCATAAAAATTCAAAACTACTGTAGAGGGTTACCTAATCCCCACGAATCGATGGCCCATGGTGGAGATTTCCTAACAGCAACCCAATCAGACTTGACCATTTCCATTGGCTTGTACTGTGTTCCCACTAGCCATTCAAATGGCTGAAACAAGAAAAAAAGGTAGAAAAGATGAAAAGGAAGCACTAACACTGACAGAGTATTCTTACCCTGGTCACATGAACAAGGTCTATGATACTACAAGGTACGTTATACCGAGGGTGTCATAACATAGTGTAAGACAGATATGACAGCAGGTAGTTCTAAGATTTCAGAGGGAGGGAAAAACAAAATGAAAGAAAGGGCTTTAAAATTGACAAGATTAACAAAGCATAACACCCAAATGAACTACAATCGTGAAAGATAAGTACCAGCATAGGTCCACTTGCAGACTCATTGCTCCCATCAAACTCTGATAGAACATCAAAAGCATGGAGTTTCCAATCCAAAGTAGGTGTAACAACAACACTCGCCAGACAGACATTTCCATGCACCTGTTGAGACAGTACAACTTCAGAGTTTTCACTAATATATTCAATGTATTCCATCACAAATTTAACACGAAATCTAACTGACAAGAAAACCAAGTAGCCACCGATTATATTTTCTTATAGATGAATATGGTGTTGGAAGCAAATACTTACAAGTTTGCAGTCATTGTTCAGAAAGCTCACAGCTTTACCTATCTGGTGTAGCCCCAGTGCAAAGTACTCATCCCTAAAAGGAGATATTCATGGTCAAAGAAAAAACGATAGGTGATCAAAATTTACCATGTCAAACATAATAATGGCTTTGCCACTGGCATCTTATGTCTTTTCTGCCTAGGTGTTCAAGAAGAGTTCATACCTCTGGGTAGCTTTCAAGCCTAGCTCCTTGATCTTATCTGACAATGGCATAACAGGCTCCGTGACTATATAGATCGTAACCTTGGTAGTAGAACCATCATGAGTTTCAACCTCAGTGCTGTGGAGAAATGAAAGTATATTTGGATGCCTCACCTGCAAAACAAAATAGTAAATGATAATTTGACAGAAAGATGTCAATGATAGTAACAAAAGAAGAAAGCAATCTACCTATGAATCAATTGAGTACATTTATATTTATGTAAAAATTGCTCGTCAAGATGTGACAAGATTAGATTTGTGCAGGTGTCAATTCAACAGGGGAATTCTTAACTGATTATATATATCACTGTGACTTCATACTTCGCTTAGAGACAAGTAAAGTCACCCGTAAATCACTAGTTTGATGAATTTGAGTTCCTAATACTTGAGAGTTTGAGTTCTTAGTGCTAAACATGTTATAAATTTATAAGAACTTACAGTACGAAGGCGCTTGACACCATTTCGTCCAGCAGCCAAATGACCATCTTGAGCATTGTTCCCAGAAAGAGCAAATATTGAAACTGGAGATCCATCATCCTGAAGAAACCAACAGTACAGAAGATGAGGTTGTCTAAGTGTATAACAACAACTTACAGTATCCAAGAGTAGAAGAAGACATGAAGTATATAAAACAAAGCCAAAAAATCTCTACATAAAGAGAGAGACTTGACCAAACAAACCCGCAAAAACCATCAAACGAGCCAAATTCACATAAGGTTACTATTATGAGTGCAAATCTCAAAAACTCAGCGTAGTCACAAACTGGAAGAACCAAGAACAATATTGAATGGTACTTCTCAAACTACAGCTACTAAGCATAACGCTACATAGAAAAAATCAATCTATGCCTCTCGTTTGACATCAGAGCAACACTTGAAAGCACCGAATTCAAATTCATACAACTAATCCATCGCCCCATCGCCGCCTTAGAGGCAGATTCGTAACATGTTATATAGAATTACAAACATACACACGTACACAGAGAGAAGTGAGATTAGAGAAGCAACCTTGGAGGTACCACGAAAGTGACTCCATGAACCCCAAGCAGAAGGATAAGGATCACCGATGTTGTAAGGCAGATCCTTGAGTCCCGTACCAGATCCACCCACCACTCCCTTTAAGAACTTAAACATGATTCCCACTTTCTCAATCCAGCAATTTGAACAACGTTATTCGCTTTCAAACGGATCTATGCGTAATCAGAAGAACGACGGTGGAGCAAAACGGAATAATTGAAAAAAGCTCTGTTCTTATGATTCTTCTTCTTCTTCTTCCTCAATCTGCATCTCCGGGAAGATGAGAATTTCGTAGATTTGTCTTTTTTTTTTTTTTTTTTGGGCTTTTTAATTCGTCGGAATTATTATTATGATCGACCTGGAACGTACTAACTTTATCGCCGTTTTTGTATTTTGCTTTTACAATTCGTGCTGTTTTATTTGCTTATAAGACGTCGTGGAGTTTGGATTTATTGACGTTTATATTGTGGGCTGAATTCATAATTTGTGGGCTTCTATTCTTGCCCAAGGGTTTTCTCGTGCAAATTATACAACAACAGTATGTATATGTGTGTTACGTAGTAGACTAGTAGTATAATGATGTTTAATCACATTTTTACTGTTTGTAAGGGGCTTTATCATAGACTAAAAGACATAATTGGGATCCAAAGAAATTTCTTTAAGATTTTGTCAAGAAGTTACTTACCAAACTTGCTTCAAAGCATTAGAAATTTCTTAAATTATGTATGTGTGTCTCCACGACTCAACGTCAAGAAAAAAAGTTCAACAGTTTCAGGCTTTCAGCATTGAAAACCTTAAGTCTTCGTCTAGACTTCTAAGAAAATCTTGTAATGTTGAAATTTGAAAGAAAAGAAATAAACTATTTTTATAATTTGTCTTAAATCATTGAAGACCATGGACTTGGTCAATGTTATTACCAGTTCCTCTCTGCCGTGTTAAGAAAAAGACGAACCCACCCGACCGAGTCAATATGGGTTAATCACTATAGTTAGAACCTTTTGGTTGATATAATTTACACTTTGCAAAACAAATATTTGTAGTATTACTTGGAAAATACTATTTGTTGTTCCCCAATGTGAAATAGCCTACCTTGCTCTTGATTCTTGGACATATTTTACCTGCCGCCGGTTAAGAAAGTTCCAAAAAAGAGAGTATAGGAAATGGTAATTATGTCGCTTTAAGAAAAAAGATAACAAACTTTGAATAATCCGCGCATATTCAAAATTTCGATATAGAGTTGGAACCAACATCGAAGCTAACTGTTGGGAAACAACATTAACCGTCAAGTACACGTATCTCTTCGTCTATAAATGTATGTATGTGTGCATAAATTTAAAAATGCATATATATATACTCGTCCAAAGAAAACATATAAGTTACAAATGGAAGAGGTAATGTCAATGATCTTCCACGGAATGAAACTAGTTAAATCTCTCGAGTCAAGTTTACCGGAGAAGCGACCGGAATCGCTATCGACATCTCTCGACGAGATCGCGAAGACATTCGATGATGCTAACGAGCGGCTGAAGATGTTTCTAGAGATCAGGAACTCCGAAACTACTTTGAACCAAACCAAACCGGTGGTTGTACCCGTTTCAAACCAGATGTTAGTGCAGATGGAACCAGGTATGACGATGATGCAAGAGTATTTGTTAAGGTGTGGCGGGTCAACGTTGACTCAGGGAACCGAGCCCATGTTTAAGACGCAGCTCATGGCCGTTGATGGTGGCGGAGGAAGGAATTTAACGGTTGCAGAAGGTTCCGGCGCTAGCGGTTCCTCCACGCCAAGGCAGCGGAGAAGGTAAAAATATACAAGTATTATTTTATTTGGTAATCAGTAATTAATTAACAAGTATAAATTGTGATATGCATAATGCACTGAACAAATTAGCAACGTTAAGAAATTGTTAATGAATGATCATGATAACAGAATATAAATATTTGAGATTCTGAGCTAAACACAAATTCTGCTTTATTATTACGAAATGTTTATAACTATGTTTTGCATATTCACTATAATTGTTTTTTAGATATATTTTTAACATGACGTGCGTCATGTATATCGTAATCACTTACAAAAATATGAGATTTTGATAAATATTATGAATCATAACATAAACAAATCAGAACATAATTAAATATTTCTATATTTATTATAAAAAAAATTTGACTAGGCTAGAGTCTTGATAAATCGACGATATTGATGATTCCACTTTCAATTCAAAGTCTTTTTTCCTTTCCGTCTACATTTTAAAATGTGAACTCCATAATGGGGAGAGGCCGTGGGTTGAACCAGTTACAATGTGACTAAAAGTGGAAAACCATCTCAAGTCCACTTCACGTGTAAACTCTCAAAGTTATTTATATGACTTTTTCTCTTTGCAATTTTTTTTTTTTTTGAACAAATTCTCTTTACAAACTAATGATAAAGAAATATGCACTACGTCATTAGTATGTACTAACGTAGGTTAAAATGAGTACTTTATCTAGGAAGGACGAAGGAGAAGAACAAACGGTGTTGGTGGCAGCGCTAAGAACAGGGAACACAGATATGCCACCTGACGATAACCATACTTGGCGTAAATATGGCCAAAAGGAAATTCTTGGTTCTAGGTTTCCTAGGTAATTAACTTTACTTATCACTTATACTACTATTTATTGATTTATAGTAATTATTATCCACGTTCAATTACTTATCGTCCAATAGTCAAAGATTCTAGATAAATGAATATCTTTTTCCTAAAAAGTGATTAATGAATGAAAATAAAGGGTTACTTTAGTTAGTTAACTAACCGAGGTATATACACACATTTTACATCACATCACATGTTGTAATCAGTCTCTTTTGATTCTTAATCGCCATGTTTATTACTTATCACAATGACCATACACAGTACTATATGAATCAATATTATTGCATTTAGTCCTTGTCAATTAATAACTACGTACTTTGCTTATCACATGGATGGTCCATGGAACTATGGAAGATTATTTATATCCTAACTCTGCTAAAAAAATAATTTAGTAATTAATTTTGCAGGGCGTACTATCGGTGCACCCATCAAAAGTTATACAATTGCCCGGCCAAGAAACAAGTCCAACGCCTTAACGACGATCCTTTCACCTTCCGAGTCACATACCGTGGCTCACACACTTGCCATATTTATTCAACCGCTCCTACCTCATCTGCCACCGTCACAGCCACAACCGCCATGGGTCATTCCATCGACTATGGTTCCCCTATACGCGACATGACCGACGTTATGTTTGGTAGCAGCGGGATCGGAGCCAACATGGATTTCATATTTCCTTTCAACGATCCACCTCATCGTTTCCGGCGGCTAGACGACGGCGACGGCCACCAATAGGTTTCATCTAGAGAGAAAGGGCATCATGTTTTAGTTAACCAAAACGGGAAGTCATGATTTCATTTGATTTATTATTATTGGTATTTATGTTTTGCACATTACAAGTGATGATCTGGTCTGGGATCTAATGGGATCCAGTCCTTTTAGGATAGTTTTGGCTTTTTTGACAAAGCAATAGTGTAATGTACTAAATGGGCTGTTCAACTATGTAATTTAATAATTTTCATCTTCATTTGCTTGTTTACAACAAACTTCATGCATAAAAAAACTCATAGACTTAAAAAAGCGAAGAAGAACCTAAATAAACTAGTATAAAATAGTAAAATAAGACCAGCCGACAACATAAAAATCGTTTAAAAAAAATGGTCACTTCGTAAATATTCATAAAAACAACTGATTAATTTGAACTTTTTTTTATTAATTAATTTCAAGTTTAGCGTAAAGGTGATTAACTGAATCTCAAATAAAACATATAAGTGTAATCGGAACTTCCCATTGTGTTATGTACACTTTGTTTAATATCAAGGTGACAAGGTATGTGAATGCATATACAAATATATACAAAGAGGAGCAGCACTTCAGCACTTTATTTACATATTTATAAAGCCATTACGATCGTTCGTTGTGTTTAAAATTAATCAATTTTTTGGGGAAATTGTTGTTTTGTCAGTATCTCACAAATTGTCACGAACTTCTTGGTGTTTCTTTCTTTTTTGTTATATTTTTTTTTATATAATAAAAAAGCTGAAAATCCAAAATAATAGAAAAGGAGTCTTCAGTGTCTATATCAGCCACTCGAGTGGAAGTGATGGTCCTTTCACCGACAACACTACTCTCATGTATGGGCCTTTGTTCATCATTTGTGTTTGTTATGTCGACGGAGACGACACTTATTCTCAATTATTTCTCTTATTTTTATAACTGTAAATTGTGACATATGTAAAAGATGTGTGAGGGGTTGAATAAATTGAAAATTTAGTTTAGTATTTAGGTTTTTCAAATAACTAAAAAAAAACATCATATCTTGCAATCAACTTTATAAGATTTTGATTTCTTAAAAGTGAACGAATTTTTGTCCTACATCTTTGAAAATAAAAGTTAATATATAGAAATCTATTGTATTGGAGATTATTAAAAAGGTTGCATGGAATTACATATATGATTTTGTCAAACTTTTGTAGAGTTTCAGGAAATTCGGACATCTTTATCTTTTTTTAATTAAATTTTGATATGCTTGACCTTAATTAAGAGAAAAAGACTTTAATTAAGAGAAAAAATCTTTTAAGAATACCACTTGTCAAAATAAAAAGTACTATTAATCTATAAAGTTAATTAATTTTGTTAATCGTTTCTATGAAATTTACGTACGTAGTACTAAGTTTTCTATATATCTAGTTTCTATTTTTAGTAGAAAACTAATTAAGATTATGCACAATATGAATGTTGGGTACGTAGTACATGTACGTACCCAACAGATTATGGCTTTGGTAATGTTGTTTTATTTTGGTAAATTAGCATTAATAATTGCCCTAGTGTACACGGCGATCCTTATGTAAAGGCAACAACAAAAAGACAAGCACGCCAGTACCAAGATGCATTTGTCCCAATTACTTCCTTTTTAGAACCAAACATTCATAGCCGCAATTTGAATGGATAAGTCTCTCTTTACACTCCTTAGGAAATCACATTCATATATATCATATTTATGGACTAAAATTATTGAAACCAACATTAAAAGCACTTACAATCAAATATGCTACAATTATTTAAAGGAATTGTTGTAGTATGGGAGTTTGGCTTGGAAATATGATATATCGCTAATCTATTTCATCTTTATTGTCAACCTATAATGACTTATCTAAAATGAAATTGTACATGTGAAACAAAAATAGTGAAGAACACCAGATACAAAATGTATACTGTGTCAGTCCAAAAAATGAATAAAGATGAATATATGGTATTTTGTCAAACATACCAACAGCAGTATTACATTCACTAAACATACTCCAAGAGAAGGTGATAAATATTACAAAGCCTGATAATCTGATTCATCACTATGCACAATATGAATCGAAAAAGGAGGAAAACTGATCGTTGTCGACGAAACCAAAATGATGAGAAGTAGTAGTACTGATTTCACCACAAAAGTATTGGTTTTGATGATCATCAAACATCATCATATCTTGCCAAATCAATGACAAATCCCCATCCGTGGAAGAACCTTCACAATACTCTTTATGAAGATCACCATTGTTTTTTTCTTCCTCCTTCACTGTGCTTACCACTGTCACGCTACTGATGTTGTTATCTTGCTCTTGTATCTTAGCATTGACTTGGTTCTGAGCTGTAGTTGCAGCCACTGCTTTGTCCGAATCCATCATGATTTCGTTATCAATAGGCTCCACCTTGGCTTGTGTTTGGTCGTTGGCAGTGCACGTATGGTAGCCAATATATGTGATTTGGAACATCTCCGGATCTTGCTCCAGTTTCTGAACAAGCTTTGTTGCTTTACATCCTTGCGTTGGCTTGTGCGTGCATCTAAAATAACTTCTGCAAAACATTAACAAAAAAAAGAAAAGAATAAAGGATTTAGGCCACTACAAAATTCACAGAGTGACTTTAAGTCCGAAATTTAACATATGATTTGGCTTGACATCCCTGGTTAGAAATGATATGACTTGCTCTTGTATTATGTATGTATTGTGCGTATATAAATAAACATGTAGTAGCTAGACATGAATGGAGTAAGGACCTTGGGAATGTGGTATTAAGAATCTCCTTTTGTCCATATTTCCTCCAAGCGTATCTGTCTTCAAAACTTCTAGCTTCCACGACCCTTGTATGCGATCTCTTCCTGCAAAATTATAAACCATAAAAATTTATTAATTAATGGCTTAAACCAATTTTGGATATTGTGTTCATGTAAAAACAAATGCACGGTAAATCGTATGAAACAACACTGATTGGCCCTATACAATCAATCAATCAATCATATTCATACGATTCTCTATCACTAGTACTACAATTATATAAATATATATATATATTCATATATCATACATAATCATATATCATTTAACCTTTACGATAAATCATTTCAATATGGGGCACTACCACACAGATTATAAATGATGGAATCCATAGATTAGAATAGCAAATTGAAGTGAAAAAGTTTTTTAAACAATCCACATCAAAAGGAGATTAAATCATTAAACACGAATAAAAATTTAAAACAATAAATTGATATTTGAAATTTAAATTCTTTTTTTCACTTACTTTCTAGTATAGCAGCCTCTTTTACCCTTACCAACCCCTAGTCTCTTCTTTTTACTATCACCGGAATCTCCGCCGTTGCAACTCGTCGGAGCCGCCGAATCATCGCCGCAAGAAGCATTCCATGAACCCTCGACGGCGATGGGTACAGAGACGGCAACGGGATCGAAAGTATCAAGAACCGATATGGTTTTATGGAAAGAACCCAAGATCTTAGCAAGAAGCTCATCAACGGGATCCGGCGAACCCGACCCGGAAACGAGACGGGTGTTATCGATGTGGTGGTTAGAGTGTTGATGAGAGAGGAGAAGCTGAAGCTGAGTAGCGAATTCATAGCCTTCGACAAGTTGGTCTACAACTTTTCTCTTTATGGATTTGGTATTGTTACTATTCGAATCCATTTTTTTTCCTTTCTTTTGTTACAACAATATATTGTAACTTTTTTTTTTTTTTTTTTTAGGTTTTTGGTTTGATGATTTGAGAATGAAGAAATGTTGTAATATAGTGGAGAGAAGAAATAAGATTTTTTCTGAGTTTTTTCTGAGTTCAAGAGAGAGAGAGAGAGAAAAATCAAAGGAAGATGCTTAGGAAAGAGAGAGACGAGAAAGAGAGAGATGGTTACGCATTATAATGAACATGAAGGTTATAATAGGAAAGTGATCAAGCTCACTTGTGAATTGTATCATGGATTCGAGGTTATAATAGGAAAGTGATGAGCTTATCTATTCACCCATTGGCTTAGCAAAGCTTTGCTTATGTCACAGACATGAGGTGGAATGACGCCACCCACCTCCGTAACACGTTTGAGGGCTTTTTGGTGGGTATTTTATTTTCTCCTTTCTTCGCGGATTTATTTAATTCTCATGAAAACGATCCAACAACTTGGTTAGTATTTAAATGTTTTTATTGGGCAAAAAAATGCTTTGTCTTTATCTTGGATAAGAGTTATAAAACTAATATTTTATTTTGTGACGTTCAAATTATTTGTTCCATTGGCATGAGATTCACTTTCAAGAAGAAAAAAGAAAGAAATGAGAAATGTTGACAAGATACATCGGACCAAACTCTTTTAAGAGTTATTATTAGGTCGAATAAACTTAAAACAGAATAACACTTACAATTTTGTCAATCTCGTAATTTCATTTCAAAGTGGGGTGGTAATTAGAATACGATTGTATATGTCTTTCATATATAGTATGGTCACAAGAATATTTATTTTATGCGTGCGTAGTGCCGTGCACTTACGAAAATAGAAGGAATCAAATGAATATTCTCATAGGTGATTTTTGTAATGGACTAACGTACTACTAAAACCAAATGATATATAAACTAATACACATATAGATTGTGGTGAGACCGCTTAGTTCGGATCTAAAAGTAGTAATCAAGATTAACCTCATTATACTAAGCAACGTAGTAATCAAGATTTATCTTTATGTTTTTGTAGAACTGCCATTAAAAGTGCCGAAAAAGCACAAAAGTAAATAACTAATGTTAGGGTACGGATCATGAGCTTTAAATTCATTACAATCACAAGTCCCACTTAAGCTTGTGTCAGCAGCCAATTGTTTGCTTGGCCCTGATCATTTTGGCAGTATTTAGGAATTCATTTAATATATATGAATTTTCAAATGAACAAAGATATTCACAAAAAATGTTGAAACTGTCACTATTAACAAATTTTATATTTTAATTAATACTCGTGTAACTATTGAAATATTCGTTCAAGTCATCTTTCAATACCGGAAAAGTCACATTCTGTTACAGAAATTAAAACTTATCACATGATCATAAGAAATAACTCATTTTGATCCGTTTGTAATATAAAAATTATAAGTCATGAGTTTAATCAAAGTAACAATTTTTATTTTGGATTCGTTAAGTTGTATTTTCTTGACGCATAAAACAAATTTAAAATACTAAAGCAAACATTTGTCTGGAATACTATTTGGGACTGAGATATTGTGACGGCACTAAGGAGGCAGGTGCCACTGAGTACTCCTCGGAGTCACAATAAATTCAGTCCACATTGTGCATCCACTAGCAAATCAAAATCCACAAGTCAAATCCATTTGTTTCCTTGTTATTTCTATATAATTATCACATTTATACGCTTACTTTTTCAATTAATCTAATTAATAACAACAAAATGGCTTTTACTAATTATTATAGTACAACTTAACGAAACAATCAAGGAGTTATATAATTAATGATAGGTGAGTAGTACTATAATGGTGGAACATAAATGGAATACAACTTCGTACGCTTGCTTCGTGATATTTTCATTGTTGTAGTTGACTTCGATCGTGTGATTCCAAAAAGGTAAGAATGTGTTATTTCTCCGTTGGAAGTTTAAATATGTCCAAGCAGGAGCAGCTTTGTTTTACTTACACTCGTTTACTCATCCAAACTCGGCATTTATCTATAAATCCCAACTGATTAATCAAATAATGTGGAGATTGTCAAATATGGACACTAGTTATATTCAAATGTTAAATTATTTTATTCTTTCGGAGATGATGGGAGAAAGGTCAACGGTGAGTGGGGAACTGATATTGACAAATGACATATGGGTTATTAGAATAAGAACAATTTGTTACTACTAATACATCATTTTGTGCTTAATCTAGTCTTAAGCTGAGTTGTCTTAGAAATAATTAACTAAACGGCCTCGATTAACGGATTACTACTTATCGTTAAGACTACTCTGGATATTACTCTGTCACGATATTATAAAATTGTTATCGTTTTATTTTATTTGTAAACATATAGTTCTTAAATCTGTAAGTTGAATCTTATTTCGTGCTATACCCAATCGGGGAATTATTTTTCTCAAGAATAATTGATTAATCCGTTCGTAAGACACAGTCATGGCTTCGTACGAATCTAATTTCATTTTCTTTATAAAAAATAAAATACAGAAAATTCAGCAGCAATAAAAGTTAAAAAGTAGAACCCGTCAACAATTCAACTAGATCCAACTCATAGTTATAGTATAAATTATGGTCATTGTTACTTATTTAATGTCTTGAATTGATTAGTCCCACTAATCTATTACGGCAGCCACTGGTTTTTAAAGTTTTATTGTATTTAGAACTAAATACCATTTAGCGATCACTACTCAGATCAAAACTATATGAATTTTTGCATTAACCAAATTTTTTTTTGTAACCTAGTGGTTCTGTCTTATTTCTATGGGTCGGCATTTGATTTCAACTAGGTACATTTCTTTTTAATTTGGTATTTATCTTTTGGCTTTTGATCGGTTCTATTATTGCTTGGCGTTTGTCAGTACCAAATCTGCTGAAACCACTCTTCATATTATAAAAATATGAAATTCATGATATATATAATTTAGATATATTTTGTTGATGATCAACAACTGTGTCTACATATGGAGCCAAAAGGTCTTTCAATGAACGAAGGGACTCTAGAATTATACAAGAACTCCCAAAACATATACAAAAAGCCAGTGCTCTGCTCTCGTTTATGGATATTCTACTCGTGCCGGTTATTAGATACTTAATTTGATTTTAGATTTTGATACACTTGCCAAGTGTCAAGTATTATATAACAATAGGGTTTTGATACACTTAGTAATTTTAAAGATATGTACACGTAATACGTTGTTAACGGCATGTACCACATATATCACGTTTTCAAAACCTTATTTTGTCTTGTGTTCCAATTGACAACATTACAGAACGACAAAACCGTAGAATTGTGAAAGAAAAACGGATAGGGAATATCGGAATCATTAAACGTAAAAAAATATTTTTGAGCTAAACTTATAACGTAAACTAATCAAAGGTGAATCACGATTGTTTCACAAAATTGCATATTTAGTATATATTCTTTTTGGCATGAATCATATCTTCTTTTCTCCACTCTGCATATTATCATTTATGTTGTACTATATACAATGGTAAATCTGAGTCTGACAAATCACTCACTAATTTTTGCACCGAAACAATAGCAATTTATATCTTATTTTGGTAAGTGTTAAGTACGTGAGTTTTGTTTGGTTTTGGAGTTTTAGGTTTTAATTTTGCTATAATCTTAAATGTATATAGTTTTTTTTTAATGAACTTAAAACTAGCTTTTTAAAAGAGTAATAACAATCATTCATTGGTAATTTGGAATACCACTAGTGGAAGCTA
Source organism: Camelina hispida (assembly GCA_023657505.1). Taxonomy (NCBI): domain Eukaryota; kingdom Viridiplantae; phylum Streptophyta; class Magnoliopsida; order Brassicales; family Brassicaceae; genus Camelina; species Camelina hispida. The sequence goes on along the minus strand of CP094634.1, from coordinate 4,234,649 downwards.
CGGAAAACAGAGCCATGGAAAGAAAGGAGAACTTTCGGCCAAACATACATGTGTCAAAAGTGTCAAGAATGTCTTCTCTGCTCATGGAGTTGAAGGTATCTTTGGAGAAATTAATTGAAGATTTTTCTATATATATATATATATATATATATATATTCACTTTTGTCTACATGACTCATTTTAGGCGGTGAATAAATATTAAATACATATAAACTTTGCAATATATCAAGAGAAAACAGTTTTCTTTAGTTAGCTTTGATTTTTACTCGTTGGAACACATGTATGTATGTGTTAGAACAATATTTGTTCCTGAAATTTGTGTAACTAGAAAATATGTCAACGTGTCCAACTAAAGAGTTGTCTTCTGATTAAGTGTAAATTATCACTTAATATAATATACTTCTAGGAAAAATGTTTCTAAGGTTTGGTGTTTTCGACTTTTCTAGAATTATTATGCCATTGATCCACTATTGCTTTTTCAAAACTTATTGAAAATTGATTTTGTTGATTTTTTTTTGTCAACTGGTTTTGTTGATTATTGAATCAAATTAACGCTAGAAACTCAAGTTTACCAAAATAAACACAGGAAAAATCAATAATCAGATCCAAATTTTATACTAACGTAATTACTAACTGGTAAATTTGAAAATATCAGTCTAGTAATCGTTGTTTGGAATTAGTGTTGCCTAAGTGAATTGTATGAGTATGAAATTTCTCTAAAAATGATAAATACACATAAAAATAATTTTTTAGATTTATAGGAACACTAGTTTGAATTCATTTTAGGATTATATGATGTTCAAGCCATATGGATAATCTAAATAAACTTTTGAAAAATTATTTTATAGCTAAGTTTTGACTTCGGCTAAATATGGTTGAAAAAGTATGTAAATATTGCCAACATAATATAGATACGTGTGCAAAATGAGTACTACCTCTAACCTACTAAACAACAACAAATGCAAAACATCATGCTGCATCTGCATTGAGATTGAGATTAGGATTTCTTGGTGTTCATCATAGGAAGCCAACAATGGAACACAGATGCAAGAGATAGGGGAACTACTGCTCTGCCAGACATCCGGTATGAGCTCTATTTCACTCACAGCCTCTTCTACCAAGGATGCATTACATACGTCCTTTAAGTCCTTCTGATACCGAATCATTGCGCCTTCAGGCAGTAGAAATTGTGACTATGCACCGCCAACCTTGTCAGACTTGTGTGCCCTTTGGTTTGGTTACACAACATCATTGCTGACATTCGCACATGGAAGAGTACTCCAAAGACACTCTTCGCAGCCTTCTGCATATTTGTGTTCATCTTCTGGTCTGAAACGGTATTACCATTCTTATCGCTTATCGTCTTCTTAATAGGTCTACTTTCCTACTTCTCGAGATCAGATCTGCCCCACACATCGACCTTGCTCTTTCCCAGGTGTCTTCTACGAGAGCGCTTCATCTTACTCAAAATAGAGCTTCTACCATGTGTCTTCAATTTCTTTTGGAGACTTCCAACTAGGCAGGACAAACTTTTCTGAGATTTTCTTTCTCTCTTTAAATTTAATATTTTGAAATCTTGATGAAAATACTTTATATTGAGATTTCACATACCTTCCTAAAACACACATATTTCATTCTTATAATAACTACTTCGTTTTTGCTTTTAACATTTTTGCTAATATAATTTTTAGCGAGAAACACAAAAATTCAAAAGTACTGAGTTGAAAGAACAACAAATCATATCGATTATTCTCGCAAACCAAGTAAACACAAAAACTCAATTGAAAACTAGAGGAACCAAACATCAGGACATAAACCCCAAGATGTAGCCTAATAATAAAGACTAGATACAGGAAAACAGAAAGTAAGCAACCATCTACTGAACAAAACAAATGCGCCACTTGCTTAACATACACAACAAATGCGCCATCTACTGAACAAAACTCTTGTATGACCAAAAACATCATAAATTATGACAATAACTGGTAAACCTGGTTGGGTGGTTGGTGGTATTATTCCAGTTATTGTCATATTTTTTTTTTGTGAAACTACTAAACAATTGAATATGATCTCAGATTTTGATATAAAATCAAGAACAGAGCATCGAGAGAAAAAGAGAGAAATGATCTGATTAGTTATCCCTTTGTATAGATCAAGAAAATCAGTTGTAGTTTGGTTACAACACACGAAGCTGTCAAACAAAGAACTGAAGAAGAGAGAAAATAGAGCATTAACGCTAAAGAAATAGATCATTTATCCTCCTAAAGTCTTTCCTTTTACCTAACCATCTTTTAGATTTGGTTTCTTCTTCTCCACCCTTTACCCCGAGCTTAAACCACACGATATACTTCTCGGTTATTTTTGCATCGACTTAACCTGACCAAGTTAGTTTCTATTGAATCAAATTATCCTATTAACAAAATTCTTAGTCATTTCCGAAGCATGGAGCTTAAGTTGGGTCTTGATACATTAAACTTGAATAATAATCCCTAATAAAAAATGAAGACATGACGTGTTCCAAACCAAAAACTCGAAAAGTGGAAGTTGGAAAAAAAGACTCACGGTTGTTTTCTTGTACAACAAGTAAACACACTCTGTCACAGAAGGGAAGGATAATGAAGAGATCTATTCACCTTTCTATTGAAGGTGCCTAAAGGGTCTGGAACTGGATGTTGTGGAATCAATTCATCATGTCTTCTAAAATACGACTGTTCCTTACTGAAGATGGATACCTCATGAAAGGAAGAAGGTATTTCAGCAACAAAAGGATGGTCCAAGAGCTCATCTATGGTGGGCCTCTCTGTAGGCCGCAACTTACAGCACCACATATAGAAGTCTGTTGCCACCGAAGAGATATAAAAGCTTGTTGTCCACGCGACACTATGTCCCATCTCTTCAGGGATACCCCCAAGCATCCTAAGAACCGTATGCCCTAGAGACCATATATCACGGGATGGTCCGATCAATCTATCCGTGCCAGAAAACATATTCGGCATAGTGGCCTCAGGCGGTATGTACTCGCGGGTGCCAGGAAACAACAGCATAGAGTCCATAGTAGGATCTTTGGATAAGCCGAAACCAGTAAGCTTGAGATCCCATGGCTCTCCAGGTCTGCTGGAAGGGAAGACAAAAACATTTGAGGGTTTGAGGTCGCAGTGGAGGTAACCTTCCGCGTGAAGAGCCTTGAGTCCATGTAGAATCATACGAGTGGCGCGTTTGACACTATCTTCAGGTAATCTCCCACCAGCATCAGAGATCATCTTGTCGAGATTGCCTAAGGAAGCATACTCCATGTAGATGTAACACAAAGTCGCGCTTTTGGTGTTAAACTCGAAGTGAAGATGAGGGCAAGAAGCTTGGACGATGAAAGGGTTGGCGCGGAAGTGAAGCATGGTCTTAAGCTCCCTCTCGAGATTCTCGGCATGTTTGAGCGTACATGTCTTCTTCATGTATGATTTCTCCAAGTTGGAATCATTATTAATGTTGAACACAGAGCCGTGGCCGTAGGTATCTTTGTCAATAACAGAGACTATCTTCAACGAAGACTCCTCCGTCAGATCTCCAATAACCTTTTTCTTCATAATAAGTTAATAACTAATGATCTCTTTCTTTAGGTTTTAGTTTAATTCTTTCGGTTTGGTTAAAACTTATATTATAAATACGGAAATTGATTAGGCTTTTCGGGAAAATTAACAAATCTAACTATGAATGTTTTGGTTGTTAAGAAAACGTAAAGCTAACATTTAGCTACAAATTTGATCTAGTTTTACAAATTTTGAGATTTAGTGACAAATGTAGAAACCCGGTTTCCTCAAAACCAGAGAGCTCAACTGAATTAACCAAACTACAACCAAATTCGACCTCAGATTTTGATATGAATCAAGAACAGAGGATCCAGAGGAAAAGAGAGACACTGTCAATTTACGAGTTATCCCTTTGTCTAGGCCTGAAGATCAAGAAATTCAGTTTTTACTTCGGTTAATTCAGTTGTAGTTTGGTTACAACACACGAAGCTCTAAATCAAAGAACTGAATAAGAGAGGAAATAGAGCATTAATTAACACTAAAGAAACAGATCATTTACCCTCAGCTAGAGTCTTTCCCTTTACCTAACCATCTTTTTAGAATTGGTTTCTTCTTCTCCACGTACCCTTTACCCCGAGCTTCAACCACACGATACTTCTCGGTTATTTTTTGCATCGACTTAACCTGACCAAAGTTAGTGTCTATTGAATCAAATTATCCTAGAGCTGAAGTTGGGTCTTGATACATTAAACTTGAATAATAATCCCGAATTAAAAAAATGAAGACTCATGGTTGTTTTTCTTGCACAACAAGTAAACACTTCAACGCAACACACTCTGTCACCGGAAGATGTTTATATCGTAGAGGCAGGCCTAAAGGGTCTCGGATTGAATTATGAAATTTGTTTTGAGAAACAAATGGAAAAGTCAAATGATTATTAGTTGGAAAATCCTTTTTATGATATGATATGTAAACGATTAAATACTAAAAGAAACTAAAACGTCACTGGAAAAGACTTCTTAATAGAAACAATTAAAATCGTTTTATTAACTTAATCTAAATATACTTTGCAAAAAAAAAAAAAAAACATTTAAATAAAAGAAATACGTAAAACGGTAAAAGTAAAACCCCTAGTGTATCTTGGAAAAATTAATAAGATACAAAGAGATATATATATATATCGAAAAATATCCCTACTACATGGGCTTGGGCCTATAATGTATAAGCACAATTGCCCATAAGTTATTCACTTTTAAAGTAAAAAAGAAAAAAAAAAAAAAAAAAGGACGGATAAGATCGGCTCGTCTGCTCACCAAAAATTTTACAGTAATTTCAAAATTTTGTGAATTAAGCAAAGCGTGGAGACCAAGACGGTTCTAGTGTCAAAACGGCAGCGTTTTGATTTATGGGGTCCCATTTGTAGAGAACACACAAGAACACATTTTTTTTTTGTTGTCGCTCCTGAATTTGCTTGGGTGTTTCTTTCTGGGTGACAAACTAAAACAATCGGATCGGAGCTCTGCAAATTCGTTCGTTTTCATGGTAGAATCGCACAATCGTTGCTGTCTATTTCATCTTTTTTTTTTCGCTTTTCACGTTTTGTAGGTAGCTAGCTCGCTGCTCATATAACCTTCGTCTGCTTTTTTTTTTTTTGGTTTCTCTCTTTGGAAATTTAAGTTCCGCTTTCAGATCGAGCTCGGGTTTTGAAGTTCATCGCAAGCTGAAAGCAAGATGCAGAACTCAGGTGTGAAGGAGATTAGTAATGTAGAAAACTTGTTTGGGGATACAAACAGAGTTGATGCAGGGGATGAGAAATTGCTCTACGTACACGTGGTGAAAGCCAAGGGTTTTGGTTTGGGTAGATGTCGCCGTGGTAATGATCTTGTGGAGATCAAGATTGCAAATGTGAAGAAATCCACTGATTGTTGCAGGGAAATGTCTAATCCTGAGTGGAACAGAGTTATTGCCTTCACCGAGGATGAAATTAGTGGTTCTTCTGTTGTTGAGGTCAGGGTTAAACCGGAAGGTCGTCACTTACATGGTCGCTGCTTCATTAAGTTGGATGAGATTCCTCAGAGTGTTCCTTCCAATTGCACAGTGGCACCTAGATGGTACAAACTGCAAAAGGAACCTGGTGTATGGCTTGAAAAAGAGCTTCTGATGGCAGTTTATTGTGGTCATCATGGTAGTGAGCAGTGGAACTCAGAAGCTGTAAGAGACAAAGGCACCGCTGCTCTCAGAGACATCCCTGCTATGCTTTATTTCACACCAAAGCTTTGGTACCTGAGGATCAGTGTAATCGGAGCTTATGATTTGATACCTGCAGCTGCTGCAGGGAGTAGCAACTTGTGTAGAGATCCTTGTTTTATTGTCAGAGCCAGTTTGGGAACACATGGAGCGAATACTAGAATTGTTTCAGGCAGGAATCCAAAGTGGAACGAGGATTTGATGCTAGTAGCAGCTGAACCCTTTGAGGAACCTTTGATCATCACGGTGAGAGACAGTACTAAACCATCATCCCCAGCACCATGTGTGGGACGTTGTGTTATCCCATTAAAAGATATTCACAGAAGAAGGTCCAATGACAACAAAGCCGCCATTTGCCATCAACTAACACATGACCGCCGAGTAGTCAGCTGCATTGAAATGAGGATTTGTTTGGAAGCAGGGTATAATGTTGAGTATGAATCTTCAAACTACTCGAGTGACTTCAGACCTGCAGATACAAAACTCTGGAACCCGAAGGTTGGTGTGCTGGAAGTGGGAATATTGAGGGCAACGGGTTTAAGGGCTGGCTGTCAGCAAATCAAAAGTCCTTATTGTGTAGCCAAATATGGCAACAAATGGGTTCGAACCAAAACAGTAGTTCATGGGAGCTGTACCCCGATGTGGAACCAGGCATTTAGATGGGACGTCTATGATCCCTATACAGATTTAACTGTGGCACTGTTTGATAGTCAGGGAGATGCAAGGCTTGGCAAAGTAAGGATCAGACTATCTACACTAGAGACTGGTCGGGTCTACACACATTCATACCCTCTTTTTGTGATCCAAACTAATGGTGTCAAGAGGATGGGCGAAATTGAATTGGCCATCAGATTTACTTGCTCCTCGTGGCTCAAACTGATGAGCACCTACTTCCAACCCCTCTATCCAAGGATGCACTACATCCAGCCTATCACGTTTGCTGTATCTGAGTCCTTGAGGCGTCATGCATCGGAGATTGTGGTGATGAGTTTGTCCAGAACAGAGACGCAATTGAAGAAAGAGGTTGTGAATTATATATTAGACTTGGGATCTCACACTTGGAGCGTCCGTAGGGCAAGAATCAACTTTTATAGGATTTCTGGCATTACTATCTGCTCGTACGAGTTCATCGACGGTGTTATGAAGTGGAAGAGTACGCCGAAGACACTGTTCGCTTTCTTCTGCATCATGGTGTGCATCTTCTTTCCTGACATGGTATTGTCGTTTCTACCACTTTTCGTCTTCTTCACAGGTCTGTTCTTCTACTTTAGGAGTTCAGACCTGCCACCACACATCAACATCCCTTTCTCCCAGGCGAGTTCTATAGAAGAAAAGTCTCTTCTGGAGGAGTTTGATGCATATCCGTCTTCCAGAGAACCAGATGCTGTGAGTGATCTAGAATTCAAACGTAGATTAAGAAACTCAAGTAAAGAATAACTCTCTTTATTGCTTTAGAAACTGACTCAAAACTAAAGCTCTTAAACTCTTAAATCTCTCACAAGTTATGCAACAAGTCTGCACCTCCTTATATAGAGAACACCCTTGACCAAAACCTAAACACATTAGGAATATATCTAGATAACTCCTAGACATATATGTATATCTCTAGATAACTCCTAAAGATATTATTAGTCCTTATCTCTTTACTAAACCATAACTTGGTTGGCTTATGACTCAAGCCAAGTCAAGCTTATCCAACATTCACCTCCTTAAGCTTGAAATTGACTTGAGACAAATCATGAACTCCAACAAGGTCCCTCATCTCTTTGAACTTATGCCTTCCAAGTGCCTTAGTGAGAATGTCTGCCTTTTGCTCACTCCCTGGTACATGCTCCACTTCTATAAAGCCACTTTCTACACACTCTCTTATGAAGTGATACCTAATGTGTATGTGTTTACTTCTGCCATGAAAAACAGGGTTTTTAGTGAGAGCAATAGCTGACCTATTGTCAATTTTAATGACAATTTTCTCACTCGGTGACCCCATGATTTCTCCAAGCAAGTCTTGGAGCCAAATAGCTTGTCATGCAGCTTCGGTACCCGCCATGAATTCTGCTTCACACGACGATAAAGCAACAGTTTCCTGTTTCATTGAACACCACGATATCGGGCTCTCGCCAATGTAGAACACATACCCTGTTGTGCTTTTCCCATCGTCAGGGTCAACATTGTAGCTGCTATCACTATAGCCTACAATTCTTGGAACTCTAGAGACTGATCGCTTAAACACCAACCCATAAGTAGTTGTTCCTTTTAGATATCTTAAACACTGCTTCATCGCAGCTCCATGTGATATCTTCGGATCCTGCATGTAACGACTCAAAACACCTACACAAAAAGATAAGTCTGGTCTCGTATGCAACAGGTAACGAAGACATCCAACGTTTTTCCTGTAACTCATAGCATCAATGCTTCTTTCCTTTTCTGATTTTGCCAATTTTAAGCCGGACTCCATTGGTATGTGAGCAGGATTGCAGTCTTTCATTCCTGCGTCTTCAAGTATCTTTAGTGCGTACCGTGTTTGAGTGAGCATTATTCCTTCTCCAAATTGACAGACTTCAATGCCAAGGTAGTAACTTAGCAAGCCTAGGTCACTCATCTCAAAGGTTGACGACATTTCCCTTTTAAACTCAGCTATGATCTTCAAGTCTGTCCCAGTAACAAACAGATCATCTACATAAACTGCTACAACCAATAAATCATTTCTTACCATCTTGTGATAAACCGAAGGCTCCTTGGAACATTTCTCAAATCTGAGACCAATGAGAATCTGATTCAACTTATGATTCCACGCTCTAGGTGCTTGTCTCAAACCATATAATGCTTTATTCAGTTTGTAAACCTTATCCTCTAACCCCTTTGCTTCGAAGCCTTCAGGTTGTGTGACATAGACAGTCTCCTTCAACTCACCATGGAGAAAGGCTGTTTTGACATCCAAGTGATGGATCTCCCACCCATTTGTTGCAGCAAGATTGATGAGCATTCGAATTGTCTCGAGTCTAGCTACTGGTGCAAACACCTCATCGAAGTCGATCCCGTGTCGTTGTACATAACCTTTGGCGACGAGTCTCGCTTTATGTTTGTTGACACTACCATCAGAATTACGCTTAAGCTTGAAAACCCACTTCAAGCCAATCGGTTTTGCACCCTCCGGGAGATCCACAAGATTCCATGTATGGTTCTTAAGTATTGAATTTATCTCATCCTCACACGCCGAAACCCACTGTTTTGATTCCTTAGCTTCAGTAAAATTCCTTGGTTCATCGTTTAAACTCATCAATAACATTTCTCCTTCTTCTTCTGAGAGCAACACATAATCTTCAAGGTACCTAGGCTTGACAACTTCTCTTTGTGACCTTCGCAAAATAGGGGAAGCCTCGACAACATCTTTCTCTTGCTCGAACATGTTCTTAGAATCACTTCTTTCAAAGTTTCTATCAATCTGTTCTGTTTCGCCATCCTCTGTTTCGACACGTTCTGTTTCAACCTCCTCTGTTTCACCTGAATCGTGATATGATCGAATGCCGTGGTTACCGTATTCTCCGAGTGTGATACTAAAACTTTCATCAGTCCTCTGTTCATCAATACTACTCCAGTTCCATCCCTTGGTCTCATCAAATATCACATCACGGCTTACTACTACTTTCCGGTTTTGTGGATCCAAAAGTCGATAAGCCTTCGAGCCTGGTTCAGTACCTAAATGAATGAGCATACGGGATCTATCATCAAGCTTCTTCAAGTGTGGCAATTCAATCTTCGCATAACCAATGCATCCAAAAACTCTAAGGTGATCTATGTTTGGTTTTTTCAACCGTAAAGCTTCGTAGGGTGTTTTGTCCTTGACGGCTCTTGTGGGAATCCGATTAAGCAGATAAGTAGTATGTCTTATGGCTTCTCCCCATAAGTAGTTAGGTAAATGCATATGCTTCAAAGTGCTTCTTGCCATCTCCATCATAGTTCTATTTCTCCTTTCCACTACTCCATTCTGTTGTGGAGTATAAGGAGCAGTGAGATGTCTTTGGATACCTGAGTTCTCACAAAAATTGTTAAACTCTAGTGAAACAAATTCACCACCTCTATCAGTCCTAAATACTTTTATCTTTTCTCCTGTCTCTTGCTCCACAATAGCTTTGAATTTCTTGAATTTAGAGAAAGCATCACTTTTTTCCTTTAACAAGATGGTCCACATATATCTGGAGTAATCATCGATGAGGACAAACACATATCTGTTACCTGCCGACGTGCTTGGTGTTATGGGTCCACAGAGGTCACCATGAATAAGCTCAAGTCTTCCTGAAGCACGAAACAAAGTAGTTTTTGGGAACACATGTCGTGTTTGCTTTCCAAGTAAACATGATCCACAAATCTCCTTTTCAATGCTTACTTGTGGAATTCCATCAACAAGTTCCTTTTGTATCATGTTCTTGATCGTCTCATAGTTTACATGTCCTAGACGGGCATGCCATCTACTAGACTCTGTGAATGTTGCCAGCATCAGTCGTGTGGTATCCTGAATCTTCATACGAACCTTATAGAGCCTGTTCTGTGACCTACTTGCTTTTGCTAGCAGCTTTCCATCTTGATCACGCATGGTTAGATAGTTTCCCTTCATTCTAATGTCGCAGCCTGACTCAGTTGCTTGCCCAAGACTGATAATATTGCTTTTTAGCTCCGGAATAAAGTAGACATTAGCCATTACCCTTGAGTCACCGTTTCTGTCAATGAAGGATATAGAGCCTTTTCCTTTGATATCAATTCTTGAATCATCTCCAAATCGAACTTTGCCAGTGATAGAGCGATCGATGCTTGTAAAATACCTTTGATCTCCTGTCATGTGGTTGCTAGCTCCATTATCAAGGTACCATACGTTATCTTCAACAGTGTTGGTCTCATATTTGCTAGGAATGCACTTATCTTCATTCAAATATACCACCTCATGCATCAATAGCTCATCCGCATCTTGTGTGTCCTTGTTGTCTTCTTGAGCTTCTTGTAGTTTAAGCAGACGATCAGGGCAGTTTGAGGCATAATGTCCAACCTTATCACATCGATAACATGTTATCCTGTTCGGATCTCTGGGCTCATTAGAGCGTCCTCTACCTCTTCCTCTAGAACCATAACGACCACCGCGTCCCCTGCTTCTGTAGTCCCCAGAAAAATCTCGATTGTTTGCTTTTGATGCAGTGTCCATATTTGCATATAACAGTTTACTTTGATCTTCGTTTGCTTCCTCTTCTTCTTCCTTGACTCGTTCCTCATACGTTTTTAAACGTCCGATGATATCCTCAAAGCTTGTAGTGTTTAGATCCAACACCTGTTCAAGAGAGGCCACAATATGTATGTATTTCTTCCGTGGGAGACACTTAAGAAATTTCTTAACCATCTTCGACTCTTCAACAGTTACACCCAAAGCTGCAGATTTTGAGGAGATCGCCGATAGCTTGCCGACGAAATCATCAATAGACTCAGTGTCCTTCATCTTGAGGCGATCAAACTCTGCCATTAGTGTTTGGAGCCTTGCTTCTCTAACTCGCTCCGCACCCATGTATCTGGCTTTGATCGCTTCCCAGACTTTCTTCGCTGTTTCTAGTTCTCCAACTTGCAGAACAAGTGCTTCGGGTATTGATTGAAACAGTAGTGCTGTCGCCATGTTGTTCTTCTCACCATCTGTTATGCCTTCTTCTATGATGTCCCATACCTTATGAACTTTAAGACAGATTTTCATCTTCATTGACCAAACTGTATAGTTGGTTGAAGTGAGCATAGGACATTGAATAGAAGAGGGTCCTCCTCCTTCTTTAGTTTTCTCTGTCACTGGTACAAGATCACCCATGATTTAACAATCAATGCTCTGATACCAATTCTAGAATTCAAACGTAGATTAAGAAACTCAAGTAAAGAATAACTCTCTTTATTGCTTTAGAAACTGACTCAAAACTAAAGCTCTTAAACTCTTAAATCTCTCACAAGTTATGCAACAAGTCTGCACCTCCTTATATAGAGAACACCCTTGACCAAAACCTAAACACATTAGGAATATATCTAGATAACTCCTAGACATATATGTATATCTCTAGATAACTCCTAAAGATATTATTAGTCCTTATCTCTTTACTAAACCATAACTTGGTTGGCTTATGACTCAAGCCAAGTCAAGCTTATCCAACAAGTGAGAGGTACGATTACTTGAGGAGATTAGGTGGAATGACTCAGACATTTCTTGGCCATGTCTCAGATTTTATGGAGAGGTTGCCTTTTCTCTTCACGTGGCGTGATCGACGTGCCACCACACTGTTTCTGGTTTCCTGTCTTTTCTTTTTTTTTTTTTTTTTTTTTTTTTTTTTTTTTTTTTGTTTCCTGTCTTTTCGCAGGTGTCCTTCTCGTTCGTTCTTCTGTGGTTTCTGTCTCTATACGTGTATGTGCCGATGTTTAACTGTTTCTGGTTTCCTGTCTTTTTGCAGGTGTCCTTCTCGTTCTTCTGTGGCTCCTGTCTCTATACGTGAATGTGCCCATCTTTAAGCTGTTGCAGGTAGTTGCTGTTTCATACCTCATGCGTCCTATGAGGTTCAGAGGGCTGGAGCGACCATGGTTCATCAACTTCTTCTTCAGACTTCCGCCCAGGCACGATGATCTTCTCTGAGAGACTTCCTGCCAGACACACACGCTGCTTTCTTAAAGACAGAGAGATTAAAAACATTACTCTGTTTATTTAGTATTTTGGGATATTGAACTTAGATTGAGATTTCGCACCAGAGATAGTAGAAAATTATATCTTGTTGAGTGTGGCGTTGGACTTTCTTGTTGAGAACAAAACATCATTTGGAATTGGTTTATATACTTCTCGGTTATTTTTTGCATCGACTAATTAACCTGACCAAGTTAGTTTCTATTGAATCAAATTATCCTATTAACAAAATTCTTAGTCATTTCCGAAGCATGGAGCTTAAGTTGGGTCTTGATACATTAAACTTGAATAATGAAGACATGACGTGTTCCAAGTAGGGAGCAGATACTTACTAGCTAGCGACACAAACCAAAAACTCGAAAAGTGGAAGTTGGAAAAAACAGACTCACGGTTGTTTTCTTGTACAACAAGTAAACACACTCTGTCACCTAGTGGCAGGATAATGAAGAGATCTATTCACGAATCTATTGAAGGTGCCTGAAGGGTCTTAAGTAATTAAGTTTGGTCTTGATACATTAAACTTGAATAATAATCCCGAATAAAAAATGAAGACATGACGTGTTCCAAAAGTAGGGAGCAGATACACACTAGCTAGCGACACAAACCCAAAAACTCGAAAAAAGTGGAAGTTGGAAAAACACAAGAGTGACTACGGTTGTTTTCTTGCACGACAAGTAAAGACGTCAAAGCAACACACTCTGTCACTCGCAGATGTTTACATTGTAGAGGCCGAAAGGGTCTGGATATTTTGGAATCGGTTCATCACGTTCACGTATTATATACGACTGTTCCATATTGAAGAAGGAAAGCTCAAGAAAGGATGAAGGTTTCCCAGACACAAAAGGATGTTCCAAGAGCTCATCCACAGTTGCCCTATCTGCAGGCTGCCGCTCAGAGCACCGTTGCCAGAAGTACTCTGCCACCGGAGGCAGAGGTAGTACCCCAAACATATCAAGAACCGTAGACCCTAGAGACCATACATCACTGGCGGGTCCGATCAATCTGTCCGGCGCCCCAACAATATACCCGGCCTCAGGCGGCTTATACGCCGTACGGGGTCCAGGAAACAACAGGCTAGTGTCCATAGTAGGATCTTTGGATAAGCCTAAACCAGTAAGCTTGAGATCCCATGGCTCTCCAGGTCTGCTGGAAGGGAAGACAAAAACATTGGAGGGTTTGAGGTCGCAGTGGAGGTAACCTTCCGCGTGAAGAGCCTTGAGTCCTTGTAGAATCATACGAGTGGCGCGTCTGACACTATCTTCAGGCAATCTCCCACCAGCATCAGAGATCATCTTGTCGAGACTGCCTAAGGAAGCATACTCCATGTAGATGTAACACAAAGTCGCGCTTTTGGTGTTACACTCGAAGTGAAGATGAGGGCAAGAAGCTTGGACGATGAAAGGGTTGGCGCGGAAGTGAAGCATGGTCTTAAGCTCCCTCTCGAGATTCTCGGCATGTTTGAGCGTACATGTCTTCTTCATGTATGATTTCTCCAAGTTGGAATCATTATTAATGTTGGACACAGAGCCGTGGCCGTAGGTATCTTTGTCAATAACAGAGACTATCTTCAACGAAGACTCCTCCGTCACATCTCCAATAACCTTTTTCTTCATATTAATTAATGATCTCTTTCTTTAGGTTTTCGTTTCTTTCGGTTTGGTTAAAAAAAACTTATCTTATAAATACGGATATTGATTACGCTTTTCGGGAAAATTAACAAATCTAACTATGAATGTTTTGGTTGTTAAGAAAACGTAAAACTAACATTTAGCTACAAATTTGATCTAGTTTTACAAATTTTGAGAGATTTAGTTTTCCAATAACAATTACTAAGACAATTCAAGCAAAGAGAGACCGTGCCCGCCAAGAAAGGTCAGAAGTGCATGTGATTCCCACTTTTATAAACAAGGTCTTGATACTATAGTATCAATTCGCGTAAGATCAATCTCAACGTGTCAAGGTTTAGAATCTAAAGTCAGTGATCAAATCAACTTTGACTCGGTTAGATAATCCACTATTAACCCTGTCAAAGAATCTTATACGTTTCATAATTCCAATTTGTTGATTAAACAGAATAAATATAAATCTAGTCAAAAATCGGATAAACGACGATAAAACTGCCTAATTTGAACCTTGGCTATTCGTGTTACCCTAATTGATTAATCCGAATATGTGGATTGTGACTACGGCGCACAACACATAACTTTTTTTTTGGAACCAGAATATCATGTGAACGTGGCATACATAATAATCTGTTACAAATTTATAATTAGGTTTGTAAAATGGGTTTCAGCTACGATATATTTTTCGTGTGTAAACTCAGTTTGAATAAACTCTTAAAAATGATACATAGATGATAGATCTCGTGTGTTTATAAAAGTACTTTACTAACACCATAACACGAAATGTGTCATGTACTATTTCACGAATAAGAATTCAAAGACATTAACACATCGTATATACATTTTATTGTTAATGATATAGCTTATTAAGCACATTGCCTGACCTCCATGATTCGTATATATACCATCGGTAGTAATAAGAACCATAATTATTTAATTAATATCAAAATTAATATCAACACAACCATCGATGATGATAAGTCATAGAAAAAGAAGAGATGTCGTTGGATAGACATTCAATCATTAGATCAAGATCCGAAGACATTATAAATCAAACAACTTCATTGAATTCCATTATTCATATTATATCTCATTAGTACATATGCAAACATGCACGATATAAGATAAGCTATTACAATGATTCATTAATTATTCATAATAAGATTAAATTCAGAACACAACCATAGGTGATAAATCATCATATAGCATAACCAAGTACCTCAAAAACATTGAGATTTAGTGACAATTGAAGAAACCCGGCGTCCACAAAACCAGAGAGCTCAACCTCCCTGTAAAAATCTTTCCCTATATCCGTTGGCAACAATGTCTTTCCCCTCCCGACGAAGTAGAGGCCATCTGAATTCATTCTGAAGACATCTACAAATAAAGCTTTGGCTGGAAATTTCTTATCCAAAGAAATTTGTAGCACTTCATTGAACTCAGGGTCTCCCTCGGTCGGTACAATCTTTGTTAGGTATTTGTCCTTTGCATTTGTCCAAGCTACAACCCTGTATTGATATGGATGACCATCGGTGATTCCGATCGTTCCAATGACTTTCACGTTTAACTTTGTTTCTTCACTCAAGATTATTAACTTTTTCCCATTCATTATGATTTTTAGATAATAAATTTGAGTAGAATGAGTTTTCAGTGATTGATGAATCAACTTAAATACACCTCCGATTTCTTGTTGTTGTCTCACTAACTCACTATGTTCGACATGTTTCCATATATATCTATTTTGGTAAATGCATGTGTTCCACATCATTATTCTTTGTTCAAAAAGGTGAAAATAGACGATAAATAATGAGTATTAAATATTGTTTGAATAAATAAAAAATGTTGAATTTTTCTTACCATTTGGAATTAAAAAACCATAAATAAGGAAACCAAACTAATGTGAAATTATCTGATATGGGAAAACACTTAAAAGTAAAAAAAAAAAAAAAAAAAAAAAAAAAAAAAAAAAATCTGTTGTTTTAATATCATATTCAAATGTTTATTTCTATATAATATATATTTTGGTCAAATTCTTAATTATAACGTTTGACTACAATCCAAAAACATAACCATAGTCAAGATTATATGAAAATGTATTTAAATATTAAATGCTGGTAAAAAAAGTTTCAAAATCTTATGTACTGAGACTAGTAAGATAGCTACAAAATGGAAGGCAGTGAGAGTAATGGATGTGGTCATATGAAAAAGTTATTTAATTGGTATGCAATTTTGTTTTTTAAGAAAAGAAAAGAAAACCTAAAGTTCTCTTTGACCCATACGACACTTTCTTACTGGAGCTTATGCATAGCCTGAACGTACATTTTGATGTTCGAACGGATATACCTAATGCTCTTTTGCGAGACTGATTTCCCTATTGGAAAAAAACATGTTACGTAACTTACGTTCGAACATCAAAATGAAACTTCATTCTATATTTTCGAAATGGTCAACATATATTTGAAAGTTTGATAAGATGCTAGATTGGTTTTCCTCACATTTATGCCAGTCAATAGTAAGAATAATTGTGTAGTATATCTCATATGTCTAAGCGAGAGGTCACTAACCAATATCGTAACCAATGAACTATAAATCTTACCATAGTACCTGCATCACCTATCCATTATACTCTATTTTCTCAAATACAGTTCTGTTATTCTGTAATACTTTCTGTTTCATAAAAATAGACATATACATACAATTTGGAAATGGTTTGTCAAGCACTCATCAAGCTCAAATTCAACTAAGATCTTTGCCTCATCCATTTTGCTAAGTCCCTTAGGGTCAAATCATGACTTGTTGTTTGCATCTCAATTAATGATCTCATACTCGTACAGTCATAAGAATAACTTACCTATTCTAAAGATTGTTAAAAAAGATATTTAGAATAATCATACTATAACTTAACTGCTAAAGAATTACGACCTGAAACGCGTGCATTTTGATAAATATAGAGATGGAAAAGAATAATTGATTGGTGTGATCAGGGGAATGGAGAATCCGAGCATTAATTGTTTTTCCATCCGACGATCCAAGTGCTGGAGTAAAAAGGACGTGAATAAGAGGAAGGTAAGATACAATATCTACATAGTGAGGACGTCTATGACAAAAATCGGGAGTAGACAATCCCATGTTCGTAAGGATATCACATATCAGCACCGATGGTGACATGATGTTTATGAAATCTGGGTGAGGACAAAGCAATTTCTATTTCTGTAAATCTGTAGTTATCATACTCGCCAGATTAATTGTAAATATTCCCACACTGATGTTGTATTTTCTAGCTCTTATTAAATAATAATTGGTTATGTTATTTCATTAAGTCCGTTGTCATTCTGTACTTTTATTTATTTAGCAAAAAAAAACAAAATAATTGTACAAATGGAAAATGGACATATGGCGTCGCTTTTTGCAAGCAACGTGTAAACCAAAACGAACAGCGACGCTAGAATTTAGCCGTTAATTTTCACGTCTGTTCTATAAATGCCGCAAAGAAAATTTACGTCACCCATGAATACTACAATTACTAAACTGACGACATACTATTAGGGTCAGTTAATATTTGTTTCTAAAATTTGTGTAACTAGAAATTTGTCAGTGTGTCCAACTAAAGAGTTGTTTTCTGATTCAGTGTACTACATTATGTAAACTATCACTTGATATATTAATTCTAGGAAAAAATGTTTAAAGGTTTGGTGTTTTTCGACTTCTCTAAAATTATTATTTATGCTAGTGATCCATCACTGCCATTTCAAAACTTATTAAAATTTTGATTTTGTTGATTATTAAATACAATAAATGCTAAAATCTTAACATGGTATGTTTACCAAAAAGGAAAAAAAAATCAATAATTGGATCCTATTCTGACATAATATTACTAACTGATAAATTTGAAAATATCGATCTAGTAACTTTTGTCTGGAAATTGCATTGCTTACGCGAACTCTACGAGTATGGAATCGCTCTAATACACATATAGATAAATTTTTAGATTTATAAGAACACTACTTTGAAATCATGTTAGAATTATATGACGTTTAAACCATATGAATAACCAAAACAAAATTTTGGGAAATTATTTTGGTAACTAAGTTTTGACTTCAGCTAAATATGGTTGAAGAAGTATATAAATATTGTCAACATAATATAGTTATGGGTGCAAAATAAGTACTATCTCTAACCTACTAAAAGATATTCAAAGAAGGTCCAATGACAACAAAGCCGTGAAAGCCATTTGCCATAAACTAAAAACACATGACCACCGAGTGGTCAGCTGCATTCAAATGAAGATTTGTTTGGAATGAGGGTATAATGTTTAGTATGAATCTTCAAATTACTCGAGTGACTTCAGACCTACAAATACAAAACTATGGAAGCCCAAGTGTGCCCATATGTGGAACGAGGTATTTAGATGGGATGTCTATGCTCGGTATACTGTTGTTACTGTCGGCCTGTTTGATAGTCATGGAGCTAATGTAGATTCAAGGCTTGGCAAAATACGAATCAGACTCTCTACACTATAAATTGGTCGAGTCTACACATATTTAAGTAGAATGGTTTTTGTTTTTTTTTTTTTGATTCACTAACTCACAAGATTTGACATATCTCCATCTATATTATTTTTAAATGCATGTGTTTCACATCGTTATTCTTTGTCAAAAACGGTAAAAATATACGATAAGTAATGAGTATTAAATGTTGTTTGAGTAAAATAAAATGTTGAGTTCTTTTTAATGCCACTTGGAAGTCAGAAAACCATAAAAAGTAGAAAACCAAATTGATGTGAATTATTTAATATGGAAAACACTTAAAAATAAAAGTTTAGGTATTTTTAATATTATATTCAAAATTTTATTTATATATAATATTTATTTTGGTCATAATTCATAATTATAACGTTTGACTACCATCCAAAACATAACCCATATAGTCAAAAACTATATAAAAATGCATTAAAACATTTAAGCGCCGTTATACAAATTTCAAAATCTTATGTATTATCTCTTTTTCAATAAAACGGAAGTACAACTTCAAATTGGTAGACTATATAAAATTAATATAGGTTATAACTAAAATTAATTATTTGATAGGTTATATGGATTAATTATTTGGTAGGTTATATAGATTTATGATTACGATCCTCTTAAAAATATATACTAAGGAATAAAATAAAATCTCCAAAGAATATTTAACTAACCATTTATAGGCAAAAAAATCTCAGAAATTAATCACTCTTCCACATATTACAAGTAATTTCCGATTATACTAAAAAATAAAATCGTACCTTACATTATCAGAAAAATTTGAATATTTAAATTCATTTCATATATTTCTTTTGTTAAATTTTATAGTTTTATATACTATAAAAAACTTTTTAAATAATTTAATTTAGAATCTTTAAAAATAGTTTAGTTTGATATTTTTAAGAATATCATAAATATATGATAGATCGAAAAATTAATAATTATAAACACTCTAATTTGATTTGTTATAGCACGAGTCAATAATATGTCACTATAATATGAAAAAAATTCAAGAAATATGATTTCTTACTATAGCATGGGTTAAAATTTCATAAATATGATTTGTCGGACTAAATTTAAGTTTGGAATAATTTTGTTTGGTAGACTTTCTCAGTCACAATGATTTTGACAAACATACGTTACATATTTGGTCCAATTGTCCATATCCAGTTCATCCTTCGGAACCATATCACATCCCAGATCTGATGAAATAGGATGAATTGAGAAAAGGAACCGTAAACTAGCTTTACCGAGTTGGCTTCTTCCTAAAATTAGTATGCGTTATACTATAGATTAAATCATAGAATTAACAATCAAAATACAATATATAATTTTAAAAACTAAACAAATCAAATAAAATTAACAAACAAAAATTAATTTTTTTACCAAACAACTTAATCTGCATTATACCGCGGGTCAAAATCTATATATACTAGAATATATCTTACAAAATAGATGTTATTTTCATAAATCATATTTAGTATATGATTTCATGGCATAGTGTTTCATCCAAAAAAACTTTAATACAAATAAAATAATCATATATACGATTTTTTAAATAAAAATTATCAAATAAACAAAATGAAAGAATTTCAACCCGTGCTCTAGCACGAGTCATATTCTAGTTGAAACTAGTAAAATAGCTACAAAATGGAAGGAAGTTAGAGAAATGGATGTGATCACACAAAAAGTTATGAAAATGGCATATGATTTTGTTATTTAAGAAAAGAATATTTTATTAAAAGTAAAAAAGAAAAGCCTGGAATATAATTTTGACCCATACAATGTTAGAATTGCGGAATAAACTTAGAGAGAATCGAGTGAGAAAAGATAGAACTAGTAACCAAAAGACTAGAATACTCTTTCATATGTTTGTTACAAGACCATATATAGGTGGACATAGAGAATATAGCCGTTAGGCATACAAAGGAAAGGAGAGAGAACAAATAGTACACAAGTCTTAATCAGTCTTAATGAGGAAAGCGACATCTCCTTCCCTTGGTTGACTTCGTTGACACTCGCTCCCAAGGTAGACATGTGATTTCCTAGATATTTTAGCTCTTCTCTCTTCTAGATCCTTCTCTCTATGGGCTTCAATATGATCAAGGCCTTTTCCCTTCATTATTCGAACTATCTCATGGCCTAATGACCATGACCGTACGGACGCCTGTACGGACAACCGTACGGCCAGCATTGATATCAAGCCTTAGATCAATACTCCCCCTCAAGCTTAACCTAGTGAAGCGGTTAAGCTTGGATCCTCACAAGCCATCACCTCATTAAAAACCTCAAAGTATAAAACCACATGGGACAAAACTACCTTGAGGGAAAAAGAGTGTGATGGTCGTGAGGGAGGGCTTGATCAAGGGTGAGTCAAGTCCACCAGTCCAAGCTTGGGATGAATGTGATCACAAACTTTACGACAGGCGGCCTTGGTGAGAATGTCAGCGAGTTGGTCTATGCTTGGTGTATGATATGGGAGTGTGACTCCTTCTTCAATCTTCTCTCGAACCTTGTGGCAGTCTAGCTCAATGTGTTTGGTTCTTTCATGGAACACCGAGTTTGTGGCTATGTGAATTGCGGCTTCATTGTCACAATGCATAGGGATAGGTGTTGATGGTTTGATGCCTAGTTCTTCTAATAACGCCTTGAGCCATATGAGCTCGGTGGTTAGCTTCCGCATTGCCCTATATTCGGACTCGGCGCTTGACATCGACACCACTTTTTGCTTCTTGGTCTTCCACGTGACCAGGTTGCCTCCTATGAACGTGCAGTAGCCTGTGACTGATCTTCGATCCGTCCTGTCACCACCCCAATCCGCATCACAATATCCTACAAGCTCGGTGTTATCATTCTTGCCCATCCATATGCCTTGACCGGGACTCTTCTTGAGATAGCAAAGGATTCTTTCCAAGAGACTCCAGTGATAAGTTGTTGGAGCTTTCATATATTGGCTGACCTGATTCACAGCAAAGCAAATATCAGGTCGGGTGAGTGTTAAATATATGAGCTTACCCACAAGACGGCGATAGCGAGACGGATTTTCATATGGAGGATCATTCCTCTCCCCCTTTCGTTCAACTTGGTAGCCATCAGGTAGTGGAGTGTCAACTGGTTTAGCTCCTAGTTTCCCTGTTTCACAAAGCAAATCAAGAGTATACTTTCTTTGTGAAGAAACAGCCCTTCCAGAGATCGGCATACTTCAATCCCAAGAAAGTACTTAAGCTCACCAAGGTCTTTGATATCAAACACAGAGTTTAGATGAGCTTTGATATCCTTAATACCTTCCTGGTTGTCTCCCGAGATGATTAGATCATCTACATACACGAGGACAACCACTATACCTTTGTCATTTTGGAGAGTGAAGAGTGAATTGTCCGAGTGAGTTCTCTTGAAGCCATATCCGACGAGAGTGGTGCTTAACTTGTGATACCAGGCTCGTGGGGACTGCTTCAATCCATATATTGTCTTCCTCAGCCTTAGTACCTTTCCGGGTGTGATAGTGTTCTCAAGGCCGGGTGGTGGTGTCATGTACACTTCTTCTTTTAATTCCCCTTGTAAGAAAGCGTTTTTGACATCCATCTGCCACAATTCCCAAGATAGGTTAGTGGCTAGGGATAGGATTACTCTCACCGTATGGAGCTTTGCCACTGGCGCGAAAGTATCTTTGTAGTCCTGGCCATATGTTTGGGAGAACCCACGCGCCACCAAGCGAGCTTTGTATCTTTCAATGTCTCCATTGCTTAGGTGCTTGATTGTGAAGACCCACTTTGAGCTTACCGCCTTTTTCCCTGGTGGGAGGTCAGCTTCGTCCCACGTGTGGTTCTTTATCATGGCCCCAACCTCGTCATCTACCGCTCCGAGCCATACTTCACTTTCACTTGCTTCCTCATATGTGCTTGGTATCGGTTGTTCGTCTAACTTCCCAAGAAACACTTGGTGATCAGGTGGCAGACGAGCAAGAGAACAAACAGCTTGTATGGGATGTGCTATAGCTTGGTTGTTGTAGTAGACACGTTTGTCCTTCCATGTAGACGGATGTGACCGGATGCGAGTGCTCCGACGTGGTTGTGGCTGTGGCTGAGGAGCTGGTTCAGCTGATATCGGTTCTCCAGACGCCGTAGCTTCCACCACAGGTTCATCTGGCCTACTGTTCTCCCCCTCCGGCTCCGTAGCCACAACATCAGCCGGTAGTTCGGATTGATCGGGCACATTCTCCGATTGGGGCAATAACGGGTCGGTACGTGAGTCAGGTGTAGAATCCTGGGACAAGTGAGACGGCTGAGTAGTTGTGACTCCAAGATGGTCTAGGAGGAACTTGAGACCTGCTGACTGATCCATAGGTGTCGCCAAATCTCTCAAGCCGGCCCAATCTTTCTTGTCAAAGTAGCCTTGTTCTTCAAGGAACTTGACATCGCGAGAGACAAAGGTGCGGTTGTTGGCGGGATCAAAACATTTGTAACCCTTTTGAGTAGTGGAGTAGCCAAGGAACATACACTTGATGCTCTTTGCTTCCAGTTTGTTCCTTAGTTCACCTGGTAGTAACACAAAACAAACACAACCAAACACTTTTAGGTGACTAAGCGAAGGTTTAAATTGATTTAATACCTCAAACGGTGATCGATCGTCCAATATCTTTGTTGGAGTTCGGTTGATTAGATAGCAGGCTGTCATTACTGCATCTCCCCAATATCTCCTTGGGACATTTGTATGAAACATCATCGATCTTGCAACTTCCATCAAGTGTCGGTTCTTTCTTTCGGCTACACCATTTTGTTGAGGAGTGTAGGGACAACTCGTTTGGTGTACAATGCCATGCTTTACTAGGTGTTCTTTGAATCGATTGCTTGTATACTCGCCTCCATTGTCTGTTCTAAACACTTTAATCTTGGCATTAAACCGGTTAGTGACATAGTTTTGAAAGTTTATAAAAGCATCAATCACACGGTCCTTGGAGGGAAGTAAAGTTACCCAAGTATACTTTGATTTTTCATCTATAAATGTCACAAAATACTTGTTACTATCCCTAGAGACACATGGAGAGGTCCAAACATCTGAATGCACAAGGTCAAAGCATTTTTCATAGAAAGTAGTAGACTTAGTGAAAACAGTTTTACAATGTTTGCCAAGTATACAAGCCTCACAACTAGAGTGATCAAAAGAGACATTAGGAAGCATTAATTCAAGAGCCCTAGAGTGAGGATGACCTAGCCTAGCATGCCACATTGCATTTAAAGAGATCTCAAGACAAGAACTAAAAGAAACAGATTTTGGTGAACTTGGTGAACTATCTTCAAGAATATAAAGGTCATCTTTGGTTCCACCTTCACCAATCAGTTTTCCAGTCTCAATATCCTGAAAGTAAACATCATTAGGCCCAAATATAGCATAGCAATTTAGATCATTGGTAGCTCTCTTAACCGACAAAAGATTTGAAGTAAACTTAGGCATAGAAAATGCTCTAGACTCCTTGTTAAATAATTTCAAGTTGCCTATGCCTTGAATTGGTATTTTCTCCCCATTAGCAATAACTACATTTCCCTTAGCTGGTTCTATATTGTTTAGTAGGTTCGAGTTACTAATCATATGGTGAGAAGCTCCCGAATCTACTACTAAGGAGTTATTAAGCTTTAGGGTAGAGAAAGTTTTACCACTTGACTCCTTGAGAGCCAAGGACTTGAAGAAAGCCTCCAAGTCAGATTTCCTCACATAGTCTCCGGAAGCCGCCTCTTCACCGTTCTTTGAGGGACCACCGGTTTGGGCAGGTTCGTCCTTGGTGTGAGTCACGTTGGCTCTCGGATCTTTGTGATGGTGACTTGGGCGCAAGTGAGGGTGAAGAAACCAACATTTCTCCTTGGTATGGTTTTTCCTCTTACAATGCTCACACCCTCCCTTTTGCTTCCGATCCTCTTGCTTGAAGACTCCCTTGTTGGCCGTAACAAGCTCCCCCTTACCACTAAACAAGCCGAGAGAGCCTTGTTCTTTTTGTATCTGTGCGCACACATCATCAAGGCATGGGAGCTTGTCTGACCTCAGAATGTGCTTTATGAGGTCGTTGAAGGTCGGGTTGAGGGTGAGGAGCAAAGCAAACACCTTGTCTTGTTCCCTTCGCTCATTGAGTACAGCCGGATCCATGGTGTTTGGTCGGAGCATTTCAAATTCAGCCCAAAGTGACCTAAACTTCCCAAAATGTTTGTTGAACTCCATATCCTCTTGACCCAGGTCATTGATAGACTTTTTGACTTCAAAGACTCGGGTAAGGTTGGAGACATTGCCGAAAACATTCTTAAGGGTCTCCCATAGTTCGCTAGCCGTTTCACAATAAGAGTAGGCTTCTAATATGGGAGCCTCAAGAGAGTTTTGAAGTATGGAGAGGACAGTTTGGTCTTCTTGAAACCACTTAGCCTCTTCTTCATCTTCTTTGATGGTTTCTTTTCCATCTTCTTGAGTGACTTTCTTTGGAGCTTTTCCACCTTCGATGTGACTCCAAAGTCCGCGGCCACACAGCGCAGTCTTGGTGGTTCTTGACCACAGTAAATAGTTTCCTCCCTTGAGGATAGTCGGTAGAACAAGCGGCTTGGTGTTTTCCATGGTAGGATACTATTAACCGCCGGACAAAGCTTTTGACCGAAGGGTAAAACAAGAATTCGAACAAGAATAGAAAGCGAACAACAAGAATGGAGAAATAAGACTAGAGATTTTCGAGAATGGAGTTGGTTTTGTCAAGAACAAAAACCTTGCTCTGATACCATGTTAGAATTGCGGAATAAACTTAGAGAGAATCGAGTGAGAAAAGATAGAACTAGTAACCAAAAGACTAAAATACTCTTTCATATGTTTGTTACAAGACCATATATAGGTGGACATAGAGAATATAGCCGTTAGGCATACAAAGGAAAGGAGAGAGAACTAATAGTACACAAGTCTTAATCAGTCTTAATGAGGAAAGCGACATCTCCTTCCCTTGGTTGACTTCGTTGACACTCGCTCCCAAGATAGACATGTGATTTCCTAGATATTTTAGCTCTTCTCTCTTCTAGATCCTTCTCTCTATGGGCTTCAATATGATCAAGGCCTTTTCCCTTCATTATTCGAACTATCTCATGGCCTAATGACCATGACCGTACGGACGCCTGTACGGACAACCGTACGGCCAGCCTTGATATCAAGCCTTAGATCAATATACAACACTTTCTTTCTAGAGCTTATGCACATTCCAAACGTAGATTCTAATGTCTAAGCGAGTGGTGATGAGATTGTGCAGTTACATATCTCATATCTGCGATTGGTCACTAACCATACAATATATATATCGTAAGCACTTAACTAAAAAATATTACAGTACAATATAATAGTTAAACACCTACGAGTTAGACTCTATCTTTTTAAATACAGTTTAATTTGTAACACTCTTACAATTTCATGAAGTCATATTGCTTATACAAAATTTGGAAAGGTTTGTCAAACACTGATAAATTAAAATTACTTGCCTAGCTCATCCATTTTGATAAATTAAAATTACTTGCCTAGCTCATAAATTAAAATTACTTGTCAAAACCAAACCCAATAAGAGATGATGAAATCGCCATCGGCGATGACAAAATCGAATCGATTTCGCGAAGAAGCGAGAGAGATAAACGCGGGTGAATTTTTTTTCTTTTGTTAATTTCTTTTTCCACCAACGAAAATGTGACACGTCGTAGGTTCCAAAGAATTCAGAAACTCCAACTATGAAAACGTATTCTATTTTTTTATTTCATTTTTAAACACTTTATATTTAGATCCAGTAAAAAACTAAAAATAGACACTCCATTGGCAAGCGAGAGGCCGGTCAGTAACCAATGAATATATCGTTCGTAGAAATGGCCTTCAAAATTTCTTGGGCTTTAGTTCTGTGGGCCGGGCCTGAATATGTCAGTGTGTCTAACTAAAGAATTGTCTTCTCATTCAATGTACTATTTATTTACTTGATATATTAATTCTAGGAAAAAATGTTTAAAGGTTTGGTGTTTTCCAACTTTTCTTAAATTGTTATTTATGCTAGTGATCAACCACTGTCTTTTCAAAACTTATTAAAAATTTTATTTTGTTGATTATTAAATAGAATAAACGTTAAAAACTCAACATGGTATATTTACCAAAAAGAAGAAAAATCAATAATTATATCCAAAATTTTATATTTACATAATTACTAACTGAAAAATTTGAAATATCAATCTAGTAACCGTTTTTTAGAAATAGCATTGTCTACACAAATTCTATGAGTATGAAATTGCTATGAAATTGACAAATATACACATATAGATAAATTTTTTAGATTTATAGGAATACTAGTTTGAAATCTTGTTAGGATTATATGACGATCATGCCATATGGATAATCTAAATAGACTTTTGAAAAAATTATTTTAGTTGCTAAGTTTTGAATTCGGCTAAATATTGTTGAAGAAATATGTAAATATTGCCAACATAATATAGCTATATGTACAAATTGAGTACTATCTCCAAACTACTAGATTATTAATGGAGAAAAGTTCATTGGGGATACAAACAAGGTTGATGCTGTGGATGAGAAATTGTTATACGTCCACATGGTGAAGGCCAAGGGTTTGGGTCTGGGGACATGTCGCCGTCGTAATGCTCTTGTGGAGATTAAGATTGCAAATGTGAAGAAAGCCACTGATTGTTGCGCAGAAATGTCGAATCATGAGTGGAACAGAGTTATTGCGTTCACCGAAGATGAAATTAGTGCTTTCAATTGGACAGTGGCACCTAGATGGTATAAACTGCAAAACAAATATGGTGAATGGGTTGAAAAAGAGCTTATGCTTGCATTTTATTGTGGTCATCATGGTAATGAGCAGTGGAACTCAGAGGCTGTAAGAGATAAGGGCACTGATGCTCTCACAAACATCCCGTCTATGCTTTATTTCTAGCTCAGGGTTAGTGTAATCGGAGCGAGATTGTGAACATTCTTTCAATCTCATGAAGTCATATTGCTTATACAAAATTTGGAAAATGTTTGTCAAACGCTGGTAAACTAAAATTACTTGCCTAGCATCGTGCCTTGTGTTTGCATCTCATACTCATACACTTTAATTTTATGAATAATATACTTGGCTATTTTAAAACTTAATTTTGTAAAATCTTACAATAGTTAGTACATGGACATGGATCACCTACCCACAATACTCTATTTTCTCAGATACAGTTTTGTAATACTTTCTAATGCATAAAATATACATATACACCATTTGCTTATACAATTTGGAAAAGGTTTGTCAAGCACTGATCAATCTCAACTTCAACTAAAATCTTTGCCTCATCCATTTAGCTTAATTAGGTTCAAATTAATCATGACTTGTTGTTTGCATCTCAATTAATTAATGATCGATATTTAAAAACATCGTATGACTTAACTGCTGAAGAATTACGACGTTAAACATGTGCATTTTAAAAAGTATATAAATGGAAACATGTTGGCTTTCATAAATTTGTAAAAAATAAAATTAAAGTGTATTTAAATTTATTTATCAATCTCCAAAAATTTATTTTATTCAAATTTACTATCTAAAAAGAAGAAAAAATTTATTAAAAAAAACGATAGCATATATTCATATCTTAAAAATTTGAGAACTTCTTAATAATACTTTAAAAAAAAATATTAAAAAGGTGTAAAAGATGAATCGGTCTTACTGAAACACCCACAATTTTGGTTTAGTCCGGTTTAGTTGAGGACCCCAATGCTACGGTATTGCCACTGGAGATTTCCACCGTCCCTCGCCGCCGCTAGAATGCTCTCATCACCACCACCGCCTCACTCACACTCTACCTTCTCTAGTAGCGCCGTTCATTCTAGCTCAATCGATAGAAACTCCAAACCGGAGTTACTATTCCCTCAATCCCAATCCCAGAATCTCTCTTCCTCTCCTTCTTCTACTTCTTCATCTCTCAAATCCACGGTTGCTTGTTCAACCGCTGGAGCTATCCGTAGAAGCATGGCCACGAATTCTCAATGCTTTTCGAGCAGACCAGAATCTAACGACTCTGATTTAGGCTCGCTCGTTGTGGTTTCGTTCTACAAATTCGCTAATTTGCCTGACCATGCTGAGTTCAGGAAGCCTTTGAAAGATCTCTGTGAAGAATTGGTATGTCTGTTTCTTCTAATCTCAATCCAAATTTTAGATATTTGATATGAAAGGTTAAGTCTTTATCTCAGTCTTAGTGATGTAATTGAGGAAGAAGCAGTAATAATAGGTAGGGCTGTTGTTGTTGTTGTTGTTTTCATCAGCGTGTTTCAGGTGGAATCATTCTTGCACCAGAAGGGATCAATGGAAGTATCTGTGGGATTCGTGAATCAGTAGAGAGAGTGTTGGCGTTTATACAGGGAGATGTCAGATTGAATGGTTTGAGGCAAATTGAGACACCTGTGAGTCCTGAACAAGAAGCAATTCACCATGGACATAGCAGTAGCTCTCCTCTTGCAGCTGGTGAAGATGCTCCGTTTAGATGGGATCACGTTAGGGTCAAACTCAAGAAAGAGGTACAATTTTTTGTCTCTTTGAAGTTGAAAGACTGGAGTTTTGTGGTTTGTCAAGATTTGTTTTTTAATTTTGAAATCTTTGTGCAGATTGTTACGCTTGGAATGCCTAGTGTGTCACCAATTGAAAAAGTTGGAACGTATGTGAGCCCTGAAGAATGGAATGAACTGATCAGTGATCCAGAAACTGTGAGACCTCTTTTTTTTTTCTATCTGGTAGCAAGTTTAGTCAAGAAAACAGTGAAATCTGTTTATACATGTTGGACGCATATCATTTTCCTGCATTTGCTTCTGTGTTTGTGTATCTTGCTTTCAAGTTCTAGTTAACTCTGAATAGAATTCAATGCATAGAAAACAAGTTATGATGTTGTCTTTGTTTACTCTTGGTATGTCTTAGTCTGTATAGATCTATGATATCAGATCTTTGAAACTGTCGGGTTACTTTTGTGTTTTCAGGTAGTGATTGATGTGCGCAATACCTATGAGACTAGAATTGGGAAGTTTAAAGGAGCTGTAGATCCATGTACCACAGCTTTCAGGAATTTCCCATCTTGGGTGGAGAATCAATTTGCGTTGAAGCAAGAAGGCAATGAAACGCAAGAAAATGTGGAGAAAAAGGATATTTCTGAAACCAAAGAAGACAAAGCTGAAAAACCGAAGACGCTGCCACGGATTGCTATGTACTGCACTGGAGGGATCAGATGTGAGAAAGCTTCAAGTCTCCTTCTTAGCCAAGGTTTCGAAGAGGTAACGTAATACAACATCTGACACCATTGAGCTGTTGATTTCCAGAGGTACTTAAAAGATCAAAACCATTTTTTTTCTCATCAGGTGTATCATCTGAAAGGTGGGATATTAAAGTACCTTGAAGAAGTCCCTAAAACAGAGAGTTTATGGGAAGGTGAATGCTTTGTGTTCGACAAACGTGTTTCCGTGGAACATGGTCTAGCTCAAGGAACACATAAACTCTGCTATGGATGCAAGCAGCCTATAAGTGATGAAGACATGGAAGCTCCAGAGTACGAGTATGCAGTCTCTTGTCCTTACTGTTACTCGAAGAAATCCGAAGAGGAGAAAGAAAGAGCAAGAGCGAGACAGACACAGTTTGAGGAATGGGGCGTAATTGGTGGTCCTGACAAGGGTCGTCGACCAGCTACTAAACTAGATAGTCCAAGGAAGAAGAAGAACAATGCAAAGCTTGGTTCTTCAATATTAGAATAAAACATTCTGATTGTATGAATATTTGTTTTGTTGTTCCTTCTTGTAACCAAATTACTGCATTGTGTTACATATGATAAGCTTCGAGAGCACATCTTAAAAAAACGGCACGGTGTTTTAAGTTTACATGTGAGACGGCATGAAGTGTAAAAGTGACCTTTGACTAGGTCTAGAAGCTCTTTTAATGGCGAAACATTCCTCAATTTGATTTATCGTCATTTCGTTTTAAGGATCTTTTTGTGTGATTGGAATTTGAAAGCGAAGGAGAGAGAGAGATCGACGCAGTAATGGCAGGAACAGCTGGTTTGCTCAAGGTTGTGAAACCAAAGATCCAACCGATAAATATCCAAGCCGCCGCTGGATGGGGAATCGCCGCCGCAGCCGGTGCCATCTGGGTCGTCCAAGTAAGCCTGTCTCGATCTCTTGTTTCTCCGGCTGTAGATCTTTTCTAGCTAGCTTTGTCTTCAAATTTGGGTTTCACGAGTTCTGTTCCTGATCTGGGGATCTCTCCTTAGCTTATTGTTTATATGTCTCTCGTTAAATTGCTGACTTGATTTGGACGAAAGATGTGATTTTTCATAATTGGTGATTGATGAACACTTTTAAAGTTTGGTACTTGCCTCAACCTCTCTGTAAAGGCGGTATTTTTATGAACATCGTTACATATAATTCTGTTCATGAAAGGCTTGATTCGATTTTGTGGTAGTCTGTATCTTTGTAAATGGTTATATCTGTACTCGGAAATAACTTCTTCAATTTGTTTTCCATGTACAAGTTGGTGTCGATTTCATTCAGATTAGTCTCCTACTTCAAAATTCACAAATGCGTTGCTTTTTAGGCTCTTCATGTAGTGTTTTAGCTTCTACTATTGCTCCTTGCTTTACGCATCTTCATTGTAATGAGAACAGAATTGCACTGGTTGGACGAATTAGATTCTTTGTTAATCACAATGTGCTCAATCTGTGGTTTGGTGTTACGAAGAGATTAGGCCCTTAAGGCTCATGACCCTTTTGTACTAATCTTCTTTCTAAACTCGTTTTGGTTTGTATCTGACATATTCTTTATCATTACAGCCATTTGATTGGATAAAGAAGACATTCATTGACCCACCCCCAGTTGAAGAGAAGTGAGAAAATCATCAAGGTTCAAGACAAAGTGAAGAATTTTCCTGTTTCTAAGTTTGTTATCGCCTCTTTGGCGTGGAGCTGAATAAATTTTGGTTCTTTTCTGGGGCTTTGTGGTTTCATTTCTTCAATGTGGTAGACTGACTTGTCTTCTCAAATGTTATAATAACACATGAAAAGCACATTACTCAAGTTATTTGAAAAGAGAAACCAGTTTTCCATTTATCTTATGTTCTCATTTCCATAAAGTTACATAAGATCATGGACAACAAGAGACTTGTGAATTGTGATGATAGAGATTGCTGTGCTTAAGAGCAGACAGATTATTTGAAATGGTTATTTTGGATATAGAAGTCCTAACGCAGCACTATCTATTGCAATACAATGAATTAATAGACTAAAGAAAAACCTATTCTTTGCCTAATAAGCTTCTAAAAAGCCTACTATAGGTATAATGTTACATTAATGAATGTCGACAACACAAGAGAAACAATATAGTTTTGGACTGCTTCTCTCTTCACCATCTTATGTACAGACAGCAAGACGCTCCAAAAACACATTTTGCTGGAACCAATCTTTCTGCAACCTTTTTTCATGATCATGATGCGTTTGTAGTTGATGAGGATGCAATACTTTCCTTCATCCTCCTCTCGGCTGCCAATGCTGCAGCAACTGAGGGCGGTAGATCTCTCAGATTCTCCTGTCTTTCTCCCGTGTTTTCTTCCATCTCTGCTGTTTCTACTGCTGGTGAAGCAAATAGAGATTCGAGATCTCTCAGTGTCAAGAACTTCTGATCTTGATTCTTTGTATTCCTGCTGCTGAATGAATTTAAGTTTGTATTCTTATTTCTGTTCAGTTTGTAGATGCTTTCTTCCACTGTGTCAGTTACCTGGTTCCACAGAAAAAGAGAGGTCAACATCAAAATGAATCACATCAGGTAGGATCTAAGCTGTACAAGACAAGGTGGCAAACAAAGAAGATACACGAACCAGGAAACGATGAACTAGAGTAGGTTTCTCTTGCCCAATCCGGTGAACACGACCAACGGCTTGCGCTTCCGCAGCCGGATTTAGAAGCGGTTCCACCAGAATTACATGCTGTGCCTCTAGAAGATTAAGACCGTTGGCGCCATGCTGCACCAAAAGCAATAGGACTTGAATTGATTTTGTGTCTTTTGCATGGGAGTTTGTCATTTGGGTTTCTTTCTCAGATTCCTTGAATTTGCTAATGGCTGTCTGTGATTTCCTGCATTTCCATGGAATGAAAGTTACATACATCCCTTAGGTTACCTATGTGCCACTTTCGATGGATTCGTCATTAAAGTTCTCACTACATTACCTGCCTCCTTGCATCCGGATGAAGGTGATGCTATTGGCAGCGAAGGCATGTTCTAACACATCAAGAACATCTTTCCAGCTGGAAAAAACAAGAACCTTCGCTTGTGGGTCACTTGACTTGATCCATAAGATTCTTCTAGTAACAGCTTCGATCTACAACCCAAAACAATAAATGAGAAAAGAAGTACTTCTTGTGCACTAATCTTACAAGCAAGGAGACTAACCTTTGTTCCATATGAACCTTGAACCACCAATGATGCCTCATTGTCTTTGTGATCTTGATCTGATGAAGAACTGTTTCTTTTGTCATCAGCATATGCAATATTTCTAATATCTGTAGGCTGCCTGCATATTGGACACATCACCCACTTGTACAGCGGTACTTTAACTGATTTGCGCTCAGTCATAGCAAAGAAGCCTGTGTCAACGAATACAAAGAAGTAAATATTGTTAACATTCTGAAGTTTGGTTCAGGAAGATGCATTAGATAGACATCAAAACCTGATTATAATTCGAAAACTGAGAAACAAACAATCAAAAAGGTCAAAGTAATTACAGTTACAGCAAGCGGAATGCCCGCACTGGAAAACCATCTTCTGATTCCGTAGAATTGTAGAGAACAGAGCACAAAACGGTGTAGTTTTGTCAAATATTGCAACAGGCTCACACTGTGTCAAGCCCACTAAGCTCAAAGCCTGCAAACAAGTTGAAACGAAGAAGCCCAAGACCCTGCAACGTTCACCTGCAACAGACAAGAAAGAGTTAGCAGAGGAAGAAGGACATAGTACGACAGTGACATTGCAAAACAGATTCAAGGTGTTGGGACCAGTTGATGAGGATTGTGCCACGTAATATCTCACAGCTGGCTGATCAAAGAACACTCTAGAATCTAGGTTTAATCTTATGTAACTATATAAGAGAACTCTTGCAATGTAATAGACTTAAGGATTGAATAATAAAAGAAACAATCTTTCAACACTCTCTTTTTCTTTCATGGTATCAGAGCCATGGATAGCTCCATGGAACTCTTCTCTTCTCCTTCGTTACACATCTCTAACTGTGTTACAATCAAACTCACAGAAGAAAACTACATCATATGGAAATCCCAGTTTGAGTCTTTCCTTCGCAGCCAAGCTCTACTAGGGTTCGTAAACGGCGCCACCAAGCCACCACAAGAAACGATTCCTGTCAGAAACAAGAATGATAACAAGACGGAAGAGGTTTCAAATCCTGACTTCGAAAACTGGTCTCGAGTTGATCAAGTGGTTAAAGCTTGGTTGCTTGGTTCGATGACTGAGAATGTAATGAGGTTGGTAGTCGGATCTACGACTTCTTATGAGGTATGGACCACTCTTATCTCTCACTTTAACCGCACGTCGTCCTCTAGGTTGTTTGAGTTGCAAAGACGCCTTCAAAATAGTGAGAAGTTAGATAAAAGCATGTCCGAATATCTTAGAGGAATTAAAGATATATGTGACCAACTTGCTTCTATCGGTGATCCTGTGAGTGAAAAGATGAAGATATTTGCAGCGTTAAGAGGTTTAGGTCGAGAGTATGAGCCTATTATAACTGTCATTGAAGACTCCATGGACAGAGTTCCTGAACCTACTTATGAAACTGTTGTCTCTCGCTTAACTGGGTATGAGGACCGTATGCAACGATACTCTGTTTCAACTGAAGTGTCTCCACACTTAGCCTTCAACACCATGAGAAACTCTAGCTCTCAATACAGAGGAAGAGGTAACAGAGGCAGAGGTCGAGGAAACTTTTCTACCAGAGGTCGTGGGTTTCACCAACAGTTCACTACAGCTCGACCATCTAGTTCTTCTGCTACATCGACTGAGAAGCCAAACTGTCAAATATGTGGGAAACGAGGACACAATGCGTTTGAGTGTTGGTATAGGTTTGATGAAGAGTATCAGCAACCTACTCAACCTGTCATCAATGCTGCTGCGTTCTCTGCTCTCCACATCACAGATGTTACTGAGGACAACAGTTGGTATCCAGACTCCGGTGCAACAGCACATATCACAAGCTCGACTCAACGCCTGCAGAAAGCTCAACCGTATCATGGAACTGATATGGTAATGGCGAGTGATGGAAACTTTCTGCCCATAACACACGTTGGTTCTGCAAATCTCCCTTCGACATCAGGTAATCTCCCACTCAAAGATGTGCTTGTTTGCCCTGAAATAGCTAAATCTTTGTTGTCTGTTTCAAAGTTAACTAAAGATTATCCATGTAAAGTCTCGTTTGATGATGATGATGTTGTTATAAAGGACAAAGCAACACGCAAAGTTCTGACAAAGGGAAAGGAAACTAATGGTTTGTATAAACTGGATGACCCCAAGTATAAGATGTTTTACTCTACAAGACAAGTCAAGACTAGTGATGAAGTTTGGCACCAAAGGTTAGGGCATCCACATCAGCAGATCCTTCAACTTCTATCTACAAATAAGGCAATTCAAATCAATAAAAGTACCAAGAAGGTGTGTGAGTCATGTCAGCTTGGGAAGAGTTCAAAATTGCCATTTGTTTCTTCTACTTTTATTGCTTCAAGACCCCTAGAGAGAGTGCATTGTGATCTCTGGGGTCCCTCTCCTGTATCTTCTGTTCAAGGATTCAGATTTTATGCTGTGTTCATTGATAATTTCTCAAGATACTGTTGGCTTTATCCTCTAAAAAGAAAATCTGATTTCTACTCAATCTTCATCAAGTATCAGTCTTTCGTTGAAAATCTTTTACAAACAAAGATAGGAACCTTTCAATCAGATGGAGGTGGGGAATTTACAAGTCAGAGGTTTCTTAATCAGTTGGAGATATCTGGTATTCAGCATTTTGTCTCGTGTCCGCACACTCCACAGCAAAACGGCATAGCAGAGAGGAAGCATAGGCAGTTGACAGAGATGGCTCTGACTTTACTCTTTCAAAGCGCTATTCCACAGAGTTTCTGGGTTGAAGCCTTCTTTACATCAAACTTCCTGAGCAATCTCTTGCCTACAAGCACCCTTGAAGGTAATGTAAGCCCTTATGAAGCTCTGTTCTCAAAACAACCTGACTATTCAGCCTTAAGGACCTTCGGTTGTGCCTGCTTCCCGATGTTAAGACCATATACTCAAAACAAATTTGATCCTCGATCACTCAAATGTGTTTTTCTTGGATACACTGAGAAATATAAAGGCTATAGATGCTTCTATCCTCCAACTGGGCGCGTATATATCAGTCGTCACGTCATCTTTGATGAGGCAAGCTTCCCGTTTTCAAATGTATACAGTTATCTTCACAAAACATCGCCCACACCTCTTTATGGAGCCTGGCTCAGACAGCTTTCAAAGGTCACCACATCTTGTGCTCCAGTTGCAGACTCTACAGAAGCCACTGCAATACCAACGGAACAAGTTCCTGTCCCAACAATGTCAGCACCAAACACAACAATCAACGACACTGCTGTTACAGAAGACATGTCAACTACAACCGTGACTGATCTTGAACATGATACTGGTGATGTGAGTTCTGAGTGTACGGCAAGCTCAGATCTTGATCCTATAGGCAACAGCTCACACTCACCAGTCTCAAATGTCCAAAGTTCAGTTACAAATGATAACCTCCGTGCAACTGAAACAGTCCGAGAATCTCCTGAAGAAATCCCAACACATCCAATGACAACTAGATCAAAAGTTGGCATTGTCAAACCAAATCCTCGCTATGCTCTACTTACTCACAAGGTATCCTATCCAAAGCCTGCAACAGTTACTGCTGCTCTTAAAGATCCAAATTGGACAGCAGCTATGACTGAAGAGATAAGTAACTGCAAAGAAGCGAATACTTTCTCCTTAGTTCCTCAAACACCTGATATGCATGTTTTAGGTTCAAAATGGGTCTTTCGGGTCAAACTTAATGCTGATGGATCTCTAGACAAGTTTAAAGCAAGACTCGTAGCCCAAGGATTCACACAGGAAGAAGGCATCGATTATCTCGAAACTTATAGTCCAGTAGTTCGAACCGCGACTGTAAGGGCTGTTCTTCACTTTGCAACAGTCATGAATTGGGAAGTCAAACAAATGGATGTTCAAAACGCATTCCTCCATGGTGATCTCAATGAAGTTGTTTACATGAAGCAACCTGCTGGTTTTGTTGACAAGGAACATCCAAATCATGTCTGTCTTCTTCACAAATCTCTTTACGGCCTCAAACAGGCTCCAAGAGCCTGGTTTGACAAATTCAGCAATTTTTTGCTTGAATTCGGCTTCACTTGCAGTCTACGAGACCCCTCTCTGTTTGCCTTTAAAGGAACAGACATCATTATGTTGCTACTATACGTTGATGACATGGCGATTACAGGAAACTCATCTATACTACTCTCCACTCTCCTTGATGAGCTAAACAAGAAATTCAAAATGAAAGATCTTGGCAGACTTCACTATTTCCTCGGTATTCAGATTCAGTATCATGACAAAGGCATGTTCTTGTCACAACAAAAATATGCTGAGGATCTTCTAGCAGCTGCTTCGATGTCTACATGTGCACCTGTTGCTACACCTCTTCCACAACAACTGAACAAAGTACCAAAACAGAATGTTCTGTTTGAGAATCCTAAGTATTTCAGAAGCTTGGCTGGTCGATTGCAGTACCTGACGCTAACAAGACCAGACCTGCAATTTTCTGTCAACTATGTTTGTCAGAAAATGCATGAGCCTACAGTCTCAGATTTTCACCTTCTGAAACGAATCCTAAGATACATAAAAGGCACAACTACGATGGGAGTCTCCTTTGTTCGTCAAACTGATTCTAAGCTTCGAGTGTATAGCGACAGTGATTACTCCGGGTGTCCATCCACTAGCAGGTCCACCGGTGGTTTCTGCACTTTTCTCGGTCGTAACATGATTTCTTGGTCATCAAAGAAGCAGCAAACTGTGTCCAAAAGCTCCACTGAAGCTGAATACAGAGCCATGTCCGAAGCAACATCTGAAATCACGTGGATCGTAAATCTTCTTCACGACTTAGGCATTCAGCTACCTGCAACACCAGAGCTCAATTGTGATAATCTCTCAGCTGTTTATCTCACAGCCAATCCAAGCTTTCATGCTCGGACTAAGCACTTCGCCACACACTATCACTATGTGCGTGAGCAGGTTGCTTTTGGGAATCTGATTGTCAACCACATTCCGGCACACTTCCAACTGGCTGACATATTCACCAAGTCTCTTCCACAACGACCATTTGAGTATTACAGAGCCAAACTTGGTGTAAGCGTTCCCCCCACACCAAGTTTGCGGGGGAGTGTAGAGAACAGAGCACAAAACGGTGTAGTTTTGTCAAATATTGCAACAGGCTCACACTGTGTCAAGCCCACTAAGCTCAAAGCCTGCAAACAAGTTGAAACGAAGAAGCCCAAGACCCTGCAACGTTCACCTGCAACAGACAAGAAAGAGTTAGCAGAGGAAGAAGGACATAGTACGACAGTGACATTGCAAAACAGATTCAAGGTGTTGGGACCAGTTGATGAGGATTGTGCCACGTAATATCTCACAGCTGGCTGATCAAAGAACACTCTAGAATCTAGGTTTAATCTTATGTAACTATATAAGAGAACTCTTGCAATGTAATAGACTTAAGGATTGAATAATAAAAGAAACAATCTTTCAACACTCTCTTTTTCTTTCAAGAATTTCTTGACAAATCGGGCATGCTTGATCTCTCTTAAGAAGGTTTTCGCCTTCCTGTTCAGCAGGATCTGAAGCCTTAACTGTTTCCTGTATTGGTGAGGAACGATCTGGATTCTCGAATTCTTGTTTCTGTTTGGATTTCATCAAACCCTGAAACGGCAAAAGATTTGTTTAATATTGTGAATATACAGATTTGACAGCTCTAGAGCTGGAGTTGCAAAATAGATGCGGTCAAATGCCACTCTCCACGTAAACTTCTAGATAGTAACACAGAAATAAATGACTTCTCTGCATGAACACTAAAGGTTACAGATTTTACCTTCAAATAACGAAGTTTGCCTTTTATACTAAGCAACGAGGATTGAGCCATAAATTTATCATTTGTGTTCAGCACACTAGCAACATCTAACTCGTCTTGGCTCAAAGCATAGAGCGATGTGTCATCTTCAGATTCTCTAAGCTGTAGTCTCATTGTTGCCATGTTAATCTCATCGTAGGCTCGTAGGAGTTGAGCTTGAGCCCTACCCAAAGCCCTTGCATGTGCATATTCCTTTCGCATCACCTTTAATTTAGATAAGCAAAATTGGAAATGTCAGAACTTCTTGAAAAAATAAAGGTTAGTTTTCCTTTTGTCCATATAAGCGAAAAATAAAGGTTATCTTGGGCAAATACCTCAAGGGTATGCAAATGGTTTGTGGCTGCCGATTTATTTTCCCTATCTAAATAGCTTTTACAATGGTTTCTTATCACTCCAAGAACTATTTCCGTCTCAGATGGAGATTTTGAAACCTATGAAAAGAACATAAAAGAAATTTGTATCAGACAAGAGACGATCTTTACAAAACCATATTATCTGACATTTCAAAACGTTTTAAAGAAAAGAGGAGGAAACAGAGAAGGCCAAACATAAATGTGGTTATGCTTTCTTGTCAGTAATGAATTTAAAGATCAAGTAACTTACGAACACAGCGTCACCAGCATTTCTTTTGGTGGGCTCCTCATTGTCACCATGCGGTGCATTTGAATCCTTATTCTTTGATGACAAACCAATAAAGAAAAGATTAAGGGCAGATCTCTTTTTCTGCAAATGTACTGTCTCTTCAGCAGCTGCAAGTTCCATTAATCCCCTACGAGATTTGTTAAAACGAAATAGCCTAGCCTCGTATTCCTGGACATGGTGATGGTGAAGTTAATATTGATTCAACTTCACATAAGAAGTGCAGAAGCAAAAAAGAGCAAACCTGGAA
Organism: Camelina hispida; assembly: GCA_023657505.1. Classification (NCBI taxonomy): domain Eukaryota; kingdom Viridiplantae; phylum Streptophyta; class Magnoliopsida; order Brassicales; family Brassicaceae; genus Camelina; species Camelina hispida. Next base: position 4,194,920 of record CP094634.1, on the reverse strand, counting down.
TAGTTCATCTAGCTCGCAATGAATACACGTGGGGCCATCATCCTTCTTGTTGCAATACTTGCAGTTGCCAATACGCTCAATATCCTCCATTTTTGGTTTCTCCATAGTCTGGTCAATTTCTAGAATCCTATCTATCGCTTTCTCTCTAGAGCTTTCCAGCATATCCATAGAAGTCTGCAGATGAAGTTTCATGGCATGTATAGTTCTAAAGCTGGAATAAGGAATTAGCAAGTTAGTTCTCTGGAATAAGGAATTAGCAAGTTAGTTCTTAATGTACTCAAGCTATCTGCTCCTTAACAAATGTGATGTTCTTAATGTACTCAAGCTTAGGCTAATCAATCTAGTCTTCTAATAAAGCTCTTTAGTCCTTCAGGTCACTATTCTAATAACTTTGCAGACACATGTGAATTAATTTGTCACATGTAGAAAATAATGCCCCATAATAACACAATCAACAGACAAAGGCTGAAAAAGTTCTCTTGCCACAAAAAAAGCTCATGAAACTGCAAATTGTTAAGCACTAACCGAGAATTCGCTCTGGAGGAGCTTGGTTTGTTGAAGCCTCCATGGATGGCCTCTTCAATCTTCCTGATCAACTCGCTAGAGAAGTCTTTATTTTGTTCAGCAAGTTGCAGGGCATCCAACCACCAACTCGAACGTTGTTTCTCCATATTGCTCAATGACTCGGAAACCTTACAAAAAATTTCGATTATTTAGCATTGTGACTGAGAGAGCGAGCTCTAGGAAAAGTGATGGCTCAATATTTAACATGGTTGATCTTGGAACTTAATTTAAGAGCTACGTTGGCTAAGGGTACAAGTCGCATTATACCTGACTATATGACTTTCTGAATTCCTGCTGAGCGGCAGAAAGCTTTGAGTTGAATGAGGATAAATACTTAACTTTCAATGTGTGACAAACTATATTCAGAGTTTTGCACTCTTCATGACACTCTTTATCCTTCTTTAAACCATTGTCTGGAGAAGTGGCTTCCCCATGTTGTGCAGCTTCTGAAGAATCATGAGTTAAACTCTCGAGCTCATTAATCCTTTGCCTTTTCGATGCACGATGATGACCGTCATCATTTTCATCTATTTTAGTTTTAGGCCTTCCTGGCGCAGCACTGTAGCTTTCGGCCAGTGGTAGTATCTCAGCTAAATTGTGAAGAATGTGAATATTCAACAATGGATCAAGACGAAAATCCTCGGCGTTCTCTTCAGTTATATTTAATGCTTCTTTGTACAACGATACTGCTTCGGAAAATTCTTGCTTAAGCATGGCAATAGCAGCAATCCCATTTAATGCAACGATTAACACTCTAAGAGCTTCTTCTCCCTCGATCTGAGTCTTTTTCACAAGTACCTAAGAAAAACTTCAATTAGCACAAATAACGGAATGAAGATCAAAACGCTGAATCTTGCAAACTCACCATTAGAATTTCTTCCATGGTCATTGGGGTTTGTTGCAATGAACGTAAACCTGAACTTCCTACTTGAGGGTGGCAGCAAGCTTGGCGCAACTTCAGGAGCGATTTCAGCAGTTTTGCAGCTTCGGCATGAGTGATTAAAGGATTATCAGAAGCAGTATGACCTGTAGTCATCACAAGTGGGAGAAATAAGTTTAGCAGCCAGCACAGAAGGAGGCTGAGAAATTTAAGAGGAAAGTAAGGACAAAGGTGGAAAGTGCAGAAGACACTATTCGCACCCGATGGTACCTCTTTTAAGAATATCACGTTTCAAAGTTTCTATAACTTCACGGGCATAACTCACACAAGTTTCATGCTGTCTGGTGTAGAAGTGTTCTTCAATTGCAGAAAATTTGAGCCACGAGACGCATTCTTCTTGAGGTGGGAGTTGCAATTCATCAGCCACATGGACTTTTGAAGAACGCCACATAACTTGTTTGAAAAATCTGTGCGTAAATTCCATAGCCTTTGCGTCTCGTCTCTGAACCAAAGAGAGAAGTTTGTTAGACAAGAAAACCCAAAAAAGGTAAGAAAAAGAACTATTTTTTCTGGCTAACCTCATACGGATCTCTTATAACTTCTACCCACCATCTTGAAACATCGAACGGATCTGCTTTAAGAAACCTTAACAGTCCAGATAAGTCGTCAAGTTTGCGTTGTATAGGAGTTCCAGTGATACACCAACGGTGTTTGGTATATAATCTCAACGCCATCTCTGTTGCAGCAGCTGCATTGCTCTCCACCATCTGGGCCTCATCCAAGCAAATCCTCCACCAGAATATTCTGGTGAGTGGAGTAGGAATAACAGGGTACCTATTACAATACAACATGTTTACTCAATCTTTCCGAAATCTATTCAATTGCATGAAACCAGGAGATAAAACAACAATCCTATCAGATTAAAGTTGGTGTTTGTTCAAAATGGTTCCTCTGAATACATGAGTATGAAACTATTCCATATTGGAAAATTCTAAGAACAGTTTTAATAATACAATTTGTTCAATATATATCAGGTATGCCGAAATCACTAATCTCACCTTTTTTGAAATCTAAGACAGTGCCGGTCACCATCATGCCTGTCGAAGTCATGTGTCAAGTCCTCTTTGAGGACATCATATGTAGTTAAAACAATGTCAGCATTGAGGAGTTCAGTGATGTCAATCACAGGTTCTTCAGAGAGTGAGACATTCCTCACACCTTCATAGATACATGTTACGAGTGAACCCAAGCGCGTATGCCTACAACATTAGAGATGAAAGAAGGAAAAAGGACATTAAGAAAACAGAAATACGTCTAGTGAAAGTTATCTTATTGAGTAAGAATAAGGTAGAGAATAATCTGATACCGTGTAATCTCGGAATGCCATTGTGATAATATAGGAGCTGGACAGACAATAAGAGTGGCGCCCGTAGAGATGGGAGAGGCAGTGACTTTTAGAATTTCAGCGCACATTTGGCAAATATATTCACCTTGTCTGACAATAATTTCCGTTGCATCCTTTTTGCTCTTCTTCTGAGACACTTTTTCATCAACATGTTGACTAGCCTCCTTACCTTTCCCTTTAGGTGAATAACCTACACAATCAGCATGCTGCCAAGCATCACAAAGGTCACACTGTACCCAGAGTCCTTTGTATTTGCGACTTTCACTGACAGCTCCACAGATGCACTCAACACGTTCCCTTTTCAATCTTTTCAAACCAGTGTTCCGATCATCGGTAACTGGTGGCCCGTTAGACACAGATATTTCATCCTCGGCTGGTTTTCGATGAGAAAAGATGCATGCAAGTAGTTCAACCGTTTTTCCCAATCCCATTTCATCTGCAGCATTCATACTTTACCACATTAAGAATCACATACCACAAACTTAACAAAAGATGAATGCATGCGCAATAAGAGATGTAGACAAAGCATTCTAGCATTTAAGCAGACTTAGAACATATATTTCGGAAAACACTCTTCGTCAAGGTAAGTCCAAACAAAATTATCCTCATAAATAATTTTCTAATAATATAGTACATGGAGGCAAAGTAAAGCTGCAATACTGTTCATACCAGCAAGGATACCGCCTGGAATTCGAGGTGAAAAATACTCTGGAGCCACTGAGATATTCCCACTAGAAACAACCAAACCATGACAAATGGACCAGATCAAATTAAGTTCTTCTGTAAATGGTGGAAATTTACTGAGAGAGAACTTATACTATTTGTTGTACACTGAGAGGAGCTAATAGTTCAAGATGAAATAAAAAAGGAATACTTAGATTCTTTTCCACTAACCTGAATGGGTTAAAGAACATTTTTGTAGCAGAGTCAAGGAACCCCACGGAGATAGACAAAGGTGAAATAAATTGGTTGTTTTCCTTGTCTCCCAACGTTATTGGATCTCCTCTCTCTCGCTGAACCATCCAATAAGCTGCACGTCTTTGGTACGGCCTAAGTTCTGGGAGCAAATCAGTTATGTCATCTTCAAGCATCGGATCCATCCTGAATCAATAATATGCCAATAAGTTGGAAGGAAACATTCGGACATTAGGACACAAAGAGAAGAGATAGAAACTTTGCTTACTCACTTTGATGGCTTTATGGCTTCATAAAAAGCAGCAGCATCAAACCTAGACTTCTTACTAGAGTCCAACGTTTCAGCTTCCAACACAACTGATGACTCAATTTCCTTCACGTTTAGTTGTGTCCCATATCTAGCCTCTGATGTCATTACCTCTGGCCTCAACCAAGACATAACGTGAACCATACTCTTTTTCCATATTTGCCTTGTATTCTCAAGAAGCGAATCACAAGCATCAAAGGCCTGCTGAAGCATCTCAACTCTAACTATAGGAGACAACAAGCCCTGATCACCCGGCACGAGCCTCAAAGTCAAAAACTTGATACTTGCCAAATGAGCAAGACCCGAAACCCCTTCACCTGGACCGTCAAAACTAGCAGACCAAATCACTGACTCAGACTCATCATCAAACACCTTATTATCAACCAATTCCAAAGTTATATCACTCGAAGACAATACAGGCCAATGACCAAGCTTAATCCGATCAACAAAACTAGTCACATTACATAGCCGAAACCGTAACGAGCAATCAAGATCATGATCAGTCTTACTACTAGTTCCTACACAATCTCTCAAACTTAAATTCGTTAAAACAACTTCAGCTAAATCAAAGTGATGCTGCTGCTCTGAAACTGAACTACTTAAACATATGTTCACATAATAGGGCTTATCGATCTCTTCAACAATCTTTTCCCCAGAACCCTCAGCTTCTTCACCCGGTAATAATCGCTTTCCATCTGAATCAGAACCGGTTTGAGCGATCAAACCCACTGAACGTTGTGGCTTGGATTGTTTTCTCCTACCCATCACTACAAATAAAAAAACCTAAATAAGAAACCTCATTACTGACAAGATACAAAACCCATCAACACACAAACAAGTTAAGACCTTTACGCAATTTCATAGCTTTAAAACCAGAAACTTTATGCAATTTCAATATAGTTCTCGAACCAGTTATATGATTCATACGAGGAAAAAAAAAAACTCAGGTTACGATTAAAAAAAGCAAACACAATTACAAACCTGTGAAGCGAAAGAGAATTGGATCAAAATTGAGGAAATACGAATCGGCGGAGACGGTGGAGGAGTGGAAACCAAGCGCCGGAGAAGATTTATAGACCGCCGCTTGATTATATTATAACGAATTTTCCGGTTTATATGCTAATTCGTTTATACCGACTTAGTTTTGGAATGACAATATTACCCTCGGGTTATAACTAAAATAACAAAATTACCCTCGTTGAACAAAACAACTCTTTCTCTGTACTGTTGTGCTTCCTCTGGTGCGATTCTACTAAACGGCTCACGACTGCAAAACCCTAATTCCAATTTCTTTGTTGATTTTGCTCTTCTTGGTTAATTAAGAGTTTTTGGAATTTGAGTTGGAAAGAGTTAGAGAAGAGATGAACAGAGGAAGAAGGAATCTGAAACAAGCGGCGTCAGAGCAGGATTTCACGCTTGAGGAATGTCAAAGTATTGCTCAAGTCGTCTCTCTCAGAGGTTCCAATCAAATTGAGGTAATAAAAAGAATCGCCCTCTTACACGCAATCTCACCAATTTCGTTGCGTTCTTTAACTTGTTGTCAATTTAATTCGTTGTCGTCTCCTTTGAAGATAATGGATGCAAAAGGAGAGAACTCATTAGCATTGTTTCCAGCTAAGTTTCGTGAGAGCATGTGGATCAGACGAGGTAAATAAATTTCGTGTTTTTATCAATACAATGTTTACTTGATTCTTCTCTCAGGCTTTGGAGTTTGATGTTGTTGTTTGCTACAGGAAGCTTTGTAGTGATTGATCATACAGGAAAAGAAAAGGCACAAGAGTCTGGTAGCAAAGTTACATCTATTGTTTGTAAAGTTCTCTTCTTTGAGCAAGTTCGTCTCCTTCAAAAGTCTCCGGAATGGTAAACAAAAAGCTTCTTTCTTTTGTTTTGTATGAGTGGCATCTATATTTTCAGCAGCATAGGCTCATCTTAGTTTGTAATGGTGAATGCAGGCCAGAAATCTTCAAAGATACTAAACCAGTTCCAGCTGATGAAAGCTCTCAGATACCTATTCCACAGCAAGAAGATGATGGTGAAGATGATTCGAGTGATGATGATGATGATGGCATGCCCCCATTGGAAGCAAACACAAATAGATTGAGACCGTTTGGAGTGAAATGTGACGCAGAAACAGATTCAGGGTCAGATTCTGATTCATAGTTGCTAGTTGTATCTTATTAAACAGTATTGTAACCAACACAGAGCTGCTGACAAGCAGAGTTTTGATTTGCAATAGAATTGATTTTGATTATTGATCTCTATGGCTCAGAGAGAATGGTCCTTGCATTCCATTTTCTTTTTGCAATTCTTGTTAAGTCGTCATTGGAGTCTGAAGTGTAGAATATATAAAAACAACATGTGAAAAGAAAAGTAAACGCTTTGGAAACTTCAAAATGTTATGAAGGCCATGTCTAAGATTGAGATTAAAACTATAACAACAGAAATCTCAGGTGACACTATCATAATCTGAAATCAAACTACTGGAAACCGTTTCTTTGTATAGATTCCGACATGGAAACTAGATTACAGTTAAGATTGTCTGAGAAGGATCTCTGCAACTGCTGCAGTTTTCTTCTGAAGCTCTGCAGCATCACCACCTACAAGTTTATCCATTTGCCTCCCATCCTTGAGGAACACTACTGTTGGAGTTGCTTCCACGTTCCATTCATTACTAAACTCCTGTTTTACACATATGTTAACCCACAATTTCCTCAGTTTCGAGCTCCCATCTTTACACGAAACTATTTTTAAAGGAACAGAAGTTTTTTGGTTACTTACAGCGAGCTCTTCGACGTCTATAGTAACAAATATCATTGATGTGTATGTAGAAGCAAGCTCATGGTATATTGGTGCTAGCTTTTTACAAGGTAAACACCATGAAGCCTCGAAATTCACTACGAGCTGTTTTCATGTTACAAGGAATCAGATCATATCAAGCTATTTTGCAGAGGAAGACTGTAAAAAAAAAGCTTACAATGTTTCCATTCCTTTTAGCTTCTGTCATCTTCTCCTCCCACTTCTCGATTCTACTTACGGGATGGACCTTCCCTTTTATAAATCCGGACCCTTTTTGGCTCCAAGCTTGAGTCTTGTTCTTTCTACTGCAACAGCATATACATGACCACACCTGTTTAAGAACATGAGAGTTATGAACATTTTTTTCATATAAATTTACTAATTGGTTTTTGACATGATCTCCTTAAAACTTGTCAATCCTGGGGGTAAAGGTCTTACCTTTCTACAACAAGGAGTTCTTGTACAATGATTCCCCATTAACTCTTTACACACGACCAAAATCTATCACCATTAGTTCTTGTACAATGATTCTGGGGGATCATTAGCTCTCTGAATCAAGAGCACAAACAAAAACCCGTTTCCTCAATATTAACAAATCCTAAACACAGAAAAGGAGAAAACTACAGATGAAAATGAAGGATCAGCTATTTAGGGTTGATTATTAAAGGAAGAAAATTGTGAAAGGATTACCTCTAGGTCAAGCCAACTTCAGATTGCTCGTGTTCTTGCCTCATTACTAGTTTCAGCCTCAAAGCCAAAGGGGCAAGAGATAAAGACGCCGAGATCAAGATCAAAAACTTCTGTGAAAAGATTCAAAAAACATCAACAATAAGGATCCAGAGAAGGTTCAATTTAACCAACAAAACATTTTGGTTACATCATACATTACATGCGATGGGAAATTGGTTTGATTAACCATAACTAATGGCTAATTTTGTAGACCAGAACTGGTTAAAGACAAACATATACAATATGACGACATAGCTCTTTGTGCTGCCTATGTTGTGCATTTATTAAGCTTAAACCGGTAAAAACATGGAAGCCAAAAGTTGTAAACCAAAAGATTACATAGCACAGGCTGCTCTAACAAAGAGACACATCCTCGCATGAAGAATCAGTAATCATAATAGCATCCTCTGATAAACATAGCCAGAGAAATTTATTTCTCGAAAGTTAGCAAAAAAAAAAAACTGGGTTTTGTGGTGTTGTTTTTATATCCAGTAAAGAAGAAACGTTTTCTGGGGAAGAAGATATGAATTATGAGCCCTCTTTCTCGAGCTTCTCGATCTCTTCACGGTGCTTTCGTTCGGCTTCTTGAAGTTCTCTTTCAGCGTCTTCTTCCTCCTCAATTCTATCAAGATTATCGAACTCCTTAGTTGCTGCCATGGCTTTCACAACAGGGTCTCTTAACACAGAGATTAAACCACCACCAATTCTGTACTCTTCTTCATCGCCAATCAGAAATAACCGTTGGTCTGGACCAGACGCCATTGGAATATCTACCGCCAAAAGCTTCATGTCATACTGAGGAAACAGACACATGAACATGAAAAAGTTACCAAAACCCAATATATGGGAATAACTGGTAAAATGGAATTATCTAATGATATAACAAAATGAAAGACTTAAGTAACCAGACAGGCAAACGCAATGTCAAGTAACCTCAGTATCCAAATGTTAAATATAAAAGTCTAAAGTTTTAACTAAAACACATTGCGCTACCATCACAGCTTCTAAACCACTGAGAGAAATTCAGTAAAACACTCTCCGCTTGCAACCAAAATGTCCAACCAACCCTACACCCAAAACAATCAGCCAAGAGATCCTCATGAACTGATCCTTCGCTATTTGCTCTCTAGCCATCATAACAGCTCTAATCTACTACATTCAGTCCTAAGCTAGACACAGTGGAGCTATAACTTCTTCAAAAGTTATTACAATCCTTAAGATTACAAGGCAAACAAACACAGAAGAAGGTTGAGTAAACGAGGAAGTGTGAAGATGAGAAAGTGAAACCTGGCCTTTCTTCTTCTTAACTTCAACGCTAACAAGACCCTTTCTCTCAGAACCCTGAACGGGGAATAGGAGAAAGCAGCGCTTGCTCCTTATTGTTGGCTTGAATTTCTTAAATGTTATGCCACCACCTGACATCACATAAGCTCGTAAATCTGATCCTGCCAGAGGAGCACCCATAACTTCTAGAATTTCAGCTGCCGCATTGATCTTCCTCATGGTCATTCTATAAACTTTATCGGGATTAATTGTGAACCTTGCGCGAAGGTATAGTCCCTATTATTAGAAATATGCAGAATAGCTGTGAAGGAGTGATTTCTATATGACATAGGAGAAGGTGAATATAACAGCAACAAAACCATATCATATAGCAGTTTCTGCATTCTATAATCCTCTAGTCGTGGTAAAATCAAACCAATATCATTCCTAAATACAGTACAGAACAACTCCATGGCACTGACGTGGCAAACATTGCAAATTCAATCACTGAAACAGCACTAAGACATGGAGCAACCCAACAAGATCAGAACTTACAGAAAATGCAACGATGGCTGAGGAGAGTGCTAAAAACCCATACTTAGCCATGCCCTCTGAGAGACCAACAAATGTACTAGCAATTCCAAACATAACCCTCCAAAGGAAAACACACACAAAAACCCCTCCAGCTCCAATCACAAAAAGACTATTCTTTTTCCAAAACCCATCAATGTGCAACCCTATAGCCTCACGGTATCTAGCAAAAGTCGAACTAACAGCTTTAACAGGCTTCTCAACAACCTTCCTCGCAAAGTTCCCATCAACCTTTCGGAATCCAGTGCTCTTAGTGGAAACCAATCTAAACGCAGATGCAAAACTCAAATTCACACGAGACAAACCCAAAGCCTGAAGCTTTGGACTGAGCTTAGGAGGAGAAGACAGAATCTGAGATAACCCCACGTTTGTATAAGTGGGTTTCGAGGATAATCTATGGAAGCTATGAAGCTGGGAAACACCATTCGAAGGAATAGCTGGAGAAGACAAAACCGATGGGTTTGAGCGGGTAATGGTGACAGGGTTGACCCGTGTGTAATGCAATCGAATAAACCCTTGAATTGCTTTAAAGTCCGATGCTTTCACCATCTTATACAGCTTTTTTAGATCGATCTCTCACCAACACCACACAAAAGATCCTAACTTGGAGTAATCGCGACTGATTCAAAGTTACCTCGACTCAAAAAAAACTGATCAAGCAAATCAAATAAAATGCAACAACATTAGTAAAAGATCGCAAATTGGGATCGAGGAGATCAATTCCTTGAAGAAAGCCAACGTCTTCCCATTGCCGAAGCTTTTTTTTTTTTTTTTCAAACTGTTCTTGACGTCAATGACAATGGTGATCGAATTGAAGAAAGATCGGGTCGACCCGATCTGAATCTGGTTAGGTCGGTCGGGTGGGGTTAATTAGTTATCGGGTCTTTTTTCTTGAACCAAGGGACAAAGCACAAGACAATAGGGGCCACAAAGTTCAAAAGTCCATGTCCACTATTCTGGTCGGTTCGCAGATGACAGGTTGGCGCAAAAGGGTGAAATTGTCATTTCACTTTTTTTTTTTTTTGGTGATAGGTGTATTTCACTCGACAAGAGTGGGGTGGCCGAAGGACTATGAAATAATTCTATCTCAATTGGGATAATCTAAATATGAACAGCACACCCACTTATATCTTTTTGTTGAACAAGATGTGAAGTTAACCCTTTGTATATTATTTACCAACATTGGCAACATGCATGTGTCTGGTTTATGTATGTGTGTGTGTGTGTGTGTTTCTAAAGCTTGCTTGTAATCTTATAGAGTTGATTTAGACATTATAGAGAAAAGCTAATTTAACACTATTTTGCTTGTTATGGCATAAATTAGTAAATAATCAATCAGATAAACCAACATGAATATTCTGTAAATTAAACTAATCTTTTTAAAATTAAAAATAAATAATAACTATTGATAATACATGTTGCGATGCAACAACATATGTAAATAGTGATATCCAAAAAGAAGAGAAGAGAAAAATGTTTGAATTCTATAAGTCAAATATGCAAGAAGTACATTAATTCATCTATCTATATGTTCACCTCCATACTGAAGATGTAAAACTTATGATACGTTCACGAGATTTTTCAATAATTGAATTTGCGAATTGCGATGTTTATACTTGTTTCACTTGGAGGAATTATTATACACAATAATTGATATATACTTGTGTTCACGAGTTTGGGAGATTCTTGAATGCATAAAGACAATGATACTACTTATTTTTTTTTTGGGACCAATTATATTATATACACTAATCATCCTCAGTGTCCAATAATATGATTTCTAGCTACTACTATGTCATCTCCCGTCCACTCGTTAATCTCTAAACTTACAAAAAAATAAAGATAAAAATATATACTATAAACAAAAGACTTAATTAGATAAAACATTATCTAAATTCTCAGTTCTTCCACCTCTCATTAAATGTGATCCAAAATAAAACTAAAGAACCTTAAAAAGCTGGCTGGTGAACTTCTTGATAGCTCTCTCCCATCAAAAATCAATTCTAATCATCCCCCAAAAAAAAACCTGAAACACAAACACAAAACTGCACAAGTCACCATCTCTCTCTGTCTCTCTTTCTCTCTCATGTATGTAAGATATGGTGAGATATGAAGAAACAGTTAGCTTTCCCTGACTCCCATGAAGACAATGACTCAACATCACCACCATCATCATCAGTCATCATCATAAATCATCATCTCTTTTTGGTTGTCCCTTCTTTGAACCATACCACTTGCTAATAGCTAGTTGCTAGTTGCAACAGCCACCTACTTCTCATTTTTCTATAAGTTACAGTCTCCACTTATAGTTTCAGCGCTTTAGGGTTGAGAAGATTGATTCCACCAGAAGAGCTAGTTAGGGCTTTCAGACAGCTCAGAAATCTGAGTGTGAAACATCAAGAACCATGTAAGGGTTTTCTCTTGTCTTATTATTACATCTACAATGAGTTGTGCCTTGCTTGAGATCTATTTTCTCAACCTCGATTTCTAGGTTCACTGCTTTTAGGGTTTATTTCTCCTTGTCTTATGATCTTTTATTACCATTTATGGTTTGCTTCATCATTTTTTTTTCTGGCCAAATGGCTTGCTTCATTCAGATCTTAATTATCTCTCTTTCCCTGCCCACAATAAGACATCTTTACTTTTAGGGTTTTTCCCCTTGTCTAAATCTAAGGCATGTAATTAATATGCAATTTCTCTGATTTTGGGCTTCAATCTCTTCCACAAACCCTCTAGAATCTGAGATCTCATGGGGAACAAAGTGAATATCTTGGTCCAAATTAAATCTTGTTTGTTTTAAGTGTGGTAAAACCAGATTACGTTTGTTTAGTCTTTCTATATATTTTCTTATTTTATTTTCTCATGATTTGCAATGACTATGGTGGAATCTTTACACACATGATTTGGACCTGTCTGTTTAATTAGGTATATATTTACTCAAGTAGTTATTATTAATGTCGTTATTATTGTGGGGACTGTTCATCTGCGCAGGGCTTACATCACTCAGTCTCACAAACCAATTTCAATTTTTTTTATAAGAGAAAACACATTAATAATGTTTTTATGATTTCAATGTTTGATGAACAGTTCGTCCTTTGTCTCTCTCTTGGTAGCCTCTTCTTGACAAGACCCATCACTGGTCTTACTTCTACAGTAAAGCTTGCTTCTTTCTGTGAAGTTTCAAAAATAACACTCGGCTTCCAAACTTTGTAAGTTAGTTCATATATACATATATATATATATATACATATATATATACTTGCTAAATTAGTAGACATTCTAATTCACTGCTGAGTGCTGATGCATATATAAGTACATGCAATGACATTTCAAAGTAAATGTTCACATAAGTACATCGGAAGTGGTCTTGGTCACATTTGTCCTGTTGTCGATGGCCCATTATAAGCAATAAGTGCATGTGTTTGAAACTATATCCCATGCCTAAGTATCCTTCTGTAGAATCAACTGAACACAGCTTACTTTTTATACGTGTGGCCCTTCATTTGTTTCAAAAGAATACATATGAGTCGAGGTCAAAATAGTTAGATATAGAAGGAGATTCTTTCAGTCCAGTCATGGATAGAAAAAGAAGAGGGTAGAAATATCTGCCGACTCATCCATCCAAACACTCGTGGTAGAAAAAAGATAGATTTTAAACCGCAGTGACTGTGTGAATGATGCGGGAGATATTTTTGATCCTTCTTTATCTGTGTTTGGACTGAAGGGAGCTCCTTCCTTTTCTACAATTTTTAGTTTTTCTCATGATCTGTTAATTAATATGTAGATTTGCATCTAGACACAATGATCTTAACTGAACTGAACTGATATTGGATTTGCATTTTCTATACTCGTTGAACCACATCTCAAAATGAATCCAAAGAACATATATGGTTTAGGATTTGAGTCGTGTCCACGTGCTGGAGAATCTAGCCACTAATCACTAGGGTTGCATTAAAGGTGCTTATAGCTAGTGATATATAAAAGTAAAGTTTTCTTTGAGTGATGTATATACCATTCTAAAACATATCTTCTGTTATGACTATATGGACGGATATATATTACAACGGTCCTTGTTAAATACTAATATTAGATGTTGTGTTTGGACAGTGAAGAAGTAACATGTTTATAGTATCCATTTTTCCTCCCTATATTATTTAGATGGGTTAAGAAATAATATGTATATAATATCTCATTGTAGTAGTATAATAATAGATGTACGTAGTGTTCTTGCCTTATTCGTATTCTGCAAATTAAGTAAGACTAATTTTGTACTTGTTATTTGTATTTCCCTATGTTTGGAGATGGAGCCATGCATGGTTCACACCACTTTGCATCGTCCTTTGAAAGAAAAAAAAATGATATATTTACATCTTGAAGTTAATTATTCTTTTTTTGGCTTATAAGTGTTAGATTTCAACTTTTGTAATTATATACAGACTATACAGTACGTCACTACAGAATTCTTGAATTTTTTAAGGTATTTCTCATTTTTATACCCTACGTCTCTAAATAAAGTTTCATAGAACTGAATCAACTGGTTATGCCGAATTCAGACGAAATAAAGGAAGTGGATATCGAATCGTTACATCATATATCTATGATCAATATGAGCTAGTCATATATGACAATATTGATCCGAAGTAGCAATTAAAATTCAATATTGATCCGAAGTAGCAACCATTTTAATTGGTATAAAAAAAAGTATATAGACCCGTCACCCGTGCACGATCTCGAGTCGTTATTTAATAATTTATCAAAGCCAAAGGTGTGTATCTGTGTGGTTCATGTATTTGTCTGCAATAATGCAGATATGGAAACATAGCAAGTGGATATATATGGAAAATTTATCATCATGTGATCATCCAACTCAATTAGTATATTAAATAGAAAAGGCATACATCATTTGTTCGAAGGAATGAAATAATTAACAACAATTAGTATCATAATAATGAACTAGGGTTTAGAAATTATTTTAGGTCAGGCCGGTGGTTACCGACAAAATGTTTCATCTTTTTACGTGTCGCAAAACAATGGTTTCAATTTCCCTAGACATTTCCCAAAAACCCATCACGTTTTTATGCTTCATATGTACATGTAATAATAATATTCCCCAATTCTTGGTGAGTGGTACTCCAAAAAGTACAAATATTATACTACCTGTATAAAAAAAGATCTACGAAATAACTTATAGTATATTTTTGATAAAAAATAACTTATAGTATATGTTTTCAAATTATTTGTGACAATATAATCAAAATGTAAACTTTACAACTCTATTGCAATTTAAGACAAAGTTATTGTGAGAATTTATGCTCTCTCAAATCTCATTATTCAGACTCGGCCACAAAAGAGGTAATGGAGCTTATAAAGAACTATAGAGTGATACAAAACAACAACCCAAATTTACGAGTAACGAGTTCAATCAATAAAAAATCCGTACGTTTCTCCAGAATGTACGTAATATCGAATATACAATTCATGCATGCTCTTAGTTTGAATAAATCTTGGCTGCAAATGATGCATAAAATTGAAAAAATGGGTTAAACAAAATTGGGTTGAATAATATTCAACTCATTCATCACCAATAGCTGTAGGATTTGTTTATTTTTTCAACTTTTTGGGTTGAACAGACCGAATAATTTTTTCCAACATCTTCAACTTTTACAATGCAAATGGTAAAAATTGGTTGAATAATTTTTTTCAACATGTTCAATCTCTTCAACCGTGCAACCATTTGCAACCCTTGTGAATGAATTCATTTCTCTCTAACAGCTAGCAACTTTGAGATTATATAGAAGACAACAAGGTGAACTAAAAAAAAAAAAAGACGACGAGTTGTTGAGTAATTAAAGATGGGGTTCCTTAATTATATGAAAAGGAGATTATAAGACAAATAATTATAACTGATGAAAACTTTGAAAATGAGTAAACAAAAACTATACCATGAAATGAAAACACAACGAAACAAAAAAAATGGTCGAGGTTTGACAACAACTTTCTATTTTAGTAATTACTAGTAAAATTTGCAATTATGGAGTGGAATATTATTACTATGAGACTACTAATCAAACTTTAATTCAAAACAGAATCAAGTGATAATTGGTCCATGTCTCCCTCTCTCGGAAACTGGGGCTATTATATTTATATGGTGCGCATTGAACAAAGTGAGTGAGTGAGTGAGAGAGTGTTTGTTGGGGTTCTCACTAAATTTACATAGCCAAATCACTTTTTTTCCAAATATGGATTGGTTTGTCTCCAAAAGTGAATTTTCCATTTTTGGTATATTTACCATATTATCATTCCTAAAAACGGCACAACAGCTTCATCCACCAAATTAAAACGACACGAGTTTTGTTTTCTTAAAAAAAAAAACGGTAGACTGACACGTGAATTTTGGTGGATGGGTGACTAAAAAAGAGAACCAATAGCTGGCGGCCCACTTGGAGACATAAATAGCCCATCTTTGCCAACCGACTAAAATTTCGAAAAAAAATAAAAATCAGAAGAAACAAAAACAAACAAACCGGAGAATTGAACTTTGGACGAAAAAGATAAATCGAAAAATCAGCAGAGCTCTGGAGCGTGTTCGTTCGTTGCAATTGAAATTGAAATTGAAATTGAAGCTTTCGAGATTCATCGTAGATCTCTCGTTGTTGTTACTCGTCCGCTTTGATCTCTTTCCGATTTGTGTGAGGATTCGTTTATCTCTTCGCTATGATTGAATCAACGATTCGTGTACAATTTTAATTCCCCCGATGATTGTGTTATTATTTCTTTTTTTTATCTGGATGTTAACTAGTATGCGATAGTGTATATGTATTTTGAATTCGCTTTTAGTATACACTACAGAATTTTACCAGTTAGTTAATGTGGTATCTCTGAAAGCACTTTGTATAGTATTGATCTGAGTCCAAGTTCTGCTTTCGCATTGTGGTGAGGTTGCATATGATGATTCCGTTAAGTATCCCTGAGGCATTTGTTTGTTCTGGTTTTAGGTATTGAGCTAATGTATCCCTGAGGCATTTGTTTGTTAAGTATCCCTGAGGCATTTGTTAAGTATCCCTGAGGCATTTGTTAAGTATCCCTGAGGCATTTTGTTTGTTTTGGTTTTGGTATTGAGCTATGTATTAGCATAACTGCGATATGATGATGTTTTTGGCATTAATTTAACTTTGAAATTTTACTATCTTTTCAGGTCCGGTTTCTGCCTTATCTTTTCGTGGTTATTGATTTTTGATATGAATGTGGTGTAGTATTGTAAAGGATCGAATAAGAATGAGTTCAACTGTTTCAAATCCCCAAGGGAATCTGCAACCTGATGGTGGTTATGGTGGTCACGATGACTCCCGAAGTAACAGCAATTCTGGCTCTTTTGTGCGTCCGGAGTCAGAATCTAATGAAAACGAGGAAGCGGAGTTGGTTTCTGTGTCTTGGAACCAGGATTCAAGTTGTTTTGCTGCTGGAACGAGTCATGGTTTTCGTATATATAACTGTGAGCCTTTCAAGGAGACTTTCAGGCGTGAGCTGAAGAATGGAGGGTTTAAAATTGTGGAGATGCTTTTCCGAAGCAATATATTGGCGCTTGTTGGTGGTGGACCTAACTCTCAGTACCCTTCAAACAAAGTACTGATTTGGGATGATCATCAGAGCCGCTGCATCAGTGAATTTGCATTTCGGTCTGAGATTCGTTCGGTTAAACTAAGAAGGGATCGGATCGTTGTTGTTCTTGAACATAAGATATATGTTTACAATTTTATGGATCTAAGACTTCTTCATCAGATTGAAACTCAGGCAAATCCAAGAGGTTTATGTTGCCTTTCTCATCATTCAAATACATCTGTGCTGGCTTGCCCTGGTCTTCATCGAGGAGAGATTCGAGTTGAACATTTTGGGCTTAACATGGTACAAATCATAAATGCTCATGATTCCAGTATTGCGTGCATGACCTTGACGTTGGATGGTTTGTTGCTCGCAACTGCCAGTACCAAGGGCACGCTGATTAGAATCTTCAATACCATGGACGGAACTCGTTTGCAAGAGGTGAATATGAATTGCTCATTTCTCCTTCCTTTCTGAATGCATTGACTTATATTGTTTTGCAATCTCATAGATCAAGATAGAACAGTGTCAAATCAGGCTTTGAACAAATAGATCTGTTTCTGACTTAAGCGGGTTGTAACTGACAAACCTGCTTTATGGTTTTTTTGTTAGTAAAAAGTTCACTCAAGTGAAGTCCATTCCTCTGTTAATGAAATAGGTTGATAGAGTTTTTTACGTAGTAGATGCCACTTTGATGCTCGTTATACTAATGCATGCTACAATTCAATGCTGCTTCTTCACAGGTACGGAGAGGAGTGGACAGAGCAGATATTTATAGCATTGCACTTTCACCAAACGTGCAGTGGCTGGCAGTATCAAGCGACAAGGGGACTGTTCATATTTTCTCTCTTAGAGTTAGGGTAGTTGGGGAGGATTCTCATTCCACTGAAAATGCTGCTCTCCTGACACAACAAACTTATTCTAATTCTCTGCAAGGCCTTGTTTCTCCAACCACTGGTACCAATCCTGGTTCGTCATTATCGTTTATGAGAGGTAAGCAAAAATTTAATGTCCGAATGAAATATGATGCCTTGCTTCTTCTAAGAGTATCTTATGGAACAAAAGAAGACACCAAATCATTTTTGATTCTTTTCTCATGAAACATCCAAGAAAAGGTTATTTGTTTCCTAAAAACTAATGGCGTGGGAACAATGACTATGCAGTAGCTCTAAGTTCAAAAGATCTGTTCCCTTCATACTAGCATATTGCTCGGATTATGAATTACTGTTGACATTATTCTGTCTTCTATTTATTATCTCTCCCATTAATGTAGAGTTGGGAAGACTAGTGTTTGGAGTGCTACTGTGAAACCTTACAATTCATTGCCTCCTTCTTACCTAACATGTAGAGACTCTTGTTGCAGGTGTTCTGCCAAAGTACTTCAGCTCGGAATGGTCATATGCACAGTTCCATGTATCAGAAATCACACAGTTCTTCGCAGCGTTTGGCAGTCACAACACGGTTGCTATTATCGGGATGGATGGAAGGTATAATAGGATATATCCAATTTGCTGTTCTATCACGACCAAAAATCTTACAACAGAACAATTTCAGTAGTTGTACATATATAAAAATCACCCTCAGATCTCAGTACTCACTCGTGTTTTCTTGTGCTCGCAGTTTCTACAGATGCAGCTTTGATCCGGTGAACGGGGGAGAGATGGGACAGCTAGAGTATTTCCACTTTCTAAAGACGGATAACCGCACAAAATAAGTCAAATTCATGCTCCAATCACTCCTCTAAGCCTCTGTACATAACCATGTCTATGAAAATAGATTTGGTGAGATTGCATAAGATTTGATTCTTGCATATTGCTATTTCGAGGAAGGACCTGCATATTGATTGGGACTATGTACATATCTTCGTAGCAAGATTTATCCGCAACAGTTTGATTCCTTAGCACTGTTATGTAAAGTCTATGATAACACAATATACAGAGAAATAACAATCGAAGAAAACAGTTTTATCGAATTCCCGGAAAACCAAAGGCCTCCCATTTTATGTCACATCATATCATATACGAATAATCTAGAGTGTTTAGATAATCTGACAATATAGGCATTTTGAATCGAGCTATTGCTGCATCAGAATGGAGGATCGATGGAAATGGAGACACTTGGGTGAGGTAAGGCCGAAGGTAAGTCAAATCCTGACATAAACTCGCCTCCATATAAACCTGCAGCAGCTCCAACTACTGCACCAGCTCCCAATCCAGCAGCAAACCCTGGTCCAGGCCTTGCATATCCTCTTCCCGCTCCTCCTGGTGCTCCTCCAGATGATGATGATGATGATGGTATATTTGTAACATTCTCTGATTTCGGGATGTATGCTGCTGGCATGTACCCTGAGTTCATAGGTGGTGGTGGCTGCATTGGTGGAGGACAGTAAGGTTGTTGCATTTGTGGGTTGGTCTGGTTCATAGGAGGGTTAGGCACTGATGAGTGCTGCATTGGTGGAGGACAGTAAGGTTGTTGCATTTGTGGGTTGGTGTGGTTCATAGGAGGGTAAGGCACTGATGAGTTGGGGTTATATGGCGGAACTGAGAATGGGTTTGAATTGTTTGACTGGTTCATTGGAGCAAATGGATGCTGAGATGGACCAGCCATGTAATCTTGTCCTGAAGGATTGTAATCAGAGTTGTTCGAGAGCATGACTCCTCCAAAATCCCCTGCCCAAAAGAAAGAACAGAAGAAAAAGCATGACAACTTCTCTTTCCCAGACAAACCCATCTTGAAACGTTAAGACTCAGAAACTGGGATCTACGGAAACCCAAGTGTCAGGTTCTATAAGAGATGAGTTACAGGAAACAAAATCTGCAGATTGATTGATTCCACTAAAAGGTAATATGACTGTATCAACATTACCAGTGAAAACCCCAAAGTCCTCTTGTTCTGCAGAGATACGGATGGAAACATCAACGAAACCTTGAGGCTTGCTCGAGTTCTGCTTCCTAAGCTGATAGCTTCCAGTTTCTTCAACTACAGCTTTCGAAGAACTCTGTTGTTGCTTATACTTAGTCAAAAACTCCTTCAAGGAAACAGTAGCAGAGCCATGAAGCCGCTTCCTCAAGAACAAGGGTTCTCTGCTATAAACCTCGACGTGCAAAACCGATTTCGAATCCTGAACCGCGGAATCATCGAGCAAAGTAGCAAACTTTGTTCTCCAAACAGGATTGTCTGATCTTGAAGCATCGATTGTGGTGCAGTACTTGTCTTCTGGATCAAGCCACCCGACGGCGTACCATTGGTGTTTCAGTAGAGAGGATCCGATTCCGATTCCAACACGGAGCCCTCGAGCTGATATCAAACAGATTTCAACCAGAATTTTCCCCATTTGATTTTGGATTCGGACTCACGACAAGAAAAAACTAGAGTTTGGAACTTTGAATCTTGTTTCGACGATGAACTGAAGTATGAAAGAGAGAGGATCAGAGGAACATAAACTTCGGAGTTCGGACAACTATGAGACAAAAAGGTCGAAAATGTTCATCTTTTTGCTTTGATCCGTAATATAAAATAAAAAATAAACAGGGACTATGTTGCAATTTAATCTTTAATTTAAATTTCTACATAAGGTAATAAAGTATTTAGTTGGTCTTTATCCCCTTAAAAGTATTCTTAATTTATGTCCAAAAACCATACAAGTTTCTTTTGACATCTGGACAATTTAGCATCCTCATATAATGCAATAATGCAAAGTTGAATACATGAGATAGCCCAAAAGCTGTGAAGCCAAAGTTTCAACCATTGCTATGGCAAGAATCGGTTTCGGAACATCTCATTACTAAATTTCGTCTGTTACTTGCCGAAACCCCTAAACCATTTTTGAAATAATCACTCACTAATGCATTTAAGCAAATCCCCACGAACGAATACGAATATAATGCATCATGGGAATACGAATATCGCATCTCCATGCTCTTGTTTTTGTTTTTATCGTTAATTATTACCTGTGCCGGTCCAGCAAAAAATGAGGCACAATGCGTAAACATTTTTTTTAATAGAACTTATAAGGTATATTTTAAAAGTTGAAACAAAATCTTAAGAATTCATAAAATAGAGGCCTATTTGGAATAATAGATAGATAAAGATTAAAATTTAAGACCAAATTTTAATTTTTTTGAAAAATAAGGCCTATATTTGCAATATAAATATTTAATTGGGTCTAAATTTTTTACTAAATTTTTTTTGAAAAATTAGAGGCCCAATACATTTGTGTCATTGGGATGTGCGGCGGGCCGGGCCTGATTATTAATCCTTTCGTTTCAAAATATAGAATGTTTTAGTGAAAACTCACATATTAAAAAATAGTTACTTTTAAAAAGTTTAACCAATCATAAATCTGCATAATATAAAATATAAATTTAATCTAAAAGTTGCATAGAAAATTGGATACATCCTATATTATGAAACAAAAATACTTCTCTAAATATCCTATATTATGAAACGGAGGGAGTATTATTTTTTTTATAAGAAAAATACGTTTTCCTAATCTTTTATCAAATAAATATGTTTAGAAGCAAATGTAAATGCGAGACACAAACAGAATAAAGAGTTTATCACTCGACTCTCTTTAATATATATTGACCTCTTCCCAAATAAAAAGTTTTATGACTTGACTCTTCCCATGACTTGTTTATCTCCTAGATATATAGAACCTGCCAAGTAAACCAAAAAGACAGAAAGAAAAATGATTAACCTCTAAGATAGAGAGGATTCTCTCGAAAGGTATGAAGCAGTGTAAAAATGGTAAGAGTGGTTTTTGGGCAATACCTAAGTCGCGAGGAAGTTGTGGCATTACCAGTGCTAAGTCTGTCCCGAGACTCCCTTCAGCATCTCTCCGCGAGAGATTGATTCCTTGAAGTGGAGTGAACATGAAAAAATGTGATAAAAGAAGAAGATGTGTACGCAGTTAATACAATTTGGAACGCGTGGAAGAATCTTTTACCTCTCTGCGCCTCAGCCTCTCTCTCATCACATTGCCCCAACCTATGGAAATCTCACATCTGAGTACCTCCAATTCGTAGTAATTTAGACCGTCCAGCTCTTTACCATTCAATCTCCTAGGAGGATGAAAGAAAACATATTATATTACATATATGATGAGTAAAGAAATTAATGAAAAAGACAGCAAGGGAAAAAGGAAAGTGTTAATGAGTCGCATGCATTACTTACTCGTTCAAAAGCCGGAGTCTCTCGATTTCGCTCTTCATGTTTTGCAGCTGCAAGAACAAAAGCACGGTAAAAGAACAAGAACAAGAAAAGAAAATGACAGGAAGTGAATTAAATAGATCATGCATGCACTAACCAGTGCTTCACGATCATGCTCCTCTTGTCCTTCTCCAGAGAAAGAGCTGTGTCAAGAAAACTTTAAAAAATTAGAAACATTCATTAATTGGATGATTCATCTTCGGTAACGAATTAGCCAACAAAAATAGTCTCTCTATATGCAAAAGCGTTTTAACCTGATCCGGAGCTCTCTGGCCTGGTTCCTCAAGTTTTTTCTTCTTCTCAATAAAACGAATTCACTCTCAAATATCCTTTCGTCGCCCCATTCTAACCCCGTATAGTCTGGATCTGCTTCCTTTAATTAGGGAAAAGGAGGAGATGAAACACACTCAAGATAATGTAGAAGTAATCCAAACAAACAAACAAAAAAAAAAAAAGCAAAAAACAAAACCGAGTTCAGGATTAATGATGTAATTAAATCTCTTACCTGCTTGGCTATCAACTTCATTTCCGCCTGTAATAGCAAAAAAAAAAAACATTACAACCATAATGCATGGGTGTCAAGTGTCACAGGAAATGTTCTAAAAAAAAAAAAAGAAGAAATAATTACCTTATTAGCTTGGCGTTCCACGGTGAACATGCCCTGCGCCAACTGCCTTTCAAGGGACCACAGCTCGGGGTAAGTCAGACCGTCGAGACTCTCACCATTCAATCTCCTGCGAAAAGAAAACCAAGATGGTATATATGAACCAAAATGAATGATCTGGACGGACAATTAATGATTAATGTTTGTTATATAATATATGAACCAATAAAAATAAAAAAATGATCAGGAAGGACAAAATGTTTGTTAATGAGTCATACTCGTTCAAAAGCTGTAGACTCTCGAGCTCGCCCTTCAGAGTCTCAGCGGTTGGCAGCTGCAAGACAAAAAAAACAGACAATGTAAGAATGGAAAATAACTGCAATGGCAATAATGGTTGAGAAGAGGAGAGCGCAGGTGCATATGTATGTAACATACCAATGCTTCACGATCTTGTTCTAGTAGCCTATCTACAGAGCTGTATCAATTGCAAACACATAAGAAGAGAGTCATTCTATTCCTTAAAAACTGACTTAAAAATTTAAAACTGAAAAGAATCAGAATCAGAGTTTAAGAAGGAAGGAACCAGCTAGTACAATCAAAACCAGAAGAGAGAAAGAAATAAGAGAGCATAGTTTCAGATTTGGCGATGGTTTTTCATATCTCAATCACGACCTAGGAACTAATTCACATATTCTAGCTAACAGCTAAACGAAGCACAGGTTCAGACACGTCCGAGAATCCAGAAAATTACTTCTCTCAGAGATTAAAAGTACCTCGAGGAATCGGACATCTTCGACGTTCGCCTAAGACTAGATTTTCCGACTTCTTGCCTTCTCTCTATGACTCTTATCGTATATGAAAACGCAAGAGCTATTGGTTCAGAAACTATATCAACAAGTAACACAAGGGTTTTGTTTTCCTATGATTAATAATACCAAATAACTTTACAATTAAGCCTTTATCCTAAGTTTCCTTTTTTTTTTCTTATCTAAAGGGAAAATCACAATATGAGTTATGTAAACAAATTAAATGGGAAGGAAGCTTGCCTTCAGAAAATTTTAAATTTAAGATTAAAATTTAATTTTGCATTTAATTTTAATCTTAAATTTAAAATTTTCTGAAGGAATTCTAATCTTTAATCACAATTAAATTTAAGATTAAAATTATATGGGAAGAAAGCTTGCCTTCAGAAAATTTTAAATTTAAGATTAAAATTAAATGGAAAGAAAAAAAATTAAATTTAAGATTATAATTTAATTTGCATTTAATTTTAATCTTAAATTAAAAATTTTCTTTCTACAGGTTAAAAGTATTAGTTTGTCTTTACCCAAAGTATCCATAAATTATGTGCAAAAAACAAATACAAGTTTTGAAGTTTCTCTTGACATTTGGATGATATATCTTGTCGGATAATACAAAATTAAATACATGAGATAAGTCCAATTTTATTTTATTTTTATTAAAAGAATTTTCAATTTTATTACATTAATTAAGAATGACGAAGTAGACTGTGTAAATACTGAATGAAAACACTGTTCTGTTATTACATACAAAACAAATATTTGATTAACCCAATCAAACACTCAAATCTCACACACTAAAAAAGTAAAAATCTAATTGGAAAGACACTAAACCAATCAAAACAAACAAACCAATAAAATCAAATCAAAAAAATGCCAACCACCTCAACAAACTAGTGATTAATGCCCAATAACACAAATTGTGTGCTTCTACCTAAAACTATGCAGCAACACTGTGTGTTTCTTCTTTCTAACCACACAGACACATATAGCAGCCGATGTTTGCCAAAGAAAAGGTTACTTTCATTTTACCTCAATCATCTGGTCCAACCAGAGTGACCTGCAGGATGTGAAATTGATTCAAAATGGTTGCCTCACACCAAAATGGAGTAACTGTATTGTTAAATAGGAAAATGCAAAATAGAAGAAGACAGAAAGAATCAGTGGTAAGATGTACTCACATTGCAATCATCTGCGTATTTCCGGGCAAGAACAATGGCTGCATTACGTTCTTGCTCTGACTCGAAAGTTAGTAAGAACGTTATACCCTTTCTTAGTTGCCAGAACAATGCCTTTGCAGGAAGATTAGCATTGCCTCTCACTCCACAGAGCTGAAATGTTTACCAAACCATTTTTAAACTTGAAAGAAAGAAAGAAACTTCAATCAACAAAGCCAAAGGAAGAGCAAAGAGAGTAAATAAAGCGATGATCACAGGTTCTAGATTATACACCTGCATGGATGTTGAATATATTTCTCTGGCCTTTGTGATCCATCCTCGGGACAGCTTTATCCTCGCCTTTCCAACAGTAAACACGTGGGATCTTGACGTATGGTCTTGCCCATTCATCTGTGATATAACAACCTGAGAAGAAGTTCAATCTGTTTAGATTTGCAAGAACTATTCTTCCATGAGGAGAAAGAGAAAATTATAAACATACAGTGAATTCACTGTTAGATTTGCGCAGGAGTGATTCAATGCGTGACTGCAAGCCAGCAGCTGTAAACATTGTGTCATTCAATGAGCCATTCTCAATCATTTCCTCATTATAAAACTTCATTTCTTAATAATAGCAAACTAGTAATAACACCAACCAGTATTAATTGGACCATCGGTTGTAACTGTGAATTTCTGGCCGTTTGAAATAATATCTGCCTGTATTACTCGCCCGACATCAAATGGTTCTGGAGCATATACCGACCAGTTGGCACCTGAGATTGAAATAAATGTGAACAGCTCAAGCTAAAAGTTATAAGTTACTACAATGGACCCATCATAACTACCAAACTTGATAGTACATGATACGTCTATCAAAATATGAGGATGCCAAGTACCAGATATAGCTTCTCTTCGACTAGACTCAGATGCTGCACGGTACCACTGGATTGAACATTTGGAAATATCTACACCAATATCTGAGGAGGCACGGATTCTTAGGCATGAGCCAAGACTTTGAGCACCATCCAGAACATATGGACAAGACTTGGACCCCTCAGCTCTCTTTATTATTGCTATCTATATGACATTTTTTATTATTTTAGAGAAAAAAACGGTTTGTTGATAATAAAGGAATAACAAGAAGTAAGCAAGATATAAAATATATACCTCTCTTTGAAGCTTCACAGAATATGCAGACTTCTCTCGGATTTGACTCTTTAAATCATAAAGTTCGTGTTGCATACCAATCACCTAAATTACAAAAGCATTCAGTTTATAATGCCCATCAAAATTTGAACATTTGGATTCTATAAACAGAGAGATGACTAATAAAAGAAATAGAAAGTCTTATAGTAGACATTTATTTAGAGCAGGGAAAAGGAGTTGTACCTTAGTTGGTTTATGCATCCGTTTGATTCGTCTAGCCTCCTGAACCTCCTCAACCAATTTCTCCACATTCTGTGAGACAGAACATAAGTTTGATTCAGAATCCTACTCCTTCTATGTCAGAACAAAACATATAAAAAGAACTACTACTGATACATACCGGTCCCTGCTCTCGAGAAGCTTTAGAAGAAAGCTCTTGTTCTTCAAATGTACCTCCAAGTCTCATCACAAGAGCCCGTGCACTATCTATTTCAGCACAAGCAAATGACTTTTCTTGGTTTACTAACTTCTTTGCATCTTCTGAAGCCTGGATGAGAACACAATGAAACAGCCTTAGTTTGACTATTTAAAGAAGTAACAGAGCTAGAAATTAATTGAGTCCACAAATGTCTAGCAAAATTTAGATGTGGAAACAGACCTTCTTGAGGAAGCTTGCCAGTTTCTTCACTTCAAACTTATCTTGAATTAGTTCACCTTCATTCTGAGTTAACTTAACGGCTAGAGCCTCAACCTACAAGACACAAAAACTGAAAAACTTATTTACACTCTTCACAGTTGATTCAAGTCAAAACCATATAGTTGCAGGCATGATCAAGGAAGAGAAGAAGTGGATATGGTAGCAAGACAGTGCAAACAAATAGATAAGGAGGTAACAAAAGCCTAACCATGGAGATAGCTTTTTCCACTTCTTCCCTGTTACGCCCATCCATCCGACCTCTCACGGTTTCTAAAGCATCCCTAAGTTTCTTTAGCATAACATGTCCTTCCAAAGAAGTCACCTCATTTAACTTTGCCTAAATATTTCCACCAAAGAAGACAATGTTATTTTGTATATTTGAGACCATTCATCTAAAACACATAACACATACAGATAGAGTGGAACCTCGTCAACTAATTTAGAAGCTGCAGCTAAATTCTTGTCGAATTTGCAAGCGAGGTCACGAACAGAAAGCTGCTTGTGCTGATCTGACAAATCACCGATCTCTTTATCGACGACATCTTTCACAGACAGACCTTTTGCATCATCCTCGGGCTCATCAATAATCTGATCATCAGGTCCTAACTTGTATGATGGAAAATGATTAAAAGCAAAGCTCACATCTGCTGAAATCGGTTCAACCAATGCTTCTTCACACACCACTTTCTTCTCTTCTGTCTTTTTTGGACATACTGTTTTAGTCATTGTCACGATCTTGTCTGCTTACAAAAAGAACAAAGAACAATTAAACTAACATGTCTTCTTATAATCATCAATTCTCACCAAAAAAAAAAAAAAAAAAAAAAACAAGCATTCTCGTGACTGACTGCATCTATTGATTTTTTTGTCTTTTTTTTATCTCTTATAATTAAAAGAAACGTTCAAGAAATTACTGTATAATCTAGCAAATGCTAAATGGAACTTGCACTCATATAAAACTAAATGATAAGTTAATATCAGACTGATTTTACTTCATTGGTAACAACGTATTATAAAAGATATTGCAAGAACCGTGAATGGATGAGATTTTACAGATGCAAGAATGATGATATCTAATTCATGCAAAATGCAAAACAAGAATCGATACTACAACATTGTTATATATAAGAAAAGAAAAGAAAACTTCTTCTTACATAATAAGAAAACCTCAGAAACAGAGAGAAAGAGGAAGAAGAAAACAAGAAACAGAGAAGGTTGCTAAAAAGCGTGTGAAGATAGAGAAGAAACGCTCAAAAGAGATGCAGAGAAGTAAAGAGAGAGTGGGAGACACACCTTTATGATTATTAGTCTTCTGATTCTTTAGTCTCTCTTCCCAAAGACAACTCGCTTGACTGATCATCATTTCTCTTCTTCTCTCTTCTCTTTTTTCTCTTTCTTTCTTCCACGCCATCATCATCGTTAAAGAGAGTAGCAAGAAAGAAAAAAATAATAAAGAAACGTTTTATATAATCTCGACACAGTCTGGTCCGCCTCTTCTTGTTCGCTGGAAAGTGAAGACGCGCTCTTAAACCCCACGCGCCGTCGGAGGTCCCTACTCTTTTATTTAAGTTAATTGTGTTTGTTGGATGTAATTATGATTCTTTAACGACTACTTCGTTTTAGTCCCCACTTTTTTTATAAGATTAAGCAAAGAATATTTATATTTTTCCATGTTTATCTATCTCATTAATCTTACATTACACATCTCTTTCATGTAATATATAAAAATTAATTATGGGTTTCTCTTTGTGGGGGATGATCATCATGATTCATGATGTCCTTTCTCTTGTTTATATGAGAATAAATCTTGTTTAATACTATTTATTATATAGGTCGACCCTAGTTTAATAGCCACCAATTTTGATAGCCGTTTATAAAGATAAGCCTTCCATTTACATTTTCATTTACATATGTAAATCAAATTATACATATAAAAAGTATTTGAGAATAATAAAATGTTGATTTATTGACCAAATTATTTACTACGTTAATTTTTTTTTTTTGGGATGCATGATTTACATATGTATTCCGATTATGGTTGGTAAACATAGACAAAAAGCTAGATACCAAATATTGTAGAATTATTTTTATTTTTTTGGAGTGAAAGTAGTACAATTATTGATAAAAAGAATTGGATTTATAGAACATGCATGTATATTGTAATGTCTTGATTCTATTATTATCATTCTTCTACATTTCTTATCCATGGGATCTCTAACTTGGTAGGTTCAGAAAAAGAGACTTTAAATAATTGGTTTTTATGATAGGAAAAAAGGAACCTTTATGTTGATTAAATTAAATGGATAGTTGCAACGTACCAAACTTTCTTTTAAAAATCTTTTATAATCAACATCAATATATGTATTGTCCAAGTGTGTGCATAAAGAAGATGGGGTCGAAGTAGTTGACTCGAACGGTTATATTTTCATCATTCCAAATTTGTTTAGAAAATGTGTTGTGTTTACTTGATTTCCATTTTGTAGTTCGAATTAGAGATTTGCTAACTTTTATATATTTTGGTCAATAATTTAGTAGGAATTAGCTGTATGGATGTGAAGTATAAAGTACAAAACATATTAATTCGTGCCAGTACGTTACATAGGCTCCAAATATTAGTTTAAGATGAATACTATGTGCATGATATCATCGTATACAAAAATCCACATCATTATCAATAAATTTACAGACGTTACAACTTACAACAAAAAAAAAAGTCTGTCAAATTAACTATTTCTTGTCACAACTGTCAATGTCAGTTCAAAATAAAATGAAATCAAATATAAACGACATATCAGACATCTGTAAAATAATAGTATCAAGTAATACGTATGATAAACGCCTATAAATAAAAAAGAAGATACTCTTTAAAATTTAAATCCACTGAATTTAGACTAACAATAGTACACTATCATGGCCTTGTGTGGAACAAGAAATATACAAAAGCCAATCTATACACTTGTTTAGGCGGCTATATATAGATATCTCCACAACCATGCACAGACCAAAATGTTTAATGAACATTTCTTTAGGTTGCCAACTCTAAAAATCCACGTAGCCAACTCTGTAAAAAGGCATAATCCTGCCCGGCTGCCCCTCATGATAAGAAATTGAACAAGTTTACGAAAGATGTAAAATTTTGGATAGATGGATGGGTTTGAGATAAAATTTGATAATAATATACACAGTTGGTTTGGTGGGAATCTTTGTCTTGAAAAAAGGCAAAGGTTTGAGAGTTGAAAACTTGAAAGGTCAAAAACACAACGGTATGATGTTTTCACAAAAAAGAGCAAACTATATTATCAATCAATGTGGTGAACGTGAAGAGGACTTCCTTCTTTCTGTGTACTACTACTCCAAACCCCCCCTATAGTCGCTGTCCGATACAGGTTTTACATTTAACCGTTCTCTCATTACCTCATTTTTGTTTTTATTTTTATAGTCTCTGAATGAGTCCAATCCAATGAGACAAACAACATGAGCTGTGTTTTTTTCTTTTTTTTGTTGTCATTTTCACCACTATTATCAATTTCTAAAACATGGGCTCTTAAATTACTTTCTTAATCCCATCATGCCTCTATTACCTCTTAACAGATCACATCTGAAAATGTCATATAAAGCCCAATAAGAAGGCCCATAATAATTTTTTAACTGATAAAAAAGTTGAGAAGAATTAGGATTGACTCAAAAAAAAAAGACTCTAATAAGTAAAACAACACGTGGCATAGTGTGACTTCACCCAGAGCCAGAGGAGACTGTGTTGTAATAAGATGCTTCTAGAGTTGTTTGTGTGTATTGTACTCAGACGTCTTCTTCCCCAAATCGAATCCTCTCGCTAGGGTTTTTTTTTTCTTCTCCTTCCGATCCATAATTCTTGATGACGAGGTATTATTCTCACTGAGCTTAAACCAAAGTTATCCATGTCTTTTAGTTTGTTTGCATCTTATTAGGTTTTTGTTTTCCCTTCTATAATTAATTACTCGTTCTTCGATTTCGTTTCGGGTAGCTTAGCTCTGCTTTTAATTATGAAGCCTTTCTCAGTGATTTGATTTTTTTGGCTTTTCGTCTTTAATTTGGTATTTACTGCAATTCGTTTGATTAATCCGGTTCCTACTTGTTAGTTGCTGTCTCATTCGAGTTAATATAGCTACAGAGTGATTAGACTCGGAGTTCATATTCATCGGCTTTGGGTTGGCCTATATAAGCAAATCAAAGCTTCAAACTTTGTGTGTTAATTAGCTGCTAGACTTTGTTCTGTCTGCCTTTATGTGATTCAGGTGTTTGCTTTTGTGTACTAGTATAAGTAGTGAGTTTGTGGGCTAGCTTTTATGAGGGTGTGAAGATTCAAACCCCGGCTATACTGTTGAGACAAAAAAAGAAAAACTTTGGTTTTGATGTCTAGATTTTGGTATTCTTATTCAGGTGGAAGTTTTACCTATGTTGTAGAATATTTGTACTCTATCTATTGAAGTATGATCTATGTAATTAATTCTTGTAATGTGCATTATAATTTGAGGTAAGCGGGAATTGTTTTTCCTGGAGTCTTTGGCTTGGCTTTCCTACTTGGATAATTAGTAGATGAGTGATTTACCAACTTATGTCCACTTTTGCAGGCCTATAACTGAGACCTGTCAGATAAGCTAAAGCTTCTTCTAAGGGCTTCAAAGGAAAGGATTGCATTTTTGTGGTATTTGTTTGCGTCCACAGAAGGAAAGAAGAGTGAGAAGCTAAAGAGATGTCAAGCAGTCGAAATACCCACTGGTGTCACAGATGCCAGCGTGCTGTTCGGCTTCAAGGCCAAGAGCCTGTTTGTTCTTATTGTGGAGGAGGTTTTGTTGAAGAACTTGATATGCCTCAAACCAGCCCGTTTGATATGTTTAGAGCTCACAGTCACAGGGATGTTGTACAACGTGATCCAACTTTTGATCTCATGGATGCCTTCTCTGCCTTTATGAGGAACCGCATAGCCGAAAGGAACCATGACAGAGAAATCAGAGGACGAGCCATCAGTTCAGGTCCTGAGAACTTTCCTGGTCTGGCTCCTTTATTGATCTTTGGTGGTCAGGTTCCTTATAGACTATCTGGAGATAATGCAGTCGAAGCACTCTTCAATGGTGGCTCACCTGGCATTGGCATCACACGTGGTAACACCGGTGACTACTTCTTCGGTCCCGGTCTTGAAGAATTGTTCGAGCAGCTTTCAGCTGGCACTACTCGCCGAGGCCCACCACCCGCACCTAGATCATCAATAGACGCATTGCCAACCATCAAGATCGCGCAGAGGCATCTGAGGTCATCGGATTCGAACTGTCCTGTTTGCAAAGACGAATTCGAATTAGGATCAGAAGCGAAACAGATGCCGTGTAACCACATCTATCATTCTGACTGCATCGTCCCCTGGCTAGTTCAGCACAACTCATGCCCAGTCTGTCGCCAAGAGCTACCATCAGCTGGAGGACCTTCAAGCAGTCAAAACAGAACCACCACCAGAAACTACAGAACTAGTAGTAATAGCAGTAGTAACAGTCGTGATAACGGCAACGAAAGAAGGAATCCTTTCTCTTCCTTGTGGCCATTTCGTTCATCAGGATCAAACTCAAGCTCCTCCACTCAAAACCGTGGAGGGCCAAGAAACTCGGAGACAACCGATGAGAACCATAACTACCATCAACAGCAACAGCAACAGTCATATATGGGTTACAGTGGCTGGCCTTTTGATTACTAAAAAGTGAGAGCTAAGCTTTGGCCTCTCTACGTACTATGCTTTGTGTGTCTATCTTGTGCTTCCCACTCTTATATCTCTCCCACTCCCAACTCTCTCTTTTACCAACATAAAATAATGGAGAACTGAACTGTAATTGTAAAACAAGTTCATCATCCTTTTCTATATGCTTTGTTAAATATGTCATTTTAGTTTGGCTTTTCAACTTCAGATTTTTTAGTTGATTGAGAGATAAATAAAGGGAAAATGTCTGGACACTCTTGCCCGATCTATCTCGTGATCTCCTTCTTCTTCTTCTTGCCTCTTCTTAAAATAATAAGAAAAAGGAGAAAAGACTCGTGCTTGATAAAAATTGACGGTGCAGAGCGATTGAACGAAAGCACAAAATATCTTCCAGAAAAAGCCATTTTTGATTGCGTATACTGAATATTCGAAATTAGCTGCCATATATAGTAGACTACTACTTTTTTAGCTTCTTCAGTCACTCTCTCGAGACTCGTGTGTTGAGATTTACTACTTACGGTTTGAGCAAGCAAAGGTGATCATCGGTTTCCCAATTTCTTACTTCACTACTCTCTCTCTCTCTCTCTTCCGTTGTTTTCGATTTACTCTATAATGGCTTGCGTGTTAAATTTGTTGATTTTTCACTTTTAATTTGTGGTCTCTTGAGTTACTCTCCGTCGGATAAGGAATTGTGATCTGGGTTTTGCTAAAGTTTTGATTTTTATTCTTTGTTGTTGTTGTTTAGAGAATGATGAATCTAGGATCGCTTTCGTTGAGTACTAGCAAGTCTAGTAAACCTATGGTTAGCCTTAGCTTCTCCATACCGTATTTCACTCACTGGGGAGAGAGTTTGCTGGTCTGTGGCTCGGCTCCTGGACTTGGTTCCGGGAATGTGAAAAAAGGTTTGCTGCTTAAGCCATCCCAGCATGATGATCAGCTCATCTGGAATGGCTCTGTCTCGGTTCCACCTGGGTTTAGCTGTGATTATTGTTACTACGTGGTGGATGACTCCAAGAATGTGCTGAGGTCGGAGTTTGGGATGAAGAGGAAACTCGTGGTGCCTGAGACATTGATTGGTGGAGAGTCTGTTCAGCTTCGTGATCTCTGGCAGGTTTGGGTTTTTATCTCATTTGTTTGCTGTTATGATTAATCCATGCTGCTTGTAATTTGCCCCTTGAGATGTTCTGTTCCTTTGATTTCAGACTGGGGATCAAGCTCTTCCATTTAGAAGCGCATTTAAAGATGTTATATTCCACCAGAGTTTCGAAATGAAAGTAGAAAAACCTCTAGGGGTCTTTGAGAATAAGTCGGATCAAGATGGTACTACTTTTTTTGTTTTTGAATCTACCACATCATTGTCTCTGAGGTTCTCTATTTGTTATTGATCGATCTCCTGGATAAATTTTGGGGTCTCTTGACTTTACCATGTGTATAGATTCAGTTGTTGTCCAATTCAAAATCTGTTGTCCAGACATTGGAGGGGGAACATCGGTAAGCCTTTCTCTATGATCTTAAACTTTTTTATCATCATGTTTGAGTCTTATGTTGTCTGGTAACCATCATTTTTTTTATGTACAGGTATATGTTCTAGGCACCCCAACAAAGTTGGGGAAATGGAAAGTTGAAAATGGACTTAGACTCAACTATGTCGATGATTCCATATGGGAAGCAGATTGCTTGATCCCTAAAGCAGACTTTCCTATCAAATATCCTTTCTTTATTCTCTTTCAGACTAATTTGTTGAAACTAGTTCACACTTCACTTCTCATATACTTTTTGCGTGCTGGGTTCTTAACTGTTATTCACATATAGATACTGTAAAGTTCAGAAGGAAGGTAGCATAGGTTTTGAATCTGGTGGCAATCGGGAGTTGTCTCTTCACTCCATCGGTAGTAAACAGGAATACATTGTCATGTCAGATGGCTTGTTTCGGGTAAGTAACAGATACAAGCTATGAACTAGCTCTTGATGTGACAGGATCAATGTTGTCTGAAAATTATTTAATTTTACATGCAGGCCATGCCATGGAGGGGTGCTGGTGTTGCAGTTCCCATGTTCTCTGTTAGGTCAGAAGATGATGTTGGTGTGGGGGAGTTTCTCGATCTGAAGTTGCTGGTTGACTGGTCTGTGGATTCCGGGTTGCATCTAGTACAACTTTTACCAGTAAATGACACATCCGTGCATAAGATGTGGTGGGACTCGTATCCCTACAGGTATGAGTATTGCACCTATATTAGTTTTGCACAAGTTCAATAAAGGGTTGCTGTCACTCACTTAACAGATAGTTTTTCTTACTTTTAGACTCTTGTATTCTTGAAAACAAATATTCCCTAAGTTCATTTTTTGCTTAACTTTGTTTCTTGGGACCTTACGTTTCCTATACTTGGTTGATCATTAATGACTGAGCCTGAGGCTCTGGTGAATATCAGTCTCTACTTTACTAAAATGTCTATATCAACTCATTGCACTGTCTGGTTCATTCTTTTTGTTCTTTCATCTTTTGGATTTTTGCTTCTCTTGCAGCTCGTTGTCTGTGTTTGCATTGCATCCATTATATCTAAGAGTACAGGCTCTCTCTGAATGTTTGCCAGACGCTATCAAGGTAAGTTTGTACACTTCTTGTAGTCTGGGAGAACCACTCCTAAGAAATCAATTAGCTGATCTTTTTCTTTCCTTTTCAGGAAGAAATTCAGAATGCAAAGAAGCAACTGGACAAGAAGGTAATCAGTCCCTTGTCAGACCTTTCATAGTTTGTCCTTACTTTTAGACTCTTGTATACTTGAAAAGGATAGCATCAGAGAAACGGAATATGGTATTTCAATGGTTTGTGTCTGTATCAGCATTGATGTGTTTGAACTCCTAGTAAATGGTTCATATGTTAGTTTGTTACTGTCAGAGTTCGAGTGTAAATTGATCTTTTAAAGATTATTACTTGTAGGATGTTGATTATGAGGCTACCATGGAATCTAAGCTTTCAATTGCCAAGAAGATCTTTGACCTAGAGAAAGACCAGACGTTGAACTCAAGCTCTTTCCAGAAATTCTTCTCGGAGAACGAGGTATGCTTCAGAATCTGATATTGTTTTCTTCATATGCGTAGATATACACGCCTGCATACTTATGCCTCCGAAGGCTCGCTTCAGCTTTTCATTTGACTTACTGAGTTTTGTTTTCTTGGAAAGGGCTGGTTGAAACCATATGCGGCTTTCTGCTTTCTCCGTGATTTTTTTGAGACTTCAGATCATAGTCAATGGGGGACTTTTTCTGACTACACAGAAGACAAGGTATTATCTTCTTCAAGTTTAGTGATCGAATTAGCTCAAGCTTTCCAAATGTATTTCATCTGGATAGTTTCAGTAATTTCTCACAGTTCCAACTACCATAATGCCACAGCTTGAAAAATTAATATCCAAGGACAGCTTGCACTATAACACCATATGCTTCCACTACTACATTCAGTACCATTTACATGTACAAGTGAGTATATACTGATTCATATATCATCAACTTCTACTCCATTCTTGTAAGTGAAGTCTGTTACTGGATGTTTCATCTGAAAGTGTGTGCTGGTTACGTTTTCAAAAGTTGTCAGAAGCAGCAGAATATGCAAGGAAGAGAGGTGTCGTGCTGAAAGGAGACCTACCTATTGGTGTTGACCGAAACAGTGTTGATACGTGGGTTTACAGGAATCTATTTCGCATGAATACCTCAACTGGAGCACCCCCAGACTATTTTGACAAAAATGGTCAGAACTGGGGGTTTCCTACTTATAACTGGGAGGAAATGTCAAAAGACAACTATGCTTGGTGGCGTGCTCGCCTAACACAGGTGGGCATTAGTGTCCTTACCAACCACGGCCCTTTGAAGATCTAAACGCTGACAAGATCATACTTGCTTTGCAGATGGGAAAATATTTCACAGCATATAGGATTGATCATATATTAGGTTTCTTCAGAATCTGGGAGCTTCCAGCTCATGCTATGACTGGTTTAGTGGGGAAGTTCCGTCCATCTATTCCGTTAAGTCAGGTACACAAGCTACATGCCTGCTCAAAAGAACTTGGCTCTGAGATTTACTTTTTAAAAGCTTATGGCTGCCGATGAACTAATTTAAAGCTAAGGAGAAATGATAAAACTGCTTCTGATGCAGGAAGAGTTGGAAAAGGAGGGCATATGGGATTTTGACCGGTTAAGCAAGCCCTACGTGCAGAAGAAATTTCTTGAGGTTAGTTTTTCATCACACTGTTATGATCTGCTTTCAGCGCAGCTTTAGTAAATTGTAAGTTTCAAGTTACAAACCTTACCTCATAATAGATCCTTATTTATACCTTTCTGTTGATTTATGTCATTGGTCTGTCCCTTCAGGAGACATTTGGAGATTTTTGGCCTTTTATTGCGTCAAACTTTCTAAATGAAACTCAGAAGGACTTGTATGAGGTCAGTAAATTCCTCATATGGAGATCAATTTCCTTTGGAGAACCACATTTATCTATTCCATAACCCTTTGGATAACTAAGTCTTGTCTTCCTTCTGTCAAAAACGTTTTGGTCTTTTTTAGTAACTTACTTGTTTGTTCTACTCTAGTTCAAGGAAGACTGCAACACAGAGAAGAAGATTGCAGCAAAGCTGAAGTCATTAGCTGAGAAGTCTTTGTTGCTAGAAAATGAGGACAAAGTTCGCCGTGATGTCTTTGACATATTACGGGTAAAGTTTCATGCATCACAAGCGCGTCTAGATTTCTTCTCCTTGTTAACCACTTCATGACTCTCTCGATTCAACTGTTCGCAATTGTTTATTTCTGTTGAATTTGTGTCCCTAGAATGTTGTTCTGATCAAAGATCCAGAAGATGCAAGAAAATTCTATCCTCGCTTTAATCTTGAGGATACTTCAAGCTTCCAGGATTTGGATGATCACAGGTACTTCCAAGACCTTTCTCCCCACCACGCTAGTATACTTCCTAAATCAAGAAGTCTGCTCTTGTTCCTTTGATATTTTTCTATTTTTCATCAATATGGGAAAATCTGATTAAGGTCTTCTGATACAGCAAAAATGTTCTGAAGAGACTATACTATGACTACTATTTCCAACGCCAAGAGGATCTATGGAGGAAAAATGCTTTGAAAACCTTGCCTGCTCTGTTAAATTCATCAAACATGCTGGCCTGTGGGGAAGATCTGGGTCTTATCCCATCTTGTGTGCATCCTGTATGTGTCCTCTGTTTTCCTTGCTCTTGGTTCATATCCAACTTCTTTTTTTACAACTTGTGTAGAAGCATGCGCTAAAATTCCTAGTTACTCAGGTTATGCAAGAACTTGGGTTGGTTGGCCTTCGGATCCAGCGCATGCCCAGTGAGTCCGATGTGAAGTTTGGGATTCCGTCTAATTATGGCTACATGACGGTTAGATATTTTTCCTCAGAATCCTGTCTACTCACTTATATCTTCCTTCCGTTTCCTGAGAAATTTTAAGTCTGTAAGTGATTCACCGCATTATTCAAAGTATCTCTTCATATTTCAGGTGTGTGCTCCATCATGCCACGACTGCTCTACACTGCGGGCTTGGTGGGAAGAGGACGAAGAGAGAAGACAACATTACTTCAAGGAAGTGATTGGTGTAGATGAAATCCCTCCAAGTCAGTGTGTTCCAGAGATAACTCATTTCATTCTGAGGCAACATGTTGAAGCTCCATCTATGTGGGCTATTTTTCCTCTTCAGGTAAATCATCACCACAGTCAGATTTCTCAATATTAGAACTTTTTATCAGGCTCAATAACAATATGTGGTGTTTGTTCTTTCCCCTTGAAACAATTAGGATATGATGGCTCTGAAAGAGGAATACACTACTCGCCCTGCAACAGAGGAGACGATCAATGACCCAACAAACCCTAAACA
The DNA here is from genome assembly GCA_023657505.1 of Camelina hispida. Classification (NCBI taxonomy): domain Eukaryota; kingdom Viridiplantae; phylum Streptophyta; class Magnoliopsida; order Brassicales; family Brassicaceae; genus Camelina; species Camelina hispida. The sequence goes on along the minus strand of CP094634.1, from coordinate 4,156,644 downwards.
TTACTGGAGATACCGTAAGTAGTATAAATAACACACAAACTCTCCGAACTATTAGTTTTAACTTCAATTGAGATGCGAACTTTTTTTGTGGTGCATATAGGCGTACACGTGACGTTGGACTCCCTTATGAAAGACACAGACCTGAAATTAACCATCAAGAACCTAGTTTCGAGCAGTGGAAGATCAGTTCCTGCTAATGCTGCCGGTGAAGACAACAACAAGAACCAAGGAGAAGTTATAGCCAATGGTTCAACAAAGCCAAGCCCATGAAGCAATAAGTCTTATGAGTTCCTTTCTGGTTCCACACCACAAATGTATGCTTTATTAGTTATTATCACTCAAAATAGTACAAGCTCCCTCAACTTTATTGTCCATAAGGCATCATCAAAACTCTGTATTTGTTGTTCCTGTCCAAAATAAAATCCTTAATTTTCGGTACAAACGACATAGCTTATAGATAAGAACGTAGCTTTTAAGCTTTTGTTTGTTAATAATTATTTTTAGCATTCGTCTCCATCCTAAAAACGCGGGAAAATCAGAAACGTAAACAAAGAAGAGAGACATTTATAGCATAATTACAAATAGGTTTTAGAAGAAAGGGGTTGAAGAAAGAGAAAAAAAAAGAAAACCAAAAAAAAAAAAAAGGAAAGGAGAAAGAAGTATCGTTCTGAAAGAGGGGAGTCTCAGGAAAAAAAAGACAGAATTTTTTTCCGGTGACGGTGTCGGTGTCTCTGACGCTCCTCTCTGTTTTTCAATCTTTCTCCGTCTCTATCCCTGAATGCCTTCATCCGTATTCAGGGTACGTTCAAAATTGATTCTTCTTGTGCAAGCTATCTTCTCTTCTTGATGATTCTTTTAATAAGGCTTCCCATGTATGTGACTTATCTTCTTCTTCTTCTTTTTTTGCAGAAAATTGCGGCGATTCATGGTTGGAGGAGCGAATACTTAAAGGGCACAATGGATTCAACCGAAGCAAAGGACACACCATCTTGTGGCTGTATATAGATCCAAGTTGATTTGTAGGTTTTTGAAAACATAAAAATACGAAACTTTTTTTTTTAGTTGTGTATATATATATATAAGATAGGAGTGCCAAAAGTTTTGGTTTGGCATGAATTGTTTGGCTACGACCATAATCATCACCTGCAAGCCCACATTGATCTCGGATATGGCCCTGGCTATTGATCCTTTCAGTGACAAGTTCCCTTACTTCAGCCGATCCTCTCAAAGATGCAGACTTCAATCTCTTACCAACCTTGACTTCAACTTCCTCGCGCAATCCTTTAATCATTCGGTTGAAGATGACAACATCCCTCGAAGCGTTTCCTCTCCTTGCTTCTCTATAGCTGCGTCTGCTAATATGGAGGAAGATATCAAAGCAACCACTGCTCCACGGATTGAGATTCTTGGTGGCCAGAGAGTGCCCACGGTTCGTGCCCTTGTGGCTGAGGTCACTATGGCTATGGTTTCTGGAGCTCAGCCTTTGCTTTTACCAAGTGGCATGGGAGGTGCTTATCTCTTGCAAACAGGAAATGGACATAACATTGCTGTGGCTAAACCGGTTGATGAAGAGCCTTTGGCCTTTAACAATCCTAAAAAGTCTGGAAACTTGATGCTCGGGCAACCGGGAATGAAACATTCAATTCCTGTTGGTGAGACGGGTATCCGAGAGTTAGCTGCTTACCTTTTGGATTACCAAGGCTTCTCTGGTGTTCCACCAACAGCTTTGGTTAGTATCTCACATGTCCCGTTTCATGTCAGTGACGCCTTCTCGTACTCCTCCATGCCCTATAAGGTTGCTTCCTTGCAGCGATTTGTGGGTCATGATTATGATGCGGGAGAATTGGGTCCAGGAAGCTTCACGGTTACCTCGGTTCATAGGATTGGAATACTTGATGTAAGAGTCCTGAACCTTGACAGACATGCTGGAAATATGCTAGTGAAGAGATGTGACAAAAAAGAGTGTTATAATCGACTTGGGACCGCTGAGCTTGTGCCTATTGACCATGGTCTCTGCCTCCCTGAATTCCTAGATGATCCTTACTTTGAGTGGTTAAACTGGCCTCAAGCTTTTGTTCCATTCACCGACTATGAGCTGCAGTATATATCCAATCTGGACCCTTTCAAAGACGCAGAACTTCTAAGAACTGAACTACACTCTTTGCCGGAATCTGCCATAAGGGTCCTCATCGTCTGCACAGTTTTCTTAAAACACGCTGCGGCTGCAGGGCTCTGTCTCGCGGAGATAGGCGAGAAAATGACTCGGGATTTCTCCAGGGGTGAAGAGAGTTTCAGTCTGTTAGAGACCCTCTGCACCAAAGCGAAAGCAAGTGTTGTTGGCAAAACTGGCAAAGGCGGTGACTATAGTCAGGAAGGAAATGAAGTGAACACAGAGCTAGAGTGTGGAATGTTTAAGTTTGACGGTCGAGATACCCCATGTGAAGCGGAGATTTCAGAGGTAATATATGTATCTAAACCACCTTTGGTTCCAAGAGGGCCACGTGCAAACACCATCATCGCTACCAATGTAACTGCTTCGATGTTGTCTTCACAAAACCAGCGGATTACTCATCTTGAGAAAATTGCAAAAGAAAAGAGAGGAGGTAAGCAAGAAAAATGCAACGTGAGGAGCAAGAGCCCACCGATTGGTGCAAACCCTGATGAATCAAAAGGTGTTTCTTTCGTGGACATGACAACAGTTGAATGGGACATGTTCCTGCAGAGCTTCAAGACACTTTTGCAAGACGCATTGAGCAAAGGGTCCACGCCAAGATAAGGATGCTCCTGCGAAATTTGAGGCAATCAATAATTAGAAGACAGGCAAATGACAACCAAAGAGATAAATATCTCATAAGGTTAACTTTCCGGTGTTTATATATAGGTACAAGTGTGCATTACTGCCGAGATGACCATAGTGCAAGCTGTAGGCTAACTATTAATACCTTAGAAAGCATATGGATTAAGAGACGAGCAGAGTAAGCCGTCCACTCCAATACTTCTTATTTTTTCTTCTTTCTGATCCCCCTACTGTATCATGTTATTCTGAAACATTAAGTACCATGTATTTTTTTACAAAAAAAATAAACAATTATAATGTAACTGATGTAATCAGGAGTATATAACTCAAGTTAAGTTTCCTTGTAGTTTACATGTTCTATGTACTTTCTGGTTCAGAGCAAATATAATAATACTCTGGGGCAATTACATAAGCTTCAGTGCCCAATGTGGAACTTTGGAAACATGAGGAACTAATAATATGTAAAGAAATAGCATGTTGAATAATACTATGCAAGAATTGGCTACTAGTAGATCCTTTCAGCTGTAGACACTGGCCGTAAGAAGACTACAATGACTGTGATGTTATCGGCACTACCACGTGCTGCAGCCTCGGTTGCTAGTCTCTTTGAACACATTGAAGGTTCTTTTACAGTATCCCTGATTATACTAATAACTTCCTTATCGTTCAAAACATCCCAGAGCCCGTCGCTCGCCATTACCTACCACATTCAACCTATTATTTTTATAAACCGTCGAATAAACAACCAAAGTTTCATATATATGACACGAAAGTAAGATGCAATTTACCAAGAACTCATCATCAGCTGATAGAATTGTCTCACTAATCTCTGGTTCTGCTGTTACAGCTGGCTTCAGGTCATCATCTCCTATCGACCGTGTAACCTATTACAAAGCAGAATTAACTGAATTTTCAAAAAATGAACCAACATCATGTTCCTCTAATGTCAGCTATTCTTGTCACTTTCATATCATTTAAGGGTATTCTATCATGTACATAACGACCAAACCTGAAGGCCAGCAGGAGCAACTCTCCATGTGTCAACCAACCATTCAATACGCCCACCTTCTCCAATCACACGATTTCTTTCATCAATACAGGTGGCAAGATGTGCCTGAGTACCAATGCCGAAGTTAATTTATGCAGGGAGGTGGAATTGAGGGGACCAATAGAATATAAAACTTAGCACACTTTCAGTATGGTCGTCTTATCTCACCTTACTTAGAGCAATAGGGTGGCCCGAGCGACATAAAATTGCCCTGGAGTCACCAACATTTGCAACGAAAAGCTTATTCTCTACTAGGAGAGAGGCTATAGCAGTACAACCAGGGTGCCAGTTTTTCTGACTCACCCTTTTTGATTGCCGATGGGAATCAAGTTCTTGTCTGAAAGCTAAATCCGTTCTAACAAAAGCTTGTGACAATGCCTCGACAGCGCTGAAAATGAGACACATTTATGAGTTTTCGTGAAAACCATGCTGAAGATTAGGAAAAGCATGAGCTGAGCATTAACCTTGTGGAACATAAGCTTTGAACTAGTCCTGGCAAAACTTGAGCAGAAAATTCAGCAGCTGCAGCACCTGCATGTCATTCAGGAAGCTATTTTATATACAATGTGATGGGTAACTAAAGGATTTGAAGTCAAAAGAGAGAGTACACACGTGGCTTTCTGGGTTAAAATGGCAGTTGGTATACCTCTATGACCATCGAAGATGGCAAATAAGTGGATGCTTTCCTCACTACACATGTGAGGCATGAGGAAGTGTGTATCTTCCATGGATTCTCTTCTTCCACATGTTGCAAAAGACCCACACGAAATAATAGGGACATATCTTGAAGGGTCATCTGTTGAGCTAGACCATAATTTCACATCAAAGACATGGGAAACAGACGATTTCTTGGATAAACACTTCCCTTGACTAGACCAATTAATTGTGTCCCTGTAATCTTCCGACCTTTTAGTGGTGTCCCCATCCCTATCACTCTGGGAGTTAAAAGTTTTCTCATGGAGTTGACCTTGCTGCTTTCCTCTCTCTTGTTCCCAAATTGATTCTAGTTCCAAAACCACATTATCCAAAGAAGGTCGTTTAGAAGGATCAGCTTCCCAGCACTTTTGTATCAAAGATAACAAACTCTTTGGAAGTTGCAATCCAGTTTCAGCAAGAGCAGGTCGCAAACCAGAAGACACAATGGCAGCTGTAAGTTGCTGTTCTGTATAATTCATCTCCAAAACAGTGTGAGCCTGCCAACCATATTTGCATAGGGTACAGTAGGTGTCACGAATTAAAAGAACAGGAATGCATTTTATATGTACTTAAGTATATATCTACAAGAAATTGACTATATGATCTAAGAACTGCTCTCGCCAAGCTTTAGCAATATAGAAAAGTTAAATGAATGCAACTCACGAGCCTGATATAAAGGCTTCTCGCAGAGATGGTCATGTCAGAATGCAAAATGAGGAAAGACATTATTACCTGAGCTTCTGCACGAAGATCGGTATATGGAACAACTCCAGTTAAAAGCTCACTGCAATGTAAGATGAAACAACCATGGAAATATGAATGTAAGAAAGTGACTAGGAAGAAACTTCACAATTTTCTACACAAAAATAATTCTCACTTGATCAAAATCCCAAAGCTATAAATATCTGATTTCTCAGTAAACATCTCTTTCTTTAGTATTTCAGGTGCCATGTAAATAAGTGTTCCGACCATGTTCTTTTTGTGGAATCCACCAGTTGGCTTTCCAGACGATCTCCAGTTCTGCAGATTAACTTCGCACAGATTCTTCTTGTATTCTGCTAAACCAAAGTCCGCCAGATATGGAGAAAACCTCTCGTTAAGCTGCATCAATAAAAAAGCTCGCTTAAGCTTCACACAAAGCTCAAAGAAGAAGTACCTATTCTATACTAGATGATAAAAGAAGAGCATTACAAGAACATTTGCTGGTTTCACATCTCTGTGAACAATTCCGTTATTGTGAAGATATTGCAATGCCTTAGCTGCAAAAACACGAAACCTCCAGAATCAGACACGGTTGACAAAAAAAAAAAGAACATTCCTTAGAGACAAATAGAGTCACATATACCCAAGTGAAGCGTGATCATCAACACTTGATCAATACTCGGAGACCACTCCTCGACGTGCAACTTCTCAGCTAAGGTCCCTAACTCGTAGAACTCAAAGAAAAACATGTAATTGGGAGGCTTAGCGTGAGCTGCCACTAGCTTAGCCACACTCGGATGATCTAAATTACTTCACCAAATCCAAAACTTAAAGTGAGGAAAAATCAAAACTTTGCAAAATAAGAAATTCAAAATGTAACAAAGTGATAAGAGTGAGAGAGACCATAAGAGCTGCAAATTCCTGTGGAACTTGTCGAGGTCATCGGAAGTAGACAAGATAGGCTTCTTCGCTGCTACTTTGCGTCCATCTAGAATCGCTTCGTAAACCACACTCTCTGATCCTGCAAATTTCTCCAGAGTAATCGAATGAAGACCACGGGAGAGAGAGTGAGATGGGGGAAGAGAAGAAACCAGTACCTTTAGCAATTGGGGAGAGAAGAGTAAACGAGGAAGAAGAGAGATGAAGAGGAATCGATTCACTGCTGCAACATCCTCTGATGCAAGTGTTCGGCTTCACAATTTCCATCACCTTTGTTTTTTCCCCCACCGGAGGAACAGAGAAGAACGATCGAGTGACGCCGTCGACGACGAGATCCCCAATTTCGCAGTTTCAATAATAACCTCGTAGAATGCATACCGTTTTAATATGTGTGAAACGCTCTCATCAGTAACACATCCTGCCGTTTTTGTTATTTTCTTATCTCTTTGACTTTTTCATTAAAAAGTGGGAAACACTCATCCTCTCAGGTGATGACACGTGTAATTGTTCCTAACCTTGTTACTATTCATAAATGGTATAGAATCAGGGCATAATGATAAGTTTCCCTGAAAAGATGGAATCAAAAGCGTTATGTATCGTTACCCTTCTTCTCTGTGGAACAATTCAATTAGCGATTTGCAGATCAGAAGAGAAAAGCACAGCAAAAACGATGATGGAAGGAGGTGTTTATGATCTCCGAGGAAATCAGATCAGTGGAGAGATCGAGAGTCTTGCTCGATTTGCCATTCAGGAAAATAACAAACAACAGGTTCCTCTGTTTTCCATCTGGTTTATGGACCCTTATGATATGAATCTTTGTTTCTGATTATTTTTTCCGGATAAGTACAGAACATGTTTCTTGAGTTCAAGAAGATTGTAAGAGCAAGAGAGCAGGTAGTTGCAGGAACTATGTACCACTTAACCCTAGAAGCAAAAGAAGGTCATCAGACGAAGAGTTTCGAAGCCAAAGTGTGGGTGAAGCCATGGATGAACTTCAAACAGTTGCAAGAGTTTAAAGAAACTTCTTCTTGAAATTCACTTGTTCAAAGGTAAGTAAAAACAAGCAGCTTATGCATAACTTGATTACAAATGTGTGTGTGTGTGATGTATTTTAATGCTATTAGGCAAAACCTGAAGTTAATGTAATCAAGAAACTTGTTTTTATGTCCTGCAAATTTCACCAAACGTTTTCGATGATACAACAGAAAAGAAATATGTCTACAAACAACATCAAGAGCATTAGCGCAGAAGCAACAAAAGGTAGATCAGAGAGACCTTTACATATAGTAAGGCACGCGTTTGTACAGATCTTCTGAAGGTAACCGAGGCGTTGCAACGGCTTGAACAGGGGTACGCATGTACGTGACTAGTCCAGGGTTTTCAGACATGTCAATATCTTCCGGTTTTGTGCCTTGAGGCGGTGTCCAAACAAAATGGTGAAGCAAATGACTCATCATCGAAGTCACCAAGTTGATACCAAGTTGTGCACCGGGACAAACCCGTCGTCCTGCTCCAAACGGAAGCAGCCTATAGTCATGTCCCTTCATGTCAACATCTTCTTCCAAGAATCTCTCTGGTCTAAACTCCAATGGATTTTTCCATACGGCAGGGTCTCTAGCCACCGCCCAAACGTTCACATGGACGTTTGATCCTTTGGGGATGTCGTAGCCTCCGATCTTGACGTCTGCGTTGCTTCGGTGAGGGAGCATTAGAGGCGTCGGAGGGTGCAGCCTGAATGACTCTTTCACCACACACTGCAAGTAAGGTAAGCGGGCAAAATCTTGCTCGGTTAAGATCCGGTCAAGTCCAACCACTCGGTCCATCTCTTCTTGCACTTTTTGCTGCACTTCTGGATTCTTGATCATTTCAGCCATCCCCCATTCAGCTGTTATCGCTGTCGTGTCCATCCCTGCCGTGATCATATCCTGCACACACACACACACCATTTATACCAAACGTGAGTCACAAGACATGTTAGGGTCTAAAGGGTTATTGTGAACACTAGCTAAAACGCACCCATAGAAGACCAATGATAGTATCATCACTAAGATCATACTGATCCTTCAGCGTAAGCAACGCATCAACGAAATGCTGCTTCGCTCCGCTAGACTTTTCACGGGCCAAAGTGTGCTCCTCCATGATAACTCGCGTGAGGCGGTCGCGACGAGCCCCATGCTCAGCAAACGACTTCTCGTCGGCCGGACACATCCACCGGAGCCACTCGATGTGTTCAGCTATCGACAGTGAAGCACCTATCTTCAGACCGTTGGATACTATGGCCTTGAACTCGAGCCCTTGCTCATCCACCACACCTTGCGCGTCCATAAAACGCTTCCCAAATGCTAGCCGCGTTATGTTGTTGAACGCAACCGATCCTAAGTACTTCCTCAGTTGTAATCCTTTTGTTCTGTTTTCTGAGAAGATTATACAATACAGTCAGTTATTAGGGGAGTTACACTAATTATGAAATTGGCAACCACACTATTTAAAAAAAAAAAAAAAAACAACGTGCTAGTAGTACGGATATTAAAGAACAACTAATTGCTTTGTTTTTCTTTGAAGTACTATCATTAACCATCACAGTATGGTTATGTACCTACTCAACCAAAAATCATTATTGGTGATACTCATTACAACCAGATAATAATACTAACTAGTACGATACACAAATTAGATCAACAAAACATTACTTATGACTCTGCCGAACTAAAACTTAGTTTGACGTTGACAAAGACAAAGAAGACATAATAAACATATAGAGTACTGGATTTGATCATTTTTCTGACGCTAAAGAGTAAAGGCAACGCGTGGCATGCCATTATTATGTATAAACGACAAACCTAGCATTAATTTCATTATTTTTCTTTGTTTTTTTTACATCAATTCTCGTTCTCTCCAAAAAAACAAAACTACGATTTTGAGTATTCCTACCGACTTTTGTAGAAATCGAATTTTCCTTAACCAGAGCATTTTTGACACAAGTATTCAAAACCCGCTTTTATTTCTTACCTCTTTTGAGATATTTTTTTTTTTTTCTTCTTTCTCTTTTGAGATATATTTGTATGGATAAACTCTTAAAAACACCTTTTAACGGCAGATTTCTTTTTTTTTTTGATATCGAAGAAAAATAAGAAAGACCCGAACGATTAGCGTACGTACCAGGAATGTTACAGTCATTGAAGACGGATTCGACCATGGCGGTGACTTCATCTTCACGGATAGGTCTGAGAGACTCGAGTCGTTTAGGTGTGAAGAGCTCAAGCGTGCAAACTTTTCTAACCTTGACGTAGTGAGGTCCATAATCTGCCCATATAAGATCCTGACCGTGGCGGCTAAATACTTCCGTCGATCTGTTCCGGTGCCGGTCGGCGAGTTTCTGGTCGTTCTCTTTCAAGACTTCTTTAGCTAGCTCCGCGGTAGATACGACCACGTTTAGAATTGAACCGATCCAAACCGATATGATTGGTCCATATGATTCAGCCCACTCGTAGTAACATCTAAACCGGACTGGTTTTATGTCGTAGAGGTTACCAAAGATCGGCTTGGGGCGTGGACCGGGTGGGAACTTGTATCTCAGCCGTTGGATCAGATTGTAAGATACGACGGCGACGATTGCCGCTGCCGCTATTAGAAACCACGACATGGACTTTTATATTTGTTTTTCTTATAAAAAAAAATCAACTATTTTAAGACAAAAAAAAAATGTGTAAAAATCGAATTCACTTCTAGAATTCTAGATAGAAGTGGTCGAGACTTTGATTTATATTAGGATGGGGGTTGGTAAACCAACTCTTTTTTCTTTCCTGATTTAAAATAATAATTTCATATATATTATATTTATTATTTTAGCAAACAATTATTTTGGATTTATATTGATGATGAAGTAGGGGAAAGTTGGCAGAGAAAAAAACATCACTTTGGATTTAAATTTTGTTAAAATTGGTAAACTACGTGTCTAACAAAATTTAGATTTGAGGTTTTGACTGATTATACACTATTGAAAAATTCGAAGAGAAAATTAAAGAAAAATAAAAGTCATTACTTTGGATTTTATTGGTTATTTACTAATTAGCAGGTGAGGTAAAATTCTCATTTACTAAAGCTGTATTTGTTATTAAAAGCTTTTCCTTTTCATGTAGGTAAAAAGTTATATTCATTCACTTGTTTGCTAGGCAATATATTTTGCTGTTTTCATTAGAAAATTGATAATAATTTATTATATATTTCAGTATTTTAACCTCTCTGATCTCTATCTCTTTTTTCATTTTTTTCCTTTTCCTTTTGCTATATTATTAATTTCTCCCACTTTTTTTTTTTGTTTTTCTAAATCTACTTAATAACCTTTCACAAACTCATGATTTTTTTTTTCTTTTGAGATTAACGGTTGAATTAAAATAGTTTTACGAGAAGGTGTTTGTTATTACCAATCTATACAATGTGGAAGGTTATAGAGTTCAACAAATATTTTTAGTCTAATGTTAAGCATTAGTGCATTTCATGTATTAGTGTTAGCGCTAGGGCCTATGTAATCAGGAAATGGACGTGGAGAACAAAAATTAGGGAACTCTGGTTTAAGAAAATAAAGCTCCCATTTATTTATTAATAAAATCAACGTAAACTAAATTGCAATTTCATTATTAAACCTAAAAAGTGAAGACCATTCATGTTCTGTTTGGAATCATCATGTCTTCCTTAAATTATTTCAAAGACTTTTCACATTGTATTGTCTCCACCACCTACACCACTATTTTTTTTTTCTTTTTATATCATCTTCATTTCTTCAATCCTCTACTAAAATGCTTATATGATTATTTGAGTGTTCAAACAATGATGTTCGCCAATTCACAAACTTTTGTTCGCAGTGAAACGGATAACGTAAAAAAAAAAAAAAAAAAGAGATAAATATGCGCGCACACAATAAAAAAGTTAGCTCTACAATGTATTTTTATGGTAATAAAATGTTAGTAATTCTCTTCTCATGTCCCCATGGACTTTAATTTGGTCCCAAACGTTTTATGAGAGCGAGTGGGAAAGGTGTGGGAAGGTTTATTTTTGGGGTTGGTGAGAGAAACACGTCACCTTTATCGGCAACCACATGAACTAGAGAGGGGTTGGTGCGCTTCCGACCAGACAACATAGGTGCTTGCGAGATAGTAGTAGGTGATTTACGTTATCACAAACTTCATCTATATGGCTATTCAATTTCTCAGAAAAGAAGTGACTTAAATTTTAGTTATGAAGATTTTTCTTTTTAGAAAAATACTTACTAAGTAATTTTTAGTTTAATGTCTAATGTCTTTTTGAGATATACTAATAGACTATTCAAGAATCATTGAGTTTTAAGAAGAAAACAAGTTAAATCTTTTTTTTTTTTTCCAAAACCAAAATAAAAGGTGTGGAGAGAGTCGGCTTAGTGGGACCAGACGGGTAGGTGGGTGTGTTTGGTGAGATGTAAAATTCTATTTATTTTTGTGATTTATTTCTTTTCTTTTCTTTGTGAGTCTTGTGAATTTTTGTTATTATATTCGATTATAGGTGAGTTCAATGATTTAATTTCGGTATTGATTGGTGAACACGCACAAAGTATTACAAGTTTGTACAAATTTAAATTTTACCAATCATAAAAATTTTACCAAAAATTTTATTAAAAATTTTATTCTCAGCTTTTTTGTATCGCTTTCATGTACAACTTTTTCTTACAGCTTTGCACTATTCCGTAAAAGCTTATAGCTTCAGCTTACAGTTTTTCTGTACAGTTTTGGCTACGTTACCAATCAGACCCTTCAGTATTTGAATAAGACGTAGGTGTTATTCTAACATAGAGAAATTACATATCGTGTTATGTCCTAATTTTTTGGGTTAACTTTTTATACATGTATATGGCCAACCCAAACTTCTTCTTTTTTTTTTTTCTCGACAAACCTAATATGCGTTGTTGGTTAGACAAACATGTTACATGCATCCACAACATGGTAATATATACCGTATTGATATAAACACAAATACATGTTCTGTCAGACACCTTCTACTAATATACCTACCAGTCTACCACCATCCTTACGACACCAGATTGTAGAATTCCATAAATAAATAAGCCCATCACCATCAATTTCTTGTAATAATATCAAAATTTAATACTAATTAACTCCGCGAAAACATAGCCAAATAATGCCATTTGAATTGTCATTGTCATATTGTTGGATGACATAAATTGATGTCTGTGGGAAATATCGCATGCATGAATCATCTAAGATTGATGGAAGTAACAGTCTGGATATTAGTTTAACTGGAATGTATGTTTTGAGAATGAAGATTTACATATTCGGAATCCCCAAGCTTACTATCAAAGGTTGGTACCAGATGAAAAGAGAAAGTTTGTTAGGACTTCTCTACTTATTAATTCAACGAAGATGAAGAACAAGAGAGTTCTAGTTCAATGATTTAATTTCAGTATTTGATTCAATAAGACGTAGGTGTTATTCTAATTTAACAGAGAGAAATTACACAACGTGTTATATGCCCTAATTTTTTGGTTAACTTTTATATATGTATATGGCCAAACCCAAACTTCTTTTTTTTTTCCTTTTTTTTGCTCAACAAACCTAATATGCGTTGTTGGTTAGACAAACATGTTACATGCATCCGCAACTAGACCTTGCGTGCAAAGAAGTCACCTTCTATTTCAGTTTTCATAAATCCGAGTATTGAGTTGAGTCTTTTTAATTCTAGTAATTAAACAACTCTGAGTTTGACCAAAAAAAAAAAAACTCTGAAAGTAAAATCCGGTTGCCCAGACATACCGTATTGATATACACACAAATACATGTTCTGTTAGATACCTCTACTTATACGTACCTACTATACCTACCACTCTACCAGTCTACCACCATCCTTACGACGACACCTATTTGTAGAATTCCATATATAAAGCCCATCACCATCATTTTCTTGTAATAATATCAAAATTGAATACTAATTAACTCCGGGAAAACACAACCAAAAAATTAATGGCCGCATGCATGATGCCTCTGGGAAATATATGGCCGCATGCATGAATCATCTAAGGTTGATGTTGGGAAATATATGGCCGCATGCATTAATCATCTAAGATTGATGGAAGTATTATTCTGCATATTAGTTAACTGAAATGTATGTAATGAGAATGAAGATTTTACATATTCGGAATCCTCAAGCTTATTATCAAAGGTAATTCAACGAAGATGAAGAACAAGAGAGTTCTAGTTTCTACTAGACCTTAGTTAGACCAAGATACTGCTTTGCACAATTTAACTTAACCAGAATAGTAAACCGGTAAACACATATGTAATCTAACAGTTGTAACTCTTCTTACAATATGGATAAAGGCTCGAATAATGGGCTCAGGGCTAAGAATAATTTTTTAAGCAGAAAGGCCCTTACCTCGTTGTAGAATCAGCATCGATCGGTAGCAGTGGAACTGTTTTGTTATGATGTATGGCTATTTTATGCGACCCATAAACGTATAATATAAATTTTAGTATTTTTTTCTTACTCATGTAAAAACTTAAGTTGAAAAGGAAACACAGTTTGAAGAAGAAAAAACAGAGGATGTACATTCCACAGAGGATGTAAGAAGATGTGTGTGGTATCAATACCAAACGTGATGTTGTTACACGAGGTTACATATAGCATAAGTCAACGATCAAAATCGATGGTACAGTGAATCCCTAGTTAAATAGTTACAATAAGAAATCAAAACTATAAGTAAATAAAAAGTATAGAAAACTTTTGAAGCAGGGGAAAAGGAATTCAAACTTACAAGGTATCAAAAAAAGAAGTTACTCTTCTCCCCAATTTTTGCCTCTTTAAAAAAAAAAAAAAAAACCACAATCTAATTTAGGTCGTGAAATGTTTATCCACATTTTCACTACAAAAAACCACCACCACAACTTCCGGGACCGGCGACTCCTTCTCCACCGTAACCTTTCCGGTTTCGACATCCTCATCAGCTTCGTCGATTTTTGCCATTATTGTTAGACCATTATTGCCACTACAACACGTAACGGTTTCTAAAACGTTATCTTCTTCATGGTGTGTTTCTTCGCCGTCATCATCTACATGTTTGCCCCATAACACGGCGTAGACTCCCACCGTCAAAACAACCACTCCAATAATCCTGAAAACAAAAAATTTATCCGGTTTAATTAATTAACAAGACATAGCCAAGACTAAACCGGGTATGTATCATAATTAACCGGTTGTTGTTAACGTACCCTCCAAGGTAGATTCCCTGGCCAAGAACGAAGAAGCTCATGATGGAAACAATGACGACGACGAGAGGGTTAAAAGCAGTGACAAAAACCGGCCCTTTTCGCTGCATCATAAGTCCTTGAACGTAGTATGCTATGCTCGACGACATTATTCCCTGTAACCGTTACCAATCACAGTATAATTATCAATATTTTTGTAAACTGATCTTTGTGTTTCACGTGAAAAAAGTGGGCATGGAATTAAAGGACGAACCGCATAGGCAGAAGCGAGAAGGTTCATGTCAAAACTGATGTTCAAAGCAGAAGGATTGTGTTCCATTACGAAGGTCAGGGCTAAAGACTGTAACGTTCCCACGAAACACACCATCGTTGATAACGAGAGATGGGCTGAGTATTTCTTCAAAGTCGCAGCCTAACAAAATATAACGTCAGTCTAATTCGTTAGATTATATTTTAAGTAGGAAAAAAGTCATACACAAAAGTGAGTTTTTTTCAGTCACGTTTTACGAATCATATTCTTTTTACTAATTATTTCAGATACAATTAACCTAGTAAATTTGAAAAACAAAAATTATATAACATGAAAGAAGAATGATACTATATATAAAATTTAATACTACTGATAACTGATTTTTTTATATAGCCTCAACATGCATGGTTAGATGTGTTGCCTATTTTTTTCCTATTTTGATAACTGGCAAATCTAAAACTAGAGCCAGAACTGATCCTTAAAACCTATAAGACAAAACGTATATTATTTTTTATTACTTCAAGAGTTTATAGTAATACATAATCTAATTGTTATTGGATATCCCCGAAGGGACAGTAATAAATAATCTAATTCTTGATGTAAAATCGAACTATTTCAAGACTTGATCAGTAATTGATATATATATACCTGAAGAACGAAGAACGAAGCCCATGAGATGGAAGCTAGTAGTAGGAAGACGGCGGCCTTAAGATAGTCAGTCGTCAGCGGCGAAGAGACGGTGGTGAGGTGAGATCGGAATATATTGATGAAAGGACCTTTGTAGAATATCATCAATATGGATCCACCCACTGTCACTAAAGTACCCATCACTTTTACTAGGCATCTTACTTTCCTCATATCCACTTTCTCCATTCTTTAAAAAATAAAATATTTACACATGAAACACATATATCAATATTTTATAATTTTTATGACATCGTCATGCACTAGTTGCACTATACATTACTTTTGAATTGGTGCAAATCCACGTACGTACCAAAATATAATAAAACATTTCTTTCTTTTTTCGGTTAAATGTAAATAAAAAACGTTGCTTCTGTATGTACCTGAAGATAGTGGCAAGGATGATGGTAAGTGCAGGCACGATGTTGCTAACGGCGGTGGAAAACGTCGGTGATGTGAGTTTCAGACCGATGTAATATAAGTTCTGATCAATCACAGGCCTGTTCGAATCAAAACCTTCTATGTTAGCCTTGATTATAATTGTAACAAAATCTTTTAGATTTCATCAACGGTCCATTAGAAGACTAACCCGAGAAGAGCAAGAAGAAATATTCGCATGAATATTGGAAACGTCATCTTTGATCTCACTTTCCTACAAAAAATCGCCAATTCATATATATTACTAAAACGCTAAAATAAAATTTTGATTGTTTAGAGGATCGATTTGTCTAGAAAAATGATATGTACCTTTCGGAGAGAAGAGCAAAGGGTGCGATAGCGGCTGTGGCAAAAGCGTTGCGGTATGCAACAAGAACGTAGTGGCTCATACCTCGGTCAAGGACGGCTTTAGTTACTAAGTTCATACCTGCGTATCCGAACTGAAGGCAGACCATTGCAAAGTAAGGTTTAGCTGATTCTGACATCCTTAATCCCATCTCAATATTTTGTTTGTTTTGATTTTGGGACAAGAAACAAAAACCAAAAAAATCAAAGTTTTGGAGTTATTTTGGGTTTTAATAGTTATAAAAAATTGTCAAATTAGTGTTTCTATTTAAGAGAAAGTTAGGAATTGAGAGGAGAGAACACTTGAGAGAATGTGCTTTTTCCTAAGAACCAAGTGGTGAGAGGTTCTTTGTATTTATAGCATATTACTCGGATTTGTTCAGTGTTCCCTGCTTTCTTCCTTTGTATTTCTTTTGTATTTTTATTTTTTTTAAGGTGACGTTAGCGTTAATTATTCCGGTTTTATTCGGCATAACAATTGGGTGTCATGAATTCATTATCTCTAAAGTAAGTGGATAGAACATTCTACATATATATATTCGCTTTATATGACTTCGTGAAACCAATCATATTAGGTAAATAAAACTTGTGGCTACTAAAAATCGTGATCAAAAGTGTGCCTAGTGTGGAACAAGTATAGTTAACTAATTTCACCTCATTTCTTAGCAATCAATTTGATCTAAACTTGTTGTTGTTGTGTTATATTGATCAGCTGAATCAAAATATATTATTTGTTTATGTGAGTTATGTTTTGGTCGCAGTTAAAAAGGCGTAACCAATTAATGTGAATAATGGGAACACTGCCGCTGGGATACAATTATCTTAACTAATACAGTACTATTAATATAGTTCATACCAATGGCCAATGGACATGTAAATGTAATTCTACCATGTAAATATTAGTCATGCAGTTCAAAAAAAAAAATATTGGCCGAACATTCATGTATGAATGTTAATACATAAAATGGTAATTTGGGGAAAATGTTAAGGTTGTAACATTTATATCCAGTTTTATTAGGTCGGATCTGGAAAAACTAGAGTCCATCGCCAGTTTGTTTATATTATATATGAGTATATGACCAAACCCATCAAAGTCAGAAAACTAAAATCAGACTGGATCGAATTAGCCTATTGTAACATGGCCGATCAGCTCATAATTAATATCGTAACTTCACGAAAGGAGGTAAGATATTATTTAATTTGGTTATTATTTAAGAGATTAGAAGATTTTTGTTCTGAGTCTACCGCAATTTACGATTTATGTGGTCTCAGTCTCATGACTCTCTCTTCTTGATCATAGTATAATATATTTTGGTTAATGTATACTAGTAGATATTTGACAAATCGACCGACCAACCACTGCAAAAAGATTAACTCATTGCAAAGCGAAAATGGGGTTCTATACGTATGGAATGTGACGTATGTCCACTTCCTAATCCTAATTCCTACTCAGCTACACTCATGGTCACAAATCATCGAGATCTTAAGAGGGTAAATCAATGAAGAAACATAAGTGGACAGATTGAGTCCCACGTTGCAGCAACAGTTAAATTGGGTTCAATCCTACGTATGTTGGGACCCCATATCTCAAAGATTAACATTTTTATGATGAAAGGACAAAAATATGTGTTACATGTCTTGTCTGTCATCGATTTCGATCCAGATATTTTTAGATCTACGTAACAAATAAAAGAATTATATCTGGTTAAAGTGAATCAGAACTTTATACAAACAAAAAAAATAAATGATTCAGAACATGTTTATTATTAGAAGTTTAGAACTCGAAAATCTTGAAATTTCTATGTTTTGGACTCTACATATTGATATACCTTAGTCATCTATATAAAATGTCTTCTATCAGAGTAACATGATTTTATAACATGTAGTAGTTTATTAAATAATATTAAATCTATACTGAAGAAAAAAATTGAAATGTCTTCATCACTCTTTCTTTCTTATACACTTATATTTATCTTTCAGATATATTTCTAACCGGAATAATATTGATTATCAAAAGTTATAGATAATATATATATATATTTGTAGTATTATTATATAAAAATAATTGATCATGTCTCACGATTACATTTTCTCCGTTTGAAGTCGGTTCTATTTTACAAACAGCTCGTTACAGTCAGAAAAGGACATGCTAAATATAAAGAGTTACGTGTATAGTTATTTATTTTATTTTTATTTCTTTACGTGTATATCAGTTGTGAATAATCTAGTTTCTAGCAATTATTTCAAACACAAGGTTACCCAAAAAATAAATAAATTGTTTCAACTTTCACAAAAAAAAAAAAAAAAAAAAAAAAAAAAAATTCAATGACAATGAAAAAAGTAATACGACAAAATCAACTCGTTATACACAACTTAGCTGATGAAATAAAATGTTTGGAAATTGGAATAGTATTGTGTCCCAAGAAAAGGAATCTACGTTATAATTGCTAGTTTTTTTAATTGATTAAATTTACCAACTCTTACAAAAATGTAGTCCAAAGTAATAACGAGGTGATGTATCGGAGTATATCGGAGTGCATGTGTATATATGTCTGCACATCTAGCTATACATATATTTTCGTTGCGTTGATACCAATCTGCATAGAATTGCTTATCCGAAATGTAAACCACATAATAGTAAATAAATGCGTGAAGAAAAGCTCACCACATAACTCATTGGATGCTTTTGTTTTACTAGAAATCCCTAGATATTGCATCTTTCTATCAGTTTATGTCTCAAACGCTTCACTTGTGTTTTTTTAAATGTAGTTGGGCATCCATTATCTTTTTATAGAATATGCATTAATGTCACTTTAAGGGACAATAGTGGCTACTTTACTTAGTTGGGGAAGGTTTGTGTGGAATTCGTATCTTAAATTTAATTTGATGAATTAGATAGATTCAATTTTATATTATATTAGATCGCATGACTTTATTTGATATATATGGTGAGAACATAGAAGGATTATTTTAATATGCTATTTTGATCACTCTAAACTCTTCAGAAAAGTTTTAATGATTCCATCGGGCATCGATAACACACCTCTAAACTATACTATATATTATCCATCATGTGTTAATAATAATTAAGAATTTCAATGCACTTATCCAAATAGACGAATTGTCTCACGCTAATTCGTCTATTATACTTCTCTGATTATAGGATTTAACTAACTGACTTTGTACAATTTATATATTTTTCGATTATTAAAGAACAATAAAAAAATGGAATGTCTCCATATATGACCATTCTACGTTGGATTCAAGCTTTAGATCAACTAAAAATTATAATCAGTGTGCGTAACAAAAATTAACAAACAAATAATAGACCAATTACTGTATCATGATTCGTGAACTCATCAGTGTAGGATCTGTATTCGTGTATCATCCTTATAAAGCAAACTGCCAAGCTTCAAATCTTTAGTGTTTGTTTTTCTCTTGGGTCAACCAGTGGCGGATCCAGGAAATTTTTTTAAGTGGCTCAATAATTTTTTTTAAACAGCTGAAAAAGAAAAAAAAACAACTTTTTAATGTGATATTGAGGAATCGAACTCGGGTTTGGGGTGTCACACTTAGAGGGGAAAACCAACTTGGCTTGGCTGCAAAATCTTCAAGAGTTTATATACAAAACTACATATTTCAATAATTTAACCAGGTCAGTTGATCCATCCATTTCCTATGTAGGTTCGTTATTGGGGTCAACTGTGTTTATATAAATAATAATATAATAGTGAATTCTAAAGCATTCGTGTTAAGTTGATGAAATAAATAAATAGAGATGTAAAAGATAGAATTCTTAAGAATAATGGAGTGCTTTAAAACAAAAATAAAATAGTTATACGTCCATATATATAGATTTTTATTTATATTTTTATCAACAACAAATATGCAACATGCCAGATTATATATGTAATCTAGATGATGAAAATAATAATGAGATTAGTGTAAACCTTTATGTTACAAGTTGTGACCAATTTCTTTTACGAGTTAAATAATGATCTCTTATACGTGCTACTATGCTAGTATTATAGTCATGTGGCTAAAAAAATTAGCATATCCTTTCGTGTAAAACTTTCAAGTTTACATAGATGAAAAGGTGCACTCTGTGTCATGTGAGTGTGGATGTGTGGATTCCACGTAAATCATAGGCTGGTGTCAGAGACAAGTGTCGACTTCTTATGATATAGTTACCGAATCGAATATTTTACGTCTCTGCGATTGGGAATTATATGCTTACACAAAATCCTTCTGACAAAATCTGGCATATGTATCTGACTTTTGATTCTGTTACGTAAAAATCATTCGTAAATCTAATTAAAATAACTTTTGAGTTTTCAATATAATTCACATATTTCTACCAAACTAGAATCGATGTGACGACTGACGAGCACGAGCTGAACCATGCACGGTGTCGGACGTCTATCTCCACATAATTTTTCTATCTAAAATTCTTATCTGATTCATTATTTTGAGACCCGTATTACCAATTTGCTGGAAGCTAAAACTGATCTCAACACAGTGCCTTTTAGATTGCTACATTATCACATACAAATACAACTCGTAGATTTTGGGACTTCAAAAAAAAAAAAAAAAAGAAGAAGATTTTGGGACTCATGGTCTAATGAATATATGCTTTAAAATGTTTGGACTATAGATATGAATACAAACTTGTGTGCCTGTATATGTATAGACATAATAATAGCCGACATATAAAAATAAAACTCAAGATTATAAATGTTTTAGAGTGAGGGCTTTAAAAAAAATTGAAAACAACACATGATTCGATAAGAAATTTGAGAAAGAAAAACAAAGAAAGTGGGCGTGGGTCAAAAATGTGGGTGCGTATTTGGGTAGTAAAGAGAAACGGGGAGAAAAAGAGGGCAACAAATCAAAATGGTCATCTAATCACCCTCCAGCAACTTCATTTCCACACACAAACTTTTTGGGCCTACCCAAAGTTCATGTCTTTTTTTTTTTTTCTCTCTTTTTTTGGTTCTCTTTTGATGAAAATGGTATTTAAGCAATTTGGTGCAATCTCATTGGATCGAGTCTCTTATAACTGTAGTGACGTGTGTATTTAATTATTTATACCATATATCAGAGATATTAGTTAGATTACTAAGTCTTTTTCGTCAAGAAAACTTTGTTTTGTCAAGCAACTGAGGGCCTGACTGGTTCAAACGCTGCGGTTGCGGTTGCGGTTGCGGGAGATTGCGGAAGCGGGCGATTGCGGTTTCAAGCGTTATTAAGCGTTTTGAACGACTGGTTTAGCGGTTTAAAATTGGTGCGTTTGCGGGAGGTTTACGACTGGTTGACCAGCGGGTGCAATAGCGGTTGGAACATAATAAATGTGATATATAATTATATAAATGTTTTAAAATATCAAAAAGTTTATTAAACTTGATTTATAATTAAAATTCATTAAAAATACTAAAATAATTATTAAAAAAATAAATAAATTTCATAATGAAATATTTATTACTTTATGCATTTGGCTTTTTACCAAAATTTTAATCAAGTAATTTGATAAATGACTAAACATATGTTTTAGATCGTAGATCTTCTTTCTTAAATCTCACACACTCAATAAGTTCTGTGGGGCAGTATTTGCATCGGTAGTAATGATCAAACAAGAGTTGAGAAGAGTCACTCGTGATTTGTTTTTATTTTTCACAAATAATCTTATTTTCTTAAATTTCTGATGAAACGTTATATTTATTTAGATTTTTTTTGAACTTATGTGCGATGTGCCATTAAATTTACATCAAGTTTTCCGGGTTATTGTTAATTGAAATATTATTTTCTTCAAATTGTTTATTTTTTTAATATTTTCAATCGTAAATGTACTTCATTTTCTCTCATCCTTAATAAATAAAATAGTTAGGTAAAAAATATATAAAAAATATATTTCATTATCATTGATTTGTTTCAAGTTTTTTTTCTCAAAAAAAAAAAAAATTTGAAACGCAAACGCCCGCAACCGCAAACGCTTGCGGGAACCAGCTTTTGGAATTCAACGGTTGGGAGCGATTGGGAGCGACTGGAAGCGATTGGAAGCGATTTGTGTGATTGGCCCCAAACGCTAGCAACCGCCCGCAAACGCAAACGCAGCGTTTGCGGGAGCTAGCGGGAGAACCAGTCAAGCTCTGAGCAACTCGAACCATTTTTAGCATGAGTTCACTTTTCGATGTAGGTACAGTTAAGAGATAATTCATAATATACAAAATCCTAATTTTACTTTTTTTACATCTTAGTGATATAGAACTCCACAATCGTAGCAAGTTTTTTTTTTTTTTTTTTTTGGTCAAATAATCGTAGCAAGTTTTAGTAGTGATATGTTCGTGTATATATATTACGATTTCAGACTCACTTCTGATTTTGTTGTGAGCAGTTGTTTGTGATTATTGGTTGCTGACAAAGTTAAGGGTAAGGCTGTGATTGAAGCTGCATCAAGAGTACTGTACACTAGAAGTGCATGCAAATAAAAAGGATCCTAAAATCTCTCCGTCAGCTCCCCAAGTTTGGACATCCAGTGTAGATGTTCTCGTGGACAGTTGAACAGAACAGTAGCATGAGTATGATGAACACCCTATTGCCAAGTGGGATCACTTTGGTGAGCTTGACCCTAGTGAGCAAACCTATGTGGTAATCGTTACTTAATTCTCCTTTGGCTTCCCTTCGTGTTTATCTTGCCTAATGCTTTAAAGCTTTTGTTGAAACGTTTTTACACTCTATTAGCAGAGCATTAGGGATTGAAGGGAGTATGAAGATAAGTTCAGGGGACTAATCTCTCTTCACATAACTAAACAACAAACTGATCAGCACATTGTACTATTAATGAAAAGAGAATGAATATAAAGCATAAAATAATTTGCTAATTTCCAAACTTCTACAAAAAGACTATATCCTTCCAATATGTGACATCTTGAAACAAAGCAATTATAGGAGACCAATAAAATCAAGAGCATGAAAATAGTTTATTTTAAAGTAATTAGAAATATCATATAACTCTTAACTGTTTTCTTAATTAATATCAATCGGCTAGACCAAAATTAAACAAAAGAAGAAGCCAAAAAGTGATGGTCAAGTTTCCAAGTAGATGAAGCTCTCACAATCACCCATATAATTCAAGTCAAAATAGCATTTTTTATGAAGCCAAGGGAGTGGTACTCCTTTGATTTCAACCTTTGTCAAGTCATTGCTTTCCAAGTCGTAATACAGAATGTAGAATCGAGAATGCATCTCCACCGGTGCCAAGATAACCTTGCCGTCTTGAGTTGTACCTCTTACCATCAATTCAATGTCTTGGACTAAATGCCTTTGACAAGTCTGCAAAAACAGAGTCTTTTTCGACCATTCATTCTTATTCTTCCCAACATCTTCGAAAACCCATACATCTGCCGACCCCTCATCTTTAAGGCAAGTATGATGGAAAATTGCTATCTTCCCACCACACTCTATAAGATCCGCCCTCATCGTAACCGCAGGCACAACCTGACCAGCGAAGATCTCCCTAGGTACTCGGATGATCGTAAACTGTTCAGACCTAATGTCAAAACTCACAACCACACAATTATAATTATCAGGCCAAGCTATATAACGTACTACTGATCCACTGGTAGACCGTCCTAGCGTGAAAGGGGCATGATGAAGATAATTTTCAGGTACTGGAACAACCTTTTTCCACGAACCTCCAGCTTCTAGTGCGAACACCCAGTGCTCTGACTTCAGATTACCCAAACGTGGCAATCGCAAGGATACCCCAACCGTGCAGACTAGTTTGTATTGATCACTAACAGGGTCGTGTCCTATAAAATACTGGGTGTGACGCTTCTTTTGACCTCGTTCAGCTTTGATGTCTGATTGTAAGGCAGGTAAGGTCAAGAGTTGTTTGGTGCTAGGGTTATAGATACACGCCTTATTTTGTCCAAGGGAGAAACACATCAAGCCACGAACAACGTTCAAGAAGTAGCCTCCCATCCCTGGGATGCTCAAATCTTGGTCGACGACCACAAAACTAGAGTTGTCTGGAGATGATATTGATAGCAGTACACGGTGCCCGTCTGCTTTATCCAATAAACACATGTACAGGCGTGGAGGTTGTCGTCGTGTGACCGTAGTAAACAAACGGTTGCAAAAATATCGACAAGATATAAGGGATGACCACTCCTTGGAGACGCACTTGAACCTCATCAGGGACTTTGTTGGCAATCTCATAAGAATCTCGATCACGAGATCAATGTTCTCACGAAATTCGGCTGGAAACATTGATAACGAGTTCTCTCCTTTTGCATCCATTATCTTCAACAGTGAATTAAAAAAAAAAAAAAAGCTAAGAATTGACGAGATTGCATAAACGTGCGTATAAAGTAAGCGTATTCATATATACCTGGGGAAAGCTCTGACACTTCTCCTGCTCTGACCTAGCTTGTTTTAGATCCACCCTTCTTCTCTTCATCTCTTTCGATCACAAATTTCCAAAAAAAAACTTTAACTCCAAAATTAGAACCAAACGCCAGAAATCATTAGGGTTTTGAAGAGAAACCTACTTTTATAAGATATCTCTCCCGACTCTTTATGACCCATGAATGGAAGATGAATTTCAAATGGATTTTAGATTATTGTTTTTTATTTTTAGTTTTTGGTTTTTGATTTTTGAATTTTAAGTTTTTGTAATAGATTTTAATTTTTTTTATTTTTTTTAATTACATAAGAAAACAGAATAAAAAGAAGAATCGTAAGTTTTTCTTAAAATTTCTAATTATGTAAATTCTAGCCTTTCTTAATATTTTGTAAAATTAAAACAAAATAAAAACTAGTTTTTATAATTTTTAGGAAATCTGTTTAGGGTAAAATCTTGAATGGAGAAAAATGAGTTTTTGAAAAACAAAGCTTTTATTGATAACTATTAGAGAAACAAAAAGAAAATAAATAAAAAGAATAATGCGCAATAAACAATTTTTGAATAATGAAAAGAAAATATGTAGAGAATAAATAAAATAATAAATGATACCAAACAATAACAATATTTCAAAAATATGTTAAATTTTAAATAAATTAAATTGCAATAAAAATACTAAGATTGTGGACCTTCTGATGATGAGAGACGTGTCTACAATGCTTTCAACAACACTGAGGCCGATCCCATAATTGTCCGACAGTTGCCCAAGTGTCCTAAAACCAAAAATATGGAGAAGTTCACAAATGCAAAATATGAGCAGTACGACAATCACCTTATTGTCAAATGAAAACTATTTGGATTCCAATTGAGGATGATGATGTGGGTGAGTTGGAATTTTTTATGAACGGATCTACTTCAATGCATCTTGAATTTAGGCTTGTCTGATTTAATGTCTAATCTTCTATTACTATAATTTAGGCATTCTCTTAAAAACAAAAAGATTAGCAGGCAAGTTCCTAAAAAAAGGGTGCATTTTCAAATTACTTTTTAAAAAGAATTAGAAAAAATTAAGATGAAAATAATTTTAGAAAAAAACAAAAACTGTTTGGATTTGGAATTATGTCATTTGATCTAGTCACTAGAGATTTCACAAATTCGATTTGATTTTTCATTCTTACGTGAATTTAGCATTTAAATTTCTGTTTTATTTGAATTCTTAAAACTTGAATGCTTTAAAAAAATATATAAACAAACTTCTTATATTCTATAAAATAATATTATTGCAATGATGGATTGATAAGGTCTGGGTGTGTGTGTGTTGGATTATTTAAAATTCAACTAAAAATAAGTTTAAAACAAAAACATACATAGATTTAACTAAATTGTTTTTAGACTAACATAATAATAAAAAAACAAATTAGATATTAAATATTTAGGTTAATTTATAGGAATGGGCTTAACATTATAGTATATTTACAAAAAAAGAAAGTTATTGGGCTTAATATTGTTCATAAGGCTCCATGTACCTTAGAATTTCACATGGGTCAATATTATTGTTGGACTAATTTTCACATGGGTCAATTGTCTTATTGGGTAAGGGTCAATTTTTTATTTACACCAAAATTCAACTATTCTTTATTTTTCACCAGGGTCAATTGACCTTTATTGGTCATCAGTGTAGGATCTGTATTCGTGTAATGAGATTAGTGTAAACCATTATGTTACAAGTTGTAACCAAATCTTTTACGAGTTAAATAATGATCTCTTATATAGTATGTGGCTAAAAAAATTAGCATATCCTTTCGTGTAAAACTTTCGAGTTATATAAAAATTAAAAGAAATGAAAAGGTACACTTTGTGTCATGTGAGTGTGGATGTGTGGATACCACGTAAATCATAGGCTGGCTGGTGTCAGAGACAAGCGTCGACTTCTTATGATATAGTTACCGAATTGAATATTTTACGTCTCTGCGATTGGGAATTATATGCTTACACAAAATCCTTCTGACAAAATCTGGCATATGTATCTGACTTTTGATTCTGCATGTTATGTTAAAATCATTCGTAAATTGTAAAGATTGAGTGAATGTATTGAATGAATGTTGTGTGTTATTCACGGGTGCCTTGCGGCCATTATATACAAGACTCGACAACTTTGATAAACCCTAGACGTGCTGACCAAGCCACTATACAAAGTCGGTTATTCGATACACTACCGAGGCCCAATATACAATACTTAGCCCAATACTCCCCCTCAAGGTGGAGCGTGTAGATTACAAACGCCCAACTTGGACATTAGACTACTAAACTGAACTTTCCCCAATGCTTTAGTCAAAAGATCAGCCAATTGCTCCTTAGTACCGATGTGTGCAGTTGTAAGCACTCCACTCTTGATGGCATCACGTACCCGATGACAATCGATCTCGATATGTTTTGTTCTTTCATGAAAAACGGGATTAGCAGCAATATAAAGAGCTGACTTACTGTCACAAAAGAGACGAGAAGGTCCGTTTGGTGGAAAACCCAAATCCTTAAGAAGCTGCCGTAACCACATTATCTCACGTGTGGCAATAGACATTGCACGATACTCAGCTTCACAAGACGATTGCGATACCACTTTTTGTTTCTTAGTCTTCCAAGAGATAGGAGAACCACCAAGCAAAGCAACATAGGCGGTTAAAGAACGACGAGACAACGGACATGTACCCCAATCGGCATCACAATAAACCGAGAGTTGCAAGTCTGAACGAGAACTGAGTAAAATACCTTGCCCTGCTGTTCCTTTAAGATACGAGACTACACGTAACGCAGCATCCATATGTCTTTCCCGCGGTTTTTGCATAAATTGCGACAAGATGTGAACGGAATATGAAAGATCAGGACGAGTGTTGGCAAGATAAATAAGACGGCCGACTAGTCTTCGATACGATGTTGGCTCCGAAATGAAAGGACTAGTATCCGAAGCTAAGTGATGGTTTTGTTCCATTGGTGTAGCAGTAGGTCTTGAACCTAGCAACCCTGTTTCACTAACAATATCCAACGCATATTTCCTTTGTGTCAACATAAAACCTTCTTCATTGCGAGCAATCTCAATGCCGAGAAAATATTTAAGTTTTCCCAAATCTTTCATACGAAAACACTCCCCAAGATATCTCTTAAATTTGCGAATGGCCTCACTATCATTACCACAAACAACGAGATCATCAACATAAACTAAGACCCGAATGTCTACACTCCCACGTGTGTAGGTAAACAAAGAGTAGTCAGAATAGGACTGGACAAAACCAGCCTTTGCGAGAGCCGTAGATAGCTTCTCATACCAACATCGCGGAGCTTGTCGTAATCCGTAAAGAGCTTTATGTAAACGAAGTACTTTATTTGGAGATGAAGATTTAAAACCTTGCGGAAGCTTGATATACACCTCTTCGCGAAGATCACCATGAAGAAAAGCGTTATGCACATCCATTTGATGTACTTCCCAATTATTTGCAGCCACAAGACGTAACAAAGCTCTCACCGTTGTCATTTTGACAACCGGTGCAAAAGTTTCAGCAAAATCTTGACCAGCAACTTGTCTATTTCCCAACACCACAAGTCTTGCCTTATAACGTTCAATACTTCCGTTAGAGTGATACTTGATTTTATAGACCCACATTGTGTCAAGAGCAACCTTCCCGGGAGGCAAATCTGCGGTACTAAATGTTTTTGTTTCTTCAAGAGCTCCAACCTCTTTACCCATAGCGTTCGTCCAACGCTTATCTTTGATAGCCT
This sequence comes from Camelina hispida, assembly GCA_023657505.1. NCBI lineage: Eukaryota > Viridiplantae > Streptophyta > Magnoliopsida > Brassicales > Brassicaceae > Camelina > Camelina hispida. Next base: position 4,128,324 of record CP094634.1, on the reverse strand, counting down.
CTTTAAAACTACGTGGCTCAACCGCTGCACTAACAGCTGCAAGAAACGCCTGATGCCGAGATGAAAAGCGGGCGTCAGTGATAAAATCAGTGAGAGGATAAAGAGAAGTACCTTGGACCGTGTCACGAGAATCGCTGGTGGAGAGGTCGGGAAGAACGTGATTAGCGGAGTTACTTGCCACTGCATTGTATAACACATAATCTTTTAGACGAACAGACGGTATTTTTGCACGTTTGCCCTGTCCCATGTCAAGTTCGGGCTGCGAGACAACAGAGTTCTGGTCAGTAGAACCGTCAACAACCGCCGAGGAACCAGGCGGTAAAATGGGTCCAACTTCGAGAATGGCACCATCAAGCTCGGCTGGACTAACTTCTTCCACTTCTGGTTCAACAACATTAGCAACCAAACCACTATCCTGGGTACTCCCCCTGTTTTCGGAGTTACTAACACTCCCCCTGATTCCAATAGTTGCTGACCCATCGACAAACCAATCAGTATCACATGTGTCGAATATAACATCACGAGGTGACTCTGTTTCCGGCTGAGCAGAGAAGGGAAATTCATCCTCCTTAAATATCACGTCACGAGAGACAAAAAATTCATTGGTTTCCAAATCATATAATTTCCAACCTTTCTTACCGTACGGATACCCCACAAACACACACTTTCTACTGCGAGGAACAAACTTGTCTTTGTCCCGAATCTGCTTATGTGCATAACACAATGAACCGAACACCCGCAAATCATCATACACCGGGTCTTGTCCAAATAACACCTCATGTGGACATTTATTATGAAGCAGTTTTGTTGGCGTCAAATTGATAACATGTGCCGCAGTTAAGACCGCTTCTCCCCAAAACTTTGTAGGCAAGTGAGCTTGAAATAACAAGGATCTTGCGACGTTAAGGAGATGACGATGCTTTCTTTCCACTCTACCATTCTGTTGCGGTGTTCCCACACAAGTCGTTTGATGCACAATACCTTTTTCCCTAAAGAAAGATGACAAACAAAGAAACTCCGTTCCATTATCGCTCCTAACCATTTTAACTGCCTTCCCAAACTGTTTTTCCGAATAGGCACAAAAATTTTGAAGAACACTCTTAACCTCTGATTTTTCTAACAACAAAAACGTCCACACACTTCGGGAAAAATCATCCAAGATTGTCAAAAAATAAGCTGCGCCATTAGAGGCTTTAATACGATACGGACCCCAAACATCAACATGAATTAAAGAAAAACACTCGGTTGTTTTATTAATACTATCAGAAAACATCTCTCTAGTTTGCTTAGCCCGAAAACATGTCTCACAGGGACTTGGACTAGCAGAAACAGAAACACCGGAAAACAAAGGCATAGTAGATAAAACTGAAAACGAGGGATGTCCTAACCGCTGATGCCACAAAACTCCATCAACTTTCCGAACTGTCTTGTTTACTCGAGCAGCTTGCACATCCGTAAAATAATAAACTCCATCACGTTCTTTCCCGGCTCCAATCAGCGTCCTCGAAAACCGGTCCTGTAAAACACACACCGCATCGGTGAAAAATGCAAAACAGTTAGTATGCTTCAACAACTTTGAAACCGATACTAACGTGCAATTCAAGTCAGGTACATATAACACATCGTATAAACTAATACGATCTGACAAACGAAACACGCCCGTTTGTGTTGACGATGTCACACTTCCATCTGCAAAACCAATGGTATATGAAGAAGTGTTTTTGAGATTTGAAAGAACCGACAAATCTCCCGTCATGTGGTGTGAAGCTCCTGTATCAAGGATCACATCTCCATATTTCTTACCGATTAGTTTGTCACTCCCGCCATGTGATTTGTCTTTAAGTATCTGTGAGAGTGCATGCAACATTTGTTCCGGAGTTAGGTCCGCGGAGACTGCATGAGGATTTGGATTTGTTGCGTAAGCAACATTCACTTGACCTCTTCCACGACCACCAAAATAACCACCGCGACCACCTCCTCGTGATTGACCACGTCCTCCTCTACCGCCTCTCTCTGAAAACCATTCAGGATAACCCACAATCTGCCAACAAGAGTTCTTTTCATGCCCAGCTCTACCACAATTAGAACAGAGTCTATCACGTCCTCTGTTTCCACTAGAGCCTTGAACTCCAAAATTACCTCCGTCACGAGACTCACGACGAGTTCCACTTGATTCACCGTTTCCTTGCTCTAGACGAGTCACAAACCCAACAGCTTCATGTTGTTGCTCACGAGCTTTAGCTGAGTTTAGTCTATCTTCTTCTCGAATAACTTTGCTATACGCCTTTCCGAGATCCGGCAACACGTCCGCTTCGATGATGGCAGTCACGACATGCCCAAACCTTGACTCGTCTAGTCCCATCACGAACTGATGAACTCGTTCTTCGTCTCTCTCCTTTTCATACGCTGCCGCTGCTCCACACGTACACGCCGGTAGAGGTCGATAGGTTTGGAGTTCTTCCCACATCTTAGCAAGTCGTCCATAATAGTCAATCACCGCTTGCCCGTCTTGTTTACACGCCGCCAGTTTAGCTATCAACTGATGAACACGCACCTTGTTCCCAACTGAGAACCGTTCCCTTAAATTTTCCCACAACTTGTGAGCATCATTGATGAACGTCACCGTCGATCTTACACGAGGCTCAATAGATGTCCTCAACCATCCAACTATCATTGAGTTCACACTCAACCATGACTCGAGATCTGCATGTCCCTCACACGGCTTTTTCAGAGTCCCGTCAATGAAACCCGTTTTTCTCTTCGCTTGCAAAGCATTCAACATCTCCGTAGCCCACTCGTTATAATTATCACCCTTCAATTGCACCGAGGTAATCAACGCTCCTGGATTATCAGAAGCAAACACCGAGTAAGGTGACACAGCAACACCTTTATCACCGGTCACGCCGGTTTCGACAATCTTCTTACTGTCGTCCCCCATCGTATGAACAATGAACTTTCGAAACTTCTGAACAAGGAACGAAACAGAAAGAAAGAACTAGTAGAAACGAAAAAGAAACTCAAAGAAATATAGAAGCCTAGATCAAATAAAAGGATCTATGCTCTGATACCATGTAAAGATTGAGTGAATGTATTGAATGAATGTTGTGTGTTATTCACGGGTGCCTTGCGGCCATTATATACAAGACTCGACAACTTTGATAAACCCTAGACGTGCTGACCAAGCCACTATACAAAGTCGGTTATTCGATACACTACCGAGGCCCAATATACAATACTTAGCCCAATATAAATCTAATTAAAATAACTTTGAGTTTTCAATATAATTCACATATATCCTTCAAACTTGAATCGATGTGACGACTGACGAGCACGAGCTGAACCATGCACGGTATCGGACGTCTATGAGTCTATCTCCGCTCCACATAATTTTCTATCTAAAATTCTTACATGATTCATTATTTTGAGACCCGTATAACCAATTTGCCCATAGTGTTTTATTTTTTCCCCTCTATTGGTGGAAGCTAAAATTGATCTTGACACAGTGCCCTTTAAATTGCTAATTATCATACAAATACAACTCGTAGATTTTGGGATTGGACTTTATAAAAAAAAAAAAAAAAAAAGAAGATTATGGGACTCTTGATCTGTATTTTAGACTTTCAGTATAATTAGAGATGGTCTAGTTAATTTATGCTTTAAAATGTTTGGACTATAGATATGAATACAAACTTGTGGGCCTGTAGGGGCTTATGAAGGGGTTTGGAAAGAGTTAAGTATAATTGTGATTTCTTTACCCATTGAAATAATATGGTTGGGGTTTGTATAAGAAAGATTTCACCAACGGATTTGAGAGATTTCCGGCTAAACTAAGGTTTGAGTTTAATTATAATATAAATCTCCGGCGAGAGAATAGAGTGGGGGGAAGGTGTGACGTGTGAGGGAGATAATTACGTGAAGTTTTGTGAGAGCATATATTTCCTTACATTTTGACTCAGTTTTTACTTTTTAACTTAAATGAGCGGATCCTAGTTACTTCACTAATCTACAAAAAGTCCCACATCGCTCAGACCAAAAGAAATGACTAGGGGAGCAGGAGTATAAATAAAGAAGCGGATGGTTTGGACAAATCACTTACCTGGACGGGGTCAACTCGTGATCAAGAAGACGAGTGGTCTAGGCTAGTGACCTCCCATTGCACATTAGGGAGGGGTGCTTAGCTTAAGGTCTTCCCAAGAGGAAGAGCCTACGTCATTATTTGTGGCAGGGGGGTTTGCGTTCGCGCAGCCCCTACCATTTTTATCAGTCTTAAACTTTTTATAGGTTCTACAATTAGCTGATGTAATTTGTACACAAATAAGTTTCATGTCATTTGTAATTGTTTAGTACAATAGTCCCACATCGGAAATAGATACCAAGTCAAGTTTGCGATGGCGTATGTTTGTTGCATCGGTATCCCACATCGGAAATAGATATTGTAGAATCATTCGCACGAATAAATAGGTCATTTCGTGAACAACCATTTAATTGGTACAAACGGCCTCGTTTCATTGGTTTCAATATTATTGCAAAACTAAAACTTAATAATATACAAAATCCTAATTCTCTCATTTTATTTACATACTTTCTACACCTTAGTAGTGATCTAGAACTCCACAATAGTAAGCAAGTTTTAGTTGTGATGAGATGTAATATGTTTGTCTTCTGAATATAATTATGTTGCTTCTTTTTGCTCTCTTTAATTAGTACAGTGGCCGAATCGAAGGACGGAAGGAGTTGAAACCAAGTTGCCGAGATAGCTTTTTTCTGTGTCGTACATAACCAAAATTGGCAAAACAGCTCACACATTTCAGTGTTATTCATCTTTTAATTTTTATTTTAAATCATAAGTTCCAGAAAAATTATATCAATAGAAATTGCATTAAATTCTTTTTCAAGAATATACTACAAAATATAAACTGCATTAAATTCGTGAAAATGATATGCAATTGAAACACTCTAAAAAAATTAACGAATATACTACAAAATATAAACTGTATTCAATTCTTTTAAATATCGAGAGTGATTCATACAATACATAAATATTCCATCAATATTCCATGCATGTATATTATTAATTGCATGCACACTTTATTTATAGTTTGATATTAATTTTCTTTGTATAATGCTCGAGTATCTCTTGCTCTCCACTTGTGTAGATCTCTCTTTATACTAACGTTCATTGAAAAGAAATTTGTTATCTTAGTATTCGTCCATGATTAATGAATGGTATTTTTTGTTTATCTTTTGTTGTGGTTTTATAATTTCCATCAAATTCTTTATTATAGTTTCAATGATTCTTATTTGTTCTTGAGACTTCTTCTTTGATTTCTAGGGAATGATGATGTTGAGAGATCTGACTATGAGCCAGAAGAGTTGGCAGGAGCCCGACGCTGCAACAAAAAGAACACACCTCTCTACAATGCCATAATCAAGCTGCCAAAGAGGCATAACCTCTCAAATTTCTTAAAGTTGATTTTGGAAAAGATAATAGAGAAACTTGAACAATAAAGTTACAATATGATGTGAATACTAATCGGATTTTGAATCCTATCATTTGATAAAGTCATTTAAATATTTAATTGTTAGAGATTTTTTGAAATATAACTTATTTTTGCATTATTGAGTAAATTTAGCACATAAATTCCTTATTTAAAAAAAAACTGTTTCTTTTACTCAAGGATTTTAATATTCTCTAAAATTTTGCATTCAAGTAATTTCTCTAATTTTAAAAATTAAAAATGTCAACTTTATAAAACGATGTGAAAATTAATTGGATTTTGAATCATGGCATTTGAATATTTGATAATAACAGACTTCACAAAAACTGATTTGATTTTTCATTGCGTAAATTTATGTTTTAGCTACGTAAATCCTACGTAAATTTAGAAATCAAATCCTACATAAATCAACTGAATTTTACGTAGCAATTAACAATCAAATATAAAATCAACTACGTAAAAAAAGTGAATCTTGTATTAGTTAAAAGCATCAAATAAAATATAGCTTCCTTTACTAATCAAGTCTAACACCAAGGGAAGTAGCTTAAGTATATATATGAGAAACATCTATTCATATATTAATTATCAGATAAAGTCAACTAAACTGTATTTTAATTGGCTAATCAAAGTCAAAAGGTATTACTGGTTAAGCTTCCAAGTAGAGGAAGCTCTGGTCTGTGATCACATCCATAAACTTGAGGTCAAAATAGCACTCTTCATGAAACCAAGGGCGTGTTACTCCTCTGATTTCAACCTTTCTCAAATCATTGCTTTGCACATCATAACACAGAATGTAGAATCGAGAACGCATCTGCAACGGTGCCAAGATAATCTCGCCGTCTTGAGTTGTACCTTTTACGATCAATTCAATGTCATGCACTAAATTCCTTTGACAAGGCTTCAAAACCAGACTCTTAATATTCGACCATTTATTCTTCGCAGCGTCTTTCAATACCCATAGATCCACCGAACCCTCTTTTCTTAGGTGGCTGTAATTGAGAATAGCTAACTTTCCATCATACTCTATAAGATCGGCCTTCATCATCAGTGCAGGGAGAGGCACATCGCTGATTTTCGTAGGTATTAGGGTGGTAGTAACCTCTTCAGACCTAGCGTCGAAACTCACAACCGCACAATTGTACACATCAACCCAGGCTAGATAATGTACTACTCCATTGATAGACCGTCGTGCAGAGGCAGGAGCATGATGATGATATTTTCCAAGTGGAACAACCTTTTTCCACGAACCTCCAGCTTCTAGTGTGAAGACCCAATGCTCAGACGTATAAACCAATTTGTGACCTCTCACATTTCCAAACAATTTGGAGGATATATGAATAGTGCAGAATATTTTGTATTGATCATTATCAGGATCATGTCCAATATAGTACTGAATACTCTTCAGTTGATGAGCTCGTTTAGCTTTGATGTCGGATTTTACGGCGGGTAAGGTTAAGAACTGTTTGGTGCTAGGGTTGTAGACACACGCCTTTTTCTTGAATTGGAAACACAACAAGCCATGATGGGCGTTCAAGAAGTAGCCTCCCATCCCTGGGATGCTCAAATCTTGGTCGACGACCACAGACCAAGTGTTGTCTGGAGACGTTGATGATAGCAGTATACGTTGGTCGTCTTTCGCCACTAAAGACATGTATAGACGTGGTTGTTGTTGCTGCCGTGTGAGCGTGACACTAGTAAATAAACGGTTTCTAAAGTAGCGACATGAGATGAGGGATGACCACGTCTTTGAGACGCACTTGAACCTCATGAGGGAGGTTGCTGGCAGTCTCATTAAAATTTCGATCACGACATCGTGAGGAATCTCGCACATTCCTCTTTCTGTTTCTCGTCGTCGTCGTCCTCCTCCCCCTCCTCCTCTTCCTCTTCCTCTACCTCTTCCTCGTCCTCGTCCTCTCTCTTTCTCTTTCTCGTTCTCTTTCTCTTTCTCTCTTCCTCTTTCTCTTCCCATCGTTGATAGATGTTGTCAAAGATATGCTAGCGCTACCCTTCAATTTATATCAAACACCTAGTCTTGTTCTCATTAGGAAGAGGAAACTTTCATATTATATATTATGTAAATTCTTAAAAAAAAATAGTAATGAAAAAAAAAAGCGATTTAGAAGATTCAGTTTTGCTCTGAACTTAAGACAAAAAAGGACACTACCGGAGATATCTTGGGGAACAAGATATGTCGATGACCAGTTATTATGGTTTATCAGCTTCGAAGAAAAAAAAAATATATAAAAATAAGCACGCAAGTTCCTAAAATTAAGATGAAAAATATTATTTTTACAAAATGATGTGAAAACAATTTGGATTTTGAAATATGTCATTTGATCTAGTCACTAGAGTTTTCGCAAATTCGATTTGATTTTTCATTCTTATGTAAATTTCTGTTTATTTGAATTCTTAAAACTTGAATGCTTTATATAAAAACAAACTTCTTATATTCTATAAAATAATATTATTGCAATGATGGATTGATAAGGTTTGTGCGTGCGGCTTATTTAAAATTCAACTAAAAATAAATTAAAAACAAATCCGCGACGTGGGAAAAAAAAATGGATACTGTATAATAATAGAGAACGTTAAACCTTATCAGTCTTTATCAATCCTTAGGTGTATTTACCTACGGGTTTGGTTGAAGCGTCAACAAAAATTGAAATTGGAGTTGCGATGACAACAGATGGGACAACACCGACTATCGGATTGGAGGGCTTAATAAAAACTTAAATCTTAGCCGTTAACTTTTGTTTTTTATTTTTTTTCAAGTATAAATTAATTTTGATTTGAATAGATTTCTTTTAATTTTCTAATTTTTTTTATATTTGATCTGTCATCGTTTTTATTTTTTAGTCAATTATATTTATTTAATTAGTCAATTAATTTTTATAATGGTAATTGAATGTAATGTTTTACACATTTTAAGATTAATTTCACATTTGTACTTTTCAATTAATATAGTAGGATAATTTACTAGGAACAACCAAATTAACCCATCAAGATTTAATAAGATTTGTAGAGCACATTTTTACCGTATTATCTTTCAACATATTATTTATTTTCCTTTTTAACAACATAAATATTGTAATATTAGAATGTTACATTAAACAAAATTGAAAAGGAATATTAGTAAAAACGAAAATTTTAAAATTAAAAAATGTAAGACTTTAATACGTGAATCAACTGAAAAAGGAAAAAGTTTTTTATATTATTTTATTTTAATAATATGTATATTTTGACAAATTTAAAACGCCACCTGCCTTACAAGGTCACAACACAAACATGGACAAATAGATAAATTTAAAACTGTGGAAAAAATATTAATTAAAGGCATCTAATAAAAAATATTGCTTTCTTTACTAATCAAATCTAACACGAAGGGAAGTAGCTTATATGAGAAATATCTCTTCATTTAAATAGAAGATAAAGTTAACTAAATTGTATTCTAACATGACATGGCATGACGTGCAATCAATGTTCATGACCAATAAGATAATCCCACCAAAAGACAACAAAAACTTGATTTTATGACTTTCTTTGATTTGAAGCGGAGGTTATGACACTAATTTCTTTTTTTTTTTGTTAATTGGTATTGGTATTGGTATTGGTTGCCCAAGTGTCCTAACACCAAAAAAATGGTTGACTGGACAAATGCAGAATATGAACAGTATGACAATTACCTTATTGCCAAATGGAAGCTTTTGGATTCCCAGTTGAGGATCATGTGTATGTGGTGAGTTGGCTAATTTTTTATGAACTGATTCTACTTCTCTGTCTCTTGAATTTAGGCTTGTCTGATTTAAACTTGGTGATTGCAGGAAGTCGAGGGCTGCTCGCATTGCTAAAACCCGCTACAACGAGCCTAACTGGTTCAGAAGTGCATAAGATGATTGATCTTGCTGATTGATTATGAGATGACAAAGTGAAACCCTTATCTGGTTCTTACGGACATATCTTTTGGCCAAGTATATCGTTTGGTCATATGTTTAGAAGACCATGTTTAGAAAAACAATTGTTGCCTCTTTCGTTTTTGGTTTGATCTGTTTGAAATTATTAAACAATTAACTTTTTAATATATAGATTTACTAAACAATTAAAAATAAATATTATCTCAAACAATTTTAAAAAAGAAAATCATCATAATGACTTTTATTGTTCTATTATACTTTTTTCTTAAATATTGATATTTCTTAGTAGGTATAAAAAATTTTACATAAATTATTTTGTGAAATATTTTGGCCAAGTATATCGTTTGGTCATATGTTTAGAAGAAGACCATGTTTAGAAAAACAATTGTTGCCTCTTTCGTTTTTGGTTTGATCTTTTACAAATGGTAAGACCGCAGCTTGATTTGTTCCATATGTCACGCTTTGGTTATCTTTGGTTGGAATGTGCTCGTTTTTCATGCATTCAAGCTTAACTCGTGTTTCTTCTACAGAAACATCAAATTTAGTGTCTTATGATAATGGGTCACGGGTCACAACGGATTGGAAATTTGGCTACACAAGACTCGAATATCGTAAGTAGTAGCAAGGACGGAACGTGTAGCAAAATATTGTATTGTATCAAAAAGATTTTTGAAACTCGTACACTACACTATCTAAAATGCATTCGTCCCTGCTTCAAGTGCAAACAGAAATAATGAAGATAAACGAATCCCTTCTCTTGAATGTGTGACCCGTTTTGATGCTCTACCATTTATGTCAATTAGAGCATTTGCCACAAAATCTAGTTTTAAATGATGGATACAAAACCCATTGGAAATTAAATAAACTTAGCAAGCTAGGCAACTAAACAGCATAAACATTTTACTTTGGAAAAGGCTAAAAACTGTGAGGGCATGCATATACATACCTATAAACAGCATAAACGTTTTACTGTTAAACTGTCTCCCTCAAGGTCCAAAAATAAATGGGCAGCTTCTCTTTGGTGTTCTTGATTCATAAACCAAATTAATCCTTTAAATTTAGGCCGACAGTCAATGACAAGGTAAGGTGAATATATTTTGCCACAAGAAACATATGTTCCAAAAAGTAATTCAGCTCCTTCTTTGTTTTCCAGGCTAGAATCCACATAATTTTTTAATTTGCCTGGAAATATTATTCAAAATGAATCTTATTATTCTATTAAATAATATTATCGCAATGGTGGTTTGATAATGTTTTGTGTGTGTGTGTGTAAATCTTATCAGAATTGATTTTGGACTCCTTTTCTGACGAAGAATTACAACTCCTCAGGAGATGCCTACTCCCTAATCGATCTTGACCATCCATTTACTATTAATTACTGAATGCAAATTTTAATATTAAAATTCTTCTGGTAAGTAATCTTAGCGAACTGAAAATTTTAATTGCTGAACCTGTCATAAATCTGTATAGCTAGAATTTAAAATAGACCACAAACAAAATCTGTCTCAATTTAAAAAAACTGTCCTACATATTTGGTGAATACACTGAGTCTGAAGATTAAGTATCAGTGACAATAATGATATTATGCCACATACATCTATACAGAAACTGAGAGAGAATGAGAGACTAGATTCATACCTGTTAATTAAACTATTCAGAACCCAACTTCCACTAATTTACAATAGATCTAAACCCTAACTGTTACTCTCATGGGTTCCAAGTTGCCGACTGGTGGTAGAGATTATTACTACTGAAACCTGCAAGATGACAAAAAAACAGAATTCCACACTACGTTTCAGAGATCTAACTAAGCTTGTTTTAAGCCAAAAAGACTTTTAGAACAAAACTGGTATTTGTTACCTCGGAGATTGTCGTTTTGTGTAGACTACTATTTCATTTTTCCGCCTGCATCAGACTTCCTCCTGTAGAAGAGCACATACGCAGCACCTGACTTCACATCATCTTCGTTTATATGTGATATATGGCTGTCATCGAAGTTATACCACCTATTGTCGTCCAAAAGCTGCAGACCATATTCGATAATTAAACAAGAAGTAAGAAACTCAGAAGTGGAAACAGATTGAAAAAGTTAAGTTGTTCGAACTGACCTTGATATGTGCAGTGTAGTGTCCGCTTCCCATACCACCATAATGGTTGGTCAAGGCATAGAGCTCATATAGTTGTGGTTGAGATAGGTTTTTGTTGGCTACATACTTTGTTAAATCTAAGTCATGAATAGGAAAGTTAACAAATGTTTCCAACTTATGCTTCATGGATCTGCTGTATGAGAATCTCTTTAGATGTATGACTAAGACCTCAGGAAGCCTCCACAGATCAAGCTTTTTGCTTGCCTGCCTTCTTTCATTGCATTGTGGACAGAACCTACACAGAAAGAAAGAAAAAATTATACCATTGATTAGTTTAGCAACTAAGTAGAAGGTAGTGTCTAAAATCTACTGCACGAATACAGTGTGTTCAGCTTCGATCCGTAATAGACACTAGCAATTTCTCAACATCATTCATCATCTTTTAGTAATGTGTACTTCAACTTTTACCACAAACCAGCAAAAATGAATCTACCACAGCCCACAGGAAGGAAGTAAAAGGAGAAAAGACAGCTTACCACATTTCGTCAGGCACCAAAGGCTCTTCGCGTAGAAACGCTTCCAAACATGCATATAAAGAAAGAGGTTCTGAACGAGCCTTCTTCGTAGCAGGTCCGTATTTGAGTACTTCAGGCAAACTCTCGAGGCAAGTGATATCATACATACCTGAGAGTTCTGGTGCCCAATCCAAATATATAGTCACCGAAGCTGATGATGGTAATTTAATAGCTTCTGCTTCATCGTCTGGCAGATTAATTGTTTTATTGTTTTCATCAATGAGTTGCAGGGATAACTTGGAAGCACCCAATTCGGAGGAATTACTTTTCTTGGCCTTTTTCAGTCCACCAACTTTATCTTCTTCCTCACAGTTATTAAATCGAGCCGACCTTCTCTCAGGGATGCTAGAATCAGAACTTCCTCTTTTGCCCACAGATTCTTCCCTCCGAAAAGGTGAAAGCATATTCTGGACGATGCAGTGGATTTTTCCTTTGGTGAGCGCATCTCCACGTGAAGCTGATGAGAGAAGAGGCGTTCCACAGGGTTTCAACTGTACTGTACTTTCACGTTCCCCAGCTTTCCTGAAACATGGTACAATAAGATGATAAAGAAGAGAACAAACAGATGATAAAATATAACCTTCCTCAGATCAGCATTCATCAAACATTCAAAAATTAGTCAGAAATCAAAGGCTGAAGAAGTGGTGAGGCCACAAAGAATATAGTGTTTTGAAGTTGTAAGAAAGTAAACCAAAAGATATTGATTATAAAAGCGGAACGTTATTATCCCAAAGTAATCCAAGAATTAGTTCATACAAAATAGATTGAGATATATAACTTACTGATCTCTACGGCGGAGGACTAGTCTAAGCAAAGTCGTATTCTCTGAAGATTTTGATAGTTTGTATGCAGCAAGGTGATCATCGTCTTTGATACTGGACAATGGAGTTAGAGGGTCTTCAAATAATCTATGGATAAAATTATTCCGGATCTGCGAAAAACATATTAAACTCAGTTAAGCCAAAGCCAAAAGACCAACATCTTACTAAAAAAAAACTTGAAGCCACAAACCTCTGCAAGCTTCAGCTCTTCAGTTTGCTTCAAGGAACAAGCACTTGTTAGTGCCTGTATCAAGTCTCTGCAACGTCCCTGCTTTGAAACATTGACGGTGATTGTGGAAGGTAAGGCAGTTTTATCACAAGAAAAAACTGTGACTGTTATCGCCCGTGTTGTGTTGAACTGAAGCGGCAAAGACAGGTACATGAAAGGATCAAATGTTACGGAAACCTTGTTGCATATTGGACAAACCAGTGTTGACTTATATTGCCCCTGTGAGGTGAGACACAGTAGGAGAATGAGTTTCCCACATTGCTAAGAAATTGAAACCAAAACAAAACCAACTATGTACCCTGGGTCTGAACACAAGCTGAATATCAGTTACAAAATAGAGTAAATGCCTAATAGAAAAGCTGATATATGATGGATGGTATTAGCACTCAGACAACCGAGATTAGCATAAAGTCTCAATACTAAGTTCAATATGCACAGAGAGACAAGTGATGTACCCATTTAGAACACTGCGTCTCTGTAAAAAGTTGCAAAGTATTTTTTACTAGGACAATCTAACTCTTTTGATATAACTTACTTTATACGGAGCCCCTAAAAATTAGGAGGGACTGGAATTTCAGTAACTCGTGTCTATTATTTGAGTGACCATACAACAGATTACCAGGACGTTATAGAGTCAAACCAAATGCAAGCCTAATCCATAATACTAGTATCAGTTTTAATGCCCAATATCATAGAGATGAGTTGATAAACCGAAAAGAATTTTCTAAAAGATATGCATCTGACCTGACAAACATCAACAATTATTGAGTCATTACGAGCAATATGATTAGCCCAAAACTCATCAGCAACTTCTTCATCAGGGCGCCCATCTGCGTCTCGAGAATTTATATAGGGCTTGTGCTTAACACGATTTAGATCCTCGTGAAGACCATCCAGCAGAAACGCTAAAAGCTCCTGCAATACGAGAGCCTTAATTCCTTGAGCTACAGTGCAAATACAGCGTAACAGAAATATCTGGTTAGGCTGGCAAACCTGTGAATCATGTTGATTGTACCCACTAAATTGAGGAGCAAACCGAGCAAGTTTTGCTTTGAAAGGACGGGGTGCAATTGGTGTGCGCCCAGGAGCCCATAACTTCCTGAGTAAGTCACCAAATGCAGTAGCTAACTCTCCCTGTGCACAATGATTCAAATGCAGTCAAGTATTGATCTGAAATCAACAACTCATATGTTCAGAGAGAAACAATGCTCGTGATCTACACAAGAAAATGTCACTGATTACCTACCAAGTAATACTACCCTAACCAACTGATGATGAAATATTGTTTGGAGATATAACCTACAACTTTTAGTGATATATAATATCTTATATATTCCAACATTATTAAAGGTGTAGCCTATCAAGAATGTTTGGGACTAAAGCATACCCCCAAGCATGCAGTACTGCAACCGGGAAACACAAATGAAGTCGAAGGCTCTAAGCATACCTATGTACTTAAACCTACGCACACACTTATGTATCCATCAGATTTATGAGTAGCAAGGAACTTACAACCATGCCAAGAGGATTTTGCCAATTTATTTCTTGATGATAGTCTTCTTGAAAGTAACTAGCAAACTCAGGTGTATGGACCAGACACTGTATAGCACTATTCATGAAACAAGTATTCCCGAGATTTAGCAGCCCTGTCAAGCCAGCTGTGGATCCCCTTGTGGTGACACCAGTGCTACTGTATGTGCTATCAAAAGATTGTGAAACTTCTAAACTAACACTTCTGAATGCGTTCCTACTTGAAGAGAACCCCCCTGCAGCTGCCAAGCTTGATTTAGAAGGCTCAATGAGAATAGAAGTAGAGTCTTCATCCACCAATCCATTCTCTTGGGCAGATCGAATGAGAGCACTTGACAATGTACCATTGATGTCAACCACCTCCACCAAAATCTGTTTTTTAAAATGAGTGGGAGACTAAATGAGTCAGTAAGGATACCGAACAAGATAAACATTAGAGAGCATATAAATCTTAAGCTTAGGCTAACTAAACAATTGGACTGAAACATAATCAATTCAATTTCAAATGTTGCCCTCGACGTCAAAATTTGCAAAAGCCAAAACCTAATAGCAATAAGAACTCCAGCTAACTTAGTACTGGAGAACTGTAATGCATTATCCATTCTGTCCTCGCAGCAATTGGCCAAAAAGATATACAACAAACTTGACATACCCAGAAACAATGTCAGAAAACTATGACAGAAGTTCAAGTAGCATATTACTGATAACACTTTAAGGGAAAAAAAAAAAAAGAACTGAACTCACATCCTGATCCATTTGTAGGTTGGCATCGTCCAGTGTCTTATCTAAGTTATTCATCAAATCACATTTTTGGTGGCCATAGTAATCCCAAATACGTACCTATACGATGGAAATTGCCCATGTAAGAAAGAGAAAGGGAAAGAAAAGAATATAAACAGTATCATTTAAACGGATGTTTGATAACATAGGGATATTAGTCTTTACATGCTCTAAGTTGAGGTCAAAAATTTCACAGGCTCTTCGATGGAGCTCTCTGATAGTTTCCTGCACAACAAAGTTTTAACAGTACAACGAGGTAGCAGAGTAAATGAGTTCAGATTTTAAAGTAAAGGACCATGAAGAAAAAGAACTGAAAAGAGGATGTACCTTTTTACTTATTCTTATGGCACTGTGGTCACTTTTGGGCATCAGACGTAGCTGAAGACGTAAAGGGTAAACCTCCACAGCCAACTCTGTTTGAGAGAGACCTGAGCTAATGACTCTCCGCGCCAAAGTTGGACCACCCCCATACCTTGTAAAACAGAAGCAACAATCGATATGTACTATATCATCACTTATAGTGAAAAAAACCATAATCCAGTGATGTAGTAAATAAGAAACCCAAGGAACTGCGTTATAAGTTTCATATTAAGCATAAGCAACTAAAAAACACCAGATGCATACAAAATGAGCTTGGTAGAGGTACAGACACTAGAGGTACATGATATAAACTTGACCCAACATACCAAAGATAACCAAAAAAGCCGAACGCACTTGAATAGACATAGAAATAACGTAGCCCACACAAAATGAAGAGATGTATAGTTTCATAAATGTTCCATTGTGCTACCCTTAAAACTCACCATGAACGCAATTGGTTCCACACTTCTTGAGGGAGCAAAACATAGTCGCGGCCTTCCTGGAGTGTTTCAATGATCTCACTAGCATTACTAGTGTCCTCCAGTGAAGAATCATAGATCAAATCAGAGTTATCAATCCTAGAAGGCTTCTTTAGAGTACTTGAGCCAGCAGAGTCGCAATGCTCTGACAGTGAAGACCCATCATTTGTGTTGCATGGTTGGTCTTGATTAACATACTCAATCCATTCTTGCCACCATCTGGACCAAAAAAAAAGTAACAACAGAGAAATTGTTCTCAAAGATGACACTCAGCAGAGTTATAAGTACCATAAGAGAAAAATCAAATCCCTGCAATCTCTACAATACCCCCATAAACGTGAGTCAACAGCAGTAAGCATCAGATCGAATCGAACCCCATTGCTTTATGTAACCATAAAAACAGTTCTTGGGAAAACGTTGTGAAATGCTCAAAACTAACTCTCAGGAACTGATAAAAAAAAAGAACCCAATCCCTAAACCCTAACTAAGGAACGCAAAGTCAAAAATGGCGAAGACTCTTAGGGAATTTGATGAACTCATCACATAAACAACAAAGCTACAGGTGACAATAAGCGAGCGGAATCAAAGCCTTTGACAAACCTCTGAGTGATGAGATAAAAGGTATCGCCTTCTTTGCTATTAGCCTCAGCAGCAATAGCAATGTCTCTAATGAAAACACGCTCTTCCTCGGGAGACAGATCCGTGCTGCTACTGCTGCTTCCCATCGACACCTCCGCCATTTCTCTCTCGTAAAAAAATTAGGATACCTAAAATTCCTATTCAGCTTTAAGTCGGCTTTTTCGCGAATTCGGGGAACGAAATCTGAGCTGATAAAACAACGTCGGTGATGATGATAGGTCGAACAAACCGTGCTTCGCCGTACGCCTCCGTCGAGAGCAAGGCGGTGGCTAAGATAAACCCTAACGGGTTTTTTTTTTTTTTTTTGTGTGGGAGGGACAAAGTAGAGTGAGCCGCTCTCGCTCGCTAACAACAAGTCTCGAAGGAACCTCTCTCTCTCTCTAAAACAGATCCTTGCTGGCTTGGCTCCTCGAATTCTATTTTTCGAAATATTTTCCACAAATTTCCACAAAATTTTCTTGATTAATGGGAAAAAGCAATAATTTTTAATTTGAAATAGAGAAGAGAACACAAAAATTCACATGACCAAAAAGTTAAAATTTGGAAAACAAATAATTTTTTTTTTAAGTCTGTAAATTAACATTTATACTAAAAGGTTAATTTTTATTTAAAAAATATATTAACAAACTGTTGGATTTTATTTTTTACTATTCTATAATCTAAAAATCTAGAACATGTGTGGAAAACTTTAAACAATAGTTGGGTATTATTTAATTTTCATATTACAGTAGTAAGTGTCGGCTTAACTAGGAGAGCGGGCAGTACGATCGCCCAGGATACATAAATACGTACAAGAAAAGGGAAAAAAAAAATTTGTAAGTTAAAAATGTACCAAAAAAAAACTTTGTAATTTAGAAAGAGGAAAAAAAAATTTTGTAAGCTAAAAGATACACAAAAAAAACTTTATAAACTAATAAAGGGACACAAAAAAAAATTTGTAAGTTAAAGAGGTACAACAAAAAAAAATTTGTAAACTAAAAAAAGACACAAAAAAAAAAAGAATTTATAAGCTAGAAAGGAGAAAAAAAATTATATGAACCAAGAAAACAAAAAAAATTCAGTAAACTCTTTTATAGGTTAAGAAGTTTTTTTTTTAGTTTGTCTATGGACATGTAATATATTTAAGCCGATACAGTAGTCTGAATTGATTGACACAATTGGATCAAGAAACATCAACTAATAAATAAATTTCTTTTTTGTAAAGTAACATTAAATTATTATTAATGCGAAGGGAGTAGAGGCAAAGTAATCACTAGTAATTAACACTTGAGATATTTTTTTCAGATTATTAAATTAATTAGTGGCCTCTCTGGTCAAATTCACTCCATCTCTCTCTAGAAATTAAAAAAGTAAGCTCTTTTTTCGCAAATCTGAGTTCTTCTTCTTCCTCGTCATACGAATCCAGTCTCTCTTCGTCGAGCTCAGGTAAGAAGACCTGTATATGACTTTGTCTCTCTGCTTCTTTCCGCTAATCGTTTCTTTTTATGCTATTCGAAGTATTAATTCGTTACTTCTTTGAGGTAGTGTATACGATCGTTCTTGAAACTGGATTCAAGAAAGTAACGAGCTTCAGAGGATTAGGATGAAAGAGACGGGTCATTACGTGCCACCACCTTATGTTCCATTAAGACAGTCAGATTCTGAAGCTGATGTTGATGCTGAAGCTCAAGTCAAGACCGTTACTTCAAATCTGGAAATTGCTGTTTCTCAAAGCTCAAAAGATGATGATCCGAGAGTACAATGGTCATCTGGTATATGCGCTTGCTTCGACGATATGCAGAGCTGTATGCTTACTCTCTGTCTTCCAAACCCTTCATTTTACTTGAGGAACCAATTTTTTTAAAGGTGCCTCTTTGAATTGACCTGTCAGATTTGCCTGCCTATGCGTTTGTGGCTCTGGTTAATACTTCTTGCTGAAGTTTTCTTGGTTAGAAGCATAATAACCATTTGCATTTCTTGAATAGGTTGGTTGGGAAAGAAACTTTAGTTTAGGTGTTGAAGCTTTGGTGCAGATCATCATCATCATTATCTAGACAACTGTTTTGAGAGCAACATTAGAACTTACTACGGTTTGTCTTTGGATGCACAGGTTGTATAGGTTTGTTCTGTCCATGTTATATCTTTGGCAAAAACGCAGAGTTTTTGGGGTCTGGAACATTTGCAGGATCCTGCTTAACTCATTGCATTTCATGGGCTTTGGTCAACACCATTTGCTGCTTTGCAACAAATGGTGTGTTACTCGGTCTACCAGGATGCTTTGTATCATGTTATGCTTGCGGATACCGCAGGTCATTAAGAACCAAGTATAATTTACAGGTACGAATTACTCAAATGGACACAAATATGCTTCCATTTGGTCTGTGCGGCGTTTCTGACTGATGTAAACAATCTTTGATGCAGGAGGCTCCATGTGGGGATTTTGTAACACACTTCTTCTGTCACTTGTGTGCCATTTGCCAAGAATACAGAGAGATTCAAGAACGTAGAACCGGCTCATATCCTCCCGACATGAAGATGGCTATCACTGATGCCCCCTTGGCTCAAACCATGGAATCAGCTAACTGATAACTTTTTCCCCCCTTGAGTTTTCAGTTTCTCTTGTAGAAGACATTTTTCTTGTCATCGACTTTTTGTTATGTATTTGAGAAGTTTGATGAGTAAAGTAACTTTGAGTTGTAAGTTTATCTTAGATAAAAGGAAAAAAGTTTGACTAGTAAGGCTTATGTTGCTCTTTTCGTGAAGACTTAATATATTTCTTCAATAGTGTTCCGAAACGTATTCTCTAAAATAATGTTCAATAAAATCTTCTGGAAAGATGAGGTACCTCTCCCCGTATATAGTATTTTTATTTTACATATTCCATCCAACAAAATCCAATAAGTTAGATCAGACCGTGCGGTCGTGTATTTTCTTCTCTCTTGCTCCTGTGTAATTAAAGTCTTTAGTCACAACATGTCTTTCCAACGTAATGTATCACCAGTTCCATGGTCTGGTCTGTGATTTAGCTGCAAGATGTAGCGCCATTGAACCACTGCTACTGGTTGGACCTTTGCAGATACCGAGTCTGATGATGAACGAAGCTGTGCAGCCTTTCTCTAGGCCTTCGCTTTCTATCCACATGTATCCTCCCATTAGCCCCACGAACCTAACCAGAGACACCCCATCAACAGAAACTTACCCTTTAGCTTTTTGTGATACCATATGCTTAATAACTTATAGATACTTTGGGTTGTTACCGTTTGCAGAGAGCTAGCCCGAGTCCTCCACCGGAATGGTTCCTCTGAGTTCCAGTCCGAGGCTGTACAAATTTTGTGAAGAGCAAAGGAATGTCTTGCGTGTGAATTCCACACCCTGTGTCTTTCACCTACACCAAGATTGTTACATTTAGGACACAGTAAGAAGCTTAACTTTCTTGTTTTTAATAATATGCAGGACTAACCTGCACGCATAGGTAGAAGTGACTGTCACTGAGAACTGGAAAGAATTCTGGAGATGGTAATTCTTGTAGGGACTCAGGTTTCATGATAGAGGCTATTATGGAGATGTAGCCTTCCTTGGTGAATTTCACAGCGTTGCCCATGATGTTGAGAATAGTTTGCATCAGACGTTTCTCATCACCAATAGCATAAGTTGGTAAGTCTGCAGATAGAATCAGATTCGTTGATAGTTTCTTCACCGATGCGATTGGCTTTATTAGAGAGATGACCTGCAGATTCAAAGTTCCCATGTTATTTTTTATGTAAGACATATAATGGACTTCACTTGGTCAACCTGAGGATTAACTTACCTCTTCAAAGATCGCTTGGAGACTGAATGGTTCATTTTCCAAGAGTAAGCTCCCATCTTCCAACCTCGAAAGATCCAGAACGTCGCTGATGAGTGTAGCCACAAGATTGCTGCTTTTCAGTATCGTCTCGATCATGACTCTCTGCTCTGGGGACAGCTCAGTCTCAAGGAGGAGAGAAGACAGAGAGATGATGGCATGCATTGGTGTCCTCATCTCGTGGTTCATGACAGCTAGGAAATCATTCCGAGCATGTACTGCCATCTCTGCCTCTTGACGAGCCTTGTCTAAAGCAAAATTCTGCTCCATAAGCTGGTCTCGAGCGTGCATGGATTCTTCCAAAATTGCAGCGTGTGAGAGAGCCACAGCCACCTAAATGAAGTGAGAGTCAGTAGACAAAAACATTAAAAAGGCTGGTAATGCAACTTAGCACACAACAAAACAAATGTACAAGTAAAGAGATTGACCTGATCCGCAACATTTTCTACGAGTTCTAACTCATGGTCTCTCCATTTCCTAGCACCATCAGTTGGGAGAATCAAGACCATGATAGCATAACCTTTGCCAGAGAGATCCGACCAGTCACCGCCTTGGAAATTTGAGAGATGTAAAAGAGGTACACGGACAGAAACAACCTCGGGAGGAGAATATCTCCCAACAGGAGGCCCAATCTTAGCCAAAGGACAAGTATGAGGAATGTGCATCGCTTGAGCGCTATTGAAGAGTTCATTAATAATAGGCAGATTTATAGGGACACTGCTTCCAACTTGTATTTTGTGGCTCAAAGTATGAGAAAGCTGCAAATAAAGACCACTCTGAGAAGGCATCCACAAGGCACATTCCTCAAGGCAAAGAGTTTTACCAAGCTCAACGAGAGTGGTTCTTAAAATAGTATGTCTATCAAGCGTTCTTCTAATCCCATGAGTAAGCATCCTAACATGCCTACCAGTCTCCTCTTGCGTTAGTATAAGACCCATTTCTCTGTCTAGCTCATCAGCTTTCTTCTTGAGAAACAGTTCCCGGTTCTTGACACTGAGAAGATCAGGAATAATATGAACCAACATCAACGCGGTTGCACAGGAGACAACAGCGCAGGAGACTTTGGCAATAGTCATGACGATAGCAACAGCTTTGGAGTGCATGAAGAACATCCAAAGGTTGATGAAATGTGTAGCTCCACAGAGAATGATGAAGGCTCCAAACTGCATGAGGACCCATTTGTAAGGGAAGAAAGCAGACTTCTGGACGAAGTATATAAGCTCGAGTGGGATAGAGAAGTATGCAAGAGCGATCAACGCATCGGAGATGTATTGGTACTTCACTAACAGAGAATCTTGATTCACATTCGTCTCAAAACAATCACATTCCATTTTAGTTGCAGCTTTGACCTCTGTTGTTGACCTGGTCAACCAACAATTACATATTCAAAGAACAAAAAAATTGAAGATATCATCAGCTCAAGTTACTAGATTTGGACTAGAGTTACAGGAATGAATCGATGCTAAATCGATCTAGAAATTTATAAATCTACCAAAATGAATTTAATTCCGATCAGATGAAAACGTTACTAAAGCAAAAGCAGTGAAATCAATCTTCCTAAATAGATAGATCCGATCATGTACCTGGAAGAGAAGGATTCATAGCGGCGGAGCTGTTGGTGGTGGTGGTGGTGTGAGCCTCATAGCTTTTGGGCAAACGAATGATAAAAAATAGTTATAGTATAAAAAATAGAAAGTTCAAGTTCGTCGTCTCCAACGGATCCGAGCGTTATGAA
Organism: Camelina hispida; assembly: GCA_023657505.1. NCBI lineage: Eukaryota > Viridiplantae > Streptophyta > Magnoliopsida > Brassicales > Brassicaceae > Camelina > Camelina hispida. The sequence goes on along the minus strand of CP094634.1, from coordinate 4,105,857 downwards.
GAAAGAACTTGATGGAACGAAACGAAGCGTACAGTGATAAAGAAAGAAGAAGGAACCAATGAGAGAAGTAAAGTAAAGCTTTCTTTTTTATGTTCTGCAATGGGGGAAGTTCACGTGTTCATAGGCCTACTTGTTACATTTTAAAATATATATGATCACTTCTTTTTTTCTTCTGACAAATAACAAAGTAATTGAAAAGTGAGCTCAGGTTCATGAACCTGAACTAATCCAATCTCTCTCCGTCAAACTCAGTTAAAGAGGCACTTTTGTCTCGGTAAAGTTTTCAGCTAATGGAGTTTGTACACACCAACTTTTGCAATGTAATTGTGAAGTTTGATCAGTAATGCAAAACTTTCTAAGGTTATATAAGTTTATAAAAGGTAACAAACAAAAAAAGTTACAGCATTCGGATTCTACATCTGGAAACAAACAAAAAAAACCGGACAACGGGTATGGATATTACTTTGATGATACCAAAGAGCAGGGCATTTATTCTTTTACATACAAAAAGCCTAAGAGGAGAGAAGACCTGCTGAAATATGTTTCAATCCTCTCAAAAAGTCTTTTTTTAAGTGGTCACAAGATGAGGAGCTCCTGATCGAGGTAGGACACACGAGTATGTTACATACTTTGCACTGTCTAGAAGCACGACGACAAAAACTCGGGACAGTGATTTTGGTCCCCCAATCATCCCTTCTATATCTCCATCACCACCTTCTCTTGGATCAACAAGCACAGATACAACCATTGACGAGGCTGGCTTGATTTCTTTGCTACTGCTGTTTCTTTGGTGTTCTTTGGTGAGGTTAAAATCTGATCCTGGGAGTGGAATGGGAAGACCGCGAAGGATCCTTCTGTTCTTTCTCTTTTGTGTGTCTGTGTTGTTCTTACCGTGTTCAGCTGAGACGTTGGTTGCTGGAGTTGCAGGAATGATGGCTCCAGAGGTTGAGGAGACATCAAACTGAAACACTTCAGTGCACATCCCTGAACTAAACATGGGCCCTACAATATAGTCATTTAACAAAAAAGAAGATGTTGTTAAATAGTGAACCAAGTATCAGAAGACTTCAAGCTACTATTGAGCCTCGAGTTTCTGCAGCAAAGGGCGAAGAGAAATAAACACTAGATCTACTCTTTTCAATCTATATGAGTAACAATGTCACATGTTCCTAGTTAATATCTAATCTAGATTGTGTGATGCATCTACTCATGACCATATATTGCTGAAGGTCCACTTTGTCAAAAAAAAACAAGATATGATAAGGACTAGGATACATAATCAAGTCAAGGGAACAGAGAGTAACATGAGAAACCCGTGAATTACCTGCAACACCTTCACGAAACCATTGCTGCATTTCACCGTTGGCTGCTTTTGTTTTGAATTGGTCTTTCAGAGTATCAGCAGAGCCAGAGGATAGAGCTTTCTGTTTTTCAGTCTTGGATCTGTAGAGATGCTTAGCCATTTCCTCGGTCCTTCCCACGTCAGGTAAAGGCAGTGCAGGGGAATAATCTTTCGGAATCACCAAGTCAGCGTTAATCTCATTTGATTCAGAAGCCTTTCTCGAAGCCACAGCTTTCTCACTCGCCAATATAGAATTAATAATCAAATTCCCATCTATCTTCACAAGCTTGTCATTCCTCGGAACAAAGAGTGATGCAACTAGAGGCTCACTACCATTTCCAGGAGGTACAGAGCTCTCTGTTGCAGATATATTTTTCCTTGTTCCTTGATCAGAATCTTTCCCGCAATGTATCCCGTTGTTACTATTAGAAACCCCAGTACCAGCACCACTACGAGATGCATCCAAAACTCTATCCCTATGTTGACTGTAAACCTGATCAGTAATATAATTAGACCTATAGTTCCCATAAAACGCACCACTAATTCCTCCATAATTAACGTTCACAATAGGAGCCAATGCACCAAACAAAAATAAACAAAACAAAAGCCCCAGAAAACTAATACTGGCGACCTTCTTGGTCTTAGCTTCACTCTTCTTACTCTCCGACTTCTTTGCCTTGGATGTTCCAAGAGGATTCTGTGGTTTCAACCTAGGAATGGGAATCAAAGGCACTTGAGAACCTTGTTGCTTAACCATATAAGGCGGACAAGGCATCCATGGATAAGACATTGGAGCCATAGGTGGATACATTCCCATCGGAGGCGGTGGATGATGCGGCGGACACATTCCATTCCCACCCAATTGCTGCCTTAGCGTAGCATTCTCAGCCATGAAATAAGATATCTTGCCATTCAAATCCGTTATAGTAGAATGCATATTCCTAACCTTCTCTTCAAGCTCCTCAACGTAATGCTTCTTCCTCTGTCTCGAAAGCTGCGCGCTTTCACGGTTTCTCATAAGTCTAGCTTTCTTTTTCTCATCTTCCTCGCCGGTTACACCACTTGCGTCTGCGTCCTCACCTGATCTCCTATACTTACTGTTCCTAGACTCATCACTCAAATCCTCTTCGATCTCTTTCTTCCTCTTGGTAATAGACGACGTCGTAGTAGTAGTAGCCACCACAGCTTCTTCCACCTTAACCTTCTGGTCGACGACAACGTTACCTGATTTAGGAGACGATTCATTCGTAGCTTCTGAGACATCAGAACCGCAATTACCCGAGCCTTGAGATGACAACGGAGTCGGTAGATCTAAGGTACGGTCAGCACCGGAGCATCGATCATCAGAATCACGGTTACAGCAACCGGAAATTGTAACGGCATCATCTTTCGGGAGAAGAGAATCGCCGGAGATTCCAGAAGCTTCGGACTCGGGTGTGAAATCACCGAAGTGCTCTTCTTGTGTAGAGGTATTGACAGGGATGAGAAACGACTCATTCTCAGCGGGGAAGTAGAGATCGTCCATACCGTCGAAAGTGAGCTCGAATTCACCGTCGGGGAAACCTAGATCGGACATGAGTTCACCAATCGGAGTCTGATCGGACCCGAAATGATCATCGAACGGAGGGATCGAGATGGAATCGAAATCGGAATGAGGTGGAGGGTGGGTGGAATTAGGGTCCGGAGCAGGTGGTGGAGGCTGCTCTGTGATTGGTTCCGTCATTTTGTTTAATCTGAGTGTTTAGGGTTACGAATTGGGGAGATGATGAAGAAGGAGAGAGAGAGGGGTTATGGAGTGATGCAGGAGAAAGACGACGAGGGGTTTAAAGACAAAGAGAGAGAGAGGAAGAGAGGGAGAAGGAAGAGGAAGGTGTGGGTTGCTTCCGTCTTCTTCGTCTACGGCGCGTGGTCGTTAAACATAGACACTAGTGATGTGATGATGAAATCCAAAATTCAGTATATCTCTTTCCTTTATTAATTAATAAAGATCAAATCTATAAATAAATAAATTACAGAGATTATTTTGAATAACTTTATTACTAAATGTACCTTAATAACTTGTATGATTCATCATGGATGTGCTTTTGTTATGTTTCCTAATTTTGATTCTTCTTTTTTGATTATATTTTAAAAAAATATAGTAGTAAAGTCTCTAATCCAGAAATAATATCAGATGATTGACTAAAAATAGTTAATTTGACTGGTGAAATAAATTAAATAAAAATCAGATTTTATTGTTTTGTATAGTCTTAATTATTTTCTTAATTTTTTGGTTTAAAGTTTTTTGTCAAACTGTTTAAAGTTTATTGTATGAAGTCAATCTATATAATAAGTTTAAACTTTATATAGTCAAATCTATAAAGTTTAGAATTTATTGTGCATACTAATTATCATATTAAGTATTTTCGTGATTCTTAATTTACATATTTTGCTATTTGTTACTCTTTCCGTTTTTTATTATTTGTCGTTTAAGGTTGTTTCACATTGATTAAGAAAACTATTAAATTTTTTGTTTTATCCCTGTTTAATATATTTTCTAATTTTTTTATTGGTCAAAACATTAATAAAGTTGGATAGAACTGAAATTTTTACCAAATATTTGCATTGAAAATCTAAAACGATAAGTATTGGGAAACAAAAATTTATTTTTAGAATGACAAATAATAAAAAAAATGGTAGGAGTAGTTGTTTTTTTTGACTTTGTATAATCATATCAATAACTCAACAAGATTAGATTTAGAGTGTATACAAAAATTCAAATTATAGATTGATGAAAAGACGACGACAGAGGAGCTCTGAATTCCTACCCACACATGCATATTATGTCGACCATTGTCTATTTGTCTTTGTCTTTCATTTGGTATGGCACTTGAGGTGGGTGGGCTAGAAGAGGATATACTATATAGCAAAGCATGTGCACGACGTTCTAGTTTTATAGTATTACCTTAATTTAGTAGTGAATACTCGTGGGAGTTGACTTTTAGGAGATCATGACTTTATGTATCTAATCCAGTTTTTAGGAGTCTATATTATATGTAGGTCCTTTGTACATTATCTGGTTTTTTTAAGCCTAGAATATTCTTGCCTAATTATTTTATTTTATAATATTATGTAAAGGCAGAAAGATAGGTACTCACTCCGTTTCACAAAGAGTGTCATTCTGACAAATTTTACACAAATTAGAAAAGTTAGAATTATACATGTTTACCCATATTTAATAAGTAGTTAATGATCTAAATTGAATGAAAATAGTTTTGGGTTTAGGGGTAAAAAAAAATTTAGCATTAAAACCCTCATTGAAAATGTAAAATGACACTATTTATGAATCAAAAAAAATTATCTCAAACGACACTCTTTGTGAAACGGGGGAAGTATATGTTTTTGTTTATAAAATCTCAATAGTACTCTCTTTACCTTCATCGGTTTATAAATTTACTAACAAAATCTTTTTTTGGTCGGCAATTTACTAACAAATTTTATACTTGTAAATAAATTCTTTTTTTTTCTGATAAGTTGTGGATATATAATTAATAAATGGCGAGTGTAAAATAAAGCACGAGAGGAAGAGAGTGGGAATGATTTGGTAATCCACATATTAAAAGCACGTTGACTGCATTTGTCATTTGTGTTAGTTTTGGAGTGAAGGAAGGGTTTTCGTTATTTGTCGTTTCTCTCTCGAAACTTCTCTCTTCTGATAAAAAAAACTCTTAAAAAAAAAATAATGTTATCTTATCGCTTCACTTTCCAACTGTGTGTCGTTTTTGAGTCTCTTTCCCGTCACGCATGTCTCCTCTTCCCTCTGCATCACTCATCATTTTCTTTTCTCTCTCTCACCTCATAGCCTCACACTATTAACTTGATTGACTAATTTAGTAACTTAAGTATTTATTGTTATAAGCTAAGAAACAATTCATTTGATGCATTGCTTTTTCTTTCTTACTAACTAATCTTATAGTATAGCACCATCATAAATATCATACAATATATAGTAAGGTCATGTTCTGCTCTGGTTTCTTAATTCTCTATGAGCAACTGACTTCTTTGTCTCGAGATTTGCCACTACAAATATAGCCGCAATTCTCAGTTTTAAAACCTAATTTTAAATAATCAGAATTCTAACGTCTTTAAGCCTTTTTTCTGTTAATTAAAGAGTATAATTTATGAACTTTTAGTTTTTTCACTTCGATTATCTACACGTTAGTTTGAGTTTTTGGATTGCAATGCAAATATGCAATCACGGATAGTTATAAAGTAACAGATTTTAAACATGGGGATTCGCGTTCAGGTTCAAAAAATGAGTTGGATAGCCGCTTGGAAGCTAGCTACAAGGTATTATCAATTCTAGCTAACCACATATTTAGACGTATACGTCTTTTGGATTCTTTTATAATAAGTCACATTTTTCACAAGGTAGATTCACCAAAATCACGAAAATACTACATTAGGACACCGCCAAAATTAGTAAAGAGACAAATCATTTTCACAAGATTGGAGGACCGCAAGAATCATGTAAGACAACAATTAAAAGAAAAAAAGAAAGAAAAAAAAACCCCTATGATATGATCTCACACTTTTCTCGAGAGGTGCTTGCAAAGAGAGAGAGAGAGAGAGAGAGCTGGTTTGGTGCACAATGCAATTCTAACTTCGAGAATACCTATAACAAAGCATTAGAGGAATAGCAGTGTTCTATAACATCCTCTACATATCGCCATTAGTCATTAGCCCTGACCCAAGTTCCATATGTTTTCGAACCTTCGAAACAACAAGCATCAAATAATTGTATGCGTGCATATTTCAAAACTTATAGAAAATAAAATAAATATGTCACTGTCACTATATATTAGCACTAATTTCAGCTCTTAGTAGAGTAACCAAGTTGTGTACACTTGTCGGAAGAGACGGTGATGTTCTATCGAGATGTTCATAACTTCTCATTCCCTCTATTAGACGAGGCATATCTGATGATGTACAAGCCTTCTCAGCCAAACATAGGGTAATATTAGTCGATTAACAGATATTTACTTTCTTTTTTTTTTTGGATAAACACCAAGATATTTACAAGCCTTCTCTTTTGTATATCCTCCCCAAAATTTTTTTTTCTGTACGGCTCTTTAACATTTTTTAATTACAATCTTTCACCCAAAAGTTTCTCATAATTCTCTCAAAGAACACTAAGGTACTAGATTAGGACCCGCGGTACACCGCGGAGAAAAATTGTTTATAACTAAAATATTTAAGTTGTATTTGTTGTTTAAATATGTTATAATAATATAATAATTGTTAAATAAATCATATAATACCGCAATTTAATCATATAATTTAATCAATTTAATTAGATATGTCTTTTCTCTGATACCGACAGTGTTAACAAAATAAAGAAATGATGTTTTATCCGTGTAACACCGAATTAATGATATTCTTTAATTTATATAAATATCAATAAAACTTGTCCCACTATATAACCCCATCCCGAGATATTTACCTCATACTATATCATCTTAATTTTTAATATTTATTGTGTATCTACTGTATAATATTTATCATATTTAACTTTTTAAAAGTTTTAAATACTTTTCATATTTAACCTTTTAAAAATCTTTAAAATAAAGAAACAGAATAAACCAAATAAAAGTTTTTAGAGTTTGAATGCCTGATAAATGAAGCTTTTTACTCATTTGTATTCAGAATCATTTTGGTCTCTTTATATAGTTTGACTCTAAACCCCTACCCCTAAACCATTGCCCAATTTTTTTAGACGATATGGGATGTTTTACCCGTATTTTTTATTCATCTATTGAGTAATATATGTCCGTTTTTAAATTTTTGAATTACATCATGTGCAGGAAAAAATCACAATTTTTATTAACTAAATGTATTATAGAATAATTCAAGATAATTTAAATATAAATTCAAATAAAATTGAAATTGAATCATATATTTATATGTTTGAATGAGGTAGAAAGATTTCCTTATTTTTTGAATCTTATTTATAATTAATTTTGAAGTTTTGGTAACTACTATTAAATTCAATACATTAAATGTAAAAACATTCCAAAAAGTATTTTTGAGCAAAAACTGCTGCAAAAATACTAGTATAGATTGAAAATTTCATAGATGTGACCACAAATTTCTATAAAATCCATTTTGTGATTTTGTTAAACACAATTGAGTATGAAATTAACAATAAATGTAGATGAAAAGTAAAATCTATATTATTATTTTCACAGCATTTTTCAGAAGAAGGCTTGAGTTGGGCAATATTTACATCATATGCCATTGTAATTAAAACATTTAATACAAAAAATTAAAATAAAAAATCAAATAAGGAAAATCGAGTATAGAAAAATATATTTCCCTAAACATTTGAACAACATCAATTTCTATTTTTCTTTTTAATTACAAATTTTAAAATGTTTTAATGAAAAAAAAACTATATTATCTTACTTTATTCAATTTCGATTTTCCATTATTAATTTGGCATTATACATGATTTCCGTTGTACATGTTTTTCATTATACATAAATTGATTAATAAATTGTTTAATGTTTTCTATGTTAAAATGGATAGAGCAATTGATGTCAAAATGGATAGAAAAAATATAAAAACAAACTAATAATGTATGATTTTATTATACTATATATATATATTGTTTTAACCTCCACAAAATGATATATGTTTTTTGACTAAAAAAGATGTGTCATTTATAGAGTTATGATGTCAAATACAAATATATATATCCTGTTGCACAATTTAAATAGTGAATACATCAAATTTAGTCATATGAGTAATATTATTAATATTACTAACTTTGTGATAATAAAACTAAATCTGTGTAAATATCAATAACAATACTAAAAAAACAACAATAATTTATGGAAAATTTTGTTTATCTACGGGTCCAAACCTAAACTAAAAATAATCATAAGAATGTGATGGGAATTAGGTTAATATTAGTACACTTATATATTTTTGCGGGTTAGTTTAAAAACACAAACAAAATATTTCAAAACTTAATTTTATATGAAAGGATTTAAAAATCAACACTAACCCGCTCCAACATACTCATATACAAAACTAACTATTTTTTTTAATAACTAATTTTTATCCACGGTCCAAATCTAGACTAAAAATAATCATAAGTATGTGATGGGAATTAGGTTAATATTAATACACTTATATATTTTTACGGGTTGGTCTAAAAACACAAACAAAATATTTTAAACTTAATTTTATATGAAAGAAGTTAAAAACTAACACTAACTCGTTCCATCATACTCATAGACAAAACTAACTAATTTCAAAATAGTTAATAAAATTTAAATAATTTTATACTAACTACAAAGTATTATACATATTAATATATGTTTACTTTGGCAGCAACACCCACCCAACACATGAACTCAGAGAAGTTTTGGTAAAATTGCTTATTTAATAAAACATATAAGGACCTTCTGTATAAATTCAGATTAGTTCGGGCCCCGTTTCTGTGTGTATTTTACAATGCAAGCTAAGCCCATTAGGCCCATTAAAGATTTTTTTTTGGTTACACAAACAAAATTATATAAAATCTTAAGAATAAAATAATGGTTTATCTTCTTCCCTCTCGTTCGATTTGAGGGAGAGAAGCTTTTTTTTTTTGCATCTTTTTGTTCTTCTCTCTCGTCCTCCTCCTCAATGCTTCCATTTCAATCATCCTCTTCCTCCTCTTGATTGACTTCTTCTTCTCTTTTTGCTGCCAAGAGAGAAAGAATCAACCTTTTAGAGGAAGCAATGACTTATCATCGTCTGTCTAATCCATCTCTCATGGACACAGCCTTGACCTCTGAAACAGGCTGTGCCTTTATGGCCGACAAGGGATTCACTGTGGATCCTTTTTTGGTTGAAGCTCTTCAGAATCCCCGACATCGTCTCACCAGTAAGCTTCCTCTCTCTTTGCCCTGTTTGGTTTTTGTCTCGATTCCTTGTTATGCCCTAGTTTCCTCAAGTTACAGTCTTGTATAGAATTGACCTGCCTATATCTTAATTGAGCTTAGATTCTTAGTTAGGGATTTTGTGGAGAACGATTGGTATTAGGATTGTTTATTGCCTAGGTTGATTTCTAGAATTTTTTTTGCAAATTCAGATCTTGGCTAGTGTTTTTGAAGTTGGAAGCTTACTTTGCATAGGGATACATGACTAACCCCATTACTAGGAAAGTGATTTTGCAATAGTAATGTATCTAATCTGATGTTCTGAGTTTAAGATGTGAGATATGTTTAGAGTTAAGAGTTCTTTTCTTGATTGTATTCTAAGCCAATTTTGTTCTTGTTATGTCAGTTTTGAGGATGGAACTTGATGTTCAGAAATTCTTGCAGAACCCTGATGAGCAGCAATTCGAGTTCCAGCATTTCCCGACGTCATATCTCCGTCTTGCAGCACATCGCGTTGCTAACCACTATGGACTAGTTACATCAGTTCGAGATAGTGGTGGAGATGGTAACGTGAGCAGGATTCTCGTGACTAAATCAACCGAGAGTAGGTTTCCTGCTGTTCGACTATCTGACATCCCGGCTAAACAATCAGAAACTGGCAAGTTTGAGCACATGAAAGTTGCTATAAAGACCCGACCTTGTAAAGGAGGATCTGGAATGGAAGCTGGTGATCTTGGAAAGCAAGGTGGTCCTCCGAGAAGTGTTGAAGAGAGGAAAGAAGACTATGACAGGGCACGAGCACGTATATTTAATGGTCTTGCTAACCTTGATTGTAACGATTCTCCATCTGAAACTAATCCTTGGAAGGTGAGTTGTAGTCCTATCAGAGATGATGAAAGTCAAGTGTTGAAGAGTGGTAGTATCGAGGCAGAGAGAAATCATTTCCCTAGGGAGAGCATTCCTGCATCTCGTATTGCAGTTCTCAGAGACAGAGAGAAAGACCGGTATGACCCGGACTATGACCGCAGCTATCAAAGGTATGTAAAGCATTCATTATTCACAATAAGTGCTTGTGAATAACAAAAAATGTCAAAGCTTTCTTTTGTATACTGAAAAGTGAAAACTTTTTGCGCTTACAGGTACAATAGGAACCTCCCAATCGACCAAAATTTCTGCTTGCCACACTTCAACATTCAGAAAATAGGGGCGCCATGCTATGAGATGGGATATAGCGGGTATAGTCAAAACCCAAGTGCTCCTATGTCTCTCAACTTGGGTCAACACTCTGTCATGAGCCCCTATGTGACCACGGGTTTAAACCAGCCTTCGATGAATGCTGCTATGTACATGCAATGGCCAAATGCAGCAGCTGTGATGTATACTCATTCTTATGAACACTTCAGAAACGCACCTTTTCAGGTAAACAAGTTTTTGCCTCTTTTTGTCACTCCTTTATCTAGTTCACAATGAAACACTTGTGAGGAAAAGTAGATTGTATAACACATCTGAGTAGATACTTAGATTAGTGTTTAAAAACGAATGTTGTTTCTGCAGGGGCAGTTCTATCCGCATCCGCAACCCCTTAGCTTCGATTACATGCAGAACCGGTAATTGCTTTTTTCGTCAAGGCTTAACGATTTGTGTAATCCAAATTTTGAAACAGTTTGTATGTCGAATATAGAACAAACAAGACTTTTGATTAGTGTCATTGCCTCCTTTTTTTTTTACTGTGTTACGCTCCAGCGTTTGGAAATAGACGTAACTTTATCACGTACGTAATTTAACTCGGATTGTAGTGAATGCAAATGATAACATCATACAAAAGTTAAACCGTTCGTGTAGAATAAAAAAGATATATATACACTAACAATACATTTATTAAGTTTGAGGAAAAATGCAAATTACACAAGATAATTCACATACCTTAACATTATTACTTCCATAAAAAGGAAGTTAAGAATTCAAATATATTTCATCAATTTCCCGCAGGGAAGAGTTTAAGAATCTTCCTACCACCATCTCCATTACCATGTTCGGAATCTTCATACTTCAGATTACGAACCACTTGGTTTTGCTGAGTGATCATATGCTTCCCCATATACGGATGCTCTAATGGAGGCATCAAGTACTCATGATGGTTCAAGAAATGCGCCGGAACCGGCGAGCTCGCGAACAAACGATCAGTTGCTGAATCGGAGACGATGACGTGTCCACCGGAGATTCCACTACCGTTCCCGCCTTGCATTCTCCTAAGGTAAAGACGATATTTCTGAAGATGGCTCGCAACGTTCTCTCTAGTCAACCCTTCAACGCTCATTAGCTGCATTATCGTCTTTGGAACTGCGTTCTTGATCCCTAAGTGTCCAACCGCGTCAACGAAACGTTTGTGTAGCTGAGGCGTCCACACTAAGCGCGGTCGTTTCAACGTTCTTGCTGGCTCTCCTCCGATCGATCCTGAACCAAGATCCGTGGAATCTCCACCGCCGAAATCAGAATTCATCATCATCGGTTGAGGAGTTGGAGTTGGAGTTGTTGGAGTGGTGGATGGTTGAAGCTTCTGGTGGTGGTGATAAGTAGCTGTGGCTCTCTTCGAACCGAGATGATGGTTAGGGCTTCCGATTTGGAAAGCGAGAGCTAGATGAGGAGTGATTAAGGTTTGAGAGATAGGGATGAGTTCTTCCGGTGAAGGAAGCTCTTCTTCCCATCTAAGGAACCAGTTTGGATTATCTTCTCTCATTTTAGCGGCGGTGGGTGATGGTGGCTGATTGTGAGACGGAGGAGAGAGGATCGAGGTGGATCTTTTTTTAGCTTAAGTGAGGGAAAGAACAAAGTAAACTATAGTGAATATTTGTAGATAGAATGATATATAAGGAGGAAATGAGAGTGATTGGCTGATTCCATTTCTCTCGAATAATGTGTTAATGGGGTTATGGAAACGGAATAAATTGATGATTCTTTATTATAAAAAGATTATACAAATAAGAATAAGAAACAAGAAAGTTTGAAAAATCAAAATAAAATAGTAAATACACTTGTGAGTTGTGAGAGAGAGAGAGAGAGCATATGAACTGTCATTGTCATTACACGGTTCGGTTCATGGCGTCCAAATTTGCCAGTTCTGTGTTCCATGCGAAATGTTTGCCTTATATTAGTGACCAATTTGCAATTATTCTTTAGGTAGAAGATAACAATAATGGATCGTGCGTGTGTGTGTGTGTGGATATCCAATTCATTAAGAAAAAAAGTATTCAATAAATAAGAATCGATCGCATAAGAATGCGCCAATAGTTGAGCCGACATCATTTGTATAGATTTTTAAAAGTACATATGATTAGAAAACCCAAGGCAGAGAGAACCTTATATATGACAGAAAGAAGAAATCTCAATCTTATACTAGTAGTAGTAGTATTAAAAACAACGATTGTGTTGTGTCCTCGATAAGACGAAAACTATAAATCCCGAATCTTTCTCTAAATTTAAAGAGCGATCTTTTTGTTATTAATTATTAATTATTAATTAGTACTAAAATATAAGGATACCAACCAAGGAAGGATAACATTTAATTTCCTTAAAAGTGTGATGGAAAAATAAAATAAAGTAACTATATATTATGACAGAAACAGTTAAAGTTAATAATTGAAGGGATTGGTTTTAACTTTTTGTTAGTTTGGATCTGTCACTGTCTTATGTGTTTCGGAGTTCATGGTCCAAAAGCTTCAGAAAGATTCTGGGCTCTCCACGTGGCGCGTGTCTTCTCTCACGCGTTTCATGTTGCGGCTGGGAGTTACAGGAAACACCACCCTTTCGTACAATTGGTCTCAAGTACGCATGAGATTCCATGGATTAGGTTATTAGCCAACTTTTTTTAGTATTTTTAATTAAACTACATTTAGTTAGTGGGTTTAGTTGTCTGTAAACCATGCGTGTTATATTACTTTTTAAATGAACTTTTTGTTTTTTTTTTCTCTGATTATGAAGCACAGTGCATATTTGTATCCAAAACATTATTTAAAATATTTTATCTAACCTTCAAAATAAATCAAACATTTTATAACATTATTTTGGTTTTCTTTTGTTAAATTACTCTAGGTAATTATGTTGTTTTTTCTAACCATTAGTTAAAATAAGTTACAGTTAAATGCAGAGATACATGGAAATTTTATTGTACTCGTATATATCATCGAGTTATACAACAAAAAAAATTATACACATATTATAATACAAAGCATGGGTTGAGAGTGGGACTTGTGCTGCATTAACAACTAAATCAGAGAGCTTTTTAGGTTTAAACTATGTGTAGTAGAAGTAGTAGTGTGAACAGATTTATATTCCAATTTTAGGTTCGGCGTGTGATGTGAAATAAGGAAGCTAATCTGATAGCTCTAGTTTATATATATGATCTATTCGGAATGAGAAAGTGGAATTGTCTTTATTTAGTTAAATTGATTCTTGTTAAAGATTTGGTTCCAATTGTACGTATGTGGCCATGTAGGTGCGTGCACATAAACCATACATATCTGATTAGGATTTCTCTCAACTTTTCTCCCAAATGATGAATGAATAGAGCATCATTTATACATTATTTTCAGTGAAAGTTAGTTTTGAACACAGGATCGAGCATGATGATATAATGGTCGCTGATCAGCGGCTAGTCACTATTCAACAAGCCAACTAAACTTGTCGACATATTAACTAATTGACCTAATAAGAATATTTAAAAACAACTTGGTTTTCTAACCTAAATATTAAGAAGTGTCGTCTAGTGGCCAACCTCTCAGCACCACCTTTTCTATTATTTTAGACTATAGACAAAATGAGATAAGGAATCTTCTTCCGAAGTCACCAAGACAAGAAGTGAAACCGGACAAGAATTGTCCCCTTGATTTCTTTTGCACCAAAATATTTTGGACTTTTTAAAGCGAACCTTACTTAAGGCCAGGAAAGCACAAAAGAGGGGGTTTATGCAATAGATCCTTTTGAAATAATAATGTTAGCATAACAAAACAATAACTTAATTCTGGAAACTACATTGCGAAAAGCAGAATGATTTAAAGCGGGGAATCTTTTATCTTTTATATTGATGGAAAGAATAAGATAATTCGTGAACCATGTGATGCCCATGTTTTATTATATACTATACGTACACTATTAATTTAGATTGATTACATAGGCTAATAATAAATAACACGGTAAGGTTGAAAAATCCATATCAGGTTATAATTATTGTTAAGCTGAGAAGAACCTATATGATTTTAATTTAACTCTATACTCGACCGACGTCGCCATAGTAATCCAATATACTATTTTTCTTTGGTCACCTTGGAATAACATTCCACGAAACACATAACGCTAACATTAAAATTTCCTTTGACCACAAAAAATACTTAAAATTCCAAGCTTCAGCACGTACGCAGTATTGAAAATCATACGAGAGAGCAAATATAACTGCATGGGCTCATAATTTTTTTTTCCCCTGTATTTGTAAAGGGCCCAGAGCAGGACATTTTTTCTTCTAGATCAGTGGCAACAATATGTTTAATTTTGCAGTTTCACTGTTGTGTAGTCTGGTGTGATCAATAATCCATTATTGTTGATGTTCCATGAAGAAAATTATCATTCATATGTTTCCAAACAAACCTTTCAATGGCATATCATCTATTTGTTCACCCAATAAATATGACCCCCGAGATCTTTTATCAATCATGTCTGATGATTCCTCTTGTGTGGGAGAAGACAAGTAAAAGGAGAAGCTGCACAAAATAATCCAATACAATTAGGAAATACTGTGGACATAAGGTGGGCCGTCATTGGGTAAGATCTGGGCCCAGAGTAAACGCAGATTGTCTAAAATCTAACCCACTGTATCTCAAACTTTGATTCTCATTTATTAATTTAGCATTTATTTCAATTTTTATCATATGAATTCCTTTTTTTGTTTTTTTTATCAAATGAATTCTTTTGGTACTAACGTTTTATTACAAAGAAAATCTAGCACGAAGTAAATATATTTCATCTGTAGTATTGAATTATGTTCTACAGTTAAAAAACCGACGTCGTTTCAGTTCCTGCATGTTGAAAGCTTTACTAATGGCTAATTTCATTAGTTACAGTATAGAATAAAAGAGTTGGAGAATATAATTTTGAATAGTTTACACGATACAAGAAGACCGCAGTCTTTCTTAGTCTCCTACTAATTTTTAATTGGTTAATAAATAACTTGTTAGTGTTTCGTACTTTTGACCTGTCTTGTAATTAAAAAAAAAAAAAAAAAACACAAACTACCGAAGAATTAATTAATTAAAAAAGGAGAAAAAAGGAAAAAGGTAAGAACACAGGTCAGCGAGTTGGACTCATCTGTCTTAGAAGAGAATCATAGAAAGAAAACGCGAGGACGAAGCTTTCACAGACACAGAGCTGAAGAAAGAAGAAGAAGCCTTTAGTATTGGGTCTTTTCCGTTTTCTGTAATGGAAGGTTCGTTTTCGTTCGTCCCTTTTTCCAGAACTTCTTTTTGCTCCGTCAGTCTGAGAAAAACCCTAGATTTTTCCCCGACTTGAAATGTGCTTATCTCGAATTTGATTATAACACTAGCTCAAAATCAAATCCACAACTAGTAGTAACAATTCATCTTCGGAATCAGCATTACCTTCACGAGAATTCGTCTCTTCTGCCCTAAATCTGAATTCGATACCCCCGAATTAGGTTTTTTCTTCTCTAGAATTAGTAACGTTTTCTAAGTTTTACAATTTGTTATACAGGTAAATCACCAGACCTAGAATCAATCGGGTCTGGTACAACAACAAAACGGTCAAGTGTTTCAAGCCGATCTCGTACCCGCAGAGATTTCCTCACAAGATTTACAGACAGTGAACATTTCGCTGAAAAGCTCCAAGATTGGTTTGATTTAACGTTGGACAACAACTCTAAGAGTACCAATGGAGGACCTGTCTTTGATGTTCCTTTTGAGCTTGTTGAGCTACAAAAGTTTGATTACGCATTAGAAGGCATTTCTTTTCAGCAGCTTACAAGAATGCCTAACGCTGTTTACGCTTCCACATCTACAGCTGTTGAAGCTAAGGCTTATTTAGCTATAGAGGATTTTTTACACGCTACTGTCAAGAGTTTGTGGGAAGCGTTTTGGAGTCAGGACGAGCCTGTTCCTTTCTCTGTTGGTTGTTTGTATAATCAGAATCTTAAGTTTTATCAGGCTGAGAGAGCTTTAGGGATTGGTAAGCTTGATGGTCTTTCAGGGACTGGTGTTTTGCTTAAGAATCCTCGGCATCCACATGGGAAGTGGGATCATATTCTTGAGCTTGCTCTGCTAAGGCCTGATATTGGTAGCTTTGCTCAGGACAGTGATCGTCCTCCTTCTTTACATGTCTTAGGGGAGGCTCTTTTCTATGCTCTCCGTATACTCATTGCAAGGAGTGTGAGCCGTTTGGATTTTTCTCAAAGCTCGAACTGTGTGTTTGTTCTTCTCGTTGATTCTCAGTTTGGAGGTGTTGTTAAAGTCGAAGGGGATGTGAATAAATTGGATTTTGACTTGAACAATGTTTATGAGTGTGCAGCTGACTGGATAATGAAGCATTCGAAGATAGCTGTGTCGCCAGTTGACAGGATTTGGAACAAGCTTGGGAATGCTAACTGGGGTGACATTGGTGCTTTACAAGTAGTATTTGCTACTTACCACAGTATAATGCAGTACTTTGGTCCACCGAGGCATTCTATTGAAGACTTAGCTGCTGACCATAGTTCTCGCCTTCACTCTAGAAGACAGGAGAGACAGCTGGGGGATGCTAGTCTCAATGAAAACGGTACGTTTAGGTTCCAGCAAAGTACCATGTCTCCTGAGATTGTTGAAGTCCAAGAAGAATCATCCAAAATTGAGCCTGAACCGTCTATGAAACTGGAAGTTGGATCTGTTCTGTGGTTGGAGGATTCGAATTTTCAAAAAGGGTATCAGATTGACCAAATATTGACTAATGGTGCGCTCCCTTATCACATCGCATCACCAGTGGACGATGCAGGGAAGTCTGTGTTCTTGTATGTTGGTTCTCCTCCTTCACAGCTTGAACCAGCTTGGGAAGATATGAACTTGTGGTATCAGGTCCAAAGACAAACTAAGATATTAAGTATTATGAAACAGAGAGGACTCTCTAGCAAATACTTGCCGCAGCTCCATGGGTCTGGTCGGATACTTCATCCAGGGCAATGTCAAAAACCAAGTTCAGGTGGACGATGTGATCATCCTTGGTGTGGAACTCCAATTCTTGTGACCACTCCGGTTGGTGAGACAGTAGCTGACTTAGTAAACGAGGGCAGGTTTGGTCAAGAAGAAGCTATTCGATGTTGCCATGATTGCTTATCTGCACTTTCTTCCTCTTCCTCAGTTGGGATCCGACACGGTGATATCCGACCAGAAAATGTAGTTTATGTCACTTCGGGTGTAAGACATCCTTACTTTGTACTTATTGGTTGGGGCCACGCTGTGCTTGAGGATAGAGATCGACCTGCGATGAATCTTCATTTCTCCTCGACTTACGCGCTTCAGGAAGGGAAACTATGTGCTGCCTCAGATGCAGAGAGCTTGATTTATATGCTTTATTTCTGTTCTGGTGACTTCCCTGAATTGGATTCAGTTGAAGGAGCTCTTCAATGGAGAGAGACCTCTTGGTCAAAAAGATTGATTCAGCAGAAGCTAGGTGATGTCTCAACCATTTTAAAAGCGTTTTCAGACTACGTTGACAGTTTATGTGGGACACCATATCCATTAGATTACGACATTTGGTTAAGAAGATTAAAGAGGAATCTTTCAGAAGATCATGGGAAAGAAATTGAAACTCCAGGCTAAGCTCTTATCCAAGAAAAAAATGGGGTTCCTCCATACCAGATAATGGAGGTATAAAGATTCGATTCCTTTTGAACATTCTTTCAGGTGCTCTCTCTCTCTCTCTCTCTCTCTCTTTCTGCTTAACCTGTCCGAGACTGGAAGCCTCACGATGAGACGTATCCTTCGGTTTTGCCAAGTCTGAAAAGTTTGGGACCTTTTGTTCTCTGTTCTTGTACATGATCTTTGAAATGGATTAGATTCTTCGTCTCCCTTGGCTGTTCATGTTCTGTTCCTTCTCTTCATTATTATTATTATTATCTTGAGAGTGATTCTCTATTTATTTATTGTAAAGGTGAGAGCTTTTTTGTTCCCATTTTGACTTTTATTTAAGTTTACGAGTTCTTTTCTTCTTCCATTTTCTGTGTTTTCTTAACCTGAATCCAACATTGGTTCTGTCTCGTCTCCATTATATTATTTTCACGTATTCAAGAAACCAAAGGAGAATCAAGAAAGAAACTGTTTTTGAATAAACCTGTGATGCAAGAAACTCGCGCCGCAATGACTACTCCTGCACCCTTTTTATCTCTGAATTTAACTCGTTGAAGACAAAAAGCGTATGGCTTTAGAAATAAAGAGAGTATAGTTTACACAAGTAATCAAAGCATTTTTCACAGGCGCAAAGATTCTGCAAAAGATCTATGTTCTGTGATCCATGGTTTCTTTTCTTTGTTGTTGTTGTCCTACCTCGATCTCACATCAACACTCGAGTTTCTTGTTAAATATGCGGGCTCTTGAATCCCTGGGATGGGAAACACGGTGTTGGTCTCAATGGTTCCTTCACCTAAACCTTTCTTCTTGACAGTTTCTTCGATGTTTCTGTTGTCATACTCCAGTGTCTGGAGAAGCAAACCGCCCTTGCTGTTTTTGCAACCGCCTATTTCCATTTCCATATCATATTTATCTCCTCGGGGTCCAAAGGTTCGGTCTAGCTCAGATGCAATGGATCCAACCTCTACGTCAGTTTCCTGTGGAGCCCAGTCTCTGAAGTTGATCATAGGAGGTGGGATTCTGGCAAAGAACAACTCATATAGGTTCTTGAAGAGACCCTTTCCGTAAGGGTTTTCTTTCTTGTCATATCGGTACCGGAAATTCTCATAAGTTGTCTGCAAAATGGTAATAAAAAGAGTCAAATTACAGGCGAACTAAACAAACAAATTTGCAAAAACAGAACACCAAACAGAGCAGCAAGACTAGAGTAAGGTTAAGGATCTTGCCTGATTAGTGCAGATGAGGTAGAGGTGGAATACAGTGAGTCCGCCGACAAACCAGACAACGACGAAGCAGTAGAGGATGAGAACAACAAAGACGAGGTCGTTTGCGATGACCACTAACAACATCTTGCCGTGTAACTCAAGCATACTGATCCATGAGAAGACAAAGACGTACAAGCAGAGGAGTGTTGAAGTTGATATGAAACAGATGAAGTAGGGATAGTTTCGCTGCAAAAACCACAGAACCTACTTACACTTTTTGTTTCAAGAGATTCAAAAGGAAAGGTTGTTAATTTAGAAGACTTACTAAAGCGATGCATTGGCCAACCCATGGACAATGGTGATCGAATCTTTGGACACAGTTGTTACAGATGGAACAGTGAGAGGCGCGAGGAGGACGGTAAAGCAAACACGTATCACAAAACTTAACTTTGACAGTGTAGCCATTCACCAGTATATCCTTGGTTCGAGGTATCTTTGTATTACCAAGTTTGTTGTTTACCCATTCTGAGGATTGAGTGATCATATCAAACCCTTCTGCTTCAGGTGCTTCTTTGTTTCTAGGGATAATCCCGGGGTCTCTCGAGGATGTTAAGAAGAGAAATGTGAAAACCTGCAAAGAAGATGCATGAATATGCAGAAAGAGCAACATATATAGCTCACAAAGAAAGAAACATTTTATAATATGGTTATACCAAGACTGAGAGCAACAGTGCACCCAACAAAACAAGAGAGTGGAACAACGGATAGCGTGTCCCGATCATAAAAGCCATTCGGATGCAGAAAGTGAGAGCAGGACCTCCAATCATAACTGTGGTCAGAAGGAGCGAAGATGCATCTGGACCAAAGACTAGTCTCCCTCCGCAATAAAATTTCTAAAACAAGAAACAGGACAAGTCATCAAGCTGGTTCTGACATTAACAAATCAGGGGTTTAGTATCAAATCTCTTTCCGAAACATGATATATCTTGTGTCAGGCAACAAACACCCTTTTGTTTTTTTGTCAAATACATATATGGTGAGAAAGAATTAAGAAAGGCTTACATTGTTACCAGGCCAGAGTTGGTAGATCCTCTTGGGTTTACGATCCTGAGAAAACATGGTTTCATCGTCGGAAGGAGCACTATGAACATGGCAACTTTTCTTCCTCCCCATATCACCAATATCTTCTTCTTCTTCTTCTTAATCCTCAAGCCTCAGAATCAACGACGAAACGACCAAAAAACGTAATCTCCATATTGTCTGCTTAGCGTGTCGTCGTTGTTGCGGCCAGCGAACGAAACCGGAGATTTCAAATCGCTGCCGCCTGGGATTTTGGCTTCTTTCTTTCTTCCTCCTCCACGCAAACTCTCTCTCTCTGGCCTCCTCCGCTCTCTTTCTCTCTCTGTTTCTTGCTAATTAAGGTTTGTGTCAAAAGAAGTTGTTTCTTTCTCTCTCTTCCCCTTAAAGCTTTTTTCCCTCGGCCATTGGAAGTTCGTCAACACGAACATCCATTCTCTTCTCTGGAACAACCTTAACATAGCAAATCTCGCCATCACAGCAATTTTTCTCCTTATTTCTCGCAACCCACCAAAACCCTAATTTTTCATTACTTCTCCCGCACGCGCCATTTTCTGTTTCAACAATCAAACAACTCTAACTTATAATTCTCTGTGTGCGTGTGGTGCGTCATGTGTGTTTTTTATAAGACTTAGATGACACAATTATATCTCGAGAGCCGAGAGTTAAGCAAAAGTAGCAAAACTGACATGTATATCTTAAAATTAATTTGTTTATTAGCTTTGGATAAAAAATTAAAAACTAAAAAATAAATTAAAATTTTTGATTTGAAAAATCACATTAAAAATAAATAATATCTTTCTTGTTGAAACAAAAAATAACTCTTCATCAACATTTTTTTATAAAGTGGAGCAAATTATATTTCCAAATTTTAACTAATATAGGGAAACCTAATTACATATTTGACTGCATAATTATCAGCTTACTAATGTTCAAATGTAATTAGGTAAAAAAATCATTATATGTATTTCTGTTTTGTCAACAAGTAATTTTCTTTTGACTACAATTAATCTACAAGTAAATATATTGAAAGGTTATGTTATTTTTCCAATTTTGACTAGGAAAAGTACCCTTTTTATGTATGTTTGTGTTAGTATATATATAGTCAGTCTAAACCAATACAATCATATTAAGAAGAAAAAAAATTCAAAAAAGAAAAATCATAAAAATGGGTATCAGTACCACTATGAAAATTTTAGTCGCATTTGCTTTCAGTGCCTTCTTCATCCTATCTTCTGTTAATTGTCGTACGACAACGGCTAGTACTCCAGGCACTTGTTTATTTTAATACAACATTGTACAATTATGGATATGATTTTCTCCATTTTAATAAATGTACATATTGTTTATTTTTATTTTTTGTTTTGTTAATAGGGTATGGAATAAATCAGCAGGATATACAATGCTTCTATGGAACATATCAATGTCGTACTGGAGGGAGGCCCAAATGCATTCTCTTTTGTCGAGATCATGGTTATTATTATGGCTTGTGCGTTACTGATGCATGTTGTTGTAGTATTCCATTCCCTCCAAGCAGGGGTCCGAAATGAAAAAAAAAAAAAGAAACTACACATATATAGCCAAATGTATTAATTTCCTTGAAATATAATATCATTATTTTATATATTATGATTATATCAAAAGTATTAATTTCCTTGAAATATAATATCATTATTTTATCTATAAAAAAATATCTATAACAAAATTATAAACCAACTTTATCAAATAGAGTTACTTTGAAGAATCGAAAACAGAGGTCGAACAGTAAAGATGTTAGGACCATGTTTTCCCAGACTAATTTACATGTACTGTTTGCTTCTATATATGTTTTCTAGATTCGTGTTGCATAAGAAGTTACATATGGGAAAAGTATAAATTCAGATTTCAATATTCATGAAATCTATACCTCCCAAAGATCATCTATATTTGATCTAATTCAACCATGAACACTTTCTTAGAGAAGAAGAAAGCACTAACCTTGATCCATTGCTTGATTATGCTTGATGATGGATCCAAGACTTCAGCAATTGATTTTCTCCTCCCTTTGACATTTCTCTCTTCTGATTCCTTTGATGGACAAGGAATCCACACTCTTCTATCTTTCTATGTTTTTCTTATTCTTTTGTTACAACACTATAATATGATGTTCGTTCACTTATTTATATGTGACCAAACATCACTAGTAAACCAACGTAACCGTCACTTACGTGAACAGCCACTTGATCATATATGTATATCAATCTTTCATGTAATTAATATAATACTGCAGATTAATTACACGTTATCATGTATATACAAATAACATAGAAAGATATTAACTATATATATTGGTTAGGAAGGAGGGTTATCAATACACCCAATTCTAATCATTAATCGAAACCGATCCATCACGATATCGTCTTATATATTAGAATTTATAAACGTTTATATGAACTTAAACTTTATAATTAAACCGTAAGACACATAGGAAAGAATTTATAAACGTTAATATGAACTTGAACTTTATAATTAAACCGTAAGACACATAGGCCACATAGAATATAAAATATTTTTACAAAAAGAGCACCTTAATTATTAACAGCCTTAAAATGACAATGGGTTACATGTTTGGTTACTGTCTTTCCCTATATGCAGCTGATTCCCTGGGTTGAACATTATGGTCGGCATGTCGTTGCAAGAGCAATAAGCATCCACATCTCTCTTTGCCGACCAGATGTGTTGACATTCACACATCTTGCCTCTGTTTTACTCTCAGACCAGGAAACTCATTGAGTCAAAGAGAATTGGAGTAGAATTAATGTGTCCTTCCATGTTAGAAGATCATATATACTATATACTGTTACTGTTATTTCATATATACTTGCCAAAACTAAAATGATTCTATACTATATACTGTTATACAACATAAAGACGTTCCTAATCATCCCAACCATAGAGATTTTTCGTGATACACATGGGTCAGTAATTAATCAAATTGATATTTCCTCGATCTTTCTTGGTATATACTCCAATAGTTTCTGCCACTATATATATATATATATATATATATATTAGCTAATCAGTCTAACCCAAGAAGAAGAAAAACAAGAAAAAAAAAGTTAAGAGATTATTGCAAAAATGGCTATCAGCAAGAAAATTGTAATTTCATTTGTTTTCACTGTCCTCTTCATCATATCATCTGTTAATTGTCGTATGGAAACTGCTATTTATCCAGGTATATTGGTTCACTCTTATATCCTCACTTCATTATTATGAACAATTTTTTTTTTTTTTTTTTTTTTTTTTTTTTTTTTTGTAATTAATGTATGTATTGGGTCAATGTTTCTTTATTCAAAACAAAATTAATAATAGCTTATGGAATAAAGCAGCAAGATAGACAATGCTTCAAGACAGAAGAATTCTTATGTCGTGGTGGAGTAGGCGACTGTAAATCTTTTTGTAGAGATCATGATTATGCTGATGGCATATGTGTTAGCAATCCTGATGCGTGTTGTTGTACGATTTGATTTACAGTCAAAAAACGAAAATAAATTAATTTAATTAAATGTCTTGGTATTTGCTAGAAAAATAACATCAATATTTTGGAAATGTTTTGATTATCTATACATAAAATATAGAGTAAAATAAAGAACCATCACTAAATGAAATTTAATTTGATTAGACTTGAGCAATAGCTTCTGCAATTTGAACAGAATGTAAAACAAAGTCGATTTACAACTTAATGAATGTAAAATACGTAGGAGTTTAGTCCAATACGTTTCATGTGCTATAGCTATACGCGGCCATATTGGTAAATATGTTCTATTTTAACAATTTTATTGAAGATAATTAATTAAATGGTGAAGATTTACATCAGTTTATTTTTAGTTTTGGGTACAGAATGAACTAATGTTTTATATAAAAATTACATGAAAAACTATAACCATCTTCTTTGTTAAATGGAGAGAAAAGAATCGATTAATTTTTTCAGATTTAAAACTAATGGAATTTGCAAATGATATATCAAAATCACATTAATTAAACATGTATAACAATATATTTTTGAGAAATAGAGGGAAATGGCTACTATCTCCACCACATATACAACCAAAATCATTAATTGACACTTATCTCATTCATTGTATATTACTTATCTCATTCACTGTATTTCAACCACTGTTTTTTTTGTTCGAGTTACAAGTTACAACCATTAAAGTTTGCAAAACTTATTTCAAAAATCACACTAAAAATGTTATAACAATATATTTTTTTGGGAGGTCTAATGGGTTACTAATCGATTACGAATTACATCCATTAAAATTTACAATCTTTTGGTCAATATGTGTTTAAATAGAAAGATTATGTCCTTTTTCAAACTTTGACCAAGAAAAATACCTCTTACGATGAAGAACTTACCCCTTTATACATTACAAGACTAAAGCATCCTTCTCCTTGTCGATAGTTTCTGCCACTATATATACATATTAGCTAATCAGTCTAACCCAAGAAGAAGAAAAACAAGAAAAAAGTTAAGAGATTATTGCAAAAATGGCTATCAGCAAGAAAAATTTAGTTTCATTTGTTTTCACTGTCCTCTTCATCATATCATCTGTTAATTGTCGTATGGAAACTGCTATTTATCCAGGTATATTGGTTCACTCTTATATCCTCACTTCATTACTATGAACATTTTTTTTTTTTCAGTTAATGTATGTTGGGTCAATGTTTCTTTATTCAAAACAAAATTAATAGGTTATGGAATAAAGCAGCTAGATAGACAATGCTTCAAGACAGTGAAATTATGTCGTGGTGGAGAAGGCGACTGTGAATCTTTTTGTAGAGATCATGGCTATCCTCGTGGCTTCTGTGTTACCCATCCTGATGCATGTTGTTGTATGATTTGATTTACAGTAAAAAAAAACCAAAATAAATTAATTTAATTAAATGTCTTGGTATTTGCTAGAAAAATAACATCAATATTTTGGAAATGTTTTCATAAAATATAGAGTAAAATAAATAACCTTCACTAAATGAAATTTAATTTGATTAGACTTGAGTAATAGCTTCTGCAATTTGAACAAAATGTAAAACAAAGTCGATTGACAACTTAATGAATGTTAAATACGTAGGAGTTTAGTCCAATACGTTTCATGTGCTGCTATAAGTCTAGATTGGCAAAGCGTTTGTGGGGACGTTATGTGGGAAACGCTAATGCTCAACGCCAATCAAGAATTTTTTAATCCCTTTTACACGTGTAAAAAAAAAAAGATAACTACTCTAAACTGCTAAGCGTTATCACGCTGAATTTGGGAGAGTTTGGGCTATTATTTTTAAATAATTATCACTTAAATATATTAATTTTGAAACAAAAACATTCTGGTAAAAAATATTTGACTTGAGTCCAAATAATCAACAATATATATGAATATGCTTTCAATATTCCTTTATTCAAATTTAAAATTAACATTTTCAAAAATATATATTTAAATTTTATTTGCAAAATCACTAATTTTACGTATAATATCTTTAATAGAATTCATGATAGAATTTTACGTATGATAGGTAAGGCTTCAATCTATATATTTTAAGCTTACATAAATCCAAACATGCAAACGATTATTGATTTTTTTTTCGTGTAGGACAATATGGCAAATCAAAACGAAGGTTCTTCAAGATGTTTTTCATAATTTTAATTTTTAATAAAATTAGTCATAAATAAATTTGTTTCAAACCAAAATAATTTATAAAAAAAAAAAAAGGTATTATACTCCCAGCCCCCCCCCCCTCACAGCTCCCTGCTCCCCGCCCCTGTTTCAGCTGCTTAACGTTGTTGCTCTCTTCTCCGCTTTGCCAATCTAGGCTATATACGCGGCCATGTTATATTTTAACAATTTTATTGAAGATAATTAATTAAATGGTGATACATCACTTTATTTTGAGTTTTGGGTATAGAATGAACTAATATTAAAACCATTTAAAATTACAATATTCTGGTCAATATGTGTTTAAATAGAAAGTTTATGTTCTTTTGCAAATTTTGACCAAGAAAAATACCTCTTACGATAGAGAACTTACCCCTTAATATTACAAGACCATATCTACTTGCAAACCTAATATATGATCCTGTAATAAGTTCTTAATAATGTATGATACGCATGGAGCAATAGATATCTTCATCGATTAGGATATCATCGTATCAATCAGTGATATCATTGGATCAATCATTGATATCACTCCGTATGTTCCGCTTCTACTTATGTACAGTCGTATAAGCTCTTATTAATGTCTTTGTAATACCCTAGTTCTCATTCTCTCTGTATATATAGAGACTCTCTAAGTAATAAGAAGATCATCACTTCTACAATCTCTATATATACTCCAATAAGGTTATCTGACTATATATATAATCAGTCTAAACAAAGAAGAAGAAGAACAAAAGAGAGTAGAGAAATGTCTGTCACCATGAAACATTTAATTGCATTTGTTTTCACCATCTTCTTCATCATATCTTCTGCTCATTGTCGTATGACAACGGCTAGTGGTCTAGGTATTCGTTTATTTTTATATGATTATATCCTCATTTTTTACAATTGTGAACACAATTTTGTTTTGTTTTAAACGAATGTACATATAAGATTATATAATGATGTTTTTATTTAATAAACAAATTAGGTTCTGGAATCAACGATCGTCAATGCTTTCAAGAACCAACATTATGTCAATCTGGATCAGTACGCGACTGCACTCTTTCCTGTTTCCACCGTGGTTATTCTTATGGCACCTGTCCTACTCCTGATCAATGTTGTTGTCATATTCCTGAATAAAATGTTTTTGCTATCTTTGTTTCAAAAATAACATGAATGTCTTTTAAATTTACTATTATGTCGATGTTGATTTGATTTAAATTTGAGCAATAGCTTTTGCAACTTGAACAAAATCTAAAATCATATTGAAAAATACAACTGAATCATTTGTCCAAAAATGAAAAAAAAAAAAAATTTATTACGAGTACATATTATTGGGTCTCAAGGAAAAATCATAATTGGGCCTCGGCCCGGTTCAACATTTTTATAATTAGTGAAGTTAAACATAATTTAATTGTGGGTGAGGAAGCGGCCATTGAAGCGCCACGAAGTCTTCTTCTTCTTCTTCTTCTTCTTTCTTTCGCTTACGATTCCGATTTCATCTTCAAATGTTACCCAGACGAGCTCAGATTCGAATTAATCAATCTTTCTATATGCATAGCTATACACAGGAGAAATCTCGGATCTCAATTTCAGGTGTTTGCGATTCCGATTTAGAGTTTGAAAAAATTAGCCGATGGTGGATCATTACCAAGTCCTAGGCGTTACGAGAAACGCGACTAAGAAGGAGGTTAAGGATGCGTTTCGGAGATTAGCGATAAAGTATCATCCGGATAAACACGCGCAGTCTCCGGATCACATTCGGAGAAACGCCACCGTTCGGTTTAAGCTTGTCTCGGAGGCGTACGAAGTTTTGAACGACGATCTGAAACGCGCTTCTTATAACGCTGGTAGCGATTCCGATTTCTTTCGCCGTACGAGCAGCGGTTCGTATAGTAGTAATCCGTATGGGAATCGTGGTGGTAAAGCGTATGGCTACGGTTACTCTGGGAAGAGTCGTCAGTCCTCTAGTTTCAGGAGCGGGTTTGATTTGACGTTTCGGTACTTGACTACTCGCGCGTTTCTACTTAACCTCGCATTAGCTGGGTATGTGAATGTGACAACTTCTTTACTTGTGTCTTTTGGTTGATTTGGTACCTGAGTATTTGCTGTAATCGGAATTTTCATGGTTATTGTGTAATCATCGTTCTAAGATGTGATTTTTGCTTTTTATCTGCTCAATGTTGTAGTATCTTTACTCACTCTAAGTGGTCTCTTTATCTTTTGTTTTCCAGTGGTTTGTACTTTGCATTTACTGCAATCGATACAAGCGGAGAAACACTATGGAAAATGCGTAACTCTGGGGTGAGTACCTTACTTTATTATCCTATCCATCGATGCTCGCCTTAAGCTATTGACTGTTTTCATAATCTTGCATTCTTGCCTTTTTTTTTGTCCTGTGATTTACAAGCGTTGGTGTCTATGCAATATTTATTCCTGCTGTTGGATGCATCTTAGTGTATGAATTCACATATTTGATTAGATTGAAGTTCTTGGTGATTATTTCTGCACACCTAGTGTTGTGGCCGTAGCTGTTACTTAGAATGAAATCCGAGAAGTAATGTTGACCAAAAACTAGTTTTCCTACTTGTAGCACACTAGATAGCTTTAGAAGCGTAAAAAAAAAGGAGAGTTTGTTCAAACCATTGACTACTGTATATATGCTTGGTGTTGCAGGGTCGTGTACCTGAGAGTTAGATTTGTAACCTATATATGCTGTTTGCAACATATTGAACCGTTTATGAGAACATTTTCTGTCTTAAGGTTTTCAAGACATAGTTGCAAAATGTAAATTTACAAGCAATGGTGAAAACATTCTCACGTCAATAGGACTAGAGAAAATGCATTTGTCAGAGAACTTAGGAAATCCCACATGTGCTGGATTTTAGAATGGGAGAGTAAATTGAGGCATTACTACTGAGAGAATATTGATGGTTGGTTTCCAATTTTCCATTAGTGAGAAAAACGAGGGCATGTGTATTTCTCTCTGTTTACATGCTTAATCTGGATTATCACCACAGCTAATAAATGGACAATCCACATATTTTCAGAAATCATTTGAAGAGGCAATGGAATCAATCGAGAAATCAAAGACACATAAGGATGAAGGGTGAAAGAGAGGACTCAAAGTTACTACTTTGACTTTGATTTTTAAGCTTCTTATTCTGTGAGCTTGATGGGTTTGTGTGGCCGGTGTGGGTCATTTGTTAGCCACTTTTCAAGATTTCACTTTCTTTAGGATGATCACTATTTACCTTGTTGGGATGGAAATCTCTTTCCTTGGGCATAAAGACGCAATGCGGCACTGTATTCTTCACTCGGACATATGATATAATTGTGCTAGTCTATGGACTGTGGTATATCAGTGTTGATCTTTTTTTTTTTTTTTTTTTTTTTTTGAAGTAACAAATATTTATATCTCTCCAGATATCAATCGTTTAATATGAGAAGTCCTACTACACGCAATTGTTTTTGAGACATCCCTAACAAAACAAAAAATATATTTATTTTAGCTTAATTTGTATAGGCAATGCATGAAAACATTTTTTGGGATTAGTGGTGGTAACGTATTTGATTGTCTTATTTGTATAAAGAAGATGCTGACAAGATATTTACCCTGCTTCGTTGAAATATCTTGTGATATAGTTTTTCTCTAATTTCAACGGTGAGAAGACTCTTATTAATTTTTACACTAATGCGCATAAAGAACTTTAGCTTCAGTTTCCTATACCACCACCAACTAACCCCCACCTCAGAAATTTGTTTTATCTCTCATATTCAAATTTTGCTAAGCTGAATACAGTATGTTAAATAGATAGATTTTTTCGCGACTTATCCGATAAAAAGAGTTTTAAAGTCAATAGAGAAACCGATTTGATCCACTACATGGGATAAACAAAAACTATGAACAAGATTTGATTATTCATAAAGGGTGATGCTTAGAACAAATCTATCAAAACAAAAGTTATAACGAGCTAGTCGTCACATAACTTTCCATGATTCAAGCGTCGGAAAAATTGAGTTAGTAGTATCAAACTCCACAGCGGAGACGTCCACCGCTGCATTAGACTTGGCTGTTGGCAACCCTAGGCCGCTGTTACCGGAGAAGGCGTTACCAACCGCTAGATTCTCCTGGTGATGGTTAGACAAAAATGCAGATGTATCTAGCATGGGAACCGCCGTGGATCGATCCGATGTAGACTTCGGAAGTTTGTTGACGAGCCTAAGCGGCTCCGGCTTGAGGATGGGAGCGAAGATTCCGAAGGAGGAAGAGTCATGGACGATGTAGTTGGCGCCGGTGACTTGCTGAACCATCTGGCGAAAATTGGAGGGATCCGCGGTTATGAAAGTAGTGTGAGTTTTCTTGGAAGGGCGAGACCTACTGCGCTTGGTGGCTTTAACTTCCGCAAGAAGGCAGTTACGTTTCCGTTTAGCTCCTCCGCCACCGATGATTTCTGGATCGGATCCAGTGGAGACGTTAGAGGAGAGAGTAGTGTGAGTTGAAGAAACAGGGTGAGAGACGGAATCGAAGAAAGAAGAGGGAAGTGGTGTGGCTGACGCTGTGACGACGGTGGTGTGAAGAGCTCTGGCGAGCAAATCGTTGTTGTGAGAGAAGGTATCAGTAAGCAACCACGAATCAACGTTAAAACCTTGTTGATACAACCAAGCATCGACGTTTGTTAACCCGTCGGAAGTCACCATATATATCTGTATATAGTACCACTGAAGAAGAGTGATGAAGTGGGAAGAACGGTCTCAAAAGGTTTCTAGAAAAGAGAACAAGTTAGAGAGAGAGAGAGAGGTGAGAATGGGGCCGAGGGAGGCTGAAGGGTTTTATAAGGACGGCGTCCGTCAACTGAAAGAGAGAGAAGCGATGATGAAACCGCGTTGTGAGGAGATAGATAGGGATACGTGTCACAGTTTACTCGTACGGACCTATCTTTTTTTTGGTTCAACGTGTGAGAATTCGTAAAATGTTGAATTTTTGTGACAGCAAAACTTGCTTATAGTGTTAATTATTATTTGTAGCAACCGAGAAAAGGTTAACCCAAGACCAAGAAGAACAAAAAAGACCGATCGAGTGAATATTTTGCCAATGATTAATTTTTTTCTTTGTTATAAAACCGGTTTGAATTTGGATAGGAGTGTTTTCCCTAGATTCTCAAAAGAAAAAATTAGTGGGGTTTACCCAAAATTCAGATATCAAAATAATTCAGACAATATTATACTTGCAAGTTGCAATGATCCATATGAAGAATATCTTCAAATAGATCCAATCTGTATTACTTTGTCAATAAAGGATTTGATATCATGAGGCTGCAAAACAAGATAACGTCGAGTGAAACTTGTTAGTTCTCGGAGGTAAATAAACTCTAAAAAAAAAATTGCATCATATGTAATAATTGATTTGCAACGGAGGCCCAAAGACAAGAGTAACCAAATAGGTTGTATCTTCGGGTCTGGTCATTAAAAAAAATTATTCGAAATTGAAGATTCGGATACTTACTCTAATCGGGCAAGAAAACGGGTTTGCATATAACCATTTACAAATTGATTTATTAGAAAACGGTTTATAATTTATTAGCCTTTAATGATATGAGCAATAATCTGATAAGTTTTACAAATTGACTTTGGAATGCAATAGTTACCTTATTAAAGGGTACTTTTAACTGGAAATAATGAACTTAAACTATCCCATATTTTCATGGCATTGTGGTCATATACTTTGGCTTTCAGCCTCTTTCACAGGTCGTCTCCGCTGATTGTGCAGTTTGGTGATGAGCAATTCTCATTTTCAAAATCTCTAGACGCATTTCTTCAAACCTCTATGCTGGAAACATAGATATGATACTAGTTCCACTTATGTTCCATTGGTATCATATCTATGTTTCCAACAATCTATGGAAAATCAGGAGTGCATATAATTTCTTAGATGTAACTGAACCAAACTTTAAGTTTAAAAATTTGAAAAAAACATAGATATATGTTTTAAGTGAACTAAAGTTTTTTCCCTTATGTTCCTAAATCGATTCAATGCATTCAATTTTGGGTTTGCTAGCTTTATAAGTTGTTTCGAAGATGAGAAATTATAATTAATGACCACTATACTTAAACCTATTCGTTAAAATGAACTTTGATTCAAGAAATTGGAGTAGATTGTGTTATATCTTTTAAACTGTACTTGGAAGAACGTAAAAGATTTATTAAAAACAGAGTAAAGCGTCACTTACATCTCATGATCAACTTGTGTAGATACTTCGTATGAAGACCACTTAAGTTGTATTGTATGAGGTGGTTGTGATTCGAACTACTCTTGCCACTGCCATCTGCTGCATATATAACAATTAAAGTTAGAGGACGTTTGAGATTTAAACATACAATGAAGACCGTGGAAACATATAACATATTCTAATTAGAGCTTCAAAATATAACCATATTGGAGTGGAAAGGAGTTTTGCTGCATATTAACATACCCATAGTCCTTTCCACGTTCAGTTAAGCAACGGTCAAATACATATTCAAATTAGAGATTTAAACGTATAATATAAAGGTTACTTTGTGGGAGGGAGTTTTAGAGAAACGAACGTATTGGAGTTGATCAAATATGATTTTAAAACAACACTAATAAGAGCTATATATTAAAGCAATTTCAATTTTAAAGTAAAATGAAACATGTAAAATACCAAAGAAAGCAAGAAAATCACTCATAGAGCAATTCCAATTATAGATACTGATTGGAACTAAACTATAAGAAAACTATAGTTCAAACTTTGACTATGCATGAGACTGTTTAGTATCGATCTAACTAAGACTTTTGTTAAGGTAAAGATTATCTAAATTCGTTTCACAATTTATCAGCTATAACATACAGTTGTCAGCTTTGTGAACAACAGTTCAGCCCTATTCAAACTGACGAATACAATTACGTTTAAAAAAACTGCAAATTCATTATCAGCATATATATATACTTGAGAAATGACTCCTAAAACTTAAACTTTATACCGATTTGGAAAACTATAAATATACATGTGACCCTTAGTGGTCGAAATCAGAGTATCTTGCTGGTTGTTAGACATTATTATAGCTCTTATTCTCTCCTCAAATTAGACTGAAACAAACTCAAACGTAAGGATTCATAATTAAGAAGGATCCACTATACGGAAAGGATGCCAGGAATTAGATATTTTAATTTATTACTTGTGTAGAAGAAGATGGTTATTATCAAATAACTTTACTACAACCCATAATATACGTAGAGAACCATTCGTAGATGAGAGTTGGACATAGATAAAATCACAATCTCATAGATAAATTCATTGGGAGAGGTAATGACATCTAATTAGATTTACATAGACTGTTGGGCTTTATAATTTCGGCACAGTTATAGAAATATCATTAGTTACAAAGATTTCAATCTTTAACAAAATTTTCTTATTACAAAACTTATATATGTAGTTTCTAATTACAAACTTATATATCAATATTTAACAAAATTTCCTAATTACAATTTTATATATGTAAACTTATTTTATTTAGCAAAGTAGCACTAAATAATTTTGAAACTATTTTTAAAAAAAATATATTGGTTAGATATATTCACGTATTTCCTTAACTAAACTATAGTATATTAACTTTAGATCTTGATTAACTAGATTTCCATAAGAAACCATTTCAACCAAATATAAAATAATAGATATGAAAGTTTTTCAAATTTAATTTAAATAATAATTCTCTACATATTTATGCAAATCCTAATTTTCAGTTGTCATACATATATATATTTCCTAATATATAGTGTTTTATATACTATTTTATCCAAATTCATAAAACAAATATGATTCACTATAATTTACCGTACTATAGTGTAGTGTCACGAAGTATTAGGTTATGTATTTAGTTTGAAAATGTGTTTACGCTTTTTATTTAAAATATATAGGGGTATTCTTAAAAATGCCCATTTTTCCATACCCATTTTTAAAAATACCCCTTCATGTTGACAATTTTTAAAACTACCCTTCTTTATATACAAAATGACCAAATTATCTTTTTTTGAGTGACAGTAAGAATGTACAATCATCAAAATCAAAAATATTTTCACGCCAAAAATAAAAAAATTTCCCGTCAAAATCAAAAAATTTTCCCGTCAAAAAAAAAAAAATTCCCGCCAAAATCGAAAAATTTTCCAGCCAAAAATATTGAAATTTATACCTTATAAAAACATTGTAAACTCTTTTAAAAACCTTTTAAAAGCGTTTACAATGTGCTTAAAACCCTTTTAAAAACCTTGTAAACGCTTTTAAAAACATTGTAAATGTTTTTAAAAAGCTTTTAAAAGCGTTTACAAGGTGTTTAAAAACCTTTTAAAAACTTTATAAAAATGTTTACAAGGTTTTTAGAAACATTGTAAAAGCGTTTACAAGGTGTTTAAAAACTTTTTACCTTTTAAAAACCTTTATACCTTGTAAACATTTTTATAAAGTTTTTAAAAGGGTTTTAAAAGGTTTTTAAAAACTATTCGAAAATTTTTCCAGCCAAAAATATTGAAATTTATACCTTACAAAAACATTGTAAACTCTTTTAAAAACCTTTTAAAAGCGTTTACAAGGTTTTTAAAAGGGTTTTAAAAGGTTTTTAAACACCTTGTAAACGCTTTTAAAAGCTTTTTAAAAGCATTTACAATGTTTTTAAAAGCGTTTACAAGGTTTTTAAAAGGGTTTTAAACACATTGTAAACGCTTTTAAAAACATTATAAATGCTTTTAAAAAGCTTTTAAAAGCGTTTACAAGGTGTTTAAAAACCTTTTAAAACCCTTTTAAAAACTTTATAAAAACGTTTACAAGGTTTTTAAAAACATGGTAAAAGCGTTTACAAGGTGTTTAAAAACCTTTTAAAAATATTTTTAAAAACCATTTGAAAACCTTTTAAAAACCTTGTAAATTTTTTTTGGCGGGGAATTTTTTTCGAAAATTTTTTTGCGGGAAAATATGTCGGAAATTTTTTTAGCGGGAAAATTTTGTATTTATTTTTATTGATTAAAATATTTTTCATCTAAGGGTAAAATGGTCATTAAAAATTAAAGGAGGACAAAAATAAAAATGGCCAAAAAAGAGGGTAGTTTTGAAAATGGGTATATCAAAAAAGGTATTTTTAACAAATTCTCAAAAATCTATGATATTTTGTTTGTTATTAATTCTTCTGATTTCATAATTCTTAATCTTTTATTTGCATTAATAGAGTATTATATAATTTATTAAATGTTTAAAAGTAAAATGGAAAACCACATGAAAATTGACAATTTGTATTAAATTTTTTTATGAAAGATATTTTTAATTAATTAACAACATGCTAATGTGTAATGACACATAAAATAGACTCTCAAATATCATACCATCTATTTTTTATTGTCACATTAGCTTTTTGTTAGTGTAGTTGCAAATTTTCAACTTTCATATGGTTTTTCTATTTTACTTTCAAACATATAATATATTATAAAACACATACATACAAATATTTTACTTATGTTTTGTTTATATTTTGCATATGTTTTGCTTATTTTTTGCATATGTTTTGCTTATTTTTTTGTTAATATATATTCAACATTTCAAAAAACCAAAAAATGACCAATTTGCTGCTATATATAAACAATCACACCTATAATTTATATTTATATAGAATTTAATAACTGTTTTTAAAAAAGTTAAAAATGATATATATATATATATATACTAGATGGTTACCCATAAGATACATAGATGATATGTATTTTAATTATTTATATATTTATATTAAATTTTTATTATGATAAAATCATCTATATGTATATAAATTATTTGATTGTTTGATACATTGAGTATACATTTGTAAATCGGTTTTTGGATGGATAGGAGTGTTTTCGCTAAATTCTCAACAAAAATTTAGTGGGGTTTGTCCAAAATTCAGATATTAATCATAAGATACATAGATTATCATGCAATGATCCATATGAAGAATATCTTCAAATAGATCCAATCTGGATTACTTTGTCAATAAAGGATGTGATATGCTGCTGCAAAACAAGATAACGTCGAGTAAAACTTGTTAGTTCTGGAATGTAAATAAACTCGAAAAAAAAATTGCATCATATGTAATAATTGATTTGCAACGGAGACCCAGAGACAGAGAGTAACCCAATAGGTCCTAATTGAAGGTTACCCAAAATTGAAGATTCGGATACTTACTCTAATCGGGTAAGAAAACGGGTTTGCATATAACCATTTACATGTGTTTTAAAAATCGATTTAGGATTTTAACTTATTAATAATAACTAGGGGATTATAATTTATTAGCCTTTTATGATATGAGCAATAATTTGATAAGTTTTACAAATTGATTTTGGAATGCATTAGTTACCTTACTAAAGGATAATTTTGATTGGAAATAATGAACTTAAACTATCCATATTTTCATGGCATTGTGGTCCATATACTTTGGCTTTCAACCTCTTTCATAGGTCGTCTCTGCTGATTGTGCAGTTTGGTGATGAGCAATTCTCATTTTCAAAATCTGTAGATGCATTTCTTCAAATCTCTATGCTAGTTATTAATTATACATCTAGATTTCAGATTTGGATTTGTGTTAATATGAATGAGTCAATCAAATATGGAATACGATTTGTCATGTGTGAAACTGTTTTCGTTGTTTACAATACTCGGATTCTTGTTATCTAATATATGGGCCTTTTTAAGATATGGGCCTAATTGCTTAAATATGGGCCCAAATAAAAGCTAGGGTTAGCCGGTACGGATTCTTTCTGCGGACTCTCTCTCAATCGCTCGTACTGGTTTGTTGAATTTGATTGGTAATCGGAAAAGTGATTTACGTTGAATCTCTCAGTGTCTAAAGGTTTTGGATTTGGGAGGAGGTTGAAGGTTGAAAACTGAATAATGGGAGAAGAGCTGCAACATCATCATCAGAATGGTTCTTCTGCTCATAACCAGACAACTAATTATGGTTATGTAAGCTCGCTTGCCTACGATCAAGACATTGAATCTGCCGCAACCGCAAGCAATGCTCTTCTCCGAGAACAAGTACATATTATTATATAGTGCTTTCTTCGATTAAAAGTTTCTAAATTTTTCATTCCAGGACGTGGGTGAAAGGTGGTTAAGTTGATTCATTGTTGTGAATTTTTTTTCAGGAAATTGAAACGCAGAAGATTATACAAGGTCAAAGGTTCTGTCTTTCTGCTGTATAATGAGCATCTTGTTGTTCTTATTAATGGGCAATTGTAAATTTCGTGTCTTTTAGTTGGTTTGTTTAGCAAATTTGTGTTTAAAGATTGAAACTTTCCCCTAATTTCAGAGAAGCTGGGACTTCAGTAGCTGGTGACTCTCAGCATAACACTGATATTCTTCGAGATCGTACTGACCCTAATGCCGTAAAGGTTTGTTTTTTTTTTATTCTCAAGCGGCTAATGGCTTAATAAGTCTTTATCATTCATGACATGAAGTTTTTAATACATATTCGTTACTATGTAGGAACATTTGCTAAAGTTAACTGCAAATCATAGAGCAGAAACAGCGGCAAAGCGTGGTGGGAGTGTGAGTACATGCGGAGAAGGTTATTCATATAGCTCACGAGCTCTCTCATGCATTTTGTAATATTCACTAAACCTGTCCAATTAACGAATTTTTATCTGTACTATTACTAGGTAATGTAGATGTGGGAAACGGTTATGGTATACCCGGTGGAGCTGCGTACGCAGGTCACTCTGAGTTCAGTGGGAAGCCTGAACCTACTACGGATGCTTCTACAAACAATTTGCCTGAATATCTCAA
The DNA here is from genome assembly GCA_023657505.1 of Camelina hispida. Classification (NCBI taxonomy): domain Eukaryota; kingdom Viridiplantae; phylum Streptophyta; class Magnoliopsida; order Brassicales; family Brassicaceae; genus Camelina; species Camelina hispida. The sequence continues at coordinate 4,067,968 of CP094634.1, read as the reverse complement.
ACAAAAATTGAAGGCCAGGGGAATTCTCAGAGAAGGTACAGGGGCTGCTACATCCAACACGCAAGATGTAATTATCCATCTCTCTCACACTTTTATCTTTAGCCGCATATGTTTGCTATGACTTGACCATGATTCAGTTCAACCCCTTTTGTTTCAGTTTATGTTATTATTATTGTTGACCTTTTTGACGTATTTTTTTTGCTTGTGATTCTTCTCTTTTCCAGACATCAGCGGTTAGTTGGAATAGACAGACAAACTTACCTTTTCCGGCAAATGCAAGCACCTTACCATTAGGATGGGTATGAATGAGACAAACTTAACTTCTTTTCTACTTTGGTTATTCCTTTGCTACAGAATCAAATGCTGCATGCTGGGAAACTGTTTTAAAATTCTTCGAATGCGTTTACTATTATGTCTTAATGCTTAAAGATTATGATGTGTTTGTTAGTGTTAACTGTTAAGCCACTTAAACTTGTTCTGTTTTATTCAGGTAGATGCTAAAGATCCTGCAACTGGTGCTACATATTACTATAACCAACATACCGGAACATGCCAATGGGAAAGGCCTGTTGAGTTATCTTCCACCACGCCATCTTTGCCTCCTAAAGAAGATTGGATTGAAACACTTGATGAAACCTCTGGTATGCTATTTACACTTATAGTCATCATTATGAGTATCTCTTTGCTAAAATATGCATGTCGGCGATTATAAAAGGTTAATGTGTTTCTCCTTTTAAATGAATTATATAACGATCTTTATCACCGTGGAAAGAACCTTGATCATCTCATGTTAGAATATACGAATGAGTGTTTTCTGCTGGAAGTTTGTGCTCTTTATTTGACCAGTGTCTTCTGGTTTCTGTTGTACTGTACACAGTACTCGCAATGCTTGCTTAATCTTTTGATCCGTTTTGGTTGCATCCCTGAGCTTTAAACCTTTTGATATTCTAATGCACAGGACATAAGTATTACTACAATACAAGGACACACGTATCGCAGTGGGAACCTCCAAGTTCCTTACAGAAGCCTGCTTCCACAAACTCCAACAACGCTGTCACGCAAAGTACTGCTAATGGGAAGGGCGAGCATCATCCAGATCAGCTGCCAAGATGCTATGGATGTGGGGGATGGGGAGTGGGCCTTGTCCAGAGATGGGGTCACTGTATCCACTGTACCAGGTAGGAATCCTTTCATTTTCTTGCTATGCTTTTTGAGTTAAATTGCTGCATAGAGACTGCTCGATTTGAGGCTTATGCCTCTCTCTCTCTCTGCCTGTGCTTACGGGGACTCATATTTATGGAAATGCAGAGTTTTGAATCTACCAGAACGTCAGTACTTGCCAGCAAGTTTAAACAACTTCACACATGCAGGAGATTCTACCCAAAAGCATCCGAATCAGAAGTAAGCTCTCTTAATCTGAAGTACTAAGATAAAGATCCTTCTGGTCTGTCATATTTCTTAGAAACTGAGTGTCTCATTAGAGAACGAGATTTGACTCTTGTTCATTAGAGAACGAGTTTTTGACTCTTGCCCTCCCCCACATAGCTGTTAGCAAATATTTAGACTACTCACTCATTTGGATATAAACGTTCTCTCAGTCCCTCATTTCGGAAGGACAGGATCTCTGTTAGAGACCTCTTGGTTCACTACTACATGTAAGGATGGAAGACATTACATGTAGTAGTGAACCAAGAGGTTTCCATTTTACTTACTCTCGTAATACACACCTTACAAATGACGCAAAAATGGAAATGATTGAAACAGGTCCAGTTCAAAACCTCCTATGAAAAAGGGATCAGGCAAAAAACGTGCCCATGCCGATGATGATGAGGTGGATCCAATGGACCCAAGCTCTTACTCAGATGCTCCGCGGGGTGGCTGGTAATGTCCATAACACCCATTTTAACCACTTTTGTATTTCGCCATGACCTATATATATCATTGTTTATAATTCTATCTCTTCTACATCAACTCATCTGAGGAGAATTACATACCAAATGTCAAACTATACTCCATAGGAATCACATAACATCAGGTTGATCTGATCCTTCGCATCTTGCAGGGTTGTTGGACTGAAAGGAGTACAACCACGAGCTGCTGATACAACTGCCACGGTAAGGCCACTTGAGACTCTGTTCTACATTAATTCCAAATAACTTGGGGGTATACTTACCTCACTAACTTGATGATGACAAAAATCCAGTTCCTAACTCTAGTGAGATGGATATGTGCTTCAGGGTCCTCTGTTTCAACAACGACCGTATCCATCACCTGGAGCTGTTCTGAGGAGAAACGCAGAGGTGGCATCATCGCAGAAGAAGAAACCAAACTCTCAATTCACGGAAATCACAAAGAGAGGCGATGGAAGTGATGGTCTTGGGGATGCAGATTGAGAGAGCTCGACTCATATTATATAAGATAGATGTCTTCTACTGTTTTGTCTGTTGCTTTCTCCATATATGACATATATGATATTGAGAGTAGGCTGTGTACTGGTTAATGAACACGATACGAGCTGTAATCAAATGAATTTAAGCAATCCGGTTCAGTGATATTTGTATACATATAATCCCCATCAGCTACTTCTGTATCTTCCAATTTCAACAGTATCCAGAAACATCCTCCTAATTCTCAAGGAGCAACATGTTTTATAGTTGATGACTTGTGAACAAATACATTGGTATTCTGAATTTTTGTTTTGACTAAGAAAGAATCAAAAGATACAAATGAACAGCTTCTTCTTCTTCTGCTATTACTCTCCTCAACAAGCCTTTATATTATTAAAACTCATAAATCCAAGAGTAGTTTCTTCTTCTGTTGAGTCATTGCCAACGGTTTTGAACAGAAGAGCTCCTTTGCAGATCCATCGGATGAAGTGGTACTTAGCAGCGTTTTAGCTGTTCTCGTCAGGTTTTGTATTGCATTTGCGAGCTCAGTTATAAACAAATGACAATGGCTCGGAGCAATTGCCACAAGCTTTTTCAGCACCTCCGCCACAAGGGTGTATGCGTTGTCTGACAAAAACTGAATGAACAGAATAAGTAGTAAGACAAGATGTAGAAACTTTATACATTTAAGCCATGATTATAATAATTGAAAGTAAGAAGTTATTGTAGATAAGCATCCGAGATACCCTTCACGTGCAAGTAAGGAACAAAGCAGACGCAGCTCTGCTTGGGGAAGATTCAGCAACACACTCTGAACATCAAATTCACTCTCTGCTCTGGTGGAGGAACTTGCAGATGAATCTATTGGCTTCGTTATTGTATTAGTAGAACCAGATATCATATCATGATTTTCTGAATTGTTTTCAACTTCTAAACCTTGAGGTGTTGATCGTTGCTGACTGGCAGACCCATCTGATCTGTCAGCTGAATCAGACTTTCTTTCAGCATTGTCAATGATGACCTCCAGTAAGTTTAACAGCTGGGTTATATGACGAGAAAACACACCCATACGTGAGTTCATTATAATAAAACTAAACAAAAGCTACATCACTGAATGAAAATAAATACCTCTTCGAGATGAATCACATTTTTCAAATAAAGAGGCTGGTTCAGGAGGCTGAGAGGCAACGCAAAGGCCATACCGTCGGGTTCGTGCTTCTTTCTGCCCATATAATCATCACTCACTACAACAGAGTTTTCCATGTGCTTTGCCTGAGGGTGCCGAACCTTGCAAGGAAGGCAGTGAAAGCCTGGATTGAAGCAGAATTTTTGCTACGTACATATGATTTCGAGCCAAATATGTCAATGTCTCAAGAACACGCCGAGACAGTAGAGGAGGAACCCCTGCAAAAATGAATTACAAAAGTTATATAGAATACTTCTAGCTCCGGTATTTTTGAAGCTCATGAAAACACTGTTGTAAGAGTGTCCCCAGTTAGAATCCAGGCTAAAAAAAGCATACCATCAAAGTGCTGAGGACGTGAATATGTTACATTGCTTTGACATGCATAAAGACGATAAGGTGGTTCGGAAACACTTGAGTAGTTAACATGCTTCCTTGTGTCGAGCATCAACATATCCATGAATGTACTAACTAAGGAAAACCTTGTTTCTTCATCAGAACATAAATTCAGCAAAAGTCTCTGCAGAGGACCCTTGTATAGAGGCTGCAGACCAAAGAAATATAGATAAATTCTCAATGAAGGCGGTTAATTATCTATATTGAGTGAAAGATGTATCAGGTAGTTACCTGAACTATGCGAAGAACTCGAATCATTGCTTGGAGTGCCTCAGTGTTGACTAAAGGAGCAGACCTACGAGAAGCAACGCCCTCATTTCTCTCTATTCCAGACAAAACACCTTCGCCTTGACAGGATGGCTCCCCTCTAAGAAGTCTTCGATGCATACCGAACATTCCACGGTTGTGGTATCGATGAGCAAACCTTTCACGTAATGTATTTTGTTCTGCGACCAGCGCAGGTGTAGATTTGCAGGAATAGCATCAGATGACGTTAACAAAACCCGAATACAAAAATAACGTTAGATGGATATTTTTGAATTCTATCCATAGCCAAGACATTTTAAGGCAATAACTCATAACGTTAGATGGATAATCGTTGGGTGAGTGCATTCCTTTCGGAGTTTGCTGTTAGAAGCAAGGATGTTCTGGCAAACATTGGGCACTTGAACCGTGAAATTCTGTGGCAATTAGCATGGCATGAGGGTGCCTCACTGGAAACTGAAAACGAAAAGACTGGTTCGCCTCCTGAGTCAGAGCAAGCAGAGCTGGTTATACCTGCGACAGAAGGCCTAAAGGTTCAATTCTTTTAGACAGTTCCTTGATCCATCTTTTAGAAGGAGGACGGCAGAATGGAGTGCAGAATCTCAACTCTTTGATTTAATAAATCTTTATCGTGATCTTGGGCCTGAATCAACTGGTTTTCAACCAAGACCTCTTAGTTCATCAGACGTTTCTGGCAATCGAGAGCATGAAAAAGATGGATCCTATTATACATCTTGCTGTGACATGCTGAGATCACTGTCCTTCCACATCACTTACATATTCCAAGAGTTAGGCAAGGCAATGCTGCCACCATCTGTCTGAGAGAAGGGAGACTCTATGTTTCTTGGTCATCTAAGTTAGTTGCGTCAACTTTTGCTTCAATCTCCCTGGATCACTTTAATTTTGGATACCCTGGGCTTGTTCCCCAGGCATCATTGTCAACTAGATTACGCTACCTTGGCAAAGTTGTTGACTTCGTCGATGCAATCCTCCTTGACAGGCCTGAGACGTGTAATCCTGTTCTGATACACTCCTTTTACAGCCAGGGGGTGATCGAGATACTTTTGAAGAGATTTGATACCACAAACCAGAATTTTATATAGCAACCGCTCATCTCGGATGGAGACTGATGATGAAAAGAAAGAAGATGCAGATCATGCGTGAGAATATATGGTCCACTGGCTAGCTGTGGTAAGCTCATGGACCGTTTGGTCACATCATCGCTTATCTTGTCACCAATCACAAAACACTTGCTTGTTCAACCAGTAGGAAGTGGATTTATTCCGCCAGATGCTGAGACATTTTTGAAGGAGCTTCAGTTGATTGTGATGAGAGCTGTACTTCCTGTTTGGACTCATCCAAAATTTATGGAGTGTAGTTATGATTACGTTACTACACTCATTTCCATTATCAAGCATGCGTATTCTGAAGTTGAAACTGAAATACTTAGGTGGCATTGGTAGTTCTCATGTAAGAGGATCGGTCTCACTGCCACCTTTTGAAGACATTATGACAACATTGTGATGAGAGCAAGCAAGAGAAGTTGCAATCTCCACAGCTCATTGATGATTTTGAAAAGAAACTGATTGAGATTGCTTGTATCTGTATCCGGAATCCGCTTCCTTCTGAAACAATGCATGGTGTTCTACAGCTTTGTTCTACATTGACGAGGAAACATACTGTTGCTGTCTACTTTCTTGATTTTGGAGGTGTGCGAGCACTGCTTTCTCTGCCAGAGTAATAGTCTGTCTCCCAGGGTTTGACAGTATTGCTGCTAGAATCATCCGTCACGTCCTTGAAGATCCCCAAACGCTTCAGGAAGCCATGGAATCTGAGATAAAGCATGCACTTGCAACACTTTCTAACAGGCACTCAAATCAGAGAATATCTCCACGCAACTTTTTATCAAATGTGAATTCAGTAATAGCTCGGGACCCGGTCACTTTTATTCAGGCCGCTCGTTCGATATGCCAGGTAGAGATGGTTGGTGAAAGACCTTACATCGTATTAGTGAAAGAGAAAGAGAAGGATAAGGAGAAAGCTGAGAAAGAAAAATCTCAGACCTCTAATGACGAGAAATTGGCAACTACTCCTGCCCCTGGGAGCACCAAGAAATTGGCAACTACTACTTTTGTTGCTGTTGGTTTGGTCAAGTCTCTTACTCGTACTCTTGAAGTGTTGGACTTGGACAAACCAACAACAACAAAAGTAGCAGAAGCTTCCGAAGATATATGTGATCCAGTAGCTAGAATTTGTATTTCATTACATGGAGGTCTAAACCCATCGATGCTAAGTGTTTAGGAAGTATTTGAGAAAAAGATTAGGTAAGCATATAAGAAAAATCTTTATACAAGGGGATAAACTTTATTATTGAAACACTCAAAAGATTACAAGAACTCTTAAGACTCTTACTCAAACTCACTCACTTAAGCTTGTCTAAAACTCTTCACCAAGCCTTGGTATTTATAGTACAAGTCTTAGGGAATATTACATAGAATATTCCTTAAGCTTTATCTTACAACCCTCCATTTACTCAACTCTCTACTTTATTTTACAACCCTTCATTTATTCAACTCTCTCACAACCATATACTTCACTATCATATATCACACACCTATTACTTATACTTATTACATAGACAAATTAGCCAATTATGCCATGAACAGTGTCAAAGTTTCTCATCAATGCCATTTTCGACTATGTCTTCTCCCGCCTGCCATAAAGGAAAGTTAAGAATACCATTATGCTCTTCTTCCATCGACTTTGAAAATTAAGCATTTAAAAAAAAAGTGACATTTTTCGGAGGTGACATAAAGTTAAGTGCAGTTAATTGTTTCATTGGGTAATGCAATCAGAGAAACAATGGATTCTTCGTTCTAATTTCTCTCTTCCATAGTTCCGTCTCTCTCTCCTCTCTCTCAAAACCCCAAGTGCATCGACTTTTCATCTTCTCTGAAAAACCCGGCGCAACTTTGTGTTTGTTGTCGATTAAGAGGCAGTGAGAGATGAATTTCTTCATCCAGTCACTACTACGGGGTAATCCCCCGGCTTTGCCTCCGCCCGCCGCCACAGCCGAACCCCCCGAGACTACTTCCAGGGTTCAAAATCCTCCCGCTTGGTATGGAAGGAAACTATCTCTCCCTTTTTTCCGTTGTGTTGTTGTGTACTTACTCTTTAACATACCTTTAATTCGTTTCAGTGGGGAGTCCGACTTAGATCTTGCCGTGAACAGTCCTCAAAATCTTACCGCCGGTCATGTTCATAGGTAAAGCAATTGGCCAACAACCTATACCCGTCTTTTTGTTATGCGTTATATGGCTATTGACAGAAATCACTTTCTTATTCTCCAGTCCAACTGCTTCGATGGACAAGAGGCAAAAACCCAAGTAACGTCTACTTTCTTGATTTGACTCTAAGGTTTTGGTAGACCAGAATTTTGGGCCAACTTCGCTCTTTTGTAACACATATTTTTTCCACCTTGCAGTTCTTATGAGGCGGAGGACATTAATCAAGATCAAAGTTACTGGTCCACCAATCAAGACTTGAATGGACCAGATACAAATTTCTTTGTTCTTGTCCACCCATCAAACCATCCTTAGTGTTGTCCTTCGTTGTTTGTTTTCACTGCACAGGTCTGATGAAGTAGCAGGGACTGGGAATGTTGTGCCTCCATTGGTAAACCATCAAATCCAACAGCCAAGGTATATATGTCCACCATATGTCTTTGTGGACATTCGTCTAACGGATCACATCCGGAAGGCCCATCTGAATCAACAACCAACAAATCTTCTTGTTGCAGGTCTCATAACGATATAGAAACAAGTCCTTCTACTATGGTTTCTCATATGGTGGACCAGGTTACAATGGCGAGGTACATGTCCATCAGTTATATGTCTATCATATCGTGATCGTTAGTTTGGTTTGTTGATGAAATCCTACCAACATCTCCACATTGCAGGTCGGCTGAGGTCGCTGAGATTGCTAATGTGTTGTCGTCGGTAGACAACAACGACAGACCAAGGTAACTGTCCTTCATATATGGACAATGATCTGATAGACATGTACTAAAATTCCATTTTTTTTGCTCATTTATTTTGTTTGAATTCGACGTTATAGGTTATGGTCATTTTGTCTGGTTATTTCCTTTCAAAAGATGTTGTCCTCCAAATATGTCTACCAATGATGTCCATCGTGATTTTATATGGTCCACCAAATTTACCTTTCTAAATTTATGGCTCTGCTAACCGCACTATGTGTCCATCGTGCAGGTCGGATCCATTGGTGGACCATAACCAAAATATCAGGTTTGTCTACAACGACCATGTTTGTATTCGCCTGTCGTTCATGTTGTTAATAGCATGAGTTCCTGACTACCAACTTGTTTATTGTGCCGCACAGGTCTCATGAAGAAGATGGTGCAGGGAATGTTGTTCCTACTATTGATGGCAACCAAATCCAACAGTCTACGTCTGATGAATACCCATTCTGTACGAACCTTGCCTAACCGAAGGACAAGAACATACACCTTAGGTATTTTGTCCACCATTGATTGACAAGTTATTGCAGGTCCTCATATCCGATTAACCAAAAAAGCTTCTTATTTTAGGTCTCATACCGAATCAGTTCTTGTAAATAACGTTGATCCATTGATGGACAAGATTCGACATTCGAGGTACATGTCCATCACAATTGACGGTCTGGTAGACACATTCGAGAAGCCTAGGTATATGTCCATTCACTTGTTGACAAGTTATTGGAATGAATGTCTTTTCCGAGATGCAATATGTTTCAGTTTGCTGTTCTTATGTGATGCTCGCTCTTCATTCCTTCCTAGTCGTAATCGTCACCTCAATCAACAACTTCACTGGGTGATTTACGAATTTTATGTCTACTGATGGACTTTTCATCCGGTGTAGACATAGTTTCAGTTGGTCTTTCTCTATTTGCTTAGAATTATGTATGGACGTCCCACCCTTTGTCATGTCCACCAGTGTCTCTTTTGTCTTTCCATCTTTTCTTTTATCTACCCCCGTTTTGTTTGTCCACAAGCCGATTGTATCAATGCATCTATTATTGTTTTAAAACTATTTGTCATTTATTGTCTGTCTACACTCACCCGATTCAGAATTATAACTCTAACAAAGAAAACACACTTATCATGTAACGCTGAGCTGCCATAAATGTATGTCCCATCGCCATTAATGTCTCTCTCTCCCACTAAATTGTTTTCTATTTAAACTCCCATTTAAATTCTCCTGCTTACGGTTCTCTATAGTTTTTGGGACATGGGCACTTTCGTCAATTCACTCCTTCCCAAAACAAACAAACTGGCATTTTTGAGAAGGAACACAAAAAATAGCATTCTTCACAACTTTTTTGGAAAAAATGGCATTCTTGGCCAAAATTCCTATTACATATTCCCCTGTCTCCAAAAGAGAGGCGACATCCATCTTATCCATTGTCGTCTTCTTCACTATCTGAGGCGACTTCTGTGACGTAGATTTTTTGGCCTGGAATGTATCGTTTTATCTTGTATATTATTGCAAACAATAATATACTCGCAATGATCCATTAAGAATATCTACAAATAGATCCAATCTATATGTATGTTTTCAGTCATCCCAATCAACGCGGTGAGAGACATGCAATAACAAAATAGAAAAAAATTACAACACTTTTTCATTTTCATTTTTCAACGACTAAAGACTATCATGGTTAGATAGTTACAATTACAACATTCACTTTTTCATTTTTCACATTCCACATCATCTTCTCTCTCTTCTACATCATAATTCAACATTTATATTATTTTTACCTTTTACAATAGTTTTGTTTTAAAAATTACAACACTTTACTCCACTATTTTTAATACATATGTTCCACCTTATTTATGTTTATTTTTTTTGTAATTAACTATTATTAATCATAGTTAATACCAAATGAAACTAAAATAATTAGAAATAAAGTTTTACAACACTTTTCAACTGTTGAAAAAGTTCTACAACTGTTGAAAATATCACCATTGTAACTAATTTAATACGGTAAAGCAAATACCTTTTTTTTTCAAAGCAAGCGCATGGCTCTATGTAAATATCATCAGATTTGTGCATGTCGTTGTCGACTTGCATCATCTAGTTGAATAATTCAGTATCACTTTATTTTTTATTTTCTTTCTTAATCAACTTTAGCATATTATCTATGTACATTTTTGGAGACGACGATCTCCTCAGCTTTACCGGTTTAAGGATTTATTTGGAACATATTACTTACGCATCATAAGCAAATATTATATATTTTTGTTGAAATTTCTATAATTTGTATTCTAAAAGACTAGTCCAAAAGAAAAAGAAAAAGAAAAAGCGTAATCATATGATGGTATGGTGTGAGAGACCGAAGCATGTGATGTTGGAAATTTCATGCGAGTCTCTTTCAGCGTTATTATTTTTGTTTACCGATCTCCTCAGCTTTTCCGGTTTAAGGATATATTTGGTACTATATTACTTACGCATCATAAGCAAATGTTATATATTTTTGTTGGAAATTTTCTATAATTTGTATTCTAAAAGACTAGTCCAAAATAAAAATAAAAAACGTAATCACATGATGGTATCGGTATGGTGCGAGAGACCGAAGCATGTGCTGTTGGAAATTTCATGTGAGTCACTTTCACTCAACGTTATTATTTTTGTAATTAAATATAATGGCATTTTGTGTAATATTCCACAGAGAAATATGGTTATTTATTTAAATGTTGCTTAAATAATATAGTAGAGATTAAATCTTGATTTATCATAATATAATAGAGATTAAACCTTGATTTATCATAATATACTATCATAACCTATATAACTAATCCACGTTGATAATACTCCCTCCGTTTCAAAATATAATATGTTTTGAGTAAAACACGCAGATTAAGAAATAATCACTTTAAAAAAGTTTAACCAATCACAAACAAGACTGCATAACATCAATATTAAACTAATCTAAAAGTTACATAGAAACTTGAAAACATCCTATATTATGAAACAAAAAAAACTTCTCTAAACATCTTATATTATGAAACGGAGGGAGTACCATTTAAGGTTTTTTTTTTTCAAAAAGTTCCTTTTATATATCAAACCATATCTTCATCCATACATGGAGAGACCGTTTTGGAGATTCAAAGTTATTACAGCAACCTTTTAAGACAACTAACTTTAGAAAACAACATAAACACGATATTTAGTTGGAAGATGATGAAGGAAGTCCATCGTCATCACACCACAGTAAGACCTCCCATACAATGAAGATCATTGTATCTAGTCTCAAAGCATACTTCATAAGCAAGAGTAATGACTGATTCGGACACACCATCTCCTTCTCTGCAAAAAGATTTCTTGTAAAGGTCTTCATGAATTTCTTCACAACCTTTAGTCTTCATCAAACACGACGCTCAAACAACACCAAAAGGTGTAACAAGCATCCACTAGCAAAGCTGAAACGTATTTTACAACAACAGCTCAAGTACGTAAACTTTTAAATTAAACAAAGCCCAAGAAGAAGACACAACATCAAAGACGTGTCATCACGATTTTGATGAGCTGGGGACACGTGTTCTGCCCACAACCTCCGCTACATGCGATTCCAACACCGGTGAATCTGAGGATGTCGCCGGAATTCACCAACTAACATCGTTGATTTGATCACCGAATAAGGCCAAACACGATTTACACCAAAAACATCAATCTCCAATCTCACCGGTTGCTAGAAACTCAAAAGGAATCCGGCAAAACACGGGTAAGAGAGATTCGGAATTGAGAAAGCCACGGTTGCCTATCAAAGAGAAACTCTGAAATCATGAAAGAGCAGCCAAAGGGAATCAAATTTTTCAGGGGCGAGTTGAGCAACAACAACAACTTAGGCCAAGAGAAAACTCAATGGACGTGAAGCAGAATTGACGAAATCGCCAACACCAACCAATCAGAGATCCAAAGAGATTATTAGAAAAAGAAAAAATTAAGGAAGAAACCGAAAGGAGAAAACTAAACTCCGCCGGAAAAAGAAACTAAAGCCAGTCATCGCCGCTAAGAAGCCGGTCGATACCAGACGAGAGCCAGCTATCGCCGCTAATGAAACCGGTCGATACTGGACGAGAGCCAGCCATCGCCGCTATTGAAGCCGGTCGATGCTGGACGAGAGCCGACCACCACCGCTGTGTAACACGGAAGATGTCGGACGGCTAACCGGTTAATACACCGGACGGCGACAAGGAAATCACTTTCTCTCTCTAAAAGATGTAGAGAGCTACTCCACCTATTCAGAATATCTCTTACCATTTAAGGTTAGACTAGATTTTTGGGAAAAAAAAACAAACCCATTATTTACAGTTATTACTGATTTCAGATTTGGATTTGTGTTAATATGAATGTCAATCAAATATGGGCCTTTTAAAGATATGGTCCTTAGTGTATGGGCCTAATTGCTTAAATATGGGCCATTTTAAGATATGTCAATTACGTTTGTGAAGGGTAATTATGTTGATTCCTTTTCGTGTTTTTTTTTTTTTTTTTTAATTATTTTTTTTTATACAAGGTCAAAGGTTCTGTCTTTCTGCTGTATAATGAGCATCTTGCTGTTCTTATCAATGGGAAATTGTAAAATTCGTGTCTTTAGTTGGTTTCTTTAGCAATTTCAGAGAAGCTGGGACTTCAGTAGCTGGTGACTCTCAGCATAACACTGATAGTCTTCGAGATCGTACTGACCCCAATGCTCTAAAGGTTTTCATTTACTATTTTTTTTTTTGTTGTTTTAATCATTCATGACCCTAATGGCTTAATAAGTCTTTATCATTCATGACATGAAGTTTTTTTTTATACATATCCGTTACTATGTAGGAACATTTTGCTAAAGTTAACTGCAAATCATAGAGCAGAAACAGCGGCAAAGCGTGGTGGGAGTGTGAGTACATGCGGAGAAGGTTATTCATATAGCTCATGAGCTCTCTCATGCATTTTGTAATATTCACTAAACCTGTCCATTAACGAATTTTATCTGTACTATTACTAGGTAATGTAGATGTGGGAAACGGTTATGGTATACCCGGTGGAGCTGCGTACGGCGGGCTCAGTGGGAAGCCTGAACCTAGTACGGGTGCTTCTTCTGACAATTTGCCTGAATATCTCAAACAAAAATTGAAGGCCAGGGGAATTCTCAGAGAAGGTACAGGGGCTGCTACATCCAACACGCAAGATGTAATTACCTTTTCCGGCAAATGCAAGCACCTTACCATTAGTATGGGTATGAATGAGACAAACTTAACTTGTTTTCTACTTTGGTTATTCCTTTGCTACAGAATCAAATGCTTGGAAACTGATTTGAAATTCTTCGAATGCGTTTACTATTATGTCTTAATGCTTAAAGATTATGATGTGTTTGTTAGTGTTAACTGTTAAGCCACTTAAACTTGTTCTGTTTTATTCAGGTAGATGCTAAAGATCCTGCAACTGGTGCTACATATTACTATAACCAACATACCGGAACATGCCAGTGTGAAAGGCCTGTTGAGCCACGCCATCTTTGCCTCCTAAAGAAGATTGGATTGAAACACTTGATGAAACCTCTGGTATGCTATTTACACTTATAGTCATCATTATGACTATCTCTTTGCTAAAATCTGCATGTCGGCTATATTATAAAGGGTTAATATGTTTCTCCTTTTAAATGAATTATATAACGATCTTTATCACCGTGGAAAGAACCTTGATCATCACATGTTAGAATATACGAATGAGGAAATCCTTGTGTTTTCTGTTGGAAGTTTGTGCTCTTTATTTGACCAGTGTCTTCTGATCATCCCTGAGCTTCAAACCTTTTGATATTCTAATGCACAGGACATAAGTATTACTACAATACAAGGACACATGTATCGCAGTGGGAACCTCCAAGTTCCTTACAGAAGCCTGCTTCCACAAACTCTAACAACGCTGTCACGCAAAGTACTGCTTATGGGAAGGGCGAGCATCATCCAGATCAGCTGCCAAGATGCTATGGATGTGGGGGATGGTCTTGGACTCTTGGGGATGCAGATTGAGAGAGCTCGACTCATCTTCTACTGTTTTGTCTGTTGCCTCATCTTATATAAGATAGATCCCCTGTCTTCTACTGTTTTGTCTGTTGCTTTCTCCATATAGGATACTGACTACTGAGAGTAGGCTGTTTACTAGTTAAGAAACACGGAGCCGTAATCAATGTGAATTTAAGCACAGGTTTCAGTGGTATTTGTATACATATAAATAAATATATAATCACCATCAATGACTTCAGTATCTTCCATCTGCAACAATATCCAGAAACATTCTCCTGATTATCAAAGAGCAACATGTTTATTATACTTGATGACTTTATGCTATGAACAAATTTATTGGATTTCTGGAATTATTAGTTTGACTAAAAGAAAGAATCAAAAGATACAAATGTGTGTGACTTGTGAGTGTAAAGAGGCCATTCGATCATGTGGACCCAATTCAACCAAGTCCCTTCCCTTATAAGAAAGTGAACGAATGGTGAAAACGAGAAGTGTGCGTGCGCCTTTTATTTCGGCTTTAACTTAAAATTCGGACAACACATTTATTGCTTCACCGATTTTGTTGTTACAAGAAACGTAAAATTGTCTGAGCAAAAAACAGATTCTGTATAAATTGAGAGCCAAAAAGATATCTCTCTTTCTCTGCTCTAATGGCGATGGCCGCACTAACAGCTTCATCATCTTCTGCTATTACTCTCCTCAACAAGCCCTTCTTACCTAACCGCTCTTCTTTCTTCTCCTCTCATTCACACTCTCCTCTTCTCCGATTCTCTGCTTCTTCTTCCTCTGTTCGTCCCCGTTTCTCTTCTGCCGCTATAAGCTCCGTTGCTCCTGAATCGGTGCGTTCTGCTTTTCTTTTCTTGATTTCGTTTACAAGCTTTGTAGAATTTAAAGGAGAGAGGTCTGTATGTATATATATAATATATGTCCTTGTTCAATGGTATTTTTGCAGGACTTAAATAAAAATGGAACTCCAAAAATTGAAATAGAGGAGACTCAAGTGTTTGCGTGTCCTGTTTGCTATGAACCACTTATGAGGAAAGGGCCTTCAGGTATCAACCTGTAAGTTCTTGTTTTACCTCCTCACTTTTGTTACTGGTTATATAATTTTTGCTTCTTTCTTTGATTTTTCTCTAAATCTTTTTTTTTTAATTGTGTGAATCTGCAGACAAGCAATATACAGGTCTGGATTCAAGTGTGGACAGTGTAACAAGACATACTCTAGCAAAGATGAATACTTGGATTTAACTGTCACTGCTGATTTGGAAGATTATGATGAAGTCAAACCCATTACTACCGAGCTCTTTCGGTACATTTCTTCTTTTTATCCACCTTCACTAACCATCTCTGTGTTGTTAGCTAAGTCTTGTTTGAGCCTCTTTGTGTGTGTGTGTGTGTGTAGGAGTCCATTAGTATCATTTTTATATGAAAGAGGTTGGCGGCAAAACTTTAAGCGAAGTGGCTTTCCCGGTCCAGATGAAGAGGTAACTACATCTATGGTCTCTTTTTTTGTTGATCTTGTTCTTTCCTCATGGTCTTAAATACTTTGAAAATGCAGTTTAGAATGGCTGAGGAATACTTCAAAGAAGCAGAAGGTGGGGTTCTTGTGGATGTAAGTTGCGGAAGCGGTTTGTTTTCTCGGAAATTTGCAAAGTCTGGGAAATACTCGGGAGTGATTGCTCTCGACTACTCTGAAAACATGCTTCGTCAGTGCAAAGAATTCATCAAAAACGATGATACTTTCGACAACTCAACTAATATAGCGGTTGTGAGAGCAGACGTTTCTCGTCTCCCTTTCCCTTCAGGTTCTGTTGATGCAGTTCATGCTGGTGCTGCCTTGCACTGTTGGCCTTCTCCTACTAATGCTGTAAGCTCTTGAATTTTCTCCCACAACTGTTTGCAAATGACGGACACTTGTTAAATATTGTTCTTGTTGGTTTCAAGATTGCTGAGATCTGTCGTGTTCTAAGAAGTGGAGGTGTCTTTGTCGGGACAACTTTTCTCAGATACAGTCCTTCGACTCCTTGGATTATTCGTCCTTTCCAATCGGTAAAGAGAATTGCAATGATCAAAAGTGGTTATTCTATATCATAGATTTTGATCTTTTATGAATTTTGGATATTTGCAGAGAATTCTGCAGAGCTACAATTACTTGATGCAGGATGAGATCAAGGATGTGTGCACATCATGTGGTCTCACAGATTATGAAGATTATGTTCAGGATTCTTTTATTATGTTTACTGCTCGCAAGCCATAGAGAGAGACCTCTCTCTTCATGTAACTACATTTATATACACAATATACAAAATTACAGTAATATAAACTAGTTGATGGAGAGTGATTTTGGTTTTTGTGACAATTGTTGAAATCATTCATATCTGAGTAGAAACAACTTTATATTATTAAAACTCATAAATTCAAGAGTAGTTTCATCAGAGCACAAAAAAAAATTAAAACTCAATCCCGTTAAAGAAGAAGACAAATAAATTGAGATGAATCTTGCTAGTCAGATCAGATCAAAACTGTATCTGTTGGAAGCCTTGTGGGGGTAGCCACGCCTTAGACAGCTTCTGTGGTTTCATGCTTCTTCTTTGTTAGTGTCTTTGCGACAGCGGAAGTGGAAAAACTGAAGCAGGATCTGAAACAAAGAATAAATGAAGTTTAGAGAGCTCAGTGAAAAGAAAGGAATCAAAGATCATGAAGTTGATGAGAGAGATTGTATACAAGAAAATCAAGCACAACGCATCCTCCTGCATCAACAAGCCATGGTAGATTAGGTGCAATTTTCACCCATTCCACACTGTGCACAAGAATGCTGCAACCAAAACAGAAAAAGGGAGTTAAACAGGTTTTAGGAGTTCAACCAGAGATTCTTTAGAGACTTAGAAGCATGAAGATGGTTGATCTTCACCTTCCAACATAAGTCATATTGCCAATTAATGCAAATAAGAACATCAATGGATTCAACCCCTGCAAGTTCAAAAGAAGAGCATCAAATGGATTCTTCAGATACAACACTCTTACTTGCGCCGTATTGATTAATACTCGCTTACCTCCACATGACCTCTCCTCATCTGCCAAAAAGAAGATATCGGAAATGAACATTTGATTTAGCTATTACAAACAATAGATCAAAAGAATAAATTAGTTATAGACGATTCAAAAGCCTCTTACATTGAGACATATTTGGGGAAGCCTTCCACCCAAGTAAATGGCTGTCATTGCCCAACCCAAAAACATTCCAGTTCTGCTGCTTTCTCCATCACCATGTTCTACTAAATTGCCGCTACTGACCTGAAATAGAACCAATAGAAGTCACAGTTTGCATTTACATTAAGTTTTATAAAAATTCCTTTGACATAAAAGAAAGGTAGACACGAAATGCATTAATTATAATGTGCCACTTATGAGTACCTGCAAAAGCTTTCTTGCTGCCTGAACTACAAATACTCTATCTCTCTCTCCGAAAGCCACAGTTCTTGATTCACTTAGCAAATTGGGAAGGTTGAATGTTCCCAGAAACATGAACGCGGACACCTATAGGAGAATAATCTAATGTTATTCTTATTCAATAATAAAACCGCTTGGATTTTGGAAACCAACACCAGGCATTGTGAAACAAGGCTAACCACGCATAGCAGTGATTTGGTGGAAGGAGGCAATGAAGGAGGTGAGGCATCCTCAGGAAGCAATGGCTCTTCAAGAGTTGGTTCACTGTGACCACGAGCCATTCTCTGAGCTAAGACAGATCCAGCTGGTGGTGTGTGACTACTCGACAAGGATCTTGCCGACCTGAAAGAATTAAAACATGAAAAAAAAATTCTCAGAACCTCTGAACAAATCTTTTGCTTCCATATATTTTCTTTCATCAGAATGCTACAGAGCCTAAGTAAAGCATCTAAATGGCATCATTACGTGTAAAATAGTTCTCTTCCGGTAAAACTATTTCTATGACTCCCAGGAATCATAGTGATAGGTGTCGTATGACCGCCACAAGGAGCAGTATCGGAGCTAATTCTCCATCGGCCAGGAATTCTCACGTCGCTGCTTATGTTTGCAATACGTTCTGCTTCAACCTACACCAGGCATTCATACTCGAGCTGTTTAAGTATCAACGCATAATTAACAGGCTACAAAAACAAGAAAAGAACACTGCTAAAGATAGCATACCCTCTGATTTCTTCTGTTTTTCAACCGGGGATAGACATGTCCGTAATATAAAGATTGAAAAAAGAGAGCTGATGTAGTCACTGTATACAACTGCAAAGAAATCACACATATCAAGCAAAGATACAAACAAACACTGTAAAACATGCAGCTGCTTTTAGTCTTTTTGTAATATACCAGTGCCATGTAGAACTGTGTTGGAAGCTGCAAAAGGATTAAAAAAAATTCAGAATTAGCTTTACGCTACTCAAGGTGAGACAACAAGATTGAGAAAACTTAGGTTCTAGTAGATTCACTCACAGTAGCTGGTTCGATCAAGCAGCCAAGAAGATTGAAGATATCCCTACACCAATTTTCAAAATTTTCCCAATTCCCATTAAACAAAAGGGGGTCGTCAATTTCACTCAATGAACAATTGAAAAAAGCAAAGCCATTACCCAATAATCCACGTCGTTAAGAAGGCAAGAGAGAGACCTTCAGTGGATTTCTCACTGTAATTAGTCATAATCTGAGGTATCTCAGCAACACCCCAACTGATAACACTGATGACACCAAGAGATAGTGACAATCCTTCTCTAAAACTGCTGTGGAGATACATCTTCTTCACAGCCAGGAAAAAAAAACCTGTGTAAACCCAATAAAACAACAAACAGGTCCCTTAATGATAGCAAAGATAACGTCTTTTTGATTGTGTAAAGAGGAAAGAATAGGAAAAAAATATTTCAAACAGTAGAAAACAAATCCTATTCAATGATTTTGGTTTTATGGTATCTACTCAATAATTCAATGATTTTGGTTTTATGGTATCTACTAGATTCACAAAACAAAAAGACCCCACAAAATCTGAATATTCTCCCCCCACACAAAAACCCAAATCATCTCAGGATTTGGACAAGCGTTACACACAGAATCGAAAAAGCGTTACACACAATCTGGTTTCGACATTCACACCATTGTTAACATACCTATTCGTGCAGGTTTAATAAAAACAAAAAAAGGGCAAGAGACATCATCGATTTAATGATACATTACAATAGGTGTTACCTATGGAACCAAAAATACACATGAATGAAACCAAAAGGTGTTACCTTTTCCAGAAGAAACCCGTGAAATGATTTGATTCCGACGGGTTTTGGTTCAAAGATGAGATAAAGGAGAGGCCTTTAAGCGCTTTGGGTGGCGACTGCTTTCGTTTGTCTTTTTTTTTTATTTGGTTTTCTTTTATGGAGATATCTTCATGTGTTCGTTCCTTCTGGAAAACACAAATCAATCCTCACAGAGTTTTCTGTAATTTCTTTTTCTGGTAGTGTTTATTTTTAATTTTATTTGGTTTTCTTTTAGCAAAAATGTTTGTCAGCTACTTCAGGTATACCCCAACACATAGCCACACATATAAATAATATAAATATCTTTTTAACTATGTCAATTATTGTCATCACATAAATACATCCATAAACATAAACAAACATAGATTATGTGTACAACACCATAAACATTCAACTACGGTGGTTAGTTCGCCGGAATCCGGCGTTGACCAGTATTGACCAGTTTTAAACGGCGTTGACCGGTGTTGACCAGAAAAAAAAATTCAAAAAAAAAATATATTTTTCTTTTTTCCTGAAAATAAATTATTTTTTTCATGTATTTTTGATAAATAAATAAAAAGATAAATGATTTGTATCATTTACAAAAACAAAATATAACAACAAAAAGTTATAGAACAAAATTTTATGTGTAGTAGATTTTTTCATAAAACTATAACAAATAGATATCTTTTCCTTTTAACAATCATTTTTGTTTTGAATTTTCAAAGGTAGGGATTTTAAATATATCTTCTTTCTTTTTACTTATTTATAAGATTATGTCATTTGAAATATATCCAAGGAATTGCCAACTATTTCTTTGATTTTACAAGACCAACCTTTGATTTTACAAAATCAACTTTTGTTTTTAAGTATTTTCTAGATATATGTCTTTCATTTAAATAAATACAATTTTCATTATTTTCATCCTTTCTTCTTCATATTAAAAATAAAGAAATAATTGGCAATGACTTGTATATATTTCAAATGATATAATCTTATAAATAAGTAAATATATATATATATTTAAAATCCCACCTTTGAAAATACAAAATAAAAAATGATTTTTGAAAAGAAAAGGTATATATTTGTTATAGTTTTATGAAAAAATCTACTACATATAAAATTTTGGTGGTATAATTTTATTATATTATTTGTGTATATTTTCTGTATTAACAAAATTAGTTACTATAATTGTCATATAATTTTCTGTTATTTTTTTGTCATATAATTTTTACCTTTTTTTGGTATATAATTGTCTTGTATTTTTTTTGTTATATAACTTTTTGTTGTTATATTTTGTTTTTGTAAATTATACAAATCATTTATCTTATTATTTATTTATCAAAAATACATGAAAAAAATAATTTTATTTTTAGGAAAAAAAAGAAAAAAAAAATTTCTTTTGAATTTTTTTTTCTGGTCAACGCCGGTCAACACTGGTCAACACCAGTTAAAACTGGTCAATATCGGTCAATACTGGTCAACGCCGGATTCCAGCGAACCAACCACCGGAGTTGAATGTTTATGGTGTTATATACATAACCTATATTTGTTTATGGATGTATTTATGTTATAATAATAGTTGACGTAGTTAAGAAGACATTTATATTTTTTGTATGTATGGCTATGTGTTGGGGTATACCTCAAATAGCTCACAAACATTTTTCATTTCTTTTATGGAGATATCTTCATGTGTTCGTTCCTTTTTTTTGCATTATTGTCGCTATGAAGAAGAGAGTAGTGGATTTGGTTTTGATTTTGGTCTTATTATGTTTGTTTTTGGAAAAAAAAAATTATGTTACGTCGGCAAAAAGTGAATGACCAAATAAAAGATATCCTTTATTCGAATAAATTTTTAGGCTAAAGTCTATTTTTGAAAAAAAAAAATGAAAACAAACTTTTGGATTTAGTCTACCTAATTAAAAAAAAAAGAATAATAAACCAATCCATGTGCAATGATATTTTTGCCCATAAACATAACTCGAAATATGTGTGTTCCAAAATTATGATTGATTTTAGCCTAATTTAGTGATAAAAGTAAAACTAGAGCAAAACAGTCACTATTATGAAACAAACATTAAAATAAAATGTGTTTAAAATGTATAGCGAAATAGAAGGAAGAAAAGAATAACAATACAAATGAGCATGACAATGTTGAATAATGAGTGTTAATGTAGAGTGGATGTAATAATGATTTAACTAAACTTTACAAAATTCTTCGTATAATCGAAAATAAACTATTAGATTAATGTAATAATAATGATCAAACTTACACTATAATCTTTTTTTTTTTTTATCTTATTAGCACCCTGACTTTTAAAACTTCGTTTTTGTTTTCATAATTCATATAGTAGTGGCAACTGGCAAGTGGTCTCTCTTTTATGAGCATGTAAACAAATGTAAAATTCATTTTGTAATAAACTAGTTTGTTGGATAAAATGGTTAAAAATGATATTATATTAATGATATATATTGGAGATGCTTATTGTTAATTGTTATATGTTTTCCGCTGTGCATGTTATTAGTATTATGGCAGATTAGTCATGATTATGTTGTGGGTTTAATTAAGTAGTATAAGATACTTATTGTATATTAAAAAAACGGGTCGGGTTGTTTCAGTTGGATAATAATTGTTAGGAATGATATCATGTTGATGTTTTATAGGAGTTGGTTATGAGTCATGTTTCCGATGTGTATATTATTGAATATTGGTTTATTATTGGTATTATGGTTGGTTAATAATGTTTATTTAGTTGGTTTAATTAATTAGCATGAGATGCTTGATTAATACAGAAAAAGAAAACACGTCGGGTTGTTTCAACAATAAAACATAAATTGTATTGCAATTAATACATCAAAGTGTAAAATGATGAGTGTTATTTTTTTACATCAATAAGTTTTTCTTTTTCTGGCAAACATTATTGGAGTTACATTTTATAGAATTAATACATAATATACAATAAATCTTATATATATTATAATAAAGAAGTAAAGAAATAAAAGAGAAAATCATTATTTGGACAATATGCTACACAAATTAAATAATAAATTGAATATCTTATAATGTATAATATCAAACTATAGTTTGTTCTAAATATAAATTTAAATAATGTATGTTATATAAAGTTAACTGAAAAAATACAATGAAAATATTAAAGAGAAAATGACAGATGTTGCAAGAAGAGAGTACCAAATGACAACTTCTTAGAGCTTGTTACTAAAATGTTAAGAGAACCTTTCTAATATATCAAAAAAGATATTACTAAAATGTTAAGTTATTTCAAAAATGACATTGCTAAAATGTCAAGATATTTTTTTGGATAACTTTTTATGTATATAATTTTGAGAAGAATGAGTGCCTCTTGTCAGTTTTTTAAAGTATGAGATTAAGAAAATTTTACATTATTATATAAAAATAAAGAAATACACAAAGATAATGTTAGTTGAATAAAAAATTATAGAATTTACAAATTTATTTGAAGTTTGAGATATGAGGGTTATTGAGATAATGTGTGTCTTTTTTTATAGGGAATATCAGAGTTAGAAGCCTATTATAAATTTATTATTTAATTAGGTAGTTAATGCAATGATCCTTATATCAATTTATATTTATAAGGAGTTACATAAGCTATATGAGAGTTACAAAATGTAATAAACACATATTAATATATTTTAATAATTTATTATGTTTCTAATTGTTATTAGTCATTTATTACAATATTAATAGTACTATGGAAGTTACAAAAGTGTCTACATATAACATAAATAAATAATTTCAATAAAATGAAATTTAGTACCTTAAAGACGTATATGATTAATAATATGAGAGTTACAATATATGTGATAGAATTTGAAATTTAGTATAATACGTGAGAAAGTTAACCAAAAATACGTTCATTAGTTGTTTTAAGTATTATTTTTTTTTGTTAATATAACTAAAAATATATGATAGAAATCTCAGCGTAATCAAATTAATATGAGAGTTACAAAATATGTGATAGAATATGAAATTCAATAAAATATGTGAGAAGGTCCATAAATACTTATATTTATTATTTTCAAATATAAATTGTTAATGTTACTAATAATATATGATAGGAATTTCAAGCAAAACAAATTCTATATCTACTATAATAAATAAATAAAGGAAAAAGATATAAAAAAGAAAATAACTATTTATGCTACACAAACTAAAAAATAAGTTGAACATCTCAAAATGTATAATATCAAATTATTTTTTTTTCAATATAAATATAAATAAAAAATGTATGTCATATAAAGTTAATTGAAAAAATACAATAAATATATTAAAGAGAAAATGACACACGTTGCAAGAAGAGAGTGTCAAATGACCATTTCTTAGAGAAAAATAAAAGTCATTATTTTGGACTATTTACTATACAAATTAAAGAATAAATTAAACATCTTATAAAGTATAATATTAGGTCTTAAATAAATAAAAAATAAGATAATGTATGTCATATAAAGTTAATTGAAAAATATATTAAAACTATTAAAGTGAAAATAACACATGTTACAAGAAAAGAGTGTCAAATGGCATTTGGCAACTTCTTAGAGCTTGTTAAAAGGGAACCTTACTTTATTATATAAGATATTCTATATCCGCTATCATAATAAGATGATTTTAACTTTTAATAAATTTTTATTATTATTCATCCAACTTTTAATGATAAGACTTTATATCTTAATACTCCTTTGATTATAAATACACAATAAATTTCATTTAAAATCTCCATCAATAACTAGTGCAATCTAAAAGTTATTGAAAGAAAGTGACTATTTGATCAAAAACATGAATTTTAGTATGTTTTTCCTTCTTCATTAATTGTTCATAACTTTTTCTGTGGTTACATCTCTGTTTAGAATTGATATATTAAACTTTACAATTTGTACAGATTATGGAGATACTAAAATTATATGGCCAACAGCAGATCACAATGTCACTATAGTCTGGCTTCACGATATCGGACATAATGGCAGAGAGTAACACAATCACATGCTTTACTTTTTATTATTATATATATATATATATATGATTCGTGTTTCAAGTATCTAAGTTATCTATTTCGTTATAACAAAAGTTTAAAATCAGTGACATTTTCTACTAATAGAGTAATTTATAAACATTTCTACAAAAGTATTTTTAAAAGTTGACTTTGACATGTTCTACAAATATTATGATTTGATTTGAAGTGTTATTTGTATATAATTTTTTGTTTCCTTTTTAGTATTAAAATATTGGTGACCTGACAAGAATAATTAAGAACTTTTCTCTCTCTTACAATTTCACATAAATTTCATTTCTTATGTTCTCACTTCATTAAAGTTATATATACGTAAAATTGTGTTCTTCTCTGTAATTGAAGTGTATCTCTGATCACTCAATATATGTCTATTCTTTCTGCATGCAGCTCAGCTAGATTTGTACGTCAACTGAATCTTCCAAATGTATGGATCCAAGCAAATGTTAAATTTTGCCATATATCTTTTTTTACTTTAGTCAAACAGAAACCCAATTGAAATTTCTTACTAGAATATATGATTTTATGCATAGGTAAAATGGATTTGTCCGACTGCTCCAATACGTCCTGTCACTTCCTATGGTGGAACAGAATATACTGCTTGTAAGATATACTTTTTGGCTTTAAACTTGAGAAATACACCAGTATTAATTAATGTTTTCTAAAATTCTAATTTAAAACTAATAATATTGTATATAAAATTTTAGGGGCCGATGTCAGCGAAATTTCTGAGAACATGGAAGAGGATTTGGTTTCTTTCAATTTAGTTTCTGCCTTTGTTATTAGCCTTTTACAAGATGAACCAAGCAATGGTAACCCATAATCATCAACATTCAACACATCGCATGCTTGGTTTTCTACTATGCATCAAATTTTTATATCAAATCTATTAATCCAATTGGTTTTGATAGTCATGATAGGACTAGGAGGTTCCGGCTTGGGTGCAGCGGTAGCTCTCTACTATGCATCTTCTTTTATCACAGGAGCGCTAACCATAAACCTACGATTTATTGTTGGAATCAACGGCTGACTTCCCGCTCGGAGGTAGGCTCGTTTTAAACCGTGTTGTCACTATTTATAAGAAACCTTAAGTTACACAATTTTTAGACGTGGTATAAACCTAAATCAATCTTGCAGGAATTTTCTGGACAATTTAACATTTGATTATGGTTATGAAAGTTTTGCTCCATCGCTACCAATCTTAGTTACACAAGGAAGTTGTATGTGTTTATTGACATCTACAGATCTACATTACAATTTAAATATCAATCACGAGAGGATGTTGATTCTTATTAATTATTCTTTTTTTCTTTTCTTTTATGTGTATGTGACAGCTGATGAAGTAGTTCCCTTCCAATTTGGATTCACATGTGCTCAGATTCTTAGCACGGCTGGATTTCCAGTTACGTTTAAACAAAACGAAGGGTATCTAAACATGAAATAAACTTCACTTTTTTATTTGAATAAATTTACTACTTGACCTTATTTTTCTGGATCCAATTTTGGGGTTATGCCTTGTGCAGTGATCATTATACAATCCTTCCAGAAGTAATCGATGATGTTCGCTCATGGCTCATGAATCTCCAACTCTAAGGTCAATAATGCTCACCACTGCGTAGAGAAAGGAATTGGAGAACAAAATTAACTATCATACA
This sequence comes from Camelina hispida, assembly GCA_023657505.1. NCBI lineage: Eukaryota > Viridiplantae > Streptophyta > Magnoliopsida > Brassicales > Brassicaceae > Camelina > Camelina hispida. The sequence goes on along the minus strand of CP094634.1, from coordinate 4,041,723 downwards.
ATATACTACATTCATTTTTAAATTTCTCATTTGTTGTTCAATAATATATATGAATATTATATTATATTAACTACATTTAAACAAAACTAATTACTTTATAAGATTTAAGTTATATAATTACTTTGCAACTTTGATGAGATGTCAATTTACCTAAAAAAAGTTTTATTTTCTTTTATTCATATGATGTTCTACAGATTATTGGATTGTGTTCCACCCAAATATGTTGTTTTTTTTTTACGCTTTAATTTGATATTGTAGACCAATCAAACAAATTCTTTTCTTTTGGTCAACCTGAAACAGATACTAAGTGAACAAAATATTATTAACTACTTTAAATAGATTATGCCTCGAAGTAAAAATTTTGTTATGAAATAAATTGTGTTCGACCCGATTTAGTATAAAATTTTTGCCATCCATCCAACTTTTTTATAGAAGGTGTGATTTTTTAAACTTTTTTTAAAGGTGTGATTTTGTCAACTTTTAATATTCAGATTTTTCTTTCAGATCTACATTACAATTTACATTGAGATCAATTTACAATTTACATTTTTCTTTCAGATCTACATTTACAATTTACATTGCTCAATTTACAATTTACATTTTTCTTTCAGATCTACATTACAATATTCTCATCTACAGATCTACATTACAATTTAGATATCAACTGCGAGAGGATGTTGATTCTTACTTTTTTTTTTCCTGTGTATGTGACAGCAGATGATGTAGTTCCCTTCCAACCTGGTTATCTCTCTCTTATCTTTGTTGGGGGCATTAGGGACAGCTACTCCAGTAGCTGCTGCTGGAATGCCAAACGGCTATGGTACTCAAAATATCACACCTGGGGTCTATCCTGGGTATGGTGCCCAAGCCGGCTTTCAGGGTGGTTATCAGACTCAGCAACCTGGTCAGGGCAGTAGTGGATTTGGTTTCGATTTTGGTCTTATTATGTTTGTTTTTGGAAAAAAAACATTATGTCACGTCGGCAAAAAGTGAATGACCAAATAAAACAAAAAACGGATCGGATTGTTTTAGTTGGATATAATTGTTAGGATTGATATCATGTTGATGTTTTATCGGAGTTGGTTATGAGTCATGTTTCCGATGTGTATATTATTGGATATTGGTTTATTATTGGTATTATGGTTGGTTAATAATGTTTATTTAGTTGGTTTAATTAATTAGCATGAGATGCTTGATTAATACAGAAAAAGAAAACACGTCGGGTTGTTTCAACAATAAAACATAAATTGTATTGCAATTAATACATCAAAGTGTAAAATGATGAGTGTTATTTTTTTACATCAATAAGTTTTTCTTTTTCTGGCAAACATTATTGGAGTTACATTTAATAGAATTAATACATAATATACAATAAATCTTATATATATTATAATAAAGAAGTAAAGAAATAAAAGAGAAAATCATTATTTGGACAATATGCTACACAAATTAAATAATAAATTGAATATCTTATAATGTATAATATCAAACTATAGTTTGTTCTAAATATAAATTTAAATAATGTATGTTATATAAAGTTAACTGAAAAAATACAATGAAAATATTAAAGAGAAAATGACAGATGTTGCAAGAAGAGAGTACCAAATGACAACTTCTTAGAGCTTGTTACTAAAATGTTAAGAGAACCTTTCTAATATATCAAAAAAGATATTACTAAAATGTTAAGTTATTTCAAAAATGACATTGCTAAAATGTCAAGATATTTTTTTGGATAACTTTTTATGTATATAATTTTGAGAAGAATGAGTGCCTCTTGTCAGTTTTTTAAAGTATGAGATTAAGAAAACTTTACATTATTATATAAAAATAAAGAAATACACAAAGATAATGTTAGTTGAATAAAAAATTATAGAATTTACAAATTTATTTGAAGTTTGAGATATGAGGGTTATTGAGATAATGTGTGTCTTTTTTTATAGGGAATATCAGAGTTAGAAGCCTATTATAAATTTATTATTTAATTAGGTAGTTAATGCAATGATCCTTATATCAATTTATATTTATAAGGAGTTACATAAGCTATATGAGAGTTACAAAATGTAATAAACACATATTAATATATTTTAATAATTTATTATGTTTCTAATTGTTATTAGTCATTTATTACAATATTAATAGTACTATGGAAGTTACAAAAGTGTCTACATATAACATAAATAAATAATTTCAATAAAATGAAATTTAGTACCTTAAAGACGTATATGATTAATAATATGAGAGTTACAATATATGTGATAGAATTTGAAATTTAGTATAATACGTGAGAAAGTTAACCAAAAATACGTTCATTAGTTGTTTTAAGTATTATTTTTTTTGTTAATATAACTAAAAATATATGATAGAAATCTCAGCGTAATCAAATTTTATGAGAGTTACAAAATATGTGATAGAATATGAAATTCAATAAAATATGTGAGAAGGTCCATAAATACTTATATTTATTATTTTCAAATATAAATTGTTAATGTTACTAATAATATATGATAGGAATTTCAAGCAAAACAAATTCTATATCTACTATAATAAATAAATAAAGGAAAAAGATATAAAAAAGAAAATAACTATTTATGCTACACAAACTAAAAAATAAGTTGAACATCTCAAAATGTATAATATCAAATTATTTTTTTTCAATATAAATATAAATAAAAAATGTATGTCATATAAAGTTATTTGAAAAAATACAATAAATATATTAAAGAGAAAATGACACATGTTGCAAGAAGAGAGTGTCAAATGACCATTTCTTAGAGAAAAATAAAAGTCATTATTTTGGACTATTTACTATACAAATTAAAGAATAAATTAAACATCTTATAAAGTATAATATTAGGTCTTAAATAAATAAAAAATAAGATAATGTATGTCATATAAAGTTAATTGAAAAATATATTAAAACTATTAAAGTGAAAATAACACATGTTACAAGAAAAGAGTGTCAAATGGCATTTGGCAACTTCTTAGAGCTTGTTAAAAGGGAACCTTACTTTAATATATAAGATATTCTATATCCGCTATCATAATAAGATGATTTTAACTTTTAATAAATTTTTATTATTATTCATCCAACTTTTAATGATAAGACATTATATCTTAATACTCCTTTGATTATAAATACACAATAAATTTCATTTAAAATCTCCATCAATAACTAGTGCAATCTAAAAGTTATTGAAAGAAAGTGACTATTTGATCAAAAACATGAATTTTAGTATGTTTTTCCTTCTTCATTAATTGTTCATAACTTTTTCTGTGGTTACATCTCTGTTTAGAATTGATATATTAAACTTTACAATTTGTACAGATTATGGAGATACTAAAATTATATGGCCAACAGCAGATCACAATGTCACTATAGTCTGGCTTCACGATATCGGACATAATGGCAGAGAGTAACACAATCACATGCTTTACTTTTTATTATTATATATATATATATATGATTCGTGTTTCAAGTATCTAAGTTATCTATTTCGTTATAACAAAAGTTTAAAATCAGTGACATTTTCTACTAATAGAGTAATTTATAAACATTTCTACAAAAGTATTTTTAAAAGTTGACTTTGACATGTTCTACAAATATTATGATTTGATTTGAAGTGTTATTTGTATATAATTTTTTGTTTCCTTTTTAGTATTAAAATATTGGTGACCTGACAAGAATAATTAAGAACTTTTCTCTCTCTTACAATTTCACATAAATTTCATTTCTTATGTTCTCACTTCATTAAAGTTATACATACGTAAAATTGTGTTCTTCTCTGTAATTGAAGTGTATCTCTGATCACTCAATATATGTCTATTCTTTCTGCATGCAGCTCAGCTAGATTTGTACGTCAACTGAATCTTCCAAATGTATGGATCCAAGCAAATGTTAAATTTTGCCATATATCTTTTTTTACTTTAGTCAAACAGAAACCCAATTGAAATTTCTTACTAGAATATATGATTTTATGCATAGGTAAAATGGATTTGTCCGACTGCTCCAATACGTCCTGTCACTTCCTATGGTGGAACAGAATATACTGCTTGTAAGATATACTTTTTGGCTTTAAACTTGAGAAATACACCAGTATTAATTAATGTTTTCTAAAATTCTAATTTAAAACTAATAATATTGTATATAAAATTTTAGGGGCCGATGTCAGCGAAATTTCTGAGAACATGGAAGAGGATTTGGTTTCTTTCAATTTAGTTTCTGCCTTTGTTATTAGCCTTTTACAAGATGAACCAAGCAATGGTAACCCATAATCATCAACATTCAACACATCGCATGCTTGGTTTTCTACTATGCATCAAATTTTTATATCAAATCTATTAATCCAATTGGTTTTGATAGTCATGATAGGACTAGGAGGTTCCGGCTTGGGTGCAGCGGTAGCTCTCTACTATGCATCTTCTTTTATCACAGGAGCGCTAACCATAAACCTACGATTTATTGTTGGAATCAACGGCTGGCTTCCCGCTCGGAGGTAGGCTCGTTTTAAACCGTGTTGTCACTATTTATAAGAAACCTTAAGTTACACAATTTTTAGACGTGGTATAAACCTAAATCAATCTTGCAGGAATTTTCTGGACAATTTAACATTTGATTATGGTTATGAAAGTTTTGCTCCATCGCTACCAATCTTAGTTACACAAGGAAGTTGTATGTGTTTATTGACATCTACAGATCTACATTACAATTTAAATATCAATCACGAGAGGATGTTGATTCTTATTAATTATTCTTTTTTCTTTTCTTTTATGTGTATGTGACAGCTGATGAAGTAGTTCCCTTCCAATTTGGATTCACATGTGCTCAGATTCTTAGCACGGCTGGATTTCCAGTTACGTTTAAACAAAACGAAGGGTATCTAAACATGAAATAAACTTCACTTTTTTATTTGAATAAATTTACTACTTGACCTTATTTTTCTGGATCCAATTTTGGGGTTATGCCTTGTGCAGTGATCATTATACAATCCTTCCAGAAGTAATCGATGATGTTCGCTCATGGCTCATGAATCTCCAACTCTAAGGTCAATAATGCTCACCACTGCGTAGAGAAAGGAATTGGAGAACAAAATTAACTATCATACAATATACTACATTCATTTTTAAATATCTCATTTGTTGTTCAATAATATATATAAATATTATATTATATTAACTACATTTAAACAAAACTAATTACTTTATAAGATTTAAGTTATATAATTACTTTGCAACTTTGATGAGATGTCAATTTACCTAAAAAAAGTTTTATTTTATTTTATTCATATGATGTTCTACAGATTATTGGATTGTGTTCCACCCAAATATGTTGTTTTTTTTATACGCTTTAATTTGATATTGTAGACCAATCAAAACAAATTCTTTTCTTTTGGTCAACCTGAAACAGATACTAAGTGAACAAAATATTATTAACTACTTTAAATAGATTATGCCTCGAAGTAACCAAGCTGGTAATAACCAAGCTGCGCAGGTCATAAACCCGGCTATTGGCCAGGCCCTTACAGCTTTGCTGGCTTCTCAGGGTGCTGGCTTGGGTTTAAACCAAGCATTTGGGCAGGCTTTGTTGGGGGCATTAGGGACAGCTAGTCCAGTAGCTGCTGCTGGAATGCCAAACGGCTATGGTACTCAAAATATCACACTTGGGGTCTATCCTGGGTATGGTGCCTAAGCCGGCTTTCAGGGTGGTTATCAGACTCAGCAACCTGGTCAGGGCAGTAGTGGATTTGGTTTCGATTTTGGTCTTATTATGTTTGTTTTTGGAAAAAAAAACATTATGTCACGTCGGCAAAAGGTGAATGACCAAATAAAAGATATCCTTTATTCGAATAAATTTTTAAGCTAAAGTCTATTTATAGGAATTTGAAAAAAAAAAATGAAAAACAAACTTTTGGATTTAGTCTACCTAATTAAAAAAAAAGAATAATAAACCAATCCATGTGCAATGATATTTTGCCCATAAACATAACTCGAAATATGTGTACTAGTTCCAAAATTATGATTGATTTTAGCTTAATCTAGTGATAAAAGTAAAACTAGAGCAAAACAGTCACTATTATTAAACAAACATAAAAATAAATGTGTTTAAAATGTATAGCGAAATAGAAGGAAGAAAAAAAACAATACAAATGAGCATGACAACTAGTGGTGGGCATTCGGGGATCGGTTCGGGTTCGGTTCAGGTAATTCGGGTTTCGGATAATTTGGGTTTATAATTTATAGAATCATGTAGGTATTATAAAAATTTCAGTTTGGGGTTCGGTTTGGGTTTTTTCGGGTTCGGTTCGGTTCGGGTTTTTTCAGGTTCGGTTCGGTTCGAGTTTTTTTTTGGAATACCGAAATATATCTGATATGTTTTGGGTTCGGTTCGGTATAAGTATTTTTTATCCATTTAGAACCAAAATATCCATATATAACTAAAATACTTTATATATAAATTGAATAACTATATTAAATTTTATGAAGTTATAACTAAAAAATCATATCAAAATAACTAAATCAAAGTTAGAAACTAAAGACAAGCAAAACAAGCAAAAGAAAACATAATCCAAAACATAAACAAGTAGTAGAGTAGTAACATCCAAAATCAAATTCAAAAGTCTTATAAAAGTTATAAGTAGGTATTGAGATAATTAAAAGAAACAGCAAGAATTAAAGAATAAATCGCTTGCATATGGTAGCCTTGTAGGCGTCTTCAATATGGTGAAGCATTGTACTAATTGGGTATATACATATGTGAAATGATAAACAACATAGGTTCGGATATACATGGGTACCAATTGAGTATCGGTTCGGATCGGGTAATAGCCGATACCTAATAGTATGTACAATTAAGATCCAACTAATATATTAGAGAAGATCCATACCCAATCCGAACCGGAGTTTTTCGGTTCGGTTCCAATACGAATATTTCAGGTCGGGTATTTTGTCCAGACTTAATGACAACGTTGAATAATGAGTGTTAATGTAGAGTGGATGTAATAATGATTTAACTAAACTTTACAAAATTCTTCGTATAATCAAAAATAAACTATTAATTAATGTAATAATAATGATCAAACTTTCACGCTGACTTTTAAAACTTCGTTTTTGTTTTCATAATTCATATAATAGTGGCAACTAGCAAGTGGTCTCTTTATGAGCATGTAAACAAATGTAAAGTTTTTTTCCTAGTTCAATGGTTAGGAGTAATATTATATTAATGATATATATTGGAGATGATTATTGTTATATATTTTTTGCTTATTGGTATTATGACGGGTTAGTGATGGTTATGTTGTGGGTTTAATTTAGTATGAAACTAGGTAGTAACCCGTGCTACAGCACGGGACAAAATATTTCATATAAATTTTAAATTCATAAAATGACTAAAAATTATATTAACCTGGTTGCTATAGCACATGTGCGTTATTTTCATATAAATTAAAACAATTTAAACCTAGACGTATTTACTTTGGAACGGGAAACATGTCCATCCCGTTCCATCCCCTCATGTCCCAACCCATCTTCTTTCATCCCGTCTCATCTCGTCTCGTCTCGTCTCATCCCATCTTTTCTCGTCTCGTCCCGTATCCATCCGATTTTTTTTTGTCTTATGTTCGTTCTCTTTTAAATAATTACCCGTTAGGCAATGTTTATTAAAAGAGATTGGGTAAGAAATTTAGATGGGATACCAAAGTTCTGGTTGAATATTATTTTGTAAATTAGTTTAAATTATCCAAAAAATTATAATTTTAAAAAAGTATATAACTGTTTTCAAAAATACCAAAAATTCAAAGTACCCGTTCCAAAGTGGTTAGTTACCTGTCGCATAATAAATCCTTATCCAAATTAGTGAAAGCTTGACATTGAATATTTCTACCAATATTTTTTTGATTTTGTACTTTTATCTAAAATTTATGTCTTTTTTTTAAAAGAATTGTTCAATATATTGATTTTCACTATTTGAATTACCTGTTTCAGTTTACATATACTATTTCTTGTCTTAATACCATAAATAAACTAAAATTTTTCTCAAAATTCAAATATTATTTCCTTAAGTATATTTACTTAAGTAGTAAATTAAATTACGTCAAAAACACTGGTAAAACATATATTCAGTCAAATAATAAACTCTTTTAGGTAGTAAAAAATAAATTGTATAATATTAGTATTTTCATAAAAATTAGTTAGCCACTCTTTTACGGTGTTGTCAATATTTGGGTGTATATATCGAATACTGCAACCCGTACCGAAAATATACATGATCATCATCTTCATCAGCTGGAAAATATACAATGCTTTGCAATTCATCCATAATAATCAAGCGTAGCCCGTGTTTATTGAAAATGTTAAAGTAATTTTGTTACAGGGTATTAAATTTCGTCCGGTCCCATCCCGTTCCATCATTCCATCGTCCGGGCACTGAAAAATAGTTTAGAATATGTAAAAACTAATTATATATTGTTAGTATTTTTCTATTAAAATTAGTTTGCCACTCATTTGAGTGAATTGTCAATATTTTGGTGTATATGTGAATATCGCAACGCCGTTCAAAAAAAAAATGTGAATATCGCAACCCGTACCGAGGATAACTAAATTTGAAAATATACGATTCTTTGCAATCCATCCATTATAATCAAACACAGCCCGTGATTTTTTCATGTGTATCAAAATATTTCTCACAATTTGCTTAAGGGTGTTAAATCCAAATATCATTCAATTTGGATTTAGTTGAATTAATGTACATATATAACCTAGACGTATCTATTTTGAAAAGGAAACATGTCGTGTACGGCGCTGTCATTAATTTTATGCCCATAACTTTACTCTTCAATAATTTCCCAATAGACAATATTTTTTAAAAAAGTTTGGCTAAATAATGTAGATGAAGTAAAAATTAATATATAATAATTAAAATAATAAATTAATTATTTTAAGATGTATTATTAAGTAAAATAATAAACCCTTTTAGGGTCTTAAATTTTTTAATGTATAATATTACTCAACTTTTTTTTGAAAATCGTTTGAGTATAATGTTTTCTATTATATGAATTACCCTTTTTTGTCATTTCTCCACTATTTCTCCTCGCAATACCATAAATAGACTGGAATTTTAATCATAGATGTTCTGTTATGGTATGAAATCATATGCGTAAACATTAATATGTTTCTGATTATATTAAGAGTATATTTATAAGAAAAAAATTAATCTTATGATTAAAGATTTTCAATCCGTCTTTTGATTCGATTCCAGTTGAAATTATTTAGTGTTTTTTTTGATCTTTTGACTCAATTTCGGTTGAAATTATTTAGTGTTTTATGATATCCATAAAAACCAAACACATGTGTTTGTTAAAAATATTAAGTGATTTACTTATATATTTTCAAACTAATCAAAATATTTTTCATAGTTTGCTTAGAGGTGTTAAATCAGAATATCCTATTTCACTTTGATTTTAGTTAGATTTTGGAACAGGAAACCCGTCTTGTCCCATCTCTTCATCTCTCGTCCTGTTCCTTTCCGTCATGTTTCGTATTCGCTAATATATTTGCATAGGCTGAAATTTTGTCATTTTTATTCAAATTAAATGATTTAAACATTTTAAAAGATTGACATGTGGGATAAGATTTTACATACATTCTAATTTTCCCCATAATGTACATTTTAAAGTGGCTTAAGGTAAAACTGTTAAACATGTCAAATATGTCATGCGTTCGCGTGAGTAAATAGTATGTCTGCTTCATACCGTTTACGCTTACATATAAATAAATCGCTCTTATTAATTTATAAAATATATTTGGAGCTAAAAAATAATACATAATTTTAAACATTAATACACATATTCTTTGAAAATAATTTAATTTCATAAGTACTGATATACACTACAAATTATTTAAATATTTTAAGACTTTATATTAGATTAATATATCTAATTATATTTTTGTGTTATATTTTTTAAAACTCACATACAACCTACAATTGAATACTATTTTTAATTTAAAAAATCGACATTGCGTTAATTAAGAATGTAATGCATGCTAATTGTTCTTTTAAATTTTCTATTTTTAAGTATATTATCTAATTATAATATACTTGTTTTGTTAGTTTGTAATCCATGTGACTTGTTATTAGATTGATATTAAATTGTGATGATGGATGTGGCCCGTGGATTATATTGGTACAATGATCTAAAAGAGCCTATTAGCTTATTGTTGCTTAGAAATAATTTTATTTGATTAGTTTTATTGGTGTTAGTATGCAATATAGTGATTATTTGTGTTGATCATCGTTATCATTCCCTTTTTCGTATTAAGACAGCTGGTTGATAACTAAATATGTTTGACTTAATATTATAATATGCAGTGTTAATTCATTGGGTAAATAATTTCCTAATTACATATTTTAATTCTTTTTTTTTGAAAAATGAATGGCATAATTCATAAGTGGAATACTTATATTTCATTTCCAAATCTAATATTTATAATTTATGTGATAGACAAAAAAATATAACAATGAATTTATGTAATGAAAACTCTTTGTATTCAAGTTAAAATATTCATCATTTTCTCAAAAATGTTAAAATTATTATTTTGGAGTTCTAGTAATTGATTAAAAAAAAATCTTAAACGGTTTTACTATAGTTCTTTGTTAAGTTATATCAAGTTCAACTGAATTACATAAAATCCAAAACTAAATATATTGAAATGAAAATGGGTCATGTTTATTAACAAATCTTGAATAGTATATGAGAGTTTTTCGAATACCAACAAAGAGTTTACCTAACTATGAAGTTAAAAAACCGAATATCTTCTACACCATTCAATATCCGATTTATCAATGTTGTGAAACAGATATATAATTTAGATTTAAAGAAACGTTACAAACAAACAAAAATATACCATTTAAAAAGAGTTAATAAGTAAAACAATAATGAAGTATAAAATATTATCCACTTAAGTCATCTGAACTTGCCGTTGGAAAAGCAACCGGTTAGCTCCTTTGTGATACCAGTTGAGAATATTGTCTTCACATCAAGTTCATACAAAGATTAAAGACCTCACTACCTAAGAACAGAGAACAGAGAAAGTTCAACAACACAAGCCAAAAGTTCTGATCTAGATAGTAACTGACCACAGCTTTAGTTAACACAACCAACTCGACCAGAGAACTGAAAAGAGAGTTCATTTCTCTGATGCTATATGGAGAAAAAAACTGTGTATCAAGATTAGCTAACCTGACGATAAATGCTTGTGTCGTAGCCAGTACTCGTTGTACACAGATGCCAAAGATGGTATAGTAACCTGCAAGACGATGTGCTGAATAAGCGTCTAGCACGAATTACAACTTTTCTTTGATGCAGCAACAGGTTTGCAATTGCATTACTTACAACAGACTATGTGCATGAAATCACTTCTATACTAAATTCCAAGGGAAGGATATATAAGAGCCAAGAAATGTAACTTACAAAGATAAAGGTACAGATGTATGCACCCGTAGCAATTGGAACAGCCACAGTAGTAGCACCTTCAGGAAGAGAACGCAGCTGATTACACTAATCCCTATCAGCAAGAGCGCAAGTGCTTCCCACTACAACAAAAAATAAGAAATTAAATCCCATTGAGTTGGAGGTAAGGAAGGTCATGAAACAACGTATTGCGTAAATGGCTTCAACTGATCCCATTTGCTCATCAACCCTTGACAGCACAGGTCTTCAACTTCTGCCTCCAAGAAGACACGTCCCGATAATATACTTCGACTTGGCTAATAAACAAACCCAATACCGAATGGACCAAACAATCTTCTTCAGATTTGATTTAGTCAGACAATTTCTCAAACTTGTTCCTCCAATATCTTAAACCTTTTCAAAGTAAGGTTTAAATATTAGAAGCAAACATGTGGAATACTCTTGAGCATATATATAGCCACTGCACCAACAGCTTCTGCATAAAGCAACATAGAGGATCAGAAAACAGTAGATTATATTCATAAGAATAGTAGATCAAAGTGAAGATTATTAAATATGAATCATTGAAAGGGTCACAGAAAACCAGCATTAAATAACCAAAAGCTGAATTGTATAGTTTTAGCTCTTGAAAACTCATTAAAGGATAATATAAGAAAACAAAGGTTCATTGAACCGTTTCTTAAACTCATTAAGTTTATAAGCTTAAGAGAGAAAGATATGTACCTCTCTATCTCTGGTTTGTGTTTCACTGTACTGATCATGAATCCAAAAGAAAAAAAACATTTAAAACCATAGAACCCACCAGAAGAGAATCTTACACAAATCGATTCAGATCAGAAAGACAACAATCGGTATTTGAGCTTACTTAATCGGAGAGATGAATGAGACAGATTTTTGAGGTTGAGTTATTGACGATTTATGAGATAGAGTTTATCATCTCAGAATCGTGCTGATGACCAGAGAAGAATCCAAAACCACTACACATCAAGATTCAGAAACCAAATTCCAGTTAAACTTGGTTTTAATCATCAAACATATACTTAAAATATAAACTTAATTAAAAGAGAAAAGAATCTAAAACCTTAGCATAATGGAAACTTTTCTCTGCCTCTTCCTCTGCATCTCTTCGACAAAAAAGAAAAAAAAACTTTAAATCCATTTGGGAGAGACGGCGAGAGAGAGAGAGCAGAGGCGAAGGAATTTTTTTTTTTAGGTTTAGTCAATGAACGATTGCGATTTAATCTCAAAAAAATATTGAACGGCTGAGATTAGAAAATGAAACCGGGTCAGATTACCGGGTAAAAAGGATCCGTGTCTTTATCCGTTTCTATGGGGTTGGAAATTTCCGTTGTACCCTTTTTAAAAATAAAAAATATGGTCATAATTGCAATGGCATTGTATTGTAAATTCTTACAAAACTAAGGTTTTTTCCAGGCAATGTTTTACGATTAATAGTAGGGATGCTTAATAATATATTTAAAAAAATGTCAGTTGAATAGAATTGTTAGTAATGATATTATGTTGATGTTTTATCGGAGTTGGTTATAAGTTATGTTTTCGCTGTGAATGTTATTGGATAATAGTTTATTATTGGTATTAAGGTTAGTTAATAATGTTTATTTAGTTAGTTTAATTAAGTAGTACTAGTGATCGATCCACACATACGTTAACTGAAAAAAATACACTGAAAACATTAAAGAGAAAATGACAGATGTTGCAAGAAGAGATTACCAAATGAAAATTTCTTAAGCTTTTCGAAAGAGAACCTTACTAAAATATCAAGATATGTCAAAAAAGACATTACTAAAATGTCAAGTTCTTTCAAAAAGATATTGCTAAGATGTCAAGATATTTTTTTGGATAATTTTTTTATGTATATAATTTTGAGAGGAATGAGTGCCTCTTGTCAGTTTTTTAAATTATGAGATTAAGAAAACTTTACATTATTATATAAAAATAAAGAAATACACTAAGATAATGTTAGTTGAATAAAAAATTGTAGAATTTACCAATTTATTTGAAGTTTGAGATATGAGGGTTATTGAGATGTGTGTCTTTTTTTTATTAGAGAAAATTGGAATTAGAACCCTAATATAAATGTATTATTTAATTAGATAGTTAATGCAATGATCCTTATATCAATTTATATTTATAAGGAGTTACATAAGTTATATGAGAGTTACAAAATATAAGAATGACATATTAATATATTTTAATATTTATTATGTTTCTAATTTTTATTAGTCATTTATTACAATATTAATAGTACTATAGAAGTTACAAAAGTGTCATCATAAAGTAATAAAGTGCCAAATGACAAATTCTTAGAGAAAAAAATCATTATTTTGGACAATATACTACACAAAGTAAACATCTTATAAAGTATAATATCATATTATATTTTGTCTTAAATATAAATATAAATAAGATAATGTATGTCATATAAAATTAATTGAAAAAAATATACTAAAACTATTAAAGAGAAAATAACACATGTTGCAATAAGAGAATGTCAAATGATAACTTCTTGGAGCTTGTTAAAAGAGAACATTATTTTATTATATAAGATATTCTATATCAGCTATCATAATAAGATGATTTTAACTTTTAATAAATAATACTTTTTTCATTCACCCAACTTTTAATGATAAGACTTTATATCTTAATACTCCTTTGATTATAAATACACAATGCCTTCCTCTTAAAATCTCCATCTCTAGCTAGTGCAATCTAAAAGTGTTTGAAAGAAAGTGATTATTTGATCAAAAACATGGATTTTAGTAGTATGTTTTTCCTTCTTCATTAATTGTTCATAACTTTTTCTGTAGTTACATCTCTGTCTGGAATTGATATATTAAACTTTTACAATTTGTACAGGTTATGGAAACACTAAAATTGTATGGCCAACAGAAGAACATACTGCCACTATAGTCTGGCTTCACGATATCGGGAGTAATGGCAATGAGTAACACAATCATATGCTTTACTTCTTCTTTTTTATATATATATATATATATATGATTCGTTTTTTCAAGTATCCAAGACCATCATTAGCCCAATACCGCTCTCAACGTTTCTTTAAAAATATATATATATATATATATATATATATATATTTTTTAATCACAGTTAATAGTAACCACTCAAAAGTCGACACCTGTTGATATTTGTTGAAAATTGTTGCTTCCACAAGCAACAGAAGAAACGGTTCTCTTTTTACTGGACCAAATAATAGATTTTTATTTTGTTTTTGGACCCATTTATAAGAATAACTGTGAGAGCATCTCGCAGTAATGATGCTCTAAGTCACCTATTTCGTTATAAGAAAAGTTTAAAATCAGTGACATCTTCTATTAATAGAGTAATTTATAAATATTTCTAAAAACTATTTTTAAAAGTTAACTTTGACATGTTCTACAAATATTATGATTTGATTTGAAGTGTTATTTGTATATAACTTTTTTTTCCTTTTGAGTATTAAAATATTGGTGACCTGACAATATTAATTAATAACTTTTCTATGTCGTACAAATTCACATAAATTTCATTTCTTATGTTCTCACTTCACTAAAGTTATATATACGTAAAATTGTGTTCTTCTCTATACTTGAAGTGTATCTCTGATCAATCTATATATGTCTATTCTTTCTACATGCAGCTCAGCTAGATTTGTACGTCGATTGAATCTCCCAAATGTACGGATCCATGCAGAAGTTAAATTTTGCCATATATCTGTTTTTTTACTTTAGTCAAACAGAAACTCAATAGAAGTTTCTAATTAGAATTTATGATTTTATGCGTAGGTAAAATGGATTTGTCCGACTGCTCCAGTACGTCCTCTCACTTTCTATGGTGGAGGTATTACTGCTTGTAAGATATACTACTTGCCTTTAAACTTTAAAAAGACACCAATATTAATTAATGTTATCTAAAATTCTAATTAAAAACTAATAACATTGTATATAAAATTTTAGGGGCCGATGTCAGCGAAATTTCTGAGAACATGGAAGAGGATATGGTTTCTTTCAATTTAGTTTCTGCGTTTGTTACTAACCTTCTACAAGACGAACCCAACAATTGTAACCCATAATCATCCAACATTCAACACATAGCATGCTTAGTTGTGTACTATGCATCAAATTTTTATATCAAATCTATTAATCCAATTGGTTTTGATAGTCATGATAGGACTAGGAGGTATCGGCTTGGGTGCAGCGGTAGCTCTTTACCATGCGTCTTCTTATATCACAGGAATGGTAAATATAGACCTACGATTTATTGTTGGAATCAACGGCTGGCTTCCGGCTTGGAGGTAGGCTTGTTTTAAACTGTAACATCACTATTTGTAAGAAAACTTAAGTAACACAACTTTTAGACGTGGTATAAACCTAAATCAATCTTGCAGAAACTTACTGCACAATATGACATATAATTATGGGTCCCCAAGTCTTGCTCCATCGCTACCAATCTTAATTACACAAGGAAATTGTATGTGTATATTGTCATCTACAGATCTACATTACAATTTAGATATTAACTGCGAGAGGATGCTGATTCTTACTTTTTTTTCTTCCCGTGTATGTGACAGCTGATGATGTAGTTCCCTTCGAATTTGGATTCACATGTGCTCAGACTCTTAGCGCGGCTGGATTTCCAATTATGTTTAAACCAAACGCAGGGTCTCTAAACATGAAATTAACTTCACTTTTTTATTTGAATAAATTTACTACTTGACCTTATTTTCTGGATCCAATTTTGGGGTTATGCCTTGTGCAGGAATCATTACACAATCCTTCCCGAAGTAATCGATGATGTTCGCTCATGGCTCATGAATCTCCAACTCTAAGGTCAATAATGCTCACCACTGCGTAGAGAAAGGAATTGGAGAACAAAATTAACTATCATACAATATACTACATTCATTTTAAAATTTCTCATTTGTTGTTCAATAATATATATGAATATTATATTATATTAACTACATTTAAACAAAACTAATTACTTTATAAGATTTAAGTTATATAATTACTTTGCAACTTTGATGAGATGTCAATTTACCTAAAAAAAGTTTTATTTTCTTTTATTCATATGATGTTCTACAGATTATTGGATTGTGTTCCACCCAAATATGTTGTTTTGTTTTTTTACGCTTTAATTTGATATTGTAGACCAATGAAACAAATTCTTTTCTTTTGGTCAACCTGAAACAGATACTAAGTGAACAAAATATTATTAACTACTTTAAATAGATTATGCCTCGAAGTAAAAATTTTGTTATGAAATAAATTGTGTTCAACCCGATTTAGTATAAAATTTTTGCCATCCATCCAACTTTTATAGAAGGTGTGATTTTGTAAACTTTTTTTGAAGGTGTGATTTTGTCAACTTTTAATATTAAGATTTTTCTTTCATAAGGCTCATTTCTTGATTAAAAAAAAAATAGAAAAATTCATTTCTTTTATAAATACACAATGTTCTTTCCCTGCCTTCTCTTATATTTTTGTAACATCCACAAAAAAAGTTTATAGGATTTCGGGATGGATGTCGATTGACACCAATGTGTACTTTATATTATACATAAAATCCATATTTCTTGCTTGATTAGTAAGTATCCGAATCTTTAATTTCGGGTAATTTTTTTTATTGACCCGACCCAGACTATATTTTGTGCTTCTCTTCTACTAGTATACAGATTACAATAATAAAGTTTGAGTGGAAGAGAAAAGTAACTCCAACTAAAGCAATGTGCCAGACTGCCAGTCAAGGCGCCACACCACACTACCTAACCAATTTGGGAATTGCCACCCAGTAGTATAGTAGGCAATCATTGCCAATATTTCCGGTTAAGTTAATCGGTCCGGTTCATCAATTCGATGGGAGATAATTTGATTTCAGATGAACTAAAAAGTCACGGCACATTTGTATACGGGCCTCAAAACTTCATAATTAAAGAATTCCTAACTGTCTTGTCTTCTTCACACGGTCGCGAATCGTTAAGCTTCGTCGATTCAAGCAGATTTGTAAAAACTAAAAAAAATAGAAGGAAAATTAAAAAAAAAAAATCAATTTTTATGAGAAGACAAAACCCTAGAGGATTCTCTTCAATTCAACCTTTAGAAACCACCAATTCCGCCATGACAAAGAAGAGAAAGCTCGAATCTGAATCCAACGACACGTCAGAGCCGATTCAGAAGCAGCAGGAATGTGACAAAGAGGATCCTGGAATCAGAAATGATGATCATCAAAGAGACGAAGACGAAGTAGTAGACCACGACGCACTCAAGGAGGTGCACGAAGAGGGACCTAAAGATGACGATAATATAGAAGCGAGAAATGAGGATGATGAGTCAGAAGAGCCCCTCAATGATCTATTAGAACCGTTCTCAAAGGATCAGCTTTTGATTCTTCTCAAAGAAGCTGCAGAGAGACATCGTGATGTAGCTGATCGAATGAGGATCCTGTTCATCGTAAGATCTTCGTTCACGGGCTTGGATGGGATACTAAAGCCGACGCACTGATCGAAGCTTTTAAACATTACGGAGAGATCGAAGATTGCAAATGCGTGGTTGATAAGGTATCTGGGCAATCTAAAGGTTATGGCTTTATCCTATTTAAGTCAAGGTCTGGTGCTCGTAAAGCGCTTAAGCAGCCTCATAAAAAGATTGGAACCCGTATGACTTCGTGTCAGCTTGCTGCTGTTGGACCTGTTCAGGGCAACCCTGTGGTGGTGGCTCCTGGTCAGCATTTTAGCCCTGAGAATGTTCAGAGGAAGATTTATGTTAGTAATGTTAGCGCTGATCTTGATCCGAACAAGTTGCTGGAGTTTTTCTCAAGATTTGGGGAGATTGAAGAAGGTCCTTTGGGGCTTGATAAAGCTACTGGGAGACCTAAAGGTTTCACTTTGTTTGTTTATAGATCCGCAGAAAGTGCTAAGAGGGCATTGGAAGAGCCACATAAAACCTTTGAAGGTCATGTCTTGCATTGCCATAAAGCAAACGATGGGCCAAAGCAGGGTAAGCAACATCAACATCAACATCAACATCAACATAATTCTCACAAACAAAGTACTCGCTACCAAAGGAATGAAAACACTGGTTATGGTGAACCTGGAAACCATGGACATTTCCTAGCTGGTAATAACCAAGCTCCGCAGGCCATAAACCCGGCTATTGGCCAGGCCCTTACAGCTTTGCTGGCATCTCAGAGTGCTGGGTTGGGTTTGAACCAAGCATTTGGGCAGGCTTTGTTGGGGGCATTAGGGACAGCTAGTCCAGTAGCTGCTGCTGGAATGCCAAGCGGCTATGGTACTCAAAATATCACACCTGGGGTCTATCCTGCGTATGGTGCTCAAGCCGGCTTTCAGGGTGGTTATCAGACTCAGCAACCTGGTCAGGGAAGTGCTGGAAGAGGGCAGCATGGAGTTCGGTATGGTGGCCCTTACATGGGTCATTAGATGTAGCCCACTCAGGTATGCAATTGTAGCTCCTTCTCATCTGTTTCATTGATGTTCTGTGCCAGGCTTTATCTAGAGTTTGTTTGCTTCTGCTTTACTTATGACCCTTGTATATCTTAAGACATGGCAGTGCTGTATTTTTGCCCTTTTCATGATTAACTCCATTATGTTAAACTTTTTGCATTGCAAGATCATCGTTTTCAAAGTTACTGTGACTTTTGTTGTGTTTCTGAAAGGTGTTCGGTTTTGCAACGGTTTATAAAAGTCGTCTCTTATTTTCTCAATCCATTGTGCAGATATTCCAAAACAGTTATTTTAATATTAGCATGGTGAATCTTCTGAAGTTATCAAGGAGCTGATGCAAGTGAATTTGTTTAGTTTTTGGATGAAATGTTACTCTTTTCGTTTCTTCAAAGGCCATGACTCTTCAAACCTTTCAAGAAGTTTTAGTTTTCCTTAACTTATTTCTCAACTATTTTTATGAATATCCCAAGTACACTGCTTTGATTTTGTTATCATCGTCAACTTTTGTGAACGTTTTCATTTGTAAACTTAAACAGTGTTCCTCATGGACACAATAGCTTTCATCCTCTATTTGAATCCGTGGTTTCCGTATTCTTGGTTCCCTCTATTTTGCCGTTTTGTGAGTTTTTCCACTGCACGTAATTCATTTTAATATTTTGGTCATGTTTTGTTACATTGGAACCTTGTGAGATCATGATCACACTTTCAGTATAAATTTATACATGATGTCTTATCTTGATTCACACATATAATATTTGCTTAATCCTTATTCCTCTCGCAGGTAATTTTGACTGCACGCTGAACCCAACACTAACGCTCTAAAAAATCGTATGGGGTACCTGATATTTGAATGCTGCTCATCTGCTTTATTTTTTACTGACCAGAAATGTAGGCATAGTTACTGGTTTTAACCATAGATGTTGACATAGTTGTTTTCTTGTGTAGCTTCGGTAGGCATCTACCTGTACCCAAAAAGTCAACTTGTTTTGGCTCCGTGCTAAAAAGTTTGAAAAGGTTTTGACTTGTTTTAGAGCAGCATTTTGAATCTATAGCTATGAATGTGCATTTTAAGTTGACATCGCAGAGGTTACACTAAAGTGTCTTAGTTAAATTTCTATCTGAGTTTGGTAACACAGACTAACACAGCTGGCATTGGTGATTTCTCTCGCATCGTGGAGCTCTGAACTGTCTTCCCAGTGAAAAGGTAAGTAAAACCAACGCATTGTGAATATTTGTATTTAATGTAGAAGTAGAACCATTTTTGAGGAATGAATTGATGATGGAAGCCCTTGCACAAATGTGCTTCCCGTTTTGTGCTGTTTCTTTGGTATGTTGAGTCAGATCTTCACGAGTGTATAGGAACCATGAGTATATCTACTTGTCAGTCACTAAGAGAATGAATATATAGGCCACTAGGTTATGAATAACATATGAAATTTTTACAACACTTGATTCTTTAGGAGACCTATGTTGGTACAGCCAGGTAGAATGTGTGTCTTCTTGTTCTCTCTGCTGCCACACATGATTCACTGAATCTGTATGTGTTTATAATCATTGAAGGACAGACAAATTTACAAAGGAAGAAGAGTCTTATGACAATTTGATGATGTGTTATATGATAAGAAGAGAGAAGTGTGAGAGTAATTAAAGAAAGAGAAAAGGGAAACAGAAACACGTGGGAGAACATCCCAAAGAGGAAGCACACGCGGATCTTCATGCAAAGCCGATTCTCCCATGTGGTCCCTTCCTCCCTTTGTCCCCTTCCCCCTTTCTCCTTTTTCACCACCATACATACAATACAACGAATCTTCTTCTTTTTTTATAATATCAAATTTGGTTTTTATTCATAGTTCAACAACACCTTCTTGTTCTCGGTTACTTCCCCACCACTCTCTCACTTTTCATATAACAAGCGCATTTTGGGAAACTTATGTTCGAGAAAGACAAGTCTTGTTTAGACGTTAGAGAAAGTGATTTAACAAAAGCTAAAGTGAAAATATATAAATAACTACCTACACAATGTCTTGAATATTTGTTATGTGTTAGATACGAATATTTGGTTTATATTCTTAGGGAATAAACTTCAGTTCTAAAGTGTTCACGAGATTAATACTTTCATATCTGGACAGAGACTTCTGTTTTTTGTTTGTTTGTGTTTTATTCTACAAGAAAAAGTAGCTTTTAATTGTATTAAAAAATCCTCAAAGGCACAGTTTAAAGTTCTCGAATGTAACAGTTTCTAATAAGGCTAACAAAAGAAAAACTCTTCTCACTCTTTCTCTTTCTAATATTTCTCTCCTGTGGAGAAACTAAAGAGAGAGATAGAAAGAGAAGAGAACGTATGTTTGGTTTTATAATCTCTCTGCTTTTGCTAAAGATTTGTCTCAGAGCCCACCACTTGGACACAGAGAACCCAAGTTCCTTTCTTATTCTTTCTCGATCTCCTCCTTCTTAATCTAGTTTCAACATCATTCTTAAATTTATATTCCCTTCTTCACAGTATCCTACCTCCTCTCTTTTCTCAAGTTTAGTTTATTATCTGCATTTTTGAGCACTCGTGTGCTGCATGCAATTTCCCCTGGTTGTTTTGTTGGCTGTGATTATTAGAACTTCTCATTTTCTAGGTGGTTAGATCGAACCAGGGTTGTATAAATGGGTTCTATTAGAGGAAACATTGAAGAGCCAATCTCTCGGTCATTAACTAGGCAGAACTCTCTCTATAACTTAAAGCTCCATGAGGTTCAAACCCATTTAGGCAGTTCAGGAAAACCACTAGGAAGCATGAACCTTGATGAACTTCTCAAGACTGTCTTGTCACCAGCAGAGGAAGAAGGGCTTGTTCGTCAGGGAAGCTTGACTTTGCCTCGAGATCTCAGTAAAAAAACAGTTGATGAGGTTTGGAGAGATATCCAACTAGACAAGAATGGAAACACTACTACTACTACTGCTCATAAGCAGCCTACGCTGGGTGAGATCACACTTGAGGATTTGTTGTTGAAAGCTGGTGTAGTGACTGAGACAATAGCTCCACAAGAAAACGTTGTGAACATAGCTTCACATGGGCAATGGGTTGAGTACCATCAGCCTGGACAACAACAAGGGTTTATGCCATATCCGGTTTGTGAGATGCAAGAGATAGTGATGATGGGTGGATTATCGGATACACCAAAAGCGCATGGCAGGAAAAGAGTGGCTGGAGATATTGTGGAAAAGACTGTTGAGAGGAGACAGAAGAGGATGATCAAGAACAGAGAATCTGCAGCACGTTCACGAGCTAGGAAACAGGTTTGAGAACTTGAGATTGTCTTTTTAGTTTAATAATGGTTTGTTAGTAAGTTGGTCTAATAAGATTAAAAAACTTGCAGGCTTACACTCATGAATTAGAGATCAAGGTTGAAAGGTTAGAAGAAGAAAATGAAAAACTTCGGAAGCTAAAGGTAAAAAAGAAACATCTCTTGTTTCATCATAATTTCGTTTACTGATTTAGTGGTTTTCTAATAAATTTGGATTATAATGGCAGGAGGTGGAGAAGATCCTACCAAGTGAACCACCACCGGATCCTAAGTGGAAGCTCCGGCGAACAAACTCTGCTTCTCTCTGATCTTATCAGACCTCTCTTTTTGTTTCTTTCTCCTTCTTCTTTGTGTTAGTTTATATCAGACAGCTTTTGTTCTTTGTATATTCTGTTGACTTAAATTGACTTTTGAACAGTATGTCTTTAAATACTTTTTTTGAGTGTAATTTCCTTTTGCAGCTGGTTCAAACTTTTGAGTATTATTAGTTCAATGTGGCTTTTAGTTTAAACTTGAGACACGACGTAGTACACGATAGGAAGCAGGCAAGTCCTCAGACAAAGTCTCTTTGTTCGTAGATAGAGTGACATCAAACGGTAGTAGAACAGTGGGAGAGTATGTATACAAATTGATTGATGGTTCATGTCTTCATGGTTCTGCTAAACCGTTTTGATGGTTTGTTAACGGGAAAAGGTAACCAATACGTTTTGGGCTTATTGGGCTTTAATTACGGCCCAACTAAATCGAGCGTCTAATTTTCTCTTTTCTGTTCTTCTTCTTCAACTTCTTCGAGCTGCAGAAGTCAGAGAGAAACCTTCCCTGAGAATCCAATTTAGAAGGAGTCTGCGACCTTTCAATTGTAAATGCATGGCTCAGTATCCTCTGTTGTTCGTCCACTATCATCAGATCCTGCAACAGCCATAGCCACTTTATGCTCAAAAGGGAACCTTCGAGAAGCTTTCCAGAGATTCCGACTCAACATCTTCACAAACACTTCTCTCTTCACCCCATTTATCCAATCATGCACAACCAAACAATCACTTCCGTCTGGGAAACAGCTTCATTGCCTCCTCGTCGTCTCCGGATTCTCTTCCGACAAGTTCATTTGCAATCACCTCATGAGTATGTACTCAAAGCTTAGAGATTTCCCTTCAGCTGTCGCATTGTATGGTCGTATGCGTAAGAAGAATTACATGTCATCTAACATACTTATTAATGGGTATGTGCGTGCTGGGGATTTGGTTAGTGCCCGGAAGGTGTTCGATGAAATGTCTGAAAGAAAGCTCACGACTTGGAATGCCATGATTGCTGGGTTGATTCAGTTTGAGTATAACGAAGAGGGTTTGAGTTTGTTTAGTGATATGCACGGATTAGGGTTTTGGCCTGATGAATACACTCTTGGTAGTGTGTTTAGCGGATCTGCTGGGTTGAGGTCAGTGTTCATAGGACAGCAGATTCATGGCTACACGATTAAATATGGGCTTGAGTTGGATTTAGTTGTTAATAGTTCGTTGGCTCATATGTATATGAGAAATGGGAAATTGCGAGATGGGGAACTTGTCATTAGATCAATGCCTGTTCGTAATTTGGTTGCATGGAATACACTCATCATGGGGAATGCTCAAAACGGATGTCCTGAAACCGTGATTTATCTGTATAAGATGATGAAAATCTCAGGTTGTAGGGCTAACAAGATCACGTTTGTAACTGTGCTCAGTTCTTGCTCTGACTTGGCGATTAGAGGTCAAGGTCAGCAGATTCATGCGGAAGCTATTAAGATTGGGGCTAGCTCTGTAGTAGCTGTGGTTAGTTCATTGATCAGTATGTATTCAAAATGTGGGTGTCTTGAAGATGCAGCTAAAGCTTTCTCAGAACGTGAAGATGAAGATGAAGTGATGTGGAGCTCCATGATTTCTGCTTATGGGTTTCATGGACAAGGCGATGAGGCAATCAAATTGTTTAATACGATGGTAGAGCAAAATGAAATGGAGATCAATGAGGTCGCGTTTCTAAACTTGCTTTATGCGTGTAGCCATTCTGGTTTAAGAGACAAAGGGCTTGAGTTGTTTGACATGATGGTGGAAAAATACGGGTTCAAGCCTGGTTTAAAGCACTACACTTGTGTGGTGGACTTGCTTGGTCGAGCAGGCAGTTTGGATCAAGCCGAGGCAAAAATAAGGTCTATGCCAATCAAACCAGACACCATTATATGGAAAACACTGTTATCTGCGTGTAACTTACACAAAAACACAGAAATGGCACAGAGAGTCTTTAAAGAAATTCTTCAGATTGACCCTAATGACTCCGCTTGTTACGTCCTGCTTGCAAATGTTCACGCCTCAGCTAAGAGATGGCGTGATGTCTCAGAGGTGAGAAAACTAATGAGAGATAAGAATGTGAAGAAAGAAGCTGGAATCAGCTGGTTTGAACACAAAGGTGAAGTGTATCATTTTAAGATGGGAGATCGTTCTCAGTCTACATCAAAAGAGATCTACTCATATCTAAAAGAGCTGACGCTGGAGATGAAGTTGAAGGGATACAAGCCGGATACAGAGTCAGTGTTGCATGATATGGATGAGGAGGAGAAAGAATCAGACTTGGTACAGCACAGCGAGAAACTAGCGGTTGCATTTGCGCTCATGATATTACCAGAAGGTGCACCGATTAGAATAATCAAGAACTTGCGGGTTTGCAGTGATTGCCATGTTGCTTTCAAATATATATCGGTGATCAAGAACCGAAAGATCACGTTAAGAGATGGTAGTAGATTCCATCATTTCATGAACGGAAAGTGTTCTTGCAGCGATTATTGGTAGCTGGGCAGTTAAAGTATGCTATGACGCCGTGCTTCAAAGTCTTTCTGGAGTGTTAAGCACTCGGATTGGATCAGGAAGCCATTTGGGACGAAAGCATTCAGCAACAAGGGTAAATTTTGTATACATGATGGGTCATATGAACACTGGTCACAAGACTCAGATTCTTTACATTACGGGTAGTAGTACTTAGTAGTCTACCTTGAGATTGCTCCCGCCTGTGTTATTCTTGAGTCAGGCGCAGAAAGTGGTTTGCTGTCAACTTTACTTGCTTTACCCATCTCCGCAAGGTAGAAACTTATTTGATGCTTCTCGTTATTTCTAATATACCAAGTTTTTGGTCGTTTGTGTAGTTTCTAACCTTCCACACGCTTGGTTTCCGATTCCTTCCACAGTAGAGATGTTAAATAAGGATCGAGTGAGTTCTCTGCTCTCTCTCACCATGCACTGACACTGAGCAAGTAGAATGCACTTGCGAATCCCTCCGATTAGATTTCCTAGGTAACGTTCGTTAACTTCAACAGCACCAATTTACTAAATATGTGCTAATCATTTGTCATAAGCGTGTAGTTCCTCATTCATTTTTATCTTAATGCAAGTTTTTACTTTATTATAATTTGTTAAGTTTTGCATAGATAAGGACATTCGAAACACATGAGTTTTTACTCCATCCGTTTTTTAGTTGATATTTTAGGAGAATTTTTTGTTTTTATATTAGTGATGTATGCAACTTTTCATGCAAAACTAATTAGGTTATTGGTTTTGACTATTTATATTGTACAAATTGTTTTATTAATGGTCGAATCGTGTTGTAGATTGATAATAAATACATATTACTTTAGAACTAAACAAAAAACAAATAATTCTTTAATTG
Source organism: Camelina hispida (assembly GCA_023657505.1). NCBI lineage: Eukaryota > Viridiplantae > Streptophyta > Magnoliopsida > Brassicales > Brassicaceae > Camelina > Camelina hispida. The sequence continues at coordinate 4,015,804 of CP094634.1, read as the reverse complement.
GTTTGCAAAAACATCAAGTATATTGAAGATGAAGTAAGAATTTATTAAAAGTTACATAGTCGTATAAGAAAACTATAAATCTGTAATAATTTAGACAAATGTAACGCGATTGGTCGACTTATCCATCCAAAATTCCAAATCAAATGAACACTTCACAGTTGATATTTCATAATTCTGTTCTTTTTTTTTTTTTGGGGACCAAATTTCATAATTCTGTTCTGTTGTAAAGAATAGTCGTTATGATAACGAATTGGAAAGACAAAATTCCAAATGAAGGAAGACTTGACATTTGATAATTCATAATTCTATTATATTGTAAAAAATAGTCGTTACTATTCCATTTAATAATAATGTTTTGGAACGACAAAATTCCAAATGACTGAAGACTTCACAGTTGATAATAACGAATTGGAACGACACAAAACCAATCCAACCAACGAAAAATCAAACAAGGGGGCGACTCATTGGAAAGGAAAAGCTGATATAGCCAGTCAACCTCGCGCTAAAATATAAAACTCAAATTGATGGCGTTCACGTAATTACAATCCCCAAACCGAGAATATAACCGACATTTTATAATATTTCGGGTCAGTATAAAACGTCTCAAGTCCACGCACAACAACACTCACACACTCTTCATCTTCACAGGGAAAAAAAAAAAAAAAAAAACAATGGTGGCTCAGAGTCAGACCACTTACGATCAGCTCGTCGAGCTTTGCGAAACCTTCAGCTTAATGGACATGGATGGTAACGGTATGGTTCATCATCCATTTCCCTCTAATGTAGATGTTGGATTTTAGATTTGCATAGTTGTCATCTTGAAAGCACTGAAATGACTGAACGAACACTAATCCTTGATTACTTTTTTGTAGGTTTCATTACCGCGAAAGAGCTCGGAACCGTGATGCGTTCCCTTGGTCACAATCTGACAAAAGCTGAGCTTCAAGGCATGCTCAACGAAATGGATGCAGATGGTAGCGGCACCATCGATATCCTTGAGTTCTTATACGCATTGATCGACACAGACTGTAAGGAAAAACTCAAGAAAGCGATCGGAGTTTTGAGTCAGCTCACAGAAGATCAGCTTGTCGAGTGTAAGGAACTCTTCAGCTCAATAGACAAGGATGGTGACGGTATGGTTCATCATCTCTTTCCCTCTTATCGTACATGTTGGATTAGATTTGCATAGTCTTCAAAGCACTGAAATGACTAAAACCTATCCTTGATTACTTTTTGTAGGTTTCATTACAAGAAAGGAGCTCGGTACCCTGATGCGTACCCTCGGTGAAAACCACACAGAAGCTTATCTTCAGGCCATGATCAACGAAGCGGATTTAGATGGTGACGGAACTATCGATTTCCTTGAGTTCTTGAACGTAATGGCTAGCAGCCTTGTGGGTCAGGGCCAAGTGCAGCCTCAGACTAAAAGAGGCAGAACTGTTACCATCTTGAGGAAACTAGGGGTCGGGATTGCCACCAGTGGCATTTACGACATCATTAAACTTGTGCTTTTTTGAAATGGCACGTCAGTAACGTTATGCCATTAATGTCTCTGTCACTTTCTATTCACTATATTTACTGTGTGTTACCGTCTTCAATTGTACGCAACATATTAAAAATGTTGTGATTTACATCCAAACTTCGTAAAATGGTTTGTATATCCCCCCCCCCCCCCAATAAGTTGGTATTTAATATATATATTTTAAAAAAAAAAGCAAATCATTTGCATTTGTAAAGAAAAACATAAGAAAATTTTAAGGAATTTATTTGATAAAAAGCTAAATAGACTCTCAGAAAATGTTATATCGTCTCTTGTTACGTTAGCATTTTGTTACTTCATTTAAAAAATGTATTTTTATATCAAAATTTTAATACAAATTTTCAAGATTCATGCAGTTTTTTTTATTATCTTTTCAAACATGTAATACATTATATAATATTCTATTAATATAAATAAAAGATTTAGACACATGAATGAATATATATTCAATATTGTTTAATTGTTTTCATGTCTTTTGGTATTTGCTTGAAAAATAACATCATTGTTTCAAATGTTTTGATTAACTATACATAAAATTTGAGCAATAGCTTCTGCAATTTGAACAAAATATAAAACAAAGTCAAAATACTTAAATATACACTTTAATGAATGTAAAATACGTAGGAGTTTAGTACAATATGTTTCATGTGCTATAGCTATACGCGGCCATATTGGTAAAATATGTTCTATTTTAACAATTTTATTGAAGATAATTAATTAATTAATGGTGAAGATTTACAACAGTTTATTTTTAGTTTTGGGTATAGAATGAACTAAATTTTGATTTAAAAATTAGATGAAAAAACTATAAGCAGCTTCTTTGTTAAATGGAGAGAAAATAATCGATTAATCTTTTTAAGATTATAACTAATGAAATTTGCAAATGATATATCAAAATCACATTAATTAAACATGTATCTATATATATAAAGTTACCTTTCCTCATTTCTCATGCTGCCACATCAGCAACTCATTCTTTTTATTTGGGCCTAATCCTAAACACTAATCCACTATGTAGCTTCTAATCCATTCATTCATAACACTTTAAAAGCCCATATTAAACCCAAATGTTTTAAATAAATGAATATTTAAAATAATAAAAATAATACTATTGATTTATTTTAGTAATAATATTATTATTCAAATTTTAACCAAAAATGATCATATTCCAAAATTTAGAATGAGTTACTAAGTTTTAGAATATAAGTAAGATTTTAATACATGTGGAGTAAAAAACAATTTATGTAATTGTATTTATAAAATTCTAACATAAAAATAAAATTGAAGTGAAATATTAGTTTCTAAGAAACAATTTCACTTATAGAAAAATAAAAGATTAATTATTTAACTCAACTTAAAAGTTTTAATCTAAAACAAAGATATTGTAAGAGTCACAATTTTTTTTTGGGAAAAACTATGAAAAAGAATCTTGAAAAATTAATCCATCTAAAAAAACACAAAATCAATGGTCACAATATATAGAGAAAATGATATGTAAGTCGTTATTAAAAAGTGACATGTATAGTATATCTCAGAATGCATATTATCAACCGGAGCTAAAATTCTATAACATGATAAATAAAAAAATATATAAAATATGCTTGAGATTTTATCAATTTATGATCAAATGCTTTTAACCAAAAACATTGCCAGAAATAACATATTACTAAAGTACACCATGTTTTTTTTAAAAGACGAAGCTGAGGTTGCATCACAAAATTAACATATGAAAATAACATATGAAGGGTTTTAGACATATATGTAACTTGGATTAGTGAACGGATGTCGGGTTTAATCATTTCACCATTTACGCATTCTTGACTTGGTCGGAAATTCTATTATGACAGGCGATGCACTTGGATAACTCCGTAGTAGTGACATAACAGTAAAAGTGTTCATCAAACTTTGTATATTTGCATTTAATGTGGGATATCGATATATTTAAATGATTTCTATAATTAGGTCAATGATGACCTTCTGTGTTAGAAATTTTAAAATGATGTTTTTATTGGATATAAATATGAAATGTACTCTTCGAGGGAGATTCTTTAAATCATTTTTTGTTACTACGTTATATATTATTGATTTACCAGAAAAACATTATTGCGACACTAGACAATATATATATATATATATTATATATATATATTAGTAAAATAAGTATGACTTTTATTTGGATTTATCTTTTAAACTTTAAATGACTAATTATATTTACATTCAATGATTTTTATTCCTAAAAAATTTAAACTAAAATCCCTCGCAAATAAATATAACAAATAAACATTATCTTCAATAATATATATGTTGTATGTTACTTAGTAAAATAAGTTTAGTGTTTATATAGATTTATACTCAAAAATTTCAATAAATATATTTGAGCTCAAAAATTTATATTGATAAAAAATGTTTTAAATTAAAATCCCGCGCGTGCGCGGGTTCAAATTCTAGTAACAATATATTTTTGAGAAATAGAGGGAAATGGCTACTATCTCCACCTCACATACAACCAAAATCATTACGAATTACAACCATTAAAATTTACAATATTTTGGTCAATATGTGTTTAAATAGAAAGAGTATTTTCTTTTTCAAACTTTGACCTCTTACGATGAAGAACTTACCCCTTTATACATTACAAGACCAAATCTACTTGCAAACCTAATATATGATCCTGTAATAAGTTCCTAATAGTATATGATTCGCATGGACTAATATTTAATCAAATATAAGGACTCGTCTCATGAACAAATGACATGCCTCGCGCCAACCTAGTTACCCTGCAACATTGAAAACACACGTCTTCAATATTCGATAAGTGTTTGAGCAAAACAAAGAACGCTCTTTCGCCTAATTGGATTACACAATGTGCGGAAAATAATTGCCTGTTCAATCTCAGAAAATAATTGAAACCATCGAAATTCTGTTGGATTTTATCTAATCTTCATGGGTGCTTTTTGTTTTTGGAAGCGAAGTGCAACTTTTGCACTAGTGTTTGCCGAGCTTCTCTCAGCAACATCGCCAAGAATAGGGTTCTCTTGTTGAATTTCTGACGCCTTCACCATCTTAAGGGTCAGTTTGCTCTCACTACTCTCTTGCGAGCTCTGTTTCTATTCTCTGCTTTTTAACAGAAGCACATCACTCTCTCTCTCTTACTCTCTTATTCCCTGTTTCGTTTCTTTAAAAGAGAGAAAGAGATATACTCAAATGACTACATTGATATTTCGGGTCTCAAGGATACTTCTTATACTACTTGATACCACTCGATTTACTTAACAACTCTACTAGTACAAGACAACTTTGCTTAGCTAGACACTAAACAAGACACTCTTTCTTAATATAGCATAGTTAAACTAAAGACTCGTCATTGCTTCTCAACACAACTTACTTCTAGTCAATTGTCATTGCTCTCACTTGCTACTTCCTCTTCTTCTTTGTTGACATTGTTTTCTTCTTGTCACAACTTCGTCTTCTCCGAAACTTTTTCTTCTTTTCCCTTTTACGCTTAGCTTCTTCTAATTGAAGCTTTTTTTCTCGTTGCAGGTTCAACCAAAACATGCTAATCAAATTGTCATAAAGCAATGTACATTTTATCTTATTGCAACTTTTTACCTTTTGTGATCTGTTTAAATTATTGCAGAAACAAGGACGTTCGAGGCACTTCCCAGGAAGACAGACAGACAGACAGCATTTATTTAATAATAACGAGACAAAAATAAATAATAAGGAATTGGAAGTTTGGAACAATACAAAACAAACCAACGAAAATCAAAGGAGGCGACTCACTGGAAAGAAAAAAAAAAAAAAAAAAAAAAAGCTGACATGGCAAGTCAACGATCCGCGTAGAAACCGCGTGAACGTGTGACCCATCATCTCTCTTCCTCTTCCTCTTGTCAACCTGGCGCTTAAATTTTAAACTCAATTTTTATGGCATTCTCGTAATTACACTACCCAAACCGAGGATGTTAATGATATTTCCATTCAATTCCGGTAAATAAAACTCCTCAAGTCCGCGTTTGTAGCACTAAAAATTGTATCTCACAAACTTCTTCGTTTTTCCTTTTTTTTTTTTTAATCTTCTCTCATCACAAAAAAAAAAAAAACAATGGCGGATCAGCTCACTGACGATCAGATCTCCGAGTTCAAGGAAGCCTTCAGCTTATTCGACAAGGATGGTGATGGTATGTTTCATCCCCCCCCCCCCCCTCTAATCATACCTGTTGGATCTTATTCGAATACTTCTGAATTTTAGTTTCTGATCTGTATCGATATGGTGACGCACGGATCCATTTTTTAGTTTCCTAATCAAATTGAATTCGAGTATTTCACATATGCAAGGATCCGTGTAGTTCGTTGTTTTTTTATGAGCGATTTGCGATTCTTCATATCCTGTGTTTTAGATTTTTTGTTAGCTTGGAGAAATCTGAATCGGTTAGGGCAGTTTAAATTGAATTGTTGATTAATATTTTGTAGGTTGCATTACCACAAAGGAGCTCGGAACCGTGATGCGATCCCTAGGTCAAAACCCAACCGAAGCTGAGCTTCAAGACATGATCAACGAAGTAGATGCTGATGGTAACGGAACCATTGATTTCCCTGAGTTTTTGAACCTTATGGCTAGGAAAATGAAAGACACTGACTCTGAGGAAGAACTCAAGGAAGCTTTCAGAGTCTTTGACAAAGACCAAAACGGTTTCATCTCTGCTGCTGAGTTAAGACATGTCATGACTAACCTCGGCGAGAAGTTAACTGATGAAGAAGTTGATGAGATGATTAAAGAAGCTGATGTTGATGGTGATGGTCAGATCAACTACGAGGAGTTCGTTAAAGTTATGATGGCTAAGTGATGAAGAGGATTATTAATAAGGCCTTTACCTTTGTTATGTAATTTTATTTAAAGAATGTTTCTTTATCGTTTTGTTCTCTAAATTTCATTCATGATTTGTTTTCGTTTTTGTTGAATGGCTCATTTTACTTTTTAATTGTTGTTTCTATGTTATATTGATATAGGTTCAGAACCTGATTCTTGAAAAAGAAAACAGTAAATTTGTGTTGTGGAATGCAAATTTGATTCTGTATTGATCAGAATCTTTGCTCATCTGTAAAGATCAAGAAGATGTTTATCGGTAGCGGTTAGTGTAGGGAGCTTAACCCGTGTTGGCTCAGATAAGGAGCTTGAAGGAGAGAAGAGTATTGAAGTTGTTTCAGACATCCCATTGTTGAAATCAACCAATGTCTCTAAGCTGTATATACTCTGTCCAGCTGCATAACCACCCAAGAGTTTATACGATCTGTCTGATTGGTCCATCGTCAAACACATATCTTCTGAACCTATTCAAAAATCATTGATCAAATCAATTTTGATTATTTCTTGAGTTTACACATTGGTTGCAAAAAGGACCAAAACTTACAGGCAGCGAGTTCGAGTTGAGTTTGATAAACGAATTCAAGAACGGCAGAGACATCTCTCTCGAATTCGTGAAACGGTCCTTCTTCGAAATTCATCTTCCTTAGCTTACAGACTCCTTCTCCTAACTCCATCATGGCTCCTTTATGGTTCTTGAAAATTCAAGAAAACGCTCCTTTTATAATTAACACAAAACAGTGAAAACGAACGATAGATTGAGAATTTGAGAAAGAGAGGAGACTTACGCTGTTGAAAAGATGGTGAAAGCCAACAGCACATTGAAGAATCCCATGGATTAAGGTACGAGACGGCTCCTCAGCTTGAATCCAAAGAGCCTCGAGGGCGTCGTGACTTTTGTAATAGTCTCTCTTGTTGAAGAGCGTTACTGCTTCTTCGAAGCTCCAATCTTCTTCCTTCTCCTCATCTTCTGAACCTTCTTCATCTTCTCCGGCGTAATCGTTGTACCTGACGATTGATCGTCGGCTGAAACGAACGCGTATAGAGCCAAATTTTGTTGTGGAGATTGGACTCGTTGAAGCAGTAACAGAGAGTGGAGAAGAAGGAATCGTGGTGATGAAGGAAGAAGATGGAGGTAACGTGAAAGCTGAAGGAACCTGGAAATGTTTCGGAGAAACAGCCATTATCAAAGTCAAAGTTCGAGGAGGAGGAGCTCTGTTGCATGGTTCTCTGCTTCCGCCAGTTTTGTGGTCACCGTTTTACCAATACTTTGAATTTGGGCCAATCTTGGGTCCTTATTTTTTTTGTTTATATTTAAGAGCCCATACGGTTGGTTATGATCACATGATTCACATTTGTAAAAACGAAAATTTCTGGCTGTATAGTTTTCTTCTCTAGTGGGGGTTATTATTGGTTTAAAATTTGAATAGAGTTTTAAAAAAATTTAATATTATGTAGAATCTGTTGTTATTAGATCAAAGATTTTATTAAACTCTGTTAAAGTTTAGTATTAGTAGTTTGTGATTTGTAAAAAATCATTTAAAATCTTAACAAATTTGGGTTATTGGATTCAGATTTTTTATAAAGTCATTCAAAGTTTTGTGTTATTCAATTAAAACAAAAGAATCTAGAATTGTTAATGAGTTCAATTATTATGTTATTGGTTCATGATTTTATACTCTTTTTTACAAAATAAAATCATGGAAATAATTATAAAAATACATGGATTGTTTGAAAAGTACTAGATTTTAGAAAACTAATCAACTAAACTCTCTAGCTATCTTTAACAATCTTTCACTTATTCATTTTTAATGATTTGAACTCTTCAAAAATCTTCATAAATCTCATACCAATACCATTCAAATTTGTAAAGTCTAGATATATAAGGGCTTTTTGTATACTCTTTAAGATTTTTTAAGACATTAATTTTCAAGTACTAGATAGTCTAGATAGAAGGGGAATCTTAGTTAAACGTCTGTGAACAAATCATTACAATAAATGTTTCGAACTTTTCATCTAACTTTAATATCTTCGAAACGACTAGTGGTAAAACATCATAATTATTTATTCATGAGTAAAGATACAAAAAATGTTCAAAAAAAAAATGTTCAAAAAGTTTGAAGATATTTTCTTTTGAATTTTCGAAATGCTTCACAAAATTCCGAATGTATTTTCAGTTCAATTGATAGATCATAGAACTATTGAGAATGATGATGGTGCCAAAGACAATGACCTAATCAAGGACCCTTCCCAAAAATTCCAAACTATAGCAACTTTTTCCCCACCAATATAATACATGAAAAAAACCAAAGAATTTAACACATATATATATATATATATATATATCTAATAATAATAAAATATTAATCTACACTATCTCTACCCTCTCTCATTTCACGTACAGTATATATAATCCATCTTTTAGGACAGAACCCACCGAAAGCTCCACAAACCCCCATTAACTAACAAAAAAACAAAAGAAGGCGGCGCAACTCATTAGAAAAATGCAACCAGAGAGCTCAGATCAGATGCTGTATTCTTTTCTCGCCGGAAACGAAATCGGCGGAGGAGGAGGTTACTGCGTCTCCGGCGACTACATGACAACTATGCAGAGCTTATGCGGATCTTCGTCGTCGACGTCATCGTATTACCCTCTTGCGATCTCCGGCATCGGAGAAACGATGGCTCAAGACAGAGCTCTCGCTGCTTTGAGGAATCACAAAGAAGCTGAGCGAAGAAGAAGAGAGAGGATCAATTCTCATCTCAACAAGCTTCGTAACGTACTCTCTTGTAATTCTAAGGTAATATAAACTTTATTTACATATTATATATAGATACTCTTTTCATATGCCGTATATATATATCTTCCCATACATATACGTATATCAATTTGAAGAGAAGATTTTAAAATGAGTATTAGGGTTTTGCTAATCTTCTCCAACCTATAAAGTTTAATTACATCGTCTTTATATTTTTTTCCTATGTTCCATTCGAATACTAGACATTTTTCATGTCAGCTAGTCATAACCAATTAGTTCACTCTAACTATACTTACTAAAAACATTCATAATTATGAAAGATGATCCATAATTTTCTGCATATATAATTCTAAAAAGATTGATGTTTATTTGATTTGAATATACAAAATTTGCAAGTATTGAGAATATTTAATAGATGAAGAAAAATAAAAAGCTTCATGGCCTTTTGCTGAAGCTCGTTGGGATATATATAATCACTTTTTGGGAAAGTTTTCAAGCTTTTTCTGTTGATTTGATTTGATATGAACATAAAATTTTCAACTTCTTGATCCTAAACTTATAAAAAAGGCTAGTCTAAAGATCCAAACTTTTCATTCTAATTTCATGTTTCTATTTTCAGACCGATAAAGCCACACTACTTGCCAAAGTGGTTCAACGAGTCAAAGAACTTAAACAGCAAACCCTAGAGATCTCCGACTCCGATCAAACGCTATTGCCATCAGAGACTGACGAGATCAGCGTTCTACATTTTGGAGACTATTCAAACGACGGTCATATAATCTTCAAAGCCTCTCTATGTTGTGACGATAGGTCAGATCTCTTGCCGGACCTCATGGAGATACTTAAATCACTTAACATGAAGACTCTCCGAGCTGAGATGGTAACTCTTGGTGGTCGGACAAGGAGTGTTCTTGTCGTAGCTGCTGACAAAGAGATGCACGGTGTCGAGTCAGTGCATTTTCTGCAAAACGCTCTTAAGTCGCTGCTTGAGCGGTCAAGCAAGTCGTTGATGGAACGTAGTTCAGGTGGTGGTGGAGGTGGAGAACGGTCAAAACGGCGTCGTGCGCTGGATCACATTATAATGGTGTGAAATGATGAGATTTGAGTACACTAAAAAGTCTATAATTGATTAATATATATAGGGTATGATCATAATTAACTTCGTTATAATTACCAAAACCTTTTTTATTCCTCTTTTTATATATATATATATGTTCTAGTATGTTTTCAGTTATAAGTCTCGTGTGGGAGTGCATGTAAGCAAATGTTGTAAGTAGGTTTGGTGTGTTCTTTTTCTTTTCTTTTTCAAGAAGAAGAAAAAGATAATATATATAAAGAATATTTTTCATGTTATATATCTCTATATTATATTATATTTTGGTTAATATTTGTCGTGAGGAGTAGGGTTTTGAGATTGTGGGAATATTTGTCGTCGATGCAGAAGAATCTAAACAGATGTGATTGGTGAAGTCCAAAAGAAACTAGACTTCGATATATATATACACTATATATGTGAATGTATATGTGTATATGGTAAAGAGAGGTCTATGTTTGTACGCTGTGAGTTTCAAAGCGACCCTTATGTCACCTTTGTCGCCAAATGAATCCAATCTATCCCCTCTCTTTCGTTGTTCATGTCTTTCTAAATGTGTACATTTGACCACATTTTTCAGACCAAAGAATATAAGCAGTGCGTGTTTTTTTGCTAACTTATATTGATCTATATATACATACATATATATATATATAGTACTGCTTATTTAAATAAATCCATGTGATTGTGACGAACTGTTTTACTTTTAGTTGAGATTTGTTAAGTATTAGCGAAATGTCGAGTGTACGACTTTTTCGGATCATATGGAAAAAGCGAGCATATATGCTTAACACAAAAAAAAATCCTTAAACGTATATTCGAATAAAAAACTCTCCGAAAATTACATTGTCTAAGTAGCGTATATAATTATTTAGAGAAGAATATACGTATGAGAAAAGTGGGACTAAATAGTGTATATATCCGTTATAACATGAAAAATTTGTATTGTTCAATAACACAGGCGGAGAAATAGATGGTGTGTCAAATAAAGTAAAATAACAGCATGATAAAACAAAATTAATACTACTCATTACGTACCAAGGAGTGAAACCACTACGATTAAGTGACACTTTAACCATTAAAACGAGAAACATTAGGAAATTGTTAAAATATATGAATGAAAGTTTGTTAAAATGTGATATGGATGAACAACCTCAATAATGTACACACGTACGCTGGAGATTAAACTATGATAACAACAAAATTCGTACGTGAGATTGTAGAAGCTATTGTATTTTTTTTTAAAAAAAACACACACACACATGTTAGGATATGCGAAATTCATCGATGACGCTGACGTGACACAAAGAGTAAAGCTTAAATTTAGGTCGACACACTTCATATATTCGAAAAAAGTGTGGCTAATTCATATATATAAAGAAGGTAAGAGTTTGATGATAGGATTAGCCACAAATATTGGAAATTCTTTTGTTTACTTGTTTTCTATTAGCTTTATTTGTTGGAACGTGTACAAAGTTTTATACTCAAACTGAATTTTGATTATAAAGCTTTCTGTAACTAAAATATATGTTAGGTTCTCAATAATGGAATTGTGTAAGTCTCGAGTCATTTTGATTGAGAAAAGTTTGTACCAATCACTTATACTTTTAATGGAAGTGTTTTGAAATTTAGTGTTATATAAAGTATTATGCGTGCTATGTATCTCTGCTTTCTTCAATATATATTTCCGTTTTGTTACAGAAAATGGGATATAGGAAACAAACAACGCAATAATATAACCAAATAGTGAATTGGAGTATACGAAGAAGAAGGATGAGAATGTGGGATTAAAGGGAAGAGGAAGCGTGAGAAAAGGAGACTGACAAAAGGAAGTAAAATTGATGGGCCATTGGCTCTATGAGACAAGAAGGACCGACTCTTCTCATCACTCTCCTTTTCCCCTTTCTCTCTTTTTCTAATTATTGTTTCTCTATAAACTTTGGAGTATTCAATAAAATACTAAACATTGAAGAAAACTAAGAGAAGGAGAAGATAGAAAATAAAAATAAAAGGTGGAGAAAGTTTGTCCATGGAGCGTGATGGTTTTGGGGCAGCTGGTGTCCCCTCTATACTCAACCTCTCGACCAAAAAGTATATCTTATAGAAATATTTGTAGCTTTTGCACTATTTATTATAATTAAAGTTATATTTGTATTCAACTCAAAATATAGTAGAAAAGCTTCATTGTTTAATTAAAATTCCTTTTGAAGTTTATGGGTAGTGTGGCAAAAGCAATCATTAACATCACACGTTAGTGTCTCATCGTGTGAACATGTGAGTCCCCCTTTCTTATCTCACCACACAATTTTGACCATCCTATTTCCTTTTTGAATATCAACTAGTATATTTTTTCTTTTCTTTGTGTTTTACTTGCATTTCACAAACAAGCAAATGGAACTTATCATATTAAATGTCAAAAATATGTCTTTTGTTTTCATGTGTTCTTATTGTCTTTCTTGGTCAAGTGTTTTTGTTTACCTACACAGACAAATGTAGGAACCTTTTCACTTACATCGGGGTTTTACCGGAAATTTAGAAAACCTAAAATACCGCGAGGCAGAAACATCAATATGATAATTGATTAGTGTAGTCCGTTTTACCATACTATTGCTTTGCTATTAACAAGATATTTTACTCAATTTTTAAAGGGTTTTTAAATCAGTGTCTTTTTGTCCATTGTCAGAACTTATACTCATTTTATTGAACCATCTTTAAAATTATATTTATTTTGTTTGAAGTCAATACTCTCAACCTATTCAAACTACGAACTTATATAAAGTTTCAACATTTAAAATAAAAATCATATACAAAATCACTGGTGATATACTAACTATTATATACAAAAAGGTCACACAATATTTCAAATGTTATTTGGTACCCACATATAAATATATACATAAGACTTATTTATATATGGGACTACTGACTAGTTTATCTTGAGTCCACCATTTGTTTTTATGTTCTTCTCCAAAACTTTTGATAACTTAAAATATAGGATACTGTAAGATAGTATTACTCTTGAGACCATCGCTAAGAAACACTTTTGTGAAGTTTGGGTCACTTTTAAACCTTTTGGAGTTTGGTGCTATGTGCAAATAAAACGAGCAAACTCTTAGATGTAGAGGAGAATCGAGGATCACAAGCCCATCAAAAGACACAGAAGAGGGGTCCAAATTGAGATTGGTACCAAGTTGGCTTAGGGTTTCAGAGAAAGGCCCAAATTAGATTTGAGTAGAGCAGTCCATAGTGACAGTTACTCCGACATGACAACAACACTCGAGTTAGAAGACCACCCCACGTCTCAACTCTATTCTAAGCCTATGCCGTACGTCAAAGGCACCAACTATTGTCTCACATTCACATATATTTAATCATTTCATTCAAACTCCAAATAATTCACGGGAACCTGAGTTTTGAATTGGCCTGGACCAGTACTGAATCGAATCTAAAAGACTTTTTGTGATAATCTTACTTTGTAGATGCAACCGAAACTGAATATATACAAGAAAATACGTACAATTTCATGTAATTATTATGAAATACTCTGAAAAATAGATAGAATTGACAATATTATGTGTGTGTACAAGTTGTAACTTTATTTGTTTTTACAAGAATTACAATATAGGGAAATTTGTTGCTCTGTGGTACGTAATGTGTGTGTATACAAGTTGTAACTTTATTTGTTTTTATAAGAATATGATATAGGGAAAAATTAGAAACGAAAAGAGGTGGCAAAAGAAAAGAAGTGGAATATAAAAGATGTCAAGGAATATTGATGATATTCTTCTTTTACATATACTTTTTGCACATAATTTTGTTATAATTTAGGTTTTTGCTACCAAAATAACACACAACCAAAAAAGCCCACCAAGGATGATGGTTGTTAGGTTAGTCTTTCTTTGTTTTATACTTTCCTTGGGCTATATCTAACCTAATATTGGAGATTCCTTTGGTAATCCAATTTATTAATGAAAATGCTCTAACAAAAATCTTACCTAATATTTTTCTTGATTCTTTGTCTAGTGTTGGTTATTCATTTTATAGTATTGAAATCTTCGTATTGTACATGTTCGTCAAAGTATTGAATTGACTCGAATACGTACGTATATTGAAAAAAGGGAATGAAAACAAGTTATTGGAACACCTACGCAATTTAATAAGTTATTTTCAACTCAAAGTTGCCAACAATGAACGCAATTATTAATATTTGTATAGAATTTGATTTTATACTTTTTAAAAAATGCACTCGAGGAACTCATTACAAAAGAAAGAATCAATCAAATCATTGCCTTGTTCCAACTACGGATACTGAGTTCTTGACTCACTATATAACACGTGAGATCGTCACTATCTCACGCATTTCTTTTTTTTTTGGGGGTGGTAAATTCATTATCTCAAAGGATCACACAAAAGTATATATTTATGAAATACATGGACTCTGACGATTGGCTACATCGGAAGATGTATAATCCAAAGAAATCATTAATAATATCATTTGGTAGCTACATCGTAAAGAAACATAACTAATCAAAAAAATATGATAGTCTCTTGTCACTTATGTGACGCTCTGTTAATTTATGCGAGACGAAACCATTATGTGAAACGCTATTAAGGTAGGGTTGTCCATACGTGATTTAGCAAAACTTCGTTAAGCTAAAACTAGGACCTTTGGCTAGTAGCTAAGGTATACCCTTTAATCAAGTGCCAAGTTCGAGGTTACAAATCTCTCTCTTTTTACATTTTGGCATGATTCTAAGGTACTCTTTTGGATCCATCGATTGATATTTATTTCTAGACATAGCAAAAATTTTGGCAGTACAACAAAGATAAGGTTGTTTGTGTTGTTGTTAGTCTTGATAGAATTTTGGCAAAATATAGAGAAAGACATCGTCGTCTCGTCTTATTCTTTCTCCCGACTTTTATCTATTATGGGGTTTGATATCAACAAGACATTACAATAATTCCTAATATTAGCCACGAGTTTAGCAAAGAACGAAGAAAGAAAGACTCTTTCTTGGCAGCCAAACATCACATAATTCACATTTATCTCATTTTAACAAAAAAAGAGATCAAAACTTTGCTTTTTTTTCTTTAACAAATAAAATTAGAAAATCAATCAAAGCTTTACTTTTTTTTTTTCTCTTTTTGATTCTTTCTTTTTTTCTCCTCATCATCTCATCTCTTCTTCCTTTTTTCTTGTTGCTGCTGCTAAAAAAGCATCTTCTTCTTCTTCCTTTTTTTTTTTTTTTTTTTTCTCTTTTTTCCATTCTTATTAACACTTTACTTTTCTTCTCTTTTTACTTATTTAGCTTTTGCTTCTGATTGGTACCAAAACTCGCTTCTTTCCTTCTTCTTCTTCTTCCTCTAAATTCTCAAACTTTTTGCTATATTCAATCTCCTTACCCTTCTCTGTTTCCTGGGTTTTCGAGTCTCTCGATTTCTGTGATTTACTCTGTTTTCTCTTCCCCCATGAAACTAAACTTGTAATCTTACACAAAGTTTCAACCTTTTTTCGTTTTTTGAGAATTCTCAAATTTCAACAATCTATGGGGATCTGTCATGGCAAACCAATCGAGCAACAATCAAAAACCCTCCAAGTTTCCGGCGAAGTCGATGATGAAGCTCCGACGAGTTCACAGCCGGCGACGACGAAATCCTCTGGCTTTCCGTTTTACAGCCCTAGTCCTGTACCTAGCTTATTCAAATCCTCACCTTCTATATCATCAAGCGTGAGCTCGACGCCTCTTCGTATCTTCAAGAGACCTTTCCCTCCTCCTTCTCCTGCTAAGCATATAAGAGCTTTCCTCGCGCGTCGTTACGGCTCAATCAAGCCTAATGAGGTCTCTATCCCTGAAGGTAAAGAATGTGAGATCGGTCTCGACAAGAGTTTTGGGTTTTCGAAACAGTTTGCTTCACACTACGAGATCGATGGCGAAGTGGGTCGTGGACATTTTGGTTATACTTGCTCTGCTAAGGGTAAAAAAGGCAGCTTGAAAGGTCAAGAAGTTGCTGTTAAAGTTATTCCTAAATCTAAGGTTCGTTTCTTTCAAACTCTGTTTTAGTTTCACTTGTTTTGTGATCTGTTGTTGTTGTTCTTTGAGTTTTATTATATTACCATGATTCGAATTCTAAAAGTATTGTCAGAGATATATGATGGAGGACTCTGTTCTGTTTTTTTTTTCCTATGTGAAACTCTGTGGAATTGCTTTAGGAGCTTTAGGACTCTGTTTGTTGCTTTAGGATTGTGGATGTTGTAAAATAATTTGGAGCTCAGATTTGTTGGCATTTAAATCCTGACAAAGCCCATTGTGTTTGAATGCTAAGGAGTTTACAAATAATATAAATAGGCCAACTGCATTGCTTAGTGTTGGATGTTCTTGACTGCAGATGACAACTGCAATTGCAATTGAGGATGTTAGCAGAGAAGTGAAGATATTGCGGGCTTTGACTGGTCACAAGAACTTAATCCAGTTCTATGATGCGTTTGAAGATGATGAAAATGTTTATATTGTCATGGAGTAAGTATAAAATTTCTCAGTGAGATTTTCCTAAGCTCATTTGATTCATCTTCTTATACAAATGCTTTGATCTCCTTTGACCAGATTATGCAAAGGTGGTGAACTCTTGGACAAAATCCTTCAAAGGTAATTTGCTAAAAACACACATGGTTGAATGATTGTTGTCTCTACTGAATCGTGTTTTGACTGGTTTAGCTTTGGTCTAATCAGGGGTGGAAAATACTCAGAAGATGATGCTAAAAAAGTTATGGTTCAGATTCTCAGTGTTGTGGCTTACTGTCATCTGCAAGGTGTGGTTCACCGTGACCTTAAACCCGAGGTACTTTATAATCCATTGTTCTCTCGTTGTTTTGTTGTAAATAATGTTGGCTTTAGGTGACACTTCACTTTCTAGGTCCCATTCACATTATCAGCAGTCTTTGTACACATAGAATGAATTCCACTAACTTATGCCAGAGTGATAATGACGGTTATGTTTCTTTCTATTTGTATGTTTCCCTTTCACAGAACTTTCTGTTCACTACGAAAGATGAGACTTCTCCTCTGAAAGCAATTGATTTTGGTCTTTCTGATTATGTCAAACCAGGTCAGAGATGTTAATATTGACCCGAGATTTGTCCTATTGAACTCTTCTTGAAGTTAACATTTCACCCTTTTTTTTTCTTTGCAATTTTGCAGACGAGAGGTTGAATGATATTGTTGGAAGTGCTTACTACGTGGCCCCAGAAGTGTTACACCGTACATACGGAACAGAAGCTGACATGTGGAGTATTGGAGTGATTGCTTATATTCTTCTCTGTGGCAGTCGACCCTTTTGGGCCCGTACTGAATCCGGAATCTTTCGAGCGGTCCTAAAGGCAGAACCCAATTTTGAAGATGCTCCTTGGCCATCACTATCACCTGACGCTTTAGATTTTGTGAAAAGATTGCTAAACAAAGATTACCGTAAAAGACTAACTGCGGCCCAGGCTTTGTGTGAGTATAATCATCTTGATCTCTATAACGGGTTAACACGCGTCATTATCATGTTCTGCACTTCATAGGTTATGAACATCTGAATAGTCAACTGTCTTTTTCCTCAGGTCATCCCTGGCTGGTTGGCTCGCATGAACTAAATATTCCATCTGATGTGATCATATACAAGCTTGCAAAAGTGTACATAATGTCTACTTCCTTGAGAAAGTCGGCTTTAGCGGTGAGTTGGATTCTGCTGAATCTGTGACATATACTAATTACTTGGAAAATGTGATTGTTGAGAGATTGATGGGGTTTCTTTCATGGTTTCAGGCTCTTGCCAAGACATTAACTGTACCGCAGTTAGTTTATCTGCGGGAGCAATTTACGTTGTTGGGGCCAAGCAAAAATGGATATATCTCAATGCAGAATTACAAAACAGTGAGTTCTGTTTCTATGATTCCATCCATGACGTCCCTTCTCATTTAGGATTTATCTGTGATTCTTGACTTTTTTCATACAAATCTCAGGCAATCCTAAAGAGCTCAACAGATGCTACGAAAGATTCACGAGTCTTAGATTATGTTCACATGGTAAGAAACGAGAGGCTAATGATATGGAATAAAGCTTTATCAATAGGTTTGGAGTGTTTTAACGTTCGAATATCTTTTGGGATGCAGATAAGTTGTCTTCAATACAAGAAACTCGACTTTGAAGAATTTTGTGCTTCAGCAATAAGTGTTTATCAGCTCGAAGCAATGGTAACATGGGAGCAACATGCACGGCGGGCTTACGAGTTGTTTGAGAAGGACGGGAATAGACCCATCATGATTGAAGAACTTGCATCGGTATAAACTTCTACCCTTTTTATTTCACCTAGAGGCTATATGGCATTGTGATTAGAGAAGAAGACTCATGAAGAGCGAAACTTAGGTCATGCTTGATCTTGAACAAATGTGTTTTAACTGCAGGAACTCGGACTCGGGC
This sequence comes from Camelina hispida, assembly GCA_023657505.1. NCBI lineage: Eukaryota > Viridiplantae > Streptophyta > Magnoliopsida > Brassicales > Brassicaceae > Camelina > Camelina hispida. Next base: position 3,997,092 of record CP094634.1, on the reverse strand, counting down.
CATCAGTGCCGGTGCACGTTGTACTTCAGGATTGGATAAGACATTCCGATGGCAAGCTTAGTTTCTTGGGATTTGTCAGATTACTACATGGTGTGTCTTCTCGGGCATTACAAAAAGCTTAGAGCAAAAACCACATTGTTAGTTGAGAGAAAAGATGCAACTAGGTGTAATCTGGCTGTGGCTTCTTCTTTCTTCCATTTCTTGATAGTGTTTTTTAGTGTATTTTTTTTTTTTTTCTTCTTCTCTAATCATGGGTGGGTAAGCATTTGAGTCAAAAGATTCGATTTTTATGTCTGTGAGTGTCTCTTGTGTGTGTACAGAATCAGACATATCCATTAATTATCTCTTTAAATTGGGTTTCTAATTCAGTGATGTCCTACGCCTTCTCCTTTCTAATAATGTCGAACGGTTTCTTCGGTTAAATTTCTATTTGGCTCACAATTAAATTTCCTCAGGTCAACGCAATCGTAATCTTTCCGACAGTAAGTGTGAATGTATATAGTATGTCTTGTAATGTGGATCTGTGCCGCTACACTTTACGTGTGGAGCACTCTTTTAATTGGCCGCCAGAACAACAATTCGTATTCGTCATCTATGGATCATCAAACCAATGATACGCCACGTGACTGTGTCTCACAATGGAGGGAGACACCCACGTGACTTTGACCTTCATCATCAGATCTCTGATCTCATCTTAATCTCTACCTAACCGTTGCAAAGATTCTTTCTTCCTACTCTTCCTCCTCTAATCTCGCTACAACAGTTTTAACTATAATGGCAACAATGCGCAAATCCTATAGGTCAAAAGCCACTCTAGGATCAAGAAGACTTGTTCTGCTATGCATTGTCGCCGTGGCATTGCTCCTCCTTCTGTCTTCCTTGCTCTCCACCGGCGGATTGGTTTTACCATATCAGAAGACCCTTATTGGTTATTTCTTGAAGTCTTCACGAATTAGCAAGAGACGGCACAGTTTGTCGGATAAATACTTATACTGGGGAGACAGAATAGATTGTCCTGGTAAGAACTGTGAGACCTGTGCCGGTTTGGGTCACCAAGAATCTAGTCTTAGATGTGCTCTTGAGGAAGCCGTGTTTCTTAACAGGTAATATTTTGATTACCTCCACAAAATTGTCAAACTTCATTTCTGATGGAGTTCTTGAATTGGCAATTAGTCTTCTTGGTCATGAGATGGTGAGATGGTTATAAGTTGACTAAATTTTGGGAAATGATGGTAAGATCAGTGTATATGGTGTTGAGATATGGTCTCTGTAATTGTCACTTTCTTGTTGCAGGACTTTTGTAATGCCATCTCGGATGTGCATCAATCCAATACATAACAAGAAAGGTATACTCAATCGATCAGACAATGAAACTACTGAGGAAAGGTGAAAGAGTTTCTTTAAACATGTTAAAGAAAAGTGCTTTTGTTTTGTTTCCCACTTTTAACACAAGGGGAGGTCTCTTTGTGGTCTTTAGCTGGGAAGGGAGCTCTTGTGAAATGGAATCATTGTATGATATTGACCTCATCTCTGAGAAGATACCTGTGATCTTGGATAACTCGGAAACGTGGCACATTGTGCTATCGACCAGTATGAAACTGAAAGAACGAGGGGCTGCGCATGTGTATGGTGTCAATAGGCATGAGCTGAATGACTCTAGCCGCTTTACAAATCTTTTGCTCATTAACCGAACCGCAAGTCCCTTGGCATGGTAAGTACATTGCTGAGGAAATTGAGTATCTAGTTGAGCATCATTATCTTATACTGTTTATGTTAGTTATCATCATAATCTTTTGATCAGATCATATATCAATCTTTATTTTAGGTTTGTTGAGTGCAAGGATCGAGGTAACCGTAGCGCCGTCATGCTTCCTTATTCATTTCTCCCGAATATGGCAGCATCAAGATTGAGAGATGCTGCGGAAAAGGTGAATGAGTTTTACATAATCTAGCAATCTAGATTTAAAATGGAAAAGGAGATGATATGTTCTGTTGAAGCCTTTATAGCTTATTCATAAACCAATTTTGGTTGAACAGATAAAAGCACAACTTGGTGATTACGATGCAATCCATATTCGTCGAGGTGACAAGCTGAAAACACGAAAAGACAGGTTTCATGTTGAAAGAACTCAGTTTCCACATTTAGACAGAGACACACGCCCAGAGTTTATTCTTGGCAGAATACAGAAGCAGATTACACCAGGACGGACTCTTTTTATCGGTTCTAATGAGAGAACCCCTGGATTCTTTTCGCCTCTCTCTAGCAGGTAATATCTTAATGTCTACATTCAAGTTTATAGGTTTATAATAGATGTTGGTGTAAGATACTTGTCACACTGCAGGTACAAAGTGGCTTATTCATCCAATTTCAGCAAGATTTTGGATCCAATAGTCGAGAACAATTATCAGTTATTCATGGTAGAGAGGCTGATAATGATGGGTGCAAAGACATTCTTCAAAACATTTAGAGAGTACGAAACGGATCTCACTTTAACAGATGATCCGAAAAAGAACAAGAACTGGGAAATACCAGTTTACACCATGGAAGAAGGCAAAGAAGTAGCAAGCTAAACTATCTATGACCTCACTAGCAAAAATCACACAACGATTCAGACAAAAGTCTCATCACTTTCCAATGACTTGGAGTTAAGCCTAATCTTGTCTGTAGAAGATTCTATTGCTCGGGAGAAATCCGTGTATGTGAAATCAGAGATTAACAGTTACTTGAGCATTTTTCTTGCTACTTAGATGTTTCAGTTTTGTGTAAATCAAACTGTGTACTATTTACTTTAATATTCATTTGCATCAAGAATAGATTTCTTAAAGTAAATTTTTTTGAGTTGCAGTGTCTTTTAATAAGTATGTCTTCTGATTAAACTATATCATAATCCAGTATAAGTGCAATTCTGTATTCTGTTTTCTTTTCTAAGTAGAATAGGTTTTGTGAACTGTTAAATGGGTCTGTAGATTTTAATCTCTGAAGGTTTAGTCAAATAAGCCTCAATCTCCATGTTTTTTCTTTTCTTTCAAATCTGCACTTACATAATAAACATAACCTACGAACTTTGTTCTAAAACTACAACGGTAACTAAAAGAGGATGTAAATCAAGATCATCCACTGGACATATTGTCGTTAACGTAAGGTCATTTTCCGTTGTTAGAACTCAGCAGAAGAATACCTCTTGTGTTGTGCAATGTCTCCATCTCAAATCGACAATGTTTCTGAAACTTCCTAGTAAAGGGTTTACTGAGAGTGTGCTTCAAGAAGGATGTTGGTGGCAGCGTTGACATCATTTCTGGCGTGTACAAGAGCCTGTCTCGCTGCGTTCTGGTCAAATCCCATTGATACCAAAGTAGCTATGGCTTCCTCAGATGGCTCTGTAGTTGATGGCATTGGAGCTCGAAAAGCTCTCTGAAAAAACAGAAACATCACATGTTAGCAAACGAAGATGGGATATTTAGATTGTCATAGGAGTTTGGTTAAAGAGGCATAAAAAAATATGCTGCAAAGATAAAGACTTGCCACTGCTTGGCGACCTAAGTTGGGTGATGTCCTTCTTGGTGGTTGAGAATGGCTGCTCAAGGAGGGCAGAGAAAACCGGGAAAAGAACGAAGCCATGAACTGGGGGAACTGTCATGTATTTTAGACAAAAAGTAGTGTTACTAGAGTAGACAAAAACCCACATTTGAGGAGATGAATGATGTTATTTTTTGTAAGCAAACGGTTTGGAAAGTTTATAACCTTTGCCTTGCGAATACCAAAGATGTTCAACCGGTACAAGGAACCAGCAATTATGCCGCAGATTCCAGTAAAGATGGATCTTTTCCAAGATGATAGTATAAGCTACAAATATTGAAACCAAGAAATTTATCAATTAAAGAAAAAGAAATCTACAGCACAACAAAAGTCATATAGATAAGCATATGGTATATTGTACCTGGACACCCGCAAGATATATGAATGATTTATCAGAGAAGGGGACACCAAATACACCAAACCTCTTTGTTACTGGAATGTCCAAGAAGAAGGGTACAAAAGAAGCAAATATGACGGCGTATGGTCCAGATGTCAGTAGGTTTGCAGTAGGATCTACAAAAGAAACAACAGTTTGTTATATAGATATACCCACAATCAATAAATGTAAAATGTTTGTGTTTTTAGAATTCATATAAGGTCATATCACAAACGCTTATTAAGAATCCACACAAACCATCTCTTGATAATTATGCATTATGCATTACAATCCCTTATAGTTGTCTGCATTAGCGCCCACTGATCAAAACAATGTAGACTTTGATGAGACTATCTGAAATTCATTTACCTTTAAACAGAGATAACAAAATGGCCTCTAGTATCAGTGACACAGCCCCAGAGAACAAGATGAAAACCTGCAGGATGAGCACACAAATTAACTCATTAAATCTCGAAGCACTTATCTTTCTAGTTACCATGGTAATGGACAAGTAAGTCATGAAGAAAAAGTTGAGCTGAGCTGGTGTATCCCTTACCGAATACTTATTAGAACCAATCTGTCTCTCAAAGAGTCGGAAGAAGTAGAGCAAATACAAGCCGGAAAACAACTCTGTTGTGGACGAGAAGGCAAAACTCGATATGATTAGTTTCCATATGCGAAACTTCTCAAAAATATCCTGCAACGAGATTGGCAGAAGTTTATAAAGATACAGTTGACTGGATTTGAGATATCTGAACTTTTACTTACACATAAAAACAATCAAACATCTTTCTAATTGCAAGAGTAGATGCATAGACAATCAAGTGAGTAGACGCAAGTTATCACACTATTAAACATCTGGAGCCTAAAATATCTGATCAACCAATCCACATTACACCAATGGCTGATAACGAACCTAAACAAAAACTGCATCAGTGACAAGCAGTATGATGCCTATCCTAAACCTTATTTCGGTGTAGCTGTGTCCTCCCAGTTAACTCAAAACCTTGTAAACTACAGTAAGTAAAGAACCAAAGCATAACCCCGCAATATCTTCTAGTGCTAATGTTTGGAAATTGGAGGACAACAAATAAGGCAGCAAAAACAATTGGTACCCAAAATCCTAAGAACTTATGGAAATAAGAGCCACAATCGGATCCTAATTCTTCTGTAAAACCCAGAAAGGCTTCAAATTGAACAGAGATAACAAACAAAGTACCTGGTAAGACAAGGCAAGGTTGGAAGAAGAACCGCTCCTGATCCCAAAGAAGACAGTGAAAAGGGCAGTCGCAATAACGAAGGCTTTCGTAACCGGAGCATTATCTACAAAGTTCCAAAATTTCGAACATTAATCGAAAACCCAGAAACAAGAAAACACAGAAGCGGCGAACGAAAGAGAGAATTGGGGTAAAACGTACTGAAACCGGAGGGACCTCCGTTCATCTCTACTAATCAAATCGGGGATTGTGAGAGATCGGAGAAGAGGGGAGCTTTCGTTTTTTTCTCCTCAAGTCGTCGTCTTCGATGAATTTTATTTTCTACGGAGGGATGTTTCCTGGAAATTTTCACTACTTTCTTCTCTCCTCTCCAATTCAAACCCAAAAAAAAAAAAAAAAAAGTGAGCAGAAGAAAATTAAAGAAAATTAAAACAAAATATCCAGAAGAAACAGAACAATCCAGAATCTTTCATTATTTAGCTATTAAAACAAAATTAAATTAAAACAAAAATAAAGAGTTTTGCAATTAAAGCCCCGGATCTTTTCAGTATCTTACAATATTAGCCCTCTAGTTTCAATTCTAACGTTATTATCCCGTAGTCAGATAAACGTTATTATCCGGACCTGAATCCCGAATCTGAATCCAAATATCCACCCAAACTAGTCTGAATTAAATGTAAAAATATGTATGTTAAGAAATTTGAACCTAGAATCTTGAGCATTTAAAGGTACATTTTTAATTATATTGACATTTTAGTTTCTCTGTCTTAACATGAAACGTTAAATATTTGTATATATATAAGTGTTCTAAAATTTATAAAAAAAAATAAACATTAGTTATTTTTTTTGTTTTTTTTGTTTATGATTTGTATGAGTGCGAGAATTAGTTTTTGTTTATGATTTGTTTGTCATCAATGCTTTTTGTAGAAATTTCGGAAAGCCTATGCGACCTTGGAGTTCCCGTCCCTTGTGCTTTGCAAAGGAAAACATACACTAAAATGAGATTTTCTTTTCAAAGACAAGCAAAAAAAAAAAAAAAAGTAAGTAGATGAGGATTGTCCTTTTAACACATAGCCAAGATCTTTACCCAGGTCTACATAAACACATCTTTATTTTGCATCAAAATTTATACATCCCTTGAGCAATTTGCATTCGTGTGGTGTGTATTAAAAGTTTAAAACAAAGGTTGCTACACAAATAAGTCAATCATATTCTTTTTTTTTTATGGATTTATATATTTATTTACATATTATATTAGTCAAAGAAATAGCCCTCACCTAAATTAATCAATGAGTTTTGCTATATGCTTTAAGCAAAATTCTCACAAAAAAAAATGAATAATTCAGGTGAATGACAAAACAGCAGATCAAAAACATTGAATAAGTTTTGTGTGGATGATTCAAAGAAACAAAGCAGTAATGTTGGAGTTTTGCCGTTGAAGAGGAAGTTTGAAAGTGACAACAAGGTGATTTTTTATATAAGAAATGTCTTATAAGGGATCATTACAAAAAGACTCAAACATAAGAGCCAAGTAGTGTTTATGGGAACTATAAAGATTATTATCTTATTTTAATCTTATTTCCCTTAAAAATCGCTACTACACTTACAAATTAAGATGTCATGTTTAATTACCTCACTAATATACTACATATTTAAAAGCTGGCTAAACTAGGACAAAATAAAGGCAAAGAAATTATGCACAAAATTCTCCCAAACGTTTTATACAGGTCTTAAAGATTCAGCTTCGCTTAATTACTTTGCAATTTTTTTTTTTGTAGAAACGCACACACAAATACCAAATTAATTGCAAATAATAACTACAACTAACGCAGCAAACACGAATTCAAATACTACATAATGTATGTTCGTATTATTTTTCATTCCTGATAAACACAAACCAATCCCTATACACCTAAATCATAAAATAGGACAAACACTTAATAACGCAAAGAGCAACCAAAACAAAAGGAACAAAAAAAAAAAATACAACAAAAAACATGGGATATACACAAAAAAAAAACTTTTATGTTATCATTAGACATTTATACAACTATTAAACCATCTCCAATGTACATTTTTTTTTAAATAGAGTAATTCTAAAATAAAATATTGTTTTTAATGTATTACTCTATTTCCAACTCAAAAATAGAATTAATATAAAAAATAGAATTAATAATATAGTTGATCTAAATATAGAAAAATCCTATCATTTTTTATCTATTTTAAAATAAAATATAAAATAGAATTGGATTAAATATTATTTTATAATAAAGTTTTAACTCTAAAATAGAGTTGGATTGGAAATGTACTTACAACTTCTAAAACCAAACAACCTTTAATTACAATAATCTAAAAAATAGAAAAAAAAACCAGATATTAACAAACTTAAATATATTAAAAAAAAATCATAAAGAAAAAAAAAATATAAAACCAAATAGCCTCAAAACAAAATGTAATCAAGAACTGTGTAACCCGTAGTAATGACACTAGGTACTATTCTAAGGATTGTGATGGCCACAATCGCTTCCACGTTGAAACCTCTTCCTCCGTACCCAATTTCTTCACTCCGCCGTAAAAACCGTCGTCTTCGTTTCCCGTCTCACGGTGGTCCTTCCTATTTATCACTGTCCTACTCCACGGCGACTCCGGTCTAAATTGTCTGAACTCCATCATTACATTCTCTGCCAAAACACACAAACATAAGTTTCCTTTGTTTCTTTCTTCCATAGTTAATTAAACAAATCGAAAAGACATAAAAATTTGTTAAACTTATTACCGTCAGTGTGGCAACGGCAGTTCTCTCCTCCGCCGCAGTTTTGCTGATGACCCACGATTCCAAACCACCAACCTACGCCGCAAAATTAGAGAAAAAAACCCACCAAAAAAAACATCAGACGAATTTGACAAAGATTTAAAGAACAAAAAATTTGTTTTTTGAGGGAAACAAGAACAGATACCATAAGGAAACTCTTTGGTTCTTCGCCACTGGATCTCGAAATGGTCTCCGGGTCGAAGTCCGTCCAAACAATCTGACACGTGTAGATCACGTGACTTTATGTCCACTTGAGACGGTCTCAGCCTCTGCCACGTCACCTTTTCCTCCGCCGCTCTCCGGCCATGCGCCGAGTATCTAAAAGAAGAAAAGAAAAAAAATACTCAAACTTAATCGAAAAAATCCCCAGAAAAATCTAAGAGATGTTTATATATATAAAATGCTTACTTTGCTTGAAATGTATCAGTCTTGAAATCGTATCTGATCTTAGCATCGTAACAAGACATCATGAATCCAACATGTCCGTTCTGAGACCAAACAAACCAAAAAAATTCGATTTCCAAATTTAGTAATCAAAAAGACCGAATCAGTCTATAATGGGTAACACTAAAACCCCAAAAAGGTGAAATCTTTTACGTATTGTTCCATAATTACCTCGCGATTGTAGACTTGAGCAGGGAACCAAAACTTGCCATTCTCAAGATTCGAGTACCAATACATCACAGAGTCGATAGGTGCGAAGTATGATGATGATGAACCTCTCTTGTCACAGCCGTGGTTTGAACTTAACCATGAGAAAGGTTTAAGACTCGCAACAAACCTCGATCTCCAATTTGGTTTACTACTGCTTTGATTTGAACTTCTGAGACATCTCATTAACGTTGCGACATGAGATTTCCACTCTTGTGTAGCTGCATCACCCATCAATCTTCCCCATTTTGTCTCCATATGCTTCTGCCATAGATGATCGCTCACACATTTGTCTCTCAGCTCAGAGCAAACACAAGCCATAGCACATAGCTCGGATGGAGAGAGCTTCTCTAAGATGCAGTCTAAGGTTAACTCTGGCAAATCCAGAAGAGACATTTTGTTTTCATCTTCTTGATTCTTCTGCGCTTCAGTTCTCCGTAGTAGTGTTCTTAACCAATTACGATCGATAGTGCTTCTTGCAAGCCAAGAAACTATGAGTAAGAGTAACACACAAATCGTGTTGGGGAAACAAAACGAGAAGAAAGTGAGGTACTTTGTCTCCATTGAGAGCAAGAAAGGAGAAACTATGAGAGAACAGAGAGAGAGAGAGAGAACTGAGGGAGATTAACAAAAAAAGAAGTTCTTTTGCCTTTTTGGGGTTATTCACACGCGCAATTCAAGAAGAGCTGTCGCATGGAGTCACGCTTTGTGTGTTTGTCCGATTTTTACAAGTAGTAGTTGTAGTACTAAGCAACGAAGCTTGAAGTTGAGGCCATTATATTAGCGGAGAGACATTTAAGAAAGAAAAAAACACTAAAGAGACATCGTTGTTGTGAACAATAATGAGTTTAAAGGGTTTGTAAAAAGATTCGTTTGTGAGGCTATTAAATTTAAATTTTCAAGGAAGTGCAACATTAAATTGGGTGAGCTAATAAAAATACAGTTAGGGGGTAGGTGGAGTAGAGGCAGAACTAATAACGTTTGTTAAGCCAATAATAAGACTTCAGTGACAATACCATGAGAAGATTTATATAGAGAGAAAGTGACAATACCATGTGAACAATAACGAGTTTATGTCGTGCGTGACAGCTGGCGATCGATTTATAGGTCGACCCAATTCAATCATAAAGCAGAGCTACTCAGATCAACAAAATCGAATGAGAGGAAAATGTATTGAAACCGTAAACACCTTCCCAACTACTTTATTTTGTTTTGTTTTGTCCGTAGCCTAATTCAACCAAACTTTCCAACTACTTTGTACAAAAAAAACATTTGAAAGATTATGAAACGATTAGTTGGTTTATCGATCGATCCAAATGTAATCTTAAAAGGTCTTAAAAGCCAAAAAAAAATCTCACGAAACCAAATAGTCCAATACCACCGACTTGGTCAACTCCTTTTTGGTAGTTCAACTAAAGTGAAGTGGACTATACGACAATTGTAGTTGATAAGGTATGAAAAGAAAAAACTGAGTTGAGTCTTTTAAATCTCCAAAAATAAAAATCCTATGTTGTAATCCCAAAATCATGACTAGCTTGAAAGAGGATTGAGATTGATTGAGTCAAATCCAGAATCTGTAGATCAATTAAGTGGTAAAAATTATATAGATGAGTCAGATAATTTACAGTAAAACATTTCATCACATGAAAAGTACATTGAATATGCTAATAGATGAAGATTTTGTTGGCATCTATGGGTATTGCCGTATTGGATTAGTTCTGTGATAGTAAATCGGCTCCAAATTCATCTACCAAGAGTGTCCCCAAAATTCGAAAAGTGGGGAGAAAAGGAACTTTTGCGTTGAAAAAAGGATAATTAAAAAAAATTTGGGGTACATACATTCAAGCATTGGACGAGGACTTGCTTTTGGAGTTTGGTCCAGTGGGCTTCTCATATTTGTCTTTTTAAAGACGGATTTGGAGAATCGTTTGTGAAGATTTATGAAGACGGTTGTGTCAGAAATAAACTTATAGTATATTTCTGATCCAATGGACTTGTCTTTTTTTCTGTGAGAATAAATGTAAATACCAAACATAAACATACATAAGAGAATTTGTCTATTATAAATTATATATAGATTTACCATTATAATAACTAGGATGTCGGCCCGTGCGTTGCTGCACGGGAAAGTAAAAACTTGAAATGATTAACATTATTAATTTTACATTTCAAGTAAAAAACGAAACAAAACATTTGTTTGATCAAAACATTGCAACTTTATATAAACAAAGAGTAACAAAAAACATAAAGGTGTGAAATAAAAATGTGTAAAAATTAATAGATGTGATCTTTGAAACACTAAGGTACAACAAAAAGATGTAAACATAGAAGTATGAAATAAAAAAGGTGTAAAAATAAATAGATGTGATTTTTGAAACATGGAGGTAAAACAAAGAGATGCAAAACTTAAGAGGTGTGATTTTTGAAAGATGGGGACACGATCAAAAGACACGATTAATAATATGCAACTGTTGGGATCATTAATAATTTTAAACCGTTAGATGGAAAAGTGGAACTAATCTCATCCATTGGATTAAAGTTGACACAAAAAGTGGGTTTGCTATTATATATTTAAAAAATTAAAAAAACACTTCAATAAAACAATTCTTTAGTTTTACTTATTAACTTGTAAGTTTTGAAAATACTCAGTAAACAGTTTTTCGAAACTTGTTTATGTTGTCCAGGAAAGTTTCTATATAATAAACAAAGAGGTGTAAAACCTAGAGGTGTGAAATAAAAAGGTGTAAAAATTAATAGATGTGATCTTTGAAACAAGGAGGTACAACAAAGAGGTGTAAACATAGAGGTGTGAAATAAAAAATATGTAAAAATATATATATGTGATTTTTGAAACATGGAGGTACAACAAAGAGATGCAAAAATTAAGAGGTGTGATTTTTGAAATATGGGGGTACGACAAAAAGACACGCTTAATAATTTGCAACTGTTGAGATTATTAATAATTTTAAACCGTTAGAGGGAAAAGTGGAACTAATCTCATTCGTTGGATTAAAGTTTACACAAAAAAGTAGGTTTGCTATTATATATTTAGAAAACACTTCAATAAAACAATTCTTTTTTATTTATTAACTTGTAAGTTTAAAAAATACTCAGAAAGCAATTTTTCGAAACTTGTTTATGTTGTCCTAAAAAGTTTGTATATAATAAACAAAGAGGTGTAAGACGTAGAGGTGTAAAATAAAAAGGCGTAAATATTAATAGATGTGATATTGAAACATGGAGGTACAACAAAGAGGTGTAAACATAGAGGTGTGAAATAAAAAATGTGTAAAAATAAATAGATGTGATTTTTAAAACATGGAGGTACAACAAAGAGATGCAAAAATTAAGAGGTGTGATTTTTGAAAGATGGGGGTACGACGAAAAGACACGATTAATAATTTGCAACTGTTGGGATCATTAATAATTTTAAACCGTTCGATGGAAAATTGGAATTAATCTCATCCGTTGGATTAAAGTTGACACAAAAAAGTGGGTTTGCTATTATATTAAAAAAAAACACTTCAATAAAACAATTCTTTAGTTTTATTTATTAACTTGTAAGTTTTGAAAATACTCAGAAAACAATTTTTTGAAACATGTTTATGTTGTCCAGAAAAGTTTATATATAATAAACAAAGAGGTGTAAAATATAGAGGTGTGCAATAAAAAGGTGTAAAAATCAATGGATGTGATCTTTGAAACATGGAAGTACAACTAAGAGATGTAAACATAGAGGTATGAAATAAAAAAGTGTAAAAATAAATAGATGTGATTTTTGAAAGATGGAGGCACGACGAAAAGACACGATTAATAATAATCTGTCTCCATTTTTCTGTTTTATCTAATTTTATTTCTTTCTTCTTTATTTATTTGTTTTCATCATCTGTTTGCTTGTTTCTCTTTACTTCAGTCTTCATTTTTCTGCTTTCACTAATTTTATTTCTATCTTTTTTCTTTATTTGTTTTCATCATCTGTTTGCTTGTTTCTCTGTACTTCAATCTCCGTTTTTCTTTTTTCTCTAATTTTATTTCTTTCTTCTTTCTTTATTTGTTTTCATCATCTGTTTGCTTGTTTCTCTTTACTTCAGTCTCCATTTTTCTGTTTTCTTTAATTTTATTTCTTTATTTGTTTTTATCATCTCTTTGTTTGTTTCTCTTTACTTCAGTCTCTAATTTTCTGCTTTCAATAAATTTATTTCTTTCTTCTTTCTTTATTTGTTTTCATCATTTGTTTGCTTGTTTCCCTTTACTTCAGTCTCCATTTTTCTGCTTTCTATAATTTTATTTCTTTCTTTTTTCTTTATTTGTTTTCATCATCTCTTTGCTTGTTTTTCTTTACTTCAGTCTCCATTTCTTTTTCTCTCTTCTTTCTTTATTCATTTTCATCTTCTATTTGATTGTTTCTCTTTACTTCAGTCTCCATTTTTCTTTTTTTTTTTCACTAATTTTATTTCTTTCTTCTTTCTTTATTTGTTTCCATCATATGTTTGCTTGTTTCTCTTTATTTCTGTCTCCATTTTTCTGTTTTCTCTAATTTTATTTCTTTTTTCTTTCTTTATTTGTTTTCATCATCTTTTTGCTTGTTTGTCTTTACTTCAGTCTCCATTTTGTTTTTTTCTCTAATTTTATTTTTTTCTTCTTTCTTTATTTGTTTTCATCATCTCTTAGGTTTTGCCTTTTTACTTCAGTCTCCATTTTTCTGGTTTCTCTAATTTTATTTCTTTCTTCTTTCATTATTTATTTTCATCATCTGTTTGCTTGTTTCTCTTTACTTCAGTCTTCATTTTTCTGTTTTCTCTAATTTTATTTCTTTCTTCTTTCTTTATTTGTTTTCATCATCTGTTTGCTTGTTTCTCTGTACTTCAATCTCCATTTTTCTTTTTTCTCTAATTTTATTTCTTTCTTCTTTCTTCATTTGTTTTCATCATCTGTTTGCTTGTTTCTCTTTACTTCAGTCTTCATTTTTCTGTTTTCTTTAATTTTATTTCTTTCTTCTTTCTATATTTATTTCCATCATATGTTTGCTTCTTTCTCTTTACTTCAGTCTCCATTTTTTTGTTTTCTCTAATTTTATTTCTTTCTTCTTTCTTTATTTGCTTTCATCATCTGTTTGTTTGTTTTTCCTTACTCCAGTCTCCATTTTTCTTTTTTCACTAATTTTATTTCTATCTTCTTTCTTTATTTGTTTTCATCATTTGTTTGTTTTTCTTTAATTTTATTTCTTTCTTCTTTCTTTATTTGTTTTCATCATCTGTTTTCTTGTTTCTCTTTACTTCAGTCTCAATTTTTCTGCTTTCTATAATTTTATTTCTTTCTTCTTTCTTTATTTGTTTTCATCATCTGTTTGCTTGTGCATCTTTACTTCAGTCTCCATTTTTCTGCTTTCTTTAATTTTATTTCTTTCTTATTTCTTTATTTGTTTTCATCATCTCTTTGCTTGTTTCTCTTTACTTCAGTCTCCATTTTTCTGTTTTCTCTAATTTTATTTCTTTCTTCTTTCTTTATTGGTTTTGATCATCTGTTTGCTTGTTTCTATTTACTTCCGTCTCCATTTTTTCTGCTTTCTCTAATTTTATTTCTTTCTTTTTCTTTTATTTGTTTTCATCATCTTTTTGCTTGTTTCTCTTTACTTCTGTCTCCATTTTTCTATTTTCTCTAATTTTATTTCTTTCTTCTTTATTTATTTGTTTTCATCATCTGTTTGCTTGTTTCTTTTTACTTCAGTCTTCATCTTTCTGTTTTCTCAAATTTTATTTCTTTATTCTTTCTTTATTTGTTTTCATCATCTGTTTGCTTGTTTCTCTGTACTTCAATCTCTGTTTTTCTTTTTTCTCTAATTTTATTTCTTTCTTCTTTCTTCATTTGTTTTCATCATCTGTTTGCTTGTTTCTCTTTACTTCAGTCTCCATTTTTTTTTCTCTAATTTTATTTCTTTCTTCTTTCTTTATTTGTTTTCATCATCTGTTTGTTTGTGCATCTTTACTTCAGTCTCCATTTTTCTGCTTTCTTTAATTTTATTTCTTTCTTCTTTCTTTATTTATTTTCATCTTCTATTTGATTGTTTCTCTTTACTTCTGTCTCCATTTTACTTTTTTTTTCTCTAATTTTATTTTTTTCTTCTTTTTTTATTTGTTTTCATCATCTTTTTGCTTGTTTCTCTTTACTTCTATCTCCATTTTTCTGTTTTCTCTAATTTTATTTCTTTCTTCTTTATTTATTTGTTTTCATCATCTGTTTGCTTGTTTTTCTTTACTTCAGTCTTCATTTTTCTGTTTTCTCTAATTTTATTTCTTTCTTCTTTCTTTATTTGTTTTCATCATCTGTTTGCTTGTTTCTCTATACTTCAATCTCCGTTTTTCTTTTTTCTCTAATTTTATTTCTTTCTACTTTCTTCATTTGTTTTCATCATCTGTTTGCTTGTTTCTCTTTACTTTAGTCTTCATTTTTCTGTTTTCTTTAATTTTATTTCTTTCTTGTTTCTATATTTATTTCCATCATATGTTTGCTTCTTTCTCTTTACTTCAGTCTCCATTTTTCCGTTTTCTCTAATTTTATTTCTTTCTTCTTTCTTTATTTGTTTTCATCATCTGTTTGCTTGTTTCTCCTTACTCCAGTCTCCATTTTTCTTTTTTCACTAATTTTATTTCTTTCTTCTTTCTTTATTTGTTTTCATTATTTGTTTGTTTTTCTTTAATTTCATTTCTTTTTTCTTTCTTTATTTGTTTTCATCATCTGTTTTCTTGTTTCTCTTTACTTCAGTCTCCATTTTTCTGCTTTCTATAATTTTATTTCTTTCTTCTTTCTTTATTTGTTTTTATCATCTGTTTGATTTTTACTTCAGTCTCCATTTTTCTGCTTTCTTTAATTTTATTTCTTTCTTATTTCTTTATTTGCTTTCATCATCTCTTTGCTTGTTTCTCTTTACTTCAGTCTCCATTTTCTGTTTTCTCTAATTTTATTTCTTTCTTCTTTCTTTATTTGTTTTGATCATTAGTTTGCTTGTTTCTCTTTACTTCCGTCTCTATTATTCTTTTTTCTATAATTTTATTTCTTTCTTCTTTCTTTATTTGTTTTCATCATCTATTTGCTTGTTTCTCTTTAGTTCAGTCTCCATTTTTCTTTTTCCTCTAATTTTATTTTTTTCTTTATTTGTTTTCATCATGTGTTTGCTTGTTCCTCTTTACTTCAGTCTCCATTTTTCTTTTTTCTCTAATTTTATTTCTTTCTTCTTTCTTTATTTATTTCCATATTCTGTTTAATTGTTTCTCTTTACTTCAGTCTCCATTTTTCTTTTTTTATTTAATTTTATTTTTTTCTTCTTTCTTTATTTGTTTTCATCATCTGTTTGCTTGTTTCTCTTTACTTTTATCTCCATTTTTCTTTTTTTCTTTAATTTTATTTCTTCCTTCTTTCTTTATTTGTTTTCATCATTTGTTTGCTTGTTTCTCTTTTCAGTCTCCATTTTTTCTGTTTTCTCTAATTTTATTTCTTTCTTCTTTTTTTATTTGTTTTCATCATCTGTTTACTTGTTTCTCTTTACTTCAGTCTCCATTTTTTTTTCTCTAATTTTATTTTTTTCTTCTTTCTTTATTTGTTTTCATCATCTGTTTGCTTGTTTCTCTTTACTTTAGTCACCATTTTTCTTTTTCTTTTTTCTCCAATTTTATTTCTTTCTTCTTTCTTTATTTGTTTTCATCATCTGTTTGTTTGTTCCTCTTTACCTCAGTCTCCATTTTTCTTTTTTCTCTAATTTTATTTCTCTCTTCTTTCTTTATTTGTTTTCATCATCTGTTTGCTTGTTCCTCTTTACTTCAGTCTCCATTTTTCTTTTTTCTCTAATTTTATTTCTTTATTTGTTTTCATCATCTGTTTGCTTGTTTCTCTTTACTTCAGTCTCCATTTTTCTGCTTTCTCTAATTTTATTTCTTTCTTCTTTCTTTATTTGTTTTCATCATCTGTTTGCTTGTTTCTCTTTACTTCAGTCACCATTTTTCTTTTTTCTCTAATTTTATTTCTTTCTTCTTTCTTTATTTGTTTTCATCATTTCTTTGCTTGTTTCTCTTTACTTCAGTCCCCTATTTTCTTTTTTTCTCTAATTATTTCTTTCTTCTTTCATTATTTGTTTTCATCTGTTTGCTTGTTTGCCTTTACTTCAGTCTCCATTTTTCTGCTTTCTCTAATTTTATTTCTTTCTTTTTTCTTTATTTGTTTTCATCATCTGTTTGCTTGTTTCTTTTTACTTGAGTCTCCATTTTTATTTTTTCTCTAATTTTATTTTATTTTTCTTCTTTCTTTATTTGTTTTCATCATCTGTTTGCTTTTTTTTTTTACTTTAGTGAATATATTTATATACGTATAGGTAGACAAAACATATGATATATAAAAAGTCTAAAGTCATTAAATATTTTGAAAATTCTAATAGATTATATATATTGATAATCCAATATTAAATGTACTTACTACTTATTTTTCTCCGTACAGGATGTTGGTTATTTATCTAGTTTTTTGGAAAGGTAAAAACAATTTTGAGTGAAAAAATACAAACAGATTTATAATCTAAATGACTTCATTAATAATTTAAAACTCTATTTTTAAGAAAATCCATAAACCTTTAGTTAAATCAATAAGCCTTACAAAAAATTCATTCTTATAATAATATATATTTAGTAATTTTAAAAACTACTTGCAAATGGTTGATTATTAAAAATTTGGAACAATTGAAATATTAATATAAAAATGAAAACAATGTCTTCTCAGTAACTTACACATAAATAGGACTGCACTTACATGATTAGTAAATGAATGCAGAGTTTCTCCGAGTGATCTGATCTTAAATATGAAATTTACCAAATATTTCAATGCTTCAATTAAATGGTTAGGATAATTTCTTTTAATATGTTTTAATAAATAAAGATAATTTATGAAGAATTATACTTAGTTAAAGATGTGAACATTTGAATAGACACAACTGTTCAGAAAAATTACAACTGTTCGTAAGAGACACAACTTTACAGTTAACATACATTTACAATTTTTCAAAAAGACGCAACAATATATTTTTTTTGTCAAAAAAGATTAAAAACAAATATTTTTATCAAAGTCATAATGAAAAGACACAATTGTTTTTCGCATTTATTCAGCTTGTTATTATCATATGTTAAAAAAGAAAATTAAAAATTTCCCAAAAGAAGAACAAATGTATATAATCCTAAAGACGTGTACATTTGAACTAAAAGGAAAGTTGATTGTTACAAAAGAAGAACAAATTATATAGATTACTAAAGATATGAATATTTGAATAGGTGTGATTTTTGAAATCATGTTTAAAATATGATTCCAGGAGGTACAACAAAGAGATGCAAAAACTAAGAGGTACAACAAAGAGATGTTTACACGGTTTAAAATCATGTTTCCAGGAGGTACAACAAAGAGATGCAAAAACTAAGAGGTGTGATTTTTGAAAGATGGGGATGCGACGAAAAGACACGATTAATAATTTTAAACCGTTGGATTAAAACTGGAACCAATCTCATCCGTTGGATTAAAAGTTGACACAAAAAAATGGGTTTAAAGATGGGGTGTAATGAAAAGACATGAATAATAGGTACAACAAAGAGGTGTAAGACATAGAAGTACAACAAAGAGGTGTAACACATAGAGGTGTGAAATTAAAATGTGTAAACATTAATGGATGTGATTTTTGAAACCAGGAGGTACAACAAAGAAATGCAAAGACTAAGAGGTGTGATTTAAAAGGTGTAAAAATGAATGGATGTGATTTTTGAAACCAGGAGGTACAACAAAGAGATGCAAAAACTAAGAGGTGTGATTTTTGAAAGATGGGGATGCGATGAAAAGACACGATTAATAATTTTAAACCGTTGGATTAAAACTGGAACCAATCTCATCCGTTGGATTAAAAGCTGACACAAAAAAGTGAGTTTGCTATTATATATAGATATGAAAAAACATATAAAATACTAGTATTCACAATGACATGTCAACATTACTAGATAATACACAAATATAATTTTTGTAATCTCTATAAAATCAAAACTATGTATATTTGTATTGCAAATGTCGGAAAATTTATATTTTGTATATCAAATAACTTAAACAAAATTTTGAATTTCTTTGTGAACTATATTTTTTTTTTTTTGGTTTTTAAGTTGTAAGAAATTTATAAATACTAATTTAACAAACGTAAAAAAAGGTATTGATGCTTAATATCTATGAGATGATCAGATCACAGATGAATTCAGTACCGTATGCTCTACTAGCTAGAAAGAACAGAGAAAAAGTTAAGTGGTTGGAGGATATGTGTATCTTCATGGACAATGATAACTCCATAAAATACGTATCTAATCTACTTGTCGATTAGATTGTCTCGGAAGAAGTCAGTCGTTTGGATCCGTTTACTTTCAAAGTCAACACACGTACGTGCTTTTGGGATAATGCAACCACGGATACGTTTTTATACTTTTGGTGTCCAAACATTGTTTTTGTTTGGTCGTTACTCGTTTTAGTGTCCAAACCTTTTTATAAATCACCAATATCTTCGGTGGTTATGGTATTATTGCAGTTTCTGTATTGAAGCCAAAACTAATTAATTCATCGCCATCCACATAGTCGGTCATTAGCTCCAACTAATCAGCTACGTACGTACAGAGATTGGTAAATAAATAAGGTGTCGCCGACAAATTTCAAAAAAAAATGGTTCAACTTCTATAATGATTATCGAGAGAAAAATTAGATTGGTTTATTTTGTGAGACTCATAATTATAAGATCTTTTGCTTTTGTGAAAATAGCTAGTGATATGAATTTCCTTACATTCTTAATGCCTTTTTTTTTTGTTCTTAATGAAATGGGACCGAGGCAGACTCGTACGTCTCTATTGGAAGGAGGGTATTTCTATTTTGTTTATGGGGAAAAAATGATAGCCTCTCGTAATATACGAGATTTTTTTTCAACATTTATGAACATCGAGTAAAGTCGTATTTGGAATTATATTATGTGTCACGAAAATATGAAAGACTCTCTATCTACGTACACGTGACTTGACTTGTTCGTTGAAGAAGATCTATATCACTATATGGTCAATTTCGATTTTTTTTTTTTTTTAAGACTTAAGTACTAAGAATTTGTCGGAGCTAATGGTAACTTCCTTTTGATTAGTGAACTAACACCTATTACAATTCTCTTAGATTAATCCACTGTAATATCATACGAGGATTAAACCTGTCAACTTTTTTAAATAATATGTAATGTGGTATTATTGATCAAAACGAAATTTAAATTAGGAGTTTTGGGAGGGGCAATTAGAGGGCCCTCGCTAAATAATACATAGACCGATGTCAAAAGACCTTTTTAATTAGGACAGACCACCGCACATACCGCAGTGCTACCCCTCGTCCCACTTGTCAACATGGACCCCTTTTGCTTTCATTTCTATCAATTGTTTTTTCAATTAAAAGTTTTTCGTATTAGACCATCCACATTGGTGTGGGACTTTTTTTGGTCCCCCACTTTTAATAATAATATTTTGATGGTTTCTTATTTTGAGTAGGAGCATTGGCAACGATATGTATTTGTATTTGTATTTGGTCCCCTAATTATTTTTGAACGAAGACGTGTAGCTGAAACAAACTGAAAATAACTGTTCAGGATACAGAACATTTTTAAAAGGGTATTATTACTCTGGAGCGTGATAGCCAAATGTTCCTAGCACACGAGTTGAGTGAAGGCGAGCAGCCATGTCAGGGGCTTGATCAGAGAGATCAAAATAACCAATTTTGGCAACATCATCATCAAAAAGAAGTACGTTGCTGGATTTGATGTCTCGGTGGATAACCTGAGGGCTAACCTTCTCATGCAAGTATTCAAGTCCTCTGGCTGCACCAACAACGATTTTAACTCTCTGTTGCCACTTCATAGCAGGACCTCTCAATGCTCCTTTGACACCTTTTCATAAGCAAGAACACGGAGAGGGCCATCAACACAATAACCCATAAGTGCAGTGACATTGTCGTGTCCCAATTTCGAAACCATTGATATCTGTTAAAAGTTTCGATGTTAGTAACAAAACAAAAATAGACAGAACAATTCCAAAGGAGTGGTTTGATGCTGGACCATTTGCACATAGAACACATAAGGTCTAAGTTAAGCCAGGGTGATATATATAATTTACGAGATGAATGCCCCTAAGAAAATGCAATGATGTGTTTTATAACACCTACGTGGGAAAGAAATTGTTGATCTGGCTGCTTACTAGAGTCAAGTTTCTTGATTGCAGCTGCGCCACCGCTTTTAAGAACACCGTAAAACACTCTTCCATAAGAACCCTGACAAGTAATGCAGGTGAAATATGAAAGAAAAAAACTGAGAAACCTGCTGGGCTCATTACAGTCTTCTCTCGCACTAGCTAACTAAACTGTAAACAGTATATGTCAACCAACAGTTCAGCTTCTTAGACTCATTGATAACAAAGAGATTGTTCAGATACCAAAATGTAATAAAACAGTTTCCATTTCGCTAATCATGTTGTGTGCAGGAACAGAAACGTTACAAATACAAAACAAGATTTTTGCTCATAGTAGTAATTACACATGGGAAAAGAAGAAAACTTTCAAAGAACGTTAAAAGAAAAGTTATATCAGTAGAAACCAAAATATGAATAGTTTAGTTATCAGGATAAGGTTTTTGAGTCCACCATGTACACACAAAAAACAGAATTGTGGGAAAAATCAACAAAAATTTCGACAAGTAAAGTCAACACTATATACCAGAAGAAGTAAATTCAAGTTACTCTGCTCCATTATCAACCGATTAAACCAACAACTAATAGAGAAATATATGTTCCGTAGACCTAGAATTATCACAAGTCAACAAATTTTACCCTATGAAACTCAAAAAAACTCGAAAAAACTCAAAATCGATTCCTAGATTTTGTTCAAATAATCGAAATCGACATGAAATTCGCACCCTCAATCCTCAAAAAAGAAGGTTTTTGACATTTAAGTAAAGTAGCAAAAAGAGAAACTCGTAACAGAGGAAAGCGTTTTACTTACCTATCTCGCTAAGAACTTCCGGTGAGAAGAACGGATCAGCTTCGTGAAATCGTCGAGGCTCGATTTCGGTTTGTCCTCGCCGTCGAGAGAACAAAAAGAAGTCGAAGAAATCTTTTCTCTCGAAATTATTTTCGTTTAACCCTAGAGAAATTCAACACCCAATTACAATAGAGCACGTGTCGAAGTCGACGGACGAAAAACGTCCCAAAATAAGAAGCGTTTCTTTGATATTGGGCCTTTTTGATTTAAATTAAAATCAGAAAAAAATGAAGGACGACCCAAGTCATCACCGTTGCACATGCTCTTAGTTTTTTTGAGTTTTTCTACTCATACAATACATTACTTTTCGATATCATCATTGACGGTATTATGTTAAATAGGAGTAATATGTATATGCAAATAAAGTTCTACCAAATAACACTTTTTGTTTGGAGCCGGCAAATGGACCCTAAAAAAGTAACTAAAAATCGGGATTTAGGTGTTAAAATAATTAATATTAACTTCAAAACATTCACCAGTTAGATCTATATTCCGTGCTCAACAATTGAGTTGACTCTTCAAACCATGAAAAAACAACTGAGTTGACTTTAATAGAATGACTATCCTTTTTTCATACGTAAATATAATATATTTTATATCAAACATAAAATTAATATACGCTATGGTTAGTTTATTTGTTGTTGTTGACAACTTAAGTAGTTAGAAGTTTTTTGGCTAATTTCTTTGTTTTGGGGGGATCAAGTTTGTGTTAATTCACTATGGTTAAAGTAAGCATCATCAATGGTTGCCGCGAAGGTTCGATACATTTTGTCGTGTAGTTTCAGTAAGAATTAAGTGACGTCATGGCGTCTATACGTCTACCTCACCGATCTTGACGTGGCCTTCTCTTAGGTACCCTGGTGACTTATTAGCCGACGGCGGCTTTCACTTTAACTTATTCTCATATATATCTTCCATCACCGATTGTTTTGGTGCGTGATAAACACGTCCGGGGACTCCTTCAGAAGAAATCATTCTAATTATTTTAACTTGAGATTTTAGATATTGGGCTATACAACATTTTTGATGTCCTCATATACAAATTACTAGGTTAATTAAAATGTTTTTTTTTTGTAATTATATATCTTAGAAATTTAGATTTACAGTATACATATCAACATACGATATAATTTTTTGAAGTGAAAACTTCAAACTCTAGTCATAGTCAGTCTCCGGACAATATATTCTAGGTTTTCTTTGGTCCAACTCCAACAATTTTATTTTGTGTAATTTTACAAATCACACTAGTTAAGAACTTAAGACCATGGAGAAACCTACGGTGAAGAAAAGATGAGCAAGTAAATAAATACTGGAGTATGTCTTATGAAAATACACACACACGCGCCGTCGGCTATCAGCAGATGAGGAGGATTCAACTCAGACTCAATGCCATTTAATTTGTTTTGTTTGCTTCTTCTCTCTTCGCTGTAATTTCCACTCTCCTTCCTAAACAGTAAAAAAAAAAGTTTATTGTATATATATTTTAAAATGGGGCTAAAACAAAGATAAGCTCATACACATCTATATTTTTTTTCCTCTCTTACAAACAAAAGGAATTAACAAAGAAGATGGATCAGTCATCATCGACGCTGCTCATAAACCGGAGAAAGTCATCATCGTCTCCGACGAGGATACCACCGAAGCAAAAGAGGAAGTCAACGACGACGATGACGACTACGAGCAAACCTATCAAAGTCCGTTACATATCAAATCCTATGAGAGTCGAGACTTGTCCTTCTAAGTTCAGAGAGCTCGTTCAAGAACTCACCGGTCAAGACGCCGCTGATCTACCACAGGAACCCACCACTTTCCCGGTCGAAGAAAATCTCCACCGTCCATGTGAGTCGTCGTCGGAGATGAACTCTGAGCCGTTGGATGGAGGAGGGATCCGTGAGTATTACTCACCGATGGATGATGATGAAGTGTTTAATGCTCCTCAGATGTCGGCAGGTCTTTCAGGGTTTTTCTCCTCTGGTTTTTACAATGTGAATGCTTTAGGAAGCATTGGTTCTCTCTGAATCCAACAAAAAAAAAAACAATTCTTATTACAAAAATATTATGTAAGTTTCCATACTGAAACACTCCGATCATATGAAGAAGCAATCATCTAGTATAGTTTTAGGGTTTTCATCGAAACCTATATATAGTGATCATGAATTATTTGTTTGTTTTTTTAATATATATATATATATTCAAAATACTTATCAGGTGAGTTATATTTGTGTAAATATGTAAAGGAACATATCAAATTCCCAGTTTGGTGGTAATAATTTTTGTGATCATCAGTTTGATCTCCCATGTAGTAAATTAATGATCACATATGGAAACAAAAAATACATCCATATAGAGCTTTTATGTTATCACGGACTTTAGTAGAACATTTGGATTTTGGATAGATGTCTGATGTATCCCTTTTCATTTTTTTATTTATTTTTGGATTTGGAAGATAATTTTGGTTGACCCCATCTCTATATAATAGAGCTACGCAATAATACATTTATTTTTCGATTATTTTTTAATGATACAAGAATTTTGTTATTTTTTCTTAATATTTAATACTGTATTTTTTTTAACAAAATTTGATACAGTATTTAGTAGTCACATTATTGTAAGGAACTACGATATGTAAGTTACACTGGTTTCTACGACTGAGTTTCAAAAGTTAAAAAAAAAAAAAAAAAACTTTTTTCTTTTAAGTTGATAAATTTTTGTTTCTATTGTATTTCATATACTTGAAAAAAAAAATTTAGCGAGCATACATGTGCAAACATACTGTTTTTAATATGACTCCTCACGAATAAATATTTGTTGAGGCTACTGTGGACCCGATCGATGATTTTCATAAATGCATCTTTGTATTTGTAATGTGAAACATAGACAAAGATATCTTTTTGATTGCTTATAGTTCTAGCATAACTATTTACATTGACATATTGAAATATTTGTGCCTGTTCCGCATTTGCCTTAATACAATCTACAAACAATATCTGACGGTAATATTCATCTGATACGAACAACATTAAATGGAAACAACAACTTCAGTTTGAACTGTGGATTTTTAATGGTAGTTTGACTATTGTGATGTCTTAAATTGCAAAAAACATTAAACGTTGCACAGGTTTTAAAAGTTTCTATACGACCGTGATTTGTGAGGCTATGGTTCGATATAAAGAAAAAAATCCCAGCGATACATGAGATAGCCTCTTTGAATTCAAAATAGTATTTCTAATCAAATGATTAAACATCAGCTTGGAACAAGCTTATCTTTTGAGTTCTTGACCAAAAAAGATGACCAACGTTTTGACGCTTGTTTCGCACGGCCACTTAGACCGATTTCAATTGTCAACGTGAACTGACAGATTAATATATAAATATTTTCTGTATGTTTTACTTGTCACCATTACTGGTTAAGAAATCTAGTTTTGTCATCGAACTAATAGTCAGTAAAGGTATATGGACCAAAACGTTTTGCCTATTTTTTGTTTGTTCTACGTGTTTCATTACAGAATTTTTTTTAGATGAGTTCATCTACAGACCTCGATCTATACTAGTTTTCTGTCGAATAATCGTGATTGAATAGTTAGTCCGGAGTGCTACTTGGTGAATATCTATACTTTATTATTTTTCTTGTGATACTGGAAATAATTTGTATCAGCAAATCTCATCCTTCCCTAATTCTTTTCTTTTAAGGCTATAAATGAGATGCCTTTTGACACATTTTTATTTTTGAGCAAACACTTAATAGGCAAATTATTTTCAAAAGTTTTACTAGTACTTGATTGTGCCTTAGTACATACAAACCCAACAGAGGGAATCCTCAAAATTAATTATTACCATACCATATTTAATTCTCAATATATTATCCAATTTTGTTTCTAAATATGTCGTCTTAATACTAGTATTTGTTTCTTATGATATGATGTATAACAAATTTAGTGAGTATTGTGAAACACTGAGCAGGACCGACAAACCTCAAGTCTCTTAACTTCCTTCCACGTAGTCATGTCGGTGACGACGATACAAATAATACTACAATATGCATGGACGATACAAATAATACTACAATATGCATGGTTCAATATATTCATGTGAAATCTTCTACAATCTGTTCTTTAACTTCTTTCCATTGGTTTGCTTATATTTTTCTCGATAGTTCCAATAAATTTTCACCGACTTTTTTTTTTTCCATGAAATCTTTATTTTTCTTCATGTTTGACAAGACTAAGAAATCCCGGGATGTCGAAAATATGATTTACCCCAAATTTTCAAAAATGTATTTTTTAAGAAATCTATATTATTTGTTTTAAGAAAAAAAACATCATTGATTTGTGTTGTTATGCATGTCTTTGTTAAATAGGCGTGCTCATTATTACCTATATGACTATATCTAAACATGAGAAGGATGCTCAGAAAAATGAAGAGATACACAAAAATACGAAAGCAAACATAAAAATTATGAGAAAGAAAACCTTGCACTAGTTTTTATTGACTTCAAAATCCAAATTAATAATCTTAATCAGAGACTTATTAGCTTCAACAAAAATCATTCAACTCAAAGAAAAGGAGAGAAATTATGGGGTTTTGTCATGGAGTGTCTTCATTGATAGTTCCTAATGATCTTTGCAACCGAAGAATATGTCCCCAAGGTCCCACTTACCACCCCAATGGCCACAATTATCGAACTCAGAATCATCTGTACCACACAACTCAGTGTTAATCTTAATAATCCATATACAAAAAACTCATCAGTCCCCAGATTACTTCAAGAAGTTGAGAAGAAGAGGACACCTAAAATGCTGAAATTACATTACCTGTGTTCTTGTAGCTTTGTTCCCCATTATCTTTATGAAGCATAGAGCTGGCATTACTATTGCCTGAATCATACAAAATACTTTTTTGAGTTTTGATCCATGGAATGTGTTTCTTGATAGCAATGATGTTCTTTGGATATTATTAATCAATAGGGAGAGATGGGATAGATGATGAAAACTAACCACGAGTATACTGAGAAGAGATCCTATAAGAGCCATCACAAGACCTTTGTGGAAAAATCAACCAATTGCAAAAAAAAAAAAAAACAAAAATGAGTCTTGAGACCATTAAGAAGCATTCCGAGTAAGAAAAATAGCTTAATGTTCTTACCAAAGAATGGGATAAGGAAAGCAGAACAAACAGAGGAAGCAACGAGTGCTGTTCTTAGAAGAAGAAAGCACCATATGTTCTCTTGCATTCTTAGGGGTAATAGTTCTTCTATACTCCTCGCAAGTGGATTCATCAAGAGAGCATACTTCGTAAACGGACTCACAACCTGAAAATAGAATAAAACAGAACAAAGAAGGAGTTTTAGAGTAAAATGAAACTTCCAAAGATTTATGGAAAGAAACAAAACCGGTTTGGGTTTCTAACCGTTGTCCACTGTGCCACTTTTGAGAAAAATTGATCCTTTGGCATGTTTAGTGTAATCTGAGACAAGGTGGCTTCACCAAACATAAGATAACCCATTACTGCAACTCCTCCATATAATAAAACACATAAAATGAAACTGCAACATAGCCAAAACAAAAACAAATGTCATTAGTAGTTTTAGAATAGGATTGAGAAAAAAAAACATCAAAAGCTAATATAAGAAGAGTGATGTTTTTTGGTATTTACGTTGTGATCACTGCTTTGTTGAATTTGGTTTTATCAGCCATGGATTGGTATATATTTGGGAACACAGAATGGCCTGAATAGCAAAATCCATAGATACCAATAGCAAACGGTATCCCGTTCAGTTTCACAGCTTGCCCGGTGTGATGAAACCCGATTCCACCCGTTGTACCGAGGAAGAACACACTTACTGCTATCAAAACAGTTGAAATAACTCCACCAGCTACGTAAACAAGTGAACTGATTCAAGATTCTTGACTAAAAGGAATCAATTATATCAAGAAAATAAAGAGCAGTTGATTTGAGTGTACCTGAGAGGTAGGAAATGATGCGGAGGTCCTTCAACCAAACAGTTGGTAGAACAATGAGAGCAGTGAAGATTCCAAATAAATGTTTAGAGTCAATATTGATCCCAAGCCAATCCAAGGATGTACCAGGGAAAAGCCCCGTAAGGTTATCCCCTTCCAAAATGATGAATTCAACACAATATGACTACAAAAAAAAAGTGGACAAAGATTCTTCTACTAAGTTCAGACAGAAGAAACAAGCTTTAGATTCATGAGTTTTAACTTGGCAACAGAAAGATCTTCACTTACATAGAGTTCTGTGTACAATAGCATCTGCACAACAAAACACAAAACACATAAGTAACTATGATTCTATAGCTGCAGCAGCTTATGAAAAAAAAAAAAAACAGAACAGATCCAAATCTCTAAAACTAAAACCACTTACACAGATAAGAATACGACCATATATCCCAAAAGCTGCTTCTCCAATATCAGGATAAGTGATAATACCGGTTTTGTTCTCGAAACATTCTTTCATCAGAGTAGCAGTATAACAACAGATAACAGCAAATAAAAGAAGAATCACCATACTAGCCCAACCAGCTTCTTTCACTGTAAAAGGTGTTGAGAGAAGTCCAACTCCAGCCATTACATTAATAGCTGCAACCAACAAATACAGAGTTTACACATATATATTTGCTGATAAGCACCAAGAAATCATAATCATTTATAATTACCATTGAAAATGGTTTGAGTGAAGCTGCAACCAAAGCCACCAAGGGCCATTTCCTCAGCAAAGGAGCCTTTATGAGACCAAACTGACTGTGTAACTGAGGCTTTGTCATATTCTTCAGTCCTCTGAGGGAGCAAAGGTGCTTTTGATCCAACATCTAATTGACTTCCTAAATTACTTCTGCTCGCTCTATAGAAACTCGGAGGATTACTCCTCAGAGATCCGAAGATCGGTGATGCAGCAATCGTATATGAATCAGTCGTTTCCCTGAATAAAACAGAACCAATCAAAACTGTGTTCATCATTACATGATCTCCATCAAGATTGGAGCTTTACTAAAGAGAATGTAAGAGAGAATTTACCGAAAGCTCTGAGGCCATTGAACCTGGGAGATGAAAGGTTCATCGTTGTCGTCGTCACGATCAGCATCACCAGGAAGATCTCCGAGATCGCTTTGATCAGTTTCACTGTCGTTCTCGTACTTGCTGCTCTCTTCTAGATCTTCATCGTCTTCGAACGTAAACACGGTCTTTTTCTCCTTATCCATGTTTCTTGAAACAAACCTTCACACCTAATAATAATCGATCTGCCCGAGAGTAGTATTATGTATCAAGAACAACCGAACAAGAGAATACAAATCTCACAGACAAGGAAAAATATATATTTTGGATATGTTTTCTGGTGAGTGGGTGTTCGAGAAGTTTGCAGAGAGGTGGCTAATAGTGGAAGGCTGAGTTCTCGAGAAGACCACAATTGTCCGTTTTTTTTTTTTTTTTTTTTTTTTGTCTTTTAAGGGATAATAAATTTTTTTTTTCTTTCTTTTTTAGAGGGCTTTTGTGATTTGATTTGTCTCTCTGTTCGCGAGTTGATTGCCTTGTTATAAGGCGGGAAGTGCTGACGTGGTGATGATTGAGATTAGAGAAAAGTGATCAGAGTTGAGAGTTCAATGTTTTGTTTGACCGATGACAAGTGTTGCGTTTGAGATTGTTCGGTCCGGTCCGTTCGGATGGATGTGTTTTGCCATAGCCGGTTTAGAACGTGTTAACCATTTTTTTTTTTGTCATTGACGTGTTTCAAGTTTCAACCTACTGACAACAAACAAAAAAAAATCATTATCCCCTAACCATGGAGTATTTTACTTTTGTTACTTTCTTTGACGAATAATTACTACCATGAATGATGAATGGTGCTGGATTCTTAGGTTTAGTGCTTGCTTAAAACTCATTCGTTGTTCTAAATCTAAATGTCCCGCAAGAGTCCAAAGAAGAAGATGTGAGTGACTCAAAGTCGACGAGGGAATGGGGTGTAAATATCCTATCGTGTCAGCTAAAACATAGAAATACGTTATCTCTCTGTGCTGGCATGTTTAGTTTCTCCAAGTGTCCTACTTCCATATGCTCATTTAAAAATCTAATCATTTTTAGCCTTTTAATTTTCTTTAGCACAAATGTATTTTTATTTTGGTCAATGATCTATGATGTGTTTTTAATGAAAAGAGATCTCTCCATGCCTTTTCCACCTTGATTTTTTTTGCTAAAATTACTGGATCATCAACATTTTAATTACTCTACTAAATTTTGGCTTTCAAATTTATACTGTGACTATATTTTATATTTCAGAAGAGAGGATTTCTACATCTTATAATGCAGTAAACAGTTGATTATGAGATATATCATATAACTAACAACTAAGAGCATAATTACTGGAGAACGGTTTACTATTGCTCAAAGAAAAAAAAATTAATATTTTAATATGTAACAAATAATATATTGACATGTGTAAGAAAAGAGTAAGGAACATTTCTTCCGTTAGTAACTTAAGAAACGTTTCTTTCCATTTCTCTCTCCTTTTAGTATTTTATTATTATTTGTTAATAAAAGAATTTGGAAAAGCAGCAACTACTAATGATGGCCTAATGTTGAACTGTGCATAAAAAAAATTAAAATAAGATTTTCATATAATATGAAATTAAATGGACTTAAAATTTTTCTTCAGATTCTTATGCTAAACTGTCACGCTTCCGGTACGTGGCTTATCGATCAGGAAATGCCAAGATACTGAGCCCACCTCACAAGTCACAAGGTCACATCTCCATCATTTGTTTCTCAATATTATCCTTCATGCACATTTGTTACAACATGCAAGAAAAAGAAAAGAAAGATATCACAATATGGGTCAAGCTCTCAATACCGGTTCGTCCTTTCTCTTTCTCCCCAACAAAATCACGTCTTCTATTGGATTCATTTATAAATACATACTCATATATCTTTCTTTATTTCTTTATGATAAAGATTGAATACGTTATTATATATTTCAACTAAAACTATGTTTTTTTTTGGGTAACTTAATTACGGAATGAAGCAAAAGGGAAAGGAGAGGTAGACGTAAAAGACTTGGAAGCAATGGCTGAAAATTGCTATCGTAAACGCTTTGACGAACAAAACGACGATCAAGAATGGTCTTTCGGTGACTTCTACCGCATTGTTGCTGAAGCTGTCGAGTAATTTTTTTAAATAATATTCTTCTTATTTATTGTTATTATTTTTTTTTCGGGAATTTATATAAGCACGATAAGAGGAATCGAGAACAATTAGATTCGGGTATACAACCATTTTAAAATAACGATTAGTTGGTCTCCCTAAAACTCGAGTTTTTGGACACCACAAAATTATTATAGTTTTGGTCCGGGCGGTTTGTAAGTCAATGCTATAAAAATAAAATAAAACAATGATAAAGACTCGAGCCAAATTAGTCGGCATCAAGATAATTTGATTATGGTATATAATTAAATGATATTTTACATGTGATGTGATTATATTTTATTTGGTGCGACAGAGAAATCAACAGAAGACTCGGTGGTACGCAACTTAAGGTGCCAAGTGTTGATAAATTACAAGAAGCTTATGAGGTAACGAAACTCTCTGATACGTACAGAGTCTTCGACTTGGTTTACTCTAAACCGAAATAAGATTACAATTGAAACTTTTAATGTGTTAACCGTTAACCAATTGGTTTAATTAATGATCTTGGTCGGTCTCGTAGAGACACAACCTCGGGGAGGGGAAGAAGTTATCGAAGGACGAGTTTCAGAAGCTTCTTCAGGAGGTTTTAATCGGAGCTGGGTTCACCGGCGTTGGAGGAGTGAAGGAGTTTCTTCTGTTCATCTTCGGAGTTCCTGCGCTCGCCGTCTTCCTCAAGAACCGTATAGCTCCGACGTCCCTATCCAACGACATTTTCATCCCTGCCGTCACCTCCGCCACCGTCTTCCTCCTCGCCAAGCTCAACAAGATATGACTCTAATCGTTTGACCTTTTCGAGCTTTGCTTTGTTTTAATTTGTATTGGGGATTGATTGATTGATTATGCGGTGTTTGTGAAATATATGGAAAGTTTCACTCTTTTAGTTGATTGATTGTTGAAAGAGAAAGTAATGAACTTATGTTGTTCGACAGAATGCCTCAGTGAGTTTAAGTTTAAGTTAATTAGTCTAACTTGGTCCGTTTTGAAAATATGTTTCAGTTTATATTGTTAGAAGTAGATATGTCTTTTGTATTAGAGGGGAGGCAAAGAGAAGAAGCTAAATATAGAGAATTTGGGGGTCGTGCTTGTTTCTCTAAATTTCAAGGCTTTCATTGGTTTGAGGACATGAACGAGTCTTTTCTTCCAATGTCAAAATTAGTTTTGGAAACTGATAAGAAAAGATGAAATCTCGGAGGCGTTTTTTCCCTTTTAACTATTTTTTGGCGATTGGTTTTTTTCTCTGTTTTTCTTTCTTTGGTTTTGAAACATGGTCTAGAGAATCAAATCAATTCAATCCAATAATGCTGCAATCTGAATAAGCTCTTTGCCTCCGACTCAGTTTCATTGAGATCACAGAAACTCGCAGAGGCAAAAGAAAATGACCAATGTTGTTGATTTCTTGGGTATTTGTACATCTTTAGGATTTTTATCTAGACATATCTTATGAGGGCATTGTAGGTATTGATAGCTTCCAGGTTTATAAGATAGAAAGTTTCCTTAGTTTAACACAATGAGCAAGGACCAGAGCTATGTTCTAAAAGCATGGGAGGTGACCGTGCGAAAGACCCAGCAAGCAAAGAAGCGGGCAAATAGCGTTTTTGGAACAGTATCAGTAGCACCACATTCAGAGAACGATACTACAATTGATGAGAATGACGATGAGACAACCACTGATAGGAGCAGCACTGAGGAATTCTACCATGCTGAGAGGGTGCTTCCCAATGGGGACTACTACACAGGTCAATGGTATGATAATTTTCCTCATGGCAATGGAAAATACCTCTGGACTGACGGCTGCATGTACATTGGTGAGTGGTACAATGGTAAAACCATGGGGAATGGAAAGTTCGGGTGGCCATCTGGTGCCACATACGAAGGAGAGTTTAAAAGTGGTTACATGGATGGTATTGGCACATACACGGGTCCGAGTGGAGACGCTTATAAAGGTCAGTGGGTGATGAACCTGAAGCATGGACATGGCGTCAAGAGTTTTGCAAATGGAGATGCCTATGATGGTGAATGGAGGAGAGGTTTGCAAGAAGGTCAAGGAAAGTACCAATGGAGCGATGGGTGCTATTACATTGGCGAATGGAAGAATGGTACGATATGTGGCAAAGGGAGTTTTGTTTGGACAAATGGAAATAGATACGACGGGTTCTGGGATGAAGGGTTCCCCAGAGGGAATGGGACGTATAAATGGGACGATGGAAGTTTCTATGTTGGCCATTGGTCTAAGGATCCAGAGGAGATGAATGGTACTTATTACCCGTCAGGAAAAGAAGGGAATCTTGACTGGGATCCTAAAGATTTGTTTAATAATCTGAGTGAGTACAGTATCTGCAGCGGAGAAAGGGTTCCAACGTTGCCTTCACAGAAGAAACTATCTGTTTGGAATTCTTCCAAGCGTGTAGAGAAGCCTAGGAGGATGTCTGTTGATGGGAGGGTAAGTGTTGGCGTAGATAGAGCGTTTGAGAAGATGAATATGTGGGGGAACGAAATCGGTGAAGGAGGTACCGATATGAGGAAGGAATTGGATGCAGAGCTGATGAGATTGGACGCTGAAGGCCTTCAGAGCCTGAAGTCGAGCCCTGTGCCTATGAAACTTCCAAAAGCAGGAAGGAAGCAAGGGGAGACAATATCCAAAGGCCATCGCAATTACGATCTTATGCTTAATCTGCAATTAGGAATCAGGTAAGAGAGACTGTCTTCTGAGTTTTACAATTTGAAGTTTGTTGGTATATATATGCACATGCTTGTGTTTTTGTTGTCATTTTTAGTGAGTTTTATTCCCCGCAGGCATTCTGTTGGAAGACAAGCTCCAGCGGCATCTCTTGATCTGAAGCCTTCAGCTTTCGATCCAAAAGATAAGATATGGAGGAGGTTTCCGCGTGAAGGAACCAAGTACACTCCTCCACATCAATCTACTGAATTCAAATGGAAAGATTATTGCCCACTAGTTTTCAGGTTAGACCCAAAATTCCCTTTACCTATTTCACATTTATACAAATTCTGTTGTATGCTTTAACATGTTTTGCTTATGATTTAATTCCCAGGAGCTTGAGGAAGCTATTCAAAGTAGACCCAGCTGATTACATGTTATCGATCTGTGGGAATGATGCCCTTCGAGAACTATCATCCCCTGGCAAAAGTGGGAGCTTTTTTTATTTAACAAACGATGATCGCTACATGATAAAAACAATGAAGAAGTCGGAAACAAAAGTGAGTTTTTTTTTTTCAAATTACCGGTTAGAAAGTGTTGGCTTGCTATTACCGAGATTTCAGACTGCATTTACTCAAAGCATTTTTTTGTGTTTGTTTGTCTTCTTAATGTAGGTGCTTCTGAGGATGCTTGCAGCATATTACAACCATGTTCGAGCATTTGAGAACTCTTTGGTTATCAGATTCTTTGGTCTACATTGTGTGAAATTGAATGGACCAACCCAAAAGAAGGTAGATACAAAAATTTAACACTTGATTTGGCATGGCTTTTGAAACGATTGATTTGGATTCATACCTTTTGGTCTACATATAATGCAGGTGCGATTCGTCATTATGGGTAATCTGTTTTGTTCCAAGTACTCTGTTCACCGACGCTTTGATCTGAAAGGATCTTCTCTTGGTCGTACAACTGACAAACCTGAATCAGAAATTGATTCAAACACGATTTTGAAAGACCTCGACTTGAATTTCATCTTCAGATTGCAGAAAGTATGGTACCAAGAATTCATCAGGTCAAATCCATTACACTCTACTTTTCAAAAGTTTGTTTGCGCTTGCCCCATTTCTCATGGCTCATTTTCTCACATTACAGGCAAATCGATAAAGACTGCGAGTTCCTAGAACAGGAGAGAATAATGGATTACAGTCTTCTAGTTGGAATTCACTTCAGAGAAGCTTCTGTCGCTGGAGAGCTGATTCCTTCTGGAGCTCGAACGCCTATAGGTTCGCTTATGTCTAATCAAAAAACTTTTTTTTTTCCCATCAGCAAAAAATTGAATAATTTACAGAAGCAAAATGATTGTTTCCTTATCTACTGCAGGTGAGTCAGAAGAAGAATCAGGCCCTCGTCTTTCTAGAGCAGAGGTTGATCAGCTTCTTTCAGATCCTTCAAGGTAACACACAACACAAGAGATCAATACCAACACTTTCAAACTCAAAGCAGACACACATCAACATGAATGTTGGATATGTTTATATTTGTAGGTGGGCAAGTATAAGACTGGGGACCAACATGCCAGCGCGTGCAGAGAGAACGATGAGAAAAAACGACTGTGAGCTTCAGCTTGTGGGAGAACCTACAGGGGAGTTCTACGAAGTGGTGATGATATTTGGTATTATTGACATTCTTCAGGATTATGATATCAGCAAGAAGCTTGAACATGCGTACAAGAGCATACAGTATGACCCTACTTCTATATCTGCGGTTGATCCAAGACAATACTCGAGGCGTTTCCGTGACTTTATCTTCAAAGTCTTCACAGATGACAATTGAGAAATGAGAAGGGGTTATATTGTCCCTGGGATCTTTAGCTTTCTTGTATCCCAAGAAAGAGGGATAGATATAATTTACATACAAAATACTTCGGCAAAATGGCTCTGCAAACAGACGACCTTGCAAAGAATGAAGCATGAATCCCATTTTGTTTGTTTATTTCAAAAATTCATAGGTCTTTCTGATTTTTGTATTAATCTTTGTAATCAGACTAATCAGTTAAAGTCCATAGCAATAAATATTCTTATTCTTATTCTTTTCTTTCTTTGTATACAGTTGTTATGTAACCTTAAACAAAACAACCACAAAAACTTTCATTATATAAAAATATGGTTTTCTTGTTTTGGGAATTCTTGTAAATAAAATGGTTTGAAAATTAAATATGGAGGTTAAATTTGTCTTCTACTCATATGTTGTTTGAAAGTTACATAATTTCCACTAATATGTTATAAACAGCAAAAAAGAACAAAAGTGGGGGTTTAAGATACAATTTGGTTTTAGTTGATAAAATATAATTTACAGATACATTTTCACTAAAAGTAGTCCGTCAACTACACAAAAGAAAAAAGTTGAAGTGGGTGGTGGTATATACAGTTAAGAATTCCAAATGTGATATGATTATTCTAAAAATGGTAACTAAGTATCTTTGATGCACCAACCAAAAAGATTCGTTCAAAAACAGAAAAGATTCTGGCAAAAGAAATTATAACTTTTTCTCTCTAAAAATTGAAAGTTTCTTGGTCTAGTAATGGGATGCTGAATAAGACATGAAAGCACAAAAACTTTATAAAAGATAACACAAATATTTGGGCAATGTAAGTTACGTATGTGATGATGATATCTTTTGTATTCTACAATAAAGAAATAAGAGTTAAAAAGATTCCAATAATTGTTTCCCAAGTTCTAACTATTGCTGTTGTTGTCGTTTTCTGTGAAGAGAACTTGAAGAGAAATCATCATCTCTTGTTTTCTTCTACCCCATTTGTCCCCATGGCATAAAACTATATACAATTAATGTTGCTGACTGTTCAAACGCTTAAATAATTTAGGTTTTACAAATATGTGATTACGTAATTTAGGTTTGAATTAAACCAAGCACTTGCCATTTAATTTTATTTTCTAACCTATTAATTATTCATTTAATCGTTCTGGTATCTGTAGAGGCAGTGAGGCACACACACACATGCGTCACCAAAACGCACCGCTAAATCTTTTAAAGACGCGATCGCGTTTGGAAAGCTAATAATAAAAACAAGAGAAGAGAGATCAGTCCATCACCTTTTACAATAACAACAACAACCAAAACAGCGACGGCGATTCGAGTGCCCCTGCGTAGTCGTCGTGCTCTCTCTCTCTCACTGATCACTCTCTCGTGTCGTGATCTGAAACAACAACCACCGTTTTTGGATTTTTCTCTGTGA
The DNA here is from genome assembly GCA_023657505.1 of Camelina hispida. NCBI lineage: Eukaryota > Viridiplantae > Streptophyta > Magnoliopsida > Brassicales > Brassicaceae > Camelina > Camelina hispida. The sequence goes on along the minus strand of CP094634.1, from coordinate 3,960,248 downwards.
TTCCGGTGTACCGTACACTTCACCGCAGTGGATAAATCTTTGCTTCTGTATTGACTTTTTTTTTGAAAAAAAAAACGGCAACAGTCGCAGAGAGAGAGAGTAGGTAGTGAGTTCGAAACCGGATCGGCTCTCGGCGTTTGTTTTCGTCTTCTTTAGGAGCTTTAATCCATGGCGCTACAGTCTCCCGGCGCCGCCGGAGCTTCGTCTTCTCTTTCCCGGCTTCTCTCCTCCGCGAAATTAAGTTCTACTAAGGCTCTCTTCTCTGTTGACTTCGTCGGATCCTACTGTGTTTCTAAAGGGAGTAAACGGCGTAACGAACTCTCCGGGTTTCGCGGCTACAGTCCACTGCTTAAGTCCTCACTTAGGTCTCCGTTGTCGGTTAAAGCGATCCTTAATTCTGACCGGCCCGCTGGTGATGCTACGGCTTCCTTTTCTGATCTGAAACCTGAGGTAATCGTGGTTCTGGGCGATACTTGCTAAGCTTGCATATTCATCTGATGTTGATCTAGGTTTTTGGTTTTGACTTTTTGGGTCTTGAACTTAGATACTTGCAATAGGTTTACTTATGGACGTTTGATATGATTTTTCGCTGGGTTTTTAATTTTGTTTTAATTGCATCGTCGCAGGTGGCCTACTTGGAAGATATAATTTCGGAAAGGGGAGCATGTGGTGTTGGTTTTATCGCGAATTTGGAGAATAAAGCTACACATAGTATTGTAAATGATGCTCTTATAGCACTTGGTTGTATGGAACACAGGGGAGGTTGTGGTTCTGATAATACTTCGGGTGATGGTTCTGGTTTGATGACTTCTATTCCTTGGGATCTGTTTAACGAATGGGCTGTGAAGCAAGGAATGGCTTCTTTCGATAAGACGCATACGGGTGTTGGAATGCTGTTTCTACCGAGAGATGAAAACATTAGGAAAGAAGCCAAGAAAGGTGAACATATAATAGTTGTATGCGTATTGATTTTGAAATTGCAGCTCTGGTATCCACTCCAAGCTATGTTTTTTTTTTTCGTATGTTTAACATGACTAACATCTTCCTTGCTAAATCATGTTTGAAATTTCTCTCCAGTGATTACAAGTATTTTTGAGAAAGAGGGGCTGGAAGTGCTTGGATGGAGAGATGTTCCTGTAGAACCGTCCATTGTGGGTCATAATGCAAAACAGACAATGCCAAACACCGAACAGGTCTTTGTTAGAATTGTCAAAGACGATAAAGTAGACGACGTTGAACGAGAACTTTACCTTTGCAGGAAGCTGATTGAAAGAGCAGTTGCTTCTGAAAGTTGGGCCTCTGAGCTCTACTTTAGCTCCTTGTCCAATCAGACCATTGTTTACAAGGGAATGCTTCGGTCAGAGGTTCTTGGGTTATTTTACCCCGACCTTCAAAATGATCTATATAAATCTGCTTTTGCCATCTATCATAGAAGATTTAGCACAAATACCAGTCCCAGATGGCATCTTGCTCAACCCATGAGGTTTCTTGGACACAATGGGGAGATCAATACCATACAGGTTATGTTTCTCTTCTGATCAATTGCTTTGTGGGATCTAAGACTAAGCTAGGTCCTCGTCACTGAAACCGAACAAGTTTTGCAGGGGAACCTAAACTGGATGACATCACGAGAAGCATCTCTAAGATCACCTGTCTGGCATGGACGTGAAAATGATATCCGTCCAATTAGTAATCCAAAGGCTTCGGACTCCGCTAACCTTGACAGTGCAGCAGAGGTATGAGTCATCTAACCTCCTCTGTTTGTTTCTTGTGATTCTCTTTGTAATATCCCCTCCTGGAGGAAAAAAAGAAGAAGCGTCGGAAAAGTGTTGTTTGCGTCTGGAACTAAGCAATATTCTGCATACCTAAAACTTGTCCAACTGTTGACCAAAAAATAGTGTTATCTGATATTTAACGAGCATTTCATGAAAATAGGAACTCATCTTGCAAGTACATACATTTATGTACTCTTCAGAATAACCTCAAGGCCTAGGTTATAGACTTTTTTTTTCATCACTGCAAAAAATTCAATGTATTTATATTATTGAGGTTGTGCAGCTTTTGATAAGAAGTGGCCGGACTCCAGAGGAATCTCTTATGATTCTTGTTCCAGAGGCGTATAAAAATCACCCAACTTTAATGATCAAATACCCTGAGGTATTGATTTGTGTTTGGGCAATTGGTCTTTATGGATAGTTGCAACTGCCATTGCTTCTTATCTGCTTTTCAATTTCAGGCTGTAGACTTTTATGATTATTACAAGGGACAGATGGAGCCCTGGGATGGACCTGCTTTGGTATTGTTCAGGTTAGTTGCTTGCAGGTTTCTTGCCCTTGGAAATTTAGTCATGTATGCAAGATTTAAGCTCTTGGCTGTCCTTATTCCTCAACAATTTTCTTAACTAAGAATAATGTCTACTTACAACTATTTTAGAAGGCTTGTAAGTGCTGATCACTCAGATCTTTCCTGCTCTTTTATTGGTGGTATCCACACTTGTGGACTACTAGAGAGCAAATGACCCGAAGTTAATTTGTCGCTCAAAGTGGTAGCTAGTCTAGCTAGAAATTCTGTCGCATTTCTTTCTTTTGCTTTCACATTCCAAAACTTATTCATCTTGTCTTGTTTGGTGCAGTGATGGAAAGACTGTTGGAGCTTGCCTTGACCGCAATGGACTTCGACCTGCTAGATATTGGCGAACAAGTGATAATGTTGTTTATGTAGCCTCTGAGGTGCGTTTTGTCTTTTACTCTATGTACGTGCTCTTTATCATCTAAGCATGGTGGTAATGATTGCCAGCAGATCATTTGGCTTATGCTTGAAAGTTGAGGTCCTGACAGGTCAGAAAACCAATTTGTTTAATCACTTTGGAAGTTTATTCGTTTTTTTTTGTTTTGGAATAGTTATTCCAACTGATTTTTGAGATACGATGACCAGTATAAGATAGTTTCTTAGTGATCATTTAGATTGACATCTAGGAGTGTTTACAATCCCCTCAAGGAAACCAAAAATTTTCATTGTATACAAATTTCTAGGAAGCCGAGTTAATACTTTGCAAAGCAAGTAGAGGATCGGTTTTAATAAACAGGGCTCTGTCACCAATTTTTTTATATCTCGGCTGCAGAAGAGTTGCTAAGTCATGCCTTTATACAGGTCGGAGTTCTTCCAATGGATGAATCAAAAGTCACCATGAAGGGTCGTCTAGGACCTGGCATGATGATATCTGTTGACTTAGAGAGTGGACAGGTTGGTGCACCAGATCACGGTTTATTGTTCTCATTATTTGTTAGCACTCATGCTTTTATTTATTTATTTTGTATCTCATTATTAATATGTGAGTTCAGGTATATGAAAACACAGACGTAAAGAAGCGGGTCGCATCATATAACCCATATGGAAAGTGGGTTAGTGAAAACTTGCGAAACCTGAGGCCTTCTAATTTTCTTTCGTCAGCAATCATGGAGACTGACGAGACCTTAAGACACCAACAGTAAGCCTTTCTGTTTTGTCTGTTCTATGCTCCCATCATCTGCTGTGGTGATTTATCTAAAATCAGAGCACTAATCTTTTCTTAACTCTTAGTAACATGTGTTGTGAAGTTGATTTTTTCTCGAAGTACAAAATTCATCAGTGGATTTCACCAGCAGAATTCGATGATTTGCATTGTGACGAATTAGACACTAATTTTGGCTATTCATGATATATCTGACTATGAGGAACTAGGGCGTTTGGCTACTCGAGTGAAGATGTTCAAATGGTAATTGAGTCGATGGCTGCACAAGGAAAAGAACCTACGTTTTGCATGGGGGATGATACTCCAGTGGCAGTATTGTCTCAAAAGCCGCATATGCTTTATGATTATTTCAAGCAGCGGTTTGCTCAGGTTTGTACATTTCATAAGAGGGCATTTGAACTGGTTGTTTCGTCTGATCTAGGTTAACTAAATACATGATTTGTCTTGGTAGATTATTGAACTGTCCTTGTAATGCCCCTCCCCTTTGTTGTTCTTTACATGGTCTACTTGCAGGTTACAAATCCAGCTATTGATCCTCTTCGAGAAGGATTGGTCATGTCACTTGAAGTTAATATTGGAAAGCGTGGAAATATATTGGAGGTTGGGCCTCAGAATGTTTCACAGGTCAGAGTGCCTAAATTTTGGATTTTGTACTGGCTTAAAAATATTTGGCTTTTGCGAGATTTCATATTCGTCAAGACTTGTGATTTCATGAGCAGGTCGTTTTGTCTGGTCCTGTACTAAATGAACGGGAGCTTGAGGGTTTGCTCAGCGATCCACAGTTAAAATCTCAAGTCTTGCCCACATTTTTTGACATTCATAGAGGAATTGAAGGATCTTTAAAGAAGGGTCTTCTAAAACTCTGTGAAGCTGCAGATGAAGCCGTTCGCCATGGTTCCCAAGTGCTTGTTCTCTCAGACAGATCTGATAATCCGGTACGTACAATTTTCCAAGTGTTTGCGTTCAATAGTGATTTTAGATGTATGATATGTAAATGTATGATTATTACCTCTTACAGTGCCCTCCTTTTACAGTTAAGTTTTGGTCTACTAACAGCTATGCTCTAGGCTGCAGCATTTTGTCTTTGTTCATGCCAAAATTGGAACTTTTGAGGGAAAGAAAGTTATAATGTGAACTTACAAATTCCATATTTCTAGTTGCATTGATGTTTTTTTTAGTGAGCTGCTATTGTTGGCATCCGTAGAACAGTGTTCTGTTATGTATTCTCGCTGTTAGTCTTTGTATGCTCCACTGCTATCCAGTTTCCTTCAGTTATTACAAGTTAAACTGAAGCTCATTATCAGGGATACTTGGGTGGTATTTTCTTCTCTAGCTATCTTTTATTTGTAACTTCACTGTCCATTCCTAAATCAGCAGCCTATCCCTTTTTCAGGAACCAACTCGACCTGCAATTCCAATGCTGTTGGCTGTGGGTGCTGTTCACCAACATCTGATTCAGAATGGTCTTCGGATGTCAGCTTCGATAATTGCCGATACAGCTCAGTGCTTTAGTACGCATCACTTTGCCTGTTTGATTGGATATGGAGCAAGGTTTCTACTTTTCTTTTTTTTGAATCTTTCACCTTATAAGGCTCTTTCTTAACGTAGAAAAGCAAGTCACGTGGAATCCTTACATTGTTTATTCTCTCTTTCAGTCTTTTATGCCAAATGCTAGCACGTAGTTAATAATACGCTTGTATTCTTAATTTTAAGTTGACTGATGAGTTGAGAGTGCTTTCGTCAACTGTTACATAACACTATTGATAATGATACGGAGACATAACTATTTTCAGTGCTATATCCCCGTACCTAGCACTGGAGACATGTAGACAGTGGCGTCTGAGCAACAAGACCGTGAACATGATGAGAAACGGAAAAATGCCTACTGTAACTATGGAACAGGCTCAAAAGAATTATCGTAAGGTAAGACAACTTCGAGTGGTGATAAGCCGTTCGATCTCTTTCTTGCATGCGGATATTGTTTGCCAAATTGATTGTAATCTTTCCCTGTTGTAATACCGCAACCGTCTTTATAAGTATTGGAAGAAAGGTATCCTAAGATTCTTTAAATTGCTACCACAGGCTGTTAACACTGGTCTTCTCAAGGTTCTCTCTAAGATGGGCATCTCGTTATTCTCTAGGTTCAGTTTCTGAACCATCTATTTCGTTTTTTAACCTTATCACTGTATCTGTTAACACCTGAGCTCTTTCTTTTCAGCTATTGTGGAGCACAAATATTTGAGATTTATGGATTGGGGAATGAGGTTGTTGAATTTTCGTTCCGTGGTAGTGCATCTCAAATTGGTGGATTAACTTTGGATGAGGTCAGCATACCCTAAACCTTTTTATACTAAGATATTCGATGAGTTGCCTGGTTTGACTACATATATGTTACTGGAGTATTATTTTCCGATATCAACTTAATCCCTCTTAGATGTTTAGGTTCTGGACCTCAGTTTAGATGCTATTTTCATCTATAACACTATACTAATATATATACACACAATTTTTTGGCTTCTGTAATAGGCTTATATGCTTGGTATTGTTTTTCTTTTTCTCTCTTGATGTTGCTTTAGTTTTAAATAAACGACTAGTTTTAACAGATGAATAGCTAAACTGTTGCTGAGAAATATAATTATCAGAGCTAGAGTGGAGTTACATATAGTTCAATGGGAAACTCTGAAGGCAGGAACTGTACTCTTCTCCCTAAATTGTTTGTGAATACTTATGAAGTATTGAGTTTATACATGTTGAAGGTCCTTATAAAAGACTTAGATCTCGTCTACTGTTCAATGCTTCTCATATTCATATTATATTTTCGCCCAATTTAAAATTGTTTATATTACAAAAATAGCATCTAGTTCCTAATTTCTCCTATATTTTTCAGCTGGCTAGGGAGACGTTAACTTTCTGGGTGAGGGCATTTTCTGAGGATACAGCCAAACGGCTAGAGAACTTTGGTTTCATTCAATTTAGGCCTGGAGGTACTTTTCTGGACTGGAAATGTTTTAGTTATGAACTTGCATGTCTATGCCCAAATGCATACCCTCCTGCTGCCTTTGTATATATGTACAACTATGTCAAGTTAGATAGAGCTTTTGAAGTGTATATAAATTACATAACAAGGTTGTGCACATGCACATATGCACCTTTCTATTTATCTGTTCCTTAAGTGGATTGAATTGCTACCGTTCGTTATCCCATGAAGCTTTCTAGTATTATCTTTGATTTAGTATGTTTTGTTATTTGAAAGGCGAATACCACGGAAACAACCCAGAAATGTCTAAATTACTTCATAAAGCTGTCCGCGAAAAGAGTGAGACAGCCTATGCAGTCTATCAGCAACATTTATCGAACCGTCCTATTACGGTGTGTGCAATAATCTCATCTTCATATCTGATTGTCTGTTCTTTGGAACAAGTGAATATTAATTCTGTACATTCTTGCTGTAGGTTTTCCGCGATCTTCTTGAGTTCAAAAGTGACCGTAAGCCTATTCCGGTTGGGAAGGTTGAGCCTGCTTCGTGTATTGTGGAACGGTTTTGTACAGGTGGCATGTCTCTGGGAGCAATCTCAAGAGAAACTCATGAGACAATTGCTATTGCAATGAACAGATTAGGCGGAAAATCCAATTCAGGGGAAGGAGGCGAGGTAATACTCATTGTCTAGTTCAGATTTTGTTTAGCTTCAGAATGCAGAATTTACCACCATAGTAGCTAAAAAATCATCGTCTTAGGATCCGATCCGCTGGAAGCCGCTTACAGATGTTGTTGATGGATATTCTTCAACACTGCCGCATCTTAAAGGTCTTCGAAATGGGGATACAGCAACAAGTGCTATTAAGCAGGTAGCGGAGTCAACTAGACTAGTGGACATTTCATATTTTCATGTGTACAGTCTATGTATACTCAGTCTAATGTTTCCCAAACATCAAAATGACCTTTTGTATTCTCATAGGTTGCTTCAGGACGTTTTGGTGTCACCCCGACGTTTTTGGTTAATGCGGACCAGTTGGAAATCAAAGTTGCTCAAGGAGCGAAGCCTGGTGAAGGTGGCCAACTTCCTGGGAAAAAAGTTAGCGCATATATTGCTAGACTCAGAAATTCTAAACCAGGAGTTCCGCTTATTTCCCCACCCCCACATCATGATATTTACTCCATAGAGGATCTGGCACAGTTGATCTTTGATCTCCATCAGGTATTTTTCTTTGACTGCAAGTAGCTTACCAACTTTTCGAGTCAGGGCTCCCTCTGAACAAACTGTAATAATCAGGTCAACCCCAAGGCAAAAGTGTCAGTCAAGCTTGTATCAGAAGCTGGAATAGGAACAGTTGCCTCAGGAGTAGCGAAGGCTAATGCTGATATCATACAGGTATGCACTTCAGAGTTTGTGAGAAATTTGATATTATAGAATCGTATATATTAGTCTTCAGATTATGCAATTCCTTAATCAACATCTTAGCTAATAAGACATGCAATTCTGCCATCAAATTGCTTTTAGTATGCACTCTCTGGGGCAATTCTATGACAAGATATATAATCAGTATAAACTTGGCTTCAAGGACCACTTACATGCCTCTTCTAGTTTATCTGTTAACGTTCCTTATTCCATTTTTCATATTTTATGTATATGTTCAATTGCGTCTTTGAGTTACAGAAACATAGGTATACAATTATGGATTTGCTTCTTTGTTTACAGATATCAGGGTATGATGGTGGAACTGGAGCCAGCCCTATAAGCTCCATAAAGCATGCTGGTGGCCCGTGGGAACTTGGACTAGCTGAAACCCAGAAGGTATATATACTTTCATAGTGAGAATTTTTTTTTTTCATTTTGGTTTGCCATGTTTGTCAGCTTCATTTTTTCTGTGTAGTCTCTTATTAACTCCTTGATGTCTATTAATGGCTAAGATTCAATCTTTTGCAGACTCTCATTGGAAATGGACTCAGGGAAAGAGTCATTATCAGGGTTGATGGTGGGTTCAAGAGTGGTGTTGATGTGTTGATAGCTGCAGCTATGGGCGCTGATGAGTATGGATTTGGTACTCTGGCCATGATTGCCACAGGGTGTATTATGGCTCGTATTTGCCACACTAATAACTGCCCCGTTGGTGTTGCCAGTCAGGTAATTTGGACTCTCCTTTTAGTTGTTAATATATATTTTTCCAATTAATAACCAATTTCTGCTAAGATTTTTCTAAATTCGGTTACAGAGAGAGGAACTGCGTGCACGTTTCCCTGGTCTCCCCGGTGATCTTGTCAATTTCTTCTTATATATTGCAGAGGAGGTAATCTTCGAGAAATTTTCACTTATTTATAATTTTCATTGGTTTTAGGCTTTTAGCACTTAATATTTCATCTAAATTTCGTAGGTGAGGGGGATACTAGCTCAGTTGGGGTATGAAAAATTGGATGATATAATTGGGCGGACAGATTTGCTAAAGCATAGGGATATCTCTCTCGTAAAAACTCATCTTGACCTCAGTTATCTCCTATCTGTAAGTCAAGAACTGTATTTATTGTTTTTATCGTGCATGCACCTACCTGCAACTTATACTGGTGTAAATCTTATTTCTTCTTCAAAAATTTTAGTCTGCTGGGCTGCCAAAACGAAGCAGTACTTCCATCAGGAAGCAGGAGGTTCACTCAAATGGTCCTGTTCTTGATGATACTCTACTTCAGGATCCAGAGGTAACGCATAGTTTTTTACTTGTTGACTCTTGAACTAAACATTTTATGATGTTGCTTATGCACAAATCTGAAAGCAACCTTGTTGTGTTGTTTATGAGTGCTTTTACTTTAGAAGAGCCTAGACTTTAAAAGAAAGAGGTTTTACTGTATGTATGTAGAGTAAACTCTTCTACAAATGCAAGAATACTCTAATACTTACTTTTGGTTGCTTCCCAGATAATGGATGCAATTGAGAATGAAAAAACAGTTCACAAAACCATGAGTATATACAATGTGGACCGCGCTGTTGGCGGTCGGATTGCTGGGGTGATTGCTAAGAAATACGGAGACACAGGTTTTGCTGGACAATTGAACCTAACGTAAGAAAAATACCCTCCAAATTTTGAATAGATATATAATGAGATATGCATGTTTTAAACTTTCAAAATCCACTATGTACCCCTATAGGTTCACCGGAAGTGCTGGCCAATCTTTTGCATGTTTCCTAACTCCTGGAATGAATATACGTCTTGTGGGTGAAGCCAACGACTATGTGGGAAAGGTGTGTCTCAAATTCAATGTTTTCTTTCGACAATATTTTGGATGAATGGTCTCATAATAAACATTTTTACCTCACAAGGGAATGGCCGGAGGTGAAGTTGTTATATTGCCAGTGGAATCGACTGGTTTTCGTCCTGAAGACGCAACTATTGTAGGAAACACTTGTCTGTATGGTGCAACTGGTGGTTTCTTATTTGTCAGAGGCAAAGCAGGAGAGAGATTTGCGGTTAGAAACTCTCTAGCTCAAGCTGTAGTTGAAGGCACTGGAGATCATTGCTGTGAATATATGACTGGTGGTTGTGTCGTTGTACTTGGGAAGTAAGTAACACCTCATTTTCTCAGCCTTGAGCCCGAAACCAGAACCTAGAACTTAATAATGTCTTAGATGCCATAGGTCATAATCCTTTCTCTCTGAAACTGCAGAGTTGGTAGGAATGTAGCCGCCGGAATGACAGGTGGATTGGCATATATCCTTGACGAGGACAATACACTCCTTCCTAAGGTTTAACATTACAAAGTCTGCTAATAGATATCGAAAATATTTTCTCTAAAGTTTGTGAAACATTGAAATAAACGCAATGAACAGGTGAACAAGGAGATAGTGAAGATCCAAAGAGTGACTTCACCAGTGGGACAAACACAGCTTAAGAGCCTGATCCAAGCTCATGCGGTAACTAACTAATTCTCTCTCTCCTGTCTCTCTTCACTGATACAAATCATCTCATGAATCGCTCTATTATGATAGGAGAAAACGGGAAGCAGCAAAGGGGCAATGATAGTAGAGGAATGGGACAAGTATCTAGGAATGTTCTGGCAACTTGTACCCCCGAGTGAAGAAGACACACCTGAGGCTAACTCCGACCACATCCTGAAAACAAGCACCGGAGATGAAGAACAGGTTTCAAACACATATGCAGAGAAGTAAACTATTTGATCGTTGGTATCTTCATCTTTTGTACAGTCGAAGTCCTGGTGGAGATAAGTCTCTCAGTTTCTGAGTTAATTTACGTGACAAGTTTCTCCATTTGATTTTGACATGGATTTGGTCTGGATTCGTTTTCTTTTAGTTTGCTCGGTCGTTAATAATAAAACGAAGTCCAGCATGTCTGTACTCTTTGTATGCCATGGAATGGTGGGAATATAGTAGTCTGACGATACCCGATTATTAAGAGGGTTTTCGATATTTCTCTACTGTGCTTTAGGATGTAAGATTTTATTAAAAGTAATCGATATAGAGAAATATAGTGGTCAAACTAAAATTAAATCTAATGGTAGATAATTATAACAGAATTAATCTTTGGTTTTTGTTTTTACTTATTTTGATTAGTACGAATAAGTTTGATTTTCTCTGGTCGATTTATTGGTAGTCTCTCCACATTGGTAAATAATATAAGAAACAAAAGATGTAAAACCATACGACTCTTGAGATATATGCATAACCTGAAAATACAATTTTTGTGTATTCAAAGATTGGAAAAATGATTGTCAGCTACTTGAAGTATACACCAACACATAGCCACACATACAAACAATATAAATGTCTGGTTAACTACATGAACTATTGTCATCACATAAGGACATCCATAAACAAACATATGTTATGTCTACAACACCATAAACATTCGAGGTTACTCGGAATCCGGCGTTGACCGGTATTGACCGACGTTGACCAATATTTATCGGCGTTGACCGGTGTTGACCGGCGTTGACCGCTGTTGACCAGAAAAAAATATTCAAAAAAATATATTTTTTCCTAATAATAATAATTTTTGTTTTTATGTATTTTTGAAAATACAAAATTAAAAATGATATTTAAATAGAAAGAGTATAAATTTGTAATTGTTTATGAAAAAATCTATTACACATCAAATTTTGGTGGTATAGTTTTATTATATTATTTTTGGTATATTTTCTGTATTAAGAAACAGACAATTCGTAGGTTCACCCTTACGGGCGAACCTCTCTTATTCATCCCCTTTAAATTAAGGAAACAAATCTTAATTAAAGAAACAAAATATGTTGATCAATCAATTTTAAAATTGTTAATTTTAATATTATATTACAGTTTTTAATTATCACATATAAAACCCTAACTATTTATTATAAACTCAAACCGATATATAATTTTGTTTAATTGTAAAATCTAAAACCTAAACACTCTTTTATAAATCCAAACATGCATATAATTTTATTTAATAGGAAAATCTAAAACCTAACCACTCTTTTGTAAACCCAAACCGACATATTATTTCGTTTAACTGTAAAATGTATACCCTAACCACTCTTTTGTAAACCCAAACTGACATAATTTTATTAATAAAAGATATCTTTTTAAAAATATGATATGACATGCCATATTATTGTATTCTGATTTGTTAATTAAGAGGGATGAATGAGAGTTGTTCACCAGGCTTAACAAAATTAGTTACTCTATATACCACAAATTTTGTTTTTCATATTATTTTTATTTTTATTTTGGTAAATAATTTTCTTGTATTTTTTTGTTGTTATATGTTGTTTTTGTAAATTATACAAATCATTTATCTTTTTTATTTATTTATCAAAAATACATAAAAACAAAATTATTATTATTTTTAGAAAAAAAAAAATTTTGAATATTTTATTTTGGTCAATGCCGGTCAATACTGGTCAACGCCGGTATTTTGGTCAACGCCGATAAATTTTGGTCAACGCCGATAAATATTGGTCAACGTCGGTCAATACCGGTCAACGCCGGATTCCGAGTAACCTCGAATGTTTATGGTGTTGTAGACATAACATATGTTTGTTTATGAATGTCCTTATGTGATGACAATAGTTCATGTAGTTAACCAGACATTTATATTGTTTGTATGTGTGGCTATGTGTTGGTGTATACTTCAAGTAGCTGACAATCATTTTTCCTCAAAGATTTGTATTGTGAAAGTATCTTTTGATTTTCTAACTAAAGAACAAAAAAAAAAAGGAAAAAGTCTGTTGAGATTTTCTAGTAATGCATGTACGTTGAACGTTTAGAAAAAGTTTAAAAGACACAGTTTGTTTAAACCGATGTTTGTCCCCGTATGAATGGGTCACGAGAAAGGTACGTGTGTGTGTGTTCGTTGACGATAAACTCCCATTAAGTTTTTTTAATGTTTATATTTCTCTCTGTTGTGTGTCTCAAAACAGAGATATAGCTGACACGTGTGAACGTCCGTGTCTTAACGTCAGTATTATTTTCGTGTCCCATGAAATTTTCCAATGTATTGAATATAGAAAGTTCTTAAAACACCGAAATAAATAGAAAGTTCTCTTTTAAGCACCAAAAACCGGAATTGACACGTTCATTGCATACTCACCGAAAGCCATAGAGTTAGAAGATGTCAGCATTTACTAATTTTACAACAACAACAACAAATGGTGGCAAGAGAGCGTAAGTTCAGTGCATTTGCTAGAGAAATCGTTACGTCTTCTCTTATCTTCCTCTCCTTAACCAACAGTACTATACATTGTATCTTTCTATAAATTCTGTGTTATCTCTGCCGTTTATTTTGACTGTTTGTTTTCGATACGAATGAAACTCAATATTTCGAGATAAAAATGTCAAGAAAATAACAAGTATATTTAGCTGGTGTTCAGTCGGTAGTCAGCAGTTAATGATGCTTACAAAGTTTATTAGTACTTGATATAAATCAAACTTCTGAAATCATCTTTTTCACGATTTGAGTATTGACGTTCATTTCGTTGGCCCACCTAACCATCCCAAATAAAAAGCGTCCTTACCTACAAATTATATCTCTAATAAGGAAAATAACTAACGGCCGTGGAAAAAGAAAAGAACTGATATGTAGCTTTTTGTACGTAGATGGAGAAAGAAAAAAAAGAAAAAACTAACTAATTGTCAAAAAAAAAAAAAAAAAACTAACTAACTAAAAGACTCTGATTTATTGCGAAGTTTGATATTACATCCTCTGGCTTTGAGAAGAATCATTATGCAGCTAGACCTTTCGGGTCAACATGCGATGACGATCAGACGATCTATCCTCAAATTATTTCCTTGGATTATGTGGTTTGTAAGTGATACTGTATATGAGAAACCTTTTGTATAGAATAAATCGGGAAGTGGGAAATAACCACATATAGTTTATTATATAACGTTACTATAAGAAAGTTTTCGATGGAGTAAAAGTGTAAAACGAAAACCAACCTATGTAATCAATTACACTATGTGAGAACGAACAAAAATCAGAAAGTGAAGTCAATTACAATATACAGTACGTACGTAAAAGTAAAGCATGTATATGTATTTGGCCAAATTTTCTAGAAGTATTTATTTCGTGATGCATTTAATAGTCTTTTCCCTATATGTATTTTTTATTTAACTGTAACGCTGAAATAAATAAATAAAACGGTTTCAAGTTTCCTAACGAGCGTCCCCTCCCCTCCGTCAAATCCAAAGCGATTCAAGAACATTACAAGTAAATTTTTAAAAATAAAGGAAAAAATAATCTAATATCATTCATATTGCATGTATAATTACATAACGCAAAATTTCAGTGCATAATGCAGAAACTCGAATCTGTTATCATTGAGTGCTACAAAATATTATATACGTACGGACTGATGATAACTCGCTCTTGAATCGATAGAAAATGGTTTGATTAATTAGGAAATTAGAGATTACACTACAAATTTTACAATGACTCTTATCAAAAGATCCCATTTGAATCCCCCAAAGAAGAAAATGAAAAGAACAAAAAAAACAAGGAAACGATCTAATTTTGAATCAAATGGTCCGGATACTGCATGGATTACAGTTATCGTCAAATGAAACAAGAACACAAAACCCATCAAACGACGACGCATTCACATATGTGCGTTGTGTCATCTGGATCGAATAGCACATTATATTGTCTCGCACTATCATCACATATTCACATTACATGACTATGAGTAATGAGTAGTGTCAAAAGAAGAAGAAGAGAGAAGATGAGACTGATGAGGTGGATAACAAATGGCTAAGTAAAGAAGCATTAGCAACAGCACCACCGGAATTCCCATCAAAATCATCGGAGGGGGCGGAAGAGGTGGCAGAACGGCCGGAAGTACCGCTAATAGCAACATCACAACTCCGATCATAAACATTCCTAGCTATGCTCCTTTTGTATATAAATCTTCTCTTTTCTTTCTATGTTCCTGCACATATATGTGTGTGTGTATATATATAATGTGGTATAGGGTATTCAATAACTCTCTTTTTGTTTTGTAATTACATTTTTGTTCGTTTTCCATTTTTGTGTGTGTGAGAGAGAAAGACGTTACGGCTTACAAGTGAAGCTCATGCACTGAGCAACACTATTTGCTTATTCGCCCAATGACAAATACCATTCTTTTTATTTTTTTATTTAGCATATTTATTTATAAACATTATTAATAAATTAATAGTAATACATATTTCATCTCTCTCTACTTTAGTAAAAAATAGTCTCTCCATTTCAAATAAATGTCAATTTATTTTTTTCACACATTGTAAGGAAACAAAAAATACCCTCAATCAAATTTCTATTGTTAATAAAAATTTATAAAGTGAAAATTGGAATTACGATAAAGTAAACACATTTTAAGGAAATGGAATCTAAAGTTATATTGACAGCGTAAGATAGTAATACTTGTCATAAATGACTAAAGTAGAGGTTGTTGGAAAAACAAAACCAAGAATCTAAAATATGGAGGGACGTTTGACAAAGGTAGGCTAGCTACGTATTAACGTGGCGGCTTTAATTAGTTTCCATTAATGTGCATTTAGATGACTGAAACCGTAAGGAGGGGTTGGTGAATTTATAGGAGAGAGTGTGTTTGATACTCTGAATCTGAAAATCAGGTCGTTTTAAGTGTATTTATTTCATCTCATTCCACCATATACATTTAACCCAATTTATTGCGATTGTCCATTTTAGGTCTTTCTCAACGGCTAATCGAAAATTATGTTTTATTTATTAATTTTTTTTCCTTCTCCTTCAAATATACTTTCTTCGTTTTACAAAAGTATCATTCTGGAGATTTTTCTTTATTTCACAAAGAGTATCACTTTACAATTCTAATGCATTATTCCATATTTTCAATGCATATTTTACATTGGATTTTTTAGATTTACCCTTAATCTATAACTAAATTAATCCATTAAATATTTATTAAATAAAGATATATATATATATATATTTAACTTAACGTAAAATTAAAGTTAAATGGCGGCGCTAGGGTTAGGCGACTCAAGAGGTGATTTCCAATCTTCGATCTAGCTCCTCGTCGGAGTTCTTTCACTGAGATCGGAGAGAATAAATTTTATCTAGCACACTGCTAAGTCTTTTCTGTTTCGGCTCTTAGTCTATTTTTAGTTCTCTGGTCTTCGGAATCTTGATCTAGAGGCGTAGTAATTTTCTTTTTGGGTTTGGGTCGGATGTCTAGATCTGAGGTTCCGCGGAGGAGTGGCAAGGAACCGATGGTAGAGCGTGACAGGGAGGAGGAGGAACCAGGAGTAATTCGAATTCCAAAGTTTGATTTCTCGGATCTAATTGATAAATTCAAAAACTCGCTGGTCGGACGCATGTTTCATGTGGAGGGCAGAAGCACGGAAGCCCTTCTAACCTTTATGCCAAAGGAACGTATTTGGGATGTGGAGGGAAGAGTTCGTGGTACTGATCTGGGAAATGGTAAGTTTCAATTCGACTTTGATCACGAAGAGGATCTAACCAAAGTTCTACAACGGAGGCCATGCCATTTCAATCGGTGGAGTTTCTCCCTTGAGAGATGGGAAGCAAGCATAAAGGAGGATTTCCCAAATACTATGTTATTTTGGGTTCAGGTCAAAGGTATTCCTTCCATTTACAAAAAGGAACAGACTTACAGAGGTATTGGGGAAGCTCTTGGGAAGGTGTTTGCGGTTGATATTGAGGGGACAAGAGTCCAAGTCTCGGTCAATGGTGATAATCCTCTTCAGTTCGAGAGCAAGGTAATCTTTGAAAATGGTGGATGCGTGAATGTCACTTTGAGATATGAAGGTTTGCATAGATATTGTTTTACTTGTAAAAGAATCTCGCATGAGGAACGCTCCTGCCCCAAACTGTCTGAGTTGGAGAGAATGAGGAACAAATCAATTAGAGCATCCCTTTCTCTGGCAGACTCTCATCAAGAACAGGGAACTAGGAAGTATGGAAGGTTGGAGGAGCATGCAGAATCTTCATCGCACGCCCGGAGGAATTTATCGACGGAATTTGAGCAGGGAGGACATCGTCGCTCTTCTGATCTTCGTCAAGACTTGACTGATATTCGTGCTTCTCGGAGTAAACGGGTTTGGGATAGATTAGATCAGGCTAATCCAAATGACATTCCCCGGTTTAGGGAGAGGTATCATCCTTACTCAAGGGATAAGACTAAGCTTTCTGCTAGAACTGGCCTGTTGGCGGATAAGTATGAATCAAGATCGCGGGATCGAAGACCTTCTCGAGATCCTAACCAGGAAGATAGATTTCCAGAGAGGCGGGAGAAGAGTCGCTTCATTAAGTCCTCTTTGGAATCCCCAGACTCTCAACGAACAATTTCAGATATTAACGGAACAGGGGAACAACTAGCTCGCCTAAGACTTGATAGATATTCGGATCCGGTGGATCGTTTTTATGCCACAAATGATCTATGGAGGGGTGCTACAAAGGGCTTAAACCAGTATCGTTTAAAAGATTCAAGAGATTCCACATGGAGAAGGAAAGAGAAGCAGAGAGAATTCCAAGCTCCCCGTAAGGAGCTCCAGCTAACACAGGAGGTTGGACAAAAAACATCTAGACATGCTGGGGATCCTCGTCTTGCAATGAAAAATGGTGAGTTACGGCCGCAGGGTTCTGATATGGGGGCTGATAATCAGGGTTCTTCTGACATTCTAGCTGGAAAAGATAAGGAGGACAATGCGATGGTTACACAAGAGAATAGCGCCCTAAATAACACGGTCTCAGAAGCGGAGCTTAATAATCAGAAGGATGTGATGGAGGAGGATTTGATAATGGATGAGGACATGATAAACAATGACGATCTCCTAGATGAGGAGGAACCTTCGGTGGATGAATATCTTCGAGAGGCTGGTATCTTGTATGATACTACAGAACAGCGAGAGATCCCTCAGGAGGATGCGGAGCAAATTGAAGCTATTTCTCAGCTTTCACCTGTCTCAAAACCGAAGGGGCATATACCTTCAAAGCGAAACAACTCAAGACCTAAAGGCAAGGATAGGGCAATACAGACAAAAGGAAAAGCAACTGCAACCACTTCTCAAACTGCTGTGGAGGGTGGAAAACCTAAAGCTGTAAGGAAGGAAGATAAAGAGGATAAAAGACGCATTCCCAGGAGTCCGGATATAGTAGGGGCTGCTTCCAGGAAGCTTATCGCGCTAAGAGCTCGCCCATCTCCAAAGAAAAGGTCAGGTGCTGGTCGCCCAAAAACATCCTCTGTCCCTCGAACTGAGGTGTTCCCTTCTGCTATAAGCAAGAAGCCTAATGCTGTTTTTGGTTCGGTGGTGTCCCAGAAACCACCCAGTTCGCATATATGAATACAATTGCATGGAATTGTCAAGGGGCAGGAGCCTACTTGACTTCAGAGCACTTAAAAGAGCTCAGTAGATATTTTTTTCCTGCTTTTCTTTTTCTTTCTGAAACAAAAAACAATTTTTCTTTTATGCAAGATATTCAGCTTTCTTTAGGTTTTGATAATTTGTTTACTGTTGATCCTGTGGGCAAAAGTGGAGGTTTAGCCCTATTTTACATGAACCATTCTCAAGTCTCGATTTTATATTCGGACAACAGGCTGATCGACATAGAGACAATTAAGCCTGCGACTTTAACCCGACCCGAAGCCGCCGACCCGACCCGACCCGAAATTTTCGGGTTTCGGTTCAACCAAATTTAGGGTTCGGTTTTGTTCGGATGGATTAAAAATTTAATTCGGTACCCGACCCGAAACCGACCCGACCCGAAACCCGATTTTTTATTTTATTTTTAATAAAAATAAAAATTATACCAAAATATACCGTAATTTAACCGGTTTAAACCGGATTTATACCGATTTCAATCAATTTTAAGATTTAAACCGGATAAACCCAAGATCAATTCTCATTCGACCCGACCCGAAACCCGACCCGACCCGAACCGATTTTTTATTCGGTTATATTCGGTGGATTTTTTGAAAACCCGAATACCCGAATAACCGAAAAAACCGACCCGACCCGACCCGTATACCCGAACTCGCAGGGCTAGAGACAATGGTGGAGGGTCACAAGGTCTTCATGACATTCGTGTACGGAGACCCGGTGGTTGCGAACCGAGAGGATGTTTGGGAACGACTGACAAGATTTAGCCTTACAAGACAAGGACCCTGGTTCATGATAGGGGATTTCAATGAGATCATTGGGAACCAGGAGAAACAAGGGGGAAAGCGACGTGCAGACTCGACATTTCTTCCTTTTAGAAATATGTTGGCTAACTGCGGCATGATTGACTTTCCTTACAAGGGAAATGCCATGTCCTGGGTTGGAAGAAGGAGAAACCGCAAAAGAGTCCGATGTAGACTTGACCGAGCTGTTGGTAATGAAGACTGGCATAGTCTCTTTTCCCACACCAATGTGGAGTACCTGAAACTTTGGGGATCCGATCATCGGCCCGTGTTGGCTAGAATTTCCTCCAATAATCGGAGAAGACAAAAAAGTTTCAAGTTTGACAAACGCTGTTTTGGAAAACAAGGTTTCAAGAACGTTGTAAAGGCGGGGTGGGGAGACCTTACAATGGATGGTCCTGTTGACATTCATTCAAAGCTAGTTGCCTGCCGTAAGGCAATATCCCACTGGAAACGAGAGAATCCTGGTAATGCAATGCAGAAAATTGAAGCTTTAAAGGAGCAACTGGAAAGAGCTCAAGAGAATGACTCCCTCACCACTGAGGAGGAACTGGCAGTGAAATGGCAGCTCTGTGCAGCCTTTCGTGAAGAGGAACTATATTGGAAACAAAAGAGCAGAGCAACGTGGCTAAAAGAGGGAGACCGCAATACCAAGTTCTTCCACGCGACTACAAAACAACGACGGGCCAGAAACCGCATCATAAGTTTAAAAAATAAAGAGGGTTCTCTGATAGAGTCGGAAGCTGGAATAGAACAGGTGGTGACACAATATTTCCAAGAACTTTTTTCCACGTCGCATACACTAGGGATGGAGGAAGCCCTACGCTATGTTACCTTGAAGGTCACTCCCGAAATAAATGCTTCTCTTATCCGTCCACCTTCGAATAATGAGATCAAAAAAGCGGTGTTTGGAATCAATCCTGATAAAGCCCCGGGTCCAGACGGAATGACAAGCCTTTTTTACCAGCGTTTTTGGAAGTCTATTGGATCAGATATCATCCGGATGGTTAAAGATTTCTTCGAGACAGGAGCTTTTGATCCACGACTGAACGAGACAAACATATGTATGATCCCCAAAAACGAAAGGCCTCGCGCTATGGGAGAGTTCAGACCTATTAGTCTCTGCAATGTAAGTTATAAAATCATCTCCAAAGTTCTATGTAATAGGCTGCGGAAGGCGCTCCCGAAGCTGATTTCGGAGACACAATCAGCCTTTGTGGCTAGACGTCTGATCACAGACAATATCCTTCTTGCTCAAGAGAATTTTCATGCTCTAAGGACGAACCCAATCTGTCGTTCGAAGTTTGTAGCTATAAAAACGGATATGAGTAAGGCCTACGATCGAGTAGAGTGGCCTTTCTTGGAGCATTTGATGAGAAAACTAGGTTTTGATGAGAAGTGGATCTCGTTGCTGATGTGTTGTGTTTCTTCAGTGTCTTATAGGGTCCTCATTAACGGAGAGGCTAAAGGAAATATAATTCCCTCAAGGGGATTACGCCAAGGCGACCCGCTCTCTCCATTTCTGTTTATCCTTTGCACTGAAGCCCTCATCGCACAACTGAATGGAGCAGAGAAGGAAGGACGCATAACGGGGTTGAAAATAGCCCAAGGAAGTCCACCAGTATCCCATTTATTATTCGCCGACGATAGCCTCTTTTTCTGTAAAGCTGACATACAACAATGTGCGGAGATCCTCAAGATTATCAACGTCTACGGTGCAGCCTCCGGGCAACAGCTTAACAAAGAGAAATCCGCAATTCTGTTTGGTAACAGTGTGAATCCCAATCATAAGGCAGAATTGAAACAGGCTATCGGGATCACAAAGGAAGGTGGAATGGGATCATATTTAGGACTCCCAGAGACCATATGCGGGTCAAAGCAACAGGTGTTTGCTTTTGTTCAAGACAGACTAAATGCTAGGATAAACACTTGGTCTGCTAAGTTTCTTAGCAAGGGAGGTAGAGAAGTCTTGATCAAGTCTGTAGCACAAGCTCTCCCGACTTACGTCATGTCTTGCTTTCTCCTTCCTCAACATACTATTAACAAGCTTCGAGGAGCTATAGCAAGATTCTGGTGGAGTACAAAAAACAACAACAAAGGCCTTCATTGGATTGCATGGGATAAAATCTGTGTACCGTTGGATCAGGGAGGACTGGGATTTCGAGATCTCAAGGAGTTTAACTTAGCGTTGCTAGCAAAGCAACTTTGGAGACTGTTACGTTATCCGGATTCACTGCTGTGTCGGGTCCTAAAGGGGAGATATTTTCGGTACTCGAACCCCATGGATGTGAAAAAGGCGAATTCTCCATCGTTTGGATGGCGTAGTATGATCGCAGCCAAGCCCTTACTTCTTCAAGGACTTCGGAAAAATGTTCTTTCAGGCTTTCATATCAGGGTTTGGTCTGACAACTGGGTTCCTACCATTCCGGCACGACCAGCGAGAGGCAGGGGCACATTTCGTGATCCAAACTTATATGTTAACCACCTTATAGATTTTGATACGAAGGCCTGGAAAATGGACTTACTGAATGAGCTGGTGGATCCATCGGATATTCCTTTAATAACTAGTCTTCAGCCTAGTAGAAGCTTTAAGGTCGATGATTATGTCTGGAGTTATACCAAGTCAGGTCAGTATTCGGTCCGTTCGGGATATGTCCTTGCTACACAAGTAAACCAGGAGGTCCGAGAACCAAGCATTACAACTTTAAAGAAGCAGGTCTGGAAGGTTAAAACATCAAGAAAGATTAAACATTTCCTCTGGCAGGCCCTCTCGGGAGCGGTAGCAACGAATAGTAGGCTAACTGATAGACACTGCGGGACAGACAGGTCATGCCCCAGATGCGGTGGGGAGGAGTCGATCAACCACCTTCTGTTCGAGTGCCCCCCGGCATTACAGGTCTGGGCTCTGTGCTCTATTCCTACCCCTCCGGGTGTTTTCCCGTGTACTTCTCTCTTTACAAATATGGATCATCTCTTATGGAGAGCAAAGGATCAAGGCGTGACAGAGGAACAGCTAGAGGCCTCTCCATGGATCTTATGGTATATATGGAAGGCGAGAAATGATAAAATGTTCAATGGTAAAGATATTACACCCATGGATACCCTAGAGTTAGCTGTATCGGAAGCTCTGGCTTGGAAGATGGCTCAGATTGTGGATGCTTATGAAGAATCGGAGGATAGCCATGAGGATGCTGCGGATGTCAAAGAGCTGTGTATGGGCGAGTTTAAGTGTCAAGTAGATGCGTCTTGGGACCAAAGCGACCCTTTTTCGGGCTTGGGCTTTGTGTTACACTGTGCAGGTATCACGTTCGGTTTGAAATGCACGAGGAAATTCCTCTCGGTGCTTCATGCGGAATTGGAGGCTTTAATCTGGGCAATGGAGTCTGTTCTTCAGCAAGGAATAGTATCGGCCCATTTTGAGACGGATTGCGCGAGTATCCCAAAAGTCATTGAGGAGTTTGAGGACTGGCCCAATTTTTCCACGGAGTTAGATATTTTCTTTAGTTTAAGAGATAAGTTTTCAGTGTTTTCAATTTCCCATATCCCTAGAACTGTAAACGTCCGTGCAGACCGCCTTGCAAAAGGGGCTCGAACACGAGGTGTACTTTTTTCCCATGTAGACTTTTTGGTTCCGGAGTGGTTGGCTGTTGAAACCAACCTATTCGAACCTGAGTAATAAAATATGGTGTCTTTTGAGGTCAAAAAAATATATATATATATTTAAATGTTTTCTTAATTTGTGTGAAATGTGTCACAATGATACTCCTTATGGAATAGAGAGAGTAAAAGTTTGTTTGTATAGTGTCAGCGTTGAGGCTTGTTTCTTAGGCGAGTGGGGATCATAACATCGTTGCTTATCTCTTACATTTTGTTTTCCATAGTTTCTCTCATAGGTTCTTCTTTTATACCAACGTACCCCATCAAAAATTTACTCGAGCTCTTCTCTTTTCTTTTGTAGAGATGTGACATTATACTGTACATGTTCTATAATATAAGATGTTTTAAAATAAATTATTTGTTTCATTTTGTGGAAAAAAATCAAAATTTAATACAGATTTTTAATATTGTTAGCTAAATTAAGACCTTTTGAAGTTTTTAAAAATGATCACCGAAATATTGATGGTTTGATGGATGCATAGAAATATCTCGATTTCTTTCAATATCCAAATCAAACCAATCTTGATTTAAATATCGAAGAGAAAATCATCAATAGATATTTTTATATTGATCATCCATTTTTTTACACTTCATTGTTTTGTTCAAAAATTATAGTTGTTAGTTTAGTACTCCCTCAGTTTGAACATTTAATTTAACTATATATATATAAAATACAACTTTCTACACAAATTATAAATGTATTTGACACTCTAAAATCTTTTTAATAACGGGATGAAATTAGAAATTATTTTGTAAAAAGAAACTAAACCAAAACATCGTCTATTTTGAAACAAGGATTAATGTTCAAATTATAATCATATGTAACACTTCTCTATCCCCCCATAAGAGTTCCAAACATTTGAATTTGAATATGTAAAACAAGTACATTCCGTGTCTAGGGATTATATGATGAGTCACGTAACGTAATCATCACTTAACGTCGTTATTCACACAAAATTTATCCGAACTTTTTTGTATTCCTTCTTAGCTTTTCTCGAAATGTATCCCTAAGGTTACGATTGAGTCACTAAAGCCCTTAATCTCGTGACCAAACAAAAAAAATAAAAATAATAAAGAGCAGAATTTCAAGACGTATGCTATCAAACTCAGTTGTATGTATAGGTGCAGTGGATCTGATTTGTGTGGACAAATTAAATGCCTTCTCGTATGCTTTTTGTTTTGTCGATAGATAGAGACTCTTCGATAAAGCAATGACAAAGATTATTTAATTATTTTTGTTCCTTTTTTTCTTACTTGAATTTGGTCAAATCTCCTTTCTGTTTTGTGTATTGTCTCAAAACTCGCCTACACTATTTCCCCGGATAAATGATCTCATATCATATGGATGATGATTACAAAGTTGAAGATCTAAATTTTGAGTGGTTAACACAACAACATCAATAAAATGTAGTCCTTGAATCGTGAGAATCAACAATTTCGTGATTAAATTTGAAACTGTTTTCTTTTAAATCCACTTGTTGGAAAATTGGAACGTAGTGTGTGAATAGATGCATGCATGATATTTATGAAGTCAATCCTTCTTTCTTTTTGATTTTTACATAGTTCTTCGAGTTATATCATTAGACCGACGATAATGCTCATCCCCAAACTATTTTCATACTATTACTCACATATTCGTTAGTCGTTACACAATCATGAGTTTACAAACTCTTTTACCTGCCAGCCGTCGTGCCTAGCTATAAGTCAAATACATAACTTTTCTTCATTTGCAAAAAGCAATATTCGCACAAAGATGTAAAAAATGATTCAACGCTTGTATATGCTGTAGATTTGTTTTTTTGGTCTGGTAGATATATTGAAAGGATAAACATTTACAACTTGTTTGGGTTATTAAGTGATACAATTCACCCAGTATATCTATAGCTTTAGAGTCTAGACCACAATAGTCAGTACTATGCACTTGAGTACGTATCTAGACTAAATTGATTGATAAGAACACTGAACACTGATACACGAAGGAGAAGCATGCTTCTTGTTTTTTCTGGTACATTAACTTTAACAGTCGACGTTCACTGTACGCATGACCAAAGTAAGAGTAGCAATCTTACGTTTGGAATAAATTAGGGGCAAAAGGAAACGAAGGGGAATCAAACTTGAGAAATAAGACAGATCTTTACAAAAAAAAAAAAAAAAAAAAAAAAAAAAAAAAAAAAAAAATCAGAAATCAGAAATCACTTTTGACCATATTAAAAGAATCTAATTGTGTGTCGATGGCTTGTGACGACCAGATGGCGCGTCCACTTAATCTGTCTCTCGGACATCAGAGGACGATTCCCTATTTTCCAATGTGTAATAACATAGGTGTGGTCCACACCAGACCCAATGGAAAGTCTAGTTGTACAAACAAACATAACATTATTTATTAAATAAACAAGTGATAAATGTAATATGATAAACAGTGTACTTATTATAAATTGTGATGTTGCTGACTTGCAGTTATCAAGTAATTTGCGTCATATTATTAAATATTTCACATTTTCCATTTTATAAGATGTTTTAGCTAAAGATACATATATATAATAGAAAATTTCACATTTTTACAAAAAGTGTTTATTTTTAGTATAAAGTCAACCAATTATAAAATATATATAATATCAATGAATGATCGTAAAATGTTTAATATATTTAAATTTGTAATAGAATATTATTTTTTATAAAAAAATATAAATAAATAAAGAAAATTTTCTAGAAATTTTATAAAATGGGACAGAAAATACTATATTATCAAGTCTATCATTGTCAATATTTTTCTCTCGATAGTTTTATATATTTTAAAAAGTTTTTACATCAAATTAGGATATGGGATCCGGGAGTTAATGTTGATGATTCTATAGTTTCGGTTATGGGTTTGTGGCTGCATCAATTTGGCTATGGTTATAATGGCATTTGGAAATTCAAGGTGGTTTTGATCGATTATAGGCGACAATATATGATTATCGGTCAGATTTGGAATTTGAGGAATGCATTAACAATGTTTAGATGGGAACCTCTTGTCATGATCGGGTCACAGGAAATTTGTTCTGTATTTGATGATGTTGATGTTACGTGGTTGGTCGATGTTGAACAGGAGATGTGGACGACTCAGTTTTCTCTCGTGGCAGTGATATTACATTTGCAAAATCAAAAACTTGTGACTATTCAAATCCTTCGATGCTTGGGTGTTGTTGGTGATATTAATGGCCGAAATGTGGGATCAAACAAAAGACTATGGTTTTCCCTAGTGAGTTTTGGAGATTTGCTGAAGTTTAGCCTGAAGCTTTTCTCAAAGAATATTACAGTGGAGATTACTACTATATTGAGGATGTTTGTGATTATGTTGAAAGAAACTACAACGTTAAGATATGTAAGAAAGACTTTGGTACGGAAGCGTTGGTACCATTATGTCTATATTTCGGAATTATGTTTGGACACATCGGGTTTATCGCTACGGTTCGCAAAAATAAAGTTCAGCCACAAGATGCTGCATGCTTATCGTAACAGAGAGAAATCAAATATGAAGTTGGACAATAACCGATTTTATGATTGGTTAGCGAGTAAGGCTACTCTTCGGAAAGCATCGTCAAACTCCCTTCTGCTGTATTTTTCTCATTGTATGGCACATACATGTATATGTAAAATGTGTTACAGTAATTCTGTATAATGTCTCTGTAATTATTCTTTGAAATTAATGGAAATCTGATTTGCCGAAAAAAAAAAAAAAGTTTTTACATCCCGGCTTGACTTTTTTTGGTTTAATTTGGTTTTTTAACTTTATTTTCTCTTCAAGTAATGTATATATGATATTTGGAAAACATTTACATAATTTTTGAACAGCAATCAATTTAAATATAAACATAAGTGATAGAGTCTTGAGATCTCCTTTTGTCGAGAAGCCATTTTGACCAAAGAGTCTGCCTCTGCCAGTTCATTACATTGGCGGGGAACCGGTTTGAAACAAAAACATGCAAAGCTTTTCGCCCAACGACATATGTCCTCAATCAAATTATTCGTGACGGTGTATTTTTTCTTTGCCTTTGGATTAAGTCGGTGAGCTCCTAGCGCAGTCTCCTTCCATTTTTTTTACCAGAATTAGAACTTGCCACGCCTAACCGATTGTATCGCATGATAGGAAGATTTATACCTTCCGCAGAAATCGATGCAACCTTGATAACTTAGCTAGCGCTTCTAGATAGTTGTATATAGGTTTAAAAGTATATCGTCATCGTATATAACTTCCAAGATTAGATGAAGATTTTTTTTTTTTTTTGCTTTATTTGCTAAACAGTTTGGATCCGAACTAAAACCAAATTTGGTTCAATTCAGTAACATCGGATTACATACTCTTATTAGTTATTTATTACTTGGTAAAATGATGTCAGTATTTAATTTCCCGAAAAAGAGTTCGGATTGCAAAAAAAATGGAAATAAAGAGAAAGTGAAAAGAAAAACAAAATGGAAATAGAGATAACAAACATGCATACCACAAGTACATACTCATACGTACATATAGTATATGTATAACAAGAAAGCTTCGACTTAATTTTAAAAATATTCTTCTTTAACTCATAATGTGACGCTGATTAAAAAAAGAAAAGAATTCTTCTACAAAATAAGAAAAGATAAGAAAACGAATTGAAAAGAAAAAGAAAAATAATTGCTCAAAGAAAGTAATTTACACGAAGTCCTTCAAAATAAAACTCGGAGATCTATCGCATGATCTTACTTGCACGAAACTAAAAGCCCTTAATACACATACACATATCAACACACTTATAGGTATTTGGTGTAATGCATACATGTATATATGTACATACGGTGCGCAAGTCGCGGACGTCAGGGGTCGAGTGAATCCACGGCAAGGCTAGGCTCATTAGAAGGAGAAAAAGCCAAGAAAACAAGGAGAACCATGAGAAGGAGAGGAAGGAGGAGGAGTGTCGCCGGAGGCGGTGGAAGCGGCGGAAGGAACGGCGGAAGAATCAGAAGAAAGAGAGAGAGAAAGAGAAGAACTGCGACGGATCTTGCCGTGATCAAAGAACTTCCGGTCAAACCCATTGGTTTGGGTGTGACATCAAATCTCAGCCGTTGATCATGAACCCTCATTTTCCATTAGTTTACCAACTATTATTATTATTATTTTTTTTTTTTATAGAAATGTCTTAGATTCTTCTCTGCCTTTTGTGTCTGGCTCTAGTTATATATAGTGGCAATTGGGAAAGTTGAAATGTCTATCTCTCTCTATATATGTAGACATGTATGTATTATGTATATCTTATATATATTTTGACACCCCAACAAGATTTCAAATTTTCTTAGCTAAATGATGTAAATACAAAATTTAATGACAATCCAAAATATATATGTATATTTTCAACACTTTTCCTGATTGATTTTTTTTTATTACTAAGTATATTTTTATTTTATGAAATGTGTATTTGCTTGACAAAAAAAGAAATGTGTATTTATTGGTTTAGGTATTTATGATAATGTTGACAAAAAAATATAATAATTGTTAATGTTTTTGATTAGTGGTAATAGTATTATTACTTTTTACTTTTGTCGATGATTGTATGTACACCCTATTATTGACCCTGTCCAAAGTAAGAAAAAGACCCCAAGTTACAATAAAATAAAGAAATAATAAAACCCACTTGAGAAAAGTTAGACTAATTAATAATGGGATTGGGAGTTAGATTTTGGATTAGAATGAAGGATATATAAATGCATGTCAAGAAATGTGCAAAAAAGGGTAATTCCAAAGTGCCGGTTTCAGGCCACAGCTGTGATTTATGTCTATATGTCCTGATTCAAATAATCAGCTAATTTCACACTCCTGCCTTGTTTTTACTCTCTTTCGTGTTTGGTTGCTTCAACCATAATTGTTACTCCTGTCTTAATGATTACTGTTTTGGCCTCTCTTTTTTTTTTTTTTTTTTCTTCTTTTCATATTTTACCATCCTCATTAGTTTCAATAATTTTACATTCCAATATTTTAAAAATATAAGTAAGTTTTCCTTTTTAGAATCTACAATGTAATCCATTATGTAAGTTTTCCTGATAAAAGTCCATTGCTTTCGTTAGACTCCATTGTAATAAGTAAATTGTAAAATGTTCAAGTTTAATCTAGGTACATGATTATTATTAGTTGTAGTGAAACTTCCAGAAGAATAAAAGCTTAAGAAATATTTTACTGCAAGCAACGACGAAAAAAGGTAGATGCATGAACATCCCAAAGCTATTTAGACGTTTATAGGTATGTTGACGGAGACCGGAGGCTGATGTACTTTTCTGTACATTGTTTTTGGAGTTCCCAATGAAGGAGGTCCTTTTGTCTAAATTCTTCTTCTTCTTGAGAAAATCACAAACTTACATAAAATAAAAATAAAACAGTAATATTTAAATCAAAATTAGAAAAAACCTAAAAATTCATACTATTAACTGAAATAATTGAATTGTGTTGGAAAATAGAAACTTTGTTCAAAAGATAAAAAGGTAGCAGGAACAATTGATTCGGAAGATAATGAACATAAAACAAATAAATAAAGGGAATAAAAGCTATATACTCAATTTCTTTAACTGAAATTTTTTAAATATAATTTCACAACTAGCCAATTTTAATTCCCTGCAAAAAAATTAGGTATCGCACTACAAACCACAAAGTTGATGGTTTAATGGCTTTAAATCTCTGGTGTATAATATAAAATGATAATATTAATGGAAATAAAATAGAGCATTTGCCGATTTAATGAGATAGTAAAGCAAGTTGGTGGTGCCAGCAAAAAAAAAAAAAAAAATTAAGAAATTTTCAATTTTCATTCATCATACAATTTTGAATTTGGGGGATGCATTGCACCTAACAGCACTGGCTTATATGCTTTCCCGTGGATTTGGCATTTCTTTGGTATTATTATTTGACCATTTGGTTGTTTTTCAACATTTTTCTATTTTAAGTAGTTTCCTTTTTTCATTTGGTCTGCTCGTTCTCAACTTGGTAGGCTTTACAGCTCCGTTGATGCAGTCGACCCAGAAAAGTAGTTATTATATTCCCTTTTTACAATACAATAGAAAAAAATACGTGTGTAATTTAAAGCAAACTGGGCCAAAATTATTTATCTAATTAAGGCCCAAAATGAATCATTCACCTAATCTTATCCTTCCAATCGTACCCAAACTTTCGCTTCTGAATGTGGTTTCTCTATAAGTGAATTTGTATCCTTTTTCTCTCCCTCGAAGATTGTGAATATTATGGCTTCAATACAAAGACTTGTGCGTTTCACTATATACGAAAGCTTATATTTTGCATTTTTGCCAAAAACAAAACCTTCTTGCTAAGCATGTGAATAGAGAGAATATGATTGTATTATTATTGTTGTGTTGTGTATTATCAAATGGAATGATACTAATAGCGGACCCAGGATGAATTTTATACCAGGTCAAACACAAGTAAAAAATTTTTTTGATGAGAGTATATGTGTTTTTTCTCAGTAACCATTAGGAAAATTTTAAAATTTACCCAGGTCACATGACCTGGTTTACTTGAACGTAGGTCCGCCACTGAATGATACAACTTATATATAAACACAAACCATAATCAAATGACATAATTAAAGGGATTACATAAAATAATATAATTAATGTATATTAGAGTGATATATGGGATTTGAGTAATCATAGCTATAGGTGATATAATGATACTTTTTCCTTAATACGTCCCCTCAATTTCAAGGGGGTGATGAAGCGAAACAAAAATAATTGCTTGAGATTGACAAGTCCAAGTTTTGAGAATAAGATCCGGTTATGAATTGAGAAGATGAGTTGTTGTTGTTGAGCAAGATTTGCTAAAAACCCGATACAGTGACGAGTTGTGTGATGTTGAGGTGGCCGACATCAACGATGGTTAGAGTCTGTTTTTTTTTTTTTTGTTTATTTCAAAAGAAATTCATCTTGATTCATAGGCTTATGATAAGCTCGAATGATAGAAGCACTTTTGGCTTGAGAAAAAAAAATTATAAAGAAAAAAACTTGGCTTAGATTCAGAGGTCTAACATGGTAGACTTAAATAATAGAAGATATATGGCTTAGATTCAGAGGTTCATAATGAACTTGAATGTGTAAGCACTTGGCTTAAAACACAAATTAACAAAAGAAGCACATAGCTTAGAAACAGGAACGGAACCGATCGTTAGATCATTGTGGCTCTAATACCATGTGAATAGAGAGAATATGATTGTATTATTATTGTTGTGTATTATCAAATAGAACGATACAACTTATATATAAGCGCAAACCATAATCAAAGGACATAATTAAAGAGATTACATAAAATTAATGTATATTAGAATAATATATGGGATTTGAGTAATCATAGGTGATATGATTGATACTCTTTCCTTAATAAGGCAGAAGTTCATATACTATGGTATTTCTAAAGAAGTTGGAGTTTTAAAGGAAGACAAGAAACGAACAAATGACATCATTAATTATTGATCATTTACATGAATTTCCACATTTCTCGTACAAGTACAAAAGCCTGTCACTTAGCTCTTCGGGATTCAGTTTGCAATTATCCATCCAAAGATGCAAAGTATAAAAGAGTCGCTCTCCTTGAGACCTTGAAGAAGAAGCATCCACAAGAACCAACCCATCTTCCTCTACACCATTCAGCACATTCCCAAACGAACAATTGCAAGTTTGTAACGATGAAATTTGGACCATCAGTTCGGTCTCACCGAGCCTAGTCGCAGAAACTGTTGATACATAACTTGTGACCCCTTTCTCTTGCTTACCGTTTTGCTCGGTGTAAACGAGATCTCTTGGACCCGAGATTTGAAACGACAGCTCTTCTTTCTTCTTTGTGAGCTTTTTAACTTGCTCTTGCAGCTCTGGTATGTACTTCAATGCCTGCGAAACTGTTGCCGAAACACTTAACTGCTTCTGCAAGAAATACACACAAAAGTATACATCGTTTAGTTTTCTTGTATTATTATATTATTTTTTAATATTTTGGTTCCTCTGCTTTGAAGAAACTTAACATATTACTATTCTTATCAAGATCACAATAGCAAAAGAACAAGGACAAGAAGGTTCTAGAATTTGCAATAAAACATTTGATTTTTTGATATATATATATATAATTCTATTGATGGTTTAGTTCTAGTAAATGTGTAGATGAAAATAAACGACTTTTTTTTCTTATAAAGTTTAGAAGTATATAAATAATATGAATTAGTGGTTACCGATTGATTGTTGGGCGGAAGACAAGAACGAAGAGATGAGAACATTGTGTTGATCTTCTTGCGACGATCACGCTCGCTCGCGTTGTGATTAAGCTTCCTCATCACCACGGGATTGTCTAGTAATATTCTACTTTTCTCCGACGACACATTCTCATGAGCTACCGTCAAGTCCGGAAATGGAAAATCAAGAAACGTGTTGGTTACGTCGTCGTTCTCATAGAAGTCATCTCCGTAAGGCCAGCCGAAATTGGGATATAATGGAGGGACAAGTGCACACATTTTGAGTTTAAGATAGTTAAAGACTATGTTTTTTTTTTTGGTTTGTTTCTCTCTAGAAGCTGTTTCGGTTTGGATTATGCTGGTGAGTTAGTTGGATTATTTATGTCTCAATTTATATATATACACACACGGATACAAGAAAAAAAATAGAAATAAAGAGATAATTGTGTATGTGTTACAAATTAAAATACATGGAGTCGCGAGTGGACGTGCGTTGACACGTGATTGAGCACTTTTTCCTCAAGCAGGAGCATGTTCGAAGAATCACCTGTTGACCTACGGATTCATGCATTTTATACTTTATACATATATAGAGAATATTACAATCTTCTTCTTTTTTTTCTCTTTTGTCATCTTAATGGTTAATGTTCTTCTTGGAAAAAGTATCATAATTGTTTATATGATTACGTGAAAATTTGAACTAATGAGTTATAAATAAACCAACAAGCCTAAATAATTTCTGATGTGTTTTATAAATTCGATTTAATAAGCAAATTATTTAGTTAACAACATAACATGTCAACACTCAACAGGAATATACATATTTTTTTATAAAGAGATACAGAGTTGTGTATCCTCAAATTTTCCAAACATATGTTAGTTACTAAGGAAAATAACATATAACAACATTAAAAAAAAAAAAAACAAAGAAAACGCATTATATATGATGCAGGTGGAAGAAAAAGATAGAGACGGTGATACACGTGGATTCACGGGTCTGGTGGCCGTCGACTATTGAGAGACACGTGCATATCACGTGGAATAGAGTGACTCAGTAATCATATTTACAAACGCATTGCGTTGCGTCTTATCTCTATCTATCTATCTTTAACAACTACTAGATCTTATATGGTATAGTGGCTATTGTTTATTTATATATGTATATTATTATTACAAGTGTTTACGATCATACGGCCAAAGTCATTTTCTAGCGTCAGGTCAACTCCGGTCATCTCGGTCAGGTCAAAAGCCTTAGACTCTATTTCGACGAATAAAAGAGAGATGGCGATACTTGAGAATGTTTCCTCACTTTTCTAGTTAGGCCCCTTCAAATCCAAAGATCTAAATGGGCTTCTCTGACGACACCAAAGTAAACTATATTAGGTTACAACATCATGTCTTAACTTTTGAATGTAGCACAATATATGTATCTCTAGAATGTGAAGGATTTGTCAACAATTCGGAGCATCACGTTAATAATTAGACTGAGTAGCATTCACTATTTTTGTCAACTTACAGTTCGCAACTTCTGGTATTTTATTCATTCCATTGTCTAGGTTCAAATTAGTACAAATCTAAGCAAAAGTCAAAAACAGTATAAGACTTCTGTTCAGATCAAGAATGATCGTGAAGCTTTATTGATCATAGAGTACATTATTTTCAGGTTTTTTTACATAAGCGACAACATATAAACACACATTATACTACGAAAGAGAAATCAAATGTACAAAACTGCTCAGGAAAAAGCAAAAGCTAAAAACTAAAGCCTGAACATGTCTGAACCAATTCTCTTATATGCGTTGCTTCAGACCTTCACTCCTATCCGTTGAGCAACCTGCAGAACCAAAAGGTTACACAATTCATTTTCAGTTGTCAATAATTTTTATTAACTCTTTGAGAGATTTGAGGAAATCAGAGAGATTTGTTTACCTGTTTAAAGGAAGTAACTTCACTTCCCCATAGCCAAGCGTCACATCCCGCGTCTCTAGCACCCCATACATCATTCCTACGGTCGTCTCCTACATGAACCGCATCCTCAGGTTTCACTCCTAATAACTCACAAGCTTTCAAGAAGATAGTCGGGTTTGGTTTCTCCGCTTCAACCTGCGAAACAATCAACCAAAATCCATTAGTATATTACACTCTCACTCCCAAAACATTTCAGATCATCTACGGAAAGATACAAAGAAAGAAGTTCTATTACTTCTGCTGAAACAGCTACAGCATCAAACCAGTCTTCACATCTCAGTGCTCTTAGGAGAGGTCTTAACCGAGTATCGAAGTTGGACACAACGGCAACTTTTACACCCGCTTCTTTGATAGCCTTGAACACTTTCTCTGCCTCTGGATCACATAACTTCCACGCCTGTGAAAAACCAAATGGAAACAAATAATTATCAAGAGAAAGTTACAAACTTTAACGCGTTTCCTCAAGCATATGGGGAAGTCAAAAGCGGAGATCAAACCTGTTCTGTAGTAAAATAGCTATAAAGCTCTTCAAAATAGTGAGAATCAGAACAGCCTGTTGATTCAGTCACTATATACTGCCAGAAAGGTCTCGCATCATTTACATATCTGCAAACAACAAAGAATTCATAATCAAGAACATAACAGCAAATGTATTTTTCAGCTTCAAGCCTAATCTTTCGCACAGAGATGCATCACTAGAGTCGTAATCATGATCAACAATGTAAAAAAAAGTTCATTCCAAACAAATAAAATGCCTCATATGAAGAGAATTCGATACCTAAGATGAGAACCACCCCATGGCTTCTGATAAGCTCTTCTGTATCTAGTAAGTATCTCAGCCTCCGAGTACTCAACTCCATACTTCTCTCCAACATTCTTGTATATCTACAAAGTCAAAAATCACCAACACAGCTCAGAATCCACAAAATCTAATATTTCAATTCTAATCTTCTAAGGAAGATCATCATAGTAAGCATATCACATTCCCAACATATAACAAAGCATTCAAAATTGATCAAACCCTACTCAAAACCAAAACATCAATTCCACTAAATATTCCAAATAGTATATACACGAAAAGCAATTCCCCATTGAGAGAGACCTGAGCAGTAGGTTGAGCAGGAACAAGGAGAGTACCAACAGCATCAACAAGCAAAGCCTTATGCGTGATATCACCATAGAGAGATCTCCTATAATCTTCATACTCCTTCAAAACACTTCCCAATCCATAAACCCCACCAGATTCGTCATCCTCTGCCACGACAACTGAAGATGATGATGATGAAGCAGAGGAGATCCAACGGCTGAGCAATGCTCCCGTTCTCGCGATCCGATTCGTTCCCTGAGTAATCCCACCGGAAAATAGAAGCGTCGTCGTCACCTTCCTCATTCGTAACGCCACCATAGCTCTCTCTCTCTCTCTCTCTCTCTCTCTCTCTCTCTCTCTCTCTCTCTCTCTCTCTCTCTCTCTCTCTCCGTGATCTGTTTCCGTTGTCGTCTCGAGATTATAAAAGGGGAGAAGAAGAAGAAGCGTCGCGTGTGCTGAGAGAATCTTTTTTTCACGCACTATTTAGTCATTACCCATTAGGAAGGATGAAATTACAGTTATACCCTTTCTTATCATTATTATCTGTTTCGAGTCTTTTTTTCTATTCTATCCGGTAATCAGAGAGGATTTGGTGAGGTGGCATATTATTAGTGGCTATTAACAATCATGTTTAGTACTGTCTCTATCTATCTATATCCCACATCAAATGAGTAGATAGATATAGATATGTACATGATTAATACTATATACGAAAGATGGGATAGGGTTTTTGAACTTTGGTTTTTCAAAGTTGAGATCCAGATTAAAGGTTCTCTTGACCAATTAAAGTAATAGCTTTATCTTTCTTTCTTTCTTTCTTTCTTTCATTACCTTATTCTATACTAGTATATGAAATTATATATGTGGTAGGGAACGGTGTTTTGCATGAATCCATTCTTGATACAATTGATGATATATAGTAATCTCTTTAAAACATCAAATTAGCCAATAAAAGGAATGGATCTACACAATGATTTCTCTTTTTTTATATATATATAATACTCCGATGTCCAATCATATCATGTGGTTTGGTATTTCACATGGGGACAAAAGTTATTATGGTTATTATCATGTGGCAAACCGTTTAAGCTTCGTTTGGATAAAGTTAATCGTTCTCATTGATAAGGAGAAGAAAAAGTAAGAGAATTGGGGCCTGACCAATTATGTGCCATGCAAAGTAATATAAGGATACAAATGATGAAACGGTCAATTTTAGAGGGAACCTCTTTACAAATACGTGGCTTAGAAATTTTCAAACGGGCCTGCATGTTTGACAAACATGGGCCACACGATTAGTTAAGAGTATAGTTTTAGGCCATGCATGGATTATTCATTATTTGATTCACATTTTTTAAAAAATTTTTTAGGGAATGCCACATTTTTTAAAAAAATTTTAGGGAATGACACATTTGCTTCACCTTTCTAAAAATGCTATATTTTTACTGTTCACAAGTGATTAAAAGACAAAAATACCCTTCTATGAAAGAGAGTGATTGTCGTGGACGAGATTTGATGGACAAATTATTACAGGAAATCATAGACTTGTCCACGAATTTCATTTTTATAACTTGTCTACGAGAATTATATTAACGAAGTTGTCCACGAGTTCAAATTAGTTATCCATATTATTAAAGATAAGTTGTCTATGAAAGATAATTAGTCGGGGAAGGTAAAGTAATCGAGATGGTGGACTAAAAGAATATGGTGGACTAAAAGAAGATAGCGAGGATGATGAACAAAAAGAGAATGATAGACCAAAAGAGGATTATGTAGATGATGGTGGACCAAAAGATGATGTGGAGGATTGAGTTTCTCGCCGACATCCTTCTCCTTATCATTTTGTCCATCATCCGCATTTTGTCCATCATCCACATCTTGTTCATCATTCGCTTATTGTCTATCATCCGCATCTTGTTGATCAACGGCATATTGTCCATCATCCACATCTAGTTGATTATCGGCATATTGTCCCATCATCCACAACTTGTCCATCTTGTCTATCGTCGTCATCTTGTTTATCATTCGTATCTTGTTTATCATCCGCATCTTGTCTATCATCTGCATCTTATCCATCATCTGTATCTTGTCTATCAACAACATAGTGTTCATTAAGGGGCATTTACGTCTTTTTAACTGAAGGTTATGACATTGTGGAAAAGAAAGGAAAAAAGTGGCAGTTTAACTAAAGAAAGTTACTGTTTATGGCATTTTTGTTAATTAACTCTTCTCTATATGTTAACAAAAAGACCTAACAATGGGAATGTTCAGTCCCACAAAATCCAAAATCTGTAAATATATAATTTCTGGTTTTTGGTTTGATTCATGAACATTTCGGTTACTTTCGTATGGAAGGACGAACAAAATCAGGTTTTGGGCTATAGTTCTTTGGATGTTGACATGTTGTCCTTTAATAACGACCTTTAGACGTACTATATATATTCTTTAGTTGTTGATGCAAATACGGGTTTCTACATGTTTTTAGATATAGAGTACACAAGAGTTAAACAATTTTTGGATATTATGTATGAAGCTACCAACAAAACTTGTTTGTTGATGATTTTTGAAAATTTTCTAAACATTTAGATTTCAAATTGAGTTGTTTTCATTTAAAATAAAATATTATTTTCATTAGTTTCGAAAAACGAATCCAATAAAGAGAAGATATTCTTTGTATGTGATATAAGACATCATGATGATAAAGAAGATTAGAAAAGTCTGATGATAAGAGAACATAATTGGACCCATTGTGGAGAATTTTGAGTGTCATTGCACTAAATCTTTTAGAGCATCATTAGTGGCGAACGGTTCACGTTACTCTCAAAAAAAAAAAAAATATTTTAATATATAGCAAATCAGAAATCAACACGTGTAAGAAAATGTAAAGGAACGTTTCTTCCCCTGGTACTTTAAGCATCGTTCTCTTACATCTCTCTCCTTCTTATATATTTTTATTAGCTTTTACTAAGAGAATTTAAGGGGGAGGAACCTCCAGTAATCATGTTCTTAAACGACCTTAAGAACATCTTTACTGGGAATAACAGTGAACGTTTTTTTTTTTATTTCTTTGATACAAATTTTATTTATTTATTTATTTAATTAATCGATTATGTTTTCCTCTCTTTTTGTTGCGGAAAACATAATCGATTACATTACATACATACAATAAACTACATCAGCATGACTAAGTGAATTATTGATCGATCAGATACAAATTTAAAATCTCCCAAGTAAGGTCATGTGAATCGTACTTGAGTAAGTCATCAAAGTAAGTCATCAAAGTAAGCAAGTGTGGTATAGTGATCTTGTTGTGATTATGTAGATCATTTCTCGATTCTTTTAGTATGATAACGCGATCTAAAACATCGGATTATCCTTACGAATATGCATCACAATAAGTAATTCAAGCGTCATAAAGTTAAGTATTCTTCAAGCTTAAAGAGAGATATACATATATATATATATATAGAACTGCGCATACACACAAACATATATTTCCGCGTACCATCTAAGATACGTTCATTTTACCACTTTATTGTATTAAAACAAGTACTTAATGTGGCCATACGTTATACGGTAATATATATCCATGGTGTTT
Organism: Camelina hispida; assembly: GCA_023657505.1. Classification (NCBI taxonomy): domain Eukaryota; kingdom Viridiplantae; phylum Streptophyta; class Magnoliopsida; order Brassicales; family Brassicaceae; genus Camelina; species Camelina hispida. The sequence continues at coordinate 3,921,557 of CP094634.1, read as the reverse complement.
AGCTCCCTTTTCATGGAGAAGCTTCCTGCTCGGTAGATTTTTCTGCGACTTGGGTACGGCTGCAACATGCGCTGCACTGTCCATAAGCATAGCTGCCGCAGCAACCGTATTTGCAGACGCCACGGCCGCGTTTGGAGGTCTCCACACTGTTAGTTTCCTCGTTGGAGTAATGACAGCAGCGGATGCAGCCGTATCTTCCCCAATAGCAGCAACCGTACCTGCACCAGTTACCTGTGTTGTATCCTACACCATGAGGTTCTTTTGCATCCGTTTCATCATTGAGATTCACCGTTTCAGCTGTTTATATATGTAATAGGTTTATATGTATGAGAGGGGGATCATATATGCATGTAATTAAACCATGTTAACGTATATTGCTTACATACAAAAACCACGACGATCCACGTGATATCAATATATAGATAATTAGATATCACGAGAGGGTATAAAGATGAATAAGATATATGCTTACTTCGTTCCGAGGGTGTGGTTTTAAACGGGTCTGAATTAGCAAGAGATAAGCAGGTAGCGAACAAAACCAAGACAACAAGAAACTTGTAGCTTGCCATGTTTTTCTTTTGTTAAATTTGCACTTTTTTGGTTGAAGTAGCTAGATCCAAACTTGTTATGTATATTTTGTTGTGATCTGTGAAAGATATGTGAGCTTTAAGAGCATGTATTTATAGTGTCCCGGATGATGAAAGATGATGCGTAAAAGTAATTTTAGATAGTCCATCTTTACTTTATTCCTGCAGGGGCCGACTATGTGGCTTTTAATTTACTAGGTTAAACAAATTTTGGATAATTAATTTATTAATGTATGAAGCTTTGGCACCAACAAAACTTGTTTGTTGATGATTTTGAAATTTTTTTAAAAAATTTAGATTTCAAATTGAGTACTTGTTTTTCTTTTAAAATAACTTTTCATTAATTTCGAAAATATGAATCTGACAAAAGAGAAGATATTCTTTATATGTGATATAACACATCATGATGATATCAAAGAAGATTAGAAAAGTCTGATGATAAGAGAACATAATTGGACCCATTGTGGAGAATTTTGAGTGTCATTGCACTAATTCTTTAATACGTCGTTGAGAAGTACTTACAAAACTAATTCTTTAATTTTGAGTGTCATTGTGGAGAATTTTAAGTACCTAACGTCGTTGATAAGTACTTACAAATCTAATATTCGATATTTCCGAACTTATGTTAAATGAAACCGGATATATACTTCTGCTGTTACTAGCTTCTTCTTTTTTTTAATCAAGAAGTTCTCCTTTATGTTTTTTAAGACTGGATCAAGTTAGTGAATTATTTTTTACCCCGCTTAAATTTAAGATTTGATCCATTTTTCTCTAAAGCATGATATTTGTTATTATTTTTGATATATGAAAAGGGAACACGTACGTATTTTTTTGTGGCTAGGCGAATTTATAATATGATTAGTTCCCCTTATAGACTGTATAAACATGGTTTTTGTTGTAATAAGAAAAAACCCCGTAAAAAAAACATGATCTGCAGTATACAAAAGTTTTCTATATGAATATTAAACGTTTAGATATATTCTCGTTACAAGTATATTTATCTATAATTTTGGTGGTGATGTGATTCGATGAGCATGACATTAATAAATTTAGTTATAACAATATGCCATGAATTAGTAGAATCCATCAGATAATATATTAGATATGAAGATGCAATGGCCAGTGAGCCTGCCTGATATTCATAATTGTGACGGCTCACTAATTTCTCTTGTTTTTCTTGGCTGAGTAGGACTATCCTCTCTTTTTGTTGTTGAAAAACATAATCGATTACATAAAATAAACTTTATCTGCATGAGTGAATTATTGATCGGTCGATCAGATACATATTTAAAATCTCCCAAGTAAGGTCATGTGAATCGTACTTGAGTAAGTCATCAAAGTAAGCAAGTGTGGTATAGTGATCTTGTTGTGTTTGTCTAGATCATTTCTCGATTCGATTCTTATAGTATGATAACTCGATCTAAAACATCGGATTATCCATCCGAATATGCATCACAATAAGTAATTCAAACGTCATAAATTTAAAAATTTAAATATTCTTCAAGCTTAAACATATATATATATATATATATATATATATAACTGCGCACACACACAAACATATACAAAAGGCCACTTACTTTATTTCCACGTACCATCTAAGATACGTTCATAGTACCATTTTATTGTATTAAAATAAGTGCTTAATGTGGCCATACGTTATACGGTAACATATCCATGGTTTTTAGCTCCCTTTTCATGGAGAAGCTTCCTGCTCGGTAGATTTTTCTGCGACTTGGGTGCGGCTGCAACATGCGCTGCACTGTCCATAAGCATAGCTGCCGCAGCAACCGTATTTGCAGCCGCCACGGCCGCGTTTGGAGGTCTCCACACTGTTAATTTCCTCATTGGGGTATCCACAGCAGCGGATGCAGCCGTAGCTTCCCCGATAGCAGCAACCGTACCTGCACCTACCTGAGTTGTATCCTCCACCATATTGCTGAGGTTCTTTTGCATCCGTTTCATCATTGAGATTCACCGTTTCAGCTGTTTATATATGTAATATATGAGAGGGGGATCATATATGCATGTAATTAAACCATGTTAACGTATATTGCTTACATACAAAAACCACGACGATCCACGTGATATCTATATGCTTATATAGATATCACGAGAGGGTATAAAGATGAATAAGATATATGCTTACTTTGTTCCGAGGGTGTGGTTCTAAACGGGTCTGAATTAGCAAGAGATAAGCAGGTAGCGAACAAAACCAAGACAACAAGAAACTTGTAGCTTGCCATGTTTTTCTTTTGCTAGATTTGCACTTTTTTGGTTGAAGTATCCAAACTTGTTATGTATATTTTGTTGTGATCTGTGAAAGATGTGTGAGCTTTAAGAGCATGTATTTATAGTGTCCCGGTTGATGAAAGATGACGCGTATCTTTACGACACGCGCACAATTTATTTTTTAAGAAATAATAAAAGTAATTTTAGATAGTCCATCTTTACTTTAAAACAAGGAGAGGATGTCCTGGAAGTAATCTAGCTTCTATATTTGTAGGAATCGCAACTGGAGTGATGGTGCAGTGCTTACTAATTACATAGAAAGCCTTCGACTTCATTGACATTCTTCATCATACGTTGGTTGTGTACTATAATGGCCTTCCCTGATACTCGGGCTTATTTTGTTTGACTAACCATTTTGGTGTCACCAAATATAGAACTTCTCTAAGCCTCGATAGAAAAAAATTCCAATCAAACCTTCGATTAGATCCAATTGCCGAAAGTGGAGCAGCAGCCATAGTTTGTAGAAATAAACAATCATAAAAATCATATATATTGTTAATATTATAATATTGACAAAAGTTATGCTGTAGCACACTCGCTGCATGACTATGACTCAAATTTAACAGTAGAAATATTTAATTATGATCACATACAAATTTTTACACATAATATTTTTAAAATATGGTAATTATCATAAAATAAAATATGACATATATTAATTTCATCACTATAAACATTTTTCGGGTTACAAGTGATAATCATATTATACTCTTCAACTTTAAATTCTTTTATCACCTTATGGGAGTAGAAGATATTAATTTGTGAGATTCTACTTTTGTAAGTCTACAACTAAATAATATAAACTATTTTTATAAATGGTAATTCGGATTCACGTAAGTAACTTATTAAATTTTATGCGGTGGATTTATACTATTCATTGTCAAACATTGGTGGAGATACCAATCAAGTGTTTTGCAGCCATAGTTTGTAGAAATAAACATTCATAAAAATCATATATACTGTTAATATTATAAGATCGACAAAATTTTCGCTGTAGCACATTGGCTGCATGATATGACTCAAATTTAACAGTAAATGAGTTATTTCCTGATTTCTAGGTTCAAATCCCGGCAGCGGAAATATTTTTTTATGATCACAATAAACAAATTTTTACACATAATATGTTTAAAATATGGTAATTATCACAAAATAAAATATGAAATTTATTAATTTCATCACTATAAACCTTTTTCGGGTTACAAGCGACAACCATATTCTACTCTTCAACTTTCAATTCTTTTATCACCTTACGGGAGTAGGACATAATAACTTGTGAGATTCCACTTCCGTAAGTCTATAACTGGATAATATAAACTATATATAAAATATAAAATTTATTAATTTAATCACTATAAACCTTTTTCGGGTTACAATCAATAATCATATTCTACTCTTCAACTTTTAATTCTTTTATCACCTTATGGGAGTAGGAGATATTAATTTGTGAGATTCTACTTTCGAAAGTCTACGACTGAATAATATAAACTATTTATAAATGGTAATTCGGATTCAAGTACGTAACTTATTAAATTTTATGCGGTGGATATATACTATTCATTGTCAAACATTGGTGGAGATACCAATCAAGTGTTTTGCAGCCATAGTTTGTTGAAATAAACATTCATAAAAATCATATATACTGTTAATATTATAATATCAACAAAAGTTCCGCTGTAGCACATTGGCTGCATGATATGACTCAAATTTAACAGTAAATGAGTTATCTCCTGATTTCCGGGTTCAAATCCCGGCAGCGGAAATATTTTTTTATGATCACAATATACAAATTTTTACACATAATATTTTTAAAATATGATAATTATCACAAAATAAAATATGAAATTTATTAATTTCATCACTATAAACCTTTTTCGAGTTACAAGCGACAATCATATTCTACTCTTCAACTTTTAATTCTTTTATCACCTTATGGGAGTAGGACATAATAATTTGTGAGATTCTACTTCCGTAAGTCTATAACTGGATAATATAAACTATATATAAAATATGAAATTTATTAATTTCATCACTATAAACCTTTTTCGGGTTACAAGCGATAATCATATTCTACTCTTCAACTTTTAATTCTTTTATCACCTTATGGGAGTAGGAGATATTAATTTGTGAGATTCTACTTTCGAAAGTCTAAAACTGAATAATATAAACTATTTATAAATGGTAATTCGGATTCAAGTACGTAACTTATTAAATTTTATGCGGTGGATATATACTATTCATTGTCAAACATTGGTGGAGATACCAATCAAGTGTTTTGCAGCCATAGTTTGTAGAAATAAACATTCATAAAAATCATATATACTGTTAATATTATAATATTGACAAAAGTTCCGCTCTAGCACATTGGCTGCATAATATGACTCAAATTTAACAGTAAATGAATTATCTCCTGATTTCCGGGTTCAAATCCTGGCAGCGGAAATATTTTTTTATGATCACAATATACAAATTTTTACACATAATATTTTTAAAATATGGTAATTATCACAAAATAAAATATGACATATATTAATTTCATCACTATAAACCTTTTTCGGGTTACAAGCGATAATCATATTATACTCTTCAACTTTTAATTCTTTTATCACCTTATGGGAGTAAAAGATATTAATTTGTGAGATTCTAGACTTACGACTGAATAATATAAACTATTTTATAAATGGTAATTCGGATTCATGTAAGTAACTTATTAAATTTTATGCGGTGGATATATACTATTCATTGTCAAACATTGGTGGAGATACCAATCAAGTGTTTTGCAGCCATAGTTTGTAGAAATAAACATTCATAAAAATCATATATACTGTTAATATTATAATATCAACAAAAGTTCCGCTGTAGCACATTGGCTGCATGATATGACTCAAATTTAACAGTAAATGAGTTATCTCTTGATTTCCGGGTTCAAATCCTGGCAGCGGAAATATTTTTTCATGATCACAATATACAAATTTTTACACATAATATTTTTAAAATATGGTAATTATCACAAAATAAAATATGAAATTTATTAATTTCATCACTATAAACCTTTTTCAAGTTACAAGCAACAATCATATTCTACTCTTCAACTTTTAATTCTTTTATCACCTTATGGGAGTAGGACATAATAATTTGTGAGATTCTACTTCCGTAAGTCTATAACTGGATAATATAAACTATATATAAAATATGAAATTTATTAATTTCATCACTATAAACCTTTTTCGGGTTACAAGCGATAATCATATTCTACTCTTCAACTTTTGATTCTTTTATCACCTTATGGGAGTAGGAGATTCTACTTTCGAAAGTCTAAGACTGAATAATATAAACTATTTGTGAGATTCTACTTTCGAAACTCTAAGACTGAATAATATAAACTATTTATAAATGGTAATTCGGATTCAAGTACGTAACTTATTAAATTTTATGCGGTGGATATATACTATTCATTGTCAAACATTGGTGGAGATACCAATCAAGTGTTTTGCAGCCATAGTTTGTAGAAATAAACATTCATAAAAATCATATATACTATTAATATTATAATATCATCAAAAGTTCCGCTGTAGCACATTGGCTGCATGATATGACTCAAATTTAACAGTAAATGAGTTATCTCCTGATTTCCGGGTTCAAATCTCGGCAGCGGAAATATTTTTTTATGATCACAATATACAAATTTTTACACATAATATTTTTAAAATATGGTAATTATCACAAAATAAAATATGATATATATTAATTTCATCACTATAAACCTTTTTCGGGTTACAAGCGATTATCATATTATACTCTTCAACTTTTAATTCTTTTATCACCTTATGGGAGTAGAAGATATTAATTTGTGAGATTCTACTTTCGTAAGTCTATGACTGAATAATATAAACTATTTTATAAATGGTAATTCGGATTCACGTAAGTAACTTATTAAATTTTATGCGGTGGATATATACTATTCATTGTCAAACATTGGTGGAGATACCAATCAAGTGTTTTGCAGCCATAGTTTGTAGAAATAAACATTAATAAAAATTATATATACTGTTAATATTATAAAATCAACAAAAGTTCCGCTGTAGCACATTGGCTGCATTATATGACTCTAATTTAACAGTAAATGAGTTATCTCCTGATTTCCGGGTTCAAATCCTGGCAGCGGAAATATTTATTTATGATCACAATATACAAATTTTTACACATAATATTTTAAAAATATGTTAATTATCACAAAATAAAATATGAAATTTATTAATTTCATCACTATAAACCTTTTTCGGGTTACAAGCGACAATCATATTCTACTCTTCAACTTTTAATTCTTTTATCACATTATGGGAGTAGGACATAATAATTTGTGAGATTCTACTTCCGTAAGTCTATAACTGGATAATATAAACTATATATAAAATATGAAATTTATTAATTTCATCACTATAAACCTTTTTCGGGTTACAAGTGATAATCATATTCTACTCTTCAACTTTTAATTCTTTTATCACCTTATGGGAGTAGGAGATATTAATTTGTGAGATTCTACTTTCGAAAGTCTACGACTGAATAATATAAACTATTTATAAATAGTAATTCGGATTCACGTACGTAAGTTATTAAATTTTATGCGGTGGATATATACTATTCATTGTCAAACATTGGTGGAGATACCAATAAGGTGTTTTGCAGCCATAGTTTTTAGAAATAAACATTCATAAAAATTATATATACTGTTAATATTATAATATTGACAAAGGTTCTGTTGTAGCACATTGGCTTCATGACTATGACTCAAATTTAACAGTAAATGAGTTATCTTCTGATTTTCGGATTCAAATCCCGGCAGCGGAAATATTTTTTTCTTATCACAATTATACAAATTTTTACACATAATATTTTTAAAATATGGTAATTATCATTAAATGTGACATTTATTAATTTCATCACTATAAAACTTTTTCGGGTTACAAGCGAAAATCATATTCTACTCTTCAACTTTTAATTCTTTTATCATCTTATGGGAATAGGACATATTAATTTGTGAGATTCTACTTTCGTAAGTCTAAGACTGGATAATATAAACTATATATAAAATGGTAATTCAGATTAATGTACGTAACTTAGTAAATTTTCTGCAGTGGATATATACTATTCATTGTCAAATATATTATATTGGTGGAGATACCAATCAAGAGTTTTGCAGCCACAGTTTGTAGAAATAAACATTCATAAAAATCATATATTGTTAATATTATAACACACTGGCTACATGACTATGATTCAAATTAATAGTAAATGAGTTATCTCTTGATTTTTGGGTTCAAATCTCGGCAGCAGAAATATTGTATTATGATCACAATATAAAAATTTTTACATATAATATTTTTAAAATTTGGTAATTATCACAAAATAAAATATATCAATTTATTAGTTTCATCATTGTAAATCTTTTTCGAATTACAAACTAACAATTATATTCTACTTTTCAACTTTTATTTTTATCACCTTATGGAAGTAGAACATTAATTCGTGAGATTCTACTTTCGTAAGTCTATGATTGATAATATAAACTATATAAAGTGGTAATTTAGATTAACGTACGTAATTTATTAAATTTCCTGTAGTGGATATATACTATTTATCGTCAAAAATTGACGGAAATACCAATCAAGTGTTTTGCGAACCCTAATCTTCATCGGTTTCAAGTTTCTTTATCCTGACTTTTCTAAAGCATAGACATTCAATTAATTATAACTCAATAACTATAACAGAAAAGCCTTTATTGCTCAATCAAATTTCGTCACGTATGAACGTTACACAATCAGTTTCTGTCACGTGTAAGTCTTGCTATTATTTAAACTCATAATGTTGCGTAAGTACATTGGATAGATGAACTTGGCTTGGAAAGATTGCGGAAAATCGCGCACCACCGAGTGATCAGAGTCAACATTACGACATATCATTTATGTTGAGTGGAGGGTGACGTTCCCGTTATTTTTTGTAATTTTGATCACGCATCTAGATTATGGACCAACTCACACGTATTAAAATGTTAGGATAGTTGTGTTTTCTTTTCCGGTCAAGTTCTTTTTCCAATCGTTTATCGTTAAAGCTAACAACAAAATATTATTGAATTTTGGTGCATAATTTATTTCAATTGCATCAATCTAGTTTTAGAAAAGTTAATTTGGTAAATAACAACACGAGGAAGATCAAGCTTCGTGCTTAGATATGGTTTCTGGTTCGGTTACGATAACAGACGAATGTTGAATTTGATCTAAGCAGTAGTATTTCAGTTCCATCGTCTATACGGGTCAATTTATATATTTTCCTGTGTCTAATTGTTTTCTTTCGTTAGATCAGTTTTAGTGATCCAAAAGAAGGAAGAGTTTGAATTGGGATTGTGCGATTGTTTTTGGAATGTATAGAAAACTAACATTATCATTTCGAACGGTGAGTTTGAAGACCAAGAGTTGGACTCTGTGACTACTGTTGGACACGTGTAAGTACCATATGTTATGTAGAGAGCATGTCATTACACATGGAACCACAGATAAGAGTTTAGCTGTTGAACCTTTCCATGCTTGAAATGGCTTTCAGTTTCAACTCTTTTTTATGGGTTTTGACCAAATTATCTATTATATATAGACATATCTATTTTTAATATTTAATAATATACATTTGTTTTCCGATGTCACTCGAACCAACTATCTATAAACCATAAAAAATTACATATATACATAGTGTTAACTTGAGATATTGGTCCGAGGACATATACTCAAGTCTTATCTCTTTGTTTTTGTAATGAATATATACTTATCTCTTCTTTTTTTGTCATTAACATGTCATTGGTTTAATATATAATACATTAAAACTAAACAGTTATTTGGCAAATAAAGTATTTTACTTCACTAAATATTTTCAGTACAAAAACGAATAACCAAAATAAATTTAATAATTCTTTAGAAAAATTTTGGCTTAATAATCCTTTTTTTTGTCAAACTATAATTCTTATACTGGTTTATTATTAATACTATATGCTTGAATTATCTTATTGTATAATGTAGATTTAAGAAGTTAGATAAGATATTGACTATTAACTGTTTGTAAAGTATTTCTATTTATACCAATTCATAGTATAGTTAGTAAAATTGATTACTGACTATAAAATATAGAATATTACTAGGTAAAACATATACAAAGAGAAATGCTAGATGACAAAACAGTATCCGTTGAAATTGTGATTTTTATTTTATATGTTGACTAATTATAATGTGAGTATTGTTTAAAAGATCTTATGATATTTATATATGCATATAGTTTAGTTTATAGTTTTGTTGTATTGTTTACATTTGTGACATCGATTAATATGTGCGCGTAAAATCCACACATAAACTAGATCATAAAAATAAAAGATAACTTCAAAAAATACAAACAATTATTAAGTAAATAGGATTCGATGATTACATGAAGGTTCTAATAAGTTTGACAGACAAGTTATAGTTGTTTTAAAAAGTAAGACTCCAACCTAAGATTTGAAGAAAAAATTATGGATCATTTGCTTCGTTGTTGAGCTTTCTATGTTTATAACGTCTTTATAACGGGATTGCCAATTTTGGAGATAAGTTGTAGTTTTTTTTTTTTTTTTTCTTGAGAAAATCTTCTTCTTCACCGATTTTGTTATATATTTATATAGATTTTTTCTCTTTTTTTTTTTTTTTTTTTTTTTACTTTTACCATAGTACCAAGATTATAAACTTAATTATGGAACTGATTTCTTGAAATTACAAGTCTACTCTTGATTTGATGCAAATTAACGTGAAGATGCTAAATTACTCTCTTACAACAACGATATTCAGTTAATTAATATCCAAAGAAATACTGTGACTACTCTTGTTAAGCAATTTCAAAAGTAACACTACCAAACGTTTTTGTTTTCTGAACTATCTATATATAATATACGTTGTCCACCATGCACCAACATACTTTAAGAATTGGAAACGCTTGTAATTTTGTTAAAATACCTGTTTTTCTCTTAATTTCATTTGACGGCATATTTGATATTGAAATTGACAAAAGAGGTATAGATGTTATCATTGTGATTTTTGAATAGAAACTATATCCACCCTATACCAAAGCTTAACTAGACGAAAAAACTAGAAACTAAAAACATGTCATAGCATCAAAGCTCTATATAACCTTTCTCCATTTTATGAGACTTCTCGATCATATCATCATGGTTTCTAGAGATGTTTAATATGATTTACCTTTTTACATTATATATAAAGCGTAAAGAAAAAGAAAAAAAAAATCCCCATAAATACGTCATTATCTTCCCTCACTCGACATAATTGACTGGTTTCTTGTCGCCAAGTTTTGCCTCCCAACTATAAATAGATGTGCTATGCTCATACAATCTTCAGTCTTCACTAACAAAATCACATTCCCTCACCAAACCAAACAAGCTACGTGTCTTGTGTGACGAAAACAAAACATGGGAAACCTCAAGTCTCTCGCCCTCTTAGCTTTGCTCTTTTCTCTCATCCTCGCTGTTTTTGCGGACACATCCACCGATGCCACACATGGTATATATGTACAACTCTATATATATAATTTTCCTTTACACTTTCGCATAATTATGATCGATCAATATCTATATTCTTGGTATATAACCTGTATACCACACGTGCAGCTAAAGATGATGTGAAACCAAGTACTGACGCAACCGATGCCGTAGAGCCGCAACAACGTGGTCGAGGCGGTTGTAGGTACGGATGTTGCGGCAGCTTCGCTTATGGGCAGTGCAGCGCTTGTTGCAGCCAACCTCAGACTGCGGAAGTCGAAGCCGAGGCCAATGACGTGGTTGTAGAACCTCAGCAAGGCAGGGGTGGAGGCGGTTGTAGGTACGGATGTTGCGGTGGTTGGTGGGCTGGACGGTGCAGATACTGTTGCAGCCAATCCCAAGCCGAAGAAGCGGAGAATGTTGAGGCCAACGTTGTTGAGCCTCAGCAGCGTGGCGGCGGTGGTGGTGGTGGTGGTGGTTTTGGCGGCGGTCGTGGTGGCTGTAGGTATGGATGTTGCGGTGGGTGGTGGCGTGGACGGTGCAGATACTGTTGCACCAGTCAAGCTGAGGCCAACGAAGTTGTGGAAACTGTTGAGCCCCAGCAACGCCGTGGATGTAGGTACGGCTGCTGTGGAAGCTCTGCATATGGACAGTGCAGTGCTTGTTGTACCAAGAAGATGGGCACGGAGGGAGAGACGAAGAAGGACGAAGCGAAGCCATAATTTAGCGTGTAACACAAACTCTTTATGTTTGTATGCATGGCTAATTACCAGTACGTACGTATGTCAAAATAAAAGAAATATAGCGCCTAATCCTAAGAAGGTACCTAGAGCTCAATAAAAAAAAATCGTGGGTTCCTATAATATGTATTTTGCAGTGTTTCTCGTGGATGTTATAAATAATAACAACTGTTTTTAATATCAATCATGGATTATAATATTTTCTTTATAGTCTCCTTTTTTATTTGTTAAAAGTTTCCTTTAGAATTTTTTTTTTTTTTTTTTTTGACCGCCTTTAGAATTTTATTTATGATAAAACATGTATCTAGCTGAATAATAAACCATAGATTAATATTAAATGGTACTATGTAGATTTCTAATATATTATATATCCTAACATTTAAGAATAATAATTAATAACAATTGCTTCGACTATTTAAAATTCATGAGTTAAGGGACACATTTATCTTTTGATTACATATGAATTATAATGGTGGAAACGCATATTTGCAAGAATAAATTTAAGAATTTGTACATGCCATCGAAAGCAGTATTCACCGATCTAATCTAACCCAAAGAGGTCTTTTTCCGGTACATACATAGCCTCGAAAACTTCTGATATTACGCCTCTACTAGGTACATACCCTCGCTCAACCTCATGAGTCACGACCGTGCCGTTTCCATTGTACTTGGCCCAAGACAAATGGACCATGATCCAGTCCGCAGCCAGGCCCAAAGCGGTGCCTCCTAGCCACGCGTTCGACATGGTGAACTTTGTCCGCTTTGAGTGTTATGTGTTCAAGGCTCTCAAGAATCCGCCAACTTGGACTCCTCTTAATGTTATCGTGAGATTCAGACGTCGTCGTCGACGTGTCGTTGAGCCAGTGACGTAGGATCCGACGTGTGGCCGTCTCCACGAGGATAAGGTAATCAACGTTTTTAAAACGAAGCCGTTCGCAAACGCTATGGGTTTGCTTAGAATAGTCAGAGTATCCAATATTTAAACTGAAAAAATAAGGTATTGATGTTAACATTTTGAATATTAACTCTCTACCCTGCTAAGTGCTAAAGCTTAACCAGACAAAAAAAACAATAAATTAGAAAACATTTCATAGCATCAAAGCTTCTATGTAGGTAAGCATCTTTCTAAATTGGTTTTTAGACTCTTCTCAACATGATTTATAAAGATATTTAATACTCTTTCTATTTTAAACTCGTTGTCTTGTTAATTCAAGGTTTTTTCATCGTATATTACAAAATACTCCCTCCGTTTCATTTGTTACAAAAAAAGTGTTATTTTTATGTTTTCAATGCATATTTAAAGATTAAATTCTCTTTTCTATCCTTATAATTTGAGCTAATTAATTAGAAAAAGAAAAATTTCAGTGCATTTATAAAGGGTAAAATAGAAATTTAGATAATTTTTTAATTTATGTGCATTATATCAAAATGACACTCTTTATGAAACAAATAAAATATATAACTTTTATATTTTGTGTAACTAATATATTGATTTATTTGATAGCTTTAATATAAACTAGAAAAATAAAAATAAATTAGAGATTTAATTCTGTTAGAAACATAATTACAGTAAAAGCATCAGACAAGAGTAGATATGATATATTATTTTTATATTTTTGTACGTTAAGCGTATATAGAAGTCCCCATAAATCTCTATCGTTATCTTCCCTCACTCGACACAATTGACTGGTTTCTTGTCGTCAAGTTTTGCTGGCCAACTATATAAATAGATATTGTGCTGTGCTCATATATAAATTCTTCAGTTCACTAACAAAATCATATTCCCGCAACAAAACCAAACAAGATAACTGTCGTTCTGTGTAACGAAAAAACACATGGGAAACCTCAAGTCTCTCGCTCTCTTGGCTTTGCTTTTCTCTCTCTCCCTCGCTGTTTTTGCGGACACATCCACTGAGGCCACACATGGTATATATGTACAACTCTATATTTATAATTTCTCTCAATTGCACTTTCGATCATATTGATGAAATGATGATCGAATATCTAACTCATGGTGTATATAAACCTGTAAATTACACGTGCAGCTAAGGATGAAGTGAAGCCAAGTACTGAAGCAACCGATGGTGTAGAGCCCCAGCAAGGCTGGGGTGGTGGTGGTTGTAGGTACGGATGTTGCGGTGGTTGGTGGGCTGGACGGTGCAGATACTGTTGCAGCAGTCAAGCTGAGGCCAACGTTAACGAGGTTGCGGAAACTGTTGAGCCCCAGCAAGGCTGGTTTGGTGGTGGTTGTAGGTTCGGATGTTGCGGTGGTTGGTGGGCTGGACGGTGCAGATACTGTTGCAGCAGTCAAGCCGAGGCCAAAGTTAACGAGGTTGTGGAAACTGTTGAGCCTCAGCAAGGCTGGGGTGGATTTGGTTGTAGGTACGGATGTTGCGGTGGGTGGTGGCGTGGACGGTGCAGATACTGTTGCAGCAGTCAAGCCGAGGCCAAGAAGGTTATGGAAACAGTTGAGCCCCAGCAACGCCGTGGATGTAGGTTATACGGTTGCTGTGGAAGCTTTACAACTGGACGGTGCACTGCTTGTTGTTCCAAGCCGATGGCCACGGAGAAAGTGAAGAAGAAGGAAGAAGCTAAGCCATGATTTGGCGTATAACACAAACCCTCTATGTTTGTATGCATGCAATGCATGGTCAATTACCGGTACGTACGTACGTATGTCAAAATAAAAGAAATATAGTGCTTAATCCTAGGAAAGTACCAGCTCGATCAATAAATAAATAAAAACCGTTGGTTCATATTAATAGGTATTTTGTTATGTACTCGGCTTTTCTCGTGGATGTTATAAATAATAACAACCGTTTTAAAATCAATCATGAATTTTAATACTTTCTTTACAAATCTAATTATGATCAACCATATATAGCAGCTATCTCAATAAAGAAACCATAGTTTAATATAAATGGTACTTGGTAGACTTATATGTAATCCTAAAATTTAAGCATAATAACAACTGCTTCTACAATCAAATCAAGAATTTAAGGACATATATCCTTTTGATTATGGATGAATTATAAATTTTATAATTTATAATGATGGAAACGCATAGTATTTGCATTAGTCAAATTTTATACATGCCAGCGAAAGGAGTATTCACCGATCCAACCCAAAGCGTTCCATCTCTTTCCTCCACCTCACTTATAGATACCCACTTATTCCCATTTTTACCCTCGAAGACTTCTGATATTACAACGCCACTACTACCCTCGCTCAACCTCACGGCCATGCCGTTCCCTTTGTACTTGGCCCAATACGAATGGACCTTCATCCAGTCCACAGGTAAGCCCAAAGCGGCGCGTCCTAGCCATGCGTTCGACATTGCGAACTCCGTCAGCTTTGAGTGTTTCGTGTTCAAACCTACCCAGAATCCGCCACGTGGACTCCTCTTAATGTTGTCGGGAAACCCAGGGAGCCTCTCCGCGAAAACCTCGCAGCTATCGCGAGATTCAGGCGTCGTCGTCTTCGTTGTCGTCGACGTGTCGTTGAGCCAGTACCGTAGGATCCGACACGTGGCGGTCTCCACGACGAGAAGGTAATCACCCTTTTGGCTTAAAACGACGCCATTTGCAAACGCTAGGTTGCTTAGAAGAGTGGTCACTTGTTTCGTGTTTGGGTCGTACTTCATTAGTCTACCGGTTCTGTCTCCACTCATCATCACCCCTATATAATTCCTGAAATATCAACAATAATTAGCTCTAAACTCTAATACATCATCATACCAAATGATAATGATTTTAAGATTAAAGTTTTACATCTTTGAGTTCTTTTACCTCCGTTGATAAACCGAGCTGCTGTCGGTAAAGTAGACAATTCCGGTACGTGGATCGATCTCCAAACCGTTGGTAAACCGAAAGGGCTCATCCAGCTCACGAGTGGCTACACCTCCTTCTGAGCCAACTTTAAGAAGGCCCATATAAGCATCAGCGATATAAAGGTCACCAGTGGACTCGTCGAAGGAAAGGCCCAATGGTCGTCCGCACACGTGCTCTGTTCGTTGGTGCTCGTGCGATCCCTCACAACCTTCTCTGCATTCGAACAAATCTTAAAACATAAATTGCCAATTAAGTGTAATCAGTAATCCTCTTCCTTCATCACAATTAATTGTTCTTCATTGCTAATATCTGTTGTTTCACAGTTTCAATGTAATTTATTTCGAACAAAATTTCTGATTTATGTTTTACTACGAGTCTAATAATCTTTAAACGTAAGTCACATCACCATATAAATTAGTGGTATGGTACATGTTCATATATTTACATATTTCAATCTATGTGAAAATGTGTCAGATCATTTGTGTCTACTAGCTAGCAAACTTGGACCACTAGAAGTCATTACACATTTCCTAACCAAAAAAAAATAAAGGGTGGTCGTTTACTCATTACTAAAGAGGCTCCTAGTAAATAAAGATGATCCATTATATTTTATATTACTCATTCTTTAGCTGTCAGCATTTAATTTAGATTTCTTGAAAAGAAGAAAAAAAAACTACAACGTTTCACAATACGCATGTGAGGAACATCATGGAAGATAAGTATATCCATAGAATATAAAACTAAAAAGTAATTAAGTTAGTAAGTTACATATATATAATTACAGTACATGCACATGCAATTGCGTTTTAGAATCCCTAATAATGGGAACTTCACATGCATGCCCAAATAACAAAATTGTGAACTAGAACTGCAAACTATAATCAACCAAGTTGACCACGTGAAAAAGTTGAAGTACATAAGTAGAAACAAAAGAAGTACCATTTATTCATTGGTCGGGAATGATAACTAACTGTAATAAATTAAAATCGAATTAAACTACCAAATGTATATTCCTTCGTCGTTAAAAATGCAAAGGAGGTACGCAATCTTATCATTATTATTATTTGATACACAAAGGAAGTAATTTTGTTATTCTGTTTTTTTTTTTTTTTTTTTTGTCACAATGTCATTCTGATAATCAAGCCAATAAGTTCGATGGGACATACGAAGTTGGTGGATACAATTGAAGGACTTAAAGCCACACAAAAAAATAAACGAGGAAAACAATTTTTCTAAAAAAATGTAACGAACCAAAAAAAAAGAAGAAGAGGGTGCGTACCTTGTTGAGGTGGTGACGGCGAAATCAATCCAACGACTGTCATTAGCTAGCCACTTAACAATTCGACCGTCAGATAAACCGGTATAAGGACCGTCGCCGGAGATATCGAAAACAAAACTTTCCGGTCCCGAAGCTCCGATGGTCGGAATCAGACGGAAATCAGGTAAATGGACAGACATCATAGACTCTCCATCTTTTGCTCTCTCACCGGAAAAATCGGTGACGCTAAAGAGAAGGACAACGGATATCGCCACCACCAAGAGGAGTTTCATCATCTTTGTGTTTGTTTTATGTCTTTGTTGTGTGGTAAGAGTTATTACTATTGTTATATATAGAGTGTCAGATATAATAAATAAATTTCTGATACATGTCGAATTCGTGTCAATGTAAGTAAACTCTTTGGCGTTTTTTTTCTTTCTTTTCTTTTGGGATTCGGCATTTGTGGATCCGTTATTCTTTTTTTTCTTCTTTTTTTATGTATATCTTTCTGTTTAAAAATTTTCCTTCTTATTATGACTCTAATTAGATGAAATGAAACATTTCATTTGGCATAGTTTACATGTAAATTGTATGATTGCTTGCAAATGCCGAAAATTGAGGGGCCACAAATCCTTCATTGTTTTAGGACCATCTTTTTCTACCCTCTGTTTTTTTTTTCCATTCAATTTTATAAGTTTAGGTCAAGTGTAATTGTTATTCAACCAAATAATTTATGGGAAATAAATTTTCCTTTTCCAGAGAAAATTAAATGATGAGGATTGAGAGACGTAAGCATTTCAAGAATTAAAAACCAATAATAAAAATACCTCGAGATAATAAATAAATGATCTTGTTTGACTTGTGAATATATAAATAAATGAACCATAAATTTAACTTGTAGCAAATAAGAAAATAAAGTTTTTGTTTGAATATATAAAGTATGCGTATAAATCAAACATAAATTGTAACCACAAAATAAAATAAAATAATAACAGACAAAAGAAGTTGGAGGAAGTGAATTGACAAGGAGAAGGGGCAGTGGGCACAAGAAGCAACTGCATGAGTCCCACTCGGCAACCTATTCGTTGTGTTGCCTTCTGACCATTTTGTTATATTTTAATTTTTGCTATCCAATTCAAATCCCTCCAACTCCAATGAAAACAACTCCAAAAGCATCAGAACCAATTAAAGGAAGAAATCGAAAAAGTGATGTGACCTTCTTGTCTACAATTTACAAATATCCCAGTCTAATCCTGCCTATCATGCTTAGTCGACTGCGCAGGCTGGTGTCCTTAGACTCACCAAGACTACTTTAACAAGAAAAAAGAAACCAATATTTCAGTAAACCAATTATTTTAAATGCATATCTAACTGGATACAACAAAATACTTTAAGTTTAAACCTTAACTAAATATCATCAATCCACACAAACAGAAGAAAGTGTTAATGTAAATGTAACCTAAAAATTCACTAATTACAGCACAAATTGATAGACTTTAAGTTAAAGTCTTTAACAATGTCACCGTTTAAATCACTGACGGTCGAGAACCCAAACCCGAGCCTACCAACTCTTTCTTGAGCCTCACTTATAAACTTCATATTCTTCCTTTCACTATCCTCAAGATTCTCCATAAACTCTCTGGTATTGCCGAAAAGTTTCACGCG
This sequence comes from Camelina hispida, assembly GCA_023657505.1. Classification (NCBI taxonomy): domain Eukaryota; kingdom Viridiplantae; phylum Streptophyta; class Magnoliopsida; order Brassicales; family Brassicaceae; genus Camelina; species Camelina hispida. The sequence goes on along the minus strand of CP094634.1, from coordinate 3,902,628 downwards.
TGAAACAGCCCCATCTTCAACGTCTTAATGAAGAATTTTCCAATCGATGAGGTGGATCATGGATAACCTATAAAATGGAGCTTCCTTGGAATGTAAGGTAACCGAGAAATCCCCTGTTCGGTCCTTCTAATTAAAATTAATAGCGTTGCCAGGGAGCTTCGCGAATATGTCATGGGTCCATTGGCCCAATACCGATGCACAACTTGTGTTGGGACCTCACATGAAAGCACGAAAGAACCATCTTTGCTTAAGGCAAAGACTCATTAGGGAAATGAAGACGGTCCATCAAAAAATACTACCCATTATAACATTTTCACTCTTTCAGAATTTTCCCACATTATGATTTTTCATTTTACATTAAAAAATTACGTCTAGTTTAGATGTAAATCTTACTTTACATACAATATATATTGAGATACGTACTAAAATGGACTTTCTTTTAATAAGTTGAAATTGTAAACACAGTCTTTAGTATAGTTTTTAGCAAGTTCTTCAAATTGTAATAACCACACTCATTAGGAGAATTTTGTTTGTGTTTGCGGTTTGCAATATGTAGAAGTAGAAGTATTTTTGGAAAACCAAAGGTGAAGAGACAAAATACCAAATGTGGTAGGTATCGCTACTATCATATCATTGAAGTAGATAGCAACCTCTTCTTCGTCTATATCCATTTGGTTGGCAAACATATATAACTTTCTGACCTTCGACATCGTTCATGTCCTTCTCGGCCAATCCTCCTTTAGGCCCTACCTAACCTTCATTATCCCAAAGTAACCGCCGCAAAAATACAAACCTCAGTTACCTCCCCCATTTCTTTTCGAAGCTAAGTCCGAATGGCCTCCCACATGTAGGTTTTACCTTATGGCTCAAACCTCGAACAATTGTGTTGCGTATATACATTTACACTCCGTAACCAACGTTATTGATCCAAGTGTTTAAATTTTCCAAAAAAGTACTATGTTTTGCTACGATATAAATATTTAATATTACAAGCAATAATTAAAAACAAGTATCGCTTACGTAAGCTAATTGATATAATGATATTGGTTTGCTTACTGTTAATGGTGCATGACTTCATAAAGGAAACGCTCATCAACAAGCATTTAAAAATTGAGAGAATCTCTTTTATTTTTATTTTTTCCTTTTCTTATATTGTGAGAAAATCACTTTGTGAAAAGCAAGAAATTAATCTCACTTTGGAAAATAAAAAGCATGAGTTGCATTTTATTTTGTTAAGCGGTTTTCATTTATAAATGCGTATACATTGTTTTTATTTTATGACGTGTGTCTCTCTGTCTTATGTTTCTTTGTAGAATTATTCTGTTTTGAGTTAGAAAGGAAAAGAGTCTGCTTCACGATTTGTAAGGCACTTTACAATTTGTAGTAGTAAGAATCTGCATTATCACATTTAGGAAGTATTTGTTTTCTTACCGGTTAAAACAGCCATTAGAAAGTTATAAACTTATAAAGTTATTTAGCGTGGTGTTGTTGCAGTTTCAACATACGTATAACGGTATAAAGTTTCCAAGAGTAGAAGTTTCTAAGATTAGAATAGTTTTAGAATCCCTTGATTTGCTGTTTAATCAATTAACACCAAAAAGGAAAATAGAAGATGAGACCGAATCACTTTATATGTGAATCATATAAAGTCCAAATTTAGCCCATTAACATGTCAAGATCGGCCCAATACAGACGCTAAATATATTTAGTTGCATTTACCATATCTTATCCCCTGTTCTTTCAACGATTATTAGTATTTTATTGACGAAAAATTAAATAAAAAATTTAAGTAATTATTTTGTAAACCGTCCTTAGTTGTTTACTTAGACCATCTCTAATATATATCTTTATTTTTCCTTTAAAATAGAGTTACTCTATAATAGAGCATTGATTAGTGAAAAAATAGAAATAGAAGTAAAGTTGTTCTCTATATATAGAACAATCTGGAGCAAATGTTGCTTTACAATAGAGTTTTACTCAAAAATAGAGTGAGGTTAGAGATGTCCTTAGCATTATTTTTAGCAAATATTTTTTAATTTATACTATATATTTCCTGAAATAAAGCTACATAAATTGTATGTGACAGCGTCGTGGAAATTGGATAGTTCGGCAAGATTTATATTACTGCTCTTCTCCTTAAAAGAGATTTGGTACTATACCCTGATATAATAACACTCTTCCAAACGGGAAAACGGCCAATTCCCCCATGAACTTAGTTGCTTTATCGTATTCCTACACAAAACTTTCAAGTGTGCTTACAACTACATGAACTAATATATAATTTGAATTTACTACATAAACTATATAAATACGGCCAAAACCTACAAATCAGAAGATGCCGTTAATTAAATCGTTAGTGTAGCTGACTCGGATGCCACGTAGGTGAACTAAACGACTGCGATTTACAAAACGACGTAGTTTCATTAAAATTAATTTGTTTGAAAAAATGACAACCTCTTGAGTCGAACCAGTGACCTCAACAAATACATACTCGACTAAAGACCAAACTGCTACAAGAACTCTCGATGTAAATCGAAACTTATTTATATATATACACTCGTCTTTCTTCTTCCTCATCAACAATTGATAGCAGGAGAGAACAAACAAAATCATGTCATTGACGAAAAATCAGAACTCTCGACGAACCATTTATAAGAAAAATCAGTTTCGTTTCCTAAGCAAGTAAGCATCATCAAAGCTCAACAAATCAAATAGTTTACACAATTTAGCAAAAATTAAACACCTAAAACCCCCTTAAATTAAGTTGAGGTAATATGAAAACTTGAAAACGCCCAATTTTACAGGTCTGGATAAGGAATTCAAACACCAAGTGTTTCAATAACATAAACCCAGATGGAAATATTTCCTAAAGATACCAAAAGATAATTGAAAAACAGAAAGAAAAAAAAAAAATACAACTTTACAAAAAATCTTAGATGAGATGACAATGGAGCAGAAATTAAAAAAGAAAAAGATGAATCAATGACAGTTCTTGGGTTATTAATTTCTATGTCTCTGCAGATTTGTTTCCTTCTATCAATGGTGAGGAGAAGAAGAAGAAGAATCGAAAAGCGCGTATATATATATGTATGTGTGTAGTTACAGCGAGAAGCCTTGTAGCACATTTGGTATTGAGTCGGGTAAGTGTATTGAGTGGTCACCAGTTCGACTCTTTATGTTGTCATATTTTCAAACAAATTAATTTTAGTGAAACTACGTCGTTTTGTAAACCGCATTCATTTAGTTCATCAACGTGGCATCCCAGTCAGCTACACTAACGGTTTAATTAACGGCATCTTCTGATTTGTAGGTTTTCACCGCATTTACATAGTTTATGTAATAAATTCAAATTATATATTAGTTCATGAAGTTGTAAGCACACTTAAAAATTTTGTGTAGGAATACGATAAAGCAACTAAGTTCATGGGGAAATTGGCCGTTTTCCCCTCTTCCAAACCAACAAAAGTATAGATATATAATATAATTTGTTGTGGCGTTAGAAAGGAGTTTATTGCGAGGCTTTATAATCAAATGGAGATTTTTTTGTTGGTAGAGTTACACGAACATAATCATATATAAAAAAAATCTTTATTTATTGTATTATATAAGACGTAACATAAAATATAAAGATTTGGTGTGTAATATTGCCTTTTCATTGGCCTTGTGTTCTATCGGAGGGCCACTGGCCATATAACCGTATATTGTGTCCTAACATCGCTTGTAAGGGCATTTTAAATTTCGGTTTAGTATTTTGTAAAGACTAATGATGAAACCAGAAACCATCTCGGTGACAAGCAAAATAAGGACCATGCTTAGATTTTCAACTTAATATTACACTTAAAAGAGTTAGTATGTAAACATGTAACCGTTCATCGCTATTGTCAAATGCATAAAACAAAACTGTAAACTGTAAATATTTTTTTGTCATAAAAAATCTCTTGTTTAAAAAATGCTATGTGTTAGTGGAATAATCGGAGTGGTAATTAGAGCGTAGCTATTAAATCGCTATTGAAAAAAGCAGTAATCGTTAACATAGGAACCTAGCATCTTCGTTTAGGAAAAGCTAATGGTAATTAGAGCATAGCTTTTTCCATAAAATGCCACTTCTATAATATTGAAAACCATAAAGAAGGTTAAAATAAACATTGATCCCTAGAATCATTAGAATCTCTTGAAATAGCCACTAACTTCCCCCCCCCCCCTTTTTGATCAACCAAGCAGTACAAATTTGGAATATTTTCCTCTTATTTACTCCAATATCAAAAACTAGCTAGTGGCCTGTCTAGTATACGCCATTACGTTTGTACCGACACCTTATCAGTGCCGGCTTAGCACATGTGCCGACGGTGCAACCGCACAGGGTCCAAGGGTCCAAATTTTTTATATATATGTAAACTTAAAAAAAAAAAAATAGAAGTAGTATATATTTAGGCTTTTTTTTTTCAAAATAGCACAGGGTCTATAGAAATTTTGAGCCGGCCCTGCACCTTATAAAGGGAGATTTGAGTCAGTCTGTATAGAGGAGGGTTCATGTGTTTCGAAACATCTACAATGCCGAAACATATTTTTCACATAACATTATATATCCAAGAAATGTACAAACTGGATTATGTTAGGACTTAGGATTATGAGTTTCATGTTAGCAATATGGTAGAGATATTAAAAGCAGAAAACGTTTCTACTCTAGTTACTTTACATGTAACTAATTTTTAATCCAAACAAAAATATCAGAGGGAAAAATGACATCGCACAAACGATCGAAGTTATATAGGATGATGCAAAAGTTATATAACTCGAGTTGTTTCTTATTATTTTTGTAGACAAGTCGAGCTGTTAATATTCTCAAAATAGATCTCAAGGTACGGTCGTATCTTTTAAAAATAATGGCTGAGGTTTGGTTCAACGTATTAAGACCATAACCTCTCTTTTTTAATATATAATCTAGTTTTTGTTAATGATATCACCGTGAGCTAACGTGATTCGATACTAATTTATACACACCCAAACAAATAAACACATATACTAATAATAATGTGAGCTTATCGATACATGAAAATGTTAACATATTTTGTGAATTATAAGACCGATTGGGTACAACCACCACTCGTTACACGTATCCATACTCATTTTGTTTTATTAATTGAGTGATTTTAAGTAACATATTATCCATAACGTTAATATAATTACACGCACCCAACCCGACCCCGACGTACACTCCAATATTTGCGATTGCTTCTTAAATCTTTACTTTTTTTTTTCTTTGTAAAAATTCGTCACTGCTCGAGAAACTTCTCAATGCTTAACTCCCTCCCTAAAAAGTTTTTGTTTTTGTTTTTTAGTATTAGCCAGAAAATAAAAAAGTTATAAAATATATTAACATAAAGCAAAGATGGAGGCCACCAGATACGATCCACCGTATCTTCTCTCATGTCACATGCCAACGTCTCTCTATGCGTTAATAATATTCGTGACATTGACTTTGCATTTATACCAATCTTAAATCTTATAATATTATGCACATGGATATAATTTTGTGCTTCGTCTCAAATAAATATCAAAATTACAAGTCAAATACTAAATATTCGCCGAATAAGATTTGATAACTACACCAATAGGTTTCATTCAACCAGTCAAATCATAGAGTAGGAAATTTTCAAAGTAAAGATCGTATGTACATTATTCTATGTGTAGAAAAAGTCAAATATTTACTTTAATTTGTTTGGTTAATTATTAGACGGATTCTAGAAATTGTGATGATAAATTATCAAAAACGTTTTTATCGTCGTTAATCAGTGAGTTCACAATACACATAACACACGACTCATGACAAGATGATAGAGACAAAGATTCCACCAACTCTCTAATCTCTTTTTTTTTTTTTCTTTTTTAATTATTCTTTTTGATTTTACTGTTGAAGAAGAAAAACATTGAGGAACAGAGGAAAATGAGCACTACCATGAACGCCAAAAAAGCCCGAAGACAGGAAGGTACTGGTCACCGTCACTCCTATTTCCATATATATCTGAGTGGTAAACCTAAAAGTTACAATCATCGTAATTTTTTTTAATTTTTTGTTTAATGTGAAAGAGATACTACTACGTTTTGTTTTGTTTTGTTTTATGTAGAACTTCAAAAACGTAGACACAATTAATTATAGACAAAGCTCAACTGATTACTTGTGTTGACTTACACATTTGTTACAATTTTTTTTTTAGTTAATGTATCATGTATGTGTGTGGTCCGATTTATCTCCACTTAGTGTTTTCATTTTAACCCCCACTAACTAATTCATAGACGTCGTCTTCTTCAAATTTGTCTATTTTGTAAAATTGTAGGGTCAAAAGTTGTGATGATGAAGTTATGAATGTGTTGAAGCGGAGGAGGGGTCCTCTATCATCAAAGAGTCATGGACGGTTCTGCTGAAGTTTCAAGAGACAAGATCTCCATTGAAGATCTATTTGACTATTTTTAGGGTTTTTGAAATTGAAAGTTATGTCTTCCCGACACATCGTGCATTACAATTTCATGATAACTCCATTAATTCATTGAATCGCTTTTTTAGTCAACACCACGATCCTCTGACTCTTGCTTTCCTGATCTCTTCGATTGTTGAATTCAATTTATTTGTCTAAAAATCAGTGTGGCGGTAATTAACGACATGTTTGTTAGGCCGAGAGAGACTGTTCTGACCATATTTCAAATATGACACTCTCTATTTGAAAAATAGTAAAATACGTTTTGTATTTGGTTTATGTTACAAATATTAAAACTATTGACATTAAAAAAAAAAGTCCCACTCAATCAACTGAAAAATGATTTTTTTTTTTTTATGTTGACATTTGATTTAGACATGTAATCTACAGTATAATATTAATCGTATAACGAATTTTATCACATAATTAAATCTTAATTAAGTCAACAATGCTACATATTTTATTACATAGGTAAATACTAATATGGGTGAAACGTGCATTAATCTTAATCAGGTCAACACTGCAACATGTTAAATTATTACATATATAAATATATGAGTGAAAGGAGCAAATATTATTTTAACTTTTCAGAAACTGAAATAGCCAATAATTTGTTAACAAACAAGATAGAAAAAGCCATTGTCATTTTGTTGCGGAAACGAATAAACAAAAAAAAATGACAAATATAATAAGAAAATTAGGAAGAAAAAATAAAAGAGATCAAGGAAATGTGGAAAGTGAGATGGACAATATGGAACCCACTAGACCAATAAGAGAGTATGGTAATCGGAGGGGCTTTTCATGTGTCTACCATACTTTGGATACGTGTCGTCCATAAGATGATGATGGATGGTGTTAGTGGCGATGATGGGCATGATGATCATGGGAGGCGCAAATCTTTGGCAGAGAATCAAGTGAACATTGCCATGTCTTTGCCACTACCTAACTGTTGTTAGTAAAATTTTCTTAATCCTTTTGTCAACGAATCTAATTGCTAAGTATAATACGATCGCCGGCACGGCGGCACCACTATTTCAACTTTAGGCTAACATTTATTTTCTAATTAATATACAGTTTAGCTGTTTAAGATTTGTATACATATCAATTATACTTCTAACTAGATTAGGACCCGCGGTACACCGCGGGGCAAAATTATTTATAATTAAAATATTAAAATTATAAATTGTATTTGTTTGTTAAATATGTTATAATTATATAATAATTGTTAAATAACCATATAATACCGCAATAAAAATTATTTTTTATATAAAATTTATTTAAATTTTATTACATATGTCTATTCTCTGATACTGACAGTGTTAACAAAATAATGAAATGATGTTTTACCCGTGTAACACCGAATTACTGATATTTTTTAATTTATATAAATATCGATAAAACATGTCCCGCTATATAACTCCGTCCGGAGATATTTTAACTCACACTATATCATCTTAATTTTTAATATTTATTGTGTATCTACGGTATAATATTTATCATATTTAACTTTTAAAAAGTTTAAAATATTTTTCATATTTAAACTTTTAAAAATCTTTAAAATAAAGAAACGGAATAAACCAAATAAAAGTTTTTAAAGTTTGAATGCCTGATAAATCAAGGGTCTACTCATTTGTATTCAGAATCATTTTGGCAATTGAGAATATCATTAATGTCATAGTTATTTTAATGTAATTTTCCGGAAATTTTGTCTACAAATTCATTTTCCAGAAATTTTGTCTAGATTATTAGCAAAAGAGTATATTTTCGCAGGTCCTATGAAATTTTAGACATTGTTTTATCTACAACCTAAATAAATGGAGGCCCTTAAATTATAAATTATCAAGAGTCCCATAAAATACTAAGAGGTCCATATAAATTGCTAGAGGGACAGAATTAATTGCATTAATAGCATTAATTGCAGAAACTTTCCTTATTAGTATTTTTGAGCAAAAACTGCTGCAAAAATACTAGTATAGATATCAAGATTACTATTATAACAGTATACTTTAAACATCTAACATTCATCTCTGTTTTTATTATTTCAATACTAAAAACTTTTTGACTGACTTTATGTTACCAATTATATGTAACATTTTTTCAATACTATAATTTACTGATATGAATATTATATAATCCTAGACCACTCACATTTATACTGTGATTATATGATGCGGAACCCACAAAAACAGAGACAAAAACAACATAAAAAAAATTACATCCAATAAGTAAATGATACGCAGCATAACACGTCACATCGACTCGCATGAATCCACAAACCCCACAACATAAAATGCAAAAAAATAGAAAGAAATAGGAGACGATGATACATTTACATTTTCGTGGTCCGACGAAAATACTTTTACGCTACATCACTCTTTCAATTTAGGACCATTTCAAATTATTTCAAAGTTTTTGTGTTATTATACTTTAAAAAAAAAAATATAATTTTGTAAATAAATACAGTAACAAATCAAAACTCAAGGTAAGTTAAAAACATTAAAACAACCTCAAAAGTTTTAATAACCTTCACCAATTGGAATGCATGTGGTTGTGGTAGTGTATATACATATTTAAATACATCATCCTCTTATCTTTAAAAAAAAATAAAAATAAAAAGTCTATGGTGAAGTAAACAAATCAATTAAAATCTTCGAATAGATTTCTTTTAATTATTTTAATCCATTACCAAAGTTTATTTCTTTCTCTCCATTGTCTCTCCTTAACAAATTAACTTTGATCCCTTAAAAACTTGCTTACTTCGTCGTATAAACCAAAGCTAGTTCCCAAATTTTTAGTTTTATTTTCCTTTTATTCTCTCTTCTCTCTCTCTCCGAGATTTGGGGTGAAAAATACAAAGACCCCTTTTATATTTCCCCTCTCCTCCTATCTTAAGCTCATTCAGAAGAAGAAGAACTCTCAACATTTTCCGGGGGAAGAAAAAAACTGAAACTTAGAAAGTTGAAAACTTTGCATCTGGGTTTTGTTGATTGTATAAATTCCAGATCTTGAAAAAAGGTTTTCGATTCAATAATATCAGCAATGGGTATGGAAACAGAGTCACAGTTCCATGTTTTAGCTGTTGATGATAGTCTCTTTGATCGGAAAATGATAGAACGGTTGCTCCAAAAGTCTTCATGTCAAGGTAAAAAACAAAAGCTTTATGCTTTTTATGTAATGGAGAAAACTTCGTTTTTTCTAATAGTGTTTTGGTTCTTATTTTGCAGTGACTACAGTTGATTCAGGCTCTAAAGCTCTCGAATTTCTTGGTTTGAGAGTAGATGATGAAGACCCTAATGTGCTCTCTACATCACCTCATATTCATCAGGTTCATTCTTTTTCCATGATTAAAGTTGGTTCCTTTTAGGATTTACAATTGAAATTGGTTATTGAAGTTTGGTTGTAATTTGTGGTGGCTTTTGGACAGGAAGTTGAAATAAATCTTATAATTACAGATTACTGTATGCCTGGCATGACTGGTTATGATTTGCTCAAGAAAGTTAAGGTATATTTTTTTTTCTCAAATTGGGTTACTGTCTTTTCCCATCTCTGGCAAAATTCGTTTTCTAGAAAAAGAAATAAAGTTTTTATCTTTTTGAGTTTTTTAAAAAACTGAGAATGTCAAATGGAGAAAAAAATCTCATTTTTAGAATATTGTTCTCCCACTCACTCACTCAGAGAAAAAAAAAAAAAAAGCTTTCTTTTATGCCATTGTTGTATTTGCTTCTGAGAAAATTATACATGATTGTTGTGTATAGGAATCAGCGGCATTTAAAAGCATACCTGTAGTCATAATGTCTTCTGAGAACGTTCCTGCAAGAATCTCCAGGTAATGGTCTCTGTTTCTTTAACATTAAAAAAAAAAACTGAGTCTTAGCTGATTCGTGAGTTGGAATTAGTCAAGTTGGGGGTATTATTTGATTCTTAACTTAAAACTATGTTGAAATTTTTGACTTTTTTGTATGCAATGGATGTGGAGTTTAGTTTTGATGCAAGTTGTGGTTTTCCTCCTTCCAATAGATGTCTTGAAGAAGGAGCTGAAGAGTTTTTCTTGAAACCAGTAAAGTTGGCTGATCTTACAAAGTTGAAACCTCATATGATGAAAACCAAATTGAAGAAAGAAAGTGAGAAACCAGCTAAAGAAGAGGAGAGTGAAGTTTCTAAACCGGAGATAGAAGAAGAAGAAGAAGAAGCAGTAATTGAGATCTTGCCTCTCCATCAAGAACTTGAATCAGAACAACTTGAAACGATGGTGAGTAGTAGTAGTAATAAGAGGAAAGCAATGGAAGAAGTGATGATATCTACGGATCGGTCACGTCCTAAATACAATGATATCACAACCTCGGTCTGACCCTTTTGTGTCTTTTCTTTCTCAGTTTCCTGCACAACTTCAGTGTTTTTTTTATAGGGTCTTTGTAGGAAATGCTTCTTCTGGTAAATACAGGGTTGCTATAGAAAATGAAGAAGGGAGATAACATGTAGATGATGATTGGTTGTCACTTGTTATAGTTCATTATGTGAAAATCAGCAAATTCCCATTTTTGTTTACGTTTCTTCTTCTCTTATCTCGAGAGTAAATAAAATTTACTTGAGTCTTCTTCCTGATGCTTCCTTAATCCTTAATCCTTAATATTTTGTTTTGAGTTCTTGATTTGTATATTGTTGAGGATAATGAGGCCCATCAAAGAGTTTGGTTAACAGATCCATTAGTACATAGCTTACAGGTGGTCTAATATCAAAACGAAACAAAAAAAAAAGACTTTGGTTACTTGGTTCGGATAATTTAGGTTAAGGTTTTGGAAAAATAGATTCTTTCAGATGGAAGTAGAACTTATTTCGATTTGGATTTGGGTTCGGATTTGGTTTAGAGAAAAACTTATTTACAGAAACAAACATAAACAGTTAAACTGTTAAGGGAGTTCTCATAAATACTACTGAAATACTATTTTTAGTTTTATTTTTTTAAAGTATCATCAAAATATATTTTTTTCTAATAATACCACGAATTAGAACTAAAAATTTTCACCCGAAATAGTAAACAATAAACCCCTACTCCCTAAAAACTATACACTAAAATTTAAAATTGTCAAACCTAAAATAAAATAAAATTACACCATTAGATTTGTGTTTGTGGTATTTTGGGAAAAATTAAAAAGAATGTGTCATTTTTAAAAATAAATAATAGTGGTATTTTTAGAAAAAGGGTCAATTTCTAAAGAATTTCTTTAATTTTAGTCAATATTATAAATATAATATTTTTTAGTGAATTTTGGTTAAATAAAGTACCATTCGGTTATTATCAATACAATATATAGTAAAAAGATTAGATCTATAGTTCTTTTTCGTTTCAGTTTAAGTAACAGTTAAAAAAATAAAAAGAGTGAGAGGAGAGAAATGCGGGAGAAAAATATTGAATAAAAAAAGTATTCAGTCTGTTATTTGACGGAATTAGGGTTATTATTATATAAAAATATTAAACAAATTATATTTTTTTCTAAGAATACCACAAATTAAAACTAAAATTTTTAACAATTAAATATAAACCCCAAAAAGTAAACAATAAACCTTACTCCCTAAAGACAATACACTAAATTTAAAATTGTCAACCTAAACCTAAGAAATAAAATTACACCATTAGATTTGTGTTTGTGGTATTTTTGGAAAAATTAAAAAGAATGTGTCATTTAAAAAAATAAATAATAGTGGTATTTTTAGAAAAAAAAAATTAAAGAGTCAATGTCTAAAGAATTTCTTTAAATTTAATCATATTATCAATATAATATTTCTTAGTGAATTTTAGTTAAATAAAGTACCATTCGGTTATTATTAACACAATAGTAAAAAGATTAGATCTATAATTCTTTTTCGTTTCAGTTTAAGTAACAGTTAAAAAAATAAAAAGAGTGAGAGGAGAGAAATGCGGGAGAAAAATATTGAATAAAAAAAAGTATTCAGTCTGTTATTTGACGGAATTAGGGTTATTATTATATAAAAATATTGAACAAATTATTATTTTTTCTAAGAATACCACAAATTAAAACTAAAATTTTTAACAATTAAATATAAACCCCAAAAAGTAAACAATAAACCTTACTCCCTAAAGACTATACACTAAATTTAAAATTGTCAACCTAAACCTAAGATAAAATAAAATTACACCATTAGATTTGTGTTTGTGGTATTTTTGGAAAAATTAAAAAGAATGTGTCATTTAAAATAAATAAATAATAGTGGTATTTTTAGAAAAAAAAAATTAAAGAGTCAATGTCTAAAGAATTTCTTTAAATTTAATCATATTATAAATATAATATTTTTTAGTGAATTTTAGTTAAATAAAGTACCATTTGGTTATTATCAACACAATATATAGTAAAAAGATTAGATCTATAATTCTTTTTCGTTTCAGTTTAAGTAACAGTTAAAAAAATAAAAAGAGTGAGAGGAGAGAAATGCGGGAGAAAAATATTGAATAAAAAAAAGTATTCAGTCTGTTATTTGGCGGAATTAGGGTTATTATTATATAAAAATATTAAACAAATTATATTTTTTTTCTAAGAATACCACAAATTAAAACTAAAATTTTTAACAATTAAATATAAACCCCAAAAAGTAAACAATAAACCTTACTCCCTAAAGACTATACACTAAATTTAAAATTGTCAACCTAAACCTAAGATAAAATAAAATTACACCATTAGATTTGTGTTTGTGGTATTTTTGGAAAAATTAAAAAGAATGTGTCATTTAAAAAAATAAATAATAGTGGTATTTTTAGAAAAAAAAATTAAAGAGTCAATGTCTAAAGAATTTCTTTAAATTTAATCATATTATAAATATAATATTTTTAGTGAATTTTAGTTAAATAAACGGAATTAGGGTTATTATTATATTAAAATATTAAACAAATTATATTTTTGTTTACCAGTAGTTTTTTTTTTTTTTTTTTTTTTTTCTTAAAAGTAGTCTCAACCGGAAAAAAGAAAACCCTTTCAGATATTAATTCTTCTTATTCTTCTAATTTCTCTCAAACTTTTCTTCACAAAAGCTTTGTTTCTATATCTTACAAAAAAATCTTCTTTATCATCGGTTCACCAGCTCAAGTCTGCAAGCATCGTACGAAACTGTTACACACTGAAGCACCCGAAGATGATGATGATTGATGATATATGAAACCAAGTAAGCGTGAAGAATCGAAGACTATGAATATTCTCGAACCCTTTCCGTTGAAACACAAAAGACCAACAACAACAAATTCTCAAAACCAGGTTCGATCATTCGTCCTCTCTCTTTTTTTTTTTTTTATCTCCTTCTTTTTCTCTCTTTAACGACGCCGAAGCGGTTCTTTTCTTTTGTTTTTTTTTTCATATCTTTAAACGGCGTTAACGTTTGTAAAATACTCTCACTAATCCTAAAACTTGTTACCGATTTTGTCGCTAATATATATTTAACCTAACAAATCTGTCACTTTCTTTTTCATTCCTGAAATAGAGAGACTCCTAATCTTTTTTTCTTCATCAGGTTCCTTCTAACGAAGTTATGAGCGAACCATCTCGTAACAATCTTCTCTCCAGCTCCCTAAGTGATGCTGCAGCTGAGACCGCAGACAATGTATTAAAATTCTTACTTTCTAGCTACACAGACCCTAAAAAACAATTCATGATTCTCTGTAGCTTATTACTACACTTACACGTCACCTACCCTGCTTCATATCGTGCGATTGTTTGTTGTTCTGTTTCAGATTAAGAACAAAATCGAAGAATGTATTTGTAAGTACATGACTTTTGAAGAAACGGTGACATATATCCGTGACAATCACAAGATTCCTCACCGTATCACCAAAGAGAGTAATATATCTTATAATTTCTTAAGTCAGTTTGATTACGTGCTTCTTTATTAAATCTTGAACTCTCTTGTTTTCTCTATATATTTAGTTTGGGAGGGGCTTCAGAAGCGGAGTCCGGAGTTTTTCGAACGCTACTACTTAGCACTCGAAGTAAGGCGTCAGATAAAGATGTGCAACAGTTTGCTTCGAACGCAAGCAAGTCATATGTTCAAGGATGGACACTTTGATATTGCTACTGCACCACGTACGTATAAAAAAACACAAGGAACACACTCTACTTTTGGATTGTTTTACCACTCGATTTTGTTGAAGATTCGCTCTTATTCTTTTGTCTTTGTGCAGCTGCAATCATGAATTTTCTTAATCAGTGTCTCTCGGAGGAACTAGCTAATAATATACCTTGTAAAACCTCTCTTCTAATGATGCATCCTAATTATAAGTACATCATTTCTTGAAAATTTGGGTTTGTTTTTTGTTTTGTTTAATGTCTCTTGCATTGTATTGTGCAGCTGATAGCTCGTCAGAGGTGAGCCCTTCAAGCTTTGCAATGATGGCATTGGGTGATACGAATGGTCCAACAGGTAAAGTAACAAGATATATATTAGTTCATACTCGAAAAACTCTATTTCTTGCACTTCTGACATCTAAGAATTCATTCTGTTTCTTTGTTATGTAGTGAACCAGTTGCAGAGTCCTAATGGTCAGCAACATCAATTGAATCACCATCAATGCTCTACTACACCTAATATTTATGCTTGTAAAGAAGAGACTCAATCTTTCTCTCTCTCTCTAGCTCACTTCTACTCATGCATTTTTATGAATAATTATCCTTTCCTTTTCCCAATAGGTAACAATCTTGGAGCTCCAACCTTTGCACCATCAACTACTGATCAATGGCTTACATCCAATGGTATTACCTGTAAAGAAAAGACTCAACCTTTCTCTCTTTTCTTCAATATTGAGTTTGTTTTGTTTGATATCTATTGCATTGCGTAGCTTATACGTCATGACTGCAGCTGCACGAAAACTCGATTACTTGACTGCTAATATCCAATTATTACTTATGTTTCTCTGTTTTGTAGTTAACCAGTTGCAGACTCCTAATGGTCAGCAAAATCAATGGTCTACACCTTATGATCTTCCTTGTAAAGACTCAATCTTTCTCTCTTTATCTATCATTTATTTTAAGACTTCTACTTAAGCAGCTTTATGAATCAATCTCTTTTTCTTTCCCCCATAGGTAATCTTGGAGCTTACCCCATTGCACCAGAAGCTTCAAATCAATACCCTATATCTAATGATCTTTTCGGTAAAGAACAGACTCAAACCTTTCTCTCTTTATTTCGTATGGTTTAAACTACTCTTTTACAATAAAGCATTTCTATGAACCACTCTTCTTTTCTTTTCTTTTTCCTCCATAGATTACTATCCTGCATTTCCAACATTTGCACCAGAAGCTCCATCCGTTGCACAACCACCTACTGTACTGTGTGGCATGTCTACGTTTGGTTTTGGGGAAAATATTGAAAATGGCGGCTCATATTTCAAGCTCATTGATCCTTCATTAGCAAAAATGCTAACACAACCCGAGTACCCACAACAAGACCCATATGGACAACACCAGCCGCCATATCAGCAGAAGCAGAACTTCCCACCAGAAGAGCTGCTGCAATATGGAGGAAACAACAGCGAGCTGCAATATGGAGGAAACAACAAGGAGCTGCAATATGGAGTAACCTACAACGAGCTGCAACATGGAGTAACATACACCGAGCTGCAACATGGAGGAAAGAAGAGCGAGCTGCAATATGGAGGAAACAAGAGCGAGCTGCAATATGGAGGAATCAACAGCGAGCTGCAATATGGAGGAAACAAGAGCGAGCTGCAATATGGAGGAATCAACAGCGAGCTGCAATATGGAGGAAACAAGAGCGAGCTGCAATATGGAGGAATCAACAGCGAGCTGCAATATGGAGGAAACAACAGCGAGCTGCAATATGGAGGAAACAACAAGGAGCTGCAATATGGAGTAACCTACACCGAGCCGCAACATGGAGTAACATACACCGAGCTGCAACATGGAGGAATCAACAGCGAGCTGCAATATGGAGGAAACAACAACGAGTTGCAAGCAGTAATACCCCAGCAGCAGCATCATCAGGAAAAAGAGACAATGGCAAAAGCAGAGCGACAGAACCAAATACCTGAGTCTAAAGCTTCAAACAATTCAGATAGTGGTAAGTAGCAAAACCCTTTTCCAACACCACAATCTACAAAATCTGGTTTGTTTCTACACTTATGTCAAACACTTATGTCATCTCGTATCTTGCTTGTTTGTTTTTCTCTTTTCATTAAGGTGATAGCACAGTAACAAGGGCTCAAAACCAGCATGATCCTTCAAAGGCAACAGCAAATACGAGGTATCTGAAGGAGAAGAGAAGAGCAACCTCAAAAAAGTGAGATGACGAAAAAAATTTGCAAACAGTAGTGGATTTCTTCTTTAGTCATCTCATCTCCCCTAGATTAGCTTTCTTGTTTTGTTTTTCTTGTTATGAACCCACAAGATATTTTTTGGGAAGTTTCTTGCCACATTCATTAGCTTAAGAATCCACAAAGATTGGAGCGTTCGAGAATCAGTATAGTCTTGCTACATTACACTAGCTCAAGAACCGTAAAAACAGAAAATTATAAGATCCTCTCTGGTCTCATACTCCCTAAGAATCTGTCTGAAACTTTTAACGAGAAAGTTCATATAGTACTACATCCATTAGCTGAAGGATCCAAAACTATTGCAAAGAGAATCAGTATTGAAAAGCTAAAGCTTACTAAGTGAAAAGCTTTTTATCCCACATCGGAGAAACAAAACATTTCGTTGTTGTATATAGTAGTGAAGTTATCAAGTATTGAACGTCGAGTTCAGTAACGCGGGCTTGTGATCCAAGTGGAGACAATAAGGGTGATGGAACGTTGGATCGATCTCATTGGGCCGGGTTCGGATTGGGCTATATTCTGGCTCGCCCATTCCAAGTTGGGAGTTGAGGCATGCGGTTTGAGCGAAGGCTCGAGTCGCCTGTCTTCTAGAGTGGGGGAGACCGCGTGAGGCTGGTTTCACAGAGCAGCGTACACCTCCCGCTCTTGACGGTGGAAGGATTACGAGCCATTGCCTCCTGAGCCTACTATGACCCAATAAGCCGATTCCGATTGGACCATCACTTTTTTTACTTCTTTTTTTCCTTCTTTTTTTCCCCACAAAATCAGACAACTAATGTTACGTGTCTAATGGAAACAGCGATGATCAAAGTTACATCATAAAATAACATCAGGCTGTTGCAGAACAAACAATGGTGGAAGCTATCGTTTGCTTAGTTTTCCAAAATTGAAATAATAAATTGCAAGGTTTAAATAGAAAGGAAACAAAATAAGTAGACCCAATTTGGATAGTTTTATAATCATCAAAGACCTATCTAAAATAAAATAAAAATGATTTAATATAATTTGATAATGATAAAAAGGAAGCTTCTAGACTATGATGCCGCTCCATCAAATTATTGTTTCTTGGATTTATTATCTTCAATTATTATACCATGGGGTAACATTCATTGTGTCTCTTCATTTTGCTTATTCTTTTATGCAAAAATTTCTGTTGTTTTGTGAAGTATTAACAAAATTATTGGGAAAAATTCCAAAATTCTAACTATAATTTTTAGTTAGAAAAGTGTCCAATTATAATAAAAGCTGACATTTATTTTGGTATTTAAAAATATATTAATAGACCAACCACTGGGTCGGACCTTCTCTTTTTATTGGTCGAACAGTGACGTGTCTCCTAACTATATGTCCTAATAAGTACAGTAAGTAATAACTGGCCAGAAAGAGACGCGGCTGGTGAACAGAATCAATACGTGGCGACGTCTTATTGCCGGAAACATCCTCGCGTGTCCCACGTGCCGAGTTTTTTCTTTCATGATTCATACTAATATCTTTCTCTCCAACCACATGGATCTTGCAGGTTTCTCTTCTGCCAAGTGAGTTGAGCTCGTAATATTTTGAGATAGAGAGAGAGTTAATAATGGCGATGCCTTTAGAAATGGCGATGATTCTTACCAAAACGGTGTGGTTTGCTTTGAGCGGGTGGATTTTCACATGTTTGTCCATCGCAGACGAGATCGCCGGTTCTCTCAGAGACCGAGAACGTGTTCATCATTCACATTTTGGATGATCAGTTGTTTTTATATACATTCTTCATCCTTCCGGATTTTCATCTCCTTTTTTTTTCCCCTCGGTGAGAATCGTCCCAAAATATATTTGAAGAGTAATTTGGGTTTATTGTAGAGGAAGATAAATATAATGTATAGGTCACTTCACTTGTTTGCTCCTTGATATTACATATTACACGTCTTAGTTTGTGTGTTTCTGCTGATTTGAGATAAGGCTTGTGTTATTATTTACCAACATTGTACTATTTACTTACATCAAAGTGTGATGAGTTCTGGTTGAGAAATGAGAATCATCATTCAAATAGCTCAAAGATTTACAAGACTTGATTGATCATCATCATATCTGGTGATGGTATTCATAGATAGCTTCAAGTGTAGACAACTGTTCCAATTTGGCATATGAAGAAATTATAAGCAAATAAGTGTAGAATTCACTTTTTTTTTTTTGGGGTAAAAGCAAGAAAGAAGTTACATCTTGAAATATTCTAAACTAATTTTAGCGCCTTGGGCGTCTTTCTTTACGGATAAGTTACCAAGATTTCCTTCTTTTTATACACATAAAAGAAATTAAAATATCTTCTTTTTGCCCATCTTGCTTTTGTTTATGATAATGATATTTTTCTTTACTTTCAGTTGTTTATTTATTTTATATATACAAAAATATTTTTGCTTGTCTTTCTAAAAGCCAAAGTACCAAAAGGATTCTTCAATGAGTGTTCCTTGTGCAATTCAGTTTCCTGTTTATTCTTAATCCCATATAACAGAAAGCTATCACTGCACGGCACACTGCACAGCTCATTTTCACTAGACAATATTTCAACTTTTACTTTGTATGTGTTGGACCCTGGAATCTGAATATTAAACTTTTTGAGTCCACATATGTAGTTGATTATTGACGTTGTATGGGATAATCCAAGAAATCTCGTTCTTTATATTGTTACTATTGTATAATATTTCAGCTCAAAAATCAAAGATTCAAAGTTCAAAACATATGAAGTTAATTAGTCCTCTTTCTATAATCAGTTTTAATGCTGTTTTTACTGTTACGTAATCCAAATAAGCAGCTTAGGAAAGTATCACTGTCTTCTTTTTATAAGAATAAAGTTTCTAAGTAATTTTGCTCTGTTTTTATTTCCCTATAAAAAGTATTATTAGGCTAGTTCACATTTTGGAAGCTGTTATGCAAATTTTAAGGATCTTGACAGTTTACTTTGTTTTTTAGGATCAGTTATTATTAATTTTCCGAATTTACGCACTAAAACAAGGATCAAAATGGATACTTTCCTTAATTATCAAATCAAATCAAATGCGATATCGACGAATCAACATCAACATCGTCTTCTTTAGTGTTTTCACCATCTTCCACCTCTAACTTACATAGACAGCTCCTTTCCACCTGTTTCTTCTCTCTCTCTCTTTCTCTTTTATATTTATTCTCCGACAAAAGAAAAAGTACAAGAAACCCATCAAAAAAGAGTTTTAAGAAACTAACATTTGTTCTGCTTCTCTCTGTTCTGCTTCTTCTAAACCATCCATGGGTTCCTCTGCTTCTAAAACATCATCTTCTTCTTCTTCTTCAACCTCGGCTTTGAATTCATCTCCGGAGACGAAACTCAACTCCAACGTCTCCTCTTCTTCCGTCGCTAAAGCTTTCACGTTTCCGATGCCGTCGATTCATCATCCACCGGCTAAAAAAGGCGATACGCACCATTTCGTCTCCCTTACGTCCACCACTTACGGTTCTCTTCTCCTCGATAGACAAACACTGCCTCATCTCTCTGTTTCAGGGAAGAGTAGTAACAAGAATACGCCTGAAACAGAGGAGTCACGCGAATCGTTGTCTCCTGACTCAGTGATCAACACATGGGAGCTCATGAACGGCCTCGACGATTTGGAGGATTCTGATACAAGTAAGCGTAGTTCCGCCGTAAAGTTTGATTCTTTTTCTAATCGAGACGTTGGTAGTAATGGTTCTGCGTTGAAATTGGACGAGTCTTACGAATTCGTAAGAATCGAAGAAGATGATGAAGATTGGAGATTGTTGCCTTTTAAGCCTAAGCAACCTCTGTGGAAACATATGTCTGAAGAATCATTTCTCTCTGACCTAGATCCTAATATCATCTCATCTTACAAGAAAGCATTGTCTTCTAAGCAAGTAGGCAAAACCAGTAGCACCAGATCCTTCTCTTGCAGCCACTCAAATCAGTCGACTCTACCTGAATCTGTGTCTTCGAGTCCACTGAGTTCTCAGACTTTGGAAGACCTAGAAAAACCGAGATTGCTTGAGCCAGAAGATAACAAGAACAAGATAGTATTGTACTTCACTAGCCTCAGAGGAATTCGAAAGACTTATGAGGATTGCTGTTGCGTCAGAACGATACTGAGAGGGTTTCAGGTTGCGGTTGAGGAACGAGACATCTCAATGGACTCCAAATACAGGAAAGAGCTTCAGATCGCACTTGGGGAAGAGAAACCGGTTTGTTTACCTCAGGTGTTCATAAAAGGTATCCGCATTGGTGGGATTGAGGAGATCAAGAAACTCAACGATGGAGGCGAATTAGGAGAGATGTTAAAAGGCTTTCCAGCTTGTGAAACCGTGGGAGCTTGCGATAGCTGCGGAGATGCAAGGTTTGTGCCGTGTACTAATTGTGGTGGTAGTACTAAAGTGTTTGAGGAACAAGTAGATGGGTTTAAGAGATGCGAGGGATGCAATGAGAATGGATTGGTACGTTGTAACAAGTGTTGTCTTTAGTAATTGGATTCGTTTGATTGATGTTTGTTGTGAAATGTGAAAAGATATGACTTTTGACTTTAGATAATGTTTGTTTGGTTGTGTTCTTTGAATTATAATGTTTGTTTTCTTGTATATTGAGTTATTGAAATACTAAAAGTTAATTGCCTCAATTGTTTCTTCACGTTGACGTTTGTAATTTTACATGTTAAAAAAAAAAAACAGTTACTAAACACTTTTTCATATGGATAAGCAAACTGAAAAGTCAAGTGCACTAAAGTTACAGCTTAATCACGTTTGACTACATCACGTGCTTGTTGATTGGCTACCATCCAAGTGTGTCGCAAACTTCATTCGCTGTCACAGTAACAACGTCACGGGCAAATTGATTATTCAAAACGACAACGAGTCTTGTCATCTTCACTCTGCTCAAAGCTTTGCTTCCTTCACCGAAACCGAGAGAGACGATGGAGGAGAAAGGGAAAGAGATAGATGTTGGACCGTCCATTAATAAACCAAGTGTAGAGTGTCACAAATATTACTTGGCGCGTCGAACCACCATGGAGATGCTCCGAGACAGAGGATACGATGTTTCCGACGAAGACATTAACCTTTCACTCCAGCAGTTCCGAGCGCTCTACGGAGAACTTCCTGACGTAGATCAACTCCGTATCTCTGCCAAACACCGCTTCGATTCTTCCAAAAAGGTAATCTCAAGACTGAATTCGATGCTAAAGTGATTTCGATATTTGCATGTGACTAGCTTTTAGAAAAATTCTAAGTGTTTTCCATTTATTTGATTCAATAAAATACAGTTTACAGTTGGTCTGACAAACTTTGGGAAATATTGTCTGCTTTTCAGATTGGTTCCTAGTTAGGTTTGATTTCATCTGAATTCCTCTTTTTTTGAAACAGAATCGTTGTCTTTTCTGACAAAAAAAAAACCAAAGATGTTGTTAAAAGATTATAGATCTCTAACTAGAATGTTGAAATATGTATATGTTTGCTTTGGTGGTTGAGTTAGTTAGCACTTAGCAGTAATCAGTTCGTTAATTGATGAACACTTACTTGTAAATTGTAGGGCTAAGAGTTATATAAAAAAAAAAAAAAAAACATCTCACACTCATCCTACTGATTTTTATGTGACAACCCGTCCCGTGGACCCCACTAGCCTCACTGCTAGCCCGCTAGCCTCAGTGCTAGCCGCCCAAATGGACCCCAAGCTGGCCCTGCAGGGCATCTAGTTTTAACCTAGCTTCTCTGTTCTTGGCTCCTCTTGAAAAGTCCTATCTTTGTTTGTTGTTGTCACTGAAGTGACAAGCATAGAGGCAATTTTTCTCTGATTTGAATTTCAGATAGCGGTTTTGTTTTGTGGAACTGGTACGGTTAAGGTCAATGAAATGCGAGTCATTGCAGCGGATGTACTTAACCGAGAAAGTATAACTGGATTGATACTGGTTCTGCAAGGTCATATAACCAATCAAGCTCTAAAAGCCGTTGAGCTTTTCACGTTTAAGGTCGAGTTATTCGAGGTACATAATTCTTATATTGAACCGTATTAGGAATTGTGTTGGTTCGACTTGATTATCACAGTTGGTTCATAACATCATGGTTGCTGCTTGTTTTGTGTTGTTAGATAACCGATTTGCTAGTTAACGTAACAAAACATGTCTTGAGGCCAAGACATCAGGTTTTGAATGATGACGAGAAGGAATCACTTCTCAAGAAATACAGTCTCGAGGAAAAACAAGTAAGCAAGTGCTTTTCTACGTGTGATTATTCATTCTAGGAACTATGAGCCAGTTTTGTTTAGACTTAAGACGTTTTTTTTTTTTTCTGATATCTCCCTATTGTTAGCTTCCTCGGATATCGAGCAAAGACCCGATTGTGCGATACTATGGACTAGAAACAGGGCAAGTCATGAAGATCACATACAAAGGCGAGCTCAGTGATTCGCAAGTTACGTACCGATGCGTCGGGTAATCTCGTCTTGTTTATATCTTTAGCTCTCTTTGTGTGTAGAAATTAATTTGTATCACGTGTTGATGCCAAAATCTGTACTTTTTCTGTTTTTTTAAACAAGTTTGATAATTGATTAATGTTGTGGTTCATATAGATTAATTTATTCGCAACTCTGCATAATACTTTTCTTACAATTTATACTTTACAAGGACATATGTAAGCAATGGTCAACTATGGACTTTCTGCGAGGAGTCTGGCTGCTAATCTCTTGGCTGCTAATGTTTCTTCTGGGAGTCTTTTCGCCTCTCTGTCTGCCATTCTCTGAAGCTCTTGCCCCTCCACGCTGTCCAGTGAAATTGCTGGCCCAACACAAAACAATTTTTTTTTTAATGGATTTTATAGATAAAAATTTAAAACTGGAACTATATCTTAAAATTTCGAAAATTGAAGCATATTTTTGCAATAACAAAATGGATAAATTTACAAATTAAGACCAAATCTATAAGTTTTCATAAAACTGAGGCCTATTTTTGCAATACAAATATATTTTGAAGCCTATTTTAATTACTAAAAATCTCAAAAAATTTGGAGGCCCAGTACCAATGCATCTTGGAAATGTGTCAAGGGCCGAGCCTGCCTCCGCGGATAAGGTGTTAGTGTTGGCCATCGTACTGCTGGTTGTATCTGGTGGTTCGCGTACACAACACAAAATTGAGCCCATGTGGATCAAACTAAAATCTTTGATTAAAAACGAAGATAGAAAATTCAAGAACAAATGAGAAAGATTAGAGACAAAGGGGTTGGTTTGAAAAATAGTGCTTCACATTATGCTTCACATTATATATAGTTAAAAAAACTGGAGTGTGACGTTAATAAACAAAACAATTAATTATTATTATTATCTTATATTAAGTGGGGGTTAATGATTTGAGATTTGAATAGAATTTGTTACTAATTGATCAAGATTTTGCTAAACTCTGTTAAAGTATATTGTTATTAGTTTGTAATTTGTAAAAAGTCATTTAAAATTTTAACAAATTTGGTTTATTAGATTCATAATGTTATAAAGTCAATAAAAAAGGTTGTGTTATTCTATTTAAACAAAAGAATTTATTGTTAATGAATTCAATTATTATGTTATTGGTTCATGATTTTATACACTTTCTTTACGAAATATAGTCATAAAAAGTATTACAAAATTATAGAAATTGTTTAAACAATTTTACAAGATATTAGAAAACTAATCAACAAAACTATATAATACTCTATAGCAATGTTTAAAAATCTTTCATTAATTTTTTCAATTTTGATGATTTTATTGAAGTCATTAAAATTCTTTATAAATTAAAATCCAAAAACATCCTCTAAGATTCTATTCTGACAAGCTCTAAGAAGTTGTCATTTGATAATATCTTCTTGCATCACATGTCATTTTGTCTTTAATATTTTTAATGTATTTTTTCAATTGACTTTATATGACATACAGTATATTTTTAGTAATTATAATTAAAATATATATATATATATATAATTTGTTATTATACATGATAAGATATTCAATTTATGCTTTGATTTCTGTAGCATATTATCCAAAATAATGATTTTATCTTTTATTTATGTACTTTAATATAAATAATTAACATGATATGATTATTACATTATTTTTCAATTTGATTCTAACTAAAACAAGCTAAGTATATTTAAATTTATATATATAATTTACAAATATTTAATATATATAAATTATAAATATTTAGAGAGAAATAACTAAAGTATTTGTCTTTCAAAGAAAGAAATGAATATATATATATATATATATATATATATATTTAACTATAATTTTTTTGCTTGAAATTCATACCATATATTATTAGTCATAGTAACTATTTATATTTGAAAAAAATAATAAATGTATTTATTTATGAACCTTCTCATATATTTTATTAAATTTTATATTCTATCACATATTTTGTAACTCTCATATTAATTGGATTAGGTTGAAATTCCTTTCATATATTTATAGTTATATTAACTATAAAAATTAATACTCAAAACAACTAATAAATGTATTTGTGGTGAACTTTCTAACATATTTTAGTAAATTTCATATTCTATCACTTCTTTTGTAACTCTCATATTAATAATAATAATAAATCATTTCACATTTTTTTATTTAAAAAAGGCTTTCTATTAATTGCAAAGGAAAAGAAAATAGTACAAAAGCCCAGCCCAGCTTTAGTTAATTAAAGGCTGAAGCCCAGCAATAAGGAAACACTTTGAAAAGATTTTAGGTTGAACCTAGGTTGCCTAGGTTAATTTGCCATAGGCGATGGAATAGTAAGAGTCCCCTGAGTAATAGTCGAACGAGATGAAGATGGTGATCACAGAGAGGAGAACCAGCGTTGTAGCATCGATGAAGCGACATAAGGGTTTGTCATCCTGTAGGAATCAATCCAAGCCCTTATTGTAGAGTCGATCTGTTTGAGAGTAGAGTCCACAGATCTGAAGTTTTGCCTGTGAAGCCGAGAGTTTTGCTCAGTCCATAGGGTGTATAACATACACTGCCAAGCCAAGCTGCATAATTTTTGTTGATCCTTCGGTCCCTGTAGGCTGATCATTTGTCCCAGTGTTGCATCCCAAGTTCGTAGTGGTTGGAGCTTACACCGCATGGCTATGTGACTCCAGACTGACCACGAGTAGTGACACTGAAAGAAGAGATGGTCTCAACTTTCAGCAGGGGAGTTACAAAGTAGACAGTGAGGATCTGTTTGAAGCCCCCATCTGATTATCCTATCACGGTCGGACATATGTTTAAGGTTAGTAACGATGTTAAGAAACTGTGTTTCGGGATACCACCCTTATTCCACACCGCATTCCGCCAAGGGACTAGAGGTAATTGGCTACAGAGATGGTTGTAAACCTCGCGCGTTGAGTATCTCTGGTAGATCTTGCCATCCATTTCTCACTCGTAGTAATCAACTTCAGTAGTGAGGGTGAGAGTTGTTAGGTGAACATGGAGGGAAACCTGGTTTCTGATCAAGGATTAGGTAGAAGTCATTGACCATGGTTGTATATCTGATGGAGCGTAGATTGAGCTCGGATACCTAACCGAACTGGTGACAGGAAGGTGGAGAGATTTCCAAACGGGAACCAGTTGTCAGACCAAAACCAACAGGTAGTGCCATTTCCCGATCGCAATTTTATCCAGTTGTAAGCCACATCTTAAACCTTTAGGAGCTTGTTTGCTAACCAAGAATAGCTTGGTCTTTGTTCCATTGTCCAGAAGCTACTTAGAGAACCTCGCAGGAAGTGTAAACGATACCATGCTACCCAAACCGAGCCTGACCGGAAGAAAAGCAACCAAATAAGCTTCAAGATACAAGCCTTATTCCAGATTTCCAAATCTCTTATCCCCAAACCTCCTTGATCTTTTGGTTTTGTTACTGATTTCACTCTCGCAGAATGGAGTCCTTTGAGCTGACCTTTCCACAAGAAGGCATTACACATGGAATTAATTTTGCGGATGCAAGCTTTTGGTAGAAGGAAAGTGGAGCACCAGAAGTTGGAGATCCCTGCAATGACAATGTTTATGAGCAAAAGCCGACCCGCAAAAGATAAGGTATTCGAACACCAATGGTTGATTTTGCCTTTAACTTGTTGTAAGAGTGGCTCACAGTTCTGAATGGTAAGCTTTCTCGTGCAGAGAGGTACACCAAGGTAACAAACAGGGAGGGTACCATGAGGAAGACCAGTAGTAGAGCTGATTAAGCTAATTTCATCCTCAATTAGACCACCACCATAGAAAGAGGATTTTTGAAGACTGATAGCTAGACCAGAGCGATCCTCAAACTCTTTCAGAACATCAAGCACGTTTTGGACCGAGGACAATGACCCATACACAAAGATGAGTAGATCATCAGCGAAGCAAAGATGTGTGAGCTTGGCCGTGTCGCAGTTGTGATGATACTGAAACTTCCCCTCGTCAGCAGCTTTGTTTAGGATTAGAGATAGGTTGTTCATAGCGATTACAAAGAGGTATGGAGAAAGTGGGTCACCTTGTCTCAGTCCTCTTTTTCCTTTAAAATACCCTTGCACTGTTCTATTATAACCAATTGTGAAATTTGTTGTGCAGATACAAGCTTGTAGCCATCTTAGGTATTGATCATGGATCTCGAGTGCCTGTAGACAAGTAAACAGAAAATCCCAAGAAAGTGTGTCAAAAGATTTTGCAATATCGACTTTAATCACTATTCTCTTTGGTCCATGGGCATTATGATAACCGTTTACTATTTCAGCATCAAGGATTGTATTCTCCAAGAGAAGCCGATTTTTGAAAAATGCCGTTTGGTTTGGGAGAATTAGTGTTGGCAATATCGGTTTGATCTTGGAGACAAGCAGCTTGAAGACGACTTTGTAGAGAGTATTTTAAACAGGATATAGGACAATAGTCTCTAATAGATGAGGCACCTGGCTTCTTTGGGATTAGAGTTAATATCGTGGCATTGGTGGAGGCTGGAAGGAATGAGGAGTGGAAGAATTGGGTGATCGAAACAACAACCTCAGGCCCTAGAATGCTCCATGCCGCCTTGTAGAACCCAGAGGTGAACCCATCAGGACCCGGTGACTTGTTTGGATTCAACTTATGCAAGACCTTGGTGATTTCAGTGGGAGATGGTATCGCAAGCATAAGTTGAGAGTTGATGACTGGAGTTTCGAAAGGGATTCAGTGTTTGGAACCAAGCCTTCGAAGACCATATGGAGCTTTGCGGCATCCTACCAGGTCCTAGAATGGACTGAAAGTGGTTGATTGCATGATTGATCATCCCCTCAAGATCTAATAGTAACTCACCAGAGTCCAGCATGAAGGACCTGATGGTATTATAGCTGGCTCTGGATTGACACATCTTATGAAAGTAAGAGGTATTCAAATAACCCTCTCGCAACCAGTTCACCCTTGATTTTTGCCGGAAATAACTCTCTTCAATTGCTCTTAGGAAATTTCATTAGGTGTGTAGGTTTCGCTCCTGCTGGAAAGTTGAAGGGGAAGGGTTTTGCAAAGCTTTTACCTGCATATCCATTAATAAACGGTTAGTTTCACTCACTCTCTCTTGGATTTTTGAAAAAATCTCTCTGTTTATTTTTTAGTGCTCTCTTAATGGTCGTTTGCTTCCAACATAAATTTGACAGATTGAAAGCAAAGCTTTCGGCCTGAGTCCAAGATTTCTCTACATGTTGGTGGAAATCATGGTGTTTGGTAAGGTAGTTACAGAATTTGTAAGGCTTGATTCCAGCTTTTGGGAGTTGGTAAGCAAGGTCCACAAGGCAAGGGGTGTGGTCGGAGGGCATAGGAGGGAGAAACGTAGCAGTACTATTGGGGAAGCAACTGAGCTAGTGGTCATTTAGTAGAACCCGGATCAAGTTTTTTCGCAACTGGAGATGCTGGCTGGTTGTTGGTCCACGTATATAAGGGCCCTTGAAAACTTAGATCAAACAGTTCCATCTGAGAGAGGCAGTCCTTTAGTTCCGACATCGCATGCGTTAGAGAGTTCACATTTGGTGAGGAGTGCTCCTCAAATTAAATGATCTGATTGAAATCACCTCCAACGAGCCAGGGACAAGATTGAAGAGAGAACATACTCTGGATCTGAATGAGTTCTACCCAAAGGTCTTATCTCTCTTGTCTTAAGTTCGAGGCATAAACTGCAGTGAAAACAAATTGAACCTTGTTTGCGATATTGATTTCACAGGTTAGGGTTTGCCTTGACTGGTGCACCACTCTGACAATAGCAGGATCTTTCCATATTACAATGATTCTCCCATCTTCATCAGACAAGTGGTTCGAGGTAAAATTCCATCCCAGGCATGCTTTTGCCATACTCGGGTTCAAACTGAGATCTTTTATATGTGTTTCCAAAATTGCACCAAAAAGTGGCTTGTTGCTACTAAGCCAATTCCTAAAGGGCTGATGCTTATCCGGATTCATCCTACAGTAGAACCTCTATAAATTAATACTCTTTAAATTAATACTCGCTATAAATTAATAAATTCTTCCGGTCCCGAGTTGGGCCGGTGTAAAAAATAACACATTTCGATAAATTAATAAGATAATAATTTTTTTGGAAATCCTATGTAAAAATATAGTCCCCTCAATATCATAAATTAATAATCAAGTAATATTAATATATATATATATATATATATATATCTAAGAAAATTTAGTGAAATATAACTCTATTGTTGTTTGCATATTCTTGAATTTGCATTCTTATTAGAGCTCATCTCTAATCTTTTTCATTGTCGTCTTCTCAAATCGCATCAAAAAATTATGAAAAGTTCCAAATGCGATAATTGCTTTTTATATGTAATTGGTTCTAATTACCGCAGTATCTTATTCGACTTCACCATTACCATGAATGGTACTATTTCTTCTAAACTCTAAACTTCTAACATCTATCAGTTTGATCTAAACTCTAAACTTAGCAATTACGATAGACAAGATTATAAATTGAGAAAATTCTTTAAAAATATGAATGATAATAAAAGTATCTTATTTTGTAATACAAAATTTTCGAAATTATTAAAATTAAAAATTTTCTTCATAAATTAATAAAATATTAATTTATCGATAAATTAATAATTATTAATTTATCGATAAATTAAAACTTCTATAAATTAATAAAATTTCATGGTCCCGACCTTATTAATTTATAGAGGTTTTACTGTACTTTTAAGTTTTAACCTAGCTTCTCTGTTCTTGGCTCCTCTTGAAAAGTCCTATTTTTGGTTGTTGTGTTGTCACTGAAGTGACAAGCATAGAACAATTTTTCTCTGATTTATATTTCAGATAGCAATTTTGTTTTATGGAACTTGTAAGGTTAAGGTCAATGAAATGCGAGTCATTGCAGCGGATGTACTTAACCGAGAAAGTATAACTGGATTGATACTGGTCCTGCAAGGTCACATAACAAATCAAGATCTAAAAGCCGTTGAGCTTTTCACGTTTAACGTCAAGTTATTCGAGGTATATATCTTTATATTGAGTATCGTGTTAGGAGATGTGTTGGTTGCACTTGATTCTCACAGTTGGTTCATAACTTCTTGGTTGCTGCTTATTGTGTCGTTAGATAACAGATTTGCTGGTTAACGTAACCAAACATGTCTTGGGCCAAGACATCAGGTTTTGAATGATGATGAGAAGGAATCACTTCTCAATAAATACAGTCTCGAGGAAAAACAAGTAAGCAAGTGCTTATGTACATGGGATCATTCATTCTAGGAACTATGAACCAGTTTTGTTTTGACTTAAAACTTTTTTTTTTATATCTCTCTCCCTATTGTTAGCTTCCTCGGTTATCGAGCAAAGACCCGATTGTGCGATACTATGGACTAGAGACAGGGCAAGTCATGAAGATCACATACAAAGACGAGCTCAATGATTCGCAAGTTACATACCGATGCGTCGTCTTGTTTATATCTTTAGTTCTTTTTGTGTGTAGAAATTAATTTGTATCACGTTTTGATGTCAAAATCTGTACTTTTTTCTTGTTTCTCTAAACTATAAACTTTGTGTTTCCTGTTTGATATTAACATAAACCAAACAATTTTGATAATCAATTAATGTTGTGGTTCATATAGATTAATTTATTTGCAAATCTGCATAATACTTTTCTTACAATTTATACTTTACAAGAACATATGAAAGCCAAATGGTCAACTATGGACGTTAGTCGAATTTGGCTGATTCATGTCTGATCAATGTGTTAACTTTCTCGGCTTCACGGCGAAGTCTTCGCTCCTCCTCTCTGGCTGCCTTTAACTGAAGCTCTTGCTCCTCCACGGAGAAGGTGCTAGTGATTCCCATCGTACTTCTGGTGGTATCTGGATCGCGTAAACAGCACAAACTTGAACCCATGTGGATCAAACTAAAATCTTTGATTAAAAAGATTAATCAAATAGGAAATAAATAGAAAAATTGTGCCGAAGATACAAAATTCAAGAACAAATGAGAGAGATTAGAGTAGAGGGGTTGGTTTTTAAACCTTGGACCAGAAAATGTGTGTTTGCTGAAAATAATTAGTGGTTGGAAAAATTGTGCTTCACATTTATATATTTAAAAAAACTAGAGTGTGACGTCAATAAACAAAAAAAGTTAATTATTATTACTATTTCTCTTTTAACAAGTTCTAATTAAGAATTTGTTATTTGACACTTTTTTTTTGTTACATGTGTCATTTTCTCTTTAATATTTTTAGTGTATTTATTTCAATTGAATTTATATGACACACATTATATTATTTATTTTTATATTTTAGACAAAATATAATTTGATACTATACATTATAAGATGTACAATTTATTCTTTAATTTGTGTATTATATTATCCAAAATAATGATTTTTTCTTTTATTTCTGTACTTTAATAGAAATAATTAACCTGATAATAATATGATTATTACATTATTTTTCAGTTTGGTTCTAACTAAAACAAACTAAAGCATATTTAAATATAACTATAATTTATAAATATTTAATATATAATATAAATTATAAATATATAGAGAGAAATAACTAAAGTATCTGGCTTTCAAAGAAAGAAATGAACATATATATATATATATATATATATATAATTATAATTTGGTTTGCTTGAAATTCCTATCATATATATATTATTAGTCATAGTAACTCTTTATATTTAAAAAAATAATAAATGTGTATTTATGAACCTTCTTACATTTATCTTCTTCAACGGAGGAAGCTCATCTCTGCATGGCATTTTTGAAACGTTTGATGATTTCGCCTCATGGTCTGGCTTAAGAGTAAACAAGGATAACTGGATAAGATTCAGCTCTTCCTCGCAGGACTTGATCAGATTAAATTTTTCACTTCTTTGTTTGTAACTCCAAACCTAATCTCTTTTTTTTTTCGTCTTGTTTATATGTATAGCATTCAAAATATAGACATCAATTAAAGCCTTGAAAGGTACTGTAGTTGTCTGTGAAATGAAGGTCTCTTTTGTCTCTCTCTTTTTTTTCTATTTTTCTTGGCAAAATCTCATTACACCATCCAATCCAGATTTAGAAAACTAATGTTCATAAAAGCTTTTTTGGCTTTTTAACTAGATTTTCCTCTTTACTTTAAAACCAACAAACAAATTAAAACCGCTAATGTCAAAAAAAAAATAAAGATTTTAATAGAGAGAGTCCAACGAAAAGGATCTTTAATAGAGAGTTGAACAAAAGAAAAGAAAAAGAAAAAAACGGCGGGCTGCGTTAATAATAAGAAACCGAAAGAGCCAAGTCCGCAGCGCAAAGTCATAGCGGTTGGGCGTTGAGAAAGACGGACCCGCCTCTCTTGGGGGTATAAAGCGGCTCCTTCTTCAAGAATATGCTCTTCTCCCTTCTCCTTCTCCTTCTCCTTCTTCTCTCTCATTTATTCCTTTTTCATCTCATCTTCTTTCCCCTTCTTTCTTAAGGTATAACTGGATTGATACTCATATAACAAATCAAGCTCTAAAGCCTTTGAGCTTTTCACGTTTAAGGTTGAGTTATTCGAGGTATATATTATATTGAGCCGTATTAGGTCATGTGTTGGTTCGACTTGATTATCACAGTTGGTTCATAACATCTTGGTTGCTGCTTGTTGTGTTATTAGATAACCGATTTGCTAGTTAACGTAAGAAAACATGTCTTGAGGCCAATACATAAGGTTTTGAATGATGACGAGAAGGAATCACTTCTCAAGAAGTACAGTCTCTAGGAAAAACTAGTAAGCAAGTGCTTTTTGTACATGGGATCATTCATTCATTCATTCTAGGAACTATGAGCCAGTTTTGTTTTGACTTAAAAACTTTTTTTTTTTTTTTTTTTGATATCTCCCTATTGTTAGCTTCCTCAATTATCGAGCAAAGACCCGATTGTGCGATACTATGGACTAGAGACAGGGCAAGTCATGAAGATCACATACAAAAACGAGCTCAGTGATTCGCAAGTTACGTACCGATGCGTCGGGTAATCTCGTCTTGTTTATATCTTTAGCTCTCTTTGTGTGTAGAAATTAATTTGCATCACGTGTTGATGCCAAAATCTGTACTTTTTCTGTTTTTTTAAACAAGTTTGATAATTAATTAATGTTGTTGGTCATTTCATATAGATTAATTTATTCGCAACTCTGCATAAGACATATCTTACAATTTATACTTTACAAGAACATATGTAAGCAATGGTCAACTATGGACTTTCGTCGAGTTTGGCTGGTCCTCCCTTGGAGGCTTGACGGCGAAGTCTTTTCTCCTCCAGTGTGGCTGCCTTTCTCTGAAGCTCTTGCTCATCCGCGGAGAAGGTGCTAGTGTTGTCCATCGTACTGCTGGTTGTATTTGGTGGTTCGCGTACACAGCACAAAATTGAGCCCATGTGGATCAAACTAAAATCTTTGATTAAAAAGATTAATCAAATAGGAAATAAAAAGAAAAATTGTGCCGAAGATAGAAAATTCAAGAACAAATGAGAGAGATTAGAGACAGAGGCGTTGGTTTGAAAAATTGAGCTTCACATTATATATAGTTAAAAAACTGGAGTGTGACGTCAATAAACAAAACAACTAATTATTATTATTATCTTATATTAAGTGGGGGTTAATGATTTAATTTGAGATTTTTATAGAATTTTAATAGACTTTAAATTTTATGTAGAATTTGTTGTTAATAGATCAAGATTTTGTTAAACTCTGTTAAAGTATATTGTTATTAGTTTGTAATTTGTAAAAAGTCATTTAAAATTTTAACCATTTTAGTTTACTGGACCCAGAATTTTATAAAGTCAATAAAAAAAAGTTGTGTTATTCAATTAAATCAAAAGAATCTATTGTTAATGAATTTAATTATTATGTTATTGGTTCATTATTTTATACATTTTCTTTACAAAATATAGTCATAAAAAGTATTATAAAATTATAGAAATTTTTTGAAGCATTTTACAAGATATTAGAAAACTAATTAACAAAATATATAATACTTTCTAGCAATGTTTAAAAAAATTTCATTAATTTATTCAATTTTGATGATAGTCAACATTCTTTATAAGTTAGAATTCAACAACACCCCCTAAGATTCTCTTTTGGCAAGCTCTAATAAGTTGTCATTTGATACTATCTTAAATGTATTTATTTATGAACCTTCTCACATATTTTATTAAATTTTATATTCTATCACATATTTTATCACATATTTTGTAACTCTCATATTAGTTTGATTAGGTTGAAATTCCTTTCATATATTTATAGTTATATTAGCTAAAAAATTAATACTCAAAACAAATAATAAATATATTTTTAGTGAACTTTCTCACATATTTTAGTAAATTTCATATTCTATCACATCCCATATAACTCTCATATTAATAATAATAATATATTGTTTCACATTCATCCTACTTTTAAGTTTTTTTTTTTAATTTTTTTTTTATTATTTTTTGATAACTCAAAAATGACCCTAAAATTTTCATAGGCCCAAAGATTAATCTCCTGGAACCGGGGGAAACCATGTTAAATTTCGAACCCCGTGACCAGTACTACTTGGTGACAATCATAGAGCAATTTTTCTCTGATTTGAATTTCAGATAGCGGTTTTGTTTTGTGGAACTGGTACGGTTAATGTCAATGAAATGCGAGTCATTGCAGCGGATGTACTTAACCGAGAAGTATAAATGGAGTGATACTGGTTCTGCAAGGTCATATAACAAATCAAGCTCTAAAAGCCGTTGAGCTTCTCACGTTTAAGGTTGAGTTATTTGAGGTATATCTCTCTTATATTGAGCCGTATTAGGTCATGTGTTGGTTCAACTTGATTATCACAGTTGGTTCATAACATCTTGGTTGCTGCTTGTTGTGTTGTTAGATAACCGATTTGCTAGTTAACGTAACAAAACATGTCTTGAGGCCAATACATCAGGTTTTGAATGATAACGTAACAAAACATGTCTCAAGAAGTACAGTCTCGACGAAAAACAAGTAAGCAAGTGCTTTTGTACATGGGATCATTCATTTTAGGAACTATGAGCCAGTTTTGTTTTTACTTAAAAACTTTTTTTTGTTGATATCTCCCTATTGTTAGCTTCCTACGTTATCGAGCAAAGACCCGATTGTGTGATACTATGGACTATAGACAGGGCAAGTCATGAAGATCACATACAAAGACGATCTCAGTGATTCGCAAGTTACATACCGATGCGTTGGTTTAATCTCGTCTTGTTTATATCTTTAGCTCTCTTTGTGTGTAGAAATTAATTTGTATCACGTTTTGATGTCAAAATCTGTACTATTCTGTTTTTTAAACTGTAAACTGTTAAATTTGGGTTTATCTTGGGTTTCCAATTATTAACTAAATTGACAACTAGTAGATTGATCCTAACCCTTTATATATTAATGATAATTCCTTCAAACTTTTGATGTGAGACTTGGATTGTATCCCAACATAAATTTTGTGTTTATTTTTTGATATTAACATAAAGTAATAACATATGATTTGAATTTAAGCAAAAAAAATTATATATACATATATATATATATATATATATATATATATTAATTTCTTTCTTTAAAAAACATATATTTAGTTACTGAGGGTTTTGGCAGTGCTTTGGAATCGCACAGCTGCTTTAGTAGAAGTGAAGGAGAGGATACATGATTGAATATCGTCTGGTAGTTCCATAATAATGTCTTCGCCTTCCACCACCCTGTGCAGCTATAGGAAGAGAGCAAATCATCAACTCAAGACCAGATTTTATAGATTCAAAACGAAAGAGAGAAGCAAAATCCATGAAAACCCCATGGAATCGAAGGTATTATCAGAAATCAACAGGATAAACTAAAAACCTAGAGACTCAACTCAGATAAACCAATTCCAGATCGTTCGTTCATAAATTGAACTCTCAACTTCATCATAGATCATCAGAACCAAAAATAAACTAACTGAGAAGTGAGAAATTTATTCATTATGATTTACATATTTTGTATCTAATATCACTATTTTCTATTGAGAAATTTTCTCAAAGGGCTTTATAGCATCATAAAACTGAAAATGTATTACATCTAATTAAGTATTTTCCAACTAATTTCACCGATAAGATACATATGATTTTTAGTATAAGAGATAAATAAAAAAGATAGAATATGAAATTTACTAAAATATGTGAGAAGGTTCACCAAAAATACATTTATTAGTTGTTTTGAGTGTTATTATATTTTTATTTACTATAACTATAAATATATGATAGCAATTTCAACCTAATCAAATTAATATCAGAGTTACATAATATGTGATAGAATATGAAATTTAATAAAATATGTGAGAAGGTTCATACATAAATACATTTATTATTTGTTTCAAATATTAATAGTTAATATGAATAATAACATATGATATGAATTTCAAGCAAAACAAATTATAATTATATATATATATATATATATATATATATATATTAATTTCTTTCTTTAAAAACATATAGTTATTTCTCTATAATTATTTATAATTTATATATATTAAATATTTATAAATTATATATATATATTAAAATAGACTTTAGTTTTTAATTAGAATCAAATGAAAATAATGTAATAATCATATCATGTTAATTATTTCTATTAAAATACAGAAATAAAAGAGAAAATCATTATTTAGATAATATGCTATACAAATTAAATAATAAATTGAACATCTTATAATTTATAATATCAAATTATATTTTGTCTTAAATCTAAATCTAAATAATATAATGTATTTCATATAAAGTCCATTGAAAAATATACTAAAAATATTAAAGAGAAAATAACAAATGTCCTAAGGAAAAATGTCAAATAGTAATTTCTTAGACCTTATCAAAAAAGAACCTTACTATAAAGATAGTAATAATAATGAATTGTTTTGATTATTGACGTGACACTCCAGTTTTTTAAAATATATATAATATGAAGCACCATTTTACAAACCACTAATTATTTTCACAGCAAACACACACTTTTTTTGGTTAAAACCAAAATATATAAAATCTGTCTCTATCTCTCTCATTTGTTCTTGAATTTTCTATCTTCGCCACAATTTTTCTTATTATTTCCTGTTTGATTAATCTTTTTAATCAAAGGTTTTAGTTTGATCCACATGGGCTCAGTTTTGTGCTGTTTTCGCGATCCAGATACCACCAGCGGTACAATGGGCAACAATAGAACCTTGTCCCAAGAGTTTCAGCTAAGGGCAGACATACTGGAGGAGCAAAGACTTCGCCGTCAAGCCAGGGTATAAATGTTTTTTAAACTCTCCAGATCCATCTCAAACTCTTATAATTAGTCAGTTTCATTGGATTAAGACACATTTCAGCCAAATTCGACTAATGTCCATAGTTGACCATTGCTTTCATATGTTCTTGTTAACTATAACCCATGTTTTAAAAATCTTCGCCTAGCACCGATTACGTCCTGCAAAATCGCTAGGCCCACTATGTCCGCCTCGATTAATGACTAATCCCCGCCTAGCATCGATTATCCAATTATGCATGTTTAGTCCGATTATTTTCTGCTTAATTTTGTGTATACCAATTTTTTTAGAACCAAATAAAAATCAAACATAAATATTTTTGTTATTTAGGCATTTAAATTAAAAGATTTACTTTTAACAAAAATCATAAAATTTTCTTTTAAAATGATGTTTTTATGTGTTTACCATAATTTTAAAGACAATACTATAATTTTATATTTTATTTGGTATTTTCCTTTTAACATAAACAGAATTATACATATATTTAGTATAATATATTTTTTATTTTATTGTTAATTTATTAAAATAACCCTAAAACTAGTCTCTGATTAATCCCCGTTTAATCTCCGATTTTTTTGCTAGGCGCAAGGCCCACCTCGACCGCCCGACTAACGCCTAGCGATTTCTAAAACATGGACATAAACTAAACAAGTTTGATAATTAATTAATGGGTGGTTTATATAGATTATTTTATACGCAAGCAGAAGACTTTTTCTTACTAGTTATAAACTTATTAGTCATATTTTATATTTGAAACAAATAATAAATGTATTTATGTATGAACCTTCTCACATATTTTATTAAATTTCATATTTTATCACATATTATGTAACTCTGATATTAATTTGATTAGGTTGAAATTGCTATCATATATCAATAGTTATATTAAATAAATAAAATTAATACTCAACATAACTAATAAATGTATTTTTGGTGAACCTTCCCACATATTTTAGTAAATTTCATATTATATCACATTTTTTGTAACTCTCATATTAATAATCATATATATCTTATCGGTGAAATTAGTTGGAAAATACTTAACTAAATGTAATACATTTTCCCTTTGAGGAAATATCTCTATAGAAAAAGAGTGATATTAGATACAAAATATGTAAATCATAATGGATATATTTTAGAAATTTTTAACCACATGGATTTTGTTGTCTTCATCCACTCTTTTGGAAAAGAAAATATTTCTCATAACAAAATGAACAATATTTTATTATGAATAATAACTATATATATTTAACATTTTAAAGGACAAAAAAATAACTAATTTGCAGCCATATATAAACAATCACACCTACAATTTATATTAGTATAGAATTTAATGTAAATACTCAATATATATCAAACAATCAAATCAAGTGTATATATATATATATACATATAATTCTTATCATAATCACAAATTAATAAAAAGAATAGAAAAATCTAAAAATACAATATTCACGCATCTCGTGGACAACAATCAAGTAGACGGAGTATATAGTATTGTAACTAGAATATGACCCGTGCTAGAGTACGGGTTGAAATTGCATAATTAATTTATTTTATAATTTTATAATAAAATATAATTTATATGATTGTTTTTAAAAGTTTTTTTTGAAAAAAAACATATATTTTGTAAGCTTATATTGTTAATTTTGTAATTTTATGTATGATATATGATTATTTTGTTGTTTGTTTTTATTTTAATTTTTGAACATGTGTGGTGAAAGTGTTTTAATATGACCCATGCTTAGGTAAAATTTTATTTTTAACTGCACAATAAGATCTCAGAAATCACTATTAAATGTGATAAATTACCAAGATTTTATTCCTTTTTATGCCTAACAATATATTTTTTTGTAACAATACATGGCTAAAGATTATATTTTGGAAATTGTATAAATCATCGGAATATTCTCTTTGAGAGAATTCTTTGGGATATTCTTAAGTGTATATTAACCAATTAATCTATAACCTTTTTTTTTGTAACCAACCTATATTTAATATATAACCTATTTTGTAACCAACTTATAAAAATTATCTAGTCTATAAAAAAGGTTTGTACTTCTGTTTTGTTATATAGGACCCGTTTTAAGTATAATGAATTCACAGTATATTTTTATCCTCTTTAATAAGTTGTCTAACGTTGTGGTTTATCAATAAAATCTGTGGAAAATTTGTAATATTGTGTTTAAAAATATTTGGAAACAATATGATATAACTAAAACATTCCGAAAATATAGTTAGGAATATCGACAATTTTACTTGTTATCAAAGATCTATATATTAATTTAGAATATTTAGGTATAACTGTTAATGTATATATTATGTATAACATATTTGTAACTATTTATTAAATATATAAAGTCTACAAAAATTAAGTCAGGGACTAAGTCGTGTACTTCCCTTTTATTAAAAGAAGTGAGATTGATAGAAGATTAGAAAACAAGACAGACACATACAAATCAGTTAAGACAAGTATTAAACTTCCTCAACGTATTAAGACATTTTGTTTTTTCATTATTATATACAAAAATCTCAAAATATTTAGATGTTGATGGTGATTCCACATACATGTGAATGATAAATATCACTACATTAGTTCTTCCTAAGATTAATTAAAGCCCAATATTTCAAACCATTTCAAAGTGATATTAGAGCACTAAAAGTTTACTACAGTCCATCTCAGTTATAACAAGAGAGACACAACAACCAAAAGTAAATTCTTAGGGCATATGCATCGCCGTATCTTAGGAGTGTCCGTCCCATTTTTTGTTTTTAATTTAAATCGAAAATAACCGAATATAAGAGAAACGTATCTACAAAACGGACGTTTTTCGTCGGTCCGTCCTAACACGTGGCGGCCTCTCATTTGTTTCTGTCGTTTGGGTTGGGTGAGACGAAAAAATCTTGTTCTCGAGTTTTTTTTGTTTCTCTTTGTTTCTCTTTCTTTACTCTTTCTCTCCCTCGAAGGCGATTTGATTCCTCCGCCGATCTGCTTGAAAATTGGGTGAATCAAAGGCAAATCTGCCGTCAGTCCTCTTCTAGCCGGTTGCAATATAAAGAGTTTTGTGTACAATCTATGTTTCCAATGATAGATTGATGTATTTTTTTGTTTTGGTTTGAAGGCAATTTTTATGTGATTCGATAGATTTGGGACTGAGTGTTGAAAATCTGTGAAGCTGTATATGTTCTCTCTGATTTTAATTTTGATTTAGGGTTTCTTAATATGTTTTGGATTTCTTAAACCGGAGCCTTGTTATGTAGATAAAGAGCATGTTACAAAGTTGAAAGCTTTGGGGATTACCATTGGAGGGAAGCTAGATACGCCATGGGAAGAAGATATTGCGAGGCCAAGTAACAAGACTGCTGAGGAAGTGGAGACTAGTTTCAGATCAGATGATGATGTGATTGCGATTGGGGATGTTTTTTATGCTAATGTTGAAAAGGAGTGGGTGATGCAGCCTGGTGGTCCTGTTGCTCACAAGTGCAAGACTTTGATTGAACCAAACCGGCTTATTTTGCTCACTGCACAGAGATTTATTCAGACTTTCCTTGGCAAGAACTATATCTCTCTTCATTTCCGCAGGCATGGATTCTTGAAGTTTTGGTATGTTCTACTTTTCTACTTCTTTGAGTTCTCTGGTAGTCTGGTAACTGAATGTGAGAATTCTATGCTTGAATTTCTCTCTTCTAATTCTATTGTAGAATGGTAAAGAACTATGTGCATAGCTAAACTCTGAATTTGATGACAATGTAGGTAACTAGGTATCTTAGTCTTGACCAAATTATAGCATTAATGGTATGGTAACATTTAGAAGTGTGGCTGTACTAATGTGAATGAATAATTGGAGTTGCACATCTACTTAGTTTAGGCGAATTCCGTTGACCAGGTTACTATATTTATGAACAAGCATTGGCATTATAAGTTTATATCACTTGTACCAAATTTTCTTAATAGCTTATTTTCTTTATGGTGTTAAAGATGGACTGTTTTTAATTTTCATAGTAGCTTTTGGTGAAGCTCTGTTCATTTCATTATGAAGTCTAAATCAAGAACCATAACTAAGATATTTTCTGTCTTGTACCAGTAATGCCAAGAATCCAAGTTGCTTTTACCCCATTCCTCAAGCTGCTAACTGCATCACTCGTCTGATTGAGAAGGTCGAGGCACCGGTTATATACCTTTCTACTGATGCAGCCGAAAGCGAGACTGGTCTGCTACAATCGCTGTTGATCCTAAATGGAAAGACTGTCCCCCTTGTGAAACGACCAGCTCGTGATTCAGCTGAGAAATGGGATGCATTGTTATACAGACATGGTCTCGAAGGTGACTCACAGGTGTGTCTTCTTTCCTCCTCCATATTGGATGAATGATGATGATACACAAGTCAACAAAATCTTACTTTGGTATTTTCTTATTTTTAAAGGTAGAAGCAATGTTGGATAAGACGATATGCGCAATGTCAAACGTATTCATTGGTGCATCAGGTTCCACCTTTACAGAGGATATCCTCAGACTCCGAAAAGATTGGGGAACTGCGTCAGAATGCGATGAGTATCTCTGTGCAAACGAGCAGCCTAATTTTGTAGCAGATCATGAATAAACAAACCATTAACACGCAAACTAGTCTTTGTCTTGTGAGTTCTCATCATAAACGGCCTAATTCTCTTCTTCCTTTTTGGTGTATAGTTTACTACTAGAGTGTATCATACATACAATAAAGCCATAATCTGAGATCATAATATGAAAGTTTTTTAGTTTATCATTGCTTCGGTTAAGTTAATACTAAGTTTACTAACCATTCGTTATTTGCTTCTAATCAAATCTGTCAATATCATATCAATTCTGATTCAGTATAACCAAATCTCTCTGATTTTTTTTTTTTTGTTTTTTTTTTCAAGTTTTTGTAAATTTGTAATTTTCTAATGTATTTAATGTCAATGTTTTATGTTTAATGTTAAATTAAAACTTTAATATATTTTTACTTCTTTATTTAAATAATTTATTTTTTAAAATAAAAAATATTTTTTTTTTCTAGGGGACCACCTCTGAAGGACACCAATGCTAAACTCAAACTTAAGAAACTCTAAAAAAAGATTAAAATAATTGAAGGACCATAAATCAGTCCTTGCCAATGCACATGCCCTTAGTTAATTAAGTGATTTTCTTTTTCCATCTTTTTAAAAAAAACTAACAGATAAATTCAAAATCCGCATCCGCCTATACTCTCTCTCTCGCTTTCCCAAATTTGGAAAAATTAGGGTTTCAACAAACTCGATCGCATCGCCCAAAATTTTCAAATTTCAAATTTCGTCTTAGTTTGAATCACTCGATTTCAATTGCTTTCTTCTTCGTTTGATCCGAATCAGTGTGAAGCAAGAGCTAAGACACCATTTTTCCCCTTCCCCAAATTGAAATTAGAGACGATGAGCGATATCACCGGTGATCTCTCGGCGGTGAGTGAAGCCAAAGGCGGTTCCGACGCCGCCCGGATCTCGGAAGTGAAATCGTGGCTCACTTCTCAGTTCGAAGCCGCCGGTAAAGAAGTCCCCAATTTCGAGTACACTCACCGGAGCATCACACATCTGTATAATCTCGCAACCGTGTCTCAAGCTAAGTCTCAGGCTGCCACCATTGTCGCCAACGATTTTCGTCTTAAAGCTTCAGAGTACCGTGCTCAAGGTACTTGCTTTGTTCTGATTTGCTCGCTTGGCTGCTTCGAATTATAAAAATCATGTTTTGGGCATTCTCAGTTTCTGATCTGTTATTGTTGTTTTGGATAACGTTATCTCTATGATTTGATATAAAGTTTGGGTTTTTTTGGGAAAATTTCTCTGTTTCGCTCTGTTTATTGGGTGTGTTTGTTGATGTAGCGGCTAGGATTAGAGAGATATTGGAGAGTGCAGGAATGTCACAAGAGAGTTTACCGTCAAATGTGGTCTC
This sequence comes from Camelina hispida, assembly GCA_023657505.1. Taxonomy (NCBI): domain Eukaryota; kingdom Viridiplantae; phylum Streptophyta; class Magnoliopsida; order Brassicales; family Brassicaceae; genus Camelina; species Camelina hispida. Next base: position 3,859,157 of record CP094634.1, on the reverse strand, counting down.
TTCAGCTCAAGTTCTTGCAAATGTGGCTAATTTGTTGAACATACGGGACACTGAACTGAGCAGGTGACCAAACTGTTATCTCTCTCTCTCTCTCTCTCTCTCTCGTTAGATTTGTTGCTATCTGTAATTGTAAACTGATGCAGAAGAAATGTGTATAGTTTTCTTGTAGCAATGGGAGACATTTCTCTGAGGAAGACTGGAGTGGAGGAGAAGAGGGCTAAAGCACAAAAGGAGTCCAATGCTCTTCTTGACTATACAAGGAAAGCGATACAGAGGCTGACGTATTTGAAGAAGTAAGATTCGTAATATAGAAACATATGTGTTGAAATTTTTATATAATCTCGCTGATGCTGCACATGTAAACCTTGCCATTTTTTTAGGGGATGTTAAACAGAGAAATTTTTCCTTTGAGAAGGGACTTATCTTATGTTATCTTTGTGCGCTGTTACAGAATCCTTGCGCAGCTAGAGGATGATGTAGTCCCTTGTGAATCACAGATGGAGAATTGGAAAACAAATTTGGAAGTAATGGCAGTGAAGGAGGAACAATACATACAGCAGTACAAGAAGTATGAGGTAAACGCCTTCTTCTTTCAGTTTTTACAATTCTCATTTGGTAATATAGGTAAACCGAGAATCAGATCTATGCAATTCTCATTTGGTATTTAAGAATCATATACTTTTTTGTAAAAACTGGAACAAACTCTTATCAAGCTGAAACAGGATGGATTAGTTTAGGGATGCTAGTAATTCAAAGATATAATTCTAGGGATAAAATTATTTTAAGTTTGTAATATCATAAACACACACTCTGATAAATATCTAGATCGTATAAGAACTGCAGCAGCTACGTATCATTATCATATGATGCAGAAAAAATAGTTTATTAAAAAAAAACTTCAGCATAATGTGAGGTTTTGGTGGCTAATCTGCTTTTAGTGGTTTGCTGTGATTATATGGAGAATTTGGCTCTTTGAAAGAATCTGAGAAAGTCAAAATGAATGGTTCTAATGGCAGATGTTACTCAATCGTGTTGGCTACACTCCAAAGATCAGCCACAGAGAGCTGGTAGAAATGGCAGAGCACCGGAAGGAATTGGAGAAGATGACAAAACCTGTACTTGATACTCTAAGAAGCTACCAGGATTTACCTCCGGTAATCTTCATCTTTAGTTCTAAAAGCCTTCATTGATCTGCATTATCAGTTTGCTCTTTGTTATATTGGTTCATTTGCTTGCTAGTCCCGGTTTACAGTAGATATGCTTACCTCATTTCTTCAAACAGGACAAAGCTCTGGCTGCACTAGCAATCGAAGACAAGAAAAGACAGTATGCATCTGCGGAAAAGTATCTAGAAGAAGTATTACAATCAGCCCTTGAGACAAGCGATGAGTGATCTTTATATAAATAAAAAAAACCTGAAAAATATTCTGTTTTTTTTTTTTTGGGGGTATATAAACGTGCAAGTACTTGTGTGTGTTAATACAAAATAGCCGAGTAACTTTACCCTTTTAAAAATCTCATTGTGTTTGATATCTCAAACTGAGAAGAAGAGTAATAATGTAAGAGCATGATTAGTGGTAAGTCCTCCATGGGTTACTCTTGAAATTGGGCCCCAATTTCTTAATAAAAAACCCATTAATTGTCCAAACATAAGAGAATCGATACCGTGGGAAGGATCAGAAGAAACCACTTAAGAACGCTACGTGGAGGTTTATCATTGGTTGTTTTTTAAATATAAAAGCGGATTTTTTTTTCTTCGCCATTTTCTTCTTCTTTCTTCTCGACATTCTCTCTCTCCTCTGGCGAACGAAGCGGCGAGAGAACAACGGATTGTTCTGAAATCGGAAAAAATCAATGGATTCACGTCGAATCCTATGATTTTTCCGACTTAGATCTTATTCATGGTTGGTTACCCGGAGGCGATGGCTTCCAGATCGGCGAAATCGTTTCTCTCATCTCTTCTAGATTTTGACTTCATAATCGGTAAAGGCTAAAGCTTCCTCTTCTCTGGAATTTTCCCTCTATTTTTCTTGACGAGTTCCGATATCTTTTAGTTTTTGATTCTTCATCTTGATCAATTGAATTGTGTAAATTAGGGTTTATTGCTAACTTCTCATGGATTCGTTGAATGTAGTCTTGTCCTGATTTATTATGACTCGTTAGCTGTGTTCTTTTGCGGATTTATTGTAATTTCATTTGTAGATTAGGGTTCCATGGACTCTGTTTCTTCCTGTTTCTTCGATCTTTTCATTCTCTTGTGATAGCGGCGTTTTGTATGATTTGTGCAAATGTGGTTTTTAAAGAAAAGTGTACAATTTCTTACATGTTTGTATAAATGTTTTGGTGTTTTCCGTTTTAAGAATTTGCCATGGCTTTAGGTATTGTTATGTTTGAATGTGATAGGAGCTTGATCTGATAAATATGCATGGTGTGTGAATAATGAGCCACATTTGCTCTTGCTCATGATCAGTATGGGAATTATGTCACTCAGGTTTGGTTGGTTAATTTCAGATCCTATGGGAATTATGTGTTCTCTTCCTCGCCTAGAAACAATGGTATTATTCCTGATCTGGAGACCAGAGTTGTCTGAATCTTCTTCTTCCTGTCTGATTTTGTTTGATACTGTCTGATCTAGAGATTAGATTAAATTGATACTGTTTCTGAATCTAGAGATGAGATTAGATTAATACTGTTTCCTTTGTCTGATCTATAGATTAGATTGTTATATATTGTTCTCTTTGTCAGATCGAGAAACTACACTAATACTGTTTCCTTTGTTGTCTGATCTAGACATTATTAGATTGATACTGCTTCTGAGTCTTTTCTTTTTGTCTGATTTCTGAGCGATGTTTTATGTCAAGGTGCTGGATTGGCTATCGCATATGCGCCTTACGCAGCGATTGGAATGGCAATGGCTGCCTCTGGCTTTTTTTTTGTGCATGTTCACGCAACTGTTTGGTGAAGGTATCTCAAGGCTTTAGATGATTCTGTTTAGGGATGTTATTAAGGGTGGGAGTTGCAGGTTTTAAGTGTAGTTGCAGGTTTTAACTGTTGGAGTTGCAGATTTTAAGTATGAGAGCTGTAGTTGCAGGTTTTAAGCAGTAAGACAATTAGATGTATTTTTTATTTTGGATTCAAATGACATTGTAACTTGTTACCTTGTTCGGATTATTTTTCAAGTTGACATCAAGATTGTGTTTGTAAATACATAGCAACTTTCTTTTGGGTTCTCTAGTAATAAGTGTTTTTGCTTAAGTTTCTCTTAGAGTTACTTTATTTAATTTAGTATTAATTATATAATTAATTAATATGAGAGTAACTATGGTGGGTTACTCCACTAATGATGGTCTAACAATCTTTTTAATGGTCGGAGGATCTTTTTCTTGAAATCATAACTAAAGCCAACCTATCTACAGCAGAGAAAGTCAAAATCACTATTGTTTTGGGTTTCCTGAATCAAACATAAGTACAGTGACAAATTTTAAAAACGTAAGGAATTCAGTTCCAAAAGTTTACTAAAAAAAACCAAAAATATGGGAGATGGGCTTAAATCGGACCGACGATTAGATTATCGCTACTAATTAGGAAAAGGAAATTACACATAATTCCGTCTATTATTAGCCTATAAAAAGGGTCGGTCCTATAGAGCAGCTAAAAAGAAAAAGAAAAACCTAACCCTGTTGCAGCACGGCTTGGTCTCCTCCTATCTAGAAAGGATATCTCGAATTTACTTGTACGTAAATGTGTCAGTTGATTTGAGGGAGATGGCTGATGCATTCAAGACGACGACCAGCGAGTCTGGTCTAGTTAAAGAATCCGAAGGCTTGATGATCAGAGACAACCAACTACAGGTACGTTTTGTTTCCAATAAAGAAATTTGCCATCATACTTCAAAACCCTTAATAAAGGAAAACCCTAATGTTTTTGTTAATCTCGAACAGGAGAAGATTGTGTTGAAGAGCTCCGATGATGAAATCTTTGAGGTTGATGAAACGACCGCACGCCAAATATTGACGCCAGCTGCTCCTCTTCTTGTTAAAGACAGTCACGACGTCAAACAAGCAGCAGTCCCGGTCAAAGGCAAGATCCTCGCGAAACTGATTGAGTATTGCAAGAAACTCGTCGACGGTGCTGTTTCTTCGTCGGGCGAGTATCATCTCAGGAAGTGGGAGGCTGAGTTCTTGGAAGTCGATCAAAACACGCTCTTCGACATCATGATGGCTGCTTATGAGCTAAAGATGGAAAGCTTAGTTGAACTTACTTGTAAAGCAGTCGCCCGCATGGCGGATAACAAAACAGTCGCTGAACTTCGTGAAACCTTCAACATCAGCTACGATCCTACATACGAGGAAGAAGCAGAAGAAGAGATGCGCCAGGAGCATCCATGGGCTTTTGAATGAGAGCAAAAACCTATAGCTAGCTAGTACTTTTTCATTCTCTCTGTATATGACCTTTTTTCTATTTCTATCTTTTCTTTTGATCGATCTCAATGATAATAAAGTTATACTAATCAAACCAATGTTTTCTTCTACACTGTTTTCGTTTTGTATCCAAATTAAGGTTATCTTTAGAGGGTCCAACCATATTCACTTGGGCAGCTGTGGCACTAGTTATGTCAGCTCTCTTTGCTGCAGTCAGTGGGGTTGATGTTACATACAAATCAAACTCGAAGAAGATACTAATTAAATTGGAATTAAACTACTAATTAAAAGTGATAATTAAGAATATATGACATACAATAATTCTCTTTCTCACTAAAACCAAACCCTCCTCCTTGTCCTCTGTTTTCAAGTTAGTAGTTCTTGTCTTTTCATGTAATTATTATTGATCATCTCAGGAAGAGTGTGTATATATAATTATTTCTCACAGCAGAACAAGTAGCTATCTCTCACGTTCTCCTCTTCCTGGCTCAAAAATGCGGCTACTTTGCTGCTTATATTCATATTATATACGAGAGAAAACAGAGACAGACAAGCTTTGAAACACGACACAGCGTCGATGGAGGAGAAATACACAACAACTAAAAGTTAGAATTCTTAAAACCAACCAACCAACCAACCAAATCGTTTGAGTTCAACTTAAAGGAATCAGAGAATTCTCAAAACCAAACATCACACCCCTGAAGAAACTGTGTGAGCCAGCATGGCTGTCTTCATATCAAAGCCATTTTTCATCTTCTTCTTTCTTCCTTGGTTTCCATAAGATCCATGAACCAGATCAATCCAGCCCAGTCCAGTGTAATCCAATTTCTTTTCCTTAATACCCTTCTAAAACTCCACCACTTTTATCTGGCATCATCCACGCATCATCACAATGCAGTAGCATCCAACGACTAGAGACAACTTCTTCAACGAAGCAAGCTAATAGATTCATATGATTCCAGAAGTTCCTTAATTATCCTCATCTAGAATGACGACAACACGTTCTAACTTTCTTATTAGGCAACTTCAAAGCTCGAGCCAAATCCGCACGACTGAGTTTGATTCTAGACCCGTTTACATAGCCTGCACTTACCCTCAGACGCAACAAGTTGAGCCACAATGATATGCTGACCGAATTCCAAATGCACAAAATCCCACAAATCAAATAAACTCTCATACCGAGCAAAATCTAGGGTTGAAAGTTTTCAACGACTACCTTGAGCTACTCCTTCGACTTCTCTTGCTTGCTGCTTACGTTTCTTATCATTCCCTTTCTACCGCTTCGTCCCACCACCGTGACAGTTAAAAAGAAAAGCTCATTGCTTTTAAATCCGCCGCATCCATTGTATATATCAGTGTCGTCTTCCTCCCGAGATTCAGTATGATTCGCCGGAGAATCCATGACTGATTTTTTTTTAAGTTTCTTCTGGCTTCCAAGGATGAGATAACTTCATTTCTACTCGAGAAATTGTTTATGATCTTGGTACTGGATATGTTGTTCATTTTTTTTATCTTATGTTGTGCTGCAGAACATTTAAGAAGTTGCACATCTGAAAATGTTCTCATCCTCCATAGGGCTTCGTTTTACTAAGCATTTTAATAGTTACACTCATGCGGATGCGCTTGGAATCTCGTGGTGCAGTAAGAGAGTGAGCAGTGGGAGTATATGCCACTTCAACGCAGGCAACAAACTGCTGCACAAGAATCCTCAGATTTCAGTGGAGCAAGGCGGATGTTGAGCAGCTGCTCGTTGCCTTTTTATCATTTTAGGCCACATAAATGACTCATCATCTTTATCTACCGCTTGGTGATTGAAGGTAACCCTTTTTTTTTTTTTTTTTAATCTCTCAACCCTCAATTTTATGTAAATTAAAATGGTTCTGCATCTTTAACGGATCCCTGAAATGTAGCTCTGTACTGTCTTACCATTGTCAAGAGTTAACTAGAAAGGCATCAACGTTAGCTGTGTGTCATCATGATGTAACTTTTGACTAACATATAGATAGTGTTCCGTTACACAAAATTGAACTATCCAAAGAAAAAAAACAGAGAATGGTTTAGTAATAAAAGAAAGGAGGGTATAGTATAATTTATATGCACAACCGCCATTTTTGATCTCGTGATTCTACACAAGAAGCGATATGGTGTTTGAAAAAAAAAACAAAAAAAAACAAAAAAACAAAAGAAGCTATGTTTTGACTTTTCTTCCTTATTGTCCAAGTGCCAGGTGGCCTCTTTGACCATCTGCTTCCACAACATGTCTGAATCATCCCTCTTTTTTTTTTTTCAATCCTAATCTTTTTTAATTTTAACCCATCATCACATATAAATGACCTGTTTTTTTTTTTTCTTTTTCTTAAGCATATTTTTTGTGTAGTATTTTATATGTTTTCTCTTCACACTTCGTTAGTCTTTTATTATTTTTATCATTTTTTTAATCTTTTATTTGGCTCAGTTTAGTTACTAAAAAATATATATATATTGAACTTTTATTAATCTGTATATGCTAAAATATACAGAATTTTTAGTAATCTATTATTTATTTTTCTTTTGTGTAATATGCTTTCTTGTGCTTTTAATATGTACAGTAAAACCTCTATAAATTAATAAAGTCTGGACCATAAAATTTTATTAATTTATAGAGGTTTTAATTTATCGATAAATTGATAATTATTAATTTATAGAGATACTTTCCTAATTTGGTAAAAGAAATATTAAAAAATAAGATTTAATATTTATAACTAATATTTTTATAAAATCAATTACAATGAAAATAACAATTATCATGTTTTGAAGATAGCACTCAAATATTTTTATATAGTAAAAATATTAAAAATGAACTCTAATAAAAAATAATGTGTAGATATATACATATATTTAGATAATTTTATATAATTATTAATTTATATTATTGATGGGACCATATATTTACAAAGGAATTTCAAAAAAATTATTATTTCATTATATTATCTAATAGTGTCTAAAATTACATTAGTCCCAACTTGGGACTGGAGAAATTTATTAATTTATAGAGATAATTAATTTACCGAGTATTAATTTATAGAGATTATATTGTACATTTTTTTCACATACTTGAAATTGTCTTTTGGGATCCATAAGTAAAAACAAAAACCTCAAAGAAAGATTAAGTGATTTTTGTTTTTTCATCTTTTTAAAAAATACTAATCGATAAATTCAAAATCTGCCAATAACACAAATACTATAAATAGCAATGCTGACTATCTACCATCAGTACGGGCACATTTTTTCACCATCCATCCCCTTGAGATTTCTAAACTCTCAAGATTCTCCCATCTTCTCCCAGAAATCTCCTCCTCTTACACTCCGCCTAGGAGTTTCGTGATGGATGGAGAGGTATGGGATTCCTTGACCATACCTTTTATGCGGCGGCCAGAAAAATGTGTTCTCCCAGAAAAAATAGAAGATATACATGTCTTACGCGGACTTAGTGATCAGAGGAGATATTTCATATATCTTCTTACCATAAGAAGGTTCAACGGCGACGGATTTTCACTTCTACGACTTAAACACATATTGGCCTCCTTTCCTAATCTTCAGAGACTAAATATTAAATTCGGATGGGTGATGATGCGTCAGAAAAATGAAGAGAGAGAAAACCTGATGATGGACATCAGTAAGTTTCCGAGAGCAGCCAATTGCATAATCCAGTTTCCCTTTAATAGTTGTTTCAATAACTGTCTACAATGAAAAACTTTTTATTTATTTTGTATTGGTGTAAATCTTATTTCTTCTTCAAAATCTTACCTGCAACCTGTATTGGTGTAAATCTTATTTCTTCGTCAAAATTTTCAGTCGGCTTGGCTGCCAAAACGAAGCAGTACTTCCCTTAGGAAGCAGGAGGTTCACTCAAATGGTCCTGTTCTTGATGATACTCTACTTGAGGTAAGCATAGTGTCGTACTTGTTGACTCTTGAACTAGACATTATATTAGTTTCTTACTTGTTGACTCTTGAACTAAACATAATGATTATGTAGCTTATGCACAAATCTCAAAACAACCTGTTTGTTTGTTTGAGAGACTATCCATTCCTTTGTAACTTTACACTTTTTTACTCTCATTGTTTTGAGAAGAGTAATCATAACTAAAGCCAACAACCTATCAACAGACAACAGCAGAGAAAGTCAAAATCACTATTGTTTCTCTGCGGCTATTTCCTTTACCAAAACATAAGTATAGAGACGATTTTCTAAAAATCCCAAAAAATCAGGGGTCTTTTGACAATTAAAAAAAAAAAGAATTTTCTTCTTCCTCGAGAGAGAGAAGTCAAGAAGAGATATTTTTAAGAAATAATCTGTTTTGGATCGGCGGCTCAATCTCTCAAATTCACAATCATCAAAAATGGGTTCAATGGGAAATTTCTTCGACTCCATTGGTTCTTTCTTCTCCGGCGGCGATAAAATCCCATGGTGCGAGCGAGATGTCATCGTTGTAAGTTTCTTCTTCCTCTGTTTTTCGAATAAGAGACATCACCCAACGAGTTTTACACAACTGTTTTCTCGGATTTACGAAATTAGTCTGTTTTCTCGATGAGCTTGAGTAATTCTTATGTATTGTGTTTGATCGTTATTAGAGAAACAAACCCTATTTGTTCAAAGTTCTCGTAATCAATCACAAGTGGAAACAGAATTTGCATAAAAAGTTTGGTTTTTTAAGTCAAAGTCATGATCTTTTGTGGAACTTTTTACCAAATGTATGATATAGCTTTCCCTCATGTGTTTTCTAATGCTTTGGAAGGGGTGTGAGAAAGAGGTGAAGGAGTCCACTACTAATGGTGACTCTGAAGATAAGAAGAAAGAGAGCATTATGCGTTTATCTTGGGCTCTTGTTCATTCTCGTCAAGCTGAAGATATCCAGCGTGGTATTGACATGCTCGAAGGTTTGATCTTCATCTAATCACACTTGCCAAACTCTCTGCTTTGTGTCTAATGAATGGTGTAAAAAAGCTTTTACCTTTTCATGGTGTGGTGTTAAGTGTAAAACTAGAGAATTTGACCAACAACCCTTTTGTGTTTTTGTTGTAGCTTCTCTAGCAACCAGTAGCCCTCCTTTGGAAGACCGAGAGAAGCTTTATCTTCTTGCTGTTGGATATTACCGGACTGGAGATTACTCTAAGAGCAGGCACCTCGTCGAACGTTGTATTCAGGTTCTTACTTTTTTTCTTTCCCCTCCCCCCACATCCATGAGGTGTTGATGTTATCTACTTTCTTGATTGTTCTTTTTAATGGTTGGTTTCTGTCTATAGATTCAACCTGATTGGAGGCAAGCTTTGGTCTTGAAGAAAACAATTGAAGACAAGATCGCAAAGGGTAAAATTGAAAGCGGTTTTGAATCCTTTTTCACCAAATCTGAACAGATGATATCTGATGTGAAACTTTATTGGTCCTGTTTTTGCAGATGGTGTTATTGGGATAGGCATTACTGCAACAGCCGTTGGCCTCATAGCTGGTGGAATCGCTGCAGCTTTGGCTCGCAAGAAATGACCTAGTTCTTCCTCAGATTCTGTGTGCATATACAATGAGAAGATGCTTTTAATTAAGCTATTAAACAAGTTTTGTTTTTCCTGCCTTGGATTGGATTCTAAGTTGTTTAACATAATCGTTACCTTATCTTATGTGCTCTGTTCAAATAATGATTCTCCCACGCATATATCCTAAAGCTGTGATTTGAAACCAATCAACATCTTTATTGTAACTTTGTTGGCGTTGTGTTTTGAAGAAAGATTTTATCTATATGGATTCTTTTGTCCCCACACATACCCTTACAGTGTTGCACCATATATAACTTCTCCATAGTCCATAGTCTCTATATAAGTTGGTTAATTGCGAACCAAGTATGTAAAAAGCTTACATAGAGTTATGTATATTAGTCTTCAAAAGTGAATATTTTGCTGTTCATATTGATGATATATAGTGTTTTTTCCACTGATGTTCTATATCTGTATAATAAATGATAATATATAATTGAATTCTAAATTTCATAATTTGTTTTATGTTATCTATATAAGTATTATATCTCATGTAAGTTGCTAATAATAGACAGGCCAAAAAAATAAATTTGTGGGAAAAAGATAGGAAGGGGAAAAAAATTAATACAGCCAAAAAAATGTTTTTATATGAGATGAAAGCGAAGTATAAAAAACAAACACTGACCGAAGACACTAGATCGGATTTGATTGGGCTCTACATTGTAGAGGTGACATTGACACTCCCATAAATATTGGCTTTTCTACTTTTTTTTCATTTTTATTTGTTTCTATTTGTTTTTTATATATGTGTGTTTTTATATGATCACAGGTGTTTCCTCATGTAATGTCCCAATCTCGTTGTGTTAATCTTTACACGACAACAGATTTGATGTTTCAATTTTAAGCTAGAGACGAAAATACTGATTGCTTACATTCTAAGTTTACCAATCAATTCAAATCCTCATTATTAAAGCTCTTAATTATTGTCTTTGTTCTCCATATATATTAGCCTCTTAACTTTATAATTTCTTTTTGTCAAACCCCAACGTTTTCTTTTACAGTCAACTGTAAATTATTTCTAATTTGTACAAACAAAACAAAAGGTTTTACTCTCTATATTCTTTTATATACGTTAAAGCAAATATATTTTCAAATAAATTTGAGGAAAAAAGCAATTAGAAGTTACGATGATATATCATCTCATGTTTCAATTTTGATAAATAATACGATGCAAAATCTAAGTTAGGAATAATAATTCATGAGTTTTATAAATTTCAAGATCAATATGTCCGCAATAATTCAGAAGCCTAATTTTGTGCATGTGAAACCACTCGTAATTTATACCAGCGATATTTGACGTCAATAACAAATAATTATAATAATTTCTTATCGTTTTAAACGACGATAGGACAAACACAGCCACACATCAAATATTATAGTAATTACCGGAACTTTTCAATGGTTAAGAAAAAAGAGGCAATATATGATTATATATATTTATTTATATACGCGATTAGACATTGCTGATGCAAATACATACAAAAACTTCAATTAAACGACAGTTCTCGAATCACGAATAAAACAAAATCATGTTAGAACTATTATTATTGTGATAGGTTTAAACATTTCGAGCAACCGCAATTCTCAACCAGACAGAACATCTCTCTTCTTTCTTTATTTTTCTTCACCGGAAGACCTCCTCGTGCATAACATATACTATTGGTGCACCTAGTGAGTTCGGTTAACTCAGCTAAATAAATTCGAAAGTGCCTTAATATAAGTATGAGAGAATATGAGAGAATGTGAACTAGGAATTAATTTATACAACCTCCTTTAGAGCAGCTAAAAATTAATAAACCTAAGTCTTTAATCATATAACGCATGATCTTCTTCGTACTCTCCTTATGTCCTCATCATTTTCCATATACAAAAATATATATAGAAGATATATAAGAACTAAATTTAATAAAATATATTTCCGAGTCTTAATTAATGGTTGAGATATAGAGAGACCAATAAGGAACTAGAAATGATGTTGATGATGGTGATGATACATTGAAGATGGGTCATGATGATGATGATGATGCCGACTCATACCTTCCCTCTGACTGTTATGATCATCCCCTTGATCTCGACCCGGACCCATCTGACCCGTACCAGCTCCTAGATTGAGATAAACCAATCTTGAATCCAAATTGTTATTGCTCCCTCCACTGCTTCCACTATTGTGCTCTTCGTTCATATGAGGGTACATCCCGGTGTTGTTATCATTATTGTGATTGTTGCTGTTGTTTCCTTCTTCTCGAGATATCACCATTGCAGCGGATTGAACAAGCTCAAGGCAAAGCCTAAGCTTGTTAGGTTCAATGTGAGTCAATCCAGGAACTGCCCCCTTGAACAAGAAATCCGAAGTTAGTGTTCTAAGGATATCAAGAGGAGTGATTCCACCAACTGTCCGAACATTAGGATCAGCGTGGTGGTCTAACAGAACAGCCACCATGTCGGGAGAGACCATCTCAGCAGCAATGTGTAAAGGTGTTTTCCCCGCGGGACCTGCCGGATAATTCACATCGGCAGCTCCAAGTTCAAGCAAAGCCTTCACAACTTCTCTACTACAGCTTTCAACAGCGTAATGCAATGCTAGTGACTCATCAAGATTGAGTCCTTCTCCCATAACCATCAGCTTCACTAGCTCCACGTCTGATGAATCCAAAGCTCGTCTCATCCTTCTAATCTTTTGATCTTCAAGGTCTTGAGCCACGCTGAGATCATGGTGGTGGTTGTGAGGCATTAGAGAACGGCGAGCTATGGAAGATTTGAGACGAAGCTCTTCGATTTTGGCTACAACATCAATGGGGAGATGTTTGGCTAGAATCTCCGGTGGGAGACCTGATTTAGCAACTAAGTGAGAGCAAGTGGTCCATAACTGATGCATGTCTTGCTTCCTTGATGCTATTAAAACTTTCATCACATCCTCAATAGAGGCTTTCTCTACCATGCTTGCCAATTGTTTCTGCCAATCATACAAAACAGTTTATTTTGATTAGTATGATATAAAATCCAAAGAACCGACATAATTTCCACAAGTGGGTTTGATAATTTCCTTTTTTAGGTTATGGTTTTGTTTCTATTAATTAGCTTTCTTAGCTTGTCATCTCAGATGGATTTTTTGATGGTGGAGTAGGTTTTATTCCTTATCTATATAGATTATCACCGAAATCTCCAAATGAGGAAAAATTGAGGGAATAGTGGAATTGGATAAGAAACTAAGACCAACGAATGAATAGAGATCCAACTACAAAAACATATAGCTTTTCAAAGTTTCTACTTTGAGGAAAATTCTCTTCCGTGCAACAAAACCACCGTCTTCTACTTTCGGAAAATTATCCGATGAAGTTTGTTTCAATGCAAACAAAAAAACACATGAAATTAAGACAAGAACGAAAACAGTTTAAGACATATATATACTTACATGTTATATGTAATCCAAGGAGTTTTGAAAATTAATAAATTTTAGCCAAACCCGTGAAAGAATTCAAAGGGTTTTCGTGATATACCAAATTTAAGCCAAGACAGTGTAAGAAAACAATTGAAACAAAAAGGTTTTGTGATTTAACAAATTTTAGCCAAACTCATGAAAGAATAAAATCTAAAAGAAGAAGCAGAACCAAAAAAAAAAACTTTTCAATTTTTTTTCCTGTTGATGTGCATGGAAAATTAAAGTTAGTGAAGGCAGAGAAAGATAGAGAGAACCTGAGTGAGCAATGCGAGCTGCTCGACGCCGAAGTAACGAGAGGCGGCAAGAGTATCAAGAGCAAGATCAACGGCAGCTGAGCAATGCGTGTGCCAACATCCTCTCTCGCCACAATTGGGTCTCGGCTCGTGTTTCTGCGGAACGATCGAGACTTGTCCGCTATAAAGAAACTGAAGAAGCAACAGAAACACCTCGTAGCCGACTGAGTTCACTGGTATAACTCCAGCTGGTGCCGTGGAACCTCTTGTTGGGCTAGCGGGTACGGACCCATGTCGGGTCGGGTCTATGCCTGTCCCGGCTTGCGGTGAGTCGTTCCCACAGAAGAATTTCCGAAAGAAAAGACTCCGAGCGGCGAGGATGCAACGGTGAGCGTGGACTAAACGACCTTCAACACTGAAAGTCACGTCGGAGAAAGCTTGACCGTTGATTAGTAGGTTTAGGAAATCCAACGATAGTGATCTCAAGGATTCTTCAAGGCTGGTCATCCTCTTCGTCAAATCTTGAATTCTCTCTAGAACAAAGCTAGCTAGGGTTTAGCAAGAAGACTTGTAGGAAAAAAAAAAGGTTGCCTCCTTTGATTGATTTTGTTTGCTAGTAGAAGATGAAGGTTCGAAAAAGGGGAGAAAAAATTCCCAAAAGATTGAGCTTTGATCTTTTGAAGTTTCTTGCTCCTCTCTCTCTGAGAAAGAAGAAGAAGAGAGAGAAGGATTCTTTTATTACTTTGTGGTGTTAGATATTTTTTGGACTGATAAGAGAGAGAGAGAGAGAGAGAGATTTGAATGGAGGAACCGGGCGGCTCAGATATTTAAACTATGTAGGTAAAAAATTAGTAACTATTTTGTCTTGATGCCGGTTACCAAAGGGTTAATAATAGTAGTATTTTAATTAGTGATTTGGTTACTAAAATAGGAAATATTTATTAAGAAGAAAAAGAATACAAGGTGGGCCAAATCTATTAATGGAATAAATGTATAATTGGAATGAGAAAAATTTATAATAATTGATCAAGTGTTTAAATAAATAATGAACATCATAATTAGCACCTGACTAATCAAAATCCTACTTAAATCTCACCGAACATAAGATTTCCAAAACGAGGCGTATGTAATTTGAGTAGGATAATATAATAAATCCAAGATCCTCAGCAATTGTCTTTTTGGCTTGATACACAACATGTGAAAGCCTGAACAACACACCATGGATATATTATTACATACACATGTGTTATAAAAATATGTAAATGTAAAGGATGTGTGTGTGTGTGCATGGAGGAGATGGGATAAAATGGTAAAATTGGGAGGGGAAGGTGATGGATAAGAACATAGGCCTAATTTAAGTTAAAAGACAGACAGAAGGAAGGAGTGAAATAAATTTTCATAACTGTTGTGAAATGTGATTTGATGGTTTTCTGTTTGACCGTTGGACCAATCCTCACCATTCTCCTTTTTCCTACTCTTTACTTTACTTTTTTCTTTGCTTTACTTTGTGTTTTTTTTTTTTTGGCTAGGTATTAAATATTTCTCTAACTAGAAGATCCCGCAAACAAAACTAATCCCTCGATTATACGAAAGAGCTGGAATATTCTTACAGTCTAGTAACCAAATGTAGTTAAAGTATTCCTACTAAGTACTAACTATTAAGATTAACCTAGAAATATCGAAAATTTACTTATTTAACTCTAAATAGGAGCCCTAAATCTTGTAAGCAACATGGAGTTTTTTAACTAAAAATTTCTCTTTGCTAGTTCATTTGATGCTCAAATTGTAAATAATTTTAGATTATTAAATTCATTTTATTTTTTATTTTCACATGTTGTTAAGTGAGTGATCTTTTGTAAATTACATTTCTTGTGGATTGAATTATTTAAATATCTTTTAGGATAACTATCATATGTATTATAATATTATATGTAAGATGTTAACATTTTGTATATTAATGGTGATGAAGATATGTTTCATAAATAAAGATAAATTGCACTAGATGGCAACATAATAGAACAACTAAGAAAATGGGTTTAAACATTTGTTTTTATGATTTCATCCTTGTGACTAATTTAAACATTACGAAATCCATATTTTTCTTATTTTGTAAAATACTATTTTTATATAGATACTTAATTTATGAAATGTGTTTCTATTTTGTTATTTTAACATGTGATCTACTAATATTAAGCATTAATTATTATTTAACGGGTTAAATATTAATATACAAAGAATATCAAATAAATATGTTTTAAATGTAAAATTCATACCGTTTTATCACAATTTTTTTGAGTTTTTTCCTATCACTTTTTTATTCTTGAAACTAATTTTTGTTTGCTATCAGTTGCTAGTAATTAACACTAGAAATTTGTCGATGGTGAATTAAAATTATAGATGTCGTTTATACGAAACTTGAACTGAAATGAAGGTACAGTAGTTGTTAAAAGAAAAAGAAAAATGCTGGTAATCATCAAACAAAGCTATTATTCGACTAACATGCAAGAATCAAATCAATCAGGTAGAGAATGAAATTAATGTGAAACATCCAACCACAGAAGTCAAGACGTGGCTCTGATAATGGCGCAGTCGTGGTCCGAACCCATATATTCACCAGTTGAGAAAGCTGTATTTAACTAGTTGGACTGGACTGGACCAATCAAATTAAATTCATTCTTCTTTATAAAAAACATATAATAATAACACATGGATGGGAGAGAGTGGGAAGGACATGGAGAAGCGTGTCGGCCGGATCGATAGGGTCCTTCTTGTTTTTTTTTTTCTTTTCTTCTTCTATTATTATTACAAAACGGTAGTATACAAGAATGAATTTTATTACTTAGTCATATTCGTAAACAATGTTTTCTTATTTCTACTTAAAAATACATTGCTTTTTTGTAAAAATGTAAGACCTCGTATTAACATTTTATGCCTTGTAAGATAAAAATGTAAGACCTCATATTAACATCTAAATTAATATGCCTTGTAAGAAAAGTCATTTGAGTTATTAGAACTTTTACATGTAATGAAAAAGATGATGGAATGAAGATCTTGTACGAACTATATTTTGTTTTGGTATATCTTTGTTATTTACGTCGTGCGTTTGAGGGGTGCACGTGCGAGATGATATTTTGAAGGAAAAAGGCTATTTCTCTCATTTGTTTGGTAATTTCAGGGTAAAAAGGAAAGTGAGAAAAAATAAGAGAAAAAAGAATGACAACACACAGAAGGGCACTGACAGTCGTATGATAAGGAAGTGGTTCGATTTGACGTTTGACTTGTCTTTTCATTCTCTCTCTCTTCTTTCAATTTATACATTTTCATATTTTTTTCAATTTATACATTTGATAAGTAAATTGTAAATTGTAGTAGAATTTCTTTTGTCAAACACATGAAAAAATAGTTTCTTTTTATTAGTAACTCAGTCAAATTGATGCTTGTGTATATCGAAATTAATAAATGTCCTATTTCTCGGGTCTTTTTTTTTCTTCGCATCTTACATGTCACATAATGTGTGTATTTATATATATAGGTAAAAGTTTGAAACACACCCTTGTCGTGATTGGCCTAGATTGCGTAAGTCTTGTGTGTTGAGTTTTCCCACTCTGTCTTAGGTCAATTATGGTATTCATTTATGGTCTTTTACACTATTACTAGCTAGGATCAGTGTTTTATAAAAGACGAAAATATATATTTGGTGGTTTTCTAGAATTTGGATAAAGTCCTCAATGTTTTCACCTAGATATTTAAACTGTTGTTTGTTAATAGCTCAGAGCTTATACCTTGATGTTCTATATCTCTACAAAGTGCAATGAAAAATACACGAATATGAGTTAGGAAAAAAAATTTCAAGTACGTAATTTTATTTTTTACCTGATTTTTTATTTTAAAAAAAAAAAACAAAGAAGAAATGGTAATTGGTAAAAAGATTGGGTAGTCATCTCAATTAGTTATCACTTATCAGAGAGAGTAAATGGGAAAACGGGTCCTGGTTTGACGGGATCCTAAAGTTTTTGCTACCTACTATTTGTATTTTTACCTATCTTTAGTTTCCTTAACACTCATTTTTTTCTGTTGAAGATTCCGTAACACTCAGTTTTTCTTTTATAGTTATTTCATATTTTCTATAAAATAAATATTTTTATTCAATAAACTTTTAAGTTAGTGTAAAGTAATTAACTGCAATTTTTATAATAAATACAAAATGGTTGGAAATTATGTTTCGTTGATGTGTTTATCACCCAAACTATATAATCCATGTTATTTTTACAAAAAGGTTTAGGTCTATACTTCATCAAATACTAAATTAGAAAAAGAGACAAAGAAGACTCCAAAAATGTGAGCATAATTAGAATTAGTCTTTACTCTACATTAGAGTCCATTTTAGGCTAAATCCTTTCTAGTGACCCGACAATTCCACCTATCTTTAGTTATTGTATTGAAATTTGATCTTTAAATGTACTCACTAATTTTATAATTTAAAGTATATACTATATGCTAAATGCATATAGATCGGATGATTACGCAGAATATGTAGCAAAATATTTTTTATGATCAATGATTCTATGTGCATGTTTACGATCAATAATAATTAATCCAAACATAATTTAATTAACAATGAAACCCCACATTGTGTATTTCATATTCCATATATGCAACTTTCTGAAAACTTTTTTAAAACATATTTAAATTTATTCCCCCATTCCTTTTTCTTCTCCTTTCTCTTTTCTTTATCTTAAGAAAATTTTTTTCTGGCATTTGCTTGCTTTTTGTTTTCCATACCCCGACAGCATTAATTATTTATTATATACACGATTAAGGGAAAAGTTAAAAGATGCCACCTAAACATTTATATAGTATTAAAATTGATACGTGGAGAAATACTGATCACTCCATTCCTAAACTACTTAATTTTATCCACTCATACAATGCTTTTTTCTGTCATTTGCTTGCTTTTTTTTTTCCTTTCCAAAACACTAAAAGCTTATAGTCTTCGTTTTTCTTTACAAACTTAAATATATAATTAAATTATATATATATATATATATATATAATCGAGGTATGTGTGGATTACGTGTATGAATAGTTAGAAAAATTGTACTAATGAATTATCTATAATAAGAACTCAAAGATTTTTGCTGAAAAAAAAAAAGAAACAAGTGAACTATTCACATGGCTAATTAATCCTGTTTAATTTGGCAATCTTCACTGTTACAAAACAGTGAACAACTAACGAAATGCTATATGAACAACATGGTTCCACACTATTTTAATGCATTACCAACTTTGACACACCAAACATAAATATATACATTAATTTATTAATAACTTACAGGAAGCCAGCCAATGGCCCAACTATATGCGAAGATTATGTATGTAGAACCACACTTGCAATTTAGTTCCTGACCTGAATCAGTGAATCTTAGACTACCTTCGAGAGTTTGCTAAAAGTCAATAGAAAGTTTCCAATAGTCAAATTATCGAAAATAAATCGAAGAACTTTAATGACATATACTCCAAATACAACTAATGAGAAAGGATACATCAGAGCCCATCATTTCCCTAGCATGCTGACATACTCTCTAGGTCTAGGAAAGTGAAGAACTCTGATAGTTTGAACAAGATTTGAATTACCTAAGCATATTAGATTTTGTTGGAAAATACAAGCATATATATATATATATATATATGTATGTACACATGCGTGTGGTTGGGTGTGTATTATTTCTCTATATATATGTATGTTTGTGTTGATACTTTTCCCAAAAAGATGACGACAGTTTTGAAAGCAGCCGAAAATAACATGAACCCCAAGAAGTTCCACTCTTCAAAGCCGTCTTCAAGTGAAACTCCTGAAGCTGAAACATCAAATTAACAAACTTATATAGGTACCAAATAATTCATGTATAGGTGTCCACCAATAACCCATGTCTATGCTTTGAATGCAAGCCCATTGGCTGAGGTCGCTCTGACTTTACTTGTAGCCTACAAATAAAATTGTAAGTTCTTGCGTATATGATATAAGTATTATTAGGTATGCATGTGTATATGGCCACAATGGATTCATATATATACACTATATATACATGATTTAAAGAGGAGGAATTTTAAGTGGAACCCAACTGAATGTTGTGAGCTGGTGACTCAAATGTTGATGGAAAATCCATAGAGAATGAGAAGTGGATGAGCATAAAAAATTAGGTTTTTTTTTTGTGGAGGGAGTTGGGTCAAAACACCACCGCTCAAATTCTCTTTTAAGTGGTTGTGGTGGAAAATATATATGATTGTGATGATATTGTCTCTCTTAATGTTTGTGTTGGAGAAAGTCACCAAATATGCTCTCCATTTCTACCATCCATTCGACTACTCCAAAGATCAAAACCTAATTGCAGTTATCGAAAAACACACACACGAGAATATATCGAACTATCAGTCTCCTAAAAGATAGTCAAATTATCTGATATTTAAATTCTTGAATACCAACAATATGTGGTTTTATACTGCACACTAATATGTACATATCGCGAGTACTTGAAGAATAGTCTAAAAATAGACCCAAACCTCAATTCTAGATAATAATATATATAATTTTATATACACACACTAAAGTTTCTCTTTAATGATAAAATTCATTTATCGCTTGATGTCCACAGAAGAAAAATGATCCAATTTTATAGCAATCCAACATTTTTACGAATTCAAACTCCATTAACCTAATATATATATGCAGTTATGCACGCTGTTTTCTGGTACTCGTTTGGTGATAAGATATTAGATTTCTTGAGGAAACTTTTAGAGTTGACAAAAGTCACTTAAAAACATTTGACCAAAATATTTATATTTAATTCTGGTTTTTGTAACTTTTGTAAAAAGTCCAATATAATATGCTTCAGTTGTTGCAATGTACTAACATGGTCGTTGCCCTAAATCATTGGCGTTTGATATATACATCTACTTGACATTCCTCAATTCGTCTTTTGTCTTCACAGCTATCACATCAACCCGTCTATATATCGTGTGCACCCTCCTCCACATATTAGAATCGGTTCTAGAATTTTTGTTTTTCTTAATGGGATTTGGAAGGATTATACGTCTTCATTGGATTAAAACAGTTTACCTAATAATCTTCAAGACACTTCGAATCGAATCCCTTGCAATCAACTTGCCTAGTAGTCACACGAACCGACAAAAGTGTGTATGCGTAGTTGATTCCAGTTAAGAATATTCTTGCAAATTTCTCATAATACTAGCCACTAGAGAAGCAAAAAAAAATGCATAAAGATATCAAAAATATTAAAATGTTTTTCTCTGCCATATATTATCTTCTGCGTCACTGCGTGCAAAACAATAAAATACAAACTATATCTATAGTTTATTTATAATAATATATGTTTTGCAATTTCTTACCAAAAATAATATGACAATTTCAATTAAACCTTTCTAGGATTATTATGTATGGTAGTCTGTAATCTAATAATAACAGAAGAAGAAATATAATTAGAAAAGATCTCTCCAAGGCTTGATACAACAATGAATGAGGAGTTTTCTAATATTAATTGAAAACATAAAATAAAAGAAACCAACCTTTATATATTTCAAAATCATATAAGTATGAGCACCAAACTATAGAAAGTATAAAACCCAAATCAATTTGAATTAATCAAAATTATAGGAATTAACGTATCTTCTGATTTTCATTTTTTTTTTTTGGAATTGAATGGTCATCTTCAGCACCAAGATATGTATTATGGTGATTTTTGTTAGTGTTTTTGGTTACTATCCAGATTTAACTCCGCGCGCATGCATGTTAACAAAAATTTATGTTATGTATAATTTTATATTTGTGTTACATATGATGTTGAAAATTTTTAAATAGAAATTTCTCACTAATGATCATTATAAAACTTTGTTAACCAATTCTTATAACTGGTTAGATGTCAAATACTAATGTTTTACTAATATAACAAAGAAATATAACAGACTACATCATTCTTGAACGATAGGAAACGAACCGTAGTAATCATTATTGATTCCATAAGTAATCTTGACTCTTTTTCAAATCGTTACTTTAACCACTTAAAAGCAACCAAGTACACATATACATGAGCTATTATAACATTATGCACTAACTTCATGATGTGCATACGACAAAGTAGTGACATATTTGTATTATGGGGCACAAGACAAGGCCCTCGCTCTTAATGTCATCCAGATGGAAGATATGGACAAACTAATCCATCATTTCTAAACCTCTGTAGGATTTTAGTTTTAATTGCAATCTCACACTAGAGTTAAAATTGTATTCCGATATTCTACGGTAATTTTCACGAAAATAAAAAGAGAGAGGAAAGCCTCAAGATTTGTTTTTATAGTAATTTAGTTAGATGTAATCATATAAATGGTTATAAATGATCATATAAATGATCAATGGGAAGAAATAATCATTTAAGAAAACTAGAAAAATGAGGAGATTAGGCGTATCTTTCTTATAATGGGAAAGGGACTTGACAGGAGAAAGCAGATGAAAATTAAAGAGGAGCACACACTTCACACTTGATGAAAAGAAGAAAGTTTGAGTTTTGGAAAGCATTTAACAATTAATTAAAATAAACTATAATAGTATTAAGAGTGTCAAGTGGAGATTCTTTTGTGTTGTTAATTTGATAATCTCGGTCCCATTGGCCACAAAAAGTAAAACTAGTAAAATAAAAGGAAACTTTTAAAGTTGGAATTGAAAAAATAAAAATAAAATATTATATTCATATTTAGTTCACCATCACTAAAATTTTATTTCATGGATCCCACATTATATTTTCTCTCAAATCATCCCAAAAAGAAAATCTTTGGCAATTGTGAGAATCAGATGCAAATAACAGGACACAAAAGATTTGAAACTAAACCATATTTATCATCATACCATAATATATTTGTATAATGTACACATCCATATATAACCTAATTATATATGTGTATATAATTTGGCCCAGAAAAAAAAGGTAGGGGATTCAAAAAATATAGGTGCTTGAATCATATTGCAGGCTTTTAGGAGACCAGTAACCCATCTGTATAAATTAACACCGAATGCTAAAAGTGCTTATTTTTTTTCTTAACTATAATTATTACCAACGATAACCATAGAAAGTTACCGTATCTATATATTTACATGCAATTTCTGCATATATGTTGCATGTGTGTGTAAAAGGTAGACAAGGAAAGCTGGAATTTACTAGGTTATAGATTGCTGCAGAAGGAGTGTTTGTTAAGGATTGCAGGTGATTTGAATTATGCAGAAAAAGGGAAATTTTATACAAGTGGTGTAGCAGTAAACTTAAGTTGCTTTTTTCAACAATTAAAACATTTTGTTTACCACAGATATATGTTCAATCCAAATAAGCGATTCAATCTGAATCTAAAGGGGGAAAATATCGTTCCCAAAAATATAGAAAAATAAGTAAACTTAATATTGTTTAGCATAGATATTTTTTCTATATACGAAAAAGTGAAACGAAATATTTTTCCATTTATCTTTTAGGTCCAAAATAAATGAACTTTTAAGAATGATATATGTTTGCGACTGGTGTATAATAAGCGTGATATCGTTTTCCAAATGTAGCACCACATATTCCTATCTGGGTCTAACAAAACATTAACAGCAACCTAATTAACCGGTTGAGCCAATCACATTAGCCAAATAAAAATACTCATCATAAACATAACATTAAAATAACTCTTAAAATATGTGTAATGAAAATTTTGTTGGGATGCAAAATGATAAATGACAAGACAAGACAATGGTGTGTTTTATTGCATGTGAAGAGATGTGATGTTGACTTCTATGACTTGACCTCTCAATCTCCTCCTCTCTCTGTCTCTCTTCTGCTCCTCTCTTACTTCTTTTTTTTTTTTCTTTTTTCATTTTCTTATACTTTTCACTAATCCGAACATTTTAAATAGCTAGCAAAAACATCATCCCTCGTTCCCTCTTAATTTTTTACTTATAATAGTAACTTTTTATCATCAAAAACGCACCAAAACCAAAACCCACATACATACATGCATGTACATAGAATATATAGTAAAATTAAAATGAAATTTATATCGTAATATTTACCTAATTTTATCTTACTTTTGGAACATTTTCTTACATAGCGGAGAATCTCGAGTACCATTGACTTCAATTTTCTAAATCAAAAATTAATATTATTAAAACGCCCATTTTTATTTAGTAGGCAATAATTACATGAACTTTTTTTTTATCTATCTATCACATGAGAGGTCTCTTCCTATTATACGATTATGCGAAAATAGCGGCTTTCAAAATAACAGCAGTACGGCCGAGCGTCTTACTTTAAACGGACTCCGTTTACTTCAAGTCCGTCTCAATTTACGACACGAGTCAAACACACTTCACTGTCATCTGACAAGCAGCTGCTTCTGCTACCACTCCCTAACTCAATATTCCAAATTTAATACAATAAACCAATTTTGCTCTGTTATTAAACATCATTAGTGACGTAAACGTCTACGACAAGACTTTTATAACTGTGCAATCAAAAAACTAAAACTATACTATTATTTCCATATTATACACATTATCAAATGGTAGAAAATTTTATAATGTGATGATGTTCTCCATCTACACCAGATTTGTTTTTTGCAATGACGTAAGTCCAACTTTTAACCATGTGTTGAAAGCGTCCATGTTCACGGGCTAGCTAGCTACTTAACTATGATTAAAATTAGCACTCTTAATTGAATTAAACAGTAGTTATACATGCATTATACTAAATGATTCGGTTAGAATGTAAATACTAATCTATACTATGTAGAAGCACTGACTTCCACATGACATGATTAGGCCTACAGCTTAAGTCTCAGTCTCCGTTTCATACGTCTCTCTCACTCAATGTTAATGTGCAGTGGTATTAAATGAATAATGATGTGAGTGAGCCTTTGCATATATAACCAGAGAGAGTGAGAGACCTTTGTGCTGAACCAAAAGCTCTCACGAAAATTCCTTTTGTTTCAGACGATAGGGAGAGAAAGAAAGAGCTAGCTAGCTATAGAGAGAGAGAGAGAGAGAAAGTGACAATTGAAACTTGGGAGTTGGAGTTAAGCTAAGAGATACCTGAAACTTTCTGTTTTCTCTGATGACTGTGACCATTGGGCTTTGCTCTTGCCAGGGTCTTTCTTGTCTATTCATGCTTTTGTATGTCGTATTTTCAGTTAACTCTAGTTGATTAATTTTCTCATCATTTGCACTGTATATATATATGCATAAAATAATATTTGGATTCGACTAAAGTTTTGCTGTGACGCTCTAATGAAAACATCTCAATATTTTTCTTTTTGTATTTTTTTGGGTCAACATCCCAAATTTATTATTATCTTACAAATTTCGTATCTTCAAATTATTTGTTTGACAAGACATATACTTGTTTGATTTGAAATCATAACAAGAAAAACGTACTTATGTGTGTGATTGATACCCACCCAGTAACAATTATCTACCTAAAGGAAACACATTCTTATAGATCAAGATGCTTATCAATTGAAACTAAATATAGCTAGACACAATGGCCATAAAATGTTCGACGAGGAATTTTCTTTGATTTTTTTTATCAACCTGTTACTGAAGTTATTAAGGTCATTTAACAAATAATTAATGGAAATTAGCTTCTATTGATTTCATTGAAATAGGTAATCTACTTTACATTTGGGAGGCATCAAAGTGCTTTACAATCATTATATGTCCTAACATTGGGGTTAAAGAATTATGTTCTTCTTAATTAAACCAAAAATGTCAATAGTGTTTTTCTTAATTATGTTTGATTTCGTGAAAAGAGAACAGGATGATTTCTGAAAACATATAATGTATATAAAGTGTTCTATGCAACTCCATATTAAAAAAAAAAAAAACTGTTATATGCAACTGTAGTAGAAGTTTCAAATCAGTTGTAGAAGATAAAATAAAGGTTTATCTTATATTAATACACTTCATCGATAGAATATAACTATTCCCATATATCAAAACATATACTCCATAAACAGCATTCTTATTATTTTATTTTGAATTGCAGTACCCCTAATTATATAGTTCGTAATGTATATAGTAAATGTTTTTATGTTGTACCACAATTATTCAACTTTGATAACTTTGCACCATATGGTTCACGTGTTATAAAGTTGTTCTTGATTCCAGATATGCTATCAAAGTGTCGATCAATTTAGAATCCAAGGAAAACAAAAAACTCCATAAAGTTAATTTATAAATTACTAAAATTAGCATAAACTATATATAGTAATGTTGCATTTGTGAACTAAAAAAAAAATAAAAAAAATCGATACGTAAAATCAAATGAAAGAGTCAATGACTCTCAATGGTGAAACAAGTTGGTGATTATATTAACTTTATTTTTTAATCGAGGGGCCAAAGAAAGATAAAATAATAATGGCCCGACAAATAAAATTCGACATGATTTAATTAGGATTTACCATTAAATTTGGTTGTCACTTTCATAGACTTTTTTCACCAATTTCCATATCCCTTACTTTACAATTCTGTTTTATTCTCAATATTCTAATTCAAGTATCAGTTTAATTAATTATTAATCTCCTTTTTAAAAACTACTTACAACCCACCCAATTATTATTATTATTATTATTATTTTTTTTTATTACAGTTACAAAAGATGTGGCAAGAAATTTTAAAAAGGAGCTTCAAGTGATATCCAATATGCCTTTCATAAACTGATTAAATGGGCCATTTGCTTTTTTATATTGGGCCACAAAAGCCCATCTTTCTTATACAACTAACAAAGCATATACATATATTATCCTTATTAACAATAGAACCTTCCCGCGAAAGTCACTGTTTTTGATCAATTCAAGTTTGACCCTCTTCTCTTCGAATCTTTCTAACTAACGTATGATATAGACAGATACATCGAACCCTTCAAACCCCAAAAGTTAAAAGATTAAAAAGCTTTTGCGTGTTTGAAGAAACAAAGTAAACATTCGAAAGAAAAAAAAAAAATGGCGAAATTATTCATCAACCAAGCAGAGCAATACGCAGCAGCCCGACCAAATTATCCAATCAAACTCTTCGAATTCATCGCATCGAAAACACCTTGCCACGACCTTGCTTGGGACGTAGGCGCAGGTAGCGGCCAGGCCTCACGATCGGTAATAATGATCTTCAGTTTCTAACATATCAATTGGGACCGATTCATAAACAAAACATTGTTTTTTTTTTTTTTTCAGCTAGCGGGAATATACAAGAAGGTGATTGCTACGGACACGAGTTCAAAGCAACTTGAGTTTGCTGAAAAGCTTCCCAACGTCCGTTACGAACTGACTCCACCGACGATGTCAACATCTGAGATCGAGAAGCTAGTGGCAACAGAATCATCAGTCGATTTAGTCACAGTCGCACAAGCCCTTCACTGGTTCGACCTCACGAACTTTTACAGCAACGTGAAACACGTGCTCAAGAAACCAAACGGGGTGATCGCCGCCTGGTGCTACACCAACCCGGAGGTCAACGCCGCCGTGGACAAGGTTTTCGAGAGGTTTTACGATGAAGAACTTGGTCCTCATTGGGATAAAGCGAGACGGCTTGTGGAAGATGGGTACAGAGGAATTGAGTTCCCGTTCGAGAAGGTGGATGACGATGATGATGAGTCTGTTAAGTTCGTGTCGGAGAAAGAAATGGTGTTTGAAGAGTACATGACGTATCTGAGGTCATCGTCGGCGTATCAGACGGCTAAGGAGAAAGGTTTGGAGCTTTTGACGGCGGAGATGGAAGGAGAGTTTGCTGATTCTTGGAAAGAAGATGGGATTGAGAAGAAAGTTGTTACGTTTCCGATTCATTTGTTGATCGGAAGAGTTGGAGAAGGCCGTCGTGTCTGAACTCTGAATTGATGACATGTCACAGACACTTATGCATATCGTCGAACACTTGTGTCAGTTGTGTGGGTCTGTCTCACCCAAGAATACATTTGCTTAGATATTATTTTTGGATATAAAAATAAAACGTGGGTTGTGTTTGTGTTATTAGATGAGAAAATGGGACATATACTCTCTCCCATGGTTATATGAAAAATGTTTTATAAATTAACAACAAAGAATTGGCCATATTGACAAGTTCTTGAATAACTTTACAAGTGTGTGTAAAAAGAATATGATATACAGAACAAACACGTCAAGAAGCAAAACTGTTGTGATTCGTGAGAATTGTAAAACGTTGCATTATTATTGATTATAACTCTCAGTATATATATATAAAAAAAAAACAATTAGCGTCTAGATCAGTAACGGGGAGGCCAAGGGTTAAATACTCGGGGTGCTCCCGACCGAATCCTGCTCGGCCAACATCTTCTCGTGAGAAGCAACAATCGTTAAAATAAGTTCCTTGGCGACGAGATAGCAATCCTCCTTACTCATCATGGTTACTACTTTGTTGCTCTCTGTCTCGTCAATGGAGAGACCGAGATCGGATTCGGATTCGGGGAGATGAGAGTCCCTACGGGATTCCTCCTTCCGCTTCTTTTCAACGAACAAAAGCAGTTCCTCCTTATTCATGACTACTACCTTTCTTCTGCTCCCCGTCTTATCCATGGGCGACCGAGAAATAAAAAAATCCTTAGGGTTTGGTTGAGAGTTCCATGGATATTTATTTATATAGGATTACTCGGCCCAAAATATTATTTTCTTCTCCTGCACCCAACATTCTCCATTTTTGACATATAAATGTTGTTGGTGGGATCGATATATATTAAGCATTGTGAGATAATACCTAAAAACACTGTTTCTATCAGAGACTTTAGTACAACAACTCCTGGAATGGCAACGGGTTCCATATCTTATGTGCAGTGGCAAAAGCTATATAAACAGAGGGAATGACTGAGGGAGAATTCAACTGAGGCCACAATATTCATGATAATCTGCAATGTGTCTGCTTTATTACTATAGTAACAAGTTTCTTGAGACAAAATGTTATTACAATTTTGTGTCAAGATCTTGCAGGAGACAGACTTGCAATTTCTCTTCTTTCTTTTTTTGTTTTCCATCAAACTCCATCTTGGCTCTTCATATATCTCTCTTCATTGTTATACCTGCATCTGCAAAGCAACTAGTTGGAGGAAGTAAGCATAATCCAATGAACCCGAATCAGTTTCAGAGCTTAAAAAAAAAACCTTTCAAACCGAGACACCTTACCTCAACTGTTCACTTTCTTCCTTGCTCTTGTAGAAAATTAGTTGTAGGTATAACTAGTTTCCACTATTCCAATTTCTTCCTCCTCGCTTCTCCTCTGTTCATTTTCTTCCTTGTCTCTTGACTCTCTTCTTTGCCGAGAACGTTCGAGAGAATACCTCTTATACTCATCAGCACCAACATCTAGACCACCGGCAGACTTTGTAACGCCCTCAAAGAAATGTTTTGCCGCAACTCCAGCTGCTGCACCGTAAGTGGCTGACATACGTTCCTCTATTTCTGGGAGAGAGTAGAAGCTTGCAAAGAGCTTCTCGAAGTCTTCAAGAACTTTTAGAGGCCTTTCTTTACCATTGTTCGGTAATATTTCCTTCATAGTTTCTATCAGCCTGAGCGCCTGCCCCAGGAACACATACGCGTTAGCCTCATCTATCCCTTCGCAGCCTTCTCCTTGTGCATCTGGATTAACTGGCTGTTCCACCTGCAAGATCACTTGTTTTCCGGGCTGTAGCTGCTCTGCTGGATCAGACACCTGTGTCCTGTCTATGGCCATGCTTTTCTTCAGGGCATTCAGTCTTTCCACTTCATCTTTAACCTACGAACAAAATATTAGAGTTGGGAAAAAAGTTAGATACTCGCTGACAGGGACATATCAGAATAGATGAATATGATATGTAACTAAGGGGAGAAAAATGGTCGCATTACCTCCCGAACAATGTCCAGACCGAGGCACCCTTTTTCCAAGGCATCATCAGCTGCATGAGAGAGTCAACTACTCAAACGGTCAAATCTTCTCCTCTCATCCACAGGTGTTTTCATTAGTTCCCACAGCTCATGCATGTTTCTTACCAAATTCCGTATCTGTAAAGAAATAAGAAAAATAGATCATCAATCCTAACTAACCATGGTTTGCTTTTGTGAATTTCCAGAATTTCTTCATTCCAGTGAAAAAAGTACAATGTTACTGAAAAAGAAAGTGCTTTTCCTAATCATGAATGCTATAATGAGAAATCATATACATCTACAATAAATCAGCAAAGGTCTTGACTGCTGTTCCGACCTGCATGTTACTACATATTTTAAAAAAGAAAACAAAATACTAAACAGTCGCAAAGTGATAACAATGTCGAACTTTTGTCAAACATATGGGAGAAAGTGAATATCCTTTCTCAACCCAACGTGTAAATCAGCAAACTAGCTCATACGTGCACTACTCTATCAGGATAACAAATGGATAAAGTATAATGCAAAAATCTATGTCAAAATAGTTCCCAAGTATTCATTGATCACCTGAAGCAGCCTCCGGCATTTCTCCTTCTTCTGAGACTCTACAAGTTTTGTCAATCTAGCAAGAGTAACATCAGAGATGCTTTTTGATACCCCGGTCAAGCTTTTATGGACTTTAATCAAGGCCTCAGGGAAATCAAATGACATTATCTCTGACAACTCATGGATATCACTGAGATGAGAGTTGACTTTCTGCAGCCGGGCAGCCTGAAATTGAAATAAAGGTAAGTACATAACCACAAATGTTTTGAAACAACAAAACAATGTGTACACATAAATATAGGCTCACCTTTTCATTGTGAAGATATTGCAGATGTGCTCTAAGTCCATCCAAATTTATTTGAGTCAATTCGCCAGAGTTGCCAGGATAATCATTTCCGGCTATGTGAGAAGAGATCTCTGCTATTTGTGTCAGTATCCCAGAGAATTCTTTCCATATTAGATCTTTCTTCATCCGCAGATCTTCCAGTACAGGCTTTATAGTGGAGATGCGATGCTTTAGAGAGCCTGCTTTCTTCTCAAACAGAGGGGACAAAAAAAAGGAATAACTATGTTTGCTCTCTGTGAAAGAAACATATAGTGATGCTAAGAGAGTACCATACCCATGAAAACGAAACTTGTTCACCAAGTATAGACGTGAGGCTAGTAAATTCAGCTTCGGCTTCAGCTAACGAACGCTGTAACTCAGCTCTGTACTTGCGAGTTTCCTCAACCTTCTTAGTGTATATATCCCGACATCCCTGCTCAAGTTCTAGCGTCATCTTGACTCTCTCATTGTAACTTTCACCAATATCGATCCAGAGGTTCTACATCAGCACAAAAACAAATTCCAAACTAATCAAGGAACGAAAGAGACAGTTATCAGAAGCATGAACCCTATCAGAACAAATTCGATACTCAATTGTGTAGTAACTCGCCGGAAATCACATTCGCCGGCAATTCAAAAAGGCAGACTAACTCGAAACAATCCGGGGGAATTGATAAGCTACGGAGAAAAGCGAGAGATCTGAGAACATTGGAGTTACCTGCAAATCCTTAAGAAGGGAAGAGCGAGCGGTCGCGGTGGTGTCGGGAAGCGAAGCGCGACTGGTGATCGAAGAATTAGGCGGTGGTGCTGCTTGTTCCGGCACCGGCAGATTTACTAATGGTTCAAAATCAGGATTCTCCATCCCGGAACAAAAGGAACAAGAATGCGACTTGAGCAGCTCCTCAAGAAGGGAAGCGCGACTGGTGATCGAAGAATTAGGCAGTGGCACTACTTGTTCCGGCGCCGGCAGACCTTGTGATGGTTCAATTTCACGGTTCTTCATCTCGGAAAAGCAAATCGATCTAGGAGGAGCAGAAGATTCGAAAATGTAACTGCCTCTCTGCGTTTGAGTTTGGCGCGATGATCAAAGAAAGAGTAGTTTTGAATTCTTCCTTTGGATCCTGATGGGCCTTTCATATTTACTGGACTTTGGGCCCCTTTTTTCTTTTTAATCCTCTCGCCTTCGCAATCGCACAAATGGCGGCGCTCTTGAGAGCGAGGATCCAGTGGCAGGTTGTCTGGGAATTTAACCGACAGGTCAACGTCAGCTGATTCGAGGAACTCCGCATCGTACACATAATGGACGACCTCGACGGCGACGATCGTTTCATCGAAGTCTCCGGTGCCGTTGTAACCGAAGAAGAAGAAGAAGAGGAGCATCATGATACAAAAAAAAAAAAAAAAGGAGCATTTTAATCTAGGGTTGAGTGAGAGATTAAAAAGGTGACTTCAATTATAGGCCTGACCGTAAGCCCATTAAGAACTTCTAATGAGCCCTTTCTATCTTTGTTTTTTTTCTTTTCCCTCTAGTGTATGTAGTAGGTTCACTAGAAGAAATTTGTTAGGTTCCCTCCCGATTCATTTGTTGTGTTAGATAAGAAATGGGAGTATGGGACCGTAAGTGATGATGACAGTAGGGTGTCGACATTAAGAAAAACCCGTGCTCATGTTTTATGTTTTGTAGTTCCCGCTTTCCTGGGGATCTTCTAATCTTTCCCTGAGCCACACACACCGCACGCGACATTTGTCCTATTCTCTCTTTACCGCACGCGTAAACTACACAACAATCAAAATAGTTTCCAAATTCCAACTCTAGTACAAAATTACACTAACTAATGGACTAAATAATACATTACATCTCTGTTTTACAACACAATTATACTTTACTAGGGTTGGTATGATTTGGGAGTTTTAGTGAGGATTTCTAAAATACTAATCCAAATTTTTACTGTTCTTATTTTTATCCCAGTTGTTTTGTTTGACACCAACAAACAACATTGAAAGGAACAGGCCTATCATCTATCATTTTGGATGATGTTTCGTGGCTATTTCTATCCAACAAAATGCCAAAACACGTTCACACACTTCTCAGAACTTGGAAGATGTATTACAAGCAGCCAAGTATACAATAATACAAATGTGTGTGTATTTATATATTATGCGTGAGCAGACGAGGAAGCATCCCAAGAACTTTCAAACTTTGTAGCTATATGAAAAGTCATACATAAATGTCGATAGATCCAAAAACACCACTATTATTGAGAAGTGCAAAACCAAAATCTAAAATACCATATCATTCTGAGTTAATCTCATTTGAATCATTTCCATGTCATGAAGTATACCATTCGCTGACTAAATAAAGAGAGAGCCATGTGGAGTTGTACCCTATTCTAATCAACAGAAATCTCATAAAAACTTAATAATATAAATTAAAGTATTATTGAACTATACTTTCATATTATTTCTGTCGTCCCTAACATTAAAGAATTCATAGAAAGCATTTATGCCTCCTCCGGCAGGGAGTTTGATTCTTTAAGCACAATTATGTTTCAACGCGTTGATTCTTATAAATTTAAATGCATTGATAAAGTCCATTTACTAACTAATCAATTAAAAATTCTTATGGTGGTTCGAACATTCTACACGTATGTGTGTGGTTAGGATTCGAGAGAGACTCGGCTTTTATTGTTGAACCTTGTGGTGCATGTATCTTTTTCCGTTTACTTCCAATTTAGAATTCGGCGGATTCTATTAGGATTTAGAGTAAAAAATAATTGCTTGTAAAAAGTTAAAATATATTCGCATATTTACCAAAAGAAAAAGAAGAAGAAACATTGAAGATGGGGAGGGTCCATAATCCTCCATACACTCTAGACCACGAGTCGAGAGTGGAGTACAGTTGGTTGGCGCACTTGCTCTTGACAAATGTTGTGGACATAGTCCCTCCAAAATTTAATTTACCATTAATTATTCTTTTTCCTTAATACACCAATCAAACATCGTTAGAAAGTTTGAAACGTTTTCGGTAGTTAATACATGAATAAAGATTGGTTGACCAGAAATATTTCTGTAATTAGAACGTCGACCAAAACATGTATGATGTATGAGTTTACATCAAATGTGTGATAACATTATGAATAAAAATTCTTACAAGAATATTATCTTCTATTCTCTTTTTTTTTTTCCACGAATATTATCTCCTATTGAGAATATTGAAATTTTCTAAAAGTGAGACGATTGATTGGTCCTAGACTCCTAGCTTTCAATTTTAAAGCAATTCGAACTATAAACCCAACAATCACTCTGAATCCTTAATCATCTCAATCTCAAGAACAATACTATTAGATTGAGATGATAAAACGATTAGTCAAAAAAGAAAGTAATTAAGAAAGAGATAATGCATGCTTAATAATTGGAGATAGAGAGAGCTGATTGGTATATTTAGCCGTGTGATCTAGTCTTTCTCCTTCTCATCTACTTATATTTAGCCACCTCAAACGCATCATCAAGTTATTAGTAGTAGATAATTTACTAGTCTTTTCACCTAAAGACCAATCTTTCAACAAACGGATGAGTGAAACTAGAAACATTTGTTCACATTAGAGAGACGTCTTGTTTAAATTATTGTATAAACCCAAAGGTGAAACGATTTAAGTGTTTTGCTTAATTGCCGTTACGAAATTAATTAATAATAATATCCCCACCGCAAAATAAATATATTTGTTTATATGAAAAAAAAGAGAACAAAAAATAAAAGAGCAATTATATAGTGATGTCACCATCATCAATCAAACAACATTGATACTAATGATGATGATGATCAGATCATTTCATCGGTGGAGGAGGAGGAGCTGCTTTGAAGCTCCATCATGCGGCAAAAGTCTTCAAAGCAAACAAAACCGTCGCCGTTTCTATCAACGGTCGCTATCATACGCACACACTCATCTAACGTGCACCGTTCGTCACCGATCACACCAAAGACTCTGTGCAACTCCTCCGCCGATATTTTCCCGTTACGATCCGCGTCAAAATACTCGAACACCTCTCTCAGCTCCTCCGTCTCTACAGATCCTTGCCCTGACGTACCAGCTACACGGCTAGCAAGATCTTCAAGGCTGATACAACCACCATCTCCGTCGACTTCTTTAAGCATCAAGCTAACCTCTTCTTGACTAGGAGGTTCAGGGCTTAACCTGCTAAGAAGCGCAGCGAGATCTCCTCTAGAAACAACACCGTCGTCGTCACGGTCGATGAGTTTAAACGCTTGGACAAGCTCAGTGTAAAAATCTCCCGAGGTTTGAGGAGGGAGAACAGTTATGGGAGTAGCGGTTGGACCTGCAGGTTTGATGAGGTTTCCGTAGGAGCCATCGGAGGAAGAGGAAGAAGCATTTGAGCTGAAGGAAGAAGGATCTTCAGATCTGGTGACTGAAGCTTTTGATTTGGAACGGAAGAGACGTTTTGGGCTGATGCGGCTGAGGCTTGCGGCGAGCTTCATTATCAAAGAAGAAGAGAGATATAGAGAGAGAGTGATGAGTTTTGATTCTTGATCTCTGGTTTGAGAGGAAAGAACGAGGAAGGAAGGGTATTAAATGGGAAGTGAAAGAGAGTAGCCATTGCAGCTTCCACGAAGCTTCCTTAGGAGAGAGTAGTGGTTTCGTGTTTTTTTTTTTACTTTTTTTTTTTTTGATACTTCCTATATATACTCTCAAACACTATCATGAATCATTCTTTATTCATTAATTTTTTTATTTGATTTTTTCTTTTATTAGTTTGATTACATTTATTTACTACTATAATGAGTCCGATTCATCTGCCGTTTTTTAAAATAGTTTCAACGTATCTGTTGGGTAGGAAACAAATATGTTACCTAATTTAATTATTTAGTGTTTTTTTCTTTTGTTTAAAGTTGATTTTTCTCCTAAACAAAGTTGGAGTAAAAGAAACAAAAAAAAATGTAATTGTCTGATTACTATGTTTTGGTGTTTTGTTGGATTCGATTTACAATTTATGGGTTCTGACATCGTCACAGGTATGCAGGTGCAGTGGTCGTCTAGTCATGCCTTTTAGAGAACCTAATTTTCTTTCTTTTTTTTAATTTTAGATTAATAGGTGCGTAATTACGAGGATGTTTTTGGGGTAATTTATTAGTACTATGGTTTAATTTTGTACTTGGCGTAAAGTTTGGTTCATGTCTCTTTTTCGTGACACGCGAAATAATAAATCAGTAAGAAAATTGTGGTCTTCTTTTTTCTTTTTTTTTTTGGGTAGTCAATCAATATTTTGTTCCTTCCAAAAAGAGCCTATTGTATTGTGTAAATTTCTCAACATTTGCATGAGTCCTTTTTTAGTGGTTAACCTCGGCGTGGCCAAACACGATGTGTGTTCTTTTTTCCGTTATAGGATTTTTATGAAATCAAAAGTATGGACAGCATTAGCAACAACAATATTAATTCAACTTTTTCGGCTATAAAAAAAGATTGGGGAAAAATATCTACAGAACGTAAGACGCACTACTTGGTTTGGTACGGCCGTGACCGCCTTTCGTCTTAAAAAATAATTTGTGTGTAGAGAAATGATAACAAAATTTGATCGAACCGACTAGTTTATAACTTTATCTCTTGTCATTCGAAGATATTATAAAATTGCACTAGATTGATACAAGGCAAATTAAGAAAGTCTTTCTATTTTTGTTGCCTTCTCAGGATTTGAAGAAACTTTTATAAGGTTAATATATTGGAATTAGAGCCGCCTCAAGTCGTCTATGAATTATGTATGAATCTCCCTACTTGGAATCTCTCTAGTGTAACATTTTTGCAAGCTACGTACTCCGTCCAAAGAAAAACTCTTACAATCAAAGCTTCTAACTAAATAACAACTATTGTCCTCTTGGAAAATGAAAGTGATTGCTTGATGGATGTTGCAGTTTTGGATTCTGCTTCCATCTCCGAGAACATGACGTATTTATAGTGATTCGGATTCATCAAGCATTAGAAGAGTTAATAACAACATAACATTTGTTTATTTGTGCGTATATCATTATTGTGCGGGGAGGGGACCATGCTAATCTACTCCAAAGAGATGCATATGGTTAAGTGGTTAAAAGAATCATTATGTGATTGACGACTAGAGTTCGAATCTTCATACTACAATTTCAATCATTGTAGGCCACTAGAAGTTTTAAATGGCAAGAGTGCCCTTCTTGTCGATTGTCACAAGTCTTAATAGAGTCTAAATGCTGAGACTCCCGGCCAGATTATGCAAAAAAAGAAAAAACATCAATACGAATCTTATTGTATATTACTTGTAAACGAAGTGTCCGTACAATGGTAACAATTACAGGATCATGAAACCTCAAGGTCGGGGCATGTGACTTGGGTCCAGTATGTGTATATGAAATATTCTTATTCTCGTTGCTTAACAGATGCAAACACAAATGACAATAGGTGTATATCTAAAATGGAACATGTAGTTGTAGATCAGTATATCAAAGGGTTTTTAGCTTTGAGATTGACAATAAGTGGTGCAGTAATCTTTTTCAGCCCAACAAAGAGCTGGCGTTTTGGGGCAGCAATAACAGCCGCCTTCAAAAACATTGTTGCAATCACCAAGGAAGCATGCAGACATATCCACTTTTTTTGATCTTCCTATCCTCGCACCTATACATTTAAGTTGAAACACACATCAACTCAACTTTGATGTGATGGCTCTAAAACAAAGAGATATTTAGTAAACATTATATCATGAGCTAGACAAGTAATTATACATACATTGATGTAGAGCCAAAAGAGAAAGCAATAGTATGCAAGCGAGAGATGCATATGATGATTTCATGGTTTGAATATCGTAAAGGATATGAGGTTGTGTTTTTTAGTTATCTTACTGATCCAAAGCGCAAGCTTCTATATATGTATAGAGGATATAGAGAAGCTTGAATCAGGTATTTTAGAGATGATATATACACATATCTTTTTCTGCGGTCACGATCTTTGAGCTTTCCAAATATTTCGGTTTGTTTGTTGTAATAGGACTGATCTTAGAAACTATGAAACTCCCTTCTTAATCTCTAGTTGAAACATTTTGACATTTTGCAACAGAGCATCTCTTACTTCAAGCTTTTAACAAAACTACTCTCTTCTCCTGCTCTCTGAAAAATCAATAAATGATTGCTTCATGGATATTGCAGTTCAAAATTCAGTTTCATCAGCCAGGATTTTGGAGCTTTCAATGATCGAAAACATCACGACTTTAGCGATTAGGATTTATCAGTATCATCAAAAGATTCAGTCTCAACAATGTCAAAACAAATCTTAAGGTCTATTACTTCTGAAAAAGTAAACCGTACATTGCAACAATTCCTCCTCAAGATGCTCTCGCACTACTCTTAAACCTCAAGAAGGGTGCAATGAGACTTGGGACCACAATTTGTAATTAAGGTTCGTCTTATCCTCGTTGCCAAACAGACGCAAAAACAAATGACATGCACCGAAAGGCCAAAACACTAAAACAGAGCACATTATTATTGGTCATAACTCATAAATACAACTTCATTACCACCGTCAGCGTCAACTGTTTTTGTTGTAAATTGGAGATATATAAAAGTTCATATTTAAATAAGGAAATTTATGAAAATTCGAGTGAACTGATATGGAAACAAGAAAAATTAGAAACCATCGTTGCTTTATTCTTCTAGTTGTTTCTAGATGCGTGATTAAAATGTCAAAGGCAGATTAAAGACTTTTCAAAACCTAACCAATCTAGACCTCTTCCTCAAGCAAAAGTCGTAAAGCCCAAGAAACTTCATAATCCCAAAATCACTCTGAACCCCTTATTCCACATTCTATATATATAAAGAAAATAAAAGGAATACAAACCACACGAAAAAATACTTTTAATACACACATTCACAAAGTTGTTGAGTTTCGTTCGATTTGATTTTCAATGTCGGGCCTTCTTCAGTTCAATTTTTTCCCAACCGATTTCTATTATCCGAGGCCAAGTCGAGTAGAATGTGTCGACAAGAAGACTAAACCTTGTGTTCAATCAATGTCGACAAACGGATTTAAGAAAGAGAATGCGATTGTTGTCGGGGTAAAGAACCACCAAAGTGGTTTGATTCTTTATGTCAACGGCGAAACAAAACGGTATGGGTCGTCGCCTGATGATGCATCTACGTTTCTTGAGTCTTCCTCTCGTAATTATGACCTCACCAATAAGGCTTTTTTAATTCATGGGTCATGACTGTTGTGGATGTTATGTTGATTGGATTATTTAAATAGATTATTGCGATTGTTATGTTTATGTTTGTACTAGTTGCAATAACTTATCATACTAATATCTTCATTCCCCTTGATGACAATTGCTATATCATTTTCATACTAATCTATTATTCTCCCTGATTAAAACCATAACCTAACAAACAGCAATAATGGAACCAAACCAACCCATGTGGCCCATGTGGATCGAAGACCATACACATTCAGTGAAAGTTCCACGCGAAACGATTCTATTTCTTTTAATGATATATGAACGAACCTATAATCATTGAGATGTGAATTATGAACAAAAGTGAGATTACTCTTTTTTTTTTTTCTTTTCTAAAAGCAATTAAACTATGGCATAGAATAGTGTCTCCCCACCAATTTACATTACCATTGTAAAAAAAAAAAAAACAAACTAAGCCAGAACAACGTCAAGGAGACGAATAGAGTTAATGTTATGAACCGAAGAACATAAAACATAAACGAAAGAGAATCATCAGAGAGATCCAATTTTTTTTTTTTGTAATGCTCACAAATCAATTAAAAGGTTTTTTTTTTTTTGTTTAACCAAAAAAAAACCCTCTTACAATCAAATCCCGAAGAAGCTTTTTAATAATGCAGAGAGACTCCACAATCAGAAGCAAGCATCCAAGAGACAGCAACAGCACAGTGCAGCCATACTGCAAAAACAAAAGTAACAAAACATTGTTCACACCTCAGTTTTTCATTGAACACAAAACAAACAAAAAACTTGAACAAGTAAAGATTCGAGTACTCATAAACAACCACTCCCAAACCAATAAACAAGAGGAAACAAAATCACAAATCTAGTTTGCTTTTAAACATACAATGTAGTAGTAGTAACCAAAAATTCACTAAAACAACATCAGATTCACACTCTTATTAAGTAAAAAAAAAAAACAAGAAGCAAAGACATAAGGGAATATTCTAAAGTCAAGATGAGGAATATTCTAGCTGGGGTAGCACATGCACATATTGATTCTTAAGAATCTGTAATGAAATATTCAGATATAAGGGAATAAAGTCAAATTATTATACTAATAAAAAGATTGGAGTGTGAGAGTTAGAGTGAGTGTAAGTGACTAACCATCCTTCAAGAAAGCCAGGACTGT
This sequence comes from Camelina hispida, assembly GCA_023657505.1. Taxonomy (NCBI): domain Eukaryota; kingdom Viridiplantae; phylum Streptophyta; class Magnoliopsida; order Brassicales; family Brassicaceae; genus Camelina; species Camelina hispida. The sequence continues at coordinate 3,819,299 of CP094634.1, read as the reverse complement.
TGTTCTGTTGTTGGTGATGCTGAGGTGGAGGAGGGTACTGTGGAGCGTACGGTGGAGGATAGCCTTGCTGAGGAGGATAGCCTTGTTGAGGAGGATATCCCTGAGGGGGATAGCCTTGCTGAGGAGGATATCCCTGAGGAGGATATCCTTGTGGTGGATAAGCATCTTTTGGTGCTGGATATCCCTCCGGTGGATAACCTAATATTAACAATTCAGATCCCAAACACACACACACAAATAAATTTAGCATAATCAACAAAAAAAAAAACAGATCTGATGATAAAATTAACAATTCTATTCAATTACTGATTAATTCGAAACCGGAATTAGGAAAAAATAATTGAGAAAGAGGGTGACCTTGGGGAGGAGGAACACCAACGGGAGGTTGATTGTACTGGCTCATTGTTCTTTCTTCTTGATCTCCTCTTTTCTTCGAATATATGAAAAAAGTCGTAAGAGGAGGAAGAAGGAGATCACACGATTCACGAACCCTAGAGAGAGAGAGATCCAAAAGTGTGAGTCGGAAGAAAAAGTTTAATAGAGAGAGCGATAGACAAGGGGGAAAAAGGAAAAGGAGGAGAGTGTTTTAAGTAAAACGCGTTTTTTTTTTTTTTTTTTTTTTTTTTTTTTTTTTAATTTTGGCAGTTATTATTATTATTATTTTGCTTGTTTTTATCCATAACTTTAGCGTTCAATACGATGATGAAACCGAATCTACTAATTTTCATTAAAAACAACAAGATTCACGCGGTTTCTCCCACTGTTGTTTTTTCATTGGTTGTTTAATTGTTCGTTCGTTCTTCTAATGTGTTGTGTCTTTAAAAAAAAAAAAAAAATACTCTTAGTGATGCCTGAATTTGTCAGTGTATTGATTTCTACTATAAGAAGAAAATCAATATCTTATTTGACTCTTTGACTATAAAACATTACTAACTTGTTAAGAATTTAAGATATGTTTTTTTGTAACATGATAAATTGAATGCATACAAAATACCAAAATAATTGAAATTAGTTTTTCTTCTCTTGGAATGTGTTATATTGGTGGGTCGAATTCTGGTTTGGGGAGTTCAACACTATAGAATTTACCGTTTGTGCTACTGAAACTTTGTAGAATTAAATGTAAAAACATCTATTTAATTAGTTTATCCAGGTTAGGTGACCTATCTCTTTCCTACATGGGTCCGCCGTTGCTCATAATAGAAGAAGAGAAGATCAGCCATCTAATTTTATACCTTCACATTTTTATACAAAGGTCCTTATTGTATCCAGTGTTACACAATCATATCCCTCAAATTCTTAATTAGCTTAAAAGTCACTAATCAAAGATGGCACCTTGTTGAAATAAACTTCAGATCAAGATCAAAACCAATAATTAGTCTCTTTAACTAGCTTACTCACACTTGATGTCCTACAAATTATGTCCTGTTCACACATTACTTAAGACGAAGGCATATGCTAGAATATACTTTTGGTAACACGATACACCATTTATCTCATTTCTTGCCCCAGTGAGATAGTTTAGCAAGAAGATGAGAACATTGATACGAAAACAAGATGCTAAAAAGCACAAGGTGAGAACTACTATAATACAGCACGAGCGTTAAAAGAGTGTATTATGTGGGATTCTGTGTGCAAATTAGCAAATGCTAAAAAGAACTTCAATGTGAGTTCAATTTCTAAATCAGATCACCACACCGATCTAGCATGGAAAAAAAAAGATAACATCCTTTATACTATAATTCACAAGTCACCTGGCCAATAAAGTTGTGCCACATCAGATTCTTTTTAATTTAATTTGTAAAAAAAAAACCAAAACTTCTGATAAAAAAAACTCCACCGAGGATAAATAATTCTGTAAGAAAACAAAAAAAAACTAACAATGGAATAAAGCCACATCATATTTTGTTTTATTTTTTAATTTTGGAAAAAATGTAAACCAGATCGTGTGAAAAAAATGGGAATCTTTTGTAGAAACCGTAGGAAATGTGTGAACTATTAAATATGGTTTTGATTTGCTATATTGGTATGTTAAGCCCAACTAAAAGGCATAAGCCCAATTTTTTGTGAACCTATAAGTGGGTTTTTGGCTTTTGCACAATAATTTGAAGCCCACAAACATACCAATGAATAACCCTAACCATCAAAACATCGTGGGTTCACCTTTCCAGCTTCTTCTCCTCTGCTCAACGAGAAGCACAACTCCACTACCAGATCCACGATCATGGTGGTTACAACAATTCTCATCTGCTATATAAATTTTCTTCACTTTTCTCTAAACACAATAAAACGCACCTCAAAACCTCTTCTATTTTGATACCCCAAAAAAATAAAAACCTCTTCTATTTTCAATTACCAATGCACCACCAGATCAAACACGAAAACCTCTTTCAACTTCAGAAAGCTAAATCCCTTTGAAAACAACAATTATCTTAGGAGGTAAGTTCTTTAGCTTTTGTTCATATATCTATTCCTTTTTTCTTTAATGCATATTAATTATGATTTCTATTGTTTCAGATTGAAGATGCCTCTCGAGTTTACTTCTCTTTCAAATCTAGATTCTTTAAAAAAAGAATGGAAGATCAGAGTTCTAATAGCCAGGACATGGAATTTTTATCCAAAAGACAAACCTGGAGTTATTCTGGGCATTGAAGCAATTCTCGTGGATGCAAGGGTTAGTGTGCTTAATTTTATAAATTTCCCTTTACATTATTGAACTTTTCAAAATACAATCGAATAACTAAAAATAAAATTTGCATATTTTTTATTTCCTGGACAGGGGGATTGAATTCAAACATCAGTGAAAAACACATTAGTTCGAAAGTTCAAAAAGGAATTGGTGGAAGGAAGGTTTTGTGATATCATGAACTTTGAAGTTCGTGATAACTTTGGTGAGTACAAGGAAACTGTACATCCTTACAAGATTAATTTCATGTTTACTACATGGGTTAAGCCATGTGATCAGATCCCAAATATATCTCGCTTCAACTGTTATCCTTTCTCAAAGATTTCAATGTAATCTAATGTGGTTGACGTATTCTTCGGTATGTTTTTCTGCTATTCTACATGTCACTTTACTCTAAAATAGATTGCCAAATATATTATCGTTTTCAACTGGAGCTTAATCTTTCTCAGTAAAGTTTAGCCTCTTTGTTTATTTAAGCTTTTCGTATATGTTCCACGTATTCTTTGGCTAACAGGTTAATAAACGTTAGGATTTTAAGCCTAACACCACTACGTACAAGCAAAGAGCATGGCAAGATATATTCTCCTATTTAACTCCAGGTTAGTTGTACTTACAGTATTCCTTTTTGTCTTTCACTTCTCTGGGAACGATAGTCTCCGCTTGATAACGTCTGTTCCTTATCTTCTTTCACTTCTCTGGGATCGATATTCACTGCTTGATAACATCTGTACAAGTAATTGAATCAATAAGTTTCTCCATTTTTATTATATTTTGTTTATCTTTGCTTAACATAGTATATTAATTAGACTCTTTTTTTTCAGTTCCAAGATGTCTCTCTATTACTCTCATGGTTCTCAACTTTTGGAGTGGATGAAGATGAACACACACAACACAGAAGCAACACATTTGACTTACATTGAGTTTCCTAAACACTTTGTTTAGAACAGAATTACAAAAAAGTGGACTAGGCGTAAAAGAATTCAGGTGTTACTCATATGCAATTTAGGTCAACAGCTATTGGTGAACAGTTTTACATGAGAATCCTTTTAACACATAGAAGAGGTGCAACCAGTTTTGGAGATTTACGTACTGTTGATGGCATTTTATATCCTACGTTTAGAGATGCATATACTCTAGGTGTCCTTCAATAAGAAGAAGAATATATCAATGCAATCTAATTTTCTATTTGAAGAACACAGTTGCTATGTTGTATTTGTTTTGGTTTAATGTTTCCAATTTTCCTAAATCATGACTCTTACTCGAATTTTTAGCTACTTTTTAAAAATTTAAACCAAGGAACGATAAGTACCTTAGAGATGGAATGAAACTGCAATAATGGCCGTGTTCGTTTGGTTGACGCATGCGGCTACGGCAGCGGCAGCGACTGCGGCAAACGCAACCATTTTGATCGCCGCAACTAATCGACGTCCAAAATTAGAATCAGCGTTCGCCGCAGCGTCTTGCCGCAAGCACCTGCGGCAACCAAACGAACAACGATACATGCGGTTGCCGCAGCCGCAGGTACTTGCGGCGACCAAACGAACAGGCTCATCAATGGCATGTCTACTCCAATATCAACTGCATCCACTGAAGATATTGTGATTTGGTTAAACCATATATGTTAATCAGTCTATGTAAAAAAGAATAGATTAAGGATAGCTATATAGCCGAAATCTGTCTTAAAATATAAGACCTTGAGGAGCTTGAAGGTCAAGATTATACGGTCAACTTGAGCTATTACAGTCATATTACGGATGTTGTGTTTGTAGTCCAAAATCATTTGAACCTCTCAGCTGTAAAATTGACATGAAAATTTATACGAAATGTTTACAAGTTTCAATCCCAATAGCCAGTAATCCTAAATAAAAAGAGATATAAGAAGTACAAAAAGAAAATCGAACCTTTGTGTCAAACTTTTGGTTCACAATCTGTCCAATATTCAGAGAACTAAAAACAATAAATACATAGAGTTAGCAATAGAACAAATTGACTTCAATATTTCTTTCCCAAATAGAAGGTAACTTAATAAACTGAAGAAAATATATCACTTATGATCAGAGACTGAATAGTTGAATAAAAACTGAATAAAATTGAAATCAAAACTGAATGGTCAAATCGGTTGAGATCTAATTAACCAAATTGAATATACAATAGAATTGAGATTACAGAGAACAGTCATAGATCAGAATAATTGATAACTGAATAAAATGGAATGAAACAGAGAAGAAATGAATATGGAGGAGAATCGCAAATAAAATAGGAGTATGTTATTCCTCAAGTCAATTACTTCGTTGTCAAATTTAAGAAGTAATTTTTACCAAATTAAAAAAACTTACAAGAAAAGAAATTACCTGACCCAATCATACATGTCAGCTCATGTATATAACAAAGAGAGAGAGAACGGTGATGAAAGAAAAGAGGTATGGCGAAAGTACGGTGGTGAAAGAGAGAAAAAGGTATGGGTGGCGCTGGCTCACATCGCAATTAGGTGGCATAGTATCTTTCCTTTTTCTGAATTTTTTATGTTTTAAACTCATCTCCTTTCCTTTTTATTTATTTTAACAGTAAAACTAAACGAGTTTTCCTAAAAAACAAACTGGAAAAATTAGTTCCTATAATTCAAATAATAAGTGTAGTATTTTTTATTGATACTTTTAGTTTAGTTTTACATGATTATAAAATTTATATTTTAATATTTTAAAATACTTTAAAATACTTATAACTACATTTACTTTTAGGAGTAATATAAAAAATTAGAAAAATTCAAACAAATTATATTGTAAAGTACTTATCAATATATTACTTTTAACAAATTATTGTTACTTTTAGTATTGACATATAAATTATATTTTAATATTTTAAAATACTTTAAAATACTTATAACTACATTTACTTTAAGGAGTAACATAAAAAATTAGAAAAATTCAAACAACTTATATTGTAAAGTACTTATCAATATATTACTTTTAACAAATTATTGTTACTTTTAGTATTAACATATAAATGGATAATATAGTACCAAATTATATTGTTAAAATTACTAAAAATAAATTGATAATATACAACCAAATTATATTGTCAAAAATTATTTAAAATTATATTATATTAAATTTCACATAAAATTATTCCGTACGTATGCACGGGTCAAAATCTAGTAATCATATAATCTCCTACTCTTGTTAACTTAAAGAAAGTATACAAACTATATCATATTGGTCTAATCCAAGGATGTTCTTTAATTCATATCAAACTCCTCATTAAACAAGAATATACAAGTTGAATGATTGATATTGCACGAAACCAATTGCAGTGACACACACTTGACAAAATATGGCAGACCCCACAATCGTCAGATGAAGCCAAAACCCGAAAATAACATCACTATTGAATGTTCCTAGTCATCCTAAATCAATTATAATCTCCTCTGAGATATTTTCCTCTTCTAAATCAATCACAAGAATAACTTGAAAATTTAATTATAGATCGAGTTAAACAGAGATTATCTCGAATCAAACAACTACAATAACAATCTCTTAAACAATTCCTACCGTATTTAGTAAGAGTAGAGCGATGTCTACTCAGTAACTAAAAAACAAATCATGAGTGGGTTAGGCCCATTACGTAGATAATGGGCTTATATACTGGATTAGGTTTCTTCCAGGTCTCTACCTTATCCTCTTCCGACCGAATTTATTAAAGATATTTTATTAAAAAAGAATAAAAACAATTTTAACTTTTAGTGTGAGTAAGCCAACAGGATTGGAACGCAGCAAAATAAAAGGAAAGAAAAAAGTCAAAAAAAGCCAACAGTAACGCGTCAACACGTGGACGGCAGATTTACTCAAAACCATGTTAGCTATGGGTCCAAAACCTACCCACTTGTCTCTCATCTTTTTTAATCATGCCCACGACTTTCCGAACCTTAGCTTCGTCACCCGAACCTCACTTTATATATTAACTACTCCCTTCCTCCCTCATCTTCTCTCAACGTAGGTTCTGATCCTAATCCGTTTCACTTTCTTCAAAAAAAAAAAAAAAAAAAAAAATCAACTTGTGCAAGTAGCTTCCAGATATTTTCTCAGCCCCAAGGTAAACAAGATCATCTTCTTCTTCTTCTTCTCGATTTTGATGGATGATGAATCAAGTGATTAGATCTTTGTGATGATCGTGTAGATCTATGAGTTTGACTAGTTTTGAACATACGTGATGATGATCAGTGATTTGATTTTATCTTTAGATGCTGCGTTTACCTGAATCGGAATATATACAGATCTATTGATTTCACTGTGTAATCTGGATTTGGATTTTGATTTTGATCTGAACATGTGTTGTTTTGTTATTGTGTGTGTGTGTAGATCTAGAGTTGTTTTTAAGAAATGGCGATGGTATCAGGAAGACGATCTACTCTAAACCCAGACGCGCCTCTGTTTATTCCAGCAGCTGTAAGACAAGTGGAAGATTTCTCACCGGAGTGGTGGCAATTGGTGACGACTTCGACTTGGTACCATGACTATTGGATCAGTCAGCATCAAGGTGCAGATGGTTTCTATGACAACGGAGAGAATGAGAATGGTCATCAGGTTGATGTAGCTGATCTTCTACCAGAATCATTTGATTTTGATGACATGGAAGATTTCTTTGATACTGATGCTGCTGCTGCTGCTGAGTTTGATCAAGGTTTCGATGGACAAATGTATTACCAAGCACAACCTTCTGAATTTGGTATGTTGGTTTTTTGATTCTTCTCAATATGCAAAAAGTAATCAATGTGAGACTTAATTGTTTGTTTTATGTATGTATCAGGGTTGGGAAAGAATGGTGAGATGATTAGGAAATCAACTGGAAACAGGAGTCCTAGATCGTATGTAGAACCGGCTAAGTATGCGGAGAAGCCAGCGAAGTGGGGAAACCAGAGGGTTGCTGCTGCTCCCAGAAACATCCATCAGCCTCGTTAGAGGGTTTTGGGTTTGTTGTTAAAACTAGTCAGAGCAGTTTGGGTCTGTGTATCTTATCTTAGCCACCACCACCAATGTACCCTTTGTAATTTTCTGTAACTTCTGTACCTTTTATGATGTTCATTCTCAACTTTGTTGTTTATCACAAAAATGTAAAAAACATAAAAAAACCAAATGTAAACTTTGAAGAGATATGAAAAACTAGAGTTCATTTCCATTAATGTTTCACCAAAGTCAAAAGTACATTTCCATAGAAAGCAAATTTAGAAGAAGAGTTTAGAGTTGGTTATACTGAATCCGTGATGGCTACAGAGAGGCAGTTTAATTGAATCAATGTTGCTTTGGCTTTAAGACCAAGAGAAAGTAATCAATACTCAGATGTAAGAAGAAGCTTTTCACTTGCCAACTACTGAAATGTTGAGTTCTATACCAACACTGGTTTATTATTGATTTTACAAGCAAAGACGCATTAATATTCTTGGAACATACTTCACCAAGTGAAAGCACTTGTTGTTGTCAACCTCTGTTTCCAAATATAGTAGCTCCTTCCTGATCTTTTACCATACGTGTTTGCACTTGCAGACAATGTCATTGTCAACCACACCAACCTAAGATTCCCATCAACAGAACTCAGACATAATTCTGAATTTTTAACCGGAATTAGTAAAATTGCCCCAAAAGGACGAGACTTTGACATTGGTATAAACTCGAAAGCGTTCCAAAACACCAGAGCCTTTTTAGACACTAAACTATTAATTACGTAAATGTCCTTTGAATAAATGTATTTATTACATTCGACGTTTCGTTTCGTTTTAGTAATTTTCATTTTTCTGCAAAGTAAAAAATTTCGAAATCCCGCTCTAAATTTAACAATGGCGCCGAAGAGGAGAGCATCGCCGCTGAACTCTTCTCTCTACCCTATCGGTAAGAACACTCACAAAGCCCTCGACTTTATTATTATTTCCCGATACTCGTGTGACAGTCAAATGAATCGTCGTGTGTTATTAATTTGATTTCTCAAAGGTGATTACGAGGTCGCAGTGGATGGTAACAATTTCACCTGTGAATCAGGAACCAAAAGCTCTGAAATCAAATTTCCCAGAAACAACAAAGTGCAAATCTCAGGTTCGTGTCCTAGAATTTGATTATTGAATTCATTTTTATCTGTTAATCTTAGACGGCTTCTATAGCAGATGCTAAAGTTCTCTCTTTTATCTGCTGCTTAAGTAGTTTATTTTGTTTTATGTGCAGAGAAGGATACAAATGGTTTCTGCGTATCCGAAGGAACACATGTTTCTTCTTCTTAATCCTCGGGATGAGGATGAGTTTACCAACTCTCATCTTCAGGTAAGTTGTTCTTTGACCAAAAGCACTTGACAGTTAATTTCTTATGAGAAAAAAAGGCATTAATTTTAGTAACTTAAACTCTTTCAGGAAGTGTTGAGGTTATATAGCAAAGAGCTACCTGACATGAGATACGCTTCAAACACTGGGAAACAATCTGCGTTTCTTGAGAGATGTGTCTCTAAAGGGTATAAAGTCTTCTCTTTATCATTAGTTCATAACCTTTCTTTAGTTGTTTCAAGTTGGACTTCTGTTGAGGATGGAACCCATTGTCTAATGCTCTACTTGAACACTTATATTGCAGAAAGTATTGTTCATTGGTTTTGAAGTCCACGCTTGGTGGAGTCTCAGATGAGGTAATTAAGAATCTTTGGTTATTTTCTCTCGTTAGTTCTTGATCAGAAGCAGCTTAAAGATATGTATTTTCTATGAACTTTTCACAATTTGAAAATCTTATGCACTTAGGAGTTTGCAGTTTTGTTCCAATAGGCAGAATCTGTTTTATTTAATCTGCCAATGCATCCTGTTTAAGATTTTCTGCTTTACTGCATCTCAATTGATTATTTGGCGTGTGCTTTTTCTAGATATTGGCTGCAATCACCTATCAAATAGTCCCTGCTGATACTCAGTATGCTGAGATACCTCTTGCTGCTGTAACATACACACACCAGAAAAAGGTTCATTTTGCTCTGACTCTTTGACACTTACTGTTGTAACTCACCATTTCTTAGAACCTGGATTAAGTGTTTTATAGAATTGTACACTTTTTTTCTCTTCTTTCTGCAACTGGTTTTACACTTTTACCAAAGATTGCTAGGAACCTAATAAATAAAAATAAAAAAAGATGGGTTTTAATTAATGCATTTCCAGGGTTTTGGTAAACTCATCTATGAAGAATTAATGAAGAGACTCCATAGTGTTGGCATCCGAACTATATACTGTTGGGCAGACAAAGAATCTGAAGGATTCTGGCTTAAACAGGTGATTAGATGTTTATTATTCTTGGAGTTTATCTTAGAGCTTGTTGGATGCAAACTAAACTATCTTCTGATGTTCGGTTTCTTGTAACTCTTTACGAATTGTGCAGGGATTTATAAAATTAGCAGAGGTAGACCACAAAGGAAAAGCAAAGGGGTTGCACATTAAGTCTAATATTCGAAAAGCCTTGTGTTTTCCTGGCGGTTCAACTCTCATGCTGTCTCATTTGAAAACGGAATATTCCCTTAATCCTGCAAACCTTGAGGTTACCTCTTCATGGAAATATCAGTCTGAGGGATCTCCACAGTCGGCAAGAAATAATGGCACAGGTCCTGTGGGTGGAGATTCAGTTAAAGTTGGAGAGAGCTTTGGTGAAAGCGTATATCTTGACTGTAAGTCTTTTCAACTATTTTCTATGATTAAGACCCTTGTTTTGTTTCAATTGTTTTCATCAAATAGCCTAAGAGTATGTGGCTACAGATAGATAAAGTAACTCACGCAGGTTCCTTTTGTGTAATACCATATTGTGAAGCATTTGAGTTTTGTTAAAAAATTTTTGTTATAATGTGCCATAGGTCTCTCTGGTATTAGAAGTCCAATAGACTCGACCACAGGAAAGGAATACAACAACGTGAGTTCTGATCAAGCTACCACAGCTGATAGTGAGACAAAATGTTCCACACCGGGATTGAAGAGATCTTGGGAAGCTTCACTGTCTTCTCTGCAATCCAAAAGGATTAGGGCAAACCAGAATAATGACTCTGAGATAGCAAAACTAGATTTGACTCTCAGCTCTGCAAAGCAATCAAAAGACGGTTCTTCCTCCAAAGTGGATATAACTAAGGATCCTCTGCCCTCAATTTGCAAAAGAAACGATGTTGACCAATGCAGAGCGGTGGCTGGAATAGACATGGAAGCTCATCCAAATAGACAAGACTATAGAATCTTGCTGAGGGACATTTGTGATGAAAACAAGAGAGCTTGGTTGACAGAGGTATATATATACTTCTATGTCATGTGTTCCCTAGATGTGTTTTCTATTCACCTTATGTTGTCTTCTGATTTTTGTGCAGGGAATAAGAAAACTTGGTGGTGTTGTGACCTTGGATGGTACAATGAGCACACATATTGTCACTGGAAAAGTCAGGAAAACTCTAAATTTCTGCACTGCTCTTTGCTCTGGGTTAGTCTCAAAATTTACTGACATCGTATTAGTGAAATTATGCGTTGAATCATAGGACTAACGCGGTTTATGGTCCATCATACTTGGTTGCAGGGCTTGGATAGTATCACCAAGTTGGTTGAAAGAAAGTTTCCGAGAAGGAAGATTTGCTAGTAAGATGAGACAAACATCTTATGAATTATTTCTCTCTGATGGGTACACTTGCTAATAAATCCTAATGCTGACACTATTTTTTTTTTGTTTAATAGATGAAGCTTCACACATACTGCACGACGAAGAGTACCAGTTGAAATATGATCTTGATCTAAAAAGCACAGTTCTTAGAGCAAAAGCTAGACCAAACTCGTTGCTTAAAGGATATGACTTATGCGTTGGACCCAACATTGAGTTACCTATCAAAACTTCATCTGCTATCATCAAATCCGCTGGTGGAAATGTAAGTATTAGCTTTACCACTTCTTTCAAGTGTTCCACATTTGAGTCCAAAACATTGTTAAGTTTTTTTTGGGAAATGTGCAGGTGATAAGTGGAGTGAAAAGGGTAAAGGAGACATCAAAAACGATATACATAGGATGCGAAGAAGACACAGTGGGTGCATTATTTGCAGCAAAGAAAGGAATTTGGACATTCAGCAGCGAATGGTTAATGAACTGTGTCATGAAACAACAACTTGAGCTTCAAGTTCCTCAGTTTGTTGAGTCCTTCTGATGATTCGAACTAGAAACCTCTATGATCTTTTTTAGCTTGGAAAAATTCCACTTTATCTTTTATTTTTGGGTTTTTATTATGGAAATGGTAGAGACATTGTAAGAACTTGAATGGGATAGGCTAAAGAAGCTCAAGTCACCCATCTATTCATGTATAAAAATAAAATTGTGTTACATATTTGAAACGAAGGTTGTTCCAAGTTGTCTGGTCTGGCGTTACCAAGGAGGCAAGGACTAATTTACTTCTTCAGTTTCTTGACTAAACCTTAAATGCCATTAACACTTTCAAGTCAAAAGTCCAAAATTAGATTGCCAAATCTCCCCAACTCCCCCATTTAAGTACTTAGCAAAAGTAAAAGTTTCTTCTTAATCCAAGAAGTGTTTATTTATTAAATAAGCCCGAAGATTGAAGAAATTACAAGAATGACCCAACTGATAAAGATAAAAACGGCTCCTTTAAATTCAAAACTCCTCCTTTCAGGTTCAGGTTCAGAACAACACCTCTCTGCTCGATCTCGATCCTTCACATCACATGGCGGATCTCTACTCTTCTTCCTCATCTAAACCACCATCGTCTTCTTCCTCACGGCTTTTCTTACTCATCACCTTTCTTCCTCTTTCCTTAGCCTGCTTAGCCTTCCTCCTCCAATGGCGAGGCGGAATCAACGATTCAGTTACGCAGTGGTTTGAAGATCAATACAAATTCCCAGGTATGTCCACCACCGTCTTCGAGAAACGAACCTTTCCCTCTGATTCGAGCTGCGTTTCTCTTCTGGGTCAGAGCCGTACACAGTCGTTTCCTTATCTACGAGATTGGAAGCTTCCTCATCACAAGCCAGATCTTAAACCTAAGGTTTAGACCTCTTGAATCCTAATTTGATGGGTTTTGATAAATGTTAAGACTTTATTCATTTTGATGATGAAAAAATTGGATTTTTATTGGTTGTGGTTGTGTAGATATGTATAACGACGAGTACTTCAGCTGGATTAGAGCAGACGCTTCCATGGATATTTTATCATAAGGTCATTGGAGTTTCAAACTTTTATCTCTTTGTTGAAGGCACTGCTGCTTCCCCAAATGTATCTCGAGTTTTAGAGACCATACCTGTGAGCTTTTTTTGTTTGTTACAATTGATCTCTGTTCATGAATCCTGATTTTGTCTTTTATGTTCTAATTCACAGTGACATTATATGTTTGCAGGGTGTAAATGTTATATACAGGACAAGAGAACTAGAGGAAGAGCAAGCTAAAAGGTATTATTATTCTTGTGTTTTGTTTGTCCTTAAGCTATCTAGGTAAATAAAATGGAGAATCTTAAGGAACCACCTTTGGCTATTTAGAGAGAGCCTAGACATATTGGTGATTGGTTGGTGTGCTCATGTTTTGCTTCTTGGCATATTGATCTATCGAAAGTGAAATGGTTGTTGTTGACGTGTTATTTCATATCATTCATTTGAAGTTCCATCACATTTTTGTTGGTTTTACAGCCGGATATGGAATGAAACTTGGTTGGCAAAGTTTTTCTACAAACCATGTAATTACGAATTATTCGTGAAACAAAACTTGAATATGGAAATGGGCATCACTATGGCAAGGGTACTTGTTACGTTTGACTTATTCAGTCAGTCAGTCAGTCACTAGAAAAAAATGATAGAATATATAGCCAACTTTTTCACATTCTCTGTCCTTTTGCTTGGAATATTATTAGGATGCTGGTATGGAGTGGATACTGCATCTAGACACTGATGAGCTTGTACATCCTTCTGGAGCCCGTGAATATTCCTTGAGAAATTTGCTCCGAGATGTCCCTGCAGAGGTGGATGAAGTTCTCTTTGCCAATTACGTGAGTTAAAAAGAATCTTTCAAGACATTATAATCGAAGTTTTTTATATTTCTTCGGTTTGATTGATTTGGATAACTCGCAAATTAATGTTCTTGTTTCAGGAGAGCAGCGTTGAGCGAGATGATATCAAGGAACCTTTCACTGAGGTACACAACATTATCATATAGAGCTTCCTAAGATGTATGTTCCTATGAGTATTATCTTTAACATACCCCAAAGTGACTTGTAGGTATCAATGTTCAAGAAGAACTTTAAACATCTCCCTAGAGAAGTTTACTATGGAAACTATAAAAAGGCAACTCGTGGCAATCCAAACTATTTTCTAACCTATGCAAATGGGAAATCTGCTGCTCGGATTCAAGATCATCTTCGTCCCAATGGTGCTCATCGATGGAACAACTACAAGAAGAACCCAAAGTATGTTCTTGTCCTCTCCTCACTTGGCTTAAACATAGACATCCTCTTCTCTTGCTTTAGTAATCTGACATTGATCCCGTCTTTGTTGTGTGACAGCGTCATGGAACTAGAAGAAGCTGCGATTTTGCATTACACTTACTCAAAATTTTCAGATCTTACTTCAAGACGTGATAGATGTGGCTGCAAACCAACAAAAGAAGATGTCAAGAGATGTTTCATGCTAGAGTTTGACAGAGCTGTGAGCTGAGATTTGATACTTTTTTAGTTGATTGTATAGTTGTTGTTCATCACATCTTTGTATTTCTCCTTTTTTTTTTTCTATCTGCAGGCATTCATCATTGCTTCAACATCAACTTCAGAGGAAATGCTCCAATGGTACAGAGAAAGAGTTGTATGGACTGACGAGAATATGATCCTAAGACTTCGTAGGATAGGAATCCTGACTCGCATATATACACCAATGGTCAGTTAGTTTTATAAAACCAAATCCAAAACATTACATGATCCTCTTGAGTTCTTTTGATCCAACAAAAAGCTTTTCCAATCTTTTTTACAGGTTATAATCCAAGAGCTAAAAGAAGCCGGTGTTTTCACCTCAGTGGTAACTTCAGCTTACAACTCTTCCACCTCAAGCATTACTAAGAAATCATCATCTCAAGCAACTACTAGGAGACTGTTGGAGTATGATCTTGATGGTGAATCTCAAGCAGCATCAGCCATACCACCGCCGTCATCTCCAAGCTTGGAACAAACCATCCAAAATGTTCAATTTTGACTTTCTTGAAGATGTTTACAAATTTGATGTAGGATTTATTATACAAAGAGATACATTAGAGCAGAATTTGTGGATCATTCACACTGGTCATTTATACATATATATACATTTCTATGTATAAAGTTTTTTTAATTTTCTCTTCTGTGTCTGAGTCATGATGTTAGTAATGACAAAGCGTTTTATCAAAGAGTGAACAAAGAGAGTGGACGCGTGGATGTACGCGCGCGCGAGTGAAATTAGGGAATCGCGTTTGTGAAAAGAACGCTATTTTTTTTGGCGGTTCTTTTCTTCCCCCTTCTCTCTCTCTCGGTTGGGGTCCTGTGCCCTTAATTCGATGAACAAGGTTCTTCTTCAGTTAGGTCTCCAGAGCTCCGTCGCCAAGTACGTTTCTGTCTAAATCTTTTTAATTAATGGTTCAAATTTCGGGAATTAATTCTGGGTTGTTGTTTATCGTCTGAATTATATACACAGTACTGTGGGATTGATGATGATGAATGATGATTCTAGGTTTCTGGTGGTACCTCTTAGGAGTTTAAGAGCTGGTTCGTCTATTGTTGGTGTTAGAGTAGGAACAACAAGTATCATTAACAAGAGGCTTATGTCAAATGCTACTACGGCTAAGTCTATACCTTTCTCTATCAGCAACAACAAAAGAAAGGAACTCAAGATAGTTGCAGCAGCAGTAACTGATCAGAATTGCCATCTGATGGTTGGTTCTAAGTTTGGGGGATTCATATTTTTGGAGAATTTGGAATTTTTTAGTAAAGTTTTCTTGTTTAATTGTGTTGGTTTTTTTTATCCCTAGGGGAGTGATAGTGATAGAGATGAAATGGGAACTCTTCAAGGTGATCAAAAGGATATTGAGGCCATGACAGTTCAAGAACTTAGAACCACATTGAGGCAAGTTTTTCATATGCTCTTTTCGTTTCTCTTCTTGCTGTCTTTTAATTTCTTATTGTTGCTGTGGACATGCAAATTCTTGGTCTTTGATGTGGAACGTTTGTGTTACAATGGTTTTTGGATATAGGAAACTTGGCTTACCTGTGAAAGGGCGCAAACAAGAACTTGTCTCAACGTTACAACTTCATATGGACAGCAATTTACCTGGTATCTCACTGCAACATCAAGAACACACACGTTTCTGTTTCATGCGTGGAATCGTAAAAATGTCACAGACTTGTTTGCATTTAGTGGTCGTGTACGCTTGTTCCATTTGAATTAGAATGATAAATTGATTAGTCCTCGAAACTGCAATAGCTTCTGATTATTTGGCAAATCCGTTAAGAATTTTGGTTTGGAGCTGTTTCTATTCTACATTTTCTCTCTTAAGTAAGAAAACCAAGTCTTTGATATAGTTTATCAATTTCAGGTGAAAGTTCTGGTTCAGAACAAAAGGAAACTACTACTTCCACCCGTTCAGAAAGTGTCACGATCAAAAGAAAGATCAGAAGCAGAGAAGAGCTTGCTGAAGATGACTGCATTAACTCTGAAGCTAATGGCATTGAAAACGGAGAGAAAAGAGTGAAACTGTCTACTGAGAAAACTTTGAAAGCTAAAGTTTCTTCTAAAGCTATCTCCAAAGAACACAAGTCATTGATTAAAACAGGTTTGCCACTTGTTAAACTAAACGAATTCTATGTAATATATACCGGCATCTCTGTAAGAGTATTTTATAACATTTTGTGTGCTTAAAATTTCGTAGGTGAGCAGCAATTTCAGTCAAAAGAAGAAGCATCATCAGCTATCTCTACTGAAGTTCTGAAAACCGAAGAAATTATATCATCATCCCCGAGTCAGAGTGAACCATGGACTGTACTTGCTCATAAGAAGCCTCAGAAGGACTGGAAAGCTTATAACCCAAAGACAATGAGACCTCTCTCTCTACCAGAAGGAACCAAGCATGTGAAGGTTATGACTTGGAATGTTAATGGATTGAGAGCATTGTTGAAATTAGAGAGCTTCTCTGCTCTGCAGCTTGCCCAAAGAGAAAACTTTGATGTCTTGTGCTTGCAGGAGACTAAACTCCAGGTCATAATTTTAGGCCCTTCTTAAGTTGTTTCTGCTCTATATTTTAAACATAACCAAGTTAGATATATCTTGTACTAAAGATATCTATCAATGTTATTGACAGATGAAGGATGTTGAGGATATTAAGAAAACTCTTATTGATGGCTATGATCATAGTTTCTGGTCCTGTAGCGTCTCAAAACTTGGTTACTCTGGAACTGCAATAATCTCACGGGTAACAGAAGAATGTTCTTATTTATTAGTTAATGTCCATTTGAATCTGATATGTTAAGTTACATTGTTTGTGTTTCTAATCAGTTTGGTCTTTTGACAGATAAAACCACTCTCAGTTAGATATGGTACCGATCTATCTGGATCAGATCATGACATGGAAGGACGCATTGTGACTGCTGAATTTGACTCCTTCTACTTAATAAATACTTATGTCCCTAATTCCGGAGATGGCTTAAAAAGACTGGTACTCCTCAAATTTACTGCTTTTGGTTTTTTGGTTGACAGATATGAGATATTCAGATTCTTTGAGTTTTAACGAATGGATCCTGTGGGTTTTCAAGTCATATAGGATCGAAGAATGGGATCAAACCCTCAGCAATTACATCAAAGTATGAAACTTTCTTTTGGAATTTCTTTATTTTTTTTGTATGTGTTACACAAGCTCAATGAACCTTTTGCATTTACAGGAGCTGGAGAAGTCTAAGCCTGTTATCTTGACGGGTGATCTAAATTGTGCTCATGAGGAAATAGACATCTTCAATCCCGCGGTAACTAACTTGAGTTCTTTTTTTCTCTCTTCTTTCATTGAAGGCCAATATATCTCGGTTTTCATGTTTTTCCACCAAATATTTTATTAAGGGGAACAAAAGAAGTGCTGGTTTTACAATAGAAGAAAGGCAATCCTTTGGTGCAAACTTCTTAGACAAGGGCTTGGTAGATACCTTTAGAAAGCAACATCCTGGAGTAGTCGGTTACACCTATTGGGGTTATCGCCATGGTGGCCGTAAAACAAACAAAGGTATTAAAGTTTGTTTGATACACATATTCAGCTTCAAATTTGTGGTTGTTAAACTGGTGAAATGGTGTGAAATCAGGATGGAGACTGGACTACTTCTTGGTGTCCGAATCGATCGCAGCAAAGGTCCATGATTCTTACATTCTCCCTGATATTAATGGGAGTGATCATTGCCCCATAGGCCTAACTCTCAAGCTCTGATTTATCTAAAGCTTCACCACTCCTAATTTTTTTTTTTTTTTTTGGCTAAAGTTGTAATGGCCTTTAGGGAGAGAATCACATGTTTTGCTTGACAGAGAACTATGGTTATGTGAATCAAGAATAATTTAAATATCGGTAAACAAACCCCAAACAATCAGAGTCTTGTCCAATTTGTTGGTATTGTTTTACTTTCATTGCCCTCACTGCATTTTGTGTTCACTTAATGGTTTACTTATACATTTTGTGTTCACTGCATCAAGAAAAAAAAAAAAAAGTAAACAACGATGTTATGTGACGAAATCACATTTTATAAAAAACATAAAACTAAAAGCTAAATACTTTCAGTAGAGGTCTAGAAGAACATAGTTTGATACAGAGCTTATAATGATCGAGAGAAAAGTTTGGTTTTAAGTACAAGTCAGAAACAGAAAAGCTAAAGCTAGCTAAATGCTTAGTAGATGTGGTCTAGTAGGAACAAGCGTTGCAACATACTCCTCCATGTTTTCAAGGTAATTTAAACTTGTGCCCAAACTAGTTTCAACCGTTCTCAGAGTTTTCTCCTCCAAGTTGTATTCGCATAGTTTTTCTTTACTTTCACGTGTCCTCACCTTTACAAGCAACAATCCCCCCCGGTTTACCACAGTTCCTAGCCGTAACGAACTAACCTGCAAACGCGTAGACCTCTCCACATCGTATGCCGTCAGCCTCAAGATCGTGCTCCAAGATTTGATTCGACCATTGTCTTCCTTTTCATGCTCCGCACACCAAACAACCATATCACAACCGTAGCAGTTCTCCACTGCACATAGACTTCCTTTCAACACCTTTAAATCGAAAATTTCTCCACCGAGCAGTAGTTGAATGTCTCTGACACTAGACTAAAGGACAAGATATTTTCGCCGTTTTCAATGGTAGTAGGATCATGAGGATGGAACGACCAGAAGATATTTTCACCCACCAGGATTCCCTCAGTGTTCACACGGCTCAAGCCAAAAATTTTCCTCCATGGGAAATCAACCATCTTAGACACACTGGACTTAAGTGTCAACACTTGTGCTAAGGAGATAGTGAGCGGTATCAAAACGATTTTGTGATCGTGAGTTGAGTGGTCGTAACCAAAACCAATCATAGTTCTCGAAGTTTGCTGATGATTGATTCTTCCTACTTTTCTTAAATCTCTCAAAACAGGGTTCCAAACAGCTAAAGAATTGTCTTGAAGCAGCAGGCAAAAGAGTCCATCGCAATGACCGATGACTCTGGTTATGAAAAGCAAACTTTTCTCTCGATCATTGTACAGTTCAGGCTCTTGTAATACCGTCTTTAGCCTGCTACCTTCATAAGTGCATATGCGCGGCGTATCCCGTGGCCAACAAACCACCAATAGAAATAACATACTTGGGGCATGATTTTTGTGCTTTATGATGAACCTCTCATCTCGGAACAACGAACGCCAGCTTTTGCAGACACATCTAAACCGTAGCAAGTCCTTAACCGGAACCCTAGCAAGTATCTCAAAGACTATGTCAAAAGCAAGATCCGTCATCCTGAAGACCTAAACAGTAAAACAAACGATAGAGATATATAGAGACAAAACAGATCAGAACATAGAAGCACTTTCAAAACTAGAGATCCTCCTATAAGTCTATAACACGCCTTCTAAAACACCACGGACAGAGCTGATTCTAATCACTGATGATTTCTCTGCTTCGCTGCTTATATGACCAAACCCTTGGTTAAGTCCATCTATGTTATTATACGGATGAGACTATTCAGCTGTATCCCAAATTGGCAAATTCCCAATTCTAGGTAGATATGGATCGTTTTGTATAAGATATGTTCCTTGTTTTATATGTCAATACATTCTCATAATTAATAAGGTATCATAGCCAATTAAAACCCTAACTTTTGTTTTTTTTTGTCTTTTTAGATCAATTTATAATAAATTGCAATCACTTTTTTTGTTTTGCATGTTATTTATTATTTTTTATACTAAAAAAAAAAAGCTAGGCTATAGAGATCAAATAAAAGCATCAACATACATGTTTTCTAACAAATACACTCAAGAGCAACACAATTGTACTTCTCTCCATGTGTTTTATGCCACTGATACTCACAAGTCCTTGCTTAATGTTTTGATCAAATCTTACATAGCTGCGACGGAGGTAGTGATGATGGGCTGAGAAGAAGACTTGGTGTTGCTAATGCCATTGCAGACGTTAAAGCCATACCAAACAGAGTTAGGCAAGAAAAGGTTGTAGTAGAAAGTGACAGATCTGATGGATGAGCCGTAGATTTTAACGTTCTCTGGTTTCCAGCCGTCGGATCCTTGCCTGAGGAGGTAGATATAACAGACGTCGCGCATACACGGTCCCGATATCTTGTATGTGTCTGATGAACACTTTTCAAATGTTCTCGAGTGTGGATCGTCTAGTCTCTTCACATACACCTGGACCAACAAAAGTATTTAGATTTTATTTTCGCTTTTTAAACCAAACCTTCTCCCCAATTTTAACCAAATAAACTAGAGAATTTCACATTCTGTATGCATCATCGTAACTACAAGTTATTTGTACTGAAGTATGATTTTTATAAATTGATAATGTTGGAATATTATATTTTATTTAATTTTGTAGAATTATTTAAATTTATAAATATATCGAAATTAGGAAGATGAGATTGGTCAAACCTAAGCCAAGATTCTTGGATCTCAAAATCCAAAAAGTTATCAGCTGGCAAAAGTCAAAACCACAAAGCTATTCTAAAAACGTGTTGTCGTGTAAAAACTCAAGAAAAAAAACATTTCAATCTTCAAATATCGAATTCGATTGATTTGTTATTGAAGCAATCCGATTAATGAAAATTATGTAGATGTGCAAAACAGAGTAACGAATTTTTAAAAAAAGAACAGAACAAAAGCTGACCTCGTTGCGGTAGACATCACCAAAAGCAATACTGATCTTATCTCTAGTGTAAGACACGGATGAACAGCTTGTTTTAATGATCACCGTGTAAGAACACACAGCATTCTGAAAATTATTCGATCCAAAGAACAAAAATGAATCAATCATATCAGAGTTGTTTCCGCAATTCATGGATCACACAAATCTTGCAATGATGAATTGTCGAAAATGGTATTTATTACCTCTAGCTTTGGTTTAGGGAGAAACGAATCAATCGGACGAGGTTTTGCGGTGATGAATGATCTCGCAGACGAAGGAGATGCAAAAGAGCATAAAACAACAACAAGAAACAAAGAAATCGCTACTCTGACCATTTTTTTTTTTTTTTTTTTTTTTTTTGTATGTGTGTGAGTTGAAAAAATCTCGGATGGAACAAAATGGTCAGATCTTTTTAGTTAGTGGTTTGGAACAAAAACTAGAGTATTGTTGTTATCTAAGACCGACACGAGGATCACGATCGTATTAATAAATGGGAGAACGAAGTTGATATGCTTTGTTTGCTTGTCACAATTTCATTGGTTCTCTTCTTTTTTGCCAACTAGAATTTACTTGTCTTTTATGCATTGTTTTGCACTTTTGCTCAATTAATATAAAAAGGAAAACAGTAGTAATTGATAGAAAGTGAGTATAACAAAACAGGAATATACTGGTAAAAATGGAACATGATCTAGTAAAATTATCTATAACCAATGAACTTTTTTGACTAATTTTTTTTTTTTTTTTAAGTCAATGTATCTTGGAAAAAAGGGAAATTTTTTGATTGAATTGTTGACCAAAATTAAAGAACATTAACCTTTATTATTATCATTTCACTAATTAATTTGAAGGAAAAAGTGTTAAAGAAAGAGAGTACTGTATGTAATGTGTAGTACATACCTATATATTTTTACTAGAAGTTATCCCGTGCTACGCACGGATTTAACTTATATTATTGTTCAATTTTAGTAGTTTGGAGATTATTAGTTTTAAATTGTTTATTCAGCAATGGTGACTTTAAAAATATACTGATCATATTAATTTTTTTTGGTTCATTTGTTTCATGTTACATGAGTTTTCCTTTTCTATATAGTATTAGACTATTTCAACACATGGATAAATTTTTGATTTCATAGTAAAGTGTTTATGATTTTTTCTTCCTTTAGATTTTCAATACATATTAGAGCATGTGCATTGGTAAGAGATCCATTGAGTTTCTCATCATATAATATTATATTTTTAATATAGAGAAATTTAGGAACTTCTTTCTAATATAAGAATTTGTTAGAAATACCAGTTTTGAGATACTCTTTTTCAAAAATATCCCTTTTTGAACATTTTCATTTTTGATCTCTTTTACACAGAGTATATTTTTAAGATTTTTTTTTTTTAGGTTTGGTTCTCTATTTTACATTTAGGATATAGTTTTGATTGAATAGGGTTTAGTATTTGGAGTTTAGAATTTAGAATATAATCATTTTATACAGAGAAAATGGGTATTTTTGAAAAATAACAATAAGAAAGAGTATTATTGAAAAGTGACATAGGAAAAGAGTTTTTTGAAAATGTGTTATTTGATATTAAGATTCCTAAAAATATATGATACTAATATACAATTAGCATATACTACTCAAAACTATAGAAGTCAAATTAATTATATATAGTATAGAAAAATGCAACTCATATCGTACCATGAGATAAAAGACATCACAAGCTTAACAAAATGGTTTTTTAAGCATATGATAGTAACATACAATTTTCCTTTTTTTATAATAGTTTAAAATACGTTTTTCTTAAAGATGAAAACTAATAAGAAACTAAATTTATAATGGAGAGACTCATATGCATCGTCCAATACAAAGCAGTTTTAGCCTGCTTTACCACATGAATGCCCAAAAGAAAAAATAATAAAGATTCTAAAATATAAAAAAGGAACAAAACATAACATGTTCAACATATTAAATCATGATAGTTCATTTTTTCACGATGTAGTAATATTAACATAGCCAACAAATATGACAACCTGAAGTAAAAATAAAACATGGTTCAAAACCCGACCCATAGGCCAAGCAAGTGAAGCCAATGATTATGGCATCATTTTTTCTAGTGTATATTTTAGGCCAAAAGTTTTAGGTCTTTTATGTAAGGTAAAATAAATTATAAGTTCAGTTATTATTAGATTTTTGTTATAAGTTCGAAAAAATTAAAAGTTCATGTTTTGTATAAGAAAATAGTATATTATTAATGTATATATATCCAACTTACAGATGAAATTTTATTAGGTTTACGTAAAAACCTATTTCATCTTTTGAATTGTTGGTGAATGAGCATTAGATTAATGTTAGTTAGACTTGTTGTTACTGAGATTTAAACTAAAATTTAATTCAGGAAAAATAAATTTGAAACTCTAATAAAAAACTTTCCATATTCGAAAAGTTTGAAAACAATAATGAGTTATTAGGCAATATGATATTTATTTTCGTATAAATATTTAAATGAACATAAAAACATTGAAAAGACAAAGAAAAATTTGAGCATGCAAAACGAACTACAATATGGAAATAATGAAAATAATTTTTATTAGAATAAAAGTGTGTGAAATTTAATATATTTTTTATTTTATGTATATTGTCTCTATTTCTAATCATTTTAACATAAATAGTATGATTAACAATAAATTAAATTTTTAAATTATTATTTTCTGTTATATCATAGGGTGATAAAGCAATTATCTTTTGATATCATTATGTTCTTTTAGTACATATAATTTAAACACAATCAAAATGTAACTAATAAATTACTCATAAATACAAATTTGAGTTGTGTCTTTAATACAATATATATATGATTATTGAATGTAGTGTGAGTTTTTATATATTAGAAAATCTTTTATATTAAATTAGTCTATCATAAATTAATTTGGTTTAAGTTTTTACTTTGAAATGTATGAAACCATTTTATAGTAATAGGAAAATTAGTTACAGCAAAGTTAATTAATTTTTGTATGTTCATTAAATAATTATGATAAATTAATTTATTTATAGTTTGGTTTTTTCTGGAAAAAAAACTGATAAGTTTTATAAGGAAAAAGTATAAAACCTTACTTTGATAGATAAATTAGGTTGTCCTATATATTAATTTTATTTTCATATCTAAAAGTAATAGTTAACAACAAATAATTTTATAATATAATAGTTAACAACAAATAATTTTATAATATGATAAGTCAATTTTTAAATAATTAATTAAAACGATATCACAAAACATATATCTTATATATACTCTAAGTCTAACTAATTTTTTATAATAATTCATGATAATAAAAGTGTGTCAAATTTAGTATACATATTTTTTCTTCTATAAATTGTCTCTATTTCTAATCATTTTAAAATAAATAGTATAGTTAACAATAAATTAATTGTGAAACTATTGTTTTCTATTATTTCTTGGGTGAGATAAAACAATTATGTTATGATACCTTTTTTTAGTACATATGTTTTAAAGACAGTCAAACTGTAACTTATAGCATACTATTAAATACAAATTTGAGTTGTGTCTTTAATACATTATATATGATTATTGAATATAATATGATTTATATATATATATTTTTAAAATCTTCTATATTCTTAAATTAGTCTATCATAAATTAATTTGGTTTCAGTTTTTACTTTAAAAGTATGAAACCATTTTCTATTTTTATTTGGTTTCAATTTGTTTATATTTTTTAGTTGGGTTGATCAGTATTTTTTTTTAGGTTCTATTGTGTATGATTTCATTATGAATATATTTTGTAACAATGTTGAAATTCAAAAGGCAAACTATACAACAATTGTTTTTATTTTAACAAATTATACACCATATAAGATTCAAAAAAATAAAGTCAAATAAAAAATAGAATGTTAAATTTGAAACATGTGTCACAAAAGTAGAGTGCCAAATGTCACATTATTAGGCAAAGTTAGAAAAAACCTTCTCTTATTATATAAGATATATATTTTTTTGTCATATTATAAAGTATAGTACATATATATGTTACCATTCAAACAAATGCAATATTTTACACTTTTTCAAGACAAACAACACACTAAAAAAAAGAAGATCAAAAGAGATTACGAAACATTCAATAATTAAAATTCTGAAACATAGAGAATCATTATTTATAATTAGTATACTATGTTTTCAATATTCAAACTAGTAGTTCACCTTGGAACAAACTTTCCTGACCTCACCATCCACGTCTGTCTTTACATCAATGGAACTCATCTTAATCATAGCTTTACCAAACTCATAATCAAACCTAAACCCTAACAAACCTCTAAGACGACTTGCGTACTTCTTCACCACGGCGTTTGTCTCCGCGTCCGACCAAAGCCGTTGGTCTGACTCTAGAATAGCGTTTCCGTCGCGTAAATTCTTGTAGAAACTTTCATCGAATTTTGAGGGACTGCCGATGTCAAGGGCAACACGTTTTGAACCGTCTCCATTCGGAGGACAAAGAGTCTTGAGCTGTGTAAGAAACGATGGGCTTATGGTTGGGTCGGAGTTTCCGGTCACAGTGAAGTTGTATAGACGGTAACGGAAGAAGAGACAGTCGGTTTGTCCTATTGTATGTGCACCTGTCCTCGTATAGGTTAGAATATTTATTGAGATGCTAACTACTTGGAAGGGAAAAGGTGAATATAATGGATTAGAGAAACAAATCATGGCATGTTCAATATGCACAACTCTAACTCTAAGTGTAATTAATTACTATTTAAGATGGCCTAATCGCAAGTATGTCTCAAATATAATATTCTCTTATCAAAACAAAGAACAGAAAGCCAATTTTTGTAAGCTTCAGTTTTAATTACAAACAAAATATGACATAAAAAGGTTTCAAAAGATCGTATCAATAAAATGAAACATGGTTCACACCAACTTTTAGTCACTTTCCGTAGTTTAACTTTTTTTCATGTTGACATGTGATGTCTACTGTAGACATACCTTAGTTCCAATTTTTGAGAAACTCTACTTATGTTTCTTATTGTAATTAATTTTAATCGAAAAATTAAACAAAAAACTTAATAAGAAAGTCGGAAATAATTATTTTAAAGCTTTAAAAGATAAATTATAGATAGATAAATTGACTGATAGATATACCGAGTAGAGTAACGAGATCATGAGTATCCAATCCTTTATCTAGAAACTTTTGCTTTTGAATAGCAACAGAATCAAATGGAGAAGGTAGATTCGATGCTTCCGATGCCAACGAGATTCTCCCGTCTTTACGACCCGTTGGTACTCGCCAGCTTGGTCCATCACTCTTGTTTCCCATACATATATGGAACTCAGGTGATATTAGTAATTCGAAAAATTACCAAAGAAATTAAGTGCCCTAACTAAGTTTAGTAAACTTGCATACCAAGTCAACAGAGTCACGAGCTGCAAGTGCAAGTATATCTGCACATGAAACAACTCCTGGACACACAGACTCGAGCTTGGCTTTTGCATCATCGATTACTTCCAGCCCTCTTAGACCGAGATTTGCTAGAGCGGCTTGCTCCGCAGATTTCCCTTTGATTAACACCGAGCCATCACAACCCTAATAATATGTCATGTACGTTCAAAGTTGACAATCAATTAACTTGCATATAAATGATACAAGGAGGTCAAGCTTAAATAAGAAAGAAAGGAATTGAAACCTGAACAAAACAGTCATGGAAATGAAGCCTAAGCAAGCCAGGGGAAATTGTGGGATCAGAATCAAAGTGAGATTGAACAGTGGATCTTACTATCGACTCAGCTTTCGGACATGAAGTTGAATAATAACCATTTTTTAACGATTGGCTTCTCACTTCGTTTCCCAACACCAACACTAACACTATTATCATTACATTACAATACTTGACTCCCATTTTTCTTACTCTTTCTTTTTCTTTTTGGTTAATTAGCATGCAATGATGTTCAAGACCCAACTTATACTTATATCCGCTCTCACACACATACATATGCCTTTTTGTCTCAATGGAACCGTGTGGGGACACATAGTGCCTACTTCACTTTCCTATTATTTACGGGAATTGTTTTTTTAATTTGATTTATATTGGTATATACACTTGGTTGCCACTATGATGAATTAATGGGTTTGGATTTATAATAGTTTTGATATAATTTTATTCGGAAAAAACACATGCGCAATTTACGAGTTTCGTGCTAACTAGCTAGTGCTCGCCCTTTCAAAATCTGTTTAAACCTTAAATTTTTTAATTTTATCAAACCAAAAAAAAAAAAAAACTTAATTTTTTGAAGAGAAAAAGAACAGTTTAAAGAACAACAAAATACGTCCTTTCAAAAACAGTTATGATTCGTTTGCTTTACTAAAAGCGTCTTTTGATCTCACCTCAAACTTTAGCAATCCATGAAATAAGCAAACGTGTTCACAACTTAATTGAGATATATAAGCCGTCACTATTTCTCCCCGTTCACATCAGCCTCTCTCTTGTAGTTTCCTCTTGTTTAGTACTATTACACACACCTTCATGATGAACATAGCATGCATGCTATATAGTATTGATAGACTTTTTTTAAGTGTTTTATTATTTATATATATTACGGAAATTCATTTTATGGTGCTAATTTCCGTTAAATATTTTTGGTAGTTCTGTAAGTAATTTAGTTATTTTCTTTCTAAAAACAAATGCCTAATCAGAAGCTGTAAATGGCTACAAACATGTAAGATTAAGATCGAAAATCATACATTATAAAACGTATCGATACAAAATATATCCTCACATTTAGCTCATAATCGTAATCATTTTCCAAGTCATTGTTGGCCTGTTCGGGCGTTCCAACTCCAGAACTCCTTAACCCCTTGTTTACAGATTAATAATCGTAGCTTCAGGTCTGTTATTTTTGAATTTGTCCGTATCTTTCTTATTTGCAATGCAATAACAGTGAAAATACTTCTCCCTTAGTCCATTGCACCTTTAAAATTCTTTTTTTGGACATATGTATATGAAACACAAAAGTCAAAACAAAATTATAAAGAAAGTAATACTTTATTAAATTAATACTTTAATGTGTAACAAGTGATGTTGTAGTTTGGGGATGTTACAAACTTACAATATGTCTTAATCCTGATCATCATCAATAATTTTTTTTTTGTGTAGATTTTTATATATTTAAACTTATATTCTTACATTTTGATATGTTTAATCTCTAATCCTAAAAAAATAAATATACATGGATTATATTTTGATGGTCTTAATTAAGTTTAGTTTTATTTTGTATACATGAGTTGTTTTCATTATTTCTGATAAAGATCCCAAAAAAAAATCAATAGTATCTCCTCTTTACAAATTATGTCTTATATACAAACAAGTATCAAAATCTAGTAGAATATATAAACTATTTTAGACTATGATTAATTAGTAATCATACAACTTTATGACATTAATCATAATCTGTTTTTTTTGGGCAAAACATAAATTCATAATCCTATGCATCCAAGTTTCAATTAAAGAAAGGGTACATGATCATGAAAACTGTAGTTAGCTACTAATTAAATGATATTGTATTGTATATTGAGATATTTTCCTCACTTTTTATTTTGACAAAAATATATTTTCCTCTCACTATAAAAGAAGAATTGTGTAACTATAAAAAATCTAATCGAACATAACTCATATATATACTTGTGTTTTTACTCTAGATTTGCCAAGGTAATATATAACTCTTACGTAGATTCGAGGTACATTAGCAAAAACTTAGATTTTTGACTACAAGTGGTTGTTGCATTCTTATAGCTAATTAATCCTTAAGACGAAGAAGTACAATTTGATTAATTTGGAAATACATTACAACAAAAAACTAACACATAATTTAGCAATTCTAACATTATTTTGTTATGTTCATTCGTAAAGGACCTTAAATAATGGGAAACATGTGTCGTTGTGGAATATCCAAAGATAGTGATGAGTCTAGCAGCAGCTCTTCAGAGAGTGATACATCTTCTTCAAGAATTTCATCTCCGAGTGTCGATGACGGAAGCCAAGAAAGTAGTGATCAAGTTTCAGCGTCTCCTAGTACTTCTTCTTCTTCTTCAGCGTCTCCTACTTCTTCTTCTTCAGTGTCGCCTACTTCTTCTTCTTCAAGAGTTTCAGCGTCTCCTATTTCTTCTTCTTCAAGAGTTTCATCTCCGAGTGTCGATGACGGAAGCCAAGAAAGTAGTAGTCAAGTTTCAGCGTCTCCTAGTCCCAGTCCTACTTCTTCTTCTTCTTCTTCTTCTTCTTCAAGAGTTTCATCTCAAAGTTCCAGTGCTAACAGCCGATCGAGCAGATAGATCTTCTCATCTTATAATCGATCAAAACATCTTCAAAATAAATAATTTTCTTTGTCAATTTTCATGTAATTACATAAAAGTTTGTTGAAATTTTATGATAATAACTATATTATTTATTAATAATCTTTTTAAATATGAATTCTGAAATTGTCAATAATTCTGAAATTGACTAAGGGAGAAGTATTTTGTGTTGTGTCATTAGGATGTGTTGATACAAAAATAATTCTAAACAAAATTCTCATTTCTCAATGGCATATGCTATGTCACCTAAGTTAATATTGTGACACAACACAACATAGGTTTGTAATGCGCTAATCCTAATCCTAAAGATAGGTTTAAAATCCTAATGACACAACACAAAATACTTCTCCCTTAGTCCATCGCACCTTTAAAATTCTTTTTCTGGACATATGTATATGAAACTCAAAAGTCAAAACAAAATTATAAAGAAAGTAATATTTTATTAAATATTTTAATGTGTAACAAATGACGTTGTAGATTGGGATGTTACAATATGTCTGAATCCTAATCATCATCAATAATTTATTTTATTTTGATTTTATATACATTAGAACTTCTATAAATTAATACTTGATAAATTAATAATCTCTATAAATTAATAAATTTCTCCAGTCTCAAGTTAGGACTAATGTAATTTTGGACACAATTCGATAATATAATAAAATAATAACTTTTTGAAAATCTTTTATAAATATCATCAATAGTATACATTAATAATTATATAAAATTATCTAAATAGATGTATATATATACACATGAATTTTTATTAGAG
This sequence comes from Camelina hispida, assembly GCA_023657505.1. Lineage (NCBI taxonomy): Eukaryota > Viridiplantae > Streptophyta > Magnoliopsida > Brassicales > Brassicaceae > Camelina > Camelina hispida. Next base: position 3,789,123 of record CP094634.1, on the reverse strand, counting down.
TTCATTTAATTTTTTTTACTATATAAACATCTTTAAATGTTATCTTCAAAAAATTATAATTGTTATTTTCTTTTATAAATATATTATTTATAACAATTAAATCTATTTTAAATCCTTTTTGACCAAATTAAGAAAATTTCTCTATAAATTAATAACTATTAATTTACCGATAAATTAAAACCTCTATAAATTAATAGATTTCCATGGTCCAACATTATTAATTTATAAAGGTTTGACTGTATTTAACCTTATATTCTTACATTTTGATATGTTTAATCTCTAATCCTAAAAAATAAATATACATGGATTATATTTTTATGGTCTTAACTAAGTTTAGTTTTATTTTGTATACATGAGTTGTTTTTCCATTGTTTCTGATAAAGATCCAAAAAAAAAACTCAATAGTGTCTCCTCTTTACAAATTATGTCTTAAGTACAAACAAATGTCAAAATCTAGTAGAATATATAAACTTTTTTAGACTATGATTAATTAGTAATCATACAACTTTATGACATAAATCATAATCTCTTTTTTTTTTGGGGCAAAACATAAATTCATAATCCTATGCATCCAAGTTTCAATTAAAAAAAAGGTCGACTAGATCATGAAAAATGTAGTTAATTAGCTACTAATTAAATGATATTATTGAATATTGAGATAATTTCCTCACTTTTTTTTTTTTTTTTTTTTTTTTGACAAAAAGATATTTTCCTCTCACTATAAAAGAAGAATTGTTTAGTTGACAAAAAAAAAAAAAAAAAAGAAGAATTGTGTAATCATAAAAATCTAATCGAACATAACTCATATACTTGTGTTTTTACTCTAGTTTTGCGAAGGTAATATATAAAACTCTTACGTAGATTCGAGGTACATTAGCAAAAACTTAGATTTTTTACTACAAGTGGTTGTTGCATTCTTAAGACTAATTAATCCTTAAGACGAAGAAGTACTATTTGATTAATTTGAAAATACATTACAAAAAAAAAAAACTAATACATAATTTAGCAATTCTAACATTATTTTGTTATGTTCGTTCGTAAGGAACCTTAATAATGGGAAACTGGTGTCATAAGGGAATGTCCAACGATAGTGATAAGTCTAGCAGCAGCTCTTCAGAGAGTGATACATCTCCGAGTGCCGATGACGGAAGCCAAGAAAGTAGTAGTCAAGTTTCAGCGTCTCCTAGTCCTACTTCTTCTTCTTCAAGAGTTTCAACTCCAAGTTCCGGTGCTAATAGCTGATCGAACAGATAGATCTTTTCATCTTATAATCGATCAAAACATCTTCAAAATAAATATTTTTTTCTGTCAATTTTCATGTAATTAAATAAAAGTTTGTTGAAATTTTTATGATAATAACTATATTATTTATTAAATAATATTTTAAATATGAATTCTGAATTCGTCAATAATTATCTTTTATTTATATATCACGCTGATGTGTTGCTACAAACAAAATTCTCAATGGCATATGTTGTCACCTAAGTTATTATTACAACACAACACAACACAACACAACACAACATAGGTTTGTTAAGGTTTTATTTAACATGACACGGTGTCGTATTAATCACACGTGGCGAATCAGTATTGGTCATTGTGACGCATAACTGTAATTGCACTGAAGAATCCTTACCTTTCTCAGGCGAACGAAGGAGACGAAACGAGGGGCAACGAATCCGCCATGGCAGCTCGTAAGAGAGCTTCCGCGATGTCAGTGTCCAACAAACCGGATCCGGCGGAACCTAAATCAGCGCCACCGGAGCAGAAGATGACCCGAAAGACCGTTGCTGTTTCCGGTGGTGAGGAGTTCTGTCTCGCGCCGCCGAAACTGGGAGTGATCTTTGTGATCTCTACTCTTCTCTGTTCGCTATATCTCTACCTTCTCTGTTTTCACTACAAGGTTGATGTTGAGCTCAAACGCTCGATCTTAATAAACGCGGGGCTTAGCTTGGTTGGGTTCTTCGTCACACTCAAGATGATTCCTGTTGCTGCCAGATACGTTCTTAGGCGTAACATGTTTGGTTTTGATATTAACAAAAGAGGCACTCCTCAAGGAGATATTAAAGTGTGAGTCTTTTAATCTCTCTCTCTGAGTTGAATCCTCTCGATCAGCTTTTAAAACTGTTATGTCATCACAGGCCTGAATCATTGGGTATTGTTGTGGGAGTTGTCTTCTTGATCGTGGCGATCATATTTCAGTATTTCAATTTTACTGAAGATTCTAATGTAAGTGTGTGCAAGCTTGCTGGGTCTTGTTTTGTTGATCCTTGTGGCTGTAGTGTGATTCTTATCATCAAGTGTTTTGATGAATCTGTGTAGTGGCTTGTGGAGTATAATGCAGCACTTGCTTCTATATGCTTTATGATTTTGCTTGGATTTGTAGATGATGTTCTTGATGTGCCTTGGAGAGTGTTAGTTCAAATTCCTCTATCAATTTTACTTTTTGATGAAATTCACATGCTTGTCGTTTTTGGTTCACGTGGTTCTCTCTCTTTTGTCAATTACAAACAATAGGAAACTTGTCCTGCCAACTTTTGCTACCCTTCCACTGCTCATGGCTTATGCTGGACATACGACTATTGTTATACCCAAACCTCTAGTTGCTTTTATTGGCTTGGAAGTGCTTGATCTAGGTAATGATCAAGTTACACGTTGACTTCCATAGTTATATTTTTTGGAGGAAGTAAATGATTATGATTAGCTCAATAGATGTTTTAATGTGGCAGGACGGATATATAAGTTATACATGGGGTTACTTGCCGTGTTTTGTACAAACTCTATTAACATACACGCTGGTCTGAATGGTCTTGAAATTGGTCAGACTGTTGTTATTGCTGCTGCTGTAAGTCCTATTGTCAATATATAATGTCTCTGAATTCTTCTCTCCTTGTTCCTTTTTGGGTTAAGATATGATACATCCCACTTTTTTTTTTGTAGATCCTGATACACAATGTTATGCAAATCGGATTATCTACTGATCCCGAGTATCACCAAGCTCATGCCTTCTCGATATTTCTTACTCAACCGCTGATGGCCACGTCCTTGGCAATGCTTGCTTACAATTGGTAAATTTCCTCACAGCTAAACGTGCTTTTTATTTTGGTGGAAGTGATGCTTTTTTTTCTGACCATTCTCTGCAATCTTTCTGCTGTTAGGTATCCTTCTTCAGTTTTTGTTGGAGACACTTACACAGTATTTGCTGGAATGACTATGGCAGTTGTTGGCATTCTTGGTCACTTCAGGTATACTTCCAAACCCACTTATCTTCTCTGAGGCACATGCACTTCACTATTACGTGAAAACTACCAAGTCTCAGATCCATCATTTGCATCATATATCCAGCTAGTGCATGACCATGCAACTGATTCCCATGCCATCTTTCTCTTCTGTTGCAGTGAAACCCTCCTCATCTTCTTTCTTCCTCAAGTTCTGAACTTTCTATTGTCGCTTCCTCAGGTTTAAATCTACTTTTACTCTTATGTGGCATACTTAAATCTCGTCAACTCATGTTTCAACCATCTAACAGAATATATACTAATAATAACTCCGCAGCTTGCTGGCATTGTGAAATGTCCGCGCCATCGTCTCCCGAGGTAAACCATCTTTGTGTTCTTTCTTTCTGTAGACTGATTAAAGAACAGACCACATCACTCAATCTCGTCTTTTGAAAATATCTAGGTATGATACAGCGACCGGATTACTGACCGGCACAAAAGATGGGACACTAGTCAATGTTTACTTGAGGTTATTTGGTCCTAAATCAGAAAAGTCACTTTGCATCCATCTTCTCGTCTTCCAGGTAGGTCTCAGTCTCAGTTATATGTATGTCACCACTGTTGGTATGTAATGAAAATAATAATTTTGCCATTTGTTTGTTTCTACTGCAGGCTTTAGCGTGTGCCTTCTGTTTCATACTTAGACACTTTCTTGCTGGTTGGTACAAGTAAAATCTGCAACCTGATGAATCTTTAGTTGCTCTATTCTTCAGAGAAGCCACAAATACAGAAACATTTAGTTTAGTTTCTTGTACAATCTAATATAGCAACGTAATTTTTTGTTAAGATGGTTTGAAGTAACTCATGTAACCAAAGTTGACTCATTTGCTTTTGTTGAACAAAATGGCAAAAATTCTCAAAGACAATGTACCATCATCATCCTGAACTTGCATAGATCCCGACAAGATATCAATAACGATTTAATGATTCTCTCTAACAAGCTAATCTCTAAAGATCTATGTCCATTGTATCTTTCCCTTCATCTTCATCTTCACCATTTCCACTGCTCGTCCAAAGCTTGATGGTGCGGTCATGTGATACAGTTGCGATACACGAGCTATCTGCAGTGATATCTAGCGAGGAGACTTTTGACTCATGTCCTGCTAAGCTTTTGACGAGCGAGAAATCTCTTCCCGACCATATCTGTTACACAAAATGTAATAGATTAGAATCAAACTATCGCAGATGAAACACAAGATTAATAAAAAAGTACTTAGGAAAGGGACTACAGAAGTACTTACATTGACTTTCGTGTCGTATGAGGCAGTGGCCAGGAAGTAGCCTTCTTGTGGTTCATACTTCACTTGAGACACAAGGTTAGCATGAGCTGGGATAATGTACAGTGACTTTCTCATTCGCAGATCCCAAATACGGCATTGATTATCCTCACCACCAGATGCCAAGTGATAACCATTAGGAGAGAAATTCACTGAGAGTACCTGGAGAAGAATAGAAAGCAGAGGAGATTAGAAATAAGGGTTAGTAAATTAAAATAAGTAGAGTACCAAAGGAACGAAACTAGAATCTTACAGGCTTGATGTGTCCTTGGAAGACAAGAATACTCCTACCAGTGCGGAGATCCCAAACCCGTGCGAGTGAATCAAGCCCAGAAGAAGCTGCTAATGCACCATCTTGTTGAAATGCAATTCCATAGACGCTGCGACTATGACCTTCTTGCAAAAGCAGCTCTGCACCTGTGTTTATATCCCACAATCTCCATGTTTTGTCAAAGCTGGTTGTTCCCAGGTATCTTCCTGATGGGTGGAAGGCAACACGTGCAAGACGATCCAAATGACCTTCAAAAGTTTGTAGGAGCGTTCCATCAGTTTTCCACAGCTTTGCAGTTCGATCAGCGGAGGCAGTTGCTAGACAATCATCCACAGGGGAGAACACTACATCAGTTGCACGTTCTTTGTGGTCCTTCAAGACAGCAATCTTTTTTGTAACTTGAGGCATCTCCCACAATTTAGTAACTCCACTTAGAGAACTAGACAAAGAAAACACAATTACTAATCAGAAGAGTAATTATGTGTACCACACAAGTCATGAACCTCGAGAATGTGTAATGCAGTTCGAAAGGGCAAATGAACTAGACATGGAGTACGTTATTTATAAGATAACAGTATAGGCCTAACTAACATCATGTTTCCATGAAGGTGTAAGGAATTGAAACTGAGGTAAATCAGCAGGTTCAGTATTTAAGAACAGGATTATTAACATACTTCTCAACTGATATATCGATGAAACTGAATATGCAGGTACAATGTAATCTAGTCCGGGTAACTCTAATCAACTAGAGACGAGCAAAAATGCTTCACACCTAAGAAACTATATGTGGAGAATATGTAAGTTTGTGCTTGAGAGTATGAAGAAGATAGTAGAGAGACATACCATGTGGCAAGTATTTTTCCATCGCGAGAGAAGGAGCAGCCGGTAAGAGGACGATCGTCTCCAAAATTACTGCAATCAAGGACCATGTCTCTAGCATGCTTTAAAGCCCACTTAGTCTCTGCGTCCATATCTTCATCTGGATCATCCCTCCGCCGCTTTGCACGTTGAATCCTGATAGCAGCTCTCTTGACAGAAAACTTGGCAATTTCTATTCTAGCCTCTCTAAGTTCATTTGGACCCTCGGTAAAAAAAGGGTATTCAGGTACATCATCATCCACTTCCTCTTTTGGAGCCGCATCTTCGTCGTGAGCTTCAAGTAGTTTATCCAACTGCCCACTCAAATCAAGCCTACCCATAAGCTGAGCCAACCTAGCTCTTCTCTCCATCTCCTGTTCTCCAAATAGAGTAATAGGCTCCCCAAGTCGTCTAAGGCGATCCCTAACAGATTTGTCATTTGTTGGAACTGCGACAGCAGCAGTACGACGCTTTACCAACAAATCTTGCATTGCCTTTTCCTGTCTTTCTCTGACCTGCCTACTCCCTTCAGATATCTCAAAATGTTCATCTTCTGAATCCGAATCCGAGTCACTGGCTTTCGCTTCACCATTTTGTGAAACAGGTGGTTTAAAAGTAGGTGGGCGGGCAACTGGAGGATGTGGCATCATTGGTATTGGGGCCATCCGTGGGGGGAAAGAAGGAGGAACCACAGGTGGTAAGGCAGAGAAACCTGAAAGTTGCAGTAAAAGTGAGACGTCAATTAGTAGAGTTAAGGATCAACGAAACAGACAAAACAAACTCTCTACCAGGAATAAGTGGAATTCAACAGCATGTAATCTTAGATGTAACAAAAGCTAATGAATTACCTGGAACTGGAGGTGCTGTGATTTGAGCAGTAGGTGTCAATGACACATTATCTTCCTTGTTGGGTTCCATGTTTTCCTTATATCCCCAAAAAAAACACCACCGAAACAACAATCTAGAGAAAACCCTGGAAGAACATAGAAGAACTCCAAATCAGTTCTATGGGACTTGTATACACACGACGCATTACCAAATAAGAAAGAGGGTAGCTTTTAATTCTAAAAATCAAAGTATAAGTGCTCTCTTGGGCATTTAAACAAACACCTAACAGTCAAAGTATCAAGCTTTCAATAGTCACTTCATACTCTCGTGTAGTTTAAAAAACGCAAAGAACCAAATTGAAATCAACAGGTTTCAGAAAAAAAAAAATCAAAACTGGGATAGTAATTTTACCAGGAATTGACGAAATCCACGAATCTCGTTAGTCTCTTCGAAACCCCCAAACACGAGTCTGCTGCTGCTCAAGCTCCGTGTATCCTGAGAAAAAACCCATAACCTAATCAACAAACCAAATTTGTTAAAAATCCAACTTTACGAGAAACAAAAGAGAAAAGCTGAATCAGAGATGCAAAAAGTAGTTCATACCTCTCCGGAGACAGTAGCCAGAAACCGGAATAGAAGAGAGAGAGAAGCTGAGATTTTCCGTTTTAGAGAGGTTTTGAGGAGTTAAAACGGGTCGGCTCATATTGGGCCTTTTCATAATGGGCTTTTCCTTTTTTTTTTGGGTGAACGATACTACGACGTTTTCTCTTTGTAAGAAATCAATAAATCAATGAATTGTCTTGCAACCTCAACCCCAAAATCCACTAAGATAGATTACAATTTTTGATATACTCATCTTACATAAATGTTTATCTTCATGTTTCTAATTGTCTACTGAATCCTTTTGAGTGTTTACTACTCATTCTCTAAAACTTGAAATCACATGAGTACATGACTCATGTATAGTGTAGCACTCTTTTCTGATTATGGTATCTCGGACGTTATGGTTCTTTGGGACGTTTCATGTTTATATACATGGCAATAAATTGTCGGTGCTATATCCTATTCGGCTTTGGGATACCATAACCCATATAACTTCTTTATATACTAATCACTGGTTCTATTACTATTTTTTTTTTTTTTTTGCTTCTAAGCAAACCCTGGTTCTCTAACTATTCAAGTCAACTACAAGTGACATTATGCTTATATGTGATGACTACTCAAGTCAACTATAAGTGACATTATACTTATATGTGTTTTTTTGTCTTTGACTAAATTAAAACCTTTCCATTACATTCTTATATGAAGACTAAGGATGGGAATTATCGTCATACCAATACAAATAAGAGTGACTGAGTGAGTTTTTGGTTCTATACTAGAACAGTAGAGAGCGGAATGTTACGAGAAAAACTATCTAATATTTTGCATATATAGTTATTGATTTACAGTTTTAGTTTATTATTTTCGAATATTCTCATATGATTCTCTTACAAGCATGATATGATCAAGAAATTTGGTATAGCCTTTTCTATCATGTTTCAGTAGAGTATAGCTAATTCGGGCAATATTCCAACATATAAATCTGAAACGTGACATGCAAAAAGTTATACGAATAAAATGGTGACCCTTACTGTTACCGCCCCTGTTTTACTATCAGTCGCATATTTTTTTTTTCCACACAGTGTTGGTTTCTTTCTGATGTCTCAAAAGTTGGCCAACCCCACAATCTTTTTCCCACACAGTGTAGTTAGTTTTTTTGGGTGAGTGGTATCAATCTATCAGTCAAATGAGTCAGTCTGAGATTCAAGATATTGATCCTACCATATCATATTAGTATCCACGTGGCGCAAGCCAAGGCATGGCTTAGAGGAGGGGTCCCTAACTGCATAGGGCTCGTGACATTGTTCTCCAAAAAAAGGTGGTTCCACTTTGCTGAGACTTTCAAGCACAACCATTAAGACTTGCACTTCTTCTTCTTCTACCACTCTGGTTCCTAAATCTTGTCTGCTCAATTTCTAAGTCATTTAAATGTCTTTTCGTGTTATCTCTCAAGTCCTTTTCTTCCCCGTGTTTGTTACTTACTTTCTATCTAGTGCAGTGGGTGAGGAAATGGCTCCACTTACCACGTGAAGATAGCTTGAAGATAAACCCTTTTTCTATGTTCTATAACCCTCAATAGACAATAACTCACTTGTCACTTTCGTCTTGAAATACTTGGGACTTGATGCTTAATCATTCCTTGTTTTGAATGACTTATTTTAGTTCTAAGATGAGATTTCCAAGATTTACTATACTAGCTAGTTCATTGAACTTAATTACACAAAGGCTCTATGCTTTGAATCTTGTTAATAAAATTTTCCTTGTTATTTCACTGTTAATTCTTTCAGAAAAGCACTCACAGCATATCTTCTAATGTGTCCCTACTTCTTCAGAAATTGTTCTACGAGGTACTTATTATTCCATATTATTCCTTATTTTTACTGTTATCGTTTTTTTCCCACTAACACACAAGCTTAGCTTTAAATTACTCGTTCACATTTGATATGATCATTGTTTTTATTCTATTTTTTTTAGTCTAATCTAATAGTTTCACGACCTTAATTATAGACAAAACTTGTCATATGGGGTGTAACATTATGCCTCTGAAATGATTGTGTTACAAACTTTATGCAAATGCTTATTATCTATTTGGTTATTTCTCCATATAATTCAATAGGGGTCCAGCTGAGACGACTGATTTGTCACAAACTGATTGAGTCTTTATTAAGACATAAATCAAAACAGTTACTGAGTTGTTGCAGAAGACTCTCCAATGGTGTTTCTATGTAGAGATGTAGCTTTCTTGTGATGTAAGAGTACTCTCTCAAATCTTGAAGTTGCGCATGCAGAAGATGGTCATTGTCATTAATCTTAAGGGATCACTTGGCCCTGGCCTTCGTTTCCTTTCGAACCTTTTTCCCCCTTTGCAACCAAAATTCAAACTTGTGAAAGGGATAGTGTCTGCCACATGTTATATACCCTTTTCATGACTAGTTGAACCACATAAGTGTTACAGTTTTCTCTTATATATGGGGTGACCTAAATACCATTTTACATGCTATTTTCGTCGTAGATAACTAATTTATCTGATACAAGTTTTAAATAGTTCAAGTTAATTTATATTTTTAGACTTCCAATTTTTTCATTTAATATATATAAGGTTTTTTTTTTTTTTTTTTTTTTTTTTTTTTTTTTTGACGATCAAACCCCATATATTAAGTTATCGGATATGACTCTCTTCGAGAGAGAGCCAATTAGGTACCAACGAGCTTACATGGGAAAAACAGAAACCTCGTGCTCTTGCACATTTCGCAAGTTTATCGGCACGGATATTATCCTCTCGGGAGATATATCTAATACTAAAATTAGCAAATCTATCTCTAAAATGAATAAAATTCTTCAATTCTGATGAAAAGGTCGGCCAATCCTCAATATTAGACGTCATCCTTAGGAGGTCTGAACAATCTGTAGCAAAAAGAGCTTTATCCAAGTCCAACGCTAATAAGCACTCCATAGCCCAAATAAGGGTATCTAACTCGCATGCAATGGGGATAAGCTTTTGCGCGATCCTTTTAGCCCCATGTGCAGGATTCTATCACCGATAGACGCGATCCAGCCATGCCCACTCCTATCCACCTCTGTATGCCAAGATCCATCTATAAAGCATACAAGAGATTCTTGAGGAATGGGATCGAAGGTATGCATGCTTCTACTACTGCTGGTGCTAAGTCTCTGTTATTTGCTCTTCTCCAAACTTCTTCTTCTTGGATAGCTTTCTCCAGTGTATCTTGCGGAGATTCAGAGATATTTTCAAAAACTTTCTTATTTCTTGCCTTCCAAATGTACCACATCATCCACGGGAACGTTCTCAAGTTTTGATCAGTTGCACCAGAGTCTCTACCACGCCCATATAGAAAATCGAGGTTGCTATATAGGGAAGATAAAGGGAACACCATAGGATGGGAAGGGATTGTCGATAAAGCCCATACTTGACGTGTTGGGGGGCATTCAAATAGCATATGGTTTATAGTTTCCTCCTCCGCTCCACATCTAGGGCAATCTTTATCTCTACCAATATGGCGATAATGCAGGCGTTGACATGTTGCCAAGCACCCAGTCACACATTGCCACACGAAATGCTTAAGTTTCCGTGATATTTTTAACTTCCATGCTTGCGCCTTAAGTGTCGTAACACTAGGTCCCTGAGAAGGGAGGTCGCAAGCAGAGCGAGAGATAGCTCTCGCGGCTTCGTATCCAGATTTAACGGTATAATTTCCTGACTTTGTCAGAGTCCAAGAATAGCCGTCCCTCGAGACATTCAAGCTCGGTTTAATCCCCAAAATAAGGGTAATATCTTTCGGGGGGAAGAGTTCCCGAAGACGTTCAATTTTCCACTTTTTTGTGTTAAAATCTATCAAGTTGTTAACACAAATCAAGAGATTTCTCTCATTAGTTAAACTTTGGGGTGGCCGTGCTGGCGTATCTGGAATCCATGGTTCAATCCAGATGCACGTATTAAAACCCGAGCTTATTGTCTTCCGAATTCCGTACGAGAGAACATGCTTTGCTGCCAACATGCTCCTCCAGCCATATGAAGGTCGATTTGATACTTGTATCTCTAAAGGACTACAGTATCGAAAGTATCTCTCTTTTAGAACTCGGCTAAGAAGGGAATCTGGATATCTCAGCAATCTCCATAGTTGCTTTGCCAAAAGGGCAAGATTAAATTCTTCTAGTGTTCTAAAGCCTAGCCCACCTTCTGAAAGTTGAGTACACATTTGCTCCCATGATATCCAGTGTAGTCCTTTACTGTCTGCTTTATTGCTCCACCAGAAATCGGCTATCGCGCTAGTTAGTTTTGAGCATATAGCTTTTGGTAAGAGAAAACACGACATTACATATGTCGGAATTGCTTGCGCCACTGATTTGATCAGGACTTCCTTGCCTCCCTTGGATAGAGATTTCGAAGTCCATAAGTTTACCTTCTTATGGAGTCTATCCCTCACGAATGCAAAGACTTGTGCCTTTGATCCATGAATCTTCTCAGGGAGGCCCAAGTATGTACCCATGCCTCCTTCTTGTGATATCCCAACAATAGATTTGATCTCTTGACGTATATGGGACGGGACCTCGGTTCCAAACATGATGGAGGATTTGGAGAAGTTAATTTCTTGTCCAGATGCCTCGCCATAAAAGCGGATTATATCGATAATTTCCTTGCATTGCTGAGGATCGGCTCTGCAGAAGAATAAACTATCGTCTGCAAAAAGTAAGTGGGAAACACGTGGGCTTGCGTTCGAAATACGTAACCCCTGGATCTTTCCCTCCCTTTCTGCGTTCCTAATCTGAGCAATTAAGGCCTCAGTACAAAGTATAAATAGGTATGGAGAGATTGGGTCCCCCTGGCGAATCCCACGTGTTGGCCTAATCCGTCCCTTGGGGTCTCCATTGATCAAAATACGATAGAAGACGGAAGTAATGCATTGCATTATCCAACCCACCCATTTTTGATCAAATCCCATTTTTTCCATCAAAGCTCTTAAGAAATTCCATTCTACCCTATCATAAGCTTTACTCATGTCCGTTTTTATTACCATAAATTTTTTCCGATTGGCCTGATTAGAACGGAGGGCATGGAAGTTTTCTTGAGCAATGAGGATATTATCTGTGATTAATCTTCCTGACACAAAGGCAGATTAGGTAATATATATAAGGTTTTATACTTCTGTTATATGTACATGTGTGTGATCTTTTATTTTAAATACTGGTATATTATTCTTGTGAATACCAATTATATGCATATGTTAAACTGTACATGTAGTAATGTAGTGTATTAAACTTCACCAGTGGTAAAATATTTTTTCTTAACTCCCTTGATAGCAATAGGTCACCTAATTTTCATTTACTAAATTTCATTATTCCTCAGTGTTATTCTTATTATTAACAATCGAAGTTTCCAGTAATTTTGAAACTTATTATGTCAACTATCTGGTAAGAATATGGGTGTATCTGTTGACTTGACTAGTACTAGTAAACCAATAGACTACAACCATTTGGCTATGAAATATGAAGTTCTAACTTTAGATATAGAGTTTAATTATAACTTTGCAAGATACTTTATAAAAACTGTTTATATGTTTTCCCTCAACAAGTCAGACCACTACGAAATTTATGATGGAACCCATTAGATTTGTAATCCCGACCACATAATATGATTTAGGAAGAGATTATGCCAACATATTGTTGAAATTTAATCTCAATATTGTAAGATGAAGAATGGGTCGGAGTTTGTCTGTCTCATCATGCTTTAATTTTGACAACAACAATCAAAGAAAAAGAACAAATAAAACATAAGGAACACTAAACTAAGCTACAACCGATCAATCATATTTTGTATTCGCAATCAAAATATATCTTGTATGTAAACGTTAGAGTAGATCGTGGATTAATTACAGTCTATTGATGAACGAGCCCTGACTAGTCCAAAACCATATATATATTCATGAGGATCCACGTTAGAAAATTTAATATATACTGTATATGGTTTTGAACTTGTCAGGGTATATATATGTATGTCTAATTTTTTGATATGATAATTATTGATAAAGGAGCTATTCCTCCACAAGACAAGAGAAAAAAAACGGGATTAGATTATATAACATGGTGCGTTGCACTAAAACCACATAATTTATAATTAGAATATAAAAAGCTTTATTTTGTTCACACAATTGGTCTTCTTTTGGTTTCTTGATCCTCCAACAAAACCATCAAATGCTATAGTTTTTTGCCTTGAAAATATTATTAAGAAAAGGACAAGTGCTGTTGTGTTTATATATAAATAAATGATACGATTAGATATTCGAAAAACAAATCTTAATGAATGGTTCTCTTCTCGCGCTTAGAAAAAAGGTTATGTGCAGTATCGTTGTTGTTGATTACTCCTATGGGGGGCTAAGGTTCCACAGTGATTATAGCATAAAAAGGAAAACGAATCATACCTACATATGTTTAAATAAAACCCCTACTCGTAACTCACAAATTGTGGATTAATAAAGTTGGTTGGCTTGGTTCAAAGAATTTCATGGTAACATACGCACTATCAAACTAGAGGTTTAATTCTTTAAGTACAAATATGTGTATTGATTACGTTATATTAGATAAAATATGGAAACTTAGGCACAAACATAAACAACAATTCTTTTAATTGCGTCCGAGTTTTCATTAACAAAATATAAAATAAAAACTGGAGCCTAGATTGTAGTTAAATAGAACTATTAAATACATATGAATTATTTTTTGTTTGTTTAGTCTAACTTGTGAAAACTACTTAGACAATGTTGTCCTAAGGTTTGGCCAATGAGATTCAATAATTCCTTATGGAAAAATCTTGATATTTAAATCAGATTATAAGATTGCTCTCTCAATGAACAATTCGAGCTACATATTCTAACATGCTAAAACACATTCATTGTTAGACAAACTAATTTGTTTTCTTCCCGTAAATAGACACGTAATTTGTCTTCTTACCCTAAATAGTAAATAAACAACTTTATACAAGTAAGAAAAGCATATGTTGAAGATTTGCTTGTGGGATTTCTTTGCAATAATTAAACAAAAACCAATGAAACTAGAAATAAAATACTAATATTTGTTTGGTGATAATGGGAACTCATAAGGTCTACATCACAAGTTATTTATTTTCTTGACACGGGTGTACAACAAACACAAGCTATATAGGCAAATTGGTAACTAGGCTCAAGACCCAAAAAAAAAAAGTTTTAAAAACTTTTAAGATGAAAATTGCAAGCGGAAAGAAGAAGAAGACATATAGTTTTCTGAAACGAAAGAAAGATAATAACCCATCACTGCAGAAAAAGGCATCGTCCCTATAATAATTGAAGACAATTGTAACCTAATGTCAACGAACTTAGCCAATGAGCCCAAACTCCACCTCGACGTTCTATCTTGGGACCATTTCTCTCTCTCTCTTTTCAAAATATAACTTGAAATTGAGATATCACTAATTATTTACAATGGTGTATTGGTGATGGATCCTAAGTGTTTATTTAGGTATCTCGACTTCAAATCCGGTTAAAGAAAAGAATGGAAATTATTAGATACATGTATCATATATAGAGTAATGATTACATTAATACGTTGGTGGATTTGTAACCTTATTTTTGCGGCAATGGTGTTGTGGTTTAATATATTCATATTTGTGCTCATCATGATGCCACCTAAACAGTCTCAATATGCCCAACTATCTTCTTATTGCAATCTTCACGGCGATTTACCTGTGAAATTAGCAAAAAAAATAAAATAAAAGAAACTTTTAAGTGGAAAGTGACACTACAGTGAGACCTGCCAAAAACTCGACAAGTTTGAATTAAACAACTTAAAAGAATTCACCCACAGAACAATAAACTTTTACAAAGAAAAAACCAACAACTTTGTGTCACTAAATCTATAGAAATTGTCAATAATGTTGCTGTACGGAAAGGGATTCACTTGGGGTCTACAAAAATTCATGGTGTTCTTTGATGATGCATTGATATTCTCTATAACAAGAAATAGGAGAGATACAACATTCATGTTAACCGAAATACTCAATTTTTTTCATGATATGTATAGCAAGAAGAGAATGAATGGTTTGTGTTGTTGTGCCACTACTAAACTAAAATGCTCTGCTAATAATGTCATAATATAGAAGAAAGTGTATCTTAATTACTTACAAGGGTAGAAAAAAGTGTCTTCTGTGTATTTGTCCACTACAGCGACCAAGGTATTGTGAGCTACGATTACAATAACAAAGGTGAGTTAGCCAATGCCCCCAATAATTGGGACAATGTAATCATGATAATATTAAAAAAATAATGCAATAAAGCAAACAGAAAATAGAATGCAACAATGAGCAATGAACAATGAAAGGGTGCTTCTCTTTAGTCACAGAAAAAGGAGTAATAATGTTGAGACCACTGGTTTTCATTGCACACAAAGTCACATAAGACAGATACACGACGAAGGGTAGTTATTCACTGCAAATTCTGTTGACATAATTGGTCACTGTAAACTTTTTTGCTTCATAGACTCCTGTGAGTCATTATATCCTAAGATCTATATATTTGTTGGATGCCACTTACTATTACTCAAAAAGAAAGTAAAGTAGAAGAAAGAGTTGAACATTAGTATCAGTCTTAAATTTTCAACACTTCTATTCAAATGAGAAAAGAATCAATACCTTTGATTTTAATTTATTCGCAATGCCTCCTTTGTTCAAACTGTCACTCCTCATTGCCATCTTCTCCAGCCTTTGCTTCCATTTTTCCCGACTAATGTAGCTAAGGCCCCTACATCTTTCAATCTCACAACAAAAAGACACAACACATACTCACAAGTTAACACTATACGTAAATTATATCTTCTATGTTTATTTATTGCAAGTAGCACACAGTGGCATTGATTTTATCTTTTTGAATTTTCCTTTCTTTATAATAATTCTGAGCACAAAACACATATCACCTCCAACTAAGAAGATCTAACTACTCAGTGAAAAAAAAATCGTGACAAGGCCTTAATTACTTGGTCTTTCAGGACCACCAATAAGTATATATAGCATACAATCTTTTCTATGCCCTGTTCAATATGTCATGCTGACAGTTAAGACTTTTGTAATGAAATAACACAAAGCACTTCAAAATGCAGCTGTGGTACTTTTTTCGTTTCTTAAAGCAATTAATTGCAAGCGAGGATACACATGAACAGCACCAGGGAGTCCTAAAACATGTATACGCAACAAGATTTTGTTTTCTCTAAACAATATGGGAAAAAAATGCCTGGTTGCAACACGTGTTTAGGACAGTTCTGTATCCATCCTGCAAGGAAGAGTAGCCAGTGTTGATGTTTGGTCCTAATGGGTAACTTATCTCCAAGATTTATAGTCAAATTTAAATACTGCATGAACTGACAGGATCAAATGACGCAAAATGGTCCCAATAAGCATGATCCAATGAGGTTACCAGACTTGGGTGTAGAGCATAGTGGGCAAGATTGTCTTCTCTCAAACTGAGCTCAAGTACAATGAGACCCAAGTAGGGGCCCTAGAATACATGCTCTGACAGTGAGCGTAGCGAAGAGACAAATTTATTATAAGAAGAAAAAACTGCAGTAAAACAAGAATTTTTACCTTTTATGTAGGAAATCTTGACAGGGAGAGAATGTATGTACCCGGGATGTGAATTAACCTACCATAAAAAAAAAGATGAAACTTAGAAGTTAAAAGATACTTTTCTAGTAACTTCCACAATATGCAAAAAATGAAATAAAAATGCCACAAAGATATCTTCATATACAGTAAGAGACAAAAAGTAATGGCAATCCAGCTACATAGTGAACCAAGTATATGACTGTACCGCCCAAACCTTTCCTTTAAATTCCTCTTTTTTCCTGAGAGTACTCTAAACCTCAAGTTTACTTCTACTTCCCTCATATCATTCCGCCTCTTTTTGCATTTTCTCTCAAGAAAGTAGAAATGGGATTGACCTCATCCTTACGGTTCCGTAGAAGAAACAACAAGACTTTCCTCAGAATCTTCATGATCTTGGTTCTAAGCTGTATACCAGGTAGAACCAATCTTTGTTCCAATCATTCTGTTAGTAACCCAAAAGATCTACCTCCTTCAAATCCTTCAGATATTCGTTCCTCATTAGTTTCACTAGATTTGGAGGGTTACATAAGCTTCGATGATGTCCACAATGCCGCCAAGGACTTTGGCAACAGATACCAGTTGCCACCTTTGGCAATCCTACATCCGAGGTCTGTTTCTGATATTTCATCAATGATGAAGCATATAGTACATCTGGGCTCCACCTCAAATCTTACAGTAGCAGCCAGAGGCCATGGTCACTCGCTTCAAGGACAAGCTCTAGCTCATCAAGGTGTTGTCATCAAAATGGAGTCACTTCGAAATCCTGATATCAGGATTCACAAGGGGAAGCAACCGTATGTTGATGTCTCAGGTGGTGAATTATGGATCAACATTCTACGAGAGACTCTAAAATACGGTCTTTCACCAAAGTCCTGGACAGACTACCTTCATCTGACTGTTGGAGGTACTCTTTCAAACGCTGGAATCAGTGGTCAAGCGTTCAAGTATGGACCCCAAATCAACAACGTGTACCAGCTAGAGATTGTCACAGGTATGTCGTTCATGCTATAGGTCTATTCTATATATGGTAGTCTAAAAAAAAGGCATGCTCCTGTAAAGAATATACATCTCTTCAGAAGCAAAAACACTGACTACTTAAATAGTTTTGGACTCTAAAATAAGTGTGCATAGGCGCAAATGTGAAACATGTAACGCACGATTGTAATTTGCACCAAGAAAAAATTATATAAACAATATATTTTACATATTGAATCAGGGAAAGGAGAAGTTGTAACCTGTTCTGAGAAGCGGAATTCTGAACTTTTCTACAGTGTTCTTGGCGGGCTTGGACAGTTTGGCATAATCACCCGAGCACGGATATCTCTTGAACCAGCACTGCATATGGTAAAGTTCTATCTTAAGCATGGCTGCTAGAAAATGTAACTAGTCAAAATATATACGCTATGATTCTAAGCACCAGTTAACTGATACAGTCAAATGAATGTTAATAGGTGAAATGGATCAGGGTACTCTACTCTGACTTCTCTGTATTTTCAAGGGACCAAGAATATCTGATTTCAAAGGAGAAAACTTTTGATTACGTTGAAGGATTTGTGATAATCAATAGAACAGACCTCCTCAATAATTGGAGATCATCATTCAGTCCTAACGATTCCACAGAGGCTAGCAAATTCAAGTCAGATGGGAAAACTCTTTATTGCCTAGAAGTGGTCAAATATTTCAACACTGAAGAAGCTAACTCAATGCATAAGGTAAGATGTGAAAGCAATATTAGTTTTCTAAAGAAAGCTCTAGATCAACCGTTGGTTGCTAACATAGCGAATGGTTTTGCCCTGCAGGAAACTGGCAAGTTACTTTCAGAGTTGAATTATATACCATCCACTTTGTTTTCATCTGAAGTGCCATATGTTGAGTTTCTGGATCGAGTGCATATTGCAGAGAGAAAACTGAGAGCAAAGGGTTTATGGGAGGTTCCACATCCTTGGCTGAATCTCCTGATTCCCAAGAGCAGTATATCTAAATTTGCTACAGAGGTTTTCAACAACATTATCACAAGCAACAATAACGGACCTATCCTTATTTATCCAGTTAATCAATCCAAGTAAGTGAGAAAAAATGCCAAAACCATATGCTTCCAATGATTTCATAAACATAATATTACTAACCATATCCAACTTTTCTTTTGTTGCAGGTGGAACAAACATACATCTATGATAACTCCAAATGAAGATATCTTCTACCTCGTGGCCTTTCTCCCTTCTGCAGTGCCAAAATCCTCAGGAAATAACGATTTAGAGTACCTTCTGAAACAAAACCAAAGAGTAATGAACTTCTGCAAAACAGCAAATCTCCATGTGAAGCAGTATTTGCCCCATTACGAAACACAACAAGAGTGGAAATCACACTTTGGCAAAAGATGGGAAACATTTTCACAAAGGAAACACACCTACGACCCTCTAACGATTCTAGCTCCTGGCCAGAGAATTTTCCAAAAGACAACAACAACAACAACAACAACAACACAGTTATCTCCAATCCAACTCTCAAAGTCAAAAGCAGTCCTCAAAGGTACCACAAGAAGAGCATCAGTACAGCTAAAACCTAGAACTGTATAAAAAACACAAACGTATCCTGTGTCCTTGTAACGGCTCAGGCTAGGCAGCAAGAGATTGAAAAATTCTTTCTTTCTTTCTTTTTTGTTTCTTTTTTGGTGAAAGAATCAAATTTTACAGTCTGAAACAGATTGCAATATTTTATAGGATCCTACGCAGTGTCCTTTACATAGACTCAAAAACATTATCTTTTACAATAACATCTTCTTCTTCGCTCTAAGAACCTTATACCTAGTCTCAGCAAACAATTTACAAAAGCTAAAACAAAATCCCCAAATCAGAACTCACGAAGCGACTTACCTTAAAAAAATCGACCTTTGGAATCTCATTGAGTTCAGTAGCCGCGGGACAGGAGAATCCAAACCTAATTTGGCGCCTTTCCACTATGAATAGTCCCGAAGAAGAGAGCATAGAAGAAGCTTTCTTCTTCTCTCTTCTTCAAATTGTGAGATTTTTTCAAATTTTGCTTCGTCTGTCACACGCACGACACGAGTACATACACACGTGTGTTTGTGTATATTTGTATAAGTATTATTTTAATTTAATTAAATTTAATTAATTTTCTGGGAAACAGACGCTCTAGGAGGAATGGTTCTCGTCTTCTTCAATTGGTAAATAATAAGAAGCAAATCCCAAAAAAACCCTAACGGTACTTAGTGTGTTGAAGCTAAATACATTTCACCTACATCTTCTTCACCTCTGCACGCAAGAGAGCTGATTCGTTTCACCTACAGATTCCTTTTCCAAACCCCTAAATTTTCGATTTTTTTTTTGTGATTTTTGAAAAGAATCGATTTTTTTTTTTTTTTTTGGATGTCTCCTGCGGCGGTGGAGATTGGGTCTCCGGTTGAAAAGTTCTCTTCTTTCTTAAACCCTAATCAAAATTACTCTGAGTTATTCCCGGAGAGTGTTCCCTCTCACGATCAACGAAACATGGACGCTTCCTTCTCCTTTGGGTTTGGTGGAGCTAGTTCAGGACAACAACACACCAAGACTCGTCAAAAGCCGAGGCTTGTGAAACTTAGGAAGAACGGTAGAGTTGTGAAAGGACCCTCTTTTTCCGGCGAGGTTTTCTCAGGTTTCAATCCGTTTGCGCCGCCCAGTCAAGGTAATAAAAAAACAAATCTTTTTGTTGCATTTGTGCCGGAGTTGATTTCAATGAAGATCTAGCTTTTGATACTTTGTGAGCTGATTGGTTTTTTGTTTTTGTTTATGTAGGTAGTGAGTCACCTGGAGATAAATGTTTCGTCTTTGGAGCTAATGGGAATAGTTGTGGTGCAAAAGCTAGTCCAGGTAATGCCACAGTATCTTCTTTGTCTGATGAGGAGTTTAGTACACCTATAGGGGACTCTGAGTTGAGTTCGGAATCCACTAAGGAACATTCAGATAGAGGTGTGAGAAAGGTAGATAATGATAATCGTGAAAACGTCAGACCGTGTGGTGAGAGCACTACTTGTGATGCGAAAACTGGACTTGAGTTTGATAGCAAGTCTAACAGTGTACAGTTTGCTCATGGTAAAAGTAAACTTGTCCATAAAGATGGTCTTGGAATGAACTTGGCTGCTGACATGGAGAAGCTTAATATCAGTGAGTCCAGAGTTCATGGTGGCAGCGACTATGAGGAAGCTAGCAAATCCAATAACACACCTGTGTTTACTTTTGGTAGCTTTGGAAAGCTTGATCCTAAATGTAAAGAAGGCGCGGCAACATCAGGGTCATGCTCTTTCAGTTCCAATGGTTTTCACGAAAGTAAGAATGCAGAGGATGTAAAACCCACTACCGTAAACAACTTATCAAACACTAGCTTTGGTACAAGAACATCCTTTGATGATTTGAAGGTACCTGAATGGGATCCTACTTTGCTTAAGAACAGTCTTTTTCCAGAATTGAGTAGAAAGTCAGTACATGCACGAAGAAATCGTTTGTCCAAGGACAGGAAATCGAAGAACGTCAAGGAAAAAATGAAACAGCGTGAGCCAGATCGTTGCAACAATCAGACTTCTGAGGGAATTCAGGCTCAAGAAAAGTTCAACTCCCCTGGATATTGCTCACCGATGGATTATTCTCCATATCAAGGTGAGAAAGCCAGCAATCAATTTTCAACAGAAACTCCTCTAACATCAATTGATCCCACACATTCAAGCAAACATGACAATTCCCGTTCTAGCAATGACTTTAAGGTTGCCTCAGCCAGGGATTCATCTCTCTTCACAACAGAGGATCATGGAAGTAGTTGTACGCCAAAATTTTCTTTCTCAGCATCCAACTCTCAGGGAACAATACCTCATAAAAAGCTTCAAGCTGTAAAGAAATATAGGAGGAAAGTTAATAACAGTTTGCCAAAAAAGAATCTTAATGCAACCATGCGAAACAATCAAGAGAATCAACCTGTGAATACAGGTCAAGCCAAAAAAGACTCAGGCTCTACATCGGTGATGCCTGATGTCTGTGAGGTTTGGCGACTAAGGTATCATATACTAACTCAAGAACTTGAACATTGGTGCTTTTTGTATATTTTCTTTCTGAGCATTGAGAGAAGTAATTTTGTGTATCAGGGGAAATCAAGCCTACAAAAATGGTCATATGTGTAAAGCTGAGGAATGTTACACTCAGGGTATTAATTCTTCCCCGTCAAGTGGTAGTTCAGAATACTCTGTCAAGCCTCTTGCACTGTGCTATGGTAACCGTGCAGCAGCAAGGATATCTCTTGGAAGACTGAGGGAGGCTATTAGCGACTGTGAGATGGCTGCTTCACTTGATCCAAGCTACATTAAAGCGTATATGAGAGCTGCAAAGTAAGTTTAAGGCCTACTTTTCCCAGATAGTTGTTTTTCAGAAATTAGTGTATCACTATCACCTCGAGTCAATTTGTCTTTTTTGGTATTTGCTTAAGCTTTATAGCTTGAATTTAGTAAATCCCGCCAGCTAAGGTTTTAGATCGAATTTTCTTGAAGTTAGCGAAGGAAGTGTATATCTTAAAAATGAAGTTTATATCTAGTAAATCAATGATTATGTTACTTAATTGAATTTGGTTTCTTCTATGCTTGCTTCAGCTGTCA
Organism: Camelina hispida; assembly: GCA_023657505.1. NCBI lineage: Eukaryota > Viridiplantae > Streptophyta > Magnoliopsida > Brassicales > Brassicaceae > Camelina > Camelina hispida. The sequence goes on along the minus strand of CP094634.1, from coordinate 3,766,736 downwards.
TCTTGTGCTGGGGGAACTTGGATCAGCCGTGCAGTATTTTAATAAATGCATGGAATCCACCTCTACTGTCTGCTTGGATCGACGAAGTACTATAGAAGCAGCTGAAGGTTTACAACAGGCTCAAGTATGCATTCTCTCCTAGCTATATCACTTTCTACCATGGTCTTAATCAAATTAATTTTGCCAAGAATGTGCTGAATCAGCTCATACTTCTGGTAATGTCTAATTGAACATATTTAAATTTTACTTACCGGCAGAGGGTAGCTGAATTTACCAGCTGTGCATCCATATTATTGGAGAAGAGAACACCTGATGGTGCATCTGACGCATTGGTTCCAATTTCCAATGCCTTATTGATTAGTTCATGCTCAGATAAATTGCTTCAAATGAAGGCGGAGGCGCTGTTTATGGTGAGTAGCATTTCCTTTTCAGCTCTCAAAAATTTGAATTTTGCTTTCAGTGGACATGATCTTCCCTGTGAATATGCAGATCCGACGTTATAAAGATGTGATCGAGCTTTGTGACAATACCCTTCCGACGGCTGAGAGAAATTTTGTTTCAGCAGGGACTGGTGGGACGACAAATGTTGATGGATTGGGGTCTACGCATCACAAGCTGATAGTTTGGAGATGGAACATGATGTCCAAGTCGTACTTCTACTTGGGGAACCTTGAGAAGGCCCTTGATATATTAGAAAAGTAGTAAACACTATTTCTATCTTGTGCTATAATGAATTTACTGTTATGCATGTATTATATTTATTTGTTTGCTTAAAGTGTATGTTTTGCTCCCCAGGAATCAGGGAGAGTGTCGTGAGTCACCAGTTTCTTTAGTGGCCACCATTTCTGAACTTTTACGTTACAAGGTATGCTTTATGTTGGAACTTAAAAATTCTTCATATTTCTGTGTGGTAAAATGTTTTCTTTAACATCAATAGGTCTGATACAATCTTTCATTATGCTTCTCTGCTGAGTACAAATGCTTTTTCCTGTGTTGGTTACATGTACCAAAGTTTTCTTCTGTGATTGCAGAACGCAGGTAATGAAGCTGTTCGGGACGGAAAGTATATGGAAGCAGTAGAGCAGTATACTGCTGCACTATCAAAAAATGTTGACTCACGCCCTTTTGCAGCAATTTGCTTTTGCAATCGTGCAGCTGCTAATCAGGCCCTAGTTCAAATAGCTGATGCAATTGCCGACTGTAGTCTTGCCATGGCTCTTGATGAAAACTACACGAAGGTATATCATAACATTTTTGCTTTCAACTTGTGAACACGCTCACATGAACCTTCCTCTGAGCTAAAACAGAATGCTTATGAAGTTTTTTATTGGAACTGCTATAGGAAGGTGCAGTAAGATTCATTTGTGGAATGCCCATTTTCCTAAAACAATATTTGTGTCTACTCACAAACAAACAAATTTTATATATCTTTCAAGTTCTCAAATAAGAACACTCACACTTAGCTGTATAATGCTTCTTCCAAGATTTTCTCACATCTGAATTGGATAGTTATATTATTTAATCAATGAGCATGTATAACCTAATTTCTTGAAATGTGGCAAGGTACTGAAGCGGCATGTAAACATCGTTGAGGTTTCATTGAAATATCAACCTGACTTATATTTCCATTTTCAGGCAGTCTCGAGGAGAGCCACATTACATGAGATGATCAGAGATTATGATCAAGCAGCTAGTGATCTCCAGAGGCTTATCAGCATTCTCGTAAAGCAAAGTGATAAGACAAAAAAAACGCCAGAGGCATCTGCAGAGCGTGCAAGCAGCAGGAAAGAACTAAAGCAGGCCCGTCAACGGTTGTCTGTGATGGAAGAAAAATCTAAAGAGAGCATTCCTTTGGATTTCTTCCTCATCATGTATGCTAACTTTTCGCATAGTCAATTATATCATTCATGTTATTGGAGACGAGACTACAATTACTCTATGCACTGAATTCCACTATAATTGTATGCTGATATTCAGACTATCTTCTAATCTCGTTTTGCTAATTTGCAGGGGAGTGAAGACAACTGACACTGCTGCTGATATCAAAAAGTCATACCGTAAAGCAGCTCTAAGACATCACCCAGACAAGGTTACTTAGTGCTTTACTGGCTGACAATGGATCCAAATCATTATTTTACATCTGCTGATATTACCTCTTTGATGTGTATTCAGGCTGCACAAATTCTTGTCAGAAGTGAAAGTGAAGGACCGTGGTTGAAGGAGATATTAGAAGAGGTTCACAAGGGTGCAGATAGGCTCTTCAAAATGATTGGAGAGGCATATTCAGTTCTTTCTGACCCAACTAAGGTTCACTTTCTCGCCTCTTATGCCTACAAGCCTTTTAAGCGTGATTCATTTGTCCCCCATGAACACTTACTAGCAATAGAACATCCTAGGACTTGCCATGTATGATATGTTACTTATCAGGTTTTTGTTTTAACAGAGGTCAGACTATGAACTTGAGGAAGAAATTAGAAAAGCCAAGGCATCTAGAGAAAGCTACAGAAGAAGAAAAGCTGCGGAAGAAAGTAGCCCAACGTATCAGACAAGTGCAACCAGGCGTTACTGGAGGGACAGCGGGAGTACATACCGAAATACGCCTTCTTGGTGGTAGAACCCTAAAATTCTAGGTGGCATTAGGAAAAGGAACCCAGTATTCTTTTTTTTTGGTGGTTTAAGCAAAGAGGGATCCACTGGATTTCTCCCAGGTGAGGTATTCCAGAGCTGGTGAAGGGTAAAGGGTTGCTACACATCAGTTCAGCAAATGATACCAGCTTGCATAGTAAAGAATTGTTTGTTTCAATGGTGAATAGGGCAACTCCTGCGAGGTTGTGACCCAACCACACGTTGTCTGAAAAATTGATGATTGTACTGTTTGTACTTTGTAACACATTCAAAAGATAAAGAAATGATAAATCTAATTTGGTCTGAACTTATCTTAAAAGTGTCTGAACAAAATGCTTGACTGAAGCTTGAGTTGTTTGTTCATAGGTGATTTATATTATAGCTTACGGAAGCGATAAATTTATACATTTATTCAAATATTTCTGTAACATTTGAGTCTGCCCCAGACAACATTTGAGTCTGCATATGGTCCAAAATTGGCCGCTCTTTTCATCCTAAGCTTGGTAAAGGAAACACTATCTTTGAGTCTAAAAGGCTCTCATCTTGTACATTTATGTGTTCTTTTGTCTTGTTGAATTAGGTATGAAGCAAACATGGATTTTTTTAATATTATTATTATTGTAGACAAAAAAGAGCACACAGAGCAGTTACTGAACACAGAACATTACAAGTCTACTTCCTTTATTGATACTAATATTTGGACAAAGCCAAAGCTGGTTGCCAAGTAGCTGAAGTGAGCTATAACTTCAGGGCCTGAGCATGGTGACTGATGTGGTCATCTATGAAGGTGGCGATAAAGTAGAAGGAGTGGTCGTATCCTGGCTGGAAACGCAGTAAGAGCGGCGCTTTCACTTTCTTGCATGCCTCCTCAAAATTTATGGCCAATAACTGATGAGGGTAGAAATTGTCGCTTTCTCCCTGCATCGGTTAAAGGCAAAGATGGTTCAAGCTCCACGCAAAGCAAGACAGATAACCAGCAAAAACATGGAGTTAATGGTTTTTACCTGATCAATTAGAATTGTGGCAGACAGATTGTGGGACTTAGAAATAAGACAAGTGGCGTCGTATTCCTGAAATTTGCAAAACGAAGTATGCATCAAACTTGGGAGATGGATATTGTGTGGCGGCTATATGCATACTGAATTCTTTATAAGTTGTTTTTTACCTCCCAAGCAGCCTTGTTGTCACCTAGATAATTGGTGAATGCCTTCTGTCCCCATGGACAATTTATGGGGTTGGCAATTGGTGCAAACGCAGACACAGACTGTACATGTCACAGAGCAAGAGATTAGAGTGAAATAATGATATAGGAGAAACAAGGATTTGGTTAAAGCACATTTATCCACCCCCCATGAAAGATATCGATCTTTTGATTCAAGATTCCAAGTCTCAAGCATCGTACTCAAAATGCAGAGCCACAAGAAAATTCGAAAAATATATTCAAGTAAATACCTTGTACTTATCGAGGTTCTTGAGGTATATAGTAAGAGCTCCGTGTCCACCCATGGAATGTCCAGATATAGATGCATTTGTTGTGTCAAGCTGAGAGAAGTTATCACTCAGGAGTTTTGGCAACTCTTTGACAACATAGTCATACATACGCCAGTTCTTCCACTTTTCCTGAGTAGCATTGAGGTAGAATCCAGCTCCTAAGTAGAGGAAAGAAAGAAAAGCTTACCACCATTCATTGTAATAATGACCTGAATACATCAAATACTACCAAACCAATAAATCTAAAGCTACCAACTGGTTTGATAGAATGCAAACCAGAAGAAGCATGTAACGTTTGCATACCTACACCAAAGTCGTAACTGTCTGCTTCTCCTTCAACATTTAGTCCTCCTACAATATCAAAACCATCACACATAGTATTAAAAAAACCAAGGGAAGATGATAAACCAGAGTAAAAAACATGGCAAACCAAACAAATAAAAATACGATATGGCTCACTTGGGGAAGTATCTGGAGCAACAAGAGCAATGCCATGAGTAGAAGCAGCACGTTGAGCCCCAGATTTAATAATGAAGTTCTCATCCGTGCAGGTGAGACCAGAAAGCCAGTAAAGCACCTTCCCAATCAACAAAAAAAGGAGAATCATTTCGCTAAAAAAACTAATCAATGGTTATGAAGTAGCATGCTTTTTTGCACCCCAAACATAGATCAAGGCAAGTAAAGAATCTAAAAACAATCATGCAAAACTAAAGTCTTCTTCTTTAGCACAATATGGAAGAAACACACAGATAACAACAGTAACTGAGAAAAAAGTCACAAAAGATCAATTATTTTACTGTAGAAACAGATCAAAATCTCTACATAGGAGCAAGAATCGAGAAAACTACAACAAGAATCTGAGATCAGAGTATATAACATACAGGAGATTTATGGGAAGATGAAGCAGAAGGAGGGAAGTAGATGGTAAAAGTCATAGAACATCCTAGTGTCTCACTGTAGTGTTTGTATCTTTTGTTGTAGCCATCGAACATCTTCGTGCTTCCGATCTCCTCCATTCTCTCTCTCTCTCTCTCTCTCTCTCTCTCTCTCGCTATCTCTGTAAAGTTCAAGCAGAAACAACAGAAGCAGCGATGAAGACGATGATGAAAAGACGATCGAACGATAGAGGTCTATCGGTTTCTACAGTAGACGAGAGAGCCCATAGAAATTACCCCACAACATATCTCTTAAGGCCCAATGAAAGAGTCTTCAAAGGCCCATTTGATTTAAACCGTTTTAGTCAAAGCCTCTGCGTCGTTTCATCAGAGTGTTTAATTTCATTAAGCAAATTAGCAAAAGAAGAGATCAGTTTCATTAGAAAGTATGATGTATTTATTAGTGTGATCAAATCATTACAATATAAACATTGACATATCAAGAGATAACGCATGGTCCCATTGATTAATTAATATGTTTATTCGGTGTATAATAAATGCCAATATCTAGCTATAAAAAAATTTCCATAAATGTTGTTCAGATTGTACAATCCAAAAAAAATGGAGGGCACAGTATTAGTATAGTTGATAGAGAAAGCGAAGAAGACTGGTACCATAAAGAGATGGAGTAATTTATTTTCTTGTGCCATTAAATGACTCTATCGGTGTGTATACCAAAGTTAGGCACCTTCACTTGAATAACAAGAGCATAAACCACAATAATGTTAAAAAATAAAGTCTCTCCCTTTTCCTCAACTGTACCCATCAATGCTTATGTCCATCCTTCTCCCTTTTGCTCTGTATTTAATTTTAACTCATCATCTGCACTGCATGCAAGTTTTATGCTTTTGTTTGATATCCATCCTCCAAAATCTTCTTCTCTCATGCGTTTTTTTACTTTCTTGATTTGACAATTCTCATGAGTTGATGTTTTTGTGAGAGATCTTTCTTTTTTTTTTATATGGTTGCCGACACGAAAGGTTTGTTCTTGACTTGTGTTTTTATTTTTATTTTTTTAATTGGAGATTCTTGTTTTTGGTAGATGAACAACTCAAAGACGGAGCTAACAAAGTCTTTTTTGGTATTCCATTATTTTATTCCATAATCTTTTTCTCTGCATTGTGTGTTATGTTTGTAGTAGCATTACTATTTAAAGGAATTTTGGTTATCTATCAATATACATAAATGTCTGATTTTTATGATTTGCCCCTTCCTTTTCTTACATGGCAGCAAGAAGCTACATACAACTCAACTTTTGTTTGGTGAGAAAAATCTGAGTTAGCGAACCAAGAATATCTTTAATTCCTTTTGGAACAAGGAGTTGGTTTGATTGGTAACGCCCAAGTTGGTCTCTCTTTTTTTTTTTACCTTTTTCAAATCCAAGTTGATTTCTTTGTTCTCTCTGAATCCTATAACCAATATATATAAATCTATAGTGGATTGCATAACCACCAGCAAAATACTTCCTAGACGTTGTTCCATTGCCTTTGGTTTGTTTGAGTTTCTTGGAGTGGACTGAGAAATATGGTGGGAAGCATTGAGGCCAAGAGCCTGCAATCAAACGGTTCTGTAATTCATCATAATGGTTTTAATCTGGAGGAGAAGCTTGATGAGTTCCGTCGGCTTTTGGGGAAATCAGACAAGGATCCACTTAGGATTGTAAGTGTTGGTGCTGGTGCTTGGGGAAGTGTTTTTGCAGCACTTCTCCAAGAAAGCTATGGAAGTTTCAGGGATAAGTTTCAGATCAGGATTTGGAGAAGAGCTGGGAGAGCTGTTGATAGAGAAACTGCAGAACATTTGTTTGAAGTGATCAATTCAAGGGAAGATATCTTGAGGAGACTGATACGACGTTGCGCTTATCTGAAATATGTCGAGGCAAGGCTCGGTGATAGGACTCTCTATGCGGATGAGATATTGAAAGACGGCTTCTGTCTTAACATGGTTGACACTCCACTTTGCCCTCTTAAGGTTGTGACAAATCTGCAAGAAGCTGTTTGGGATGCTGATATTGTTGTTAACGGATTGCCTTCAACTGAAACACGTGAAGTGTTTGAAGAGATTAGTAAGTACTGGAAAGAGAGAATCACGGTTCCAATTATTATATCTTTGTCAAAGGGTATTGAAACTTCTCTTGAACCAGTTCCACATATCATAACTCCAACAAAGATGATCCATCAAGCAAGTAAGCTTCTTCTTCTTGATTTTGTTCTTTTTGTATTCATTCTATTTGACATTATCTTGCTTAGTTTTCTTGAATTGGTTATTAATTTTGGTGTTTGTGGTAGCTGGTGTGCCTATTGACAATGTACTGTATCTTGGTGGACCGAACATTGCTGCTGAGATATACAACAAGGAATATGCCAATGCTAGAATATGTGGAGCTGAAAAATGGAGGAAACCACTAGCAAAGTTCTTAAGACAACCTCATTTCATTGTTTGGGACAATAGTGATCTTGTAACACATGAAGTAATGGGAGGCCTCAAGAATGTCTACGCCATTGGAGCTGGTAAGTTTCTTTGTGTACACAAAGGATTTGAGTGGTTACCTCTGGTTTTCACACTTTGTTCCTTCGCGTTTTACTTTTTCAGGTATGGTAGCAGCGCTTACTAAAGAGAGTGCTACAAGCAAGTCTGTGTATTTTGCTCATTGTACATCTGAGATGATATTTATAACTCATTTACTAGCACAAGAGCCTGAGAAACTTGCAGGGCCTTTGCTAGCTGACACTTATGTGACCTTATTAAAAGGGCGTAATGCGTGGTACGGTCAAATGCTGGCAAAGGGGGAAATAAATAGAGACATGGGTGATAGTATAAGCGGCAAGGGAATGATTCAGGTACTCTCAGTCTATGAAGACAAGTCTTGAAAGAAGTTTGAAATTTTTTTGGAATCTATTTTACTGATGTGAATGTGGGATTTTTTTGTTGAATAGGGTGTTTCTGCAGTAAGAGCCTTTTACCAATTGCTTAGTCAGTCAAGCTTAAGCATATTGACCTCTGAAGAGAAGAAACCTATAGCCCCGGTCGAATCATGTCCTATTTTGAAGACACTCTACAAGATACTCATCACAAGGTAAATATGAAATCTGAAAGTTTCTAATCTTCCAAAAATGTTCAACTTTGGTCAGTCAGATTTGGTGTGACATGATAGGTTTCTAGCTTTCATGAATGTTCTGGACTTCTTGAGACATTAAATCATATTATAAACTTGCATCTTCGATTATTTAATGAATTATGTTGTTCAATTTTGCAGAGAACAATCAACACAAGCTATTCTGCAAGCGTTAAGGGACGAAACATTAAACGATCCTAGAGACCGTATCGAGATTGCACAGAGCCATGCATTCTACAGGCCTTCCCTTCTTGGTCAGCCTTGATTACTCAATGTCAATGTATAATCCTAATTTGTTGAATCTTATTACGCAGACATACGACATAAATTACTTGTGCAAGCTGCAGATGGTTCATTGAAACATTATAGCTTTAATGAGAGGCGTAGTTCCACATCTGTCATATCTTAAATTTGATTCTTGTTTAGTCTCTTGAGTCGATGCAATTCTTGTACTGTATCATTTTCTTTATGATCCATGAGAGTTTTGTTTGCTCACAAAAAAACATTACACTAGAAGAAAGAAAACACACATTTTTAGTTACTAAACATTTATCAACTTCATTATCCCAATAAGTATTCTACTTTTAGACTATTTTGAAACACTGCACTCTAAAGCTAAGCAAGCTTCATAGAGTCGAACAAACAAAGAGAAGGACTGTTCTGTAAGGCCTAATGTTAACTATACCAGTGAGATCGGTTATGAGTCCATTCTCTGCTTTGTACAATCGGTTAACTGGGGTTTAGATGATTGGTCAACCGTTGAAGCAGATCTTCTTTCTTGAGCTTATAGTAATGTGTTATTTTCAGCTCCTTTGCTATGCTTCTTAATTCCTTGCCTGTCTTGTTCTTCAACTCACTTGCTGATAATGATTTCACTGAGTCACTTACAATATGTCCGTCTCTCTGGCTTTTTCCGTCTGTCGAATCCAACAATGAATCTGCATGCTGTGTAGGAACACTTGAACCCCTGATGGTCCCAGGTGTCGACTGGGCAGACTTTTTAACTGGATCACTATTGATCTTTCCAGCTCCACCTTGTACTTTCTTCTTGATGTTTACATTGTCGCTGTTGTTAGACTGTCTCTGCCTCTTCTTGTTAAGGACTGACCCAGGATTCAACAATGCATTACCCTCTGTGTTTTTCCGTGCCTCAGTAAGCAAGTTGATGATCAACTCGTCTTTAACAACAGTCTTCACGGCTCCAGGGTGTGATTTTTTGCGGGTTTCTTTGTCTTTGTCTGGTTCATCACACATTTCTAAGAGAGACTCTGTGGTAAAAGGTTCAGAAACAGTTACGATGTCTTGTACGCTATCGCTTTGCTGATGATCCTTCAAAACTTCTCCATCTTCGTTTGTCTCGTTTGACTTCTCCATCACCTTCTCACTGGTCTCTAAGAGCAATGGTTTCAAAGTGGAACCTTCAATATTCTCTCGGCTTATTGCAGATGAAGACTTGTTATCGGGAGCTTGTTTTACAGGATCAAACTCAGTAACCAAGGATGAACAAGAATGCTCTTCAGCTTCCTCAATCTTGCTTGCCAACACAGGGCTAGAAGAAGTATCTGCATCTTCCGCAACCTGTCCATCATTGAAAACACACAGCATTTTACTAGAAACATCCAAGCTGCTCATTGAAGGTCTTTAAGAACAAGAAGTTGCATTGAAAACAAGATTCCCATGATAAGAAAAGAAGAAATCTTTACAGACCTCAGCTATTAATGGATCATTTGCTGCAGTCTCCTGAGGCTTCAATCTTGCCTCTGGCTCTATTTCTTCAGTGTCGTTACTAGAATCTCTGGTCTCAGTAGTTACAACAGTTTGAGCATCGCTGACACTAGATGTGTTTTCATCCTCATCAAGAACCGATTTTGAAGAACTTGTATCAGCAGCACCTGGAAGAACGACACTGAGAGTCTTGTCCTGTAAAAACAACATAACAAGTTAACACTCCTACCCAATCTGTATAAAAGAAAACAAAATAAAAAAACTAGAGACTCTTACAGAATCAGAAGAAGAGCCACCACTCCCAGAAGAAGCTGTGTCATTCTGAAGAGAGAGTGAAACCTTGTCAAGTTCAACGATCACAACATCTTGCTTCTTCTCGTTCAATATCCGCCACACTAGCTCACAATACCACTCGTTCTGAAAATTCTCTTCGAGCACATCTAAAAAGCAAAAAAAAGGAAGGATTTTTCTCAAAGACAATCACAGCGATGATACAAAAAACAAACAAAGTAAAGCAAAAAATACATGAGTACCTGTTCTGTAATCAAACCAAAATTCACAACCACGCAGTGTCTGCTTACGAAAAGTATCGTCTTTCACAACTACACAAGATGTAAATTATAAAAAAAAAATCAAAACTTTAGCATCAGTCAGACAGTCACACAAGGAAAGAAACAGTAAACAATTCAAACAAGCGAAATTTACCAAATGGAGGACCCCAGAGATCATCATCATCATCATCCATGTTGGTCACAACAGTAAACCGCAAAATTCATCCTGTAAAATTATAATTAAAATTAAAAAACCAACCTTTTTCACACCCACATTTCAAATTCAGAACCAATTCTCACTACAAAAAAAAAACAGTAAAATCTATCTTCAACCCTCTAAATCAAAATGCAAAGAAAAGAAAAAAAAAAACCAGTGGATGAGTAAACCATACCGGGAAATAAGAGCTTTAGTAGTAGATGGATCTTCAAGAATTCTCAGAGATAAAAAAGCGTGTTTTTTTCTAGGGTTTGGAGAAGAGGTCGGCGAGAGAATTTAGGAAGAGAGAGAGAGAGAGAGAAAAAAATAAAAAAAGGCTGGCAGTGAAAGCGACGAACACTCTTCTGCAAAATATAGAGTAGTAGAGTGTGTAAAAGAGTAAAGAGAGAGAGAGAGAGAGAGAGAGAGAGAGAGAGAGAAAAGGTCGGTTGAAACGGTGAACGGGGATGCTACAAATGGATAACCCAACGGTGGCGCGTGTACCACTCCATTAACTAAAACCCAAAAAAAAAAAATTAAAGCCGTTTTATAATGAGTTAAACCGGAAAAAATCTCAACCGTCAGATTTGTTGACTTTTTGTTTGACCATTGTCTTTGTTGGTAAATTAATGTTTGTCTGTGTTCGAGTTGACTGTACACTTCTCTGATTGATGGTTTTTTTTCAATCCGACGGTTAGGAGTAAATGACGAGTCAAAAGATGGCCAGAATCGTAATAAAGTGTAAGACCGAGGGTGTCCCCACGAAACTTCGAAGATACGCTTTTTTTTTTTATTTATTATTTGACATCTGAGAGTGACGTCCGTACAGTTTTATTTTTTGCTTTTCCAAAGATATTTTTATACGCGTAACCCCAAAGTTTAACTAAGGGGATTATGAAAGTATTATCATTATGCTTATGCATAAATTTCTTACTTTCCTAAAAGCATATGAAGCAAAAGTTGGTGTTCTTTCTTTCTTTCTTTCAACCTTTTTTTTGACGTTTTTATCTACGTGTGTGCATACAGCAAATAAAGCTATTCTATATACGTTGATGTGAGAGTATTTTATATGCTATGTGATTTGATTTAACATGTCATCTATAGAATAACATGTCATTCTATTTTACAATTCAATGAATACGCGTTTTTATTTTTTGTTTTTAACTTTACGTGTAGGTGTTCTTCTATTTGTAAATTATAGGCTTCACCTTACGACAAGGAAAGATAATGATGTATATACATATCACATTTACCTAAAAGGCTAACTAAAACCATAGATGTTTATAGGATACGAAAATAGTAGATGTCAATTGTTGTCATTGTCACAAACGAATTCTTGTCAATATAGTCAATAGACTAATCACATTACGTATTTAGTATCTACTAAACATTTCTAACAACGTGTTTGTTTAATGGCATTCGACAGCAGCGAGAGTTCACATTACAACCACAAGTTCGTATAGAGAGGATTGGAATAAGTGAAAAACAAAATTTTGATTCGTGGTAAAAGAAATAAGAATGTGCAGTGCCAGTAGTATCCAAATAAGCAGCAAACTTACATATTTGAAAATCATTACCCGGATAACCAAAAAGAAAAAGATGAACACATAGAAACGTTATCAGGCAGAGTTGGAAGAAGAAGGACCAGAAGGAAGCAGGTCGTAGCCATCGTGATGGTCACAAGACTCCACTGGTATGCATTTGAGGATAACCGCTACAATCATACTCAATGATCCTATCAAGATTGATAATAACCAATGTTGCCAGCTCAGCGGAACGGTGCTAGCAAATGCTCCAAGAAACTCTACTATGATCACTTGGAACACTACGGTCACTGTCATTACCCATGTGAAGACCCAGCTATTGAACATTCCTTTGAACACATTTATCTTCTCTATCTCCCGGCTATTGATCTCATTGAATACCTGTTTTTACACACCGTTTTGAATCATCATGTTACTTATTCTTTATATAAGAGTTGAGTTAGTGTTTTTGTTTCAGAGCCGTACCTGGCAAAAGACGAAGGAGTTGAAGATGACTGTGTTGAGAATGGCTGTGGAGTCAGGCCCATCGAGTTTGAGAATTGACTTGCCTGCGAAATTGAGAATTCCCAAGACAATCAACTGGTAAACGCTTTGACCTGCGATGTTTCTCCACATGGTTTTGGTGATGAAGCTAGCAGTTCTAGCGATTGGTGCACGTTTCATTAAACCTTCATTGGGAGGTTCTGTTGCTAGAGCCAATGCACCAAGTGTGTCCATGATCATGTTGACCCAAAGCAGTTGCACAGCAGTGAGTGGAGCAGATCCTGGATAAGAAACCAAAAGAAACAATTATTATATATGACCAAACAATAGGAGAAAGACAGTGTCTGAATGTTGTCTGATGTGGTACCTGTGATGCAAGCGGAGACGAAGTTGATGATCAGAGCAACTACATTAACAGTTAGCTGGAACTGAACAAACTTCTGAATGTTTATATATACAGCACGTCCCCATCTAGCCACATTTACTATTGTTTTAAAGTTATCGTCCATGATGATCACATCAGCATTCTCTTTTGCAACCTGCATATTTCGGAAACGTTAATCTCAAGTCTTTTAAATTAACCAAACCAGTATTTATAAGAGAATAAGTAGTGGTTACCTCTGTTCCAGCTATTCCCATTGCAAGTCCAATGTCTGCTTCATGCAATGCAGGAGCATCGTTTGTCCCATCCCCAGTCACTGCTACTACCTCTCCAATTTTCCTCAAGTTGCTGACTAAAGTATGTTTGTCCAATGGCAGAGACCGAGCCATTACCTGAAGGCAGGAACATAAAGATACTTAAAAAATTCTATAGACAGGTGAACAATAACAATTCATTCTATCAACGAACCTGAATCTTGGGGATAATGTTCCTCATTTCATGAGGAGACAAATCCCGGAACTCTGAACCTTCTATAGCTAAACCTCCTTCAGTAAATATGCCACATTCCTTAGCAATTGCTTTGGCTGTGCTTATGTTATCTCCAGTGACCATACGGACAGTGATTCCAGCAGCTTGACAAGTCTGAACGGCTTCCCTAACACCCGGACGTACTGGATCCTTGATACCAACAACTGCTATCATTGTATAGCCTCCATCAGGGAGATCTCCACTAGGAGCTTCATCTAGATCTTTGTAAACCAAGCAGAGAGTCCTTAGAGCCTCTGAAGCAAAACCCTCTATGATATCAGAGATACTCTTAATCCGTTCTTCAGTCAGTGGAACAGATTCACCACTCGAGTCCACAACATTCTCGCACATTTTCAACACGATTTCAGATGCGCCTTTGCAGAAAGCTCGTGCACCACCTCTAGGAAGAGCTATAAGAACAGACATTTTCTTCTTGTCTGAATTGAACGGGTCAATCTTGAGTATCCTATGCTCTTTGCGCTGTGCGCTAAAATCACCACCTAAAAGCAAACCGAATTCGAGTATTGCTCTTTCCGTTGGGGATCCTAGGATCTGAGTGTTTCCATCTTTATCCTTAACAACTTCAGAACCAGTGTTCTGAAATATGCCCTGTAATAGAATACTCTGAACTTCTTCTGGTAGTTCTAACTGAAAGCTTTCTCCACTTCCCTCTTGCCTCTCTTGAACCTTATCACAGATCCATACTTTGTTGACCACCATGTGATTAGTAGTCAAGGTCCCTGTCTTGTCAGTGCAGATGCAAGTAGAAGAACCCATGGTCTCGCATGCAGCAAGATGCCTCACAAGTGCCCTGTCACTCATCAGCTTCTTCATAGCAAATGCCAAACTTAAGGTCACTGCTAGAGGTAAACCTTCGGGTACGGCAACGACAATGATAGTTACAGAGATTGCAAAGTAGTCAAGTAGCGTCATTGCATCTTCAGATGACCAGTTGGTGAAGCTACCAGATGTTGCTTTCTCCAAGACAAACCTTATGCACAATACCAGAAACGTAAGCACAGCAAAGCTTAGACCAATCTTACCAATTATTGTTGCAACCCCATTGAGCTTCACCTGCAGAGGAGTCTCATCTTCTCCACCATCAACAAGCGTTTCCATCAACTTTCCCCACTCAGTCCTCATACCAACTGACGTCACCAGCATTTTTGCAGAACCGTTTTGAACTTTGGTTCCTGAAAGCAGAAAAGGCTTCTCTCTACTCACATGTGAAGGTTCACTCTCACCCGATAAGCTTGACTCGTCTATCTCCAAGTTGTATCCAGATATAAAAATCCCATCAGCTGGAACCTGATCCCCAATAGATAAATGAACTACATCTCCAACGACCAAGTCATGAATGGAGATTTCTTGTCTGTTCCCATCTCTGGTGACCTGGACAATAATCTTCTTCTTCTCTCGATCCAAGTCTCTGAACTGCAAAGATTGCTTGTAGTCACTGATTGCAGTAACCATGACAACCAAGAGTATACTTAGCAAAATCCCTGTCCCATCATACATTCCCTGTGGAAATCCTTCTGTGGCAACACCCACGCCTATTGATACTACAGCGCACACCATAAGGATGATAAGGGTTATGTCATGGAGCGCTTCCCAAACAAACATAAAGAAGGATCTGGCTGGTTTCTCAGTGTAACGATTTTCTCCGTAGACCTTTTCCCTGGTAGGAACTTCACTCGAACGAATGCCTTCAGAGAGAGATACAGATACTTTCTTAGCAATTTCTTCAACTCCACCTTTGTGTAACAAGCTCTTAGTGTCATTTTTGCGAACCATAGATGAAAGTTCATCTGCTTCAATAGAGAATCCGGCTTCCTTAACCTCATCACTGAGCTTGTATTCCGGCCTAGCAACAGCTACATAAAAGAAAAGTTAACATCACCATATAAACTCAGTCACCATATAAATCTAGTAGCATGCATATCTTACCATCAATGAATTGAAGAGCTGCCTTTTGAACGTAGAAAGCAACTCGGATCTTTTCCTGATAATGAGTAAAGAGAGTGAGGTAACAGATAAATCACCACAACATGCAAATCTTTGGTCATATAGGAAACTGAAGAATAACAAATCCTTTGCTTGCTTAATTCATTTTGATTTTTAAGACAGTACCTAAGATCATGCAACACCGTTGGAACGTCAATTATATCACTGATCTCATCTTACAAAACACAACTAAACCTATTGTAGCCAAGATATCTAGGGAACCAGGATTAACAATAGCATCTTCACTGCTAATCAATCCCCTCACTGAACCTTTAAAGACCTGAGTTTAAGAATGTAAGCTACAATTTTTCTTTATTCAACAGTTGGGTTATAAAACATTTTGCTTTATGTAAAACAGATTGAAAAGTGATTCGATTTCAACGCTAGAAGAAAAGAGACCAAAAGGGAAAAGGAAGAAAAGACAATGAGCTCTCATCATATCCAAAAGAATCCCAAAAAAATCCCCTATATATATTAATAGAAAAACACATTCTTGAAAAATCAGATGTGTCGCCGCCAGAGAACTCGGTGCATATTTTAGCAAAATAGCTTTAAATTATCTAATCATATAAAACGAAATGTTATTTTGTTAACCTAATCATATAAAACGAAATGTTATTTTGTATGTTGGTATTATTACCATAATAATTATAATAACAAGTTTCAATAGTTATTATAATTGATTATAAAAATAATATATTATCCCGGAATTATCTCCAAATTATTAAAAGAAAATTAATTCCCAATAAATATAGATTATATATATTCATAAATAAATAAATATAAAAATGACAACAAATTAGGGGATATCATGATGTGTGATTATTTATATTTATCTAAGTATGTAAACTAATTAACCTCAATATTTAGTGTGATTATTCATTGAAAGTGGAAATATTGATAACTGAATAGGAATATACGTTCTAGTGTGATTATTCATTCATCTATGTGCTATTAAAAAGGAATGAGATAATAACCCTTATCATTTATACATAAATATAGTACCCAAAAAATCATAATTTATTTGAAATGAGTGATTATTAGATTATGCAAAATTGTTATAGTTATTTGATAAACCATAAATATAAATTTGATTTTTACAACACACAAAATATATATATTACCATAAATTGTAACAGTTTATAAATATTTTCTTTACCACATTCACATATTTCACGGGTGAAAGTTAATCTTACACGTATACGTTGATTTTGGAATTTCATTAATTTTTTCATAAAGGTTTTTTGATCCACATTTATAGAAAATATTAACAAACCGACTAACTCAAAATATTTAAATAGCCTAATCAAAAATATTAAATCAATAAATTAGATTATCTTCAGAAAATCTAGATTAGAACATGATTGTTACTAACATATAATAAAAACTAAATAATTAAACTACCAAATAATTTTAGTATATGTTATTATGATTACATAAGAAACATGCAAGATTGTTATGATTACAAAATAAAACATAAGTAGATGTGAATTTGATTTTTAAACAAAAAAAAAGACATATTCCAATAAATAGTAACATTTTATCAATATTTTCTCCACTATTAAACTTCTTATAAAATCAAAAATTTCACGGACGAAACCTATTTTTTACACGAAAAACGTAATTTTGAATAAATAAATAAAAAAAAACTTTAGTTACATATTATGTTTGATATAAATAGATATTGATTCTAGAATAATAAATTTACTTATAATATTTTTCTTTAAATCGATTTTTCCCGTACATAGTGCAAATTGTTAACTAGTGCTTCTTTCTATGGTTTGCGCAAGTGGGGAGAGAGAGAATAATGGTGATATCTCTGTTTCAGAACCTTATGAATAGACACACTTGGCGAAGTAACTTCCTTAAGCAAAGCAATTGCACACAAGAAGTCAAAGAGACTGTCGTCATACTCGTACCACAAGTCAAAAACTAGATAACAAATAAATATGAATTTAAGAAAAAAAAAAAAAAAAAACTAATTATAGATTTTTTTTAAAAAGGCACAAGTATTGAAAATAGAATTCGTCCTTTGGTGTTTGGATTCAGTCGCAAAAAAAAGAAGAGTTAGAAACTAATAAAAGGGTCAGACTTTTTTTTGGTGGCCTCCCAAACTGGCTCATCTTCTTTTAGTAAGCTAGCGACAAGAAAGCATCCATATGTAAAAAACACAGTAGAGGACACAAGTGTGAGAAACTATACAACTTTGATGTCATTATCATATATGTGTGTTACTGCGTTGGGTTGGCAATTAAAATATTGGTTTCCCTAAATTGAATATTACACAAAGATAACGCCGAAACAAATAAATAATACTACATCCCAACTAATATTTACGTATGATTACAAATTAAACGGTTTTATAATAATGCTTTCTATATGCCCCAAACAAAAAAAGACTTTCAAGAAAAGTGTAGAAAAGATCAAAGCAAAAAGATGATGATTAGACACTGAAATATACTCAAAAGAGTTTTTTTAATTTAATTCTTTCTTCACTTAAAAGTGTTTTTTAACTTTTCTTCACTATGAGTTTGAGTTTTCATGAAAAGAAAAGTCTCCTCGTAAACTATATTACTTTTTATTTATGCTATCTCCGTCGTTGTTTATGAACACGACGGCGTCACTAACAGAACTCGTAACAAAAGATAAGAAAGAAGGAATTGGAACCTGGATCTGGTGCCTCTTGTTCTCGTAGTCAGCAAGCTTATCGAGATCCCGGATGTTACGAAAACGACGAGTACGGTTCTTCACGATAGAGACGGACGACCTCCATCGCTGACGAGCTTCCAACGACGGGTTCTTAGCTTCCACCTCGAAATCCCTCAGCAAATTAGACATTTTCTCAACACTCTCACTCTCTGTTTATACAGATTAAACTTCCCCGGGCGCGAAGGCAGCTGAGAGTCTAAGACTGAGAGAGAGAGGATTGTGCTACGGATTGGTTTGAGAGAGTTGCCTTTTATTGGATTACTCAAACCCGACCCGAATTATATGCTCGGATATATTCAAATTTCATTTTTGTCTCATTCGTGATTTCGGATAATTGATCCGACCCGGTCGAATATTTATATTTTACAATTTGGTCCACATACATGTTTGTGTTGTGATAATATTATTTTTTTTTTGTATGTCTTTATCAAATTTGTAAACCTCAAAGATCTCTATGCTTTATAATTGTTTATTTTTTTACTAGTATCTATGTATGATGCTATGTCACGTGAGTAGATTACAGATTCACAATTATATACATTTGTGTTTCCGAGAATAAATAAACAAACTACAAGTAGTACACACATTATAGTATATTTCTTCTACTAAGATATGATTTGGCCGGTTATACAAATTGAAGTACTATATGATGTTTGGACTTTCCATTTGCACATCACACATAATCAAATTACAAATTGTCAAACATTCGGCAGCTTATTTAAACTAATTACATTATAAAAAAAATAGTAATTGATTGGTTAGGAAAAAAAACATGTTGCTTTATTGTATTCAAATAATGGATGGATTATTAAAAAAAAAAAAACCACTAAAAGGGGAGTGAGATGCGCCGCCTCGACTGTGGAGGAACCAGAGCACTTGACGCTGCCGTGCTACGAATTTTTGTTCTCATTTCCCTTTTCAGTTTTTGGTTCGTAAAAACTTTTTATATTATTCTTTTTTCTCTCACTTTAAAACGTTTTAGGCATATCTTTGGATAAAAAGTCAGATTTTTTCTTAGTTTATATTTGTATTATGATTTAAGTATTGATTTAGAAAAAACAAATACATGAATGAGGATGGTCATGTAGAGGTCGATCACTATTATCTCAGGACTAATCGTTTGTAATAAGATCAAAGCTCAAACCAAGCTTGCTTGAATATCCAAAACCATACAAAATTTTGGGGTCCCATTTGTTGGAAATAGTATAAAACAGCTAACATGTATTTTGTCGATAAAAAAATTCCATCCCTCAAAACATCCAATTGCAAGGACTCTCTTTTAGCTAAATAAATAGCCTAATAATGCTACCCCCAAAGCATTTTACCATTGCAAGAACATTCCAAAATTACAACAACAAAAAAAGAAAAGAAGGTGAAAATAAATAAGCTTATGGGGCAAACACACTCAAGGCTTTGGACTTGGAGAATGTGACATTGTTGATTCAAGCTTGCGTAACCAGTTAACATACTGATCCTGCTCCTTCTTGTTCAGGTGACACAAGAGAAAATTGGTTAGGTCTAAATCATATCGGTTAAAAATTGAACCAAACCAAAACGATTTCCATTAGGTTAACCGAATCAAACCTAACTCATTTTAAAAATATGTTATACCGGAGAATCGAACCTGGTCCACAACAAAGATGAGCATGAATTGTGGCCAGTGCGCCACGTCGAAAATTTGACAAATCCATACGTGTTAATTTATATAATATAATAACAATTAAACTATAAAACCAAACAAATAGCATATATGTTTAGACCAAAATACCAAAATATATCAAATAAACCAAATATCTAGAAGTTTTAGATATATTTGCTAACTTCTTTCCTTACTAGTCAGTTTTTAATATTTTTGATATTTTTTCATTAACTGATTTGAATTTAATGATATATTTGCTAAAATGATTATTTTGTGTGGACTTCAATTAAAAAATTATATATCTATATAATATAAATCAATGTTTGATCCATTTTCATAAAGAGAATAAACTATCCTCATGACCAATGTAAATCTCACTAATTGACCATTATAATATAAGAAAATCTAATTTTATGTAATACTAAAATTTGATATATCACCACCAAAATGAGCAGCAAATTTGTATTAGCCAGTTTAGACTAATCACCAAAACATATATTCCACTCCCTCCGTTCCTAATTGTACTTGAATTTTTTTGTGTGCACCAAATGTACTAGTATATGTCTTTTTCTTAGTTCAATTTCTTTGTTATTTTAGTGTTGAACAAGATTATATATATATATATATATATATTATTACATCAAGATTATATATATAGATATATTTTACATCTAGAACTGCGAGAGTTAAATGTTAGATTTAAATTTTGTTAAATAGGATTAACTTAAGTAAACTATGTGAAAAACAGTTCCATTATTTATACATATTAGACCAACAAAATTCTGATGCCTCCTACTCTACTTTATTTTAGGATAACTCCACCTGATTTGTTTTTTCTTGGTCGAGGAGGGAGGATAATCTCGGATCTTTCAATCCCTAGAAACACACACAAAAAAAAAGAATGGATTCATACAACAGTTTCGCTCAGAAATGCGGAAGCATCAAAACTGATTTACATAGGATGGCGAATCAGACCCAAGGTAGAGGAAGGGTAGCAGTGTTGGCATACCACGGACCAACGGATCGAAGAGTGATCCATGGCGTACCCAGGTCAGCATCTCCCTCTCCCTCTCAACAGAAACAAAATCGGAATTCTGTATATTATAATGTCAGAATAAGCTAGAATCTAAGGCTTTTAGATATTCTAAATTTTAGATGTTCTAAATTTTATGTTATTGGAATTGAATTTGTAATATTTAAAAAATATTATTAACAATAAATTACAAATACAAAGACAAATTCACTTATACACATGACATACATAAATTCAAATTTATGAATAAATAATATCAATTGTTGTATTTTAATAGTCAATCAAACTATCAAAATGTAAATGATGGATATCTAGAAACTGAAAACTTAAAAAAAAATGTAGCTATCTTTACGCCATGTTACAAAATATTTTATGTTATTATAGTTTGAAAATACAACATAACAATTGTTTATAGATATGAGCTTTAGCAAAAACGTACATTATTATATCAACATATATATCTATATATATATATGTGTAAATTTACATTATTATTAATTTATGATATTATTGGGACCATGTTGTACATGGGAATTTCAAAAAAAAAACCGATTTCCATTAGGTTAACCGAATCAAACCTAACTCATGGTAAAAACATGGTTTGCGGACACTGCGCCACTTCGAAGATTTAACAATTTCATACGTCTTAATTTATATAAGGTAATAACAATTAAACTATAAAACCAAACAAATAGCATATATATAGTGAGATGCGCCGCCTCGACTGTGGAGGAACCAGAGCACTTGACGTTGACGCTGCTTTTCAGTTTTCGGTTCGTAAAGACTTTTTATATTATACCTTTTTCTCTCACTTTTTAAATTTTAAGGCATATCTTTGGATAAAAAGTCAGATTCTTTTCTCAGTTTATATTTGTATTATGATTAAGACAACAAATACATGAATGAGGGTATGGTTTATGTACAGATCGATTACTATTATCTCAAACCAAGCTTTTCCTTGAACATTCAAAAGCATACGATTTGGGGTCCATTTGTTGGAAATAAGTCTAAAACAGCTAACATGTATTTTGTCAATAAAAATATTCCCTCCCTCAAAACATCCAATTGCAAGGACTCTCTCTTAGCTAATAATGCTACTCCCAAGGCATTTTACCATTGCAAGAACATTCCAAAATTATAACAACCAAAAAAAAAAGAAGGTGAAAAGAAATAAGCTTATGGGGCAAACACACTCAAGGCTTTGGACTTGGAGAATGTGACATTGTTGATTCAAGCTTGCGTAACCAGTTAACATACTGATCCTGCTCCTTCTTGTTCAGGTGACACAAGAGGAAATTGGTCAAGTCTTCACTTATTCCCTTGGATATTAGATATCGCCGTAGTTCAAAACTTAGTTTAAAATCTACTGGCCTACAAAAAGAAAACAACATCGGTCATTGATATCAAACAATCTTTGGTGACAAGAATATATCAAACAATCTTTGGTGACAAGAATATATAAGCAGTTATCAGCTACATATAACCAATAACACTCTCCTTCTTTCTTTGTCGATACATAGAAGTGATAGAACAACTACTCCAAGAAGCAAAAGTGTACCAATGCTTTGAGGTTTCGATGAAGTAATTTAACTAAGAAGTTCAACCGAGAAAAATGTCACTTTTAGATGAAATTGTAAGTCTGCAACGCTAATTACAAGTGTTCTTATGAGCTCAATCTACCAGTGAGGGGGGAGAAGGATATAATGATTCACCTGAGGAAGTTATCTCTATAAGTAGAAAAAGGAGCAGACACTAGAGAGCGAGTAAAGCAGGCTCTCTCGACGTCAAAATCAGAACATCCAGATCCTGTTTCGAAAACGCGGCAACCAAAGTGCAAGATAGAGCTGAGTCCAGGCTTTTTGATACACACTTTGGCAAGAGCTTCCCTAGGAAACACTAGATCATCATCATCTTCTATTACTATTGGTTCTGGCTTCAGTAAAGCAGAGACCACAACCTCCTCGCCCGAATCAAACTCTCTCCTCAGAACAACATCTTGACTCTCCGGAGAATCCCATTCCAGTTTGAAATCTCCAAGAGAACCAGTCTCAGCACCCTATATATATAATGTATGTACTTAGCTTTTAACAATTGACAATCCTAGGGTTTATGTGATTCAACATCGAATACTCTAATGTCACTCAATCCAGAAAAGAACAATAAAAATGAAATTGGAACTGATAATAGAGTCAGATCAAACTAATGTTGAGCACCATTTTGATCAAAAACTCAACCGAGACTATACACTGAGGGTCTGAGACACAAAGGAGAAGAAGAAGAAGGAGATAACAATATAAACCTGGAAACGAGGGTGAGAGATTTCGTGACGGATTTCAGATTGGAGGATCTTCACTAAACCACCATCTTCAACAGCTTTCAATCCTCGTTTCATAATCGGATTCAACTTCCTCATCTCTCTCGTACTATTTCCCCAAAATTAGCTTCTTTCAATCTACAGAACACAAAGAATAGAGGGACAAAAACGTGGTCCGGTTCGGTTTTCTTAAAGAATAGTCATTCGGTTAACATTATCATCGTAACAATTTCAGTAAACCGGAGTTTTAAAAAACGAATTCAGTTACTTGCGTAATCATGTAATTAACAATTAATTCCATTAAATCATACAAAATCTTATGTCCATTAAATCATAAGCTTCCCCCCCTATTGGACCGAACCGAAATTAGTGAACAATAACCGATTGGATAATTGAAAATAACTATAGTTGAAAATAACTAAACCGAATGGATATCCATTCGATTAACCGAATTAAACCGAACTCATGTTAAAAATATATGCTTTTTCCGAGCATCGAACCTGAATCCTCTACAGACCTAAGCGTGTATTGTGGCCACTGCACCACTTTGAAGATTTAGCACCAATAACTTAAACCAAAATACCAAAATATTTTAAATAAACTAAATATTTGAAAATAAGATATATTTGCTAACTTATTTCCTTACTAGTCAGTTTTTAATATTTTTAATATTTCTTCATTAACTGATTTGAATTTAATGATATATTTGCTAAATTGATTATTTTGTACAAAATTATCAATAAAAATCAATGTTTGATCCATTTTCATAAAAAGAATGAACCAAATATCTGGAAGTTTTATATATATTTGCTAACTTCTTTCCTACTAGTCAGTTTTTAATATTTTGATATTTCATTAACTGATTTGAATTTAATGATATATCTGCTAAAATGATTATTTTGTATGGACTTCAATTACAAAATTATATATCTATATACTATAAATCAATGTTTGATCCATTTTCATTAAGAGAATAAACCAAATATCTGGAAGTTTTAGATATATTTGCTAACTTCTTTCCTTACTAGTCAGTTTTTAATATTTTTGATATTTCTTCATTAACTGATTTGAATTTAATGATATATTTGCTAAAATGATTATTTTGTATGGACTTCAATTACAAAATTATATATCTATATAATATAAATCAATGTTTGATTCATTTTCATTAAGAGAATAAACCAAATATCTAGAAGTTTTAGACATATTTGCTAACTTCTTTCCTTACTAATCAGTTTTAAATATTTTTGATATTTCTTCATTAACTGATTTGAATTTAATGATATATTTGCCAAAATGATTATTTTGTATGGACTTCAATTACAAAATTATATATCTATATAATATAAATCAATGTTTGATCCATTTTCATTAAGAGAATAAACCAAATATCTGGAAGTTTTAGATATATTTGCTAACTTCCTTCTTTACTAATCAGTTTTTAATATTTTGATATTTCTTTATTAACTGATTTGAATTTAATGATATATTTGCTAAAATGATTATTTTGTATGGACTTCAATTACAAAATTATATATCTATATAATATAAATCAATGTTTGATCCATTTTCATTAAGTGAATAAACCATCCTCATGATCAATGTAAATCTCACTAATTGGCCATTATAATATAAGAACATCTAATTTTATGTAATACTAAAATTTGACATATCCCCACCAAAATGAGCAGCAAATTTGTATTAGCTAGTTTAGACTAATCACCAAAACATATACTCCACTCTATCCATTCCTAATTGTACTTGAATTTTTTGTATGTGCACCAATTGTTCTAGTATACATCTTTTTCTTGCTTCAATTTATTTGTTATTTAGTGTTGAACAAGATTATATATATATATATATATATTACATCTAGAACTGTGAGTGTTAAATGTTATATTTAAATTTTGTTAAATAGGATTCACTTAAGTAAACTATGTGAAATACACTCTCATATTTATAGATATTAGACCAACAAATGATACATATTCGATTTAAGTATTCTGATTTCGCCTGTTTAGGTTCGTATCTACTCGATTAGTCTTAAGATATGCTTGAATTGAAGTTAGGTGATATGATTTTTAGCTAACATATGGTCAAGCTCAGCTGCAAAAATTCTCAAAGAACGATTAAATGACAATCTCTCTATTTCTCTCTCTCACACACACACGCACACACAATAAACTCAGCTTGGTGAGCAAGTATTTCTGAGCTTGGTGAGCAAGTTTTTCTGAGCTTGGTGAGCATGGGACCAATCCATATGGTTGAGAGGGCACAGCAAAGTATGAATGCAAGCTTAGGAGAGACAGACGAGGCTACACTGACGGACATAGTTAACAACGCAACAGATCTCCGCAACCGGGTCAACTTTGAAAGGCAGAGGCGCAATTATGTTTATTATTAAATGTTTGGTTACGAGGTTGTATGTCTTTATTTGTATTTTTAGTTAACTGAATTGCCCTATAAAGACATACTAGATTTTAACCCGCGGTGTACCGCAGACATATAATTTTTATTCTAATTTATATTTTATATTGTATCTATTTATTAAATATTGGATGTGTTGTAAATAGAGCAATAACTAAATTTTTCCGTTGTTGTGCGACTAAATATTTATATTATTTTTTAACCTGCAATACACTTTATGACCATTTGTTTTTTTTTTTTTTTTTTGTATTTTCTTAGTAACAATCAATTATCCTAGGTTATTTTACATTTTGTTATCTAATTAAGGTAATTTCTCATTATATATAGTATTTTAAAATAATACAAATTATTGTGCTATTGATTATATATATATTTTGCATAACAGTTTAAGCTTGTAACTAAGCAAAGTATAAATGGAAATTAATCTGCTAAAAAGGGAACTACCTTGATAGTTTTTCAACACTCTAATCTAGTTTATTATTATGATTATTTTATAGTAAAAATATACCAGTTTGACACAAATTTGGCAATTAATTGCTAGATTAACACTCCAACCTATCATATAACTAGAATGACACAATTTTTAGGTGAAAAGACTAAAAATCCAGAAAATTTTCTTAAAAAAAACGAAAATACAATTTAATATTTTGATTTAATAAATAAAAAATCCAAAATGATTTAAATGTTTTGGTATTTTTTCTGGTATTGTTTTACTACTTATTTCATCATAGGAGTAAAGAAGTCAATGACAGAAGAAGAAAAACGGCAACACATAATAAGACAAGGAGTAAAGAAATCGATATAGTTAAAGGTGTAATTAATTCGAAGTATAGTCATAGAGAGGTTTGTGAAAATGATGACTTTCGTGTTGTATAGATGGAACCATTATTCTTGATTTTTCTCTAGCTATTGTTTGAAATGGTGTCATCTTTTTGTCCATATCTAACAAATTGAGAGTTGTAAGATTAGAGACCATTCCATTTATATATTGTCGTCAAGATGATGTAAGAAAGCGTGCATGGTTAATTAATTACACTTTTTAACAAAAAAAAGTATAGTGGGTAACAATTATAATTAAAGATGATTCCATTAGGGAAATGCGTTGGATAGGCTTTTTTTAGTTGGGTTTAAGACTTAGGACAATACGATTAAGAGCTCTGTTTCACCATATCTTCGTCAACGAGAAAAAAATGTGATTAATTGGATATACTATGCCATCAATTAATTTATCTTTTAATTTAACGCTTCAGATCTGTATAAATTCAGTTTTGATTAATTTTTTAAAAAATGATAAGATAATTAATTTTAGTTAAATTTAAATTTATATCATTTTATTTTTAGACAATACCAATTTTTTCTTTTTATCAAAATCCACTATATATCAGTATATCATAACTTACGCAAAACATGACATGTTGTAAAACTATTTACTTATATTACAGAATATAATACTAACAATTTTTTTTTTGTCAAACACTTGCATTTTATTACTCAAAAGAGTGAAGTAGCATACAAGCAGTGGTTACAATACAAGATAAAAGGGCATTCCCCAATGCCAAAGAACAAGAAAAAAACAGTTAAAGATAGAAACAGTCGGCAATAGGTTCTTGAGAGCTTTGAGCCAAATTCAGGAAGATACTTAGAACATGTGAGATCAAGATTGTCGACAAACTCTTCCATGATCAAATCAGTGGAAAAGGTGATAGCCATTGTCATAAGACGATTTGGTGTTAATGAAGAAGTCTGAGCTGAGCTTCTTACCGGTTTGAGTTCACGGAGAAGTAGCTTGACAAGATTTCGAGCATGGTTGAAAGTGCTCTGAAGCTTGAAGATATTTGCGAGAGCTGCCGTCGACGAACAACTAGCCTTGGACAGACCAAAGTCGTAGTCAAAAAGACAATGGTTGCATAATACTAACAAATTTATGCAACCATTTTTCCCCAAAAAAAAAAAAAAGGAAGAAAAGAAAAAGGAAACATATATATTTTTACTGAGAAGAGCTAATACTATTACAGTACTTTTGGTGTTTTACGATTTACTTACCTTTTATTATTGATAAGAATAATTCTTGGTGAGAAAATAACCAGAAGATATTTAATGTTTAATTTAGTTTTATATGTTTTAATACTATATTTATTGTTAGTGATAGTATTTGAAGCTCAAATTTGTTACTTAGATATTGTTTCCTGTTTTAATGGATTGTTGATATAATTTTTGATTCAATGATCCGAATATTGATTACATTTAGGATTTATAAGTAGAATGGATAATTGTTAATATTGTTTTAGAGAATTTTAGGATTTTTGTTTTAAAATATGATTATTATGGTTTTTTCAAAAACTTTAAAAAGAAAACAGAATATCGTTGTAAAGATATTTTAGAAATTTTTGGTATTAGTTATTGGTTTTTTTACAATTTTTTAAGGATAATATTGTAAATAATTTTTTAATAAGTAAAACTAAAATGGTATAGCACAAAAATGTTAATATATATATATTATTGAGAAAGAGCTAATACTTTATACTTTCGGTGTTTTAACAAATTTAATTACTTAGGTGAAACCTAATTTTACTTTTTACTTTGTTTCCATATAAACTATCGGATACATCCCTATCAACAATGAAACCCTAGCGGCTCTAAGAGCCCTATATTTATAGAGCCCAATATTTATATTAGCGTGTAGCTCTTAATTTCTTCAGCAGCAGAAATCGCTAACGTTCCTTGGTCATGGCCCCTCCGGCTCGGACGGACGATGTGCATACACTCAAGCGAGATATCAAGCAGATGGCAACGGCGGTGCAAGCTCTCGCCATCCAGAAAGAGGAGGATTACATCAATGTCCAGCCAGAAGAAGTGTGCAATAATGAATATAACCCGTTTGCAGAAGAGCCGTGGGAGCAAGGGTTCAAGTTTGAACTTCCGGAGTATCATGGCGGACAATCGGCGGAAGAGTTTCTCGATTGGATCTTCGCGGTCGAGGAGACTCTTGAGTTCAAAAACGTACCTTTGGAGCGACGTGTTCCCATGGTTGTGATGCGGTTCCGTGGAACAGCCGCAGCTTGGTGGTCGCAACTAAAGGCAGCGCGCGCACTGTCGGGTAAACCTAAAAACATGTCATGGGACAAGCTGAAGAAGAAGATGCGTAAGATGTTCTTACCATTCAACTACGATGAAATGATGTTCCAACGCTTGCACATGTTGCGACAAGGAGAGGATTCAGTAGAAAAATATTCCACCCAATTCTTTTCCCTTTTGGTGCGTGTTGATCTGCAAGATTCGGACCAGCAAATAGTGGCTCGTTTCGTTGGTGGTTTGCGGAAAAATATCCGAGACCATCTTTACTTGCTGAACCCTCTCACTATTGCTGAAGCTCGTCAACAGGCTCTCGCCGTGGAAGCTCGTCAAAAGGCCGGGTACGACAAATATGAGTTAGTATGGTATTTAATTCCTGCCTGCGTGCCATTAGCTTTTTGTCTTTTGCTTTCTGCTATTCAATAATGTTCCAAAAGCATGAAGAAAAACAAGAAGAGACGGTAAGACGACGATCGAGAAGACTCCCATGCATGCAGCCCTATCCTATATTGATTTGTTTTTTGTCATTATCCGGCAGCTTTAATTTTGAAATTTTATAAATCGGTTGGGACTAGTACGGAAGAAGTCATGAGATATTAAACTAATATTATATTTGCATTGGAGTATTTTGGTCTCCCCTTACGTACGTGGAACCCCATCTTATTATATATCATTAAGGTTTTTCAGGGAAAACATGTTTTATATAGTCCAACGGTCAAAACTCGTATTAATATATATTCCCGTTTAGAACGTGCTTACACAATTAATATATGAATAAGAATGAACGACAAACCCTGCATGCCTTAATTTACCCAAAACAAATCCTTGTCTAGGATCTTTCCTGATGATTTTTTTGCTGCACTGATTATATATATATATATATATATATATATATATATATATATATCCGGTCATACCTCTTCGAGAGAAGAAACTATGATCTCAATGTTGTAGGCTTATAGCTAGCTAGTAGTACTGGCTGCATGCACTATTTGTTCTGCAAATGGTTCTTTCTCTCTTCACAGTTCACACCACCGGAAAAAAACATGTGTGTAATAATTGTTGTAAAAACCTTTTTATCTTTTTTTTTTTTTTTTTTTTTTTTTTGTGTCCAAACATTGTTTTTGTTTGGTCGTTACTCCTTTAGTGTCCAAACCTTTTTATAAATCACCAATTTATTCGGTAATTATGGTATTATTGCAGTTTCTGTAATGAGGCCAAAACTAATTAATTCATCGCCATCAACATAGTCGGTCATTAGCCCCAATTAATCAGCTACGTACAGAGATTGGTAAAGAAGGTGTCGCCAACAAATCTCAAAAACTTTTGGTTCAACTTCTATAATGGTTATTGAGAAAATAAGATTCGTTTATTTTATAAGACTCATAATTATAAGATGTGATATAGTTTGCTTTTGTGAAAATAGTGATATGAATTTCCTAACATTCTTAATGCCTTTTATTTTTCTTAATGATAGGGACCGATGCAGACTCTCTATTGGAAGGAGGGTATTTCTATCTTGTTTATGGGGAAAAAATGATAGCCTCTCGTAATATACAGAGATTTTTGTTATCAACATTTATGAACATCGAGTAAAAAAGGTGTAGAAGGTGTCGCCGACAAATCTCAAAAACTTTTGGTTCAACTTCTATAATGGTTATTGAGAAAATTAGATTCGTTTATGTTATGAGACTCATAAATCATAATTATAAGATGTGATATAGTATTTTGTTCTTAATGAAATGGGACCGAGGCAGACTCGTACGTCTCTATTGGAAGGAGGGTATTTCTATTTTGTTTATGGGGAAAAAATGATAGCCTCTCGTAATATACAGAGATTTTTTCAACTTTTATGAACATCGAGTAAAGTCGTATTTGGACTTATATTATGTGTCACGAAAATACGAAAGACTCTCTACCTACGTACACGTGACTAATTGACTTATTTGAAGATCTATATGGTCAAGTTCGAATTTTTTCTTTTTCTTTCAGGCATGTTTTATAGACCTTTTAATTAGGACAGACCACCGCACATACCGCACGCAGTGCTACACTGCTACCCCTCGTCCCACTTGTCAACATGGACGGACCCCTTTTGCTTTCATTTCTATCAATTATTTTTTCAATTAAAAGTTTTTTGTATTTAGTTTTTTTTTTGAGTTTTCTACTCATACAAATACAATACATTACTTTTCGATATCATCATTAACATTATGTTAAATAGTAATATGTATATGCTAATAAATTTCTATCGAAGTTTAATAAGTGTTATTTCACACATTTCAAGCAAATTAAGAAATTATTGAATTTTACATATTTATCCTAAAAAGTGGTTAATAATTTAAATTCAATGAAATAAAATGTAGATTTAAGGATAAATTAAAAAATTTAGCATAAAAATACATTGAAAATGGAGAATAACGCTCTTTATAAAAAAAAATTAAATAACTTATTTTTGTGAAACAGAGAGGGAGTAACAATTTTGTTGGAATCGTAAAATGGAAACATATGTGTACTAATTGTTGTAAAACCTTTTTGTTAATTATGATTTACTTCCGGACAAGAAAACAAAAGTGTGTGTCAAAATTAAACCTTTTAGTTATGATTTTGATGTGATGTGGTGGAATAAAACGTGTCATTATCAGAGATTGAAACACACACAATTAAGTAAAACAAGAAACAAGTATGTAAATTGAATCATTTAGTTCATGCATGTTTGCTTGAACACTTCGCAATGATAGAATATGAAGGTTCAGAAATGAAGTTTGAAGGCTCTGTCTCTAGCTAGGACATCAAAAGTTCTGGGGGACACTCTGAGAACAGCTGGGAATATTGTCTACTTGCGTCAGAGAAATTTCAACCAAGCTTTTACCCTTGTCATCCGAATCCCAGACCTGCCATTCAAAACTTGTCTGTAGAGACTCTTTATCATGTCTGCATCAGAAACCCTCGGACATGCAGCTGCAGATTTCGATAACTGTTTCTGCACTGGAAAAGCTGATCAGTGTCATATAGAATCTTGGTACCCTGACTTTAGAGCAGGTCGCTCTCCATTTGACCCTAAAGCTGGTCGTTTGGCCAACCTGACAATTTCACAAGCACCCGCAAACGCTCCCATCGTAATGAATTACTTTACAACAGCGTAGATCTCCTCCTCATGCTGAAAACCATTCCCATGTTTGAGAAACAAAATAAGTAGTGAGAGACTCAACCTTCTCAGATTCATCCTAAAGATCCGAGTACAATACTCAAAATCACCTGTATCAGATCAGAAACAGGCCTTATGGATTATTTTTCGAAGGAAGAGCAATGTCTATTGGCTTAAAAGGGGAAGAAAGAAAGGTAGATGCATGTCACAGAGAAACAAAATGATGAACAAAGTAAGGAGGCTTAAGAGGTAAAGGGAAACAACAGATTTTAAAAAGAATGAAATTATAACAACGATGTTACAGACACAACGATGAACCATACACACAAGGACACATTGATGCTTCAGAGTTAAGACTTCAGTTAACACGTTTTTGTAGGGAAGCCCAAAGCTTTTAATAGAAATTCATCAAAAGCATTGTAGCTGAAGTGAGGATTAAACCGCAAATAGAAGTTGAAGATAGCAAATCATCAAGAGATAAAAGTGAGTCTCACAACAAATGTAAAATGCGTGAACACATGAAAAAGCTCAAACCCACAGGAGACAGGGCATTTGTAGAAGCTCAGAGGCCATGACTAAAGATATACGCTTTCACCAAAGCTCTCTCCAAGTTTAACCGAATCTCCACCCACAGGACCTGTCTGCAATATAATTATTTCTTGCTGACTGTGGAGATCCCTCGCACTGATATTTCCATGAAGAGGGAATCTCAATGTTTCCAGGATTAAGTAAAAAATATTCATTTTTTCAAATGAGAAAGCATGAGAGTTGAACCGCCGGGAAACACAAGGCTTTTCGAATAGTAGACTTAATGTGCAAACTCTTTGCTTTTCCTTTGTGGTCTACCTCTGCTAATTTTATATATCCTTGCATAATTCGTAAAGATTTACAAGAAACCGAATATCAGAAGATGGTATAGTTTGCATCCAACAAACTATAAGATAAACTCCAAGAATAATAAACATAGTTTACCCTAAGGTTTTGACGAGGTTCCTAGCAATCTTTGGTAAAAGTGTAAAACCAGTTGCAGAAAGAAGACAAAAAAGTGTACAATTCTATAAAACACTTAACGCAGGTATGAAAGATCTAGACATTTACTATTAAGCATAAAACCTTAGGTAAAGCATTGTACAATAAGAGATATTACAATTTCTCAAACTGTTTCCAATAGGAAATGCAGAAGTTTAAGTGTCAAAGAGTGAAGACCAAAACGAACCTTTTTCTGGTGTGTGTATGTTACAGCAGCAAGAGGTATCTCAGCATACTGTGTATCAGCAGGGACTATTTGATAAGTGATTGCAGCCAAGATCTACAAAAAGCACACGCCAAATAATCAATTGAGATGCAGTAAAGCAGACAATCTTAAATGGGATGCATTGGTAGATTAAATAAAACAGATTCTGCCTATTGGAACAAAACAGCAAACTCCTAAGTGCATAAGATTTTCAAATTGTGAAAAGTTCATAGAAAATACATATCTTTAAGCTGCTTCTGATCAAGAACTAACGAGAGAAAATAACCAAGTAGAGCATTAAGAAAATGGGTTTTATTCTCAACAGAAGTCCAACTTGAAACAACTAAAGAAAGGTAATGAACTAATGATAAAGAGAAGAATTATACCCTTTAGAGACACATCTATCAAGAAACGCAGATTGTTTCTTTAGCGACACATCTATCAAGAAACGCAGATTGTTTCCCAGTGTTTGAAGCGTATCTCATGTCAGGTGGCTCTTTGCTATATAACCTCAACACTTCCTGAAAGAGTTTAAGTTACTAAAATTAATGCCTTTTTTTCTCATAAGAAATTAACTGTAAGAGCAGCCTAGACAGGATTAAAAGAAAACCAAGAAACATGTTAGAATGATTACCAACACTCTTGGAAAACAATGTAGCAACATCAAAATATGCGCCTCTGTAATGAATTATATCAATCTCTCTATGCACTGAACAAGACAACATCAGCTCTTATTAGCAATGGCAATGGCTACTTTTGCCTAGTCCACCACAGAGGGTACTTTAAAAACAAATATGACTAAAGCTAGATGCTCCTTATATCTGCTCTCTAGGATACTACTAGATTCATAGTAGATGGATAGATAAGTTTAAAAAAAAAAAAAAAAAAAAAAAAACTCACACTTGAACATTTGAGTTTTTTTAAACCAAACACATGTTACGCCTCAGAACGCATCTCACAGGAACAAAACATGTTACGGGTTGTTGTACATCGTAAGAAGCTCTCTGCCATGGATCGGAGGATTCGTTGGGCTCGTTTCGTTCCCCACGATCTAGATTTGAGTTCCAAATTAAACTCGTTCTCTCGCCTGAGAAAAAGATTATAGCTTTTTATTTTTATTTTTGTCCCACTCTCTCGATCTAAGGCAAAAAAAAACAAAAGTGAACCAAAAAAAACAATTAAAATTAAGCCGGTTATTAGCCGGTTTAGTCTAAACGCGGAAACATTTGCGTAATTAATTCATTTTTTTGTTTTTTTTTTAACGAAATTAGAATTTCAGTTTACTTGCGTAATCAAGAAATTACATGTAAGTAACAAAAAAAAATTCAGTTACTTGCGTAATCAGCTAATTAAGAAATTAAAATTAAACCGGTTATTAGCCCGGTTTAGTCTAAACGTGGAAACATGTGCGTATTAATTCGTTTTTTCCCCTATAAACAAAAAAAAAATAAACATTTTATCATTTTCAACCTCGAACATCTTTTTTGGTTTCCCTTTAAACATTCATCGTCTTCGCTGACCTAATTGTGTGTTTCTCTCAGTCTCAGCTTTATCCCAAACTCAACTAAGCTCGCATAAACTCGCAAGCCTCAAATTGTTTTCCTCAGGTACATCGGTTCATCTTCAACCTCGAAATTTTTTTTGGTTTCCCGTTTAGCTTCGCATGACCTAGGTTTCCCGTTATATCTATATAATATAAATCAATATTTGATCAATTTTCATAAAGAGAATAAACCATCTTCATGATCAATGTAAATCTCACTAATTGACCATTATAATATAAAAACATCTAATTTTATGTAATACTAAATTTGACATATCACCACCAAAATGAGCAGCAAATTTGTATTAGCCAGTTTAGACTAATCACTAAAACATATACTTCCTGCGTTCCTAATTGTACTTGAATTCTTTTTGTGTGCACCAATTGTACTAGTATATGTATTTTCTTAGTTCAATTTATTTGTTATTTTAGTATTGAACAAGATTATATATATAAATATATATTATTACATCTAGAACTGCGAGAGTTACATGTTAGATTTAAATTTTGTTAAATAGAATTCACTTAAGTAAACTATGTGAAAAACAGTCCCATATTTAGACATTAGACCAACAAATGATACATATTTGGTTATTTAGTTACCGTGAGATTGAAGATGTCTATTTCCTCACGAGCACAATTTAGATCACCGGTCAAGATTACAGGCTTAGACTTCTCTAGCTCCTGTAGATGCAAAAGGTTCATTGAGCTTGTGTAAAGACACGTACAAAAAATAAAGAAATTCCAATAGAAAGTTCCATACTTTGATGTAATTGCTTAGGGTTCGATTCCATTCTTTGATCCTGTATGACTTGAAAACCCATAGGATCCATTCGTTAAGATTAAAAGAAAACGAATAATCTGTCAACCATAGAAAGCAGTAAACTTGAGTACCAGTCTTTTTAAGCCATCTCCGGAATTAGGGACATAAGTATTTATTAAGTAGAAGGAGTCAAATTCAGCAGTCACAATGCGTCCTTCCATGTCATGATCTGATCCACATAGATCGGTACCATATCTAACTGAGAGTGGTTTTATCTGTCAAAAGACCAAACTGATTAGAAACACAAACAATGTAACTTAACATATCAGATTCAAATGGACAATAACTAACAAATAAGCACATTCTTATGTTACCCGTGAGATTATTGCAGTTCCAGAGTAACCAAGTTTTGAGACGCTACAGGACCAGAAACTATGATCATAGCCATCAATTAGAGTTTTCTTAATATCCTCAACATCCTTGCATAACAGTGATAGATATCTTCAGTACAAGATATTTCTAACTTGGTTATGTTTGAAATATAGAGCAGATATTTCATTATTTCTTATTACAGATGTATTATCACAAGGACCATTCATAGCCACTTTTTATACAATACATTACTAAAACTTGTGGAAAAAACATAACAAAACATTCAAACATACGACGGATGTGTATGTGTTTGTAGTCATTGTGCATCCATTAATTAGCTAATTAAGACTTTAGATCTTATCGGGGAGTATCATCGCAATAGTCGCATAAGCACTTAACATTAATGCCTTCTCCCCAACGGCATCTTCCACCTTTACACTACAAGAAAATGAGTCCATTGTCACGTAATATTCCGTCACAATAAGTTTTTTTTCGTCACAATAAAAATATTGTTACGAATCTGTGACGTTCGGTGAATGGTTACAATACGCTGGTCACAAATTTTTTTTAGTCACTAAAACGTCACACGAGTTGCGACTAACACTTACGTATCTATTTCGTCACCAAATATTATGATTTGTAAACGTATCTAAAATGTCACAATTGCGTACTGAAATTATTGTCCCAAATACGTTTTATTTCATGACCGAAATCACGTATCAAGTTAGTCACTATTTACAACACCGTTGTAGTCTCAAAACATCACACTTAATGACCTGTTAAATGTCACTTTTCCGTCACGGTTACTAACTAAAAATATGTATCAAAACTGTCATTCGTTATGACAAAACTTTAGTCTCAAACCGTCTCTGATGATTACAAAAAAATCGTTGCTAACTGGTCAAAAATATCAACTAAAAAATCGTCTCAAATCCATCATATGTTGTGACCAGCATAACCATTTTAAATAAGTCACTAATTATAACAAAACTATAGTCTCAAAATATTACAAATGATGACTAAACATCTTCACCTAACTGTCACAGTATGATGGTATACAGCACACCGATCGTAATACATTTAGTAAACTATTAATGGTATTATCTAAAAAGTTTATACCCAAACAAGAGTAATACAAAAAATGCTTCACATGTTATACGTCACATGTTATACGACTTATTATTTATCTAACTACCAAACAGAATAAAAAATAAAAAAAAAGCAGAGCAGCGAAAAATCGAATCCATACAATAAAAACACAGCACCGTATAGAAACAGAGCACCATATAGAAATACACATATTAATCAATATAATATCATATAAGCTAAATATTATTATAAAAACAGAGCACCGTATGGAAAAACAGAGCATCGTTAAAAAAACAGAGCACCGTTACTAGCTACGTTATACCATTTATCTAACTACCAACCAAGATAAATAAAAAACAGAGCACTGTAAAATGTAAAAAACAGATCACCACCGAGAATTCTGTAGCTATGTTCAAAAACAAAACAGATACGTCATTAAACATCCGAAGCTCTAAATCACTTACCAGAAAGTGCTTCATGTACCGATTTATTCAAAAGCTCCGCAAATGCAATCGGAATTAGTCGTTGCATCAAAACATGACAATCATGACTTTTCATTCCTGTTAATTTTCCACCACTAAAATCAACACAGTTAGATAAACTTGATGCATATCCATCAGAGAATTTAACATCATTTTTGAGCCATTGTAAAAATGCAGTTTTCGCATTTCCTTGTAGTCTGAAAATTGGAGTTGGGGCCTTTCCATCGGTTGTTAAGTGTAGCTGTTTTCGATTACAATACTCTTTCAAATCAAGTCGCGATTTGACGTTATCTTTTGTCCTTCCTTGCACATTCAGTAAAGTATAAATGGTATTATCTAAAAGTTCTTTTCGATGTGCATCACATCTAGATTGTGGCGTAGTTTAAGATCTTTCCAATAAGGTAACTCCCATAAAATACTTTGCTTATGCCAGTTGTGAATTTCACCATATCCTTGTAATTTTCCATGGTTCCCTCCACACACAACTGTTTTGGGAAAACATTCAACTTCTTTCAGGAGCTCTTCACTTGTAAGCAGTTCAGGCGGAGTGTCATTTACAATCCTTCCTTTCTTGAAATTTATTTTGTTCCGTCGGAAGCTATGATCTATTGGTAGAAAACAGCGATGACAATCAAACCAACTTGTTTTCCTACCATTCTTTAGCTGAAATGCATTTGTCTGATCCAAACAATAAGGACATGCCAACCGACCATGAGTTGTCCACCCAGAAAGCATAGCATAAGCAGGAAAGTCACTTATAGTCCACATAAGTACGGCTCGTAAGAGAAAGTTCTGCTTCGTATAAATATCATATGCATTCACGCCGTTATACCACAAATCTTTTAGCTCCTCTATTAGCGGTTGAAGAAAAATATCAAGACTTCTCTTAGGATGATTTGGACCAGGAACAAGAACTGTTAAAAACATCAATTCTTGTTTCATACATACCTCTGGTGGCAGATTATAAGGAGTCAAGATCACAGGCCATAATGAATAGTTATGTCCTGACATGCCAAATGGACTAAAACCGTCTGTGCATAACCCAAGGTACACATTTCTTGGCTCGGATGCGAAGTCAGGAAATATTTCTTGAAAATGTTTCCAATCTTCTCCATCAGATGGATGACACATTTCTCCACTACTCATTGTATGTTCAGCATGCCATCTCATATCTTTTGCAGTAACTTCGGATTGATACAATCTCTTCAATCTGTCAGAAATTGGCAAATAAAACATTTGACTATATGCAATTTTTTTGCCCAGGCTTTTCAGTAGGATGAAATCTAGCTTTCTTACAGAATAGACAATTCTCTTTGTCTGCATCATCTTTCCAAAATAGCATGCAATTATCTTGACAAACATCAATTTTTTGATAAGGCAAACCCAAAGACCTCATAAGCTTCTTTAATTCGTAGTAAGATTCCATTGCGTTATTATCTTCAGGCAAATATTCTTTCATCATCTCACAAATCGAATCCATACAATTTTGGGGTAGATTATAATCGGTCTTCAACTTCATGAGTCTAGCTGCTAAAGATAGTTGCGAAAGACCTTCTTTACATCCATTATAAATTGGATGTTTTGCAGCATCCAAAATAACAAAAACTTTTTGCTTCAGGATTAGGCTCTTCTTCCATATTGTGATCAAATCCAGATTCTGTATAACAAAATGCATCAGAAACCATTGCCACATAAGGATTCACGGGCTCTGTGTGGGACTCAGATCCCAAATCATCTTCAACAGAATGATTTTCAACAAAATCGTAATTTTCTCCATGAGAAATCCAAACCCAATAATTAGGCATAAAGCCCCTATTGTATAAATGCCCCGAGACGCTAGCTTCTGGCAATAAAGGTCTCCCATTCTTACATATGTAACATGGACAAAAGAGTTTGCCACTCTCCAAAAACAATGGTTGACTCTTTGCAAATCTCATAAAATTTTCCAACCCTTGACAATAATCATGTGACGGTAAATTTGTTTTGTGGTCGATTCTTTCATACATCCAACTTCTTGTAACATATCTATTGTTATTTGACGACATTATATATTTGACCTGCAATATCCAAAAGCGTATGTTAGAAAAAACTTATTATGTACCCTTTGTACTCTCTTGGACAAGACTTATTATACAATAGAACATTAAATCAATTATTTAGAAAATAACTATATAATATTTACTAGAGATCATTGGAACAATTATATATGTATTAGCTAGATGATTTGTTAATACAATATTCAAACGAGAGATAGCTTAATTATAAAATACAGGACGAATAATAAAGAACTTAGCTCTCTCTAGCTACATATACGGGTGTAAATATAAGCTGGTCAATATAATATAGAATTCAAAAGAGAGATGAGACAACCTTAATTGGCTTAATTATACATAAAGTAAAAATAACAAAGAATCTCTACAACATACGACATCTAGAAAGTACCCAAAGAATAAAGGGAATTATTGATAGATTGTATGAAAAGAAGTTACCTCTCCCGTTCTAGATCTCTAAAAGTCTATTGATTTTTTTTTTTCTATCTCGATACACAATATATATTCAACACACATGATAAGATTTCCTATTCATATCACTAATATAATAAAAGAATAATAAAAATATTATAGTTTATATCTAACTATAATTCAAAAAGGATAATTATCAAAAAAAATTGTTAGAAAGCGGCGATCTTTGGCTTCTAAACCAAAATATTTTACTTTTTTTTTTAAAAATTTTTCTTTGTGATATTTTCTAACTAATTTTGGCAGTCTAATATTTTTGTTTCCCGGAAAAAAATAATTTATTGAGATTTTTTTACCATATTTTCCTAAATTTC
The DNA here is from genome assembly GCA_023657505.1 of Camelina hispida. Lineage (NCBI taxonomy): Eukaryota > Viridiplantae > Streptophyta > Magnoliopsida > Brassicales > Brassicaceae > Camelina > Camelina hispida. Next base: position 3,726,502 of record CP094634.1, on the reverse strand, counting down.
CTTTCAACCTAATTTTTTTTTCCATATAAACTCTCTAATCGAACCAGCCTGCGTTAGTCTGTTTGCTGGATCTTATTAACACTTTGATATCAAAGGTACATTATGTTGACTATGTATTTTGTTTATATTAGAAAATGATTAAGTGGGGGACGATGGATATGGGATTAACATTCTTTTATTTATATTCATGCTGTTTCAGGAATTAAGTGGTGAACATGAGATAAATGGGGAGGAAGTAAGATTAAGATGAATGTTTAACTATAAGTAAAAATAGTTATCTACTTTAAAATTTAGTTTTTTTAGTTTTAAGGAAAATTATGAAATGTTAACAATGATGATGTAATTGACTTATTTTATAAAAGTAAGTTTTTAGTTATTAATCTATATTTTCTTCATACAATACAATAAAATCACCATTCTCTATATTAAAAGGTTACAAATGTGTGACAAATAATTTTGTCTCAAATAAACGTCACTATTTGTGACTACATGATTGTAGTAAAACCGTCACACTTGTTACAATTAATAATATCGACACTATTTAGTCGCTAATAGAGACAATTTTTGGTGACGATTTAATTCGTAATAATATTGTGACGAAATAATTACTAATTTAAGACTGAAAAATTATGTCACAAAAAAGTATCTAAACGGTCACAGCTTTGTGACAAAAAATTTTCGTCTCAAACAAACGTCACAATAACAGCTTTTTCTTGTAGTGAATTAGCTCCTTTGTTCGCACGGCATCTTGTATAACAAATCGTCGGAAATATCCGAGGGGCACAAAACCCAAAACCAACATCACCACCGTATTCTTTCAAGCACTCGCTACCCTGAGCTTCTATCTCTGGCACGTCTGTTATATATACACAAGAACATAAAATCACATATCATGAATTTGCAATGATCGCAGAGAACTTGTAAAAGAAGCAAGTATGACAAGAAAAGGAGAGTACGGTTTGCTTACCGGAAATTACCAAGAAGAAGATGAAAAAGACAACGAAGATGGAAACAGATTTCATGGCCTTTGTCATTTTCTCTTTCTTTATCTAACTTTGGGTTTGTTGATATCAGATAAGTGCTTAATAACACTTGTGTTTGGTGCTATTTATAATTATCTTTAGGACAAAACCGCTTTAATTTGTTTCGTGATATAGAACCGGATCATACCAAAACTAAACCAGTCAGTTTCTGTGTTAAATTATTGCTTTCTTCAAAGATATAAGTTTGAATATTTGACCTTTACATTTTTTTGACTTCTCGAATCGTTCCCACCATCGTTATGAAATTTATGATATATATATTGTTACGGTCTTCGCTGTCGATAAGACGATATCGATCATCACTTAAATCTTCCCACATTTTCACCCTCTTTTAGCCGGCCACGTCATAAGAGTTTTTGAACTAATCTTCACGTCATCATAAATCATAATTGTTGTCTATTTCGATTTACGGTTGACTACGCTGAGAAAATGTGTATTCATTTGATTTAATCAAAATATCTTATAAATCGGTTTGGACTAGTCACTGAAGAAGTCATGAGATATTAACGAATAGTCTAATATGTGCATTGGAGTATTTTGGTCTCCCCTTACGTACGTAGACGGTGGAACCCCATCTTATTATATATATCATTAAGGTTTTTCAGGGAAACATGTTTTATATAGTCGAAGGGTCAAAACTCGTATTATATACTGTATATTCCCGTTTACAACGTACTTATACCATTAATCTCAATCTACAGAACACAAGAATAGGGACTAAATCTACAGAAGCTAGTGATCTCCAGAACTAGAAAGAAATTAGAAAACCCAAAAGATATATACGTTGTAAGGTATAAGTACCTTGTTGCACAAGATAATTCCAAATTCAGCTCAGCAAATGAAGTCAAGCAAAAAAATCAGTTCATCATTTAAAGGAAGCTGAATTGTTCAGATTTATCATACAAAAGCAAAGACTTATCATATAACTCCAATGGCTAGATAAATTGTTCAGATTTTGGCAGTTCAAAGATTACTACAGGGAATAATAGCCATTACCTGTTCAGGATCAAGCATATCTTTTGGAAAAGAAACCGGAAGTAGTACTAATCCAACTGTAACATCTCTACCTCTTGCATCAGTTGCCAATCCTGATCAATCATCCACACCTTTTTCCAAACTAAAAATTGAATATTCTCCAACAGTCTAAGGCCCTAAGTTAACATTCTGCAATCTCTTCTCACACTTGTAAACAATCTCAAAGCCATATACCAGTATCTTGACAAAACAAAAAAAAACAAAAAAGCTGCAACCTCTTGTTATTCACACCCTACTGTAGCTTATGCTAACTCATCTGCCAAAGATTCTCTCAAGTCTCAACTTATTGAAGTTGTGGAAAACAAAAAAAACTTGAGGCAGTCTTGGCTTAAATCAACTCCTTTTTTTCTGAAACTTGAGCAACCAATCTGGCTCCTCTTTATAATCAGGTCAATCTATGACTTCATCTATGGCCAGTTCCTCTGTACCAATTGAGAGACAACTATAAGGATCGATGCATTCAAACACTAACATTTCAATTTTTCGCACAAACTATCACGATTCTAATCAATGTCCGATAACCTAACGGAGAACATCTCCGATCAAGTTCCAAGTTAGAATCGATACCTGAGTTGGCGGATTCGATGAGAGAGGATGCTCGATCCGTCACAGAGAGCATCGACTTTAGATCCACTTCTCCGCCTCTGAGCTTGAATCCACATTGATTGAAATCAGAACTCCATATACCATAGCGACGAGAAGCTTAGACGAAGAACTCGTAAATGGAAGAGACAGAGAAATAATCGAAGGCTCTCATAAAGTTATGTTAATGGAATAAATTAATTAACATGTTTTATATAGTCGAGGGGTCAAAAACTCGTATTGTAATGTACTTATACAATTAATATAGCTAACTCTTTCTTTCCCCAAAACTAGTTTCTCCCAATCTACAGAACACAAGAATAGGGACTAAAACGTGGTCCGGTTCGGTTCGGTTTTCTTCAAAAATAGACATTCGGTTAATATTATCACCGCAAACAATTTCAGTAGACCGGAGTTTAAAAACGAATTCAATTACTTGCGTAATCATGTAATTAACAATTACTTCCATTAAATCATACAAAATCTTTTGTCTATTAAATCATAAGCTTCCCCCCTAGAAATTATACTAGCCCTGGGCAAATAAACTGAACCGATTGGATATTGTTTCAAGTTTCAACTATGCCTGGCTATCGGTTAATAATCAAACCGAACCGAATCAATTTCCATTCGGTTAACCGAAGTCATGTTAAAAATATGATTTTCCGGAGAATCGAAACTGGATCCTCTACGAACATGACCGTGTATTGTGGCCACTTCGAATATTTAACATTTCACTACGTATTAACTTAAATAAGGTATAACAATTAAACTATAAAACCAAACCAATAGAATATATATTTAGACCAAAATACCAAAATATTTTAAATAAACCAAATATCTGGAAGTTTTTTGATATGTTTGCTAACTTTTTTTAGTCAGTTAATGATCTGAATTTAATGATATATCATTAAAACTGATCTGAATTTAATGATATATTTGCTAAAATGATTATTTTGTATGGACTTCAATTACAAAATTATATATCTACATAATATAAATCAATGTTTGATCCATTTTCATATAGAGAATAAACCAAATATCTGAAAGTTTTGGATATATTTGCTAACTTCTTTCCTTACTAGTCAGTTTTTAATATTTTGATATTTCTTCATTCACTGATTTTAATTTAGTGATATATTTGCTAAAATGATTATTTTGTATGGACTTCAATTACAAAATTATATATCTATATAATAAAAATCAATATTTGATCCATTTTCATTAAGAGAATAAACCATCCTCATAATCAATGTAAATCTCACTAATTGACCATAATAATATAAAAACATCTAATTTTATGTAATACTAAAATTTGATATATCACCACCAAAATGAGCAGCAAATTTGTATTAGCCAGTTTAGACTAATCACCAAAACATATACTCCACTCCCTCTGTTCCTAATTGTACTTGAATTTTTTGTGTGTGCACCAATTGTTCTAGTATACATCTTATTCTTAGTTCAATTTATTTGTTATTTTAGTGTTGAACAAGATTATATATATATATATATATATATATAATTGACATGTTGATCAATTAGTTCTCAAGACTCCCTGAATTGGTGAATTTTTTTAGCGAAACTCGTTGTCCCCAAATTAATTTTGGCGCCAAAATCAATTACTGACTAATTGTGTTTCTCTCAGCTTTATCCCAAGATCGATTACATAATCGGTTACAAGTCTCAAATAAACTCTCAGATCTCAAATTGTTTTCCTCATGTAACATTGATCATTGGTTCATCGTTCTTTGTTTGTCGTTGGTTCATCCTTCTTTGTTTGTCGTTGGTTCATCCTTTTTTGTTTGTCGTTGGTTCATCGTTGTTTGTTTGGTTCATCCTTGATTGTTCGGTTCATACTTGTTGTTGGTTGCTTGTTGGTTGTTTGTTCATCCTTGTTTGTTCTTTGTTTGTCATTGGTTGCTTGTTCGTTGTTGTTATTCGTTGGTTTTGTATGATGATCGATGTCTGATGATGATGTTTTTTTGAACAGGAATGACTTCTCCTCCTCCTCCTGATCCTCTTGTCCCTGAGGAGGAGAAAAATCTAATTTCCCAGCAAGTTAGTTTTGGTTTGAATTTTCACAAGTTTGCTCATATAAACTACAATTCCAGTCACCACTTTCAAACCCTAGCCAAAAAACCCAAACCAAGAAAAATTCTCAATACTCATGTGGTCATTACTACCATTATTACGATCATAGGCTTTTGATATATTACTAGGATTTCACCCGCGGTACACCGTGGGGCTAAATATAAATTATTGTATTTTAAATAATAATTTTTAATTTATTTAGTTTACAAATTCTTAATTAATTAACTTTTGTCTAATTAATTTATAATTTTGTTTACAATTCTTTTTCTTCTTCTTACACTTTTATAAAGTTTATAACTTAATTACATTAAATTTGTTATTAGATAGAATATAAAATTCTAGATTTGTTTTGTTCTCTAGAATTAAACAGAGGTATATGCCTATACGGTATGTTATATTATATTTTTATGTGTATTTAATTTTTTTTTTGAATATTAAGAATGTGTTATAGTATGTGTAATATTTTGTAGTTCATATACTAAATAATTTATAAGTTAATTTTCCAAACTATGATTACAAATCTATAGTATATATGTGATAAACTAATAGTTTTAGTGTTGGTTCTATAGTCTAAACCGCCAGGCTAGGCGGGTCAGACAACATAATTTTAATCCAATATAGCTAATGTTGTAATTTAAAATTTAAAATTATGATATTAACAAATCTAGAAAACAATTTTAATCCAAAATAGCTAATTATAATAACAGCTTTGGTATTTATCAATGAAAGTCATCCTTATGAAAACATGCAATTATTTTTTGTGTGAATTTAACTATTTCATATTAATATTAGAGAATGTAACTTTTATTATTTTCGTATTTTAAGACATTTTAGAAAAATTAATTGAATGTTATATGTTAATTGAAAATAACTAAGTTAATTATTATGTTTCCAAAACTATTGAGTCTCTTACTATAGTTATGTATAACTTAATTACTACAGTGAAAATATTTTTTTTTGAAAGTATAATAATTATGTTTCCAAAATTATAACTTAATTAAATTAGGATCCGAGTTTTATGGAAAATTGTGTTTAATATTAGATTTGTAACAGTAATTAATATATTTAATATCAGTTCCGATTTTGGAAAATCGGTTAGTCATTTTAATATTTTAGTTTAAATTTTATAAATTAAATTTAAATATCAATGGCAGTTTTGTAAATAGGTGACAAGTTCAGGATTTATTTGCTAAATGTACTTGAAAAATGTATATATAGATTAGGATTATATAATTATGGCTTTATTCCTTCGTCATCATTATCAAAAAAAAACTTTTTTAATTTTTTTATTGATTAATATTTTCCATAATGAACTACTTCATCATTATCAAAAAAATTTCAATATCTAAAATATAAACAGTTATTTTTAAAAATAATTTTCTAACAATGATGAGTTGTAACATCCGCGAACCAGAATTTGGGATTTTGGAAGGAGTGTCGATCGACACCCTAGTGGCATCGATCGACACCACTAATTTCTGGGTTCGACCGGTTTGATTTAATTGCCGAATTGGTTCGGTTTGGTTCAGGGAAATCCCTAATTCGTGTGTTAAAAAGGGGAAACGACTCAAGGTCGTGTTTTCAGTGTTTGGTCACCGTTTTTGAGAGAAAAAGAGAGGAAAGAGGGTTCTTGAGTTCCTAAGGGAGATTTAGTGAGATTGCTGGCTTTTCTTGAGGATTCTGTTGCTGGGAACGAAGGAGAAGCTTCCTAAGGAGTTGCTCTACCGTTTTTCAACCTTTTTTTCTTCTGCAATCAAGGTGAGTGCTTGACCATGGTTGATCTAAGCATGAGATCTCCTTTGTTTTTGTGTGATTCCTTGTTGTATGTGGTGTTTGCTTGCTTGGGTACATTGTATTTGTGATTTCTAGTGATTTCCGAGATGGTTAGACGTGTTTGGAGTCGGATTTGTGTTGATTGGATCCGGAGTTCGTCGCTGAGATTCGCGCAGGTCGAGTCTGCAATTGTGGTATCGATCGATACCACTCTTGAGGAGCATCGATCGGCACCTTCTGGAGTAGCATCGATCGGCACCCTTTTCTAGCATCGGTCGACACTGTTTCTTGCCGTGTCTTATGTTTTCCTGGTTTGATGTTTTGATTGTGTTCTTGTTGTTTGATGACTTGGGAGGTCTCATCTGCTTGTGTGTATAACCCAGTAGATGGGAGGACGGCCTCACTAAGTATTTATGATAATACTTACGCATCTCAATTGTTGTTTGTGGTGTGCAGGTAAAGGAAAAGTGTGATCGTGGGATCAAGGGCTATGAAGAGGAGGATGTTCTAGAGGCTTGATTGATTGTGGTCTAGCGGTTGTTAGGTTGCTAGAATTAAGTCAATGGAACGTTGTAGGATGTTAGCTTTTGGAGATTCCTTTATTTGGTTTATGTTGCTACCTTGTTATTGGATTATTGTTGATGCATTCTTTGGTTTAATGGAATTGGATTTTTATTTGGTTATCCGCTGTTATTGATTGCTGTTAGGTTGTTAGTGGGTATGGGACCACTAGTAAATTAAAGTATATAAAAAAAAAAAAAACGGGAAGGGTTGTTTCATTTTGGTATCAGAGCCCTTACGGTTCTAGGTCTAGGGTTCATTGTGCTTTTGCTGTTAATGTTTAGGATTCCATGCTATAGTTGATTGTGTGAATGGCAATTTTGTGTGGCATGAAGTCCTAGAACATCCTCTTCGAGCCGACTGTGTGATTCCACGGTGAGTTTGTGTTTCTGTGTTTTTGTGTTATGTTAAGATTGCTTGTTAGCCTCTGTTCTTGGAAGTGCAGTGGCTAAAGGTGTTTGAGTTGTTGGTCGTGGACGGGGACGTGGTCATGGTCGGGCGGGTCCCGAGGCCAGCGAGTGTGTGGTCCAGAGTTCCACGAGGAGGTACGTCAGAGGGTCGCAAGCGTATCAGGAGGGACCAGGGGGATTAGCCGGTGAGCGTGCCGGGGTGCTGGGAACCCAGGTGTGGGGTTGCAGCAGGTGGAGCCCAGGGTCGAGATGATCGCTTGGCGGATCTATTGGCGTGCTGTGGGAGCGGTTACCGAGAGGGGTACCAGTGTAGGCTCCAGTTGTGCCGCATGTGGCAGGGTGCAGCCGAGGGCTGCGGATGTTGAGGATTTTTCCACCTTATGTTAAAAGGATGGGGCGGTTGTAGATGACCGGTATGAGATTATTCTCAAGAGGTATCAGACCTAGAGAGGCGGATAGGTGGACTTATGCAGTTGGAGCAGATATTTCTCTGTTTGGGTGTTAATCCAGTTGGATAATGTAAGTTGAGTGGGCAGGTGTAACATTGCAATGTTATACTCGGACCACAGGAGGTACTGTGTCGAGAGATGTTTATAGTCGTTAAGGATTGTTGCTCCTGAGGGGATGGTGATTCCCCGAATACCGATGGCTCGAGGGCTGAGGGCTCCGAGAGTGGCAGAGGGGATGTTGTTCTCCTGAGGGGATGAGTATTTCCCGATACCGAGATCTTGAGGATTGTGGTCCAAGAGTGAGACGGTATAACTCGAAGACGCTGGTCTGAGAGTGAGATCGGTATGACTCGAAGGTTGCGACCTAAGAGTGGAAGAGTTGGGAGCAATCGATTCCTAGGACGTGAGTATGAACATAACGACGGAATGTAGACCTCGAGAGTGATGATGGTTTAATCTTGGATTTTAGGATTACGTTGGCCGGTGGGCCAGGATTTTTATGACCAGAGCGGTTATGAATTTTTGGCTTTGCGCCAGGATTTTGAGGCCGGTGGTGCTGGATTCCCGAGAAGGGGAGTTACAGCATATTTGAGCCGGGAGAGGCATGTTTGCCAGGTACATAAGTTCACGAGAAGCCTTTATGGCAGGATAAACTAATCGTTGCGACGGTGTTGGATTACGTTCATTGGAGATGGACAGGGTTGCAAGATTCAAGGTTTTGGTAAGCTTGTTGGAGGGAATAAGTCAAGTGGTTTGAGTTAGCTGCCTGCAAAGCATTTGATACGGTGAATCGGAATATGCGAACGTATGGTACTTGTTTGTTTTATTACGCTCGTATTGATGATTTTCTGTGGAGAATTGCTAAGCGGGAAGCTAATTTTGGATTAAGCTATCTTGTGGAAGTTTCCCTTAGAGGCAAGTTACTAGAGGTTATTGGACGAGCTGGAGGAGTTGAGATTCAGATCGCGGGAGAGTCGTGGCCAGCGGATTTGCTCATCAGTCCAGTGGAGTTATATGATGTCATTCTTGGTATGGATTGGTTGCATCGGTATAAGGTGCATTTGGACTGCTCTCGGGGTAGAGTGGAGTTTGAGCGTCCAGGAGGGAAGTTGGTTTTTCAGGGTATTAGACCGACTTCGGGGAGTCTCGTGATCTCAGCCGTTCAGGCAGGGAAGATGATCGAGAAGGGCCGTGAGGCTTATCTGGTTACTATATCTATGCCGAGTCAGTGGGGAAGTCTACGGTTAGCGGTATTCCGGTTGTGGAGGACTCGAGGATGTGTTCCAGTCATTGCGGGGTTACCACCATCTCGGTCGGATCCTTTTACTATTGAGCTGGAACCGGGGACGATGCCGTTATCCAAGGCTCCTTACAGGATGGCTCCAGCAGAGATGGCAGAGCTGAAGAAGCAGCTGGAGGATTTGTTGGGCAAGGGTTTTATCCGTCCTAGTTGTTCACCGTGGGGAGCTCCGGTGTTGTTTGTTAAGAAGAAGGATGGGAGTTTTCGGTTGTGTATTGACTATCGGGGTCTGAACCGAGTTACTGTGAAGAACAAGTACCCTCTCCCGAGGATTGATGAGTTATTGGATCAGTTGAGGGGTGCTACTTGGTTCTCCAAGATCTATTTGGCATCAGGATATCATCAGATTCCTATTCATGAGGCAAATGTGAGGAAGACAGCCTTCAGGACGAGATATGGACACTACGAGTTTGTGGTGATGCCGTTTGGGTTGACAAACGCGCCAGCTGCGTTTATGAGATTGATGAACAGCGTGTTCCAGGAGTTTCTGGACGTGTCAGTCATCATTTTCATCGACGACATCCTGGTATATTCTAAGAGTCCTGAGGAGCATGCAGTACACTTGAGAGCAGTGTTGGAGAAGCTGAGGGAGCAGAAGTTGTTTGCTAAGCTGAGCAAGTGCAGTTTCTGGCAGCGTGAGATGGGGTTCTTGGGTCATATTGTTTCAGCTGAGGGAGTTTCAGTGGATCCAGAGAAGATTCAGTCCATCAGGGAGTGGCCGAGGCCGCAGAGTGCCACTGAGATTCGGAGTTTCCTGGGGTTAGCAGGTTACTACAGGAGGTTTGTTCGGGGTTTTGCGAGTATGGCACAGCCGATGACTAAGCTTACAGGGAAGGATGTCCCATTTGTGTGGTCACCAGAGTGTGAGGCGAGCTTTGCAAGTCTCAAGCAGATGTTGACTACCACGCCGGTGTTAGCACTGCCTGAGCAGGACGAGCCTTATGTTGTGTATACAGATGCTTCTAGAGTGGGGTTGGGTTGTGTACTTATGCAGCAGGGAAGGTTATAGCTTATGCTTCGCGGCAGTTGCGGAAGCATGAAGCTAATTATCCTACTCATGACTTGGAGATGGCAGCAGTGATCTTTGCACTTAAGATTTGGAGATCCTATCTGTATGGTGGGAAGGTGCAGGTGTTTACAGATCACAAGAGCCTGAAGTACATTTTTACTCAGCCTGAGCTGAATTTGAGGCAGAGGCGTTGGATGGAGTTAGTAGCAGATTATGATCTGGATATAGCTTACCATCCTGGTAAAGCTAACTTGGTTGCAGATGCCTTGAGTCGGAAGAGGGTGGCTTCGGCTCGGGAGCAGGATATGGAGACATTGGTAGGTGAGATTAGTGCATTGAGTTTGTGTGCTATCTCAGAGGAACCTTTGGGTTTGGAGGCAGCTGATAGAGCGGATTTGTTGAGCAGAGTGAGGTTAGCTCGGGAGCGATGAGGGGCTGATGAATGCCTCTAAGGCTGCGGGTGCAGAGTATCAGGTTTCTGCTAATGGTACTATCCTTGTGCATGGTCGGATTTGTGTGCCCAAGGGTGAGGATTTGAGGCAGGAGATCCTGAGAGAGGCTCATTCGAGCAAGTTCTCTATTCATCCAGGGCGACCAAGATGTACCGTGACCTCAAGCGGTATTATCACTGGGTCGGGATGAAGAAGGACGTAGCGGACTGGGTGGCGAAGTGTGATACTTGCCAGCTGGTGAAGGCAGAGCATCAGGTTCCTGGTGGTTTATTGCAGAGTTTGCCTATTCCTGAGTGGAAGTGGGATTTGATCACGATGGACTTCGTGGTAGGTTTGCCTGTGTCGAGGACGTTTGATGCTATTTGGGTCATTGTGGACCGTTTGACTAAGTCTGCACATTTTCTGGCCATCAAGAAAACTGATGGAGCAGCGGTTTTGGCCAAGAAGTATGTGAGGGAGATAGTCAGATTGCATGGTGTGCCTGCTAGTATTGTGTCTGATAGAGATTCCAAGTTCACTTCGGTGTTCGGAGGGCGTTTCAGGCAGAGATGGGCACGAAGGTGCATATGAGTACAGCCTATCATCCTCAGACAGGACGGTCAGTCAGAGAGGACGATCCAGATTTTGGAGGATTTGTTGAGGATGTGTGTGCTGGATTGGGGTGGTCATTGGGCAGATCACTTGAGCTTGGTGGAGTTTGCTTACAACAACAGCTACCAGGCTAGTATTGGGATGGCTCCTTATGAGGCTTTGTATGGGAGGCCGTGTCGTACACCATTATGTTGGACTCAGGTGGGGGAGAGGAGCATATTTGGTGCGGATTTTGTTCGGGAGACCTCGGAGAAGATCCGGGTTTTGAGGCTGAACATGAAGGAAGCTCAGGATCGGCGAAGAGTTATGCTGATAAGAGGAGAAAGGATCTTGAGTTTCAGGTTGGTGATAGAGTGTACCTCAAGATGGCCATGTTGCAGGGTCCGAACAGGTCATTGACAGAGACTAAGTTGAGTCCGAGGTACATGGGACCGTTCAGGGTAGTTGAGCGGGTGGGGCCAGTGGCATATAGGCTGGAGTTGCCTGAGGTTATGCGTGCGTTCCACAAGGTGTTTCATGTGTCGATGCTGAGGAAGTGTCTTCACGAGGGTGATCAGTTGTTGGCTAAGATTCCTGAGGATCTTCAGCCTAACATGACTTTGGAGGCGAGACCAGTGAGGGTGCTCGAGAGGAGAGTCAAGGAACTTCGGAAGAAGAAGATTCCTTTGATGAGAGTCCTGTGGGACTGTGACGGAGTAGAGGAGCAGACTTGGGAGCCCGAGGCGAGGATGAAGGCAAGGTTTAAGAAGTGGTTTGAGAAGCAGACCGCTTGAGCTTGTCTAGCCGGGTCCGAGTTGTAGTCCGTGGCTGGAGCGGGTACGGAGTATTCCAGCCCATCTCTCTTGATTTTTGGTCGCTTAGGGGTGGTTGGTTGTGCGACTAAGTATCAAGATGAGGTGGTGCTCGGGATGCGGGTTGATGACTCCGGTTGTTGTATTTTTGTTTTCCTGATGTATTTTCGTTGAGTTGTAACGATTATGACATTTTGAGATTAATAAGATGAGTATTTTTTTCTTTTGTTTGACTGCGATTGTCATGGGAAAAGAGAAATAGCTCGGGTTTCTATTTTTGGAAGTTTCCATAAATAGAAAGTTTCCACAAAAGGAAAGTTTCCAGAATTAGAAAGTTTTCTAGAAAGGAAAGTTTTGTGGAAATGTTGAGGTAGATCTAGCCGGGAGATACTCGTGGGCATCAGTATTTGTTTTGCTCTAGGCCGTGTGGGCCCAACTCACGTGATACCGATAGCTCGATGGACTTTGTGGCCAGAGAGTGGGAGTGGTATGTTGCTTCGGATGACGATCCGAGAGCGCGTTTGAGGGTGACGACCCAAGAGCGGGATATGTGAGGCTCCTGGATACCGTAGCTGTGAGCCGAGGCTCGGCAGTGAGCCGGTATGTCTCGAGGGTTGCGACCCGAGCGGGGGAGTGTGTGTGAGTGACTTCCTGGATGCCGTAGCTTAAGGCGGTTGGCCTGATAGCGAGCCGGCATGATTCGTTGGTTGCGACCACGGACGGGGAAGCACTGAGTTGTGAGCAAATAGTGTTATGATGCGAGTATATTGGCTAGAGGAGACCTCGAGGTCAGTCGGAGGTGTGCGGGCTGTTGCGACAGTGGCACGGGAACCTTGACTGATGGTGTTTAGTCCGGTCTGGGGACGTGCGGGCCGTGTTGACGGTGGCACGGGGTCCTTGGCAGATGGACGGTATTGCGGGATTCGGGGACGAATCCATAGTGGTGGGGGAGAATTGTAACATCCGCGAACCAGAATTTGGGATTTTGGAAGGAGTGTCGATCGACACCCTAGTGGCATCGATCGACACCACTAATTTCTGGGTTCGACCGGTTTGATTTAATTGCCGAATTGGTTCGGTTTGGTTCAGGGAAATCCCTAATTCGTGTGTTAAAAAGGGGAAACGACTCAAGGTCGTGTTTTCAGTGTTTGGTCACCGTTTTTGAGAGAAAAAGAGAGGAAAGAGGGTTCTTGAGTTCCTAAGGGAGATTTAGTGAGATTGCTGGCTTTTCTTGAGGATTCTGTTGCTGGGAACGAAGGAGAAGCTTCCTAAGGAGTTGCTCTACCGTTTTTCAACCTTTTTTTCTTCTGCAATCAAGGTGAGTGCTTGACCATGGTTGATCTAAGCATGAGATCTCCTTTGTTTTTGTGTGATTCCTTGTTGTATGTGGTGTTTGCTTGCTTGGGTACATTGTATTTGTGATTTCTAGTGATTTCCGAGATGGTTAGACGTGTTTGGAGTCGGATTTGTGTTGATTGGATCCGGAGTTCGTCGCTGAGATTCGCGCAGGTCGAGTCTGCAATTGTGGTATCGATCGATACCACTCTTGAGAGCATCGATCGGCACCTTCTGGAGTAGCATCGATCGGCACCCTTTTCTAGCATCGGTCGACACTGTTTCTTGCCGTGTCTTATGTTTTCCTGGTTTGATGTTTTGATTGTGTTCTTGTTGTTTGATGACTTGGGAGGTCTCATCGCTTGTGTGTATAACCCAGTAGATGGGAGGACGGCCTCACTAAGTATTTATGATAATACTTACGCATCTCAATTGTTGTTTGTGGTGTGCAGGTAAAGGAAAAGTGTGATCGTGGGATCAAGGGCTATGAAGAGGAGGATGTTCTAGAGGCTTGATTGATTGTGGTCTAGCGGTTGTTAGGTTGCTAGAATTAAGTCAATGGAACGTTGTAGGATGTTAGCTTTTGGAGATTCCTTTATTTGGTTTATGTTGCTACCTTGTTATTGGATTATTGTTGATGCATTCTTTGGTTTAATGGAATTGGATTTTTATTTGGTTATCCGCTGTTATTGATTGCTGTTAGGTTGTTAGTGGGTATGGGACCACTAGTAAATTAAAGTATATAAAAAAAAAAAAAAAACGGGAAGGGTTGTTTCATGAGTTTAATTATTTTGTGTTTATTTTTTTAATGTTTAATTAATTATTAATTAAGGGTATATGTTATTTATTTTATCTTAATTTAATTGTTTTGTTATTGATTAATATTATATATAATAAATTAATTCATAATTTTTTAAAAAAAAATCCAGAAAATTCCGAATATCTAGTTTACATATTATTTTTAAAAATAAAATTTTCAAATAAATTAATTTAATTATAATGTATTTAATTAATTTAATTATAATGTATTTAGTTTAATTTAATTTGTAACCAAGGACAAAATAGTTATTTAGTTCAACCCATAAGGGTACATTTCAAAGACTTAAAAGATTTAGTATAGAGTTCAAATTACCTATTAAGATTGAGGTATGTATTCTAATTTTTTCTAATAGAATTATGGCTTTATTCCTTTTAAGTTAGATTTAAGGTTTTCATAATTTCCTTTTGATAGAAGACATAGGAAAGAAGTGATGAGCAAGAACTATACAATCAACTAACAAATATCAAATCCCAAACTCACAGATCTGTCAAACTCTAGCATGAAACATCTCTTGACATCTTCTTTTGTTGGTTTGCAGCCACATCGATCACGTCTTGAAGTGAGATCTGAAAATTTTGAGTAAGTGTAATGCAAAATCGCAGCTTCTTCTAGTTTCATCGCAACAAAGATGGGATCAATGTCAGATTAAGAAAGCAAAAGAATATCTAAGCCAAGGTGAGAGGAAAAGAACATACTTTGAATTCTTCATATGTAGTTGTTCCATCGATGAGCACCATTGGGACGAAGATGATCTTGAATCCGAGCAGCAGGTTTCCCATTTGCATAGGTTAGAAAATAGTTTGGATTGCCTTTTTATAGTCTCCATAGTAAACATCACTTGGAAGATATTTAAAATTCTTCTTGAACATTGATACCTACAAGTTACAAAAAAACACTTTGGGATATGTTAAAGATAAAACTCATAGAGAACATACATCTCAAGATATATGGGAAGCTCGATATGATAATGTTGTGTACCTCAGTGAAAGGTTCCTTGATATCATCTCGCTCAACGCTGCTCTCCTGAAACAAGAACATTAATTTGCGAGTTATCCACATTAATCAAACCGAAGAAATATTAAAAAAAAACCTCAATTCCAATGTCTTGAAAGACTTTTTTTAACTCACGTAATTTGCAAAGAGAACTTCATCCACCTCTGCAGGAACAACGAGATGGAACTTCAAATGAACGGAAGGAAATAACACTTCTACAACAACCATTTCAGTTTTGCTAGATCAAGATGCAAAGAAGCGAAACACGAGCACACCAATCAATCACCAATATGTCTAGGCTCTGTCTATATATATAACCAAAGGTGGTTCCTTAAAATTCAACATTTTCTTTACCCTAGATAGCTCTACATCCATAACTTAAGGACAAAGCAAGACACAAGAATTAAATACCTTTTAGCTTGCTCTTCTTCTAGTTCTCTTGTCATGTATATAACATTTACACCCTGCAAACAAATAATAATGTCACTGGGAATTAGAAGGCAACATAAAAGACAAAATCAAGATTCATGAAACAGAGATCAATTGTAACAAAACAAAACTCGAAAAAAAGCTCACAGGGATGGTCTCCAAAACTCGAGACACATTTGGGGAAGCAGCAGTGCCTTCAACGAAGAGATAAAAAGTTGAAACTCCAATGACCTTATGATAAAATATCCATGGCAGTGTCTGCTCTAATCCAGCTGAAGTACTCGTCGTTATACATATCTACACACAACCTCAACCAATAAAAGTGATGAGTAAGAAAAGCCGTGAGGACGAGGATGACGGTTTAGAGAAGTATAGATCCGCCATGTGATGTGAAGGATGGAGCAGGTGTTGTGATATTTGTATAAACCAACTCTATTTACTACTGGTTTATACTCTACCAGTTTACAAAGAATCTATCTACGACAGAGACTCTATATAGATAATAGAGACGACGACATTGCTCTGAACCTGAACCTGAAAGGAGGAGTTTTGAATTGAAAGTAGCCATTTATATCTTTATCAGTTGGGCCATTCTTGTAATTTCTTCAATCTTCGGGCTTATTAAATAAATAAACACTTCTTGGATTAAGCAGAAACTTTTACTTTTGCTAAGTACTTAAATGGGGGAGTTGGGGAGATTTGGCAGTCTAGTTTTGGACTTTTGACTTGAAAGTGTTAATGGCATTTAAGGTTTAGTCCAGAAACTGAAGAAGTAAATTAGTCCTTGGTAACGCCAGACCAGACAACTTAGTTACAACCGAAGCCAAACCAACCATGAAGAGCTATTCAAATCAACCTTCGTTTTATTTTTATACATAAATAGATGGGCCACTTGAGCTTCTTACCCTATCCCATTCAAGTTCTGACAAAGTGACAATGTCTCTACATTTCCATAATAAAACCCAAAAATAAATGATAAGTGAAAATTTTCCCAAGCTAAAGATCATAGAGGTTTCTAGTTCAAATCATCATAAGGACTCAACAAACTGATCGAGGAACTTGAAGCTCAAGTTGTTGCTTCATGACACAGTTCATTAACCATTCGCTGCTGAATGTCCAAACCCCTTTCTTTGCTGCAAATAATGCCGCCACTGTGTCTTCTTCGCACCCTATATATATCGTTTTTGATGTCTCCTTTACCTTTTTCACTCCACTTATCAACTGAACATGCAGAGCAGACTCTAAGGGTCAGTAGAAAGATGAATAACCATTATTAATTACATCACATTTGGCTTGAACCAAAAATGACCCTGGAGGGACAAGCAAGACAGCCTGACTGTGTGAGAGTTAAAGATGGTATGGTTTCATGTGAGAGCTGCTCAATCTATCTATTCCCAGATATGTGTGTGTTTATAAGTTATTTCTCATTAATTGGAAGTTTCCTGAGACAACAACAATCCTAGTTGAAGAATTCTTGATATTACTTAATAAATAATACATGCTACCACCCACATATGTGAACTTTGAGTGTTTCTACTACGTACAAGTTTACTCGATCCTAGAAGTCACTAAATTAAAAAAAAAAAAAAACGACAGAGCAGAAACCAAGCGGAGGTTAAACAAAGGCGTAGTCAAATGGCATACCTACGGTCTCCCAGTATTCGTATTGTAGCTGAAATAAGCCGGCTCATCAAACTCGTGACATGGCCTTAATTCTAAGCAAAATAGCCCAAGCTCCTGTCAATATATGTAAACAGTTAAAACTTGACAAACCCTCTACAGTCATATGTATGCCACACCACGACGAAAGTTGAGAATATAATTGTCCCACAATGATCAGAAAAGGACGATTTCAGAGATGAACAAATGAATATCTCAACAGTACCTACAAATGGTCACGCTTCTAGTTCTCTGCAACACCGCAGGTATGAGCCAGGAAATTCAATTTTTCTAGATTCATGCCTTGTGAAACCTCGCATGTAGAAACTGAGGTTTCTCACAATGAATTTGTTTAGAAGGGAAACAAATTCAATAATAATCTCTTGAAAGATTTAGATCAAAGTAGCAAGAAAATAAGAAATGAAATCTCTTGAGGAACAAGTTAGGTTTTGCTCAAGAGATTAAGAAGAATTTTGGGTTTTGTATTAATGATTCGATAATCTTACAATAGAGGATTGCCCTCTATTTATAGGTATTCAAAGATCTACAGAATATATTCGAATATACTGGATATATTGACATTCCTAACTAGATGGCGAACTAATAAGGAAAGTCTTTCCTTTCTTGCTAGGTCAGCCGCGGGGCGAGTTGAAGTGCCGAATTCGTCACCTCGTCCATGGGCCTTTCAGTGTTATTGGGCCTTCAGAGATGAAGTCCAAACCTAGGCCGAATTCCCGGTTTAGATAGCCGGTTCATTAACGGGTCTAGATCGGTATGTTGGGGGTGCTAATTCCCGCACCAACATCGCACATGAAGTTTCATATCAGATGCATATCCCCTTCTCAATCAAACTGAAGAGCAGCAAGGTAAAAAAAAGAATCAGTTATCAAAGAGTAATATTATATAATCCAAAAGTATGTTATTAGAACAATATAATAAAAAATATCCATGGTTACCTCTTCATCAAGAGAGGGCATCCACCATACACGCCATTTAAGGCCAAAGCTCCAAACGCATCTCTGCTTAAAATTTGCCTAGCAAACCAAAGGGAGAATAATGTTATAGCCAAGCCAAGGAGATTATCTACGGGTCAGCTTCTCATTTCTTACTCAGAAAAGAAAACTACAATTTTTCAGTTACCTTTGCGTAAGGAAGGATCCAATAAAATGTTAAGAGTCAATAAAGTGACCACCATCTTCAGGAGAGAACTTGCCATCAAATCTGTAACCATAACAGATGCCAGACATGGCCAGTTCTATTCCTTGATGGATCGAACTAAATCTCCTCCGTCACTTTGTTCTGCAATGTGAATTAAACTCAAATTTTTGAATTAAAAAAAAAAGGGGTTCACAAAAATGTCAATTAAACCCAAAAAAATTATGTTATTCATAATGGTTTGTGATTAAAAATTTGTTGCTTATATTATAATTTTTGTATTTTAAAAATATTTATTGAAAACCTATCAATAAAATATTTGCATATAATGAATAAAATTATTTAAACTTTGTGAAATATTTGTTATACTTGTGAAGCAAGTAAAAATATATAACTAACATGTAAAAAAAATCTTATCTGTTAGTTTTTTTTAAGTACAAATTAGTTTTGATTCTAACAGATTTTTTTTTTTACTTTTCTACAATTTATTTTATTTGATATTCCCCTATTTTCGTTTTTTGAATTAAAAATATTTATTTAATTAATTATTTAATTTTTAATTAATTTTTTTCTAATGGCAATTGAATATAATTTTTTACACATCTTAAGGTTAATTTTATATTTGTACTTCTCAATTAATATAATAGGATAAAAATAAAGACATACAACCTCATAACCAAACATTTAACAACAAACCTAATTGCGCCTCTGCCTTTCAAAGTTGACTCGGTTGCGGAGATCTATTGCGTTGTTAACAATGTCCGTCAGTGTAGCCCCCCCTGTCTGTCCTAAGCTTGCATTCATACTTTGCTGAGCCCTCTCCACCATATGGACTGGTTCTATGGGCTGCATCTGCCAACCAAATCGTCAAACTACCTCACCGACACTAAAATACAAAAATTTTACAAATTAACAAAACAAATCACAAAAAAAAAAATACATAATCAAATAATTACAACCTTGAAATTCCGTGGTCTCTCACTACTTCTCCGTTGTCGAGGTCCTCGAGTATACACACCGTGGCTATTTGCACTTCAACTATGTCATTCACCTTCTTTAGACTGGAAGAACGCTTTTCTACAAAGCATATTATTTCCAATCATTTTGGAGATTTTATTATAGTGTGGTGATGAAATAATAGCATGCTCTCGTTCGTATTTATAGACAAGGCATTGAGAAAGACTTGCTCACCAATACCTAATAACAATTAACCTAAAAAACCAAACCAATAGCATATATATTTAGACCAAAATACCAAAATATTTTAAATAAACCAAATATCTGAAAGTTTTAGATATATTTGCTAACTTCTTTCCTTACTAGTCAGTTTTTAATATTTTTGATATTTCTTCATTAACTGATTTGAATTTAATGATATATTTGTTAAAATGATTATTTTGTACAAAATTATATATTTATATAATATAAATCAATGTTTGATCCATGTTTATTAAGAGAATAAACCAAATATTTGGAAGTTTTAGATATATTTGTTAACTTCTTTCCTTACTAGTCAGTTTTTAATATTTTTGATATTTCTTCATTAACTGATTTGAATTTAATGTTCTATTTGCTAAAATGATTATTTTGTATGGACTTCAATTACAAAATTATATATCTACATAATATAAATCTGTTTGATCTATTTTCATAAAGAGAATAAACCAAATATCTGGAAGTTTTAGATATATTTGCTAACTTCTTTCCTTACTAGTCACTTTTTAATATTTTTGATATTTCTTCATTAACTAATTTGAATTTAATGATATATTTGCTAAAGTGATTATTTTGTATGGACTTAAATTACAAAATTATATATCTATATAATAAAAATTAATGTTTGATCCATTTTCATAAAGAGAATAAACCAAATATCTGGAAGTTTCAGATATATTTGCTAACTTCTTTCCTTACTAGTTAGTTTTTAATATTTTTGATATTTCTTCATTAACTGATTTGAATTTAATGATATATTTGCTAAAATTATTATTTTGTATGGACTTCAATTACAAAATTATATATCTATATAATTAGGGACATAAGCACGTGTCTAGTTCTCTAAGTGGCGTTACCAAACTGTGGGAGATGCCTCAAGTTACAAACAAGATTGCTGTCCTCCCCAAGGACGTGCAACTGATCTAGTGTTCTCCCCTGTGGATGATTCTCTAGCCCGGCTTGTATTTAAGTTTGTTCGTTTTTATTTATAATGGGAGGTTTTCTCCCTTTGTTCTACCAAAAGAAAAAAAACTAAAATGCACATATTAATAATCTTTATAAGCAAGATTTGAAAGCTACTAAAAAGTCAACAGAATCAGGGTCAAGAATCTGGACGATAAGCCCAAAAATATTCAAAAGCTACGAGCCACCTTCTCGTACAAGTCACGAGGCCAGTTCCGGTGTGTGTTGCTTGCAAGAAACCCAGCAATCTGCGGATAGCAATCAGAGGTTCAAGTATCATGACTTTGTAATAGACCCAAACCAAAATTATGTTTTTGTTAATTTATGTACCTTGGATCTCATGGCACGGATCGATCCATCAGTGTCAGGTACATTGTCCAAACACGTTAGAGCAACTTTGAGCAGGTCCGGGACACAAGTCTGGAAGTAAGGAGATGCACTCTGGAACACATCAGCTGTTGCATCGGGCACTCTTGGATCGAGATGAAGGAATGGAAGTCTTGCAATTTCCCTTAAAGCATCCAGATGATTGCCTAATCTACCAAACTTGTGGATTGATAGTATCGCCTCAAGCTCTCTTAGTATGGTTTCTTGTTCCATCACTCGATCTCTTTCCTGGGGACTGTGAGTGGCAGAATAAAAACAAATCCCTTGAGCACATTTTTAACTTGAAGCAAAGTAGTTTTCTAGCCTGAAAAGTAATATACCTGACTTCAGGGTAATATTTGTAAGTCTGAAGAATGTCGTTCCCCGCGAGTATGAGCCCTGTTGTTCGGCTTTCACCATCCAACCTTCCACGGGCGAGAGAACAAATGGCTTCAGAAAGACACTTGTTTATAGTCTCCAAGGCAGCAGAAAATGCACCCACTCTCTTCTGTATTTCTATGGACTGGGAAAATGAAAACCATGGTGAAAAATTCTATAAAAGACTTAGGCTCCAAACAATGTTAGATGAGAATTTACTTACTTTGTCATATAATCCAGCTTCCTGACATTGATGCGCAGCTTCAACCAAGAACTGCTGTCGCAATCTAGAATCAGAAAAAAACCTTCCAAGCTGACCTTCTTCACCAGAACCTCTTGCCCCAAGCATAAAGTAAAGGCCACCTTCTCGAAGCAGAATCTCAGTCAGCAGCTGCTTCAGCATTAAGTTTCTCTGCCTCTGTTGATCCGTATTACTTCTTCCAGACCAAGCTAATTGTCCCCCACCTACAGTAGCAGCAGCTTGTGCATAATACTCTACCGTCATTTGGAAATCTCCATGATGCAAAAACATTGACCCATATTGCCTTATCATGCTAGATGCCTCAGCATTAGGATCCATCACACTTAGTTTGTGGCCAGCCCCAGAGCCTTCTGATAAAACGGAATGGTCCACTAGACAAATAGCTATATGAACAGCATCGATATTATACCCTCCATCTCCTGCTTCTTTGGATAAGTGCATGATAGCTGGTAGCAACTGAATGCTGAGAAGCAAAACATATGGATATACCAAGGGGTCTTTACCATTCTTCGTGTAGTATGAAGGCTCAAATTTATTGAGATAGGCCTGAAGATCATCTAAACTATACGGTGCAAGGCCATCATTCAGAACCACAGATGAAGATCCACCAGTGACGTCCCTTATGCATGATAATTTGAACCATAAGAAATCTTCAATTGTGTTGAATAGTGTAGACAGATCCCTCAGTATGCGCTCAATTTGCCTACGGGAGCCAGAAATGATGGTGTAGAGTAAAAGTTTCTTCTTGTCATACGAAGTTCGACCCAACCGGTCACCCATTCTTAGCATTTTCTCACATTCTTCTGAAGCAATAGCTGCAGACTCTGCAGCCACCATACCATCTGTGGTAATCCACTCTGTAAGCTGCGGTTAAAAAGATATGTAACGAAAGAGCTGATTCCAAAACTTTTGTATAATATACTAAGATCTAAAGTAGACCTACCAGTGGTGCAAATTGCTGAGATGACCGAGTTGACCGAGCGATTTCTCTAGCCTCCTCATAATACCCAGTTCGCAAGCAAAAATATATCTGTGGTTTGAGAGATAAACATCACTCATTTCACGTCCGCAATGTAAATATCTATATCTTAATCATATGGTCATGAAAAAGTTAATAATTCAAAGCACGAGGGAAATAATCCAAAACCTGTTGCCAAGTAGTATCAACAGGAGGCTGCCTACGAGCATCAGCTGAATCGAAATCTAAAATACCGTAGTCTCTCAAACGAATCTGCACAGTATAGTAAACAAAAAATGAGAAAGCTAAACAGCCCTATGAACGTTTTCTATGTGTTAAGCACTTTTATGTCTGGGAGACTTACCCGAAGGAATGCACGAATTCTTTGCAAATTTCCAACAGATCCACCAAGAGCAGCCTAGACAGGATTAAAAAAAGCAAGAAACATGTTAGAATAATTACAAACACTCTTGAAATAGGATTGAAAAATCATGTAACTTTTTAGACAACATCAAGAAGATGGTAATCAACATATGCATTGACATATTATACGTACACAAACAAACAAAAAAACAACTAAAGAAAAAAAAAAACGAGAGAGAAATGAATACTTGTGACGGGTGACTCTGAATTGTGTCCATTATAAATTTCTCATGCCCACGTTGTAAATGATGCCTTGCACCTATCGCGAGGGACATCCTCTTCGAAACACCCTGGCGAACTGCTGAATCTTCACCTGTTATTGCCTGGAAATTTTTTGTCAACAATCAGAAATCATTTGTATAAATTTAAGAAAGCTAGGCAGAAGATAACGATCAGTCAAATATCCTTAAAGGGTGGTTGGCTGAAAGATATAGTTTCCGGTCAAAAGATTACCTGAACAAGCTGCCAGATTTTCTGCATGTTGACTGATTTCCCGCGAGTTACCTCAGCACCAAGAGTATCATAAGCGTCCTTAAAACACATAGCAGGCTATAGAAAAGCAAAAACTGGGATCAGTAGAAAGCACACCCAAACAATCAATACGAGGGTAGCCAGTTTTAATGGCTGCTGCATAAGAGGTAGAGTGCATACCGAACAAAAAGTTATAACAATTTTAGCTTGACTTCTTAAAGTAGTTAGGGGAAATGAATATCTTTCAGCTAAAGTGAACCAGTACTAAGTTTGAAGTCAAGGTATAGGAAATCCTTACTCTAAATGGCAAGCCTCGTTCTCTAGAAGTGTTAAGTTTCTTCACAACCTCTCCATAGATGTATGCCTTTTTCTCATGAATGGGTATGTTAGCCAGAGCCACAAGTTCTTTGCCTGGTGTTGAGGACACTCGAGGACTTGAAGCCACCGGCACTAGTTGACCAGCATGAGCCTCTCTGCTTGTATCAGTGAAATTCGTTTTAGGTAGCATTGATATTCTGCTGAGACTCTGAAGGAAGTCACGTTTTTCTTTTCTCCAATCCTCCTGCCAAGTCAAATTCACATTCAATATTTAGCATCCAAACCCTCTAATATATCCTGTCACTAAGCAAATCATCCACATCCATGAAAACTCTCTTTAAAGATTATTGCATAATACAAATGTACAATCGACAACTTTTAAGTAGGAATCAACAAGATATGCGCCTCTGTAATGACTTATCAATCTTTCTATGCAAAAGCATAACGAGAAGAAACCAAATACTAGGAGGAAAAAGAAGTAATAATGTGGAAATATGGATAGCAAGAATACAAACCTCCAGCACTTTCATCATGTAGTCATTAAAGCTTCGAACATTATCCTTTTGGGCTTCCTGTATAGCTGATACCATAGCCATTTCATGAACCTAAAACAAAACAATAAACAACCCATATCATAATGGCCATGCATCGCCAACCAAGACAATCAATCTATATTATAATATATGTAGCAAACATCCGAGAAACAAAAGTACCTGTTGCAGGTATTCTTCAACGCTCGTCGCCTCAGCAGGAAACACATCCTCAAATGTTGTCTTTGAAGAGTATTTGAAAACAAAATAAAATGAAAAACATCACATAATGGCAGATAAAATTACTCCCATTTGAAAAGCAGACGGCAAGCAGAGAGATGTGTAAGCATACAAAGTTAGGAGTCTAATGTCTTCGATACCAATAAGCAGACAACAGCAAGAGATGATGAATTCGTTTGCAAAAAACAAAACTACAACTGATTTTTATCTCAAGGCAAAAAACACAAAGTAATCCTTCAAGCACATTAGAAGCAGAATCACAACTAAAAATGAAATATAGAATAAGACAAATATTCACCTTGAGCTCAAAAGATTTAAGATCACGAGCTAGTTGCTCTGCATTGATTCCCTCCCGTGCGAGTAGTCTGCAATGTCCAACAACAACAACCAACAAAGACAACAGAATCAACACTTGCTTGTGGACACTAGCTACTCCCATTTGAAAAGTTGAGCAATGAAGAAACATTTCAATTGATTCTCCCAACCAAATTAGCACTCGGGTTTTAACATATTCAAAACAAAACAACAACTGATTGAATATATAAAACTGAAGGTGAAGGGGATTTACCTAGTGGCAGCAATAGACTGAGAAGGAGCTTCGTTCCTTAGGGTTTTAGCCTTTAGCTTCTTCGATAACGCTTCCAACTGATCTAAATTTCTCTGATAGCGACACAGACACAAATCAATCTTACTAATCTTAACTGTTGAAACATCTTAATTTCCAGAGAAACCAGTCGGTCGGAGGAGAAAGGGAAAAAAAAAATAAAAGAAGCAGCGGAAAGGGTAAGAACCTGAAGAGGAGGAAACTGAGAAGAAGGAGCAGCTTGCTCCAGAAGCTTCGACGAAGAATGGAGAAGATCAGTCCAACCACTCATCTCTTGGTCGTTCGCCATTGATTTTTGGATTCGAGGCTTCGAGTTCGAACTAAACTACGCAGTCGGAGAAGAGACAAAGAGAGAGGGTTCTCGAGATTTAAAACCTTTTTCGTTTTACTTTAATTTAATTTTGTTTTTAAGTTTTTTACTGTTTTTAAAACCTTTTTCGTTTTACTTTTTACCCGCACCAGTAAATTGGATTTTGAGCCATCATTGCCTTCAATTTCTGGCATTTTGTTTCACCGATTCAATTTGCATTTTACACCTCACCGATTACAATTTTGGCGTTTAGCTATTTTAGCTTTGTATTTTCAAGTTAAGCAAACCAATGAAATAAAGACAATTTCTAATCTACAAAAGAATGCTCTCTGTTTTGTCTAAAGGCTTAACAAGTCAAAAATGTAGCACTGGCGGCAACATGAGTAAATGATACACTCGTATGGCAGCGACTCAACAAGTTTCGTGGCTTTAACAACCCTTTCGGAGCAAAGACTTTTCTCGCCGTTATGGAACTAAGAGTGAGAACAAAATATTTCTTACTATAGAAATAAAATAATATTCTTTTTTTTTTTTCCATGGTTCTTTAAAGCATTACAAGAATCTTATAGCAAAAGGGACTCCAAAAACGATTTGAAAAAGACCAACAGCCTCTCTACTAGAGAGGGACAATTGCTTTTTGTATCTTCCTCAATATGTGGATTTATAATAAGATAGTTTCTCTACTGCATGCATATAGAAGAATAAAAAGAAAGATCTTCAAGGACTTGAGAGGTTTTTGAGATCCTCTTCCTTGGCATACCAGCTTGGTGCTATCTTTGACAGATGTGGATACAAGTCTTTGTATGAGTTCCTTATCGTTCCTTCTGCTACTCCTGTCGCTGTTGAAATGTCTGCATCATCCCATGTAATTTAATCAGTCTTAAACGTATTTGATGATTTCAACTCTTTTACTCGAATAAATGCGCCAGGAAAAAGAAAGAAAACAAACAAACCTTTGAGAGTCTTCTTGTCATCAGAAAGCTGGGTTATGATATAAATGACCACTGCCGCTATTGATATAGGACTCCTCCTGCAAGATCCCAAATAACGATCTTTCAGTTCTGCTATGACTATGACTATCTTGGTCACGAATTTGGGGAGAAATAATTGAAATGTACCTAATATCAAATTCCTCAGATTTTTGCACAGCTTCCTGAGCAGCTTTAACCGCATGGTTGGACATCCCGAGGTTAGAGCAGAACCTTCTCTGCAATATCAGCAAGTAGAGAGCTATGAAACCACAAATTCAATGCATATTTGAATTACAGAAAACACTAGATTCCACAATCAGCAACATATTATTCTATAGACAAACTAACCATGAAATCACCAGCGTGAATAGTGCCTAGTTCCACAGACTGGCCAGTCTCCAGTCCCAATGTTTTAACAATGTAGTCTTTGGCTCGGCCAATTTCCTTCTTTGTTGCCCCATTGGCAATAACGCATATTTCTATACACAAGGTACATAAGTTTGATTTGACTTATGGCAAATCTATATCAAGAGGTAACAAGACTCTCTTCTCAAATGAGAAATCTTTTGAAATGTACCCTTAATAGTTCGTGGCTTATCCTCCTGTCGACAGGCAATGTACAGGCAGGCTGCATAAAGTGCATCCTGATTTCTTCCCCTGCTTGACTTTTGATCCTCCAACCTCTTATATATCTCATTAGCCCGATCCTACACATAGCAAACAAAGCTGTAAATGAATACGCTGCAACAGCACATATTGACAAGTAAGTTCCACTAACATATACACAGACGAACAAGCTTACCTTGATAGTCGCAACAAGTCCCAACCTGGAAAAAAATATCAACAAGTGAGTATTCTCACATGGAACAGTATAATGTAAATACACAGCAAAACATGAATC
Source organism: Camelina hispida (assembly GCA_023657505.1). Lineage (NCBI taxonomy): Eukaryota > Viridiplantae > Streptophyta > Magnoliopsida > Brassicales > Brassicaceae > Camelina > Camelina hispida. The sequence goes on along the minus strand of CP094634.1, from coordinate 3,699,114 downwards.
GGGCAATGCACAAACAAACACTCTAAACCAAACAGCAACAACAACACCAGACAAACACAACATTAAACACACACATAATAAAAGTGTAAGAGAAGACAAAACTCTCTCAATGAACCATTAAAAAAGGAACCTCCTTTTGTTATGTTCTGTAACTGACAATGTGGTTTCTCAAACGTGTAATAACAATGCAAGAGGTGGATCCGTTAACAAGAACCCCAAATAACGAAAGCTGCGTGATATAAATCCAAAAACCAATCTCCAAGCGGAAACAACTTTGCATAAACCATGTACTCTCATTAGAAACCATGTGATCTAAACGTTTTCAATGCTTTGTAAAGTCCAAATCCAATATCTCAGAAGGGGATCTCAAAAAGGGGGTTAACCGAAAAAATCAGAAAATGGGACTACCTTTCAGACATGGTGGCGATAGTTTTAAAGGCTTGAATCAAACCACGATCAGAGTTGGAGTTACGGTTCTGCCACCTCCCGAGAGAAGAAGACAAGAAATCACCAGAGGAACCATTGGGCTTAGCGATGACAGTGGTGAGAGCACTATCGGCGAGAAGAGGGTTGGTTGGACCACCGACACGGTTGGGATCGCTGTTGGAAGACTCATTAGCGAAGGTACGCCACTCAGAGGTCTCATCGATGGAGTGAGATTCCAATACCAAACCACACTCGGAGCAAAGGGTGTCTCCCGCTGAGTGATCGAACACCAACTCCGTCTCCTTCTTACAATCCGTACAATACGCATCCGACATGATTACACAAGAACCCTAATTTTTTATAACCCAGAAAAAAAAAAAATTAAAATCAACAACCCTAAAAAAAAATCGAGATCTTAATCGGTTGGTTTACAAGGGTTCCTTTCGATTTCTTCTTCTCTCGTATTCTTCTTCTTCGCGAGAGAGAACAAAAAAAAAAGGGAGACAAAGAAACTAAAACACGAGATGCAACTTTGTGGAGAGAAGGAGAGAAACCGTAGGTTTGTGTCCTGATTTATAGACAAAGAGATAGGGACAAGTTTACCTGCGGTGAGGTGCACCGTGTAGAGATGATCTAAATCGTTGGTTTTAGTGGGACCTACTAATAATCAATCGAACGGTTTATAAATTTTCTCCAGCGATTGACGTTTGTTTTATTTTTATTTTTATTTTATTTGTAATACAATATAGCTTTGCTTGTCCGTTTTAGGAGGACAGATGAAAAAGAAATAAGTGACTTGTTAGGGAAGTCATACCGGTCGCATGTGTTGGATTTAGTTGGAAGAGTTTTGGAGTGTTTGGATATACAAATTTAAAAAAAAAAACTTGGTTGTTGTTTGGATATTGGAAGATATAACAAAACTGACATTGAGCTTATGTACAATATGATTATAGTTTGTGAGATTATTTGCTTTAATCCATAAATGGGTCACACTAATGGACCCTTTTGAACTTGGTTCAATACATAAACCAAATTTTTGGGTAATTTTATACCTGAAATAGCGAAACATTAGTACGTGAGACAAAAAAACTGATAAATTCACTTTTGAAGGTGATACGTTATATATCACTCCTTTTTGTTTTGTACGTGTCTCACAAAATTTACAGAAATTATTTGTTTGAAATGAAATATGAATGCTTTGAATTTATCATAAAAAGGATTCTGTAACTTCACGATATTAAATATATATATATATATATATCTTATATTTCTACTCAGCATAAGTTTTTTATATTTATGACTATAAGTCTATAATCTTTATATTTAAGATATTGCTTTGTAAATCAAAGTAAAATGATAATCCTATATTCCTATCTGATGTTATTCCTTATTACACCTAAACATTAAATGTCACATATTTTATTTTTATTAGCTGTACATTTTTACCATGCCATATTATATAGATACTTTGTAAAGTCTGAAGGAACTTTAATATTAATTCTATCAGTGACCAAAATAAAGAATATTGCATTGTAGTCTTGTAGATTATTAAATTTGTTGGCATCATATCATTTATCTATCTCTAATGATTTCCATTTACCAAAACACTGAAACATTTGGGTATATGTTCATAACAGCAAGCTAGGTAACAATCTAAGACAAGAAGATGGTCTTGTATCCTTCCAGGATAAAAAGGTAATATGCGCCACCATTCACAAAACTTATGGGAATTATTTGGTGAATGCAAAAAGGTTAGCTTAAGTAGCGAAGTACGCAAGGAATGTGACTAACACGAGAGAAAAATAAGACAGAACTAAATCTAAAAAAATGATATGTATTATTATGTGTTTGGATAGTAATTGGCCAAAAATATCTTGGCATTCCATATATTGTAAGATGAGAAAGACTTTTAAGTTTTAACACAAAACAACCAGAGAGAAACAGTTACTACGTTAGCTATGTAACATGATTATAATCACAATTTAGAGCCAAATAAGCGAGCTTCAGTATTTATGTTTTTTAAGTAATACTACTTTAGAACAGGTGATGGATCTAAAATGTTTGGACTTTGCATATACCGTAATTGTTTCTGTCGATAGAAATATGATGCGATGATACATGGGTATGAATACATTACAAGAGTTCCAAATCGCAATGTTTTAGACTTTGGTCTTCACTACTTTCAATTTATATAGTGGATCAAAAGCAATTCGCAATGATACATGTGTAGAAATATTATATAATAAACTAGAGTAATCTCTAATCAGATGCTCTAAAAAATTGACATATAGACATTTCTTCTTTAGATATGTATCATCTTTTAAATTTAAATCTTTTAAATATTTATTTTCATTAATTTCAATTAAATTTTAAAAAATCAAACCCAAATACACTATTATTCATTTAATTATATATTTATATTAAAAATTTATATGAGTGATATTACTCCAGTATTTTTTTCCTTTTTATCATATAATTCAATATATATATATATAGCATATTATTATATGGTTTACCTTAAGCTTTCCAATAAATCTAGGTAAATGAAAGGATTCTTATCAAACTTATACTCTAAGAAACTGACACATGTTATTTGGGTTTTGATATATAATACAAACAACAAAACATATTTAAAGAGAAAAATTATTATTTTTAAGAAAAATTAGTTACACAAGTATATTTAATTTATTATGTTGGAAATTTTTATAATTATTAGTATGCAATAAAATTATTGTTGACTAACTTCAAACAAGTGTAACATTTTTATCCCATGATTTGAATACTTAATATCATATTTAATATGAATTTTAGTTTCAGCTTAAAATTATAACATGCTATGTAATGTAATGATGTATTAAAAGTAAATGACTATGCAATTAATATAATAACATAGAGATTTAAAAATAAACCCTTCCAGCCATCATTGTGCTATAAATAGTTTTCCTTACAACCATACCACACAATTCTACCCTAGACTTTTGTTTTCTATTGTTTAAATTTTGTGCAATAATTTTTCAATTATATATTATTAAATTTTCTCAAATAATCATGTCTCAATTTCTTTCTTATGTTGTTTTTGTAGGTTTGGAAGTAATTAAGCAAATATGTCCATCCATATATACAAATATGTTTATATCATGTTCAATTGATTCATAAAAAGGTAAAATTAAGTATATTGAAAATGTTACAATAACCTTTTCTCACATAGAAAGGTTAGTTTTAGAACAATATCTGACTTTATTTATAATTAGTCCCAAAACTAATATATTTTAATTCTAATCAGACCAAAACACATTATTCCTCAACTGACATAAAGCAAGACCACATACCACATACAGACCTAATCAGACTTGCGAAACTTAGACCAGACCTTGCCACCAAATATATAGGCCACACTCCCAACAACTTTGATGATCGAAATTGCTAGGGTAAACCACCTTGGCCAGTCACTGGGATCATAAGTCTTGGGTTTAGGAGGTTCATTCTGTGGAAAGACAACCCAGAAAGCTGCATTGAAGGCTGCAAAAAAGTATGCAGTTTAAAATAGTTTTAGTTTTTAATTATTTTTGGTATATAAATTAAATTTTGTTTTAGGACATTACAAGAATATACTATATTTTAATACTTGATTCCATTTTGTTTTTGAAATTACAATCAGATGATATATATACATATATACATGTCAAGGTGAAATCACTAGAATGAAGCCTAACATTAAAAATTACATTTCATAGAATTCAAAAAAAAAAAAATAGAAGCTTATCTTGACATTATAGTTCATAACTTCATATCACTGTACAAAAATTATATTTATTTTATCACTTACAAAATTATCTACGTTTTTTATCGACTACTTTTTGTTTGTTTTGACAGTTTATATATTGACTACTCAAGTGTGATTTATAATGAATAACTTTGAATATTTTAATATTATAGACTTATAGTAGTAAAATGTATGTGAGAGCAAGTTTCAAAACTTTAGAGTGACTTCTAATTAGTTGTATGATAAATACTAACTTATATCAAATTAGAAAAGTAAAAAAAAAATGAATAAGTTTAATTTACATAATAGTATAACTAATCTATAACATCCGCGCATTGGGTAGACTTTTATCTAGTATAATACTGTAATATATTTTTTGGAAAAGGTATTTACATATCGATCGTGTTGTGTGGGTACTGGGTAGCATTGGATATCGTAACATTACCATGTCCATAAAACAATAATATATATGTCATTATGTCAAGAAACATGCAAATGCAATTAGAGAAAACAACATACACGCTAGGAAATGTTCTCATAAGAAACCATAATCAAGAACAAACACATGGGATTATCGAAACAAAACAAAAAGTTACTTATTCTATCAAATATATAGAAGCCCTGATTTATTAATTAAAGGTTGTAAATCCTTCGACAAAGGATCCAGCCTTAGGATTCAATTCACTCAAATCTGGTTAGATTTAAAGGAAAATAAATTGAAACGGTGATATATAACGGTTGTGGTTCCAAAGGCAGATTCACTTTGTTAGCAAGTTTTTGGCGGAGATTAAATTTTGAACAAGTCAAGATTCGATCTCTCCATTTAAAACTAATTAAAAAAAAAAACTAAATATCTATAATTTTTTTTTCATCGTCCTGAATCTCATGATATTTATGCTGCAAAGTCACATTGTGAGTCTTTTCATTTAAGGATCATCCAACTAGATCATTATTTTATTTTTCTTAATTTTCAAAAGAAACTTATATATGTATCCTTTTTTTATTATTAATCTAGACAATTTTACCAAACTAATTATTTGGTCTTCAAATAGTTGGGGTCGGCTCAATAATGGTGGCGGTCATGTGCCAACGCGGGAAGAATAAACAAAATTTATCAAATAGTCGTTGTAAAGATGATAAATTGTAGTTCTAAAAGTTATACCACACTTATAATTTTATTTCACTCGGACGTAATTCAAGATTCCACCATTGGCAGTGTTACCAATCAAAATATAAGATAACAAAGTCATTATATTTCCAACCCACCAATAAAAAAAGAAAATTATCCGACAGTTTCTGACAGTAAAGCTAAAAGTCGGAGCAGAAGAAGAGAAATACAAATCTAACAATTAATCTATCGTCTGAATTTTGTGTAAATCTTTGGAACTTGGAAGGGATGAGATCTCGTTGTAATCTAAGTTAAATATTCATTTCAATAATAATGCAATATTTATGAATAAAATCATTGATAAATATACAAAATTCGTTGCATTCGGTAAATTGGTGTAGAGCAAAAGCGAATAGCTTGCTCATAAGTCATAATCATATTATGCGAAATTCGTTGTCAAAGCGGTTGTTCTGCGGCATGCACATGCACCACCAAAAGAAGAGAACATATGAACCTTTTTAAAACTTCACGCCGTTCTAGGCCCACGAAACCAAATGCTACGGCGTTTTCTAGTTAAACTCGCTTTAACTTTGACCAAACCCCCTTGAGTTGACAGCCGTCTCCTCTCTGTTGTTTCCGTGTTCTTACCCGAAACGAAAGGAAAGTCCACTAAACCCCAAATATAATTAAAAATTGGAATCTAATTGAGCTTTCATCATCGGTTCAATATAGTCTGTATGTATATATGCGTGTGTATTAAAAAGTCTCTCTGTATCCTCAGAGTCACCCATCTTATCTCGCCCTCTCCCTCTGCTTCGTCCCCAAGAAAAGTGAAAAACTAATCTCTGTTTTTGTGCTTGAAACGTAACCCAATCACCAAGATCGATCAGACCAGACCCTTCATCAACAAAGAAGATGGTGCAGTACCAGAGATTAATCATCCACCATGGAAGAAAAGAGGAAAGTGGTGGAAGCAGTTGCTGCTACTCCAAGAGAGCTAAACAAAAGTTTCGTTGTCTTCTCGTTTTTTCTCTCCTCTCTTGCTGTTTCGTCTTGTCTCCTTATTACCTCTTCGGCTTCTCCACTCTCTCCCTCCTAGGTACTTATCTCCCTCTCTCCCTCTCGCACACAACCTCAACTTTTCTTGATTTTTATAATTGATTGATCACTTATCTCTCTGTTTTTTACTCTTCTTCAGATTCGTTTCGCAGAGAAATCGAAGGTCTTAGTTCTAACGAGCCATTCACTACCCCTCTGTGCTCAGAAATCTCCAATGGTTAGTCTTTTATTTGTTTCTTTTTTAAAAAATCTTATCCCAATTCATTCTTTTACCAAACCCTGAAAGAAAAACAGAGTTTTGATCTTTTCATCTTTATATTAGAAACAGAGTTTTTGTAATCTGCTAAAAACTTATTGTTTCTTCTTCTGTTTGTACGCAGGAACCATTTGTTGTGACAGAACCAGTTTGAGATCTGATATATGTGTTATGAAAGGTGATGTCCGAACAAACTCTGCTTCTTCCTCAGTCTTCCTCTTCACCGCTTCCACCAAGGACAACACAAAACCGGAAAAGATCAAACCTTACACGAGAAAATGGGAAACTAGTGTGATGGACACAGTTCAAGAACTCAACCTCTTCACCAAAGATTCGAACAAATCTTCAGATAGTGTATGCGATGTGTACCACGATGTTCCTGCTGTGTTCTTCTCCACTGGTGGATACACGGGAAACGTATACCACGAGTTTAACGACGGGATCATCCCTTTGTTTATAACTTCGCAGCACTACAACAAAAAAGTTGTGTTTGTGATCGTTGAGTATCATGATTGGTGGGAGATGAAGTACGGAGACATCGTTTCTCAGCTCTCGGATTATCCACTGGTTGATTTCAATGGAGATGCAAGAACACATTGTTTCGAAGAAGCTACCGTTGGATTGCGTATTCACGACGAGTTAACTGTGAATTCTTCACTGGTCAATGGGAATCAAACCATTGTCGACTTCAGAAACGTTTTGGATCGTGGTTACACTCATCGTATCCAAAGCTTGGTCCAGGAGGAAACAGAGGCCAACGTGACCGCAGTACTCGATTTCAAGAAGAAGCCAAAACTGGTGATTCTATCAAGAAACGGATCATCAAGGGCGATACTTAACGAGAAACTTCTCGTGGAGCTAGCAGAAGAAATCGGTTTCAACGTCGAGGTTCTAAGACCACAAAAGACAACGGAAATGGCTAAGATTTATCGTTCGATGAACACGAGCGATGTAATGATCGGTGTACATGGAGCAGCAATGACTCATTTCCTATTCTTGAAACCGAAAACAGTCTTCATTCAGATCATCCCGTTAGGGACGGATTGGGCGGCAGAGACGTATTACGGAGAACCGGCGAAGAAGCTAGGATTGAAGTACATTGGTTACAAGATTGCGCCGAGAGAGAGCTCTTTATATGAAGAATATGGTAAAGATGATCCTGTAATCCGAGATCCGGATAGTCTCAACGATAAAGGATGGGAATATACTAAGAAAATATATCTACAAGGACAGAACGTGAAGCTTGACTTGAGAAGATTTAGAGAAACATTAACTCGTTCCTACGATTTCACTATCAGAAGAAGATTTAGAGATGAAGTTCCTCGTTTACTTGTTACATAGAGAGATATTATAGAAAGAAGAAACAGAAGGAAGTGTTACATTTTGATTTTTTTGTAAAGTTTTGAATGACAATTAAATTCATTTTTTCGTTAATATAATACGGTAAATAAATCAATATATTTGAAGCTCCGAAATAATAGATTTTGTACGCTTTGTTTTTTTTTATCTAGATAAACTAGGTATTAACCGCGGGCTATTAACCGCGGGCTATTATCTAAAAACGTCCGTGTGTTTATGAGGCTACTAACCGTTTTTTCTCTCTCGCCAGGCGATTACCCAAAGCAACCGTTCCCAACCAAACTCTTCGTGTTCATCGTTCCCGGCCGACGTCGGCTTCTCTGGCGTCGGTCGGATCTCTTTCCTTACTTTAGTTTACTTCTGTAGATAATCAATAACATCGGCATATGATTTCCCAAGTAATTTGTACGATGATATATATTGTTGTTCTCTCTTTTCAAGAGAGTTTCTTTCCGACCACAATCTGGCATCGGTTTCGGAACAGTGGCGGTGTCTTTCCGCTGGGGTTTTGTCCAGGCGGCCTCTGTTTTCTCAATATTGAATATATTTGTCTCCAACATCGTCGTGTTCATGACTATGATGTTAATTTTTTCAAATTGAGAAAAGAATTTCAAACCCAGATTTGGGATCCAGGAGGTCCTATTTACAGATTTGGAAAGGGTGGAATACGACTCCGGACGGATCATATATACGGAACCCACTTTCTGTTTGTTTTGGCGATTGTGATCACAGTTCTTCATCTCATGACTACAACAACAATTTCATGTATTGCTGGTGATATTTTCTTCTTCTCTCGGTTTGTTTTTTTTGGTATTAGGGATATGTTGTTTGGCTTCGATATTAGGATTAATCTAGGAACCGATGATGAACTTGTGCCACTTCCCCAATTGTCAGACGAAGAGATGTCTTTGGTGATTTGGAGAAGTTTATGGCTTTTTCCTGTTTGTATGATAACAATCCAAAAATGGTTTCCAAATATTCAAGATGAAGTATTGAAGTTAATTCCTCTCTGGATACAAAAAGCCAACGTTTATGACCATATTATTGAAGTCATGGAGAAAGAAAATCAGGCTATTGATGAATATAGTTCTGTTTCTAATTCCGATCAACATGTTGTGGAAGTTCATGATCTTACTACTGAGAAGCATCGCTACAAAAAGACAACGTTGCCAAGAGAGATGAGAGATTTGTGTTCCATATTAAAATGGTCACTTTGGAAACAATCACTACGGCAACAGCCATGGGAGAGACACCGACGGATATATCATGATGAACATAGAGAATCTTTGTGGGAACCATCAAGTATTTTGATTTTAATGCGACAACAAGTTCCAGAAACACTTCTAGCGACACTTAATTTCATTGTTTTAAGTAATGTAATGCCAAGTGCATTTTGGAGTCTCAGCTATAAGCTGTTAGCCATTAAAAAGTATATGAAAGAGGGACATAACAGATATAATATGTTATAAGTCTAAAGAGAGCATGGTTACCCTCTACTCTTTCATCGAAATTGTAATAATTTCCTGTATTTGTGTAAACGGTTGCTTAGAAATGTTTTTGTATCTTGTAAACACTTTTTAATATCAAATATATTTGATTTGCCGAAAAAAAAAAAAACCGCGGGCTAAACTTTTTTTTAATAAAAATTTGTAATAATTAATTTATTATTATGTTATTTATAATAGTTTGTGATTAAAATTTTGGTTTGCTTATATTATAATTTTTGTATTGTAAAAATGTTTATTGAAACATTTGCATGTAATGAATAAAACTGTTTAAATCTTTGTAAACTAAACACAATCCTTACTAACATGTAAAAAAGAACAACTAAATATAGCTAGTAAAAGTTCTAAAAGCCTCTTTGAAAACAACATTCATTGTTTTTTTTCCGTGGCTTCTTTTTCTTGTCTGTAATAATTTTAACCTGTGGTGAAATTTTTTTGATACAATTTGTAGTTGTATTTTTTTATTCGATTTGGTTTTAAAATCTTACCTGTTATTTTTTTTTAAGTACGAATTAGTTTTGATTCAAATAGATTTTTTTTTTACTTTTCTACAATTTATTTTATTTGATGTGTGTCCAATTTTCATTTTTAATTAATTTTATTTATTTAATTAATTAATCTTAATTAAAAATTTTCATGGCAATTGAATGTAATTTTTAAATATTTTCAGGTTAGTTTCATATTTGTACTTCTAAATTAATATAGTAGGATAAAATTTGTAGTTGTAGAATTTATTTGATTAGGTTTTTAAAATCTTAGCTGTTAATTTTTTTTTAATACGGATTAGTTTTGATTCTAATAGATTTTTTTTTTTATTTTTCTACAATTTAATATATCCCTGATTTTCGTTTTTTAATTAATTATATTTATTTAATTAATTTATTAATCTTAATTAAGTTTTCTAATGGCAATTGAATGTAATTTTGTACACATTTAAGGTTAGTTTCAAATTTGTACTTCTCAATTAATATAGTAGGATAAAATAGTGACTTTCAAAATACAGTATTTGCAGAGGGAAATTTATGAATACAATTTTGACGAACAAGTGTATTGTTCTGTTTTCTAAGGTTTAGGTTATTTATGGAACCCTAGCCATCGCAAAATCTGAAGCCCAAGATAGAGAGGCCGAGCGGCCCAGTAATGATGAACAAAAAAAATACTCCACTCTCTCGTTTAGAGCTCCTCCGTCTCTCTCACACTGTCTGAACCCTTAGTTTCCGATTTCAATCCAAACAACTGAGAGGATGTGCGTGCCAAGGAGGTAACAAGATAAAAATTTCGATTTCAAACCCTAGAAAATTGATCTATTTCTTCGTTTTTCTAACCTTTTTAGGGCTGTGAATTTTTTTTTATATTTTTTGGTAGTATGGTTGTTGCATCTGGGAACGAGGCAACGACAGCTGTGGCAAGGCTTCTTGAGAGTATGGCTGCAGTGGATGCAAATCTCAGGCAAATGAGTGATGAAGAATTGGTTGCCTTGGATAGCGCGCTTCAGAATCTTCAGAATTATCTGACTAGTGTGATTGCAGCGCGACAGGAACATGAGCAGCAGATGTGATCTGTTTTACTGCTTTTTTAAACTAGTTAGTTAGTGGATTCTGAGCTTGAGCTCTTGTAATAATCTGATTTGAACCTATTTCTCTCTGTAGTAAAAAAATATAATTCAATATAATCCTGCGTCTAGTTTACATAATTTGTTTTCTCTGAATTTTTAGCGTTTAGTCATTAAGATAATAAATCGATTTCTTCTTAATTAATTATTAGGAAACTTTTAAGCACAAAAGGATAATAATATATTTAATTAATAAACTCAATCGCCGTCTCTATCTCAGCCTTTTTCCTATAAAAACACTTTTCTTTTGGGGTTTTTGGGTTTAGTTTGATCCGATTACAGAGAGAAGGGTTAAGATGAAGGTGAAGCTGAAGAGGAGGCCAAAAGAGTTGCCGAGGAAGGCGAGAGTGCTCTGCGATTTCTGCCGAGTATCCACCACCCGCAGGTAACAGTACAACGAACAAGTGTTCTGTTTTCTAGGGTTTAGTTAATTGTTGAACTAGCTCTTAGGTTATTTGATATGGAACCCTAGCCATCGCAAAATCTGATTCTCCAGTTTCTTTTTATTATTGGTTAGCTATTGCTATAGAGATCCTCTAGCTCAAGGTTCTAAGTTTTGGTCTGTTGGTTCATGACTGTACTCGTCAACATAAGTACTATGCTTTGTATTCACAAAACCAACCGTTTAACCTTGAACTCTGACTTCTTCTCTTTCCAGAGACGAGCAAAGGCCACACTTACAAGAACATGAAGCACTGGTATGTAGACAAAATATCCGCAACTCTTTTCAAGTCATGAACTTTTTTAGCTTTCTCTCTGTTTTGATTGGTTCTTACACCACTTGCCTAGTCTATGGAGAGCGAACTCAAGAGATTAAGGCTTTTGACTAGGTATATATAATTCAATTAACATATAACCATCTAAACCGAGTCATGCTCATTGTGAAGGTTGCTTAATACACGAATTTATAGGCAGGAAACTGATGAGACGACTTCTTTCTCCTGTTAATGAAAATGTAGTTTAAACATCTTGTTAAAATTTATTACAGGACAAAATAAAGCTGGAAAAGGCAGAAAGGCTGCCCCAACAGGTAAAGAATTGTTTGTGAAGTTCTGAATTGATGTGGAAGAAGGCAAATCTGTTATTGCGTCTTCTTTTTTTTCGTTTTTCCTTATAGTTCCACCATGTTTGATCTTGCAGTATTCTTCTTTCATTTTTTGCAGAAGAAAGAAGCAGGGGATGAGAATGAAGGTACGAGGAGAAGGGTTTTGGTTCCTTGCAGGTAATTTTGTTGCTGCTAAAAAGGATTTTTTTTCTTGGTTGGGTTTGTCCAAAGGGTTTAGGTTTCTCTTGTTGAATCAGTACTTTGGTAAAAGAGTAGATATGGAATCAGTTGTTTTATTGCTGAATTAGTTATTCCAAGTTGGTGCAGAAAAACATTGTCTTTCTTTTTTATGTATTGGACCAATTGTGCAAAAGTAAAGCCTGACTTGTTCTGGGTATATATAACAGATCTGGAGAGAGACGAGAGAAACAAGATGGTGAAGCACCACCAGTGGTACCTATATATATATATATGTATATTTCACTTGCGGTCATGTCTCTTCTTTTTTTGCCTCTCATTGCTTCTGTTATTGCAGTCTCGAAGTCAGATAGAATACGAGAGACGAAAAGCTGAATCCATGCACAGCGAATTCGAGAGATTATGGCTGTTGGAGGAGTAATGACATTTTACACTCTTATTGCTCTGCATAATAATAATAATAATAATAATGTTTTTTAAAACTTTGGTTCTTATTGAGTTTTTTTTAATCCTCCTCAGAGGAGAATGAATGGTAGAGAGCTGACGGGTATGACAATCATTGAGCATTACTTACTTCTAGATCAGCTACACGAAGGACTTCGAGGTCTGACTGAGCTTCTTTGAGCATCAAAGATGATCAAGAATGGAACAATCTTATATAACAAGTTATTATCTGTAAAATATATTATAAGATGTTCAATTTTTTTTTTTACTTTTTCATCATAATTTCTAATAATAATTTTCTGTTTTTTTCTTCACTTTAATAGAAATAATTCACATAATATGATTCTTATTTTATTTTGTAATTTCATTCTAATTATAATAAATTAAAGTATATTTTAATATAGAATTTATTTCAAAACTTTCTTCTAGAACTTGACACCATCAACTAAAGAGTTAGCATGTGTAAAAAAAACAAAGTTATTATAAGTTGTTCAATTTTTCTTTATTTTTTCATCATAATTTCCAATAATAATTTCTGTTTTATTTCTTTACTTTAATAGAAATAAGTCACATAATATGATTATTAATTTGTTTTGTAATTTCACTGTAATTATAATAAATTAAAATATATTTTAATATATAGAATTTGTAAATATGTATACATAAATAGTTGAATACATATTTTTTTGTAAGAGAGAACTAAATGTATATTTAAAATTACAATTTGATTAATTTGAAGTTCCTGTCATATATTTATATTAATAATAACTTCGAATTTTTATATTCACAATAAATTTATTTTTATATAAGTTTTCTCACATATTTTTATTAACTTACATATTCTATCAAATATTTTATAACTCTCATATTTATAATCATATTCAAATCTTAAGGCACTAAATTTTAATTAATTACAATTATTTATTTGTGTTTATGTTATTTTTTCACCTCCATAGTATTTATAGCATTCTAATGAATAATTAATAATAATTAAAATATAATAAACAGTAAAAGATATAATATTAAATTATTGCATTTTTTTAATTCGTATATACTTTATGTAAGAGTTCAACATGTGTGTAGTATATGCTATTATGTTTATAAAACGTTCAACTTGTGTGTATGATATATATATATGTAAGATATGATATATATATATGTGATATTTTTTATTTTAAAATCTGATAGAATATTTAACTTTTCTATCATCTAAATTGTTCTTAATTTTTTTTGATATTAATACTACATATATATTATTGCTATATTATAAACATCAAAATGTATAGTTTTATTTTCAATTCTACTTGTCATCATTAAGATATGTCGCATATTTTCTATTTTGCTTTTATTTTTTAATCATTTTAGGATAAATAATTCATATGAAATTATTATATAACTGTTTTTCAATTTCTATTAACTTATTAATATTATTTTAATCATATATCATTTATCAATATATAGTTAATTAACATATATATATATATACCAAATTATTGTGAATTGTAAATATATATTAGTTAGGTTTTGGTCTCACTTATACTGGTATAATTGAATCATTTTTCATATAATTTTTATATATGAGTTCATCAATTATCTCGGAAAATCATATTTAGTTTTCGATTAATCATCTCGAATGATATTTATTTTCATAATGAATCTAAATAATACAATAAATAATAGGTAAATTTTCTTGCATTTGTTGGATAGTAGAAAAACTATTGAAGGAACTAAGAAATCTATAAACATAATTAAGGAAAAAAATTATAATTTTTGTACAAGTTTTGAAAGATATTTCTATAATATTAATTATTAAATAAGCAATTTATTCAATAAGTTAATAAACTCCTTTAAAAGTATATAATTATATTTTGTTATATTAATTTCAATGATATGAATGAAATGTTTGCATTTTGGTTTTGCATATAAGAATAATTTAATATTTTGAATCCTTAACGTCATTACAGTTTGACCAAAGTAAAACATTTGGTATAGTCTTGACCAAAGTCAAAACATTTGGTCTAATCTTGAATCGATGGTTCAACAAAACAAACACGGAAGAGCAGTTTAAAAAAAATATTCGAAAAATACCAAAATTAATCTAACATCAACGTGTCTCATTCGCCAATATATCATAACAGATATTAGTAACATGTCACTTATAGATTCAAGTGTACAAGGAAAATATGTTTAAATTCTAGCGATCTCCACCACTTTGGCGAGGAGACTGACGAGACGATCACGCAAAATCCTCAATTCTTCAGTGCTTAGCTGTGCCAAATCACCATATAGAGCGTTGAGGGCCTGAGTAAATCTCTTGTGTGGAGTCAACTGAGCCTACCACTCCAGCGTCACGAAGGCGAGGGTGTCGTTGAGATGATCAGACAATCTCTCCAACTCTTCAGTTTTAAACTCAGCAACATCAACAAGGAGAGCATCCAAGGCCTGAGTGAATCTCTCATGGGGAGTAATGGCAAGGTCCTTTGGTTCATAATGAAGATGTCCCATAAACATTTCAAGACTACACAAAACAGAGAGATGGATTTTTAGGAGTGTGGTGAAAAAAAAAATCCAAGCTTTAATTTTTGGATAAACAAAATCTTACCTTTGATGAACATATGTCGCCAATCTCCCATCCACTGGTGAGTAGGCAATCAAGGCTACCCCATAGCATTGCATTCAAAGACCATATACTCAGCCTTGTTTTCCATTTTGTTTTAGACTGACCTAAATCTCTTATCCATTGCAGCAACGATCTGACAGGGAGAGAGAGAGAAGCATGTGATAACAACAACAATGACATGTATCTGAAACTTGAGCTTTTCATTTTTTTATATTGAAAAACAATCGAAAGAACTAAAAAAGCTATAAAATCATAACTGGATTTTTTTTTTATAATTTTGTACAATTTTTAAAGGATATTTATTTAAAAAATATTTATGTAATATTAACTATTAAATAATTAATTTATTCAATAAATTACTAAACACCTTTAAAAATATATAATTATATTTTGTTCTATTAATTTCAAACCCACACGACGCATGGGATATTATCTAATTTGGAATGCTATACAAGACTCATGTACAATGATATGAATGACATGTTCGCATTTTGGTTTGCGAGAGAATAATTTTATATTCTGAATCCATAACGTCTCGAGCATAAGTTAATATTCTGAATCCATAATGTCATTACACTTTGACCAAAGTAAACCATTTGGTCTAGTCTTGACCAAAGTCAAAACATTTGGTCTAATCTTGAATCGATGGTTCAACAAAACAAACATCCAACAAGAGCAGTTTTGGAAAAATATTCTAAAAATACCAAAATTAATCAATATAGACAACAAAAAAAGAAAAGAAGGGAAAGATAGGTAACATCAATGTGTCTCATTCGCAGGTCACATCTCTATAAACTAGTGGGTGGGTAAAGAAAAGTGCGTTTGACATTGAAGGTGAATCTCATCTAGTTTGAGGATACTAGAGTTCAAATTTATTATACTAAAACGCTGCAACGTTGGAGAAGAAAAGACCTCTCTCTCTCTCATCTTGCTTCCAAATTTTCACATAAGCAGATTTTTTCTAGGTTCGAGAATTCACTCATGCTTTTTTTGGTAACATGTATGAGTGAAACTTGGTGTAATGTATGTGTCAAGGTGTAAACCGGATTTAAGAGGGTTCTAAATAAGGTAGGCCCTTAAAATGCAGCCCAAAAAATAATGGACGCAGCTTGTACATTTTAAGATTCTCTCATGTTCTTCTTACAGCTGAAAAGGAAGATGAAATTCGAGAGACGAAACTCTGAACCATTGCAGAGCAAGTACCAGAGATTGTGGCTTTCTCATGAGTAAGAATATTTAACTCTTCAGCAGACTGACTCCCTCTTCTTGCTTTGCAAAAGTCTCAGCTTTTTTCAATTTTTTTGTTTTCCATATATCCTCCACTACAAGAAAACAGGCAAATAGCGACTGCACTATTAGTCACTATTTAGTCGCTAAACAGTGTATTACGACTAAATAGCGACTAAAACCAGTAGTCGTAAATCGAGAGTCGCTAAAACAAATAGTCGTAAAATTAGTCGCCAAATAGCGACTACATTGCGACTATTTTGCATAGTCGTAAATTTAGTCGTAATGTAGTCGCTAAATTTAGTGACTACGCTACGACTATTTTACGACTACCACAAAATAATCATAATGTAGTCACCAAATTTAGTGACTAATTGACGACTAATTTACGATTATGTATTTAAATAATATTGTATTTATACAGAATTATATATATATATATATATACTATTTTAATAATAATAATAATATACTTTTATTAATTATTTTGAAATATATGAAAGTTATTGAATAACGGTTTGCTTTTGGAATGAATAACAATAAAAAATACTATATTTATTATTATGAAACCATGTGATAAAAACTGTATTACAAAATAAAACTAAAAACATAATAAAAAATAACAATACATCATACTACTAAAAAAAGAAAGTAAATATTGAAGGTATCATGGGGAAATGTAACATCAAGGGTTAATAATGGCTGAGCTTGAAATGAGGGAAAAGAGGTTGCTTTGCTTTCCCCATATGAGAAGTCTCTTGCTTTTGAGATGAATGTTAAAGATTTTGACCTGAAGCAAACCGCAGAGACAAGGAGAAAGGAAGCTGAGCTGATGGAAGCATCTCTTAAGGAACTTAAGGCGAGGGAGAATGAGCTCAGGTTGCTTAATGACACCATCAGAGAGAAATCAGCTGAACTGGAGAAGAAATAAGTTATCTTACATATAACTAAACTGGATTTAACAAAAACAAACGAGGGAGAATGAGCTCAGGCTGCTTACATATACCTTGAAGCGAGGGAGAATGAGCTCATGTCGCTCACATATACCTCCTAAAAAAATTATATAACATACATTTTAATCTTTCTATCAAATGCTTGAATCACCAACCAAGTCATAAAAAAAAAAGAAGGCAAGTACATTTCTTTACCAAACCAAGTCATAAAAGAAACCGAAATAGCATAAGCAGACAGACATATTTAACTAAGAGAGACACAGGCAAATCGGTTCTTTCATTACCGCTCCAAGACAAGATACGTTAAACCATAGCCAAATGCATAAAAAGAAAAACCTTTGTTCACGTGAGTAAGTGCAGGTGCAGGTGATGCCCTGCTTGAAGAAGTCTTAGCCTATAATTCAGCTGTTATAGGAGATACCTACAAAAAAGAAAAGTTACATCATTCAAAAACAGATAAGTTAAGTGAAATACATATTGGTTAGTTAAGAAGAGGAACGAAACATAAAAATTCCATAAACCAGCAGATTGAAACTCAAATTGGTGAGTTAAGAAGAGGAAAGAGAATTAAGTGACTTCACCTTGACCAATCAATATAGACGGAAGATCCTCTCATGTAACCTTACCATTCTGATTCTAGGACGAATCAAACTAAAAACACACAAGAAAATCCAAAATTTTATATCGAGATCAAAACAAGCCCCTCTTAGACTGCATCTACGGAAGTTAAAAACAACGAGAAAAAGGTTAACTTTATTTACCTTGGAATTAAGACCCCGAAGCACGACTTGTGTGAGCTGACTTTGTAACCATGGCGAAGAGATGATTTACCCAGATTCACTCTGATTATTTTAGCATCAAGACTGCAATTGAGCATGATTATAAGCGCTACAGCAACATCCTTTTTACATCCATTCACTGAAATCGTTTAAGATCTACAAAAGCTTATAAGACAAATTCCCAATCGCTAATACCCAATGATGGCTAAATCTGAAGAAAAAAACAACCCTAAATTGAATCATGACAAAGACTTCAAATTTATAAATCCGAAATTGAGAAAATAAGAAGAAGAAGGAAGCAAATCTACCTTGTATCAATGAAACAATGGGGTTGAGATCCAAGATCCGAGATCCGCGACAGAGTGCTAGGGTACATCCGAGATCTAACAACTTGAGAGGATGAATACAAAAACAGATGAAGATGGAGAAGCAATAGGTGGAGGAAACAAAGAAGAATCGCCACACAAAAAAAAAAAAAAAAAAAAAGGAGACAAAGGAGAAGAAGAGAAGGGGTTTCATCGGCCAAGGAGAAAGAGAGAAGGGGAGAAAAAGAAGGAAGATATATTGTCCGTTGGATTAAACCAATCAACGGTTGATAGTGTAATTCTTGTGTTTACATATCATCCAATAAAAAGCTTCATTATTTCAAGAATATAATTATTTTTTGATACAAAAAGAAACAAGATTAATTATTTTAAAGAATAAATAATTACATTAAAACTTTATAATTTCATATGTTTTTGCAGTTTTAAATACATACATCAGGAAACTAGATTTAAATTTTAGGATTTGGAAGTTGGGGTCCTAGATTTAGAAGTATATTATATTTGTTTTAGATTTTTAAAAAATGATTAGTTTTAGGTTTTAAAATGACTATATTAAATAAATTTATAAGTAAATAATTTTTGGAAAAATGAAATTATATGTAAATAATAAATAGTTTTACACATTTCTTTATACATATATATTGGTTATATTATATCCTGGTTGAATGGTTTATGCTTTAGTTCCTATATAAGTATTATAAAAGTTTAAGGTTTAAAGTATAGGATTTGGGGTATAGGTTTAAGATTTATGGTTAAGTTTTGATAAAAATATAAGATTCGGAAAACTATAATTTTTTATCAGCCTTAGATCTCAGTTTTTGGATATATTATATCAGTTAGACTTTCTTATATAAGTATTAAAGCTTGGTTTTATGTATATATATAATAATGGTTAAGTTTTGATTTTATGGTTCATGAATTAATTTTTAAGATCAAGAATTGAAAATTCAAGATTTAGAGTTTATAAGTTTTAGATTTTAGTAAAAGGTTTGAGGTTAAATTTTAATTTTCTTAAATAGCGACTGATATGCGACTTCTTAGCGACTTTTACCATGAGTCGCATATTAGCCGCTAAATTGAATTTTTACCATAAATCACATATTAGTCGCTAAATTGATGACTATTTAGCGACTATTTGTTCGGTATGCAATATAGTCATTAAGTAGTCGTTAAATTACGACTAAAATACCGACTACATATTGTAGTCGCAAAAAAGCGACTAATATACGACCAAAAATTTGTGGTCGTAAAATGGTCGCCTAATAGTCGCTACATAGTCGCCAAAAATGACGACTACATATGTAGTCACCATTTGTAGTCGTAAAACCCGTGTTTTCTTGTAGTGCTCACAGGAGATTGAACGGTAAGAGCTCGAGGGTTTGACATCCTCCGACCTGTCCTCACTTTACTCTCGGATAATGTTTGCTTTGTTGGCTTTGGACGACCAAATGATGAGACCAGTAAGGGAGCAAACTGAAAGGCAGCGTAACAAGGGATCAATCTCGAGTCTAGCTGCTGCTGCTGAACCCGAGAGATATACACCGGACAATGAAAAAGATGATGAAACTCCCTTGCAATTTAGACTTCTTCTCGTTTCAAGGAAGCTCAGAAGGATCCATAATTGTTATCACCGCAAGAGCATGCCAGAGACCTACCTTAATTCGATTCCTAGACGATGAGCAAAAGTGATGGTTGAGTACTTTAAATGGCTTCTTTGGCACAACACGTTGCGTGCTTCTAGCAGAGAGGTATTCGTTACTCCAAAAATACAATAAACAATGATAGTACACTAGTATTCGTAGATAGATAAAATTCAGGTTTTAAAAGTCTTTTATCATTAGACTTTCTACTTTTCGTTTATTTTCTTCCATCTCAAATGAAATAGGTTCAAAAACTTATCAACGTAGAAGTAAAATTAAACGACGTGTCAAAAGAGTCGATCAAAGAAACCACATGTGTCATGAGATAGTTTGCGGCTTGTTACGTATAGTTAGGTAAACAACATCTTACATCATGAACGAGGAACGATATATTCTCATGTTTGGAACCGTCCAGATATTATCTTAGTTAATCTCTCTTTGCAATTTTATCTTTTTTTCTAATTAATCTGCCTCAACCATAATATACTTGTCGTTATGGTGATACGTGCGTATTTGTGGGTACTTTGTGGACTGGCACTCAATCTTTAAACGTATAAACAAAACAAACATGCTTCTATAAAAAAACCAACAACGAAACATGCGTACATATAGTTTTATACGAACATATATTATTGTTCTAAGAATTTTGTGGTTGCTTACCAATTTTAATGTATGATGCTCGATATTCTTTTATTATTCATGTAAAAACTTGAAATGATTAACATTGTTAATTTTACATTTCGAGTAAAAAACGGAACAAAACATTTGTTGGATCAAAACATTGCAACTTTATATAAACAAAGAGTAACAAAAACAAAAAAGTGTGAAATAAAAAGGTGTAAAAGATAATAGATGTGATCTTTGAAACATTGAGGTACAACAAAGAGGTGTAAACATAGAGGTATGAAATAAAAAGGTGTAAAAATAAAAAGATTTGATTTTTGAAACATGGAGGTACAACAAAGAGATGCAAAACTTAAGAGGTGTGAATTTTGAAAGATGGGGACACGACGAAAATACATGATTAATAATATGCAACTGTTAGGATCATTAATAATTTTAAACCGTTAATTAGAAAAGTGGAACTAATCTCATCCATTGGATTAAAGTTGACACAAAAAAATGGGTTTGCTATTATATATTTTAAAATTAAAAAAAAAACACTTTAATAAAACAATTGTTTAGTTTTACTTATTAACTTGTAAATTTTGAAAATACTCAGTAAACAATTTTTCAAAACTTGTTTATGTTGCCCAGAGAAAGTTTTTATATAATAAACAAAGAGGTGTAAGACATAGAGGTGTGAAATAAAAAGGTGTAAAAATTAATAGATGTGATCTTTGAAACATGGAGGTACAACAAAGAGGTGTAAACATAGATGTGTAATAAAAAAGGTGTAAAAATAAATAGATGTGATTTTTGAAACATGGAGGTACAACAAAGATATGCAAAAATTAAGAGGTGTGATTTTTGAAATATGGGGGTACGACGAAAAGACAAGATTAATAATTTGCAACTGATGGGATCATTAATAATTTTAAACCTTTAGAGGGAAAAGTGGAACTAATCTCATCCGTTGGATTAAAGTTTACACAAAAAATAGGTTTGCTATTATAGATTTAGAAAACACTTCAATAAAACAATTCTTTAGTTTTATTTATTAACTTGTAAGTTTTGAAAATACTCAGAAAGCAATTTTTCGAAACTTGTTTATGTTGTCCAGAAAAGTTTGTATATAATAAAGAAAGAGGTGTAAGACATAGATGTGTAAAATAAAAAGGGGTAAATATTAATAGATGTGATATTGAAACATGGAGGTACAACAAAGAGGTGTAAACATAGATGTGTGAGATAAAAAATGTGTAAAAATAGATAGATGTGATTTTTGAAACCTAGAGGTACAACAAAGAGATGCAAAAATTAAGAGGTGTGATTTTTGAAAGATGGGGGTACGACGAAAAGACACGATTAATAATTTGCAACTGTTATGATCATTAATAATTTTAAACCGTTAGATGGAAAATTGGAATTAATCTCATCCGTTGGATTAAAGTTGACACAAAAAGTGGGTTTGCTATTATATTTTTTTAAAAACACTTCAATAAAACAATTCTTTAGTTTTATTTATTAACTTGTAAGTTTTGAAAATACTTAGAAAACAATTTTTCGAAACATGTTTATGTTGTCCAGAAAAGTTTAGATATAATAAACAAAGAGGTGTAAGACATAGAGGTGTGCAATAAAAAGGTGTAAAAATTAAAGGATGTGATCTTTGAAACATGGAGGTACAACCAAGAGATGTAAACATTGAGGTATGAGATAAAAAAAAGTGTAAAAATAAATAGATGTGATTTTTGAAACATGGAGATACAACAAAGAGATGCAAAGCTTAAGAGGTGTGATTTTTTAAAGATGGAGGCACGACGAGAAGACACGATTAATAATTTGCAACTGTTGGAATCATTAATAATTTTAAACCGCTAGATGGAAAAATGTGTGCGGTATTCACTAGATTGAAGTTTATATCCGTATCCACCAAAAATTAGGAATTGATTTCCCACTTATGTCTATGAATCGGTACCAACATGTTCTTCAATCAACAACAGCGAAAACGAAGTCGATATGGTGAAACATGTGATAATAATATCTCACCTTTTGATGTTTTCTTCTTTGGGTTAAACACTAATTTTAGAAATTATTTGCATTTTTTTTTGGTAGATTCCAGATCACTCTAAAAGTGACTGTTTTACATTATGTTTTTAAAAAATTGTATATACAGATTAATAAGATAGTCATCAAAAACTAAATAAGTTACCTTTAGTAGATCTTTTCTTTCTAACTTGACTTGTCATTTGGTCGTGCTTATGCTTTCTAGAATTTGATTTTGTGTTGTCACAAGTATGTCTGACTTTTCTTCGACACTCACTATTTCCATGCTCATTTGTAATATTTCTATATATTATCAAAATGTTTGATACCAAGAAAGTATTAGAAATTAAAATTCAACTAAAATTTTAAAAGCTTTATTTACAAAAGAATGGAAACTAACCTGGATCATTTATATCTAATGGACATCCTACAGAATTTTTTTTTTTTTTTTTTTACATTTATACTATGTTTGTTAAAAAAATAAATAGGTTAAATAATAGAACATATATAAATTTATAATTATACCATGTTTGTTAAAAAGTTTTGGCTTAGCATCACTGCATATCATCGTGCCTCTCGTATCTTGGTTTTGGTTTTTTCAGAAAGTCAAAAAATAAAATCTGCAAATTGAGAATTAGAAACATTAGCCATGCAAAAAAATATAGCACGCGTATTTATTCAACGGATCAAAAATATGAAAACCGAAAAGGCTAAAAATATTGAAGAGACTAAAAGTTTACAAAAATAAGATTAATGTATGAACTTAGTAGTGTCGACTAACAATAATAATAATCTAACCGAAGAAACACTACAGGTCAGCGAAAATATTAAATTACCTTGAATTAGAGATTGATGCTTGTTAGTTAAAAAACACTTCAATTAAACAATCTTTTAGTACTCAGAAAACAATTTTTTGAAACTTATGTTGTCCAAAAAGTCAATATATAATAAACAAAGAGGTGTAAGACATAGAGGTGTGAAATAAAAAGGTGTCAAAATTAATAGATGAGAAACATGTAGATACAACAAAGAGGTGTAAGACATAGAGGTATGAAATAAAAAGGTGTTAAAATTAAGATGTGTGATTTTTGAAAGATGGGGGTGTAATGAAAAGACATGATAATAGGTACAACAAAGAGGTGTAAGACATAGAGTTACAACAAAGAGGTGTAACACATAGAGGTGTGAAATTAAAAGATATAAAAATTAATGGATGTGATTTTTGAAACCAGGAGGTACAACAAAGAGATGCAAAGACTAAGAGGTGTGATTTAAAAGGTGTAAAACTAAATGGATGTGATTTTTGAAATCAGGAGGTACAACAAAGAGATGCAAAGACTAAGAGGTGTGATTTTTGAAAGATAGGGGTGCGACGAAAAGACAAGATTAATAATTTTAAACCGTTTGATTAAAACTGGAACCAATCTCATCCGTTCGATTAAAAGTTGACACAAAAAAGTGGGTTTGCTATTATATATAAACACCATTTTTCACACCTTTTTGTTTCACACCTCTTTGTTTTAACACTCTTTGTTTTTATATATATAATAGCAAACCCACTTTTTTTGCGTCATCTTTAATCTAACGGCTGAGATTTCATATTGAAACTTATTAATGATCCCAACAGTTATAAGTTTTTTATTTAATAATGAGTGAAACTGTATCAAAGAAAAATTAAAATTAAAATATGTCCACACCTTTTAAAAACAAAATAAAATAAATTTTAAATATTAAATTAGTTTTTACCAAAAATTACGATAAGTAGACGCAATTGTAAACTCTATATTAAGTTTTATTAAATTTTTGTATTGCTATAATCAATTCTAAAATTTTAGTTACTTTATAGAATAACGTTGAATATTAGATATTAATATCCAAATTATTTAGATTCAACATAAAACAGAAAATATGTTTCAACGAATAATGATTTGTTAGTTATTGATGAAGAGACAAATAAATAGAAAGTTCAAAAGACATGACTATTTAAATAAACACATCTCTTAGAATGAAAAGTTGTGATGCAAAAATATGAATAAATTATAGTGAAAAGTCGCAACTCTACAATGAACAAATAAAACTATTTGAGTTTTAAAAAACAAATAAAAACATTTTTTTACAAAAAAGTATTACGAAAAGTCCCAAATGTTGTTTTGCATTTATTTAGATTGTTATTATTATTTTTAAATATTAAACTATTTTTTAACGAAAAGTTATGATAAATAGATGCAGCTACAAATTGTATAGTAAGTTGTATTAAAATTCTCTGTTGCTATAATCATTTTTAAAATTTTAGTTAGATTATAGAATAACGTTGAATATGCTATATTAATATTCAATTATTTAGATTCAACATAAAATATAAAATTTGTTTCATCGGACTGAATAGTTACTAATGAAGAGACAAATATAAAGAGAGTTAAAAAAACATGACTATTTAAATAGACACACTTATTAGAACGTAAAGTTGTGATGAAAAAATAAATAAATTATAGTGAAAAGAAACAACTCTATAATGAACAGAGGGGATACAACAATTTGAATTTTTTTTTGAAAAAATCAAATAAAAACAAAAATTTTACGAAAATGTAATACGAAAAATCGCAACTGTTATGTCTGCACTTGATTATATAAACTGCTTTTAAATAGAAGGCATCATTATTACCATCTTGACAATTCAAATTCAAAAACTCATTATATAATCCATCTAACTTTTCTTTACTTCAGTCTCCATTTTTCTGTTTTCTCTAATTTTATTTCTTTCTTCTTTCTTTATTTGTTTTCATCATCTGTTTGCTTGTTTCTCTTTACTTCAATCTCCGTTTTTTTTTTTCTCTAATTTTATTTCTTTCTTCTTTCTTTATTTGTTTTCACCATCTGTTTGCTTGTTTCTCTTTACTTCAGTCTCTATTTTTTCTGTTTTCTTTAGTTTTATTTCTTTCTTCTTTCTTTATTTGTTTTCATCATCTGTTTACTTGTTTCTCTTTACTTCAATCTCCATTTTTTTTTCTCTAATTTTATTTCTTTCTTCTTTCTTTATTTGTTTTCATCATCTGTTTGCTTGTTTCTCTTTACTTCAGTCACCATTTTTCATTTTTTATTTTATTTCTTTCTTCTTTCGTTATTTGTTTTCATCATCTGTTTGCTTGTTCCTCTTTACTTTAGCCTCCATTTTTCTGCTTTCTCTAATTTTATTTCTTTCTTATTTCTTTATTTGTTTTCATCATCTGTTTGCTTATTTCTCTTTACTTCACTCTTCATTTTTCTGCTTTCCATAATTTTATTTCTTTATTCTTTTTTTATTTGTTTTCATCATCTGTTTGGTTGTTTCTCTTTACTTTAGTCTCCATTTTTCTGCTTTCCATAATTTTATTTCTTTCTTCTTTTCTATTTGTTTTCATCATCTATTTACTAGTTTCTCTTTACTACAGTCTCCATTTTTCTGCTTTCCATAATTTTATTTCTTTCTTCTTTCTTTATTTGTTTTCATCATCTGTTTGGTTGTTTCTCTTTACTTTAGTCTGCATTTTTCTGCTTTCTATAATTTTATTTCTTACTTCTTTCTTTATTTGTTTTTATCATCTGTTTACTTGTTTCTCTTTACTTCAATCTCCATTTTTCCGTTTTATCTAATTTTATTTCTTTCTTCTTTCTTTATTTGTTTTCATCATATGTTTGCTTGTTTCTCTTTACTTCAGTCACCATTTTTCTTTTTTTCTCTAATTTTATTTCTTTCTTCTTTCTTTATTTGTTTTCATCATCTATTTGCTTGTTTCTCTTTACTTCAGCCTCCATTTTTCTTTTTTCTCTAAATTTATTTCTTTCTTCTTTCTTTATTTATATCCATCTTCTTTTTGATTGTTTCTCTTTACTTCAGTCTCCGTTTTTCTTTTTTCTTTAATTTTATTTCTTTCTTCTTTCTTTATTTGTTTTCATCATCTCTTTGCTTGTTTCTCTTTACTTCTGTCCCCATTTTTCTTTTTTTTTTTCTTTTTTTGTTTTCATCATTTGTTTGCTTGTTCCTCTTTACTTCAGTCTCCATTTTTCTTTTTTTTCTCTAATTTTATTTCTTTCTTCTTTCTTTCTTTATTTCCATCTTCTGTTTGATTGTTTCTCTTTATTTCAGTCTCCATTTTTCTTTTTTTTTTTTCTCTAATTTTATTTCTTTCTTCTTTCTTTCTTTATTTCCATCTTCTGTTTGATTGTTTATCTTTACTTCAGTCTCCATTTTTCTTTTTTCTTTAATTTTATATCTTTCTTCTTTCTTCATTTGTTTTCATCATCTCTTTGCTTGTTTCTCTTTACTTCAGTCCCATTTTTTTTTTTTCTCTAATTTTATTTATTTCTTCTTTCTTTATTTGTTTTCATCATCTGTTTGCTTGTTTTTCTTTACTTAAGTCTCCATTTTTCTGTTTTCTCTAATTTTATTTATTTCTTCTTTCTTTATTTGTTTTCATCATCTGTTTGCTTGTTTTTCTTTACTTCAATCTCCGTTTTTCTTTTTTCTCTAATTTTATTTCTTTCTTTTTTCTTTTTTTGTTTTCATCATCTGTTTGCTTGTTTCTCTTTACTTCAGTCTCCATTTTTCTTTTTTCTCTAATTTTATTTCTTTCTTCTTTCTTTATTTGTTTTCATCATCTTTTTGATTGTTTCTCTTTACTTCAGTCTCCATTTTTCTGTTTTCTCTAATTTTATTTCTTTCTTCTTTCTTTATTTGTTTTCATCATCTGTTTGCTTGTTTCTCTTTACTTCAGTCTCCATTTTTTCTGTTTTCTCTAATTTTATTTTTTTCTTCTTTCTTTATTTGTTTTCATCATCTGTTTACTTGTTTCTCTTTACTTCAGTCTCCATTTTTTCTCTCTCTAATTTTAACTTTTTTCTTTTTTCTTTATTTGTTTTCATCATCTGTTTGCTTGTTTCTCTTTACTTCAGTCACCATTTTTCTTTTTTCTCTAATTTTATTTCTTTCTTCTTTCTTTATTTGTTTTCATCATCTATTTGCTTGTTTCTCTTTACTTCAGTCTCCATTTTTCTTTTTCCTCTAATTTTATTTTTTTCTTTATTTGTTTTCATCATCTGTTTGCTTGTTTCTCTTTACTTCAGTCTCCATTTTTCTTTTTTTTCTAATTTTATTTCTTTCTTCTTTCTTTATTATTTTCATCTTCTTTTTATTGTTTCTCTTTACTTCAGTCTCCATTTTTCTTTTTCTTTAATTTTATTTCTTTCTTTTTCTTTATTTGTTTTCATCATCTCTTTGCTTGTTTCTCTTTACTTGTCCCCATTTTTCTTTTTTTTTTTTCTTTATTTGTTTTCATCATCTCTTTGCTTGTTTCTCTTTACTTCAGTCTCCATTTTTTTTTTTCTCTAATTTTATTTCTTTCTTCTTTCTTTCTTTATTTCCATCTTCTGTTTGATTGTTTCTCTTTACTTCAGTCTCCATTTTTCTTTTTTCTTTAATTTTATTTCTTTCTTCTTTCTTTATTTGTTTTCATCATCTCTTTGCTTGTTTCTCTTTACTTCAGTCCCCATTTTTTTTTTTTTCTCTAATTTTATTTATTTCTTCTTTCATTATTTGTTTTCATCATCTGTTTGCTTGTTTTTCTTTACTTAAGTCTCCATTTTTCTGTTTTCTCTAATTTTATTTATTTCTTCTTTCTTTATTTGTTTTCATCATCTGTTTGCTTGTTTCTCTTTACTTCAATCTCCGTTTTTCTTTTTTCTCTAATTTTATTTCTTTCTTCTTTCTTTATTTGTTTTCATCATCTGTTTGCTTGTTTCTCTTTACTTCAGTCTCCATTTTTCTTTTTCTAATTTTATTTCTTTCTTCTTCTTTATTTGTTTTCATCATCTTTTTGCTTGTTTCTCTTTACTTGAGTCTCCATTTTTCTTTTTTCTCTAATTTTATTTCTTTCTTCTTTCTTTATTTGTTTTCATCATCTGTTTGCTTGTTTCTCTTTACTTCAGTCTCCATTTTTCTGTTTTCTCTAATTTTATTTCTTTCTTCTTTCTTTATTTGTTTTCATCATCTGTTTACTTGTTTCTCTTTACTTCAGTCTCCATTTTTTTTTTCTTATTTCTTTATTTGTTTTCATCATCTGTTTGCTTGTTTCTCTTTACTTCAGTCTCCATTTTTCTTTTTTTTCTCTAATTTTATTTCTTTCTTCTTTCTTTCTTTATTTCCATCTTCTGTTTGATTGTTTCTCTTTATTTCAGTCTCCATTTTTCTTTTTTTGTTTCTCTAATTTTATTTCTTTCTTCTTTCTTTCTTTATTTCCATCTTCTGTTTGATTGTTTATCTTTACTTCAGTCTCCATTTTTCTTTTTTCTTTAATTTTATATCTTTCTTCTTTCTTCATTTGTTTTCATCATCTCTTTGCTTGTTTCTCTTTACTTCAGTCCCCATTTTACTTTTTTCTCTAATTTTATTTATTTCTTCTTTCATTATTTGTTTTCATCATCTGTTTGCTTGTTTTTCTTTACTTAAGTCTCCATTTTTCTGTTTTCTCTAATTTTATTTATTTCTTCTTTCTTTATTTGTTTTCATCATCTGTTTGCTTGTTTTTCTTTACTTCAATCTCCGTTTTTCTTTTTCTCTAATTTTATTTCTTTCTTTTTCTTTTTTGTTTTCATCATCTGTTTGCTTGTGCCTCTTTACTTCAGTCTCCATTTTTCTGCTTTCACTAATTTTATTTCTTTCTTCTTTCTTTATTTGTTTTCATCATCTTTTTGCTTGTTTCTCTTTACTTCAGTCTCCATTTTTCTGTTTTCTCTAATTTTATTTCTTTCTTCTTTCTTTATTTGTTTTCATCATCTGTTTGCTTGTTTCTCTTTACTTCAGTCTCCATTTTTTCTGTTTTCTCTAATTTTATTTTTTTCTTCTTTCTTTATTTGTTTTCATCATCTGTTTACTTGTTTCTCTTTACTTCAGTCTCCATTTTTTTCTCTCTCTAATTTTAACTTTTTTCTTCTTTCTTTATTTGTTTTCATCATCTGTTTGCTTGTTTCTCTTTACTTCAGTCACCATTTTTCTTTTTTCTCTAATTTTATTTCTTTCTTCTTTCTTTATTTGTTTTCATCATCTATTTGCTTGTTTCTCTTTACTTCAGTCTCCATTTTTCTTTTTCCTCTAATTTTATTTTTTTCTTTATTTGTTTTCATCATCTGTTTGCTTGTTCCTCTTTACTCCAATCTCCATTTTTCTTTTTTTTTCTAATTTTATTTCTTTCTTCTTTCTTTATTATTTTCATCTTCTTTTTTATTGTTTCTCTTTACTTCAGTCTCCATTTTTCTTTTTTCTTTAATTCTATTTCTTTCTTTTTTCTTTATTTGTTTTCATCATCTCTTTGCTTGTTTCTCTTTACTTCTGTCCCCATTTTTCTTTTTTTTTTTCTTTATTTGTTTTCATCATCTGTTTGCTTGTTCCTCTTTACTTCAGTCTCTATTTTTCTTTTTTTTCTCTAATTTTATTTCTTTCTTCTTTCTTTCTTTATTTCCATCTTCTGTTTGATTGTTTCTCTTAACTTCAGTCTCCATTTTTCTTTTTTCTTTAATTTTATATCTTTCTTCTTTCTTCATTTGTTTTCATCATCTCTTTGCTTGTTTCTCTTTACTTCAGTCCCCATTTTACATTTTTTTCTCTAATTTTATTTATTTCTTCTTTCATTATTTGTTTTCATCATCTGTTTGCTTGTTTTTCTTTACTTAAGTCTCCATTTTTCTGTTTTCTCTAATTTTATTTAATTCTTCTTTCTTTATTTGTTTTCATCATCTGTTTGCTTGTTTCTCTTTACTTCAATCTCCGTTTTTCTTTTTTCTCTATTTTTATTTCTTTCTTCTTTCTTTATTTGTTTTCATCATCTGTTTGCTTGTGCCTCTTTACTACAGTCTCCATTTTTCTGCTTTCTCTAATTTTATTTCTTTCTTCCTTCTTTATTTGTTTTCATCATCTTTTTGCTTGTTTCTCTTTACTTGAGTCTACATTTTTCTGTTTTCTCTAGTTTTATTTCTTTCTTCTTTCTTTATTGGTTTTTATCATCTGTTTGCTTGTTTCTCTTTACTTCAGTCTCCATTTTTTCTGTTTTCTCTAATTTTATTTCTTTCTTCTTTCTTTATTTGTTTTCATCATCTGTTTACTTGTTTCTCTTTACTTCAGTCTCCATTTTTTTTCTCTAATTTTAATTTTTTTCTTCTTTCTTTATTTGTTTTCATCATTTGTTTGCTTGTTTCTCTTTACTTCAGTCACCATTTTTCTTTTTTCTCTAATTTTATTTCTTTCTTCTTCTTTATTTGTTTTCATCATCTATTTGCTTGTTTCTCTTTACTTCAGTCTCCATTTTTCTTTTTCCTCTAATTTTATTTTTTTCTTTATTTGTTTTCATCATCTGTTTGCTTGTTCCTCTTTACTCCAATCTCCATTTTTCTTTTTTTTTCTAATTTTATTTCTTTCTTCTTTCTTTATTATTTTCATCTTCTTTTTTATTGTTTCTCTTTACTTCAGTTTCCATTTTTCTTTTTTCTTTAATTCTATTTTTTTCTTCTTTCTTTATTTGTTTTCATCATCTCTTTGCTTGTTTCTCTTTACTTCTGTCCCCATTTTTCTTTTTTTTTTCTTTATTTGTTTTCATCATCTGTTTGCTTGTTCCTCTTTACTTCAGTCTCTATTTTTCTTTTTTTTTTATCTAATTTTATTTCTTTCTTCTTTCTTTCTTTATTTCCATCTTCTGTTTGATTGTTTCTCTTTACTTCAGTCTCCATTTTTCTTTTTTCTTTAATTTTATATCTTTCTTCTTTCTTCATTTGTTTTCATCATCTCTTTGCTTGTTTCTCTTTACTTCAGTCCCCATTTTACTTTTTTTTCTCTAATTTTATTTATTTCTTCTTTCATTATTTGTTTTCATCATCTGTTTGCTTGTTTTTCTTTACTTAAGTCTCCATTTTTCTGTTTTCTCTAATTTTATTTATTTCTTCTTTCTTTATTTGTTTTCATCATCTGTTTGCTTGTTTCTCTTTACTTCAATCTCCGTTTTTCTTTTTTCTTTAATTTTATTTCTTTCTTCTTTCTTTATTTGTTTTCATCATCTCTTTGCTTGTTTCTCTTTACTACAGTCCCCATTTTTCTTTTTTTTTTTTCTTTTTTTGTTTTCATCATTTGTTTGCTTGTTCCTCTTTACTTCAGTCTCCATTTTTCTTTTTTTTTCTCTAATTTTATTTCTTTCTTCTTTCTTTCTTTATTTCCATCTTCTGTTTGATTGTTTCTCTTTATTTCAGTCTCCATTTTTCTTTTTTTTCTCTAATTTTATTTCTTTCTTCTTTCTTTCTTTATTTCCATCTTCTGTTTGATTGTTTCTCTTAACTTCAGTCTCCATTTTTCTTTTTTCTTTAATTTTATATCTTTCTTCTTTCTTCATTTGTTTTCATCATCTCTTTGCTTGTTTCTCTTTACTTCAGTCCCCATTTTACTTTTTTCTCTAATTTTATTTATTTCTTCTTTCATTATTTGTTTTCATCATCTGTTTGCTTGTTTTTCTTTACTTAAGTCTCCATTTTTCTGTTTTCTCTAATTTTATTTATTTCTTCTTTCTTTATTTGTTTTCATCATCTGTTTGCTTGTTTCTCTTTACTTCAATCTCCGTTTTTCTTTTTTCTCTAATTTTATTTCTTTCTTCTTTCTTTATTTGTTTTCATCATCTGTTTGCTTGTGCCTCTTTACTACAGTCTCCATTTTTCTGCTTTCTCTAATTTTATTTCTTTCTTCCTTCTTTATTTGTTTTCATCATCTTTTTGCTTGTTTCTCTTTACTTGAGTCTACATTTTTCTGTTTTCTCTAGTTTTATTTCTTTCTTCTTTCTTTATTGGTTTTTATCATCTGTTTGCTTGTTTCTCTTTACTTCAGTCTCCATTTTTTCTGTTTTCTCTAATTTTATTTCTTTCTTCTTTCTTTATTTGTTTTCATCATCTGTTTGCTTGTGCCTCTTTACTACAGTCTCCATTTTTCTGCTTTCACTAATTTTATTTCTTTCTTCCTTCTTTATTTGTTTTCATCATCTTTTTGCTTGTTTCTCTTTACTTGAGTCTACATTTTTCTGTTTTCTCTAGTTTTATTTCTTTCTTCTTTCTTTATTGGTTTTCATCATCTGTTTGCTTGTTTCTCTTTACTTCAGTCTCCATTTTTTCTGTTTTCTCTAATTTTATTTCTTTCTTCTTTCTTTATTTGTTTTCATCATCTATTTGCTTGTTTCTCTTTACTTCAGTCTCCATTTTTCTTTTTCCTCTAATTTTATTTTTTTCTTCTTTATTTGTTTTCATCATCTGTTTGCTTGTTCCTCTTTACTTCAGTCTCTATTTTTCTTTTTTTTATCTAATTTTATTTCTTTCTTCTTTCTTTCTTTATTTCCATCTTCTGTTTGATTGTTTCTCTTTACTTCAGTCTCCATTTTTCTTTTTTCTTTAATTTTATATCTTTCTTCTTTCTTCATTTGTTTTCATCATCTCTTTGCTTGTTTCTCTTTACTTCAGTCCCCATTTTACTTTTTTTCTCTAATTTTATTTATTTCTTCTTTCATTATTTGTTTTCATCATCTGTTTGCTTGTTTTTCTTTACTTAAGTCTCCATTTTTCTGTTTTCTCTAATTTTATTTATTTATTCTTTCTTTATTTGTTTTCATCATCTGTTTGCTTGTTTCTCTTTACTTCAATCTCCGTTTTTCTTTTTTCTCTAATTTTATTTCTTTCTTCTTTCTTTATTTGTTTTCATCATCTCTTTGCTTGTGCCTCTTTACTACAGTCTCCATTTTTCTGCTTTCTCTAATTTTATTTATTTCTTCCTTCTTTATTTGTTTTCATCATCTTTTTGCTTGTTTCTCTTTACTTGAGTCTCCATTTTTCTGTTTTCTCTAGTTTTATTTCTTTCTTCTTTCTTTATTGGTTTTCATCATCTGTTTGCTTGTTTCTCTTTACTTCAGTCTCCATTTTTTCTGTTTTCTCTAATTTTATTTCTTTCTTCTTTCTTTATTTGTTTTCATCATCTGTTTACTTGTTTCTCTTTACTTCAGTCTCCATTTTTTTTTTCTTCTTTCTTTATTTGTTTTCATCATCTGTTTGCTTGTTTCTCTTTACTTCAGTCACCATTTTTCTTTTTTTCTCTAATTTTATTTCTTTCTTCTTTCTTTATTTGTTTTCATCATCTATTTGCTTGTTTCTCTTTACTTCAGTCTCCATTTTTCTTTTTCCTCTAATTTTATTTTTTTCTTTATTTGTGTTTATCATCTGTTTGTTTGTTCCTCTTTACTCCAATCTCCATTTTTCTTTTTTTTTTCTAATTTTATCTCTTTCTTCTTTCCTTATTTATTTCCTTCTTCTTTTTTATTGTTTCTCTTTACTTCAGTTTCCATTTTTCTTTTTTCTTTAATTTTATTTCTTTCTTCTTTCTTTATTTGTTTTCATCATCTCTTTGCTTGTTTCCCTTTACTTCAGTCCCCATTTTTCTTTTTTCTCTAATTTTCTTTTTTTCTTTATTTGTTTTCATCATTTGTTTGCTTGTTCCTCTTTACTTCAGTCTCCATTTTTCTTTTTTTTTCTCTAATTTTATTTCTTTCTTCTTTCTTTATTTATTTCCATCTTCTGTTTGATTGTTTCTCTTTACTTCAGTCTCCATTTTTCTTTTTTTTTTCTTTAATTTTATATTTTTCTTCTTTCTTTATTTGTTTTCATCATCTCTTTGCTTGTTTCTCTTTACTTCAGTCCCCATTTTTCTTTTTCTTTTCTCTAATTTTATTTATTTCTTCTTTCATTATTTGTTTTCATCATCTTTTTGCTTGTTTTTCTTTACTTCAGTCTCCATTTTTCTGTTTTCTCTAATTTTATTTCTTTCTTCTTTCTTTATTTGTTTTCATCATCTGTTTGCTTGTTTCTCTTTACTTCAATCTCCGTTTTTCTTTTTTCTCTAATTTTATTTGTTTCTTCTTTCTTTATTTGTTTTCATCATCTGTTTGCTTGTTTCTTTTTACTTTAGTCTCCATTTTTTCTGTTCTCTAATTTTATTTATTTCTTCTTTTTTTATTTGTTTTCATCATCTGTTTACTTGTTTCTCTTTACTTCAGTCTCCATTTTTTTTTCTCTAATTTTATTTCTTTCTTCTTTCTTTATTTGTTTTCATCATCTGTTTACTTGTTTCTCTTTACTTCATTCTCCATTTTTCTGCTTTCTATAATTTTATTTCTTTCTTTATTTGTTTTCATCATCTGTTTGCTTGTTTCTCTTTACTTCAGTCTCCATTTTTTTTTCTCTAATTTTATTTTTTTCTTCTTTCTTTATTTGTTTTCATCATCTGTTTACTTGTTTCTCTTTACTTTAGTCTTTATTTTTCTGCTTTCCTTAATTTTATTTCTTTCTTCTTTCTTTATTTGTTTTCATCATCTGTTTGGTTGTTTCTCTTTACTTTAGTCTCCATTTTTCTGCTTTCCATAATTTTATTTTTTTCTTCTTTCTTTATTTTTTTCATCATTTGTTTACTTGTTTCTCTTTACTTCAGTCTCCATATTTCCGTTTTCTCTAATTTTATTTCTTTCTTCTTTCTTTATTTGTTTTCATCATATGTTTGCTTGTTTCTCTTTACTTCAGTCACTATTTTTCTTTTTTCTCTAATTTTATTTCTTTCTTCTTTCTTTATTTGTTTTCATCATCTATTTGCTTGTGCCTCTTTACTTCAGTCTTCATTTTTCTGCTTTCTCTAATTTTATTTCTTTCTTCTTTCTTTATTTGTTTTCATCATCTCTTTGTTGTTTTCTCTTCAGTCTCCATTTTTTCTGTTTTCTCTAATTTTATTTCTTTCTTCTTTCTTTATTTGTTTTCATCATCTCTTTGCTTGTTTCTCTTTACTTCAGTCTCCATTTTTTCTGTCTTGTCTAATTTTATTTCTTTCTTCTTTCTTTATTTGTTTTCATCATATGTTTACTTGTTTCTCTTTACTTCAGTCTCCATTTTTCTGTTTTCTCTAATTTCATTTCTTTCTTCTTTCTTTATTGGTTTTCATCATCTGTTTGCTTGATTCTCTTTATTAAATTACCTTGAATTAGAGATTGATGCTTGTTAGTTAAGAAACACTTCAATTAAACAATCTTTTAGTACTCAGAAAACAATTTTTGAAACTTATGTTGTCCAAAAAGTTAATATATAATAAACAAAGAGGTGCAAGACATAGAGGTGTGAAATGAAAAAGTGTCAAAATTAATAGATGAGAAACATGTAGATACAACAAAGAGGTGTAAGACATAGAGGTATGAAATAAAAAGGTGTTAAAATTAAGAGGTGTTATTTTTTAAAGATGGGGGTTTAATGAAAAGACATGAAGAAATAGGTACAACAAAGAGGTGTAACACATAGAGGTACAACAAAGAGGTGTAACACATAGAAGTGTGAAATTAAAAGGTGTAAAAATTGATGGAAGTGATTTTTGAAACCAGGAGGTACAACAAAGAGATGCAAAGAATAAGAAGTGTGATTTAAAAGGTGTAAAAGTAAATGGATGTGATTTTTGAAATCAGAAGATACAACAAAGAGATGCAAAGACTAAGAGGTGTGATTTTTGAAAGATGGGGGTGCGACGAAAAGACACGATTAATAATTTTAAACCATTGGATTAAAACTGGAACCAATCTCATCTGTTGGATTAAAAGTTGACACAAAAAGTGGGTTTGCTATTATATATATAGATTGATAAATATAGATTCCATAGTAGTAGCACTGTCCAATTTTTAGTAATCATGGATATGTATGTTGTCTGTTTATTTGAAACGTATCCTCATAAAACGAATTTATCATGTTCATATTCTTTTACGAGAGTTCAAAATTTCGTTAGAGAAATTAAACACAGAAAATTACCAAAAAAAACGTTATTAATTTATTCAAGGTATACTATAATATATTTGAAATAACTAGCTTGTGATACGAGGGGTAGTTAGGTGTCTCTATACGCACATATCTCTAGCTTTGATTTCCATCCACAAACATATACTATCAAAGTATAATCACGCGCGCACTTAATTAACTTAACTACATTATATTATACTATTATGTTATATACAGTTTGAATTTAATCTGCACGAAAACAACTTTAAGCTGCATGGATTATGCATATATATCGGTAAAATTAGACACATGCATGTTGCCTAACATTTGCTAATGTCATTACTTGTCTAAACTTTTGACACATGTGTTCTTTGTGGTGTTAGTTTACCATTACCATAAAGAAGTGATATTGTTAAAAAAAAATGTTATCCCAATTACTTTGGGCAACAATCGTTTTCTTGCATTTATGAACCACGTCAGACGAACCGGGACGATATGGAAATCTCTACGACACACCGTTTGAAGCCAACGAATGTTCAACGACTCCAGTTGCGTTGTCCCTTGTCAAATCCGAATGTCAACATATTAAAATTCCTGAAAGAGAAATCAAAATAAAAGAGAGCGTCAACGTCAAAATAAAATTACAAAAAAAAACAAAATCAAAATTTACAATTATCGTTA
The DNA here is from genome assembly GCA_023657505.1 of Camelina hispida. Lineage (NCBI taxonomy): Eukaryota > Viridiplantae > Streptophyta > Magnoliopsida > Brassicales > Brassicaceae > Camelina > Camelina hispida. The sequence goes on along the minus strand of CP094634.1, from coordinate 3,661,622 downwards.
GCCGGGTCCATCGTGGACATACCCTGATGGACGGTTGAGATAAGAGGATGGAGGCGAGGTTTTGATGATAATGAAAGTAAACAATTTTTTTAAGACAAAGAAGACATAGTCGTAGTCGTCATATCATATTTACTTAAAGAGAGAAAAAAAAAAAAAACTAAACATTTTTTTTTTTTTTTGAAAATATGTTAAATTAGATTCAAAAAAGAAAATACATTTTTACATCGTGTGCAACAGATATTAAACCTTGTTTGTTAAAAGCAGAGACAGCTAATGTGGTAGAAAAACAGAGGAAAAACAGAGGAGTTAAGAACGGGAAGCTAGCCAAGTGCCCAGACCGTCTTCATACCGGGCATCACCTGTTAGCTGGATTGCGAGGAGCTGATTACGTATTTGTCGATCAATCTGTTGAATGAGTTGAGCTTGTGGGGTGGGAGGAGCTGCATGGCGACGGTCATTTCTTTCCCGCACATTTACATATCGTACATTTGTTATTTGTCAACAACTACAAATATAACACATTAGAAAAATAGATAATTTCGATACACATGTCTATCGATGTGTATTGGTAAAAACAAGTAGTAATATACTTTATTACTAGTACTGATATTGTCAAACTAACTCTATGTTCTCTAATAATGTACGTTAAACTAACAATACATATTTAATTTTATTGGGACCTCTCAAATGATAGGCAATAAATAACATAATCGCACATCTATATGCTTTTTAAAAAATATTCATGTAAAATGTGTATAAATACACACACAAATCGGCCACACCTCTTTGAACACTCATCATCACTTTGGTCGGCCGCTTTCTTCCTTACTCCTTCCTCAAATATCTCGACACATTTACCAAAATATAACAACCCTCTTAATTTCTAAGTGGATCGATTTATCGAGACAAAAGAATGGTGCAGTACCAAGAACTCGCTCTTCAGAGAAGCTTCAGCTGCGACACAAGAAAGATCAATCCCGCAACTTCTCCGGCGCGTGGTTTACACGGACGTTCACCGTCCTCTTCCTCTTTGATACCAACCATCCCTGAACACGATCTCTTCCTCGTCCCTTGCCGGAGATGCTCCTCCGTCTCCCTTTCCTCTTCTTCCTCCTCGTCCTCCTCTAGGAATATCGGGAAACTCCAGTTGAAGCTTTCTTCGTTCTTGCGTTCTCTCATCAACGTCATCAATATCCCCGCATGCAAATTCCTTTCTCTTCCTTCTCCGCCGTCTTCTTCTTCCGGCGTTTCTAACCAACTCATCTCACTCGTCACCGGTGGATCCTCTTCTCTAGGGAGAAGAGTCACCGGGACTCTCTATGGACATAGAAGAGGCCACGTCACGTTTTCCGTCCAGTACGATCCGAGGTCCGACCCGGTCTTGCTCCTTGACCTGGCCATGTCAACGGCTACTCTCGTTAAAGAGATGTCGTCAGGACTCGTCAGGATCGCTCTGGAGTGCGAGAAGCGTCATCGACCGGGGACAAAGCTTTTCCAAGAGCCCAAATGGACGATGTATTGCAACGGGAGGAAGTGCGGATACGCCGTGTCCCGTGGTGGCGCGTGTACTGATTCGGATTGGCGCGTGTTGAACACAGTCTCTAGGGTTACAGTTGGAGCAGGAGTTATTCCGACGCCGAAGAGTATTGATGACGTGTCCAGTGTTGGAAGTGGAACGGATCTTGGGGAGTTGTTGTATATGAGAGGCAGGTTTGAAAGAGTCGTGGGGAGCCGTGACTCGGAGGCGTTTTACATGATGAACCCGGACAAAAACGGAGGTCCAGAACTCAGTATTTTTCTTCTTAGAATATAATAATACGAAAATGTCTTCTTAAAAATAATTTATTTGACTTTTTAAAAAATTTGAAAATGTCTTAAGTGACGTATTATATATAGTGAATGAATGCAATGTTGTGTCATGAAATGTAATCGATAGTGATATAAAACTATATAAAAGAAAGAGAGGGCCTAGGAGGGTATCATAGTTTTTTTTCTTGCAGTTGTTTTATATGATATGTGGTACTTTTTTATTTTTGTATTATAAGGATGTGATTATTAGTTTGTGGTTGCTTATATGCAAGGCATGAAGATCCCCACATGGTCCGTCATGATTAATGCCAATTTAAGATTCCTATTGTCTTTACTATAAACTTTTAGTATTAAACTTGAGCAAGTCGAATTCGCTTTTACGTGTAGTGTAACGCGTGGAGCAATCTTGTTTAACAACTAAACAATAAATTATCTAGAAAGTGGGACTGCTTTTGAGTTGCAACAATCAATTCATAACCAAACACACACCGTTTATATTTTAGCTCAAAAAGCTTAGCATATGATCTCATCAAATCAAATTAACGAGTTACACTTGTAGCATAATAAGTATAAACTATACATAGTTAAGTATAAAATATAGGTGAGCCGAAATATATGTTAAATTGATTAATTTACATAAGAAGTTATAATTATCAGTTTTTGCCAATACTTTGATCTAAAGTGGAAGTAATAAAAGAAGGATTGAAAACCCCTAACAAATGAAACTCTGGTCAAATTTTTAAAGATGAGGAGAAATATAAAGAAATGGAAAATGCAGGGGTGGATGATCGTGAGAAAAAAAGTGGGTGGGAAAGAGCGTAAAACCCACAGGACTTGCCTTTAAGTGGACATAGTCTGAAAAAACTCATCAAAGCCGCAAAGCCAAAAATCCCCTTTTAGGAACTTTCCCTGCATTTTTGGACCACACCTTTTTCATGCATCTCAAGGTTAATTTGTGAGTCTATCAGTTTCCTTATTTTGTGTGTGTATTTTTGTTGCGGTAAAAGTGAATTATTCAAAAAGTTAAGACTACACAAGCTAAGTTAGTTTATTGGTGATTAATCTTTTTTTCTTCTGTTAATCATGGATTTCCAAACTTTTGATCATTCTCTTTTAAGTTTGACATATTAATTGCGGCGTATTCACAAACACACATACTTTTTATCTATCCAAGATTCAACAGTGTAACATCGTTCTTTTAACCGGGTTGGTTCAACCGCATAACAGTATATTGGTACTTTTTTGTTGGTTTACAAAAATGATAAAAATTTTGTAAATGGATCTCTTATTTTTAGATTGTAAATGATGATCTGTTATATGAATCAGAATTAACTTTCCCATGAATCAGCTAAAATAGCTAATTCTAATAATTCCCTCTAAATCTTAAAAACTTATTTATTACAAAATCGATAATATTGGTGGGCAAGGGGGCTACGTATGCATAAACATGCATAGTTGATTATTCAGATAACGTATGACCAAAAAAAAAAATTTATTTAGAATACGAAGACATATAACCTATACGTACAATATATGCGTCATAGCTAGATAAATAGAGAAGATTATATAGAGACAAAAACTATATGATAAAGTAAAGATTTTCCAATTTAGAAAAGAGAAATAAATTTCCACAAAAATTGTGAAGGAAACGCATGTGCTAGCTTTCTGAATTAACCAAAAAATAATTAAAAATAACCAACATCATTAACAAAACTGTTTGACATACTTTAAAAAAACTTATCACTAACTCGTACTTAAATTAGTTATATTTGGTAACGGACGCAAAATTATCGTAAGAGATGCTGCTAGTTATAGTTATATAGTCGAAAAAGAGTAAATTTCAATTCGATCAATTTTTAAAGTGTATATTCCTAACTAAACAGTTTGAACCAATAACAAAATTCTAATAAATTACCTGAACTGTATTAATGGTGTCAAAATTGGTATTGACTAATTAACCTTTAGTCAACTATCAAAAATAATGATGGTGGTGCATGATTAGGACGTTGACGACGCATATTATATTTATGAAAATTATCATTAACAAAATTAATATTATATTCTTAACCAAATAATATTATTTGGATAAAAAATATAAAATATCATTTAAATCATTAAATCAATAAATTTTATTAATCTATTGCAAAATTAAGTTCAATGAATATATATAATTACAGCTCTTATAAATTAATACATCATTGATTTTTGTAAACCAAATAATATTATTTGGATAAAGAATTACAAAAAAAAAAACTTTTCTTAACACAATGAAATCAATGATTTATCAACCTATTGCATAATTAATTTTAAAAACATTTCTTAATCTAAACATATAGTCAATGATTTTTATTTTTTGTCAACAACTTAATTGATCAACTTAAATAAGCTAATGTGATGGAACATTGTTTATATACTGCTTTTGTTAATAATTTCTGATAAATTTGATACCATTTATAACTAACTAAGAAATATTCTTTTGATTTTTTAACAAAATCATTGATTTAATAATCAATAAGAGTTGTAATTAAGAAATATTATTTTGGAATTAATTATGCAATAGACAGAAAAACCATCGATTAATTTTAAACTATTTTGTGAACTTTTTACGCAAATAAAATTATTTGATTTAAAAATATTAATTTTGTTAACAGTAATTTTTGTAATTATAATTTTCACATCGTGCCTCGTCAGCGTTCAAGTCATGCATCGTGATCATCAACATCATGTCTCATCAGCATTTTAACAGTTGACTATTGTTTAAATTAGTCAATGTAGATTTTGACACTACTATTAATAATTTAGGTATTTTATTTGAACGTTGTTAATAGTTCAAGTTAAAAAAATACACTGCCTTATTGTATAGGTTAAAAAATATTCTTTCTAAATTGTTTGGGTTGAAATATACCATTAAACAGCTATAGTGCTAAACAATATTTTTTTCCTATATAAAAATAATTAATAAGGTGTTGTATTATTGAATAAGCTTTGCATGCGCATATACATATACAACACATCATGAACACATGCCTTGCCTTAACCGTTTTAATACTGACGCTTTTCTCCGGGCAAATCTAATCTGCATCGTGTATCAATGGTCCGATCGATCCTCTCTCCCTATTTTTCTTTAAGATAACGGATTTCTTCCTCCACTTTTCTTTGGATGTGAAATAAAATGACTTGTGGAAAAAAATACAGATATAATTAGTATATTCAAAAAATATATTTCTCAAATCTAACATTTTCCTATGCCAATATTTTTTTAATGACTTTTGGTTCTATAAATCAAAACCAATAAGCAAAATAATGAATCCAAAATATCGATTGCAAAATTAACTGACTCTTATATATATTTTTGAATGAAAATGCCAACTCTAATTAATGAATACTCTTCTTCCTATTTTTTTTAATTTATGGTACTATATTATTGTGTATAAATTAATATGTAAGCATACTTTCATTTCTGATTAATTATCATATGCTGCAACGGATCGGATTATATATAATATATGATATGAAAGATATGCTTTATACTACTATATTATAGAGCAATGCGCTTTTTTGGTTGGCAAATCTGAAATCTCTCGTCAAGGCATAGTATACATTGTTTTTGAAATATGCATGATAGTTAGTGTTTATGTAATGTCTAAATAGATAAGTGATCACATAGTTATAGTGATCGAATAATGATGGAAAGTTTTAGGAGGAGGTATTGAGTGACTGAATTGAATATAAAAGAATTTAACTTCCAGTCTTAATTAAAACTTGAAGTCTTATTGTCCTAATTTTTATTTATTTTGGAATTAATGTTATTTACCCCAAAAGCTTTTGTAGCTAGCTTCGATTATAAAAACGCTAAAATACATACAAAATGTAAGTATATAACGATGGTCTCATATGGTGCCTCAAGAGTCAAGTCCAACCAACCATATATACATATAGGTGATCGTTGAATCTTAGTGGTAACATGCCTTTGGTCACATAGATCAATCATCATATAGATCCAACGTGCTCAACATCATATTCTTTTATAAAAAGAAAAAAACACACCATATTCTATATTATCTTATATACACACATATATATATATATTTGGTTCAATATTATTATGTAACGTTTTAAAAATGAAAACGGTATATAATATTGCGCTTACTAAATTTTCTTTAAAAAATTTCTTGCTAACCCGTTCATTCACTAGTAGTCGTTCTAGGCGAGTCAGTCACATCGATTTACATTGATTGTTTTCCCATTCACACATTAAACTATATTAATAGAAAGGAGAAACGATGGTTGAGAATTCTCACGGTTCATATATATATATATGCATTATGCATAGAGTGGTACTGTGGTAGATCCTTCAAGTCAAAATACGTTTCATGCATATGAATTTGTGCAATACTAACTAGTAAACATTCATGAATAGAAAGATTACGAAATACAAATTATATAGTCCAAAGAATTGAGCTATAAATTAGCCTATTCTAAGAACACCTACTATTAGAAGAGGGAAGAGGCGGACGTGGCTATTGTTGAGATGTTCTCTAGATGTCGTCGAGACTATAATAAAGTGCAAATCAAACACTTTATTAATTGTATTATGTTATGTCCAATCCCCCAGTGGGTTATATATCATTACAGGTTAGAGAAAATCAAACACCAGAGATCTGATACTGAAATATCTTAACGTTACCAAACAAACTAATACTTTTTCTTCACAAATTGATCAACTATCTCTATTATTGGTCTTGTAGAACATATAAATTCGTATAAACACACGTCCACGTATTTGTAACCAGTGATTTTATAATTTTCTAAGAAAAAGAAAACATTATCCTTAATTAGGTTCAGAGTCAACAGTAAAGAAAGGACAACGTAAAAGATATTTTCCATGCATGAGATATTTTCAAGAGAATATATTATACTCAAGCCTGAGAAACAAATATTTGTTTTGGATCATAAACCGACAAAAACAAGTAGTTGAAATACTTATTTAACAAATCATAATGCCTGAAACTTATTGATAGAAGAAAGATACGATCTTTGTATATCACTATAAACAATTAATTAGTGTGTTCCTAAAAAGTGCTCATCTAACCAAAGATGCAACTTGATGATAATTACGTTAATCAAACACGTGTATTTAACTGTCAACTTGGAAATATCTTCAAGCTGTAAGTACAGATATTTTGATCATTTCTCAATTATCAACTAATTAAGTATGTTTAGGTGTTCTTACATTTGTTTATTAAATATTTTCGGTTAGAAAAATATTTATAGGCCCAAAAGTAAATGAAATCAAGCCCATATTGAGCCCAAATCTTAAAAACCTTTCGTTTTTTTATCTTTATTTTTGTGAAAAACCTCAGAAAACCCCTCTTTCTCCTCTGAAGCTGTTTGTTGCCGGAGAAAATGGTGATGATGTTGAAGAAGACGGTGAAGAAAGGTTTAATCGGCGGAATGAGCTTCGCTAAAGACGCCGGAAAAATCAATTGGTTTCCTGGTCATATGGCTGCCGCAACTCGCGCCATCCGCAGCCGCCTTAAGCTCTCCGATCTCGTTATCGAAGTTCGCGATGCTCGTGTCCGTACACATATCCACACTATCTATGTTTATTTCGATTCCTTTATCATCGTGGAAGGATTAATTTGGATTTTGTTCTTTTGGGTATTTTGCAGATTCCTCTGTCATCAGCGAACGAGGATCTACAATCCCAAATGTCAGCTAAGAGACGTATCATTGCTCTGAATAAGAAAGATTTAGCAAACCCTAATGTTCTCAATGTAATTTTTTGTATGTGGCCCTTGTGTTTTTTCTTTGTTAGTCTGTGTGAGGTTGAGTTACTGAGTTTTTTTTCTTTCTGCAATTTGTAGAAATGGACTCGTCATTTTGAATCCAGCCAGCAAGATTGTATTGCCATTAATGCTCATAGCAGAAGCTCTGTCATGAAGGTTAGATGTTTCTCTTTATGTGGGTGGTGTTAAATCAGTAATAGTTTCTGTCACACACATGATTTGATAAGGGCTGCTACTGTTCTGCATTGTAAAGTTACCTTTTTTTTTTTGCATGATTTCGTATAGCTGCTTGATCTCGTGGAGTTGAAGCTCAAGGAAGTGATTGCTAGGGAGCCTACTTTACTTGTAATGGTGGTTGGTGTCCCCAATGTTGGTAAATCTGCACTCATTAATTCAGTCCATCAAATCGCAGCATCTCGCTTTCCTGGTAAGATATTAGCGTCTCTGATGATAGGCAGTAGTAGTATTAAGTAGACATTGTGCAGATACTGTCTGAGAACTTTGAATCCCATTTCTCCAAGCATATCTCGTTAGAAGTTCATTTTATTGCATGAACACAATGATGAATGAAATGTAACATGACTGATTTCATTATATGCATTATGTGCATAGTGCAGGAGAGATTAAAGAGAGCTACGGTTGGTCCATTGCCTGGTGTAACACAAGATATTGCTGGTTTCAAGGTAATATTTTTCTTGCTTACTTTTCTTTTTCCTTGTGGATTTAGTTTTTCTGCTCTATGCTGAGAAAGTCCTGTGGTACAGATTGCTCATCGACCAAGCATATATGTGCTAGACTCCCCTGGTGTGTTGGTACCAAGTATCCCTGATATCGAAACGGGGTTGAAGCTTGCTCTTTCAGGTTCTTATCTATATCTTTATCTTCCTCTTTTTCCTTCTTCCTGTTGCTAGATGGTGTATACTTGGCTCTTAGTTCATCTAAATATGATACAGTTTAGGTCTTGGAAATATGATACAGTTTAGGTCTTAGAATCTCATTAGTAATTAGCTACTCAGGAGTGTATTCTCTTACTGCATATGATTACCCCAGCTGAAAGTTATGTTTGCTAAGAACTTTTAAATATAAAATTCCGACATTCAAGGGTCCGTCAAAGATTCAGTAGTGGGAGAAGAGCGGATTGCGCAATACTTCCTAGCCATTCTAAACATACGAGGGACTCCTCTTCATTGGAAGTACTTAGTTGAGGGAAGAAACGAAGGGTCTCATGCAGACTGCATCGATAAACCAAGCTATAACTTAAAGGATCTTCGACACCAGAGACCTAAACAACCAGATTCATCTGCTCTGCACTATGTCGGGGTTAGCATAAAACCTTATATCTCGAGCTAGCTGTCCTCCTGATATTGTCCTAACTAATTGAGGTTTCCTGTCATCTACAGGATATGATTTCAGAAGTGCAACGTTCGCTGTACACAACGCTCTCTGAATTTGATGGGGACATAGAGGATGAGAATGATTTGGGGTGTTTGATAGAACAACAGTTTGAAGTTCTACAAAAGGCATTGAAGATTTCTAACAAAGCATCCGAAGCAAGGTTAATGGTGTCCAAGAAATTTCTCACTTTGTTTAGGACAGGTAGACTTGGTCCCTTCATCCTTGACGATGTCCCTGACACTGTAACTGACCCGCCCAAGTCAAGACGGGTAGTAGTTTTGTAAAATCATAAAGCAAATTGTAACACATTATGCGTTCAGCTTAATATGATGATTCTATTTGTTTTCATTTGAGATTCAATGGCGTTGCAGCAGTAACTCCAAAGTATTTGAATGAACAAAATTGAATCATGATAAGTTTTGGCATCTGCCAGAAACAATCAAATCTATCTGGTGTCCTCATTTATTGGCCTCAATGAATTCTCGGTACTCTTTCTTCATCTTCACACCCGATATTGTCCTGCATAGACTCGGAAACTTTAGCCAACGCTTAACACAATAATCTTTACAATCGTAAAAATGAAAGAATATTTCCCAACCTAAGCATTTCCTTGTTCTTGAAGAATTGTACACATGGAGTTCCCATGATACCAGCTGCTTCAGCAATTTCTTGATCTTCCTCGATGTCAATCTCAACAAAATGCACCTCACTGTGATACTCATCGACCACCTGAAACAATATGAAGGAGAAATGAACTAACGGTTAGTAAATCAGCCAGCAAGATGTCTTCCGATAAGTTTCATTTCGACTACTGAAGGATTACCTTGTTCAAAATAGGCTTCAGAGTTCTACAGGGGCCACATGTTGGTGAAGTGTATAGTACCAATATAACTCTTGGACTCTCATGGTATAATTTTCTAAGAGCATACTGAACGCAGAGGAAAAATGACAAGGAAAAAGATGTGAGGCAGAGAAAATGATTGTAGCTAATACGTTAAGGTTTGTATCTTAACAAACCTGTCCCTTATGCTTTGTAAGGGTGACGTCAAACTTTTCTTGGACATCGCGTTGTGTAAATTCTTTCTTGGCCTCTTCAGTTTGAGGCTGTCATAATGGTAGAACATGAAAGGGAGTAAGCCTTGTGAAGTGTGCATAAGATTTAAGATATTTCTAAAAAAATTTCTACCTGGTGAAATTCAACAAGAAGATTGTTACTTGTGAGGTATCTCTCGGCTGATAAAGCAGCTATGCATCCTGATCCAGCAGCAGTTACAGCTTGCCTCCATTCATGGTCCTAGAGTGACAAATGGGAGAAAAGCTAACACAATTATTGAACCAGTATGACTTCACAGAGTTAATACCTACATTGAAAGATGGGTAAAAGTTCCAAAGCATAACCTGCACATCTCCTGCAGCAAATACTCCTTCGACTGATGTATTTGATGATCCTTCCCGAACTAACACGTACCCCGAGCTATCGAGTTCGACTTGGCCTTCCAATAACTGACTGTTTGGTGAATGTCCTATTCCATAAAACAATCCTTTTGCCTCCAGTTCGGTTTCTTCACCCGTATCAAGTCTTCTGAGTAGAATGCCAGACATCTGTCCCTTGGTGTTGCTCAATACGTCCACGGTTTCCGTGTTGTAATGAACTGTGATGTTTGGATTGTTGATCACTCTGAAACATTCGCCATAACCAACCTGTTAAAAAAACACTCAGGGTGTTGAAAAGACTCAACTTACGTTGTGCTCATTAGTCTATAATTCCAAAAGCCAACAAAGGGGATAAGGACTATACTGGTTGGTCTCATATCTAAAGAAGTCAAATACATGCAACAGAGAAGACTCAATATAGAGATATACAGAGTTCTGCCGCAGACTATTCTTATTTGATTTCTTAACTCTAAAGCCTGACAATACACATTTCCTCGATTTAATCAGACATAACACTTGTTTTCAATTACAATTGTTTTCTATCAGAAGTCAAAGAAGAGGAGTAGAGCATATATATAACGCAGAAGCTATAGAAAGTATAAGAACCTGTAAAAACTCACCTATCTTGCATAGCCTTGGAGGCTCTCAACTGGTCTCTACGAACTAGCAAATGAACATGACGAGCATATTTTGTGAGGTACAAAGCTTCCTCTGTGGCCGTATCTCCTCCTCCAACCACGGCAAGTACTTGTCCTTTAAACAAAGGCGAAGCTCCATCACAGATTGCACAAGCACTTATCCCCCTACTCCAGAATTCTTCCTCTCGAGGTAGCCTCAGCCTCTTTGCTGTAGCTCCAGTGGCATAAATAATACTATGGCACTTGACCTATAAAATCAACCCAAATGGTCAACACCGGATAAGAGCTCAAGCCTAATGCCAAGAAAAAACCATTCACCACAGTGGTCACCAGTTCTAAAAGACTATCGATTAGGAAGAGTTTATGTTCATCAAAGCAATAAAAACATCTAACTAAGAAAAATAATAAAACCTCCAATAGTATCAACACAGGACTGTTCCTTGAACACTACATTTAAATGCAACATCAAACCAACAAAGAGTGATAATAAACCAAGAAAGATAATCACCTTACGTTCACTACTTTGCACAGTAAAAGGAGCCGTTTTGACACTAAGAGATTCAACATCTTCGGGATACAACTCTGCTCCCCACCGCTCAGCTTGCTTTCTCATTCTAACAAACACAAATTGCATCAGAAACATGAAACTACTAAGAGAATTGAAAAATATGTTATTATTGCCTAATGTCCCAAAAAAAACTCACCTTTCCATTAAATCCGGACCCGTAATACCGTCAGGGAATCCCGGAAAATTCTCAACTTCAGTGGTGGTCATCAACTGTCCACCGGGAACTCCGCCCATCTGATACCCTTCAAAAACCACCGGCTTCAAATTGGCACGAGCGGCGTATATCGCAGCTGTATAACCAGCAGGACCGGAGCCTATAATCACTACATTCTCGATAATCTCGCCTGCAATTTACAACGATCAACACAGAGCTCGATTGAACTCGTATAGCCAAAACCTTTTAAGAAACAAGGGAAGAGTAAAGTACCTGAAGAAGAAGGAGAACTGGTGGCGGAGACTCTGAGGCGGAGGGAATCGGAGGAGCGAGTTCGGTTTGGTTGTTGACGGAGGAGGAAAGAGCTGCCGCGACGTGTAGTAGTAGTAGTGAGAAAGAAGAGATGAGACGGAGGAGAAAGAGCGGATGATGCGGCGGAGACACGGTGAGTCGAAGACACGGAGGCAATTCCGATGCCTATCTTGGGAGACGCAGCCATGTTTTTTTAATTCTTGTTGTGGCCTCACCTCTCACCTCACCTCAGCCTTACCTTACCAGAGACCATACAATTGTCTTTTGCAGTTAAAAAAAAAAAAAAAAAAGTCTGTTGGCGACGGAGCCTCACGCGCCTTCAGCATTATCTCTTCGCTCTCTTAGTCCACAGGCTTAGATGAGTTTAAGCCGTTGGATTTAAGTGATGAAACGTATGAACGGTGGAGATGTGTGTTGACTGATTTTAGTCCCGGCTATTCAACGGAGGGATAAGCCAATCGCGATTTTTTTTTTTGAAGTGGGGGGAAGCTGACACTTTTTTGAGCCTTTATGGGCCATTAATGGGCTTGATTTGGTCGTAACTCTCAAAAATTGGGCTGGACAACATTCGTATTATTTTTTGTCACTCAAACAACAACATTCGTAAGTCTCTATTATAATTAGGTTACAACATTCGTAAGTCTCTATTATCATGTTTTACTTAGTTACGTTCGATGTGAATAGGTTGAAGTGAAATCAAACTAAGAGTTGGTGAGGGAAGTGACAATGACGAACTATTTTTATTAGTCAAGAAAGTTAAGCTGACCAAAAAGAGCAGCCACACACACAATGAAAGCAAATCAAAGCAAAGAGCCTTTATCTTTTGTCACAAGTCACAACTAGTGTCTGAATTCCATGCATTTCCTAATGTTTTTAGTCAACAATTGTACTTTCATTTTATGTTGTTGTATATATTCCTTTTGACGCCACGCCACCACTAAACGTTATTTTATTACTTTATGGTAAAAAAAAAAAAACACAGAGAGAAGCACCGTTCCTACTTGTCATCCAAATCCGATGATTTTGTTGCCTTTGCCATTTTGAAGTTTGTAAGATTTGTTTTCTAAACTGTTTTTGATTATAATAATTGCTGAATTCACCTTTTTCATGTAGCTTACTTACCATCTTTATTAGTAAAATTCGCATTCAACATTTCAACATTCAACGAAGCTGCTAGAGTTTTGAATTTGAGCCCTAAAAGAACTACATGTCCAAGTAGTATATGGTGGAGTTTTGTGATCCCTTATGGTTACCACAGATAATTTCTCGAGGACATATATATGACTCACTTTTGTTTTACTAAATCATTATAATGTTGAAACGAAATCATAGAGCTTTAACAAGTGGTGAGGATTTGTAATTTAGTTGGTCTTTCTTTTGTGCTTTTCCTAGATATGCGTGGATGGTACGCGCCGTCGACGGAACATTGTCGGTAATCCCTTCGAAACACCAATGGATTACTTGAAATGTGGTATCACTGCTTCTTTGACCAATAGAGAGATCTGAAAAAGGTGATGGGATGAATTCCTTCATTTTCGTGCATCATTTGTTGACTAAAGCCGACATTAACTTAAAATTATTTGATTATGTCATGGAAAAAAAAAAGAAACCTTTATCCAACTGAAACTTCGAAAAACTATTTTTAATTTGGAATTTCTTCTATAATTTTACTTACTTTTACGATACGTTAACTTAATTACATGATCAAATTCGTACGACTCTCTGATGAATCTTACCTTTCACTCAGATCCGTTGAGCCCCAGCTTACTCTTTTCTTTTTTTTTTTTTTTTTTTTGGTTAAAAAATAATAATATATATAAGTTAAGGTGTCGAAAAGTAACGTACAAAGCATGGAAAAGTCAAAAAGATAGTCATCAGTTTTGAAAAAAAGATCAATTTACATGCTCCTACAAAACAAGAAAGCTAATTATAATGAAGCAATACCATAATTGTATATTCTTAATATATGAAATACCAAATTTCCTATCACTTTTAAATTACTATTAATAAGGATTTCCTTAAGAATACAACTTCATCTATGTGGTATTTTACATCTAAGAAGTGTATTTTTAGAGAAAATAGATTGGTACGTAATAAATGTGATATTCTTTTGCGATATAATTTGTCGATATTTTTATATTTTAGAATTTTTTTTTAATAATTGGTACTTGATTACTCATGAGCACAAACATAATCTTACAAATATAGGTAAAACATGATGAATAATATGCATGATTTGCGTTCATCGTTTTAGTAAATTGATAGTACCACCACACCTAAAAGGGGTCCAAACTAGTTGCTTCATATCACAATATCCTATTTTACCAACATACCTAAATATATGTGGATTCACACTATAACTCGTGATTTATTTTTCTTGTATAATATATAATGATTTTCCTTTGTTTCCTATATGTCTAATCAAACATACACGTTACTACTAAACATATATTGACAATATTATAACTCGGTTGGTAATGCAACTAATGCAGTTTCCCTGTTACAATTAACAAATCAAAAGCAAAAGTGTTAGCCTAAACCTGTTAGAGACAAGCGTTTTGTGTTTGGAGAAAAAAAATTTTGGTGGACCGTGGATCCAACGTAAATATGATCAAATATCAATGGTTAATTACATCACATCAGTCATCAAACATCGTTTTTCTTATAAATGTAACAAAATATTCACAATACAATTGTGTGTAAGTATATGCATCATGATTATATGCATGTTAGAAACGTATGTTCCTTGAAAAAGGTTCAAAGTATTTATATTCTTGTCTCAACCACCTTATTAAATTTAAGTAACGTCTCTATCTCTTTCTGTGGAGTCGTGTTACGTCTTTCTAGTTTGAGATCTTCTACTATTTGTTCTGTTCAAGAATATCACTTCTCGACTATGGAAGATGCTGGTGATCATTTACGGTGTAACGATAACATTTATAACGACGACGTGGAGCGTTTGCCGTTGGCCATTATGATCGGAAAGCCAACATCCACGGCGGAACCACAGCCGCCGTCTCCTCCACCACCACCGTTCTTGGTAAAGACCTACCAAGTGGTGGAGGATCCGACAACAGACGAGGTTATATCTTGGAACGAAGACGGAACTGGCTTCGTCGTGTGGCAGCCGGCGGAGTTCGCAAGAGATCTTTTACCAACACTTTTCAAGCACTGCAACTTCTCTAGCTTCGTTCGCCAGCTCAATACTTACGTACGTATACGCTCCACTCTTTCAATTAAGCACCTATAACATTATTTATGTTTGTTTGAGTTTACTAGCCCTAAAATATTTTCTTGGGTAATTGATCCATGAATATTTATTAACTTGGGTAAATAATGACTATACCTGTAATTTCCTATGATATAAACACATAGCGAGTGTTATTTTTCTAAATAATAACAAGTTTCAAAAGAAAATATATATACAGAATAGCATAATATACGTGGATTTCCGTGATGGCATTAATGAGTGTGGTAACAAAAATCTTATAGGGGTTCCGAAAAGTAACGACGATAAGATGGGAATTTAGTAATGAGATGTTTCAAAAGGGGCAACGAGAGCTTTTGATCAATATCCGAAGAAGGAAGAGCCAACATTGGTCACGCAACAAGTCTCATCATCAAGTTGTACCAACAACGACGGTGAATCAAGAAGATCATCACAACGAGGATCAACGGTCTTCATCCACTTCCTCGTCTTTTGTATACACTGCATTACTCGACGAAAACAAATGCTTGAAGAATGAAAACGAGTTATTAAGCTCCGAACTCGGGAAAACCAAGAAGAAATGCAAGCAGCTTATGGAGTTAGTGGAGAGATACAGAGGAGAAGATGAAGATGAAACCGATGAAAATAATGATGATGAGGATGCTAATGAAGAAGATGATGGGCTTAAGTTGTTCGGAGTAAAACTTGAATGAAACAAATCGCTACATGGAGACCAGTTTCTTACAAGTTTTGCATCACTATATATAGTACTCTTTTAAGACATTCAAGATCAGAATTACATACATTATACATATGTCCGAAAAATTCTCGGATTCTGACTGTGTTGTATTGATTAAGCTTCGTGTTCAAAACATGGTGTATCGTGTGTATTAGTGTATAGGTAGACATTAATTAAGAGTACAGTTTCTCACATACTTACTGCGAATTAGGAAACCCAAAAAGCCTAACTTCTTATCACTGCTTCTTATCTTTCGAGAGAATCCTTATTTATAGGTTAATCTATTTTTTCGTTTTTTGGTTTGAAATCTTCCTACTTCCTACCACTTATTCCCTCTAATGATGATTGATCCTGTTTTGTTCAAGTCTGCATAAATATAACATTTTAAGACATGCAAGATTAAAACATGTCCGAGGAATCTGGATTTTGTGTTGTATATTTGATATAATTTCATGTTCAAAATACGAAACATCTGTGAATATATAGACATTAGAGCACAGTTTTCTCATCTATATGCCATATTTACAACCATGTTGGGTAAATGAGATTATGATTTTGATTAGACATCTCTTTGCAATTGGGCTGTGGCCACGAAGGGTTTTGATTATACAAGCCGCAGTAATGGTATCAGTATCACTGGTTATGAGTTAGCTGCAAAATGGTTGAATATGGTCTCAAGTGTGGATTGACTTATGCTGTATTCAGCTATTCCCAACTGATTCCTGCCATAGAAAGAAGCAAATTTCTTTCCTCAGACTTACAAAGACTGATTTGTGTGGTTCAGGGAGTAGAAAAAGTTAAAAGAAGAATGTCTTACCGGTTTCTTTCAAGGTGTCCAAATGCATCCGCAAGTGACAATCCTCCTTCTCCAAATGGCAACTGCAACATAACCCACAGAGAAACATTGAGCACAAATCCAAGAGCAATCTTAGAGCCAATGGGATTTGGTGTTTGATTACCTGGTACTTAATACTCAGTCCATTGCAGCTTTTGAATGTTGCACCGGGAAACGAAGATTGTATGAAACAATCCAAGGCTGAAAACTTTTCTTTGGTTAGCCACCACTCGGCAAATATTGGAAGTGGAATACCATCTGTTCAGCATCAAACGGAGAAAACATAATTTATGCACAATTCGTGAAACAAGGCAAAATCTAAAAAAGTATGTAATATGTGTGCTCGTACCATCTCGAAACAGCTGCTCTGATAACTGGTCATCGAATCGCACATTTTCCTCAGGCATGGGAGGTACTAGAGTACTCACTCTCTGCTCATTACCAAGAAACTTGGCAATGCTTTGTACCATTTCTGGAGACAAACTGATTTCTGATGCTGAAGCCGTATCAGGAGTAATAGAGTCAGAGACACCTATACAAATTTCGAGATCACCCAGTAAACTTCTGGGCTGCGTAGGAACGTTAAAAAGCCACTGCTGAATCATTTGGCAAAAGTTCTCCAATTCCACATTGCTGACTTCGTTGGGTTTGACCTAATTTGTAAGACAGCCAACATTATGCAAAAGCTTTGAAAAATGATCCTTCCCACCATTGAAACAAAACAGCATTTAAAAAGTACCTCTAATTCAAGGTGGTTTCCGTAGCGTGTCTTTAAGTGTTGTGGACTACCTATGCATCTTAGGCGGCCTCCTACCTGTAATTTGAGGAGTATGGTTCTGTGAGGTTGAAAGATATAAAATCTACGCCCTAAGGAGTTCAAAAGGAGTTAAAAAATACCATGATCCCGATCCTAGTGCAAAGTGCTTGAGCTTCATTCATGCTATGAGTAGTCAGAATGACCGCTGTCTTTCCGCTCCTTGTCGACAAGCGGGATATCACATCCCACATGAATCTTTTGGCAACAGGATCCATACCTGAAGCATTTAACAAAAAACACCAAAGACTTGAGTAGCTAAGAACTAGTGTAGAACAGAGAGGAAGTCCTCATTAGTGATTCCAAAGTCCAACTGGTCAGGCAAGTCAGCCATAATTTTGATGTGGTTATACCTGTAGATGGTTCATCGAGGATGACAATAGGAGGATCTCCAATCATTGCTATAGCAACGGATAGTTTGCGCTTGTTTCCGCCGCTAAGCGTGAAGGATGGCTTGTGAGAATGTTTTAACAAGTCAAACTCGATTAACTTTTCCATAACCACCTGTAATTAGATAATACATATCAGAATTATACAATTAGGAACTTCCACTAGTTAGATATATTACCTAATAGTATAATTGTGGTTTTGGATACATTTTTGAATCTTATCCTAGACGGTAGAGAAAGATGGTTTTGTTTCACTGTTGTGAAGGTAATTTAACTTGGCCAAAACCTACACTACTATTGGGGAATCACAGAACTCATCAAGGCGTGTAAGCAAGCATCAAAAGTCAAATCTGAATATGTACCACTTACATTATCAATTCTATGATCAACTACTCCTTTGATCCTTGCATATAGTTCAAGGTGCTCCTTCACAGTCAA
Source organism: Camelina hispida (assembly GCA_023657505.1). NCBI lineage: Eukaryota > Viridiplantae > Streptophyta > Magnoliopsida > Brassicales > Brassicaceae > Camelina > Camelina hispida. The sequence continues at coordinate 3,643,100 of CP094634.1, read as the reverse complement.
ATACTCGAATAACGCATCAAACTGGGGGCAGTAGCCAATCTGAGTAGGAGAGACAAAACAGATTTTAACATTTAATGTTCATTCTACGGACTCAGTGAGATTTGTAAAGACAATTAATTGACATACATGCTGACGGATAGATTTAGGACTCGCTACTATGTCTTTGCCAAAGACGAAGGCAGTTCCACTAGTTGGGGTTTCTTCTCCTGTTAACACCCAAAGAAGTGAGAAAAGTCAATGCTATTGCTTCAGAAATTGCAGTTGTTTATTCAGCTGTCACTAAGTATTTAAGATAACAGCTCCAAAATAGTTTCCAAACACCAAGGAATCACAATATACCAGATAACATAGACAAGGTAGTAGTCTTTCCAGCTCCATTCGTCCCTAAAAAGCCAAAACATTCTCCTGCTTGAACCGAGAAAGTCAAAGACTGTACAGCTACTTTTGGGCTCTGATGTTTGCCACCAGGATAAACCTGAAACAGTAGTACTTTAAGAAAAAAGAGAGGAGAATATCTGTTAACTCTTGGCCAAAAAGAGTAGGCTTTAATACCTTCCTCAGGTTCTGTAAGTAGAGCATGGTGTTGTCTGTCAACCCTGACATCACCCTGTCTCTTTCCTCTTGCACGTCTATGTCATCCTCCATATCTGCCGAAACGACTCCAGTCGAATCCTTGAGAAGTGGTTCTGTATAACTAGAACCAGCACCTTGCTTGAAAGCTTTGAAATTCTGCCACCACTCCCCAATTGAGAACGACATCACCTTTTGGACAGGCACGAGCTCAAGCGCAAGCGTCACAAGGAAGTAGAATATACTCTGTCAAATATAATTTCAGTTATACTTCATGTCGCTATAATATAAATCAACTATAATTTTGTGTCTATCCCATGAAAAAATAACAACAGTAGCATATGATGGATCCATTTTCTCAGGTTTTCAAAGAAGCAGGGACAAAATTGTTGAAGAACACGGAAGACTCTAACCTCCAAACCCAGGTAACATATGGACGCTCCAGTGACATTCCATTCGAACACCCCATGACTAGATTTGTCTTTTATTCCCTGCCTTAGAAGTGCTAATGAAGCCAATCCATCAGAGAAACAAAATCCTGGTGATAATCTGAAGAAGTTCTGTAGAAGCATAACGAAAAAGAATCAGTTCCTAGTCTTTTCAAGGCTCACCAAGGTCAAGAAATTAGAAGATTCCACACCTTTAGATATAAATTTGCACTAGCAGTTGCTGGAATGAGTCCCATAACAAATGAGATAACCATAAGGATAAGGCCAGAGAAGAAGTGGACCATAAGAATAACATTCTGCGATTACAACAAATACATCTATCCATCAGTAAAAACATCTAACAGTATGAAGTAAATGAGGAAGAAAAAACAAATAACAATATAGGTAAGAGCACAGAGTAGCTAGAAGTTGCCTGAGCCATGCTATGCTCGGTGAAGAAAAATGTAAGACAGTACGTTGATGATGCAATTGCCAACCCATACTCCAGGAGCATAAGGATAGTCGGAAGAAACCGACCTATTCCAATAAACTGTTCCAGACCTAGGGAAAGAAATCAATCATCTCAGTAAGTTCATAGCAAAGTGCAATGAAATAGAAGTTCAAATGCAAATGGAAATTAAAAACCAACTTACCAAAAGCATAGAAGAGGATCATTGCAAATGTTGACGGAAATAAGAAACTGATGAAATCCCATATGTATGTTGATAACCAGTATGAAAGAACAGAAACCTGCAAGCCATAAATGATAATGAGGCCAGTTTTACAGGATTAAAAGTAAGAACATGGGACTGATTCCATGCTTATATTTCGTATTCCAAAGAAAATTTTACCCCACTAATAAGCTGTTGATGCTTTGCTTTCACCTCCCGCTCCTGAATAAATAAAATACTTATAAAGACACTCAGAACAAAATACTGGAAAAATAGCACGAAACAAAAACCTTATGCCAAAACTACTTAAGGTTTGACCTTTACATATATACATACCTTAACAATGGGAACAGCAAAGGAGGCCGGGATAAATGAGAACGCAATGTTAACAATAATTGCAGCGGAAAAGGCATCCAAATCCTGCATTGAAAAGAAAATAACATCAAAACTACTGGTTCGTGACATTTTGTTGATACGAATAAAACAATTTTGAGAGGAGGAGACAGGGACAGTATGATATTTTGTGTCCACATAAGGTAGAAGCTTGTCAATTTTTGCTACAGATTTTACATTGGTTCCCTCTTACTGACAATCAGTTTGAGGGATCCCATCAACTCTAACCTGTCGCTCAAACTGAACATAATTTCAATAAAATAATAATATTGAGACTACAGAAAGGGAACTATAAAAAGAAAGACATACATGACGCTGTATGTGCTGAGTTTTTGTTGGGGGCAAAGGATGGTTTCGGGTTTGAATTGTCATATTCTTGTTACCCGTAGCAAGTCGGAGAATCGCAGCATGCATAACATTGATGTAGATTGGACCAGCATGCTGACAAGTACCGTTGTGTAACACGGTGTATCCTAAACTCCCATCTGGATGCTGGCCATCCACTAAAATTGCCCCATACCTAAAGACAGTCACAAGTATCATTTAGCAAAGTCAGTACATAATAGTACTCTGTAACATTCTCAAAGAGGTCACCAACGTAGGAAAGTTAAATGCAAAGAAAGTAATGTTTTGTCTAAAACAATGTTAACTCTTTGATTAATAACAGTGTAAGGCATGTCTCGCAGAATAAAACAAAATGTTCATTTAGATATTACGAAACAAGAAAATCATACAAAACTTTAAAAGCAGAAATTTATATGACCAATGCATCTTTCAGATTAATCGATGCGACAAAGGGCCCTCCCAACTTTAAATGCATACGTTAAGTCATGAGAACTTAAGCCCTCACTTCTAGCGAAAAACAGGGGAACAAAATACTAGAAGGCAGCAATATCTGGCACATGGGTTATTTAGCTTAACTTTCACAAAAGATAACAAAGCACGAATCTATTAGTGACCTATACATACCTTGACTGGTAGGACTGATCAAAACTCGACATCAGAAATTCGCCCAATGAAAGCAGAGTGGGCCCCAACGTGGGACCTGCAGCATCAATTGCATCAGCCAATGCCTCTTTTGGATTAGGAAATTTATATGAAGTATTCCTCAAGGGCTGAATCCAGCCTCCTTCGATATATTGTGCAACCTGCATGCATCGAAGAAAAAAATTGAACACAAACAATGTTTGGGTATGAACTCAACTATAGTGCACTATGATCAAAATCATGTAAGCATATATTTAACAATTGAATGTGTAACATAACTAGTGCTTGCTTTACTACTCTAACAAAACCTTGGATAAATTGTTGACAGCTGCATAAGAGCAAACCCTCTACATCCAGTAACTCAAATAGTGAAACGAATATATCAGCAAGCAATTAGTTTTCTTATGCCTGTGTAGAAGTTAAGACTTAAGAGAGTGAAAATCAATTTTGATTTACCAGGATTACTGTGATAGTTACTAGAGCAAGTAAAATAACATGCAACCTAATTTTATTCAACCTTCGAGAACATGCCATTCAGAGAAATCACAAAATATAAATGAAACTCAACAGACCTCTTTGGCAATTGGCTCAGACAGATCAAAAGGAATCGGACCACCACCACCGTTGCCGCTCAGGAGAGGATTAAAATATGCAGTTGTCAAAGTTATGGATTTCTGATCAGGATGTGGCTTGAGCTGAAGAAAAAGAAGGCCAAAAAGCAAGAAAACTGCTGGGATGATGAACTGGAATGCCACTGTTTTGCGGTCTCTGTAAGCAGATCTTGCTCTTTTTATAAACAATGCTTTGCAATGCCGCCAAAACATTGACCTAGATATAATGGAACAACCACAACATTGCATGCTGATGAATCCAATGAACGTCCAAACTGCAGCAACTATTAATCTGCAAGCTTTTGCAACTGAGGTAATTATAACTCCAGCGCCCTCATTACAACTTGATAGCAACTTAGGTTGCATAATACTTTTCTGATCAGATCCAATGCATAACAGAGAAGACTTTGTATCAGGAGAGACAAATATCTCCTCATGCTTCTCCTCGATATCTAAGTTACAACCAGCAACTCTCAGAAACACCTCTTCAAGTGTCGTGACAGATATACCATAACTCTGAATACCAGGATAATCTGAGTCATCAATCTCACTAATCTTAGATCTGTCAACAGAATTCTTCATGCAACTTTCGATTTCTCTGAACATGTTTTCAAAACAAGGCAAGGAAGCCAAAGGAAGCTTGAAAGAAATTTCGTTTCCCACCTGGACAATCATAACTTACAAAGATTACGCAAGAAGTTGGCTTTAAACTTATATAAAAGTGGTAACAAATTACTCTAGAGGAAATATCTGCAGCCATAAATATGCTATAATATCCAATTTTTAGGAACTCAGGTCACAATTAGAAGATATTAACTAAAAAATGCTCTATTCTAGAAGCTTTGGACCTTTGCAAAGTATCACAGCATGCAGCAAGGCAGACTCATTCTTTCATGAAATGTATTAGTTGTTCAGATGCTCTCAATTTCCTTAGAGAATGTAAGTAATATACCTCACTCACACAGGTTGCTGATGGAATGTGACGATGAACTATACGTGCGGCAACAGAGACAGCAGGAGAAGTCTAAAACATAGATTACCACCGGTTAAAGATGTCCTAAATATATATATATATATATATATATATATATATATATATATATATATATATATATATTAACAACATTGACGAAAATGAAAAGAATTCAAACAAACCTTTACAAGCGTAAGAGTGTACCCAACCCCATAGTGATGCTTCAGGAAAATCGAACTGCTTAGCCATAAAAACCTCCAAAATAATTGGTTAAGTGCTTAATGGTTAACTAGAAATTCAGAAAACTATACATTAAAAATTCAATCTAGTTTTGGAACAACATGAATTATTCATATGAATCAGAAAAAGAGACAATTTTTCTTTACTTCTGAAGCACTTTAATATGTCTAGTCAGATAGCATAAGCTTGGGGAATCTTTTCTTTTTAAAAAAAAAAATGTCTGACCATCAACACCAAATCAAAAACACCTTCTACGAGTCATGAGCAACAATTTGAAAAAACCAACTCAATCATATCACTTAATAGTAACCAACTCAAATTAAGCAATCCCATGGTGTGAATGCTTGGTATAATTTGTGTTATTAGCATGCCTTAGCAAATGCATCGTTGTTCTTCCTAACTTTAAATGAATTAAATTAAATAAAAAACGAAAAGAAGGACAAGCTACAGAAAAAGTCGAGAGTAGTTTAGAAACACTTAACCTGCCACAACACTTAAGAGAACCGTTAGCCATGATTCCTATCCGATCTCCAAGTTCTTCAGCTTCATCCATGGAATGTGTTGTCAACAATATTATTCTACCCTTTTTAATTTTCTTAATTAACTGCCATGTAAGACGCATCGAGTACGGATCCATTCCACTGGTTGGTTCATCGAGAATGATCACCTGAAAGATGAAGCATATTCAACGACAACTAACTAGAAGAAACATACGAAATAAGATGTCTTTGTGTTTCCTTCTCACCTTACTGTTACCTATCAATGCGATTCCAAGTGACAATTTCCTCTTCATGCCTCCGGAAAGTGCCCGTACAAGTGTACTAAATTTATCAGACAATCCCACCTGGAAAAAATCAATACCCAAGATCAGACAGCTGTGACTTATACCCAAAATTGGCAGGGAAGAAAACTACAGTTTTCCACAAAATGAATTTATCTGTTGTCCTCCATAACTATTTTACAGAATCAAACTTAGGCAGTCTCAAATTTTAAAGCTTGTAGGCCACACTAGCATTAGCAACTAGATTCTATCAAAACGAAATTCAGAAATCCAAGTTTGTGAATGTGGTTTGTTGGAGAGGGAAAATCCACAAAGCTTGTATTTCATTACATACTTACTTCCTCCGCCATATCAACAACTGCACTATTCAAGGATTCTTCTTCAACACCTTTAAGAACCGCAAACATCTCCAAGTGTTCTCTAACCTACAGTAGATATAAATCATTCAGACATCATATTCGGATAGAAAAACATATAATCTGTCATAAGCCTGAAACTTTTGCATAGAATGAAACGATTCAACAAACAAAAGAAGCAGATATATGTTTCATCTTACACACATGTTCCTACATGATATTTACGCTCGATTAAAGAAGATACAAAACATGAGAGAAGAACATTAAACGCTCACAACTGGTAGTTTGTCCCTATGCTAAAAAGAGTGGCATGATCGAGGACTAGCCACCACAAGCCAGTCACATCACTGAATATATCTGAACATTTTCTCTAGGGCTTATGGCTATATCAGATCTTCAGGGTTGAATCCAGTACAACAAGCTTAAGCCTACCAGCGGTTATACGCAAGTGACAATTCTGAAAAAAATTCTGATCCCTTTCTTTGATCATATTATAAATTAAAGATAATATTATCATGTTGATTCGAACTGCAAGCATCACATCTTTCACTTAGAATAAGACCAGAGAAAAAGAAGGGATTTTCTTTCACTTACTGTCAGTTCTGGAAAGAGGATGTCATGCTGAGGGCAAACACCTAGTTCTTTCCGTATCTCATCCTACCGGAAAAGATTTATATAGTCAGAAACAAGAATGCAAGAAAGTGGACGAATTAACAACATACAAAAAGTATTAAAGTGATGCTAGAAAAAAGAATGCCTATCTTACTAGCTTATAAATCAGAGGTTTTTGGTTATGCAAGAAGATTAGAGATTCAAGTAATAACAACAGAAAAATTACCATGTTTGTTATAATACTGTTTCCAAATATCAGGGCATCTCCAGACGTTGGGGGAAGAAGGCCAACAAGCATTGATATTGTTGTGCTTTTACCGGCTCCATTATGTCCTTCAAGCAAATTAAGCAAGATTTAAAGAGAATATCAAGATTCGCAAGAGCTTTTCTTCACGTGATTTTCATGCATGGTGTTCACGAAGGAGACCAAGATTCATTAGAGACAACATTGAGATGATAAACCCGGGAACAGAAAATATCAAAATATGTAGTTTAATGTGTTATAAGGAAACTTTCTTAATACTGTATGTTAAAATTGAATATCCCAACAGTGAATACATATATCAGACTGACCAAATTAACTTCACTATGCACAAGAGCTCGTGAACAAAACTAGATCTTTCGTCTGCGAAATTGTAGAATTTATGGAAATTGTAATGTACTAGAGTACCAGGTCCAAATTGTAATGTTTAAGAAAAAAAGTCAAAAGAATAAATTCAAACTATTCTGAAACATTACAATTTGGACCTGGTACTCTAGTAAGCAAATATAAATGAGGTTAGAGGAGATGAGAATATCTAATAAAGAGGAAAGACATACCCAGAAGTGAAAGTATCTGGTTCTCGTACAGTGTAAGTTGCAATGAATTAACTGCACAACAATTTCCCCTTCTTGAGGCATAGACCTTATGCAGATTTCTAACTTGTATGCACCTACAGAGCAAACATTAAAGGTGAATTTAATGTCCAGCTATGTAAAACATTAATTGGATTTTTTGGGTTGTGATATGAATGTACCTCCCGTCAAGCTCTTGTTGCCTCATTTCCAGGCTTATTGATTCAATAACAGGATCAAAAGGCTTTCCCTGAGTAACCTCTATATTACCCGCAAACATACTAGTTTCGGGATCTGGAATGGGATTTTGGAAGTCTTTTTTCTTTCTCCCAAAACACTTGCTGAAGATGAAGTTCCATGGGTACCGCACACCATTTTCCCTGGGGAGGACCTGAGGAAATGAACTCTTGGATTAGGCCCAAAGATAAACCTCCTAACTACAGTTATTTTTTAACAAGAAACAATGTCAAGAACAAAAAATCCGCTCACAAAATACCTTGTCCAGATAAAGACCAAGTGCACAGTAAAGAATAGAGTCGAGTAACATCATTAAGAGGCAGACAAAAAAACTTACTCCAGACGATGCCTACATGAAGATTGACCAAAACAAAGGTTAAGAATAAAAGCAGAATCAACCTTGGCATGTAGCCACAAACATAACTACCATACCCGCCATATATTGCTCCAGCGTAGTCCAACATGTGCACGCTCATAATCAGCAAAGTTGATTGACCCGAGAGCAAATGCAGTAGGCGAAAGCAAAGAAGCAACTACCTTCAATACCCTACAAGACCGACACTTAATTTTACATAAATGTATTCTAGACAAAATGTTTGTGACAAAGATGAGCATAATTTTTGTCTATCCATAATACAGCTGTCACGGAAAAATAGAAAACAAAAAAAGCCTAAACATACATGGAGACAGATTCATCGTTTACAGTGTAGTAAGGGAAGAAGGCTCCGAGAAAGGCTAGGGTCCCAACTGCAACAGCTGTCTTTGCTCGAGTGAAAAATGTTGATATCATAAATGAGAGCATGATTGCGCTAACCCCAAATAAAAAGAAGTATGTGAAGACTAGTGTCGTATCACTATACTTAAAGAGACTTCCCATCGTACAAGCTGTAATAATCCCAGAGCACAATGCGAACTGCAGAAAGAAAGTCTAGTTAGAAAAGAAAAAGAATACCTCGAACTAAAAGTTATTACATATATCGAAAGAAGTAAATCGTCTGCTGCTCTTTCCAGCTGAAGTCGATATTGTTGACAACTTGTGGTTTGATCATAGCCATGGGAAGAGGCAAACAAAAGTTCACAAATCAAATTTCAAGCAGAAAAACTTGCCTGCAATGCATAAGTGATAAACCAAGACAAATGAAATATCTCATCCTTCAAGCCCATCATGTAAAGTCCTTCTCTTATTTTTTGTTCCTGCAAGCTCAGAAAGATAAATAGCCTCAGTGAAACAAATATTGGTAGAAAACAAAAACTATTTGTAAACGCATAATATCTATCAGCTGTTTTCCAAAGTAAGCAAAGTACATAAACCCAAACCAACCTTCTCGAAGACAGAGTAGCTGATAAGCCGGGAGATTGGAAACAGAAATCCCAGAAGGTACCTGCTCAACAATTATATAATCATCCAACCCATACAAAGACTCAAATACCATACATATATGTAGGGGAAACCAAAAGACAACATAAAGCAGCTGATACATACAACAATCCCATTACGCTTTTGACAATAGATTGAAACTCATCATCAGTGTATTCGCGGGTTGGAAATGGAACCATTCTTATCACTGAGGGGCTAAACAGAGTCCATGGCAGCTCAAAGCGTATAGCTGAACCAGAATTTGAATGTGATAATGGCAAGTCGACATTTTGCTGAGAAGCAAATATAATGAAAGAGTCTACCACCTGCTGAAGCTGCAAAAGGGAATAAGACCAATCAAAACGAGGGGAAAAGCAAGATAAAACCTCCTATTTCAAGAATTTCAATTCAAATCTGACGAATTGATCTAGTTTACTAAATAGTAACTACTGGTTTACTGTGTGATAATCTACCACCAGATTTGGAATCTCTTTTAATAACTCTATATTCCCTATAATAGCATAGTATAGGTAGTCTACACTCTACAGACAAGAATTATTTGACTACTGTACTGCCAAGTCGCTAAATGGGGAGAGCTACGAAGATAATAGAAAAATCATGGGCGCAGATTAGACGAACTTTCAATGAAACTAAGTAAATGACCATACAGTTAAGAATCCGCTGAAGCTGTACTGCATTGTTGGTATGGAATTAATCCCCATTTCCAGATCATTGATATAAGGTCCATTTGTGTCCATGATCGACTTGACATTAGGGAACCCTGCGAATGCCCATGTGTGGTTCAAGCGGATGCTATAATCAAACGAATGAGGTCCTTGTTCATGGAATACCACTGCTCCTTTTATTTTTGGATTCGAACAGTTCCTAAGCAAACATGATGAGGCTTTATAAGTTTAACATTAAAAAAACGAAAAAAGCATAGATAGCTAGTTATAAGACTATGTTACTGGTGAAGATAAAATGCAGACACACTGGGCATTTGAAGTCAAAATATTTCCCTTATTACAACATAGAAAAGATACCAGTCTTGTTCAGGTCGTACTATCATCAAGTTGCAGCATATTGTAACAACTAACCCAAGGAGATACTGCCATTATTCAAGAAATGCTAACCAATTCACAGAATCAACAGAAAGAGAATCACCAGACATGTGTAACAGAAAGAAAAAATTGAAGGCGACAAGAAACCAGAGATGAAATAGCCTTCTTTTATCAGCTCGAACAAAGAACAAAACATACCTCGGTTGGCTGCAGACACCATAATCCACAGAGGTTATATAATTTTCAAGCTCTAAGTCATCTTTAAAAATTTTAGTAACTAGCTGCAAACAGAAAACGCAAGGCTCGGTTAACCGTATGACATATGAAGACTAAACTGAGCCAAAAGATTTTATACGCAGCATATAAAAAGAAGAAGTGATAGTACCCGCAGTTCCGGGAACTTAAGAGACAAAATGTCGATCATGTTCTTGGTTTCATCAGTGTCAGGTGCAAAAGCTAGATATTCCCCATCAGCGACCAAAAGCTTCAAAATTTCAGGGAAACTAGGAGAGATGCCTTTGCCCACATGGACGACCGTATCTTTCTCTAAGTTCCTGCAGTAATCAACAGAAGAAAACGAAATCAAAATCCAATTTTAGTAACAAAAAATCTACAAAGAGAGACACAAGTGACAATGTAAACTGTAATCTTACGAGCGAGCAGGGTGAATTCTGGTGTCAACTTGTGTCCTCACGGCTATCAACAACAACATTACAACAGTCGGAAGCAAAATCTGCCCCAAACCAAAATTAAAGAAAAGAATCAAAATTTAGGCTAGTTGGTGATCAACATTACCCAATTCAGCGCTGAGAACAGACAAAATGAGACACAGCAAATTCAATTGAGCGCCTCCAAAATAAGAACAAACAAGACCCAGAAGGAAAGCTCAGACGGACGATCAGTGAATAAAAGAGAGAGAGAGAGAGAGAGAGAGAGAGAAACCTCAGCTGAAGTAACGAAGGGATGACGAGTTTTGAGGAGCCAATTCTTACGGAGCATGGCCTTCAATTGTCTCCTCCAAGTACCCATTTCGTTCCGAGTTGCCCAAATTTCCTTAGTAAGTCTGCGCTGAGAAACCCAGAACCCTAGAGCGAGAGAGATAGATGGAGAGATTCTAATGTAATCGAAAAACAAAGGGGAAAAAAAAGATTGGCTTCAAGAAGAAACCTTTACAAAGTTGGGAAAGCAAACAATGAAAAAGCAAAGAGAGAGAGAGGTGGCGAAGACTTGGGCTCACCTCACTGACATTTGTTTCTGCTTCCTTTTTTTCTTCTTTTTGCTAAATTTCTTTATGAAAAATTAATTTATTACTATTATCCAAATAACACAAGTGGTCGACATAAAAAAAGACAGTAAAAAGAGAATTAGGAAACTTGTTTAGTATAAGAGCGACTGACTAAAACAAACAAAAGAGAATTGATAAATTATACCAACCCAAACAAGGTAAGCAAAGATTAGATTAGATTAATGTCACTTAAAGATAATCTTAATAAGTAATAACAGTTGTTGATGTTGACCCATCCATAGCAAGAAATTAATAATCCTTGCGTCAAAGCCAAGTAGGGGAATTACCGAGAAGCAAACGCACTTCGCAACATGATCAACGACAGTGATTACGAGTTTGTTCGTATTCAAGGTAATAAAACACTTGTTCGGAGGTATTGAATAAGACTCAGGTAATTTTTTATCCCATTAAAATAAGCTATCTTCTAGAGATATTCTTTAATTTGTTAAATAAAATTATTTACTGACAAGAGGTATAGATGCTCCTGAAACCGATATGGATTTTGGAAAAAGGTACGAAAAGCTCTCGTTAAGATTGTGCAAGGGAAACCATTGAAAGTGATTGTCTATGAAAAAGATATATACCAACGATTGGTCGCGGATTTATATTGTGAAGAGGTTTTTGTTCAGGTAAAATTACAATTACTTTACTTTCTTTCCATCTATTAAAAACTGTTAAAACCAATTTTTTTTGTTTCTTTATAGGAAGAAATGCTTAAAGGAGGCTTTGCCTGGCATTACATACATCATTACCAGAAAACGACGACGTTTCTAATTTTGACAATTAATTAATTTCAGAGGTTTTTCAAAGGTTGTCAAGACTAAATAACAGCAGACATTAGAATATTCTTTAATTCTCACTACCCAACTCGATCGTTATTATTTTTATTACAAATCTACTAAAAATTGAAGCTACCTTCACTTCACATGATTAATTGTTGGCATTATAATTGCGCATTTGGTTATTGGTGTTTGGATTCAGTTTGGTGGCTTTTTTTATTTTAAAAAACAGAACTATTTGATTTTCGATGATATTTGAAAATGTTAAAATGTTCCATTGAGATGATATTGAAAAAGAGATTTTTGATCACATGGTTTTATTTTATGCTTTTTAAAAACATATTCAGTTCTTAAATTTGGGTGTGATTATACTTAGACAAAAGTAAATGTTTAATATCATCGATTGTAATTTAATATTGATTTATGAATATGTATTTAATGGTCATAGTGTCAGCAGAGTAAATCATTTGCATAAGCTATTAAAGACAAATATAAAACCATAATTTATAATTAATAATTGCTACATGAGCTATGCAAATTGATTTATAATTGCTACATGAGCTATGCATTGTTGAGCAAATCGATTAGTTTGTCTTTGAAGAAAAAAATTGATTCACTTGTCAAATGGATGGTCATAGTTGGTATGCTTTTGATTTTAATTAATTCGGTGAAAAATTAATAAAATAGTCTTTGATTGGCTGAAGATTTTTCGTACAAGCGCTTTGTTATTCAATAGTAAATTTATTTAAACTAAAAAATATGACATTATATTTACAACTTTAACATATTATAAACTGCAAATAAACCGTCAAATATTAGCAACGTCACAAAACATATTTGGTTAACAAATCTGTTAAGTACTTTCAAAACAAATCCTAAAATATTTGTTTATTATTTAAATGTAAACTTATATACTCAAATATCTTTATCCATAAAAAAAAAAATCAGTTAAAATGATTGATTATACCTCATTACTAACAATTGACAGCGTAGTTAATTTTTTTAGTTTTCTCAAATCGATAATATCATTGAATACATCAAATTTAACAAAACAACGACGTCTCATTTGTATAAATGACATAATGTTTTTTTAACACCATTCCTTTTTTTTTTTTTTTTTTTTTGTCTCGATTTAACACCATTAAGTTGTGGTAATTTATTTGAATTTTTCAATAATACAGTATGTTTAATTTTAAATAACACATATTAGAAGCGGGGCTATTGGGCCTGATGCTCTTCTGTGGCCCAGAATCAGATTGATTTTTTTGTTGTTATTATTATTTTTTTAAAATAGCAATCAACTACTGTCTGATTCTGAACGTGTGTTTCAAAATAAACCTCCGATTAAAATTGGGAAACGATAAAAACCTTTTCCAATCGTACTTTGTGTGCTTCGTTGTCTTTGTTCGTCCCCCATCTTCCTAAATCGAACACTATTAACTTGCCTTTTTTAATTTCCAGAGAATAAATCTTTATGGTTTTCGATTTTCTCCACAGTTTGGAGTCTCTGATTGTTGTTAGCTCGAATTTCTCCGCCGGCGACTTTTCCCGATCAGATTTGATTCTGAGAATTCGCCAATAGGTAAATAAGTTGCTGAATATCACTCAAAGCACAAAAACCAAACCCCATCTATTTATATCACTCACCATAATCTATCAAAAGTATTCAGTCTTTCTCTATTGGTTGGTGGTATAATACAAGTGATTATTATTTTAGTCTTACTCTTACTTTTTCTTCGATTTCCACTTTTCCAATTTGTTTAGTCTGAAAAGCACTTAAATTTAAACTTTTTATCATTTGTTTTTAGAGATAGTGGAGGACAAATCTTGACAACTTGTTTTTGGATCCCGTTCTTGTGAAAACTCGTTTTCCTGCTTCTGTAGAGAAACTAATAAACTAAAGTCATTATATGAATTATGTGAATTCATTTAATGTGTTTACTTGCTACATTGTTTGATTTTGTCTTGTTGTCTCTCTTTCTTGAACTTTCCTTAATGTCTTTTCTTTTGCGTCTGTCTGTGTCTGTGGATTTAAAAATATGTGCAGGTGGAGGGAGCAAGTCATTGTGTTTTGGTTACAAATCCTATGGATACGGGTCAAAGCCGCATAGAGCCCTATCGAACTAAGTCTTTTAGTAGGGAGAGCAGTCTGAGCTCTTCTTTAAGCTTATCACGTAGTTTGCCTCACTTGATTGACAATGACGTTGATGGTGAGAGTGTCTCAGAGGCAGGGGATATTGGAGATCGCTCACTTCGTAGAAGGCATAGTGCTGGTAGAAGCAGCCGTTTGTCTGCTGATGATTTGATTGAACAAGGGTCCCTTGATACTTCTCGTCAAGAACAAGATGTATTACATGATCTTCGAGCTTTGAACACAGCTTCTGTAGTCAAACCTTTGCCTGAGAACATAACAGCATCTCCTTTACCTACCAAGTCTCTCTTGTCCCCTGACGAAATCAACCCCGTAAGGACAACCTCTAATTTCCTATAGTTACATTAAAAGTGTTTAGTATTATTGGTTTCTTAGTTCAATGTTTTGATCTATGATAGCTCGTGGTTTGTACAGGGAAAGGAGGAAGAGTACGTGTTACCAAAGTCCTTGGAATATATTTCATGCCTAATTCACTTGGCTGTTTTTGGGATTTTTGGGGTAAATTCCAGTGGCTTTACTCTTGAGATATGCTTATTCTCCATGTTTCTTTCGGCTCTCTGTTGTGCTTTGTTTTGGTTTTAACCATTTTAAATCCCCTCGTTGTCTCTAAATAAACAGGCCATTACGAGATATCTGCTGCAGAAGTTGTTTGGACCAACTGGTGCTCGAGTAACAAGTGATGGGAGCATCTTGTACCTTGATCTTCCCTCTAACATGGTAAAAGTCGCAATGCACTCATCTCATCTTTAATTTAAAACCTATCTTTCTTAAGATAAATTCTCTAGATGATATCTTTTAGGTAGGTTCATTCTTGATGGGTTGGTTTGGCGTCGTATTCAAAGCAGATATAGCAAGAGTTTCTGAATTTGTGGCGATAGGATTATCGACTGGTTATTTGGGTAGCCTTACAACATTCAGCGGTTGGAACCAGAAAATGCTGGATCTTAGTGCTGATGGTCAATGGGTATATGCCATGCTTGGCTTTCTTTTAGGTAAAAAACCAAAAATTTCTTTCTCAAAATCTCCAATCACCTCCTAAGTTGGAAGTTACATACTTGCTTACAGCATAAACAACTTTACAGGATTGTTTCTCACGTCATACTCTATAATTCTGGGAGTGGAAACGGCCAAAGGGTTTAAATGGCTTCTTCATAGAAGAGCTTCTTCTGAGGAAAAAAACACTTGCCTTAAGGTTAACACCTTCCAGAGCCATATCGTGTCCCTGACCCTTATGCTTGTGTTGCTTGTGGCTTTACTCACAGCGAGTTCCATTCTGCTTGTGAAAGAATTTGAAAAAGGAACAAGCGAGGCTCAGCTATGGTTAGGTTGCTTAGTTGCAGCCCCTGGTGTCTGGCTCAGATGGTTCTTAGCCCGACTCAATGGACGTGGACTGGGAAAAGATAGACAACACTTGAGGTGGGTTCCATTTGGCACCCTCATTGCAAATGTAGCTGCAGCTTGCGTTATGGCAGCATTGGCCACTTTAAAGAAATCGGTAATGAACTCTCTCCCTCCCTCTCTATCTCTACCAAACAAATAACAGAAGATAACATTCTTTGTATGTATTATGGGAAACAGGTGAACACGAGAACATGTAACACAGTTGCTTCGAGCATACAGTTTGGTCTGATGGGATGTCTGAGCACAGTTTCGACCTTAATGGCTGAGTTCAATGCGATGAGAGAAAGTGATTACCCATGGAGAGCCTATGCGTATGCATCTTTTACCATTGCAGTTTCTTTTGCGATTGGAACTGTTATATACTCAGTCCCTGTCTGGACAGTAGGATTCAGTTAGTTGTATCAAAGTCTTTTGCAGATGATGTGTAGATACATATTTGTAACAATTGGTAGAGATGTATGATTAAATCGGTCACAAGCAAATTATACCTTGTGCAGAAGTATTAAGAGCAAACTTTTTATACTATAATGGTAACTTTTTTCTGTTTTACACAAAATAAGATGATTCTATATTACACACTGAAAAGCAGTACTGCTGAAAAGAAAGAAAAAAAAAACACAACCACTAACAAAACCTGTACATTCCTGCTTCAGACCATTGTCGTTACACTTCTCCCAACTTTTTCTCCATAAAAGAGACAAACAGAGATGTCAAGTCGACGAATTTCATCACACAAAAGGAGAACCAGACATACATAAGTCTAAAGGGAACGGCTCATTTCTCTTGTGGGATGTAGCTGTAAGTGGAACAGCTGGTCTCTGTCTTTGTCACCTGCAGAAGAACGAGAGACAAAATAAAAATGACGTAAGGAAGATGTCTTGCACTAAACATCTGAAGTCTGTGGTGATTTCCATCACAAATTTATTAATAACTACGAACCTCTGAAGTATGAGAGGATCCGGAAGGAAGAAATGGTGTCCAGAGAATAGGGTCTCCAAGAGGATCCAGTGTATTGTAGTTGGTGAGCAATGGAGCAGTTAAGAGAGAGGTAAGTGGGTACATGCTTTTCTGAAGAGACAAAGCAGCTGAAGCAGCAGCACCGCCTAAAGGAACTCCATGACTCACAACTGGTTTCTCTATTGCCTTGCCGTGATTCTTTTCCATATTGATGATGTTACGATTTGCATTCTCATCGTTTTCATTAGTGCTGCTTTCTTGGATCTTCAGCACTTTCTCCTCTAGGCTCTTGTAGGCAGGCGACTGAGACAAGATGCTTAAAGCAGAAGAGCTTGATGGTGATGATATTTCTTTTTCTTTTCTCTGACTGCCACGAAGGACGCCAAGGTTTGGCACCTTGTATGGTTCTGTTGCCTGGGATGTGTGTTCCAGTGTTTTAAGCTCAGTACCAGCATCTTCCACTTTTGCATCCTCTGATGCTTTTGATGAAGATTCTGGTTGACGGGTTTTGTTGACTCCCCACCATTTTATGTATCCTGTTAGATCGATCTTTCTTTCCAGACAAAAGCTACCTAGAAAGTCACCTTCTGTTCCTCGATCATCACCTGCCCCTGTTATTATTAATGATAATGAGTTTTACATGGTCTGATGCAATGCAAGCACACATTTGTTTCAATCACGTCAATGTTGTTAGTAACTCACCGTAATGAATGTTACTGAAGTATTCAGGTCCAGGCATACGACTGGCTGATGCATCCCATCGGCTGGTTGGGAATTGCAAAATAATTGGGAAGACAGCAGAAATGTATATCAGGTATGAATGTTAATTGTGAAAGAAAGGTTGAAAAGCCAAAACGAAAGAGTGCATGTAGACTTTTTCATATCCGTATACCTAAGAGTAGCATGTAGACTTTTTCTATGAAATCAACTAGTGATAGTCCACCATGTGTCAATTAATCATGCAGTGATGATCAACATTGTTTCGTTTCACTAAAGAACTTTTCGTATAGGCATTCACACAAACATAATCACTCTTAAACCACAGTTCTCGGACAAAACAAAGAAATGGAAACTTAAGCCAATTGTTTTACCTTTGAAGTCCACGATATTTCGCGATTCCCCTTGAGAAACCGCTGCTTTTTCTGCCAAAGGGATATCTAAAGAGTATTAGCAATAAATGGTTCTTAGAAGAAAAATATATTACTTTTAAGTACATACGCACCTACGTAGAGATGCAAGGTATTCTTCCCTCGAGAGACTTTGCATTTCTTCTAAATCCCTGGTATAATCAGTCACCTACGAAAATGAAATATGTAAATGCATGTAGCTAAAAACAATGAAACTTGAAAAGCATGACCCAGAAACGCCTGTAAACATTCTTCTTCCAATTATTCATATATATCAATCATGAAAATTATTAAGAAATCCACATGGTTGAAGAGTATAAACCGCAACTTATAAAGCATACTAGCGTAGCAATCTCACCGGAAAATTTATAAGTGTCCCAGGGCCCCAGTATTTCAAGGCAGCAAGGTCATAAGCTCTAGCAGCAGCCTCTTCATCATCATATGCTCCTGTCAAGTAAGAGTTGCATTCTTCAGTCAAAGATAAATCAAATTTGCTATGCAAAATACATAATCAACACCTATATAAAGCCTTTAGCTTACCTAGATAAACTGGTGTGGCGAAATTTGCATCAACCATGAAAATATAAAGGAAAAAAAAAAAGAGATCAGCTTTGATGCTCCAAACAAGAGTAAACTCAAAGTAATTTCATCGGATGCGGAGAAAAGAAAGGAAGAGAAACCTTGTTTTCCTTTCTTGTTCTGGTTTTGGTTCCAAGTACTCTTATCCCAAAGGTGAGCTTCATAACGACCTGTCCATCTATGTCTGTACTCAACAAATTAAACAAACCAAAACGCATCAACCATCTCCTACTACTAAGATTGATACGATTAGAGGAAGCAATTTGATTGATTTCAGATCTACAAGGATCTATCATAAGAACACCCAACTCATTTCTTCTGACTTATGGCCTAGTAAATTCAAACTAGAAAATTTATTACCAAACTTTGAAAACTCTTGCATTGCCTAGGAACAAATTCATACCTCCACTACAGAACAATTCATACCTCTACTTCTAAACACTCGCAATTCAAAATCAAACCTATACTCCAATCTCCTCAGCATCACCGACAATCAGATTTGAAGGTAAATTAAAAATAAAATCACAGTACCTGGTGACTCCGCGGTATATAGAACTCCTTTTACCAGCGGTACACGGCGGCATTTTACTAATACGCTCTTTAGCAGTACAACCTCTCTCCTTCTTCGCCTTTTTAAATCCTCTATACAACAACATCTGATCACTCGCCGCCACTGTCTCCGAGCTCTCTCCTCCTCCACCTCCTCCTCCGCTACATCCTGCCTCTGTCTTAGGTCCGTGATCTGACGACGACACCGACGCCATGATCGGAGAACCTTTTTTCCCCCAAAACCAAACCCTAGGCGCACTACGGCTTAAGCAAAACGGAGCTTGTTACAGTAGAAGCAAAGAGAGAAAGACCTTTTTCACCGAATACAATGATTTTGATTTTTGTTCTTCTTTGGGCAAATCTAAAACAACGGCAAAATAAAATAAAATTTACGGAGGTCAATTTTACCATTACGTCCCGATTTTGTTTAACGAAGCGGAAGATAACAAGTGCAACGGCTATGAACGGGGACGAGGGTGTTTAGGTCATTTAGCTGAATAGGTTTTTTTTAAAGCTGACGTGTAATAATGATGTCCACGTGTACGTGATCTGTTTTTTTTGGTGTTCCTGATGACTGACATTTTTAATGTGGAGTGTTTCCCAACTCTCACCTCGTTCCAAGGAATATTCTTTGTAAATGGTACACTCACATTGTTGTTTTTTTTCGTTTTGTTTATCAAATTCTTAGCTTACAGTGTTTTTCTGAATTTTCCCTTTTTCTTATTCGTTTGATTCTTCATTTTTGGTACCGTTGTAATGACTTACACATCGAATCATTCCATTTTAAAATTCATATTCAAATTTTTTGAAATGATTCGTTGAGTTGAATTTAATGTCTTGTTTCATTGATCCTATTTGCAATTCTTTAGCCAAACAATTTTCAATACTCCAAAACCCAAAACTATTTCGTTTTCTGAATCGAATTATCATATTATTGGTAGAGGAGATTACAAGTTTACAAACATCATGTATGTAGTATTATCAATGGGACAAAATATATATACAGTCGAAACTACAACATTAATGTGCCTTCGTGTCTATGAAGTGGACTCGGATCTTCTCCTTTGTTTCTCAGCGATTCTATGTAATAAGAATAACCAACAAAAACATGAAATGTGAGACACCAAATGCTAAATTGAAAAATCATGTGACGGAGTATCATTTGCTTTCGTATTATTGCTTTCTCATCTCACCCAATTTTTGGCGTATTAGAGGTTCGAACTCTGTCCCTGCACTTCTTTCACCAAAGGAGATAATGTCACGATACATTTGGTTCGAGGGTTGAATACCAGCATCACTCATCCATTCTAAAACCTGCAAAACATTCAAAAGCCAGGCCTACTTTTATCTCTGAACCGCAAGAACTCGCTTGGTATTGATCATTGTTATCGATTGAAAATAATTTTGCAGGAGACAGAGATATCAGTATTACCTCGATGTATTTCCTCCAGTTTCCAACAACTAAAACTTGTTCCAATAGTATTGCATAAGTCTTGAGATTGATTTCAACACCAGAGGCTATAATCTTATAGAACAGCTGCGTGTAAAACATCTGGTTTGGTTAAAATTCTTGTTTCAATGCTATAAGCAACAACTTGGCAGAAATTAGCAGATAAACTAAAAGTTTGTTGCACCTTCATCATTGCTTCTACTTTACCACTCTTCCCGAGAAGATGCAGCATCTGATTTGTTAACCCGATAGAAAGCGATGGCAGGTACGGATCCATCATTTGGATGAGGTCTATTGCTCTTTTCCATTCCTGCAAGCTGCAATGGTGAAAGAAGAAGCAATGATATATTGATCTTTCTGTCTTCCGAGAAAGTTAATGTAATCTTTAATTAAACATACAACAACTTACGTGTTACAAGCCGAAAAAATCTCAAAGAAAACCGCGCCAGTGAAGGCGACTTCTTTTTCCTGCATCAAATCCATCAGGACAAACACATTTGACGGTTGACCTCCCTTATTGAAAGCTCTCATCAAAGCTGAACATGCGATAGAATCTGGTTCTATTCCATTTGCTTCCATTTCCAGGAAGAGATCACAAGCATTTCCCCACTTTTCTGGCGACACAAGAATTCAGATCCATGGAACACATTTTGTTACAGTTTTTTTAAACAGTCTTGCACTTATGGTATATACCTGAAGCATTGTAAGCATGGAGCATTGAAGTGTACGCGATCACATCAGGTTCGCACCCAGCCATTTTCATCTCGTTAAATATGGCTTCTGCTTCTGTAACTTGACCCTGGAAATTATCACAAAGAAAGTGGCAGTGTCAAATTATACGAAAATCAGAATTCTATCGAATACATGTCTTCTGCTGAACTCAAACTTTAGGCACTTGCCTGTTTGCTGTAAGCACATAGAACAGAAGAGTACACCTCCTTAGTCAATGGAATACTGAGATCTTTCATCTCCTTCAGGTAACTAATAGCTTCAGGGTATTTTGACATCCTACATGAACCACTTATTAGGATAGTGAAAGTAACAGAATCAGCTTTGACTTTCTTCTTTCTCATAGTCTGATACAATGCAATGGCCTTCTCAAGTTCTGCAGCATTTATGTAGCTTCCAATGGCCGAGTTATAGGCTGCTGTATTGAGATTGATACCTCTCGATTGTGCTGCGGAAAGTACAGTTTCAACATTCACCTTTTTCTTAGACCTACTACAAGCAGCCAAAAGAGTGCACACTGAAACAACATTTGGTTTAATGCCGTCTTGTTCCATCTGCCGGAAAATTTCCACAGCTTCAGCTAGAAACCCATTAGACCCATAGGCATCAATTAATGCATTGTAAGTAACAACATTAGGCTTTCTCCTTTCCTTCCTCATCATCAGGAATACCTCCTTTGCCTTTCCAGGTTGACGTGATCTTCCATAAGAATTGAGCAAGCTTGTATAAGAGACCACGTCTGGGATAAAACCATTCCGCTTAATTTCTTCAAAAACTGAGAGAGCATTATCACTCATTCCATGAACGGCATAGGCACCCATTAAGGCATTAAAGGAAACAATATTAGGTTTCAGACCTTCTGCAAGCATTGCTTCGAACACGGCTCTGCAGTTTTCTATCTCTCCCCTGACAGAGTATAAATGCATAATGCTCGTAAATGTCACAACATCAGGTCGGCATTCAGATCTCTTTTCCCTCATGGAATTAAATACATCAAGGGCTTGGCTACTTTGACCAAGCTTTGACAGGCAATATATAATGATGTTAAACGTGGTGGTATCCGGACGAACTTTAGCTCCCTTCATAAGCTCAAAATAAGATAGGGCCTTTGAATACTGACGACCACTCTTGTATGCTGACAACACAATGTTGTGAGTGACCAAATCCGGTCCAACTCCGTTATCTGTCATTTTCTTGCATACTTCAAGAGCCTCTCTCCAGTTTCCACTAGAACCACAAGCATTGATCAGATTATTGTAGGTTGAACGACTAGGAGCAATCTGCAAAACCAGAAAAGGATCAAAACCGTATTTAAGCAACACTGACAAGGCAAACTGTGAGAAAAAATAAGAATCAGAGGTTGAAGAGGTTATTCTTAATTGTTGGGCATCAACCAAAAGCCAAAAAATAAAAATTCAAACAGATTGATCAATTTTACTTGCAAGATGAAGACGCAGTATATGCACAAAACCAAAGTTACCAGGCCAATTATCTAATGATCAAACTTCTTTAACACTGTGAGTAAAGAAAAGTTACACACGGCTGCTCGTAACATGTCATCCATAAGATTCATAGCCCAGCGCCACTGACCAGCTCGACCATGGGCATTGATAAGAGCATCATACGTCTCAGCATCTGGTTTGCAGCTGCACACATAGCATAACATTCCCACTAAATTAATCTCCAAAAAAAACTAGAGCTATGTTCCAATAAGAACAATTTCAGATGAAAACTTGAATAAACAAACCTCCATTTCTGCATTTCAAAGAAGAGACCACGAGCCTGATCAACCCAATTATGTCTAGCATGAAGCCTAATCATCATATTGTATACATCATTCCTTGCAGAGTAGTTCTTTTGAATCTTCATCCACTTGAAGACATTCACACAAAGCTCGATACACCCTCTTCTACTAAGCTCCTGCAAAAAAGTTAACAAAATTCAAACTCCACTAAGCTCAATTTCAAAAAACATCAATCACTGAAAGACCAATCAAAATCGAGACATACATACCCTGATAAGAACCGGGAAATTCTTCCTAGCAAACCGGCCGACCCAGGAATTGAGAACGCCATCAACTTCTTCCCAACGATTGAGAGCCATAAGACGGTCCACAACCTCCGATACACTCCAATCTTTCTGAAACCGGTCGTTCTCAACCCGAAGTCGGTAACGTCTCGGAATATCAGCTTTCCTGAACCCGCCGACGCGGACTGAGACCTCATGCTCACCTCTGTCGTAATTCACAGACACAGATTTCTTCTCCTGGAATGCTTCAGAGGTCTTCGTAGCTCCCGGCTTATCGGCGCGGGAAGATTCCGGCGGAGTGACGAGCTTGAAATTGGTAACGGTAGCCATTAACACAACCAAACGAGGAAGGTAGAGAGAGAGAGAGAGCTCTTGGGTGGATAAAAGGGATAACATTACACTCACGACTACGGACCTTAAAAGCCCATCTTCGATGTTTTTCCGGCCCATTAATATTCATTGATTTTAATACTAAGCTCAATATAAGTTTAATTAGGCAACAACGTGGGTCGTATCATACCATTGACAAGGTACCAAAAGTAGGAGACGCGGAGGCAGTTTGCAACAAAACCAACTCAACAAATAGTTTGGTGCTAGTTCTACTACTAAAGCACATTTAGCTAGTTCTACAACTGAGTCTGGCGGACAGATCTCATCTCTGCCATGTTCTTCCGGTGACAACGGTTTTGGAATCTCCTGAGCTTTCTTGAAACGGAAAGAAGTCGCCGGGAAATGTCTCGATGGCGGTCATCCTTGCCTTTATCCAACAAACATGTCTCCTGCTCAGCTAACAAAGACATCGTCTCCTTGTTGTGGCGAACAAACGAATAAAAAAGTCAGACAAGGGAAGAAACAATCAAGATTTACTACCTAAGACTAAGACATATATATAACATATTTACTACCTCTTTGAGTTGCCTCGCAATTTCTTCCTTTCGTGGTCTCATCTTTTGGTCCATCACAATCTCTATACCATCGTATATCTGCAATTCCAGTATGAACAGTTCTTCTAACGTCATTCCATCTAGATTTCTTCCATTCATTCTCCTGAGAGTATGGATAAGAGAAAAACAGTTAAGGGTCTAAGAGTTTCAGGAAATGGGAGGATGTGCAAACTGAGTCTTACTCATTCAAAATCCAGAGCCGCTCGAACTCCATCTGCGGGGATTCACACATTCTTCTCTCAAATGCCTCCTGTTTTCTAGAGCTAGGCCAAAGAAAAAAAAAAAGTAAAAATCCCATCTAGGCAAGAGCTAAATTAGGTACCAATACAAATCGGTTTTAATAACAAAAACCAACAGAGCGAATTAACAAGGCGAAGAGACTACCTGCTACCAGAGGATCTCCCGAAGCCATTGAACTCTGCTGACTTCTTCTGCAAAATTTGTAAGCTGTTTGAGTGAATATCGAGGGGGGAAGAAAGCCTCAAAGATTGATAGTACTGTCTATGATATAAAATCTTAACCTCTTGTAGCAGCTTTACTTTCTCCTGAAATGGCAAAAAACAAGCAGGTTGAGAATTGCAAGATTTTCCAGGTGAGGAGTGCAAAGAAGTAAGTAATTTCTCATCAATCACCTTATGGTTCTTCACAATGAGAAGTGCATCCGTTAACTGGCTTTGAAGTAAGCTAAGCTCGGCATAATTCAGACCATCAAGATCCTTACCGGTCATTCTCCTGTAGAAAAACAAATCTGAACCACAATGGAAAGGGAAAGAAAGAATCAAAGAAATGGGAAATGGGAGATGTGAAATGAGTTAAACCTGGTCAAAAAGCGTAGTCTACTAAGTTCCCTCCCCATAGAAGACTGGAGAAGCAGCGTGAAAACGATATGTGAGCAAAAAACAGAAAATACATATACAGAGAGATAAAAACTCCATCATAGAACAACAAGGGTATGGTGTGTACATACCGATGCTTCCTGATCTTGTCCGCGTGGTCTTAGTTCAACAAATCTGTAAAGCCAGAAGAAGTTGGTTAGATGATCGATCGAAGCTTATGTTCGATGAACCAACCAACAGTTCAGAACCATAGAGCTAGAGGATTTCGTAGACTTTCTCACAAAAAACAGTAATAGCTAAACCTAGGAATCGAAACAGGGAATTTATAACTCAGATTGATTCAGCATCTGAGTAATGGCTATAATCTGTAAGTCATAGAACTAATTGAAACCATAGAACCAAGTCGAGTTTACCTGCTGCCGGAGCACTCGCAGAAATTGCAGAGCACACTCATCTTCTTCTCTCGCCCCATATCAATCCTCAGCACACTCATCTTCTTCTCTGGCATGTCCTTCCGGTGACAACGGTTTTGGAATTTCCTAAGCTTTCTTGAAACGGGAAAAAGTCGCAGGGAAATGTCTCGATGGCGGTCATCCTTGCCACTGCCGTTAGCCAACAAACATGTCTCCTGCTTAGCTAACAAAGACATCGTCTCCTTGTTGAGGCGAACAAACGAATAAAAAGTCAGACAAGGGAAGAAACAATCAAGATTTACTACCTAAGACTAAGACATATACATAACATATTTACTACCTCTTTGAGTTGCCTTGCAACTTCTTCCATTCGTGGTCTCAACGACTGGAACCGCACTCTCTTTAAACCATCGTATATCTGAATTTCAAGTAAGTCCATTTCGTGGAGCGTCATTCCATCTAGATTTCTTCCATTCATTCTCCTGAGAGTATGGATAAAAGAAAAAAAGTAAGGGTCAAAGAATTAAAAGAATTTACAGTTTCAGGAAATGGGAGGATATGCAAACTGAGTCTTACTCTTTGAAAATCCAGAGCCGCTCGAACTCCATCTGCGGGGATTCACACATTCTTCTCTCAAATGCCTTCCGTGTTCTCATCTGCAACAGTAATAGAAGTATTAGTGAATAGCGCAATGTGAGATAAGAAGAGAAGAGTGCAATGTGAGATAAGAAGAGAGAGAGGTGTGTATGTACCTCTGGCTTTTGTGGCCTATCTTCAGAGCTGCACAATACGCCCAGGAGAAAACAATTGGTTCAAAGGAGGTCAGAAGCAAAAGACTTAGCAGGCATGACGAAATCAATACTAGAGCTAGGCCAAAGAAAAAAAAGTAAAAATCCCATCTAGGCAACTAGGCAAGAGCTAAATTAGGTACCAATGCAAATCGGTTTTAATACCAAAACCAACAGAGCGAATTAACAAGGCCAAGAGACTACCTGCTACAAGAGGATGTGTAAGGAACAGAGAGCTCTCTACCGAAACAATCTTTGACCTTTGCTCCCTTCTTCTGCAAAAGTTGTAAGCTGTTTGAGTGAATATCGAAGGGGGAAGAAAGCCTCAAAGATTGATAGTACTGTGTATGATATAAAATCTTAACCTCTTGTTTGCACAGCCTTTCATCTTCTAGCAGCTTTACTTTCTCCTGAAATGGCAAAAAACAAGCAGGTTGAGAATTGCAAGATTTTCCAGGTGAGGAGTGCAAAGAAGTAAGTAATTTCTCATCAATCACCTTATGGTTCTTCACAATGAGAAGTGCATCCGTTAACTGGCTTTGAAGTAAGCTAAGCTCGGCATAATTCAGACCATCAAGATCCTTACCGGTCATTCTCCTGTAGAAAATCAAATCTGAACTAAAATTGAAAGGGAAAGGAAAGAATCAAAGAAGAAGAAACGGGAAATCTGTAATTGAGTTAAACCTGGTCAAAAGGCGTAGTCTACTAAGTTCCCTCTCCATAGAAAACTGGAGAAGCAGCATGAAAACAATATGTGAGCAAAAAAAAAACAGAAAATACAGTACAACAGGGTATGGTGTGTGTAGTGTGTACATACCGATGCTTCCTGATCTTGTCCGTTTGGCCTTGGTTCAACAAATCTGTAAAGCCAGAAGAATTTGGTTAGATTATCGATCGAAGCTTATGCTCCATGAACCAACAACCAACAGACTATAACTCAGAACCTTAGTAGAGCTAGAAGATTTCTCAAAATCAGTAATAGCTAAACCAAGGAAACGAAACAGGGAATCAGCAAGCATCTGAGTAGTGGCTAAACTCATAGAACTAATTCAAACCCTAGAACCGAGTCGAGTTTACCTGCTGCCGGAGCACTCGCAGAACTTGCAGAGCACTCTCATCTTCTTCTCTCGCCCCATATCCATCCTCAGCAAAGGGAAGAATTCTAAAAAAAAAAGATGAATCGATTAAAGAACACGAGCACACAATTTGGGTAATATCACTAAACCCTAATACCTCCCCTAAACGACTTCTTTTGAATGTGATTGATTTTCCATTTTCATCACAAAACAATTTCTTAAAATTAACAAATTTCTTAAATCATCATCACAAAACTCCCTTCGGTTTTTTCCGGTTCGGTTTCTTCGGTTTACATGAACACACACTGTGAGTAAATTTCACTTGCAATCAAAATCGAGACATACCGTGATAAGAACCGGGAAATTCTTCCTAGCAAACCGGCCGACCCAGGAATTGAGAACGCCATCAACTTCTTCCCAACGGTTGAGAGACATAAGCCGGTCCACAACCTCCGATACACTCCAATCTTTCTGAAACCGGTCGTTCTCAACCCGAAGTCGGTAACGTCTCGGAATATTAGCTTTCCTGAACCCGCCGACGCGGACCGAGACCTCATGCTCACCTCGGTCGTAGTTCACAGACACAGATTTCTTCTCCTGGAATGCGTCGGAGGCCTTCGTAGCTCCCGGCTTATCGGCGCGGGAAGATTCCGGCGGAGTGACGAGCTTGAAATTGGTAACCGTAGCCATTAACAGCCAAAGGAGGAAGGTAGAGAGAGAGATCTCTTCGGTGGATAAAAGAGATAACATTACACTCACGACTACGGGCCTTAAAAGCCCATCTCCGATGTTTTTGGCCCATTAATATTCATTGATTTTTAATACTAAGGTCACTTTCTTAATATATCAAACATAAGTTTAATTAGGCAAAATTATTAGTAGTAAAATACAGTATAGACAAAAGAACGACAATTATTTTTAAATGTGTTTGAATTGAACAGACTTTTTTAATCCTCATGTATTCACTGTAAAATGCCAACAAAAATAAAATAAAACGAGAGGCAAAGACATTAATTTTTGGTATGATCCTCAAATCATATACATAATATACAGCAAGACATTATTGTAAATTCGACAATTGATCAAGTCTCAAGTCAAGATACATAATAAGATTAGACAAATTAGGGGAAACAATTATATTGCTATTCACCTTTTTAATTGGGTTTTAAAATGAATAAATAATATACTCAGCATAAATAAAAGAGTTTATACATGAAAGGCAATTTGGTAAAAAGAGGTTAATATACTAAATAAATTTAAAGCAAAACTTTTGTTTCCGATTTGCTTGGACATCAAGAGAAAAACGAAACCCTAAAAATAAATTATTAAAGTAAGACATATCTGATCTTTAAAAAAAAAACAGAAATCAGGATAACAAGAAAATACAGAGAGATTAGGGAGGGAAGGGATTTGTGCTTTTTTTTTTTCTTTTTTTTTTTTTTTTCTTCCATATCTCTCTGTAATTTTCACTTTTAAACTTTCTAAAAAAAAGTTTAACTTTCTTCAAATTTGAAGAACAACAAGAACCTTTTTGATATGATTCGCTTCGTCTTCTCTGATTCCAAGTCAAAGATCCTTTGATTCCATTTCTCCTACTTGCTTTTCTTTCTCGTTCTCCTAGGGTTCTTGTTCCTTCTTTCACAATTTCAAGAAGGTTTTTATCGGTTAATTTAATTGATTGGTATTAATGGGGAATTGTTGTGGAACAGCAGGATCATTGATTCTAAACGATAAACAAAAGAAAGGTTTTAAATTGACAAATCCTTTCTCAAACGATTACGGTAACAACCACGATGGTCTTAAGCTTACCGTGTTGAAAGAACCAACGGGTAACGAGATCAAACATAAATACAAATTGGGTCGTGAGCTAGGTCGAGGAGAGTTTGGGGTCACGTATCTATGTACCGAGATCGAGACCGGTGAGGTTTTTGCATGCAAATCGATCTTAAAGAAGAAGCTGAAAACGTCTATTGATATAGAGGATGTCAAGAGAGAAGTTGCGATCATGAAGCATATGCCTGAACATCCTAATATTGTTGCCTTGAAAGAGACGTATGAGGATGATAAAGCTGTTCATTTGGTTATGGAGCTTTGTGAAGGCGGTGAGCTTTTCGATAGGATTGTGGCTAGAGGGCATTACACGGAGAGAGCTGCAGCTTCGGTTATTAAGACGATCATGGAGGTCGTTCAGGTTTGTATAGGGTTTTGTTGTATGGATCTTGTTTGGAAATTATTGATATGTTACATTGCTTGAAAGGCACGTTTTGCTGGCCAAGTGACTCAAATTGCATATTTTGGAGTTTTTGGGATTTTAATGTTTATGTGACGGGGTAATATGGCTTATTAAATGTGTGTTTGCAGATGTGCCATAAGCATGGAGTAATGCACAGAGACCTAAAACCTGAAAACTTCTTGTTTGCAAACAAGAAAGAATCTGCATCTTTGAAGACTATTGATTTTGGTCTCTCTGTTTTCTTTAAACCAGGTGATGTATTATCATCATTAGTGGCTTGGGATCAATAACGGTGTTGGAAGCAATCTTTAACCATTAGTGTTTTGTTTATAGGCGAGAGGTTTAATGAAATCGTTGGGAGTCCTTACTACATGGCTCCTGAGGTATTAAGGCGAAGTTATGGACAAGAAATTGACATCTGGAGCGCAGGCGTGATTCTTTATATATTGCTATGTGGTGTTCCCCCTTTTTGGGCAGGTTTAGTTTTGTCAAATCACTTGTTTTTTTTTTTTGTCTTTGTTTTTATAGAATCTTACAAAAGTAATGACACCTTTTTGCTATCTTGTTTGTTTGTAGAAACCGAACATGGAGTCGCAAAAGCTATTCTTAAATCTGTAGTTGATTTCAGAAGAGACCCCTGGCCCAAAGTTTCTGGAAATGCAAAAGACCTGATAAAGAAGATGCTTCATCCTGATCCACGGCGTCGTCTTACAGCTCAACAAGTTCTTGGTATCATCTCATCTTTCAAATACAAATAATATTATTTATTTCTCATTTGAAATCATTGTTAAGATACTCAATCATCTTTTGTTTACAGATCATCCGTGGATACAGAATGGTAAGAATGCTCCCAATGTATCATTGGGTGAAACCGTAAGAGCAAGGCTTCAACAGTTCTCTGTTATGAACAAGCTCAAGAAAAGAGCACTCAGGGTATGTGTACTAATTTCTTATATATAGTCTAAATTTGTATTTGGCGGTTGGAAGGAGCTTGAGATTTATTACTTTTCCTTCCATAGGTTATTGCTGAGCATTTATCAGTAGAAGAAACATCTTGCATAAAAGAAAGATTCCAAGTAATGGACACAAGCAATAGAGGAAAAATTACCATCAACGAGCTAGGAGTCGGATTGAAGAAACTCGGGATTGTCGTTCCTCAAGATGACATTCAAATCTTGATGGACGCGGTAAGCTATTAAGCAGTTACTGAATCAAACTTTCACATGCAGAGAAATGCATTAACAGGGAGATGTTGATAACAGGGAGATGTTGATAAAGATGGTTACTTAGACGTCAATGAATTTGTAGCCATATCAGTACACATCAGGAAGTTAGGCAATGACAAGCACTTAAAGACAGCCTTTACGTTTTTTGATCAAAACAAAAGTGGTTATATCGAAATAGAGGAGCTAAGAGATGCTTTGGCAGACAATGTTGATACTACTAGTGAGGAAGTTGTCGAAGCCATTATCCTTGATGTTGATACCAATAAGGTTAGTAGACACTTCTCTAAAAAAAATGCGTTAAAAGGCTAAAAAATTTGAATGTACTTGAACCGGAAATGTTTGCAGGATGGAAAAATAAGTTATGACGAGTTTGCAACCATGATGAAAACGGGAACAGACTGGAGAAAAGCTTCAAGGCAGTACTCAAGGGACCAATTTAAGTGTCTTAGTATTAAGTTGATGAAAGATGGTTCCTTGCAGTCTAATGGAGATACAAAGTAGAGCTTGGAATCTGCGACAAAGATACTTATCCATCAGTCGCAGAAGATTGAACTGAATCTGTATCAAAGGGAAGATATATATATTTGTTCTTTCTTGTTGGTGTTTTTTCTTCACTTACAAGTTACACCTTGTTGTTAGTTTCAACGGGTACCAACTAAGCTTTAGGCCTTTATATTGTTGAATGATCGATCATGTGATCCGGAGAAGCCCGTTTGTGTATATTAATCTAATTGTATGTGAGGAAAATGAAGATATCATTAATTATTTTTTTGTTTCTTGTGAATTGTGTTATTTTCATTTTTTTCTATTATTATTTAGCATATTATATGATCTGCCTTCTGATCGAAACAAAACTAATTGTATGTAAATAACATGAAGATCAACTTATGTTTTGTTTCTAGTGAATTTTCTTCATTTTTTTTTTGTTTGCTCTAAATTGACGACAATTACGTTGGTTCCGGTTATTTCCTATACCTTCCATAAAGTTGGCAAAATACATAAAGGAAAAAAATCGTATGTACGTAACAACGGAATAGAAATTTAGAAATAGTAACGGAATATAATAGAACACCTGATGCAATTTAATTCCAAAATAATATTATCATAGTCATCTGATCAACTCAATTCCTTGGCACTATGCACATATCCACAACATGCCGTGTGAACGCGATTGTGATTTTGTGATTTGTGGTCATTCCATAATTTCCGTACCAACTAATTTAACAGACACATCTCTTTAGATATAAAAAATATTGAAATAGTTGTACACAACAACACCTCTTCCTCAACTCTTATGGGCATTTATCTGTTTTGAAATATATGTCTGAGAAAAGTTTTATTTTAATTTTTGCTATTTGTTATATAAAACAGTTAGCACAAGAACTATGATATGTATATTAGTATATATGATCCACACTTAAAACCAAATTTTTGGTGTCTTTCTGATTTTTGTGTTTAAGAAAATAAATTATGAATTTTCGAAATATTGTTGCAATATTATGCATAGCTAGGCAGCTAAATTTGAATAATATCTTCTAATCAATTTTTTTTTGGTTCTATCTTGTAAATTCAAATTAAATCTATGTTACTCATGAGCTTTTTCCTCATTATGTGCACGTACGAACAAGGGTTTTCTATTATTATAACAAACCCGATTAAAGAATTCAACTATAAATTTGGACCAGTAAATGATTCTATTTGAAATTCCATATTTAGAATATTCTACGACGATACAGATAAATGCCGTTTTCTGTGCATATCCATATATGCATGGACAGAGTAATTGGATATATATAGATCCTTATCCAAATGCCAACGCAAATGTGAAATATCATATTACTTTTGGTTGTTGCATAAAAACTTACTTGTGCAACAAAGACTATGACATAACAAATATATAGTGTAATGTATTCTTATGGAGGTATTTTTATGTTATAGATTTTCTATTTCTTTATATTACGTTTCGTATGTGCTGATTTTTTTATTTTATAATATGTAAGAACACAATTATATTCGGTGCCGAAATGGCTTCTCTTCATGGCAAAGGCCTATTTCTAAATCAATATATATATATATCTTATTATATAAAGTTGGGTTTTGAAAGTTAGTCATTAATAGGATCATGACATGTGTCAAGTTATTAATCTCAGATTTTGACATGTGTAAAAACTAATAATTAATATGAGTGATTTGAGATTATGACAAAAAGACAAAAAAATTGTTTAAATAGTATTAATAATGTAAAAAGATAATTATAAAAAAATTACAAAAATAAAAAAAAAAATTTTAAAAATAATTATTAGGAGATTATATATTTCGAAATTATAACATTATTTACTTATTTTAATTTTAAGTTATTAATTCAACAAGAAAATATAAAAGGGATTAATGAAAATGTATAGTTAATTATTAATTCAAAAAATGTAAATATTCACTTCTATATAAACATAGATCGTCTCACATTTTCATTTAACAAAATAATTTATTCAAAAACACTGTTTTAAACTTTTTTCTATTGGTAAAAAAGATTTAACGGGAAGATAAGTTTTCCTTATTTTTTTAAACCAAAACTTTCTCTTACTTTTTTTTTTTCAGTTTGAAATACTTAAGATTAATATGTTGACCCAAAAAAAATGTAAGATTAATATATGCGTCTTTTTTCTAATACTGTATTTTAAATTTTATTATAATATTTTTAGATTTTATTATTTAATTTACATTTTCATCTTTGATTTGAAATTCATATATTACCGTACTTATAATTTTCTATTATTTCATTAATAATGTCAAATTAATTTTCTTCTAATTTGATTAGTTGGTTGTAGACCTTTTTTTTTTTGTGCAAACATAATTGTTACCATTCATTCAATCTCAAAGGGAGATAAAGAGTATAACCTTATCAACCTAATGGTTGGATAAAATAGGTTAATCAAATATAAGCTTACAACAAACATAGATACATAGATTGAAAAAACATAAACTGTTTTTGATAGATCCATAGGAGCTCGGAGACAGAGGCTACATCATGATGTGTCAAAGACACTTCCACAATACATTGAGAAATTTAACATTGGTTACCATCAAAAGAATTTTTGACGTTGGAAAATGGCTTTTAGTTTCATTGGTTTTCGGAGCATGTCACTTTGAGATAGCTAAAAGACGTGAACATGTTCACTCCACACATGAGGAGGGCAGAGCCAAGGTTCTCTCCATGGTGGAGGAGGTTGGACGCATGCAAGGTTATCTCCCCAAGGAGAAAGGCAGAACCAATCTTTTCATGGTGGAGGAGGTTGCATAAGGGAGGAGGGTTGAGCCGAGGTTCTCTCTATGGTTGGTGATACACTATTGTGATGATACATCATTGATTAGTATATGTTGATATCATAAACAACAACTAGAAAGATTTAACTAAGAAATAAGATATGGGCAGACTTTCGGTATAAATCGACAAGAACAATGAAGAACAAGCAAATTGGATTTTGTATTGATTTTCTCTGTTGTATTCGTTAAAAATTACATGTGTTTTTTTCTCTCATCCGAACTCGACTACTTAAACAGAAAATTGGCTTAGAAACTATCTCCTCGATCTCCTCCGAAGATCTCGGCTCGCGATCCCCTAGATTCTCCCTCGAACTTTGACTTGGCATCTCTTTCATACGACCCCGCTTCCTGAGCCTCACAAAGCCCATTATCTCGAATAGTTATTATCGCTTATTCGGCTTCTCTCTCGGGCTTTACGATCGTCGAAACCCAACACCAACAAAATACTATGTAATATATTTTTTATTCGAGAAGTTTCTTGAACCAACAAATTTTATGACTAAAGAAAATATGCAAAAGTGAAATTAAATAGACATATAATAGTTGGCTTAATGTGTTTATATAGATATTTTCCTAGGTGGTGGTAAAGAATATATTTGTAATATACAATATACTTAGGTGTAAAAAAATACACCTAATGGAGGAATTAAATGCGCTAATCAAACACAAGCTTACAACAAACATAGATAGATAAATTGGAAAACCATAAACCATTTTTGATAGATCCATAGGAGCTCAGAGACAGAGGCTAGATCATGATGTGCCAAAGATACTTCCGCGAATACATTGGAAAATTTAATATTAGTTATTATCAAAATATTTTGTGACGTTAGAAAGGGCTTTTAGTTTCATTGGTTGCTGGAGCATGCCACTTTGAGATAGCCAAAAGACGTGAAGATGTTCTCTCCACACATGAGGAGGGCAGAGCCAACGTTTTCTCCATGGTGGAGGAGGTTGGACGCATGCAAGGTTATCTCCCCAAGGGAGGAAGGCACAGCCAAAGTTCTCTTCATGGTGGAGGAGGTTGGACGCAAGCTTCTCTCTATAAGAGAGGAGGGCGGAGCCAAGGTTCTCTCCATGGTTGGTCATACATTATTGTTATGATACATCATTGATTAGTATACTATGTAGTATAGTTTTTCTTCGAGAAGTTTCTTGAACGAACAATTTTAGTGATTAAAGAAACTATGCAAAAGTGAAAATTACTAGACATATAATAGTTGGCTTAATGTGTTTATATAGATATTTTCCTAAGTGGTGGTAAAGAATATATTTGTAAAATACAATATACTTAGGTGTAAAAAAATACACATTTTAATAAAAAATTTGTAAATAGATATAAATTAGTGTTGTAGCCAAAAAAAAATTATATATAACGTACAAATTTTTTAATATATTTTTGTTAAATTTAATTTAATTTACAAAATTTAAAAACCCGCACATCGGACGGGTCCTTATCTAGTATATATATATATATGGAGTTTTCACGTCACAATAAAATGTAAAGTTTGATGAATACATGACTAAACAAATTTAAAAGTAAATGTCTTTACTCTTTTTTTTTTTCTTTTCTTTTGAAGTATCACGGTACTATACAGCTTTTGTGTCACAGTAGATTTCAAATCCAATTTTTAGAAAATGTAATAAATTTGTGCTAAATATAGAAATTCGTCTCTAAAAATATCGCCATTGTAAATAAAATTAAAACTTGAACAGTATTGTTTTCCTCTATAATTAAACAAAACAAAGACTATATATATCTACAACTCAAAAGCTCCTAAAATTAATGTTAAGACGTTTTAGGAATATCCACTACCTTAGAGGTAAATTAAACAGAGAAAAATACTGCAAAATAATAATATGTATATGAAATCCTAACCAACGAAAATTCTAGAAATTCTAAGTATGAACAGGAACCTACAATCAAGGAGAGTTTTAAAACAACTAGGGAAAATTTCCCAGAAGTCATGCTCTCGTCCATACCTTTGTGTCTCTCAAGCAAGCTTCACACATGTGTCATGCCTAATGATTTATCCGTTTGATGTATTTGTATACTTACGTTTTAATTCTATCTATCATATTGAAAGGTCAAAATATATATATTTTAGTCGATAATTTAATTACCTTTCGTACGTTAATCTAGGTTTTATACTCAGAACGATATATATGGATGGGCACTAGTCTTTCCCGTTGATTTAGGGAAGTTCGTATTGTAGTTGTTGAATTAGGACTTTCTTTTTTAAAATAAAATCCGTAAGTCAAACATTTTTGTTTAAGAGAGTTTTGTTTATGTTATAAAAATGAAACTGTTTTGTTGGAATATTAAAGTCCGATTAGAACTTGTTACTAACTTTAAGGGTTCACGTATGATTAATTCTTGCTTTTCTAGAAGAAACACGAAAAGGGGTTTTTTAACTTTTACTGCTCAATCATGTGTGAAACACACTTTGAAATTTTGACCACGTGTTAATATGAAATATCGACCACGGCACAAATTAAAATTAACTCTCCCTAATTAAGTCTCACGTGCATAGCCTAACTTTGCTTCCCATACGGCTATGCGTGTGGTTCGCTAGTAGTTTGACGTACGACGTCGTTTTAGAGCATGAAAGAAAATAGAATGGCATGTGTTCAATCGCTAATACATCGGATTCTATCAACGTTTTGCAGTTAAACATGTTTAAGCGAAAATAATAATAGGATAAGTAGCTTCCTACAAAGTCTTACTGTGCATTGTTTTAAGAAAATGGGATTGCATGTCTTCGTTTTCTTTGTTTGTCTTCGTTTCTAATGAGAATTCCCCAAATATAATGTAGTTATGTCTTTTGCTACTTTTTTTTTCTTTGTGTGGTGTGAGGTCAGATTCATATCCATGCATTAGTAAACCGACTTATGTGGATGATGGGATGAACAAACAAAAATATGCATTTTAGTATTCAATTACGATCCGACTTGACAAGCAAACAAACAAATAAAAAGTCTGATATGACGTGTTTTGAATATATAGACGCCAAATTTCATATTTTACAATAACGGGTAACCAATGAGACGAAGAAGGAAGAAATTGCGGCGGTCACGTGAAGGGAGGGTAGTTATCGCCATTTTCAACTGAACGAACCTTCACGAACATATATAAGTTCGGTTTTTCTTTACTAAAATTACGCATATATATCTTCCTAGTACACGAAATTACGACTATCCTACCCCACAGAACTGCTTATTTCGTATTGTTGTATTGTTGTTACATCTCTCTTGTATATTATTTGGCACGTACGTAAATTTTATGGGAGATTAGCGACAAAGTTGTATAATCATCATACCGCACAAATACATTTGATTTACATGTTTTGAAGATTAAAATAACAACTATATATCTTAATGTTATCATGTTTGATTGTTTTCTTTACTACCCATTATGATACATAATTTCTTGGAATTAAAATTCGAAGAGAGTACTGCTCTTAGTCAATCTAACCAATAATCAATCTAGTCTAGATGAGACTGTATGAAGAAAAAAGGAGAAAAATAAATTCAATCACCTTAAATCATTAAGCGATGTTTCTTGCAGAAAATACGATAAGCATGGTCTCGCTAAGAGACAACGAAATCTTGAAATAAATTTATTTTAGAATAATGGAGATAGAGAGAGTAAAAATATGGAACTCTAAAAAATATGAAACTCTGAAGGAAAAAATAAAAATAAAATATAGATGCGAAAAGTAATGTTTACGTGATAATCTCAATTTCACTCCATACCTCGAACACATTCAAGCTTAGAAACCTAACATTTAACGTTCCGTCTGATTTGCCTATAAATACACGTACATCCACACTTCTCCAATTTAAAAAACAAAGCAACACAAAGACAAGAATCTCAAACATCAAACATTCTTAACCTACCCCAAAAAAAACAATACACAATCCTTTCCCCAAAAGAAAAAAAAAACCTCAATGTCCCGTTGTTCCAAAGGTGTTACCGTTTTCATATTATGGGCTCTTGTGATGCTTTCATGGTGTGAAGCTTCAAGAATCAGCGTCAGTCGATATGATCATTCTTACAAAAATAGCTTCATCAAGCGAAGAGATGACACAACGGGCTTGAAAAGCTTTGTAAGAGCTTCTTTGCGAACTCCAACCACCGTTAGTGTTTCTGACTTTGGAGCTAAAGGAGATGGAATAACTGATGACACGCAGGCATATTCATATACACATAAAACTCTTTTTGATTAGCATGTAAATTAACTGTTTTTAGTACTAATTAATGATCCATGTCATGCATTGATTAGGCGTTCGTGAATGCGTGGAAAAAAGCATGTTCTTCAAATGGAGCTGTTAATCTCTTAGTTCCTAAAGGGAATACTTATCTCCTTAAGTCTATTCAATTCACTGGTCCATGCAAGTCTATTCTAACCGTTCAGGTCTTCGGAACGTTATCGGCATCTCAAAAGCGATCGGACTACAAAGATATAACCAAATGGATAACGTTTAACAACGTTAACGACTTATCTGTTGAGGGCGGCGCCACTGGGACTGTGGACGGAAACGGCGAAACGTGGTGGGAAAACTCATGCAAACGGAACAAAGCTAAGGTGTGTGTAATATTCATCAACATGTCATCCTTAACTATGAATCGTGTTATTGGAGATAATTAACACTCTTTTTTTTTTTCATATATGCAGCCATGCACAAAAGCTCCCACGGTACGTTGAAACATATATTGTTTTTTTCTTTTTTTCAAAAAAATAATGTTGATATTTTGATCATAATTGGACATATGTATTTTTTGGTATATATTGCTTATATGCAGGCTCTTACTTTCTACAACTCGAAGAACTTGAGAGTGAATAATCTGAGGGTGAGAAATGCGCAACAGATTCAGATTTCGATTGAGAAATGCTCCAACGTTCAGGTCTCAAATGTGGTGGTAACTGCACCTGCCGATAGTCCTAACACTGATGGTATCCATATCACAAACACCCAAAACATTAGAGTCTCCAACTCCATCATAGGAACAGGTTACTAGTGTATCCATTGACATCATCTTTTTATTATTTCGTTTGTGATTTTAT
The DNA here is from genome assembly GCA_023657505.1 of Camelina hispida. Lineage (NCBI taxonomy): Eukaryota > Viridiplantae > Streptophyta > Magnoliopsida > Brassicales > Brassicaceae > Camelina > Camelina hispida. The sequence continues at coordinate 3,604,047 of CP094634.1, read as the reverse complement.
AAAGAGTTGCTTGCATATCAAGGAAGCTAAATTCCAGGGCTTTATCATGATTTACGGGGATTTATCTAAAACAAGTTACTTAATGGTTGCTTTCTTAATCAGGCGATGATTGCATATCTATTGAAAGTGGATCACAAAATGTTCAAATAAATGACATAACTTGCGGTCCTGGTCACGGAATCAGGTATCAAAGAATTGTTATTTTTCTATACACTAAAATATCTTTTCTTATAACCATTTGTAAATATTCATATAAAAATTGCAAATATAATTTTTTTTTTTTGAAATATGAGCAGCATTGGAAGCTTAGGAGATGACAACTCAAAGGCATTTGTCTCAGGCGTGACAGTGGATGGTGCTAAGCTTTCCGGTACAGACAATGGAGTTAGAATCAAAACTTACCAGGTGAGAAGTCACAAAACTCTCAAATATGCCATACTTTGTGTTATTGATTTGAAAATTTAATCTAATCCGATCCATTTCAGGGAGGCTCAGGAACTGCTAGCAACATTGTCTTTCAGAACATCCAAATGGACAACGTGAAGAATCCTATCATAATCGACCAAGAATATTGTGACAAGAGCAAATGCACTTCACAGGTTCACTCTAATCTGACCAAATCTTCCAACATTCATATCATAGTAATAGACATTGTTGGATCTAGCTAATCATTTTTACACATATTTTCAGAAATCTGCGGTCCAAGTGAAGAATGTGGTGTACCGGAACATAAGCGGCACAAGCGCATCAGCCATGGCAATAACGTTTAATTGCAGCAAAAACTATCCATGCCAAGGGATTGTGCTTGACAAAGTAAACATAAAGGGAGGGAAAGCAACTTGCAGCAATGCCAATGTGGTTGATAAAGGAGCTGTTCTGCCTCAATGCAACTCCACTTAATCAATTAGACCCATTACACAAACACATACATAGATAATATATATATATATATATATATATATATATATATATATATATATAAATACAAATAGATTACAAAGTATACAAAACGTATGACATATATAGATACACTTGTGGATACATACATGGACAGTGAATTGAAAAATATTGTATTCACTATGATGATATAGTATATAACATAGGAGGAATACAAATGTTCGTGCGATTTGTTGTATTATTCGTATCCTAATGAATAAAAGGAATACATTCATTTAACAGGTTATGGACCTTATCGTTTTATTAATATATGACATTACATTAGGATTTTGAGGCCCATGAAAGCCCATTAATGTATTAGAAACCCTAAAAAAAGCTTAAGAGTAGCAGCTGGAGCAATATATATATCGTAAATTGCCGCAGCTAGGTCTTTCTCATTCTCATCACTCAAAAACAACAAACTCATCGCAGCCTCTCCTTAAAAAAACTCATCGCAAAAAATGGCTGAACGTGGTGGAGAACGTGGCGGCGCTGGTGGAGACCGTGGTGGTTTCGGACGTGGAATCGGAGGAGGTGGTGGCCGTGGAGATCGTGGAGACCGTGGAAGAGGTGGACCAAGAGGCCGTGGTGGTAGACGTGGAGGCAGAGCCACTGAAGAACAGAAATGGGTTCCAGTGACCAAGCTTGGTCGTCTCGTGCAAACCGGAGAGATCAAGAAGCTAGAGCAGATCTACCTTCACTCACTCCCGGTTAAGGAGTACCAGATCATTGATACCCTTGTTGGTCCTTCATTGAAAGATGAAGTGATGAAGATCATGCCTGTTCAGAAACAAACCAGAGCTGGTCAGAGGACTCGATTCAAGGCCTTTGTTGTTGTTGGAGATGGTAATGGTCATGTGGGTTTGGGAGTGAAATGCTCCAAGGAGGTTGCTACGGCTATTAGAGGAGCGATTATTCTCGCTAAGCTCTCTGTTGTCCCAGTTAGGAGAGGTTACTGGGGTAACAAGATCGGTAAGCCACATACGGTTCCTTGTAAGGTGACTGGTAAGTGTGGATCTGTTACAGTGAGGATGGTTCCTGCTCCTCGTGGTGCTGGTATTGTGGCTGCTAGAGTTCCTAAGAAGGTTCTTCAATTCGCTGGAATTGATGATGTTTTCACTTCTTCCAGGGGATCCACTAAGACTCTTGGAAACTTTGTCAAGGTTTGTTTCACTCTTCCTTTAGTTTAGAGTTTTGCATTTGATTGGTTTGTGGGAATTGCTTTGGAATTGGAATCAGATTGTGTGATGTTTGTGGGAAATGGTTTGTAATCCGAATTAGTTTATGTAAAGTTTGAACCTTTTCATGAGGCCATGTAGTTAAAAAGTACTAATGACTCTTTATATGATGAAATCACTATGGGAAAGTTATATAAGCTATGTTGATTGAAGTTAAACGATTGATATTTGCGTGACTGTTTATAGATATTATTTGTATCTGAAATTTGCATCATGTCAAGGCTGACCTATTTGTAATAAGTTCTCTGAATCTGAATGAAAATGAGCTGCTGCTGCAGTATTGTCATATAATGTATTTGGTTTTACCTGTTACTGTAAGTAAATGAGTAAATGTTATCAATATCTTGAGTTTGTTGCTTTGATCATTTGATGTAACTATGATGTGTCATGTTATTATGGCAGGCTACATTCGACTGTCTTCAGAAGACATACGGATTCCTTACACCAGAGTTCTGGAAAGAGACGAGATTTGTTAAATCCCCATACCAGGAGTACACAGATCTCTTGGCGTCCAAGATTCCTCCGAGCAACAAAGTGGTGACCGATGTTGAAGACCAAGCTTAGATAAAGCTCTCAGCTAATATGGGTTTATCCTCCTTCATGAGTTAATTTTGGTTGAACTTTTGGGTAGTATATGTTGCTGGATTGTGCACCTTATGTTTTTCATCTGTTCCAAACGGTTTACATTTTGCTCAGTTTTCATTATGGATCTATCTTGTTTTTAATTTTCTAGTTTTGCTTTTTATTATGTTGACAAAAAAAAGTTTAAATCCAGTTTTTTTTTGTGCCAATACAAAATTTTCACCAATTCTCTACCTTACATTAAACCAATTCTGATATAAGCTTTGTTGATTCAACATGTTCCACGAGAGAACCAATACGTTTAAGAAATCATTCTATATCTTCTGAGCGATGTTATAAACCTTGAAAAGTCTTGACTTTTTTAATTGGGTTTGGTTCTAAAACAAAGGAAAGAGAGAGACTTTGAAAAGAAATATATGTAAGTTGAATTGTATTTTTTTTTTTTTTTTTTTAAGTTCTGGCGAAGTTTCAGCTCATCTTAATCCGCGGAATCTTCTTTGTCTCTCTTTCTCTAGCCGGATAAACCCTAGAATTGATTTCAATACTTTTGGATCCTAATTACCACCTTTGTCTAAATTGTTGGAAGCTCTTACTTGGGTTAAAGAATGGGGACTCCGGAGTTTCCAGATCTGGGGAAACACTGCTCCGTCGATGTTTGCAAGCAGATCGATTTCTTGCCCTTCACCTGCGACCGTTGCCTCCAGGTCCCTTCTCTCTCTCTCTCTCTCTCTCTCTGTTTTGAATCCCTACCACATGCAATGCAAAGAATCGTTTTTTTTTCTTATGTTTGTCACGAATTGATTGGTGTATTGCTATTGACTCTTGAGACTTTCTGAATCTACGCGAGAAAAATTGTCCCTTTCCTCCTCCTATATTACAACATGCCCACTAGTTTGGTATAGAGGATTCAGTTCAATGGAGTTTTTAAATCTCCGAGTTATCACTGCAAATCATTTTGGTTGACTCTTGTTAGCTTAATTTTAACGGCATTGACTTGTTGTGAAGTCAAGTAGAGTTCTTGATTCTTATATGTTTCCTTGGTTTGGTTGTTTGTTCATCACCCTCTTTCTACTAGAAAATTGCCATTGAAGATTCAAAGTGTTATTTTATAGCTTCTATTCTTGCTCTTTGTTTTCTCTGTATCTGTTGTCAAAATGTTTCTTTGAGTTTGGAGGAGAGAAGTCTTACATTGGTTTTTTTCTTTTACAGGTGTTTTGTTTGGATCATCGGGGCTATATGAAACATAATTGTCCAAAAGGTGACAGAGAAGATGTAACCGTGGTTATCTGCCCGCTCTGTGCTAAAGGAGTCCGGTTAAACCCAAACGAAGACCCGAACATAACTTGGGAGAAACATGTCAACACTGACTGTGACCCATCGAACTATGAGAAAGCCACAAAGAAGAAGAAATGTCCTGTTCCAAGATGCAAGGAGCAACTGACATTCTCCAACACCATCAAGTGCCGGGATTGCAATATCGATCACTGCTTAAAACACCGTTTTGGACCTGATCACACTTGCCCTGGACCGAGAAAACTCCCATTCATGGGTTTCTTGAGTGGTAGTAGCAGCAGCAGCAACAGTAGAAAAGAAGCTAAAACAACAAGAACCAACAAAGCTCCTGCATCAACATCATCATCTTCATCTTCTTCTTCGAGATGGTCTAATCTCTTATCCTCAGCAGAAGCAGGAATTAGCAGACTCGGTAATGACATAAGCCAGAAGCTACAGTTTTCGAGCAGCAGCAGCAATGATGGTATCATAGAGGTTTGTCCACAGTGCGGTGCAAAGTTCTCTTCAGTTACTACTCTTGTGGAGCATGTAGAGAAAACACATGAGAGGAACAAGAAACAGAGTCATGGCAGCAAAATCACAGTCGATGTTTGCCCCAAATGTAGCAAAGGATTCCGTGATCCAGTGGATCTTGTGAATCATATCGAAAGCGATCACCGAGGTACATCTAAAGCATAGGAACACATCACTGTTCTTGTGAAAAAAAAGTATTCAACATTGTATTTTTCACTTCAGTTTGACTGTGGATTTAAACTTTGAACTTCGTTTTCAAGGTCAAAGGACTCATGTCCAGAAATGTAGACCAATCCTTGGCCTTGAGTGGTAGATTTGTAAATCGCATATAACAAATTTACAGGTATGCATAACAATTTAACCTTTCTTAACGAAACTAACGTTGACTTGTATCGTTAGCGAGTTCTCCGCGGGAGATTTTACCCGCTTTTCCGCGGTAAAAAAAAACCGACCCCCCATGTGAACGTCAACGACGTTAATTATAGTGGCAGCTAACTTAACGGTGCATTAAACTTGATGAATTTATTATTATCAGTACCTTTTTGTTTATTAAATATAAAACGTGTTCTTGTCGAAACTCGAAAGAATTCGATTTAATTTTTGATAACGAATTTATCTTTAATCTATAATATTTTGGCTCACAGTGTGTTACAAAATAGATCATTTGACTCTGTTTAGAACACAGATTAAGGAGGGCATTAAAAATGGGATAATCTCCAAAAAAATATAATTATTGAATGTATTCAGTAATTTTACACATCATGCCCACACACAACGTGTGAGTAATTTAAGAACTAATTATAGAATAAAGATTATTTGCTTTATTTGCACTGTATGAGCTGGCCAAAGAAAAATGCAATAACTACCCCTGTGATACGTTCTGTAATCGTAGCCGATGTTATTCGCATCCAACGGCTGAGATTAAGAGATTATTATCTGTGAAGTGTTTTAAGAGAGAATTAACAAAACAAAAAAATGGAAATAGCAACGAAACGGCAGAAAGTGGAACCCGCGTCGTGCCGTTGAAACGTATCTGAGGGGAGAAGAGCTCAAAGCTTCGCCGGACGATCCGGTGACTTAATTCTACTGTGAGAAAGCGAGAGAAACAATCTTCGTTCTCGGAGATTGAGAGTTTTGAGTTTTTCCGATCAATTTTTTTTTTCAGTCATCGGTTGGCTTGGCTTAATCGTGCTGCTTTGATCTGAGGTAAATTGATGTTTTTTTTATCAATCTGGGTTTGTTGCAGTTTTGTGATCATCAGAATTTTTGGGTGAATTCGATTTCGGGGGAGTCTGGGTTATATATTTGGGTTTGTTCCCGTTTTGATCAATTTTTGTTTTTGGAAATTCTTCAGGAGGAAGGGGATTGTGTTTGTGAAGGAGTGCCACGGTTTAACCATCGAGCTCTGTTTTCCTTCTTGCCCGAGAAAGCTTTAGGGCTTTTTCGGTGGATCAAGAGGGGAAGGGAGGGTTTACACGTAGTAAATTGATTCATCAGGACTTTTGATTGATCGTTTTTTTTTATTGGGCGAGAGAATCTGAGAGTAGAGGCAATGAGCTCAGTCTCGGGTGTGATCTCGAGGCAAGTTTTGCCTGTTTGTGGTAGCCTTTGCATTCTTTGCCCTGCTCTGCGTGCAAGGTCTAGACAGCCTGTCAAGAGGTACAAGAAGCTCATTGCTGATATCTTCCCTCGTAATCAGGTTTGTACCTTTTTGCCATTATTTTGATTTTCCTTCTCGTTTATAAATTACTGACAGGGTATATAACTGATGGTTTCATTGCTATTGTCTATTGGAAACACAAAATTGTTAAATCAGCCGCTCTTTGGCTGTAGTGACCTTTCAATGATCGAATTCATGAGTAGGTAGTTGTGCAATCTGTGTTTCTAATTTTTTTCAGGGTGTTAGCTTTCCCTTTTCTATGTTAAAGTTTGTCTATCTGCATTTCATTTCGTTTTGTGTCATTCTATACTGAATGATTCATTATGTTCTTTGGCACTATAATAGAAAACTAGAGCTTCTCTCTTGGTTGTCTTGGTGAGTTGGTTTAACTTATCACTGCTCACATCTCTGACAGGAGGAGGGCCCAAATGACCGGAAGATAGGAAAACTTTGTGAATATGCAGCAAAGAATGCTGTGCGTATGCCAAAGGTATAATACTATAATTTATCGCTGCCAAGTCTTAGAACTTTATTATTCAAAAAGACTCTGCTGGACTGGAATATTAGCTATTCTTTGACACTTGGTTTCAGTACATATATTTGAGTCAAATTACTCGCCTGAGTAATGTTTTCAGATTGCTGTGTTCCCAAATTCAGTTCTCTGTTGTTGAAATTTACCATTTTACAGATATCAGATTCTCTCGAACAAAGATGTTACAAGGAATTGAGGAATGAGAATTTCCACTCGGCAAAGATAGCCATGTGCATTTACAGAAGGCTTCTGGTCACTTGTAAGGAGCAAATGTGAGGTCATCCTTCTTTTGCTTTCTTTACAAACACTTCAAATGTTCTCTTATGTCTAAGATAATTTTTGGCTTAGCATAATAACGCAAGAGATTTACCCAAAAAGGCAAAACTGTAACCTTTTATGGAAGCAGGAATATTTTTTCGGTAACTTGATTGTTCCTTCTTTTTTCTTTTTTTCAGGCCTCTTTTTTCTAGTGGTTTTCTAAGAACGGTGCAAGCTCTTTTGGATCAAAGTCGACAAGATGAAATGCAGATAGTTGGATGTCAGTCTCTTTTTGAATTTGTGAATAATCAGGTCCGCTTTTTACATATTTGATAGAATTCTCTCCTAGCCACACGTTGGGGTGCTATCTGATAGAATGGTCAAGGACATATGAAATAATGATATAGCATGATTGCTACCAATTTTTTCAGAAGGATGGCAGTTCTCTGTTTAACTTAGAAGGCTTTCTCCCAAAGCTGTGCCAATTAGGACTGGAAGGTGGGGATGATGACAGATCGCGGAGCCTGCGTGCAGCAGGACTTCAAGCACTTTCAGCGATGGTAATTTGGTTATGTTTTTATGCTTCTGTAGATACTATTCTTCATTATTGTAAATCTAGAAGTATATTCTGATGCATTCTGGTCCGTTTATCTATTTCCAGATTTGGCTGATGGGTGAATACTCTCATATCCCCAGCGACTTTGACAATGTAAGTAACTCTCATGTTACGCACTAGTTTCTTTTGTTATCTTCACATGCATTCTTTGGTTTTTGGGATTCCTATATATTATGATTTGTTATCCTGCATCGAAAGTAATTGATATGTGGTATCTAACAACAGACAAAGTGAAGATTACTCTGTCAGAATTCCTTTCCAAAGTTTCTTGGCCAAAGGTTTAAAATACCATAACAATCTACCAGTCGTGATTAATTTAAATGGAATTGGGAGTTGGGATCTTATGGCTAGAATTGTATCTTAGTAGAGTTTTAGGTAGTGGATATTATTCTCTGTTAACTGATTAATTCGATATTTGCATGGCAGGTTGTCTCAGCGGTCTTGGAAAATTACGGTCACCCCAAAATATCAACGAATGCTAATGATAGTGGCAGAAAATGGGTGGATGAAGTCTTAAAAAACGAAGGTCATGTCGCTTATGCAGATTCCCTCATAACTGTTCCTTCTTGGAGAACAGTTGTGAATGACAAGGGTGAACTAAATGTCAAAATGTAATTTCTTCTCACCTCAGTTGTGTTTACCGTTTGCCTTTTTGGGTTCTTTTCTTTTATACAACCTATCGTTTTCTTTTCAGGGAAGATTCCTTGGACCCTAGCTTTTGGTCCAAGGTTTGCCTACGCAACATGGCCAAGCTAGGTGAAGAGGCCACAACCATGAGACGTATACTTGAGTCTTTGTTCCGTTACTTTGACGAGGGCTGTCTATGGTCAACAGAAAATTCGGTTGCATTCCCTGTTTTAAGGGATCTACAGTTTTTAATGGAAATATCTGGTATTAAGCTCTCGATAGTTTTTAATCAGTCCTTTCCACATGATCAGTGCTCTGAAATAGTTCTGTAATTTTGCAGGGCAAAGAACACACTTTTTACTGTCTATGTTGATTAAACACCTTGATCATAAAAGTGTGCTTAAACAGCCAAGCATGCAGCTCAACATTTTAGAGGTTACCTCCTCCCTTGCTGAGAATGCAAAAGTTGAGCACTCAGCAGCAATTGTCAGCGCAATAAGTGATATCATGAGGCATTTGAGAAAATGCATGCATTCTTCTCTAGATGAAGCAAATCTGGGAACTGACGTAGCAAACTGTAACAGAATGGTCAGTGTAGCTGTTGATAAATGCCTCGTCCAACTAACAAAAAAGGTATATTACTACCATTCTCAGAGCTAGTTCTTTCTCTTCATATATTCCTCTTAAGAGATGTGAGACTGATCTGTCAAATTCTAAGGTTGGAGACGCTGGCCCAATTCTGGATGCTATGGCTACGATGTTGGAGAATATTTCAGCTGTCACAAACGTAGCAAGAACTACAATTGCTGCTGTTTTTCGCACTGCTCAAATTATAGCCTCTATACCAAATCTGTCATATCAAAACAAGGCAACCTCCCTGTAACATCTAGTATTATTTGTTCTCTTGTCGTTGAGAGACTAGACCAATATTAATGAAAATGGCTAAGCTTTTATTACTTTTTTCATTTCAGGCTTTCCCCGAGGCCTTATTCCATCAGTTACTTCAAGCTATGGTCCATCCTGATCATAAAACACGGATTGGCGCACACCGTATATTTTCTGTTGTGCTGGTACCAACCTCAGTATGCCCCCGTCCTTCCTCGACCACTACTGATCTTAAGAAAGGAATGGGTCTTCCTCGTTCGCTTTCAAGGACCGCGTCTGTCTTTTCCTCCTCAGCAGCCCTTTTCGAGAAGCTGAAGAAGGAGAAATTTTCATCAATGTTAACTTCTGATCAGAGCCAAAAGGAAATGCCTGAGGAAGAATCTGGAAGCAATAGGGGGCAAATCCTTGACAGATTGAAATCTTCATACAGTCAGGCATATAGCAATTGGAATCAACCAGTGACCTCACTCGAAGATAACTCTGTGGATCTTTTAAACTCTGAGCTGGTACATCCTTGCAACCCTTTTTTTGTGAAAAAACTTACTAGAAGAGTAGTACATTTCTTATTGATGATAAATGTGACCCTATAGGCCTATATATATATATGTAAGTCAGAAAATATCCCCAACGCTCTCAACATAAGATTCAGGATAAGACCAAAAGTATATATAATAAATGAATACAAGTAGCCTCTTGAACCCGCAAGAACTTTTGTACCCTACTTTAACTACGGTTCTAATTATATACATGCTTACAGTTCTTAGGTACACTTTGGATCAATCCCCACTCTAATTTTATTTCGTATATGCTCCTCAGGATGCTGTTTATATAAGGCTAAGTAGTCACCAGATAGGTCTTTTGCTTTCATCAATCTGGGCGCAGTCCATATCTCCGGCAAATACACCAGAAAACTATGAGGCGATTGCTAACACCTACAGTCTTGTATTGTTGTTCTCTCGTGTTAAGGTAACATATATTTCATATCACAATACTTTTGCCACCTCTGCATCTGAGTGTTTCTTATTGTTTTTCATCTATGAGCAGAGCCTCAGTAGATCGCCTTATGAATTATTTGCGTACAAAATTTTGTTTGACATATCACAAAATTCGTATCTTTCAGAACTCAAGTCACGACGCTTTGATTCGAAGTTTCCAAATGGCACTTTCTTTGCGAGATATTTCTTCAATGGAAGGAGGTGAGCTTGCATATGTTTTGATTCCTCCCTGAGTTGAACCTTTATACTTGGTTTTGGTATGGAAATTTTGATGTAGACCCTTATTCCTACTATTCCAGGACCACTTCCTCCATCTCGACGAAGGTCACTTTTTACTCTGGCTGCATCAATGATTCTGTTTTCCTCAAAAGCATTCAATCTTTTTTCTCTGGCGGATTTCACAAAAGTAACACTTCAGGGACCAAGGGTACGTTGATCATTCTGGTGAAATTGCTGCCACGTTGATGTTTTTGTTTCTCATGGAATCGTTGCACGACACCGAGAAATCACTTCCCCTTGTTTATTTAACTTCCTCTTGTGCCTGATTCAGCTCGACCCATTCTTGCACTTGGTTGACGATCACAAGTTGAAGGCTGTAAATTCGGATCAGCTCAAAGTTGCTTACGGATGCGAAAAAGATGATTCTTCAGCTTTAGATACTCTTTCCAACATAGCAGTCTCTACTGAGCATAGCAGAGGAACTCTCGTCTATGAAATTGTCAAAAGCTTAGAAGAAATGTGCAATGTAAGTATTTTCTATCACAACCTCCCAACCAAATTACTCTACCCCGAGCTAGCATTCTATATTCTGGTAAATCAATTGATAATCACAGCAAACTAACAAAGAGTCAACTATATCCAGTCTGAAATGGACAAAATGCGGGAGCAGTTGCTCATTGAATTCATGCCAGATGATGCATGTCCACTTGGAACCCGGTTTTTAGAAGACACCCAGAAAACCTATTCCGGAGACGTTAAACCTCAAAAGGTGGTTAACAAGTTATTCTACTTCCCATAGTTTTCTTAAAACCCAAGATGGAACATTGTATTGAAATATGTTGTGTCTGTCTCTTCAGGACGCGGCACTCTTCTCTCACGAGGATCAAGAATTTGGAGATGGCTCTGAAACCGTAACGAAGAATAATCCTGTAACAGTTTCGGAAATCCCAGACCTCCTGACCGTCAATCAAATTCTAGAATCTGTAAGCTACATGTTCCTTCTTAGAAATTAGATTGCAAAGTCACAGCAAAAGTAACATACAATATAAACTATACTTCTTTTCTTTTTCGAAGGTCGTTGAGACAACACGTCAAGTGGGTAGAATTTCCTTCCATACTGCAGCTGATGCTTCATACAAAGAAATGACGCTTCACTGTGAGAATCTACTAATGGGAAAACAGCAGAAGATCTCGAGTCTTTTGAATTCTCAGCTACGACATGAAAGTTCTGTTAACTGCTCTCCACGACAACATGATGAAGAGATCACAACCGCAACGTTTCATCCTATGATCAATTCAACATTTTACACTGAGGTATGTATGCCCAAGCGATAACTTACTGTCTTTTATATACTGTGTACTGAATTCAGATAATCTGCTTGGAAACCAATCTTAGCCTCTGGTTTGTATTGATCAATAAATTTGCTTAGGTCGAAGTCCCTTTACTGGCGAAAGAATTCGGCATGAAATCGCCAAGAACCCCAGTGGGAACTATTCAGACACAGTGCTTTGCAGAACTACAAAATAACCCAGAAGCATTTAGATTGCCAGCCTCATGCCCTTACGACAACTTCCTTAAAGCTGCTGGCTGTTGATCATCGGCAGGATCCAAACCATGTTTGGCTTTGGATTCCAGTCAAGAACTCAAACAAAACATAACAAAGCTAGGTTTGCTTGGTTTTCAAAGTCTTGAGTTTGCGTTCTTTTAGATTCTTTAGCATCATAAATCGGAATTGTCTCCGTCGTGCTATGCTTAGATCATTCCTCGTAGGTTTTAAATTTGTATCTCCTCTTTTGCATTTTCACTTATTCTTTTATCCAATTTATTTGTTTCGTTTTGGTGTGATGTGTAAAAATTGAAGAAGGCCATCTGGTTTTCACGTGGCCTTGTAATCTAAAGATTCTTTTGATTCTACAACAACAAGATGTACATTGGTTCTTCTATGATCTAATATATTATGTGAGTTTTAAGGTATGCAAATCAACCATAGGCGATCAATTCATCATAATACTCTATATGATACACAGAGGAGAAGCTCGCATATATAAGAATGCGTTTTTTTTGTATATGAATGTCACCAAAGGAAACTATATATCATCATTCAATTGCTCATTTGATTTGCTTAACCTCTTGAAGCATTTCAACTACTTTCTTCATCTTTGGCCTTTTTGCAGGTGTGATGTCTGTGCAAAGCAATGCAACTTTCAGAGCTGCAAGCATCTCTCTTCTCCAAGCAAAGGACACGGTGCTAAGCTTGGCATCCAGTATCTGTTCCGGTGTTTCTCCTCTCGCTGAAGCTCCATGGACCCATTTCACCAAATCTACCCCCTCACCAAACTCTTCCTCGACTGGCGCTCTTGAGGTTAGAATCTCAAGCAACACGACTCCGTAGCTGTAAACATTCCCTGGTGCAGTAACTTGCATTGTGTATGCATACTCTGCGGAATAAAACAAGGGAAAGTGTTGGATTTTTAATAATGAAACTCTTGTTAAAAAAATTAAAGACTTTATACCTGGAGGAATGTAGCCAAAGGAGCCTGCAACTGAGCTAATACTTGCGGTGCCTCGGGAGGGATCCAATAGTTTTGATATTTCAATCTCCCCAAGCACAGCTTTGTAACCAGAGTCTAGCAAGACATTGCTCGAGGAAACGTCAAGGTGAATGATGGCGACATGGTGGAGAAACGCTAAACCTTCTGCTACTCCAACAGCTATGGACAGTCTCATTGGCCAATCGGGTTTGTACTCTGGTTTCTTGGTGGACTCATGAATCAGCTGAGTTAAGTTACCATTAGGTAAATGCTGATGCAACAAGAGAGCAACATCTTCGTATATAACAAACCCGATCGGTCTAACCAAATGTTCATGGCAAAGTTTGCTGAGTCTTTCGAGCTCTCTGATCATCTTGTTCTGATGATGAGTTATGGCTCTATCCATTGACTTGAGTTTCTTCACCGAAACAATCATCCCTGAAGGCATAACAGCTTTATAAACTGAACTGAAAGTTCCTGTGCTGAGTTTATTTGACTCCTTCATAGCTGCTTTCACAACTGCATCAAGATCAATTCCTTGTTTAAGATTCTCAAGGAAGACATTTCCCGCTATAATCGCCGGTTGCTCATCCTCAACGTTTTCTTCAACATCAACGTTTTTAGCCGCTGCTTTCTCTTGTTTCTCCCTCATCATGAAGAGAAGAACAACCACAGTGACTGATACAAAGACAGCAACACCAGAACCAATCACTGCAAGCACAATCCTGTAGGAGACTCTGTGATTGTATCTCAAATGTTCAAGATCTTCAGAGTATCCACAAGAAGAGGTCAATGGCGCTCCACAAAGCTCTTTATTTCCCGAAAAGCTCGAATTTGGAGACTTTTGAAAGGGAACAAAAACTGGCACTGGACCACTTAAGAGGTTGTTTGAGAAATTAACCTCGATCAAACTCATCATACCTTTTAGTAGCTGTGGTATGGATCCTGTGAGCAAATTGTTAGAGACATCCAATGACACGAGCTTGTCGAGCTTTCCTAACTCGAGAGGCAATGATCCATGAAGATGGTTGAAACTTAAGTTGAGTGCTATCTGCAAATTCCTCATGCGACCAATCTCGGGAGGAATGGTTCCCGTCAAGTAATTTCTACCCAGTTGGAGCTGAAGCAGCTTCACACAGTTTCCAATCTCATGAGGTATATCTCCTCTTATGGAATTTTGATCAAGGAGCAAGTACTGAAGCCTCTGCATGCTGCAGAGTTCCTTTGGGATAGTTCCGTTGAGTCTGTTGTTGCTCAAATCAAGCTTGTTAAGGTTTCCATGTCCAAGAAACGACTTAGGGATTTCCCCAAAGAGACTATTGCCTGAGAGAATCAGTTCTTGAAGATTCATGAGCTGACCAAGCTCTGTTGGAATGGTTCCAGCAAACCCATTTGCTGCCAAATTCAGCAGAGTGAGATTAGAACACTTGGAGAACTCTGCAACAATCTCACCTGAGAGATTGTTATTGTCTGCTTCAAAGTAGGTAAGTCCACTAATGTTTCCAATTGTCCTTGGAATGACTCCCACAAGCTCATTATTGCCAATTCTAATGCTCGAGAGGCCGCTACAGTTTCCAACTGCTTCAGGGAGTTCACCAGTCAATCTATTCTGTGTCAAGACCAAAACTTTAAGCTTCCCTTTCTCAAAAATCCCCTTTGGGATCTTCCCCTCAAGCTGGTTGGAGTGAAGATTCAACAACTCCAGTTCAGAAACCAAACCTAACCCATTTGGTATCTCACCAACCAAATCATTCTCATAAGCTGTAAACACCCTGAGGTTGCTCAGATTCCCTACCCAGTGAGGTATAGAACCATTTAAGCCGTTTCCAGAGACCTGAAACTCCTCTAACCTCTGTAGCCCCATAAGCTCATCAGGTATCTCTCCCACAAGCAAGTTATTAGAAATGTTGAATGCTCTAAGCCCTCTAAGCCTACCAAACTCAACAGGGATTTCTCCAACGAAACGATTCAGAGACAAATCTAGAAACTCAAGCTTAGACAAGTTGCCAAAAGATGCAGGGATTGGTCCATTGAAGTTGTTACCAGAAAGATCTAGATGCTTCAAGCTTCTAAGATCAGAGATAAGAGTGACATTACCTCTAAGCTGAAGCCCTGAGAGATTAAGCAATTCAACAAAGGAGTTGTTAGCACCACACTTGATCCCAACCCAAGTACAGTAGTCAGTACCATTGCTACTCCATCCAGGAACTCCAAGCTCTCTACTAATGGCTAACAATGTAGCTTCATCGCTTAGCTGAGCTTCACAAAACTCAGAATTTGATAAAAACCCAACAATGAGAAGAATAGACATGCACCAAAATGCCATCTTTTGGAAAGAAAATGAGAGTAGAATAGAATGGAATCACACACACACACTCGTCTTGTTCTTCTTCTTCTTCTTCCCACAAACACAGAATTGATTGATTGACAAAACTACCATTGAAATTGTGAAACTTTTTTTTCAAGCCAACGGAAGAAAAAGCATTAAAAAGAATGTGAGAGAAGGAAAGAAACACTCTTTTAGGCCATGAAACCCGGATTAAAGCTCTGTTTTTTCTGAAGTCAAAATAACTGTTTCGGAACAAACAAAAAAAACCAATCTTTAAGATTTCTGAGGAAAGAAAGAGAAGTGCTTTTGAGTGTGAGTGTTTCTTATGAGAGACAAACAGAGAGAGAGAAAGAGAACAAAACCCATAAATTTAGGGAGAAAAATAGGAAAAATCCATGATAAGAAGAGAGCAAGATCATAGAGAGGAGGAGTAGGGTCTATGAGTATAGTAGTAGTATTAGTAAGAGAGAAGAAGAAGAAGAAGAAGAGAATACATTTTTATTTTTAGTATATCACGAAATTATGATTGCAGAACCAAACAAACAAAGATCCTCACTTCCAGAAGAGAGAGAGACTCTCACACAAAGCAAACGCACTTGCAAAGGAGGGAATTTGTTTTCCTTTTTTTATTTTTTTGATGATTTTTTTTATTAAAAAGAAGTAAATTTTTTTAAGAAAAATATTCTGAAACAAAAAGTTTTATTTTCATCACGAGACAGTGCAAGTGATGAATGAATGAAAGTTGCATAAATCTTTCTGACACATTTTTTCTGCTTTTCTTTTGGTAATTTAAAAAAAAAAAAAGATTAATATAGATAAAATATGTACAGTGTACGTTTTTTGATAATTCTTTTCCTCTGACGTTATTTCTGTACCATACTGATGATACTGTCACAATGTTAAATACCAAAGTGGTAAAAAGATATTTTTCAAATCTATACTCTTTCACTTCTACTCTTCTGTTTCACAAAAATTGATGTTTTGGGATATTTTTTTGTCTCACAAAGATTGATGTTTTGCAAACTTCAAGAAATAATCATTGAAAATATTTAATTTTTTGAATTATTATTAGTTTATATTTTCTCTCTCTAACAAAAAGTAATTATAAATTATTTACAAATTAAAACTGAAATTTTTCTTAATTTATGTGAAAGTGTCAAAACATCAATCTTTATGAGACAGATGGAGTATTTTTTACCTTTTTCAAAATCTTATTTTTTTTTAATCTGAACTATGGAGTAGTATTTATAAACTATGTGTTTTATAATCTATTTATCGTTAACATCTAAGTTTGACATAGAGAATCTACTTTTGTGTGGTGTGTTTTGTTGATTACTTAAAAAACAGACACGATCGATGTTTGAAGTTACCAAATTTTGTTGACATTTATGGTCCATGGATATAATAACAATATACTACTAAGATTAAAGAATCACACGAGGTGGAAGATTGTTATTATTCGCTCTCGAGGAGACACTATACTGTATGTTTAATCAATATATATGATTAATTCCCCGAGTTTGAGATATAAAAAAATGGTTAAACGTAAAATATTTCTTGTCAGATACTCAATACTATTACTACTATGTAGTAAACGATTTGTCAAATCTTGAAATGTTGGTAGAAAACATGTTTTCTCCTCATATGTCCGACCGGAACATCAAGATTAGTATCTTTTGATAATTACATAATACTATCTTTATGAATTTCTCTAAGAACAAAATTTATGTCTTTGCATATTAAAAATGAAACATAACAATTGTACTGGTTTTTTTCTATTGGAGCTGCTGTGTCTTAAGCTTCCGATGCTCCTCAAGAAACGACCCAAAACATCGGAAAATGATGTCGGATGTATCATACTCTTTATAGTACGTGTTTATCAATGTCTTTGACTATTTAATTTTTTTAATTGTTCTGGTTTTTATGTTTATTGTTGTTTTATTAACGAACAACCCAATCAATAAACATTAGTCTTAATACATTGGGAGAAAAGAAAAAAAGAAAAGAAAATATATCATATTCCATAATGAATCGTATTTCTTCTATGCTTTTTATTCAATGTTAAGTTGAAGTATGGTTCTGGATTAACGAATGGCCACCACACTCAAAGTTAATCTGGAATCCATAAAATCATACTCAATTTGGCAAAAACTAAATTTACAAGCGCTGAGTTATATGTTTCTGTAAGATTAGTGGTCATCAAATTTCAAAAGGATAGAAAGATCAAAGGGAATTTTGCCGATACTTTGCCAAAATGAACAAACAATATATAAATAGAGAGTAATATAAGATTAAGATGCGGCAAAGAGTTATACTTTATTTTGGAAAAATTAATAAAAGGAGCAAATAAATATGGATTGAGAATAATAGAATGAGGAAAGAAGAGAGTGGGGTTCACTCACGGGATGGGGTAAAAAAAAAAAAAAAGAATGTGGCTCTTACGGTTAGGCAAATGTAGGACCCTTCTCTGTCTGCCCCGACCACCACCACTCACCACCCCCGTCCCATCGTTTTTTTTTTTTTTTTCTTTCTTTCTCTTATTCCTGATTATAATTAGTAACTTTTATAACATACTACTAGCAATTAGCAAACCAGTTTTATTCTATATAAAACCAAACTAAATTCGAATCCATGTTAATTTCCAAACTAAATACTCCTTTCTTCGAATTCTTTTTTTCATGTCACTTCTCACAACTCAGGATACCACTAAGACGTTGAACTTCTGACTTTTGCTAGAAAACAAAAAAAAACTAACAAGCTCTTTGAGTATTATTCATACTCTTCACTATAATGAATGAATACTCGGTACATATAATTAATGTTTATTCTGATTGGACATTCATAGTTTTCACTAGATGAGAGTGCTAATTATGCATATACATTTTCTTCATTGATTAGACGAAACAGTTAAAAGACAAATCATAAGATGAGCAGCAAGAGAAAAAAAAAAAAAAAAAAAAAAAAAAAAAAAGAGAAAACATAATGATGGAAGCACCTCGTCGCTTTAAACTCGTGAAGAAGGGGAGATAAGAATGTACCTTAATTGTTTTTAAAATTTGATAGTTTTAACCAATGATTACAATGAAAACTAAGTCATTAGCTTATGAATGCTTTACATATCAAACTGACTTTCTGCGTAATCATTTGTGAATATTCATGACTTTTGCTTTCGGAACTCTTAAACGAAGATTATGCCGAGATTTATGCTCTCATCATTACGGATTTGTGGGATGTCGTACCAAAACTATTACTACTATTATTCATATTTGTTTAGGCTCACCAACCGTACCATTAGTGTTTTGTGAAAAATGTTCAATTTTGTTCCTCATCAGAAGTTCATTTTGAAACCATCCATTATTTTCCTAAACCTTCCTTTTTATTCATAGTATACGATGTAACTTAATAATTTATATGTATAAACCTTATAAATATGAAAAAGTACAACATTCTACCATTATTGACATTGATTCTATAAAATTGGAAAAGACTATGCTAGCTAGTGATGTCGGTATGTTATAAACTTTCATGGATTCAGATTATGGTGGTACATATATATGAATGAGATGAAGATGAAAAAACAAAAAAAATTACAAGCATAAGTACTGGTTTAACTCGTATTGTGGATAATGAAATCGAATAAGATACACCGAGCAAGCTAGTTTATCTAGGATTATTATATGTAGAACAACATAAAATATAAAAAAACTAAGAGGAAATGTCAAAAGGACATGACTCGGCTGTCCATCTTGTAGTGTACCAAATGGGGCATGTGGAAGGTTGAAGGAAAGCTATCCCCACTTTTTGTTGATTATTTTCATCATTTATTTTTTTCCTATTGCTTTTTCAAAAGAGAGTGATTATAATAAAAAAATTCACAGAAATATGTTTTTGGCAGTAATATTGATTGAGACTTAGCTCTCCCTTTATCGGACACATATCATGACCTTTGGATCATGGTCTGTCCCTCTTCTTTTAAGCATTCGTAGATGTCACTTTTCAACATTAATTTTTCTTAATAATGAAAAAACAACAAATTCTATTTTCAAACTAGATAGTAGATTCAATCAAGAGGGCCATGGATCTACTACCATTTCCCCGTTTGGGAAAATTAAACCAAAACGGAACGGAGCTCGTAAATTTGGGCCTGTATGTTCTGGGCTATAAACTCATGGGCCCAACTCTAGATTTAGTTACATTGCTTTCATAAATTAGAAGTTTGTATTCAACTAAAAAACCCTTAATTAGAATACGTACAAGGTACAATCTTTTATTCTCGTTTGATTATTTCCCCCCCACGACGATGAAATGGGTCGCTAGATACAGAAACCTCAAGCCGGCCGATACATATAGACATAACAAGTTCGGAATGTGCCAAAAAAGTTATACTGTCTATATATATGTGTAACAGTGTGAGTGTAGATTAGATATATATATATATATATATAAGCGTAGATATATAACTAATTAACTTCGATCTAAGATTGTTGGTTTCTATATAGTTGCAGTGAAACTAGATACATGCGTAGTACCGTAGTACGTATGCAGGATCTATGAGCACAAGCTAGAGTTGAATTTAGCTGATGAGAATTAAATACTGAGTTGTTAATTGGTTTATTGACAAGGAGGGGGAAAATATATATTTCTTCATACTTTCTTGTTCTTGGAAGAATTCGTCTTCCACATGGATCCCTTGTTGTTGGTTGACGATTATATATATACGGATAAAAATGATCGTTGACTTATCATCAAATATTCACATGACGGGATCCACATTTTCGTATCCATAAATGTTAGCAAGATGTAGAAGACATGAACATGGGAAGACAACCGAAATCACTTGACTAAAAAGAAAGCATATAAAAATGATAAATGAGAATGGAATAAAGCGATCTAGCCGGTTAGTGTCACTCCAGATATCTGAAAAAGTTATCATATACTCCATATAAATTGATATGATCGATCATACAATGAAGATTCAATCATCGAAATAAATTTACTAGAAGAACCATCTCTGAAATACAGTTTTGTACGGCAGAATTACATTAGTATTGTTTCTAAGATACATTGTACCCAAAAGGACAAAGGAGCGCATATTTGGTTTTCCAGTAGTATTTGACTCGGAGCGCAAATCACGCCGATGAACCGACACAGAGCATTCGTAATTTCGTATACCTACACATGTAATTAATGATGTAACTAGTTGCTCATAAATATGTGACCCAAAAATTAGTTGATTAACATGTATAACATAATTATCCCCAAAAGAACCGAAAAGTTGTCTATATTTTGCTTGAGATTCAAATATACGTAAGTACAGAAACTCATTGACAATTTGTTATAGTCATATTTAAATTGTGTTTAACAACTCATTTCTTGTATATATTCATTGACTTTTATGAGTTTATCAGACAAATTTGGCCAACATCCGATACTTGGCCAAAGGAGAAAAGAGGTTCATGCATATTGATAGAAAGTTACCTTTTATATTTCTCTTTGATCTTTGTCCATCTGTGATCTATCCAGACAAATGTAAAATTCAGCAAATTCATTTTTTTAGACGAGTTTTATGCATAGACTTAAATCTACAAGTAATACTATAATCTTTGACTTTGTAATCGATACAAAGTATATTAGCTGAAACAGTTAATAACGTCGGTCACATAATCATTAAAGTTATAAACTAAATGAATGATTAAATAATGGCCGTTTAATTATATGTCAACATTTGACGATAAAGCAAATAGCAAGTGGTTTTTGATGAATATGATGAATTATATGAACGGACAGTACGGCCACACTACAAACAATGCGGCTCATTTTGTGGGGATATTCTTATTTCAACGTGCTAGCTCCTCCTTATCTTTGCTATTATCACCTTCGTATTAACACGTACGGTGCATCGCCGTATACTATAGCATTAATATAACTTTGCTTCCATCATTAAATCATTTTATATTTTGAATAATTCCAGAAGACGACGTAAAATTATTAATACGTAGGTCGGCTATATATATAGCTCGTAGGAACCTGTGCATATATCACCCATTGTGTAGTAGTTAACCTTTTATAAGTGACAATTGCTAGATTTGTTTAGTCGGGCGTCACCATGTCTCTCATTGTCTCTCTTTGCTTGGTCTTCCTTTGTTCGCTTTGCCATGGCTCTCATAGCTTGCCTGCAAAACGGACTCCTCATCTTGATGGTACGTATGACCATTTCAATTAATATCATGTATCAGTCGATGTTATTTGTTATCTTTTCGTATATATGATGTATTAAGAACTAAAAAAAGGAAGTAAATAATTTCATAGTCCACTTCAATTTTTCTTTCTTTTTCTTTTAATAAGACAACTTCAATTGGTGCTTAACTATCATGTAACAATAAATTATTTCTTTTGGATTTGACGTGTTGTAAAACTAAAGGTGTTTTAGAGTTTTTAAAATAGCCAATGTGTTCTTTTTATTAATTTTATTTTTTCATCAATAAAACTCAACATTACCGGATTACTATATATATGATAAGATAGTGATACTAATACATTAATTAGACTATAATTTCGATCATTTTTAATTAGATATTGGGGTATATTGGTGTAATAAGCGACCCCGCCAATACCATATAGATTCATAAATCATAATCCTATATTATAGTTTTCACTTTTCACGTTCGGTAAAATATGAACTTTGGGTTTTCATATTTCTACAGCGCTTCTCTCAAATGGGAACTTTGAGCAAATTCCTAACAAATCAAACATGAGAAAAAGGCAAATAATTGGCAAATACTCTCTTCCCCATTGGGAAATCTCCGGCCACGTAGAGTTAGTCTCCGGCGGTCCACAACCCGGTGGTTTCTACTTCGCTGTGCCACGTGGAGTCCATGCAGCTAGGCTAGGAAACTTAGCCTCAATATCTCAATACGTGAAAGTGAAGCGTGGGTTGGTCTATTCTCTAACGTTTGGTGTCACAAGGACTTGTGCTCAAGACGAGAACATCAGAATCTCAGTGCCCGGTCAGACTAATGAGCTTCCGATCCAAACGCTGTTCAGTACCAATGGTGGTGATACATACGCTTGGGCTTTTAAAGCAACGTCTGACTTGGTTAAGGTCACTTTCCATAACCCTGGTGTTCAAGAAGACCCTAGTTGTGGGCCCCTCGTTGATGCTGTTGCCATCAAGGAGATTTTGCCCCTTCGGTATACCAATGGTATAAATTTCAATCCCGGTTCAGTTTTGTTATTTTTCTCATCTAAACCGGTTTAGTATAGTTTTAATGTCCGGTTTGATTTAACTAGTAAACCGGATTAATCCAAATCCCACATACACATTTCTTTCACTTTGTTTTTTTTTTTGCATTTTGGTCCTAATCTTTTGAATTGTTTTCTCTTTCACCTCTAACTTGTGTACGTAATCAGGAAACCTTGTGAAAAACGGCGGATTTGAGATCGGTCCACACGTATTCAGCAACTTCTCTACCGGAATCTTAATTCCGGCGAAGATACAAGACCTAATCTCACCGCTTCCGGGATGGATCGTCGAATCTCTAAAACCAGTCAAATACATCGATAACCGCCACTTCAAGGTTCCCTCAGGTCTCGCCGCAATCGAGATCGTCGCCGGGAGAGAAAGCGCAATCGCTCAGATCATCCGTACCGTCGCCGGTAGAAACTACATCCTCTCGTTCGCGGTTGGGGACGCACACAATGGTTGTCACGGATCGATGATGGTTGAGGCGTTTGCGGGAAAAGCAGCGTTTAAAGTTAAGTTCGATTCAAATGGTAAAGGAGCGTTCAAAGGGGGGCGTTTCGCGTTTCGTGCCGATTCGAACCGCACGAGGCTAACGTTCTACAGTGGGTTTTATCATACCAAGCTTCATGATTTTGGACATCTTTGTGGGCCTGTGCTTGACAATGTTAGGGTTGTCTTGGCCCGTTAAAATTAATTTTATTTAATTACATAAACTATAATAAATACTACATTATTATTAAGACATTATAAAGTCGATGTTTCGATTTCAATTACATTTTCTGTATACTTCTTCTGTAAACATATTTTAAATATAAATATTAATGTTTCTTGATTTTATAAATGTTGCATGTTAATAATATTGTTACCTTTCGTATTTGGCAAACAAAAAATAGCATTCAATTACATTTACACTAAACATTTTGAAAGGAGATTTAAAATCTGTGGATCAGATAGATTACACATACTAGAAAGACGTTAACGTGACCAACATAAAAATTATATTCAAATTATTTTTAAAACTACAAATAAAGTCAAATCAAAAGCTCATTTTCTTTGGACGTAAATTTGACTTAAAGAGCAAATCATGGCGATGATTAATGATTAATCAGCGGAGACCATATGTGGACTGCCTTTCATGTCTCTCGTGTGTACACACACACATGCGCATTTAATCGTAAATCTCATTTAACAGCAAACAATATATTACGTCGATTGCAGATAAAAGAACCAAAAAGATAGATATGTTTCTCTTAGCCTCTTACGTTATATACTTATATATTACAATGTGTATACAGTAATTGCAAACTTAGATGAACATAAACATTTACCTAGATTTTCGAAATTTACAATTTGTGGTCAGCGTATGTCCATGATGGTGCATCATCTAAATCGAATCCAGCGCCAGTTAACATTTAACAACAATATGAAATCCACTAGTTAGACTTTCTTATTTATGACATCAATATAGCTCGTGATGAATTACCAATCAAATAGTCTCTCTGTTAACTGAAAACTCGTGCTTGGAAGCTTCGTCACATTTTTTTCATCGTAACATCTGATATGTCTTAATAACCTCATTTTTTTTTTAATCAACCACATCTGATACATCTCAGTATCTCACTGCACACACTAAATACAATTGATTTCTGTAAAGTACTAATTAGTAATATATTCCGATATTTTATAATCGACAGACAATGAGTCATACATTGCGGCTCGTAAGGTGCGGTCTTCAACGTGGTTCGAGTTTCCCTTCGTATACGTCTACAACAACCTTCTTTACATAAACAACATTTTATTGTATATTTCCAAAAATGTACACGCTGCTGCTTCCTCTTCGTTTCTTATGTTATTTATAAAATCTCATGTGATAAGTATGACCCCTATATATATAGCCACATGACCTTCATTGAAATAGGCGAACTAATTAATAAGACTTTAAAATGTCTATCTATCACTCTCTTTGCTTTCTCCTCCTCCTCCTCTCTCTCTGCCATGGCTCTTCCAGCCTCCGACCACAACCACGACCACGTAGAATTCCTCATCTAGACGGTAAGACAATCAAATGAAGTTGTCATATTCATTTTTATATATCAGTTAATCCCATACTTAATTACATTTGTGGTTTCCATGCATATATCTATAGGGCTTCTTCCAAATGGAAACTTCGAGCATACCCCTCTCAAATCACACATGAAGGGTCGACAAATAATCGGCGCTAACTCTCTCCCTCACTGGCAAATCGCTGGCCACGTGGAGCTAGTCTCCGGTGGACCTCAGCCAGGAGGATTCTATTTTCCAGTCCCACGTGGAGTCCATGCGGTTAGACTAGGAAACTTAGGCACCATCTCTCAGGACGTGAAAGTGAAGCGTGGCTTAGTCTACTCTCTAACGTTTGGAGCCACTAGAACTTGCGCTCAGGATGAGAATATCAAAGTCTCTGTGCCTGGTCAGGCCAATGAGCTTCCGATACAGACCGTCTTTAGCTCAGATGGTGGAGACACTTACGCTTGGGCTTTCATGGCAATGTCCGATGAAGTTAAGGTCACTTTCCATAACCCTGGTGTTCAAGAAGACCACACTTGTGGACCTCTCTTAGATGTTGTAGCTATCAAGGAGATTCTTCCTCTCCGGTATACCAGAGGTAAATCAATTCACCGGTACATATATATCCGGTTTACTTTAAATTTGTTTTTGTAACTTGCATGCATGGTCCTTATAATTTAGCTTTGTTATTATATTCAGCCTGTAACTTTGTTTTTGCCAATCTTAGGTAACTTGGTGAAAAATGGAGGTTTCGAGATTGGTCCACACGTTTTCGCTAATTTCTCAACCGGAATCTTGATCCCAGCAAGAATCCAAGATTTGATCTCCCCGCTTCCAGGATGGATCGTTGAGTCCCTCAAACCAGTGAAATACATCGATAGGCGTCATTTTAAGGTTCCTTATGGACAAGCAGCCGTTGAGCTCGTTGCCGGAAGAGAAAGTGCAATCGCTCAGATCATCCGTACCGTCGTTGGTAAAGCATACATGCTCTCATACGCGGTGGGAGATGCGCAAAACGGCTGTCACGGGTCGATGATGGTGGAAGCGTTCGTGGGAAGAGAGCCATTTAAGCTTTCTTTTATGTCGGAAGGTAAAGGAGAGTTCAAAACAGGGCATTTTAGGTTTGTTGCCGATTCGGATCGAATGAGGCTAACCTTTTATAGTGCGTTTTATCATACTAAGCTTCACGATTTTGGCCATCTTTGTGGGCCTGTTCTTGATAGCGTTGTTGTTCTTCCCGCCCATTAACAATGTGCCGGTCTTAATTCTTACTAGACTGAGTATTTATTATTATTACAATAAGAAGAAACACGATATTTCTATTCGCAAGGAATTTGTGGTTGCACTATACATTTTCTTATTGTTGTTAGTCTTGTAACTCATACCAGTGATGCAGAAATTTTATCTAATATATATGTATGGAAAATTCGGTGGAAGTTGTTAAATGAAATTATAAATGAAGGATGAAAGAGATTTTGACCTTCGCAGAGATGATTGTACTGGTTGAGCGATGATCCAAGTACTCGGGATCTATATAGGAAAACAATAACAAGGAGCTCTTTAATGTTCACATGGAAAGTGATTGTATTTTTCAATATAATGCTCTTTTCACCAAATGTCAATTGGTTTTGTATTCTAAGACGATATTATTAGAATAAAAAGTTCATTCGATGAATGATTTTCCACTTTATAGTAGCTCACGTAGTATTTTTGAGATGATGTAAAATAAATGGAGTTGTATGATCTATATAAAAACTGGATTGGACTACATCATGCATACATGATCTAGATACATCATGCATGATGCATCCATACATATATTGGTATTGCTAAAATATATGACAGATTCAAAGTGAAATCTGATATTAAAACATAGAAGTCAATTTTTCACAAAGACCATTAACATAACATATATGACAGATTCAAAGTGAAGTCTGATATAAAAACATACAACTTATATTAATAAGAAGCCTTATTCTATGGTCTCTTTACTCTTTATGGAATATATTCATTAATAAAAAAATGACTTAAGCTTGTTTGTGCTACGCTGTTGGATTCGAATGACGTGGCTAAACCTAGACCGTCAATAATATTCAGACGTAGACATTAGCACAGTAGATAAAATTCCTCTCTTCCTCTGTATTTTTTTCTCCGAGTCTCTGAGCAGAGAAGAAAAAAACAGACGCCGGAAAAAGCGAGATAGAGAGCGAGCGAAGACGAAAAACATATCAATCCTAATCGAAAACGAAGATATGGCCGTCGAGAAATCGAACACGAGGGTGCAAGGTGTTGAGATACTGAAGCCACGTACGGACAACAGAGACTACCGTATGATTGTCCTCAAGAACTTGCTCCAGGTCCTGTTGATCAGCGATCCCGATACGGATAAGGTTCGAGATCGCTAACTGTGTGAATTTCCGATATTTTTTTATTTAATTTTGGAATTGTTTACTGATTTGATTATTTTCTTCAAGTGTGCTGCTTCAATGAGCGTTAGTGTTGGATCTTTCTCTGACCCACAAGGATTAGAAGGGCTAGCTCACTTCTTAGGTACGTTGCAATTTTTGAAAGTTTTTTTTACTGGATTTTTGGGATGTGTGTGCCCTTAT
This sequence comes from Camelina hispida, assembly GCA_023657505.1. Classification (NCBI taxonomy): domain Eukaryota; kingdom Viridiplantae; phylum Streptophyta; class Magnoliopsida; order Brassicales; family Brassicaceae; genus Camelina; species Camelina hispida. Next base: position 3,576,934 of record CP094634.1, on the reverse strand, counting down.
AGTTATTTGCCATGGAATGATTCAATCATTGTGCTGTATCAGTGGTTATATTTAGTTTCAATATGTTTGTATTGGTGTTTTTGGTTGTTAGAGCATATGCTATTTTATGCAAGTGAGAAGTATCCGGAGGAAGATAGTTACTCCAAGTACATCACAGAGGTATCCATACAATTTTCCGGGATTTGAACTCAAACATACTCGAAATTGTTCTTTATTTCACTTGATATAATAAAATATGGAATTTTCTTGGTGTAGCATGGAGGTAGCACAAATGCGTATACAGCCTCTGAAGAGACAAACTACCATTTCGATGTTAATGCTGACTGTTTCGTTGAGGCTTTGGACAGGTACAGTTTGGTGTTTTTTAATACTCTTGCTAGCTAATCTTCTTTAATCTTTTACCTCTGTAAGGTTCTTATGTGGCTGTTTTAATTTTAAATCAGATTTGCTCAGTTCTTTATCAAACCACTAATGTCTGCTGATGCCACCATGAGAGAGATTAAGGCTGTTGACTCAGGTTTGCTCGCTTTTTATTCTATTTACGTTTATCTTGCTGTTGTTTGTGAACTAAACAGGTTATTAACGAGTTTTCTTTATCTAGAGAATCAGAAAAACTTGCTCTCTGATGGTTGGCGAATGCGACAGGTATAGCTCTAGTCTAAAGAACAATTATCAGACTTAGTTGTATGTATATGACTCAATTTTTATATTTCCATTTTCTTGGTAACAGTTACAGAAGCATCTTAGCAAAGAAGACCATCCGTATCACAAGTTTAGCACAGGTCTTTGTTACAATTTATTCTCATTGAAATGAATAGTCATTTGTGATTCCAGTATTGTTCTCATGCTAAACAAGTGTGGTTTATGTTTAGGGAACATGGATACACTTCATGTACGACCCCAAGCGAAAGGAGTGGATACAAGGAGTGAGCTTATTAAATTTTATGAGGAGCATTATTCTGCCAACATCATGCATCTGGTTGTATATGGGAAGGGTATGTTTTGGTGCTAACGCGAAACTCAAATTTCCTTTTATAAGGAGATAAAAATGTTTAAATAGGTTACACCTGTGCTAATGGTTTTCTCTGAATGTTTTCAGAAAGCCTTGATAAAATTCAAGATCTTGTGGAAGGGATGTTCCAGGAAATCCAGAACACCAACAAAGTCGTCCCTAGATTTCCTGGGCAGCCATGTACTGATGACCATTTGCAGGTTTTTTTTTAACTTAAATTTAAAAATATATTTTGACATGAAGATGTATCATGCTAGAATGTTTATGAGTTGGTATTTTTGGTGCTGTTGTATTATTTTGGTTTTAGATTCTCGTGAAGGCTGTTCCTATAAAGCAAGGACACAAGCTAGGTGTTTCATGGCCTGTAACGCCTAGTATTCACCATTATGAAGAAGGACCAAGCCAGTACCTTGGCCATCTTATTGGCCATGAGGGAGAAGGGAGTTTGTTTCATGCCCTAAAAACCTTGGGTAGGTTTTCTATGGGGCACACATCAAGTTCAATCTTCAATCTTCAATCTCCTTCTCTTATTACTTGAAATGGGACAATACTCTTTTGAGGTCCCTAAAAAGATGATTTAGTTGTCGATGGTATTGATAAAATATATTTTTTTCTGGTATCTCGACATGGAGTATAGCCTAGAGTTCCCCAACTAATATTTAAATAGATTAGCGTGGGAGGATTTTATAGAATCTTTTAAAAGAAAGTGGGCGTATATGTCTTATCGAGAGTTACATTCTAGTCACGTGAACAAACTTCTTAGATGGGACAGGTTGCTGCTGTTATTCCGCTAAGAAACATGCTAAATTACTCCATCTGATAGTCTGGCTTATTTCTTCTTATTGCTCGCAGGTTGGGCGACGGGACTGTCTGCTGGTGAAGGAGAGTGGACTCTAGATTATTCTTTCTTCAAGGTTTCGATTGATCTTACTGATGCTGGCCATGGTGGGTTTTTCTATTCTATCTTTTTCATTCTAGGAAGTTCACAACAGTCTTTCTTCTTTCTTTTGTTGAATAGAGTATGGGTGTGTTTGGTGTTTTGTAACTACTTGATAAATTCCTCGGTTTTCTCCTTGGTTGGTTTACAGAGCATATGCAAGAGATTTTGGGGTTGCTGTTCAACTACATTCAGCTATTACAAAAGACCGGTGTTTGCCAGTGGATTTTTGATGAGGTATGGATATATTAACTTGTTAAGCCACATTCTAATTTATTGCTACTAATAGGTTAAGATTGTAATTTTCCATTTTTGTTCCTGTTTTTTTGACCATTTGACTTTAATATTTGCTAATACATCGTTTATTGCTATTGAAGCTCTCAGCTATTTGTGAGACGAAATTTCATTATCAAGACAAAACACCACCAATGTCCTATATAGTGGATATTGCATCAAACATGCAGGTTATAATTTTAGCTCTTTTGCTTTTTTGTAAGCTTAATTTCTTATACATGCTTACCTCTGCTACCATGTCATCAGTCGCTTCTTCAATAAATTGTGCATATGAAATTATGTAATGTGGCTAAAATTTTATCTTTAAAGAACCTAAGCTCATGGCTAAGAAATAACAGTTCTTTTAAAATATTCTGTATCCTTTGCAATTACTTGTCAGATATATCCTGCCAAGGATTGGCTGGTTGGATCATCACTGCCTACTAAATTCAATCCAGCTACTGTACAAAAGGTTGTCGATGAGCTTTCTCCTAGTAATGTTCGGTAAGTCTGTGGTCTTTAAGATTTTTACTTTGCATACATTAAATTATTATGGGTAGCTAGCTATAGTACAATAAACATGTGATGAAATCATGGGTTTTCGCCTAAGCTAATTTTACATTTGTTCCATTTATTCTGAAAATAATTGAGGATGGCATGAAGGCTTTTATTGCTATTGATAAATGATGGCTACTTTATGTACTGTTCCCACCATTAGCTTTTCTGCAGTTTACTTGACCAATTTCGTCACGTTATTAGAGTTTACTTGTTAAAGCACAACACAGAGGAGTTGTTTCCAAATACTCTTGCTATTGTTATTGCTTTTGTAGAATTTTATGGGAATCACAGAAATTTGAAGGACAAACTGACAAGGCTGAGCCATGGTATAACACTGCCTATTCTCTTGAGAAGATAACCAGCTCCACCATTCAGGTTCACTTTTTGATATGTTATACTAGCATGAAACGTTTCATTAATTTTCTAAGCAACTACTACCTCCACTTCAAGTTTTGTTTAAACAATTTTTTTCCTTAATATCTTTTTGGATTTGTGTTAACTAATTACAGGAATGGGTTCTGTCTGCCCCTGATGTAAATCTTCATTTACCAGCGCCTAATGTCTTTATTCCTACGGATTTTTCGTTAAAGGATGCGAAAGAAAAGGTTCAATTTCACTGCATAAACTAGATTATTTTAAATTTGTAATGCATGAAGCGGTCATCTTATGTGATCAAGTTCTGGAGCAGGAAACCATTCCAGTTCTGTTAAGAAAGTCACCATTCTCAAGATTGTGGTACAAGCCAGATACAATGTTCTCGAAACCAAAGGCATATGTTAAGATGGATTTCAACTGCCCACTTGCAGTCAGCTCTCCTGATGCCGCAGTTCTTACTGATATTTTTACACGGTTGTTGATGGACTATTTGAATGAATACGGTAAGATTTGGTAGATACATCTCTCAATATTTTTCTTTCAACTAGGGATTTTTCTCTAGGCTTTAGTTCAAAGAACTCTGTGCCAATTAAGTGGAACCAAGCTTCTGAAATTGGCAAATATGTCCAATAAGCACCAAAACTTGTCTCATGCAAAATATTTCCATATTAGATGCTGTTGGTTGAGCATTTCTTGTAGCTTTTGACAATGTCATTACTACTTTCGAGTTTTCTGCTCTGTTTTGCATCTTGGCCGTATGTCTTGAAGACAAACGAAAAATAGTATAAATAAGTAAAATAAAATGACTGAGCACAAAGCTTCTATTTTGATAAAGCCTCCCATTATTCTTTACTTTTTTTTCATGTTGTAGCTTATTATGCACAAGTTGCTGGTCTTTACTATGGAGTGAGCCTTTCGGACAATGGTTTCGAGGTGAGTTTGACATTTACCACATGTTATACTGAATTCTTTTTCTCTTCTGTTTTCTGAATACCTGTATTTGTTCCCAGTTGACCCTTCTTGGTTATAATCACAAATTGAGGATATTGTTGGAAACTGTTGTTGCAAAGATAGCAAATTTTGAAGTAAAACCTGACCGATTTGCTGTTATCAAGGTAACCATGTCAGACTTCGTCCCTTTTTATAACTTCACTTAATAGTTGAACGTCGGTCTGCTGTACCAGAATGATTGAATCTGTGTTATTCTGTTTCCGTATCCATTACTAGGAAACTGTCACAAAGGAGTATCAAAATTACAAATTTCGACAGCCATATCACCAAGCAATGTATTACTGCTCACTGATATTACAAGATCAAACCTGGCCTTGGACAGAGGAACTGGATGTCCTCTCTCATATGGAAGCTGAAGACGTAGCTAAGTTTGTTCCAATGTTGTTATCAAGGACATTTATTGAGTGTTATATAGCAGGTATCAACGATTTGCTGGGACGTTTTCTGTTTTTGTCTGTCTTTGGTGTTCGTGTTCGTATTCTCATACACTTCATTTCAGGTAATGTGGAGAATAAGGAAGCTGAGTCAATGGTCAATCATATTGAAGATGTTCTTTTTAATGAACCTAAACCGATTTGCCGACCTTTGTTCCCATCCCAGCACCTCACTAACAGGGTTGTCAAGCTCGAAAAAGGAATGAAGTATTTCTACCACCAAGATGGCTCAAACCCCAGTGATGAAAATTCTGCGCTAGTGCACTATATTCAAGTAATTCCTTGTTCAGATTTATTCTTAGCATGTATCGTTTTTTACGTCTTCTTTGGAGTTTGTTCGTGTAGGTCTCGGTATTATCTTAGAACACATTTCCAGAGATCTCATATTGTTTTGGCTAACTGTAACTTTGGTTGCCACAAACAGGTTCATAGAGATGACTTTGCCATGAATATTAAACTTCAGCTATTTGGTCTTGTTGCAAAGCAAGCCACCTTTCATCAACTTAGAACAGTCGAGCAACTTGGTTATATCACTGCACTTGCTCAGAGGTACACTGAAATTTTCCTTGTGTTTCCTAATATAATCCCCTGAATTTTGTTAAATCGCTTTTTTTTTAATACTAGGAACGATTCTGGCATCTATGGTGTACAGTTCATTATCCAGTCCTCAGTTAAGGTACCAAACCATTCAGCCATCTCTGTCATATTTTCTAATTAAGAAGGCTCATCTCCTTAAAAATCTAGAGGGTTTAAATCTTTAATAGGGTCCTGGACATATTGATTCGAGGGTGGAGTCATTACTGAAGAACTTTGAGAGTAAACTTTACGAGATGAGTGATGAGGATTTCAAGGTAAGATTGGTCAACTAGTTAGTGATATTTCTCAGTCAATCTAGCTATGCAATATGATTATTCAACCAGAGGTATTAACTGATATGAGTTACTCTTTCTCTAGAGCAATGTAACAGCTCTAATAGACATGAAGCTTGAAAAACACAAGAATTTGAAGGAGGAATCCCGGTTTTACTGGCGAGAGATTCAAAGTGGAACACTCAAATTCAACCGTAAAGAGGCAGAGGTACAGGAAACGGCTTCCTTTTCCTTCTATATTTTCTCTTAAATTAAGAAAAACGCCTCTAGGATCAACCATCCATGACCCATGCATATATATACTTCTTGGAATAGTTGTATCATCACTTCTGTAATACGTAGTAGGTATGAAGTTTTTTGAGAGCGACTGATAGATGAGAGAATGGGGTTATTTTGTGGGCAGGTCGCTGCGCTGAAGCAGCTTCAGAAGCAAGAGTTGATAGATTTCTTCGATGAATACATAAAGGTTGGAGCAGAAAAGAAGAAATCGCTGAGCATAAGAGTATACGGGAGCCAGCATTTGAAGGAAATGGCAAGTGACAAAAACGAAGTCCCATCACCATGTGTTGAAATCGAAGACATTGTTGGTTTCAGAAAGTCCCAACCTCTTCATGGGTCGTTCAGGGGATGCGGACAACCCAAACTGTGAGAGGGCTGACGAAACTCATTTCTTTATACAAAGACAAAGATGAAGACAGTTGTTTTTCATTTATCATTTACCTGGTTGTAATACTAATATCTAGGCGAATATTGTTAAAAACAGAGTTTCAATAATCTAAAGAATGATCAAAAAGCGGAGAAAAAATATTAATTACTGACTTAGTCTTGTAGACTAAAATAGCATTGGGACAATATAGCAAGAAACTGACTGAGATGGGATGATGCATAGGGACTGACTATACAAAGCCACTCTTGTTTCGTCAAATAAATTCCGTAAATAAACCCGAAGGGGCTCTTAAGCTGATTACGTTACTCTCCAAATTCACTACAATTGTCTCTTTTGATAAATCTCTCGAATAATACAATACAAATTATGGCAATGTAAGAGATGAATGTTGTTGATATAAGAGAAACGTACGTAAATCTTCAATCTCGTAGGCACGCTCAAGTAAATCTCATCCCACGGCTTAGAGACTCGGGGTGGTCCCATCACCGGCGGCCGAATCCTGCTCGACAGACTTGTTCGTAGCTCGTCGTCTGGCATCCATACTCGCAAACACCTCAAGTAGGGCATTCTTGAAATTCTGAATACCCTCCTTGCTAAAACTCGTAGAAGTGTCGTTCGTGAAGGCGAGACGCTGATCCTCTTCCGCCTTCCGCCTGTTTTCCATAAACAAAAGCAGTTCCTCCTTATTCATAATTACCTTACCCTTCTCCGTATTGCCTTCCATTGAGAGAGCTTGAGATCGGATTCGAATACAAGCTTCTGGAAATGAAAGAGAGAATAGAAAAAAAGGTAGACAAAAAACCCCTAGCTACTAGGGTTTACGTGTTTGTTTGTGTTGCACGGACTTTTTAACATATTCATTTTCTTTCACGAATGGGCCGAAAAGGGCCACTAAGAAGATGCCCAATTTTATTTATTTTTCCTATATTTTATAAGATACCTATCGCGAATTCGAATGTACTAAATTTAAAGCAAAACGATGTCGTAAAATTATGGTTAATATATAAAAGGCAAAAGGATTGTAAAAAAGAAAAAGAAAAAAAAAAAAAAAGCAGTTTTGCGATGAAGCTTCAGCTCAAGAACAAACTCACATTCTGTTACTTCCGGCGAAACAAATTCAAGAGGCGGTTTATGAGTTTGTTAGAGTGTGTGAGTGAGACTATAAATTGTTACAGATGTCATCAAACTGGGTTAATTCATTTTCAGATTCTCATCCGTTGGGTGAGATTTGTAACAGATCGAGAGAGAGAGAGAGAGAGTTAGAGAGAGGGAGAGAGAGCAAATCGGAGAGTTGGTGAGTGATCGGAGAAGATAGTGGATTCCGACGAGCTCTCAGACGTACGTACGTTGCGGTTTGCGCTGAACTTTCCTTATTTACATTGCTGTATCCATGGATCGGTTTAGACCTAGAAACTATTTGGATTCCTTCTTCTGATTTGAGCGTAGATAGAGATACTAGATAGATTTGTCGCTTCTGATTCGGAACTCGACTGCATTCTTTTTGATAGAACTCGCTTCGATCAATTGATAAGTCTGGTTTGGGATCCATGCATTTTCATATCATAATCGATGATCGATTCCTTATGTTTGTTGATAATCCGGTTCCATATATGATCAAAACTGGCTGAATCCATCTCGAGAATTGGTTGATTTTGTGATAACTGATGAATTGGTTTGATTCCAGTTGTTTTGGTTCCATATATGATCAAAACTGGCTGATTCCATCACGAGAATTGATTGATCTTGTGATAACTGATGAATTTTGGTTTGATTGCAATTGTTTTCTGATTCCAGAATGGACGGACAAGCAGGAGATGGACCAGTGCCACCACAGATCATCCCGCTCGATGATCAGGATGGAGACGAAGACATTCCCAATGCCAATGAACTGATTCCCGAAGAGGCCACGACTGAATTGGTTCAACAGGACAAGGTGGAGGTGGATCCTCGATCGGACGAAGAGCTCGCTACTGAACTGGTTCAAAGCGTGCTAAGCTCATTGGCAGACCAAAAGAGTAAAACGACCGACGTAGACCAGCTAAGCATTCACGATGGCTACATGATGTGTTTTTCCAACTTCTACACTCTCGCTGAAATGATAAATCACATGACGTCAAGAGTTGGTATACTAAAGAGTGATGTAGTAAGATGCTTTCGAGGGCTTACACATGATAAGGACTCTGGTTTGGCGTATGTGAAGCACTCTTACGAACGTGCCAAGATAAGAGAAAGAGTAGCAGCAGAACAGGCCTTGGTACTAAGGAAAACCCAGGAAGCTACCCCTTCGACCAACAAGCCCACGAGGAAAAAGAAGTAAGCGAGGATTATGTTTGATCTGGTATGTTCCGTTTTCCCAACACTTTAGGTGCCCCTGGACTTCTTTTCGTGTCAATCTTTTTGTTTCGGTTGATGTTCTGTGTTGAATTTGGGTTTGTTGTTTGTTGCTTTGCTAGGCATCTGTTTACATTCTGGTGAAGTTCATGGCCAGTTTACATTCATCTAATTCTGAATCTCTATAGATCCATATTTCTACTTGTCATTCATTGTTGTAGGGGATAGGATTGGTCCTCTGATTTGTTTTTTTAGACATGGCACGTTTCGAGAAGGCTCATTAGTGTAGACCTCGCTTCATGATATGTATGACTTAAGCATTTTTGCAGAGTTTGATAGGGTCTAGAGTAGCCACCCGCCATTCGGGTGTTTTTTTAATACCAATTCCGGTGTTTATTGGGCTTTTACTACTCATTGCATGCATGAATGATTTGATAACGGTTGAGTTAGAGTTCTCATGGTGTCAGGCCATTGTTAGATCATGCACACTAGATTTCAGTTTCTCCAGTGTTGTGATGCTTAACGATTCATAATGAATCATTGCCAACAATTGTTTCCCTTTCGGTTTGCTTATTGGCTTCGCTATGCATCTCAGCATCTGTTTACATTCTAATGAAGTTCATAGCCAGTCTATACTGAATCTTGTTAGATCCATTTATCAAATTGTCATTTGTTGTTGTAGTCACTTCATCATGTTATATTCGGTTTTTGAATTATGTTTTCTTCTCTCCAACTAGTTGTTTTTGGTTTGCACTTGCAGTTACTCCCGGAAGCACTGAGGATCCTTACTTCGAGCAAGTAAAGAACACATAGGGTAAGATTTCTTTTGCTTTTGAGAGTTTGGGAAGGTTTATTGCTTTAATAAAGCTAATGTGTGTTGATTTTGGACCCTCCAACTACTCTAGTTGCTTCAAGTTTGGTTGTATTCGGGTCGACTATTAATTTCTCTTCGAGTGTTTGGTTTGATTGGGAACCTTTGTTGATATCTGTATATCAGCCCGTTTATGATCCGCTAAATATCAGAATTCAAATAGATATTCTTTTGAAAACTTAGCCCATCACGAACCGCTATCTACTATGACCCTCTAAAATCATATTGAAAAAATCTAGAGAGTGAGAGTAGTTCGTTGCTTGGGAAGCATAAGAGCGGAAAGTTTTGCTTAGACGATGCTTAGGTAATATCATGTACTAGAACTTTAGAATAGCCGAGAAACTGAAAAAAAAAGCGAACAAAGAACCGAAGCCGAAGATAAAATTTTATAATCATTTCGATAGTGTCTTTTACAATATAGTGGTTCTAACGATTAAGTTCAGTTCAGTTCAGTTCTTACGGATAATTTAACGCGGTTGCTGATTGACTATTGAATGAATATTGGTAAAGATTTGATCAATAAGTCATACATCCCTCGGTATTTTCCTTTCAACTAGATATTATTATTACCTCTAGACTTTCCAGGCACTTGTTTTCCTCGGCTTAGTGATAAAGTGAGTTATACGCAAGACCGTCTTAGACGAGAGAATATCATTTGGTGGCTTGGTGCCGTGGGCGTGGAGTATATTGATCAGAAGAAAGAAGACAAGTCCATGAAGAAACGAGTCAAAAAAAACACAGTATTTCAATTTATTCGTGAAATAAAAATGAAACGATGATAACATTGAATTAGTTTGTTTTTTCTTTTTTTTTTTTCTTTTTAAGTTTGTATTCTTGATGGATATCTTCTCCGATCAGTTTAGATCTATGAATACAAAAAAAAAAAAAAAAAAAAAAAAAAAAAAATATTGCAATGTATATTGGAGAATAACTCCTACAAACTTTTGGATGATTGTGGGTCTTATTATGATTTGTTAAACTGAACCCAAAAAAGAAAAAGAAAAAGAAAAGAAGAGAAGGATTAATTAGACTTGCTGAAAATTTGGATCGGGGGCACCGTTTGCCCTTGCTTTCTGATCTCGCTCCATCTTCGTAGATCCATCGATAGTCTTCGGGGCCAAAGTCGTCGAACGAATGATGTCCGCAACGCCGCGAGAAACTTCCTCGAGACTGACAACCTTGTTTCCCACCAACGATGCCATCTGTGCCTCGGTACAACCAAAAGACCTTGAGATCGGATTCGATTCCATCTTCCACGCACGGGTTAAAAAAAACTGAGCTGCGAGTTTTTCTTTAAGTGTTTAATAAAAATTTAATTAAATGGATACCCAATCGCACAGGGATTCGTTGTACATTCTTCTTGAATGAGCCCATAATAGCCCATTAATAGATGGGGCACAATATCTTAAATACACACATACAATAATGTCGTATTAATATGAATTAAATCAAATTTACACAAAAAAAAATGAGATTCAATTCTATTAATATAGACTAAATCAAACTTACACTATTTAATATATTCCTCTTTCATGAATGGGTCAAAATAGTCCACTAAATATATGCTCGATTTTTTTTTTCCCATTATCCAATGTAATGATATATTTAAAAATAAAACGATGTCTAATAATTTCATCCTATATTTTACTATAAGTAAGTAAAGTAAGCAAGCATTAAACAATTTAGCAAAATTTTACTAGTATAATAATATTATTATTACAACGTTTTTTTTTCTTTCCCATCTACTGTACCTCTCTATCTAATTTATTAAAAATGATTTAAAAATAAAAACGTTGTCGTAAATATATACAAAGTAGTACTGCCATCCTCATAAAAAAAATTGTTAGTTTGTATCTATTTTCTGTTGTAAAAATTGATTAATAAGTGTATTTATAAAAACATCAAAGTGGAAAATTCGTTAGTAATTAGATCCCAACACTAGTGAAATTTCATCCTCGTACTCTATAGTATATTTTACTATTTCTATAGTATGTTTAACTCTTTTAAGTAAATAAATAAAGCATTGAACAATTTAGCGCAATTCCCTTTTATAATGTTGTTATTTACAGACAGCTTTGCTTCATGTGATGGCTTGCTTGCCTGGTGGGTCCTACTGAGAATACTACAGCAAGCAAGAATTACTGTTTAGTTGTCTCTTTGGTGAGATAATAAAGAACAAAAAAACCCAAAAAAAAAAAAGAAGAGTTTTTGCAATTTGCAATTTGACCATACCACAGCTCACAGAGACTCAGACTTCGCTTTCCAAAATTCAGAGCTCTCTTTTTGCCATTTGCATTCAAGCTTAAGCAACGTCAGTTCCAACCAACCAACAACAACAACTACCACATTACATCATTCACTTTGCCAGACAAAACAAATCTCAAATTTTTTTTGGAGTAACAAAACAAATCACAAATCTCATTCAGGTTCTGATTTTAGAAGTTTTTGTGGGGATCCCTCTTTTGATCCGATGTTGGTTCAGGATCGTGCGGCTCCGTCTCCGTCTCCTACCAAACCGCCGAAATCTCAGATCAGAGACTTAGCTACTCATCAACAGATCCGACGACGATTCACTGAACCCAAAAACCTAGATTTCTCGACTTGCTTCTCCGAGAATCTCACCAGAATCGCTCTCTTCTCTCTCTTTACCTTCACCATAGTTGCTTTCTTCTTCCTCTACAACACCACCGACACTGCTTCTCTCCTCTGTTTCCAGTCTCAGTCAACTCACTCTCTTCAATCTCTCTCTCGCCCTCAAATCAACTGGAACTCGATCCAAATCCTCCCCAAGACATCTCCTTTCGCTAACTTCCTTACTGAGAAATGGATTGTGGTGTCGGTGACAAAGTACCCAACTGAGGAGCTCAAGAGTTTGGTCAAGATTCGTGGTTGGCAGGTTCTAGCGATTGGTAACTCAGTGACCCCTAAGGACTGGAGTCTTAAAGGTTCAATCTTTTTGTCTCTCGATGCTCAAGCTGAATTGGGTTTTCGAGTTTTAGATCACTTGCCTTATGATTCTTTCGTTAGGAAGAGCGTTGGTTACTTGTTCGCTATACAGCACGGTGCCAAGAAGATCTACGATGCGGATGATCGTGGTGAAGTGATTGATGGAGATTTAGGGAAACATTTTGACGTTGAGTTAGTTGGTAAAGATTCTAAGCAAGAACCGATTTTGCAGTATAGTCATGAGAATCCCAATAGGACTGTGGTGAATCCTTATATTCATTTCGGGCAACGTTCTGTTTGGCCTAGAGGTTTGCCGTTAGAGGATGTAGGTGAGGTTAACCATGAGGAGTATTACACTGAGGTGTTTGGTGGTAAGCAGTTTATACAGCAAGGGATATCAAATGGTTTACCTGATGTTGATTCTGTGTTTTACTTTACTAGGAAAACGACTTTAGAGGCTTTTGATATTAAGTTCGATGAGCATGCTCCTAAAGTGGCTTTACCTCAAGGTGTAATGGTGCCTGTTAATTCTTTTAACACTCTTTACCATTCGTCTGCGTTTTGGGGGTTAATGCTTCCTGTTTCCGTTAGTTCTATGGCTTCTGATGTTTTGAGAGGTTACTGGGGACAAAGGCTTTTGTGGGAGCTTGGTGGTTATGTTGCTGTTTATCCACCTACAGCTCACCGGTTTGATAGAATCGAGGCTTACCCTTTTGCTGAGGAGAAGGATCTTCATGTCAATGTTGGTCGTTTAATAGATTTTTTGCTTGTTTGGAGATCAGAGAAGCATAGTTTCTTTGAGACGATCCTTGATTTGAGCTTTGCTATGGCTGAAGAAGGGTTTTGGACTGAACAGGATGTGAAATTTACAGCTGCTTGGCTTCAGGATTTGATTGCTGTCGGGTACCAACAGCCGAGATTGATGTCGTTGGAATTGGATCGCCCGCGAGCAAGTATTGGTCATGGGGATAGAAAAGAGTTTGTTCCTCGGAAGTTGCCTTCGGTTCATCTTGGTGTTGAGGAGACTGGCACAGTGAGCACTGAGATAGGAAACTTGATTAGGTGGAGGAAGAATTTTGGTAATGTAGTGCTTGTTATGTTCTGTAGTGGTCCTGTTGAACGCACTGCTCTCGAGTGGAGGTTACTTTACGGACGGATATTCAAAACCGTTGTGATATTGTCTTCTCAGAAAAACTCGGATCTTTATGTGGAAGAAGCCAAACTCGATCACATTTACAAGTAAGAACTGCTCAAGATTACTATATATGTTGGTTAAATTCAAGCTTCTGACAGTACGTTTTTGTATGTATATTTCAGGCATCTACCAAAGATATTTGATCGGTACAGCAGCGCAGAAGGATTTTTGTTTGTTGAAGATGATACAATTCTCAATTACTGGAATCTACTTCAAGCTGACAAGTCTAAGATTTGGACTACAGACAAGGTACATACAACACTCTCATCAAACTGTCACCTTTTTCTTTGCTATCTCGTTATGTTATAGCTTACAAGGAACCTTATTGTTGTAAACCAATGATTTTAGGTATCGAAGTCATGGACATCAGTGAAACCGACAGGGAAATCTGATTGGTTTTCTGTACAAGCCGATCTAGTGAAGAAAACTGTAAGTACAATGCCAGCGCATTTCCAAGTGAACTACAAGGACGCCACCAAGAACAATCATGAGACCTTAACGGTATGCAGTTCAGAGGTATTCTACGTGCCCAAACGACTCGTAACCGACTTTACCGATCTTGTTGATCTCGTGGGTGATATGGACTTGCATTACAAAGTGGCTGTGCCAATGTTCTTCTTGTCAATGGATTCGCCTCAGAATTTTGATCCGGTTCTTGGTTCCATGGTATATAAGAGGAAATCAGCTTCGTTTAACACTTCTTCGAGTCTGTATTCTGCTAAAGCACCTGCGGTTCACCCATGGAGCATATCAAGCGAACAAGATTTCATAAAACTGGTTCAGCAAATGGCTGAGGGTGACCCGCTTCTCATGGAACTGGTATGATGGACTCAGGGTATAGAGATTGCAGTAATGCAATGATAGAAACAGAGTTATACAAAGATGTGTCTTTGATTCATTTCTCATTGGTTCCCTTTTCAGAAATTTTTTCTTCTGGGGGTTGTGGAGTAAGTCATGTAATGTTCCATTGTAACCAAACGTTTTGTGAGTGTATAATGTTTTCCCTCAAAAATCAGTCTCTGCTTCATCAATGAATACGTAAACAAATGTTTGAGACAGTTTGGAAACAAGGCTGAATTTAAGCGTTATGACACAGTTTTGATCCCACAAAGAAAAGACATTGACATGTTAAGGAAGCTTGGTGAAAAGATCCTGAAGTTGAGTGTGGCTCACCACCACGCCAAGTTTCTGAGAAATTGCCGTTCTCACTGTTTCAGGGTCCAAGCTCGACAATGTATCCGCACCGCTCATGGCAATGTACTCGCTCAAATTATGCAAGGTTCCATCTTAAGAAGCAAGAAACAAACGAGCTGAGGAAATGAATATGGTTGATGAAAGGGTGACAACTGAGAAGTTACATCTACCTTGGGCAACAATGGGTTCGTAGGGTGGAGGTTGAGCAGTCCAACTTCCATCAGGTTCTTTCATGTGTCTTCTATCAGAAGCAAAGTGCTTAAAGAACAGAGGAGCATGCACAACACGGAAGAACCTGATCTCAACCAAACAAAAAAGAAAAAGAAAAAACAGCTACATTACAAAATGTTGAATTTTCCCAGCTAAATCTATACTGCTCAACATTAAAATGACCAAAACCCTTAGCCGTGCCTTTCATAAAAAGTTTTGCCCATTATACAGAAAGACAAAGAAGCTGAAGAAGAAACAAGATTACACCTCTGGTACTCTGCGTAAAGCTGAAAAGATGGCTGGATAGTTTCAGTCACATATGAGGTTAAGGGTGAAGGGAAGGGTAAAGTCGAATCAAGATCCCACACCAAAGGCTCATTATCACTCTCTTTCTTCCTCTGTTCATGCAAATACAAAAACCAAAATCAAGTTTGATTCTAAAAACAAACATCACTGGCTCACAAACATTATGATATTAACCTGGACACATATGACATGATAATCCCACAATACAATCCCATCAGCTCTGCGACTAGCTTTCTGATGCCATAATGGAACCTACAAAAACATTTAATTCAACATATCAATAATGGACATCACAACATACACACACTCTGATTACCAACCGAGCACATTCGAATTAACACTGAAAGAAGACCAAACATAATAAATTACCTACAGTGAAACAAAGGTTATTTTATATAAGAGAAACATGGCTTGCCTGCTTCTTCTCATTCGAGATAAAAACAACAAACAGATCAGAACCCGTTGAATCCGCTACACCATTCTCGCACAACGTTTTGCAGAGCAGATACACGTTCTCTTCACTACAGAAAAAAAAAAAAAAGTCAACATCTTTATACTTTGTGTTCTACTTCTACCAATAAGGCAAAATAATCACCAAAAGACAGAAAAGTCTCCAAAATAGAAAAAAAATCAACCAAATACAACCCTCTGAAAAGGGTTTCCTAGATACAGAAATCACATAAAACATGTAGAAGGAAGAAGCCTAAATCAATGGAGAATTTTGTTTGTTAAAGAAGAAGAACAATACCAGTAATAAGGAGTGTGCTGGAAACGAGTGGCCTCCATTGCAACAAGTTCCGAAGTGACGCTGGACATTTCTTCTTTGGGATTTGATCAGTGTGATCTTCTCTTATTTTGTATACTTCCACAAACTTTGATCATCTAATCGTCAAAACTGAACAAAGTGTTCGGTACAATTGGGAAAACGGTGACCGGAGAAGAAACAGAGAATTAAAAAAAAAAAAAAAAAAAAAACGCCAAACGACGCCGTATCATTGATAAACCAAACAAGGACGTAGTGAATTGATTAAACCACGTCGGTTTAGGTTTAGGTTTATTCAATTTCGTATAAAATTGGATTCGGTCGCATGACTGAACCGAGCAGTAACGATGGAGGAGGAGGAGCAAGACGCTAATCATCGCCGCCGACAGATCTGTAACAGCTGCGATCGACCAAATCCGATCTGTCTCTGCCACGTCATACCGACTGATCCAATCCCGACGAATACAGAGATCATCATCGTCCACCATCCACACGAGTCACGCCACAAGCTCAACACGACACCTCTCCTCACCAAATCCTTAAAAAACGTCACCACAATCCCCACCCGCCGTCTCCGCCGACATCACATCTCCTCCGCCGAAGAAACCTCAGTCTCATCACCAACACCAACAACAACAATCTACCTCTTCCCTTCTTCACCTTCCTCCCCCGCCGTCACTATATCCGAATTCAAATCCCTAAACCATCCTCCGCCGCTGAGGCTAATCGTATTCGATGCGACGTGGAAACACGCGAATGAGATGGTGAAAGCTAGCGAAGAGGTACTAAGAGAAGCAGGAGCGGTTAGAGTGTGTTTGGATACGGGTATAGACGCGTCCGTGAGCGGAGGAACCATCTACGACTCGGAGCTTGTGTTGAGGAAAGAACCATACGGAGGATGCGTGACTACGGCGGAGGCAGTAGCACGGTGCTTGGGAGCTATCGAACCGGACGGTGAAGAAATCGAGAGGAAGCTGATTAGTGTATTGAAAGAGATGGTGAGGTTACAATCTAAGTTCTTGAAGCCCATGAATCCAAGACCTAAGTTATTGAAGAAGAGGTTACTGAATCAGCAACTACTTGAAGAACAAGAATGAATGAATTGAGTTTTTAGCTCTATCATCTATGATTGTTAATGGCAATTTTTGTTACATTAGTCCATTGTAGTAGTAACTCGGTTCTTCTGTATCAATTAGTTACGTTGTAATCAAACAATTAGGTGACTTTCTCATGTGAATAGTCACATTTGGAGTTAACAAAATCAATCAGTGACTCTTTTTGTGGAACGGATCAAACTTTTGTAACTCGATAAAAGAACATGGGACCTTCTTCCATGTGAAGTGAGAAGGTCATGGACGGTTTTGTGATCATATAACTTTTGGGGAATTTATAAATGAAGGTGACACCTTTTTAATTTACACACTCACTGACTCACATGATATGTTTCTAGGCTTTTCAGCCCTGATGTTTTATAATTCTTAAAGCACATAGTACTATTTAATCATCAAAACCGTTTTCTATAGATTCGTGTCGTCCATATACGAATTTGGGATCAAAATTACTCCGAGTCAGTCGTTTCTTTGTGGTATATGGTTAGAAACTTAGAATGTTGGTTGATGACTATAAAATGGATAACAAAATATATCTGCTGGTTGCTAATCGATATCTTTGGTTGTTGTCACTAATAACTTCAAAGCAAAGATTATCTATGTGACGTAAGAAAAATTCATCACAAATATATACTGATTTCGGAACTAGAGAAAAATTCTGAATCAAAAAGGTCAAAACTTAGTAGGTAAGAAAAAAAAAGATTAAACTGCTAAGTTACGATTCCAACTTGGTACGTTAGTTTAGGTTACATGTTACTTAATTACATCTACTTTATTTATTTTACGTTTTTTCCTTTATGATTGAGTGACCTTCAATTCTAATTTTTATTAATTTCTTGATGGTGGTACAAGTTATATTTACATATGTTTTCGATTTTTCTTTGTTTGTTTACGTGAAGTTGACCCCGACAACACGTACATGTACATTAAGTATCGTAAGTGTTTTTAACAGCTTAAGACTTTAGTTGATGACTTGTGGATAGATTTTAGATTATATTTATAATGTGCATGATTGAAAGTCTGTTATATGTATATACGCTGTAGTCTGTACCATCGGTGATGTGTATATATAATAAGCTAATTTTTCTACTTCTTATGTGTGGTTGAGAGGTTTCAAGCGTACGTTATCATATGCGAATTACTCTCAAAACGTGGTAGAGTTGATTAGGTGAAAGTTTAAATGCATACTTTTTAGATTTGATATATTTTAGAAACTTTACTAAAAAAAAAATACTCACAGCAACAATAGATAATATATTTAACAAATCATTGATGAAAGCTGATTCTAAAATCTCTTCTTCAAAGTATTATATGGAATATACATGCATGCCACAAAAGAGTGTAGACAAAAGAACGAGTATCACCCCATGGGTCCCGTCCATACTTCCATGACTTTACCAAAAGCCTATAAAGTAGAAAATAAGGCTGTTCTACATTGTATCAGTATTATTATGATTGTTTGCTTTTGTTGTGTGTAAAAGAGTATATATCATTACGAAGAAATACTATAGTATACATTATTTTTTATATACGGAAATTAAAGTACTCTTATCCTTCAAAAGAAGGAGGTCAATCGTGAAAATCACATGCTAAAAAAAAAAAAAGGACATCGTGTCATGCTGAAATAGCGAAATGATGAGACCAATCTCTCCACCAACAATACTTTTTCTTTGTCCAACATTCTATAATAATAAATGTGTATAACGCATTGCTTTGGGATAGTTTTGTGTATCTGTCATAGGTGATTTGGTAGATATCCTCAGTGTCCTACGACGATTGCCCTTAATTTTACCTATGTAGTATCTTTTCTTACAAACATTTGAATGCATCATTATTTGGTAAATGTTTTTTTTTTTTTGTTAAAAGGCCTTCTTAAATTAAATAAAGTTTAAAGATACAGGGAATCAAGCGAGAACCGGAAAAAAAAGAGAGTAAGTAGGGAAGGAAGAGCAATGAACTCAACCAAAAACAAAACAAGAACCCGGGACCCCAGATTAAAAAAACCAGATGAGGGAATGAGACAAACAAGTTAGAGAGAAGACCATAACAGGTCAAGAGCTTCTCCATGCTTCGTCGCCAAGTTTTTTAGAGCAGATGACTTATTCCTGAGAGCCCGTAAAATAATCCGCAGCAACGTGGCCTGTGGAAGAGTAGTGCCTTCATGGAAGCGCCTATTCCTCTCTTTCCAAAGCTCATAGATACAGGTTTGCCAGCCCTGAAGGAGAGCAAGGGAAGTAACGGAGGATGCGGAAGCAGAAGAGAGCCAAAGAAGATTCTGATCCCAAGTTCGAGGAGGGGTGGGAAGAGCCATTTTTCGTGTGAGTGCAGACCAGACAGCGGTGGAGTAGTCGCATTCAAAAAAGAGGTGGTTACGGGATTCATTATGAAGACCACATAGTAGGCATAGGGGTTCCACATCCAGTCCCCACTGTATCATCCGATCTAGAGTGGGGTTCCTATTAAGGAGAAACAACCAGAGCGCAAGAGAGTGCTTGGGCACTGCCACCTTGTTCCATACCAGAGAAAACCAAGGAACAGGAGGTTTTACCTGGCGAAGTGAGTTCCACATTTCCTTTGAATGATAGAATTTATACTCCTTATTGTTTATGAGCCAAGAGGGAGAGTCACTTTGTGTGGAGGGAGGTAGTGTTGTGATGAAACTCAGCACTTGCAAAAAATCATCTGATCTAGCTGGGGGAAGGGACCAGACATCACCCGCTTTATAGTCAGATACCAAAGAAGAGACTGGGATTCCAAGTCTAGAAGGTGCGTCAGACCCTAGGAAATTATAGAGAGAGCCGAAAGGTGTCCAGGGATCCCACCAGAAAAAAGTATCCTCCCCAGTGCCCACCTTAATCCTGAGAAAAGTTATAGCTTTCTGCCTCAACTTGAGCAATTTCCTAACCATCCAAGATAACCGATTAGACTTTGCATTAAGCGCCCAAAAACAAGCAGAGGAAAAATATTTTTTCCGAACCCATGCCACCCAAATAGACCCAGCCCTAAAATAGAGCATCCAGATGAGCTTTAATGCACAAGTATCGTTCCAGGTTGACCACGATCTCAGACCTAGGCCTCCTTCTTTCTTTGGATAGCAAACATCAGCCCAGGCGACTTTAGCACCTGAGTGATTATCCAAGCAGCCATGCCATAAAAAGGAGCTAGAAAGACTGTTTATGCGCTTGAAAACCTTCTTAGGGAGCAGGAAAGCACTGGTCCAGAATCCCACTATACCAGAAATGACCGTAGACAATAACTGGAGCCTTCCTGCAATACTCAACCGGCGATGAAGCCAGGAACTCATCTTTGACCTGATCTTGGAGATTAGAGGGTCGCAGTCTTTAATCGTTAACTTTCTTGAACAGAGCGGGAGTCCCAGGTAACGCACTGGAAGAGATGCAAGTGGTAGTGGAAATTTTGATCTCATACGGTCTAGAACCTCCTCACTTATGCCGGCGCAGAACATGGAGGTTTTTGAGATATTTACTGAGAGGCCCGAAAACTTCTCAAATTGTGACAGGACCGTGAAAACTCCTGCCAAAGAAGCTTCAGAACCATCCAGGAAGATTAATAAATCGTCAGCGAAGCATAAGTGAGTTAGCTCTGAGTCCTCACAGCCGGGATGATACTTGAAAATGCCACTCTGAGCCGCTTTGTTAAGCATTAGAGAGAGAATATTCATAAGCATCACAAATATTATTGGTGATAGCGGATCTCCTTGTCGAAGACCAGTCTTTCCTTTAAAATACCCCGAGGTGACTCCATTTATGCTTAAAGAGAAGCTCGGAGAACAAATACAGCTTTTAATCCACTTCACCATCGTGTCAGGGACTCCATAAGAGGGAAGAGCTGATAGAACGAAATCCCACCTAACTGAATCAAAGGCCTTGGATATATCCACTTTTAGGGTGATCCTTGCCGAGGGGAGTCCAGGTGGTAACCTTGTAGAACCTCTGAAGCTAACAGAACGTTCTCAATCAGTAATCTGTCCTTGATGAAGGCGGTCTGATTTGGAAGGATAATCACAGGAAGGATCTTCTTCAGTCTGTCAGAGATAAGGCGAGATATCACTTTGTAGATGGTGTTCAGGCATGAGATTGGTCTGAAATCTTTCAGCTCGTCAGCTCCGGACGTTTGGGGATCAAAACCAGAGAAGTGGCGTTTACACAAGATGGCAAGAAAGAAGATGTAAAAAACTCTAACACTGCCTTGATGAAATCCTGGCCCAGAACTTGCCAAGAAGATCTATAAAATTCCACCGGAATCCGTCAGGTCCTGGAGTTTTATTTAGGGGCAGCAGCATCAACGCAGTCCTTATCTCCCAGGGAAACCTCACTCGATAGCAAAGATATTTGAGACGGGGTCAACTTGTTTGAGATGAGCCTACTCAAAAGACTGACAGGAAAGGGCAGTAGTCGCCTCTAGGAGTACAAAGGATGGCTGAGAAGTACCTCTCTGCTAGAAGGTGGACTTCCTCCAAAGATTCAGATCTCGTCCCATTTGGCCTTAGTACATACTTGATGGTGTTAACTGCATTTCTAATCTTCATCATAGCATGGAAGAACCTTGAATTTGAGTCACCAACTTCCAACCATCTAATTCTGGATCTTTGTCGAAGAAACATTCTTCGCCAGTCGCAGAGAAGACCAGACAGTCCTGGCATCGATTCTTCAATCAAATTTTGAGGAGAGGGATCATTCAGTGCCCTAACTTGTAGGTGAGAGAGATTTTGTTCTGCCTCAGCCACCCTCTTTTCGATATCACTAAAGCGATCCTTCATCAGAGATTTTAGAGGCCTCTTTAGCCGCTTTTGGTTGTGGCAGAAATCAGATAAATTTGACACCGCAGAGTCAAAGCTGTTCCACGCGTCTGCTACATACTCCATGAAATTAGGAACCTTTGTTAAGAGGTTAAAAAATTTGAACGGTCGAGAGCCAAAGGATGGCTGAGGGGACAGAATTCTGATGTGACACGGGGTATGATCAGAAAATTGTGGTGATTCGAATGAGCAATGGCTTGTGGGAAAATCGAGAACCCACTGACCGTTGACCAAAGCACGATCTATCTTGGTGGCTATCGGGTTTGATGATTGGTGATTTGACCAAGTAAACCTTGGACCTTGGAAAGGAAGGTCGAAAAGGCCTGTGTCAGCTAAACAATCCCTGAAACTCCTCATGGCTGAGGTAGACCGAGTTAAGCTGGTATTTGACGTTTCCCAAATGTTCAAAAGCTCGTTGAAATCCCCACACACTAGCCATGGGCGAGATGAAAGATTGAAAGAGATGCAAGTATCCTTGAGAGAAGTCCACAGCTCTTGTCTTTCTTCTGCTAAATTTGATGCGTAAATTGCCGTGAAAATAAAAGGGGCTCCTTCCTCCAACTTTACTTCACAGGTAATAGACTGTTTGTCAGAGAAGAGGTGGGAGATGGTAGTCGGGGGCTTGTAGATGATCCAAATGCGGCCGAGTTCCGAGTGTTGATAATTGTCAAAAGCTGTCCATTCCGGACCAAAAGCGACAAAATTTGGTTCTTGCTTGATTCCCTAACGTGCGTCTCCAATAAAGCGCCAAAAGGAGTTTCCGCGAGTTTACCCATTGAACAAGAGGTAAATGCTTAGAGGAGTCATTAATACCGCGCACGTTCCAAAAAAAGTATCTACCATAAATACAGTTAGTTGCGGAGATGGCGAACCCCTGCAGATAGAGGATTGCCACCGCCATGAGGCGAGGATCTAGTCGCTGCTAACTTTCGTTTCTTTTGCGCTGCTTTGAGGAAGATGACGAAGAAGAAGAACCACTGTGGTGAATTTTCGAGGGAGAGACAACAGCAATGGCTAGCTCATCGTCATGAGTAGAAACATCCGGCTGAATCTGTAGATGAACAAAAGGATTTGTTGACATCGAGATCAAGGATTTTTGAGCATCACCTGAAGTCACTTTAGCTTTAGTTTTAAAAGTGTTAGTGGCCAGCTGGTAGGGGTGATCATCCGGGATGAGGGGCTGCTTTTGGATCTGTTGAACCGCAGAAGTGGATTTCTGCTCCTTAGCTAGCGAGTGAGGCAGCATCATAGCGGTATCTGGGTCCTTATCAGCCCCGGGCAAAGGTGGTTGAACAGAAGTTGTCGGCTCCCCCTCCTTTTCAGATTGAGTAGCTGTAGGCGGGACCTCACCTTGATGTTGCTGAACTATGGATGTAGATTTGGCTGGCTGTTCATTGGTACTAGTGGGAGGAGAGACCTTTGCGCTTTGTTTCGCATTCTGAGTGGTTTTCTCATCAGAGGGGTGACGACTAACATTGGATTTAGGGCAGAGATTTGGTTTGTGACCAATCTCATTGCAAACGGAACAGAGGGGCGGTAACCAAGGGTAGGTGACCGAGATAGAAACAATTGAACCATCTTCACGTTCCACCTCTACAGAGCTTGGTAGGGGTGATTGGAGATCCACTATCACTTTAATCTCGGCCGAGCTCACCGAAGAAAACGGTTTGACATCAACAATTCTGCCCAAAGGCCTGGATATGAAACTAAGACCTTCCTCCGTCAGCAAATCAAACGGGACCTGATTTAAACGTGCCCAGACCGGAGCTTTTTGGAGAGACGGTGGGTCTAAGCTGAAAGATGCTTTCCACTCTGTTACAAAGAAGGGGGAGTCACCCACTCTCCAAAGTTCATGCTGAAGAATCTTACTTCGAAGAGACGGCGAAGGGATGTGGAAAAGGAAAGCATTATTTGAGAGATGATGAATTTTCACCTTCCTGTCCTTTCCCCAAAGGTAGTTTAGGACTGCCCAAACTTTGCCATATGAAGGAGCCTTTCCGTAGAATATTCCAACTATGTAATCCGAGTGGAGTCTCGCTCCTCTTTCGAAGACCGCATTTGGGATTTTCACACGAGGTTTCCCATCCGCCGTAACGGAAACCTCAGCTTTGATATTTGGAAATTTTGTAGCTCCCTTACAACGAGAAGCCCAATTATGCTCAGGGGGTGAGGCCTGAGAATCCTCCGGTGCAGAGGTTTTGTTTACCCCAGCATCCACTAGAGAAGGAGAAACCGGATTCTTAGAGATTTGAAGAGAAGAGCCCGAAGTAGTAGAGGTAGGTAGAGGATTTGCCCCTAAAATTCCTTTGGCCAGATCTGGAGAAAGAGAAACCAAAGTTTTTGAGATTGGAAGAGAGGAGTCCGAAGAAATGGAAGCCGGATCTGAATCCATCGCTCCCATAAGTTTAGAACCGACAACCCTGGGAACTAAAGAGGGGTCAGGAGGGACGGAAGGGGGCGGAACCGGACCACCAGCCATCGGAAGAGGAATCCGACGACCTCTTTTTGCGAAATTAGGGATTTGAAAAACACTGTTCACTGCTCTCGAGGGAAGAACTTCGTTTCAACTAAAATATTTCCCTTTTTGTTTTTCATTTGGTAAATGTTTATATATAACTAACTTTTATAAATAAATGGTTGGTATATCTATTTTTGTAGTACTTACGTTTTTTTTATTAAAAAAAATATTCTTTTTACTAACTTTAAAGATAACCATTTAAATGCAAACAAGATTAGCTACGTTTCCAAATTATAATGATAGTTTTGAAGATACAAAAAAAAGAAAAAAATAAATAAATAACACTGATAAGTCTTAGTCTTAAAAGGAAATAATAGATTTGTTCCATGTTATATAGTAATTGTTTTAAATCTAAACTTATTTTTTGTTAACACAATTATTTTAAATCTAAAGTATTGGTAAAATATTAATGAAAATAGCTAAAAAAAAATAGGTACACTTTCTTTTTCTTCTTTTTCTTACAAACATCTATATCATTAGTACTATGTTAATTGATTTTCTTTCTATCTAAATAAGTTGGCTATTTATTTACTTTTGTAACTAGATTAGTACCCGCGGTAAAATTATTTATAAATAAAATATTTAAATTATAAGTTGTATTTGTTGGTTCAATATATTATAATTATATAATAATTATTAAATAAACCATATAATACCGCAAAATAAGTTATTTTTACATAATATTTATTTAATCAATTTAATTAGATATGTCTGTTCTATGATACTGACAGTGTTAACAAAATAATGAAATGATGTTTTACATATGTAACACCGAATTAATGATATTTTTTTAATTTATATAAATATCGATAAAATCCGTCCCGCTATATTACCCCGTCCTGAGATATTTTAACTCACACTATATCATCTTAATTTTAATATTTATTGTGTATCTACGGTATAATATTTATCATATTTAACTTTTTAAAAGTATTAAATATTTTTCATATTTAACCTTTTAAAAATCTTTAAAATAAAGAACCGGAATAAACCAAATATTTTTTTTTAAAGTTTGAATACCTGATAAATCAAGCTTTCTACTCATTTGTATTTGGAATCATTTTGGTCTCTTTTATAGTATGACTCTGGACCATTGCCCAATTTTCTTAGACGATGTGGGATATTGTACCCGTATTTTTCTATTCATCTATTATTCTTGCAGGAAAAAATCACAAATTTTATTAACTAAATGTATTATAGAATAATTCAAGATAATTTAAATATAAATTCAAATAAAAAATGAAAGGGAATCATATATTTATGTTTGAATGAGGTAGAAATATTTCCTTATTTTTAAAAATCTTACCTATAATTAATTTTGAAGTTTTGGTAACTAATACTATTAAAGTTAATGTATTAAATGTAAAAAATTTCCGAAAAGTATTTTTGAGCAAAAACTGCTGCAAAAATACTAGTATAGATGAATTCCAAAAAATTTAGATGTTAATGTTTAGGATGGTTTTGATTTTGACTTTTTAAGTTTAGAAACTCCCCAACATCTACTCCCAAAATTCTCGATATTTAAAGATACTAAGGACCATAATTGTTAATAATCATAATAATACTAATTACAGTAATGTCAAATTCTCGATAATTATGATGTGGACTTAGTTAGTATTGGTGGGTTCGTTGTTGGTATATGTACATGTTTTGTCCTTTTATATTAAAAAGAAACTAAAAATCCATGTTTTTGGTTATAATTTTGGATTGTAACTTGTAAGATTATGACGAGCTCTTATAGTATTGGATTGTTGGGAATTAGAGATAAATAAATTGTTTGTTTAATAATTCTTGGATATTTTTTTTTCAAAGGTGATTTTTTTTTGGACAAAGTCTACATATTTCTGGAGAAATTAATTGATATTATTAAATACAAGTCAGCAAAATTAATTGATATCACATAAACCTTAGGATTAGCTTTAACAACTGCAAATCCTAGGGTTTATGTGATTCAACATCGAATACTCTAAATGTTCCTCAATCCAGAAAAGAAAAATAAAAATGAAATTGGAACTGATAGAGTCATGACACGAAGGGGAAGAGGAAGAGGAGATAACAATAAACCGGATTCAACTTCCTCATCTCTCTCGAGTCTCTTTTTTGTCTTTTTCAACTCTTTTCCCCCTTCTCTCAATCTATTGGCTAAAGCTAAAAGACAAAAAAATAAAAATCACCTTCCCTATATAAAATCCCTAAACCCTAACCAGAGAAACACACCAAAACCCCTTTCAATCCCTAGAAACACACAAAAATGGACTCATACAACAGCTTCGGTCAGAAATGCGGAAGCATCAAAACTGATTTACAGAGGATGGCGAATGATACCCAAGGTAGAGGAAGGGAAGCAGTGTTGGCATACTACGGACCAACGGATCGAAGGGTGATCCATGGCTTTCCCAGGTCAGCATCTCCCTCTCCCTCTCAACAGAAACGAATTTGTTTCTATTCATCTATTATTTTTGCAGGAAAAAATCACAAATTTTATCAACTAACTGTATTATAGAATAATTCAAGATAATTTAAATATAAATTCAAATAAAAAATGAAAGCTAATCATATATTTATGTTTGAATGAGGTAGAAATATTTCCTTATTTTTTAAAATCTTACCTATAATTAATTTTGAAGTTTTAGTAACTAATATTAAAATTAATGTATTAAATGTAAAAAATTTCCGAAAAGTATTTTTGAGCAAAAACTGCTGCAAAAATACTAGTATAGATGAATTCCAAAAATTTTAGATGTTAATGTTTAGGATGGTTTTGATTTTGACTTTTTAAGTTTAGAAACTCCCCAACATCTACTCCCAAAATTCTCGATATTTAAAGATACTAAGGACCATAATTGTTAATAATCATAATAATACTAATTACGGTAATGTCAAATTCTCGATAATTATGATGTGGACTTAGTTAGTATTGGTGGGTTCGTTGTTGGTATATGTTTTGTTCTTTTATATTAAAAAAAAAACTAAAAATCCATGTTTTTGGTTATCCCTTTATAATAAAACGGAAGTACACAACATTGTTTTGTAGACTATATAATTTTCATAAGTTGGTTACAAATATGTTATACATTAATTAATAGATTAATTGGTTACAAATAGGTTATACAGAAAATCTTAAAGAAAATATTCTAAAGAATCATATGATCTAACTTACCATATTAATTTCCTTTGTTAAATTATTCATCAAATAAAATATTTTGATATCTAACTTAACATAGTAATTTGTTAATTATCATTATACTTCACCTCTCATTTTTATATATGATTCTATTTTGTGAAACAAATAAATTATCATATTATTTATTATAATTAAAAATACTTTTATTTCCGAATATAACATAAGCTGAATTTTTTTAAAAAAATATAAATTTTAATTTATAAAATATTCAAGTTTTAGTAATATTATTCTTTAAAAATAATATCTATTGAATTAAAAACTTATTGAGTAACGGGTCAAAATTTGACTATTTAAATTCAATTGTATATTTTTGTGGAATTTTATAATTTTAAATAATATAATAAACTTTAAATAATTTATTTTGAAATATTTTTCATATATTGAAACTTGATATAAAAGTTAGAAACTATAAACACTCTAAATTGATTTGTTATAACAATGTCAATAATATGTCACTATAATATGAAAGAATTTCAAGAAACCAAGTATATTAAAACAAAAAGTATAACAATATATTAAATTACTCATAATATAATAACTCGCTTTTTAAAAAACACATTTACAAAATTATGTTTTATAATGACATTCAAGTCATGATGTAGAATATACATTGTTGAAATAACTTCACATATATAACCTAATACAACATATACAAATTTTATTTTAAAATATAAAATATACAAAATTTTGTATAAAATAAAATTTAATCAGTGTTATAGCACGAATACTTATCTAGAATCATTAACAATATAAAACTTACAAAATAGGTATTTTTTTTCAAACCATCATATTTAGCATACGATTTTATTGCATAGTGTTTTATCCAAAAAAATATTTAAAACAATCACATAAATTTTAGTTTATATAAAAATTACAATATAAATAAAATGAATTTTAATCCGTGCTCTAGCACGGGTCTTAATCTAGTAATTTTGGATTGTAACTTGTAAGATTATGACGAGCTCTTATAGTATTGGACTGTTGGGAATTAGAGAAATATGAATCGTTTGTTTAATAAGTTCTTGGAATTTTTTTTTTTCAAAGTTGATTTTTTTTTTGGGCAAAGCCTACATATTTCTTGAGAAATTAATTGATATTATTAAATACAAGCCAACCATCGTTTACAATCTGTTGCTATTGCAATGATCAGTGGACATGCATATATAGTAGGTGTTCTCCGATCTAGGCGACATCTCTTTTTCGTCCTCAGATTTCGTTTGTTTTATGAAATCTTTTCTCTAATTTCTCTCAAGATGCCTCCAAAAAGAGTCAAAAGAAAGCAAGTCGCGGATATGAAACCGAATAGACATTAACAAGTTCATAAGTAAATACTAACAGGTTAATTTGTAAGATTTTGTCATAGGTTCGCTGAGTTTCATAAATCTAGATAAATCTATTGCAACACAAATAAATCTATATAAATTTATTATAACGCAATACAAATACAAAATACCTTGAATTGAAAATTGATGCAGGTTAATTAAAAAAAACTTCAATAAAACAATTTTTTGATTTTATTTATTGACTTGTAAATTTTTAAAAATAATCAGAAAACAAGAAATTCGAAACTTGTTTTGATAGTTCATAAAAGTTTATAGATAATAAACAAAGAGGTATAAAATATAAAAGTGTAAAACAAAAAAATGTGAAAATTAATAGGTGAAAATATTGAAAGATGTGTATATGGCGAAAAAATACAATTATTGCAAAAAAAAAGACTTGCAACAATTGATATCATTATAAATTATTAACCGTTAGATAAGATAATATAAATAATTTCATCTGTTGAATTAAAGTTAACACTATAAAGTGGGTTTGCTATTATGTATAGATAGTCTTGAAGATACAAAAAAAAAAACAAGAATAAATAACACTGATAAGTCTTAGTCTTAAAATGAAATAATAGGTTTGTTCCATGTTATATAGTAATTATTTTAAATCTAAACTTTTGTATTTATTAACAATTATTTTAAATCTAAAGTATTGGTAAAATATTAATGAAAATAGCTAAAAAAAAAAATAGGTACCCTTGTTTTTTTTTGTTTTCCTTCTTTTTTTCTTACAAACATCAAATATCATTTAATACTATGTTAATTGATTTTCTTTCTATCTAAATAAGTTGGCTATTTATTTACTTTTGTAATAAATTCTCAAAAAAATTATATATGTTAATGTTGAGGATGACTTTGACTTTTCAAGTTTTGAAACTCCTCCCCATCATCTACTACTCCCAAAATTCCAGAAAACAAATTTTTGTGTAATTAAAAAAGTGTGGTAAAAAAAAAAAAAAGTAAAATCGAAAAGGCAAAAATAAATCAAAACATTGGTCGGGTTGAATGACGACCGGGGGATCTAAATCTCCGCCTTAAAAAATTGTCAGAGAGACTCTTCAAATAAACGTCTTTTTCTCTCAAACAACCTCTTCTTCTTCTTCTGTCTATCGGAAGTATTTCATCAAAATCTCTCTCTCTACTGTAAGTCTGTAACAATAAAATTTCCAAGAAATAAATAAAAACGTTACGAAAGAAAAAGCATTAAAAAAAAAAAAACTAAAGAGAGAGAGAGAAACGTAATTAAATTAACACAACACACAGCTCACCTCCTCCTTCTTTTTCCCAATTATTATTATTATTATTCAATTCAATCTTTCCTTTTTTTTTCTTTCTTTCCATTCTTCTTCTTCTTTGTTCCCTCGTCTTCTTTGCCAGTTCTTCTTCTTCTTCTTCTTCTTCTTCATCGTTTCGTCTCCATTTTTTTAGATCTTCGTGTCAGGTACTTTTTTTTTCCACCTCGATCGATTTGACTAAATCAATGTTATGGATCATCTGATTTTTCGTTTTTTTTTTTTTCTCGCTTTTTTCGATTTGATCATTGGTCGTCGTACCTTGCTCTGTTCATGACGTCGATCCCTTGAATCTGAGTTTTCTCTTATTACCCTGCCCGTCCTGATTGTTCTGACTCAAATCATGTTTGATCAATTCATTTATAGTTTTGAATTCGTTTTTTTTTTTTTCGAGATTAAAGGCTGATCAAACCCAAAGCCGTTACGTATCTTAATCATCTCTCTGTATGCTTTTCCTCGATCACATTGCTTCTGAGATGTTGTTGGATTCAAAGTGCTTTTTTTTTTTTTTTTTGTTTCCCTGATCTCAAATTTAGAATTATAGATATGATTGTTACATTATTATATCACCAAACTGAGACAATGCTTTTTATGTGTTTCAAGTTTTTGCTTGAGATCTCCTCATCTCAATTAAATTTCAGAGTTTAGATTACAACAATCTCAATTTTTTTTCTAACTTTGTTCCGTAATTTTTTTTTGATCCAACAGGTTCATTGATCTCTAATCTACAAATTTTTTGCTGACACAAAAAAAAAAAAAAAAAAAGAAGAAGGATTTGAGTGTTCTACAAAATGTCTGGTTCAACGAAAGTGTTGGATCCTGCATTTCAAGGAGCTGGCCAGAAACCGTATCCTTTTAGCCAACATAATAAATTTTGCTTTACCATTTAGATATTATCAAAGGAGCCAATCTGATTATTATTATTTTTCTCGAGATTGCTGAATGTTTTTGGACTGTATGAGCTTGTTGAACTTTAACATTTGTTGTTATCAGAGGGACTGAAATCTGGAGAATCGAGAATTTCGAGGCTGTTCCAGTACCAAAGTCTGACCATGGAAAGTTCTATATGGGAGATACTTACATTGTCTTGCAGGTTTGGAATCGATATAATATATGTTTGAGAATTGTGCGTTCCTTTTATTATTATCATCATTCACATTGTGTGTTATGTTTATCTTCCATTTGCGCAGACAACACAAAATAAAGGTGGTGCTTATTTGTTTGATATACATTTTTGGATTGGTAAAGATACAAGTCAGGTACCATTCACCAAAACTCTTTTATTTGGTAACGGTTGTTTTTGGAAGAGAAGCTAAGGTGAAAGGTGTTATGGCTAACTTATGCTTTGACATTTTTTTAGGATGAAGCTGGAACAGCAGCTGTTAAAACAGTTGAACTCGATGCTGTTCTTGGAGGCCGTGCTGTCCAACACCGGGAAATTCAAGGCCATGAATCTGACAAATTCTTGTCTTACTTCAAGCCATGTATTATCCCTTTAGAGGGTGGTGTTGCGTCTGGTTTCAAAACACCTGAAGAAGAGGTGTTTGAGACCAGGTTATATACCTGCAAAGGAAAACGTGCAATCCGTTTGAAGCAGGTTTTAACTTATTGTACTCTCTTCGCATTTGAACAGTGATATCCAATCCAATGTGCATTAACTCTTCTTCTGTTCCTTTTTTTTTTGTTTGTAGGTTCCTTTTGCCCGCTCATCGCTGAATCATGATGATGTATTTATCTTAGACACCGAAGAAAAGATCTATCAGTTCAATGGTGCAAATTCAAACATTCAGGAGAGAGCCAAAGCTTTGGAAGTCGTTCAATATTTGAAAGACAAGTATCACGAAGGAACTTGCGATGTTGCGATTGTTGGTAAGCAAATTGCTGCCTCTTCCTCAGTTTCCCCTTAAGTCAACAAACAGTATTCGAATGCTTATAGAATAGGTTTTGTGTGTGGCATAGTTTACAGAGATGGTGTTTAAGATGGAAACTAATCTCTATATTTATACTTGCTGGTATAACAGATGATGGAAAATTAGATACAGAATCAGATTCTGGTGCATTTTGGGTCCTCTTTGGTGGTTTTGCTCCAATCGGAAGGAAAGTTGCCAATGATGATGACATTACTCCAGAGTCAACTCCCCCTAAGCTTTATTGGTACTCGTCTTCCCTTTAATTAGAATCCTGTTTGTTAATTTCTCATTTTTACTTTTCGAGATAATACACGCTATTCTGCTGTAGTATCTATTCTAACATTTACTTAATAGTAGAATATATTATGATAGAGTTATTGATTGATATGGTGTTACTACTTTTTTTTAGCATCACTGATGGTAAGGTGGAACCTATAGACGGTGATCTATCCAAATCTATGCTGGAAAATACTAAATGCTACCTCTTAGACTGTGGTTCTGAGGTATTTATCTGGGTTGGCCGAGTAACTCAAGTGGATGAGAGGAAAGTTGCTAGTCAATCTGCTGAGGTAATGAGTGGAAATCTATTAAAAAATTTCTCTGGCCATTTAGTATATCTATCTTTCAATCATGGCTTCTCACTTTTTACCTTTCATCTCCAGGATTTCCTTGCTAGTGAAAATAGGCCAAAGGCAACGCGTGTTACCCGTGTTATTCAAGGTTATGAGTCACATTCTTTCAAGTCTAACTTTGACTCTTGGCCATCAGGCTCGGCCACTCCTGGTAACGAGGAAGGACGAGGAAAAGTTGCCGGTAAAATACCACTGTGAAATTTAAATCACTAAAAAGAAACATTAACAGTCTTTTTTATCCTTGGCTTACTATTGGCGCTGCACCCTTCTGTAGCTTTACTGAAGCAACAAGGTGTTGGGCTTAAGGGCATTGCGAAAAGTGCACCAGTGATTGAGGATATTCCACCTCTGCTTGAAGGTGGTGGAAAGTTAGAGGTCTGTTTGTCTATTTGACTTGTTATCCCTTTACTCTTCACATTTAGCTTTGGACATCTCCATTTTGATATTTCATTATGTCTATGTATTAGGTTTGGTACGTTGATGGTAATGCCAAGACTCCATTACCTAAAGAAGATGTTGGCAAGCTGTACTCTGGGGACTGTTATTTGGTTCTCTATACTTATCATGCTGGTGATAGAAAAGACAACTATTTCTTGTCTTGTTGGTTGGGAAAGAAAAGCAATCAGGTAATTTTAATGTAATCATAATGAAAATGTAATTGTAGAAATTTGTATCTTCCTGTATTTCCAAGTTTTGGCTTTAAAGATTATTGGTTCCTGATGTTAGTAGTTGATTGTTATGTTAGCTCTATTAACATAAATCCGATTTCAGATATTCAAATTCACTTAAGTTAAACCATTTGAAAGTTCTGATATCTCCCTTATCCAGGAGGACCAAGATACAGCAATTCGACTAGCGAATACAATGTCAAACTCCTTAAAAGGAAGACCTGTGCAGGTACAATGTTTTCTTTTTATTGAGAGCAATTATGAATAGTACAAAAAAGATTGACTAATGGGGTATTCTTGCAGGGCCGTATATACGAAGGTAAAGAGCCTCCACAATTTGTTGCCCTTTTTCAACCTATGGTGGTCCTAAAGGTATTTGTATATTGTTTACAAGACGAGGGTGAAGTTGATTTCCGTTGCAAGAGTAAATACAGTGATTAATATTTACATGGACTTTTTAGGGTGGTTTGAGCTCTGGGTACATAAACAGTGTGGGAGAAACAGGGTCAAAAGACGAAACCTACACGCCAGAATCAATTGCACTTATTCAAGTATCTGGAACTGGAATTCACAATAATAAGGCTGTGCAAGTTGAATCGGTACTTGACTACCTTAAGATTCTTTCTTTGAAAAGTAATAAATTTTGGTTTTCTTGTTTACGAAATATTGAAATTTGGTAAAGGTGTGTTCTTATTATTCAGCTTTGTATAAGTTGTGACTTAGGCGACACATAATATTCTTTGACTTGTTATATTGACTTGTAATTGTATTGCAATACTTCCATCAGGTGGCAACATCTTTAAACTCTTATGAATGCTTCCTTCTGCAATCTGGTACTTCCATGTTCCTCTGGCATGGAAATCAAAGTGCTCATGAACAGCTGGATTTGGCTGCTAAAGTTGCGGAATTCTTAAAGGTTAGTTTCAGTTTAGCTTAAATTTTTCCGAACAGGTGCTTTACAGTTTTACATGGAAGTCCTAATAGAAAATGTGCTTAATATTAATCATCTTCTCTTTTTGCTAAGTCAGCCTGGGATTACTCTAAAGCATGCCAAAGAAGGAACAGAGAGCTCAACCTTTTGGTTTGCACTTGGTGGAAAACAGAATTTTACCAGCAAGAAGGCTTCCTCTGATACTGTCAGGGATCCTCACTTATTCTCATTTTCGTATAACAGAGGTGAATATTTTATATGTGGTTCTTTACTCATATTTTCACATTTATCTGAGAAGTTGCGCATTTCCAGTATTCTAACTGTATATTCTCTTTTTAAATGTGTCTGCCTGAATCTCCGCAGGAAAGTTTCAGGTGAGATTGGCGAAATTTTACAAGTTTTTTTTGCCACGAGATGCTGTTTTGCGTATTATTAACAGTATGCTCTGCAACAGGTTGAGGAGATTTACAACTTCGCTCAAGATGACCTCTTGACTGAGGATATATATTTACTAGACACCCATGCTGAAGTTTTTGTCTGGGTTGGTCACTGTGTTGAGACCAAGGAAAAGCAAACTGTATTTGAGATTGGCCAAGTAACTATTTCCTTATCAACTTTGCTTCTCGTTTAGCTTCTCTCTCCTTTCTTGTACTTTTTATTCATTGAGACCGTTTTATGGGCAGAAATACATAGATCTTGCTGGATCCTTAGAAGGCTTGTCTCCTAAAGTTCCACTCTACAAAATCAATGAAGGGAACGAACCATGCTTCTTCACCACTTACTTTTCTTGGGATCCCACTAAAGCTATCGTAAGTTTTCTTGTCCTTGGTATATGTTCAGTTTCTATTTTATTATTGGCTGGAATGAAATTGTGTCTGTATTTCAGTGAATTTCTAGATAGGGACTTAATGTTGAAGACGAATTTATATAATGTAACTAGATAACTGGAACTGTACCTCATGGGTTTTCCTTTATGTTTACCTTTCTCCAATGTTTTAAACCTGTGATATAGGCACAAGGAAACTCATTCCAGAAAAAGGCAGCGTTCCTATTTGGCACTCACCACGTTGTGGAGGTATTTCTACACATTTGCAAATTCAGTTTGGTAGGA
This sequence comes from Camelina hispida, assembly GCA_023657505.1. Classification (NCBI taxonomy): domain Eukaryota; kingdom Viridiplantae; phylum Streptophyta; class Magnoliopsida; order Brassicales; family Brassicaceae; genus Camelina; species Camelina hispida. The sequence continues at coordinate 3,541,477 of CP094634.1, read as the reverse complement.
CTATGGAAAAGACGCTCTTATTACTTTCCGGCTACTTGGGTTCATGAGATTTTTTCCTTCTTCTGCTGCAGGATAAGTCTAACGGTGGGAGCCAAGGACCAAGGCAAAGGGCTGAAGCACTAGCTGCCTTAAATTCTGCATTTAATTCTTCTAGTAACAGGCCTACCTATTCGGTAAATAACTAAACTCTTAACCAATGTTTCTACTATATTTTTTCGGAGCTATAAGTCAAATATCTGATCAGTAATGCTTTTGATTTTAGTTTTTCATCAGTTTCCCAGAGTAATGGACACTTCAATGACCCTACTTGTACAAAATAATCTATGACCATTTAGCTGTTAAATCATGCATCTGGATCTGAACATATTTCCATCCCTCTAGACTTCTAGTTCAGTCTCGTCCTGACTCCAATCATTTTCAGAGAGTGTAATTCTTTACGAAATTCTTAATTACAATGACTTATAAATTAGTTGCAGTGTAGACTAAAGCTGCTCGAACACATTAACGGGGTTCATCTTGGGTTCTTTGTTTGTTTTAGCCAAGCCTAACCCCATTACAAAGAAAGCTCTACTTCTGTATGTTTAGCAAGTCACCTTAGACAGCCTTCCATTTTAACTGCAGAGCCAGGACAGATCAAACGAAAGTCACGACGGCCCAAGACAGAGAGCTGAAGCTTTAGCCGCCTTGTCATCCGCATTCAATTCTTCTTCATCATCAAATAAATCGCCTCCACCACCAAGGCCAGTGGGGACAAGTCAGGCTTCACAGAGAGCAGCAGCAGTGGCTGCTCTCTCTCAAGTACTTGTTGCGGAGAATAAGAAATCACCTGATACCTCTCCTACAAGAAGATCCACAAGTTCCAACCCAGCAGATGATAGCCCTCTGGGTAAGTTTTTCTCCTTGATTCCACGTTTTAAACTTCGATAACGCAATTGACTTAAACTATCTTCATCCGCAGCGGAAGAAAAAGATGAAGCAGAGGCTTCAGAAGTAGCTGTGCATGAGGCCAAGGAAGAAGAGGAACTTTCACCTGCAGCAGATGAACCAGAAGAAAAGCAGGAAACAGAAGAGCAAGGAGATTCTGAAATAGATACAAGTGGAGCAACTTTCACTTATGAACAGCTGAGAGCTAAATCTGAGAACCCAGTGACTGGAATCGATTTCAAACGTAGAGAGGTGAGTAGTTAGTTAGCTACTAGGAGATGGAATCACTCTTGTCTATTACTTAACTAACTTGGCTGTTTCTTGTTGTTGTGATCAATTTACTACAAGGCTTATCTATCTGAGGAGGAGTTCCAAAGTGTGTTTGGGATGGAGAAAGAAGCATTCAACAACTTACCACGTTGGAAGCAAGATCTGCTTAAAAAGAAATTTGACTTGTTCTAGCGATCGAACGTGTGTTCATGGTTTCATGTGGATCAGTCACTTTGTTTTTGGTTTGAAAGTGTTCTTTTTGTTTTCTCTTCTTCATTTTTATTTACTTGGTTCATTAATATTTCTCTCATGGGTTGGTTTGGGTTTGATTCTTTATATTTTCTTACAGCACAATGAAGTGTCTTTTGTAGTGATTGATAATCATAGATTGTAATGATTGTTTTACCCGAGACGGATTTGTAATTGTGGGTAACAAAAATTCTTTGATTTGGATTCTTCCATTATTGTGACTATTTAAGTATATGTCTAGTTGTATAATTAGATGCTTCATTGATATTGCATGTTTGTGAATTATATGAGAGGTTTGGTTATGTTGTCTTTTATTCAAGACATTTTTGTGATGATTGGTGTATTTTAAGTAGTTGTTGTTATTCATCACAAACAATGTGTTGTACTCATGACAACACAAACGAGTCTTGAAATAAATCACTAGTTTGGTTAGAGCATTATTACCTTTGACTTATAAAAACAAAATTGAAATAATATACAAGAGAAAAATATCTAACGAGTGTTAAAATCATAATAATACAAGAGAAAAAATCATAATAATAGTAGTATTTTTCTTGAACCAGTTTTGAGCCCATCAATCATGGACCGAATTGACCATATCTTTTTTCTCTTCATGATGATTGACGGACTGACGGGTTGAAATAGGAGAAGGGACATCAGAAGCAGAAGATATAATATAAGTAAGAAAAAAATATGGTTTTATAAGATAAAACAAGAGTTTTCTAACAATTATACCACATTGGAAACTCAATCTTTTCCAATCTACCACATTAGAAATTCCTTTTTCAATCTACCACATATACATATACAAATGACTATTCTAGTCTCTATTTTGTATTCCAACACACATCAATTAGAAAAGTGTTTATTTATTTTTTATTAATAAAAGATACTTTTCTCACGTGTTTTCAACACCAATGCACAACAATTCACTTTTAATATTTTTTTAATAGTTTATCATCTCCATACTCGTGTATGTGCTGTGTATGTGTATTCATTTTTCTTCTTCTACCTAAACTTCGTTCAAAAGCAATTCTCCGCCACACCGGTACGACCGAGCACCAAACATCCCAACTAAAAATTTAGATCAAAAAGAGATATGTTGCAACTAAAAAGAGAGATTGTGAGATGGAAGAACACCTAAGAAAGAAAGTCAACTAAAGAGGTTCTTTCTGGCGTCAAAAGTCAAGCGGGACAAAATAAGCGGATTCAGATCTAAGGTTAGCGGAAAAATTAGCCGGAAAAAAAAAAACTCAGGTTTATCTAGTAGACAAGTTCCAAACTCTCCTAACTTGTCTATTTGAGATTATATTGTCTTTTTCAGAAAATTTTACTTAGTAGACAAGTTCCAAACTCTCCAAACTTGTCTATTTGGAACACTTATTTATTTATTAATTTTATGGACAAGTTTATAACTGCATAATTTTTCTAAGAACAATACCGGTTAATAGACAAGTTTTATTTACAACTTGTCTACTAGTTAATATATTTGACAAATGGACTAGTTCAAGCTAATAGACAAGTTTATATTTCTTAACTTGTCCATACAATTTATCTTGTCCATCAGACTAATTTTGTCTACTGTGTTATGCTGCTCTCATATCTCTAAACGGAAAAACAGCTTACAAAGTCTACGTGTTCCCAGATTTTTAATTTAAATTACAAACTTTATTTTATGCTGACCCACAACCATTAATACACCAACTTTTGTGTCATAAAAGGACAGTATAATCTCAAATCTCATGATTTTTCTATGAAGGATATATTAGTCATTTTATTTTAATTTGAAAGCTCAAATGTGGTAGTTCTCGAAAGAATAAAAAAATGTGGTATTTGGGAAAAGATTTTAACTGAATGTGGTAGAATCAATAAAAATCCCATAAAACAATACTTAAGATTAAAGAAATACTCTTTAGCATGACAACAATTCTTGCAATGTTGAGTCAATCTTTGAGGACGAGTTTCATAACTTATGATAAACAACATTAAAACCAAATACTTAACCTAACAACATCAATTAATTAATATGAGAAAAGCTCATTTAAAGAACTCGAATTGAACAATTATTGTGCAAAAATGAATAATGGTTCATTTTTAACCGAAGGAACTCAAAAATCACTTGTGATGTATTTGGCTGCCAAAAATGTCAAATACAAAAGTAAATTTTCAAATATTTATTTCAAACCTTTAAGGCATTGATTTTGTTTATAAGAAGGATCATTATTTTTTTACCATCCGTTAACCATTATTTCCATATCATATTATTCATTTTACTAAATTGCCTTTCATGTATAAACTCTTTTATTTTCATTTTCAAACCCAATTTAAAAGGTAAATATCAAAAATCTAACTTATAGTCCACAATAGGAATATGTATATCTCAAAGGACCAAGATCACAATATAATAAAATAGAAATAGTTTTATTATTATTATTATTATTATGCAACTTCTTCCCCTAATTTGTCTAATCCTATTATATAAAGTTTGATTCCTCTTATGAGAGAGAATACGAAAAATGTTAAAGATTAGAAGATGGGTTAACTACCATACATTAGGTAAGGTACGTCTCTACAAAAATGTAAAAGTAGTTCCCATACTTAATTTTCGTAGTTTTGTTTGCTAGAAGGCAAAAATCATGCTAACAGTTTGAATAAACAAAATTATGTATATTTATGTATAGATTACAACCATAAATGTGTAGTGATAACGTCGTAGTCTGGTGGTGTTTGTTTGGGTTTGTCTCACTCTCTGGTTAGCTGTTCGAGTACACTTCAAGACCAAAACCTTTTTTTTTTGAAAAGGGATGATATTTCTTAACAAATTATTTAACTATGTGTCGGCAATGAACCAACGCCTAACTGCCTAAGTAGTATAATAAGAGTTGTTAAGTCCAATGCGAGCAAACAGAAATAACGTTAGTTTCGGTGATCTCCTGATCTGATACCTCAATGCTACAACATATGATGACATGCAAATTTCAAAATTTGTACTTATGGAAATAATTGTTAGCATAGTGTTATTAATTTTGCTTCTCACACCGTTGTAAGAAACTAATTTTTTTTTTTAAATCAACCTATAATCTTTCGTTGCAATCTTGTGATGAGCACGAAATGATTTACTTCATCTCTACATACTTGTGTGTGTGATCCTTTTTTATTTATTAGAAGATATTCAAATTTGAGTTTTGGTTTGAATTACAAACAAAACAAAAAAGTTTGTTCAGCACTGGATAACTGATTCAATTTTATTCTATGACGTTTTTCATTTATTTATCACATGGTTTAGGCTTATTTTAATCGTCAAAATTAGTGTGTTCTACGCTAGATGAATTGCCACTCACCTAAACCTACAAGTGATTGGAAGTTTTGAGGCCAAGGATCTTTCCGTTGTAGCCATTTAAGGTGGTACAATGAGCCAGCCGGCCAATAAAGAGTGGGGACACTCAAGAAATAGAAAGGAACACTTCAAGAAGGAACGTTTTATTTAACAAAATGCTTTTTGATTTAATGTGGATATCATTAATCGAAGAGCATTCAGCTACAAAAGATCTAATTTATCCTCATATGGAACCTTGTTGAATTCAAAATCAATCATTAAACATTTCTCTACGTTCGGTCTATTATACGTGGAACCTACATATATACTTCACGAACAAAACGTTTCTTATTCCTTTTAATACTAAGTTTCCTCCATTGTTTTCCTACCACAAAAAAACCTCGTTTCATCGACCAACTGAAAAAGAAAGAAAATTTATGAACATGAAGCTTGCTGATCCATCAAATTTTACATTTGTTCTATTTTTTATTCAGCTAGTCCTCCTTCTTGCTATACGTTTCTTCAGGTCAACAAAACAGAAAGGCCAGCTTCCCCCGGGTCCACGGGGATGGCCTGTCATCGGAAACTTGGTCCACATCAGCCTAAACAGGCCTACTTCCTGGTGGCTCCACCGCGTCATGGAAAACATGAAAACGGAGATAGCTTGCTTCCGTTTCGCACGTGTCCACGTCATCACCGTAACCTCAAGCGAGATTGCTCGAGAAGTGGTTAAAGACAGGGACGAGGCTTTCGCTGACCGTGTGGAGTCGTACTCGAGCAATCTCATAAGCGAAGGCTACAAGGACGTGATTTTTTCTTTCTACGGGGAGAGATGGAAACTGATGAAGAAAATGATGGTGGCCAAACTAATGTCTCCGAAAATGTTGAACAAGTCCCTAAGTGATAGAACCATCGAAGCCGATAACATCGTCGCTTATGTCTTCAACTTATGCCAATTAGGGTCACCAAAAACTAAAGTCAACGTGAGAGACATCACGGGTGTATATTGCCATGCCGTGATGATGATGATGATGTTTGGTCGGAGGCATTATGAAGAAGTAGTGACCGAGAACGGTAATGGTCTTGGTCTAGGACCGAAAGAGAAAGAACACATGGACGCAATATATCGATCTCTTGATTGTTTTTTCAGCTTTAACGTAACGGACTACATCCCTTGTCTTCGAGGATGGAACCTAAATGGAAAGGAGGCTGAAGTTAGAGAAGCGGTTGATATAATCAACAAGTGCAATGACCCCATCATCCACGAGAGAATGCAATTGTGGAGGGAGAGAGGTGGAAAAGAAACGGAAGAAGATTGGCTCGATATCTTAATCACGCTAAAAGATGACCAAGGAATGTCCTTATTCACATTTGATGAGATTAGAGCTCAATGCAAGGTTAGTGATGTTCACACTATCCATACAAATAAATTGTGGCCTTAATTAAATCTGTAACCAAGAATAATTGCAAAAAAAAACCAAAAAAAAAATAGTAACCAAAAAAAAGCACGTGTGGCTTTAGCGGGTAAAGGGACCTTGTCCAGTAAATTAAAACGACAGATCAAAACTTCAACTTGACAACTATTAGCTTTGAGAACTATACGGTTATATAAAAGAAAAAAAAAACTAAGGTATAATCAAATCTTGGTGCATATATATGTAGGATATCAATGTTGCAGCAATCGATAATACGATGAATAACGTGGAGTGGACGATAGCAGAGATGTTGAATCATCCAGAGATTCTTGAGAAAGCCACAAATGAATTGGACACTGTAGTTGGCAAAGAGAGACTTGTGCAAGAATCAGACATATCACAACTCAACTACATCAAAGCTTGTAGCAGAGAATCTTTCCGGCTTCACCCAGTTAGTCCGTTCATGCCCCCTCACAGAGCTCGAGAAGATACTACCCTCGCGGGTTATTTTGTCCCCAAAGGTATATACAACTCATGCATGCATATGTAGATGTAGGTAGGAGGAAAAAAAAAACTAAATTGAACCAAACCATATTTGATCAATTCGAAATATGTTATAAGTATAATAAAATTAAATAAAGTTAGCAAACTGCACAAATGAGAGTGTGAGACCATCGGCCAGGGTGGAAGATTCGAGATCGAGCGTATTTCTTAAAATTTATGTTAAAATATCAAAACGGTTTAAATTTATCTTCCTATGGCCGCTACCTTAAGAGGACCATTTAACGCATGGGCCAGGCATATATGTTCATGAGTTCACAACCACGCATTCAAAATCTTAGGCAATGCTTGGGCTTTACAAACCATGTGGTATTTGTTTAATTTGATTGCAATGATAGGTAGCCATATTCTTGTGAGTCGTCTAGGGCTTGGCCAGAACCCTAAGATATGGGACGAACCAGACGTTTTCAAGCCAGAACGACACCTCGATGGACATGGTGGGAACTCAATTAGCGTGAGTTTAATGGAACCTGATATGCGGTTCGTGACATTTGGCACCGGTCGGCGTGGCTGCATAGGCTCTAAGATTGGGACATCTATGACCATCATGTTACTAGCCAGGCTTCTCCAAGGGTTCGAATGGAGCCACCTTCCTAGTACGAGTAAGGTTGATCTCTTTCCTGCAGATCGTAATTCGTTCACCGCTAAATCTCTAGTCGCATCTGTTAGACCTAGGTTGGCTCAACGTATGTATCCGAAAGTGCAAACAAAGTGAGAATATTTTTATGATAAATCATCGTAAATTTAAATGATTACATATGCCATTAATTACAAAGAGCAATAAGAGAAAATTGAGAAAGCTTTTAACTTCTACCTAAAAGGGAGCTGGCCCCTCCAACTGTTTTTTTAACCATATTCTTTGGGGGTTTTTTTTTTTAACTCCGATCCGCATGTAATTGTAATAATTTTCTTTGGTTCTTACTTCTTAGACTAAACCAAACAACACATTTTTATAACAATACTAACATTTGAGGATTCATCAAGTCATACACACTAAGCTATGGTGTCATTAAATATGGATGGTAACGCATACCTCAAATTAATGTAAGTTGAATTAATTCGTACTTTTTTTTATTTCGGATTTGGATTACACAGCACTTCTTTATGGTGTCATTAAGCTAGTAGAGTACAAATATACACAACAGTACTATGTAAGTACACTCTCATTTATGTGTATATAATAACCAAAAAATGTCCTCTTTCTTTACCAAATACTACTAATATACAGTGATGCTTAATTTAATGATTGGATAAACTAAAAAACTAGGAGAAAGAGAAGAATGAGCGTTTGGCAGGAGGGCGTCCGACAGCTCTCATGAGATTAGCAACTTCAACTACTTTTGCAACCTCTGTCCCTCTCTTTGCCTCTGCCGTCGCTCTTCTCTCCTCTGCTTTCCTCTGTGCTTTGGCCACATTGTTTTGCGTTTTCTCCATCGCTTTCGCTTTTCTTTCCTCTAACTTCCTCTGCATGCATCGATCTCAAATTGTTAGCTAAACTTATACATACATCATACATGTCTTTGTGTATACATTATCAATCCGACATGAATTCACCATTTAGACGATCACTTAGTTAATATTTTTCGCTATATATATCTTGAATCCCGGAAAGATACGTATAATGCCACAATGTTTGTTGAACTGGAATTAGATATGACAATGGTATATATAAAAACATTAATTAGAAGCTAGAATGTGAGATATATATATAACCATCTCTCACCTAATTACATACAAATTATGCCACCACACCATACCTAATATAATTTACTAATTTTCAAATGAGAAGATTATGTTTGCAATTCCAAAATGACATATACTGTAGTACTAAACCCGACTCCAGAAAAAAAAAAAAGTGATTTTAATACTTTCACTAACTATACTACGAGTATCACATGGTTTAACTATATATAGTAACCAGCCGACCAACCCAATATACAACAAAATTTGACATATGTTGTTAGTAAATTATGTTAGAAATATAATTAATCATCATACGTGGAACCGGAAGTTAATTTAAACCACAAGAATTCACCTCGATTTTCTTCATCCAAGAATGGGCCTTGTTGACTTGTTCATTAACCCAGCCGTTAATAACAGCGTCTTCTCTCTTAAACCTGTTATTGATCTTAGCCAGTTTTGCCGTCTGCCACGCCGTTATCTTCGCCTCCACCTCTTCCCTCTTCACCCTTTGCACTGTCATCCCAACCCCACCCTGACCCTGACCAGTTTCATTTTCACTTCCAGGAACCAAACCCGAACTCGGATACTGGTCCGGCACAATTGCCAAAGGATTCGTCTCCTCTTCATGATCCCTCTCCTCGTGAATCCTCATCAAGTTCAAGTCATGTTGTCTCTCATCTTCACGCTGCGTGACGTTACGAGCCATCGGTTCGTTGTTTTCCATGGAGGAGCCAGCGATGACTAGAGCGTTGAACTCTCTGCTTATAGTTGTGAAGTTCTCGCCGGAAGAAGCTCCTTCGCTCATGGTCGTTGTTGACCTTGGCGGAGAAAAATAGCCCCGGAAAGCAGGCGGTGGAGGCAACGTCGTCGTCATCGCCCGGGAGTTATCTTCCAGCGTCGGATTTAGCGCGTGGATGTCTCTCACGACGACAGTCTCCGTCGTCTCATCCCGGTGGTTACTTGTGGCGTCTGGTGACCTTTCTTGATCGTAAAGAGTCATCATAATCTGAGAACTAGGGTTTACAAATTGTGATCGTCAAAGAAGAAGAAGATGATCATGGCCTGATCTGATCAAAGTAATACTATATTTTCTGACCTCGGCAAGCTAAAAATGGTTTTGATATTGGCTTTGGTATATTCAAAGGTTTTAGCTCTGATTTTGATTAGATTAGAGGAAAAAGATCACTACACGACAAAAAAATTGATTAAAAATGTAGAATTCTCAAGAAGGTTATGAATTTAAAATATGAAAAAGGACCACTTCGTGAAAACTACACTGGTCCGGTGTATAGCGACTGCATTTAACCTTCGGAGATGTGCTTTGTCTATTGATCATGATTAGCCAAGAGACAAAAGATAATGCTATCAACTAAATATTTTCACATATTCCAATCTAAAACTAAGAGGTAATCGTAATTTCTAAGAGCATTATTATTGGGAATGCTCTAAAGGTCGAAATGTACGAGTGATATATGAAGTTAGGTTACGGCGTTACGCATTATAGGTTTATTAATTAACTTTTTTAGGAGAATAAAGATTGACAAGTATTCTTAATAATTTTATAAGAGGTAGTACTTAAAACTAATATTAAGACCGAGTGTCGGCAAGTTTAGACCCTACCACGAAGACAAGAGATAACACATGTCGCTTATGAAAGATTGTTGTCGACGTGGCCATATTTGATTAGTTGAATATTCCCCCAAAAGAAAGTCACGTATGTCAGCATCATAAAATGAATCTAAATGGCTTGGAGATACCACTTGTGCGTGGCCACGTTTTCACATGTCACCATTGATTAAATTCGTAGTTTTCTGATAAGCTCGGTAGTGATTTTAGCAATTTGTTATATCTGTCTGCTATGTCTTTTCATTATGACGTATTATCAACAACATTTGAATTTTTAAATACCCATACTACAATAATAATATAAGTTAGTTTTAGTCTACGTGTTTCATGTTCCGGCCAAAGGCGGATGTAAATCAAAAGTTTTAGTTTTAGTCAATTATATATGTGGTAAAATAGTGTGGTATGATTTTGATCAGTCTAATACACAACGGTCACGCTGTAAAACTCAGATATTGAATGGTTTGAACTCTCCGTGGGTGTCAAAAACGTTTCTTATCCACTATAATTCAGATCAAAGTAATAAAAATTGCTAAGAAATCATTCATTGGCTCCTTGCTAAAATACATAAGATAGCCACTAAAACACATTAAATTCTAAGTGAATGAAGAATGATCGATCAAATAAATTTAATCAAGCAGTGGAAGTGAAACTGAAGTTGGCGGAGTTTGTTAGTGCGACGGCCCAATAACGCAGAACAAAAAAACCTAATATGCTACGCACCAAATCACACTACAAAAAATAGTGTTATTGCTAAGTTAAAATTTGTTGCAATAACTCTATATTTTATTGGAAATTTGAAAATGCAATTAAATTAAAACATATTTTCTATTATTGCAATTTGAGCATTGCAAAGTATTATTTGTTGCACATATATTGCAAAATTTACAATAATTGGAATCTTTGTTATATTATCGTATTAATGCAATATTATTTTTCTTATAATTATGACGTACATTTGCAACTTCATTTGTTACAAATTATTGCGACATATAAAGTATAGCAAATATTATTACGAATTTGTAACAAAATAATATATTGCTATATGTGTTGTGTTAATGCAACAATATTTATGCAGTAAATTTGTGGTGTAATTACGACGTTCTAATGCAATTATATATTGTGGTAAATAAATACTACGTAAAATATCCGTTCGTCGCATATATTTTATGACGACGTTCACGACAAAAATGTTGCAAATATTGCCATTGCAATTTTTATTTCATTGCATTATTACAACAATATATAATCATAAATCTCATTGCCTAATTTCATTTAATTTTGTAACATTAATATGAATCATAATGTTTTTCTATATTTTTGTTGGACACGTGATTTACTAAATTATAATTCTTTATTTAATACTTTCTTCTATTAAATTTATATTATGGTAGAAAAAATATATTTTAAAATATTTAAAATATACAAAAATAAAAAATAATTGAAAACCAATCATAAATTAAAACTAAACTCAGAAACTAAAACAACTAAATGAAACTTAGTTGTTCACAATAGTAGAGGATTGATGAGAAAACAACATGTCAAACATATTATCTAATCTCAAACTTGTTGAGGCTCTCTCTGATTTCTGCATTTCTTTTTATTAATCTCTTCCAACTTTTGTTTGGTATACCACTTAACGACAAAAGCTAATTGCTATTCTACTAAAGATATAATGGGTTAATGGAAAAGTGTGTTTACTTTGGAGAAGAAGCGTAGGTTGCTAATGTGTTGTGTTTATATACTATATATAAGTAGATATCTCTACAATAAAATAAAATCTTTGATACCAAATAATTGTAGGTTTATCCAAATCTTTTAAATATTATAGAAAATGAAAAGAAGTGACAAACGGGAAGAGGCTGGAACCAAATTTTTTCTTTCCACATGACCTAGAAAAAAATACTTAAAATTAATAAGATTGTTTCATTGAACGTAAATATTGAAATTATTTAGATAAGTGTTGAAAAATGATAAAAGAATGAAAGCAGCACCCTCTCTCTTTCTTCTCTCTCTAATATTTTTCAGAGAGAGAGAGAGGCTCTTATCTTTGATCACCGTCCGACATGTTTTATCGGTTTTATGTTCGGATGAAGTCCGGTATCGCTGTAAACATGGCTTTCCGTTGCCGTGTTCTCGTGATTCCATCTAGCCGTTCTACCCTCGCCGTCTGACATGTTTTGTCGGTTTTTGTGTTCGGATGAAGTCTTGTATCGCCGTAAACATGGCTTTTCCTTTGCCGTGTTCTACTCTCGCTGTCCGGTTTATCCGCCTCCTTTCCAGCATCGACTGGCTTCTACAGCAGTCTTGGCTGGCTTTCTGTTTTGTGCCGGTGTTTGATCCGGTTTTCGTTTGCTTTTTCTGTTTTCCTTTTAATAATTCTCATTGGGAGGTGTTGGTGATACCAGTGAAAGCAATCTTGCTTTCTAATGCTTTTTATTCGACCTACTCTCTTTTGAGCTTCGATTTGCAGGAATAATTACAGAGATTTGAGTTTTAAGTTGAAGAAAAGAAGTTGATTCCGTCGCTTATTAACATTGCCTTAAGCCGTTATTGATTTACTTGGAGCCTCGATTGCTTTTTACCGGTGAAAAAACAGAAGAATATTTGTTTGATAGTATTATCAACGGTGGTTCTTTCACCGGAATCGGTGCTTGGACGGCGAAGGATGAAGTCGGTTCACTTTAGACTACTCATCTGACACGTGTATTGGTCTTTCTCCAATCGTCGACACGTGGTTTGAGATCGAGACAAAATCTAATTTCTTCTTCTGTGGGAAACCTCTATTGGCTTATTTGGGCCTGAACCTTTTCTGTAATCTTGCATTTTGAAAGGGCTTTCTTTGGCCCATGTATGCCTTGATATGTTTAATACAATACATTTCTCTTAGAAAAAAAAAATGAAAGCAGCAAATGGGGAAGGGTACAATCGAGGACAAATCTTATTATATAAAGTTGAGTTTTGAAAATTAGTCATTAACAAGATTTTGATACGTGTCAAGTTATTAATCTGAGATTTTGACATGTGTAAAAGTTAATATTTAATAAGATTAATTTGAGATAATGACAAAAAAACAAAAAAACTTATTTAAACAATATTAATAATGTAAAAAGATAATTATCAAAAAGTTACAAAAATTAAATAGTTTCTTAAAAAAATAATTATAAGGAGATTATATATTTCATGAAATTCAAAATTATAACATTATTTAATTATTTTTAATTTTAAGTTATTAATTCAAAAAAATAGAAAAGGGATTAAGAAAAATGTACAGTTAATTATTAATTCTAAAAAATGTAAATACTCACTTCTACATAAACATAAATCAGTCTCACATTTTTCATCTAATAAAATAATTTATTCAAAAACAATGCTTTAAACTTTTTTCTATTGGTAAAAAAGTTTTAATGGGAAGTTAAATTTTCCTTATTTTTTTAAGCCAAAACTTTCTCCTTTTTTCAGTTTGAAATAGGTAAGAGATTAATATGTTGGCCCCAAACAAAAATGTAAGATTAATATATGCGTCTTTTTTTTAATAATGTATTTTAAATTTTATTTTAGTGTTTTTAGATTGTTTTATTTAGTTTATATTTTTATCTCGATTTGAGATTCATATATTACCGTACTTATAATTTTCAGTTATTTCTTTAATTATGTCAAATTAATTTTCTTCTAATTTTTCAACCTTGATTAGTTGGTCATAGACCCTTTTTATGCAAACATAATTGTTACCATTCATTCAATCCCAAAGGAAGATAAAGAGTAGAACCCCATCAACCTAATGGTTGAATAAAGTAGGCTAATCAAACACAAGCTTACAACAAACATAGATAGATAGATTGGAAAAACATAAACCGTTTTTGATATATCCATAGGAGCTCGGAGATAGAGGCTACATCATGATGTGTCAAAGACACTTCCACAAATACATTGAGAAATATAACATTAGTTACTATCAAAAGATTTTGTGACACTGGAAAAGGGCTTTTCGATTTATTGGTTGTCAGAGCATGCCACTTTGAGATAGCTAAAAGACGTAAACATATTCTCTCCACACATGAGAAAGGCAGAGCCAAAGTTCTCTTCATGGTGGAAGAGGTTGGACGCCTGCAAGGTTATCTATCCAAGGGAGGAAGGCGGAGCCACGATTCCCTTCATGGTGGAGGAGGTTGGACACAAGGTTCTCTCCATAAAAGAGGAGAACGGAGCCAAGGTTCTCTCTATGGTTGGTCATACACAATTGTGTGATACATCATTGATTAGTATACTATGGCTTTGATTGGAACAACAGTTGGTGGAGCATTAGCATTATGCAGCATGAGCAGTATGTTGCATAAGCTGTATGCTATCATATATTAACAATGATATGTGATTGGTACTGATATGCTCAAATATACCCTAGAGCTACTCTCTCAAATTAAGAGGTCACTGTAATACTTAGGGGTCGAATTCCACAAGGACTCAAGACTACACAATAAATTATAGAGTTTTTCAATTATGCTAAACAGATTAAATTGAATTAAAATAAAAGCAATGCAAAATATTAAATAAAACTGTTGTAAATTCAGAAGATCAAAAAGCTAAGCTTAGGGAATTTCTCAGGTAATTATGAAATATTAAATCAGGAAATAAATAGGATTCAAACAATTAAGAACAGATCTAGAACTCTAAACACTTTTGTAAATTAATTCAGTTCTCACTGCAAATAATATCTAAATTTAAAACCAGAAAATCCAAATCTCTTTGTAAAATTCTAGGTTAAAAATCAGCAATAAAATCAGGTTTAGATTGTTCACAAAATTATAAAATCAAATCTCTTTGTAAGAAATAATTTTGCTCATCAAAAGGTTTTATCAGGAAAATCAATTATATTCTCATATCAATTTATTTTCCTAGGGTATTAATTCTAGATGGCCAATCAAGGATTAATATGAAGAACAACCTAAGATGAAGATCTAGATAGATAAAGAATCCTAAATAATCAGATCTAATAATTCATAAAAACCCTGTGAAAAACCCTAAACCTAACAAGCAAACTACTCAGACATAATCAAAGAAGAACAAGACATGATTCTGAATAATAAGCAATAGAGATTAAAAGAGTAAGAAAGGAGTTTAAGAATTCTTCTCTCAAAGCAGTTCAGATCTCTCTCTCCAATAGCTCTCAAAAATCTCTCAGGGTTGCAGGGAAAATAAAAGTTGCTAGAAAAAGACTTGTAGGTTTGGAAAACCTAAAAACTATATATATATGTCCTAAAACACGTCAGGGACTTATGTTGCAAATATGGAAAACTTTGGGCAACTTTGTAAAACTTCCAAATTTGGCTTTTGAGTCGGCAGAGAAGGGTGTCGATCGATGCTAAAGGGGTAACGATCGATGCCCATGCTTTGATCCGAGATTTATGCTCCAAAACGATCCAAATTGCTCCACTTCGCTCCTTTCATGCCAAAATCCTAGAAAACCTGTAAAGACTCAAAAACATCCTAGAAAACACATCAAAAGACTCTAAAAGACTCTTTATATCATGGTTAAAAACCACAAAAACCATGATATATCAACTCCCCCAGACTTAGCCTTTGCTTGCCCTCAAGCAAAACATAAGCTTAGACCTGTGAAAGAGGTTTGAAAACAGGGAACTCACTCAATTGCAGATTATTCTTATTCACACTCTTCATTTACCTGACTCAAGAACTTACTTCTTATACTTAACCATGATAAGCATCAACATTCCTTACTCAAATCCCACAATCCTCTAGAATCTCTGAAATCTCCATTGTCATCTCATTAGTCAATATTAAAGCACAAATAAGGTGAATTCTTACCTTGGGTGTATCGAACAGTGGCATATGGACTCTTTTCAGGCCAAGACATTCTTCTTACATCTCCTTTCCTCTCCCTTTTCTCACTTCCATTTTTTTTCTTTTTTATTTTTTTTTAAAAATCAAAGGTGTAAGCGAATACCGGGGTCATCGGTAATTTACCTACCCCTCGCTTCCAAGCTTTGTGTGATCATTTGACTCAAGAGTAGAATAATGAGGTCACTGGTAATTTACCTACCTCTCTAAACTGATCAAAATCATCTCATCTTTTATTCTCTTTATTTTTTTTTTTTTAAAAAGCACTGAAGGGAAGAGAGAGGGGAGACATACTTTGAAAAATTGCACTGTCTTGTATGGCCCGAAGAAGAAGTCTAGTCCACTGATTTCCAACCCCAAAGTAAGAGATTAAGTCCGGTTAAAAATCCTGATAAAAGTTGAGACAACGTTAGATCAATCAGATATCCATTGAATAAGGGTTTTCAGGATTGTTGATAAGGCTCATAGTCTTTCTAAGCTTCAGTTCTGAGATCAAGTATAAACAAATAATCATTAGAGTGTTAGCCAAATAAGAGAAATCATTAGTCAAGATCATAATTCCCAAAGATAAAAAGAAAAATTTTGAAAAATTTGACTCAAACTTTATGGTTTTGACTGACACAACTGAAACTCAAAAACAGAAAACATAGTTAGTACTAACCTCCCCCAGACTTAAACAACACTGTCCCCAGTGTTATCAAGTAAGAGGAAAGCAAAAATAAAAATAAAATAAAATCAAAATCAAAATCAAAAGAAAAAGAAAAACCTAACAGTGGGTTGCCTCCCACTAAGCGCTTGTTTTCAGTCATTAGCTTGACTGTGTTAGAGCTCATGGATCAGAACATGGCATTGAGGTCCTCTTCATCCAAGGTGGTGTATAAGCTTTTGGTGCATGAGGCTTGCCAAGGATGTTATGAATCGGACCAGGGCGGGATTTAGGTATGGGTTTGCTTCTCTTATGTCCTGCAAAATCATCAACAGAAGAAACAAGCGCTCTACGATAATCTCGTGGCTTGGTTAACTGCAAAACAGTTTTTATCTCTTTGAAATTCTTGTTGATGATAGGAGGAAGTTTAGGAGAAGAAGATGCATACCTTGGCCTTACCTGAGGGTTCTGGAGTGTGGATTGATGACTCTTCTGTTTGGGAACAGGTTTCTGATTTGAAGCATCAGTTTTGGAGCTGATTTGTCGCGGTCGTGGAGGGGTGTCGATCGATGCTGATGGAGTGTCGATCGACACTGAGTCTGATGCTCGAATATCAGAAACTTTTTCAACAGAAAAAGTCTGTCCATCAATAGTAGGAGCCCTCCTCAGCTTATCCATCTCAAAGTTCATACTCAAACCATCCACAGTCAGTGCTATTTGCCCTTTCTGCACATCTATGATTGCACCAGCTGTAGCCAAGAAAGATCTTCCTAAGATGAGAGGATCTTTAGGCTCTTGATCATACTTCAGCACCACAAAGTCAGTGGGAATCATGAAGTTGCCAACCTTAACTGGAATATCCTCTAAAACACCTTCAGGAGTTCTTCTGGAGCGATCAGCTAGGATTAGAGAAATCTGAGTTGGCTTGAATTCTGTCATCCCAAGTCTTACAGCAACAGAATGTGGCATCAAGTTGATGCTAGAACCAAGATCACAAAGTGAGTGAGAAAACCTTCCTGCTGAGATTGAGCAATCAAGTACAAAGCTTCCAGGATCTGGTAACTTCTTAGCAGTCCTACACTGAATTATTGCACTCACTTCCTTAGATACAACCACCTCCTGCTTCTTCTCTTTCTTCCTCTGTGGAGGCTGGTTCAACAGAATTGCACTAACATCCTTAGTAAGCAGGGCTCCTTCCTCAGGGCTCAAACCATTTGAAACCATTCTCTTAACATAGCGCTTAAGTGGTGGTGAAAGCTTCACAACATCAATCAAAGGCATCTCAATCATCACCTTGTCCATCATTGCTTTGCATCTAGCTTCCTCCATCTCCTGCTTGGACTTTCTTGGCTTGGGAAAAGGAACCTTTGGCTTGTAGACCCTCTCAACTGTTGGAACCTGAGATTTTGCAGTTTCTGGGTTCGTCTGAGAAGAGTGTCGATCGACACCCAGGTGGTGTCGATCGATGCTCACATCTGGATCCGACAGATTGGCTGATTTGTCTCCTTGTTCTGCAGAAAAAATTTCACCATCATCTTCATCTCTCACTGATATGGCATTGCAAGCATGTCTGGGGTTTGACTCAGTTCTTGCTGGAAGATAATTCTCTTGCCTTTTTACAGACCCAGCAGTCTGTGCAACTTGAACTTCCAGCTTCTTAACATGAACATTCAATGCTTCTATCTTTCCATTCAGCTCAGTGTAGACATTGTCAATCTTTCCATTGAATGTCACTGTCAGATTCTCTTGTCCTTGCAAAAGCTGCTCAAGCATGGCTTCCATTCTACTCTCAGAAGAAGTCTTAGGAGGGGGAGACTGGTAAGATGAGTTCCCATAGGTCCTTGTATAGCCATTGTTCTGTTGCTGCTTCTGGTCACCATTGTAAGCTCTGTTGCCTTGCTGATTTCCAAACCGCTGTCCCTGATTCCCATACACATAATTCACATCCTCCTCTTGGTGTCCTTGATCAGGTTCTGGCTCATATGTCTCAACCTCAGCAGCAAAATGAACAGATTTCTTACCCATAAGGAGATTATGCACTGAATCCAGCTTGGCATTAACAGAAGCTAACTGGTTTGAATCAAATTCTCCATGCAATCTCTTCCTTTCAGCATCTGCTCCCTTAGTGCTATTGCTAGAAGCCAAATTCTCAATCAAAACTTCAGCATCTTCTGGCATTCTTGTCTTGAAATTCCCATGACTTGCAGCATCCAAAGCTAACTGGTACTTCCAGTCACACCCTCTGAAAAAGATACTCAGCAATTGAACTCTTGAGAAACCATGGTGCGGACAATCCCTCTGATAAGCTTTGAATCTCACCCAAGCTGCCTTGAAAGCTTCATCTGGTCTTTGCTTGAAAGTGGATAGCTTAACTCTCAACTCATCTGACATTGCATCATCATAGAAATGGTTGAGGAAAGCCACTTTGACTTGTTGCCAAGATGTCAAAGATCCAGCTGGCAACTGCTTCAACCACTGAGATGCCTCTCCTGCAAGTGAGTATGGGAATAGCTTGCAGAATATGAAGTCCTCAGTCACTCCATTAGCCTTGATACTAGTCACTAGATCCTCAAAATGCTCAATATGGTCCAGAGGCTTCTCATTGGGCAAAGCAGAGAAAGGTCTCTGTCCAACCAGTTGAAAGTACGCAGGTTTCAACTCAAAATCATTCCTCTGAAAAGGGGGAGGAACAATAGCAGACCGGTTCTCATACACCAAATCAGCCCGGTTGTAGTCAGCAATGGTCCTGATCAGATCCCGGTTGTGCTCCTGTCTTCGAACTGGGTTCTGGACGTGGTTGGCAGCTCCACGTCCGTCTGCAGGTAGGTGTCGATCGATGCCACCTGGTTGGTGTCGATCGGCACCAAGGTTTGGATCATCAACAGCAGCAGCTTGCTGATTCACGACGGCCTGCTCAATGACAACAGGTTCGGCAATCACATTGCCTTCAGCATCAATCTTTTGGCCGTGCTCATTGCGCAAGTGGCCCTCTTGATCCCTCAAAACACCAGCCTCATCACGCATCAGAATGATCGTATTAACCATCTTCAGAGACTTAGATGCTTTTCTGTTCTCACGCTCAAGTTTTCCCAACTCTTGGTTTGAAAGATTCAGAATTGGACCAGTCTTGTTGCTCCTTGTGTTAGGCTTATTAGGCATACACCTGAAACACACAAGAGAGAAGAAAACAAAAGCGTGTTAGTTTGAAAAATAAAAAGAAAAATTTAGACAAAATCTAAAACTCAAATCTAATGGTAGATCAGAGAGTCCCCGGCAACGGCGCCAAAATTTGATATGCTCAAATATACCCTAGAGCTACTCTCTCAAATTAAGAGGTCACTGTAATACTTAGGGGTCGAATTCCACAAGGACTCAAGACTACACAATAAATTATAGAGTTTTTCAATTATGCTAAACAGATTAAATTGAATTAAAATAAAAGCAATGCAAAATATTAAATAAAACTGTTGTAAATTCAGAAGATCAAAAAGCTAAGCTTAGGGAATTTCTCAGGTAATTATGAAATATTAAATCAGGAAATAAATAGGATTCAAACAATTAAGAACAGATCTAGAACTCTAAACACTTTTGTAAATTAATTCAGTTCTCACTGCAAATAATATCTAAATTTAAAACCAGAAAATCCAAATCTCTTTGTAAAATTCTAGGTTAAAAATCAGCAATAAAATCAGGTTTAGATTGTTCACAAAATTATTAAATCAAATCTCTTTGTAAGAAATAATTTTGCTCATCAAAAGGTTTTATCAGGAAAATCAATTATATTCTCATATCAATTTATTTTCCTAGGGTATTAATTCTAGATGGCCAATCAAGGATTAATATGAAGAACAACCTAAGATGAAGATCTAGATAGATAAAGAATCCTAAATAATCAGATCTAATAATTCATAAAAACCCTGTGAAAAACCCTAAACCTAACAAGCAAACTACTCAGACATAATCAAAGAAGAACAAGACATGATTCTGAATAATAAGCAATAGAGATTAAAAGAGTAAGAAAGGAGTTTAAGAATTCTTCTCTCAAAGCAGTTCATCTCTCTCTCCAATAGCTCTCAAAAATCTCTCAGGGTTGCAGGAAAATAAAAGTTGCTAGAAAAGACTTGTAGGTTTGGAAAACCTAAAAACTATATATATATGTCCTAAAACACGTCAGGGACTTATGTTGCAAATATGGAAAACTTTGGGCAACTTTGTAAAACTTCCAAATTTGGCTTTTGAGTCGGCAGAGAAGGGTGTCGATCGATGCTAAAGGGGTAACGATCGATGCCCATGCTTTGATCCGAGATTTATGCTCCAAAACGATCCAAATTGCTCCACTTCGCTCCTTTCATGCCAAAATCCTAGAAAACCTGTAAAGACTCAAAAACATCCTAGAAAACACATCAAAAGACTCTAAAAGACTCTTTATATCATGGTTAAAAACCACAAAAACCATGATATATCAGGTACAACTATTAGCATTTAGACATAAAATTACAAATTAAATATTTCAAATATACAAATACAGTAAACTCTAGGTGATTAATAAGGGTAAAATTGTATTTTAATAACTTTAAAACCATTATGCTTGGGACATGCTTCGTTTAGGAGCATTGAGCTGTAGAGCATTTAAAAGCCTTTTATGCTCCCTTTATGCTTTCTAAACAAAACATGATTGGCTTTCTAAAATCTATATGCTCACTTATATACACTACCAATCAAGGCCTATGTAATATGCTTTTTATTTGAGAAGTTTCTTGAACCGACAATTTTAGTGATTAAATAAACTATGCAAAAATGAAAATAAATAGACGTATAATAGTTGGGTTAATGTGATTATATAGATATTTTCTTAGGTGGTGATAAAGAATATATTTGTAACATACAATATACTTAGATGTAAAAAAAATACACCTAATGGTTGGATAAAATAGGCTAATCATACACAAGCTTACTACAAACATAGATAGATAGATTGGAAAAGTATAAACTGTTTTTGATAGATCCATAGGAGCTCGGAGACAAAGGTTACGTACATCATGATGTGTCAAAGACACTTCCTTGAATACATTGGAAAACTTAACATTAGTTACTATCAAAAAATTTTGTGACATTGGAAAAGGGCTTTTAGTTTCATTGGTTGCCGGAGCATGCCACTTTGAGATATCTAAAAGACGTAAACATGTTCTCTACACACATGAGGAGGGCAAAACCAAGGTTCTCTCAATGGTGGAAGAGGTCGGACGCATGCAAGGTTATCTTCCCAAGAGAGGAAGGCGGAGCCAAGGTATTCTTCATGGTGGAGGAGGTTGGACACATGATTCTCTCCATAAGGGAGGAAGGCGGAGCCAAGGTTCTCTCCATGGTTGGTCATACACTATTGTGATGATACATCATTGATTAGTATACTATGTAATATATTCTTTATTCAAAAAGTTTCTTGAATCAACAATTTAAGTGATTAAAAAAACTATGCAAAAGCTAAAATAAATAGACATATATAGATATTTTCCTAGGTAGTGATAAAGAATATATTTGTAACATACAATATATTTAGGTGAAAAGAACTAAACTTTTAATGGTAACAGAAATCAAAAATCTGTAAATGGATATAAGTCAGTGTATTATAGCAAAAAATGTTTTTTATAAATAACATACAACAAATTTTAATATATTTTTGTTAAAATTAATCTTATTTACAAAAGTTTAAAACCCGCACATCGGGCGGGTCCTTATCTAGTATTAATATAATATAGAGATCTTTGTTTTGATATTTCCATCGTATCATAAAAAAATGATTTTCCTACATTTTAGTTTTGTATCAAAACAAACTACTCTATAAAACACCTAGCATAACGAATTCTGTTGTTTTTTTTTTTCTTATCCCTTGTTCTAAACTAAATTGAAGCAAGAAGAAAAAATGAAAATCAAATTAAAAAAAAAAAGAAAAGAAGAAAATGAATACTAAAGGGATGTTTACATAATAAAATCATACGCTGCCCACAAGTTGGATTTAAACAAGTCACATAATAAACAATATGAAGAAGATTTTGATCTCAACAAGAAAACTGAAAAAGCTTTGATATTGGATATGTTAATGATTTATTTACACATGCTTTAATTGAGTTAAAAAGATGATATATATATACTAAGGTCATTTTATAAAAAAATATGTTGCAAACGAGTTATGAATTGTTGTAAAAACAGTAACACATGTGCCACATATCCTGCCACATATTTTTACTAAAATTTTCTTGCAAAATAGCCACAACTCATAACCGTTGAATAATTCTTGTAAAATTTGCAAGACATTTTGTATGTCCTAATAATGTTGCTAATTTTTAATGAACAAATGCAACAGACACTTTGTCGCTATTTTGCAATAAATTTGTAATAAAATTGTTACGTGCATTCATCATTGTAAATATATAGCAAAAAATATTACAAATTCTTAACGACTACAATCATTGCAAAAATATCGACTCAATAACACTATTTTCTTGTAGCTACTGTTGGAGCCATCATCGACCACAAGTCAAAGAGGATAATCTTTGTTAACACCAACAAGAAGAAGTCATATCTCTAAGCCAAAGTCATGGCTAACCAGCTCCCTACATGAAGAACCGATGGATCCTACCACTGACAAGCTGAAGAAAATCAACTAAGGAGCATTCACAAGTATCAAACAGCCGCCATCCAAGCCACCTAAACCACCTAAACCACCTAGTTCCTCCTGAGCTAAGTAGCGAGAGCAAGGAACAGATCCAAGAGATGATAAGGCATACTAAAGAAGTTCTTCTTCATGCAAAAGTTTTTCAAACTTCCGCAAAAGGACAACTTGTTATTGAAGCTGGAGCAGACTATCAAGATATCAAAGGAACCGAAGGAGCATTGTATCACGAAGCTAACTCTTCTCAAGCCTAACTTGGCCGCTAATATCGAGCCAACGACGTTAAACAAGCGCGCTTCTTGGGAGGCAACCCATGTCTAGTAAGTTTTTATTTTCTTTTATTTTTAATACTTTTGCATTTTAGTTTCAGGCTTTCATAAAAAAAACACAAAAAAATAGAAAATAGAAAAGCCAAAAGAATGAAGAAGAAGGTCCATGTCTAGTGGCAAGCACCACCTACTGACCGGCCATGTTCAACATGACCGAAGCATGCCGAAGGCGACAGATCATCACCATCCTTGAGTGATCAATGCCGAGAGTCCTCACCAGCCATACCGACCATAGCCAATGCCATGTACCATGTACGACGTACCGTATACCATGTCCTATGTACCGCGTACCACACCCACCATACCAGCTGCTATTGTTCGCGACCATTCATCCGTGTACCGCGAGGCAACTCTAAACCACCACCATCCTACCACCAACCATCACCATTCTTTTACTTAGGTATGTTTTCTTTATTTTTATTTTATCAATATTATTGATGGTTTTAGGTTTTTGTTTCAAGGAGGATGCATTTAGAGATATATCAAACACAATTCGAATGAACTTAGCCTAGTTCATATTCTATGTCAAGCAACCAAAAGAAGTACAAACGGTTTTAGTCACCACACTTTCATTCCACAGCAGACCTCTAGACAAATTTTGGGCAACCATTAAGCGTCTAAGAATCGACAAAACACATTCTATCAAGGTGACATTGTTCTTAAACCCTACACATTTCCTTATGATTTTTAACTCCACTCTTTCTTTTTTCCCACCAAGGACGGTGTGATTTAAGTCTGGGGGGAAGGATGTTCCATCCTATACTAATGCTACTTTCTATTTTGTTGACTTGAGACATTTTTCCACTTTTTACATCAATAAATTTGACGATTTTATCGAGTCACATTTTTTTTATTGAGTCAAAACTAGTAGGGGATTATGATCTTATTCTAACAGCTCTTATGACTCTTGATTATGCTTGACAACAGAAACAAAGTTTGGAAAGACTATGAGCCGACTCAGCAATCCCCAAAGTCCCTATTCGATGGATATTCAGATAATCTAATGTTGTCTCTGAATTTTATAGGACCTAAACCGGACTTAATTATCAATCCCTAGGATTTGGTATACATTGGACTAGATCTCTACATTCAAGCTACACAAGACATTGCACTTCTTCAAAAGTATGTTCCCCTCTCTCTTCCCTTCGTAACAAAGAAATGAACCAAGGGATGTCGCGTAAACCCGTGCATACTTTTGATTTCATGGAAGCCTGTCCAATATAAAAAAAGAGCAAGGGATCTATAAAACAAAAGAAAATGATACCATAGAAAATTAGAGAGAAATAGATTCCTTGGAAGTGAGAAAAGGGAGAGGAAAGGAATCATACGAAGAAAGTCTTGGCTTGAAGAGAGTCGACAAGCCTTTGATCGATCTTCCCTTGGTAAGATTTCACTTTTTATTATTGCTTTAATTTATGCAAAGAGATGACAATGGAGATTCCGGAAACTCCTAAGAATTGTGGGATGAAGGAGCGTTGATGATTCTCATGGACGATTACAAATGTAAGATCCTAACGTTAAGGCGATGAAGAGTGCAAAGAAGATATCCCCAAAGATAAGTGAATTCCCATGATTTTCAAAACCTATTTTCCATGATTTACTTTGATTGTTTGCTTGAGGACAAGTGAAGTCTAAGTCTGGGGAGTTGATAACATCATTATTTTACCCATATTAGCTACATTTTTCATATGCATTTAAGAAGAGTTTGGTGAGGCTTCAGTTATAAAAGGTCTATTATCAAATATGTTAGGTTTCAACAAGGTTTCACAAGTTTTATAGCAAATTGGACCAAAAGACAAGGAAAACATGCTTCAGGATAGATTCATAGCTCTGCAGTACGGCCACTTTTGAAGAACTTTCAGAACTCAAATTATATCATGCTTGGTGTCTATGGAAAGCTGGAAGAGTCATTTTTCTCCTCAAAGTCGAATCAAGTCAATTCATCAAGCGTTAGGAAGTTATTTCCGATTTACCGAGATGTATCATAAACTGACATAAAGCAAACCAACCAGCCGATGGGCTTTTATTGAAGGCCTGACCAGCAACCATCACGGCGGCCCAGTCCAATAATCCTCCACGGTCCAGAAGCCTCTTTCGTCACCCCTTGTCCTGTACACAAGAAGAAAATACGCTTTAACCCTTACAAACTCTAATCCAAGACAAAACCCTATAAATACTCTTCAAGACCCAGGGTTTCAAGGTGTGCTCTTCATTGCCTCCAAAAATTGCACCCTGCCGTGCAACCCTAGACGACCAGAGAAGCTCTCTCTTGCTCGTCGTTCCTCTGAAGACTTGAAGATCCACCATCTCTCTTTCTACTCCTTCTAGTTCTTTCATTGCTTATTGGGATCCAAGTTACTTTTGTGACAAATAGAGAAGTTTCTTTTGAATCCTTTTTGTTATTTGAATCATTTTTGATGCTATACTTTATAATATTAATGTTGTTTCTTTGCATCATGAGCGAGTAGTTTACTTTGTTGGGTTTTATGGGGTGATTCAAAGGGAATTCATGGTTCGCTTCAATTAGGTTGTTAGATCTTATTTTCGGTTCTATATTAGAGTTCTTTTGGACATCTTTATCTTAATGCATGTGCTTGGATTGATCACCAAGTGCTGATCAAGAGAATGGGAGCGATAACCGCATTATCCTACTTCTCCGAACTAGTGTTATACCGAAACCTCGTGTCGTAACCTGTGTAAGTTGAGTTGCGGAGTTTGGTGAATGTATCGAACTTGTTTTACTAGCTGGTTGACATGCGTCGTTGCCTGCGAAAGTTGAGTAACGGAGTATGAAAACTTTAGACTTTCATTCTATGACAATAGCTTGTTAGTTCATTAGTGTTTCGTAGTTGAGAACCTAGACCGAAAATTAGTATTTACTTGTTAGATCTTACACTTAATATTGCTTAGAACCATGAAAACCCTGAGATGACTCCCAAAACGTCCAACGCCTTAGTCTTATACTTTTAAACCGTTTTATTTACGCTTACTTTATTTGCAATAGATATAAGGAAAACTAAAACCCCAGTCTCTTATTTAGTCTTAGCCATAGTTCTTTCTGTTATAATTCATTTTATGTTAGCTATTTCTCTCTGTGGGATCGATCCTAAAATACTAAATTGATTAATTGTGCATTTTCAGTCTTCGTGTGGTCTTTTCAGGTAAAAGATTTGAAGTGAATTTCCACACACATCAAATAACATGTAAATGATGTCATTTATATAAAAGAAAATATGATCTTATAGAAAAGGACGTGTAACAAACGGGAACGGGTAATTCAAACAATAAAAGTAATTATCTAAACTATTTCTAATCAGAAAACAAGATCATAAAATTTGGATAGCTAAATTTAATTTCAACTTTGAAATATAAAAATGGATACGATACATAAACATGTTTTATGTCAAGATAGTACTTAGAAGACATTAAGAGTCTCAGTGGTTAAGAGGTCGTTGACAATGTGATATGTAATCAGTTACTTTGGAACGAATACTTTGAAAATTTTGGATATTTTTTTAAAACAATTATATAGCTTTTTTTAAATAATTTCAACTAACTAAATAAAAGTAAGTATTTAACGGAGAATTCGGGTATCCTGTCTAAATTTTTACCCAGTCTCTATTAATAAATATCGTCTAACGAGTAATCATTTAAAAGACAAAATGAGACGGTACATGGAACAAGACGGAATTGAACGGTATGGATGAGACGAGAGGGGATGTATTTCCTGTTCTAAAGTAGATACGTCTAGATTATATACGCACAATAATCCAAACTAAAACCAAACTGAAATCTGATGTTTATAATATCAATATTGTGCAAATACTTAATTTATGTATATAAAATAATAAGATTCTAATTTACTTTTATGAATTTAAATTTTATTAAAAACCTATTTTGTACGTGTTGTAGCACGGATTACTGCTTAGTTTATCATATTAATAGGAAAATTAATTTAATTTGATAGAAAATAATTAAAATATCTATTGTGATCAATAAAAGAACTTATTTATTTTTATTTAAACTCGTACATTGTGCTAGTTTAATTAACAAAAAATAGTACAAATCATGCCCAAATAAAAGCCCTTATGACTATGTCATGGTCTACAACTTGTTATTAAAGAAAATAAAAATTTTCTTTGACTCACGTACCAAAAATTTAAACTTCGGTTATCTGATGATCTGATAATTTTGAAGATTCATCCATCTAATATGATTTTGTCAACAATAATAAACGCAGTGGCATTCTTCGTCTCGGTATGTGTTATTTGGTTTTTGCTTGCAAGTACCAACGCCACTGGAATCTTTCCTCTTACACTGAGTTTTACACCCTTTAATGATGCAGGATGAGGAGACTTGACAACTACAATTGTCAATTTTTTCATTTTTTTTCCTTATGTCACAATCTTGTGGTACACAATGTATATTTCTTTTTATAACTTCAAAACACAATTTTTTTCCATGTGTTTCCTTTACCATCACCCCTAGTATAGAAAATATTAAGACCTAAAAATCAGTTTTTAAAAAAGATAAAAGTAATTCCATGTTTCTAGAATACTAATATTTAACAAAATTTTACATATTAATAAATTATATATTATAGTTGGTTGTTCAACAATAATATATAATAGTCATATATCTCTCTATACATATATATAGATATATATATTCTATAACTATGATATAAATGCAAATATAAAAGTATAAAATATAAATATTTATGAAACAATTAGAAATGTAGTTTTTAAACATCTATTTTACTTAATGAAGAGAGTAAAATATTTTATATATATATATATATATATATATTGCAGAGAAAAAAACATGTCGGAACTCAATAGTATATGAACTTTCTGGAAACTTATTAAAATTGAACAAATGAAATAAACTATCTCCTTCCGTCTAACAATAAATAAGAGTAAGCGATTAAGAAACAAGAGTAAGTGATTGGCTACTCTAATAAGCAAATAAAATAAAATAAAATAAAATAAACTATACGAACGTGGCCATATATATAAAGATATATCATTAATAAAAATAATATAATTAATATTTATTTTTAACAATGAACCAATTTCCGTTTTTAATGAATTTGAATCTAAAATGACCTACTGTTATTCTGTTAAGTAAGAAACATAATTTTTGGACTCCCTCTAAAATAAATTATGAGAATTAGGAATAAACGACTAATTATCTAGTGAAAAAAAAAATGCTTGAACTCATGTACAAACTCCAAAAATACTATAAAAAAAAGTTGTTAGCATACTGGTACATATCGAAAGCTATTATTGTTTGTAATCAGATAGTTATATTTATTTTATTTTAGCAAAATAGTTGAATTCATTTTATCGAAAAGAAGTAACATTTTCTTGCCAATTAAGTTATTTTTGTATGGTAATATATAAATTACTTAAATAGTAGTATATGTAAATACAAACCTATAGCAAGAAGGGTGAAGATTGTTAGAGAGGTGGCCGAGACTGTATTGGGTTTACTCATCTCATATGCTACGAATGAATTGATTAATTTTAAAAGTAATTAAAAATAATAAATTTACAAGTATATATAAGAAAGTTATATGTGTCTATTTTTGATACATAGCAAGTATTACGTTTAAACTTTGACCCTAAAGATATAGTTATCCACTGGTTCTAGTTTTTTGATCTTCGAATATGTGAAAGTTTTAATTAGAACCACACAACTATTGCAATTAACTACATCACACAATTGTTTTTCAACGGTGAATCAACAAAAAAAAACGAGTTTATGAAAGAAGAAAAAAAGAGTGAATCCAAAACAAGCCTAAAAATATGGTTTGCCAGTTTTACATGTGTCTATTTTTATTCATATCAAGTATTACGTTTAAAATTTGGGCCTAAAGATATGGTTTGCAGGGTGACAAAAAAAAAAAAAAGATATGGTTTGCCGTTGGTTTTAGTTTTTTGATTTCGAATATGTAAGAGTCTTAATTAGAACCACACAACTATTGCAATTAACTACACCACATAATTGTTTTTCAACGGTGAATCAACGAAGAGAATATGAGTTTATGAGAAAAGAAAAAGAAAAAAAGAGTGAATCCAAAACAAGCTAAAAGGACTAATTATAATGCACCTTAAAGTTTTGTTAAACGACATGATATCAAGGAAAAAAGGAAACATCAAATATATCTCGGAGGCCGCAGAACTCGTCTAGCATCCTATTTTATTAATCAAGAATAGCAAATATGAAACTAACCTTATAAAATGTAAAATATTACATTATCATACAATTAGTTTTATATAATTACTAAATTTTAATATGGTACAATGCAAGACAATTTTTTTTTGTAAGTAAGTGTAGAATTATAATTTCTATTTATTTGTTATCTTTATTTGTTATCTTTAATTGTTTTGTTTAGTGTTTGAGACTATATTAGAATTTTTAATTATTAGGAAAAAATAATAAGGAATTGATTTCTGTTTTTTTTTCCTATAAAACACCTTAACAAATTCTGTTGTTTTTTTTTTTCTTATCCCTTGTTCTAAACTAAATTGAAGCAAGAAGAAAAAATGAAAATCAAATTAAAAAAAAAATAAAGAAGAAAATGAATACTCAAGGGATGTTTACATAACAAAATCATACGCTGTCCACAAGTTGGATTTAAACAAGTCACATGATGAACAATATGAAGAAGAGTTTGATCTCAACAAGAAAACTGAAAAAGCTTTATTGGATATGTTAATGATTTATTTACCCATGCTTGAATTGAGTTAAAAAGATGATATATATACTAAGGTCATTTTACAAAAAGGTATGTTGCAAATGAGTTATGAATTGTTGTAAAAACAGTAACACATGTGCCACATATCCTGCCACATATTTTTACTAAAATTTTCTTGCAAAATAGCCACAACTCATAACCGTTGAATAATTCTTGTAAAATTTGCAAGACATTTGTATGTCCTAATAATGTTGCTAATTTATAATGAACAAATGCAACAGACACTTTGTCGCTATTTTGCAATAAATTTGTAATAAAATTGTTACGTGCATTCATCATTGTAAATATATAGCAAAAAATATTACAAATTCTTAACGACTACAATCAGTGCAAAAATATCGACTCAATAACACTATTTTCTTGTAGTGTCAAATGCGGGGCAAATTATCCTCTCACTAAAACCCTCCAAGTAACACAGAGGTTCTTCGAGTTGACTCCTTCGTCAACGAAACCCAAACGGATGACATCATTAGTGACACTCACCATTCATCATAACGACGTCGTTATTGTGAATACTCAAAACGATGTTGTTTTCAGAAAACAAACCTCTTCCTTTTTTAAGTAATTGACGTTAACAAAGATCCAAAACCATCAATCTGCTTTGATATGTAATTGACATTAAAAAAAGATCTAAAATGTTATTTTTTCATAATCTGTTTTGATGTGTACCATCTGGTTTGAACTGGTTTTGGAGGATAGTGACGGCGGTAAGGAGGCAGAGGTTAGTCGCTGCGACCAAGTCAAAATTCGCTATAAAAAAAATCAATGTTTGGCAACTGCTAAGCTTCGAACCATAGTCATGATACACATTTAAAAGATTTTAAGAACTGCATTACCTTGTCTTTAAGTATTATTATCAATTAAAATAGTATATAAACCAATAAAAAAAACACAGCATATTCCAACATGTTTTATTTTGACCTAAAACATCAATAGTATAAATCTATCATAAACCAAATAACTCTATCACGTCTATATGGTTAACTCTACTTAACTTTTGTTATTTCAGTAACAAATATGTCTACCACTTCATTAAGTCATAACTCTATCGCTTTTAATTATGTCTATCCATATGGAAATATCTACCATCGCATATAACTATATTTGTCATATAAATCTATCTCAGTCTATATGTCTGCCATAATGACTATATAAATCTGCCAAACAAATCTGCCACCCGACATTAACTTATTATATCTATCACCATTGTACTAATATCTCTATCAAAAATTAATAATTCTATCATCATTAGAATATATCTATCCAATATATCTACCGATAACCATAACTCTGTCAACTATATTTATGCCTACCATCACTAATCTATCTCTATCAATTTAATCTACTTAATTTTCAAACTCTATCCAATAAGTCTGCCTAAATCTATATAACTCTACTGGAAAAATATGTCTATCGTTAAATAGATTATTTGAGCGGGAATTTTTCCCCCCAAAAACTTTGAACAGTTGTAGAACAAACACATATGTGGCATCGGTTTTTAATGGCAGACTTGTAATTTATTTTTTCCTAACACACCTTCCAAAAGGTTCATATGTCATTAAAATTTTCCGAAAAAAAAATGACATTCTAGTCTTTTTTAAACTTTTCTAAGCTATTAGAATAATAAAGTTCCCTTTGTTTTATTAGAAGTGGCAAATAAGGGAAGGGAGTCACGTATTCCTATCCAATTAACTTAGAGCTGTCAAAAACTGTCTGAATCAATCTGTCTTAGATAAAGTAGTCATGGGCACTAAAATTGTAAAGCTTGTTTAATCTTCAACATTAGTCATCGGTGCATCTTGACACTAGTCAATCGTATTCGTATCGCCCCCTGATCGTTCTGTTATTTTTGTTTGGTTTCTCATAATCACCCCTCAATACTCTTAACTAAGAAACAATCGACCAAATTTCTAACCTCCAAATTATGTCTTTCTAATAATTTTTATTTGATCCAACAACGTTAATAAGTCATTAACAGTAATACAACCGAATCCAACTTTATTTCAACCTCCCTACGTATATATTTGGGCAATTGTTATAAATACTACTAAAATTTTTTTTTTCCAAAAATACCACATTTTAGTTTTTTTCTAAAATTACCACTAAAATATATTTTTTTCTAAAAATACCACATAATTGAACTAAAGTTCTAATACTAAAAACTAATTCCTAAATTATAAATACTAAACCCTACCCCTAAAAACTAAACCCTAAAACTAAATTTGTCAACCCAAACATAAAAAAAAAAAATTTACATTCTTAAAATTCAAATTTTTGTGTTAGTGGTAATTTTGGAAAAAAAAACTTTTATGATATTTTTGGGAAAAAAAAACTAAAATGTGGTATTTTTGGAATAAAAAACCTTTTTAGTAGTATTTAAAAGAATTTCTCTATATATTTACTTAATTATTCTTATTACTTAACTTAATTAAATATATCATCTTAACAAAACTAATAAAAATGTGAAAATTAAAAAAAAATTAAGAGCCACCACCGCTTGACTCAACAAGAGTCTCTATCTATCCTCTATTCCTCTCCTCGACCTATTATTATTTTAATATGACAAGGAACCGCCACCGAGAGAGGCAGCATCGCCTACACCTAGACAGAGACAGAGACAGAGACTCGATCATCTCCCAAGTTGTTGTCTCCTTTTATAATCCACACAAACAGTATATTCAAAAATAAGGATTACAAATCGAGACAAAACTTTGGAGAAGATCGAATCTTTTTTAACTGCAATTGTTTCCTGCAATCCCATTAAAAAAAAAGGCTTCGTCTTTTATCTCTTGTTTTAGGTGTTCGTTCATTCTCGAGGTACAAATTGTTTGATTTTGGCCTTATTCTCTCATTGATACCTTTTATTGTATGATACGTTACGATTTTTCCTGTATTTTTATTATTCCCATGAATTCTGCATTTGGGTTTTGACTAAAGTGTTTCCTTTTTTTTTTTTTTTGCTCATGGGATTCTTAAATTCTTGTTGAGACTTAGATAAAGGTTTGTTTTTTAAAATAGATATATTTTGGTTCTATCTGATCTCTTATATGTGATTGTAGTGCCATTGCTCAGGTTGTGTTGTTTCTTCTTCTTGGAGGCATAGAATTTATCTCTATGGTGAGAGCCTCTTTTGGCTAGTTGCTGATCATTCTGATTCTTAGTTAAATTATTCCTTCACTTTTTTGATGGTTCTTTTCTCTTTTTATTGTTGTTGTTAGGGAGAAGCTCCAGCTTTTCTAGTGGATCATCTGGAGAACGGACACTCCAATGGCGTCGGTGTAAAATCTGAAACCAACAACACTGAGATATCAGTCGATATCGGTGATCGAACAGTAAGTCCCACTTAAGGTTTGTTTGTTTTAAAACTTGGTTGATAATGATCTGATTTCAGGTTTCTTTTGGGAAGTTTGTGATTGGTGGAAATCATGAAAGGAACAATTTTTCCATTGGGGTTCGAATTCATGACAAGAACAGTAACAACTGGTGGGTGTATGTGTTATGTAGCTTTCTAGCAATTCTGTGGCAAGAATTGTTTCTTTACATGTCAGGAAGAAATCTTAAAGATTTGAGAATTACTTGGTGTTGTTTGTAGGTTTAGTCCTATTGTGCTTGGGACAGGTCCTAAGCCTAGCAAGGGGTACTCCGCGTCTGTTCTTAAACAAGGTCGGATTTTGGTTATTAAGAAAGGTTCACCTTGCAATGACTCCATCTGGTTCCTCGAGGTTGGTAATTTGTTGCAGCAATTTGTAATGTTCCAGAGTATTGTTTTGGAGTTCTCATGTGTTGAAACATAAATAGGTTGATAGTCCTTATGTGCGGGAACAGAAAAAATTACTAAAGAAGGAAGTTGTTGCTTGGAGTAAAGGTGTGAGAGGCAATGCTGAGAAGCCTATTGTTATAAGTGGTCCTTCTGGAGTTGGAAAAGGAACGCTTATCGCAATGCTTATGAAGGAGTTTCCTTCAATGTTTGGGTTCTCAGTGAGCCACACAACTCGATCTCCCAGGTCTATGGAGAGAGACGGTGTTCATTATCACTTTGCTGATAAAAAAGTTATGGAGAAAGATATCAAAGATGGAAAGTTTCTTGAGTTTGCTTCTGTTCACGGTAATCTCTATGGAACCAGCATTGAGTCCGTTGAGGTGGTAACAGATTCAGGAAAGGTATATAACAAATCTTTTGGATTACTGATCGATGATCCTTTCTGTTCGATTGATTCTTAAACGGTGAGTTTCTCTTTTGCTTCACGCAGAGATGTATTCTCGACATTGATGTTCAAGGGGCAAGGTCTGTGAGAGCGAGTTCTCTTGATGCAGTATTCATATTCGTATGTCCCCCTTCCATGAAAGAGCTTGAAGATCGACTCCGTGCTAGGTAAAAATCAGGCTTTACAATACGAGTTCTTGATATCTTACATTACAATTTCCAGGATGATCATTATCAAGTTATCTATTTTCTTAAAAAAAAGAGGAACCGAGACAGAGGAGCAAATTCAAAAGCGGCTAAGAAATGCTGAGGCAGAGATCAAAGAAGGGCAATCGTCAGGCATTTTCGGTCTTATGTTGTATAATGACAACCTCGAGGAATGCTATAAGAAGCTTAAGGTGAATCACCTTTTGTTAATTGCTCAAAATGTTGTCATGTTCTGAATGCATAACAGTACCGGCTCTGTTTCCAGAAACTCTTGGGACTAGATGGAATCTCTCTTGTCAATGGTGTAGAAAGTGAGAAACTAATTGTGCATAGATTTCTTTTCCATAAAATAAGTGAATGTGGAAACTAATTGGATCAATCTGCAGTAGAAGGGATCAATCTTCCCACAGAGCACACAGTATCCAAAATGGAAGATAAGATCATTGTTCAAGAAACAGCAAAAGAAACAAGGAACAAGTAAGCAGCTAACTGAGCTAAGAAGTAATGTTCGTATGTTTTTGATAATCACTGTGGACTTGTATAAGTTATAATATGACCTTCTGGTAAATGATGGTATGCAGGATTGTGTTGGACTTATCTTCGCTAAATGGAGGGGCACCGGGTAGAACAAGGGGGATTCTTGTCGACACCATTAAGTTTTAAGCTGACAAAAGATAAAACTGTTATTTCATTCATTACAGTGCCGTTTCTTGGTTTAGATAAGACATTTACAGAGTTTAAGTAAATGATGATGATGGTAACTAAAGAGTTTGGGATGTTGATATTGTTCGTTGTAATTTGGATTGACAAGAATCCAAGAATCAAATTTGAAATTCTTTTAGATGTTGGTTCTTGAGTTGGAGATCAAATTCAGAAAAGCATAACTTGAACACATGACTCACGATTTTGGATGTACAAAAGGCTTGAATGATCTTTGTCATCTATTGGGAAGAAAAAGACAGCAGTTGGTGTCAGTTAACAGTTGCACTTTTAAAAGCAGCCAATGAGATTACAAAGAGGAAAAGAAAAGAAAGAGACGGCCAAAGAACAAGTTGGGACTTTGGAACAAAGTCTCATATGTATCATGTCCTCTTCATCTTGCTCTCTGCACCGCTCATATACCGCAACTGCTTTTGAATCTTTAGGCTCAGGATCACTCTGGTGGGGCTAAAGTCGGTCGGATTGTAGTATAAGGAAGATTCGTGTAAGCCCACTAATGGTTCTGTCCTGAACATGGTCCTGCTCCACCAGTACAGACACTTGTACAAAAGACTTCAGAATCTGCCAAAACAAACGCGTGGAGTGACGTGCAGTAGTAGTATTAACTAACAAAGCTTCTCTTTAAACTTCTCAGAGCTTATTTACTTTGATTATCATGGTGGAACTTGTGAGAGATGAGTAAACATCATTCTCTAATTGGTCCAGCCCATTGAACGCTTTGAGGTCCATTAAAGATGCAACAGGAACACTGGTTCAGCTTTTCAGCTAAAGACACTTCCTTTCACAGACTCAAAATATCAAAGCTAAGACCTTACAAAAATTGAAACAAGAATCATCAGCCTTCACTACTACAAATGTTGTTAAAAATCAGATCCTCAAACTATACACACTTCATTCACTTAAGAGCCTTTATGGCTCGTACAACGATTGACTAGACTCTGATGAGTTAGTCGGTGATGATCTTGCACAAGCAAAAGGCGGTGGTGGTGGATCAACAGACAATGTACCTTCCAATACCTTCACCACTTCCCCCATTGATGGTCTTAACCGTTCATCCGCCTGAACACACCAAAACGAGATTCTCAAAACCCGCTCAAGCTCCTCTACATCGAAATCTCCTTCTAATATTTTGTCCACAACAGTTTCTTTCCTCCCTTCAATCCATTCTCTATACACCCACTCACTCACTACTCCTTCTGGTTCATATCTACCCGTTACTAGAGATAAAACCGTCTTCCCAAAATCTTCAACATCTTTATTAGCAGCGCATAAACCAAATCCATATTCTGTTAACTTAGCTTCCAAATCCTCACCAAGCAGAATGTTTCCACAGTTCAAGTTCCCATGACTGACGAATTCCCTGCATTCTGTATGAAGGTAACAGAGAGCTTTAGCCACGCTTAAGCAGGTTTCAGTTCTTATTCTCCAAGTTAGTTTCTTGCTTCGTAAAGGGTCAACAATGTGGTCGAGTATAGAACCATTCTTAGCGTATTCGTACACTAGAAATCTCCTGCCTAGCTCGCAGCAATAACCTTCAAGCTTCGCTAGGTTCTTGTGATGCATTGTTCCTATCTTTGATGCAGAGCTCCTAAACTTCCTTTCTTCTGTTAACATCACTTCCATTTCTTTAACTGCAACAAGTTCATTCTCCGGCATAACCCCTTTGAATATCCCCGGTCCTATGTTATGATCAAAGTTATCAGTCATGACCTTTATCTCATCGACAGAGAAGATCATCACACCTTTTGGATTTGCAGCTTTAGAGAATCGATCAGCTTTCTTCTTAGCTAGCTGCTTCTTCCTCTGGTAGATGTACACAACAACACCAAGCTGAAACCCGAGAAACAGAACAAGTGTAGTGGAAGTTGCGCCGATAAGACAAGGAAGACAGATACTGTGAGACTTCGGTACAGTCACTGGTGGTGACTCTTTAGAAACGTTTGGATTAACAGCAATGGGATCCAAACATGTTTTCACATATGATAACGAACTCAGAGATGCATCAGAGTAACCACTGATATAACGAGTCAGCTTCATGCGACATTGAGGATTCCCATCGTTAGTGTAAGTGACTGCAGTACAAGCAGAATCATCTGAACACACCTTCTTGCATCTCAGGGAGCTAATCCCTGAAACAACCGAATCATTAGCAGGGTAGATTCCATACAACTCCAAGTTCTTGAACTTCACCATGGTGAAACCAGATTTGCAGGTTGGTTTCTGATAAGGCACCAAGCATTTAGGATCCGAGAGCGATACAAAAGCGTTAAAAGGGCAAGTGCATACAGAGGATCCAGAACCGTTAAAGGAACAAACTTGTGATCCACAAGTTGCGAAAACACGACACTGATTCTCAACAGCTTGCCAAACAGGTTTCCAAATCTTTGAATCCTCGTTCCACGAGTACATTCTCAGATTACCATCCCGGTCAAGTCTAAGAAACCGAAACTTGACAGTGTCGTTATGATCTTCCCCAAACACAGACCAAATAGGTCTCATCAGATCTTGATCCTCAAGAAACAAAGCTCCCTCAGAGGTAAGCACAGCACCAATCTTCTTCTTCTTCT
This sequence comes from Camelina hispida, assembly GCA_023657505.1. Lineage (NCBI taxonomy): Eukaryota > Viridiplantae > Streptophyta > Magnoliopsida > Brassicales > Brassicaceae > Camelina > Camelina hispida. The sequence continues at coordinate 3,503,474 of CP094634.1, read as the reverse complement.
TCAAAGCTTCGTTTCCGCTTGACCAGAAAGTAATGTTACTCTCCCACCTCAGCTGTAACCTCCCTGAATCCTCCAAATGAAGACTGTAGTAACTTGACCTAGAATTCTCACTAGCAGCTCTAAGCATCTCAAAAGAAGGTAACTTTTGGTTAGGAAGCAAAGTATCAGCAGGAGTATCAAAGCTCTGCCAAACAATCTCTTCTCTATCTTTCAACAACACGAGATTACCATCGTCACGAAGCAAAGCAGAGGAAACAGAGAACCGGTTCGTCTTGCTGTTCCAAACCGGAACACCCAAAGAAGAATCAAACAAAACGAACTCTCCATTACTAGTGAGCTCGAAGTAAGAACTGTTATCAGTAACGTAAACAACAGCTCCAGCAACCCAAACGACCTTACGCTGATCAGAAGGGATAGAATCAGAGTTAAACCGGATACCGATACTAAACCGGTTAGGCAAACCAGGTGGGTTGAAAAACCCTAGAGCAAAATCACCATTGCTTGATACCCACAAGGTGTTTTCACCAACAACGAGCTTAGAACCAAGTTGAATCTCTGAAACCACGAACTGAAAGAAGAGTAGAGAGAGAGACAAAAGCAGAGGTTGAAGCATCTTTTTGTGTCTGATTCAAAATCCAACAAGAAGAAACAAGGAAAGAGACTCTGCTTTCATCTCAACATCATCCCCAAAAATCCAAAACCTCTGTTTCAAATTTAAAAAAAAAAAAATCAAAACTTTAAAATGGGTGAAATAAAAAAAGATGAACCTCAAAAACTTGAAGAAGCTAAAAATTTCTAAAAATAAATTGGACCCACAGTTATATCAAAATCACACCAAAGTATCAACAAATTGACTATGAAGAAACTAAAATAGTGTTGTTGACAATTTTTTATCTTCAGAGGAAAAAAAAAAGGTAACTGAACTTTCGAAGAAGAAAATTATGTGGAGGGTATTACAGTAAAGATTGACCATAAAAACAGAGACTTTAAGCTTTGGTGAATGGGACCCAAGATTGTTGAGTTTGAAGGATTTTTTTTGAAAAAAGCTCCTTGAGTTGAGTTGAGTGGGTTACTATAAGAATTTCAGAGAATGAAGCTGTGAAAAAACAAAAATATATATGAAGAGGAAGACAGTGAAGACGCACTATACTAACCACAGTAACCAGTAGGTAGACGAAGAGATTGAAAGTGACGTTTTTTCTCTTTCTTTCTTTCTTTTGCTTAGAGAGAAACAGAATTTGAGATCTTGAAGAAGATGATGCCAAATAATAATGTGAGAAATCAATCTCTGAAGAAGAAAGGAGTTTGAGATGAATCTGATAAGTTCTTTTTTGAGAAAGAAGGATGTTGCTTCTCTTCTCTTGTTTGGCCAATGTGAAAAGGAAGAAGTGGTTTATACTTAGCGCCGATAGTACAAAAGAAAACATTTTTTTTTGTTTGGGGTTATGGTTTTTAATTGAACTTTGTCGTTTTCCTTTTTACGAGTTGTCTTTTAAAAGAAGAAGAATGCAAACGAATAGGAATGTATTTATTTTGGATTACATCTTTAACCTAACAACAACATCTAAAAAGATTCAAAATCCGAACCTAAGTTTTTAAAAATCTTGATTGTTTGTTTCTAATCTTGTTTGTTTGTTTATTTTGTGTTTCATCAAGTGATTCATATACGTAAATCTTTAATTTATACTATATGTAAGTTTAGTCATTGTTTTCGTAATACATTTAGTAGTATATTCTAAAGGTTACTGTAACTGAACTACTGAAAGAAAAGAGTATTTTCAAAAGACTAATGAAATCCAGAGATACTAACTAATCAACAGTGATTTGAAAGGATGTGTATTAATTATGGTTTATCATATCTCTGACTAATGATTTTTCCCACTGTGGCTGATTAGCGAGTTTAGATTAGTAGAAGAGCGTGTGTGAATTAGTTTAGGGTTGAAAACGGTCAATTTTTTTAAGCAAATAATAAACCATTGTTTAGCGTAAATAATCAATGTGCATAATGTGTTAGCCGACTCTCTCTCTCTCTCTCTCTCTATGAATGAAGTGTAATCAACGAATTTAGTGGTTCATATTCTCTGTTGATTCACACTTATTATCTTCAGCAGTGGTCCCTTGTCGTCATTTGTCTCTAATTAAATTTCGATATTAACGATAATAATGATAAAGCACCAATAATTTGGCAAAAAATAATTACGAGAACCAACAAAACAGTTCTTGTAATGATTTGATGATAGACTAAAGAAAAGGATGGATTCGGTATGTGATTCGGCATAGGATCCCTGTCCGTCGGTACGGAAAACTAATGAGTGAGTTCAGTGTATAGTTAGCATTTTATTATATGTCAGTTTTATCACTATTTGGTTTTCTTCGTTGTCTTTCTTTCGATAGATTAGTCGATCAATATTGTTTCTTCGATCATCAACTAACAAATATAAAATTAAAGAACAAAAATATATCTAGCTATTTTTTGTTGTTGTCATTGTTTATAAATTGTTATCCAAATTAGTATAATATATATAACTTATATTTTTCACTTATATTTAAAACATATAAATGTTTATGGCAAATAAATAAATAAAAATTGAAAATTTGAGTAACTCGAGCCAAATTTTTAATTAGTTAAATAATAAGAGGGGTCAGCTTTGGACAGGAAGGGTTTGACGAGTTGCCTTTGCCTCGGTTAAAGAATGTCGGGGCCTATCAGTCTAGCACGTGTGTGTCTACATTCGCTTTCTTATCTTTTCACTCTTTTTGTTCGAAGCAAAACGCTCAAGTCTTAACGTTCGAATATAGAACTCACTTGTTGAAAATGAAATACTCTTTTGACATTTTTTCTGCGCTAATACAATTAAAGTACTCGGTTAGAGGGTTGCTAATTCAATCACACGTATCCGAATTTAAAAAAAAAAATAAGTATATGACACGTTTTTTTAATCAGAAAAGGACCTATTAAACTATAGAATGAATCTCGACGTCAAAGTACTTGTTTAGTAGAAGAAATATACACAAGAAAAAAAATTGAAAGTAACTTCATCTAATTTCTTTATATATTTGTGTGTAGAAATATAACAGAAACAAATATTGATGAACGAGTAGTGGAAGATGAGAGAGATTCCCTTGTTAAGCTTTTTAAGTTATTTTTCACTTTCAAAAGGAAACTTTTCTTTTAACTTTCTTCAGTAGACAAATAATGCAAAATAACTTTGTCATAAAGCTCATGCGTTGCATGCAGATTACAAGCCATGAGTATTAAACAAAAAGAAAGAAGTTTTACTATTGGATTATAAAATGAAAACTGTTAGTCGTCAAAGTCAAATCAAAACTTAAAAGCAATGACAAAAATGGAGATTTTGGAGAAGAGAGAAACCATGGGGCATGGCCATGGGATATGCAAACAGAGAGGAAGGGTTACGGGTACTGTGTCATACGTTCTCTCTATTCATAGGGTCCATTCATCACTCAATCTCCCCATTTTAACATGGAGCAGTTGAACAACTTGGACTAATTTGCTCCCTTTTTCGTGTTTTACGTCATTATTATTACTACTTTTTACCTTTTTAAAATATATATACTTTTTTTATGCCAAAAAAAAAACAATATTTAAAAACCCAATAAGCCATATGACAAAAAACGTTTACAGAAAGTAGGATAAATTGACAATAATGTGTAATCATCCGTTACGTAAAACGGTAAAAAAAAAAAGTTGTATAATCCGTTGGAAAACTATGTAGAATATACTATTAGTTCGTTAAGTTTGAGACATGGATTGATGAATGCAATTTGTTTCGACGGTTGTAAATCTCAAATTCGATTTCACATTTTTGAAAGAGAACTAGAAAACATACTCCAACCTTCTTCTATTTGAGAAGGTCAATATATAAGTCTTAGTAATCATGGAAGATATATTTTCAATCTTCAATCATCTCTTCTATATTTCTACTAATTAATAGGTCAATACTGATAAAAAGAAAGAAAACATAGTAAACACAAAAATCGTTAATAAAACTAGGCCTATTATGTTATCTTTCCACGTTACGGGCTCAGTAGTATTCACCTATTAGCTAGTTGGGCTTGGAGTTAGGTTTGATTCGCTCCAGTCATGAAACTTTTACATTCGTCGTTTTTCCCGACAATGAAATAAAATGAATATTATTCGTTAGAAAGAATATAATTATATTATATTATATATATATATATATATCGTGTCTATAGTGCATCTTATGATATTTCATTTCATCTATTTGAAACAAGTACATGGACCCCCACAATTGCGATTATTAAAGGAAAAAGGAAAAAAGAGGAGCCACAAACAGAGATATCAGAAGAAAAGTTGCATCTACGGTTCGTAACATCCCATATGTCCCAAAATGGACCGAGGTTGGGTTCGGTTGTTTTCTCTTGTTCATATCACTTGACAGTCTTGACGTATCTTTTTTTTTTTTGGATATAACTATCTTATTATATTCTTACGTGTATCCTGTAGAAAACTAGAAATACATTGCTGTATTGCTATTTTGTCCTGCAAAAGTTCATTTACCGGAGTTTTTTTTATCACCAATCGAAACGGTAATATTTTCAACTGTCGATAATAAGATATTATCTGTGGTGTTATCAAAAAGATATATATTCTCTAGAAAATGAGGATATATAATAATATGAGAAATATGTTGTTCCTGATCTATTAAATGTCTACACACTGAACATCACCAAACTCTTTGAAAGCGAACATATCTCCATTCAGTAGCCATCTCACCACATGACCTTCTCTTTAAGCTTGTCTCTTGGCACATATATAAATGATAAAAGTATGAAAACGAAGAATAGTACAAGAATCCATAACTTCATATTAATCAATTAAGTATTTATTAGGAGCGTAACATCTCGACTGTATTATAATTATTCTATGCAGAGATAAAACATCCAAATTAAGTTTTCCCATATTGTAGAGATATATTGTCGCTAGTACATTGACGTGTTCATTTCCAAAGAGAACTGAGACGTCATCTGTCTCCTTTTGAAATTGCCAAAGGGTACCAAGATTTGTGAACACTCACGAATATCATATGAAAACCGTGTCAATAAGACAATATTTTTAATTCCTAATTTTCTTCTCAATAATTATGGACCTCGATTGAGTATTTGTTAGGTACTAATTCAATACAAAAATTCAGCTTTACTTTATTTTCTACCTAATTGTTGATGAAAATATAACTAGCTAGTACTCACCCTTATATTTTAGTAGTACTATTAATTAGAATCTACTTAATTAAGTGCGCAAGCTGAAAAATATATCCACCAAACTGTTGAGATAAATATGTGAAAATTTATTATCTGATAAATGTTTTTGGTTTAAGGTTTTTAGAAATAGTATAAAATTTAGCAAAAATAAATGTTAAATACATTATCTAAAAACACGAAATTCGAATAATTTCATCGTGACCGACATATCAAGTTATTACAACTTACAAAACCTACATGTACTGTTGGCGTTTTTTTTTTTTTTTCATATATGTATTGTTGGTTTATAAGTTTTTTTGTGTGTGGAGGTCATATAGTACCAACGATGTACTTTTTGTCACAAACCTATTCATGGAATGGAAAAGTCACCTTTTAACTATCAACAAATATGTGCTCAGCAAAAATTTGTTGCATATGATAAAATATGAATTGTAAACATTACAAGTTTTTATAAATAATAGTCTAATTTAAGTATGTGCTTCTATCAGTATAACACAAAAATATGATAATATGAACGAAACCAATGGTGCTAAATCTATCGGCTACCGGAGAGTGCAAAACATTATCACATTGTTTTTGTTACCACTGTCGTAACATATCTATATCAGCATAAAATAAAATTTAATTATATGAACCAAACCAATGATGAGAAATTAATTGGTTACGTGTAAATGCAAACCATCAGCACAAAACTGAGTTTGAGTTCTACTGCATTGCAAATGCTAGAGAGGTTAAAGTTGACCTAAACTTCCTGAAATGAAAAAGCAAAAAAATAAAACGAAATCTCATTATTGTTAAGTAACGAGAGAAAATGAAAGCATATGATAAGATAGAGGGGATATAGTTGGAAGAAGTTTGCGCCCTGTGGATGCAACAAGGCGATTAGAGTTGGGGTAAGTGTTCACGTGGAAATCAAACAAAAGAGACTCAGACAAAACACCACAAACTAAAACACACAAACTCGCATTTTCGCTTTGGCCAAGTTTGGTCACTATCGGGTCCCTTCCATTATTGCTACTACTCCCCTAATTCTCACATACACACACACGTGTCACCTTTTTAAAAAACCGATTGTAAATTTTAAAATGGTATTTTAGGTTATATAGAACCTACAGTAATATCAAGCAAATAGGTTATCATGCACATTTTTAAATTAGAAATTCTGAAAATTTACATGGTATTAGTGTCCATATTATTGATCCATATAGGTTTGTCAAATATGATGTTATAAAACAAAACAAAAAATGATATATTGGTGATTACAGAGTAAGAAAAAAGAATTATTAAGCAAATTTGGTGTTATTAAACATATTATCTTAATAAAAATACTAATGCTAACTGATTATATGGATTAAATAGTCAATTTAAAAACAAAACTATAGTTGTAGTTTTCACTTTTTGCTTATGTCCTTTTTATATTTGTGAAACAGTTATGTTAATTTGGTATTTAATGGTTCTAGATTTCTTTTTGCTATAAACAAGAATGAGAATTTTGTGGCTGATTTTAAAATAGCGTTCGACCCATATCTATCTATACATTTTTGGAGTACATTTTTGCTCTATTCATTTGGATCCGGGTTTTACCCGGTTTAACTATATTCGGATCTTGGATAAGCAATTTAAGGAATGTTGTTTTTAAATCTGATCATGGATAAGAGATTTAAGGAAATCTAAAAAAAACAATAAAATAATTTAATTCTTAAAAAACGATTTCGGTCCTAAAATCTCGCCTAAATATGATGTTTCCTTATCTACATTCGTTTTTTAGGTAAGATTTTAAAGATTTATTATTTTTATTAATTACTATTATTACTAAAATCTCGATTACTTAATCGAAACCTAACAATTTAATCTAAAATAACTATATTCCCTAATCTAGAAAGATATTTGGGTTATGATTTAGCACATATATAGTAAATATTTATGTTCATACACTTCATATTTAATATTTCTTCCTCCTAATATTTATAAAACCGATTATATAGAAACAAATAAGTAATTGCGTTAAGATTTTATTCCAATTTTGTTATAATATCAAATATATTATGCTCGGCACCAAGATTTTTTGACCTACTTTCGTCTACAATAAATACTCTATGGAATTGCGTTTCGATATCATCAAACACACAAATCTACTATTTCTTATATCGTGAATGCACTATTTTATTAAAAGCAAGAAACTATCGAGAAGATGACATATGCCTAAAGAAGCTTGATTTAATTTGCAAGCTGATATGGTTGTTGGATTTAAATTTCTACTTTAATATGTATCTTTGCGTTTCAACGGCTTCTTTTTAATGGCTATCATTTAGTCAAGTTTTTATATAATTATTTTCCATGTCTATATATATATCTTTGATGGAAGAAAAATGTACATATCAAATATTTTGCAGTTGCTAATTCCTTTTTGTTTATAGATTTTTTTTTTTGGTGTAGATTTTAGTTCTTGAATATTAATTTGTTTATTTTTGGTTTTTATCAATAACTTTTTTTTAAAAACGTTTCTAAAGTTTTTTTAATTTTCATTTTTCCTTTACACTACATATGGGGTTATATAAAAAACACGGCATGGGGTTATATGAGGGGACAAATTTGATACAAATATTAATAAAAATAAAACCTATCATTATAACTCAATACTACAATAAGGGTTAAATTTATTTTGTTAACATTACTAATATTAGATTATATCAAATCGTATTAGTTTAATTAAGAGTGTAAAACAAAAATTGTCTAGCGGTATAACGTAATATATATATATAAAATCAATAAATATACTCATAATACAAAATCATAAATTTTTATACAGAAAAATCAAATATAAAAATTGTCCCGTGGTGTACCACGGGGTAAATCCTAGTTACTACTTATGAGAAGATCCACGCTGTTAAGTTTTTTTTTGGATTAACAATCTTATGTGTGATGATTGGTCATTAGTTAATGTCGGACTCGTTCTATTAATCTTGTTATCCACATGATCCAAAAGTAAATCTCTCGTGCATTAGCATGAGGATAATGCTTTTTCTTATTTTTATATACTTTTATTTCCTTATCTGTAAACTGTAATAGGTATATTAATGGATCATGGAGCATCCACTGACTATTATACGGAGACGAGAATTTATCATCACTAATAATAATTAGTGAACGGAGTGAAGCCTCGCGAGTGTTCTCCTCCCACTGGACGAGTGATTGAGGTCGTCAAAACTCGAGCAATAATGACTTATGATTAATCATTATTATTTCAAATCAGTTTAAATATGGGAACAGGTAAAAAAAATAGAAGTTAAGTTAGGACGATAAACATTAAACTAAATTGCCGACATCAATTTTTTTTTGCCGACATAAAAATGAAATAACAAAATTATAGCGTCAGTGGAATTCGTTTTTCATCGTTACAGAATTATAAATACATTTGAATTTGGGTGGAAAGCTTTTCCAAGATAAATAGCATGTAACCAATATAAATCCAACCTTAGATAGAGTCTAGAGACTATTCTGAACGGCTTTAATCAATTAGTAGACTGTATAAATGTATATAGTGGATTTTAGTTCAGATTATACTGATGCATCTTAAACCTTTTTTCCACTATTAATTTCTACTATAATATTAATCTTCTTCTTCTTTAATCTTTTCAAATTTGTTATAATTATAGATTTGGTTTGAATCAACTGAATAATAGATCTTGTATATATATAGACTGTTTTAGGTAAGTACAAAAACATTGGATAAAAAAGTTAAGTACAAAAGCAAGCCGGTTTTTACTGTTGGTTTTGTTGGACCACCCTCAACATTTTCTATGGATTACTGAAATTATTTTAAATTTCCTCTCGAGATGCTTTATGTTTTTTTTTAAAAAGCAAATTATTGAAAGTAAGTAAATTTTCATCTCTTTAAGTTATTATATAATTTGCAACAACCATAATTATATACAATGATGACATTTCTGTGTTAGTTTTTTTGTTTCTCCCTATTATTGTTGATGCAATGTTTTAACCATCATTTGGAAATGGGGACATATTCTCTGCGGAACCAGAGTGAACCCTTAAAAAAAAAAAATCTAATTACAACTTTGAAGAAGTTTTAAGAAAAACTAAAGTTTAAGCAATCTTCGAAATAAGCTCTTCGATCCAGGCTAAAGATATTAACATCTCAACTTCGTAAAAACCATTTTGAATTTATAAGTCTAGATAATAACAACAAAATTCAGTAAAAACAAATGATCTGGTAATACCGTAATAGTGACAAAAAAAGCCAATGATGGTGCTTTCTTACAAAATCTGGAATAACTCTATAGTGTAATTAAACAAAATTGGACGAAATAGCTAAACATATTATTTGAATATTAAGAGCAACCAGTGCATCTGCCATTACTAATTGAAAGAAAATTAAAATTTTGTCAGGTAATAAATGAAATTCAGAAGAATTCATTTGATTTATTTGTTTTTTTTTTTTAAATCCAAGAAGATTTCATCAGATAAGTTGGTAAATTTTCTTTACTCGGATACTAACTCCAAAATTGATTCTCAAGCTGCCAGCATCCATTGAATTTTTTTCCATATTTGATTTTTTTTTTCGCAAACACTACTTCATTTTAATTTCAATATATAGAGGATTTTTTTTTTTTTTTTTTTAAACTCTATCCTTCTGTTTAAATTTGGGTACTAAGTTTTAATAAAACCAATGCTGGCCAAAAAACTACTGTATAGTAGGAAATATTTGGTGCAGTATATAATTGCTTTTTAGGTTTTTAATTAATATAAAAATATCTATTATACAACATAAGGCCCACTTCTTATTTTCTTCTTCTCCTCATGGTTTATGATTGACTTCTCTCCACAAAATAAACTAGAATTAAATAAAATATGTCACGTCCGTTCCCTTCCCCGTACGCTTGGCGGACGCCAGTAACCTCTTTCTTAAATATCGTTTAATAATCCCTCTCAATTACGCCCCCCCTCCTTCACACTGGCTACCGGTAGCTCCCGTTTACTTTCTCTTCACTTAACACCCCATCCGTACCACCGGATCCACCGGTAACACCCGGTCGCATCCCATCGAAAAACCCCGTGTCGTATTGTGCTCATCAGTCAATGTCTTTTCTCCACGTGTCACAAAGATAAAAAAAGGAGTAAATACGATTTCTTTGTAAGGGTAATATGGGAAATACCTTTAAAAAACCTGACGAAGAAAGGAGAGCGTCTCTGGAATAAGTGAGTTATCCAATCAGTTATCGCCACGTGAGCAGACAGAATAGGCTATATATATTTTTTTTAATTACGGTGTAACTTGACTCACTAGATTGCTAACCCCTTATTTTAGGAAGCCCTGTATTAAGTAAGGGGAAATTACATACTGGGAGAAGAATTTTGAACCAAGGGGGAAGAAGGGGACAAAACAACAAAAAAGAGATACATGCGTGTCCACTTCCTATGTCAGCCAATCATAACCTGCCATATCAGACGATGGAAGTCAGAATGACGATTTTAACCTTGGGTTTTTCCTTGTTTTAGTTATGACGTGGAAGTTCCTTATTGGTTGAGGTGATTTTTTAAAGGGGTTTAGAAATAAGAAGATCTCATATTGTAATTTTTGTACTTTGTAGTAGTAATCGCTTTTGTCGTTTTTTTTTTTTTTCCTTTGTTTATTTAGGAAAATAATAAAGTTATTTAAAAAAAAAATTTGCTTTTCACTATTGGATAGAGAAATTTATTAAATTTTTTTCATTGAAAGAAAACGAAGTGTCGAAAAAAATGTTTTCTTCATAAAAATAAATATTTATTTTTATTTTTTTGGGTGTGAAATTAAATACTTTTCTAGTGAGATCTGAGCTTGGGAAATGGAGATTGTAGAAGAACAAGCTCTCACCATTTCTTCTTCTTCTCTCTAAATATAAAGACTTCACCCGATTGATTCTTTTATATTCTCTTTCCCAGATTTTTCTCGGGAAAAATTCTCTATTTTCCTCTCCTCTTTCTTCTCTCACTTGTCTTCGTTCCTTAACACTCCCTCCTCCTAGATCTATTAGAAACTGATTCCGTTTCACGATTAAACCCATCGAAGTCTTCGTGCAAGATTTGTTTAAACAGAGGATAATAAAAAAAAGGTGAGAGATTGTTTGTTTGATCATCGGATAGCCTCTAGCTGTTCGATGTGGCTTATGGAATAATCTTTTTTTTTTCTTCTGTTTCTGATGATATCAATATTTCTATGTGACTATGTCGTTTGTTATCTTTGTGGATAAAAAAGAAAAAACGAGTAAATAACATGCACCAAAGATTTATTTGTGTTTTTTGCCTATTTGACTTCTGTAAGAAAAAAAGATCGGATAAAAGATTTTGTTTGTTCTGATCGGTTTTTTTTTGCTCTCTCTGTACTATTTTTAGAACTTCATCTTTGCTTGATTCTTCTTTGAAATCTGTTTGACTTTGCCTGGTTTAATTCGTTAAAGACATAGTCTTTGTTTTCAGACAAAACCTTCTTCTTGTCTGAAAATGACTTTACCTGTAGTAACTTGAGTATTTCCGATCTAGTTTTCTCCAAATCAATGGATAAGAAGAGAATCAGAAAAATATTATCTTTTTGGTTTTTTTTTTTCATTATATCTTCTTATGATCGATTTTTATTATTAATTTTTTTATATTATGTGAGTGGTCTTTTTTTGATTTGAGTGTGTGATTCTTTTTTTTTGCTGATGTTTTTACAGAATCCGATTCCACAGATGGAAGTATGTGCTGTGGATCAGACCGATTAAATCAGATCGTGTCATCAAGATCTTCGTCGCCAGTTTCATTTGAGGATAATAACAATCTTGTTACAAACTTAGTCATGAATCACTTGAGAGTTGAAACAGAGGATACCTTTGCGAGTTTGCTTGAGCTTGCGGCTAACAACGACGTGGAAGGTGTAAGGCTGTCTATTGAGAGAGACCCTTCTTGTGTTGATGAAGCTGGTCTTTGGTACGGTCGTCAAAAAGGTTCTAAAGCTATGGTCAACGATCAGAGGACTCCGTTGATGGTTGCTGCTACTTATGGAAGCTTAGATGTGATCAAGCTTATTGTTTCTTTGACTGATGCTAACGTGAACCGTGCTTGTGGGAATGATCAGACCACCGCGTTACACTGTGCTGCTTCTGGTGGAGCTGTGAATGCTATCCAAGTTGTTAAGCTGCTTCTTGCTGCTGGAGCTGATTTGAATCTTTTGGATGGTGAAGGTCAACGAGCTGGTGATGTTATTGTTGTTCCTCCTAAGCTTGAAGGTGTTAAGCTTATGCTTCAGGAGCTTCTCTCTGCTGATGGATCATCGACCGCTGAGCGTAATTTACGGGTTGTGACTAATGTTCCGAACAGAAGCTCTTCTCCGTCGCATTCTCCTACTGGAGAGAACGGTGGATCGGGGTCTGGCTCTCCTCTTGGTTCTCCGTTTAAGCTGAAATCGACTGAGTTCAAGAAAGAGTATCCCGTTGATCCATCTTTACCTGATATCAAGAACAGTATCTACGCGACTGATGAGTTCAGAATGTATTCCTTCAAGGTTAGGCCTTGCTCCCGTGCTTATTCTCATGATTGGACTGAGTGTCCTTTTGTTCATCCTGGTGAAAACGCGAGGAGAAGAGACCCGAGGAAGTTCCATTACAGCTGTGTTCCGTGCCCGGATTTTAGGAAAGGAGCTTGTAGACGAGGAGATATGTGTGAGTATGCACACGGTGTGTTTGAATGCTGGCTACATCCTGCTCAATACAGGACACGCCTTTGCAAAGATGGAACAGGGTGTGGTCGACGTGTTTGTTTCTTTGCGCATACACCTGAGGAGCTTCGACCTTTGTACGCATCTACTGGTTCAGCAGTTCCTTCGCCTCGATCGAATGCTGATTATGCAGCAGCTTTGAGTCTACTTCCTGGCTCTCCTTCAGGGGTCTCTGTCATGTCCCCTCTTTCGCCATCATCAGCTGGGAATGGGATGTCTCATTCGAACATGGCTTGGCCACAGCCGAATGTACCTGCTCTGCACTTACCTGGAAGCAATCTACAGTCAAGCAGGCTAAGGTCTTCTCTCAATGCAAGAGATATCCCGACAGACGAGTACAATATGTTAGCGGATTACGATCAGCAGCAGCTTCTCAACGAGTATTCCAATTCATTGAGCCGTTCTGGTCGGATGAAGTCAATGCCTCCTTCGAATCTTGATGATCTTTTCTCAGCAGAAGGCTCTTCGTCTCCTCGGTTTACTGATTCTGCTTTAGCTTCTGCTGTGTTCTCGCCCACTCACAAATCCGCTGTGTTCAACCAGTTCCAACAACAGCAACAGCAGCAGCAGCAGCAGAGCATGTTGTCTCCGATCAACACGAGCTTCTCTTCACCAAAGAGCGTCGATCACTCATTGTTTTCAGGTGGAGGAAGAATGTCTCCTCGGAATGTGGTTGAGCCAATTTCACCAATGAGTTCTCGTGTTTCCATGTTGGCTCAGTGTGTGAAGCAGCAGCAGCAGCAACAACAACAGCAGCAGCAACAGCAGCAACAACAACAACATCAGTACCGTAGCCTTAGCTCCAGAGAGCTCAGAACAAATTCAAGCCCAATCGTTGGTTCACCGGTAAACAACAACAACAACACATGGTCATCATCCAAATGGGGATCCTCAAATGGTCAACCGGATTGGGGAATGAGCTCAGAGGCGCTTGGTAAGTTAAGATCCTCCTCATCGTTTGATGGTGAAGAGCCTGATGTGTCATGGGTTCAGTCATTGGTGAAGGAGTCTCCAACAGATGCCAAAGAGAAAGCAGCAACATCATCTTCCTCAGGGGAAAACGTGAAGCAGCCAAATCAGATGGAACCGGTAATGGATCATGCAGGGCTAGAAGCTTGGATTGAGCAAATGCAGCTCGATCAGCTTGTTGCTCAGCAGAATTGAGAGAAGAACCAAAACCAAAAAGTCTCTCTCTTTCTATATGTGGTAGATAAAAACCTCTTTTTTACAGGTGGTGGGGTGGTTGTGGTAGAAGGGTAACAAGATTAACAAAGAAGAGAGAAGAAAGAAGTTTTCTTTGTTTTTTGGTCAATTAATTTTCACAACAAGAAAAAACAGTTTTTTATTTTATTTAGAGAAGAGAAGAAGAGGAACAAAACAAGAAAAAAGCTTATGGGAAGAGAGGAGAAGAGAACAAAAAAAAAAAACCTTCTTGGTTTTTCTTTCTCCCATTTTCAAATTTTTTTTTTAGGATTTCTTTCTCCCATTATCATTATTATTATTGTTATTAATATTATTATTTTTTATAATTATTATTGTTATGACTATTTTGTTATCTATCATTTTGTTATAATGATTACCCTGAAATTAAATTCTATAGTCTCTAATCTTGTTAGTTTCTCAGTGTTATGTGCTTTGTGGGAGAGAACAAGAAAATCAAATTCTTGTGAGACGTGTGTCTATCTACTACTAGTTGTTAAAGGACTAGCTATCTAATTTGCTTATGTGAGCATTAGTGCTATAAATAAATAGTATATTTGATTTCGGGTAGAACTGAGTGGGGGCTAATCTAATAAAGGATTTATTTTAGATATCTTGGGGGATGTGGATGTGGGTTTATGGGGCAGGTGACAGTGATATATATATCTTTAAATGTAATATAATAAAGATTCTTAAGTAAGTTCTTTACTTTTTGTCAATTCTTGATAACACTGATCAACCACATTTTTTCACCTTTTTAAATGCTTTGGAATATGCAAATTTAGCTTTGTGTTGAGGTGGTGGCCTGGTGGGTTGATTTTAATATTCGGCTAATACTTCTTATTAACACACTACTACACATTATCTAAACCCGATTAAAATTGTTATATCCTTGGTGCAAACAATTTCAATACTCAACATTCAACAAGCTCACGTGACTGTTCTCCTTGGACTCTTTCTTATCATTATTCTTTGATTCTTTCTTATCATTATTCTTTGATCAGGAAAAGAAAAGTAAAAAACAAAACCAAGATTAGTGCGAACATGTTTATTCATTCTCTGTTCACATATTTTGTCTTCTTTTGCTATAGTATTGATGTTTAAGTTGGTCTTTAATCGGGTAATACTTTTCTAAAACGACTTTGAAAAAGAAGAGAGATCAAATGGATTTGGGAAAAGAAAAAAAAATAGGTGATCGTCACCTTTCAGTAATTAACTTTCGGTGCATATGTTTGTTCTTAAGTGATTTTCTTTATCACCTTTTTTTTTATATTTCCAATTTACCAAAAGCTTAAGCGGTGATGTGATCATACACATAAAAAAATCACAAGACTTATATGCTGAGTATCTTATTCAAGATAACACCAAAACCTATTAAGAATATATTATGCTCACGAAATATATTTTCTTATATAAGAATTTATTCTTTTTTTTTGTGTAAAAAATATAATGTTTTTTGGATTTAAAAACAAAAAGCTGATTGCGACGCAACTTTAATCAAAACCAAACAAAAAAGAAAAGGAAGCATAAACAGAAGGAAAAAAAAGTAGGGTGAAGAAAAAAGCATAGCAGAAGCTAATTCATTCCTTCTTCCCCCTTCTGGCTTCTAATTATTCTCTTTGGTATTCCCCAAAAGTCTTCAAATTTCACTTTGTTGTTATTCATTCATTCGAAATGTTAAATACCAAAATATCTACCAGCAAAATCTACTTTATTAAAAAAGATTAGGTTTTTGATATAGTCGTCCTTTTAGGTTAGGATTAGAGGAACAAGCAGCTACTAACCCAATTACTAAATCTCATAACCCAATTTAATTTAACCATTTTAAACACAAAACCATGTCTGTCTAGTGGGTTTAGTCATTAATGGGCTTTAATAATAAGAGCTTAGTTCTATTATAAATCCATGTATACGAAAACGTATCCATTAATCAAAACATTTAAAACAATTTAAAGAAAAACAAAGCCATTCAAGCTTCCCATCTAAAAAATTAAAAGTATATATGAGCAGTTTATCAAATCTCATTATTGAGATACAATTTATGGATTAAGTGAAGTTTTTTTTGATCAACCATCACTACTACTACGTTGAAGATTACGTGCTATGCGAAGCCATGATGATAAGTTCGACTAACCGAGAAAGATGACGAAAGAACTACTTACGAATGTTGAGCCTACTCTAGAATAGCTGACGAGTTCATTAACTATGGAATGTTTCATCGTTTTTAACGTCTCATTATTTCTAGCCATTAAGCATTTTGCAAATAAAAACCATCATGGCTCATTTCGACCGACTATATAATGTTCAACTATCCAAATAATTTTTTTTCAGCCAAAGAACAATCAAATTTTTAAAACATAAAAATTAATAAATGGTAGATACACGTAATTGGTGATTTTGACCAGGTAAAAATATGGATGGAAACGCGTAAATGACTCCAATCCACACAATGGAATAATTAAGAATTTCAAATGTGAGGTTCCTAATTCCTAGTTCCTACATTATTGATGTAATTTCTTAAATTTTGGTAAGATACTAATTTCTAAATATAAACTTTTCTAAAAATAACATAACTACCTCCCGTATAAATCCCCTTTAACCTCGTCCCATTATACTCAGACCTGCGAGAAACAAAAATAAAACAAAACTACAAAAAAAAAACTACAAAAAAAAAAAACAACCCTTTCAGGTCTCAACTAGCAATGGAGATGAAGAAGATTGCCTGTGGAGTCGTTTTCGCTGCTGCTTCCATGACCGCTGTCATGGCTGCAGAGGTCGGAGCTCCAGCACCAGGACCCGCCACAAACGGAGCCTCCGTAGCCGTACCGGCTCTTGGCTCTTTGGTTGGAGCTTCCCTTGTGTCTCTCTTCGCCTACTACTTGAACTAAGCTCTTATTATTTAAACGAAAACGAAGAAATATTGATGTCTTTTTGTCAATTTCTACTATGTCCAATTTTGTGTGTGTTGTTTAGACAAGCATATTGAATAAATCAAAAGAGGAAATAATTTGATTATGGTCAGTCATGTTTTTATGTAATGCTGATTAATAAAAATATTATGTGTTTTTCTCTTTTCATTTATTTTCCATATATTATCACCATATTTTGTTTACTATGCACTATATTTAGGTATATATGATCCTTTTACCAAGTTAGATTATTACTATGCAATATAAATAATTCATTTCTTCTATTATGTCATGTTCAACCACATTTAGTTATTTACTTATTTTGAGTTGACCATAAAAGTCACTTTTCGAATCATTGAACAAGTCGTTACAAAATCGAGATCAAGCTCTTGCCGAAGAGGTATTATAGTTAGTGTTTCACTGCGATTTTGCTTGTTCTCTGTAGTCAAAATTTTCCTGAAATTTTGTTTTAAGATGTTTTGGTGGAGAAGGAAAAAGCATGAAGTCAACGAACGACAGAGAATGTTTATGAAAAATGGGAGTTTACTACTTGAAGAGGTCATAGCGATCAGTGATGATGCTAAATCTAATCCTATCAAAAACTTCTCAGCTGATCAGATCATAGAAGCCACTAACAACTTCAGCCGCGGTAATCTTGTTCGCATCGATAGATTCCGCCACTACAGAGGTGTGCTTGATGACCGTGTCGTGCTTATCAAGAAATGGGCCTATGGAGGATCAATTTACTCTGAGAAGATATACCGCGACTTAGCGGTTTCATCAATGGTGAGTGGTCACAAAAACTTCCTCAAACTGTTGGGATGTTGCCTAGAATTCGCTTACCCGGTTCTAGTTTGCGAGTATGCAGAGGTCATTACTCGTAGCCTAAGAGGAAAAAGATGTCCGATTGATCCAAGTTTAACATGGAGTATGAGAATTGTTATCGCAAAGGAGATTGCAAACGCTTTAACTTACCTTCACAAGGCGTTTTCAAGAACTTTAGTCCATAAAGATATACAACCTTGTCAGATTTTCTTGGATAATAATGGAACACCAAAGTTGGGTGAGTTTTGCAACTGTGTTTTCATTCCAAAAGGGGAAACATTTGTTAAAGATGATGTAGTGGAAGGAACATATGGGTATCTTGATCCCACTTATTTGTCAAAGGGTTTAGTCACTGAGAAGACTGATGTATATAGCTTTGGAGCGTTAATGTTTGTTCTTTTGACTGGCAAAATACTGCGACCATACATTTGGACAAAACAAGATAATTTGTATTCGTCTCTGGAAGATCCAAAGAGTTTGTCTGAATTGGTCAAGGATGGAAGATTTGATGAGGTTGTAGATAGAAAGATGTTGGTAACTGAAGGTAGAGATATAGAGCAAGAGCGATTACAAATCAAAGCATTTCTTGAGCTCGCGTTGAGATGCATTGGTCGTCAAGGGGATGTTCCAAAGATGATTGAAGTGGCCAAAGAACTTAAAAGAATTGAGAGATCGAAGGATTTGTATTGTGGTTCTTAAGTATGTCTATTAATGTGGTTCTTCTATTTCATATCTTTTTTTAGTCAAAGATACTGATGACAACTTTTTTTTCTTATTAAGCTCCAAATCATCAGTGAAGATGATGCAAAACATTGTACTTTTGAAGCATATAATTGTTTTATGTTTTGTTCATCTGCTTTGGAGGAGAATTCTCTGGCAAGGCGCAAATCTTCTAACCTGATAACAATGCGGTATAGCTTGCTTATTGCTCGGCTATGTGTGCTCATAAAAGTTTAGTTTAGTATTGGTGCTTTTTTCTTTCTTGGGGTGTGGTTCAGGTTAAGAGCATCTCTGTTGGTTTATAACCTTTTATGGGTATCTCAACACAAAGATGTTAGTAATATTTTAATGTGATTTAGTTATATAAATTAAATTCTATTAAACAAAAACAAAGTGTCGCATGAGATTCTTAATTACTCAGATATTCTAAAAAATGTATAATGTAGTTTTATGTTTCGTCATACCCTTTGTAATTCTATCAATTAGCGATATTGCAAGAAGCCTTTATAATTCCTTCTTTGGAATTGGCAATTAAAGTTTGCACGTGTTTTACAGGAAAAAGGAAATTGTTAGTTATCTTTTGTAAATAGGAGAAGGAATTACTAATGTGTAATGTGATTTTGAGTCTTACAGAACAAGGGAAACTGAGGTTGCTTATCCCTCACGGAACAGGAGGAAGTTTTCTCTATATATATATATGATTCGTAGAGGGTTTGCTCCAGGGTATCTGAGATCTCGTCTTCACCAAATTGTTTCGATTAATTCTCGAATTTTCACGTACGTGACCTAGAGTTTTTACTTCTTGGAGCCGAAGAAATCAGAGAATTAATTATATTCAATGGCAATGGCGACACCTAAGTTAGAATTCAATAAGTATCTCGGAAAGGGTTCGTACGGTTCAGTGAGCCTCTTCAAGTATTCGAAACCACACTCGACGCTCTACACCGCAGTGAAGATTACCGACTACAAAAACGCCGAGTCTCTAAACAAAGAGTTTCAAATCCTGTCCCAGTTCAAAGGTTGTCCGAGAATCGTCCAGTGCTATGAGGACAGGTTGATAGAGAATCTGGACGTTGAGGGTAACATAGAGTACATGATGCTAATGGAGTACGCTGCTGGAGGAAGCTTGAGGACTTTCATGAAGCGATCCAAAGACAAGAAATTGCCTGATCCTTTGATCAGAGAGTTTACTCGTATGATTCTTGAAGGCTTAGCCACCATTCACGGACACGGCTATGTTCACTGCGATCTCAAACCCGGAAACATACTCGTTTTTCCCAAGTGCGTCTACAAGAAGGGCGCGTGGAGATCGTCTTACGAATTGAAGATTTCTGATTTAGGGTTGTCGAAAAAAGCTGGAGACATGAAGTGGTGGCATCCTTGTCGTCCGTTTGCGGGAACGGCCATCTACATGTCGCCAGAATCGATTGCTCACGGAGAGACAGGGACAGGACTTGATATCTGGTCGTTGGGATGTGTGGTGTTGGAGATGTACACTGGAAAGAAGCCATGGTGGCATAAAAACTTTGACTTGGAGGATCTCAAGAAGTGGTACGCGCCACTGATCCCGAGTGATCTTCCTTGCGATGCAAAAGACTTTATAATGTCTTGCTTCACGTCAAATACTGACGAGAGAAGTGATGCGTTGACGTTGTTGGAGCATAGCTTCTTGCATGGGGAGGTTAATAAGATCACAAAGCCTCATGATGATAAGAATGAGAATCCGAGGGACATTGCACTGACATTGGGGAAAGTTGTGAAGAGGCCATCAAAAGTTACTTCAATTTTCAAAAGAGCCGGAGAATTGATGAAGATCATCAAGAAGCAGCCAAGACTACCGAGACACAATTCGATTCCTTTTCATCAGCTTTGTCTCTTAGCAGAACCATCTCAAAAAATTTGGTTTTTCATTTATTGTTCTCTTTGTGTTGTGTTTATCTTGTTAATGTTGGTTTGTTTCTTTGGTTGATTGTTAAAGAAATAATGACATTAATTGCTGGTTCATTAATGTGAGGTTTCAATGGTTGGCTGTTTTATTATTGGTGTAAGTGTGGTCTGTGTTTGGGAAATTGAGAGATGAGATGATGATGGAACCAAAAAGGTCCAAATAAAGATCAGGAACTGATTATGTGAGGATTACTTGGGAATCAAGAGGCAACGCCCAATACTCCTAGCTTAGGTTACACAACTATGCAGTAAATTGTTAAGTACTAACAAGCTAATTGACTAATTGAGAAAAGTTGTAATAGCAAATTCATTTACTACGAGCATAGTTGTGTACTTAACCAATTCTCATGAAGTGCTACGAGCCACTGTTCCACAGATGTGTATCTCGTTTAGAATCTTATAATAGTTGAATTGAAAGTATGATTATTTTGTGTACGTACGTCTTATAACTTCAAGTTCGAGGTACCAGATTCATGTCCTCTTTAATCTTCTCTGCGTTTCCTTACACACAATTTACTTATTTAGAGTCCTAATATCTCGATTATGCAGCTTCCTCTGTTTCTTTTTCTCTGTTTTTCAAGGGTAGAGCTGCTTAGTAATTAAAAAAAGATAAGACAGATTACCATATAAAAAGTTCGGATCTTTGATATTGTTTGGTTCAAAACCTCTTGGTGTCAAAAGTTAGAACAAGTTAAACTAGAAAGCTTATGTCTCGGATTCATTTATTTTCTTGACTGCTATGGTTTGTAAGATACCTTCCTGTGTCGCATTGGTGAACTGCTGGGTGAAATAAAAAGCTTAATGTCTTGTGTTCATTTCTTTCTTCAGTATCAATTGCCACTAAAGAAGTGTACATATGTGGAATATGTATGTGGCTAAATGTTTCTTTACCGAGAGCCAAGTAGACTCGCATCCGTATTATTATTGCATAGTGCACTTGGAGAATGTAATTTTAGGTTGTTTTGAGACAATATTCCCATTCACGCGTAATAACCGATAAATTCTAGCTTAATTTATGGAGCCAGAGTCGTAACGTCTACTTCTTCCAGCGATAAAATCTTAAAGATGTGGATTGAGGTGTCGCCATCCCATGGTTCGGTTCCAAAATCTTACTTGTGGATTAGTAAATTTGGTTCACTATCAAATCTGTGGAAATTCTTCACAAATTTGACGACCCAAAAAAAATCTCTTTTCTTCTTTTCAATATGCTTTGCTTGGCTTTTCCACATTGATGAATTAGACCAAAGAAGTAATCATATTTTTTTGGTTTGCATACCGTATTGAACCGGACGAGTCAAGGAGGCCAGGAGGGGGTTATTTGCGGTTCTTTTTCCGGTTAAATCTGTGGGAATCGTAACCGAAACAGCGAAACCTAATAACCGATCCACACCGGAGAAACGATGCGTTTTTGGTTAAATAAAGTAATTTACGCCGAGACGGTGGTGCTCTCCCGATTGGGGGTTCTTAAGATCAAAATTGGGTGATTTGTCATCCTAATCTCAACCAGAGCTTACACGAATTGTTTCTTCTCTCAGAACACGTGTTGTTCTTCATATTTTTGTTCATACTATTCTCGATTCCACCAAAGAAAAAAAAAAAAAAAACTAAAACATTAAGAGAAAATTAAAATTCCAATATCATAATAAGGTCATGAAATTGTTTCCACCAGTTTTGGGAATTTTAATTGCCAATCTCTTACCGTTATCACTTACTTATGAGGTAACTCAGGAATGATCTTCTTGATTATAGAATTGAATTTTTTGATGTGAATTCTAATTATACGGTGTTTGATCTTATGGTTTTGATGAATATAAATGCGTCAAAAAAAAAAAAATTATTGGATTTGTTTGCTTCTTTATAAGAAAAATTGAAAAGACTCACTTTTTATGAATTTTTTTTTTTCGTTTTAGAGAGCAAGCTGGATGAAAGAAGCCTCACTACTAGTTTCGTGGATCAATTGTGACTTCTTCTCTGCAAGTTTGTGAGTTTCAGAGTTGGTAGAAATCAGCAGCCTTTTTTTTGTTGTCACAGGTTGGTTTCCAGGAAAACTCTTTTCTTTTTTCTTCTTATCCTTTTGCATATGGTGTTCTTGTCTATGGTATTGAACAAGTATGTAGATAGATAAAAAAAAATATATGTAAATCTTCCAAATCAAACATTTTGCTTAGTTTGTTAGATGGCTATGAACTTTGAAGAATGTTAACAAGAATATCACTGAATGTGTTTTTTTTTTCAAGAGTTCTGCTGTTATAATACCTCTTTTTTGCTAATTTTTCATCAGGTTTGAATAGACTATGATTTAGCATCTAGGAACAGTTTGTTTCCATTTCTTTGAGATTTGTTCGCCAATGTTTGCATTTGAGATGCGCATTTTTGCTAGTTATTGTTCGACTCACATAGAATCTGCATTTTCTGAAATTTGCATTTTGGGAAATGGCAGAATCAAGAAGCTCATTTTCTCTCGGAGAGGTTGCTTTGTTTGTCTTTTCTCTGTTGATTAATATGTCACCGATTCTCGCTACTTTAGATTTTGTATCCTTGGCAATTTATTCTCAGGTTCTATTCAGTGTTGATCTCATGCATATATCTATTTATAATGAAACACGCGGATGGAAGTACTCTTCTATATTAAGGATAACTCTGATGCATTTTCATTTCGTTTCAAACCCTGTTGCTTGGTTCTGATGGGTACAGCTCTCTTTGTGGTCTTCATCTTAAGCGATGCTGTGTTTTGTGTATGACTAGTTTAGCAGTTGTGTGCTCGTTACAGTCACTTAAGTACACATTTATGCTGCTGAAATATCTTTGTTTGAGTCCCTTTTATGTGCTAAGTGCTAACCAATGATGTTTTTGTTGATGCAGAGCCTTTAGCAACAGAAAGCAAACATAAAATGGTCCTAACTTGTGCTCAACGTATCAAGCGGATGAGATTAGAGAAACAGCCTCTCGAGCTATCTAGAGCAGAGAAAACAGATACATGGAAGGTTGTAGATGTAGAGGACATCTTTATGGCAATCCTATCTCGTCTCTCTGCCAAATCTCTCTTGTCTTTTAAGACACTTAGTAAGCATTGGTATGGATCACTTGGTACTAAATATTTTTATGAGCTGCAGTTAGAGCAATCAAGGAAGAATCCCTCGTTCATTGTTTGTCCTGCTATGGAGGCAGCAATGAAGTTGTATTTGATGGATGCAAAGAGTTTTAACCATTCCCTCCTCAACACTATTGATCCATCTCAAAGAAGCCACGAGGACTTCATGTACATGATTTCATCCTTTAACGGACTTATCTGCTGCGTAAATTTGTTCTGTGACGAAGATGTAGAAAGCAAGTTCTGTGATCTGCAGATATGGATTTGCAACCCTTGTACGAGGGAGACTCTCCTTCTTCCCCAAGGGAGACCATCGTTTGACTTTGTGCCAAGTGTTGGAGTGGCTTATGGCTCCGACATCAGTGACTACAGAATTTTCCGTATATTCTGCGTTGGAAAGAAAATCCCTGAAGAGAGAAGGGGTGTGATGGGATATTGTTTCCGAGATGGTCGAATCATTCCAGAATACCGTTACGCTTTAGCCTATGAATGTGAGGTGTATTCGTCCAGCAATGGTTCTTGGCAAAACATCGGCTCTGTGCCTTGTGTTCCTATGCGTTCTGGTGTTAGCCCATTCAGAACTGCTCATATTTTTGTTGGAGGTAAAATATATTGGCTGGTGTCTTTAGATGAGCCAGGTGAGATCCTATCAGTGGATTTGGAAGGGAGATTCCAGGTTCTAAACTTGCCCAAGTATGAAGATGTTATAAACGAAGAAGACAAGATCACAGAGGCGACTTATCTGATCATCTTTCAAGGATCTCTTGGATTGCTTGTTCTACATCCAGGCAAGATGGATATTTGGGTTCTGAAAGACAATTGGGTTCTTGTACTAAGGATTGATACTCCAATCAGAGATGAAGAACTTGTTTGTTATGTAACTGCATTAAAGAACAAGATCATATGTGTGACTGAGACACACTGGCGTATTTATGATGTGGACACTAAAATCTGGAGGAAGAGAAGGGGCCCTCGTACTGGATTTTGGAATCCTGCTGTTTTCGCATTCACGGAAAGCATTCTTCCATGTAAGTTGAGTTTATATGAATGATACTATGTTTGTTCCTTTGTTTGCCTTCTAATCCGCTTTGATCTGTTGTTTGGTGAATCAGGTAATGGTGGTGTAGGACTGTAGAAGGAACATGAAGAGTATTGTTGGTTCGATGATGTAGAGATTGTTGAATTCGAAGGCAATGTGTTTCTCTCAGGAGCTGTCATATCGGTTTTTAAAACTTTTTGGTTTGTGTCAGTTTGTCTCTCTTTTTTCCTTTTCTTTAAACTTAGTTTTGTACAGTTTCTTAAATAAAGCTTCATTGATACCAATTAGCCGTGGGTGCTTTGTCTCTGAACAATTTTTTAGTGTTATAAAGTCTTTTCATGTTCCGATGCTATGGTATGGCTCACCTGTTGTTGTTATTTGATATGTTAAGTGTGCTGATTTTGAATTCTCCTTTCGGCTCAAAACATCCTTAGTGCCATTTTAAAGAGAAACAAAGTTTATGAAAAGAAAACAGAGCATAAACACAAACAAAACCACAAAAAAATCATATTAATGCTTAAATTTAATATGTATATAATCATCATTCAATTAAAATCGGATTTTGATATGATGAGTCCAAAAGAGTGAAAAATTTATTTTTACGGGCATAGTTGTGATTTCTACAGTGGGTCAGAATAAGTAATTACTATTGTAAAACAAAATCCATTAAATGCGTCATCCAACGGTTAGAATCCACTAGATGGGTTGTGCAACGGCAGATCTTGCTATTTTCCTTTTTGTTTACGAATATTTAATGACTACATAATATATTTTCTTTCCTTTTCTTATTTCAACGAATTAATTAATGCAATAATATCTATTTACTTCTAAATAAATCAGAACTCGAAATTTTCCTTTTTTCTTTACCAACAAGAACCTAAGGTCTCAATATATTCGTCGTTCTCTCTAGGGTTTGTTAATTCCTGCACTAAAGAGTTTAGATAACAAAGAGATTGATCAGAGAGGTCAGAGCAAATCAATCTTGAGAATTTTTCAGATTTTCATCTTTCATTCGAGAACAATGCAACGAAAAACTTCTAGAAAACGCGAGAAAGTGATCAGAGATAATCAATCGCAAAACAAGTTGCAGGAGATGGAATTGGTGAAGGTTTTGGGAAAAGGTACTTACGGCTCCGTTGAACTCTTCAGATACAAACAAAACGACGGATCAACGTCCTACACCGCAGTGAAGATCACGGACTCTCAAGATTACGATTCGATATACCAAGAGTTTCGGATTCTTACGGAACTCAAAGGATGTTCTAATATCGTGCAGTTGTGTGGGAAATCCCTAGTTCAAGGAACCGATTGCAATGGAAACAAAGTTTACAAGATGTCTATGGAATACGCAGCTGCTGGTACTTTAACAAACTTCATCGAAAGAAACAGAACAAAGTTATCTGTTTCTGTTATTAAAGACTTCACTCGCATGATCCTACAAGGGTTGGTCTCCATTCATAGCCACGGTTATGTCCATTGTGATCTTAAACCGGATAATCTCCTTCTTTTTCCGGTTTACGATAAAGAAACGTGGAATTGTTCTTACGAACTGAAGATTTCGGATTTTGGATTGACGACAAAGGCTGGAGACGAATCTAATTGCTGGAGAATCAATGAACCGTGGGTGGGAACGGCTATCTACATGTCTCCGGAGTCTGTTCGCGACGGCACCACCGTTGAGAAAACCCTAGATTTATGGTCACTTGGTTGCATAGTGTTGGAGATGTTTACCGGTAAGAGGACATGGTTAGGGTTTGATTTAGAGGGTGTTAAGTCTCTTCTCTTGGATGAGATGGCACCAGAGATCCCAGAGACTCTGCCGTGTGACGCAAGGCAGTTTTTGGAGAAGTGTTTCGCAAGAAAACCTGAGGAGAGAGGAACAGCTTCGGAGTTGTTGTTGCATCCGTTTTTGATCGGAGATGATAAGAAGGGTTCTGCCGCCGCCGGCGGAGAGAGGACGGGGATGGTGTTGAGGCTCAGAAAACCTCCGCCGATATCGAAAGATATTCCAACGAAGCCACTGAAGTTGAAGGTTATTTCACAAAAGCCCCAGCAATTTAAGAAAGTCTCAAATAAACCCCGAAAGGTGAAGATTCTTCCTCCGAGACCCCCAGTATCAAATTTTGTTCCTGTTCAGTAGTTTGCTAAAGTTTAAACAACACTATTATTACTCACTCTGTCAAAAATGTAGAATTTGCAATTTTAAAATTGTATGTGGTATGAAATCTATTGATATGTTTTCAGTTCAAATGAAATTAATTGGTTATATATAATTTTACGATTTTTCTTCCTGCTCTAGTTTACACTTACACACCTACACTTACAGGAAATCATCAGCTCTAGTTTACACTTTACACTTACACTCGATTAACCAAATTAATTGTATAGTATTTTGTACAGTTTCTTTGAGGATAAACAACTAAGAAGGTTCAAACACATGGGCTGTCAAAAAGGCCGAATTAAGTTTCTGACCCATCACAAAGTCGACTAGTAAAAATGGAAATCCTTCTTATTTTGTGTAATGCAATCGCCAACATCAAAGCAACCGTTATTTTATTTTGCGTTTACAAATAAAGAGTTCCGAGTCTTTTAGATCAGAGTTCGAACTGATCCATCTGGTCAGGTTCTCCCTCAAGAGATAGCTCTCCAAAATTTACTAGCTAGTATATATCTACTTTAATTAGCACACAATTATAAAACCGGTTTTAGGTTCCTTAGTAAAATATACTGAAGACTTAAGACCAATACTAATCAATATATAATTGTTGAAAATTTTATAGAAATATATCTATAATTGTGTCATTTCCCATGCACGAGATTCTTATATATTTTATGAGTAAAAAAAAATATATATATATATATATATATATATATATATTAAACAGAAAAAAAAAACTGACGAGAGGGCCGGAGACATATCACATAATATAGAGAAAGTTCCCCACATACATTGGTAAACCATCATCTGAAAAGATGCTCTCACAATAAACACACACACACATATATATGTATAGGAATATTCATAAATGGTGGTCCATTTAAAAGAAACAAGACCCATATCAGTTTCAGACAATAATGATAATCACAAACCCACCAAAAGCTATAATAATACACATTTCACATTTGTATGTATGTTTATCCTTTTATATTGAGAGAGCCCATTCTCTGCATATGTTGTTGTCACCACTTATAAATAAGTCTTACTCTTTCAATCATGTTTTTTTTTTTCTTCTTCTTAATGCTTAGTTTCAACTCTCTCATTTTCCTTTTCATGGTAAGATATATTCATAATCATATCATCTTTATCCGACTCTATAATATATCATGAACGTTCTAGAAATGTAAATAATGGCGCCTCGAAGTTAAAAACGATTTTTTTAATATCGAACTTATAAAAGTTGAGTTTGTTGATGCCGGTTTGTAGATTATTGATGGTTAGTTTAAAACTCATTCGTTTGTTGTTCATCATATACATGGGTTGCGTTTTTTATTCGCTAAATCAATTTAGACAGCCATTTATTGGTAAAAAAAAGTGAACACATAGAGTCTGTTAAACGCAAAGTCGTATTCATTTGCTCGTAACATTTTTAGTTCTCTTTGTAAATTCATAATGAAGATCACACCGTGAGATATTTATTGGTCTTATCATCATTGTATAAAAAAGTTAATAATGAGTTGTGATGTGTTCGATGAAGTGATGGAGAGTTAAGAGAGTAGATTGTTTAAAACTGAAAGAGACCGGTGAGCTCTTCATGTTGTTTTTAACTCCACTTGCATTTGTTCTATAGCTTTTAATTTTGGGCTTCCTTCATTCTCATTTTCTGTTTTCTTCTACTTTGAAATAAAAAATATCTTTAACCATTTATTTTCTATATTATTACTTTGAAGCTCGGTCCTTATATATAGCTGAACATTGTGAGGTCACATATAACGAAAAGGACAAGATATGCTTGTCCCTCAAAATCTAGACTCTTTACTCATCTTTCATATTTATTATATCTTTATTATTTATTACTGGCCAAACAATTCATTTCATCTCACAAAAATAAATAAGGAGGGAATTTGCATACACATATATAAGAGTTGAATCCAAGGAATGGATGTGAGGGCAAGAAAGTGAGAGATATGGTCCCCTCAACAAAAGCCATTAAATCTCTGAGCATATGACTGTGACTTTAATGGCAAAGCAAAGAGGTTTGCAATTGCATGATTCAATGAAGAGTTGCTGTTAGGGTTTGGGAGATTTGTGGGCTTTTAAGTGCATGTTTTTTCGTGGGGTTCAAAATGCCATTCATGGGACCCAATTACATTTTGTGAGATTTGTTTCATTTTTTCTTTGTAACCATTTTTTAGATATACATTTACTATATGGGTACTTTATCTACTGTATGTATATGTTTGTTTGTTTTTTTTTTGAAAATTTTCTTTTTCATAAGACTTTTAAAAATAGTATATTATGACCAAAAAAAAAATATGGTAGATATAGACACTGATTAGGACTCAGGTTTAGACAACATATAGATTTCGATCTAAGAACATATAGATTATGACAAAAAAAAAAAAAAAAAAAAAAAAAAAATCTCTAATTGTGTATCTAACTAAAGAAGACTAGTAAGATCTAAGAGATTTGAAAGAAAAAATTGGTTGTAGTAAGACAAAAAAAAAACCTATCTCTAATTGTGTGTCTAACTAAAGAAGACTAGTAAGTTCTAAGAGATTTGAAAAAAGATTGGTTGTAGTAAGTTCAATACTAAACAGTTTTCAATAATTTTCATTTATATAGTTTACTTAGATATCAGAAACTACTCCAAAAAAAAAATTAACATATTATGTATTAAAATTAACATATTATGTACAAAAAAAAAATTTCATAATTTCAGAACGCTCTCTCATAATTTTAAATTTAAATCGTATGTTAGGTTTAAACAGGTTTACACTAATGTGATTGTTTGTGGGAAAATAAAAGAGATGTGGACTCGTCATGTGAAGTCCAAAATCTGCAAAATTATGTATGTAAATTAATGTACTTTGGGACCAGCATTCGCGTGGACATTATTACCATAGTTGGATTTATTTCCTTTCTTACAATAAGTTTTGATTACAGTAACTAAAACAATTTAGATCGATCTTTAAGGGAATCCTGCTGAGAAAATTTGGAGAATAATAAAAACTGCTTACAATATTTAATTTATAATTTTCTAGAATTATAAGGTGACGTTATTCTTTCTATTTTACAAGAGAATAGTTTATCTGTTGACCAAAAAAAAAAAAGAATAGTTCTATCTATTCACAAATGGATGATCCATATTGGAGTATATAGAACAACAATTGAGAGACGATTCGATAAGTATTATATGAAAACATTGAATACTACGTACAGCAACAGCACAGTCAGCAATTAGCATTGATAACAAATATATTAAATCATATATTTTCATAATAGTTGGTTTAAATTCAAATATTTAGTCACTTGGTGAAGAACAAGCCTTTACTAACAACTAATTTAACGTCATACTTTGGGTTAATGATGATTTTTCGTCCAACCATTTATAAATCAAATATACTAGCTATTTCATAGCAAATTTCAATAAGTTTATTTGATATTTAAATTGAGGATCTCTCGATATAGTGGAGCTGCATGCATGGAATGGGGTTTGGTTAAATTATTATTCTTCTTTGAATGACATACCAAATATCATAAATTTATTATGTTGCCCGGCCCAGTTAATATTATAATTACTCAATTCAAAACACACTAGCAATTCATATATGCCTTGGGGGCAAAAAATAAAAAGAGAATCAGGGAAAATTATCAAAAACAATGGGATCTAAAATTGAATTATTCTTACAAAAGTATTCAAATATATGTTGATGGTAAACATAAATGGAATATATAGTTCATATAAACAGACGTGGATCAAATCTTGCCGGATGATCGAGTTGATAAGTATCAATATATCAAATAAGGAGATGATGTGATCTCCACAAAAACAACGGTTCAATCTTTTAATATGTTTGATTATCTGCTGATGACATCAACTAGTTGATTATCAGCATCATTCAATGATCATGTACATGGACCACCTCTCTCTCTCTCTGTAAGATCATCCTTGCATCAGAGAGACAAAACATCCAAGAGACTAAAAAATATGGTCCTTGAGAGAGAAGAGCTCTCTTTTAATATTAGGTCTTTCTCTTTTTCCCTCTATTAGTAGTAAAATTCATGTACTTATACGTAGACATAATAACAAAATAGGTCCATGATGTAAAAGAGTACACACCTAACTTCACCTTGCTAATGATCTCTTACCTACAAACTCTCACTCTTTTTAGTACATCTCATTACTCACCATGACCCCATTTCATCTGCTTACGATCAATTTGGTAAGCTTTTTGTCTTAGTTTCTACATTTGCAGGAATCACTTTTAAGAAACAACTAACAAAAAAGGAGATAACTTTGAAAAGAGGATTGATGTGGTTTGATTTTTGAGAAGATGGATGCATGTATGTAAATATATGTATTTATATGTGTGTGAAACTTTGGGAGATTGGATAGGGGAAGTGGATATAGATTAGAGGTCTCCCGTCTCCCTATATATTTATGCATCCGCCCATTTTACTATGTATAAATTTATCGCACCTACCGTGACACGGTACATATTAACCATCATAGTAAGCTACAACTTAAACAAAAGATACATTGAAATCTTAGGACTATATATGTCCATTTCCCTGTACCGACCGAACCGACGTGTCGTATGCTTCAATAACCTAATTTAGGTTAATTTGTCAACAATAGCTTTAGGTTTATTTAAAAATGTATTGTAGTAAACCATTTTAACGTTTTATTAAGTTTAGTCTAGAAATTGATTAAAAAGAAAAAATTAACTATATATATATATATATATTTACATTTATGTTGTAGTCTCTCCTTATAAATTTGCACATGAAAATCTTCATCAACTTAGATTAAAGTTACTGAAATTTCTTGGAATAACTAAAATGGTTAAGCTTTAAGTGTTCTATCTTTTTTTTTTTTTAAATTGTATGAAGTCCTGAATATGGGATGGAAAGACAGAGATAAAACATACAATGTGTATGCTTGTTCTTGGAAATAAAGTTTTTTAAAAAAAACATACAAATGCTTGATTTTTTTTTTGAAATTAGTATGAGCTAGATTTGGTTGATGGAGATCACTCGCTTGTATATGACAGTAAAAATATTAAGTTGTATATATGTTATTTTTGCAAGTGAAATGTGGATAACTCTTAGTCTTACTAAAGGTGTGGATAAACGTAAAAATACTTATATACGCATGCGGCCATTATATGCGCTGGTTAAGTAACAATTATTTACCTTAAAAGAATTTGGGAACCTCTTTAAATTAATGCAAAACCTCATCTCTTGTCTTTCTGTCTCTGAAACTGTCAACCTCATTCGTCTCAAACTCACTCATTCCTCTCTCTCTCTCTCTCTCTCTCTCTCTCTCTCTCTCTCTCTCTCTCTCTCTCTCTTTTCTCTTCCATGGACGAAACCAACGGACGAAGAGAAACTCACGATTTCATGAACGTCAACGTTGAATCTTTCTCGCAGCTTCCTTTCATCCGCCGTACTCCGCCCAAAGAAAAAGCAGCCATTATTCGTCTCTTCGGCCAAGAGCTCGTAGGAGATAACTCCGAGAACATATCTGCAGATTCTTCTGACCAAACGTCTACCAAGAACGATGAGAGCTCTGAGAATATCAAGGACAAGGAAAAGGACAAGGACAAGGAGAAAGACAGAGACAAAGACAAGGACAAAGACAACAACAACAGGAGATTCGAGTGTCACTACTGCTTCAGAAACTTCCCTACTTCTCAAGCCCTAGGTGGACATCAAAACGCTCACAAACGCGAACGTCAACACGCCAAACGCGGTTCCATGACATCATACCTTCACCATCATCATCAGCCTGACCCTCACCACGTCTACGGCTTCCTCAACAGCCACCACCACCGTCACTATCCCTCGTGGACGTCGGAGCCTAGATACTACGGTGGAGGAGGGCATCAAACATCGTCGTATTATTCAAGGAGTACTCTTCCTCCTCCTCCTTCTTCTAATATCCCACCGACAATAAACGGAAGTCCATTAGGTTTGTGGCGTGTACCGCCTTCCACGTCAGCAAACACTATTCATAACGTTTACTCAGCTTCACCAGCTCAAGTGTTTAGGACGCATGAGCAAGAGACGACTAAGGAGCCTCCTCACTGGCCGTACAGATTGATGAAACCCAATGTACAAGATCATGTGAGTCTCGATCTTCATCTTTGACATTTTTTTTCTTCTTCTTTTTTTTTTTAACTTATAGCCGTGATGAGACGAGAAAACAAAAACAAGAACCGGCATGGTGTGTAGATCTTGAAACCTTTTTGAGGTTTTCACATTCTGATGCGTTTGTATTAATAAAGGAATAATATTTTTATTAATTAGTAGAATATGTTTCATCCATTTTCCTCTCACGTGTGTGTGAATGATACAATTATCACTTTTTGTTTGTTTTCATCTGTTCATTTCTGAGTTATGTTACGGATTCAAGATTCTATATCTTTCAGAGAAAGAGGAACATTAATTAAGAGCCATGGAAGTCACACATACGTACTTTCTCTCTGTTGTTGCAGTCGAGAGAAATCTTAAGTCAAATTGTGTATCTTAACCATTAAAAACCCAAGAAGCCTCTTTAGATGCAAATGCTTTAAGGTCTCTGTCTAAATAAACGATCTTTTACCGAATCAAGAGGCAACGAAGAAAGCTCAAGGATGGGTAAATGCAGATGTTGATGATGATTCGGTGACTGTGGGGATCACTGAAGACAATGGACAAGACAAAAGGGGAGAGAGAGAGAGAGGGAGAGAGTTGAGAAGTGAAAGTGGTCCATGATTACAAATGTAGAGTTAGCCAAAGAGAGCTTTCACATCTTTCTCAACACACAGAACCTAAAGCTAAAGCTTTTCCTCAAAAGCTTTCTTCTTTAGTTTCTTTTCAAACCTTTTTTGGGGCAATTCAAAGAGAATCATCAACAAACAAGCTGTATACCATATTTACTTGTTCATTTCTCTACCCATATACTCTGATCATCAATACAAAATGGACTTTAAAAAAAAAAAAAGGTAGTTAGAATCAGCGGCACATGACCATGTTTCTTCTTATTGCCTCCATAGAACAGCCTTTGAATGAAGTCTATATGCCCAAGGCCTACAAGAATCACAAATTATTAATCCTATATCTGATAAGAAGCAACGATATCAATCCTCGTACCTAAGATCTGACCTTCAATGGGTTACACTAATCAAACATTAAAGACGACCATATATAGCTATGACTTTTGCATAGACAAAGAAATTAAAAAGCTTGACTTTTCTAGTTTTGGCAAGACTTCAGTAACAAATATATGTGGCATTGCCTCACAGTACTATAACCATACCACAAGTCCACAATATAGATCTTTTGGCAAAAACTCGTGATGGTTACAGATACATAACGCCTATTTACTTTAGAATTACCAGCTGTGGTACGTTTCATATCAAAGCTAACCGATATATTAATCTAGTAGAGTGATAATTCCAAAAGAACAACTTTGGATACTCTTTCAGGTAATGCAGTTTACAAGTACTGAGATTGAACAGGAGAAGAAGTACTTTTGTTCTCAAGTTATTTATGTAGTGAAACGTTGTAGTTGTAGCATGATTGCTAATGTGTAACTAACGTAACGCAAGAGGTACGTTCTTATGATACCACCAATTATCCTAAAGCTTTCAAACAAGTCTCAGCAGATTATTGTGATAACAGGTTGCAGAAAGTGACATTGCAAAACTTCTGACCTTAAGTCTTTTTAGTCGCGGAACAGGACAGTCGCTGTCTATTTTACGGTGGAAGGACCAAACGGTGCAAACTCAGCCTGTCAATCAAAAGGAGGAGAGATAAGGTTTTTTTCTAGACAAGTCTTATGGATAGTTTTGGAACAAGTTTTTGCAATAAGGATGTATATCACATGGGAACAAAAACACCAAAGACAGAAGAAAATACATATCTGCCCTCATGGGAACAGTTGTTTGGATACAAAACTGCAGAGATTAAACCAGAGAGCACAGTACCTCTGAGAATTACGTGATGCTTTTATCAAATTATGGAAAATTTAAGGATACTCAGTGAATGAATGCTGTCAAAGAGTTAACATCAAGAGCAGCTATAAAAGGACCCCACTAGTTAATGCAATGGAGAAGGAAGCATGTGATGAACAACATGATAAAAGAAGCACATAATAAAGACGTGTGAAGAGCATACACATTATATAACCTTAGGACCACTTTCTCTGCTCTCCTGTTTTTTTTTTTTCCTTTTATATAAGATATGTAAAAGGACTAGTGGAATTTAAGGAACATCGGCCCACAACCCTAGGAAAGTTGCAACTTGAGGATGATAGTTCGAACAGTACACATCTCAAACCCCTTAAGAAATAAAAACTCAACTCAATCTGTTTTACACAACACTGCAACCTGCCAAAATGGTCTTATTTTGGTGACCAAACATATCTACACAAAATTCCACCTACCCTATATATAGAGTATAGACCATGTGCTTAATCCTTGGGACTATGATATCTTATACCACTAATTTTCAATAACTACTTGGCTAGCACTGTTGATCACTCGGAATCTCAGATGATCTTATGTCAGGATTCAGGAAAAACAAATCAAAAGTTGTATTCATATGCAAAGGTAGCCACTGAGAAGACATGGTTCATGACTGCTTGTAAAATATGACCAGGTGATATTGTATAGATGATAAGAGTATCTTTATACAACACCGTTAAGAATCAAATACCGTGGCATTGGTAGCAATGTACAGGGTATAGAAGCAGTTTTGAAGATGGCAAACAAAACCAAAACGTGAAGATGGAGAGGAACTAAAAGACATTATATTTGGTATAACTATGTTGAAGAATTAACATTATAGATGTGGTTCTCAAGAATGTGACTTGAAAAGAAAACCAAATAGGAGAAGAGATCCTGAAATAAGCTGCTTTAGCCAGAGGAGTGGAAAAGATTTTCGTTTATATCTGTGCATGACTTCAATTTACCTCTTCTTTTTGAGTTCGAGAGAGATGAGCTTCTTCGATACGGCGGGTGAGCATAGATATTCCATAATGTGAAGCACTTGAAGATGCATAATACGAGGTGACTGTCAGCTGTGCAAACTTCGGAAGTGCATAACCTACCAGATTTTATACAAAAAACAAAAGTTCAGGTGCTTTCTTGAAAGAAAACGGACAGGCATATACCTAAAACAAAAGCATACGTGCAAGAAGCTACTAAATACCTACTACCACCTGGCATTTGTGCGTTTTAAACAGATAGAAGAAAATCAATCCTCTTGATGGTTTACATAATTAATGCAAGTAATTCACCTAAGGGTTAAAGTTGCAACTCTACTCTGTGCGACACACCTTGATTCGTATTCTAACCAGACACTAGTGAAAAAAATGATCATGGTTTATACAGTTTCTTGCATTAAAAAGCTAAAACTACAAAAGTTTCTAAACGAACAACATACTGTGAGTTCAAACACACAAGTTCTGAAGGCCATTTCACAAAAATTCAGGACAACAAAGACATCTGATCACTAATGCAGGATATATAAACAATAAAATATTTAGGCGCAAGAGAAGCGAGTGAGCCAAAGAAGATTATGCTACCTCCAAACGCAGCTCCAACACCTGAATATACTAGCAGCAATGGAACCTATAAGGAAAAGGAATGAAAATTCATACGAGGTACTGTCAATAGACAAGAAGAAACAGGCAGAATTTCAAAACTAGAAGACAAGGCAAGAGAAAATACATACCCCCACAAGAAAAGAGAGCCGCTTTGACCCTGGAAATCGATTTTGAAGATAGGGGATCCCTAAAAGACCAAAGAGATAAGATCCACTGTAGAAATGATATATATATATATATATATATATATATATATATATATATTTGACGATATGAGAATCATGTGATACCTGTATTGAAAGCATGGACGGCACTAAGCAATCCACCAATACCAGAACCAGCCTATAAAACACAGGAGATACCTAGTTAGAAACAGAGTAGCACAACTAAATGCTCAATCATAAAAATCAATTTCCATGCTATCAAAAAGACCATGGACTCATGGTATTCCCAACCAAACAATACTAAAAGAAACGTCAAAACCCAACAATGTGAATGAAAAATATCGGTGAACTGATGCTATGCACCCAACAGCCAAGACAAATAATTTCCAGTGAAAAAGCTTAAACACAATACTGATCAATCAGACACTGCAATAAGACCAAATTAACACTAACCTAGAAAAAGCCATCTCACAAGTCAATGAGAAAAAAAGGTTAAACCTTTACATGGTCAGCAGAAAAAATCTAATCACAATGCAATCGCCTAAGATAGACTGAAAATTCACAATTCTCAACCTAACTGCATCTAAATTCAGCTGATTGTCCACACAAAACCCAATTACATAACACCATGCTCAGTTAAAGAAAGAAACAAGACAATTTTTTTCATAGAAATCAGCTAAAACAACCACTAAAGAGAATTCCAAAAGAGATGAATGAGATAGGGGGGAATGCTAAAACTGACCACTGCAGCAGCATCGTGCAAAACTGGAGTAACCATCCACTCTCCTTTCTCCTGAGAAGTGTTTTTTCACAAAGAAACATATTCTCATACCCTCTTTAACTCAAAAACCACAAAAACACTGGAAAAACAAAAAACTAGGCAACAACAACTCACTGAATTAGGGTTTAAGAGAGAAAGGCAACGAGGACATCGAGCTGAACCAAGACCAGGATTCATTGTCGGATCATAATCAAGATCCCCACGCCGAAGCTTCTCTTCGTATACTTCTCTCGTTCCCATCCTCTCTCTCTTCTCCGATCACCGTCTCTCCGAGAATGTTCTCCGCCGTGTTGCCACGCCCATAACTAAAGCCTTTTTTACACAACTAATTAATAATGGGCCTAATGGGCTTTATTATTACGGCCCAAAGAGACACAACTACGTCATCGTCATCGTCTTCCCCAAATTCATTCGAGATGCCCTACAAAATTCTGGCTGCTATCTTCTTCTTCTGCTTCCTCGATTTAGAACAGAAACTGTAGTTTTATCAATGTACTCCCTTTCGTTTCCATCTTCGTCTGCCATTTTACCTTCTCTGTTTGCTTTTGATTCTTCACGTCTTGTCTCTTTGCAACCAAAGAAGCTAACTCGTCTTCAGAGTCACTTCTTTACTCCTAAACAACATGTTTCATTTCCACAGTCTAATGTCTCTGGTTACAAAGCGTTTTGTGTTTCTTCTTCAACTTCCCCACCAGAAGGAACAGTCTCAGTAGTCGATTTCCATGAGAAAGATTGGTCCTTTCTCGAATCTATGGAAACTGACTCCACTGAACATACCGAGAAGATCGAGAAGATCATAAAAGCTGGAGAAATATCAGAATCCTCGAGGGTTTTGGTTTCAATTAGCTCAGAGGCCTTCGTTGATCGTCTGGTGGAATCTTCACCTACTCAGCTCTTGCTTATAGTCCATGACTCTCTTTTCACGTTAGCCTGTGTCAAAGAGAAGTACGACAAAGTCAAATGTTGGCAAGGGGAAATGATCTATGTCCCTGAGAAGTGGTCTCCATTAGACGCTGTGTTTCTTTACTTTCTTCCAGCTTTGCCTTTCGACCTCGACGAGTTGTTCAAGACACTCTCTCAACGCTGTTCCTCAGGTACAATGTTTGGACCTTTATTCACTCTCTCTCTCTCTCTCTGTCTCAGGCTAACAATTGTTTGGGGTCTAATGTTTGTATCAGGTGCACGAGTAGTAATCAGTCACCCGCAAGGTAGACAAGGCTTGGAGCAGCAAAGGAAGGAGTTTTCAGATGTGGTAGTCTCTGATTTACCTGATGATTCCACATTGAGGAATGTTGCTAAGAGGCATTCGTTTGAGCTAACCCAGTTTGTTGATGAGCAAGGGCTTTATCTCGCTGTTCTGAAATCCTCCAAACAATAGATTATGTCAAGAGAACATCATCATAAATCATCTTTTGTATGAGATATATATAAAATATATTTTTTTTTTGCCTGTTTGTGTTGTGATGAAAAAGTACACCCAACAATGGAGAATTATTCATTTTTGAGTAAAACAAAACCTTTGAAATATGCAGAGATCTTTACATGAAATAAAACAACCAAAGGTATTTTACTGCGTTCTCCATGACGCCAAAACAATCCAAGATATTGTATAAAAACTTTTAGAAGATAGAAAACCTCAATCTGTTACTTGTCGCAAACAAGTTGTACTCTTCACCAACTATGTTCTCTTTCTCCTTCTTACTATTGCCGGTGGTATCACCAAAGACATGATCTCCTGAGAACTGCAACGAGAAATCCCCTAATATTCCATCTTTTGAATGAGCAGGATTCGACTTACTTCTTGTTGATAGAGCAACCGGGCCACCAAAGTGGAATAAGGAGAAGTTTTCATCACCCTCCGTTTGTAGACCTCCGCTCCTTGGAGTTTTCATCACAGGCATGTCTTTTAATTTCCTCTCATCTGCTTCCTTCAGATAACTGTGCTCCGATGGCTCAAGAGTTTGAGCTTGGTCCACAGTGTTCATTGTGGCGGTTTCAGCAAACGGATGGAAAACTGGAACTGGCCCGGAGTTGAAGAAAGGTGCTGCTGAGTGGTTCAATGGGGTCCCGTACTGCACGCATAAAGGGGACTCTCCATTCAGACTGTATCCAAGAGGACTAGTGTATACATAATGGTTAGGATGAGGATATTGCATTAATCCGTTGGCTGGAGCTGCAGACCATGAGACTGGAGCTTGATGATAGTAGCCCATTGTTGAAGGAGTCTGGAAGACTGATGACAATGGTATACTCTGGTTAAGCATTTGGGGATACATCATGTTTTGTGGCTGGGGCAGGTAGGAACCAGTATTAACACTTGGTACCATATTTTCCATGTTTTGGCTGGGTACCATAAAAGGAGTTCCTGATAATTTGCTTTCCCTGTTGTCAGCTGGAAGGTTGGATATATTCTTAATCTTTAAAACGTCTCTTTCATCAATACTCTTCTCTGTCACTTTCTCTGCCATCTTCTCGTGACAGTCAGGCATATCGTTCCGGATATCCACTATATTCTCCCTTCCTTCAGATTGCGGACTGGCATCTTCGGAATCAGACATTGAGGATGATTCACTGTTTCCGTTATTTGAAGAAGCCGTATTGCTATCTCCTTCACTGGGACATGAAGAGCAATTGTCAGAACTGGAGGTTCTACTCATCACAGGATCTTTTGAGTACAGGTCATCAATCTTCTGTATTATGTGAACTTCCATCTTCTTGTCTTCTTCGGTTGAACTACTAATATTCCCATTACCCAACTTATCTGTAGCCTTGCATAGAGACACTGTGTCAGCTGACTTCACAGCGGTGCTAACATCTTCAGTCTCTTCTGACTTAAATGTTGAACATGCAAGTAAAGATATGTCAGAGTTTGAGCTGTTTCGTGGATGGTTCAGCTCCACGGAGTCCAATACTTTTCTCACATTTACTGGATCCATCATAGATGCGTTTTGACTGTTTTTCATTTTACTTCTTATCTCTCGTCGATTATTTGACTGCGTATACCTATTGGCTCGGTTAAGCTTGGAGACATCCAGATCAGAGTCTGATTTGAAGATTGCTTTGGGTTCTCGCATGCCTCTGGGTGCAGATATATTAGAATCTACCTTTTCCCGGTAACCATTTATGGGTTTGCAACTGCAAGAATGGTAACCATATCTCTCACCAGTCCTGTCGTCTGAACAATGGAACTCCTCATGAGACCTAATGCTATTTGGGCTACCACCAGACTTCGAAGCTTTCACTCTCAAATTTTTATTTGACCCATTGAAGTGTCGTGAAGACATTTCTGATCTATCATTACAGTACCTTGCCTCAGAACTACTGACAAAAGAATCATTCTCTGTATATCTGCCTTTTTCTGACCACCTCAAAGAATGATCAGGCTGAACCTCTTTCCAGAATCTTGCTGTCTGATGAACAGGTCTTGGATTTTCTTGCGTAAAGCACCCGTTTTCATCTTCACGATCTATAATCTCCCTATCAGTGCTATCACAATAGTGGGTTTCAGCTCTTGGAGAAGTGCAACCTTCCAAACACTCTCCATCTTGATCATCAAGAGATCCAGGTGAAGACAAATCTACATCTCCATTTTCAACTCCTGACTCCTCGCAACTTATGGTTTTGTTATTTTCTTCATCAAGATTTGGAGAACCTTCTTCTTCCCTCGACATATTTGGCAGTATTGCTTTATCACTAAATTTTGGATTCTTCTGCTCTTTTTCTCGTTCTTTTTCCTTCAACCTCTCCTTTCTACGAAGTTTTTTCTCCCTTTCTTTAATTCGTTTCCTTTCTTTTCGCTCCTCTTCTTCACGCTTCTCTTTCTCTTCTTCCTCTAGAAGTTTTTCCTGCAAATGTTGAGATGATGGAGTTGTGGGACAGATAAAAGCGTAAGTGTGTTGTTAAATTGCGTAGATTGTCTAAATGGCGGCGAACAATCAAACCTGCTTCTCCAAGGTGACAATTTCCTTGCAGGCAATATGAACACGTTGCTCTAATAGTTTTGATGAAAGGCAGACAAATATACTGTGTGCATTTTGACGGGCTGTACCTTCCCTAAATGCCTTTTCAACCTAAGATATTATCACGCAAAGACAAAAATGAATACACCTAAATACAGCACAAAATAACAATGAATGGAAGGTGTACTTAGAGGAAGCTATAACAAACCTGCTCCTTGAAAATAACCGTTGCAGCATCAAGAAGAAACTCTCGAGCAAGTTCTGGACTCTTAGCATGCTTTTGTGGACGCAAGCACTCACCATCAAGCTCATTCCCATCTTTGTCTATCATGACTTCATCCTTATAAATCATTGGAACAACAATGATATTATTTTAACAAGGGGATATCATATCTGCAAAGTTGTAAATATTTGAAGGCTTTATGCTGCAAAGCTTATGAATCTTCAGTTACCTCTTCTTCCTCAGCCTCTTCGGCATGCTCAAAAAACATTCGAATGCATTCCCCTCTTTTAATTGAAACAAAGCCATCCCCAACCACAAGCCTGGAGTGAACGCATTGTTGGCCTCTCAATGCATGGGCTTTGACGGATATCTCGGAGGAACGGCCATTTTTTTTGAATGCCCTAAGAGTAATGTAACATTCGTGTAATCCACGAAGATCTATGCCCTTGACTTGGGCACTCCGATCGTTGCCAACATATTTGAACTCGAGGATATCAGATTCACCTTCTCCAGTTCCAATAGCCCACTCGAATTGATGATATCCAGCATTCTCTGTAAAATACTGACTCCAATCTGCTCGGACAGAATCAACGTCCACCTGAGAAAATGCAATTACACTTCTGATTCTACCTTCCAATAGAAGCCTCTCCCAGGTATATTGATAAATTTACTCTTTAAAATCAAAGCTCTTGTAGTATAGGAAATAGGCATCTACAAAGTAAGAGGAAAAGGTTAAGAAAGATAAAAGACCTGATACTGAAAGGCTGTATCGGCAACACAAAACCAGTCGGTACATCTTGGTTCTCTCTGCATTCGTTTAAGTTCCTTAAGTTCTTTAAATTCCCGATTAACATTTCTTCTGCAGTCTCTACAAAACTTTTTGCAGTTGAATCTGTAGTTTGAAAGGTCAACATGTTATTAAGGAAAGGAAAAGAAGTCACAAAGACAATGAAAAGAAGAACAATGACTTGACAGGCACATCCCAAAAGTCGAAAATACTGAATCCTTAATTATTATCTAATTTAAAATATGGCCATTTAGGTAGTACGGATTCCTAATACACCCTAGTCGGAGAACAAGATCATATCGAAATACTTTTTTAACTGAACGTGTGACAGAACATCCAAGAATTTTGAATCAGCAAGTAACAAACCTGTCATTTAGTCTTTCCACAAAATCCTCTTCTTTCATTCTCAAAAGCGACAATCGACTTTCCTCTTCAAGTGCAGACCAAAAATCCACTAATGTATCACAAGAGAGCCTAGTGGTATGCAAAGCACATGTTTCTCTAGTTCCATGACCTTTACCATAACCAGCAATCCCCTGACTTAGCCAAACCCGACCTCCGCCACCACAAGCATCGGGATAAAGCAACTCACGTTCCCTCTCTCGAGCACGTGCACTTTCAAAAACCTGCTAGAGCTAATATATATTAGCTAGGTAAAACTGGACCAACCAAACCAAGTACAGTAGGGAAAACCATGGATGAAACTTACAGTTTGAAGCCCTTTGAAAGATTTTGCATATAAAAAGCAGTCTTGAAGTGTGAGAGATCCCTCACGTGTAGTGCTGAGACCTCCCCATCGATGAATAGCAGGGTTCTGGTATGCAACCGTATATCTCTTACTGGCAGCTGATTTACCATCGGTTTGATCTTTTAATACTTTCCGTTGAGCGGCCCTCCCACTTGCAACAATCTGCAAGAAACCTTCATTTAGCAGGCCGTGACATCTCGAACAGCACATGTTTTTGCGAGCTTGCTCAAACAAAGCCTGCTTATCAATCCTAAGAAGCTCCTCCCTAGCTTTCGGCGACAACTCACTCCAGAACTGTAATCATATAAAAATGGGGTTTCGAGTATAGTAAATCATAAGAAAACGTGAACGCAACA
Organism: Camelina hispida; assembly: GCA_023657505.1. Classification (NCBI taxonomy): domain Eukaryota; kingdom Viridiplantae; phylum Streptophyta; class Magnoliopsida; order Brassicales; family Brassicaceae; genus Camelina; species Camelina hispida. Next base: position 3,459,978 of record CP094634.1, on the reverse strand, counting down.
CAAAACCACGATTCGGATTTGTCCTGCGACCAGAGTAAAACCTATAAACTAAGATCCAATGATCAAAACCACCTAAGGCTGAATCAAGCAAATCAATCAAAAGTAACCTAAAACAAAATCATCAAGGAAAAGACTCGGACGAAGAAGGAAACGATCCAATCACAAAAATCCAAAATCAAGAGAATCGAATCGGAAGTACCTTTTGCAACTGATCGTAGCTAACTCCATCGACATCGTCAGACCAAAACCCAGAAGAGTAATGCTCATTTCTCTGTGCTAAACCCGGCATCGTTTTACACTTATCTTTGTTCATTCAACCAAATGATTCCATTAATCCTTTTCTCCTCTCACACGCGATAACTTAAAACCTCAAGGGAAACCAAAAAAAAACGACTCCGTTCCGATTGAATTAAGGTGACAACGAAATCAATCCAAAATCGAATCGGGAAATAAGCGTTCGATCGAGATCTGTAAGTAAAATGGATAATCCGAAATTAAAAAATTAAAAAACCCGGATTACGTCAAAATAAAGAATCCTGAAACGAAGGAATCGAATCAAGGAATTGAATTTGGGATTGGGATTGGGAAAGAGACGCGAAACAGGAGGGTTCGTCGGGGGCGATGACGACGAGATTCGCAGCTGAGTTATATATATTACTGCTGCTGGGCTGGGTATCAAAAGAGGAGGAGGAGGAGGACGAGACGGGTTTGTTATTATTATTAATAAAAAAAAAAAGTTTAGAAAAAAAAAATAAAAACCTAAAATGTGCTTTACTGTTATTTACTTTCTTTACATGCTGGTAAAAAGTGATATAAATCTATCCATTTTTATTACAATTTTAATGACGATATTTAATATTATTTTTTAACAAAAAAAAAATGTGTCTCTCTCATTTTTTTTTTCGCCCAATTACAATAAATAAATAAAATAATTTTTTTCTTTCTATATTTTAAAAATATAAAGTTGTGGTGGTGAGTTAAAAAAAAAGAGTTGTGGTGAATGTGGTTTTGTTTGGGACTTCAGCTTCATATGGGTTTTACTTGTTTAGTGAACTAGTGGGTCAATGTGTGGAACTGTGGATGTCGTCATTGTGTTGTTTTTATTCATAATTCTGAAACTTATACAAATATTAGTACTAAAATTTACAATTTTGATATATATATTAAGAAAGAAGATAAAAGTATTATTTAGTTGGAATTTTTGATATGCAGAGTGGTAAAAAGAAGTTTCCAGTGTTGGTAACTGAATCGAATGATAAATGGAAAGATGACTCCCACAAGAATTGAAATGTGTACATTTGGCAAACCAAAAAGAAAGATTTGGGGAATAAGATAAAACGAATAAAAGTAAGATGCAATTTATGGCTATTGTCTCTTTTACACAAAATGGTTAAACGTATTTAAGATACCTTAATTTCTGATATTATAATCAGATACTAATAATTGTAAAGTTAATTACCGACAGAGACATCTTGTTCTCTATCCCACAATATAGTAACCCTATTATTCTAAAAAAAAAAATATACATTCTTAAATATAGAATCTGATTATCTTAATATATATATGACCATTTTCTATGTATATTTAAGTAATTATCCAAAATTAGGTCAACGGATTAGAGGTATCCAATCTACATAAATCTCTATAGATTAAATTTTCTTGACAAGAGAAGTAATTTTAAAACTAAAAGAAAATTTTAATGGTCCATAATACTTTAAAATAATCTCTCACACAAAATATATATTTATATTTAAGTAAAAGTTAATAAAATAAAATAAAATCAAACATTTTTCTTGAATATTTAAAATCTCACAAGTAATTTAATATTTCTTGCATTGACTCCTCAAAAAGTTCGAGTTTTGATTTAAAAGTTCGAGTTAAGGCTTAGATACAACAACCAAGAACGAAAGGTGTTTAAAACCAGTGAAAAATTATAAGTTACATTCAATAAAATAACAATATCTTATAACCGATAATCATAATTATTCGAATAGAAAAGAGAAAAAAAAAAAATAGCCATACCAACAACAACAACAACAAGATTAAAAGGAAGAGTAATGGTAAACTGGTTATTTAGGAAGTAGAATCAGGACCAGCCGGCTTAGAATTAAGAAGAGGCTGAAGTGCCTTGACAACGATGGTCATGTTTGGTCGAAAATCTGCCTCGTACTGAACACACAAGGCCGCCACCGCTGCCAACTGTTCGACCACCCACGAAGAAAATTCATTATTACAAAACTAAACCAAAACGATCATATATTCTATGTCCTCAACTCAAGATTGCAATGTCACTAGCTTTCAATATGAGACGCATAACTAATACCTAAATGCACTCGGACATTTGGTTACCATGAAAGCTACAAAAACCGATCGATCTCTAGGATAACTAGGTATTTCATGCTTAATAAAAGTTAAAGGTTTATAAGTCATATAACCAATCGTCGAACACCAATAAAGACAACGTGTTATGTATATATATCTAAAGAAATATAGAACGGACCTTGGCGACTGCTTTGGGAGGGAAGTCATTGTTAAGCTTCGGATCTATACATTGTTTCACTTTGTCTTCACTTAGTCTTGGAGTTGCCTATATAACAAAAAGACAAAAGTAAGAGGGCTTAATAAGGATAAATATGGAGTCCTTCGAACATATAATATACGTTAATATGTGTACGTACCCAAGTAACAAGACTTTGTTGACCTTTAGGCATGGTATGATCTACGGGTTTTCTTCCTGTCAAGAGCTCCAATAGCACAACACCGAAACTATACACATCACTCTTCTGCGTTATTTGTCCTGTCATTGCATACCTAAGACAATAGCACTCTTACGTTATCAAGAACCATCCGATTGTTACGTTTTAAGCAAATGAATTGATTGGTTTATGGTATAATACTCTGGAGCGTGATAGCCAAACGTTCCCAAAACACGAGTAGAGTGAAGCCTAGCCGCGGTATCGGAGGAAGCGTTGGTCAAGTTGAAATCAGCCATTTTGGCCACAAAGTCATCAAACAACAAGACGTTGCTCGACCTCACGTCCCTATGGACTATTGGTGGCTGGACCTTCTCGTGAAGGAACTCAAGCCCTTTGGCTGCTCCATATGCGATCTTCACCCTTTGGTTCCAATTCAGCACTGGCCCTGGCTCAGCCCCTTGCACTCCCTTTCTCCCTAAAATTTGTTCGATTGATCCATGTATATGTATCACATACGATGATTCACTATACTATATGAGTTGTGAAAGTTGAAATTACGTACCATGTAATACATCGTGTAAAGAACCTTTGGTTGCAAATTGGTAGATGAGAATGCGGTTATTTGCCTCCAAGCAGTACCCTAGCAACTCCACAAAATGGTCGTTTTTGAGCCGAGATACCACCGATAACTTGCCATTTTATATAAAAGTTATATTAGCAAATACCATTAGTTTGATCTAAACAGAGAAAAAAGCAGTTTAACCTAATAGGAAACGCAATGGTATATCATTTTAACATTTTAGCTAGTGGGAGTGGAAAAAGGAATTTGAAGTTTGATAGATCCTCGGCCAAAAGGGCCCAAACCGTGATTGGGGAAATGAGCTGAACGATAAGTTTTGTAGTATGTATGTGTACCTGTGAGGTGAAATCGGAGTCAGGTTCTTCAGAAGAGCTAGCATCAAGCTTCTTAATAGCAACAGCTTCTCCCTTAAACTTTCCGCAGAAGACACGTCCATAAGAACCTTCACCAATGAGTGCCTTGTTGCCGAAGTTACCCGCCATTCTGTTCAACTCATCCAATGCAACCGAAGGGATCTCTATGGGCAAAACCTTTGCAGGAGCTCCTGGTCTCGCTGCGTTTGGATTCCTCGGTTCCCCTCTATTCCCACCTATTTCACACACACGCAGAAACGCAAAACACAAATGCTCGTGGTGTTAAACTCAGAACATAAAAATGTATGTCAAGGAACGAGTGAGGAAAATTAGAGAACTCACCGCCAAAATTGGGATTCCCGGCTTTGTTAGGAGGGGCTGCATACTGGTTTGCGGGCGGACCGGCAGGTTCCTCATCCGCACCACTGCAACAGAACATATCTCTTCAGATCTTTTGCCAACACGGGTTTTGTCTTATTGTTCTGTTTCGGTTCTGTTTCTGTCAATGTCTTTATCTGTTGAAAACATATGAAAATGTATATCATCAACATGCATATGTTTCCCATGTTTTAGAATCTAAAAATTCGTTTGTTTATAGAAAAGAACGAGTTTTGAAACAACAATTTGCAGAACATATTCCAGATCATATCAAGATTGTGAAAAATCTTCGAGAATCAAAACATTATGATTGGTTACCTCGATTCTGCCATTGAATCAATCGAAGGAAATGACGATGATGGAGAGAGTGAATGCTTCAGAAAACCCTCAAAGGAAGGATCCGTATATTCTCAAAAGTTTGAATAATGTTAGGGGAAAAATAAAATCAACGAGCCTGTGAAATTTTTAGGAATCTGGGGAAAAAAAAGAGTTTGAGAAAAAGAAGAAAAAAATTAATGTTGTTAGAATTATTATTGCAAGTCTCTCTGTGTTCTCTGTTCCGCGATAAAGTCGGGATCAAGGAAAAAAACACATTCGCTTAATAGTTTTGTTATTTTAATATAAACCATTACCAACGTAGGAAAATGTTAAGTAGCCTTCACGTCTTGCACGTCCTCTCCGAACCATAATACTACTACCTATCTTTGTAATCATTCATATTTCTAAATTCTGACCCATCATTTAGTTGAAATTCATAATTTATCAGTTTGGTAGGTACGTAGAAAAATAATATAATTTTTTTAATTAATACTATATAGTTTTTTTTCTTTAAGAAAATAATTTTTTAAACAACATAAATGATAACTCAAAATATAAATAAAAGAATATTTGTGTTAAAAAGATAAAAATATAAAATATTATAATACTTTTGCATATTATTTGTTATTGTATATCTACTTAAATTTTTAATAAATCGAAAAGTATTTTAAGAAAAATGATATAAACATACCCGCGTAAAAGTATATATATTATTTATAATTATTATGTCACTAGAACTAATAATTATAATAAGAAAAATAGTAACATTATTTAGCCTAAATTTTAGTGGAAAAAACATTATTTAACCGAGATAAAAGCACATATAAATTTGATTTTTTCCTGTTCTCATGATTAAAACTATATGGTTGCATAGAGATGAAAAAAATGAGTTGAACCAAAAAAATTGAAGAACATTCAACTCATTGCTCAGAAATATAGGAGATGAATGAGTTGAACAAATTTATTTTATAATTTGTTCATTTTTCCAATTTTTTGGGTTAAATGATTGGTTGAATTTTCATTCAACTTATTCATATGGATGAATGCTTATTCAACAAAATTCATCCATTTAGCACACATAGTCATGATCAAGTTTACAAGACAGAAGCTATATGGTTTCCCAATGCCACTCCGAAGTATGCTTTTATTACATGGCTGTTGACTAAAAACAGATTGGCAACAGGGGACCGGAAGATCCTATGGAACACAAACGCTAATACAAATTGTGTCTTCTGTAACCACTCTATGGAGACTCGGGAGCATTTATTTTTTCAATGTTCTTTCTCACAGCAGGTGTGGGAGCAGATGATGAAAGGACTGTTGCAGAATAAATAAACGGCGAACTGGCGAGATGTTATGGCGTTACTTACGGGTGATGCGCTGGAAGCAACTCACAGGTTTCTCTTGGGATACACGTTCCAAAACACCATACACTCTCTCTGGCAAGAACGAAACAACAGGCGTCATGGAGAACCGTTATCAACACTGGAAAAGCTGGTCAAGTTCATTGACAAGAATGTTCGAAATCGCGCGCATGAGCACCATAGCACCATGGAGGAGGGGGATGACTGTCGAATTCAAGTTTGGTTTGCAGCTAGATTACTTCAAACATGAAATGATATATGTTTAAATTTTTCTAAACAGTATTGCATTTAATTATGTAAACAAAGTTTATTTTTCTTTTGAATATAATTTAACATTAGATTCAAAAAAAAAAGTTTACAAGACAGAAAAAAAAATAACAAACCAGAAAAAAAAAATTAAAAAAAAAACAAACAAAAAAAAACCCCAAATTTAGAATAATAAAAGCCCAAACTTGTTGGAGTAAACTTGAAGTAAGGTTGCAGATCAAGCCAACGGAGAAATAGAATTTGGAGATTATATTTAGGAATTATCTAAATATAATAGGAAGTTAAATAATAAGAAATTTTCCTATTAGGAATAGGAAATATACTTAAGAGTTTTATATATAAAGAGATGGTAGGCTGTAGTTATGAGTTGAGAGATTGAGAGAAATAGCTTAAGTTTTGAGTTATTTTCTTAACTTAATAAAGAGAGTTATTCTTTATAATTTGTGTTCTTAAAATCTTTCAATTAGAAAACTTAGGGCCAACAGATGGGAGGTTCTTTAGGTAGGGTTTACGATCTTTTTTACCTCTTCTTCGTCTCGAAAATCTCTCTCTTTCTCTCTCACTACCTTGCTAAAGCATCAAAAAGATTTCACACGTTAGCACTTGAGAAGGCGCCCTTCGTAGACCACAAGAAACTACAAGAGGTAGGCCTATTTTTTTCTTGTCCTTTTGCAATTCACTTTTTGATATATTTTTTACTATTAATTGTATTAATATCGAAGTCAGTTAACGCAGCCCATGATATCGCTGAGGCTGAACGTATCAGAAGATGGTCAAACCATCCATGGACGACACTCAAGACCTTCAAAGTCAATCAACGCTACTGTAGAAAACATCCCAACTGATGTCATGATGGACATATTCTCTAGATTATCGTCAAAATCTATAGCCACATGTCGCTGTGTATCGAAGCTCTGGGTTTCCATCCTTGGAATTCCCTATTTCACTGAGTTGTTCCTTACCAAATCTTGTGCTCTACCGAGGCTATTGTTCGTCTGCGAGAAAGACAGTGAGCTGACCTTCTTCTCCGCACCTCAGCCTACAAATCCATATGAGAACTCGTCTCCTTTAGCTGCCACTTATCATATGAAAATTCCTTTTGGTAGGTATTGTGATATTATTAGACCTATCCATGGCCTTGTTTTTATTCGAAATGCGCAGAGGTTCAAATTGGCGTCTGTGATATGTAACCCTACCACAAGACAAACCTTAACTTTACCGAAACCAAAGACAAGGAAGAGGTTACGTATACATAGCTATTTTGGGTATGATCCGATGGAGAAACAGTTCAAGGTACTGTCAATGACGGAAAGAGATGGGATTTCTGATGAGCATCAAGTGCTAACATTAGGAGCTAAGAAACTGTCATGGAGAATGATCGAATGTTGCATTCCCCATCGTCCTAAGTATGAGGGGATATGCATTAATGGTGTTTTGTATTACCGTGCTTCCGTCGGCATATCTTCAAATATTTTTATGATAGTTTGCTTTGATGTTAGGTCCGAGAAGTTTAGCTTTACTAAAGCTATGGAACCTTTAATCATAAACGCACATCTGATTAACTACAATGGTAAATTGGGTTTAGTTATGTCGGAAGGGCTTCCGTATATTAATGGAAGATGTAGACGTTTTGAGATGTGGGTTCTAAAAGACTCCGAAAAACACGGATGGATCAAGAATACTTACGAATTGCCTCCTCTGTGGCAGTATGTAAATGCATGGGAATTATTACATTTTGTTGGGGTGACTGGTACTACAAATGAAATTGTGTTCTCGCCGACGTGTCTATCCGACCCTTTCTATGTTTTATACTACAGTCTCGAGAGGAAAACTATCAGAGAAGTAGAAATCCAAGGAATGGGAGGCTTTAAGCAAAATAATTGGGTTCAAATGTTTATAGACCATGTAGAGGACGTGAGACTTATGTAACACTTAAGAATTTGCTTGATGATCAAATATTTTATAAAATCTTCTTTTCATATTAAATCAATATATGATGAATATTTATATATGTATGTTTCCTGGCCACCAAGGACTAAAGGATCCTTTAGCACAAGAAGGAATTAACAAACGAGAAAAGCAACAAAAATAATCTTTAAATTTCTATACTATTTTCTGTCTGCTGATTAATTGTAAGAACTACAATTCAGATGAAAGAAACATCTGTCTTATACATCATTACTAAAGACGAAATCAGTTAAAACAAAATGTTGGAAAAATCACAAAATTGTCAGTTATGTCTTGATAATTTTTTTAGTTACGAGTTCACAAAAAAAAATGGAAAAAATGAAAAAAAGAAAAGATAAAATTTACGAGTTCATATTGATAAATTTGGAGCTTTGGATAATAACGGTCAAAAGGGTTTAGGAGAATGATATGGAAATTAAACTGATGATCCGGTCGACGTTGATTTGTCCCTTCTCGGTAGCTTTGCTACTGATAAATAAAACGTAGATAATTTTGTAAGTGATAAACTAAATATATTTTTTATACAATGATATGAAGTTATGAACTATAATGTCAAGATAAGCTTCTATTTTCTAATTCTAAATTCTATGAAATTTAATTTTTAATGTTAGGCTTCATTCTAATGATTTCACCTTGAGATGTATATGTGTATATATATCATCTGATCGTAATTTCAAAAAAAAAAAAAAATGGAATCAAGTATTAAAATATGGTATATTATTGTAATGACCTAAAAACAAAATTTAATTTATATACCAAAAATAATTAAAAACTAAAACTATTTTAAACTACATATATTCCATATAGTCTGTAAAATTAAAATTTTAATTCAAAATGAGATAATGATTATTGTAGGATAAATACTGGTGAAAGTTACATGAAATATAAATAAATAAATATGAAATTTACAATTTTCATAAAAGAGAACTGATTTTATATACTTAACTGATAGAATGAAAATTTAAATATTTTATATAGATCTAAAATGCTGAATAGAATCGATTTTAAGTATATATATATGTTTTCTTATTGGAATTAAAATATTTTAGTTTTTGAGCTAATTATGAATAAAGTCAGATATTGTTCTAAAACTAACTGAGACAGAGTGAGGAAAGGTTATTGTAACATTTTTAATATACTTAATTTTACCTTTTTATAAATCAATTGAACATGATATAAACATATTTGCATATATGGATGAACATATTACTTCCAAATTAATAATATATAATTGAGACATGATTAGTAGAGAAAATTTAATAATATATAATTGAAAAAATATTGCACAAAATTTAAACAATAAAAAAACAAAACTCTATGGTAGAATTGTGTGGTATGGTTGTAAGGAAAACTATTTATAGCAAAATGATGGCTGGAGGGGTTTATTTTTAAGGGATTTTTATTAGTTATGCCATTTTCGTTCAAAAATTTATCCCAAATGCCATTTTGTTTTTCTCTCGCCAAAAATGCCATTTTTGTGGGGTAAGGGGAGAACGAAAAGACCAATCTGCCCTCTCATTTAATTGACGAAAAGAGATGGTGGGGGAATTCAAAATTGAAGACATTAATGATGATTGGACCTGCATTTTGGAAGATGGACAGAGAATTACGATTTTTGTTTGTGGCAAAAGGAGTTTTATGGAGTTTTTTGTGGCAAAAGGAGTTTTACGATTTTTTTGTGGCAAAAGAGGAAGACACCAAACAAGTGTGGAAGATGTTTTGGAGTGGGACACAACAGGAAAACCTGTTCACAGCTGATTTGAAGGAAAGGTTCCAAAGTAGTGATGTTTTTTTGTAGATGGTATCTCATGTATGTGTTTGGGATGGGTATTACCTTTTAGAAACTGAAACATGGTTGATTGTTCAACAGAGGCTACTAAACTATTTTGCAGGTGGCTTCTATGAATCTATGTTGGAAGAGTCTTTTTGTATCTTAGGTTGGAAGGATCTGTTTTTTTATCGTCTATCAGTTGTATTATGTCTACTTTTAGCCTCGGTAGACATGTGTAACTAATTGAGATTTCTAATGTCTATCTCAGTAATGTCTATCGATTTTATTATGTCTATCGGAATTGTAATGTCTATTGACTTTGTAATGTCTCTCAGGTTTATTATGTCTATCGGGATTGTAAGTTCCTCGGTTTTTTCCTATTGACTTTGTTTCGTTTTTTTTGTCTATCATAAATCCTAATTATAATGTCTACCGGATTAGAATGTCTACCACCATTAACTTGTAAAAATCCCAAAGATAAAAGAGCCAAACACCTTTATAGCCAGATAACAGATAGATCAATAAAAAATAGAATACATGTCTCTCGAGAAATGGTGGACTAAAACAGCAAAGCAATACAATCTTCCAACTAAAATAAAACGGTAGACATAATCGGGGTAGACAACAAAAGACATAACTATATGTCCATCGCATTGGATGGACATATTCGCCAGGGGATACTCAGTATCCAAATTTCCTAATGAATAACCTAGGAAGGAGTAAGGAGACGTCAGTAGCTTCCGCAGGCATCGGAGGACTATTATCCCCGAGCACTCCACCAACCCTGTTCAACGGATGACAACAACTTTCATCAGACAAAAAGTATTTTGGGTGAAAGGTGAAAATGGTCCATCATAGGATGGACATGTACCTGGTCTTTCTGATTTGGTCCACCATGGACATCTCATTGTCGGTGACGACACCAGCTACAAACTGGTCCTCGGGAGGCATCACATACCCAGGTCCAGCCTTGTCATCAAACCTGCATTGGAGGCATTATAAGGAGCGACATAATGCATTGGGTAGACAAAAAAGAGAATGAAGCTAGAAGTCTCGTGTGGACATACACTGGCTGCGGTAACTGGTCCACCTGATGTATTACAGGTTCGGCGCTTTCATGGTCAGCAGAACTTGACTGTTGACATTGGTCCTCTGGAGGCATAACATACCCAGATCCAGCGTGGTCATCAGACCTGCATTGGAAGCATAATCAGTAGCGACATAAGTAATTTGAGTGGACAATTAACGGTAGACATCTGGACTAAGAAGGAGCCAAATAAGTAAATTAGGTGGACAAAAAGCGGAAGACAAAAACCTCTCTTGGTGGATGTCGTCCATCGCATCAACAACCCTGCACATTTGGTAACTTGTGAGTTACCCGAAGACATAAAGATGATAATAAGCAAAGGTATACAAGGACCATGTTTTAAAGGTCGTCCACCAGGAGGTGAAAAGTCTATCATGATACAATTAGTGGGTGGACCAAACAAGGACCAAAAAAACCGGATCTAAAGGTAGACAAGGACCATTGTTTTGATGGTTGTCCACCAGGAGGTGAAAGGTCTATCATGATACAATTAGTGGGTGGACAAAAAAAAACCGGATCTACAGGTAGGGTTACCAAAAATCTGGTCTATCGGCTAATCTTTGGTGGACAAAAAAATGGATCTAATAAGTAGTCTATCAGAACAATTTCAAACCTACTCGAAGTATGCGGGTCTAATGAGAATTCGAAGCAAGTTCACAAGGACAAACCTAGGAGAGGTGGTAGCGGCCCTTGGTTCTCCGTCGCTTAAAATCTCGACATCTCCCACACGCACACTAAAACGAGAAAGACGAGCAAATAGTTTTAATGGATTTTAATTAAAAAAAAAAAAAGAACATTCTCTTAAATACCAAGGAGCGGGTTCGTAGGATGGTTCCCCTGTGTCGCCGACTTCACCGGTTGGAGGCGGCAGAAGAGGAGGATTCGGTCGTAGAAACGACTTTATTAAGTAATTCATCATAAATACCCACGGCGATGGTAGTGGGAGAGGCGGTAGCGGCGAGAAAGAAGAGAAAAAGAAGAAGAAAGAGAATTCAGGCGAGAGAGGCTTCGAAACAAATATTTTTTTTTCTGAAAACAGAAGACGAACGGGTTGTGTTTGTGTCTAAGTGCATAAAATATTATTTAATTAATTGTTTTTTTAGATTTATTTTGTTTCCCTTTCTTTAATTTATAAGGATCTGAGGGTAAATATGTATTTGTTCATCATTCATGTGGCATACGGGAGAAGGAAAAAACATTTGTGGCATTTATGAGAAAGTTGTACACTGTTCATGGCAGTCTTGACAATTTTCCCTATTTTTAAATCTCTATGTTATTATATTAATTGCATAGTCATTTACTTTTAATACATTATTACAATACATAGCATGTTATAATTTTAAGCTGAGACTGAAATTCATATTAAATATGATATTAAATATTCAAATCATGGGATAAAAACTATAACACTTGTTTGAAGTTAGTCAACAATAATTTTATTGCATACTAATAATTATAAAAATTTCCAACATAATAAATTTAATATACTTGTATAACTAATTTTTCTTAAAAATAATAATGTTTTCACTTTAAATATGTTTTGTTGTTTGTATTACATATCAAAACCCATATAACATGTGTCAATTTCTTAGAGTATAAGTTTGCTAAAAATCCTTTCATTTACCTAGATTTATTGGAAAGCTCAAGGTAAATCATATTATAACATGCTATATTTTAATTTTTTTTGTTATTGAAATATATGATAAAAAGGAAAAAATACTGGAATAATATCACTCATATACGTTTTTAATATAAATATATAATTAAATCTATAAAAGATGAATAATAGTGTATTTGGGTTTGATCTTTTTTGAATTTAATTGAAATTAATGAAAACAAGTAATTAAAAGATGGCACATGTTCAAAGAAGGAGGAGTGTCTATATGTCACCTTTTAGAGCATGTGATTAGAGATAACTATATTTTATTATATAACATCTTGGAAGGCTATTGCAATTCAACTATATATTAAACTAGCCGTTGACCTGCGCTACGCGCAGAAGTTTCATGAGGTTGTTTTTATTTTTGTTGTTTTGTTAGTTTGATATTTTGTATGTTCTTTTCCGTCTTTCTGTGTGGTTATGGTGTTTCCGTATATTGTTCTTTGTTCTTTTGTTTTTTTTATGGTATTTTTTCCAAGTTTGTATTTTCTTTTCTATTTTAGAAATCTTTATCTTATTTAAATCATGATAATTTTTTGGTACTAATAAAATATGGAATTTGAAGTTAAGTTTTTTTATAGTTATTGTTTGTTTTATTGGTTCCGTCTTTAGTTTTGGTTTATTTAACTTATTTCTCATTTTGGTGTTCCATTTTTTTATTTGGTTTTCTTAGTTGTTGTTGTAGCTATTTTTTATTGTTTTTTAAAACAAAATAACTAACCTGTGGTAGTTGTTATTTTTCAAAACGCTTTTTTTTTGGAGTAATGTGTTTGTGGTTTTTGATGATAAATGTTTTGGCAGTTGAATTACTTACTAATATGTCATTTTTGTTTCATTCTTTTTCTGTTTGATATTTTGCCTTTATTTCTTTAATACTTAGAATTCTGTTGGGCCGTTAGGTTGTTATTGTGTTTTCCTTGTGTAAATGGCTTTCTTCCCATTCAAAATATGTTGTCGTCTGAACGGATAGCAGAATAGTTTTTTTTTTTCCGATCTACAGTATAGTTAGAGTTTTGAAAGTATTTCCTTCATCCTGCAAATCCTTCTTCATTCATCCTTTTCAGTGATGTATAATTTATCTCTCTGCGCTTCGCATCAGTACGGGGTAATTGGCTCTTTTCTGCTGGTTTTTTTCAATTTTAGTTTTTGTTGGTCTTCAAATCTGGACTTTTTTTTATTTTGTTTTTGGGTTTAATTTCAGATTTAATTTGTCAATTGTACTGCGGATTTTGGTTTTAATTTTGTTTCCTTTGATCTCCAGAGTGTGGGGTTCGATCGAATGTGAATTGTGTGTTGTCAAATTAAATGTTTGCCTCTCATGCGGTTTATCCCCAAAAATTGTAAGGTGTAGTATTATGTTCGTCGGTTTAGCTAGTAAATGAATTTAAGTCTAATGTGTACATAATCTCGAACTTGAATGTTAGCATCTTTCTCTACAAGTTATTGTGCGTATAGGTCGACTTTTTTTTCCCGGCTTTCTAATTTTTTCGTATATATTTGTCGAGTAATGCTAATTTAATTGTTAGTTGTGTTTCCCTTATTCTATGTATGTGTTTGTAAGTGTTTTGGTTGAGTTGTTTTATCATTTTTTTAAAGGAGGCATGTTTTACGAATGAGAGTTTTTAAATGCTATAAGTGTTGCTAAATCTGAAGACCTGTTTCCATATGTCTATGCTAATATTCATAGAGATCGATTTAGAGTTGGTTCAGAGAATGTTTGTTCTAGCTCTCTTGTAAATTTGTTGATCTTAGGTGTTGTGTTTTGTTTTCATGGTAACTGGTGGGCTGATTTATCATTTTCTCTCTGTTTTTCTATTCTTGGTATACTTTCACTTACTTTATCTTCTTTTCTTTTTATCTTATTATAGAGGCGTATTCTTTGTTTATGAAGCAGGAAAACAACGACTTTATTATGAAGTTTGAAATTTTGTAGAGGATGATAACATTGGTTAAGCTTATTGTTTGCCATAAGCTAGCAGAAAAAATAAACTTGATCATTTGTTTGAAGTAGTAGCATTGTTCGCATCTATTCTCCATATCATTGAGGGTGCAGATGATTGTTGTACAGACTTGTGCCAATGTATTGTAGTAGCACTCATGTTTTTGTACATTGACTCTTTGTAACGATTTCTTGATATCTTTCCAGCATTGATCAGTCTTTGCCTTGTTTTCTTTCCAGCCTAGCTTGTCGAGCCAAAATTTCCCTTCTTCTATCTCACCCCTGCACAACTGGACAATTCCATAAAGGTAAATACCGTTCTCGTAAGTACCTTCTGCTGCCTTTTTCAAGTGTGTCAAGCCTTCTTCTATGTTGTTTTTGTGGAAATACTCCTGGATCCCTTTGATTTAGTGTGCCTCCACATTTCCACTTGCAATTGTTTTTTGCAAGAGGTCTTGGTATTTCTTGAGTGCTGCTAGGGGATTGATTGCTAGTGGGCGTAGGTTGATATGCTTGTAAACTCGGTGATCTTGTGCTGCTTTAGTTAGATGTGGTGATGCTTGCATAACATGTTTGACGTATGTGCGTGACCTCCTTGCAACTCGAGAGATAATATCTCCTAGCACATCATATGGTAGTTCTTCAATGGAGTAGGCTGTGTTTGGAAGCATTTTTATTGCGAGTTGTGTGTGACTTATATTTTAGAATTTTTGTTGAGTTATTTATAGGCTGGTGGTGAGTTGGAGATACGTTTTCCTGTGATTTTTTGAAATTGTTGGCCTTCTTTTTCCCCTTATCGTTGATACTTTGATATGCACGTCTATATGAGGTTTGCCGCTTAGTTCTTCGTCATTAATTTATGGCATAATGGTTAGTGTAAATTGGGAGAGTGATGTTTCTTCTTAAATTTCTAGTCCTTTAATTTTTTAATCGATTCAAACTTAAGAACAATTAGTAAATTTGTTTACTTAAGTATAATGTCAGACATGTGTCGTACTGTTAAAATCTTTTTATAATATAATTGTTTCTAATGTATGCGTATGCTAACATAGGTTTGTGTCTGATTATATTCCTATATTCTTATGAAGATTAGTAGATATGAATTTAGGTTTCAGTTCACATATTTTGTCTCTTGGTTGTCCTTTGGTGTGTTGGTTTAATTATGTTTCGTCTAATTTTTTAAAAATCATTTACTTCGTAAAGTTGTACCTTCTTATTCATTGAGTTGAGTACACGTATCTGTCGGCATAATAATATTTTGGGCCCTGAAAGAAATTTAAAAATGGGCTTTAAAAAATATAAGATAAAAATACATACGAATATGACATGTCTGGAGAAATATGGGCTTATTAAACAGATAGATATGCTGACATGGCAGCACCAGGAATGAGTAAAGTGTACTTTATATATATAGATTTAGCACCACAACACTAATTAGTTACTTGGGTTTCTGGGACATATCCATAATAAGTATCTGCAATCTTGCTCAAATTTCATGTACATGGGCATTTTCAACCTCAACATACTACAATCAAAGAGGCTTGGGTGGGTTTTTTAGCAATCGGCTCTTAACAGTTTTCTTGGACAAACTGATCCCACCAATGGAGTACTAAAGTCTTGGACGTTGGATCATTGTTCTTTGCTTCCTCAGTTAGATTTCTTCAAGTTGGATGAAGGACCTTATCCATTCTTTGAAGACAAAGGTTGTAATTGTGCAAATCGTAAAAAAGATCGTCTTTACTTTATTTCCAACAAAACCAAAATTACAAGACAAAGGTTGTAATATTGCAAACTGTAAATATTTTTTTCAACCAATCATGGGATAATTTTCATCTCATAGTTATTGAAAAAGAAAGTTGAAGAAAAAACAAAAATTGGAATTTCAACTCCTCCAATATGACCAGAAGCTCTCTCAAGGCTGTTATGTACAACTTATCCGTTTAGATTCAATCAAAATCATCAGAGCTTATTTCTTTCTTCTCTTCTTTATTTCCCATTTTGCTTTGGTATCATGAAACATTACTATCATCATTTGCTTATTCTTCTTTCCAAATCCGTCCAGTGACTCGCAACTTGAGTTCTTCTTTGTCACTGCCAGAGAAGTACAGAGCCAAGTTTCTAGGAATGATGAGTCCGTCTTGACTATCACGGACTTTCCTGTGACTGTCTCGGATGCTTCTTGGTATCCCTTGCCATGTCAGTTTACGGCTGTGAGCTCCAACTTCCAAGCTGTAACTGAACTTCTTAGCCTCGTTCTCGTCTCCCATGAACCGTAGAAACGCCATGTACACTGGTGCCATCCCGAGCTGAAACGCCTCAAAGTGTAAGCAGAACTGTCTTCCGAAACAGTTGAAAACCTAAACAACATCAAATACATTATGATTCAGTACAAGTAGTGAAACCGCAAGTTTCTTATATCTTAAAGATATGGCAAACAGTATGTGACATGGACGATGAATTCCCAAAACCATGACGAGATATGACTTTTGAGTGAAAGGGCTACTACGCCAAATACATTTTAACAATGACTAGAGAGCTATAAGCGAATGTATAAATATAGAATTACCGTAAGCATCCATGTAGCATTCTCGACCTCGTGCGGATTTGCCTTCACATAACGATGGTTGAATGTGCACCCATCATGCATATCAACTTTATGATCATCTTTGAGGTGGTCAACAAGTGTTTGAATATCACCCGTCACTGAACACTCAGAACCAGCGTAAGGACAGTTGTAGGATCGAAACTTGCAATGCTGCTCGTGCTTGAGCTTGCTGTAGTATGGGAAAATGTCATGACACCCTAAATTTTGGTACCGGCATGGAACTTCCAATGATTCCGCAACCTTCTCAAGAGCCAAGCATCTTATGTTACCAAGCTCGTAGCGGCATGTAGGGCATGTGTTCTGCACTCTCAGTTTGCAGCTTGAACACAATGTGTGGCCATTAGGGCACTATAGGAAACAAAACATAGATGTCAACATTTAATAAAGGACGAAAAAGAACAAAATCGCAAGCAGGAACTAGAAGTAAAAAAGCAATGTTTCATTTCTTCTGAGATCAAAACAATCACAACACACATTTTTGATTATAGATCTACTACCAAATTAAGGAATGAACCATACTTTAGAGATCAAAGAAAGAAAAGAGGCTCACCTGATAAATTGGAGGATACATAAGATTTGTACAAACCAGACATTCAAGGAGCTCATAAACACCATTGCTCGAATGGAATTTTCCAATGGAGCCACTACCTGATTTCGCTGGTTTGCTATTAGCCTCAACCTTTGCCATCTTAACCTCATAATCCAAGCCTGTTGAGTTAGATTCTAGGGCTTCTTTCAATGCACTGCCACCAGGAGCCATGGAGAGTCCAAATCTACCAAAATTTCTAATAACTACAAACTATTATCCACTCTTGTCGCAGATGATATATACTCCTTTGGATCTTTGTTTTTCTGCAGGAAAAGAATTGATGGCCAAAAGTAAGATTATATACATCATGAGGAAATGTTAACAATTACCAAATACCTCGGAAAACAAGAACGGAAATGTTAACATGATTAGTTCAAAAACTGGAGGAAAGCAGGTTAGAAGTAGTTACCAGGTGCAATAGATCAAGTTCCTTTTCTTTATTTCCGGAACAAGTGATCAAAAATCTCTAAGCAGTAACACAATACTGCAACTCCAGCCTTATAGGGTAGGTCCACGCTTTTAAAACGTAGCAGCCACTTGGTTTGTGGAATAGGTTAGAAACTATTGTGACTAAGCTCATTCCCACTTCCCCTGCAGTCCGTATTGATTTCTTCACAAATTCCTTTCGAAATGGAAACAGTAATGTAACAAGTCAGGCTTTAATTAACAATCACAGGCTATCAAACAAACTAAATTAGAGTAATCAAATGGAATAATTGCAGGTCAATCAAGAAAGAGATTTAATATGAAAAAAATAACAGAGAGGCATCAGAATGAATATTGTTGAACTAATAATGACACAAAAGTTCAACCTTAGGATCTCAAACATGGAAAAAAAAAACTAAAAAAAAAGGCAAATTTTTTAAATTGTGAAATTTTAGATATAGAAGTTGTTGGTTAAGACCAAACTGAAGCTGATTTTGATTTTAAAATTGACAAGAGGAACAGAAACCGGATCCGAGAATTTCCCATGGCAAGATTCATCACAACAATAAAGAACTCAGAACAAAAGAAAATTGCAACACAGAACCCAAAAAACAAAAAAAAACAAAACCTAGTTCTCTAAAATTCTTAGCTTCCTGAGATTGTCTCGATGCTAATTTAAGACCCATTGAAGAAAAATCCCAAATTTGGCAGAAAGAAACTTGAAGAGAGAGAGAGAGAGAGAAAGAGATATACCCCAAAAGAAGAAATTTTGAAGACGGTGGCGTTGTGGGTTCAGAGATTCACATGAGGAAGGACGATGATATGAATCAACGAAGAAGAAATATAACAGTGAAAGCTGGATTTAGGGGATAGTTGAGACTTGAGAGTTGTATCGTCGTGTCGTGTCTTCTTATTTTTGTTGTTTGTTTCGATGAAATGCCATTAATGGTGTTTTTGCTCATCTCCTCTGTTTTTTTTTCTCTTTAAAAAAAAAAAAAACATTAATTACAACACTTTTTCAAATTTCACCTATTTGTTTTTGTTACTTTTTTGGTCCTTTTTTCTAACAAAATCATTCTTTAGGGGGTCAATTTCATCAAATTAAAATGTGGGTGTGAAGGTGGGTCCTCAATCTCACCATTTTTCAAATGTTGAATTTCTTGTTTCATTATTTGTCCATCAATTCATATTCACAGTTAAAGACCAAAAAAAAAAAAAAAATAATCTTCATATTTAATTCATGTTAGTTAATGAGGTATGTTTTTATCATAACTTTACTGATCCGGTTCAATACTAAAATCAGACTAGAACGGTATATGTAATCATATTCGATTGTAAATTGGTCTAGCAGTAGCTGATCCAAAACCTGATGATATACATTGACTTGTACATTGCTCCCTAGGACGTAAACAAAACAAACAACATTCACAGTTAAACGATGGCTCACTAAACCAGCAATCTTTAGCATGTCAAGAACATGTGATCAGTCTTGTGTGTTTGTTATCTCGTTCGTGCATCTTTTGTAGTCAATGGCATCATGCATATAAGGAGAAGTAAAACCATATACATTTAAGGAAGTTATAATAATGTGACTGGGCCTGTAACATGGGCCTTTAAGAAAATAAACGCGTAAAAAAAAATCTAATTCAATTCTCTTCTTCTATATTTATTGAAGAAAGAGTTTTTTCAAATCTTCAAAGACATTCTGGGTAACTCTGTCAGTACAGTTGACTGTGTCCATATATATAGCCCCACGCTCTGAGTCTCAACCGTAAGACTCACCTTCCGACATCTAATGAACTTTGTGTTGTGGCCACGCCTGTAAAAGCGCGTGAGTAAATAGTACCACTAAGAAATGGGACCAAACTTGCTTAAAAAGATGATTTATGAAGACCCCATCATCTCTCTCACTATACGGCTCTCTTCTTTTAATTTTTGCACACTCTCCCAAATTCGTTTCGACGTGGTGTGTACAAAGAAAAGAGCCAAAAAAACACAGAGCACTCACTACCCCTCTCTGTTTCATTGCTCTGCTTCTTATCTTAAAAGAGAAAGAGAAAGAGAAAGAACATGCATGCGAAGACAGACTCTGAAGCAACAAGCATCGACGCGGCTTTGTCTCCTCCACGTTCCGCCACTAGACCTCTTTACTACGTACAGAGTCCTTCCAACCATGACGTTGAGAAGATGTCGTTCGGGTCTGGTTGCAGTCTCATGGGTTCACCTTCACACCCGCATTACTATCACTGCTCACCGATCCATCACTCCCGTGAGTCATCTACCTCTCGCTTCTCTGACCGTGCCCTCCTCTCTTACAAGTCCATCCGTGAAGGCCGTCGATTCGTCAACGACGGTGGAGACGACAAAACGGACGGCGGAGATGACGACGACGACCCGTTTCGGAATCTGCGTCTCTACGCTTGCTTGCTCCTCTCCTTAGTACTCTTGTTCTCTCTCTTCTCTCTTATACTCTGGGGTGCTAGCAAATCCTACCCTCCTAAAGTTGTTGTCAAGGTAACTCCTTTCTCACTCGGTGACTCTCAGACTCTTAAAACCCTGAGTTGACTCGTCTAGTGGGAACAAGTGTGTTCTGTTTTTTTCTCCTTAAAAGAAACAACTTAACTTTTGGAAAATACAAAAAAAATATAAAAAGAAGCTAACTATGAATATAATACAAATATAATCCTATATCTATTGAGAGACAAGTAGACAAATGTGGATTGATTTGGCTTGGAATGTGATTAGGTGTCAGACTGAAAAATAGACAAGAATGTTGTTGTTGCGCTGTAGGGGATGCTCGTGAGGAACTTGTACGTGCAAGCCGGGAACGATCTGAGCGGAGTGCCTACGGACATGTTGTCTCTTAATTCGACGGTGAGGATCTTTTACCGAAACCCATCAAACTTCTTCTCCGTGCACGTCACTGCTTCTCCTATCCTCCTTCACTACTCTAACCTCCTCCTATCCTCCGGTGAGATGAACAAGTTCACGGTTGGTAGAAACGGAGAAACGAACTTGCTGACTGTGGTGCATGGCCATCAGGTTCCACTCTACGGTGGTGTCTCTTTCCATCTCGACAGTACTCTCTCCATGCCGCTTAATCTCACTCTCGTCCTCCGTTCAAAAGCTTACATTTTGGGAAGACTCGTCACATCAAAGTTCTATACAAGGATCATCTGCTCATTTACTCTCAATGCCAACCATCTCCCAACACCTATCTCTCTTCTCCACTCATGTACTCCTTACCACTGACCACACATGTGTGTGTGTGTGTGTGTTCTAGTACTGTTCTTGTATCTTTGGTCATCAAATATATTCATCCATCAAGTACAACACCACCAACATTGCTACATGTCACAGACAATAAGTGATCACATATAAGTTTGATTGATGTACAAAGATTCATCTTGAGACTGAAAAGAACCTCCTGGATAGAGTTGTCTAGTCTGACAATATTTCTTCAGTTTCTGAGTGACCCCTTTGTTTCTGCATCTACTGCTTATGTGTGTCTCTGAGTAATCTGAATCAGACATTTGATTTATGATCATCCTCTGTAACTTGGGAGCTTCTACATATCAAGGAATATGGGTTCTCATGGAACTCACAGGCAATGGATTAGCAACTGGAGAAGAATCACAAGTAAATTGAGAATAGCCGTGCCTTTCCTTTGATGTTTCAGAAGTGAGAAACTTTGAGCTTCAAGAAACTTTAGAATCTTTGACTCTGCAATTACAGGCTTTAGATAAAAACATTTGCAAACTAACATTTGAAATTTCCATCGTTTGGGTCCATACGTATATACATCTCCCATCATCTAGAGAAGCAGCAAACAAGAAAACCAAAAAAAATTCTCAATCTAAATAACTTATGGATTGGGGATGTGAAGCAAACGTATGGAGTGATTGTAAGTATAATGGAAAGACTTGCCTGACGACTTGTTGTTGGAACACAGCAACGATTGATTGAGCTTCTTCTCTGCTGGCTCCGGTGATGATCGTTGTTTGTGTAGAGAGCTGCTTGTTGGTTCACAGAATCTCTCTAAAAAGAAACAAATACTTCCACCAGTGTCCTCCTGCTTCTGATCATATAACCTGCAAAAAAGACACCACAAAAACAAATACTATAGATTTTCAACTTTTGGTCTATTTATGGTCTCAAGGTTAGCCTTGATTTCTCCTAATTTAGAATAATAAAGCCCAAACTTAGGGCCCACATATAAGAGGTTCTGTCGGTAGGGCTTACGATCTTTTTACCTCTTCTTCGTCCCTAAAAAATCTCTCTCTTCTCTCTCATTACCTTGCTACACACGTTAGCACTTGAGAGGGCCTTCGTAGACCACAAGAAACTACAAGAGGTAGGCGTATTATTACGATACATTCGAATATATGTACAATATTCTCTTGTGATACGATATTATCTGTTTAGGAAATCTCAGCTTGTGTAAATACCAATGTTACGTGAATGAATAGATCAGACTTTCCAAAGTATCTCAAAGTATTTCTATTTCTTTCTTGTCCTTATCGAAGTCAGTAAACGCAGCCATGAAATCGCTTCGGCTGAACGTATCAGGAGATCGTCAAACCATCCATGGACGACACTCACGACCTTCAAACTCAATCAATGCTACTGTAGAAAACATCTCAATTGATGTCATGATGGACATATTCTTTAGATTATCGTCAAAATCTATAGCCACATGTCGCTGTGTATCGAAGCTCTGGGGTTCCATACTCGGAATTCCCTATTTCACTGAGTTGTTCCTGACCAAATCTTGTGCTCTACCGAGGCAATTGTTCGTCTGCCATAAAGACAGTGAGCTGATCGTCTTCTCCACACCTCAGCCTACAAATCCATATGAGAACTCGTCTCCTTTAGCTGCCACTTATCATATGAAAATTCCTTTTGGTAGGTATTGTGATAACATTAGACCTATCCATGGCCTTGTTTTTATTCAAAATGAGCAGAGGTTCAAATTGGAGTCCGTGATATGTAACCCTACCACAAGACAAACCTTAACTTTACCGAAACCAAAGACAAGGAAGAGGTTACATATACTTAGCTATTTTGGGTATGATCCGATTGAGAAACAATTCAAGGTACTTTCAATGACGGAGAGAGATGGGATTTCTGTTGAGCATCAAGTTCTAACATTAGGAGCTAAGAAACTGTCATGGAGAATGATCGAATGTTTCATACCCCATCGTCCTAAGTTTGAGGGGATATGCATCAATGGTGTTTTGTATTACCGTGCTTTCGTCGACATTTCAAATATTTTTATGATAGTTTGCTTTGATGTTAGGTCCGAGAAGTTTAGCTTTATTAAAGCAATGGAACCTTTCATCATAGAAGCTAAACTGATTAACTACAATGGTAAACTGGGTTTAGTTATGTCGGAAGGGCGTCACTATATCAGTGGAAAACGTAGACGTTTTGAGATGTGGGTTCTAAAAGACTCGGAAAAACACGGATGGATCAAGAACACTTACGAATTGCCTCCTCTGTGGCAGTATGGAATTACAGTGGAATTATTACATTTTGTTGGGGTGACTGGTACTACAAATGAAATTGTGTTCTCGCCGACGTATCTATCCGACCCTTTCTATGTTTTTTACTACAGTTTCGAGAGGAAAACTATCAGAGTAGTAGAAATCCAAGGAATGGGAGGGTCTAAGAAAAAAAATTGGGTTCAAATGTTTATAGACCATGTAGAGGACGTGAGACTTATGTAACACTTAAGAATTTTTATAACAAATGATAAGCATACTAAAGAACAAATGATGTATGATTGAGACCCTTGATATAGAGTGCCCCTTCAGTTTGGCATTTACAGCTGAGTATAAGTAGCAATGCCATCGTTTGGCTCCCAAATATGTTCAGTACGAGACCTCCCCCATTTTCTTGTATTATTAGTTATCTGGCAAATCACAGAGAGGAGAAGCTCTCAAACAAAAGGGGCCGGCCGGGAGACACTGAAAGGGAGAATTAAATACATCCACTTGTTCTAGTAGAACATAAAACCCATATCATGTTGAAGATAGCAAACCATACTATCCAACTTAGAATAGGAGGTGACTTCTCTTCCAACTTAGAATAGGAGGTGACTTCTCTTTTAACACACTAAGAAATTTGTAGAGTCTCAATAATTGCAGTAGATGAGTTTGTGAAACCATATTGATAGAGTTTCTCTTCTGCTCTCATTTTAGGCAATTAAGCATCCTCTATACTTGAAAAAACAATGAGATTTATGTAATGAGCACAATCATTGTTCCCTCAGCGGGTAAATCAAGCTATTCGTTATCATGTACACAAGCTCAGGAAGCTATGCCTTTGGCAACTTGATGTTGTTACCCATTCAGTTACAAAATTTATCTCCTTGTGTTCACTGGCTACCTTTCTCGGAGACTCAGTTAGTGGATTGTATTAGCCCAAGACACGGAATTATTTCCATACGCTTGGATGAGTCATTATTAGACAAAAGCAGAGCATACAATATATATTGTTGTACCTTGGACCTAATAAACAGTTTTATTTCAGGTTGACTAGCTAGCACCTATGATACAAGTATTGTATAGACATAGTTAAGGATCTAAGTGGCGCAACTGGCACAGGTGCATCCCTCACCACAGGTACAGCCCTTGGCGGAGGTTTGTGTTTGGGTCTTGACGCAGGTGCAGGGGTTGCAGCCGCAGTGCTCCCCACACGGGCACAACATGTGCTGATCCCCACCAGATGCTTCTCTCATCCTACACCTACATGGAATGGAACCACGTTTTTTAAGATCACAACACATCAAATTCCTGGAGCATTATAAAAGACCAACCTGCAGGAATTGCCACCGGGACAGGGAGCAGGGCAACCACAGCGATCATTGCAGCCAGCGCTAGAGCTTCCTTTGCCTGTGTCTGCCATTTTTTTCTCTTCTCACTTTTTCAAGCTTCTCTTCCACATTCATCTCTATCTATATATATATATATATATATATAAAGACGCTGAGAGGTGCAAAAGGACATGTCTTATGTGGTGGGTACTATATACCATGTGGCAGCTTCTCCTCTAAACTTAGACGTGACGAAGCATCTTAAATGCAAACGTGCTACGTAACCAACAATATCATTCCAAAAAAAGAGTCGTAGCGTGTTTGGTTTATCAATAAGTTTTGATGGCCAAAACGAAGATTGAAATAGTTGAACAATTTTACCAATCCCAATAAGAGCGTGCTTGTTCCAGGGATCATAGGATCAAAACACTTGACACATGTCTCAATGGTTATTACTTTTGAACATAATCACATTTGCAACATAAATAAACATAACATTCCAAGACTCTGTGACACTTTTGCTTTCATTGAAAGTAGAAAAAATTCCAACAAAAGAAACAATGTGTCCACCTATCTACTACTTCTGGAAGATCTCACTCAGAGAACTCCAAGTACCTGAGACACCAAGAACGATACCCAGTAGTAGGATCCCCCAGTCTAAAGCCCGTTGCTTCCACTCCATCTCGTCTTTGAAAACTATCAGATGAAACAAAGTAGGCAACACAAACCCCAACGCACAGCAGACGCTGCTACCAACCAATGACAAAAAATCTGCAAAGTTCGGCACCAAAAGAGCCACCAACGTCACAGCCAAGACAAGCAGCCATCTGAGCCACACGCAGTACATCCCACTCCAAAAACGTCTCTCAACGATCTCAAACACAGGATTCATCATCAAAGGGAACGTGAAGAAAAGGTTAATGCAGAGCCCCAGCTGGACAAGACTGCTCATAAGTCCTGCCCCCAAGTTAGCAGTGATGATGTCCATTGTTTCATCACCAAAAGCCATGTAACCTAACACACCAAAAGATCCATACATGACAGCGATGAATAGCATGCTGAGAGCCAACACTTTGCCAAACTTGTCTTTCTCTTTCATCTCAGATTCAAGAGGCAAAACCATTCCAACCCCTTCAAAGGCGTAAACAGCCACTCCCATCCCATAGAAAAACACAGACATGCCACCAAAGGCTACAACTTGAGGCCTTTGCTGCATCGTAATCTTCACATCCTCCACAATCACAACAGCCATTGCACCCAAATCAACCACATCAGCGAATATGCTAAGAGGAGCCAAGTGAGTGAGCGTCTTAATAGAATTCAAACCAAGCTGAAACGGGAAACATCCCCATATGTAGAGACTCTTAGGAGACACACCCATCAAATGCCTCAGACTCAAACTCAGAGTCGTAGTATCCGTTGAGTTAAAGAGATTAGCTAAAGTATTACCAATAAAGATAAGGTACCCAACACAAAACCCAGCCTGAGACAAAATGATAAGAACATCAACGACGAACCTCCCAACGTTGCCGCATACAGCGAAGCCAAGGTCACCAAAAGAAGCGATATTGGAAACACCAAGCTTACGACGGATATAAACAAGAAGCATCATACAATGGTTGATCAAAGCAGCGACGGAGAAGAGTGTAAGCAAACCCATGAGCCATCCGGTACGTTTGAAGGCGTAAGGAAGACCAAGGACACCAGCTCCGACGATAGCAATGAAGACATTGGCGAAAGTTTTGAACTTGCTTGACAAAGGTGGTTGTGCTTCACCGAGAAGAGGTGTGTCTTCCCTCGGCTTTGCTTGGTTACCAAAACCCATCTCCTGATTTTAAGATTAGAGATGGGCTGATTCGTTCAAACAAACAACTCGGGTGGTGTAATCAAAATCGGAGATCTAAGATAAAACAGAGTGATCAAGATGGATGAAACAGCGGCATTTGCTCCCCCTCAATGCTATTTAAAGCACAGACCTTTCCATCAATTTTGGTAACTTCAGATGAGGTCGTGGCTTAGAGTGTTGACATGTGTGTCTTGTTGTCTCGTACTTGGTACGAGGAAAGCGATCTAAGCATCTTTTATGGTGTGCTCTGTTTTAAGCATCTTTTATGAAACACAGAGATTTGTTACTTTTTTTATTCTTTCACAATTTTGATTTGTTACTTTTTTTAGTCCATGTGTCATTGGATTTCTTCAATTTTAATATACAGCAGCCAAACTATATACTTTATTCATTTTATACAAAATAAATTCTGGATCATAGATTTATTACATACACTAAATAAGTTATAAATAATGTGGAAAGGTGACCAAATTAATCTTCCTTATTATATATCATCAAAGGTGACCAATATCCACAGAAAAAAATATTGTTAAAAGTGAGTGACACTGCTTCTTCTCAAATGGTTAAATTCTCTTGTATGGCTATGAACGATCCGACAATGTTGCCTCCTACGTCAGGGAACGTTTCACTCCCGGGAAGTGGTCGGACTTTACCTTTCCGATCAACTTCCACTGGATACTTTAACAGATGTCCTCTCATGTCTGACACTTCTTCAGCTGCAAACTGGCTCCAGTTTCTCTCTCCCATTGTTCTCACTTTTCTTACACATTCTATACTCTCCGGTTGAGTGAAACAGTCATCTAATGTTGCCATATGCTCTGCCCAAAGCGACATTCTGTATCCATAGATCTGCAGAGGTAACAAGAGAAAAAAAGAAACCCAATGATCCAAATTCTTGAACCGGAATATGAATTCGTAATTTGGTTTATCTTTGCATGGTTATGGGGATTTACCTGACCCCGAGGACCGGAATGTTTCCTTGCCCATGTATGTTGAGGCTGGTAAGCTCCCATTGCAATCTCTGTATCTCTTGTGCCTTCCATTGACCGTTGGTTTATATTTGCAGAACCAATTACTACGTATTCATCATCAACTACCATCCCTTTCGAGTGAACATAGATCATAAATCTTCTGCTTTTCCGACTCAATGCCTGCAACATCATCGGGACTCCTCGTTTCAGCAACATGAGAAAGTTAAGCAGCAGGCATCGGCGTTTAGTTACCTGAGGAGTGTTTGCGTTGCTTGGACTCCCTGTTCCTGAGTTATCGATTCCATCCACCATTTCTCTGTTCCCAAGACAGAAGAAATTGAGGTAATCTTGTGGGCAGAATGCTCCTTCAAGCCCTGTCTCCACTAACGCCTTGTAGATAGTCTCATACATCATCTGCATTGTCTTGTGCTGCAACGATGATAACACTGACATTCAGTTTCATAATCTCCAAATACCCAGACAGAACTCATGTAAGAAACATAAAATATTATCCAAATCGTTTAATTATATTGATGATGTATGAATCCATCATGTGTTAAGAACATATGCCATCAAGATTATCTCTACTAGTTTCTTCTTCTTAGTTTTGTGATTTCTAATTTCTGATTTGAGAAATGCAAGGAAGATTTTGGCTTAGAAAACCACGCCACAAGTTTTTGACTCAGAAATACCTGCCAATATAGAATCCTCTGGGTAGCAGCACCGGTTGGAACACCTTCTGGCCACATTGGAATGACAATATACGCAGCAAAGCGTTCATTTGCCCTGATCTTTTCAGCTATCTTCAACGCAATTTCCATAGGAATTAAATTATTCGCACCTACACACCAACATTGTATAGCAATATTAAGAGCCAATGCAACTCAAATAGAATCGGAGACTGAAACAAATAATAAACCTAAAACTAGCACAAAGTAAAGAAGTAGGAGGTCATGGTTGACAAGAATAATCCATAGATATCATAACATATAAGCACCGTTTAAGATATACTGTACAAAACTGCCTGATGCCTTATCTTAGGACAAAAATTTATACTGTACGAGCAAACTTAAGTTTCTTGTATTCTTGAAATAAAGGAGCAGAGACATATAACCAAACCTATGTCCTTATGCGCATTCCAGTTGTAGGATGACCCAATGAAATACTGATTCTCAATATAAATGAAGTGTTGGGCTGCGCGAATGGCTTTGACATACGCTGTGTGTATGCTCATATCAATCAGCACGTTTTTTCCACACACCAAGTTCTATCCAAAACAAAAATCTTTCCATGGATTAGTTTTCTGACATGTTTTTAGACACCGAAACATAATGATAGCTAAAGTTTCCTTTGCTTTTTCAAGTCACCTTGCACGTAGCATCCTTTGGATCCTTTGGGAAACCTTTCACAGAGTTTGAGTCGATTGAACGGAAAATCTGTACCAAACCAGAAACACATCAGCTTAGCTTGCGTAATATGAACCGCAATTATATTCCTACTATAAAGAAATAATTGTGCAGGACAATATTTTGGAACAAATTTCAAACTCTGCATGATCTGTTATAACATGACACCTATCACCAACTCTACAGAATAGTCTCAATGAAACCTCTATATAAAGGCTATCCAGAAGAATCCTTTTCATATCAATGGCTAGAGAATAAGAGAAGAATCGGGTACTAGGAAATTGGTGTCAGACGATTGTTGCTAAATGAGTCTAGACACTAATTAGCAAATGTTCATCAAGTATTTCTCTTCATCTCTAACTAGCATGCAATGCTAAAGCTAAATCATGGCTTCATAACATGCTCAATCACTACGGTCTTCTTCCAGACAGTAACAGTTTTGATGTTATTACCTGAACATGCCAAGCCTCAGGATCGTTCTCACTAACAGTAGGAGTATCAGAAACTCCTAATATATCTGGAATCCTATCGATCCTTAACAACGCATCGTCATAGGAAGTCTTAAACTTCTTGATCCCGCTAGGCTTCGCAGCTTTCAACCATCTCTCCTCGAAATTGGTCAGCACATCATACGCAGCTGGGCCATCGATCTTACTGTGTAAGTCATGCCAAGGCTCTCTTGGACATCCTGAAAGGTTTCCCTGTCGAAATTGTAATATCTTTTAGTACACAAATTCAGGTGTTATCCCATTACCAGATCGTTATATGGCTCCTAGCTACCGTTCAAGGTAATCGCTTACTAAGTATTGCCAAGAAAGCTACGCAATATTAAGAAACTGTACCGTAAAAGTGGGGTTGTGGAAATCATCTTTATGAATTGTCTGTAGTGTCCTGAACAATGGATGTTGAGGAGTGTCATATCGGCCATCACACAAATCAAGACCACCAACAAAAGCTACAATTTTCCTTCGGTTACCACCAGCATCGGCATCCACTATTACGTTCTTTTGGTGATGTGTATAGATTGTCCCAACTTCCTGATAGACTAAAACTTAGTTAGAAGCCGGATACCTAATTCAAAAAAAGAGGACAAAGGAAGTGCCACTTTACCCTCTGCTTGACCCAACTATGTCGCTTTCCAGCATTTCGGGGGCAGAGCAGGACTTGAACTGAGGAGTGCTTGAAAAAACGCCGTGTCTCCTCATCATGGGTTGCCATAACTCCATCCTGTTCAGGTAAACAAGTTGAGTCAAAAGGTTAAAGTTAATATGAGACACCAGATATTTGACAAACCCTGCCAAATAGACTAAGTAAAATATCTCATAATGAAGTAGTAGTTACTACATGAATAAGGCTTCTCCAAACTATGGAATACTGAAATGTAATTTTCTATGGCTTAATGATTTATAAGAAAAATTGTTACTATAAAAATGAAGAAATATCATGAAACCAAAGCAATCGAGATCAATGAAACTCTAAATATGTTCCGACTTCCACACACTAAATATGAAATAGAATACAATATCTATATCAATCATAAAATAAAGAACACAAACAAAAAGAAAGTGTAGTACAAACCAGAGGGTGTGTGTAACTTACTGTTTTATAACCCAAGATGCTACGTGAAGTTGGGTCATCCCAAATCAAAAGCAGGACTCTCACGCCTTCTTGGGACTTTGATCTTAGGAGCTCCCCAAGTGTACATTCTGATGCCGGACCTACTTTATCACGAACCAGCCTAACTTTGTGCCACACTGACCAACCTGTGATATAAATTAATCGCCTCGCCTGGCGTATGGCATCAAACATATCATGCCAACATTTCCCATGTTCGTAAGACATCCCATTGTCCAGTCTTATACCCGGGAGCATCCCTTCTGGGACATGTGCATCTTGATACAATCTCACAGTTCCGCCTTTTCTAAGTGGAAAGTATGTTCCAGGTACCCCCTGGTAATCAGGACCTGCCCCAACTCCATGATGATAAACACTGAGTTTGTCCATAGGAGTATACTGGATCGATAATGATAAATTTGCCCCTGGTTTACAAGCCTTCCCATTACTGTTTAGAATCGGATAAGTTCCTTCAATTTTGGCACCAGAGTAAATCTGTTCCACTGGGATTGCAACCAGCCCTATAAGCTGTGAACCCACAACATCACTGTCTTTAACAACAAAATGAACCTCTGCAGCATGATGAGCGACAGGAACATAGAAATGTTGCATCCAAACAGGATTTTCGCTGTTGCTCATGACATATGTTCTTCCAATCACAGCACCAGCAACTGATACAGAAACGTAAGGATCACTGGTAATCTTACTGCTAAGCTGCCCTTCAATTTTCCCTGGCAATCTTCCAAACATATCACCCAGTGTCTTATGAAACATATCCATGTTTGGGAGATTCTTTGCATGATAGATCCAAATATCCAAATTCCCATGCAACAATAGGACCTTCAATGATCCTTTACCAAACAGAGTCATCTGCATATCCGCACTATGAGGCGATTCAGATGATCCATAGCTAGGAGAATAAGAGTTAGACGAATCTACTCGCCCTAAGTGCGGCAAATGAGAGTTATTAGGAAATGAGCTGTTAGGGTAACCATACAAATCCCCAGGGCGACTTTGCCAAGAGTTGGAAGGGAGGGAGGATAATTGTGGAACAGAAGGCGCTGGTTGGTTATTATTAGAAATGTGCATACCACTGAGAAGTTCATCCACAGGAGGATAAGAAGATCCAGAATTGCTTACATTATCTACAGAACTGAGACAGTCTTGCCTACGGTATTCTGGATAGCCCTGAGTTTGCTGAGGAGGAGGAGGAGGAGGAGGAGTCTCTTGGGGTTTAGTTTCAGGTGGAGGAGCGTATTGGGGTGGCTCTTGATACGAATAGTGAGGAGGGTGACCATAACCGCTAAAGTTAGCTTGCGGCCGAGGGTAAGGGTAAGGAGCAGGTTGTTGTTGGTAATCGAAAGAGTGTCGGTGATACTCAGGAGGACCAGGATGAGATGAAGATTGTTGTGGGTTGTGGCTATAGTCTAATGGACCAGAATGGGAACCAGAAGGGTGCTGATGAGGCGGAGGTGGTGATGCATACGGTGGTGGAGGTGTTGCATACTGCGGTGGTGGTGGGTAAGGGTAATAAGGAGCATTGTATTGATTGGTAGGAGGTGGTGGTGGGTATGGCTCAGAGCCGGGTGGTCTATAAGGAGCTGGAGCTGGATATGGGTAAGGGTATGGATACTGACCATAAGGGTATGGATAACGTGGACCGTGATTCTCCATTAAAACAGTTAAAGCTACTTACTGATCACAAGTTGAAATCTCTGCATAAATATATAAAAGGCAAAGTAAGATCGATCAATCAAAATAGCTTGGCGTAGATCAAACTGAAGCTAAATACACAATCTAACTTGATTGACGAAGTGCAAATCTACCGTCAAGAAATAGCAAGACTTAAACTTTAACCCCACACAATACAATTGTCACATTAGTTTTATGAATCCTAATAAGAGCTGATCAATGCAAAGACAATTTGAGAACACATATCTCAGGGAATTCCCAAGATTTAGATCAAACCAAAAGAAAATACAAGACAAAACTATATATAACCTCGATTCAGAACAAACCTGATTTAAGAACCAGAGATACTAAAAAAAAAAAAAAAAAAAAAAAAAAAAAAACCAAATTTGAAGAAAAATCAAAGATAGAGAGAAGGAAGAAGGTTTTACAGCGGAAGAGAAATTTGGAGGCGTGGCGTTGGACTTGGAGTTAAAGAAACGCGGATTCAGACGACGACGACGAAGAAGAAGAAGAATCAATTCAAAAGAGATTGAGAGAGAAGAAAAGGAAACGAAGGATTCATTATTTACCAATTTTGGAATTATAGACAAAAGTGTTTTTTGACGTTAGCTTTCAGAATTTAAAGATTCACACAAAACTTCGTTACTTTTTATTTCCTAAAATCAAACCCCCCCATTATCCCAAAAATGAATAAAAGTTTCTTGTTATGAGTTTTCAGATTTGTATTCTTCTTTAACAAACTTTTTTAGATCAGATTTTTACTCTGTCAAAAAAAAAGGATCAAATTTTTTCACTATTAATAATAAATCAAAAAAAAAAAAAAAAAAATTCGTCGCCTGAGAGATTCGAACTCTCGCGGGGAGACCCCATTTACTTAGCAGGCAAACGCCTTAACCACTCGGCCAAAGCGACGTTTTTATTCTTCATTATTATATTCCATATATAATTTAATAACTCTCAACCAAACCAGAGCTTGCAGTGTTGTTGAGGAAAACAAGATTTGGGACACACATCAACCCTAATGTAAGCAATTTTGTATGTATAAAGTATAAACTATCTATATTATTAATCTTTGGTTTAATTATTATTATCCTCTAAGCATAACAAAAAAAAAAAAACTTCAAAATCACAAAACAAAAAATAAACAATAAATAAAGATCATCATCCTAGCTTCCTCCTTCGCCTTCATCTTCTAAGCAAATCTCCGTCTCCTCCTTAATGGACGAGATTCTGCACTGTCGACATCAGATACCCTTGAACTGTTTTCATGTCTTCTCACTGGTGAAGAAGTCGAAACACTCACCATAGAGTCTATCTCAGCTGCTGTATCAACTTGGCTCTCCGAGTTCATTACACCTATTATGCTCGAAAACGAGTCCCTGTCCTCAACAACACCACCACCAACAGGATTATTGATGTTTTGCTCTTGGTTCCTCCTCATTGCGTGTGTTATCAAATAAGCATCCACTAATCTTTCTGCAGCGGTCAAAGTAAACGAAGACATCCTCGCTGGTCTCTGTGCCCGCTGTCTCCGGTTTGACAAAGCACGGAAGGACCTCAGGTTTCCGTTTTCCCCTTCATGTTCAGTAGAATTGTTCGAGATCAGATCAATATCGTTGATATCATCTGATGGTGCAGCAACTAATGCTTCACCAGACTGGTTCTGCTCTGCTCTAACTCCCCTCGAAGTCATAAACCGGTTAAGAAATGGTCTGTCACGTCTTTCTGTTGGTATATAACCTGGCCTGTTGGTAGATTCCCTTTCAAGCCTATCCTGTAAATGCCTAATCATCTCAGTTGGTGGTACATAACTTGACCTGTTAAGTGTATTCCTCAAACTTTCCACACGCCGCGCTTGTGGTCTCGAAGGGATCTTGGTATTTGAAACCTCTTCAGATTCTCTTTTATGTTTCCCACGTCCATAGATTGGAGTCACGGTTTTCACAGATATCTCACCTTTGCAAACCGGACATTCCTTTGCCTCTGAAGTCTGTAGCCACTGGTAAAGGCAAGACCAACAGTAAAGGTGGCCACAATTAGTCACAACTGGATCCTTGGACAAATCCAAACATATGTAACAATCGAAAAAGCTCCCATCGCTACCAACGCTCTTCTCAACATCCCTTTTCTCCTCTGTTACATTGTCTTCTTCCATGACTTTGCTCCCATTCTCACACTTTTTCGAGTCCTCCTCTCTCTCTCCACCAGCTATGCTTCCCTCACCAGCTGGCAACTCAGCTCCATTAGCACCAGAAGGGATCAACAACTGACTCAATTCTATCGCGGGGCTATCTGTTTCAGCAAGAGCCGAAAGCATACCAATCGTCCTGAAACGTGACCTGGACCGACTTCTAAACCTTCTAAAATTTTCAAATTCTCCAGCAGCAGGAGGCTCATTACCCCAATCAGATCTAGCATAACTTATTGCTGGCTCGAGACCTAACTCAGGATCAGGACCAAGGTTCAAATCCAAGTTCACTGTGCTAGATATCTCCTCAGCCATCAAGACACAATAAATAAATAAAACAGACTCCTCTGAATCTCTGAATCTTTCTTTATCCTGCTTACAAAGAAACCATAAATCAAACCTTAGATTAGAAGATCAAAGCATTGCATGAAAAAACCAAACAAGTTAAACACACAAAACCATAAACATATGGATACAACTAAACTCAACAATTTCAAACTATGTTAGCTTATATATATTATTACCACTGTCTCTAGATAACACAAAAAGAACAAATTTTTAAAAACTCAGCAGAAGAAAACAAGAGATTACCTAAAAGAAGAAAATTTCCAAAACCCAGTGTTTGTGAATTCTTCATTATTCCATTAGAGAGCCCTTCACTGAATCTGAAACCCTATAATTCGCAAAATCTCCGTATGAAAAAAACCCCCCAAAATCTCCAAAGCTAATGCCTTTAATCCAAAATTGAGGAAGATTGTGAAAGGAAACGTAAGAGCTGAGAGGCTGAATGAATAATCACGAACACGAACAGGAAAAAATAAGAGAATTGGGTGACGAACAGCTCCGGAGAGGTTACTGGAGCTCCGATTCGTCAAAATTGGGATCACCTTCAAATCAAAAAGGGTCCGATCAAAATCTTTTCAATGAGACGAGGGGGAGAGAGAGGGGTGCAATCCCCTGTGTTCCGATGTATACTAATATATTTACACGGCGAAGATAAACCTTTCCTTGTGACCGGGGACGGCCAGGATTAGTTGACAAGGCATACAAAATTTTTATTTATTTATATTTCCTTTTTTTCTTATCAATGGGTGTAGTCACGGATTCATAAAGCCGGCTCGTGGTATTCGTCAGGGCGACCCCTTATCCCCGTTTCTCTTCATCTTGTGCGCGGAAGCACTGGTGCATGTGATGCAAAGAAGACAAGAACAGGGACGCTTAACGGGTTTCCGTTTTAATGAATCCTGCCCCTCGGTGCAACATTTATTATTCGCTGACGATAGCCTTTTCATTTGTAAGGCAACCAAGGAGGAGTGCGAGGAGGTGCTCAATTGTCTGACTTTGTATGGGAAAGCATCCGGTCAGATGATTAACTTTGCTAAATCTGCGATCACTTTTGGGAGTAAGGCCACCGCGGAGACCAAGGATTTAGTCAAGAATATATTGGGGATTTCTGTTGAAGGAGGAGCTGGATCATATCTCGGGTTACCAGAATGTTTCAGTGGATCCAAGCAGGCTCTTTTAGCTTTCATCGGGGATAAGTTGAACAGCAGACTTCATGGCTGGTTCGCGAAATCACTCTCGCTAGGCGGTAAGGAAGTGTTACTCAAATCAATTGCAATGGCTCTGCCCGTTTATGCAATGTCTTGCTTCCGGTTGAGCAAGAATCTCTGCAGGAAGATAACCAGTGCGATGACCGAATTCTGGTGGAGTAATTGTGAAGGTCAGAGGAAAATTGCGTGGGTGGCGTGGAAGAAGTTATGCAAAACCAAAAGCGAGGGAGGTCTAGGGTTCAAAGACTTAAGCGACTTCAACCAAGCCCTGCTTGCTAAACAGTCGTGGCGGATGCTAAACAACCCGAATTCTCTGGTGGCAAGATTCTATAAGAGTCGTTATTTCCTGAAAAAATCAATTCTGGATTGTGGAGTGGGTTCTCGGCCGTCCTATGCTTGGCGTAGCATTATCCATGGCCGTGAATTACTCAAGAAGGGTCTTCTAAAAGTGATTGGGGATGGTCGCAAGACTTTGGTGTGGCAAGAGAAATGGATACAAGATGAACATCCCCGGGCTCCATACAGATTTCAAACCTTCTTTAATGTAGGATTGAAGGTCGCAGATTTGAGGGATCAGTTGAGTGGTCAATGGGATATAGCCAAGGTGCAGGAATTGTTTCCCCCACTAGATGCCGCGCAAATTTTGAGAATGAAGCTAAGGGAGGGAAAAGAGGACCGTTATATTTGGCCTTATAACAAGGCAGGTGCATATTCAGTCAAGAGCGGCTATTGGTTGGTTCGTACTTTGCCTACTTTATATGAATCAAAGCCGGATGAGGTGGTCAGATCTAACAAACTCAAAGCAGAGATTTGGAAGCTACAGACTGTCCCCAAGATAAAAATGTTCCTGTGGCGAATGCTCTCTGGAGCGTTAGCAGTGGCAGATAGGTTAGCATCAAGAGGGATTGGTATGGATCTACGCTGTTCAGTTTGCGGACACCAGGTTGAGTCTATTGGACACACCCTGTTTGGCTGCCATGTAGCTCGACAGGCCTTCGCTTTAGCCAATATTCCAGTTCCTCTGGGAGGCTTCTCTGACATCCATGTTGAGAAAAACTGGGAATACCTTATGGGTGTGATAAAAGATTCAAGAGCCCCAGAGGAAGCTCGTATTGTTATTCCTTGGTTGCTTTGGCACATTTGGAAGTACAGAAATGTTGTGGTTTTTCAGGGCAAGCAAGGTGATGTTCAGGAAATGGTGTCAAGAGCCTTTCAGGCTGCCGCGCAGTGGAAAGATGCGCAGAGATGTGAGGATGCTTTGGGAGCTGATTGGAATAGACAGGGTGAGTCTCTTGAGCGTCGATGGAGTAAACCCCCTTACGGGGTGGGAAAGTGTAATATTGCACTCTCGTGGATAAACTCCTCCTCTATGTTCGGTGGGGCATGGATTGTGCGTGATGCGAGTGGTCAAGTGCTTTTCCACGCACGAGACGCATTCTCTCGTACTGACTCTATCTGTGAGGCTGGGTTGCGATGTGTGCGATGGTCTGTGGAGGCTATGCGAAACCTACAGATTGAGCGGGTGGTTTTGGCCATCGACAACGCTCAGGTAGTGGAGGCTTTAACAAATCCTCATGATTGGCCTCGTTTCTGTTTCCTGCTGGAGGAAATCCTCCATTTGTGCTCTGGTTTCGCTTTTTGGGAGGTTTTTCAGGTCGGACGATCTGCTAATCGTGTTGCCTCAGCTATCGCGAAAAGTGTAACACGGGATGGTAGGTTCCAGTCGTATATGGCCTTAGGAGGCCCTTCGTGGCTCCTCGATCAGATCGCTGCCGAAAACTGAAGGTCTGTTGTCAGGATCCTGTAGTTCATGGTGTTTGGAGAGCCTCTTGGTTTCATTATCAAACATCTGCAGTTCTCTTTTGTTTTACGTTTTTTCTCTCTTCTGTTTCCTTGTGTGTCTCTTTCTAGTTTTTCTTTGACGATGTTCTATCAGACGACAAAAAAAAAAAAAAAAAAAAAAAAAAAATTCTTAATAAAGATCAGAGATCTATTTATATTTTGGTAGAAAATATAATTAAGTTGAATACTAAATCTGTTGTTAATTAAAGATAAAATTTGTGTTTTTTCTTGATGACAAAAAAGCAGTAAAAAAAGACTTCTATAATTCATGTAAATTTTACATAAACTAAATGATTCATTAACAAAAAAAAAAATAACTTGCAAGTCTAGAATCATGGTTACTCAGTTTACTTTTCGTTTTTTTTTTCTTTTTTTTTTACAAACAGTTACTCAGTTTACTTATGATTCTGGTTTGGTTTTTTTTTTTTTGTCATCTGAAATTTTATTAATGAACTAGTTTTGGTACCAAAGTGAAATACAAAGCATAAAAGAGGGAAAACTTAAGCCGGCAGACGAAATGTCCCCGGAATCTAAGCCGACGGAAAATAAAAATTCCCCGGAATCTAAATCTTATCCAAGAGGAGAAAATACTTAAAACAAAACCGAAAAACTCAAACCTAAAACGAAAGAGGACTAACCTATAAACTAAAAACATAGGCTATTAGACTTAAACCTTACAAAATACTAGTCTTAAGATGCAAGAAAACCTCTTCTCTAAAGCACAAGTAAAAGAGATTTATCAAGGATGTCCACGGCCAACCCAAAGATAACAACAACCTCCTCCTCCTATCAATATAAGAGCCAATCTCTCGAAACCAATTTTAGTATTCAACTTATCGATATCTTAATTTCTCGAAAAACAAATTTTGGTTTAGTCCATTACACTACATATCGATTTCTTAATTTGTATTCTCTCATATTGTTAGATGTTTACATTTTCCCCCATATTATAATTTTGCATATAAAATACAAAACATAAATTTCAATAAATATATATATATATATACATATATTATGAATCAAGTGGGTTTTTTTTCTTTCTACAATGGGTTACATAACATCAGCTCTAACCAAGAACGAATTTCTGGACTATTAAATTAGTGTACACTTAGTTTAGTCTGTGTGATTATTATATAAAATAACCTAATGTTAACAAATATATTATTATTGTAATATAATTAATAATTTTCTTATATACGGACAGCGAATCAAATCTCTAAAAAATATATACTTTATCATAATAAAATTTTTAATTTTTTAAAAATCTATGCACCATTTTAAATATACACAATGGACAGTTCCCAATAGTATTTTCACAACGGACAAATTCGAATTATGCTACAAAAATTTCAGGGTAGACGGTTTTACACCGATAGTACATTCATGAATCATCAGGATTGACAACTTCACATTCAACACACACAAGAACACAAACTTACAATTATGAATGGAAAAAGTAATAAGTGACTGAACACACATCCTACACTTGAAGCTACATACACTGATACACATCCTACAATTAGCACATGTTAACACGCTTGAAGCTAAATTCATAACATCCTACACTTGGACGATTACAAAAATAAGAAGAAGAAGATGAAGAAAAAACTATTAGCCGTTTTTTGGCTTAACGTGACGTGCCAGCCCATTCCAACCTATATATTTCAATTGGGGAGAGAGTGCAAGTGCAACATTGTCGTTCCTCCTTTTTTTAATAATAATTATTGCTAACTTTATGTAATACTACAAAAATGACAGGATAAACAAATGTTAACAGGTTTCACATGACAAAAAGAAACATCATATATGCTTTATATAATAAAGAATTATGAGAAGAAAAGAGGGTGCAAAAGAGAAGGAATGAAACATATGGGGTCGTTTAATGAACTTATGAGATGTGTGTTAAAAAAAAAAAAAAAAAAAGACCCACCAACGAAAGAGCCTCAAGGATAAAACTTCTTCTCCTCTCCATCCAGTCTCTCACCCACTCCCTCTCTCTCTTTCGTCCAAGCTGGCAACGTTGAGAGCTATCCCCCACACCGGCTACCTCATCTCCCGGTTTCCCCGCACGTGCGCCATCCACTCTCCACGTGCCTCCCTCTTATAACTCTCCTCTCTACACAATAACGCAAATCACACACCTCAGTTTCCATTCCAGTTTCAAGAAAATTCATACATCTATATCATAGCGTTGGTTACACAATGTCTTTGTTTGCATCTTTACCTCTCTTTCTCTACCATTCTTTTTTTTTAAACTATTTTCATTGTTTAAATATGTTGTATATATACAAACATTTTGTTTTACAAATATAAGTGTACATGCGTTCATTAGACTAGATTAATGATCTTACATTATACATATCTAACATGGTTCAAGAGCTGGAATGGGTCAATTCAAACTATATCCCCAACGTTTTCAAAGATATGATTATGTAAAATCTGTATGCCTCTAGTTATCAAAAAAAAAAAAAAAAATGTATGCCTCTATATATTACTCATCATTTTTATCCAATTACAATATCAAAAACTCCATTTTTTTTAATTTGAATCAGCATGATGGCTTACCATTATGATTGTTGTCGATCATAAAAACAAAAGAAAATTAGAATATAACGTTATTTTATACAAACAAAAAAATTCGTTTTTTTTTTTCGGCACAAAAAAATTCGTTTATCGTTTAATTTTGAAAATAATTTTACCGTTTTGTATCACTATTCAAATATCTGCAATATAAAATATTTTTCTAGGTTTGTATCACTATTCAAATACGTGTAATTTAAAATAATTTTTACCGATTTAAATTACCATTCAAGTTTTAAATAACTTTTGCCATTGTGTATCACCATTTTATAAATTAGATAATTTTATCCTACTTGTAAGAAAAGAAAAAAAACCTCTAAAATGTTTTTTTTTTTTTAATTAATACTAATCTCAGTCATTCCTACGTGGGATCTCAAATTCAATTTACTACGAACTTGCTTTTTGGGTGCAACGAAATAAAGAAAAACAAAAAAAGTTAGAGATAGAGAGAGAAAAAGAGAGTAAATGAGCATATCACCACAACAAACAAAGAACACAACACACCACAAAGCCAATAAGCCACATTGCTTTCTTTAATTTTTTTCCCCAAGTCCGTGTAATAATAAAAACATAAACAAAAAAAAAAAAACTCTTTTGTTCCTTGTTTATATATATATCTCCATCTGGTTTTGTCTACTACAGTCCCTTCTTTGGTGCAAAGATCCCAAAAAATCAAAAAAAGATTTGAAGAGCACAGAGAGAGAGAGATAGCAGCAGAGAAAGAAAAAAGGAAGAATCTTTCTTTTTCTTTTTAGCTATATATCTGCTCTCGCCGATGAGGATCCGAAAACGACAAGTCCCTCTTCCTCTTTCGTCTCTGTTACCAGTTCCTCTCTCAGATCTCTACTTTAACCGCTCACCGACGGCCACCGCTAGATACTTCCTCGGTGGTTTCAGAGACGGAGACGGAGCTTTTGCTTCTTTTCAGCTTTCTCCACCGTCGCCGGTTTCTGATCGGAGAAAGAAGAAGAAGACAAAGGAGGACAAACCTCTGGTGAGTCTCTTTTTAGTATATACGTATACAGACACCCAAATTGAGATACTTCCAATTTTTTTTTTATAAAGTTTGGCTTTTTTTTGGGTGCAATTTTTTTTTTTACTAACTCTCTTTGTTGGTTTAATTGTTTTTGCACCACCACGGAGAATAATTGGTCTTCATTTGCAGATCTTTATAAAGGAATGTTCAATTGCTTATCTTTGTTTATCTTTTGTTTTCCTATAAAAAGGATGATGATGATGATGATAATGGTGATGTAGACGTTAAGAGTCGTACCGATGCATCAGGCAGGTATGTGAGAATTCGAGAAAGATTTCTTCTTTTACACAATTCATTCTCTTCTCTGTTATATATATATATATTACTTTGCGTGGTGTAATTCTTCTAATTCGAAATTTTCGTTTCTTTTAAAAAGATCCAACCTTTGGCAAAAAAACCCAACTGATAAAATTGGATAAAAATCAAAACTTTTATGGTTTTTTACAATTACAAAAGCTTTTTGTTTTGCTGATGGTTATAATGATCAAGTTAGATTTTAATCTGAAAGTTATAAGAGTTTCTTAATGGTTTTGTTATCGTCACACTGTTAACATTTTGGGGGAATACATTGATGGAGTAGTTAGGGAGAGGAGTATAACACAATAATACTCATCTAAAACTAAACATGCACCCCTCATGACGGTGCGCACGTTAGCTATGGGATACTCTTAGTTATACCCCCAATGGTCCCCATTTCGACCCTTACCCTTTGTGTGCTCTATTATTATCTTGCACCCATAGATCGCTTTCATCTCTTCTTTTTTTGTGTATACAAAATCTGATTTCAAGTTTTTTTTTTCCTTCTTTGCTACTAACAATATCACAGCAAGAACGTTCGTTCCCGAGGAGAATCCGACTCTTCAACTCAAGGTACACACATATATATAGAGCTTCTTGATCGATATATGTTCTTTGGTGAACCTGTTCTTTGGTTGCACCATTTCACTATATAATGTGTATATATGATATAGTTATCGAGAAGAGTGTTACTTTGAGGAAGAGAAGAGGCTTTATAAACTTTGAGGATTACGAAGATGAAGATGAAGACGAAGAAGAAGAAGCTAGGGGCGGTAGTAAAGGGAAGAAGAAAGGGAAAAAGAGCGGTGGTAGGTTGGAGGAAGGATCGCGGTGCAGCCGCGTTAACGGTAGAGGATGGAGATGTTGTCAGCAAACGCTTGTTGGGTATTCTCTTTGTGAGCATCATCTCGGTAAAGGTAGGGTAAGGAGCACGAACAAGAGCGGTGGTGGTCGTGGGGGAGAGAAAAAAGCTGTGGTGGTGGAAGTGAAGAAGAAGAGAGTGAAGCTTGGGATGGTAAAGGCACGTTCAATAAGTAGTTTGCTCGGACAAACCAGCACTAGTGGTAGTAATGCTGCTGATGTTGAGACTGAGATAAGTGCACCTGCTGATCATCAGTTTGTTGCTTATGATAAGTAAGTCTGTTGATCAGCATTTGCATGTATATGGGATATGTATATGTTGTTTATGTACATCATGATAGCTCTATGTAATTGGGTGTGAGAGAACATGTGTGTGTAGATTGATCGAGGACTTAACTTGCGTTTGCTCTTGCAGCTTATATATTGGTGAATGTTTCCTAGTTTCGATTGTGTGTTTTGCTAAAGTTTAAGCAGTTGAACTTTGGCTGAATAAATGGAATATGGAATACGACTGATTTAAATAAGATCATTCTAAAAATTGTATTCAATCTGTTTTTACATTAAGTTAATTACTAGTTACTGACTTACTGTAAAATAATAGTACTAATGTATTGATGTCTCAACTTTTTTAGCAAAATCATGTGAACTGTTTCTCTACATAATGTTCACTGCAACTGGTGCAACATAAATGAAACCAACGATAGGTTTAAATTTATTTCAGTTTTCAACAATACTAAGTCTTTACCCTATTTGGAAGTTTGGAACACTAGTTGCACCTTTGGTTCGATACGCTATACATATTTCTACTACGACTAGTTCTAATTGGATGGTTTTCTCTCATTTTTATTTACTATTACTAATTACATTATTGGCATCACAATACAAATTTATTATCATAAAGGAGTTCATGTTTTTTAGAAAAATATTTTTTTTTTCATTCAGATTGACGATCAATATATATTGCACATGTCACATCTATAAATAAATTTAGTGCGTCGTGTTGTAATTTTAATCTTCACGTAATTTGCTTTAATGGTTTTCACTTCTATAATCCTTGTCAAATTTCAGTTTCTAAGCTAGGAGTCGCTTTCAGACAGCGAAGACATAAAACAAGAATATTAAGTAGCTTCAATAGTGTATAATAATATTACTATTATTACATAGTACTTGGTGTCATGCGCAAACAATTTGATCATGGTCAAAGAAGATTGGATATTTTCATCCCTCGTTCTATGCAGTGTTTGAAAGGGTTTTATAACTATGACATAAAAGATAAAATTATACCACGAACTTAGTCTTACAAAAGGAGGATACCAGGCTGAAACGATAATAAAAGAACGTTGTTCAAACGAGAGAAAAACGAGTGACGTGATTTTTGATTAGACCTTTATGGAGTGGTTTGGAGCTTATATTATATGTCTCGTACTAAATTTAATAATATACGGAATTATAGAAAGTGGGTATAA
This sequence comes from Camelina hispida, assembly GCA_023657505.1. NCBI lineage: Eukaryota > Viridiplantae > Streptophyta > Magnoliopsida > Brassicales > Brassicaceae > Camelina > Camelina hispida. Next base: position 3,415,808 of record CP094634.1, on the reverse strand, counting down.
CTCAAATTTGGTGTATGATGATGATGGCTTGTCAATATTATGTATGGTGGGGATAAACTAGTTTTAATTAGGTAGGGCTGTCGTATTATTGATTTTTATTAGACTCCATATGTATCTTGTGGATTTCTCCACTTAAAAATTATGTGTGTTTTAAATCGATTTTTAGACTATTTAGCTGAAACCACCAATATGAGTAACGTAAAGTTTGTTAGTTAAGTAATTAATTGTCCCCGGCAAGGTTTAACTAATATGAGTCACTACTTGTGGTGCAACTTTGAATTCCATAAGTCTGGTTTGGTGAAGCATTAATGCTAATGTTCAATGGTTTACTGATATGATTCACTTTTTGTGGTGTGTGGTCAGCCCCGGCTCAAGGGGGCGGCGGGAGGGGCAAATGCCCAGGGACAATTCCAAAATTTAGAAAAATCCCTTGAACAAAGGGGACCAAAAAAAAAAAAAAAAAAAAAATTCTTGTGAAAGGGGTCCAGAAAATCCAGTTTACCTAGGGTCTAAAAACATATAGAGACGGGGCTGTGTGTGGTGCAACTTTGAATTTTATAAGTTCGGTGTTGAAGTATTAATGTTATTCTGTTTGAATTGCAACTTGGAATGACGCTACTATAAATGTCTTGTCTACAAATTTGTGTGTTCTACAGAAAAGGATGTGAGTAAACTCCCAATAATTAGAAATAGGAGGGGTATTGAATTTGACATTCTAAAGGATTTTAGGGTATTCTTAAAATCATTTGTTATTCAATTGATGATTTTTAAAAATATTTTGAAATCCTACGTTATTCAACTTAAGATTTATGTAAAATCCTTTAAAATAATATAGAATATTTTGTTATTCAATCAGTAATTTCTAAAACCTAGTTGAAATCTATTGTTATTTGAAATATCACAAATTTTTTAAAACTTGTTATTTTAGTCTTTAGATAATTTTAAGAGACTTTCTTTTGTTTTTTAGTTGAAAAGTATGACAATCAAAATCATAACTATAGAAGTGGAATTTTGAAAGATTTCAGAGATAACAAACAAAAGACTGAAGATCTTGAAGCCAAAAATTTCCGCGCCAATCATCAGCCACCTTCTCCACCAGTCTCAGCCTGAGCCGTCAAGTTTTCTGGGTTTGCTGCAGAATCACCAGAGGTAAAATAAAGGATAATGAATTCTATTGGTTTGGATCAGTTTCTGGGTTAGATCTCATAGAGAGTTCGATCAGATTATTATTTGGACACACAAAAAAAAACATCATCATTGATCCAACTATTGATCAGATCTAATTTTCTTTTGGTATTATGTTATAAAATATTATAAAATCATCCATAATTTAATAGTCAAATCTACTAAATCTTTCAAAATTCTAAAATATTAAAATCCTACCATATCATTAAAATTGAATACCCCTCCACCCTAGAATTGTAGAAGTAATAAACAAAGGGCAGTTAAAAGACTTCGATGGTCAACTCTCAAGTAGATGACTTTCTGAAAGTCAACGCTGCTTCCTTTGACTTTTTATAATTTTCATTATCCTTCCTACCAAAAAAAACTAACTACTAATTTGTAATTTCCAATTAAGAAAACAATTTTTTAAACCAATCAAAACAACTCAGAATTAGGAACAATTCAAAGTCAGAGAAACTTAACTCCAATGGAGTACAAACATTTCAGCCATCCACATACGCTTAAACTCCAACAGATTCAGACAAATAAAAGCGCAGTTTCCTCAGTTGTCTGCTCAGGCTGTGAATTAACCATCTCTGAATCCGAAACAGCATATATCTGTTCAACATGTGACTTCAATCTTCATGAGCAATGTGGTAACGCAGTGCGTGGGATGCAACATCCTTCCCACGCCGGGCTCCACCACTTGACTTTAGTCCCATATACAACTTACAGCGCCGGTACCTTCCTCTGCAGGGCATGTGGCTCCACTGGAGGCAAAGGGTTCTCTTACTGTTGTCCTTTGTGCGACTTTGACCTCCATGTTCAATGCGCGCATCTGCCTCAGGTCATGGTTCATGAGTCTCATCCTATCCATAGTCTACTTCTCGTCTACAACAGTACTCCTACCATGTCTTTTACTCAGTTTGGTTTCGGGAATCAGCTTGTCTGCAATCTTTGTAATATGGCTATGGATGGTAGGTTTTGGTCTTATAACTGTTATGCTTGTAGTTATCATATTCATGCTTCATGTGCTGTGAATAAGCCTAAGCTAGTGGCTGCTTCTGCTGAGAAGTGTGGGGCGAGTGATGGAGGAAAGGCAGCAACCGCTGAATCTGTTCCTGTTCAGGGTTTGGAGACTGTGCAGACGGAACAACAAGTAGCTGCAACAACAGAGCAAGTGGAAGATCCAGCTTTGAGGCAACAGCTTGAACTTCAGAAGCTTCAGCTTGAGCTAGATATGAGTTCTGCTCTGGCAAACATGATGGGTTCCTTCAATCTCAGTTCTTTCGTTTGATGTATCTTTGTGTCGCTGCTATCTTCTTTCTCTTTTCAGTTTGTTTGATTGGATACATTTACATGTGCCAATAAGACATGGAATTTTCTCTGTTCTTGTGTTTTCTAAAGTACTGAACTTGAATAAGTATCCTATCTTTTGGTCTTACTGATCAAGACCTTGAAGTAAGTAACAGTAGCGAAATAACATAATTACACAAACATGGATCCAAACCAGAAACAATAACACTTTGTTCAGCCATAAGATTATATTCTGCTTGAAGCAAAAAAGCATTTAAGCAAGAGATTAAGCTCGTTCCTTAACATATCTAGAAAATAAATTAATTCCTGACAAAAACAAAAACATGTAACTTAGTTGTATTGTTCTTAAACAGCTAGGTAGACAAACAAAGTCACAATGGTCAAGTTTCCAAGTAGATGACGTCCTCACTCTCATCCATAGAGTACTTCAAGTCGAAATAGCAGTCCTTGTCAAACCAAATGTGTGGCACTCCTTTGATTTCAACCTTACTCAGGTCATTGCTTCCCATATCGTAAAACAAAATAAAGAACTGAGAACGCATCTCCACCGGTGCCAAGATAACCTTGCCATCTCGAGTTGTACCTTTAACGATCAGAGTAAGGTCATGGACTAGATGCTTTTGACAAGGCTGTAAAAAAAGCCTCTTCTTCTTCCATTTCATCTTCCCAGCGTCTTTCAATACCCATAAATCCACCAAACACTTATCTTGGAGGTGGGTATGATCGAAAAGAGCTATTTTCCCACCGTACTCGATGAGACCAGCCTTCATCCTAGCTGCAGGCAGAGCCACATCCCCGGCCTCCTGAGGTACTAGGATGGTAGTCAACTCTTCAGAAGTAGTGTCGAAACTGACAACAGCACAAGTTTCCACATCAACCCAAGCCATATAATACACTACTGACCCATTGAGAAAGTGTCCTACTGTGGAAGGAGCATGAGGATGGTAATTCTTGGGCAGAACAACCTTTTTCCACGAACCTCCAGCTTCTAGTACAAAGACCCAATGCTCTGACTTAACATTTTTGGAAGATGCAGAGCACATCACAACCGGCAGAATAATTTGTATTGATCGTTAGAAGGATCGTGTCCAATGTAATACCGGGTATCGTACCCTTGATCACCTTGTTGAGTAATGATGTAATACTGGGTATCCTTCCTTTGATCACCTTGTTGAGCAATGATGTCGGACTTTATGGCGGGTAAGGTCAAGCGCTGTCTAGTGTAAGGGTTATAGATGCATGCCTTTTTTCTTACAGAGAAACACATCAAGCCACGGACAAGATTCAAGAAGAAGCCTCCCATCCCTGTGATGCTCAAATCTTGGTCGACCACATAACAAGTGTTGTTGTTGTTGTTGTCTGGAGACGTTGTTGATGATGATATTGATAGCAGCACACGTTTGCCGCCGTCATCCACTAAACACATGTACATATGTGGTTGTTGTTGATGTCGCGTAACCGTAGTAAACAAACGGTTGCAAAAATATCGAGAAGAGATGAGGGATGACCACTGCTTCGAGACGCACTTGTAGCTCACCATGGACTTTGCTGGCAATCTCATAAGAATCTCGCTCACAAGATCAATGTTCTCACGAAGTTCGGATGGGAACAATGCTAATGTGTTGTCTCCTTTTGCATCCATTAACTTTAAAGAGAGAAGAAAAAAAGCAAGTAAAGAAGATTCAGTCCAAGTTAAGCCATTGATCCCAAGGAAACGCTATGAATTGGCGTGAAACCTAGATAACAATGAAGGAGGTGTATTTAGTTATACCTGAATTTGATCGGAATCTCTGAGAGAGACGACCTGGAGGGCAATGCTCCCCTGCTCTGACTCCGCTTCTTTCAGATCCGTCCTTCTTCTCTTCTTCATCTCTTTAAACCCTAATTACAAACGAAATAGAGCAAAGACTCCAGAAATCGCTATATTAGGACTTTTCAATTGTGCTTTTGAATTTGTGCAGTCGTAAGAGAGACGTATTAAGTGTATATATATAGTTTTGTGCCTCTTTATTAAGACAGAAAAAAAAAAATAAGGCAAAAGGACATTAACCGCAAGCTAACCGTTTGTTCACGTGGACTCTGAACCACTACCCCTAATTGGTATTTGGTTTGATTCATTCTGCAACTATTAAAACATTCATGCTTCATGTGCTGTGAATAAGTATGCTTCTGCTAAGAAGTGTGGGACGGGTGATGGAGGAAAAAACAGCAAACGCTGAATCTGTTCCTGTTTAGGGTTTTGGAGACTGCAAAGACGGAACAAGTAGCTGCAACAACAGAGCAATTGGAAGGAAGATCCACCTTTGAGGCAACAGCTTGAACTAGAGTCTAGATATGAGTTCTGCTCTGACACACATGATGGCTTCTTTCAATCTCAGTTGCTGTCTTTTTCAGCTTATTTGATTTAATGCACTCATACGTGTGGAATTGACTCTGTTCTTGTGTACCTTAAAGTGCTTCTGGTCTGAATATAAATATCCCATCTTTTTTTGGTTATTCTTTCTTTCACTGAAGACCTCGAAGTAACCGTAACGCTGGAACTTAATAATAATTACACAAAGATTGATCAAAATGTTGCATGCACATTTGCATTGTCTCCTTTTACAATTGAGGCAACTGAAACTAGAAACAGAAACGCTTTGTTCAGCCATAATATCTGACATGAGATACCTAACAGCCATCCAACCTATTTCTCTGTCCAAATAAATGATATTCCCTCTTTCTTCTCAGCTGTCCAAGGATCTCTCACAGAAGCAACTTCATTTTTCCTTCTCTTTTAGTCAACAACGAGGTGCCAAATGACAAGACACGGCCTGGGAGAATGGAGTCCAGAAGTCGCTTCTATAAAGTCTGGAGACAGGTTCTCAAATTAGATTTAATCATAAAAACAAAGTCTCCACGCACACGCAGAGAAGTCATTATAAAAGCACAATTGTCCCTAAAGGATTCATCACCTAAGGAACTTTTTTAGACCAATACAATCCAGTACATATATGTAGAGGGCAAGGATTTTTTAACCTCGAGTCAGTGCTGCAGATGGTAATCAAGACTAAAGGCACGAATATCTGAAGGACTACTTCCAGGCCTGAGAAAGATCAAAGTACGTAATTAGTCACATTACACCATAAGTGATCAAAAAGAAAAGTACAACTGTTAAATAGTATCTCTCAACAATCAACTCCACACATTGTGATATTTAACTGGAACGCACCTTTTATTTATTGTACCATAGTGAAACTTGACTTTCCCATTTTTCAGATCTTCCAAGTACTGCAAAAACCAACAAAGCAAACATGGTGCAAACATGGTTTTTTAAGAAATCTAGTGAATGGGGACTGGAGAGTACGATGAGATTCGTCACTGTTCTTAATCTTACCAGATTTAAGGTAACATATATAGATGAAAAAGCCAAGGAATCAAACGGTATCTCATCTAGTGCAAAAAGACGACACTCCAATGATTCTGGACCAGGCGCAAAATGCAAGTTCTTCAGTTTGGCTAGGAATATAACATACGTCTGCTTCAAAATAAGTAGAGCCATATAAGTACAATGATCCAAAGAATGAATAAACGTATAAACTAGGGATGTTTTTGTATTGTATAATTACTTGGCCAATAAGAGGAATGTCGAGTTGCGCAAAAGGTGAAATAACTTCCACAGTGGCTCCAGCTTCTTCCCAAGTTTCCCTCATCGCTCCTTGTGCAGCTGACTCACCAACTTCTAGATAACCAGCAGGAAGAGTCCTGTGTATTCACCCAAAAGAACTCACACGTTTAATATTGTTTCACATCAATTATGTACTCAACACAAAGAGAACAAGTGTGTATAGTTCGTATATATACCATAGACCGTGTGAAGGTTGAATGTTACGCTTGCAAAGTAAAATCTTTTCTTCATGCTCTATAAGGCAACCTACAACCTACAATTTCACATAAATCAGCACAAAAACAAATATTGTAGGTAGAATCAAAAGGAACAGTACCATCTTAGGATTCTGATATGCGATTTTGCCACAATGTGTGCAAATAGCTCTCAATTTCTCTTCACCATCAGGTACCTCATGCTTCGTTGGCCCTCCACACCATTGACAGAACTTTATCTTACGAACATCACCCTTAACCAACAACAAAAACACACCATTAAAGAGACCCAAAAAACCCTAAAGATAAGATCTTTACAGGAGATGAATGAATTAAGACTCACAGCTGATTGAACAGAGACGAAAGCTGGAGAATTTGCAACTGGGTCAGTCCCGGGAAGTGAGGAAGACATTCGAGTTGTGTTGAAAGATAAGATTCTCCGAGGAGAGCTCGAAGTTACAGAGGAGAAAGTAGAGAGATTGAGAGATGTAGAGATGAAAGAGACACTCGAGGACTTGCGGGTCTTCGTTAATCTTTGTGAGATGGTTAACCCTGATGACCAACCCAAGATCTGAACGGCCTTGAGCATTATACGCACCGGAGCTTCACCGGAATCTCTTCAGTTCCGGCGGCAATAGCTTCTTTGTCAATTGACTCTTCTCCCTCAAAGGCCAATCAATTGAAAACTATTGAGGATTGAATTGAATCAAATGACTCTTTCACTTAGCCAAAGGTCCGGTTTATTATTGGTTTCACTTATTTAGATAAAAAAACCGGTTTAATTTGACCAAATAAATCGAACCGGGTCAGAATACACAGAGTCACACTGACACATTGCTTGGTTCTTGTTTGCTTGATCAGGTTATACTAAAAAGGTATTTTGGAAAATATTGTTATTAGTAATCAAAGCCTATCGAACTCTTTAATGAGTAGCTTCCTACGTTACACAAAAAAATTATTATTTGACTGCTAGCTTCTCGAGTAAAGAGTGATAAGCCACATTGCAGAGCTTGAATTTTTCTTCAGCTGCTGCCTGTATCAGTTTATAGATTTAAGAATTAGGACAAGAAAAGAAAATACAATTCAATGGAGATTGAAAAGATTGTGTTTGGTGTTTACCTTGGTAGATTCCTCATGACGATCTGGATGCCACTTTAATGCACAAGTTCGATATCTGAATCCAAAGAAAAGACAACAAGTTTTGGTGAGCGAGCATGTATGTGTTAGTTACTTTTTATATTGTGTGTGTGTGAACTTGGAAGTAAAAGTAACTCACGCATTTTTGACATCTTCGAGTTTTAAGGGACCCCAAGGACTCAAACCAAGTGTTTGTCTATGACAAGCTTGGAATTGGATTGACTCTGACACTGAGCCGCTTGATTTACTTGAACTATAGCCATCATCTTGTTCTTCTTCTTCTTCTTCTTCTTCTTCTTCTTCTCCTCCTCCTTCATAAAATTTATATTTCGATCTCCAAGAATTGCTAGAGTAATAAGAAGACCATGACCAATGACGTTCCTTCGCTCTGTAGGTTGAATTATAATAATGACTGGATTGAGTAAATATGTTTCGTAATATATAATCAAAGTCGTCATCGTAGGAATCAGAGCGCCCTGCAAAAAATGTAACACATGTTTCTTTAATTCATATCCAAACAAGATTGCACCTTAACTAGACAAATGACTTACTTTTACACCAACTCTCTGAGCCGTGTTTGCCTTTCTGTTTTTCTTTGGCTTCTCTTTCTTCTTTGGCTTTCTTGATGGCCTGATGTTTAATTACAACCATGAGATACAACACTAAGTCTTGGTTCATAAACAACAGACAATACACTATAGCTAGAGAAAGGTAGTACGTTGACGGCTAAGAGAACAATTAAAGGGTTTTAGGTTTTTTTGTCAAGTTTTCAACTCTTAAAAGCAATTAGGCAATGCAAGTAACAATTAACAAAACAGGAAGAAGCAAGTGATTTAATTAGCTATTAGATGAAATAGTATAATTTACCCCCTAAAGGGCTTAAACATGTTTAATTATACATGATAAATATTCTCAATATGTGTACCTCTTCTCTTTCTTGTTTAAGTTGTTCAACAGCACGACGCACTGCTTCTTGATGTTCCCTCAAAAACTTCTTACTTCTCTTCTTCTTTTGAGCATTTGATTTCTGTCAGATATTTAAGAAACCCTAAAAAAAATCAGAACTAGGCAAACTCTTAATCTGCCCTTCAAAATCAAAATATAGAGATTGACAGGTAAATTTGATCTAAATCAAACTATAAGCTAGGTAAACCCACACATGTTGTGAAAAGACCGTCCGACTCCGAAGAACGACGTTTGCGTTCTAAGACTGGAGTAGAATGAAAAAACGCAGTTTTCAGTAGAAAACCATAGCTTTGCGGTCTGCAAATCGCTGCTTTGATGGCTGTAGTAGTCGTGTTCATCTCTGTTGGAGAGTACATAACATTGCGTTCTTTAAACGGACCTTGACTCACGCCACAAGAAGAGTGTTTTTTTTTTTAGAGAAGAACAAAAAATTAAGATTTTCCTTTTTTGAGAATAGAATATTAATATTTACATAATAGTTTTTGCTTGATCTCCAAGGACTGTGTTTATTACCAAACAGAGAGAGCTTGGGTGGTTTGGGCCTTGAGTTAACTAAACTCACTGGGCTTGTTTCAGTCACAGACATTGTGATTCACTCTGACCGGTTGCAAAAGAGACAAATCGATGAAAGACAAAAGCAAGGGATGAGAGATAAAATATGACAGAACCAGAGGCATAGCTTGGATCTTGTAGTGAGCTTTTGCTTTTTGGGAGCAAAAGCTTTAAAAAGTGAAACAATTTTTCAAATTTATTGTAATGAGATATCTCTAAGTGTGTAATCAAAACCTATCTAACTCTCTATATTATTAGTTCACCGATAGCTTTTCGCATAAAGATTGATAAGCCACACTGCAGAGCTTGAACTTTGCTTCAGCCGCCACCTGTTTTCATATCATCATCACAGATTCATTAACACAAGAGAGAAAACAAAAAGCTTATATGGGAGATTGAACAGAGAGGAGGAGATCTTATTGGTTACCTTGGTAGAGCCTTGATGACGATCTGGATGCCACTTTAATGCACAAGTTCGATACCTGATCAAGAAAAAAAAGGAGTTTGAATATACGGTTAGCTTTTGTATATTGACATGAAGATAACTACTCACGCATCTTTGACATCTTTGAGGTTTAAGGGGCCCGAAGGACTCAAGCCAAGTGCTTGTCTATGAGAAACTTGGTTGTTTGAATCAGACTCAGAGTCGCTGGACTCTGAAGTATAGTCATCTTCTTCTTCATCTTCATCTAACCGATATTTTGATCTCCAAGACTTCTTAGAGTTGTTGGAAAACCTTGACGAGTGATGCCGCCATCGAGGTTCATCCTCTTCATGGGTGAATGAAAAAGAGAAACCTCGGGATCCACCAAAAGCGGTTCGGAATACATAGTCTACGTCAAAGTCGTCATCAACTTCACAAAAGTCAAAATGCCCTACACAGCGGAACAAAAGTATTGTTAAAAGATTATGTAGTCAAACAAAATTGCACCTGTTGGTTCCACAAAATGACATAAATACAGTTTCAAGAACGAGACACTTCATAATTATGAAACATTAACAATACAGAACAGGTCACAAGTTGAAGAACTAAGTCCAAGATGAGCCAGGAATTTCAATAATTACGTAAGCTAGTACAAAACAAAACCAGATTAAGGCCAACAAACAACATATACAAACTTCATTGGACGACTTTACTAATATTCTCAAGAACCAACATTGATGCCTAACAATTCAAACTTTAAGGAAGCAACACCTTTACTTATATCCTCAAGAATTAACCGTGATGACTAACACAATTTGAACTTTACGGAAGAAACAAGATCATGATTGTAGAAGCACTGAACAAGCTTACATATCTACCGATTGGAAAGAAATAAAGCTAAGACAGTCAGTCACTTACTTGTACCCCAACTGTAAGGGCCGTGTTTGTTATTCTGGTTTCCTTTGGGTTCCTTGGCGTACTGTTTTTTGAACCACGAGTTTTGCTTTCGGGAGTTGGGACCATCGTCATCAAACTCATCATGCCAGCTCTGGAATCAAAACATTTAACCAGAGCTTTTTGAGAACTTTACAAAATTGAAATCCCAAAAATAGTATAATAAGCAAATGCACCATAACAAAAGAGCAATAAGAAACACTACATCATTATTACACAAGAGACTAAAACCCAAGACAATACACTAGCATTCCCCTTTCAATATCCCCAGATCCTTCCACTTTTGAACCACTAAATTGTCAGTATCAACTATCTAAAATGCTACTTCAGAACACATAAAGTTCAAACCGTAAACCATATTAGCAAAATGTTAAAACTGGACAGAGAGACAACACAGCTGATGCCAACAGCAAAAAGTGATTATTAAAGCATAGAATGAAACAAATACCGTAAACATGTTTGCTGCAAAAGCATTCACATTCCGCAATAATTCTTGCTTTTCTCTCATCCTTCTGAACCTCTTCTTGTGAACATTTGATTTCTGCAGATTAAATAAATCCCAAAAAACTCTTTAAGTAGGGTCCCAATTTAGACAAGAAAACCTCTAAAGTCCCAACATTTTTGTCTGTATAAGAAACAAAACACAAAAAATTTCGACCAGAACAACGCAAATCCATGGAAAATGACATCGATCCATCCAAAGAATTACAAAAGTAGGAAAATTTAGCTGAGGAATCAATACAAAAATCAAAATTTGACGGAGGAGAGAGAGAGAGAGATAGAGACTGACCGATTCCCAGGAAGTACGACGTTTGCGTTCTAAGACGGGGGTTGAATGAAATAACGCGATTTTGAGCTGAGAAGAGTAGCTTTGTGGTCTGAGAATCGCTGCTCTAATAGCGGCGTTCATCTCTGTGAGATCGGAGGAGAAAAAAGATTGAGTCTTTTCGCCGTTTAAGAGAAGAAGAAACCACAAAAAAAAAAGCCGATGTGGTGGGTAACGTGACTCGGGCTTGACTCAGTTTGTCTGACCCACACCATAAGCCATTAAAATATATTTACCGCCGGTAAAACAAATGAGTGGATGAAACAAAAAAAAGTTACTTTTCCACCGTAAAAATGAGTAAAGATCACCGTAAACTGAGTAAAACCACTTATTAGAAATTAGAATAGCCACATTAGGCTATATCCGACCGACCGGATCTTTTTAATTTTATCGGTTCTTTGTTTTTCTTACCGGGTTCTTCTTTTTAAAGAGTTGATTTACCTTTATGATTGATCGAAATACAAAATTGAAACATTCCACAGTGTATATGATTTATAACCTCGACAAAGCTTTTTTGCTACAAAAAGCTAGAGGTCAATTTAATTTATATATCTTTGACATAATATATTGTATATATATGGAATTTAAAAACATCAAATTTTGATCATAAATTTAAAAAATAGATTAATTTGTTACTACAACATGGTTTGATGGTTTCCATGTACCACATGTCATGTTATTTATTCATCATAGAATCATAGTATAAGTTTTGTTGAGTCAAAATGAGCAACTTTTACTTCTTTTCAATAAATTAAATCAAATTCAGTTTTTTTTTTTTAATCTTTAATCTTTTATAAGTTGAGTTGGCTCATTCATTCTCATTTTAATTTTGTTAGATTGGTTTCTTTTTTATCTAAAAAAAAAAGATTAGGACAGATTTTGAAGGCTAAAAACATAAATGCAAATTTACTTTTGTATGAAGAACCGATTTTGTTAGATTGTTCCTCTTTGATCGCTCTCCAAATCGATTTCTGTTTTCTATATTTTTGTTTATATAAATGGAAAATTGAAGTCTATATTGATATTTGGATGTGATACATGTTATAATTATATGGTCGGTCTCTCGTGAAGCCTTATTACGTACAGCCTCTGCTTCTTCTTTTTTTTGTTGAAAGGTTTTATTTTCTTAAACTAGCTAAAAAGTGGAGTCAGTGTTTTCAACTAAAATTTGTATTAATTTACAAGCCAAAAGATACAAGTTACAAAAGTGAACCCTTTTATTCTTGCCGAAGTGTTTGTGATTTGGTTTTGGTTCTTACGTTAATGCTGCGTTAGAACTTCTTTACGATTGAATTCTTTTTCTAAAACATTAATTATTTTTACTTTAGATTACGTCAGAATCAGAGGACATGAAGCCTATCGTGTTTGACAAGAGTAATGGAATGTTCCAGGTAAGAAAAGTTAATCATTGAACTCTTAAAAAAAAAATTCGTAAATCAAGGCTTCGATTGTTTTTTTAAAACTTTTTAGTTTTTTTTCTTTTTGTAAAATATTTCGTAATGTGCAAATAATATGTGAAACATTTTGAAGGCCGGATTTGCGGGAGAAGAAGCACCAAGGGTTGTGTTTCCTTGCGTCGTGGGTCGTCGAAAAGATGGACTGAAACAGAACGAATCTTACGTGGGAAACGATGCTCAAGCCAAGAGAGGTCTTCTTACACTTAAATCCCCAATGGGGCATGGTGGTATGATCGTTAACAATTGGGATGACATGGAGAAGATTTGGCATCATACTTTCTACAATGAGCTACGTGTGGATCCTCAAGAACACCCTGTGCTTCTCACTGAAGCTCCTTTTAACCCTAAAGCGAACCGTGAGAAAATGACTCAGATCATGTTTGAGAGCTTTGATGTTCCTGCTATGTACGTGTCCATTCAACCTGTTCTTTGTCTCTATTCTAGCGGTCGTACCACAGGTAAGCAATCAAAATCCAAGATATCGTGTATATTGTATTGCGTTTGAATCAATCCATGACTTACTCCGTTAAGTTTCTGTCTGTTTAGGTTTTGTGTTGGATTTAGGAGATAGTGTGAGCCACACAGTTCCAATATACGAAGGTTACGCACTCACACACGGGATACTGCGTCTAGACCTAGGAGGCCGTGACCTAACCGACTACCTCATACAAATCATGAGCGAACGTGGCTACACATACACCACATCCGTTGAGCGTGAGATCTTCCGAGACATCAAAGAGAAGCTCGGTTATATAGCTATTTGTAAAGGTATAGAGAAGCACAACACACTGATTCACACTTGGAACGCGCCAAGCCAACGCTTTTCTATTCAATCTTATTAACAAAATTTATCTTTTACAAGGATACAATTTTGTCTCGGCCCTTACTCAACCTATTCTACCCAATAGGATTGAACCCGACTAAGAATGAATCTGACCCCTCTTCTCTTTTCTATCTCAACACACACCTGTGTAGATCTAAGAGAATAAACTCACCATCTCTCTTTTTTGCTAAGAGATTAAAACTCACCCTCTCTCTTTTCTATCTAAACTCTCACCAGTATAGATCTAAGAGAAAGAAAAACAATTCTCTGCGCACTTAATCACCGCCCTGATTAACGTCACAGAGAACTGGGAACACCTCTTCTAAGCCTTATCTTTGTGGCTTCGAAGCTTACAACTGTATCAATATTCTAGAGTGCTCAAATTGGCTCGTGGCCTACTCCTAGAATATTTATACACGACTTGAGAAACCCTAGAAGGCGAATCTCCAAATATCACGGGATAAGGAAACTGTTTGTTTCTCAGCCTTATCCTTTCCTTAACTCTTGCGGAGAATATTCTTCATATCTCCAAGTACAATCTCGTCCATATCTTCAATGCCAAGTAAGCAACCTTCCTCGACACATCATCACATCCACTCATGTCTTGCCACGTCAGCTCACGCATCCATGTCAGCAACTCAAGCGTCTGTGATCTGATGCAGCTTCCTGATTGGCACAACGCTCTGTTCGGCACAACAACTTGTTCCTCACAGCGAGTTGTTCCAGAATCTGCATTTACAATCTCCCCCTTTTTGACTGAGTTTGATACTCAAGCATCTCTCTGGTTCAACCTGAAAAGACACTCCAACAAACACAAGCCAAAAACAGAACAAGCAACAACTAGACAAACCAACAATCATTATCTAGCAAAACCAATCAACAGCTTGTTCAAACAGAACTATGATATTCATAACTAACAATCAGAAACCCCAGTGGGCTGCAGCGGAAACCATGTTATTCATAGCTCTCTAAACAGACTTAATCAATTGGCATATTCTCAATCATTAACAGCCTAAGATCAACCAATTAAGTCTCCCCCATAAACAATGATTCTCCCCCTAAATCAAGTAACTACAAGGACTCTCCCCCATAAGTACAGAACTCATTATCATTGGGCATTGATTAGAATTATATCAAAAACAGAACCAGAATCATTCTCCCCAGCTTGAGTGATCAACTAAGTCAAAACAGATACACATATCACAACAGTATACTGAGTTATGGGAATCACTTACCTGCTAACCGTGCTTCGCATCCTTAAGCACTCGATGATTAGTCTCGACACCTATTGGAACAGCTTCATGTTTGTAGGCATTCTGATTCTCCTTACAACAACAACTGGATGTTGGGCAATAGGGCGCTGATAGTCGAGAATTCGAACAGCAAGTAGCACTTTGATTGAATCACAGTAAAGAGGTGACCATACACAAGCTTTACCAGAAAAATACAGTCTCTTGTGTATTATTTCAAAACCTCTGCTTCACTGTTGATTTCCTTCATCCTTGCATTCAAATCAGTTTCTTCGATCGATTCTACACAGAACCGTGTTGCTCTTGTAAACAGAGGAGCAAGGCATGTTCTACTTCCCGAATCTGTCATAAGTGAGACTTCATAAAATCCATGTTCTTTGAAGAGAACATTCACTGTCTTGATCAAACCCCTTGACAGTCGACAGATTAGTGCAAGAATCTCATACACAGTTTTCAGAATCCCATCAGCTTCAAACATCCTCATCTATCATTATTGGAACCAAACACAAGCATTCGTTCTTCAATCGATGTAAACAACTGAATACAGAGTATCACACACTTCTGTTTTTCACTGCAGATAACATGTCTCATCACAATCATATGCACTTGTGGATCATCAAGGGTGAGACGATCACATGTCCTCTTTTGTTGACTCCACGACACTGAAGTTTCAACACACTTATGTAGATGTACCACTGCGAAGGATCGATTCCGCAGGCCGTGACACAGTCTTCTTCCCCTTTGTCTTCTTCGTGTCTTGTTGCTGAAGACTCGGAACAGGGCGCTGAGCTTCAAAGAGCTGATGAATAAGACTGGGAAACAGTGGACGAAGCCCTGACTTAGCTTGCAGACCCAGCTGTATGATCTGATCGTAGATCATTCTCCCAAAATCAAACGACGTGCAATGCATGATCATGTAGATCACCATGGCTCTGTTTGCTGAAATGTACCCTGTGTTCACCGTGGGAGACCAGTTGCTGCAGCATATCTTATGCACATCCTTGATCACCGGGTCCTTGATTGCAGTTGACAACAGCTGCTTGCAGGTCTTCACTATGCCACCAGATAGAAAGAGAGCAAGATCCTCCTCCATAATCGCAGCTGTCTGTAGTCTTTGTTCGCGTACATCAACCGCCTGAAGACTGAACAAGGCATTAATGCGGCTTGGGAAAACTCATACACCCAATCTCGACAAGTACACCAACTGAGTTCTCTTCAATTTTAATTCCTGGAAGATTTGCCCAGAACTCATAGACACCATCAAAATCACAAGACCTGATTTGAGTGACAGTTTTCAGCTGACCGGCTTGATCAAGCAGCTCCCTAGCTGGATCATCTACTTCCAGAGAAAAAGCAAACCTCAGCAGCAACGGTTCGAGAAGCAAAGAAACCATACCTTCGAGCAGCATCAACGGATATGAATCGTTTTGAGTCAAATCCCTTTGAAGGAGCCCCGCGAGACGATAATGCACACGTCAAACAGCTGGTGGGACATAGACATTTGCTTTGTAGCACAATCCATCTTCTGGTAACAGTCCCTTGAATCAAATACATTGATCAAAGACAGAACTCTAATGAATAACCACCTGTTGTACACACATGAAATAACAACTTGCAAGCACAATCTTCTGTCTAGGAGCACCCATCAGCCTCCAGTACATGTAGCTTCATTCCTTCGTATCATGGAACTGACACTATACTCATTTATCAATACAAAATGAGTATCAGTCTTTCGAATCGTCCTCAGATGCATGATGACTCAACAACAATCCTCTAAAGCCCTTTCACAACTTGAATCAGGTTGCAGTAACAGCTACTTCCAACCCTTCAGAACTCATGGGACACTTATTTTCACCCAAATAATTAGATGAACACGCAGCTCTTTGATCTTACTTCCATGATCAATCCATCACTCAAGATGTTAGACCCTTGATCCATTGTTGCTCTCTGGAGTTTACTTATTAGAGAGTCATGATCATTCCTATAAGCTGAAACAGATGAGCTTAAACCTGAAACACTTAACACACACATCAGTGCACACTTGTTGAAAACATACAAACATTTTTCATCAACAATATTTACAATCAACCTCGTGTTTCAACAATCAATCATATGAATTAAACTACAAAACATTGATTCTACAACACATTGTTTTCTTTTCAGCCTTCTATACACAACCTCAGACATCCAAACATTGTTAATCACAGGAAGTGAGGGAACCAGAACAGCAATAGACCATCAAGAGTACTTTTATATTAATTTTTTTTTTTTAAACTTCTTAAAGTAAGAGACTTTCATACCTTGAGATCTGTTTAGTGAAGTGTGCCAACCACTTGTTCAGGACTTCACCAAAAACTACCACAACCTTTTGTGAATCTTCAAAGAACATCTCTATGATCAGTGGCTAGTCTTTCGCTCTGGCATGCCTTTGATTCTCATGGTTCACCATCAACGTGAAGTAGGCAGCTGGAATTTCCTTTGGAGAGTGCATTGACAGGAGTGTATCAATTTTTTTTTTTTTTTTTTTTGACTTGTCATGATACACTACCTTAGAGCTTAGATCCAACAGGCATGAATGATCTTCACAGTTTGATAATATGAATGATCATCTGCTGAATCTCCTGATTTCTATCAGCGATATCACTTGACTTCTCAACCGCGGATATTTATGCATTCCCTTGTTATTATTCTTCAGGGCTCTGTTGCAGACGTACCAGCCACATGTTTTTTTTTTTTTTTTTTTTTTTTTTAATTACAAACAACTGGTACGTCTTTCAGAATGGAATGCATAATAATGCCACTCCTCAGCTCTTTGACCTCCTCCTTCACGACAACGTTTTACGAGATCCCCATATGAATTGGCATGACAGGCAGCTGTTTTCCACTGACTCTTCATTTAGACAGAGTGTTGCTCTTTTATACATTCTAGGAATTCCATGGCCTGTTCTGATGCATGTCCCTGTATCTGATCAACACAACTCACAGAACATTTTAGATCCCACAAACACCAATGACTTTTCTCAGAATCATGTGTTGATCCAAGTCCAAGGGTTTTGTAAACAAATCAGCAATTCGGAAATCAATACTCTGATGTTCTATTACTTATCAGTTTCTCCACAACTAACCTATGAATAAACTAATATTCAGGATCCTATAATTGCAATTCCAGTATGTGACACATGATCTACAACAATATCAACAAACAAACAATTATCACACAACATTGATGCAAGGTCTAAGAATGTACCATACGCTGTTCTCAATTGTTTGATTTTCTTCAGGTGATGAAAACAAGTTCCCAAGGCATTAACCTCATATTTAAAAATTGAACGAGGTACCTTGACAAGCTTCTGAGCGTAGCAGAAGATCATATTTGTTCTCAGAACACAACATCCACCAGATCCTTCACGATGATTCAGAGACCGAGATCTCTTCAAGTTTCTGCTAGCTCCTTTTATCAACACCAACCCTAGATGTGCCTTTAAAATACTTGGCACTCCTTTCAGTAGCTCGCGTGTGTGATACTTTACGATTGTCACTGAAACACTCACATCTTGCAAGTACATAGCAGATGTCTGATTTGCTGGTACAACACATCTTCAGACGACTGATCAGCCCACAATACCCGTTACCATTTACACAATCTTATGAAACATCTTCTAAGATAAAACATTTCCAACTCTCAAATGTGTGGTATCATCTCCACTTCTTTGTTACTCACATGCACTGATCAAACCTTTGGTATACTCGCATTGGTATATGAATACCTCAAAACCTTACTGTTGCCGCAAGTAAACAGTCTTCTGAAAGAAGCCATTTCTAGCAAACCCACTAACATCCATATGATACAGCATGAAAATATGCACACAGACAATACCTATCAAGTTTCTGATTACCTCGTGTTAAGGTGAACGTGCTGCCTCTATCAAACTCTACCTCATGCCTTGTACTCCACAAGTAAGTTTCTGATTACCTCGTGTTAAGGTGAACGTGCTGCCTCTATCAAACTCTACCTCATGCCTTGTACTCCACAACTTGTCCACGTTTGTCTCTGTAGCTTCACCCATGTTTCAACTTAACTCCATTGGCAAAGCTCTGACATGCAACGCCACTAACTGCATCTGAACAACTCTGTGTAATAGCAGCAGAAACAACAACTCTGCCCTCCTGAATCCTTCCAGCAGCTTCTTGATGGAAGTGATTCTCACAGTTTTCTGAGTGCTATAACTTACACTTGACAAACAGCTAGTTAATACACTCCTTCTCAGATCATGTCTCTAGACATCATAGAACTTTGTTGATTGAACTCTTTTGTTTGTGGATTGGACGACTTCGATATATCACAGCTATTATCAGAGCGCTGACCTTGGACTCAAATATTGTCACGCTCATCAACCACCTGACACCTTTCCTTGGTGAATGTAACATCTAAACCTTCGTCACACAACTGACTCGAGATACACCTCTGCCTCTGATTGAACCTACAACTTCATCCCCAAAAGTGACCTTGTCAGCTGAGCCTTCTTCAAAGTCGTATAGCCTTCCGTGATTCACAGTCATGTACCCTGAACAACCATAGTTCTTCAATACAACAATCTGTTGACCATGAACAATGTGCAAAACATAATGGTTCATGTCACGCTTCTTGAAGTTTACTCGCATGTATCTTCGAACATTTTGTGACACTCCTTCAGATGCGTGAGTGGTATAGTACAATCCAGACACTCGAAGCAGACAGCTTTGTGGAGGCTCGACTTGCATAGTAACAGTGATATGTTCTTTTGTTCAGATCTTCGACACTTCACAGTCTTGCCCTAACTTCTAATATTGTCCTCTTCTTCCAACCTTGTGGAACTTCTACTGGGCAATGACACAGTTTCCCTCTCAGGTTGTTCATAACAGTCATCTGTTTAGTCTTCTGCAAGTTGAACTGAGTCACCCGTTTGACAGCCTCACCTCCATGGTTCCTTATGCCATATTTTGCAATTATAGTACCCTCGTGAGTAATCAGCCCCCTATGCAGATCTTTTGCTCCTTTACTCATCTTCTTGTTATTCCTTAGCTGATCCTCAAGGCGTTGTCTCAACAAAGACGAAATGACTTTTCCTCAGACAACAATTTCTCAAGAATGAAGACTCTACAAAGCAGCTCTTCTTTCTCAGACACCAGATCATAATTCTCCTTCTTTTGCAGAATCAGATCCTTAGACAGAGCGATAACTTATTTCTCAACAGATAAGCCAGCCACATCAACCTTAGGTTTCAAAACTGACTCCTGATTCTCACCATCTTCTTGGGCTGAACCAAGATCACTCCATGTCAGACAAAATATCGAATGACCACAGCCTTAATGGTTGTAAAACTTCAACACGCTTCTTCCTTCAAGTGCAGAACATTCTGATTGGAAGTGTCCATAACCTTGATAGTCAGAACTCTGAGATTCTTTCTCTGCACCAGATCTGGATGATGAAGATTGACACTGACGTTGTACACTCTTCAGCCTTCTAAACTGCTTCTTGCTCAGTACTTTCTCATTACCTTGAACAGACGTCTGAGTTTCCACAGTCTTCAGAGTGAATGATTTCTCAGCCTTCTGATCATTCTTTCTCATATGCAGTTCATCTGTCTGAACTAATTTCACACACTGATCAACCTTCTGTTCATCAGGACTTAAAGCACCTTTACCATCAGATTTGTGAGAAAGATATCCATGTGATGAGCTCCTGAGAAATTCCTTGACAAACCTCTTATCCTTATATACCTTCTTGAGCACTACAACTTCCGGACTCGGCGAGCTTAGTTGACTGTTGAAATGACAGGATGGTGATACATCAGATTTTTCCTTCTTCACCCTTCTGGTTTCCTCAAGGAAGACTTCCAAAATATCTCAAGCTTCTTTTGCTGACATACACTCTTGTACCATCGCGAACAGATCCAACAGCAAGCAGCTGAAAATAGTAGATAACGCTTCAGCGTTCTGTTTTCCCTTTAACTTCTCCTCAGCCGTCCGCAGCTTACAGGGCTTTACTACAGTTTCTCCTCTCATGTTCGCAAGTGTTGGAAGTGACCATCCATCTTCAACAGCGAACCAGGCTTCCATATCACGACTCTGGATCATCTGTCTGATTTGTGCTTTCCAATCATCATAATGCTCAGCATCAAGCATCAGCGGATTGTTCTCATCAATGAACTGTTGTGGATTCTCCATACCTCGTCTCAAGATCTCACCTGTTGAAAAGATAAACAATTCTTTTATCAGGCGTCTGCTCTGATACCAATTGTAAAGGTATAGAGAAGCACAACACACTGATTCACACTTGGAACGCGCCAAGCCAACGCTTTTCTATTCAATCTTATTAACAAAATTTATCTTTTACAAGGATACAATTTTGTCTCGGCCCTTACTCAACCTATTCTACCCAATAGGATTGAACCCGACTAAGAATGAATCTGACCCCTCTTCTCTTTTCTATCTCAACACACACCTGTGTAGATCTAAGAGAATAAACTCACCATCTCTCTTTTTTGCTAAGAGATTAAAACTCACCCTCTCTCTTTTCTATCTAAACTCTCACCAGTATAGATCTAAGAGAAAGAAAAACAATTCTCTGCGCACTTAATCACCGCCCGATTAACGTCACAGAGAACTGGGAACACCTCTTCTAAGCCTTATCTTTGTGGCTTCGCTTACAACTGTATCAATATTCTAGAGTGCTCAAATTGGCTCGTGGCCTACTCCTAGAATATTTATACACGACTTGAGAAACCCTAGAAGGCGAATCTCCAAATATCACGGGATAAGGAAACTGTTTGTTTCTCAGCCTTATCCTTTCCTTAACTCTTGCGGAGAATATTCTTCATATCTCCAAGTACAATCTCGTCCATATCTTCAATGCCAAGTAAGCAACCTTCCTCGACACATCATCACATCCACTCATGTCTTGCCACGTCAGCTCACGCATCCATGTCAGCAACTCAAGCGTCTGTGATCTGATGCAGCTTCCTGATTGGCACAACGCTCTGTTCGGCACAACAACTTGTTCCTCACAGCGAGTTGTTCCAGAATCTGCATTTACACTATTGACTACGAGAAAGAGATGGAGAAGACTACAAAGAGCTCAGTGATCGATAAAACCTACGAGCTTCCCGATGGTCAAGTGATCACGATAGGAGCCGAGAGATTCAGGTGTCCTGAGGTTCTTTTTCAGCCGTCTTTGATTATGGGAAAAGATTCTCCTGGTATTCACGAGGCGACTCGCAATTCCATCATGAAATGTGCTGTCGATACGAGGAAGGATCTTTATGGTAACATTTTCTTGACTGGTGGGACAACAATGTTCCAAGGGATTAAAGAGAGGATGACGAAAGAGATCACTGCACTTGTACCGAAAAGTATGAAGATTAAAGTTGATGTTCCGGAGAGTGAGTCTAGTGTTTGGATTGGAGGTTCCACTTTGGCTGCTCTAAGCAGCTTTCATCAGGTAAAAGGATATAATAATATGGGTTTTAAGTTAAATATAATGTGAGTTTTTTGGGGTTGTTATAATGTAAAGTATGTTATGACAATATTGCAGATGTGGGTAACTAAGGATGAGTATGAAGAAAGTGGAGCGACAATTGTTCACAAGAGATGCATTTTAAATTTGTTAGCTATAGCGTTCTATATGCTTTATTTTGGTAAAATAAATTGTTGTGATTTAAATTTGTTAACTATAGCGTTCTATATGCTTTATTTTGGTAAAATAAATTGTTGTGAGCGATTCCATATCTGTATCTGATTTATTTGTTTTTATAACTTAATTATGTTGGTGTTGGATCAACCATGGTCATAACTATGTGGGTACGTACAAGCATAATACTTATTGTAAGTTTATGTTATGAATTAGGGCGCAGAGCTAAAATGCCACAAACTGACAAAAACTAATCTGGCATGCCAGTTTTTGAAACGACCGACCTTTTTTTTTTTAAAATAATAAAATAATAAATAATAAAATAAACTACAACTAGTGGTCCCATACCCACTAGTCACCTAACCACAAACACAACCAACAGCGGAAATCAATAGCAATATCCAATATAATCCAATAATAAAATATAACAATACTCCAATATCAATTCCAACCTTAACTAAAGATCCAACCACATAAACAAATAACCAGCAACCTAAACAATGCTCTAAGACTCAACTCTAGCAACCTAACAATGCCAGATCAGCAACCAACCGAGTCCCTAGAACATCCTCCTCTTCATTGCCTGGATCCCACGGTCACACTTTGCCTTTACCTGCACCACAAACACATATTGCAATGCATGAGTATTTTATAAATACTCAGTAAGGCAATCCTCCCATCTACTGGGCTATACACACAAGCATTAGAGTATCAGTAATCAACACACAACAATCAACAGACAATAACCAAAACAGGACATAGCATCGACCGATGCCACACATGCATCGATCGATGCCCAACAGAGAAGCATCGATCGATACAGCTGCATCGATCGATGCAAGTATAACTTGCATCGACCGATACCCAATCTGCATCGATCGACGCATGCTCGACGCACACGAAAACCCTAAAGTTCATCGCGCCGTCCTCGCACTTGCATCGACCGATGCAAGCTATGCATCGATCGACGCAACGTCGAGCACCGTGATTTCTCCGAAGTTTCTCGCCGGATCTCGTTCCTACAACCACGAAACTCAATCCCAAGCCACAAGAAAACTTCCTAACGTCCATAACATCAACCTAATACGTCTAACAACAAGAAACAAGCAAATCACTGAATTCTCTAGCTTAGATAAGCCATGGTCCTGCACTTACCTGTGCCAAGACGAATTTAAACAATAAAACAGCAAGAACACGCTTCCAGGAAGCTCCTACAGCAATCCCAGCTACAGATCTCACCCAAGAACGCCCCAAATCTCCAGAAAACTCAAGAACAGTCAAGAACAGTTTCTTTCTCTTTCGTTTCTCTCAAATGCGGCCAAAAACACGAATGAGACAAAACTCTCGAATTAAGGGTTTTCCTTCCCCAAAACGCAGCGTTTGACTTAAGTCAAAACGCACAGAATGAGTCAGCATCGATCGATGCTCCTACTGCATCGATCGATGCACATCCTAAACCGGAATTCCGGTTCACGGATGTTACAATTCTCCCCACCAAACTGGATTCGTCCTCGAATCCCAAACAACCATCAGCCAAGGACTCCCGTGCAACCGTCTCCACGGCCCGCACTCCTCCGACCGATCTACGAAGGTCACCTCTAGGCGATAGACTCACGCTCCAGGCATCAGTTGCTCTCGACTTTTGAACTTTCCTTTTCTCATAGGCCTAAACCTTGAGTTTCATCGGCTCCTCATCAGACCTAAGTCCGCATGCCAATGTTGGCTCCTCATCGGGCCTAAGCCCGCATGCCATAATATATAAGGAAAAATCCAAACTCGTCTCTCGGGTCGTCACCCTACAGCGCGCCTCCGGACCGTCGTCCGAAGTCGATATACCAACCATACTCCAAAGTCACAAAGTCTCCGAATATGGCAGTACTAGGAGAACCAAAGTCCTCCAAGAGCCGCGAGCAAACGATTCTGAACACGTCTGAGTCCTATCCCTATCCAGGTTTTCCTTCCCGTGACTCGCGTAAAAACATCTCAATGTTCTACCAGTCACATATTCCCTCAATGGAATACCATATGACCACACAAGGATCATATACACGCCACAAGGACCGCCACAAAGGCCAAACAACATGTCCTAAAAAGGACCGCCACCTAGGCCACTCGTCCCGAAGGACCGTCACGAAGACCATCTGTCCCGAAGGACCGTCACGAAGACCATCTGTCCCGAAGGACCGTCACAAAGACCATCTGTCCCGAAGGACCGTCACAAAGACCATCTGTCCCGAAGGACCGTCACAAAGACCATCTGTCCCGAAGGACCGTCACAAAGACACTCTGGCTAAACAGCCCGCCACAAAGGCCAACAAATGGCTAAAAGCCCGCCACAAAGGCCACACAATTGGCTAAAAGCCCGCCACAAGGCCACACAATGTCTAACAAGACCGCCACACACAGGCACTCTGACTCGAAAGTCCGCCACAAAGGCCACACACTGTCTAACAAGACCGCCACACACAGGCACTCTGACTTGGAAGTCCGCCACAAAGGCCACAAAAGCCCCTCCAAGGCTTCCCACCGCTAAAATGGACAAATTCTAACTCCCATAAAACTTTCCATATTTAGCACTTTCCATTTCTGGAAACTTTCCACTTAAGGAAACTTCTATTCCGGGAAACTTTTCCCCCGAACCCCGCCTCACGGAAACTTTGTACCCGAGCACCACCTCATCTTGTTACTGAGTCGCACAACCAACCACCCCAAGCGACCGAGTAACAAGAGAGATGGGCTGGAATACTCCATTCCGCTCCAGCCACGGATTACAGACGGAACCAGACTAGGCAAGCTCAGGTCGTGGTTGCTTCTCATACCACTTCTTGAACCTTGCCTTCATCCTTGCCTCAGGTTCCCAAGTCTGCTCCTCCACACCATCACAGTCCCAAAGGACTCTCATCAAAGGAACCCTCTTCTTCCGAAGTTCCTTGATCCTCCTCTCGAGAACCCTCACTGGTCTCGCCTCCAAAGTCATGTTAGGCTGAAGATCTTCTGGAATCTTAGCCAACAACTGATCATCCTCACGGAGACACTTCCGCAACATAGACACATGGAATACCTTATGGAAAGCACGCATAACCTCAGGTAACTCCAGTCTATATGCCACCGGTCCGACTCGCTCAATCACTCTGAACGGACCCATATACCTCGGACTCAACTTAGTCTCTGTCAATGACCTGTTCGGACCCCGCAACATGGCCATCTTGAGGTACACTTTGTCTCCTACCTGAAACTCCAGGTCTCTTCTCCTCTTATCTGCATAACTCCTCTGCCTATCCTGAGCCTCTTTCATGTTCAGCTTGAGAACCCGAATCTTCTCTGAGGTCTCCTGAACAAAATCTGCCCGTACATGCTCCTCTCCCCCACCTGAGTCCAGCATAACGGTGTACGACACGGCCTCCCATACAAAGCCTCATAAGGAGCCATACCAATACTCGCCTGATAGCTGTTGTTGTAAGCAAACTCTACCAGGTTCAAGTGATCTGCCCAATGGCCACCCCAATCCAACACACACATCCTCAGCAAATCCTCCAACGTCTGAATCGTCCTCTCAGACTGTCCATCTGTCTGGGATGATAAGCTGTACTCATATGCACCTTAGTGCCCATCTCTGCCTGAAATGCCTGCCAGAACACCGAAGTGAACTTAGAATCTCTGTCAGACACAATGCTCGCTGGCACCCCATGCAATCTGACTATCTCTCTCACATACTTCTTAGCCAAGACCGCTGCTCCATCAGTCTTCTTAATGGCCAGAAAATGTGCTGACTTAGTCAACCGGTCCACAATGACCCATATAGCATCAAAAGTCCGTGACACTGGCAATCCTACCACAAAATCCATGGTAATCATATCCCACTTCCACTCAGGAATGGGTAAGCTCTTCAGTAACCCGCCAGGAACCTGATGCTCAGCCTTCACTAGCTGACACACATCACACCTCGAAACCCAACTAGCCACATCCTTCTTCATCCCGACCCAATGATAGTACCTCTTGAGGTCACGGTACATCTTAGTCGCTCCTGGATGAATAGATAGCTTGCTCGAATGAGCTTCTCTCAGAATCTCCTGCCTCAACTCCTCATCCTTGGGCACACAAATCCGACCATGCACCAAGATAGTACCATTATCTGAGACCTGATACTCTGAATCAACATCCTTTGAGGCATTCACCAGCCCCAAATCTTTCTCTTGTGCCAACCGCACCCTACTCAAAAGATCTGCTCTGTCCACTGCTTCCAAACCCAACGGTTCCAGGGAAACAGCACACAAGCTCAACGCACTGATCTCTCCTACCAGAGACTCCATCTCCTGCTCCTGAGCCGAAGCTACCCTCTTCCGACTCAGAGCATCTGCAACCGTGTTAGCCTTACCAGGATGATAGGCTATCTCCAAATCATAATCCGCCACAAGCTCCATCCACCGCCTCTGTCTCAAATTCAACTCAGGCTGAGTGAATATATACTTCAGCTCTTATGATCTGTGAACACCTGTACCTTTGCACCATAAAGATAAGATCTCCAAATCTTCAGGGCAAAAACTACAGCACCCATCTCCAAATCATGAGTAGGATAGTTGCCTTCATGCACCCGCAACTGCCGCGATGCATAGGCAATCACCTTCCCATGCTGCATCAGAACACACCCCAAACCAACTCTCGATGCATCTGTATAAACCACATAGGGTTCTCCCTGCTCTGGCAAAGCCAATACTGGCGCAGTAGTCAACATCTCCTTCAGGCTTGCAAAGCCTTCCTCACACTCTTCGACCAGACAAAAGGAACATCCTTCCCTGTCAACTTAGTCATAGGACGTGCTCTGCTTGCAAACCCCTGCACAAATCTCCTGTAATAACCTGCCAATCCAAGGAAACTCCTGATCTCTGTGGCATTCTGCGGTCTAGGCCAATCCCTGATAGCCTGAATCTTCTCGGATCTACAGAAACCCCCTCTGCAGAAACAATGTGACCCAGAAAGCCCATCTCACGCTGCCAAAAACTGCACTTGCTCAACTTAGCAAATAGCTTCTGTTCCCGCAGCTTCTCCATGACAGCTCTCAAATGCACTGCATGCTCCTCAGGACTCTTAGAATAAACCAGGATGTCGTCGATGAAAATGATGACAGATACATCCAGAAACTCCTGAAACACACTGTTCATCAATCTCATAAACGCTGCTGGTGCGTTAGTCAATCCGAAGGGCATCACCACAAACTCATAGTGCCCATATCTCGTCCTGAAAGCAGTCTTCCTCACATCTGCCTCATCTATCGGTATCTGATGATAACCCGACGCCAGATCTACCTTGGAGAACCACGTAGCACCCCTCAACTGATCCAACAACTCATCGATCCTAGGAAGCGGATACTTGTTCTTCACAGTGACCCGGTTCAAACCCCGATAATCAATACACAACCTGAAACTCCCATCCTTCTTCTTCACAAACAACACCGGCGCTCCCCACGGTGATACACTAGGACGGATGAATCCCTTACTCAACAAATCTTCTAGCTGCTTCTTCAGCTCTGCCATCTCTGCTGGAGCCATTCTGTAAGGAGCCTTGGATAACGGTGTCGTCCCGGTTCCAGTTCAATGGTAAAAGGATCCGACCGTGATGGTGGTAATCCCTGCAAAGACTGAAACACATCCTCAAATTCCTCCACTACCGGAATACCGCTAACCGTAGACTTCCCCACTGACTCTGGCATAGATATAGTAACCAGATAAGCCTCACGGCCCTTCTCGATCATCTTCCCAGCCTGAATGGCTGAGATCACGAGACTCCCGAAGTCGGTCTAATACCCTGAAAAACCAACTTCCCTCCTGAACGCTCAAACTCCACTCTACCCCGATGGCAATCCAAATGCACCCTATGCCGATGCAACCAATCCATCCCGAGAATAACATCATACAGCTCCACTGGACTGATAAGCAAATCAGCTGGCCACGACTCTCCTGCGATCTGAATATCAATTCCCCTAGCTCGTCCAATCACTCTCAGGAACTCGCCTCCCGCAACTCGACAACTCCTGCACGCTCTCCAGGATCCCCGCTGATCCCCGCACACTCTGCACACTCTGGAGTAATGAAGCTATGCGAAGCTCCAGAATCAAACATAACATGGGACTTAAACCCGCCCACCAACAAGGTCCCTACACAAACCTCATGTGTTGAGAACCTAACACTTTATCACTGGAAACATATACAATCTGAACCTACTAAAAAAATTCACAAAGTTAAGTACCAGAAAATATACCTGTGATCGCCCCGGCACTGGTTCCACCAGCCTCAGCTGTCGTGTAAACCCGAGGCCCCTGCTCAATCCGTGCCACCTGCTGACCACCAGGCTGCACCTGCTGCAACGCTGCCACTGCTGCCGGCTGCAACTTGGGACAAAAAGGCCTGATGTGCCCCGTCTCTCTGCAATGGTAACATACCCGAGGCCCCGCCGTCGGAACACTCCTCTTGGGACAACTAGCAACCTTGTGATCCTTGCTTCCACAACTGAAGCAACCTGCACCACTCGGCTTCTGCGTAGCCTCCCACTTCCTCTTGGTTCCCTGAGCATGCCTGCCCCTGCTAGAACCACCCTGCTGCTGAGCCTTACTAGGCTGAACTGCTGGAGTAACCGACACTGACTGTGCCCGGATGTCCTCCTCGATCTCTGCGGCAGTCTCAACCAGCTCTGCACGCGTAGCATAATACCGTCCTCTACAGTGAACTCTCAAATCATCCCGTAGAGCTCTCATAAACCTCCTCACCTGAGCCTCCTCGGACTCCATAGCCCGACCCCCATAACATAAGAGTCGACTGAACTCCAAATCCAGCTCCCGCACTGACCGCGTCCCCTGAGATATCTGAAGGAACTGCACCTCCAACCGGTCCAATGCCTCTCTAGGAAAATACTTGCGGTTGAACTCCGAGACGAAGTCAGCCCAAGTCATCTCCCTCTGCGCCCTCCTAGCAACCACTGATCTCCACCACAACTCAGCATCACCACCCAAAAAGTAGACCCCTATGTCCACCCAAAACTCCACAGGACATCTCAGAGTATGGAAGTTACGTTCCACACTCGTCCTCCAAGCATCCGCAGCAGTAGGATCTGTACCACCCACAAACCTCTCAGTGAACAGACCCTTCATCTCCTTGAGCATAGCCAAATAACGCCCATGCTCCCCCACATCCGCAACCACTGGCTGCCGCTCCTCCGCCACCACTGGCGGCACTACCCGAGCCTGAGCCGGTACCACAGGTGGTAACCGCTCCAACACCTGTGCTAGCAAAGCCGCAATGTCAACACCAGGGACTCCACCCGCTGGGACCCCCACACCCGGGACCCTAGCATCACCGGCTACTGGAGCATCAACACCGCCCCCTCCTGCCACACTCACGGAGTCCCTCGGAACACCCTGCGACTCGCCAACACTCTCAGCTGTCACACTCTGGTCCTCGGCCTCACTAACCACTGGGACTCTGCCCTACCACGACCACGTCCGCGACCACGACCACGTCCGCGTCCACGACCACGACCAGCAACAGCACCACCCCTAACCATCTGCACTACCATGAACAGAAGGCTAAGCAAACAATTACTATTTATCACAAAAATAGAAACTCACCGTGGAATCACCAATAGGCTCGAAGAGGATGTTCTAGGACTCCATGCCACACACAATTGACTAACTCACATAATCAATCAAGACATGCAATCCCAAACATCTACAGCACAAAGCCTAGTGAACCCAAACCTAGAACCGTAAGGGCTCTGATACCAAAATGAAACGACCGACCTTTTTTTTTTAAAAATAATAAAATAATAAATAATAAATAATAAAATAAACTACAACTAGTGGTCCCATACCCACTAGTCACCTAACCACAAACACAACCAACAGCGGAAATCAATAGCAATATCCAATATAATCCAATAATAAAATATAACAATACTCCAATATCAATTCCAACCTTAACTAAAGATCCAACCACATAAACAAATAACCAGCAACCTAAACAATGCTCTAAGACTCAACTCTAGCAACCTAACAATGCCAGATCAGCAACCAACCGAGTCCCTAGAACATCCTCCTCTTCATTGCCTGGATTCCACGGTCACACTTTGCCTTTACCTGCACCACAAACACATATTGCAATGCATGAGTATTTTATAAATACTCAGTAAGGCAATCCTCCCATCTACTGGGCTATACACACAAGCATTAGAGTATCAGTAATCAACACACAACAATCAACAGACAATAACCAAAACAGGACATAGCATCGACCGATGCCACACATGCATCGATCGATGCCCAACAGGAGAAGCATCGATCGATACAGAAGCTGCATCGACCGATACCCAATCTGCATCGATCGACGCATGCTCGACGCACACGAAAAACCCTAAAGTTCATCGCGCCGTCCTCGCACTTGCATCGACCGATGCAAGCTATGCATCGATCGACGCAACGTCGAGCACCGTGATTTCTCCGAAGTTTCTCGCCGGATCTCGTTCCTACAACCACAGAAACTCAATCCCAAGCCACAAGAAAACTTCCTAACGTCCATAACATCAACCTAATACGTCTAACAACAAGAAACAAGCAAATCACTGAATTCTCTAGCTTAGATAAGCCATGGTCCTGCACTTACCTGTGCCAAGACGAATTTAAACAATAAAACAGCAAGAACACGCTTCCAGGAAGCTCCTACAGCAATCCCAGCTACAGATCTCACCCAAGAACGCCCCAAATCTCCAGAAAACTCAAGAACAGTCAAGAACAGTTTCTTTCTCTTTCGTTTCTCTCAAATGCGGCCAAAAACACGAATGAGACAAAACTCTCGAATTAAGGGTTTTCCTTCCCCAAAACGCAGCGTTTGACTTAAGTCAAAACGCACAGAATTGAGTCAGCATCGATCGATGCTCCTACTGCATCGATCGATGCACATCCTAAACCGGAATTCCGGTTCACGGATGTTACAGTTTTTAATCTGAATGCCAACAAAATATAAAAAATATGCTTATGCGATAAATTATCGCCGATAATTATGAACGACTGCATTCACTGGGTTGGTGCAGGTACTGGTCTCACTTTAATTTGGTGTCATGTTGTTTGGAAGAAAGCGTTTCACGTAGCTGCGATTATAACATCCCTGTATATGAATACATCTCTGACGAAAAAAAAAACAAATCAAATCCTTTTTCATTTTTTATTGTGTGTATGATACATCTCCTTTTAGGATCAAAGATTAAAAAAAAAAAAAAAAAAAAAAAAAAAAAAAAAAAAAATTAACTGAAAACATGTAAAAGGAATATGAGATGAATTACTGAAATTTTTTTAATGAAATTAAGATAAAAGGAAATTAAACTTTCATAACCTATTCCTAAATATATTTCTTGAGTGTTGTATATATAGTCATTATATACACTATTTAGAAAAACTTTCATAATAGTTATTGTATCTCTAAGTTAGAAAAATATACTTTGTAATTATAATTATTAAATATGAGTCACCCTCTTTAACAAGCATACTAGAATATGACCCGTGCTAGAGCACGGGTTTAAATTTGCTCTTTTTGTTTATTTGATAATTTTTATTCAAAACATCGTATATGTAATTATTTTATTTGTTTTGAAAGGTTTTTTTTATGGAATACTATGGCATGAAATCATATATTGAATATGACTTATGAAAATAACATCTATTCTATAAGATATATTCTACTATATCTATATTTTGAGCCACGATATAACGCGAATTAAGTTGTGTGACAAAAAAAATAATTTTTGTTTGTTAATTTTATTTGATTTTTTTAGTGTTTAAAATTATCTATTGTATTTTGATTGTTATTCTATGATTTAACCTATAGTATAGCACATATTAATTTTAAGACTAAATATGTAACATATCTTTGTCAAAATTATCGTGACCGAGAAAACCTACCAAATAACATTATTTCAAACTTAAATTTAATCCGAGAAATCATATTTTCGAATTTTTAACCCGTGCTCTAGCAAAAAATCGTATTTCTTGAATTTTTTCATATTATAGTGATATATTATTGACTCGTGCTATAACAAATCAAATAAAAGTATTTATAATTTTTAACTTTTTGATCAATCATATATTTATGATATTCTTAATAATATCAGATTCAACTATTTTTAATGATTCCAAATTAAATTATTAAAAAAGTTTATTATAGGATATAAAACTATACAATTCAACAAAAGAAATATATGAAATGAATTTAAATATTCAAATTTTGACCCGTTACTCCATCAAAATTTTCTGATAAAGTTAGGTAAGATTTTATTTTTTAGTATAATCGGAAATCAATTGTAATATATGGAAGAGTTATTAATTTCTGAAAATTTTTTGTCTATATATGGTTAGTTAAATATTCTTTGAGATTTTATTTTATTCTTTAGAATATTTTTTTTAAGAAGATCATAATCTTATATCTATATAACCTATCAAATAATTAATCCATATAACCTATCAAATAATTAATCTTATTTATAACATACATTAATATTATATAGTCTACCAATTTGAAATTGTGTATTTCTCTTTTATTAAAAAGGGGATATTTTATTTTGTATCAACTATTGTTTTAGTTTATTAAACCTTATCTAAATTTGAAGTCTTAAATCAAGATATATATAAGTAGAAACTCATTAAATATAAATCCTTAGTAAACTAAATTATATGAAATTAGAAACTAATCATATTATTACATTATGCATGGTTTTGATGGCTTCCTAGTCACACATGTCGCATTAGTATTATTTAATATTCAAAAGAAATGTCTTAGTTCATCTAGTATATATATTGTTTTGGGTTAAAATGGTTACTTTTTTACTTATGTTTTCAATAAATTGAAGCTAATCTAGTTTTTGTAAAGATGCAATGATACCTATAGGTTAAGCATAAGACACACATTCATTCACATTCAAATTTGTTAGATATTTTTTATAAAAAATTATAATAAAAATAAGAAAAAAAATATTGAAAACATTATAGGAACGTTTACACTATTTGGAAGGCTAAAAATTTTAATGCAAATTTCAGGATTCACTTTGGTAAGGAAAAAACTAGTGCTAACAGTTCCATGTCCCATGCCTCTCTTTATAAACGAGACAATCGATAGGATTTTTTTTTTTTTTTCAAAAGCATTATATCTTTTGTTGCCGAGATTGAGACACAAGGAATAACAAGAAGAAGAAAAAGAACCACAACGACATAATATTTGAACGTAAGTGAACGATTGTTCCTCTTTGATCTGAGGATGGTATCCCTAGTTAGCTTCCTCATACGATTTGTTTGTTTTTTTTTTTGTCATCGTAATGAATTATATATTGGGTTCTTTTGATCTAATAATTAACCTTTGACTACAACAACAACAAAAAAAATTAACACCATCCGCTGAGTAATTGATACGAGGCTTTAACCTCTTTTTTTTCACTGCATTTCGTAGATCTTGGTTTCATTTTCTTTTCCACCCTCCTGTACGTATAGTAAGGGTATATATGCATGCATGGATTTCGAGCTAATTTATTAGTATGACTGATTTATGGATAACTGATGAATTTCTCTATATTTTTTTTCGATATAATATACTTAATTTCATATATGGTTTCTCATGACTCTAACGTTAAGAATTCTCAATATAACTAGTTAATTGCTAAGAAGTAAAATAATAAATTTCTGTTTTCAAAGTGTTAGTTTATATAATTAGTTTTGGTTTTTACACTTTACTTCACTGTGTTAGAAATTCAAACTTCTTAATAACGATCATTTAATTTTAAAAACATGATATGTTTAATAGATAATGTCGGACTTGGGAGACGATGGCATGCCGAGTATTGTGTGTGACAATGGAACAGGAATGGTCAAGGTAAAGGACTAATAAGGAGAAAATAGAAACACAATTTTACGCATTTGCATTTCAAAATATCATAATTTCTGGTTTCCAAGTTTTTGTTAGTTTTTCCGCAAAATAATTTGCAAAGTAAAAAAATAACCAACAAATGAACTTTTCTGTTTGCCGTTTTCAAAGTTATAAATACTTCCGGTTTGGGCATTGATTTAGAAAATATATGCATAATTACACAAGCAATCAAATTAAGTATACTGTAAAACAAGGTAGCAGATCTAATCTTTGGCAAAACATTTTCAAGGCGGGATTCGCTGGACGCGATTCACCAGGTATTGTATTTCCAAGCATTGTGGGTCGTCCAAAACACAAGGGAGTGATGGTTGGAATGTCTGAGAAGGATGCCTATGTGGGAAGCGAAGCTCAAGCCAAGAGAGGTATGCTTACACTTAAATACCCAATCGAGCACGGTGTTGTTAGCAATTGGGATGACATGGAGATGGTTTGGCACCATACTTTTTTCAATGAGCTGCGTGTGGATCCTGAAGAATACCCTATACTTCTCACTGAAGCTCCTCTTAACCCAAAGTCCAACCGTGAGAAGATGACTTATATCATGTTTGAGACGTTTAATTTTCCTAGTATGTATATCGCTATCCAGGCCGTTCTGTCTCTCTATTCCAGTGGTCGTACCACAGGTAAGTTACTCTGCCATTCAAGTTTCACAATATATACTAAGGCAGAATTGCTTTTGATCTTTAATATGTTCAATATATCTATGCGTGTTTAGGTATTGTGTTGGATTCAGGAGATGGTGTGAGCCACACGGTTCCAATCTACGAAGGGTATGCACTCCCACATGCGATCATGCGTCTAGATCTAGCAGGCCGTGATCTAACAGAGTATCTCATTAAAATCCTGATGGAACGTGGGTACACATACACCACATCAGCCGAGCGTGAGATAGTCAAAGACATCAAAGAAAAACTCTGTTACATAGCTGTCGACTACGAGCAAGAGATGAAGACGGCTACGTCGAGCTCGGCAATCGAGAAAGCCTACGAGCTTCCTGATGGTCAAGTGATCACGGTAGGAGCTGAGAGATTCAGGTGCCCTGAGGTTCTTTTCCAGCCATCATTGATTGGAATGGAAAGTTGTGGTATTCATGAGACGGCTTACAATTCGATAATGAAGTGTGATGTTGATATAAGGAGGGATTTGTATGGAAACATTGTCATGAGTGGTGGCTCGACGATGTTCCCTGGGATTGCAGATAGGATGAGCAAAGAAATAACTGCGCTTTCACCTAGTAAAGTGAACATTAGGGTTGTGGCTCCTCCAGAGAGGAAATATAGTGTTTGGATTGGAGGCTCCATTTTGGCTTCTCTATCTTCCTTTGAACAGGTAAAAAAAAAAAAAAAAAAAAAAACAATAATAAATTAACTATCATTGTTTTCAAAGTTGATCATGGAGTACGTCTTTTTTGGGGTCCGGTGTTTGTAATGTTTAAGTATGTGATGTCTTCTATATTGTAGGCGTGGATAACTAAGGATGAATATGAAGAATATGGACCGGCCATTGTTCACAAAAAATGCTTTTAAGTTTGATGGCAATGGCGCAATGCTAAACTCCCCCGGTCATGACGAGCCTACTTGTTTATTATGCTTTCTTCTTTATTCCTTTCTTTTGGTAAAATAAATTGTTATGAGAGATTCCATGTTGTATCTGATTTCTTTGTTTTTTATAATTCTATGTTGGTTAAAAGAACAAAGGGTTTCGTTTTTTTTCGGACTGTTCCTTTATATATAAAAGTTTTATTCTTCTAAAGATAGTGTGCTGATTATTGCTAGAGTTTATTTGGTTCATGACATTATAAAATACAAACTGAATATTTGGGATAGAATCTTTACAAAAAAAAAAAAAATAATAACCATGAAAGTGATTTGCCTTAAAATTAAAAAAGAAGACAGAAAGATGTAATAAATAATACAAACGAATGTAAAATAATAAGTGAGACAAATTTGTAATTAAAGGAAAAAAAAAAGGTTGAAGAAGTCTAGACGACGTCGTTGATGAGACGCCTGTGTCTGTTATAATGCTTCTCGATGAAAACTCTAGAAGCTCCTTCCATTGTTTTACGCCATGTCTGAATGAGCAAGCAAAACAGAGAGTAGCAGAGGATTAATTAGAATTACAAAATTATGATTAAAAGGGAGCTTAATTATAATTGTAGTAGCTATAGTAGTATAAAGATATGGTAATTAATTACCTTGCCGATAGTTCTGACGAGAGACTTGTTCC
This sequence comes from Camelina hispida, assembly GCA_023657505.1. Lineage (NCBI taxonomy): Eukaryota > Viridiplantae > Streptophyta > Magnoliopsida > Brassicales > Brassicaceae > Camelina > Camelina hispida. The sequence continues at coordinate 3,379,231 of CP094634.1, read as the reverse complement.
TAAGATGTGATTTACCAGAAGCGAGCTGCCGGAGAAACAGAGATCGCCGTTTACTCGCCGCCGGAGCAGCAAGCAAGAGCCGTTTCCTCTCCACCAAGCCAATAACGTTACTTTCTATATTGTCAGCGTCGTTCTCTCGAGTACTACTACTCTTATCTTGAGATTTCTTGCGGCGTTTCGTTGACTTTGATGACTCTTCGACGTCGTCGTCGTCAGGATCGGCGAACTTACGGAGCAATTCGTCGGAGGATTTCTTGTTCACGTGTGTGATTTTGGTCGGATTAGTCTCTGTGAATACAACAAGATCCATTTCTCGGTAGATGTAAGAAGAAGAGTAAAAAAAAGAAATTAAAGAGTAGACGATGTAACACTGTTGGGGTTATAAAGAGAAGAAGGTTGAAGAAATGGACCGTTGGGGGAGGAATAATGGAGAATTATAAATAGTGCGTTACGTTTATTTAATGTTATAATAAAGTGTTGGGGGATATAGCCGTTGAGTAGAGAGAGACATTTGCATGAGATTCTGTGCACTTGTTTGTTTGTTTACTCTTTTTTTCTTTTTAAGATTATTTTTTACGCTCTTCTTACCAACGACTACGACACTATCTGGTCGGTCCTTTTTGTCCTTTTATGTGACACACCTAAGAACTCGTGCTGAGATTTTAGTTGAAAGTACAAAAAAAGAAACAAACAAATTAGGACAAATGAATTATCCGAATGAACACCAAATATGAGATTAAGAAGTTTCATTATATAGAAAAAAATAAAATAAGGATGTTTTCTTGAGAAATCATGTATATAAAAGTAAAGTTTTGGTTTCTCTAATTCATTTAATATTTTCTAATTTTTTATTTTTTATTTGATTTTTAGTTGTTTAGTTGCTTTAAATAATATTTAAAACTTAATTAACACAATACATTTAACTTACACATTAAAATAAAATTATAACTAAAAATAAATAAATTATGCATTAATTATATTTCACCACTCAATTTTATTCAAACACAATAAATTCTCATTGTAACTCCATAAATCTAAATGTAACTTATAATAATCTTATCATATAAATAAGCATTCTCTCATCTCTCATATTTTCATATTGGCATTCTTTAATTTTTTTTTATTTCCGCATTCTCTAATTCTCTTCCATAATACCTCAAATCATGTTTTTGTTTTTTTTTTTTGTTTTTCGTTTTTTTATTTTTGTTGTATGGGTTACAAAAAATAAAAATAAAATATCATTGTAATTTTTTAATGATGAAATTTAATTTTAGAGACTACATAATAAATATTTTACATTGTTCTTACTTTTAAAGACTCATCTCCATTATCTAATTTAGGTTATCATCTTTTCTATATTTTACTCCATTTAAATTTGAGTGCTATAAGAGAATAGAGAATTAGACATTGATCTTTTCAACCTCTTGATCTTCTCGGGTGAATATAGTAAAAAATATAATAAATAATTACTTATAAGCTGATAATTAATCTAAAATAGAAAATGGAGATAACCCTTATAAAACATCAAAAACAATGTAAGATATATATATATATATATCTTACAACTCCAAAAAAATAATTTAGAAGTAAGTTATTACAATGATATTTGAATTGATTTTTTAACACATACAACAATAACAACAAACAACAAAGTAAAAAAAACACAAAACGAAACAAAAAAATTAGTTAACTTAGTATAATGTGTTTTTAATAAAAAGGATAAAATCCCAAAACCACCAAAAAAAAAAACCTAAAATTATAGACCATATTTTATATAAAAAGTAAGCTTATATATTTATTTAGTTAACTTAGTATAATGTGTTTTTAATAATGAAAATTTTTGATTAGAAAATATTTTATAAAAAATATTATAATTTTATTGAAATTTTTTATCTTGAAAATAAATTCCTTACTAATATATAACAACATAAGTAAAAAAAATATTTAAACAAAGAATAACTAAAAGTAGTACATGTGGAAAATTACTATAGGATATTGTGAGTTAACAAAAACGATTTTTAATTTTAATTTTTATATTATTGTTTTTGTTATAACATTTTATTTTTCTTTAATATTAAAATAATTTACTAATAAATATTTTTCTTTGCATTTGATTATTTGATATTCTTTTAACTTTTTCGTTTTATTTTGTTTACCACTTGTGGGTTTCAAGTGTCTTTTTCGTCCGTTTTTTAAGTGTCTTTCTTTCATAATATGGTTATAACATTTTAAAATACAAACCAGAGAAGAAAAATATGATTAAGCAATAGAACTCGTAATAATCATAAATGTTCTGTTAGCTTGCTGCTGTAATATGCAAGTATGTAGTAAAGTATATTTGGTACAAACCGGTTATTTACATAATGTCAATCCAAATAACTATCTGATTTTGGACATGGACCCGACCCTAGACCCGATTAAATAACTCCTAAATTGAAATCAATTACAATCCCTAAATAAACTTTAAATTGAAATCGATTTCGTTTAATCTCCTCTTCTTCCTATCTCTTCTTCCGCAAATCATCATGGGTCCAAAGAAAAAGAGAGGTAAGGAGTGAATCTCTCTCTCAAGACCTACAATTGACAAGCTGGACGATGTCCAAGAAGCTGGAGAGTCCGAATCAAAATCAAAGAATTGTACTTTGATTTTGACAGAAGGAAGCTCGTCCGGAGCCTTGGTAGTAAGTTTGTATTGAGTTTTGAATAAGTTTTATATTCTTTATGATTTATTAATCAATCAAATAATGGTTTAATTTACCATAAAAAAATTGGGGTTGTGGTATACATTATGTCTTGAAATCAACATGAAGGATAAATTAACGATCTTTAGCCTTTTTTTTTTTTTCTTTTTTTCATTCTCTCTTTTTATTTATATATTCATTTGATGATAAAATGCTTTAATACGTTTATTTCCATAAAATGATTTATCTAGTAAAAAGATTTTTGTTGATATAATTTTTGAAAAGCTGAGACATGGTATTCATTTCTTTGAAATGTGTATTTCCTCTCAAATCTAAAATACACTATTAGCCATGTTTATTAAATTTTATTATATCATTAGACGATGAAAAATAATACAAAGAAAAATTGTACAGAAAATGATAAAATTAAAAAAAAAAAAAAAAAAAAACCTTTCGATATATGTATTCCCTCTCAAGCCACACAATGTTAAAATAATTTCAGTATAAAATACTCCTTCTTCATTCATCATTAATATTTTTCTCAAAATATTTTAATAAAATGAATGTAAACGTTGGTTAGCTTTGTGTATTATGCAAAAGTTGAATGTCTGTTTCTGTTAATTACGTAGCTCTGTCAATAGTATTGCAGCATCTATCTATAAGATCTAATATCTTACATATGCCGAAATATTACATCTAATATCTTACATATACCAAAATTTGAAATGGAAAATTTAAGTCCAATTTTCATGATTTTCATTATAACTATGAATGTGTACGTTGACTCTTTGAATTTTAGATCCAAAATTTATAAAAGTCCAATTATTTGCTATTTATTAGTCTTTAAAATAACTATAGATCTTATTAAATAGACCAAGTCCACGAAAGGCCCAATAATTGATTGATTAAAAGAGATATTATTAGTTGTGAAAGAAAAACAAATTAGGACAAAAAGATTATCCAAATGAAGACAGAAGACCAATGAGATTTGGAAGTTTCATAAGAAATAACAAAGAACTTAAGAGTATTAGTGAAAAAGCTCAAGATTACACTTCCAAGACAGGAAGAATCTACCAAAGTAACAGCTCAATATTATGATATTAGCTTATCTGAGTGCTAAAGCTTAGAGTATGACATTCCAGATTCTTTAGGTTCACCTGCAAATAAAATGATGATTTTGAGATATAGGTTCGGCAATTTATGAAAGAATATGGAGTAGAATTTGCTAAAAGTTCAACTCACCGCAACAGCAATACCGGTCTCACAGAACTTAGGAATGCAGATCAACCGGACAAGCTGCCCTTCAGACCCTGCAGCATTCATATTTCCCAAAAAAAAAACTTAAAGCACTGTTCGGAAAAGATAAACTATTGTGTTATTTATAGTCGCTGTCTAAGGAGGTTATACCTTTTACTAAACGGTTGTCATATTTATCTTGATTCCCAACGAAGTAGACATGAGGGCAGGTTTCAATCAAGAAAGGGTCTCTATCGGTGAAAGGATAACAACCTATACACGCAAGTGAATCAAAAACCAAATGACTAAAAAGAGAATATTGTCCCTTTTCTTTTTCTTGACGGCATAGTTTGAAAAAGTTAAATGGAAGGGGAGGTGAGCTCTTACCAAGGGTATTAGGTGCAGTGGGAGCAAGATGTCTCCACCTCAGCGTTCTTTCAACAAAATCAAGCTTGCTTTCAGCCTCTGAGTACTTGTCAAGGTCATCAATGTTCTGACCAGAAGTTCCAAGAAATCTGCAAAATGTCAAAAGCCAATTGAGGTTTTTAGTCAGATAAACTCAAGCAATTATATCGTTGTAAGAATCAGAATCAGAGAGATTGTGTCCAATATTAATAATAACCAGACCTGATATTGTCGACATCAAATGAGTGAGGATTTGTACATGATCGAAAGGTGTTATAAGGTGCGGATCCAGGGAAAAGACATCTGTTCAGAGGCTGAACAGAAGAGAAGGCTTATGAATCAGACTTATAGATACACATTCGGTTTTTGGATATCTATATATATGTATCCGCAAACCTGCTGAGGCAGTGCGAAGTTTGCTGGATCATTCAGGCCTGGCATGATATCTACTGAAACTCCTGCAGCTATCTAAGAAAATCCACAAAAGAACAAAAATTTGAATTTTCATCTCAATAGAATCGATAACCCACAGGTGAATCTGGTTAAGTGACCTGGTTTAACATGATATCAAGCTCTTTGATGGGCTCATATAGTAATGATTGATCTTTTGAGGCCAAGTTCTGCAAAGATCAACCAACAAAGATCATATAAGTCATAACTGTGGCAGATAAATGAAACCGTATCTGAGAAAATATCAGCATTGAAAGTTATGAGTACCTGTCCATTAATGAGTTTACGGGGAAATTCAACAGAGTTTCCAGCTATAACCACATGTACTATCTGTGATGCAAGGCCTTGTTCCTGTACAAACCATAAAGGCATAAATTACAGATTAAGGAAAGAGCATATATTGAAGAATCTGAAAGTTAAAAAGATTTGAACCTCCTCATCTCCGAGATGTCCAGTTATATGGTCAACAAGAAGCTGAAATTGCAGGGGATTAGCCGATTTGCTTCCAATGCACAGCCCCGACAATAACACAACGTATTTATCTTCCTCTGCAGAACAAAAGTGATATAATATGGTCCACGAGAGATTGTTTAAAGATATGATAGAGAACGAGGGTAGCAAAAGAAAGAGAACATAGCTAGACTTACGTAGATCGATAGGCCGCTCAATCTGAGGCGGTAAACCAGCTTCTAGTACATCCTCAACAAAGAATTCACCAGCACTAGTTTCCTTCCCATGCAAGGCGACAACAACACCTACATAAAATCCACGGATGCTTCAACATTCATTTTCTCAAAGAACCCGTCTTTTAAGAGAGGTAAGCTCGATCAAAATCTCTAATATTTGCCACATTATAACAAACGCAAAAAACAAATGCAGCAAAGAACATTCATAATCCAATTTGCATACCTGTCACATATATTGCAGGTGAAAGTGCAGAGCCGCCAAGCTTAACTCTCCCACTCTCGTCTTCCAGGATCAGATTATCATCAGGATGCATAAAGTTATGTGGTTTAACAAGCGGAGTAACTGACCTCTGCATTAGTGTTAGATTGATTCAACATAGTAGACATAGCGCAAAAACAAATCCAAGTAAAAGGCTGTACAGAGAAACCAACCAACCTCTTTAGAATATTCATCGAGAACACAAGGTTTAAGCTTCATGTGTTTGAACAAGGTTCCTACAATGATGCATTCTTTTCCTTCTTCAAGTCCTAAAACCTTACAAACTGCAAACATGAAATTTCAGATTTTCAGATCTATACTTCAAACACCTGAGCAACCCAGAAAACTAATACTACCCAATCTGTAATCCCTAAAAATTACAGTTTTTTTCACCAAATTATATCTAAACCCATGAAAAAATACTCAAAATTGCTCTTCTTTGTTCATGAAATCAAAAAAAGAGAGAAACAAAAGCACACAGACCAGGCAAGTGGGGTTTCCAAGTAGGGGCAAGAGAGTAGAGAAGTGTTCTCATGAGATGAAGACGAGCAAAGTAAATCTGACTGTACTGCTGCCCTCTGTACATCTCCTTCTGTATCTCGAATCTCTCATCCTGCTTCAATTAACAACAACAAAAAAAAATACTCAGAATCAGAATACAAACCCTAACTCTCGCACACAAATAAAGTAGAAAGAGTATGAGCAAGACTCCCATCGTCGTTCAATCGAAGTAAATACAGTGAAGGGGTTAACGAACCAGGTAATTGTAGTCCGATTGCTTCCGTTCGTGAGCTTTCTCGGAGTCGATTTCCATGGAATCCATGGCGGGAAAAGTAAAACCACTCTCACAACAACACTGACCAGAAAAATTCAGAGAAAGGTTTCAACTTTTGGCACTCTTTCGACTAGAGAGAAGAGAATCTTCCTTCTTTTATCAAATCAAACCCAAACCCGGTTCGCCGTAAAGGGGTTTAATTTAAACCGGAAACGAACCGGATTAAACCAGAGAAACTCCTACCTTACTTGACTCTGTTTTTTTTTCTGATGTTTTTTTTTTTTTTTGATTGAAAGCACAAAAATTTCTCAATCTTTGTCTCTTAAGCCTTCTTCTTCTTCAATGGCGTTGATAAATGGTTCGATTACGGGTACGTGTGCGGTTCGATTGGGATTTCCAGCCTCAGTTTCACATTCGAGGAGTTTTGTCACTGTTCCGGTGGTGAATTCGTACCGGAGAAGGAGGGGTTTAAGAGCAATGGTGCAGGAAACAACAGTACAAGGATCTCCTTCTGTTTACGCCAGAGAAATGGAGCGCCTTTCTGCTAAGGAATCTCTTCTTCTCGCTGTAAGACTCTTGGACTTTTATTACTTGGGTCGATATGTCAAGTTAATGTATTTGTTTTACATCTCTTCAATTTCATTCTGGTCTCTTTTACTAATCTCAGTTTTATGCTAAGGATAATTTGAGGTGAATTTTGTATTTGTTAGATGTAATCAAGATATTGGACATTACAAAACAAATAATTTTTGTTTCTCTTTCTCAAAGTCTAGATTTTGAATGATCAATTGGGGTTTTGTTAAAGTACTTAGGTGCATTGTGTATTTGTTAGCTGTAATCAAGATATTGGACATTACAAAAAAAAAAAAAAAAAAAAAATTGTTTTCTCTTTCTCAAAGTCTAGATTTTGAATGATCATGTTTCAGCTCAATTGGGGTTTGGTAAATGGTAAGTACATAGGCAGTTCTGTGTTTTGAATTTCACAAATACTGTTTGTTCTGAATTTAATCTATGTATGCAGTTAAAGGATGCTGGAGGCTTTGAGGCATTAGTTACAGGGAAGACAACCAATATGCAAAGGATTGATGTGAATGAGAGGATTACAAGTCTAGAGCGGCTTAACCCGACTCCCAGACCAACCACGTAGGTGCTTCTTTTACTCTTTTGGTTACCATTTTTGCTTTTGTTCTAGGAGGATAGTAGTCTTTTAATTGGTTCCTATAGCTTTCCAGGTCTCCTTGTTTCGAAGGCAGATGGAATTTTGAGTGGTTTGGGTCTGGAAGTCCTGGTTTACTCGCTGCTCGTGTTATATTTGAGTAAGTCTCTGCCTCCTTTACATTTTCTCATTTTAAAGCTCACTCTTTTTAGAAGTGTTTTGCTATCTGATTGTATTGGTTTCAGGAGGTTTCCTTCAACAATAGCTAATTTATCAAAAATGGAGATACTGATCATGGATGCTAACGCAAAGGCGACTGCAAATATCAAACTTCTGAACTCGGTAACATACTCAAACACTTTTTAAAAATTTGTTTATATGTAGTATACATTGAATCACAGAGGAGATGATTCTCACAGTGGCAGTAAAAATTGCAGATAGAAAGCAAAATCATTCTGTCATCGAAATTGACTGTAGAGGGACCTCTGAGATTGAGAGAAGAATATATTGAAGGTATGGTTGAATCCCCAACAGTCATTGAAGAAGCAGTTCCTGAACAGCTAAAAGGCGCATTGGGTCAAGCTGCCACAACTTTGCAGCAGCTTCCTGCTCTTATCAAGGATACTTTAGCCAGTGGTCTAAGAATTCCCCTGAGTAAGCTACTTTATTCATTATTTATACATAAACCATTTTCTGCTCACTTGTGCACTGAACCAGCTAGTGTTATTTGCTTTAGGTGGTTCCTTTGAAAGATTCTTCATGATATCTTATCTAGACGAAGAGATTCTTGTAAGTTTGTTGAATATTTTTGCTTAATCCCATGCTCAGAATTTGTTAACAGTGGTGTGATGGACTGAGATCGTTGCACTAACTGCTTTTGGTTGTTTGTTTCTTCCTGCAGATAGTAAGAGATACAGCAGGAGTGCCTGAAGTTCTAACGAGGATGGAAACACCATCATCCACTGTTGTAGAAACTCTTGAATACGATAGTTAGATGTTACTAGCCGTTGTTGTTCTTGTTCTTATGTTCTTTCTGTGTTACTTACAAAGAGCCAACCACCAAGTTGGTGTCTGTAAATGGCTGAAGTTGAATGATAACTTTATAACCTTGAGGGTCATATCCATACATTAAAACATCGTCCTTCTCTTGTGTTCTTTCGTCAATCTTCTCAAGTTTTCCCAAGTACAACTTACAGATTCTCTGTTTTGAGCTTCACAAACTCTTTCTCTGTAACAGAGAGAGAGACAGAGAGCTCAGATTTAACATTATTAGTTATTTTTTGATGTGTCGTTCCATCATCATGCATCATCACAAATTCACAATTCACCAACATGACACATACACACACGTTTGTAATTGTGGTTACTTGTCGGCTCATATAAGCATATTTAATTTCATATATTATATTTGCTATCTTGAATTAAAATTATGGCCCCATTTGTGATTATCTTATGTTAAGTAACTATCAGTCAATCAATCAATATGCATATATCTATTTCTTCGGTCCATTTGAATAACCGAAGAAAACAATTCGCAATTATATAGATTTTTGGAGTAAAAAAAAAACAGTTTTAAAATTTTCTAGATGTGCATTCAACTAATGTTAGTTAAATTAAGTTATAGCCAAAGCTAATGATATTTTGTTACATATTTTCAGAATCTTACATAAAAAAAAAAAAAGGGTTTTCTTAGTACGTATTTTTGGGAAATTCTATTTTCAATTTATCATTCTACTAACAAAATGATCCACACACACTGCATAGATGACCATTAATTATGATTCATATCTATCTTTCTAATGATTCAATTGATACCTACGCTTCCTAAATAATATGGTAATTACATATTAAAATACAAACCAGAGAAGAAGAATATGATTAAGAAATAGAACTCGTAGTAATCATAATCCCAAATCTCCCTGATTATCCAAAAGTCAAACTTCTATAATTGTCGAAAAAAACAAAAATTAGCTTATAGCTAAAAAGCTCGTATATAAGAAGAAATAAAATTTTATTTTAAGTTAACCTACTTGAATAAATAGAAAATTTAAAAAGATGTTTCCGCTCTAGACGGTTTAATTAGGAGTATATTGGTGAGGCTCTGCGAAAACGCTGCCATGTAAGTGGGAGGAAGCAACGGCAGAGTCAATGGCCAAGGGCATATAGGGGAACTCACCTAGCTCCTGAATGAAGCCGTCGTAATCTCCTAAGCCATTCAAGAACCCACCTGAGGTCTCGCAGCCATGTCCGTTCCACGTCATCGACACCATCCCTTCTTCTTCTTCGTCTTCGGCTTCTGAGCTTATGGAGAATCCATGGATCTTGTTCATGTCATGGACTTGATGATGACTTACTCTAGATCTAGGGTTTCTTTTGAGACCCTTTTGGTGGTGGAGATCGTGGTGATGATCTTGTTTTCCGGTGAGATTCTGGACGATTTCACGGAAGTTGGAGACGTCCGTCTTGATGATCTCCGGTGCGAATATGTGGATGATTCTGATCTTTGGTTTCGATTTGGTTATTGTTTTTGACTGTTTGTGCATGGTAATGGTTGGTATGCTAATTCTTCGTTTCTGAATAGTGGTAGCTTCAATTTCCATAGTTTTGTAGACAAAGAAAATTAGGGTTTACGTGATCAGAAGAGAGAGAGAGGGAGTTGGTGAATTTTTATGCTAAGTGAAATATGATAAGGTTATATATAGGGGAAGAGAGAGAAGAAAATGATAAAAAATTAACTTATTGTTAGAGTTACAAGTTTTAGTGACAAGTAATATATGTTTAGTGTTTTTGTTTTTGTTTTTGTCAACTCGTTTCTAGTGTATATGTAGCAGAACGTACGTAAGATCCTATATATACTAGTAATAAATAAAGGCAAATGAAATTGAGTGATGGCTTGTTGAGATTCAATAGATAAACTATGGTTGGGGTTGGATTAATTAATAAACATATACTATGAGATTACATTTATATTGGTGAAAGAGATTTGTTAGGCTGTTTCCGAAGACATGAGATTAATGAATCCAAAGGAAGTCCACGGACCCCTCCAGCTAACAAAATCCTTGTTTTGGAATGTCTTTAAGACATTAATTCAATTTATATTTCTTTTAGAATATTATTAGAGTATATCATTGATATTATACGTATGATATATCAAGTAATTTACGGTCATTTTCTGAATTATACAGCTAAATGTGTACACATAGTGTAAAATGACAATATTAATGTTGGAGTACATATACGAAGGTGACACATCGATACGATATTTTCCAAGTGAAATGTATTTTTATTTCAACATAGTCGAACTAAAGTAAAAGTAGCCATTAGTATATTTGGCAATGTGTGTTTAGGTATATTACGCATAAATCCAGGTGGCTTCAATTAAATAAAATACCTATATATAGGATCTCAGAAACTTGTCCCCATGTAATGTACACAAACCCAACCACCTTAATGGCCTTAATCATTTGCAATCTTTAAAGTTCAACATAAAACTACAATTTGTGTGGACCACTACCAAAATCTTTTTTTAATCTATGATTATAGCCTTAACAACGAGAATCTCAGATACATGTTGATTAAATTATTTTGATGACATAATAATGCGAAAGAAAATATATATGCAAGGTGTAAAACATATAGACATGTCTTGATAAGAACCACAAAATGTCACAGTTAGTGGTATACATTTAAAAACGTACGTATAATGTTTCATGATGAGAACTTAATAACTAAGCACCATTTAAACGAACTTAATTATGATTACTAACAAGTAACAAGAGATAAAAAGATAATAGTTATCTCCAGGAAGATAAGATTGTACGTAATCGAACGTAATGATATAAGGACATGGAAATGGCATGACCCTCTCGGGTGCACGAGGCAGTTGCACTTCCTGACGACTATATTTTCTTCATTTTACTTGATTTACTTTTCTTTTATCTTTTTATTTCTTATTTTTCTTTTACCATGCCAATCCATCTAAGACCTAAGCTTAACATAGATATTTCTAAGTGTTTTATATATGTATAATATTGGGTCAACTCATTTGAGTTATAATGTGTAGTGTTATATATCTTATATATGTATATACTTGTAGATTTTCTAACACCTATTGGATATAAGTAACAATATCTTGAAATCTCTACAGTACTTATCAATCCAACACACTATATATAATATCTTCAACAAGATATACATACTACTGTCTTAAACAAAACAATATTAGTCACCAACAAAAATAGAAAAGAACGACACTACATCTATTTCAGTCAAGTAACATCTTATATAATTAATATATACACACTAGTTGAAAAAATATCGAACAAGAACATGTTAGAGGTATTTAACTATGTATATGGCAGAACTTTTTAATATATATTTGTGTAGTATTGATATTATGCCAACCACCAACAAGGCATACATAATTGATCATTTAACAAGATTAAGGAACAACTGAACAGTTGATTTTCGTTTACAAACGTGAAGAATTGTGAGGATTTGAGTTTAATTAATGAAAGTTTTAGTAAGAAATACGTGAAGAATTGAGTTATGTAAGAAATACAACGGCTAAAAAAAATGAGAGAGAGAGCTGAAAACTCCAATATTGAAAGGGTTTGGATTGGTTTGTGGTCTCTTTTGGATTCGGAGCACATAGGCGGCTAAAGAAGCGATACTGTCAGTACGTGGCCGATAGAGCCGTATGGGTTTGTGAGCCCCATGATCTATTTACTTGACGTGGTTCCCAGTTCCAAACTTCTGGTGTATCCTCTTTCTGCTTGGCTGGCACTTTCCTTATTTTCGAAATTTGCATTACTTCAATTTAATCGTTGGATAGCACATACACTGCAAAATCTTAGGTTGGTAAGATAAACTTATAAATAATAAAACAAAGTTGTTTGACAAAAAAATAAACAAGAAAACAAAGATAATATATAGATGGGAGGATTATGGTCCAAGTCAAAAAAAAAATATGGTTCTTGCCAATTGTAATTTTATGAACTATATATTTGACCCCCAAAGCTGAAAAACATCCAATTTAGTCGAGAATATCCCTTCCAAAAATCCTAGCCACCCAAAAATTCGAAATTCCAGAACGGATCACTTACGAATATATAGCATTAAAATTTGGATTTCGTGTGGAAAAGCAATAGAAAAGGGGAACTTTGATGTGTACCTCTGAGCTTTGACAACGAAAGTGGTTGCATATTAATCAACTCATCCCAATTTGCATAATGCTCTTTCAACACTCGTGCGGTTTTTATAAATGTCAAAGTTGAAACCGCTCTAGCCCACCCACAACCGTACTTTTACATAGAGCTGATCCAGAATTTTAAGGACATTATTATACTATTTGGACATTTGGTTTCAATATTAAAGGACAAGCTAGCTATTTTAAAAAAAAAGAAATAAAAACAAGAAAATGACAAGAAATACAAACCAAACATCTCAAGAATTGGTTTAACAATTTCAAGCAGAGGAATCAAAAACATACACAAAGGACTGAAGCAGGGGTGTATTGAACTAAATATTTGTGAAGATTTGAGTTTTAATGAAAGTTATAGTATAAGATTTTGATGAATTTTAGTGAATTAGGTAAGTTGTTATGATTTGAGATTTGTTGATAAAATTCTGTGCAGTCTCACATAAAACAATGATATTTAGAGTTTTGTTTATTTAACAAAGAAGCACCATTAAATCATCTTGATATTACTAAAAGTTCACAAACTAAAAAACTATTTTCAATAGTAATAGAGTATTACTAACAGTGGATAATATGAATGTAAATTTTCAAATTATTAATTGTGACTAACAACGTAATCATGGGGCTATATGGTGCTTCTTATAGGATTCACAACAACAAAGAAATGAAAAATCAACAAAACCAAGTCTTTCGATTAAGCCAAATCTCTAGATTATTATAGGATTCACAAAGCAACATAAAAATGAAACAAAAGAAACAATGGATATCTCTCTATAAACTAAATAACTTCATCTCCACATTAAGCAACAACAAACAATCATCATCAAAAGTTTTACCCTTAATTAGTCACTAAGTCGTCATAGTCACTTGACAGTGGATATAGCATCACTGACTCGTAAGAAAGTCCAAGATTTTTTCATAGTGAAACTGTTAGAACATTTGAAGGCCTTTCAAACATCTAACCAGAATGTCTCTGGCTCAAAAACCTCGACTCTCTAGATATGGAACTAGATGTATGTATGGATTCCATAGCCTAAATGAACATTTATCACTATGAAAAAATGAGTGTGTTGTATCATTTATATTGTATCACAAAACTAAGCAATGCAATTTTAAATTACTTATTGATAAGTGAAGTAAATATATACAACTTAGCATCAATTAATTTAAATGATATCATAATTATCTAATTTGACATCAATTAGATAAAATTTATTCAATTTCTATTATATTGTATCACATTTGAAAAATCGATTTAAAATATAAATTTACATCATTTAAATAATTGATCTATCTATTTAGGTTTGGTATAAAATCATTTTTTTAAACGATACAAAATTTATATCAATTAAAACTGATGTTAAATAAATTATATTGATATCATTTAAAAATTATATATATATATATATATATATATATATATTTTAAAAAATAAGATAAAATAAACGTAATTAAAAGATAAATTTTGAAAAAGGTTAATCGATCAAAAAACTTAGCTGTATCTTTATTTTCCTTGGATTATTAAGGATCTTTTTATTATGATCAAGTAAATTGTATGATGAATTGATCATTGACCGTAATTTTGGTTGGAATAGTCCTTTGGTAATCGATGAGAGAATAAAGAAACTAAAGTATAGTTGCTAATTATTGCTAAAAATTAAAACAATTTTTGTTTGTAAAGAAGAAGTTCTGGTATCCCACATCGGATACTTCTTAAGCTGTGATGAGATCATCTCTTCTATAAATACCAAATTAGTTTGCCTGTTTCCAAGTTAACTGGTTCCATTTATTAAGCCTTAAAATAAGGTAATTAATTGAGTTTTTTTTATCAAGTTAATTTATTTTAAAGATTGTAGTTACCGTTTAATTAAACTTATCTCTTAAATATTAATAGTATATAAATAAATATATTAAAAACAATTAAAATTTATAAATAATTAAATATTACTACAGACAACGTTATTTATTATAATATTAATTTTAAAATTAGTTTTTAAATGATATAAATATTTTACATTAATTTTTAAAAATGATGCAAATATTTGAAATCAGTTTAGTAAAAATGATGTAAGATTTACAACATTTTTTTTTAGTGATGTAAACCAACATCGATTCTACTAATTGAAGCAAATATTTACTTCAACCGATACAAATTATTTGCATCAACAAAATATAAATTATTTGTTAAAATGATGCAAATTATTTTTGCATTATTTAAACATGATACAAATATACAAAATAAATGATGTAAATCAATCATTTGAAACTGGCTCCAAAGAAAGCCAGTGAATCAAAAACAACGGAGGCCTCTAAGGATTCAACGATAGTCAAAGAGGGAAAGGCAGCTGAGACTCAGCTTGAGAGTATTGAGAGTGAGGCGGAAAACTCTTTGATGCTCGAGAAGTTAAAAGATTTGGAGAAAAAGCTTGAGAGCTTTAAGAACCATTTAAACGAACTTGATGATTATGTTAACTAGCTACTTGTAATAAAAGCGACCAAACTAAAAACAAGGCTTGGCTTGTGTGAAACTGTCTCTCCTTCAAACACGTAACTACTTGTAATAAAACCCCACTGAGCTTATCTTTTCGCCTCGTAACCTTCTCCAATAGTATTACAAAACGAACCATTAGACTTATGTTAATTCTTTGTATATAAACACAAAGGGCAAAATTGTATATAAACATCCTCCATCGATGGTGCTTCATGTGATTTTACTGATTAGTGATCACGTCCAGCCAAAACAAAATTAGCAGATTCTCCGCCTGACATAAATTGCCAAAATCTGAAGAAATTTTAAAAATAAAAATTCAAAAATATTCAAAAGCTCGAAAACTTCGTTTATATCACTCCTATCATCATCACTTGCACTCTCCTCAGTCCTCATCAGTCTCTTAAATCGGAATCGAACTTTTCCAAAGATGAAGGCGTCGATGAAGTTCCGGGAAGAGCAAAAGCCGATTTTGAAAGCTAAGATCCCTTTGAGTCTGTTAGGATTACCGTTTCAATCAGGTATCGTCGCCGGTGAATCAAAGGAGCTCACTCTCAATCTCTCTACCTTCTTCGACTCTGGTCCTTCTTTCAAAATCGCTTACCGTCCCAACGACACGTGGCACCCGTTCTCGGTTATCGTCAAAACCGGTACCGGATCTTTCGGTTCGCCGATTTCTAGCTCCATGCTCATGACCGCCGAGTTCAATCTCGTCGGAAAAGGTACTCCTAGCTTCATGCTTCACTTCAAACCTCGGTTCGGCGATTTCTCCATTAAAAAATCACACTCCTCCTCAACTCTCTTCAAATCGATGAACGGATCTGTGTCGGAGGAGGATTCGTCTATTGATGTTCCGGCGGTTAACGGCGGTTACGCCGGAGTATTTAAAAGAGTCACGGTTTTGCCTTCTGCATGTGCTGGAGATATCGCTGGATTGATCTCCGGTGTTGATTTCGCGGCAAGGACGTCTTTCCCGTTGAGAGGACGCGCCGTCGTGAATTTCCGATGGGGAATTAAGGTTCCGACGGAGATCAAGCATCGTTTTAATCCGACGGCTGAGATTTCGCTTAGGAGAAGAATCCCTTTCTTGGTTATGAATAAAATCGCAATCGAACACGTGGACGGTTCAAATGCTGAACCAACGAATAAACCGGGCCATGTTTCCGGTTCGAATTTACCCGGAGGAAGTGCTGACGTGGCTGAGGCTTGTTTGGCTGTGAGACGACAGATGGAGGAGCTTCGAACGGAGAATTCACAGTTGAAGAGATCCGTGGATGATCTCCGGCGAGAGATAATAAATGTCCGGCCATTTCCACCGGCGCCGATGGATTGCGGATCATCACCGAAGGTCGATAAGAGAAAGACGACTGATTATGGCGGGAAGAAAAATGTCACTGCGGAGGAACTGAAGAAAGCTTGAAAGGACTCTTTGTGAATATCAGAATATATATCTTTTTTTTTGAATAATAATTGTTATGATTATATATTGTTTCCATGCCTTTATATAATAAATATTGTTATGCTTATGAAAACAGATAGTTAAAAACATAGTATAATATAATGATTGGGTAATAAGATTTGAACTAGTACATCAAAATGGTAACGAGTTTAATTTCTTACCTAAAACAAGTTCTAAGAAATCCATCAAAAAAAGGATTACTTCTTAAAACAAAATTAAGTAATAATCTAATGAACAGAAAGTTTAAAATCCATCAAAAAAGGGATTACTTCTTAAAACAAAATTAAAAAAAAATGATCTTTGTCGTCGCTCTTATTTTCGATTCTCACAAACCTCTTGCCAACATTTCTTCGTACTCCCTAAAAGATTCAACCTTCTCTAACAAGAACCTCTCATGGCACTTAGCGATGAATTTATCAGCCAAACGATTAATATCATCATCATCATCATCATCATCATCAACAACGTCTCTCTCCTCAACAGTATGATCGTCATTAATGTTGTTGTTATACTCATCATCAACCCTATCTTCTACCCACTCGAGGTAACGATCATGATTATGATAATCATCAACTTCATAACCACGAAGAGGGAAAGTGAAAGGGTCGACAACGGTAGAGGATTCAAGGAAGAACCTGTTGCGATGGTTTTTTTTTGATGACTTTGTTGTTGGGTGAAACATCATCCTGTGTAACCTCTTCTTGTTGAGCTTAGATACGCCTTTCATAATGGATTTGGCGCTTGAGAGAGACTGTAAGATACGGTAAAGAGAGTCTTTGATGAGCTTCTTCTTTTTTGGTATATCGTTGATGATGTCTCTCTTTTTTGCTATATCGGTAATGAGATTTAGGAATAGAGTTTTGAGTTTGACAGAGGTTGAGGAAGAAGATGATGACCATTTCGGCTGCATGACTAAACCACGAGATTAAAGACTCTCTTACTCTGTTATTTTTGGTGTGCATTGATCGGCAATTTATAAAGCATTGCAAACCAGGATTGAGATCATATTATCTCATATCTCTTGTTTAGGCAATGAATATATTTGTCAATATTCTTTAGTTTATTCATCTCGTGTATATGGGCAAGTGTAGATTGTAATCATCTCGTGTATATTCTATAGTTCCATTTTCAGTATTTTACTTATACGGACTTCAGTTGAACTTTCCAATCACATAAATCATTAGTGGATCCAGTATATACAATGTACTGAGATAGAGACGTTTTGTTTCTGATTTTATCAAAGATTAGTAGTACTCAAACCTTTAGCTTTTGGATACTCTTTAATCCGATATAGTTCAATTTGGAATTACTGAATATACATCAAAACCCAAGTAAACCCTAAAACTAAAAAGCATCACAAATCTACTACTTACTTTCTCCGGTTTGACTTCTTCTGCCTTCTAACTGAGGGAACTGGCTCATCTCTGATTGGCACTGGTAAGACGGTTCCTTCGCGTATACCATCCGAATCAGATGACATCTTCTTTACGGTTTTCTGGGCTTCAATGAAAAACGTAATATCTCTTATCTGTACAAGTCCATTATTATCAGGTCAGGTCATACTACCACTCGTGAAATGTTAATAGTAAACCTCAATGAGTTTTAAGAGCTTACCTGTTCTTGAAGATCAACTATCATCTCATCTTTTGATCCTAGCAATGCAGCTTCCCTCTCTTCTATCTCCTTGGCCTTCTTCCGCCAAGTATCCTGCTCTTTTATAAGTTTTTTATTAACCTGAAACAAAAAAATTTAAAAGTTTGCAGCGTAATCAGTTCATAAGGGAACCTGTCAAGGATGGAATAATGATTGAAAAAGAGAACAAGCCAGAGAGACTCTTACCTCAGTGATACAAGTTTTTTCCTCTTCACATTTTTCAATCTCTTTCTGAACCTCATGCATCTTGTTCACAACAATCTGCTCAACTGCTTCGGCGATATTACCTTCCTGCTTGCTTCTCGCCTCAACAATGAGAGATTCATAGTACTGCAAAACCATCAATATACCATTAGGTGGCTACAGCTTTATACTCTATTAAGTTTGTTCATATATAAATAAGAAGAGAATGAAACAAACATCAGAAGAACCACTTGCCTGTCGCTGTCCCTTCAGTTGACTTGCAAGAAGGTCATTATACTCGCTTACAATCTGTTCCACAAAAAACTTAGTCAGATAATGAAATTTACAACCACTGAGACAAACTGATGCATTTTCCAGTAAAAAGATAAGACAAAGGGTAATTCTATATCGTACTGAATCAACTTTGCTGTTGTAGATGGCTCCGCTAATTCCTGTATCCTCACTACACTCACAGAGACCACAGTCCCCTTCGTGTGACGGACAACGAGTGTTCATCTCTCCTGACTTTCCATCAATTCTTGAATGGTTTAACCGATGAACATAACTGTCACCAACATAATCCCAGATTTGTTGTGTTCGCAAATCAAGAGAATAGCAGTGATGCGTTTCTTTCCAGTGTCTGATAGAATGCCCTTCCTTGTACCTACAATTGAAAAACACAATCCACTGTGAATGAAACTTCCACCTCTAAGGAAGACACAGATGTGGCTATAATATCAGGTTATCTAAAATCTTATTGCACTGGAATCGCAAACCAAGCATTACCTTCCACAACCTAAGAAGCCACAGACAAGGCATGCCCATACGTTATCCGTTTTCCCACAAATAGAACAGCTTAATATCTCATCTGGTTGTTGACACAATCGACAAACCTACAAACGAAATGAGCATATATATTGTTAAGAATTAGATGAATCAGATTCATTTTACACCAGAAATATGCAAAGCATTAAAGCTGCAGAGTATAGCTAAGCAAACACTACAAACTAATGACCATCGCGAATGCAACACCAACCCACCATATAAACTGAAAATGCACTGAAAGAGAGAGAACAACTGACCTGACAGGACAGATAAGTCCATTTTGAAGTGCAAGAACACTGAAACGAGTGATCACAAAGAGTACTGACTATACCACTAGTGTCGGGATCTAATCTCTCTGCATGAGTCAAAAGTCCAATACATTGCAACATGAGTTAAACATACTTCAACAATTCGCAGTAAAATAACATAAAAATCGTATTCTTAAGCACAACTCACCAAGACATATTGGGCAAGTAGGTAACTCTGTAAATCCAGCAGGTGCTTCTGCAGCAACCTCACCAAATTCCGTGTGTTCCACCGAAATCACATAAAGAATATGGCAAACCTCAGCCTAAAAACCCAAGAAACGTTACTTTACACTACAATAAAACACACACACACACACAAAAAAAAAAACTATAATAAGCTCCATACTATATACCTCAGATGGTGCAAATTTTTTCCCATTCAGATCATTGTGGAATCCATCTGCTGCAGATTGATCAGTAAGCGTAACAAGAACACTATATCGATCTTCCATTCCATCGTTCCTAATAAATTCCAAGAATCACCACCAAAATCAGACACTACCAGCAACAATCATAGTAGTCCTTAAAAAATCAAATCAAGCAATCGGAGAAATGGAGCGTTCGACGAACCTGATGAAGAGGATCTCGGAGACGTTAGCGATGCGGGAATCGCAGAATCGGATGAAATCGAGGGAGGAAAAGTAATTGGGAACAGCGACGATAAAGAGAGTGGTGGATCGGGAGCTAGGGTTAGGGAGGGAGCTGTGAGAAGAGTTCCGGTAGAGATGGATCAGACCTTTGCGTTCGGTGATTTGGAGAGATGATGATGGTTGTATGAGTTTAAGAGGAGGCTGAGCTCTCTTCGATGCGTAGGTGAAACCTGTGTCTTCTTCTTCGATGGAGATTGGTCGCTCCAAGTCAACTGAATGAACTCTGAGGATGAACATCGCTACAAAGCGGGAAAGAGCTTCACAACGAAAGCTACTCAGAGACGACGATGCTTCTTCTTCCTCTTCTTCTGGTTTTGGGATCTTCTATTTTTTTGGGTTTTTTTTTTGCTTTTCTTAATGGGCCTTTGGCGGCTTTTTCGGCCCAATAATAACTTCGGCTTAATCGTCCGTTAAATTATTTACTTTTACTTAATAAGTCTTTAAGAATCCTCATGGTCGTTGGTATTGTATAACGTTTTTATCTTAGCTTATAATTTATAAAGAAGAGTCGATTCACCAAATAAATGCTTTTGTTTGATGTATATAAATAATTTAATTGATCGACGTACATTATTACAACAAGTCTCATCGTCTATACTCATTATATGTATGTATGCGCACTTATGGACTTTGTTAGAAACATTCAGAAGATGTATATAGGCTTAATTCTCTTTGCATCTAGGTCTCCTCCAAAATGAATCAAGATAAACATTTCGCAAACTAAGACATATCCTTCAAACAAGAATCACTTTTGAAACAAAATAAAAACAATCTCTTTGTTGTATATCGCTCTTATTACCAATACTCACAAACTCCTCGCCAGCATTTCTTGGAATCTTCTGTAAGATTCAACCTTCTCCAGCAAGAACTTCTCATGACACCTCGCGATGAACATATCTGCCAAATGATCAATATCATCATCATCACCAACCCCATTAATGTTAATGTTTTCATCAACCCTCTCTTCTAGCCACTCGAGGTACTGAGACTCATGATTATCTTCTTCATTTTCATGACCATGAAGAGATAATGGGACAGGTTCAGGGTCAGGGACTACATTGGAGGATCCGAAGAAGATGTTGTGTTGATTTATGGATGACTTTGTTGAATAAAACATCATCATGAACAACCTCTTCTTGTTGTGTTTAGATATTTCGATAAGAATGGATTTGGCTCTTGAGAGATACCGTAAAAGACGGTAAAGAGAGTGTGTGATGAGGTTTAAGAATATGGTTTTGAGTTTCATGGAGGGTGAAGAAGATGAAGACCTCTTGAGCTGCATGACTCAACTACAACTCTAGAGACTATCTCACACTCACACTCTTCTTCTGTGTGCATATATTAATCGGCAATACCTCGACTATTTATAAGGGATTTTGTTGACGTTTATAGCCTTACAAGTCCCTGTTATTTACTTATTATGAATTTGACGTAATAGTTTGTCTTTTTTTTTAGCTAATGTACACAATTCCATTAACTTGTTGCGTGATTTTACAAGAAAATAAGTTAAAGTCTTCTTTCTTCAAAAAATTGTACTAAGGTACGTGTGAGTGAGGAGAATCTAGAGATGACACAATCGTGAGAAAGAGTTGGTTTCAAATTTTAAACAACTTGCAACTGCCCCCTCCTTAATTTTTATATTAGTAGGTCTTAAATTTTTCCCAACAATTTTCATACAGGCAATTTGATAACTTAATCGCTATAAAAAGTTTGCTATGATGAAAATATATGTGATTTCTTGACATGAGGTAATAAAACGAAACCACCATATTATACTCCTTTTAACTCTTAAGCTTCTTAATCCCTTTCTTAATGATAAAAAGATAAACAAACTTTTGATCTTTGCATCATACTATAAGAAAGAAAACCAAGACAGCTATATATCGTACATAAAATCACAAGTTATTGTTTTACGTGTAGCTTTGGCATATCATATATAACGTGAATAAAATGAACATTTTATTGGCTAAAAAGAGTTAAAAGAGAGAGAAGCAGTTAGATTGATTCAATGCATTGAAGAGTGGTTAGCTTTTACTCCAAGGCAAATACTACTATAGTCTAGAGACTAGAATCAATTAATTTACACATCACCGCTTATTTCAAACCTCAATCATTTGAACATGCATCAATCACCAATGATGTGCTTAAACTTAAAAGTGTTTGAGTAGTAGTTCAATTCATTACAACTCTTTCCTGTAACTGAGTTCAATACTGTATTTTGTTCTTCTTCATTTAAAGTAAGAAGAAAAGCCTTATCTGGGCTTTGAGTTCGGCCCATATAAGGAAGATAGGAAAGGCCCATACAAAAACCCTCAATGCTGTTGAGCTGTCATCATTCTTATCCACAGACCATAGAGAGAGGAGACGACGGTTCGAGTTCGAGTAGCAGCGTAAGAACCTAGGTAGGTGCCTAGGTGTGTGTGGGGGTGAGAATGACGTGCAGATAAAAGCGCGTGTGATTAGTTAGAATGCGAGAAAATCCGAATCCCATCTTTAACGGGGCTAAAGAAGATCCATCGGCCAATGGACGACTTTGGTTTATAGGATCAAGTGGTATGGGTATGGTAAAGTGTGTGCTACTCACTTACTCTGCCAAAACCCAAAACTCTCTTTTCTTCTATCTTTACATCTCTCTCTCTCTGATCACTTTTATAAAAAGAGTCTCTCCTCAGTGGTGGGTGTTTCTCTGATCTCTGTGTTATATACTCTGTTTTCTCCTACTCTGTGTTTGTTAGAGATAAGTGATTCTTTTTAAAAGTAGATGTAGATTGATTGAAAGAAAACCCAAGAAGACAAAAGAGTTCCTTTTTCTAAGTACCCAAGAAAGAAACCATATTTTATTCATCTGGTTCGTGTGTCAGAGATTCTGATAACACATAGGTTAGTAGTATTCATACAGTTTTTTGCATTGTTGTTAAGTTTGATTGTTCTTGTTTACTTTGTACTTAATGAGATTGGTAACAAACTTACAAAACCAGGTTTTCTTTGTTGTTGTCTTATTTGATTTGCTCTCATGCAATAAAGTTTCATAGATATTGAGATTGAAATCAACTGAAGATGTTTAGGCTTATGTATATTTCAGTTTGTTTGTTGGTTTAGGTTTGGAACAGTTTGGTAAGAAATGCAATTGTTGTTATATGTTAAACGAGAAAGAAAGGAATCTTGTTTTTCATGTTCTTGAGTAATGTTAACCTGATTGATTCTTTTGTTTAATCTAAATATAGATGGAGAACGACATAAAGATTGTGTTCCAATGAGCTGGTTTAAAAATATTGTGCTTGCAGGTTTCTAAATTGTGTAGTAGCTTTTGGGGTTTATAGACTACTATGAGAAGAGGTAGAGGGAAAGGGAAGAAGCAGAACGCATCTGCTCGGGAAGATCGTGGGAGCGGTGAAGAAGAGAAGATGCCAGCTTATAGGAGAAGAGGAAGGCCACAGAAGCCAATGAAAGATGATTTCGAAGAAGAGGAAGAAGAAGATGATGATGATGAAGAGATGGTGGTAGAGAAGATAGAAGATGAGGAAGAAGAAGAAACTGATGATGGTTCAGTAACAAGTAAAGATTTGAAGAAGGAGAAAAGGAGGAAAATATCTAATGGAGGGAGTAGAGATGTAACTGAAGAAGAGAATGGGTTAGGATCAAAGTCAAGCACTGATGATTCCATGAAATCTACTACGTCTATTGGCTTTAGACAAAATGGAAGTCGGAGAAAGAGCAAGCCAAGACGAGCTGCTGAAGCTGTTGTGGAATGTAATGGAGTTTGAGAAACAGGATGACAAATTGACTTCAAGAAACCTTCTTCTTCTTCTTGTTTTTTGCTTTTCTTACAAGTTATTTTGAACTTGACAACTTTAGGATCGGATTATGAGTCAAAAGCATCAATTTGCATTCTCTCTTTAAATTTTTTTTTGTCTCTTCTTCTGTTTGGTTTATGACATTTGTGTGTCCAAGGATGATCCTGTAACACATGAATTTGGAAGAGAGAGAGAGAGAGAGAGAGATGTGAGATCCTCTCTAGTCTTGTATCTCCAAATTTCACATGACTGTGAAGATGCTATAATTGCAAATTGTGTACGTTAGTTAGGCAAAATATTACAGCGAAGCCGTTAAGGGAAGAGAGGTGAGAGCTGAGACTGAGAGGTAAAAAGTGACAAGAGTACTTCAAAGGTTGGTCAAATTATATGATTATTAGATTTGACTTTTGGTATCAAAACTTTAGATTAATAAACTATAAATATTTTTCATTGAAAAATCAAAAATGGCAAAATCTAATAATCATATACTATTTCTAAAGAAATTTAAACCCAGGTCCAATAATGTAGCCCAAATTTGCCACCATTTTCATGCAACTAATAGAATAATAATAATAAGAAGAATTTTTTTTACAAGTATGTGTTCGTCATATTTGACGGCATAATTATAAATCATCATAGTTTCTCAAAATGTCTTTGTTATTCAGATAGAACCTAGACTTTTTGTGACGTAATTGTAAAAACTAGTCAGGCTTAGGGAGATCAGGTCTTTAGTTTCAGGGTCTAACCAATGCAGCCAAACAAGTGGAAACCACTTTCACTAAATAAAGCTAAGCAAAAAGAACAAATCAAACCTAAAGCTATAAAATATTACTATATTTTAGTAGATTACAGTTTACACAGACTCTGATGGATGATGTCTATGACTACGATTTAACTTTTCATACTTTTTTATTATAACGAAAATCAAGAAAGATCTTACTTTGGATATTGTAAGTTTTTTTTTTTAAAAACCCAAAATAAAGCTAAAAATTTGGCTTTAATTTGCAGAAAACAACAAAAAAATCGAACGCCAAAATTAATGCATAGTAAAAACATTTGGTTATGTAATTCGCTCATAAACACATGAGAAAGAGGTTTAACAAACAAAAATAGAGTACTGAATTCATTTATAGGTTTGCTTGCACATCTGCCGACACCAACTAGTTCCCTTGAAGTGTCACATCTTTTGTTGTGTTCCAATAACTGTACTGCTCACATTTCAGTCTTTAATATTTTAACATTTTTTTTTTCAATCATTATAATTTTCTTTAAAAATTCACTACTCAGTATTCTTCTTTTATCATGTTCCTTGCTCTTTAACTACTACAGTGTAGCAACCATCTATTTATAGAACTCTGAACTCCTCGGCAGTTTCCTTTTGGTTCCCAATGCTGAGAGTATAGAATCTATGGGAAGATAGTATTTTTAAATTAACACGTTTCTGTTATTTTAAGTACAAAGCAATATCAGATTATCAAAATTTGTAAAGTTGGATGTCCTATGCATGAGTCTGAATATATTGCTCCCTGGTGGCATGCATATAATGGGAAAATTCCCAAAAAAAACACCAACTATTTAATATTTGCCAGAAAAAAACATGAACTTTTTTCGTTGCCAGAAAAATACGTAGACTATTTTTTAGTTGATAAAAAATACACGAACTATTATTTTTTTTCAGTTTCTCCTTGTCTCCGTTACGACCGTTAACGGTATTGTGACGCCGTTACTATTTTTGAAAAAAAATCCAAAAAAAAACATAAACTATTTATTTGTTGCCAGAAAAATACATGAACTTTTTTTCTTTGCCTAAAAAATACATAGTTTTTCATTTCTTATTTTTTTCATTAACAATGTTAGAGATCATAAATTATAACTTTCTCTGCTCTCTTGAACTTCATTCAAGTTTTCACTACTATTCAGGATAACTAAAATAAGAACAAAAATACACAATTAGATTAATCGATTTTCAAATTTCTCAATTAGTGTTGTTTTAGGATTTATACTGACTTTACAAATTTTGAAACTTCATCAACATTTCTCTAAAATTTTATGAGATCTCCACCTTTGTAGACTTTTGTATACATTTCAAAAAATATGCATCTCTTTAGTTTAGTACCTTTTATGATGCTTATAACCAGTGTAAATCATCAAATGTGCTGGTGTACGCAAACTTGATCGAGATCATAGATTATAGCCATTTTGTGTGACATCAACTCTTGTAACCTAACCAGATTCACCATTTATTTATGCAAAAACAATACTAATTGAGAAATTTGGAAATCGATTAATCTAATTGTGTATTTTTGTTCTTATCTTTGTATGAAGTTGAAGAGAGCAGAGAAAGTTATGAGTTATGATCTTTAACATTGTTAATGGAAAAAAAAGAAATAAAAAATTATGTATTTTTCAGGCAAAGAAAAAAAAGTTCATGTATTTTTCTGGCAACAAATAAATAGTTTGTGTTTTTTTCTGTAATTTTTTTCAAAAATAGTAACGCCATTACAATACCGTTAACGGTCGTAACGGAGACGAGGAGAAACTGGAAAAAAATAATAGTTCGTGTATTTTTTATCAACTAAAAAATAGTCTGCGTATTTTTCTGGCAATGAAAAAAGTTCATGTTTTTTTCTGGCAAATATTAAATAGTTGGTGTTTTTTTTGGGAATTTTCCCTGCATATAATATATGCTTTCAAGATATTAATTTTACTACATCACACATGACCCAAAAAACCTTACATCACACATGACCCGTCACCATCACGGTTAATTATGGATATCCAAACATTAAAGAGTACCACCCAACTAGGACTCTTTACAAAACACATAAAATCCAAAATTTTATACCTAAAATCCCTGGACAAGATCATTAAAAGTTTAGGGCTTTTTTTCTTTCAATAAACGCAATAGGAAATTTCTAATAGTCACGGGTTGAGGTTATCCAAACCGGTACAAAAGAGTCTACGAAGAAAAATAACAAACTATGCAAATGGGTTAAACATGGTTATTCGCATGCGAGATTCAAGACATGGACAAAAAAGTTTTGAAGCAAACAAAATAATTTTGAGTTTCATGGAAAATCTTATTGGTGGATTATTTTTACGAGGATTCTACAATTTCTCGTAAATGATTATAGGCAAGATACACAACCAACATACAATGTTCTTAAGCGATTTTTAAAACAGGATTGGACAAAAAAAAAACTTGTCTCTGCAATCTGCATAAATATGTATGGATTTTGTTTGGCTAATGCCGATCGTTTTTTATCATATATAGCAGATGTATTGACCATTTTTGTAAGTGATTCCATTTTATCATAGTATAAACCTTCATCATGAGTTAGTCGATTGTATGAAGTAGTACGTACTTGGTGATAATTTGATATATTCGAGATAAACAAAGTTGGTGGTGAGTTTTTTCATTTTTTATCTTCCAAAAGAAAATGTTGATATTACAACAGCTGGTTGTGGTGCTGCGAAACAAAGAAAGTTAGTTTTATAAGTTTATACTAGTCATTAGTCAATCAATCTAAGCTATATACGAAGAAGAATCTTTTCTTATCTTGGGACCTGAGGGCTGAGGCTGCATATATATAATGCAATTATATATTCTATATTACAAAAACTATATATGATTGTCATGAGGCTTCTGGATATTAGAGTTTATCTTGAGATCTTAATTAGGGTTTCTCTTGAGATTTTAGAGTTTCGTACATCGAATTATGGAACTTAATTAACATTCCATCTTTTAGTATCTTAACAAGCTTAACATATTTTGACGCCACAAGCCATACATTTGGTGTTGATCTCCTTACTCATCACAACGACGATATCATTATAACGTAATTGGACAAATTTGGAATATCTACCTAAACAATTTTTTTTTTTTTTTGGTTAGTATCGAGAAAAAAATAGCTTTAAAAACTCGAGGTATGAAATCATGGTTGACTGATCATGTTTATAACAACTTAAACTATTGTTTAAGCTATTTAAAAAACTTGAACTGATTTCATAACTGCTTTTATCATAATCATCTCGACTGACGCCATCTAGATGAATGCCAAGTCAAAAATGTCTTATAAATAGGGTTTAAGAATTCATCGTTTTCACATGACAAAATAAAATTGTATTACATTTGTATATATATTTGAAATCCATTAAAGAACAGTTCCTTCATATTTGAATACAAGAAAATCTCTCATTTCGAATAAGAGTACTTTCAATTGTGCATGTATTTAGTTTTAATGAGTTCATTTTATAATTGTAAAGTTTTTAACTTCATATAAGATTTTCAGTTCAAAATAACCAATTCAAATATTCATGGTAGATTTGCTAGACAACAACAAAATATCATCCCCATTTATTGCCAACCTCATAATGCCAATGGTGGACCAAAAGAAAAAACATGCATTTATTTATTCTCTTGACATAAGAAAAAAAATGCATTAACTTGTCAAATAATTGCTAGGAAAACCTCTATATATAAAAAGTTAGAAAATGTGAACAGTATAAAGTAAAAATAGAAAGAAGAAGTATGTGTATATGAAAGACCTCTCCAATGTTCACTTGCTCCAGTTTCTCCAAGTTTAGAAACTGCTACAAACTCTCTCTCTATCTCTCTCTCTCTTTCTCTCGTTTTGCTATGTGGTAATAAACAGACAACAGTTTTTGTTTGTCCGTACCGTTTTACTTACTCTCACACTGTCTTTGTCTCTTACTACTCTCGTCTCTTTTTTTTCCCTTCTGTTGTGTTTATATCTTTCTTTTTTCTCTAAACCCAAAACAGTCAAAATCAGGGAAGCCAAAATTTTCTTTGCTTTCTTCTCCTTTCGTCCTTTCTTTAAAACCAAAGACAGTTAGGTTTAAGAGAGAGAGAGAGAAAGAATGAAGAGTAAAACCCTTTTTGTCTGAGTAAGAGGAAACCAAAAGAAAAATGGAGATGGGTTCGAACTCGGGTCCGGGTTTAGGTACGGGTCAGGCAGAGTCCGGTGGTTCCTCCACTGAGTCATCCTCTTTCAGTGGAGGGCTCATGTTTGGCCAGAAGATCTACTTCGAGGACGGTGGAGGTGGATCCGGGTCTTCTTCCTCTGGTGGTGGGTCAAACAGACGTGTCCGTGGAGGCGGGTCAGGTCAGTCGGGTCAGATACCAAGGTGCCAAGTGGAAGGTTGTGGAACGGATCTAACCAACGCAAAGGGTTATTACTCGAGGCACAGAGTTTGTGGAATGCACTCTAAAACACCCAAAGTCATTGTTGGTGGTCTCGAACAGAGGTTTTGTCAACAGTGCAGCAGGTTCTTATTTATCCCAATTCTACCCTTTAGTACTATCGTTTATTTACATGTTTTGCCATTGCCGGAGATATTAGAGTCCGGCCAAGGCTTTCCTTGTTCCACTGTTGTGAATCAAATCTAAAGGCTTTAGCTTTTTGTGATTGTCAGTGTCATATGCTTTTTTGGCTTTAACGTCTTTTTATTTTCATTTTTTTGAACTTTACAGCTTTGTTTTGTTACCTGGTCTTGTGTTTTGTTGGACTCGTTGGGCTTATTTTTCGGAATATGTTTACGTGTACTTCTGGATGCTTCTCTTTAATTTTTATTTTTGATTTTGTCTTTCTAAATAATCTCATCCAAAGGGATATGAAATGAATGGACAAGAAGAAGAAACCCATTGCCCTCATTTTTTGCTTCTTTAGGTCATATCATTATTGAGGGGGACAAAACTAGTGTACCCATTGCATCATTGACGTTATCATTGAGGAACTCTGTTACAAGTTTGTGGGTTTTTAGATTCTAATTCAAACTGATGACGAAAGCTTATAATGACTTATATAAAGTATAGAACCGGTGGTTAACGTGGAGAGTGTCTTGTGTTTTGATTGTTCTGTTATGTTGCTTTTCTTTGAAGTTAACTAGATCTGAATCAATCTCACTCAGGTTTCATCAGCTTCCTGAGTTTGACCTAGAGAAAAGGAGTTGTCGTAGGAGACTCGCTGGCCATAATGAGCGACGGAGGAAGCCACAGCCTGCGTCTCTCTCTGTGCTGTCTTCTCGCTACGGGAGGATTGCACCATCACTTTACGGTTAGATCGTTTTAGTGTGACGTAAGACCAATACGAGTGATTTTATTTTATCCTTATAATGAGATGTATATGCTTGCATGTTATGGGACAGGGAACACTGATGCTGGAATGAATGGAAGCTTTCTTGGGAACCAAGACATGGGATGGACAAGTACAAGAACATTGGATACAAGAGTGATTAGACGACCTGTGTCAGCAGCACCGTCGTGGCAGATCAATCCGATGAATGTATTTAGCCAAGGTTCAGTTGGTGGAGGAGGGACAAGCTTCTCATCTCCAGAGATTATGGACACTAAACTAGAGAGCTACAAGGGAATGGGCGACTCAAACTGTGCTCTCTCTCTTCTGTCAAATCCACATCAGCCACAGGACAACAACAACAACAACAACAACAACAACACTTGGCGAGCTTCTTCAGGTTTTTGCCCGATGACAGTTACAATGGCTCAGCCACCACCTGCACCTAGCCAGCATCAGTATCTAAACCCGCCTTGGGTATTCAAGGGCGATGACAATGACATGTCTCCTGTTTTGAATTTAGGTCGGTTCACCGAGCCTGCAGATAATTGTCAGATAAGCAATGGCACGACGACAATGGGTGATCAGTTCGAGTTATCTGATCACCATCATCAAGGTAGGAGACAGTACATGCAAGATGAGAACACAAGGGCTTATGACTCTTCTTCTCACCATAATAACTGGTCTCTCTGACTTGTCTTTGCATCAAGAGAATCTTCTTACCAATGTTACCATGAACGATCCTGCTCTATCTTAATCTTTTGCTCTTTTTTTTTTTAATCCTGTTATCTGCTATTAATAAACCAGACAATTGTTGCCTAAGAATGGCTTTTTGATTTTTTATGCTACTTGTTTTGTTTGTTCCATCTCCATGAAATCTCTTAATTACTTAGGAAACAAGACAGATCATCACAATATTAAGATTTTCTTCATTACATCCGGGTTTCATATATTGAAATCTATAAAAATCATCCTAATGAATGAATCAAAGCAGGAGCTAACATTACCCCTCTTTCTTTAGCCATAGCCTCCTCACCAGCTTTTCTCAAACTCAACAATCTTAAACACTAAACTAGACTCAAACACTAAACTAGACTCAGAGATCTATCGATTAACAAAGTAATTTTGCTGTCAGCAACAGAGAGTTTTTTTCAAAAGATCTCTCATCTTCCAACCATTGTAATTAGTAATAATAGTCAGAGGCTCAGAGCTTTGCTACAGAGAGTCAGAGACCGAAAGAGGAGGGGGGATAGAGAGAATAACATAGATGGGCTTCATAATGGGCCTAATAGGCCCACATGAACTCATACTAGATTCTGCTAATTGGGTTTTTTACTTTTTTTTCTTTATCGGCTCTTTTGTCTCCTGAAGAACAACGAAAACATCTCTCATTGAGTTCCTTCACTGAATCGCTCTCTTTCCTTGCTTCTTCGATTTCCAAAGGTTAGACTTTTCTGAATCCTTCAATGATCTCTCTCCGTTGTGTTCTGTTACACCTTCCGTTATTGATGGATTCCAATTTTTCATTGTATTACGACTTTCTGATGAGTTTTACTGAGCTTCCCAAACTAGGGTTCTGCTTTTACATTAATCAAATCTCGGATTTTTTTTTTCAATTCAATGTCTCAATGCATGATTTTTGGGTCTTTAAACCATATTATATTGACGATCTGGTAATGGGTTCATAACCAAACTTGTAAAGACTGCGACTTTCAAACTTCAATTTGATAAATTTGATCCAAATCACGCGTCTTTTAATACATCCCGCATTCAAAATTCACATTTTTGTTTGATTGTGTTCGTCTGATGAAATGTTTTACTCGTGTGCATTAGCTAGAACCGGTAGAAAGGAATCATGGATCCAGCTGAAATGAGATATTTGGAAGAAGAGGATGGTCCGATGGTGAAGACAATGAAAGGTAGTGTCACTGGTTTTGGTGCTGGGATGATCTACGGAACCATTTTGGCGACATGGAAAGATGTTCCAAGAGTCGAGAGAAATGTGGCTCTTCCAGGGCTTATCAGAACATTGAAGATGATGGGAACCCACGGGCTGACTTTTGCTGCTATTGGAGGTGTTTACATTGGTGTTGAACAGCTGGTTCAGAACTTTAGGTGCAAGAGGGATTTTTACAATGGTGCTATTGGTGGTTTTGCTGCTGGAGCTTCTGTCCTTGGTTATAGAGGTAATGGTGTTTCTTCTTCTCTCATATAGTTTCGTTGCTGTTTTGTCATTGTGTCAGCCAAGACCATTGTCTCTATGATTAAGTAGTTTGGAATGGTTTTGGGGAAGACCATTTGAAGTTGCTGGATTTAGCAGTATGTAGTTCGATTCATAGGTTTTAGGAGCTAAGTAGTCACTGATGGACAAACAACAAAACTGAGTGGGAGTAACTAAGAATTATCAGAGTTTTTAATATGTAGGAAGAAATAATTTGTTCCTTGCCTCAAGCTAATGTAGCAAATCTATATGATATTATAAGTGCCAAGACTTTGATATTGAGTATGAACAAGAGACTCTCAAAATCTCGTATATGTAAAGATCAAAAGTACATAGCTTTGAATGACTTGATGCTATAGATTTCTAAACTCCATTGTAAACTGATTTATTGTGGTGACACTTGTTTTCCTTTATTACAGCGAGGAGCATCCCAACAGCTATAGCTGCAGGTGCAACTCTAGCTATTACCTCTGCTTTGATTGATTCTGGAGGCCAGACCACAAGAGTAGACACTGGCAG
This sequence comes from Camelina hispida, assembly GCA_023657505.1. Lineage (NCBI taxonomy): Eukaryota > Viridiplantae > Streptophyta > Magnoliopsida > Brassicales > Brassicaceae > Camelina > Camelina hispida. Next base: position 3,346,188 of record CP094634.1, on the reverse strand, counting down.
AGAGTACTATCCTTACACCGTAGAGAAAAGAGCTGATTCCTGATTTCTCTTTTGGTGATTGAAATTAATAAGATGTGCATTCGCTGATCCCAAGGCTCTTTGAGATAATATCTCTTCCATGTCCTCTCCTTTTTGTTGATTGTATCCGGATATGTGAAATCATGAAACCTTTTGCTCTTGTTTCCTCATGTTTTTTGTCTGAATGTTTCCTACTACAATAAAAAATCAACTTTGTCTGAAAATGTTACAAATGTTAATCTTTCAGTAATTAGACTTTTGCTTGCTTCTGTTAATCTCAGGCTACATCCTTTATTATCTGAACCAACAATAATAGATTTGAACGTGACAAGCATAAGGAAACAAACATGAATCATGTATCATAATCATAAATCAGACGAAGTGGATTTGGAGATCTACATGTAAAAGCAGAATTACACACGTGGCAATGAATAATTGGCTATCTTAAATTTCCTGGTGGTATGGCTAATCTAGTGGTTCTTGTCCAAGTAACTATCGCATCACAGTGACGAGTTTATTTTTCTTCCAGAGACCTCTGCAGCAATGGCGGGGATCATAAGCCCTAGCCCTACGGCTCTTTATTTCACCAGGTAAAACGAGTTTTCTCAACTCAAAGTTGATTCCTTTTGATAAGTCACTCGCCAAGTTCTTTAATCTTGGAGAGTTCTCATCAATAGAGAAAAGTTCACAGCTTTGATTTCTGATGCAGTAATCTATGTGGAAGGCGATTGAAAGAGGTGAGCTGGGCGGGAAAGAGTGTCTCCGGGAAGGTAATCCGCCGGAGAAACTTGAGAATTGCGGCGGAGGTGAAATTCGTGAATGCAGAAGAAGCAAAGAAGTTGATAGCTGAAGAAGGTTACTCTGTGGTGGATGTAAGAGACAAGACTCAATTCGAGAGAGCTCATATAAAATCTTGCTCTCATGTCCCTCTCTTCATTTACAACGAAGACAATGATATTGGTAAGAACTCAAACCTTTATTTGAACAAACTGAATGGCATTATTTTTAGTTCTGAGTGGTTTTGTCTGGACAAAATTGCAGGCACGATAATAAAGAGGACAGTGCACAACAATTTCTCAGGACTATTCTTTGGTTTGCCTTTTACTAAAATGAATCCTGAATTCCTTAAGTCCGTTAGAAACGAGTTTTCTCAAGACAGCAAACTTTTACTTGTTTGTCAAGAAGGTCTCAGGTTAGTAGAACAAACTCTGGATTCACTGATACATCACCGAGTGTAGTTTGAAGAGAATTTGAAAGTTTCTTTTGTTTGTTCTTGAAAAGATCTGCAGCTGCAGCTAGTAGATTGGAAGAAGCAGGTTACGAAAACATAGCTTGTGTAACATCAGGGCTACAGTCTGTAAAACCAGGTTTGGTTCCATCTGGCTTCATCTAAAGAACATTTTTTGGGGTATTGGAGATATTTTGGTTTGAGAAGGATGCTGAATCGGATTTACTGACGGTTGCGTCTTTAGGGACATTTGAATCGGTTGGTTCAACCGAGTTGCGGAATGCTGGCAAAGCAGGGCTTATCACAATTCAAGGCCAGATCTCTGCAGTCTTAGGAACAGTGCTCGTCTGTAAGTAAAATTTTACCATACAGTTGAAGAATATAGAGAATGTTGTTTGGTCTTTTTTGGTTATGAATTAGACTTTGTTGAACTTGCAGGTGCTTATTTGTTCATACAGTTCTTCCCAGATCAAGCAGAGAAGCTGTTTCCTCCAACAAGCTAAGAGACAAAGACAAAACAACAATTGATCCAGAGAAGTTTTCACAGTTTCAGCCTGCTTTGTATGTGTAGATTGCTTAAGAGAAAAGATTGAAAAAGAAACTCAAATTTTTAAGATTCCAAGTAGTTACTAAGGATTTATATATATGGTATTGAGCAAAGGTTATCTGCTTAAAACAATTGAAAGAAATCAAGACTTAAAAAGACAAGATTGCGTAATGTTTTTCAAGGACAAAAACGTGGATACATAGAACTAATAAATAAGATCAAAGCAGAGAGAAAAACCCTACACAATAAAACAAAGCTTTAGGAGTTAGAGAGCGTGCTGTGCAGTTAAGTTCTGATGTCAAAGGTGCTAGCAATCTCTGAGGAACAACGGATCAAGAGAACTCTATAGTCATTGGTCTCTTTAGTCGCCTTGTAGGCAGTAAAGTTGCCGAATATTTCCAGTTGCTGTCACCAAAGAAGCAGATACATATAAATCATTGGATGACCAACGGAGTGAATGAGCTAGAATGGGGATGTGATTTGATTACCGTAAAGCCAGTCTTTGAAATGCATGTGGAACGCTGTAATAAGTTCTCGTTTTCGGTTTTCTTCAAGAGGTGTTTCTCTTAAGGATTGCCTTGTTTCTTCCAAGTTCTTAAGCTGCTCAAAACCGAAACACAGTTTAGGGATCAGATGCTGAGATATGGATGAAAAACAAACAAAGCAATTTTATATGGAAGAGCCCAAAATAAAACATACGTTTGTTTGCTGCACTGCCTTATATGCATCTGGCAATGGAAATGGATTGTCTTTCGTGGAACCAACTGCCTCGCCCGCAAACCAGTTTGGGATCTGAACCAGAGACATTGATGTGAGAAATTAACCCATGATCACAATCTTAGTAACCAATATCACTAGTTATTACAGGAAAATTAAAATAACAAAAAGGGGAATCTTACCAAAAAGGTAGTGAACTGGTCAGGGGCCACACATGAAGCCGGTTCAGATTGTTTATCAGAGGCACCGGTAGGATGTGAGAGTGAGTCATGCGGATCAACTGCTCCTAGTGCCAAGGATTCATTCCATTTGTTGATAGTTGGCTCAATTCCTACCTCGGTCATGTGCTCCTCCAAGTGTGAGTAAAATGTATTATATGGAGCAACCTGGAACAAATCAAAGTCATATTGATGCCAACAGTTGCAGATAATAAATCAGAAGATGTTTCAACTTAAGATGTTACTCTTACAGCATGTTCAATTGTCGAATCACCATGAACCGTTAATATGATCATGAGTATACCAGGCTTATAACACAAAAAAGATATAACCTAAAGTTACACAAACATATGTGGTTTATTTACTAATGTCAGCTGATTATCAGAGCGCGAAATGAGAGTTGCTTATGCAGCCCGATATAAAACTTGTAAATTAAACCCTCAATCTTAAAGAGACACATCACCTGTACTTTGTGGTTATCACCAACAATGAGAGGTCGCTGATTGACTCCCAAAAAGAACACACATTCACGGCAATTGGCGATGCAGATTCGTTTGGTAGCTACAATCACATGAACTCTCTCACAATGCTCAACTCTTACTGCCTGCAGAGAAGTAAAATATTCTCACTGAATCTTCTAACCTGAACTTCGTTAACCAAAGACTAAAACAGGAAGAAGTAGATTTGTAATACCTTGCCAGCAGCTCCCAGAACGATAGTAGAATCAGAACATCCATACACAGTTGCATATCTCAATGGTGCTAAAAGATAAATGACAGAATCATGACAATTGGCAACCTGCAGAATACACAAAACATGCAATTGACGTGCATACATAAGTAAAAGAAACGAGATAAAGAATTCTACAACTACAAAATGTGAAGGACTGCTAAGTTTAAAATGCAAAAGTAGTTGTTCAAAACGGACCTTCACTGATCTACCCTTAAGATCAGAAGCCTGCTTGAAAAGTGAAGTCTTAGAAACTCCCTCAATAATACACGGACCTCTTTCATTCGCTGAAACTTTATTAAGAGCTACGCAAGACTCTGCCATTCCAGCATCTTGATCAGAGACATTAGATTCTTTCCCAGAAATTCTGTCAGAAATGGTTTCTAAGGCAGACGCTATGTCTTTCATAAGCCAATCAATCACTTGAGAAGCAGGAACGGGGACAGCAGGCATATCAGGATCAGAATTCGCAAAAAAAGGAGTAGCTTGGCTTAAAGAAGGTACATCAGATCCTTTATCACCATAATGAACAAGAAACCCAATGTGCTCAAAACTTTCCATAGACAGTACCTGAAGAGGAGATTCGTACTTTCATTTCTCATGATAAGTTTCTATATCTATCCAATACAAACAGTTATTATTACTTCCCGAATGAGATATAAAAAAGGTTAGCACATACCAAAGATTCATCTCCTTCTCCCTCCACAGACTCTGAAAGAAGAGAAACAATATTCGTTATGTGCTTTTGCAGATACGATAACTGATGAGCTTCTTCATCTGCCGGTGATGGCATAAACCGACGGCTGTTACTACGAACAAGCTGCATGATGATTAAAAAAGTAAACATTTTTTATCACAAGGTAACATTTTTGAGCCACATTAACATAATTAAGAGAATGTTAAAACGTTAAAGCTTGCCTGAATTGGAGATAACGCAGACAAGTAACCATCAAAAGCAGAAGTAGATGGCCAAACATCAGCAACAGCAGCAGAGTCCTTATGCGTTCTAGGCAACAACTTCTTATACGATTGAATATATAGAAACAAAATCAGATCCCTCAAATCAACTCCAACGGAATCAACTTCATCAGGTTTTTGAGCCAATACAAGAGGATCATTCTCGCAATGTAACACAGAACCGAGAGTTTCGAGAACGAGACGCGCATTGTCACCGGAGATCAAAAGCGCATCGGAAATTGCGGCAGATCCAACGCGGTTATTCGTGGAAGAAGCAGCTAGCTTTTGTTTGATCGGAGCTAGAGATTGAATCGGGTCGGTGAAAACGAGCTTCTGGATCGGAATAAGGCCGTGCTCGAAAGGTACACGTCTCGGGTGGATGATTGAATTCGAATTCGGAGTTTGAATCGGGTCTGGGTCAGATGGTGGTGATTGGTCGATTAGTTCTTCCGTCATTATGATTCAATCAAACCAGAGAAAGAGAACGACAGTTGTGATTGGTCTATGAGTTCTTCCGTTACAGATCTTTTGAACATCGGACATGGAGAAAGAAGGACGAGACAACAGAGAGAGAAAATGTTATGTTACAGTGTGTGCAACCACATGGTAGTTATCATACGCCCTCGTTAGGAATAATGGGCCATAAAAGGGCGGCCCATTAAGCAACCTTTAATAAAGTTTATGAGTTTCTTTCTTCTCCAACTTAGTTTTCTACCGGCGACGACTCAAACAATGGATGATTTGGCTGCTTACTACTCTCAGTATAATTTACCGGCGAACATTCCTCCGCCGCCGTTGGGAATGGCTCCGATTCCGATTACTCCAGCTCATTCTGTCTATTTGCCTGGACACGTGTCTATTGGAGGTCGTGATGAGGTTCGTACGCTTTTCGTTGCTGGACTTCCTGAAGATGTTAAGCCTCGGGAGATCTATAATCTCTTTAGAGAGTTCCCAGGATATGAGACTTCGCATCTCCGGAGCTCAGATGGAGCTAAGGTAAATCCTTTTTTTGGGGATTTTGTAATTTGGGTTTTAAGGGTGATTGGATGATTACGAGAGTGAGAATCTTACTGTGGTTGTTTTGGTAGCCCTTCGCATTTGCTGTGTTCTCGGATCTGCAGTCAGCTGTAGCGGTGATGCATGCTCTCAATGTGAGTACAAATATCTCCGGAACTTGATGTTTCTACTTATGTGAATGATTGATTCGGTGATATTGCTGCATATTTTTGAAGTCCTTCAGAAAGCTTAAGATATGTCTCTGTGAAGCTAATTTAACCGGAAAGATTGAAAATTTGGGTTTTATATAAGTAAAGTTGGTGTCTTTCTGGTTGTTCTTATTCACCCTAAGTAACTTGAAATTGAATTAGCTATTGCTCTTTACTTTAGCTTGAACTAAGAAACTTTTGAGATTTATTTATGAAGGCCATTAAGCTATTTTTGTCTTATTTGTTTCCTTTCAGGGAATGGTATTTGATCTTGAAAAGCAGTCTACTCTTTACATTGATCTTGCCAAATCAAACCCCAAATCTAAGCGATCAAGAACAGGCAAGTAGTAGGATTCTTTCTGTTCGGTAGCTCAATAAAAGTTTGATCTTCGCTTATGTGTTTATTTTCTTTTTGTTATGTGGTAGATGATGGTTGGGAAAGCTTGAAAAAACCCAAGTCTTTGAGCACCACTACTGAATCTGGTAAGATCATTGGCACAAGCCTTCATCTTGGGGCTTCTTGTGACCTTTTGTATTTTATGTTTCTTGTATCTGAATATGTGTATTGTATTTATCGTTATGAACTTCGCAATCCGCACGCTCATGCATGTTAGCTCTTTTTGGTTTAAGATTTCACACTTGGACTATAAGTGCCGTCAACATGGTTTTCACGTTTCTGAAAAGCTTACACTGCACATTCTTGCACGTTTGGGCACTAGCAGGTTTTGGCAGCTTTCACACTCCTGGAATGAGTAGTTCTGCTTACAACACAATTGGTTATTCACATGCACAAAGGTCATCGGCACTACTTGAGCACATTTTCTGGTTACTTGTGAATGCTTAGATTCTGTTTCTTTGTTGCACTCACTTTTCTTGTATCTCTTCCCTCAAATCTAACTTAGTTAAGGCTTAGCTGAACTGGTCCTAGCCCCATGCCCTGGATATGAGAAACCTTGTTCTTCCTTAGCTATTAACACAGGAAACTCAGTGTCTCACTATATTCTTTATGCTCCTTCAGTCAAGGAATTGCTAATGTTGCGGGGAGGGCACCGACTACTGGAAAATCTGTAAGCTTCTGCCTATTTTATACTTTCATATGAATATTGCAGTCTGTTTGGACAAAGAAACAGGGTGATAGACTATCTATTACCATTGGACATGACGATCTATGTTTCTTTTGACAGAATAATGTGGCAGATCCTTGTCCAACACTTTTCATAGCGAATATGGGACCAAATTGCACTGAAGCTGAGCTAATTCAAGTTTTCTCGAGGTAAGGATACTCTGTTCTCCACGCCAAACTGTAACCAGTAGAGATAGTTTTAACTCTTTTTCCTGTCAGATGCCGTGGATTCTTGAAACTGAAGATTCAGGGTACATACGGGACTCCTGTTGCATTTGTTGATTTCCAGGTACAGTTCTGGCAATATCTTTTTCTAAAAGAGTAGAGACAGATCCTATTTTGCTTAAAGAGTGAACTGACTCTGACATGTTTATCTTGATATGTGGCTTTTTCAGGACATCAGTTGCTCAAGTGAAGCACTACATACTCTTCAAGGCACAGTGCTTTACTCATCCCTCACTGGGGAGGGTTTGAGGCTGCAGTATCCTTCACTACTATACCCATTTTAATTCTTTGTTTTTTCAGTTCTCGTGGGACATTACCGCTATTCCAAGAATTGACTTAACAAGCAATATCAGATATGCTAGATCACGGATGGGAATGCGTAAGAAGATTAATTAGTGTTAAAATTGGTTACGCTCTGATTCGTAAAGATAAAGTACAATGCCATGCTAAAACGGCCTAGGTATTGAACTTTGCTATATGCAGATGTATTAATCATATTGATGTAAGGGACCATATTGAAAAGCAAGTTTTATGTAAGAGCTTTGAAATGATACAGAACCATGGTTCTTTTATAAATATACTTCTTGGGTAAAAAAGCACTTTGTTAGAAGGTATTAAAGTGGTCCACAGGGTTGCACACAAGTGGTCGAGCCATCTCAGCAGAAAAACCAGAACCTTGGCTCAGATCGACCTTCTGTCCATCAACACTCTTCAAGTCGAAGCGCTGCACCAATGAACCCACACCTATATGCATCATATTCATGGCAAGGGATGCTCCTGGACATCCTCTTCTTCCACTCCCAAACGGAAGGTAACGGAAATTCTGTCCCTTGAACTCCATCTGATGTTCACCTATCTTCTCTTCAGAGCTCTCTAGAAATCTCTCGGGAATGAATCTGTCTGCATCCTTCCATAGTTCTGAATCTCGCATGATTGCATAGACATTTACGAGTACACGTGTTTTTGACTTGACAAGGCACCCGTTCACCTGGCAGTCTTCTGCGCATTCTCTTATGATCAGAGGAGCTGAAGGGTGGAGCCTCAAAGTTTCCCTTAGGACAGCTCGGAGGTAAGGGAGTTTAGGAACGTCTGATTCATTGACCAGTCTTTTACTTCCAACAACGGTATTGATTTCTTCTCTTAACTTGTTGAACGCTTGTGGATGGTTTAGTAGTTGCCCCATTGCCCACTGCATTGCTGCTGCTGATGTATCTGTTCCCGCCATAAAAACATCCTACAAAAGTTTCATGCAGCAGAGTTTTATCATATCAGAATAATCAAACTGAAAAATGGATTCTATTGACAGGTGAGAGGAAACATACCAGCAGGAAAGATTTCATGTCATTCCTCGTTAGCTTCATTTCAGCAGTGGGATCTCTGTAAGTTTCCAACAATATATCCAAAATATCCTTTCTGGTACCATCTTTCTTTGTCGTGTTTGCCTCACGTTCCTTCATAATCCTCTCTACAAGCAGGTCATAGTTTTCGATTACAGCCATTAATCTCTTCCCGTTCCCAGAAAAATCCAGTACTTTCAATGGCCCCAACACATCTCCTACACTGATCTTCCCCGCAAGCTCTAAACTTGTCTTCACCAGTTTCCTTATCTCTTCCGCTTCATCATCAGTACCTGAACACCTCGTGCTCATCGCCATCCTGCAGATGACATTGTTGGTGTATTTTATGAACTGGCTACTCAAGTCACAAGGCAACCCTTCTCTGCAACACTTAGCCACAGACTCGACTAGCTTCAGTTTCTCCTCCTCACGGATGTCAGCGAATTTCTCCAGCTGTGGAACAGCAAGAAGCTTAGTCATGCACAGCTTCTTCATGAACCTCCAGTAACCTCCATACTGCGCAAGGACGAATCTGGACCCTCTATACTTGAAATACTCAGCAGAACCAAACTCAGGTCTCGAGGAGAAATTAAGCTCTTGCTCCTTGAAAATTTCTCTCGCCACCGAAGAGCTGGAGACCACAACGCACTTAGAAGCACCGAGACGTATCTCCATGAGTGGGCCATACTTGCGAGCTAGATTCTGGAATGAGACAGGCAATACTTGGCCTATCAAATGAAGGTGACCAATGAATGGTAAAGATGGGGGGCTCTGTGGCAGCTTCGTAGCAGCCATTGAATCTTGTTTCTTCAAGAACCATTTGAAGAGAGCATAAAGCATGAATGCAAAAACGAAGGATTTGATGAAGATAAGGTTAGTGTTTAATTCTGGATCCATTGCAGGTTTTATTGATACAGTTTTTAATGTGTGCTTGTATTTATAGTTTAGTAACCAGACACAGACGAATCTTGTTTATTAGATTCTCATTGTAAAGAATACAAACAACAGATGTGACCTTTTACCAAATACGTGCGAGTCTGTGACAATTACATATATGAAAATGTTAAATTTAGGACATTGATATTTTTTAAGAAAATAGAAGTCTTTCGCCAAGATTGTGACAATTACAGATAAGCAAGAAATCTCAGGCTAAAAGACCATCTGCAATTTCCACCAACGAAACCGAAATTGGAAACGTCTGTACAATCTGTTTTACTTGAATTAAGAAGACATCATCATACATCTCTACTGAGGGAAATTACAAAAAGCCTAAAAGCAAAAAAAAGGTTCCCAACATAAATCCGTGAACTATCTAACAGTTATCTACTTATCTCCTCCTATGATATTATCATCAGAAGATGAATCTCTTACTATGTCTTATCATCAGAAAAATGATAGAAGCTCCCTGCTACATATCATCAGAGTGATGATTGACCCCTTTCTAGTAATATATCATCAGAGTAGATGATCTACCTTCATCTACCTCTCTTTGATATCATCAGTGATGATGTACTCACTGTGCAGGCACATCTTTACTTACTGATTCCTATGGTCTCCTCCTAAAGCCACCTTTCTGAGAATGAAAGTCTATCATCGCATCGACATTAGCGTCCTAACCCTTTTCTCCCTTTCTGCTCTCTTAGCACTAGGAGTGCTCTTCATTTTCTGAATCTCTTCCATCACAACCTTCTCCACTTTATCAATAGAGTTAAGGAGCTTCTTCTGTGGAGTGAGAGCATCTTCTTCCCCTGTATTCTCTCTAGTGATATCAAGCAGAATCTGATGGACTTTAGCTGTTGAGGGTGGCCAGGGACGCTTGAACCCAACCGATGGACCAGGAGTAACCATAGAGTAGTCATGCTCGAGCTGAGCACCCGCCAGTGGTACTAGAGAATCAAGAACTCCAAGCTGTTGTGGAGTTGGAGTCTCAATATCTCGGCCAACACCTTCTCCCATACGAGCTCTCCTTCTCTCAATAGCCTTCAAAAAAGGAGTTGGTAGTTAGAATAAATAGCAAGACCAAGCAAAGCCTTTTGAACATTCTCCAAATCAAAAAAAGATTAGTCTTTTTCTCATAGCCATGAGAACATTCTGAACCAAGATACTAATCCCAAACCAGTTATAAACAGATTCAAATTAGCTATAAACCAATGAAATCCTAATGTCAAACAGTCGAGTTATAACCATGAGAACATACTGAACCAAGATACTAATCTCAAACCAGATATAAACAGATTCAAATTGGCTATAAACTCACCCTAACAACACCGGAAACATCGCGGAGAGGGGTTCTTGGATACCAAGAAGGCAAAACAGAAGTTGAAGCACGAGCCCTTCCACGCCTAGTAACACCCAAGCTAGTGTTCTCTCGTCCCTGTGGCGATCTAAACTGAATCTGACCTCTTCTACCACCACCACCAGTACGTCGAATACCGAAATTACCCCTCACAAGCCCACCTCTTCCCATCATACCAATCGAACCAAATCCGGTAGCTTCCGACGGCACTCTCTGAACCGGAGACCCAAACAAATGGTGATGCGTTGATGCTGGTTCGTCAATTAAAATCCCATTCGAGCGTCTGTTGAGAAACGCCGCTGGGTAATCAACTGGTCTCTCTATTCTATCTCTTGCTTCCGGCATTTTGATTCTGCGTTACAAATCGAAGCACGAAACCATTAAAACCCTAACCAAAAACTGAACTTACAAAAAAAAACGAAATCAAACGATCCCAGGGTCTCAAATCTTGTTCTTTATTAGTAATCTTAATCTTCTAAAACTTCATAAACACCAAGAAATGGAGAATCAAAAGCCCAGTCACATGACCAAGAAAACCTAATTCTAAACATCATCAACAGTTTCATCAAGAAACAACATCAAATCAAAATCTACAGATTCTCCGGCGACAATCAAACCATGGATTCACTTACCTAAATGAATCTTGGATTAGATTACTTCGTGAAAGCTCCGAGAGGCTTCGTGAACAGTAAAGGTGGAGGAGAGGGGACAAAGGGGAAAAAAAAAGGAGAGAAGAGCTTTTCAGAGAGAAACGATCTGGCAAAAATTTTGAGACCATCCTCTAGGCGGGTTTTATAATTGAAAATGAAAAATTTTCATTTTTTTCGAGCTCGCACGTGTCTTAGAGTTTTCACCTGTGTGCAAATTTTTTTGAATTTTCATCTCAGGCGGGATAATTTTTTTCGTCAACGCGCACACAAAAATTCGTCAAATTTTTGTTAGATTACACTTTTACCCTTCTATCTTTGACTGGGCTTTCGGCCCAATATCTGCGTTTCACGATCGAATCCTCACCCGTTTATCCAACCTCGCTGCTTTACCAATTACCAGAGAGAACCGGCGTGTCTATTGATCGGTCCATGATTTTATCTGATAATCCGGTAACACTAACCAAGAACCCACCTTTAATCACGTAGTTAGACCGATCGAACCGGAGAATTCCATGATTTAATTAATTACAGTCCAAAGGGCCTTTTGGATTGGAGTTTGAGTTTGTGACCGACAATGTATAGCCGGTTTAAGAAAAAGTAAATTAGGTTATGTATATATATGTTAAGTTGGCGATCCGACAAAAAAGAGAAATCGTGTCCGTCTGAAGTTTTATTCCATTACGACGATCAAAAGAACTTGGGAAGACGATTCTATCTCGACGAAGAAAGAAACGAAGAACGTGAGAGGTAATAACAGAAGAGGTTTTCGTTCCGGTTTGTTTTTCGTTTCATTGTTCTGATTTTTTGTGAATTTTGGGGTTTCTATTTCCGATCTGGTGATGGCGAGTTTCGGTGGCGGTGGAGCAGAGGAACGAGCTAGGTTGAATCAGTATGGATACAGAGTCAATTCGGGTTTGGTTCTGAGCAGTGACGAGCGTTGTCGTAGTGATATGATTGAATCTTCTGGAGAACCGGAGAGTCTTAGGGGAAGGATTGATTTTAAGTCTTTTGGTGATCGTGTTGTTAAGGGGAAGCCTTATGATGAGTTAGATGAGAGGGTGAACAAATCTAAGAAGAAGAAGAAGGAGCGTGATGTTGTTGATTTGGTCTCTGTTCGTGAGAGTAAGAGACGTCGTCTTAGGGAGGTGAGTGTGCTTACTGATTCCGATGATGGTGGTGTTTATCAGCCAAAGACTAAGGAGACGAGAGCTGCTTTTGAGTTTATGCTTGGTCTTATTCAACTTCAATTGGGTGGGCAGCCTCTTAATGTTGTTTGTGGTGCGGCTGATGAGATTTTGGCTGTTCTTAAGAACGATTCTTTCAAAAGCCATGAGAAGAAGATAGAGATGGAGAAGCTACTGAATGTTATTTCTGATCAAGCTTTCAACCAGTTTGTTTCGGTTGGGAAAATTATAACCGACTATCATGAGGGTGGTGATTCCTTTAGTGGCTATGGTAGTGAGGATGATGTGGGTGTCGCTCTTGAGTTTGAGGAAGATGATGAAGAGGAGAGGGATCTTGAGGAAAAAGATGATGAGGAGGATGAAGATGCTGTTGAATCTAACGGTTCCCAGGAGGATGTGGGCATAGACGGTAAAGATGGAAGACATGGAAAGGAGGGAACAAGTCTTAATGTTCAGGACATTGATGCATACTGGCTACAGAGAAAGATATCTCAAGAATATGAGCAGAAGATTGATGCACAAGAGTGCCAGAAACTCGCACAAAAGCTTCTTAATATACTTGCTGAGAGTGAGGCTAGTGATAGGGATGTTGAGATCAAGCTGCTTGAGCACCTTCAGTTTGAAAAGTTCACTCTTGCTAAATTTCTGCTGCAAAACCGTCTGAAGATTGTGTGGTGCACCCGTTTGGCTAGGGCAAGAGACCAGATAGAGAGGAATCAAATTGAGGAGGAGATGACGGGGTTGGGACCAGAGTTTGCAGCTATTGTGGAGGAGTTGCATGTAAAAAGAGCAACAGCCAAAGAAAGGGAGGAGAAACGGGAGAGAGATATCAAAGAAGAGGCTCAACTTCTTGTGAATGATAATTCTGGTGGTGATGGAGACAGAAGCATGAAAGATGTTGATTTAGAGAATGGTTGGTTGATGGGTCAGCGTCAGGTGCTGGACTTGGAGAGGCTTGCTTTTAACCAAGGTGGTTTCATGAGAGAGAATAACAAGTGTGAGCTTCCCGATCGCTCTTACAGAATTCGTGGCAAGGAATTTGATGAGGTTCATGTGCCATGGGTTTCTAAAAAGGTTGATAGTAATGAAAAGCTTGTGAAAATAAGCGATATGCCAGATTGGGCCCAACCAGCTTTTAGGGGAATGCAGCAGTTGAACAGGGTTCAGAGCAAAGTGTATGGCACTGCTCTTTTTAAGGCAGATAACATTCTTCTTTGTGCTCCAACTGGTGCGGGGAAGACCAACGTTGCTGTGCTCACCATACTGCACCAGCTTGCATTGAATATGAATCCAGATGGAACATTTAATCATGGGAATTACAAAATTGTCTATGTTGCACCTATGAAAGCTCTCGTTGCTGAGGTTGTGGATAATCTATCTGAGCGCTTGAAGGATTATGGAGTTACTGTGAAGGAACTCAGTGGGGATCAGTCCCTTACCGGGCATGAAATCAAAGAAACTCAGATCATTGTTACAACGCCAGAGAAGTGGGACATTGTCACCAGGAAATCTGGAGATCGAACCTATACTCAGCTTGTGAGACTTCTTATAATTGACGAAATTCATCTTCTCAATGACAGTCGGGGGCCTGTGCTTGAAAGTATTGTTGCTAGGACGCTTAGGCAGATTGAAACCACAAAGGAGCATATTCGTCTGGTGGGTTTATCGGCAACACTACCAAATGATGAAGATGTGGCGTTGTTTTTGCGGGTGGATCTTAAAAATGGGTTGTTTAAATTTGACCGCAGCTACAGACCTGTGCCTCTTGAGCAGCAGTATATAGGAATTAATGTGAAAAAACCGTTACGGAAGTTCCAATTGATGAATGAGATTTGTTATCAGAAAGTATTAGCTGGTGCTGGGAAACATCAAGTCCTTATTTTTGTCCATTCGAGGAAGGAAACAGCAAAAACTGCTAGAGCAATACGGGACACAGCAATGGCAAATGATACCCTCAGCAGATTCTTGAAGGAAGATAGTCAAAGTTGTGAAATTCTTCAGAGTCTGGTTGGACTTCTCAAGAATAGTGACCTGAAAGAGCTTTTCCCTTATGGTTTTGCAATTCATCATGCTGGGTTGACAAGGACTGATCGCCAGATAGTTGAGGATCAATTTCGTTTAGGAAATTTGCAAGTGGTGGTTTCTACGGCAACTCTTGCATGGGGAGTGAATTTGCCTGCACATACTGTCATTATCAAAGGAACCCAAGTCTATAATCCTGAGAGAGGGGCGTGGATGGAGTTGAGTCCTCTAGATGTTATGCAGATGATTGGTCGTGCCGGAAGACCTCAATATGACCAACGTGGGGAGGGAATTATAATCACTGGATACAGCGAGCTGCAGTATTATCTTCGTTTGATGAATGAGCAACTACCAATTGAAAGCCAGTTTATCTCCAAACTTGCTGATCAGCTCAATGCTGAAATTGTGCTTGGGACCGTTCAGAATGCTAAAGAAGCTTGCCACTGGCTTGGCTATACATATTTATACATCCGCATGGTTCGTAATCCGACACTGTATGGCTTACCCCCTGATGCCCTTGCAAAAGACTTATTATTAGAGGAGAGAAGAGCTGACCTGATACATTCTGCTGCTAATATCTTGGACAAGAACAACCTGATTAAGTATGACAGGAAAAGTGGACACTTCCAGGTTACTGATTTGGGACGCATTGCTAGCTACTACTACATAACTCATGGAACAATAGCTACATATAATGAGAATTTGAAGCCAACAATGAGTGATATAGAGCTTTGCCGTCTGTTCTCACTGAGTGAGGAGTTCAAGTATGTCACTGTTCGACAAGACGAGAAGATGGAACTGGCAAAACTTCTGGATCGTGTACCGATCCCTGTCAAGGAAACACTAGAAGATTCTGATGCAAAGATCAATGTTTTGCTGCAAGTATATATTTCAAAGCTAAAGCTCGAAGGTCTTTCTTTGTCATCTGACATGGTTTATATTACCCAGAGTGCTGGACGTCTCCTACGAGCTATTTTTGAGATTAGTTTGAAGAGGGGGTGGGCTCAACTGTCTGAAAAAGCTCTAAACTTGTCTAAAATGGTAGGGAAGAGGATGTGGAATGTTCAGACACCACTCCGGCAGTTTCTTGAAATTCCAAAGGAGGTTCTGATGAAGTTGGACAAGAATGATCTGGTGTGGGAGAGATACTATGATCTATCTTCACAGGAGTTAGGAGAGCTTATTCGTAATCCTATGATGGGCAGAAAAATTCACAAGTTCATCCGTCAGTTCCCAAAACTGAATCTTAGAGCACATGTTCAGCCGATTTCTCGTTCTGTTCTACAAGTGGAGCTCACCGTGACACCTGATTTTCAGTGGGATGACAAATTACATCAAAATGTTGAACCATTTTGGATACTGGTGGAAGACAGTGATGGTGAAAAGATACTTCATTACGAGTATTTCCTTTTGAAAAAGCAGTATATTGATGACGACCACACGTTGAACTTCACTGTACCAATCTCTGAGCCAGTTCCCCCACAGTATTTCATTCGAGTGGTTTCAGACAAATGGCTTGACTCGCCGACTGTGTTACCTATATCTTTCAGGTATCTTATTCTTCCAGAAAAGTATCCACCACCTACGGAGCTACTGGACTTGCAGCCCCTCCCAGTGATGGCCCTAGGGAACCCGTCGTATGAAACTTTGTATCAGGATTTCAAGCATTTCAATCCAGTGCAGACTCAGGTCTTTACTGTTTTGTATAACACAAGTGACAATGTATTGGTTGCTGCTCCCACAGGAAGTGGGAAGACTATATGTGCGGAGTTTGCTATACTGAGGAATCATCTTGAAAGGCCTGATTCTGTAATGCGTGTTGTCTATATTGCACCTCTTGAGGGTATTGCTAAGGAGCGGTTTTGTGATTGGGAGAAAAAGTTCGGAAAGGGGCTTGGTTTACGGGTTGTTGAGTTAACTGGGGAGACGGCATTAGATCTTACCCTGCTTGAGAAGGGTCAGATAATTATAAGTACTCCTGAGAGATGGGACGCTCTGTCCCGAAGATGGAAACTCAGAAAATATATTCAGCAGGTTAGTTTGTTCATCGTTGATGAGCTTCATTTAATTGGGGGTCAAGGTGGTCCAGTATTGGAGGTAATTGTCTCGAGAATGAGAAATATTTCAAGTCAGGTCGGGAACAAGATGAGGATTGTTGCATTATCAACTTCCCTTGCAAATGCCAAAGATCTTGGAGAGTGGGTCGGGGCCAGTTCATGTGGCATTTTCAATTTTCCGCCTAATATTCGCCCTGTCCCACTGGAGATCCACATTCAAGGGGTGGACATATTGAGTTTTGAAGCGAGAATGCAGGCGATGACTAAGCCAACATACACTGCCATAGTCCAGCATGCCAAGAACAAGAAACCGGCTATCGTTTTTGTCTCGACCCGTAAACATGTCCGCCTTACTGCTGTGGATCTGATAGCATACTCACGCATGGACAACATGCAGAACCCTGAGTTCCTGTTAGGAAAGCTAGAAGAACTAGAGCCTTTTGTTAACCAAATTTGCGAGGAAACTCTGAAGGAGACTTTGCGCCATGGTGTTGGCTACTTACATGAGGGTTTAAGCAGTATTGATCAGGAGATTGTGACTCAGCTTTTTGAAGCAGGACGGATTCAGGTATGTGTAATGTCTAGTTCATTGTGTTGGGGTACTCCATTGAAGGCGCATTTGGTTGTTGTAATGGGAACACAATTCTATGATGGACGGGAAAATTCTCAATCGAATTACCCCATCTCCGATCTGCTCCAGATGATGGGGCGTGCTAGCCGACCTCTGCTTGACGACGCTGGGAAGTGTGTGGTCTTCTGCCATACATCACGTAAAGAGTTTTACAAGAAATTTCTGTATGAAGCCTTTCCGGTTGAAAGTCAGCTTCAACATTTCTTGCATGATAATTTAAATGCAGAAGTTGTTGCCGAAGTTATAGAGAACAAGCAAGAAGCTGTGGATTATCTTACCTGGAGCTTCATGTACAGGAGGCTTCCCCAGAACCCTAACTACTACAACCTCCAGGGAGTGACCCACAGGCATTTATCTGATCACCTCTCCGAGCTCGTTGAAAACACTTTGTCTGATCTTGAAGTGAGTAAATGCATAGAAATAGAGAATGAGTTGTATCTGTCTCCTCTCAATCTTGGTATCATTGCTTCATATTATTACATCAATTACACCACCATTGAGCGATTCGGTTCTCTCTTGGCTTCCAAGACCAAGATGAAGGGTCTTATTGAGATCTTGGCTTCAGCTTCAGAGTATGACTTGATTCCTATACGTCCTGGTGAAGAGGACGCAGTTCGGAGACTCATCAATCACCAGAGGTTCTCGTTTGAAAACCCGCAATGCACAGACCCTCATGTGAAGGCAAACGCGCTTCTTCAGGCGCATTTTTCAAGGCAAAAAATCAGCGAGAACCTGGCAATGGATCAGCGTGAAGTCCTCCTATCTGCAACTAGACTTCTTCATGCAATGGTCGATGTGATATCGAGCAAAAACTGTCTGAATCTTGCTCTGTTAGCTATGGAAGTAAGCCAGATGGTGACTCAAGGCATGTGGAATCGAGACTCCATACTTCTGCAGCTTCCCCACTTCACAAAGGACTTAGCCAAAAGGTGCCAAGAGAATCCGGGGAATAACATCGAAACCGTTTTTGATCTTCTGGAAATGGAAGACGACAAACGCCAAGAACTTCTCCAAATGTCAGACGCTCAGCTTCTTGACATTGCCAGGTTCTGCAACAGCTTCCCCAACATTGACCTTACATACGAGATTGTGGGCGGCATCGAGGTAAGCCCTGGAAAAGAGATCACATTGCAGGTAATGCTGGAGAGAGACATGGAGGAAAGGACAGAGGTGGGACCTGTGAACGCACCAAGATATCCCAAGATTAAAGAAGAAGGTTGGTGGTTAGTCGTTGGAGAAACCAAGACAAACCAGCTGATGGCCATCAAGAAAATCTCTCTGCAACGGAGTTCGAAGGCGAAGCTAGAGTTTGCAGTACCAGCTGAACCAGGAAAGAAGTCGTATACTCTCTACTTCATGTGCGATTCTTACTTGGGTTGTGACCAGGAGTACTCTTTCACTGTTGATGTCAAAGATTTTGCAGATCAGATGGAAGAATGATTTATGTTTTCTAGTTAGTTTTTCGTGTCTTTCTTTGTTCTTCTGGTCAATTAGCTACTTGTCTGATCTTACCTTTTGTAGTCCAACATTTGAAAGCGAAATAAAAGAACAGATTAAGTCCTATTTTATGGCTTAGAATTGGATTTTGTTGAAAGCATATAATTTTCTTCTGAAGAGCTTACATAGACAATTTGGTCTGTTTCGGCTAAAAAATATTCAGACATGACATTGTTTCTTTCTTATCCTTCTCTCTATACACACTTTGTTGCGCACTATATTGACTTCTTCTCCTTGTTCATGCACTTGCAGTTAGCTCTGTTCTCGTTTAAAATCTGTGTAAACCAACAAAGAAGTAGTCTAAATCCACAATTCAATAGGTTTAAACTTTAGTTTTTTTCACAATGATAAGGAACTACTTACCTTGTACTGTCTTTGTAAGTCTTTGATGTAATCAACAGCTAAATCCAACATATCCGAAGTGTTCGTTTGCTGTTTCAACATAAAGAAACCAACATCATTGAACCTAGTCAACGCAAGGGAAAACAATTTGTTTATGATCAAAACTCATTACTAGAAGTTTCAGAAAACTATACCTTGTCCATGTTAGGAACAAGTTCTTGTAATTTCCTCATTCGCTCGCTTATCCGTGTTCTTCTTACCTGACACAATTGATAAAAGAATTTTTAGGAAAGAAGACACTTTTTTCAAGCATTAATTACACTTTCTATATTCATACACTAGACTATGTTTCAAAAGGACTTCTATTGACATGTAAAGATGGTATTTTAACTAGTTTTAAGTTACCCTTTCAGCGATGCTTCGAGGATGTGTAGCGCAACCACGTTTTGCTCTTATTTTACAAGGAACAGAATCTTGTAACTGAAGATACTTATCCACTGAAACCATGTCCGAAGCTGTAGATGATGACTTCGGTAGACTCAAATGATGCGACAGTAACTGCATTCTATTCCCGGAGTCACCGTTCTGCACAAACCATCAAGAAAACATCATTCAATTCTCAAGAAATCAAACTCCACTTTCAGCTATTAAGCTATATGTCTAATCACCTATAACCTGTTAGAGAAGCGAGTTACCTGAGCTCCTAGAAACAATTTGCCATCTTCATCAGTTTCTCTTTTAAGGGAGGATAAGTTATCAATGAAGTTGGAAGGATCATTCCAATGGCTATATTGAAAACTCGTCTCGGGTGAGATTTCAGGTATCTGAGAGAGCATTCCAAGTGAAGAAGGTGGCCTTGAAGAGAGGCTGCAATGGCGTCTTAATCCATTGGAATTAGATGGACTCACTTCATCCTCTTCGTAATTTATCATATTCCTCATTGGACCATAACCTGCTATAGTAGCAGAGTGTAATAGCAAAAACCATCAAACACTTATTAAACTGTTAAATCCAAAGTGCTTATCTTAATAAATTGACAGACCAGATCTTGTCTTAAAACATTCAAAAATCTTGAATCAAGGATTGAAACATAAATATAGAAATATATGATTTCAGACTTTCTAAAAAAAGGAAGAAACTTTTTTTTTTTTGGGGCAGAAGAGAGTGAAACGCTACCGTTTTGGTCAGAGAGGTTTGTGAACATTCCGGCGGGGGAGCTGCTTTGCCGGAGAAGATTGGATTCAACTGGTTTGGTGTGGTGATGATTACTCATACCAAGAAACTGCTCCAAACCAATAGAGTTCATGGTCCCTTTACTGTGCCTCGGGTAATGCGGCGGCAAACCGAGAAAACTCGATGGTTGAGGCTGAGGCGGCGGGAGAGTGGCGGCGGCGTATGAAACAGAGGTGTTGTTAGTTAACGAAACAGGAGACTTATTATCTTCAAACTTAGGTGAAACACCGAGATCTTCGTTTACGCCATCAGAGGTAACGAATCTCGAAAGCAACCTATCGGAGGAGGAGTCGAAGCCACTCTTGTCTTGATCAACGAAAGAGGCGAGAACAGAGCTTGGAGCTGATCGAAAACGAAGAAGACCACCACCTGACCCAGAAGAAGATATGTGATTCGGGTCGTAAAGATGATTACTTGAATCCATATATTAAAAACAAAAGCTTTCTCCCCTGTTTTGAGTGCTCTGTTTTCTTGAAATTTTTTTGGAGAGAACTGTATCTTAAGTTAGCTTTCTCCAACGTCTAACTGTTGGATATGAATCTAAGCTTGTCAAGTTCTTGGTTGTGTCACTTGGTTCTTGGTTGGGAAGTAAAAAAAACTCGAGCTTGAGGAAGTAAGAATTGGGAGAAGATGATGATAAAACCTTGAAGATGAAGCAAAGGGAGAACGGTGAAGAGAGGAGAGAGAGAGAGAGAGAGAGAGAGAGATGATGATGATGAATCTTTATATTTTATTTATCGTCTTTTTTGTTTTTGGGGTTTCAGAGTTTCAGAGTCTAACTTTTAATTGCTGAAGATAGCGGCGGATCGAAAAGCAAAAACCCAAAATATTATAAATTTGAGAGAAGAAAATAATAATAAAATGAAAAAAGAAAAGTTCAGAGGAGGACGTCGTTTTAAGCCGCCTGTGAAGCTGAGTCACGGAAATGCCTTTTTTCATGTTTTCTATTTTTCATTTTTATACAATCTTATATAAAATGTGAATGAGAAGAAACTGTAGAATTTGAGATGAATTACATTACTTTATTATACTACTCGAACTACATTACTTTATTATACAAGAAGAGCTAGCATGTGAAGTAAATACCAACCCTAATCAATTTTTTTTACTAGTTAACTGATGAACCCGTGACAAAATTATTTCTGCTCTACATTATTTTTATACTACATTTTCTGTTTTTTTGTTTAATTACTATATGACTTCCTTTTTTGTCATATATGTGATGTTTCTACGCTAATTTATAACACACGAACAAAAATATCTTTTTATGTGTTGTGTGGGCAATGAAATCCCCTAGTAGGCCATACGATTATAACAAGATCGTATGTTCAATGTCGTGTCGGTAGTTTAACCCATGTAATTGAATTTTCAAGGATAAAAAAATAAACTGTATTCTGTCCAAAAAAAAAATAGTTAAGGGACATTGATTTATAACTTCTTGGTTACCAATTTTTTGTTTTGCTGACTATCCAATAACATAGAGTCCATCATCAGCAAACTGTACTGACAAAATCTAATATCGAATTATACAATTTAGAATTTAAGATTGTCCCATCAGAATAACAAAAGTCAGAAGTTTAGATCCTTAATATAGTTAAGACACAAAAACATCCTTTAAATAGAAAGAAAATTGTCGGAAGTACAGTTTTGTAATAAGAGTCAAAAAAACAAAAAAAATTACGTAGCTTTCAGGGTTCTCACGGAACCTAACCCATTATTTACAGGTACACAGCTTACGCACACGATCGTGACGGAGGGATATTGACGCCGTTTACACGCATTGGGAACGTAACGTAAGCTGGCGTCTGACTGGCACAGGATTTTGGTGCACGACTATGACATTAATACGCTACACTTACACACGAGAAAAGATGATATAGCCTATATCATATAGGTACCAAAACTTTTAAAAACCTCTCATTGGTCCAGGAATGATACAATGACTTGACTCTACGTGAACGATTCACACGAGATTACGCCTCGTGATCCAAATCAACGTCCGCCGTCGTTTCACACTTTTCTTTTCTTTTCTTTCCTAATCTCATCTTGTTTTTATTTCTAACTTTAATAATTCACGAGCCTAGCCGCAACGCCGTCTTTCTAAAAATTTAAATCCATTAAAAGCGACCTTTGATTTCTTTTACCAATATTTCAATTCAGCCCTTTAATGGAAAATTGATACTTTTATTAGTCCACTTTTTAAAACTAGTGTCTAGTAGTGGTTACGGTTTTCTAAAACAAACATATTCGTATCGTATCAATCTGAATTTTTAGCTTTTACATTGTTAAGAATTGGAAAGTAAAATAAGAAACCGTAACCATACTTAAATGAAAATAATAATAATATCGTTTGATGAACCGAACCATCGAGTGGATTGGGTTGAATTGCTTTGAATGTGAATTTATTCTCTATATTAGCTGTTTCACTCTTTTTCTATGGGGACTATGGTTTATATATGTGTATTGTATTCTGTAGATGGATATTTAGATTGATGACATTGACATAATATATAAGCTTACACAGTTATAAAACTTTGAGCTATTTCATAATTTAATCAACAAGAAGACAAAATTGTATGCACAAAAGCACATGCACATACATAATAATACTACTATTTAAGTATAAGTAATATCTTAAGTTATTAACATACAATAATTTTTCATGGGAATCATGTACATATGTTGGGGAGAGAAGATATCTATATCATGTGTGATATCTAAAAGTTGTACAGGCAATATCTAAACTAAACTAAGTTAATCACGTACGAATGTGTGGACATATCGATCTGATCTGATTCGTACATAACAAAACTGCTTCTTTCAAATCACACCAAAATTTTCTCAAAGGAATCTAACAAATATTTTCCAAATCATTACACCCAAATGTTCTCAAGTGCTCTCACTTCGAATCGAAACAGGTCACACTCTGTTAGTTTTTGTAAAGACGTACATAACACAAACTCTTCATTGTTGAAGCTATTTTCGGAAAAAAAAAGAACTCAGTGGTCTCACTTCTAAATGCAATGGATAGAACACGGAAAACACCCAAAAATAAAAAAAGGAGAAAAAGAAATGAAGATTAAAGAAGCAAAATAGGACGTATTAAGAAGTGCAATTTTAAAGATTTGGCCTTGTGAAAAATTATAAAAGCAAAATCTCCCGTCCGTAGCTTTGTGGATGGGAACATGAACACGTGAGACCCCATTAGCTTCTTTCTCTATGTTGTAATAGATTTTGTTTTTCTTATTGTTTGATAGTATTTGAATTTTTAATAATCTTTTTTAAAAAACGATTCCCCAACAATTTATTTATGTTTCTGCAAAAAAAAAATAGATTACATTTGATAGAAGTGGGGAATCGTGGTCCAGGCTTTGGCTTTTTTATAATGTCAACAAGCTCAAAAAAGGGTGCCTTCTCCTATTTTATTTTATATTCAAATAGGAACTTCTAAATTAAGCAAGTGTTCCTCTCCTTTTTTAATTTAATTTTCTCGAGTGGGCTGCTAAATTTGGAAGTAATCAATCGTGCTGTGGCAAGATATGTTTTTTGTCATGAAATCTTTAATTTTAGGTTTATAAAAGTCATACTTTTTGTTGTGAATTTGAAACAAAGGACACCAACGGTGGGATATGATCGTGTTTGATGTTCTGACAAAAATCTATATTCGAAATAGATTTGATTTTGCCTTTCTTTCATTGCTAACGATCGGTTCTAAATTCATTTCTCACAACTCCATGCGCAAGAAAGATGCAATCATGCGATTGAGCTTTTTCGTGTATGTTGTTTAACTAACTATTTTTTCCATCACATAGTTAGAACCGGTCCACTGAAAAGCATCTGAGTCTTTTTTTTAATTTTTCCTGTTAACTATGATCTTTCAAAAATCTATGCGTCTAATCAAAATCGAATCCAAGTTTTGAAATACATACATATATAATTATAAAACCACTTGGAGTTATATTAATATGATTCTCTAGTACTTTTGGAAAGAGAGGATCTATCATGCAAGGACTGTCAACGTAACTTTGTATTTTTTTTTAATTCAAAGTTATAGTTTGAGAAGGTTTTTGAAACAGATATTTATCAATTTTTCATATTCATTATTATCCATATAAGATTCTAGCTAGACACAACCAAACGCTGTTCCTTAAGAGACAAGGAATATAATATGTGATAATAAACAGATACACAGCCACTTGATCCGGTAATTAACCATAAACCCTTCAATTAAACTCACCATAGAAACTACTAAAACTCCACTTTGCCTGAGATTAATTAACATACACAATTAATACTACTTCCCAGACTAAGGTTTAGTCCGATTTGATTCGACCTAGACTCTCAGACACAGATCTCATCCTAGGGCGCATCTCCGGGTTCATTTCCGTGCAATTTAAAGCGACATGAATGGTTGCAATAACCTGCTTATCCTCCAAATGCTGTCTTAGAAGCTTAGGGTCTAAGATCTCAGCCAACAACCTTTCTTCCTTGTGCCACTTCCTTAAAACATTCACGAGTTCTTCTCCTTCGTTTTCAGAGGAACCATTAGGTAACCTACCAGTCAACAACTCCAACAGAATCACACCAAACGTATAAACATCGCTTTTCTGAGATGATTTGCAACCAGAAGAAGCTCGGGCTTCGGGTGCAAGGTAAGCAGCTGCAGGAGCCGAGAGTGAGAGTCTTGTAGCAAATGCTTGGTCAATGCTTTGCGTTCTGGTTGATGATAGTGAATCATCAATGAGTTTGGGATAACCCGAAACCAGACGTGAGAGACCAAAACCTGAGATGTGAGGATGGTTCTCATTATCTAACAGGATTTTGCTTGGTTTAAGGTTGCCGTGTACATACTTTCTCGAACTGTATTCATGTATATACATCAAACCCCGAGCAGTCCCTTGTGCTATACGTAACCTCTCGGCCCAAGAGAGTGGAGGCCGAGTATTCGAAGATCCACCTACAAGAAAAAATCAAACGCCGTCTCAGAAAACATTCGCAATGCCTCAAACATATAATGCTAACTAATAAGCCAACGCATACATACAAACACATCTCTCGAATCATAATCTAATCTCTGCATAAGCACCAAAAAGATAGCTTCTTTACGTCACATTAAACACTCTCTAAACTACCATCAGCTCACCTAACCTACTTAAATTAACAGGACCAAACATCACACACTATAGTGCTTTGTCTAATTCAAAATCTTCCATAGAGAATCAAATCTAGATGTTTGTTTTTTTGTGGTAGGTCACTAGAGAGATCCATGCTTGTCCTCAACCTCTACTGTTTTCAAGTTACAACACATGTAAACACAGTAAAGCTTTGAACAATAAAAACAAGAAGAAGAAGCCAACAAGTTAGTCAATGTAAACATCAAATCAGACAGAAACAAAAAAAAAAAAGCTCTGTACTTTATAGTCCTATCTACAGAGCAAAGTTGATTGATGCAAAGTTATCATTAAAAAGATTAAAAATTTAATAGCAAGATTAGTGTTTTTTTTTTATTACCATGTAAGGCAGAGTACAAGCTTCCATTGCTGATGTAATCACTGATGAGAAGCTTCTCGTCCTCTGCATAGTAGTAAGCTCTAAGCCTTACGATGTTAGGGTGATTGATCCTACCAATAGTCTCCACTTCATTCACAAATTCCTTAAACCGCCACGTGGCGTTTCCGTCGCTGAGCCTTCTAACGGCGACAACGGTGGAGGACGATTCCGCCGCCACTACTCTGTACACAATCCCGCTTCTGCTTTTGCCTATCACGTAAGCCGAAGCTCTCAGCAGATCCTCAAGCTCGAGCTCGAATCCTTCGTCAAACGCTACGAATTTACCTTCTTGCCCTTCCTCGTCAAACTCCGAGACCATTGTCGTCGTTGTCTTTGTCTCTGTTTTGTACCCGTCGGAGGAGTTTCGTTTTTTCCGGATTAGCCATACGGAGATAGAAACAGCTCCGATTACAATCGAAACGCCGGAAATCAGTGAAACCGTCACTGATCCGGTGATCTGCTGCTGCTTCTTCTCCTCCTTTGCGCCGTCTTCGTCCCTGATTACGCTAGGGTTTGGTTTCTGGAGTTCCGGCTTCGAAGTGACGAAGCTAGGGGTTTCGATTTCTTCGCACGGTGTTTGTAATGGTAAGCCGCAGAGATGAGAGTTTCCGGCGAACGCGATTGGTCCTTGATTCAACAGAGATCCCACCTGAGGTACTTTTCCGGTGAGATTGTTGTGACTGAAATCTAAGCTGACGTGAACATGGAATCGACCGTACGACGGTGGAATCTCGCCGGTGAATCGGTTATACGAAAGGTTTAGAGTTCCGGCGAGGCTTCCGAGTTCAGCGAGTGACTCAGGGAGTGAACCGTTGAGACGGTTAGAGGAGAAATCGAGGTGGTTGAGTGATTTCATGGACTTGATTTGGACCGGGATTGGACCGGAGAGTGAGTTGTGAGAGAGATCGATGTACCGGAGCTTGGTTGCATCGAAGAGACGAACCGGTACGGTTTTGGAGAAATTGTTGTGAGCTAGATCGAGCCGGTTTAGCGAGTCGAGTAAACCGAGTTCTGATGGAATGTAACCGGAGAGACTTTTGTCGAAGAGTACAAGTGAGGTGACTCGGCCGTTTGTGCAGACGATCCCGGACCAACGGCAAGGAGTCGGGTCGGATTCAGACCAGTGGGTCATTACTCGGGTCGGGTCGTTATCGACGGCGGATTTGAGAGCTAGTAGAGATAAACCGTCGGAATTGAGTGAGGAGCAAAGGCTCATGCAGACAAGAAGTGAAAGAACCCAAAGTAACTTCATTATATCTATTTATTGTTTGTTATAAAGAAGAAGCAACGAGAAGTTGCTGCAGAGGAAAATGATAAACAGTGAAGACGAAGGAGAAGAATTATAATGGGAGATTTGACCGAGGTTGGTGGATTCTTTTATGGTTTTGATTTCATGTTAGCAACGTGTAGTAAGAACCTCATGATCAGTTTTTTGAATTCTTGTGCGTAGGAATATGATTTCAAATGATAATAATATAATATACTCCTGTATAGTTTTTTAAAATATTGGGATTTGCGTTTTGGATTTTTGTGGTTCTTTAATTGTTTTCCTGTAAACGTTTTTTTTTTTTATAAGTTTAGTTATTGATTGATGCAGGTGGCTTGTTGTCACATTTATAATTTTTTGTCTTAGAGAGTTGATGATATCAGGGTCATTACAACTTTACAACTTAATATACATAGTGATAAGTACTACTAAGAATTAAAAATCCGGAAAAGATATATCAACCATTTAGGAAAATTAATGTGCAGTTGTATTTTAGTGGACAATGGTACATTAATCAATCATATGAACATTGAAGAAAGAACTTAAAATAAAAATAAAAGTAGATATCTTTAAATGCTTAAAATCTTTAAATCATATAGGACATTTTGAGGCTTGAGCCATGAAAAAATTGTACAGTCTTACAAGATCTATAATTATTTTACTCTTACAAGATATAGGCTGTAATTAAAACATGTTTAAGATTAATTTGAAGATAATGGAACTCTATTGTAGTATAATCTTATTACTAAAAAGGTGGACGGATCATATGTGTCTAGTTTTGGAGCTATGAATTTGAATTCTGTTGAGAATATTTATTCAAATTAAAGGAGGGAAGAGACGACGGGGGAGAGTGGTTTGTGTCAGAGAAAACCATTAACCAACCGACAAAGTAAACCACACACAAAGATGCATTTGAAAACAAAAAGATGCCATTTCTGTTTGTATGGGCACTTCTGTAAATAAACACGAGGAAAGTCACAAATTCCATCGTTGGGTTTATTATATTACTTAAAGGGTGAACAAACGACCTTGACCCAAAACATAAAGAAAAAATATATAACCAAACGAAGCCCAAAAGGCCCATAAGGCCATAAACGGTTGCGATCCAATCAATGCGTCCCTCTCTCTCTCATCGTCTCATAAATGAGAGTATTATTTTCTCACTCTCTATAAAAATGGTGACTTTATTAACAAACAGAGACGCACTCCAAAGCTAAACGTTGCTTTCTTCCCACTCCAAAATGGCTCTTCTGTAATTCTTTTGCCTCTCTCACACACTCTTACCAAGTAGAAGAAGCTTACAAAACTAAATTCCCCATTTTGTTTTCTCAATTTTCGAATTTTCCAAGACGAACAATTATAAAACTCCAAAAGAAGCTGCTTAACTCGTTGATCAAGTCGGTCGGTTCTGGTTTTCTCTGAATTTCAACTCGGTTATTTCCGGTTTAAGCTTTATTTTTTTCCCCGATTATGGATCTGACCGGAGGGTTTGGACCTAGATCCGGCGTTGGCCCGGTTACCGACGATGAATTTCGCCAATTGGTGACGACGATGACTCCGGAAAATACCGGCGGCTCTTTCACGGCTTTGCTCGAGATGCCTGTGACTCAAGCCATGGAGCTTCTCCATTTCACGGATTCATCGTCTTCTCAGGAGGCCAACATTACCAAACTCGCCGGAGATAATATCTCTCCTCCTCCTCCTCACGACCCTTTCGGGACTTTGACTTTCCCTTCCAACTCCCTTCTCTTGGACCGCGCCGCTCGTTTCTCGGTGATTGCTACTGAGCAAAACGGATATATCTCCTCCGGCGATACTCCGAGCTCAAGCGCGAATCTTGACGGAGGAGTCAAGGCCGAGCCTTCTGAGACTGATTCAGTTTCGGAGAATCAGAATTTGAAACAGAACAAGAGGAAAGAACGCGAGAAGAAGGTGATACTACCAAAATTGCTCACTTTGTGTTTATTTTAAACGAGAGGGATTAGTTTCTAAGTCCTTATTTCATTAATTTTTCTAGGGTAAAAGCTCGATGAAGAAGACGAAGAGCTCCGTTGAGGAAGACAAGTTGCCATATGTTCACGTTAGAGCTCGTCGTGGTCAAGCTACTGATAACCATAGCTTAGCAGAACGAGTAATTCACATTTCAAACATGGTTGTTATATTAGTTTTTTTAACTAGTGGCTACGTTAATTAATCATTGAACTCTTCTTGATTATAGGCAAGAAGAGAGAAGATTAACGCACGAATGAAGCTGCTACAAGAACTGGTCCCAGGCTGTGATAAGGTTAGTGACCTTTTTAATCAATAATTAGATCTTCATTTGTTGATTAAAGACAGAATCTTTCTTTATTAGACCAACCCCAAAAAAAGTGAATTTGAAGATGTGGTTTGATAAGAGGTTAACTCCTTTTCACTTTCTTTTTTTATATGAATAAAATTGTAGTGCTAAGTTCCTCTTATATGAAAAGGAAAAAAAGTTTTGTGTGGTGTGCCAAAAGACCAAAACCACTAGTTTGGTAATTTCAGTTCCTTTGAATATCTTAAAACTTTATTTTCGTGTGGGGAAGAATATCTCACGGGTCACAACCATTTAGGTTTAACTAGTAGTAGTAGTAATACGGAAGTGATGTGACATTGTTCAATAGATTCTTGTTTCGTCTTCCTAAAGTGTATTCAATTGAGCTTTGAAGCTTACTCCATAAATGACTATAATGGATTTATGATGTGGGAATGCTAGCTGGAGTGTTCCCTTGAGGTTATGGGTTGAGGGGACAGATTTTGGTGGATAGATCAAGGTCAGATTGGGTTTTGGGGTCCATCTTTCGGTAATAAGTGGCAAAAGTTGCAGGCTTGCTATGGAGAGTGAGTAGTGTGGTATAGTCTCTAAGAAGTTTGGTATCTATCAAGTAGAAAGAGGGTGAGGAGTGTAGCATCGTCACTAATATTGTTATATGCTTTGAGTCCCACATTACCTAATTGGTTGGAAACATGATGTGACACTCCTGCAGACAGCTAACTAATCGATAGATATCTTGGAATTTAGCAGCAATTATTGGTGGAAGGAGATGATGATAGGTGACAACTCTTTAAGAGTTTGTCAAATCTGTGGGGTTCTGGGGCTTGATTGTTTCTTCATGAAATCTTTGATAATTTCTGGAATTCATGTTTATAAAACGAGAGATGTTGCTCTGGCAAACTAGTAGAGTTGTTGAGATTATAAAAGCCGTTTACGTTTTACATGGTAGGACTAACTAGTAGATTTTTTATGGCTTAAAGATTACTTAAGAATTCTAATAAAGATATAGCTGCTTTGCTTAGGAACTCTTTTGCTTCTAAAGTTGTGTGGCTTGTTCT
Organism: Camelina hispida; assembly: GCA_023657505.1. Taxonomy (NCBI): domain Eukaryota; kingdom Viridiplantae; phylum Streptophyta; class Magnoliopsida; order Brassicales; family Brassicaceae; genus Camelina; species Camelina hispida. Next base: position 3,315,801 of record CP094634.1, on the reverse strand, counting down.
TCTTTATGGTCTTGACTTACCAGAAAGCTTTGGCCTGCAGATTCAGGGAACTGCATTGGTTCTGGATGAAATCATTAACCATGTGCAGTCTTTACAGCGTCAAGTAGAGGTAGAACTTTTTGTTGTTAATTGCAATTAAAAATAATAAGCTAAGCAATGTGTGATTAGTGTCACAATGTCACATAACTGCTGTTCTTCTTTTCAGATGCTATCTATGAGACTTGCTGCCGTAAACCCCAGAACTGACTTCAATCTCGACACCATATTGGCTTCAGAAGTAAGTATCAATCAACTAATCACATAGGAGAATTAATGTTGCATGTGATCTTCTTCGACAATAAAAACCCTTCAGTTTAATATTGACTAGACAGAGACTTCCCTTTGACCATCTAGCTCGTTTAAACCATAGGGATGATATTTCTGTAAGTAACCTTTTTAGTTGTATCACAAAAAGAGAAACTTTTGGATATTTATTGATCCAACATTAATCAACCCTATTCTAGACTAGGCTTAAAGAAGAAGAACAACGTGGGGGAAATAAATACACAGACCTTACAGAAATGTAGTACAAACAGAGAGATCAAGGATTCAAAAAAGTATTTTGAAAGGACGCATTAGTCTTCTCAATTATATCATACAGAGAGAAAACAGTGGTCAGAAACACGGACCACCTCTGCTCTGTGGTCTATGATACTGTCTTTTTTATATCCTTGCACAATTATTTTTCTGTGGGTCTCAGTCTTAAGTTATTGTTGCTTCAAGTTTCACCTATCTACTAATCTAATAAACTTTTGTTTGTCTGCAAATAACTTCTTATTAAATGACCTTCTTCTTTTACAGCTTGTGCGCCATTTAAGAACCAGACCCTACTCATTAAAAACCTTGTTCAGTTAGGATATACTACAGTGCAAGAGAGCTGGCTTGTTGACTAGCTAGATAGAGAATCTAGGATGTTGAATTAGAAGCTAATATGTTTTACGAATTGAGTTGATGATGAAAGTCCAAATCCCTTTTGCAGAACGGCTCTCTTATGGATGGTAGCTTCAATGGAGAGTCTTATCATCAGCTGCAACAATGGCCTTACGATGGCTACCATCAGCCGGAATGGGGAAGAGAAGAAGATCATCATCAAGATTTCTCAAATCAGGTGAAAATGGAGCTCTAAGTTGGAAACACTTTGACATGCTTGTGTATATATATAAGACGTAGAAGAAAATGGTTATGATTGTTTCAGGTCTCTCTGTTCATGGCCTTTCTATAGTATATATATATTTACTAGTTTCCTCGATGTAGAATTAATGTTTCCCTTGAAGAGAAGTGTATATGAAGAAGATTTGATATGTTACTGTGAAGTCGTAGATTTAAATATAAGCCAATGATTTAGGGGCTGTTATTAGAGTGGTGGTTTTTAAATTCATATGGAATTGTAAATTTTAAAATTCAAAACACATAGATTTTAAAATAACATGTTTTATTTTTGGATTTGAATCATTCTATTTTACAATTTCAAATTCATTTAAATCCATAATGTGGATTTTGAAATTCAAAAACAAATCATTAAATAAATAACATGAGATTTTAACAAGTATTTGTAAATCATAGAACCAATAACACATAATTTTAATAAGTATTCTAAAATCAATGATTGAATAACATATGATTTTATTTGGATTTTCAAATCCATTAAAAATGATGCACATTGACATCCTCTGAAACAGTATATGGATCGTCTATACTGGCAAAGACCGTGATAGAATCTCCATCTCCCACGACTTTAGGATTAACCGGAAGCGTGTTGAATTTCAAACGATTTTCAAACAATAACACATGAGCTTTTTCAGTCGATTGCTCAACATGTAGATGGCCATTTCATAGACCAGACTTACTACATCCAAACAGCTCAATCATAAAAAAAAAAAAAGAATATAATTAAATAAAATTATTTTATTTTCCTTTAACTTAATATGAGTCAAACGTTTGAAAACTTAGGGGCTGTTATTAGAAATGTGATTTCTAAATCCATATGGAATTGTAAATTCTAAAAATCAAAACATATGGATTTTAAAATAACATGTTTTATCTTTGGATTTAAATCCTTCTATTTTACACTTTCAAATCATTCAAATCCATTTAAAACATAATGTGGATTTTGAAATCCAAAAACAAATTATTAAATGAATAACAAGAGATTTTAACAAGTATTTGTAAATCATAGAACCAATAACACATGATTTTGATAAGTATTTTAAAAAATCAATGATTGAATAACACATAATTTTTGTTTGGATTTCTAAATCCATTAAAATTATAGAACCAATAACTCTCTCTTAGATAATTCAATCACAAGTCTATTAGGCTCATTATTGGTACATATTATTTTAACAATATAACTCAAATCCGGCTCAAAGCTAAACTAATATGAATTGGCGGAATCATCAAATATCTGATTTGGAAGGAGAGTTACAAATTTTTGGAAACCACTTGAACTCTCAAAGCCTCTTTTGCATAAGGAATGAGATTATGTTTTTAGTTGTTGTACTTTTTTTTTGTTAAAATATATATATATATATATATATATATATATATATATATTTATATTTATAGTTTTAAATCATTAACATTATACAATTATATGATTATCTTATGTTGTATTTTTTTCCGTATTTTCAGTCTCTCTTAATCATTAGTTTGTTTTTTAATATTTTAGTCCATTTATATTACATTTGGAGATGAATATATTCAATTTAATATATTTATTATTAGATTGTAAAATATGACTTAACTATATTACTTAATTAAATATCATAATTAAATATCATAATCTTATTATATAAAGTTTGGTTCTTAAAGTTAGTAACTCACCAGATAGTGACACGTGTCAAATTACTAATATGAGGTTTTGACATGTGTAAAATTTAATATTTAATAGGAAATTTAAGATACAAAATATAAAAAAATTGTTTTAAATAATATTAATAATGTAAAAAGATAATTATCAAAAATTACAAAAATCAAGCAGTTTTTAATAATTATAAAGAGATTATATATATATATATATATATATATATATTTCATAATATTCGAAATTATAAAATTATTTAGTTATTTTAATTTTAAGTTATTAATTCTACAAAAAAACACGAAAATGGATTAAGGAAAATATACAGAACATTATTAATTCTAAAAAATGTAAATAATCACTTCTATATAAACATAGATCGTCTCATATTATTCATCTAACAAAATAATTTATTCAAAAATATTACTTTTAACTTTATTCAATTGGTGAAACCTTTTTAATGAGAAGACAAATTTTCCTTATTTTAAAAAAAAATTAAAATATACTCATACTTTCTCTTTAATCAGTATGGAATAGGTAAGATTAACATTTTGACCCAAAAAAAGGAAGATTAATATATGCATCTTCTTTTTCTATTACTGTATTTTAAGTTTTAGATTGTTTTATTCAATTTATATTTTCATCTTTGAATTATTTGAGATTCATATAATACCGTGCTTATAATTTTATATTATTATTTTTAATTATCTCAAATTAATTTTCTTCCTAATTTCTCGACCTTGATTGGTTGGTCATTGACCCTTTTTTTTTCGAGGGCAAAAGCGATGTTCTCTCCATGGTTAGTTATACACTTTTGTGATGTAATTTTTTTTATTCAAAATATTTTTTGAGCCAACACTTTTTTATTCAAAATATTTGTTGAGCCAACACTTTTTGAGCCAAAATGTTCATATAGACATCTTTTAGGTGGTGGTAAATAATATATTTGTAACATACAGTTGTAAAAAATACACTTTTAATGGTAACATGCATAAAAAATTTGTATATGTATATGGAGGATATAAATCAGTATGTTATATAGCAAATTTTTTTTTATAAATACTGTACAATAAATTTTAATATATTTTTATTTAATTTAATTTTATCTACAACACTTTAAACCCGCACATCGGGCGGGTCCTTATCTAGTTATTTTATAATTAAACAATGATCAAATATCGTGGTTTAAAATTTCACCAACCTGCTGATCTTTATGATCCATTACAATTTTTTAAAATTATTTAAAGTGCTTATTTATCATTTTTATTGATATTTTTTCTTCTCTTTTGTCAATATATTTCAATTTTTATAGTTTAGTAATAATTGACTATATTGTTACTTACTTTCTAGAATATATATATATATACATACAATATACATCTTGATATATATGTTTATGAGTTTTTCTTTTGGACAAAGATATATATGTTTATGAGTATTAAACAAAATATCTCAAACAAAATTGAAAATCTGGTATATTTTTTAAAAACTGATATATTCAATAAATTATATGGTTCAACAAAAAATAAATTAAATTGAGTAAAACTATCACATTTTGTTAAGCTAAGTTTTCTATTCATTCAAATGTAAAATAATTCTAATTTTTGTCATAAGATATCTTTGAACCACAACTTAAAATATTATGTCGATATGGAAGGTTAATTTCACATTTTTCACTAATTAAGTAAATTATGTCCGTTTTTTAATATTTGAATTACAGTGTATGTATAAAAATTTCATATTTATTATTATTATCATATGAATTATGTATTAGTCTAATTTTTTGTAAATATGATCAAAGATGAAGGAGAGGTTTAACAAAATCTTTGAATTATTTCAAAGAAAGAATGTTGACAAATCAGAGTAGAGAGAAATATTTTAGTATTTTCTTAAATAATAGAATAATTAATCGAATTAGATTGATTTTAATGTCAATTTCCTAAATTACTCTTTCTAATCAAAATTAAACACTTTTTAAATATAATTTTAATGACAATTAAAGTAAATAATATAACATGTATGTCCACATCGAAGACTCTTCTTCAAAATCATATGATTCCCCTCGCTACATACTTCATATTTTTATTAACTTTAAAATTTCGTATTTTTTTGACTATGCTCAGTTTATAATAAGTCCACTCATACTATTGGGACAAATTGTAATAATAATTGTTATCATCATCTATCTAGAGTTCTCAGATGTTATATATGTATTAATGATAGAAAAATGAAAAATACAATACGATGAAGTGTATATACTGCGCAAAATGAAGTGTATATGAAGAAGATTTGATATGTTACTGTGTAAATACGATGTCGTAGATTTAAATATAAGCCGAGCCAATAGTAATATAAACCGTCTAAGCTGCCCGATTTGATTTGGTCTTATCTAAATAATAACCGAACAGAACCTATATCGATCGAACACACAACATTTTTTTTGAAGCCAAACCGTAAATAAAGTGAGAATACCGAATCATACCGGATAATCGAAGTTGACACCAAAATATAATTCACAACTAAACCAAATGAAATTTCTCGGTTCGGTTCGGTTGGAATTAAACCATTTTGTAGGTCGGGGGTCGTATATAGCTGGAAACTTGACAAATCTGAGTATTTTTGCTTACAACAAAAAAAAATATCGGAACCAAAGCGATGCCGTCGACGCAGTCCTTGACCGTCGCAGCGAAGACGCTACGGAATCGGATCTTCTCCAGGTCTGGATCTACATCCGCCGGTCCGAGTCGGTGGGCGACTCCAGGTCACGAGGAAAGACCCAAGGGTTACTTTATGAACCGGACTCCTCCGGCACCAGGACAGTCGCGAAAATGGGAAGATTGGGAGCTACCTTGTTACATCACGAGCTTCCTCACAATTGTTATCCTCGGCGTCGGGCTTAATGCGAAACCTGATCTTTCAATCGAGACTTGGGCTCATCAGAAAGCTTTAGAGCGTCTTGAGATGGAGAAGCTCGCCACCGCTGGAGATTCGTCCGATTAAAGCATCACCGGAATGCTTGATTTGGGTATGTCTTATTTCCCGGGGATTTGAAGAGTTCCGTTTGATGACGATCACGAAGACTGGAGGGTTAGGGTTTCGTTTGGCCCTTGAACTTTTGTTTCAGTTCTCCTTTGTTTTTGTCGATAATGATGAAATAAGTGTTCTTTTTAACAGTTTAGACGCAATTGCCTGGACTCTCTATTTCTTATTACATTTCTCAAATTTGGTCACTTTTGATTTTACTCGTTTCTCAGATGATTTGATTCGACCATTGATTGCTCCGTTTGTTGGAAAATAGTTAAAACGTTTATGTATTGCTTGACGTTGTGTGGTTCTCTTCCTAAAGGTTATGGCTTGTTTATGTTCGGTTTGCTAATTGCACTCTGTGAAGTGCATAATGGTTAGATAGCTAGTTGAAATTAGTCGGTTCTGAATCTCTTTTGCTAGCTAGTTGACATTAGTTGACTTGCCATTTGCTGTAGTAGTTAGTAGTCAGAAGCGGATAGTATAGCTCTGTCTAGGGAATGAATTGTTCCTCTGTTTTGTAGATATGTCATACTTCGAGAAGGCTCATTTAGTATAGCTCTGTCTAGGGAATGAATTTCGTCATGCTATGCGATTATAGTTTTGTGCAGCGTGCGCATTGAGTCTTGTAGTCTTTGAAGTGGTTAAAGTGGAGTTCTCATGGTGTCAACCATTGGTAGGTTCAGCACACTAGATTTCAGTTTCATCGATTAAGGTTAATTAGGATTTTACTGCTCATTGCATCAGTGTTGGATGTTTGAATAGTTCAGGTAATGGCTAACAGTTGTTGCTCATTGTATTAGCTGTGTGGATACTGAAATGTGAGCCTTTTTTGCAAATACTGAGTTAAGAATAGCATGAGAAGGTTGATCAATTATATATTAAGATAAGTCTCGAGCTGGAATCAATGAAAGTTTCACTCAGGTTCAGATTGATCAGGGGTAGATAACATGAGGGCTTATCTCGAATCTCTGCAGGGGTAGACAATTAGAGAACGTTCTATTGACTGGTGCCATTTTTGAGTAGTCTTGCTTCCCAGATCTTCTGATTAGTTTCCTTTAATGTTGCTTGATAATCTTCCCTTTTAAGGGATATAGAACTCTAGTGCTGTGTCGGCTCTATAGCAAGCTGTGATGTTTCGTCTCTTCCTCTGGTTTCATGCATGACGAATTAAACAATGATAGAGTCTAGGATTTAACAAATTCAGTACCCTCTTGCTCGCATACTTCATGGTTGGTAATTTATTCATTCTCGCTGTGTCCTGAGAGTATGTATCAGTAACACTGAAACGATTAGGCTTTGGAAAACGCCATCACTTCACATGGTCTCTTCGCTTGAGGACCCAAGAAGAGTCCACCAGTGTCAAGCCATGTGAAAAACCTTTGTCCTCTTATCTTATTATCCTCTGTACATCAGATGTTCTCTATCGTAAATTTCAAATTCAGGAAACATATGAGCGCTCGTAGTCGTTTGTAATTTGATGTCGGTGTCGGTCGGTGTCGGTCAAATGTTTTTGGACGTGAGGAAAAAAAGGACACAACGGTCATTATAAAGAGAAGCTACTTTTTCTTTTATTCTGGTAATGTAAACCGGCTATTCCCGGTAAACACTCGAGCCACCGACACAAACTTCCATGAGTCACACGACCGCGATTACAGTCCGTACCGAACACGATCCATGTTCTTTTCTATATTTAAATATATATTCACCATCCATAACATCCCGCATTCGGATCTTCCCATAGTGAAAGAAAGAGACATAGAGAGTGAGAGAGAGTAAGTAAGTAGCTTTATTTATTATATGGATTACAGATAGAAGACAGGTAATCTTAGTGACGCAAAGATAAAGACAGGTCAGTGACGCAAATCTGAGAGTAGACTTCACTCTGAGTAGATTAAAGCAACCGGTCTTGAAGAGGAAGACAAGCAAAAATGGGTTTCGTAATGATTTCGATGTGAAACGCACCACTTTCTCATACTCTTTCTTCTTCTTCTTCTTTTGGGTGTTCTGTTTCTTCTGGACCTTTATCAGGTAATCTTCTTTTCTTTTCATAGTCTTTATGGTTGTTTCATGCTTTGTTTCTCTCTATCACTCTCTGCAACTTATATATTTTTGGGATACCTTTAGAAAATTCAGTTCCTGAGTTTTTATCATATCTAGTTAGTTTAATCATTACTGTAACTCATACAAAATTTAACCATTCTTGTAACATGCCTATGTGAATGCACCCATATGCTGGGACCCCAAAATGATACTGTAGAATCAGACAAAACGTAGCAAGTACCAATTATGTCATTTTCCTACTCCATTATTTGTTGTCGTTTTCAGTAACAGGAATATGTCTTATCTAGCTGTGTTTTTTAAAAAATCTTTTTGCTCATCTTGATCTTGCTCAACCAAAATCTAAAGATCATTAATGTTTGAGGATTATCACTGATTTTTTATTTTCTGTAGGGTTACACAAATCTTTCTTGTATTGTTTTCTCGCTTGGGGGAGTTGAATATAACTGTTGCTTTGGCTTGCATTGGACGAGTTTCATGATGAAGGCAAGAACAGCTAACAATGTCCAGTCTAAGCGATCTACCAAGAGTGTAAGAAAAGATCAAAAGCTGCAGAAGAAGAATAGCCAGAAAAGATTGTTAGAACAAGAGAAACAGGATGCTAAGGAAGTGTCTGGTAATATCTCTACAGTAGCAAGTGATTCAACCACACAATCAGATCCCTCTGAGGCTTACGAGTCAGTAGATGTTCGTTATTTGGATGATAATAATGGCGCCGCCATTGCCTCTACAGATGCTCATCAGGAATCAGATTCTAGCAGAGTTGTGGACAAAACAAGTGGATCCGTTTGTGATTTGGAGAAAGATGTTGATGAACAAGATTGTAAAGATGCTAACACTGATACAGATGCTCGAGAAGGTATCAATGCTGATGTCTGGGAAGATGCTTCGAACGGTGCTCTTAGTGCTGAAAGTGAGAACGAGGCGGCTGATGTTACAGAGAATAAGGGTGGGAACTTTGAGGACAAGATTGAGCATCTAGAGACGAGAATCGAGAAACTAGAAGAGGAGCTTAGAGAAGTTGCTGCGCTCGAAATTTCTCTCTATTCTGTTGTGCCTGAACATTGCAGCTCTGCACACAAGCTTCATACCCCTGCTCGGCGTATTTCTAGAATCTACATCCATGCCTGTAAGCATATTACTCAGGGAAAGCGTGCTACGATTGCTAGAAACTCTGTTTCTGGTCTTGTTTTGGTTGCCAAATCTTGTGGGAATGATGTTTCGAGGTAAGCAGGATAAATTTGATATGTGTGTGACCTTTCAGGATCTTGATTTCTTCTCAGTTGTGATCTAAGCAAATGTTTTCTCTTGGTTCCCATTTGTTAGGTTGACCTTCTGGTTATCAAACATCATAGCTCTAAGGCAGATTATTTCGCAAGCTTTTGGTACGTCTCGCATCACACGCATCTCTGAATCAAATGGTGATTCAGGCAAGAAAACAAACCTGAGATGGAAGAATGGTTTCCAACAGCTTTTGGAGGATTGGCAAGAAACTGAGACATTTACTACTGCACTCGAGAAAATCGAGTTTTGGATATTCTCTAGAATCGTGGAGTCTGTTTGGTGGCAGGTATATATAGTTATAGACCAAATGTAACTAAACTTGAGCTTCTTAGTTAGTTCGTGTAGCATATCTCACTTTTGTTCTTCTTCTCATGTCTTTTAAGGTCTTTACTCCTCATATGCAATCCCCTGAAAGCGACTCATCAGCCAGTAAATCAAATGGGAAACTGATGGGACCTTCCTTGGGTGATCAGAACCAAGGCACCTTTTCGATAAGCCTATGGAAAAATGCTTTCCGAGATGCTCTGCAACGGCTTTGTCCTATGCGAGGTGCGGGACATGAATGCGGCTGCTTACCTGTATTGGCTAGAATGGTAATCAGATTTTTCATTTGCTTTAATCCAAGCAAAGTCAAGACAACAGAATCATATTCTTATTGTTCTTTAAACAGGTTATGGATAAGTGTATCGGTAGATTTGATGTAGCCATGTTCAATGCTATTCTGCGAGAGTCAGAGCATCAGATTCCAACCGATCCCGTCTCTGATCCTATTCTTGATTCCAAAGTTCTGCCTATTCCTGCTGGAGACTTGAGCTTTGGATCAGGGGCACAACTTAAAAACGCGGTAACCAACACGAAACAGAGTTCGTATTCTTATGGACATTTTGAAAGTTTGTAATGTTAGACTAATCCACTGATGAAATGTTTCCCTTGCAGATTGGCAATTGGTCAAGATGCCTCACTGAAATGTTCGGTATGAATTCTGATGATTCTTCGGCAAAAGAAAGCGAAGATAAACCCTTTGTTTTACTAAATGAACTTAGTGATCTTCTTATGCTTCCAAAAGACATGCTTATGGAAAGATCCATTAGAGAAGAGGTTTGTTTTATATATCTATCTCAGTCCCCTTTGTTTCTTGGTTATGCACGTTGCATTCACAAGCTTTGTCCTTGATTTATTGGTTTTACAAACAGATGTGCCCATCGATCAGTCTTCCACTCATCAAAAGAATACTCTGCAACTTCACACCTGATGAGTTCTGTCCAGATCATGTACCTGGTGCAGTCCTAGAAGAGCTCAATGCTGCCGAGGTACAAATATATCAAAGTTTGCTGGAATCTATGTGTACTCATATCCAGTAAGTAAGGCTGTTAATATCATTGTTTGTTATATTTCAGAGCATTGGTGATGGGAAGCTCTCAGAAACAAGCTTCCCTTATGGAGCTTCCTCTATTTCTTACATGCCTCCATCGACCATGGATATAGCAGAAAAAGTTGCTGAGGCTGCAGGAAAACTGTCAAGGAACGTATCTATGATACAGAGAAAAGGATACACGAGCGACGAGGAGCTTGAGGAACTGGACTCGCCTCTTACATCCATCGTTGACAAGGGGAGTGACTTTACAGCTGGCTCAACGCCTTCAAATGCAAGATACAAGCTTCTTCGAGAAGTGTGGGGTTTAGTTGAGTGATGATTGGGAGACCAAGTTAAAAAATGTAAGTAGTATGCGTGTTGCTATGAATTTACGGCTGTTGCTTAGAGAATTCGCCGATTCAAGCAACGATAGTGTGGAGAGATACTCTGTTTTTATGTATCATAAAGAAGCCATAAAGAAGTAAACCCTTTGTTTTATTAAATGAACTTAGTGATCCCGCCTAATACATGCTTATGGAAAGATCCATTAGAGATGAGGTTTGTTTGATATATTTATATCATTCACCCCTTTGTTTCTTGGTTACGCACATTTGCATTCACACCATTAAAAATAAAACAAAGGGTTTGTCCTAAGGCAAATATTTCAAAAGACCCTCTAGCTGATCTGCAGAAGAATCTTTCTAGAAAAACTTGCTACACACGTCTATTCTTTTGTCTTCAATCCCATGGTTCATCTGGATGTTGTGAAGCCCACAAACCTATTTATTTTATTTTCTATTTTTGTCTCTGGCCTCTTTTTGCCACTGACGCAGAAAAAAAACAGTTAGTTCTCAAAACCTTAAGACTTGCAAAATGTAAATTTTTTTTACTAATCTTGCATTTGCTAATGTAACACGCTTATCATGATGTACGTAATGCCATGCAAAGCCTCCTTTCAACGCTTTCCCTTGCACAATCTCAAGGAGAGCTTTCCATGCCTCTTTCCCAAAATCCATTTTGATTTCTGGAGCATCTATCCCTCTGTGTCAGTAAATAACTTCATTTAACCAATTAAAGAGAATCAATATAAGAGAGCTTATTTTAAAAATAAAATAATCCACAAACCTATACGGTTGTCTCTTGCGTATTTTCCCTATATGAGTCACACTCACACCATTAAAAATCTTTTGTAATTCAATTCCAAGCCTATTAGGCTCAACTTTTGTACAAAAACTAAACCAATTTAATAGTGTATTGCAATGAGATTTATATCGCAATGATATTTTTGAACAGTTAATTAAATTACTATTACTTTTCATTCCATTTTGATAAAAAAACTATGTTAAAACCGTTTTTTTGATTTCTTATATAGGAAGAAATGCTGAAAAAGGGGTTTGATTGGCATTATATAGCTTGTGATAAGCTAATGACATGGTTCTAATAACTAATGACATGATTCTAATAACTAATGACATGATTCTAACCAAGGCAAGACTAGTGATGGCATGATTCTAATAACTAATGTTACTTAAAATTACTTATTTAAAAATGAAACAAATATATATGATTTAGCATCAGTTATTTAAGTGATATTTTAATTAACTAATTTGACATCAATTAAATAAAATTGATTTAACATTTATTCATTTGTATCATTTTTTGAAAAACTGATATAAATTATAAATTCACATCATTTAGATAATTGATGAATCTATTAATTTTTATCAAAATCACTTCTTAATATGAGACAAAATTTATATCAATAAAAACTGATGTTAATTTACACTAGTGAGAATTAAATATCACTTATGTAAATTGTAATTTACAGTAGAACCTCCATAAATTAATACTCGGTAAATTAATAATCTCTATAAATTAATAAATTTATCCTATCCTAAGTTGGGACTAGTGTAATTTTTGGAGACAATTCGATAATATAATAGTATAATAATTTTTTTGAATATCCTTTGTGAATATATAGTCCCATCAATAATATAAATTAATAATTATATAAAACTATCTAAATATATGTATATATATAACATTAATTTTTATTAGAGTTTATTTTTAATATTTTCTACTTTATAAATTTTTTTGACTGCTATCTTCAAAACATGATACAGTAACCTCTATAAATTAATACTCTATAAATTAATAAATTTTGCTAGTCCCAAGTTGGACCAGTGTAAAAAATAACAAAATTCGATACGATAATAAGATAATAATTTTTTTGAAATCTCTATGTAAAATATGGTGCTAATAATATCATAAATTAATAATCATGTAAAATTTACATATATATATATATATATATATATATGGTTCTCCTAAACCTCATAGTTATAATACAATTGTTATGTTGTATCTTCAAACTATAATGATATAAAAGATTCTATAACATTTCATAAAAAATAATTAAAACGTTTTAAAGTTTTCAATTTCTAAATAAGCATCATTTACATATTGATAGTTTGATAGACTATTAAAATACGATAATTGATATTCTTATGTATAAATTTCAATTTATGTATGTTATAAGTGAATTTGTCAATGGTAATTGTAATTTATTTTCAATAATGTTTTCTAAATATTTCAAATTCAACTCCAATACCATATAAGTTACAACACCCAAAATTCTAATCTTATTTTGCTAAAACTGTCTCAATTCATAAATTTTTAAAATTTAAACAATTGAAAATATATCTATAAATTAATAATTATTAATTTACACTATAAAATAACAATTATTAATTTATAGATAAATTAATATCACTATAAATTAATAAAATATCTTGGTCCCAATTATTATTAATTTATAGAGTTTTTACTGTAATTGTTATTTTCTTTGTAATTGATTTTATAAAAATATTAATTATAACAATCGAATCTTTTTTTTTTTTTTTTTTTTACCAAATTAGAAAAATATCTCTATAAATTAATAATTCGATAAATTAAAACCTCTATAAATTAATACATTTTCTTGGTCCAAACATTATTAATTTATAGAAGTTTTACTGTACATCATTCAATTTCTAATACAATTATTTATTTATTGTCAATAAAAAGCCAAAGAAAAAAAATAATGAATTAAAATAATTACTTATTTTATTAAGGAGGTATTTTTACCATACCACATCCACAACTTCTCGAGTGATGAGAAACTATATATATTATAAATACTTAAACCTATTTTCCAATAGATCAGTTTAGTGGGTATAACGACTAATTTTGGACCGAAGATGATCGAAGTAGCAAAAGATATTAAACTGATCGAGCGATCGCTAGATGTTGCACAGGTATAAGAACCTAAGTTAAAATCTTGATGTAGTATGAACTAATTGTAAAAAGCTTTAAGTGTTTTTTTCATCAAGAATGGTTTGGGAGATCCAAATCTATGTGAAAGGTAAAAAGTCTTATATAGTGTGATGTATAAAGAAAAGCTTACTGCTTAATGCAATTTGGTTTTGGCTTAAACAAGCATCCTCTTAAGTTCTTTGCCAACTCCAATCATTTTTGGAACTTCTCCTACACAGTCAATGCATCTCAGTGAAAGTATGAGGATAGCTTTCATTTGCAATAGCTGTTGTTCTTTGCAGCTTTCCAACACCTCTGGATCAATAATCTCAACAAACCTGTCGTCTTCAACCAACTTGATAGGATAATCATTGTATAGTTTGTCAACAAGAATTTCCACTAACCATTGATGATATTGCTAGGTCACAACAAGTCTTTCCATTGCGGGAACTATACTCTGCTACCCATTTCTTGACAAGCACATGGCGGTCTTCCATCATAACTCTGTAACATTGGTAGCTACTAGGCCGGCTACGAACTAGAGCATTATTGTGGCTGAAGTTTTCGGTTGCTCCATTGGATTGGATTTTCCGTTGCAATATTCAATGAGCTTTTCTAGCAACACCTTGTCGTTCTCATGGACCAACGTCTGCTTTTTAACGGCCTCTTCTGACTTCTTCTTCCTCCACCACCTACCCATCTCAACACTAAGATATAGTAACTGATCAATCATTCAAGGCTGAAACGAAAAATTCATCTTTTACAAGTTCCTGACTTGCTTTTGTGTAAATATGAGGATGGATCAGTGGAAACTACGTTCTGAAGCATTTGGGGGAGAAAGGATAGATAGTATAGTTAAGAAGTCTTGCTTCATTTGACTTATTCTACATTGTTTTCATACAGGCGTGAGACAGAGAGACCTGACTTCGAAAAAAGACTCCAAAGTTGACTTCTAGAAAGGATTTGGACTTTTGAAGGCCACAAAGGATTTGGACAACAATGTGGTCATTGACCTGTGTAGAACTCTTTACAATCTCAAACCATGGCTTGAAGATGTCAAATTTTATTTGCTTATTTGGATTAATAAAAAACGAGAGATACAATAAGTATTGTTACATAAACAGTAAAGCTATATATCTCCATGAAAAACATACTGACTTCTCTCTATCTCAGGCCCTTCTGCAGGGAAATGTAGAAAACATTTATTCATTCTTCCAGAAACAAGAAACAAAAAGCACAAATCAGACTATTAAAGGCGTGGTAATTAAGACTATGATAGAACAGTTAGCAGACGAAGCTATGTTTTCGAACATCATGAAGGTTTGAATATGAACACTTACTGGTAAAAACCAGGATAATTCATGGGTGTTATTTAAACATCTTTCACTACCCAAACTTAGTCCAGTCTGCAACAACTTTAAGGGGAATAATGAAGATTTATACGTGGATAAGAGAAACCATAGTTATTCTCTCTCTCCTACAAATTTTCCCCGGCAAATCAAGAAAGAGCCGCCAGATCGTGGTCGACGCAAGATTTTGTTTCTCCACAATGAGGTGAATCACCGTAACAAGGTCTATGGTGCTCTGTCTTTTGCTATGTATGTTGGTAAAAATCCTTGTTATTATTTTGCTTCTATTGGAGAAGGAAGTGGGATGACAAAAATTGGGGAGACTAAGGTGGCAAAACCTCGAGTACCTTCTTCTCTAGCGAAATTACTGAGAGAAGATTTACATGTGTGCTTCGAGACAAATCAAAAGGATGATGAAATTCACATGTATAGTCAAACTACAGTGTTCATGAGTTGGGCTTTTGGAAACAAAAATCTTACAACATGGCTATCTTCTTGTCAAAGTGACGTCTACGGAATAAACGAGAGATTTTATTTGCATTGTGTTTCTTCACTAAAAGGTGTTGTTTATCAACGTACACTCACGGAGCAGCTTAAGGTGTTGGTTATGATGAACCAAATTTATAAGCAGATTTTTCCAAAGGTTTTAATGAACTTTGGGGAAGAGCAGGTAGCGATTTGTCATGAGTTCTTTTGTCGTGGTATTTGTTGCTGGCGATTTGTCAAAGGTCCAAATTTTGCATCACCGCCATTATTAACATATTTCCAAAAGACATATTTTTATAATTATTAACATATTTTTATAATTATTAATCAATAGTGTTTCATCAAACTTTTAATTTCTTATTTAATGATTTTTGAAATTTGTAATTTCTTATCATTAATTGATAAAAGTATACAGAAAATCATTCTTTTTGATACAAAATAAAATCCTACAACATCATTTATTCTGATACAGAGGGAGTAAATTAGTTTTGAGAGAACTTTATCAAAAGCCTAGAGAGGAGGACTCTCAACCCTAAGAACTTGTGATCAAACCTTGCAAAGAGGACTTGCAAAACCACGTCGATATTGTTCCCGATCTCGGCTCTATCCTTATTGCTTCTTCATCAAGTTACGACATTCTAAGCAAGATCCGTTCGTGAATCCGAGTTCTCCTGGAGATCTAGCTTTCTCGTCCGTTAATTAAGCTTCCGCTCTCTATCACCTTCTTATCTAATGATGAGCCAGAATCCGAAAGACCTTTCCCCTTATCCCTTGGATCATCATCTGAGGGAAAAACAAAAGACAAAATAGAAGTGAACAGGTGAATGATAATAGGCCAAAGGCAAAACAGAGGGATGAAAGAAGTTTTACAGTGTTTTGTAGCCTTTATAGCAGCTCCTTTGTTATCGTCAAGTAAACCTTCCATTATCGTTGCAGCATCAGGGCCCTCTAAGTTTAATATGGTTTTCAGAAAACGCATGCCATCTTCCTTAGTGTTGCAAGCTACTACACCACCTAGAATTTCTTGTATAAATTCCTGGTTGTGAATAGCAAACACAGCCAATGGTCATACAAAACATCTAAGCCACTTTATGTTTAGTAAAGATTTTAGATAATATTATGTTTGAAATATCAACTTTTTTTTAAAGCTAGTTACATATTAAAACCATATTATTACAAACTAATAAACTGAAATAATCAAGAATTTTAGGTGTATAGTAAAACTGATTTATTTTGAGTTGATTTAGTATAATATTTATATAATTAACTATTGATTTTTTAATTAAAGAAGAATTTTAAATATATATTCAATTAAAGAAGATTTTTTCAATGAGGATGATTCCCAATTTTTTAAATAAATCAAGGCTGTGTGATCATTGAACGTGATGGGCATTTCTTTCATATGTTGGCTTCACTTGAGGCTGCTAAGAGAGATTAACTATTCAATTCCAAGTCTAATTAGGCTCAACTTTTGTACAAAAGCTAACCAATTTAAGGTCATCTCCAATGAAAAGTGGTCAAAAAAATAAATTAAAAATACAGAAAAGAATAAGAGGAAACTACTCTTTTATTTTATTAGAGTTCTGAAGCATTTGGGGGAGAAAGGATAGATCGAATAATTAAGAAGTCTTGCTTCATTTGACTTATTCCACATTGTTTTCATACAGGTGTGAAACAGAGACACCTGACTTCGAAAAAATCAAAAAAGACTCCAAAGTTGACTTGTTAAAAAAAGTTGACGCCGACAATGTGGTCCTAGACCTTTTTTAACAAGTCAGTGTGTTAAAAAAAAAAAACAGTAAAGCTAGAAAAACAGGTCATCCAGCCATAAAAACATACTGACTTCTCTCTATCTCAGGCCCTTCTGTAGGGAAATGTAGAAAACATTTATTCATTCTTCCTGAAACAAGAAACAAAAAGCACAAATCAGACTATTAAAGGCGTGGTAATTAAGAAAAGCACACTTCTCCAGCTATTTTAAAGTTTGAAATATTATCATCTAGTAGGAAAATGAAAAGTAATTTCAATATCACCTCTTCTCCGTGATGAGAAAGCTATTAAACGATCTAATCCTTGAATCTTCAGGATTTTCCAACAGAGCATGCTCTCAAAGGATACACCTTTACAACCTCCATCAGTGATCTAAACGGTAACCTTGACATGAATTGCGAATATGCACTATCTAACAAAGAAAACGACTTCATCAATCTTGTATAAGTCGTTACACAAGTGACTGGTTATAAGCCAAGGTACACGCAAACTCAGCTGCCTGCAGCGACAAAACGTGGAACAATGTTTAACTGTCAATAAGAAGAATTATGATAGCAAATATGTTTGTAATACTCCACACCCATGAATTCTCCTGGTTATACCAGTAAGTGTTCATATTCAAACCTGTTCGAAAACATAGCTTCGTCTGCTAATGTTCCTGAAATTAGACTAACTATATGATAGAACAATTATAATAGAAGACTACTTTCTATCTGACAACTAAAATCTATATCATACAGTGATACAGATGATTAGATTCCTAGAGAACGCTCACCAAAAGTTACACAAAGCAAAACACAGGGGGATAAATAGAGAATTCTCATCAAATTCATCAGAATCATTCAGTATCTTGCCCTTACTAACCTCAAGACCATTTTTCACCGACAGTGAGTACCCCTTTAGGCTTGCACTTCCTCTTAAATCACTAACACCTGAGAGTAAATGGCCAGCAGCATAACAAAGATTATAAAAGGATGAAAAATGAGTTTTATCAAAGGCTCGGAGAACTAAAGAAGAAGATTACCGGAGGTAAATCTTGGTAGCTTCTTAGAGTATCAAGTACAGGTTTTTTCATTTTCTCCAATTCCTTCCGGTGCTCTGCCATTTCTACCAGCTCTCTGTGGCTGATCTTAGGAATGTAGCCAACACGATTGAGTAACAGCTGCCATCAGAACCATACATTTTGACTTTGTCAGATTGTTTAAAGGAGCCAAATTCTCCATATAATCATAACAAACCACTCAAAGCAGGTTGGCCTCCAAAACCTCACATTATGCTGAAGTTTTTTTTTAAAACTATTTTTTCTGCATCATATGATTACGATACATAGCTAGCAAACATCAACACTGCAGTTCTTAAACGATCTAGATCGTTATCGAAGTGTGTGTTAAGATATTACAAACTTAAAATAACTTTTAACCTTGGAATTATATCTTTGAATTACTAGCAAACCTTACTAATCCATCCTGTTTCAGCTTACTAGGAGTTGGTTCAAGTTTTTACAAAAAAAAACTTCTGCATCAGTTTACAATCCGAGATAGCAACACATCTAATAAGAGAGATAACAGTGCAGTCACCTGCTCAGCTCTCAGTGTCCCGTATGTTCAACAAGTTAAGCCACATTTGCAAGAACTTGAGCTGAAGAGAGAGACCACATTTGACGGTAAACTCTCTCGTGACATGCCTGCACGCTCCAGTATCTCTCTAATCCAAGCCGCTACATCAACAAACACACCCAATAAACAGAGAGAAACTGGAGAAATTTCCCAAAAAATAAAAAACCCTAACTTTGTTTCAAATCATAGAGATAACGTTACCAAGAGAAGAACAATAGCATAGTAACAGATCAGAAACTGAGAATGCCCAAGAGAAGATTCATAATTCGAAGCAGCCAAAGCGAGCAAATCAGGAGATAGGGATTACAAGCAAGTACCTTGAGCACGGTACTCTGAAGCTTTTACACGACGATCCTTGGCGACAATGGTGGCTTAGCTTGAGACACGGTGGCGAGATTATGCTAATGGGTAATGCTCCGGTGAGTGTACTCAAAATTGGGGACTTCTTAACCGGCGCCTTCTAACTGAGCCACGATTTCACCTCCGGGATCCGGGCGGCGTCAGAACCGTCTTTGACTTCACTGAATTTGAAACCCTAAATTTTCCAATTTTGGGAAAGTGAGGGAATGGCGAATTTTGAATTTATCGGTTAGTTATATTTATCATTGACATACTATATGTGGAATAACCATATCAACATCTAAGGCCGTGAATGGCTAATTGGTTTTTAGCTTTTGGATTTTTTTAGTTTTTGATTTTTGGTGTACATTTTAGTTTTTGCAAATTCTTGAATGATATCTTGATTAGTTTTTGGTTTTTATGTTAATAATTATTTTTTAAATAGTAAAATAATGATTATAAATCTTTATTAAAGATAAAAAAAATACATTGATGCAGAAAAATATACAAAAAATAATGTAAAAACTCTATACCACCAAAATTTTATGTGTAGTAGATTTTTTCATAAAACTATAACAAATATATATGTTTTCCTTTCAAAAATCATTTTTTATTTTGTATTTTCAAAGGTGGGGATTTTAAATATATTTGTTTTACTTATTTATAAGATTATGTCATTTAAAATATATCCAAGACATTGCCAACTATTTCTTTATTTTTAATAAGAAAAAAAGGAAGAAAATTATGAAAATTATATTTTTTTTGCATGAAAGACATATATCTAGAAGATGTTAAAAAACAAAAGTTGTAAAATCATTGTTTGGTCTTGTTAAATCAAAGAAATAGTTGGCAATGCCTCGGATATATTTCAAATGACATAATCTTATAAATAAGTAAAAAGAAAAAATATATATATATATTTAAAATCCGCACCTTTGAAAATACAAAACAAAAAAATGATTGTTAAAAGGAAAATGTATATATTTGTTATAGTTTTATGAAAAAATCTACTACACATAAAATTTTGTTGTATAACTTTTTGTTGTTATATTTTGTTTTTACAAATTATACAAATCATTTATATTTTTTATTTATTTATCAAAAATATATGAAAAACATTTTTATTTTGAAGAAAAATAAAAAATATTTTTCTTGTCAACGCCGGTCAACACTAGTCAATACCGGTTAATATTGGTCAATGTCGGTTGTCAATACCATATTCTGACGAACTAACTACCGGAGTTGAATGTTTATGGTGTTGTACACATAACCTATATTTGTTTATGGATGTCCTTATGTGATGACATTAATTGACGTAGTTAACAAGACATTTATATTGTTTGTATGTATGCCTATGAATGGCGTATAGTTCAAGTAGCTGATAAACATTTTTCCAAAAGTTAATTCTCAAAACTTCAAAACTCGCAAAATGTAAAGATTTTGACTAAACTTGCCTCCGATAGCCTAACACGAGTATCATAATATACGTAATGCCATGCAAAGCCACCTTTAAGCATTACTTGTAATTGTAATTTTACCTGAACAAAAACCTCTTCACAGTATATATCCGCCACTAATCGCTCATATTTATCTATGTCATAGCACATCACTTTCAAGGATTTTTCTTTAACAATCTCAACTAGAGCATCTCGTGCGTCTTCCCCAAAATCCATATTTATTTCAGGAGCATCTATCCCTCTATGCCAATAACTAGCAATTGTCTCTTATAACTAAATAAAATAGTCCACAAACCTATACGTTTGTCTCTTGCGTATTTTTCTCATATGAGTCACACTCACACCATTAAAAATCTTTTGTAATTCAATTCCAAGCCTATTAGGCAACTTTTGTACAGAAACTAAACCAATTTAATAGTGTATTGCAATGAGATTTATATGGCAATGATATTTTTGAACAGGTAGTTAAATTACTATTACTTTTCATTCCATTTTGATAAAAACTATGTTAAAACCGTTTTTTTTTATTTCTTATATAGGAAGAAATGCTGAAAAAGGGTTTGATTGGCATTATATAGCTTGTGATAAGCGCATAATTATAACCAAGGCAGGACTAGTAATGACATGATTCTAATAACTAATGTTACTTAAAATTACTTATTTAAAATGAAACAAATATATATGATTTAGCATCAGTTATTTAAGTGATATTTTAATTAACTAATTTGGCATCAATTAAATAAAATTGATTTAACCTTTATTTCATTTGTATCATTTTTTGAAAAATGATATAAATTATAAATTCACGTCATTTAGATAATTGACGAATCTATTAATTTTAATCAAAATCACTTTTTAATATGATACAAAATTTACATCAATAAAAACTGATGTTAGTTTACACTAGTGAGAATTAAATATCACATGTGTAAATTGTAATTTACATCATTAAATTTCTAATACAATTATTTATTTATTGTCAATAAAAAGCCAAAGAAAAAAAAATAATGAATTAAAATAATTACTTATTTTATTAAGGAGGGATTTTTACCATACCACATCCACAACTTCTCTAGGAGTGATGAGAAACTATATATATTAACTAGATAATAATCCGCGCTGGTAGCGCGGAGAATTTTTTTTTTTTATTTTGTTATTTGTTAATATTATGTTTATGTTGTATCATTCATTTACATGTTATATAATATAGTACTATATGGTGAATTTTGATTCATATTAAACTACTAATAGATAGGCCTTGAAACTACTACCGATACTCGTATTGGACACATTTTTCGGTTTGTATCCATCCCGAAAAATGTACCCGCAGCTTTAGGGTCGAGTGAAGGGTATAATAATTATATTATCTATGAATAATGATCGAGTATCGGATATTAATTTAATTTTTGAGCGTCTCGTTACCCGTCTCATTACCCGTTTTATTACCCGACTCATAAATACACGTTAATATTTTGTAGAATAATGTTACCAGCGTGAGAAAATATTTATGTAAATTTGGATTTGTTTGTTACAAAATAATAGTAGAAAATTTATTAATTCTATATATTTTATAAAATCATATATTTAATTTACTTAAGGTCATACTCTGATTTCGACCCGTAGTTGGTACTACCTATTTTGGTTTGGTGCAATATCAAATTCGTTAATTATACATTCGGTAAAGCCAAAAAAATCCAACAAAACATGTATTGACCCGTGATTTGGTATTACAAATTGATGTGATCGTGTTTAGAGATCTTAATATACCAAATTTACAAATTGAAGTTATTGGTATAACATGTTGTATATTAATTTTATAGGTGAAAATTACAATTAGGTTATATATATATATATATTATCAATATTATACACTTAGTATTGTTTATATAGTGAATATTGTATATAAACAATTAAGTTTTAGCCAATTAAATAGTTTGTTATTATTTCCTAAGATTTATGAAACAATAAATAGAGTTTTATTATTTTGTAAACAAATCTAAACTTTTCTTTTGTTAGTTATTAGAATAATTAAAATATAATAGCATTTTCGTAATATATCACATCAGAACTGGTTAAATTTTTAACAACATAGCTTAAATAAGTATATAGATATATTTTAAAAATATAGAAAATGTTGTATCCTAATTTTAATATATATTTGTTATTATTAAATAATTTAGATATGCAAATATTTAATCTTAGTTTTATAAATAAATTTAAGTTTTATAATTTTCTAAATAGTTTGTTATTGTTTCCTAAGAATTCTGAAACAATAAATGGAATCTGTTTAATTATTTTATTACATAATTTCGAAATAATTTTATTATTATTTTATAAATTAATTTCAAAATTATTTTATTGATGATTTCTTGTAATCTAATAAATTAATAATTATTATTTTTTTGGATAATTATTTTCAGGTTACAACAAATTAATATTAAGATTCTATTATTATATTTTGTATTAAAATACAGTGACACTTTATGTAATATTTTATATGGAATAGGGTTATTTGTTTAAAGGGT
Organism: Camelina hispida; assembly: GCA_023657505.1. Classification (NCBI taxonomy): domain Eukaryota; kingdom Viridiplantae; phylum Streptophyta; class Magnoliopsida; order Brassicales; family Brassicaceae; genus Camelina; species Camelina hispida. The sequence continues at coordinate 3,292,403 of CP094634.1, read as the reverse complement.
TGCTTAAATAAGTATATAGATAAATACTTAAACCTATTTTCCAATAGATCAGTTTAGTGGGTATAGCGACTAATTTTGGACCGGAGATGATCGAAGTAGCAAAAGAGATTAAATTGATAAAGCGCTCGCTAGATGTTGCATATGTATAAGAACCTAAGTTAAAATCTTAATGTAGTATGAACTAATTGTAAAAAGCTTTGAGTGTTTTTTTTCTTCAAGAATGGTTTGGGAGATCCAAATCTATGTGAAAGATAAAAAGTCTTATATAGTGTGATGTATAAAGAAAAGCTTCCTGCTTAATGCAATGTGGTTTTGGCTTGAACAAGCATCCTCTTAAGTTCTTTGCCAACTTCAATCATTTTTGGAACTTCTCCTACACAGCCAATGCATCTCAGTGAAAGTATGAGGATAGCTTTCATTTGCAATAGCTCTTGTTCCTTGCAGCTTTCCTACACCTCTGGATCAATAATCTCAACAAACCTGTCGTCTTCAACCAAACTTGATAGGACAATCCTTGTATAGTTTGTCAACAAGACTATGCGGGTTCATTGCGGTCAAAAGATTAAGCAATGAATGCTCCAAAGCCATAGACATCAGTATTCATATAGTCCCAATATTCATATAGTTGTGATCAAGGTACCCAAATGTTCCCTCTATAACACCTTCAACAAACTTCTCTCCTTCTAGAATCAAAACAGAGTTGTCGAACTCAGTAAGCTTAGCTGTCCCTTTCTCATCCAAGAAAATCTTACACGGTATTATATCTTTGTGGATGATACTCTTTGAGAATGCAGTGTGAAGGTATGTTAAAGCGTCTACGACCTCCTTTGCAATCTTCATTCTCATATTCCATGGTAAATTCACATCAAATAGATATTTTGATCCATTTTGTGGTCTGCATATTCATAGACTAGAACTGGATAAGGAAACTCAAGACAGCATCCTAACAGCTTGAGGAAATTCTTGTGACCACTAACCATTGATGATATTGCTAGGTCACAACAAGTCTTTCCATTGCGGGAACTATACTCTGCTACCCATTACTTGACAAGCACAAGGCGGTCTTCCATCATACCTCTGTAACATTGGTAGCTACTAGGCCGGCTACGAACTAGAGCATTATTGTGGCTGAAGTTTTCGGTTGCTCTATTGGACAACAATGTGGTCCTAGACCTGTGTAGAACTAACTCTTTACAATCTCAAGTCTCAACCATGGCATGAAGATGTCGAATTTTATTTGCTTATTTGGATTAATAAAAAACGCGGTAATAAGTATTGTTACATAAACAGTAAAGCTATATATATCCACTAGAAAAACATACTGACTTCTCTCTATCTCAGGCCCTTCTCTGCAGGGAAATGTAGAAAACATTTATTCATTCTTCCTGAAACAAGAAACAAAAAGCACAAATCAGACTATTAAAGGCGTGGTAATTAAGAAAAGTACACTTCTCCAGCTATTTTAAAGTTTGAAATATTATCATCATCTAGTATAAAAATGAAAAGTAATTTCAATATCACCTCTTCTCCGTAATTTCAATATTATCATCATAGCTATTAAACACTCTCTACACAGCCTACAACTATCACTCACTGTAATCAGCATAAGAATCTAAACGGTTTCTGTATTGAGATTATGATCGAATAAAGAAGATCGGCGAACCAGCGAGAGGGTGTCGGAGATCAACAAACTTAAGAATCTAAACGGTTTCTGTATGGATTTGTTTTTTAAAAAATAAATAATACATGGCGCGAGGATGAGAAAAACTTAAAACGACGTAGGTTTATTTCTTCCAATCACACACTGACACGTCAACGCTTCTAATGGGTTCCAAAACCTCTGTATCTATTTAGAACCAACTCTATCTTTTATTGGACATTTTGATTTAATTTTAATGTTTTAGACCTTATAATCTTGATTTATAACCACCATCGGAGATGGTCATAATGCAATAAAATTAAAAATTTACCAAACAAATAAAACTCAAAATGTCCTCGTATGAATGATAAGATAGGATATCTTTGGTTGTAATTTTTTTTGTATTTCTTTTGATATCCTTTAAACCATTAGGATAAAGTTGTGTATTTATCACAATTAATATATTATAGCACTAATTATAAATTTAAAAATCTTCATATATAACCTGAATGCGCCCACATGCATTCAAACAATCCAAACAAATCTATCTTAAAAACAAAATTAAATATAATCTATTTGAATTATTTTATTTTGGTCACACGATTGAAAATTTAATAATTTATTATTTTTTTAAAGAAAGAAAGAAATTAATAATTCAGTCGCAAGCCTATTGGGCGCAACTTTTGTACAACATATTTTAATTACTTCAGTACCAATTATAAAGGAAAAAAAACTTGTTTTAGGAATTGATAATATCGCTGATCAAGCTTGTGTAATGGATTATATAAGGTTGATCCAAAAGCTGTTGCATATGGAGACACCGGCCTTGAATAGTAACTAGTTTTTATGTGAATTTTGGTTTTTGATTTTTTAAAAATTCAGTTTTTTACCATTCAAGATTTTTTAAAATTGGATTCACTAAAAATTAGGAAAACTATTTTTCAAATGATTTTTTTAAATTTCAAAGAGAAACTAAAAACCAAAAATTTTAAAATTAAAATCCAAAATCCAAAATCTAAAAACTAAAAACCAAAATTCAAAAATTTTAAAACTAAAATCAAAAATCTAAAATATAAAAACTAAAAACTAATGAAAAATATATTGTCATGCATTTTTGTCCGTCTATAGCATTGCCTAGATAACCGTTTTGACCGCCTAAAATTGCAGAATTGTCATTTTAGCTTTATCGTCTAGTAAAACCTTTATAATGCTTGCAACATCAGGCTTGCTCAAGTGTACTATGCTTTTAAGAAAATGCATGCCTTCTTCCGAAGTTTTGCAAGATATGACACCATCTAGAATTTCTTAGTAAAACTCTGCTCGTAAGCGGCATCTAGTGTGTTTAAACCTGACTTCCCCTGTCCCTTGTCGGCGAAGATTTGTTTGCCCTTGCCCTTGTCTCGTGTTTAACATGACTTAACGAGGAGCTACCTTTTTGTTTGTCATCATCTTTTAGAGCCTTCACTATGTTCACCACTTGGTGGTCCCTCAAATTTAACCCTTTGATAAGCATCATAAGGAGGCCCTCATCCACTTGCCGGTGCCATTAAGGATCTTTTTGCTTCTATAATCTCTATTATATTATTTAAGCAACCCTATAAACAAATAACCTTACTACATGTAAGATATTACACAAAATGCCATTATATTTTAATACAAAATATAATAACATAATCTTAATATTAAGTTGTTGTAATCAGAAAATGATTACCTAAAAAATAGCAACTATTAATTTATTAGATTACAAGAAATCATTAATAAAATAATTTTGGAAATTAAAATAATAATAAAATAATTTCGAAATTATGTAATAAAATAATTAAACAGATTCTATTTATTATTTCAGAAATCTTAGGAAACAATAACAAATTATTTAGAAAAATTATAAAACTTAAGTTTATTTATAAAACTAAGATTAAATATTTACATATCTAAATCATTTAATAATAACAAATATATATATTAAAATTAAGATACAACATTGTTTCTATTTTTAAAATATATCTATATAATTATTTAAGCTATGTTGTTAAAAATTTAACCAGTTCTGATGTGACATATTACGAAAATGCTATTATTAATTATTCTAATAAACAAAAGAAAAGTTTAGATTTGTTTACAAAATAATAAAACTCTATTTATTGTTTCATAAATCTTAGGAAATAATAACAAACTATTTAATTGGCTAAAAATTAATTTTTTATACACAATATTCATTATATAAACAATACCAAGTGTATAATGTTGATAATATACATAACCTAATTGTAATTTTCACCTATAAAATTAATATATAACATGTTATACCAATAACTTCAATTTGTAAATTTGGTATATTAAAATCTCAAAACACGATCACATTAATTTGTAATACCAAATCACGGGTCAATACATGTTTTGTTGGGTTTTTTTTAGCTTTACTGAATGTATAAATAACGAAATTGATATTGCACCAAACCAAAATAGTAGTACCAACTACAGGTCGAAATTAGAGTATGACCTTAAGCAAAATAAAATATATGATTTTATAAAATGTATAGAATTAATCATTTTTCTACTGTTATTTTGTAACAAACAAATCTAAATTTACATAAATATTTTCTCACGCTGGTAACATTATTCTACAAAATATTAACGTGTATTTATGAGTCAGGTAATAAAACGGGTAATGAGACGGGTAACGGACACTCAAAAATTAAATTAATATCCGATACTCGATCATTATTCACGGATAATATAATTATTATACCTTTCACTCAACACTAAAACTGCGGGTACCTTTTTCGGGGCGGATACAAACTAAAAAATGGGTCGAATACGGGTATCGGTAGTAGTTTTCAGGCCTACCTATTAGTAGTTTAATATGAATCAAAACTCACCATTTAGTACTATATTATATAATATGTAAATGAATAATACAACATAAATATATTATTAATAAATAACAAAAAAAAGTTTTTCCGCGCTACCAGCGCGGGTCATTATCTAGTTAATTTGTATTCAGGAGGACACTAAAAAGAGTTATTATTGTTTTCTTTGGAAAAATAATTCGGTTTGGCCTTATTATTAATAAACAAAAGCCCATTAAGCGACGTTACCTTTCGAGTATAACCGATATAAACCGTCATTAATTGAGATTTTTCTACATCAATCTCATAGAAACAATCTTTGCTTGGTGCCCATTTTTTTTTTTTTTTTTTTTTTTTTTTGTCTATTTTGCCTTTTTAAAGAAAGCATTTTGGGGATATTCCTCAAGTCTCCAATGAGAAAGATAGAAAGGTGTATAGAGATCACTCTATTTCGCTAATTCAATAAGTACATCATATCTCGCTATTTCACAAGCTAAGATTCAATAAGAGTCAAATCTCTAAAATCCCCTATTATGGTGTTTTTGTTTGTTTGTTTGTTTGTTTGTTTGTTTGTATGTCTATTGACTGTATCTTCGCTGGATCCTTCATTCCCATCGGTTTCCAACATGCTTCCTTAGCCCAGCTTGTTCACTGATGCTCCCAACTCTCACTTGTTCACTGACAATGCTCCCAGCTCTCACTAGTCCACTGATTTTGTTTCCAGCTCTCACTCGTCCACTGATTTTGTCACCTGCAGAAGCTCTGACTTGTCTAACTCCAACTCTTGTAGGGTTTTGTAGGTGTTGTATGATCTTCAACAAGTCCAAAGTAGTTGAAATCTCCTTCTTCATAGCTTCAATAGTTTCAACATCAGCAGGGTCAAGTAGTAGTTCAGCTTGTGCTAAAAAGAAGCCAAAACCAAGTAAAAATCAGAAGCTTGGTTGATATTTTTTAGGAAACAAAAACACATGCTGTGAACTGTGAACTGTGAAGTGAAGCAGAGAAAAGTAAAACAAGTGAGAAGAAGTTACACATACTCTGATGCTTAGAGGCTTGTTTTTTCAGATTCTTCTTCTTTGATTTACTACATGGATTTGCAGCACTCTTTGGTGGTAGTGGTGGTGGTGCAACTTTCGCAGCTTCTTCTTCAGCCTTAATCAATGTCTTCCTTATCCCCGCAACCTGAGACTCGGTCAGATTCAGTTTCTCTGTCAGCTTAGACACCACTTCCTCCAGACTTTTGAAATCACCCACATCATCCAGAATTTTCTCAGTCCAGTTCTTTTCCTCCGGATTGTAATCTATGCTCAGGATTCAACAAAAAAAAACACAGAAACACTGAATTTGAGTATAGAGACACATGATTCATATATCAAACACGAATAATAGAAGAGCAAAGATTCCAAATCACCCAAAATTCGCTGATATCAAATTTGATTATCCTAATATGTATCAAATCGATCACCACAAATCAAATTACTGATTTCTCCAGAAGAAGAATCAAATCGATCACTAGATAACCTCAGCCGAGAATCCATGAAAACGCAAAGGAACTCGAAACTAAAAGCATAAACCAATCGAAGAAACTTTGAAATCAAATTTGATTATCCTAATATGTATATATCTTCAAAACTAATCAAATCGATCACCAGATAAAACCACAAATCAAATTATCGATTTCTTCACCAGAACAAATCAAATCGATCACCAGATAAAACCACGGCGAAACTCTTAAATTCAAAAACGCCAAACTCGGAATTGAATAAGAGATCGTACGATCGTTGAGAATCTAAATCAAATTACCTGGAATTTGATTCCGAGAAACTGAGAAACAGAGAACCATATTCATCGTATGCGTTTCATCCATCTTCTGTAAACTGAGAAAACGAGAGAGGAGGCGGAGCAAGAGCGAGCAGATAAGAAGAGAAATCTGGAAACTTCTTCTCAAGCCACACTACTACCTGCCTTTGCCGCTATCAACTGTGATTTTCGAATTCCCTCCCTCTCCTCTCTTACTAGTACTCCCTCATCAATATGGGCCTTTCTTTCATAAACTTTTAAGCCCATATTTATTCACGTCCACTGGCTTTTTTAATTTATTAATCGAATTACAATTCTCCTGATTACTGATAAAATAATTAAGCAAATGGGTCTTTAGTTACTTTGACAAGTAGAATTAATAAGTCATTAAGTAGTGGAAATTAAAGAAAAAAAGGGAAGTTCTATTTGTAATTAATTGTGTAAATCTTGGAAACTTGTAATCAAGAAACAAAAATGGAATTAATAGAGAGATACGTTGGTTTATTTTAATAAAGAAACGAGACCTTGTTCTTTGTCTAGAGAGAATCCAACTCAACCAAGTTAAAAATTACATTATTCATCATCTTCAATCAAACTTTGTAGATACCGATCGGACTAATATTATCGAAACACTTCATTACCATTCACGTAAATTCTCCAAGTTTAACATAAAAAGACTTTCTCTATAACTTGAAAACAAAAAATACCATACAATTTTATTATAAGAGTTTACAATTGTATCAACGTGTAATTAACTTGATCTAAACCACACTACAACTGTATCAACTTGTAATTAACTTGAGCTAAACAACCAAGTAAAACAAACAAAGACTAATATTGTCAACAAACTGATCTACTGTACCGGAACAAGACTGCATCCTGGGGGTTTGGGAGGTATTATCTTCAATCTCAGAGGTCTATTCAAAATTTTCTTAAATTGTGGTGGCTTTGGTGGAATAATCTTCACTTTTAGGACCTTCTTCGACTTCAATACCACCACCGACTCACTCTTATCTCCGGCCCCCGTAACACTCACCTTCTTCTGATCGGAAACATTCTGTAGAAACTTATGCTTCAATAGCTCCGAGGCGCTTCCTCTTTCCAAAGGATCACTTGCGAAACATGTTTGTAAAAACTGCCTTGCATCCCAAGGAAGAGACTCTGGTATCTCTGGTGCATTCCCATTCAACAAACGAGGTAAAAGCTTCTTATAATCTTCCAATGGCCATGGCGGTTCTCCGGTATACATCTCCAACACGATACAACCTAATGACCACAAATCTAGGGCTTCCTCCGCGATCCCGTTTTGAACAGATTCTGGCGACATGTAAAGAGGCGTTCCCAAATACGGAGACTCATATTCCCAAAACTCCGAGTCTTGTCCAACTTTTGTCGACATTCCAAAATCCGCAATCTTCAATTCGTACGAAGCGTTACGAGGAAACACGAGAATGTTTTCGGGTTTGAGATCGCAATGAACGTAACCGTGACTATGGATAGAGACAAGCCCTTCAAGAATCATATAAGTGAAGTCTCTGATCATTGAATCAGACAATGATCTTGTTTCCATGAAAGTAGTTAAACTTCCACCAGCTGCGTACTCCATTGACATCCTGTATACTCTGATTCCGTAATCATCGACACCTCTCGACAGACTTGACCCGCAAGTTTGCACGATTCTAGGGCAATCTCTGAGTTTATACAGAATCTGAAACTCTTTAAGGAGCGGTTCGAAGTCTTGTGGGTATGAGGTTTTCACGGCTTGGTAGTACGGATTCGAGCCGTCGGGTTTCGTGAATCTGACGAGATCGACGGAACCATATGAACCTTTGCCTAAGGGTTTCACAAACTCCATAGACGGAAACATTCTTCACTGCATTCAAACCCTAACTATAGAAATCTGAATTTGGGATTTGTTGAGAAATAAAAGAGATGAAATTTTAAGAATTGTGTGATTTGGAATTGAAGAAATTATGAGAACTGAGAAAGGTTTCGCATTTAAATTAGTCGATAGGAAGAAAAGGAAATTGAAAGATCTGCCGTTGATTCCATCATCTGTTAGATATTAACCATTGGATCAAGCGTTCCTTACTAAAGTACTTCACGCCGTTTTGGTCTTTTGCCTATTTGGACTTAAAAAGAGTTGAGGGGAAGCCTAAAAATATATGTCTGAGGCCCATTTGACTCATAAAATCTCAAACAGGTCAATGATTGGGCTTGGGAACAGGCCTGTTACGTGCGCGACAATAATGGTTTCGGCGGTTGTTGGTGGAGATTACGAAAGCAGGATATACACCCGCTGGTAGTCACCGACCCATGAGTGTCGCTGAAATTGCCGCTGAGGTTCTCAAAGAGTGCCAATCACGTCTCCTTGACGAGAGCCACCCTACTAACATCAATCCAGATATGCTTCGTGATATTTGTAACGATTCTATTGATATCTTGATAGCCTTGGCTGCTCCGGTTTCAAGCTCGCACCTCCTTATATATGGTAAGATACTTACCCGGTACTCTCGTATTGTTGCTCCTTTAGCAGTAGATGCTATTACTTCTCTTTTAGCTGCTTCGGAAAAATTCAGAGTCATCGGATTTGTGCGATGTCAAGATCCGTTATTATGCAACTCGTGATACTGCGGTGATGTTAGTTTATAATTGAGTTTGGTCTTCTTATGTTTTATAATTATAGAATTAATGTGTCTGTAGTTAGTGAAGAGGTTGTGTATACACGGGTGTTATTAGATGTGTTGTTTCAACATGTCGTTTGTGACAAGTTACGAACGGTTACGACCGTATGACTTGTATATAAGTGTGGTATGTTGTAAAACAAGAATGTAACAAGTTTCATTGTAAATATAAATTTCAGATTTGTTCTTGTCTTCTTAAAAGGCAAGAGACTTTGTCTCTTGCTCTGTTTCGTTTCTTCTTCCTCTCAAAATTCTAACATGGTATCAGAGCTTATGTTGGTCTTGGAACCTATCAAAGCAAAACAAAAATTAGAAGAATTCCGCTGCTAGAAGAGAAAGAGGGAGACAGCCATCAATGATGATAAACCGAAAAAAAAAACAGAATATTCCGTGGGTGTGTCGTACTGCCGTTGTTGTGACTAGCCCTCAGTGGATTACTCAATGGTTGTGTAAGAAGTGTGGTTCACGTAAGAAATCTTCAGAAGCCGCGTAAGATCGGGAAGATGTCGTTAACAATGGAAGATCGTAGTTGGCAGTTAGCATCACCGTATGCGGTGGGGGAGATTGAACGGATCGGTGAAAGGAAACCAAGTGGATCTGTTATGTCAATGGAGAAGTTTTGATGTGTCTTTACGATGGCTGAGATGTAAGAAAAGAAAATAGAAGAAGAAGAAGAATGAAAGAGGAAAAGATGGTGGTACCATCAACCTTCACAAACAGAACCTTCAAGAAGAAGGGCTCCAAAGGGTAGAAGAAAAAAAAAAAAAAAGGAAATCTTCTCAAAACGAAATGGAGTAAACAAGTGTGGAGTTGAAGTTGTGAAACTTGTTCGAAGAAGACGTGAAGAAGATTCACGCACTGCAAAAATGGTGAGGTTACACAGATAATCAAAGAAGAGACGTCGCAAAGGCTAAAAATATTGAAGAGACTAAAAGTTTACAAAAATAAGATTAATGTATGAACTTAGTAGTGTCGACTAACAATAATAATAATCTAACCAAAGAAACACTGCAGGTCAGCAAAAATATTAAATTACCTTGAAGTAGAGATTGATGCTTGTTAGTTATAAAACACTTCAATTAAACAATTTTTTAGTACTCAGAAAACAATTTTTGAAACTTATGTTGTCCAAAAAGTTAATATATAATAAACAAAGAGGTGTAAGACATAGAGGTTTGAAATAAAAAGGTGTCAAAATTAATAGATGAGAAACATGTATTTCCATCTTCTGTTTCATTGTTTTTCTTTACTTCAGTCTCCATTTTTCTTTTTTCTTTAGTTTTATTTCTTTCTTCTTTCTTTATTTGTTTTCATCATCTGTTTGCTTGTTCCTCTTTACTTTAATCTCCATTTTTCTTTTTTTCTATAATTTTATTTCTTTATTTATTTATTTCCATCTTTTGTTTCATTGTTTCTCTTTACTTCAGTCTCCATTTTTCTTTTTTCTTTAGTTTTATTTCTTTCTTCTTTCTTTATTTGTTTTCATCATCTCTTTGCTTGTTTCTCTTTACATTAATCTAGATTTTTTTCTCTAATTTTATTTCTTTCTTCTTTCATTATTTGTTTTCATCATCTCTTTGCTTGTTTCTCTTTACTTCAGTCTCCATTTTTCTGTTTTCTCTAATTTTATTTATTTCTTCTTTCTTTTTTTGTTTTCATCATCTGTTGCTTGTTTCTCTTTACTTCACTCTCCGTTTTTCTTTTTTCTCTAATTTTATTTCTTTCTTCTTTCTTTATTTGTTTTCATCATCTGTTTGCTTGTTTCTCTTTACTTTAGTCTCCATTTTTCTGTTTTCTCTAATTTTATTTCTTTCTTCTTTCTTTATTTGTTTTCATCATATGTTTGTTTGTATCTCTTTACTTCAGTCACCATTTTTCTTTTTTCTCTAATTTTATTTCTTTCTTCTTTCTTTATTTGTTTTCATCATCTGTTTGCTTGTTTCTCTTTACTTCAGTCTCCATTTTTTTTTCTCTAATTTTATTTCTTTCTTCTTTCTTTATTTGTTTTCATCATCTGTTTGCTTGTTTCTCTTTACTTCAGTCACCAATTTTCTTTTTTCTCTAATTTTATATCTTTCTTCTTTCTTTATTTGTTTTCATCATCTGTTTGCTTGTTCCTTTTTACTTCAGTCTCCATTTTTCTGCTTTCTCTATTTTTATTATTTTTATTTCTTTATTTGTTTTCATCATCTATTTGCTTATTTCTCTTTACTTCAGTCTCCATTTTTCTGCTTTCCATAATTTTATTTCTTTCTTCTTTATTTATTTGTTTTCATCATCTGTTTGGTTGTTTCTCTTTACTTTAGTCTCCATTTTCTGCTTTCCATAATTTTATTTATTTCTTCTTTCTTTATTTGTTTTCATCATCTATTTACTTGTTTCTCTTTACTTCAGTCTCTATATTTCTACTTTCCATAATTTTATTTGTTTCTTCTTTCTTTATTTGTTTTCATCATCTGTTGACTGTTTTTCTTTACTTCAGTCACCATTTTTCTTTTTTCTCTAATTTTATTTCTTTCTTCTTTCTTTATTTGTTTTCATCATCTGTTTACTTGTTTCTCTTTACTTCAGTCTCCATTTTTCCGTTTTCTCTAATTTTATTTCTTTCTTTTTTCTTTATTTGTTTTCATCATATATTTGCTTGTTTCACTTTACTTTAGTGACCATTTTTTTTTTTCTAATTTTATTTCTTTATTTGTTTTAATTATTTGTTTGCTTGTGCCTCTTTACTTCAGTCTCTATTTTTCTGCTTTCTCTAATTTTATTTCTTTCTTCTTTCTTTATTTGTTTTCATCATCTATTTGCTTGTTTCTCTTTACTTCAGTCTCCATTTTTCTGTTTTCTCTAATTTTATTTCTTTCTTCTTTCTTTATTGGTTTTCATCATCTGTTTGCGTGTTTCTCTTTACTTCAGTCTCCATTTTTTCTGTTTTCTCTAATATTATTTCTTTCTTCTTTCTTTATTTGTTTTCATCATCTGTTTAATTGTTTCTCTTTACTTCAGTCTCCATTTTTTTTTTTAATTTTTTTTCTTTCTTCTTTCTTAATTTGTTTTCATCATCTGTTTTCTTGTTTCTCTTTACTTTAGTCACCATTTTTCTTTTTTTCTCTAATTTTTTTTCTTTTTTCTTTCTTTATTTGTTTTTATCATCTCTTTGCTTGTTTCTCTTTACTTCAGTCCCCATTTTTCTTTTTTTCTCTAATTTTATTTTTTTCTTTATTTGTTTTCATCATCTGTTTGCTTGTTTCTCTTTACTTCAGTCTCCATTTTTCTTTTTTCTCTAACTTTATTTCTTTCTTCTTTCTTTATTTATTTCCATCTTCTGTTTCATTGTTTCTCTTTACTTCAGTCTCCATTTTTCTTTTTTCTTTAATTTTATTTCTTTCTTCTTTCTTTATTTGTTTTCATCATCTCTTTTCTTTTTTCTCTTTACTTCAGTCCCCATTTTTCTTTTTTTCTCTAATTTTATTTATTTCTTCTTTCATTATTTGTTTTCATCATCCGGTTGCTTGTTTTTCTTTACTTCAGTCTCCATTTTTCTGTTTTCTCTAATTTTATTTATTTCTTTTTTTTTTGTTTTCATCATCTGTTTGCTTGTTTCTCTTTACTTCACTCTCCGTTTTTCTTTTTTCTCTAATTTTATTTCTTTCTTCTTTCTTTATTTGTTTTCATCATCTGTTTGCTTGTTTCTCTAAACTTTAGTCTCCATTTTTTCTGTTTTCTCTAATTTTATTTCTTTCTTCTTTCTTTATTTGTTTTCATCATCTGTTTACTTGTTTCTCTTTACTTCAGTCACCATTTTTCTTTTTTCTCTAATTTTATTTCTTTCTTCTTTCTTTATTTGTTTTCATCATCTGTTTTCTTGTTCCTCTTTATTTCAGTATCCATTTTTCTGCTTTCTCTAATTTTATTTCTTTCTTATTTCTTTATTTGTTTTCATCATCTGTTTGCTTGTTTCTCTTTACTTCAGTTTCCATTTTTCTATTTAATCTAATTTTATTTCTTTCATCTTTCTTTATTTGTTTTCATCATCTGTTTGGTTGTTTTTCTTTACTTTAGTCTCCATTTTTCTGCTTTCCATGATTATATTTCTTTCTCCTTTCTTTATTTGTCTTCATCATCTGTTCTTGTTTCTCTTTACTTCAGTCTCCATTTTTCCGTTTTCTCTAATTTTATTTCATTCTTTTTTCTTTATTTGTTTTCATCATATGTTTGCTTGTTTCACTTTACTTCAGTGACCATTTTTTTTTTTCTAATTTTATTTCTTTCTTTTTTCTTTATTTGTTTTAATCATTTGTTTGCTTGTGCCTTTTTACTTCAGTCTCTATTTTTCTGCTTTCTCTAATTTTATTTCTTTCTTCTTTCTTTATTTGTTTTCATCATCTATTTGCTTGTTTCTCTTTACTTCAGTCTCCATTTTTCTGTTTTCTCTAATTTTATTTCTTTCTTCTTTCTTTATTGGTTTTCATCATCTGTTTGCGTGTTTCTCTTTACTTCAGTCTCCATTTTTTCTGTTTTCTCTAATTTTATTTTTTTCTTCTTTCTTTATTTGTTTTCATCATCTGTTTAATTGTTTCTCTTTACTTCAGTCTCCATTTTTTTTTCTCTAATTTTATTTCTTTCTTCTTTCTCAATTTGTTTTCATCATCTGTTTTCTTGTTTCTCTTTACTTTAGTCACCATTTTTCTTTTTTTCTCTAATTTTTTTTCTTTTTTCTTTTTTATTTGTTTTCATCATCTCTTTGCTTGTTTCTCTTTACTTCAGTCCCCATTTTTCTTTTTTTCTCTAATTTTATTTTTTTCTTTATTTGTTTTCATCATCTGTTTGCTTGTTTCTCTTTACTTCAGTCTCCATTTTTCTTTTTTCTCTAATTTTATTTCTTTCTTCTTTCTTTATTTATTTTCATCTTCTGTTTCATTGTTTCTCTTTACTTCAGTCTCCATTTTTCTTTTTTCTTTAATTTTATTTCTTTCTTCTTTCTTTATTTGTTTTCATCATCTCTTTTCTTTTTTCTCTTTACTTCAGTCCCCATTTTTCTTTTTTTCTCTAATTTTATTTATTTCTTCTTTCATTATTTGTTTTCATCATCCGGTTGCTTGTTTTTCTTTACTTCAGTCTCCATTTTTCTGTTTTCTCTAATTTTATTTATTTCTTCTTTCTTTTTTTGTTTTCATAATCTGTTTGCTTGTTTCTCTTTACTTCACTCTCCGTTTTTCTTTTTTCTCTAGTTTTATTTCTTTCTTCTTTCTTTATTTGTTTTCATCATCTGTTTGCTTGTTTCTCTTTACTTTAGTCTCCATTTTTTCTGTTTTCTATAATTTTATTTCTTTCTTCTTTCTTTATTTGTTTTCATCATCTGTTTACTTGTTTCTCTTTACTTCAGTCACCATTTTTCTTTTTTCTCTAATTTTATTTCTTTCTTCTTTCTTTATTTGTTTTCATCATCTGTTTTCTTGTTCCTCTTTATTTCAGTATCCATTTTTCTGCTTTCTCTAATTTTATTTCTTTCTTATTTCTTTATTTGTTTTCATCATCTGTTTGCTTGTTTCTCTTTACTTCAGTTTCCATTTTTCTATTTAATCTAATTTTATTTCTTTCATCTTTCTTTATTTGTTTTCATCATCTGTTTGTTTGTTTCTCTTTACTTCAGTCTCCAATTTTTTTTTCTATTATTTTGTTTTTTTCTTCTTTCTTTATTTGTTTTCATCATATGTTTACTTGTTTCTCTTTACATCAGTCTCCATTTTTCTGCTTTCCATAATTTTATTTCTTTCTTCTTTCATTATTTGTTTTCATCATCTGTTTGCTTGTTTCTCTTCACTTCATCCTCCATTTTTCTGCTTTCTATAATTTTTTTTTCTTCTTTCTTTATTTGTTTTCATCATCTATTTGCTTGTTTCTCTTTACTTCAGTCTCCATTTTTTTTTCTCTAATTTTATTTTTTTCTTCTTTCTTTATTTGTTTTCATCATCTGTTTACTTGTTTCTCTTTACTTCAGTCTCTATTTTTCTGCTTTCCATAAATTTATTTTTTTCTTCTTTCTTTATTTGTTTTCATCATCTGTTTGGTTGTTTCTCTTTACCTTAGTCTCCATTTTTCTGATTTCCATAATTTTTTTTTTTTTTTTTATTCAGCATCTGTTTACTTGTTTCTCTTTACTTCAGTCTTCATTTTTCCGTTTTCTCCAATTTTATTACTTTCTTCTTTCTTTATATGTTTTCATCATATGTTTGCTTGTTTCTCTTTACTTCACTCTCTGTTTTTCTTTTTTCTCTAATTTTATTTCTTTCTTCTTTCATTATTTGTTTTCATCATCTGTTTGCTTCTTTCTCTTTACTTCAGTCTCCATTTTTCCGTTTTCTCTAATTTTATTTCTTTCTTCTTTCTTTATTTGTTTTCATCATATGTTTGTTTGTATCTCTTTACTTCAGTCACCATTTTTCTTTTTTCTCTAATTTTATTTTTTTCTTCTTTCTTTATTTGTTTTCATCATCTGTTTGCGTGTTTCTCTTTACTTTAGTCTCCATTTTTCTGCTTTCCATGATTATATTTCTTTGTCCTTTCTTTATTTGTCTTCATCATCTGTTCTTGTTTCTCTTTACTTCAGTCTCCATTTTTCCGTTTTCTCTAATTTTATTGCATTCTTTTTTCTTTATTTGTTTTCATCATATGTTTGCTTGTTTCACTTTACTTCAGTGACCATTTTTTTTTTCTAATTTTATTTCTTTCTTTTTTCTTTATTTGTTTTAATCATTTGTTTGCTTGTGCCTTTTTACTTCAGTCTCTATTTTTCTGCTTTCTCTAATTTTATTTCTTTCTTCTTTCTTTATTTGTTTTCATCATCTATTTGCTTGTTTCTCTTTACTTCAGTCTCCATTTTTCTGTTTTCTCTAATTTTATTTCTTTCTTCTTTCTTTATTGGTTTTCATCATCTGTTTGCGTGTTTCTCTTTACTTCAGTCTCCATTTTTTCTGTTTTCTCTAATTTTATTTCTTTCTTCTTTCTTTATTTGTTTTCATCATCTGTTTAATTGTTTATCTTTACTTCAGTCTCCATTTTTTTTTCTCTAATTTTATTTCTTTCTTCTTTCTCAATTTGTTTTCATCATCTGTTTTCTTGTTTCTCTTTACTTTAGTCACCATTTTTCTTTTTTTCTCTAATTTTTTTTCTTTTTTCTTTTTTTATTTGTTTTCATCATCTCTTTGCTTGTTTCTCTTTACTTCAGTCCCCATTTTTCTTTTTTCTCTAATTTTATTTTTTTCTTTATTTGTTTTCATCATCTGTTTGCTTGTTTCTCTTTACTTTAGTCTCCATTTTTCTTTTTTCTCTAATTTTATTTCTTTCTTCTTTCTTTATTTATTTCCATCTTCTGTTTCATTGTTTCTCTTTACTTCAGTCTCCATTTTTCTTTTTTCTTTAATTTTATTTCTTTCTTCTTTCTTTATTTGTTTTCATCATCTGTTTGCTTGTTTCTCTTTACTTCACTCTCCGTTTTTCTTTTTTCTCTAATTTTATTTCTTTCTTCTTTCTTTATTTGTTTTCATTATCTGTTTGCTTGTTTCTCTTTACTTTAGTCTCCATTTTTTCTGTTTTCTCTAATTTTATTTCTTTCTTCTTTCTTTATTTGTTTTCATCATCTGTTTACTTGTTTCTCTTTACTTCAGTCACCATTTTTCTTTTTTCTCTAATTTTATTTCTTTCTTCTTTCTTTATTTGTTTTCATCATCTGTTTTCTTGTTCCTCTTTATTTCAGTATCCATTTTTCTGCTTTCTCTAATTTTATTTCTTTCTTATTTCTTTATTTGTTTTCATCATCTGTTTGCTTGTTTCTCTTTACTTCAGTTTCCATTTTTCTATTTAATCTAATTTTATTTCTTTCATCTTTCTTTATTTGTTTTCATCATCTGTTTGTTTGTTTCTCTTTACTTCAGTCTCCAATTTTTTTTTTTCTATTATTTTGTTTTTTTCTTCTTTCTTTATTTGTTTTCATCATTTGTTTACTTGTTTCTCTTTACATCAGTCTCCATTTTTCTGCTTTCAATAATTTTATTTCTTTCTTCTTTCATTATTTGTTTTCATCATCTGTTTGCTTGTTTCTCTTTACTTCATCCTCCATTTTTCTGCTTTCTATAATTTTTTTTTCTTCTTTCTTTATTTGTTTTCATCATCTGTTTGCTTGTTTCTCTTTACTTCAGTCTACATTTTTTTTCTCTAATTTTATTTTTTACTTCTTTCTTTATTTGTTTTCATCATCTGTTTACTTGTTTCTCTTTACTTCAGTCTCTATTTTTCTGCTTTCCATAAATTTATTTTTTTCTTCTTTCTTTATTTGTTTTCATCATCTGTTTGGTTGTTTCTCTTTACCTTAGTCTCCATTTTTCTGATTTCCATAATTTTTTTTATTTATTTTTTTTTATTCATCATCTGTTTACTTGTTTCTCTTTACTTCAGTCTTCATTTTTCCGTTTTCTCCAATTTTATTACTTTCTTCTTTCTTTATATGTTTTCATCATATGTTTGCTTGTTTCTCTTTACTTCAGTCACCATTTTTCTTTTTTCTCTAATTTTATTTCTTTCTTCTTTCTTTATTTGTTTTCATCATCTGTTTGCTTGTGCCTCTTTACTTCAGTCTCCATTTTTCTGCTTTCTCTAATTTTATTTCTTTCTTCTTTCTTTATTTGTTTTCATCATCTCTTTGATTGTTTCTTTTTACTTCACTCTCCATTTTTTCTGTTTTCTCTAATTTTATTTCTTTCTTCTTTCTTTATTTGTTTTCATCATCGTTTTGTTTGTTTCTCTTTACTTCAGTCTCTATTTTTTCTGTTTTCTCTAATTTTATTTCTTTCTTCTTTCTTTATTTGTTTTCATCATCTCTTTGATTGTTTCTCTTTACTTCAGTCTCCATTTTTTCTGTTTTCTCTAATTTTATTTCTTTCTTCTTTCTTTATTTGTTTTCATCGTCTCTTTGCTTGTTTCTCTTTACTTCAGTCTCCATTTTTTTTGTTTTCTCTAATTTTATTTCTTTCTTCTTTCTTTATTTGTTTTCATCATATGTTTACTTGTTTCTCTTTACTTCAGTCTCCATTTTTCTGTTTTCTCTAATTTTATTTCTTTCTTCTTTCTTTATTGGTTTTCATCATCTGTTTGCTTGTTTCTCTTTATTAAATTACCTTGAATTAGAGATTGATGCTTGTTAGTTAAAAAACACTTCAATTAAACAATCTTTTAGTACTCAGAAAACAATTTTTGAAACTTATGTTGTTCAAAAAGTTAATATATAATAAACAAAGAGGTGTAAGACATAGAGGTGTGAAATAAAAAAGTGTCAAAATTAATAGATGAGAAACATGTAGATACAACAAAGAGGTGTAAGACATAGAGGTATGAAATAAAAAAAGTGTTAAAATTAAGAGGTGTGATTTTTGAAAGAGGGGGGTGTAATGAAAAGAAATGAAGAATAGATACAACAAATAGGTGTAAGACATAGAGGTACAACAAAGAGGTGTAACACATTGAAGTGTGAAATTAAAAGGTGTCAAAATTAATGGATGTGATTTTTGAAACCAGGAGGTACAACAAAGAGATGCAAAGAATAAGAGGTGTGATTTAAAAGGTGTAAAAATAAATGGATGTGATTTTTGAAATCAGAAGGTATAACAAAGAGATACAAATACTAAGAGGTGTGATTTTTGAAAGATGGAGGTGCAACGAAAAGACACGATTAATAATTTTAAACCGTTGGATTAAAACTGAAACCAATCTCATCTGTTGGATTAAAAATTGACAAAAAAGTGGGTTTGCTATTATATATAGATACGGGGTAGTTTCCTTTTTTTCTTCTTATTAGTAGCGGTATAGAAAGTACAAATATATTTTCTAATAATTTACATGGAAAAACTACCTCATATTTTGTAGATATGATGATATTAAAATATTTGACATTTTCGTACAAGACTACAAGAGTAACACATACAAGGATAATAATAATAAGCTAACGTGTGAAAAAAGCAATAAAAGGAGTTGAATTTATGATATATATGTTCACAACTTGTAAAATAATATAACATGTATGTCCATTTCGAAGACTTCTTCAAAATCATATGATTCCCACACGCAGCCTCGTTACATACCTCATATTTTATTAACTTTAAAATTTCGTATTTTCTTGACTATGTTCAGTTTACAATAAGTCCACTCATACTATTGGGACAAATTGTAGTTATTGTTATCACTTATCATCATCTATCTAGAGTTCTCAGATATGTCGACATGTTATATATGTATTAATGATAGAAAAATGAAAAATGAAAAATGCAATCCTAACTGAATTTTCGTAAACTTACTTAGACTTTTTTAATTATAAATCCGACTAAAGTCAACAGTGTCCCTTGGATTACGAGTAATTCTATCAAACTGCCTCTAGTCCTCCACCCACCAATCATATTATAATGGTTAGAAGGATAAATAAGATTAAATAAGTATCATAAGAAGTTTACATATATATAAATTTATTACACAACTAAGATCGTTTCAATCTCCATTACTTGTTATTAACTTATATTGTTACCACATTCAATGATCTTGTTCCATTTCTTTCCTTCTCGATTGTCAAATCTAGCTAGAACACTTCATCATGAGCTCTGACAACAGAAATCATGACCACCGGTTCGATTCCGACCGTTCGTTTTGGCTGAGCACGACTTCTTACGATGCCAACAGCAAGATCTTACTCATAACCATCGTTTCCTTCTCTGTTATTATCCTCATCGTTTTCGCTTATCATCTCTACGCAAGATTCGTTCTTCGCTACCACAGATCGGCCTTCCAAGACCTCTCCTTCTCCGTCGTTTCTCATCAGCCCAAACGTGGCCTCGACACTCTAGTCATCGCTTCTCTCCCAACGTTCGTGGTTGGAGTCAAGAATGACGTGGCGGGTATGGAATGTTCGGTTTGTCTAAGCTTGTTGGAAGAGAATGATACAGCGAGGATGTTACCGAATTGCAAGCACGTTTTCCACGTAAGTTGCGTTGACACGTGGCTCACGGCGCAATCAACTTGTCCCGTTTGTAGAAATGAAGTCGAGCCAAGTCCAAGGCTTGAGCCTGAACCAAGAGAAGGTCCAGTTGGCGACCGTGCACTACCGTTGGATTTTGGGGCGGCATCTTTGTCGGATAACAAAACTGGCTTAGATTCATTTCGGAGGATTCTGACAAGGGAAAGATCTTCGAACAGTAATGATCATTCTCGCGTTGACCAAGATAGTGCTTTGGATATAGAACGACAGTGAAATCAGTATAGTATATATACGACTATATGTGATTCATGTACAATAGTACTCTTTGTTCCTTATAAATTATTTTTGTGTACTCAATCAAATATTTTGTATGTGTAAATATGACGGCGAACGTTTTGTATGTTACGGTAAGACAGATATTTTACACATAGTTTTACAAAGCCGCTGTAGAGTAACGTGTGAAAAAGGGAAAAAGAAAGAGTTGAACTTTGTAATATACAATCGTGACAAGTTTGTAAGATAATTTCAACGTGTGTCTACATCGAAGACTCTTCTTCAAGTCAAACTATGTGGTTCCCACACGTATCCTCACAGGCTCACACGTTTAACTTTTTTAGTTTTTCGTATTTTCTTGACTATGGACATTTTACATTATTTCTAGTCATATTATTCAGATAAACTGTATTTTCATTTTATTGAATTTATCGTTTTTCTAACATTTATCGGTTGCAGTCCTATTTTATTATATTGTTAAAATATGGCTAACAAAATGTTATGCATGAAATAACAAAATGTTATACGTTAATAATTTAATTTGCACCACACAAAACGATATAAGACTTAAGAGAAATTATGATAAGACATTTCAATCTATACATACGAGCTAACTACTACTAATTCACTGTTATCAAATATAGGCAGTTTGGTCTACAAGATATATAAATATAGGAACATCGATATCTTCCAAACTTACACCATCCCTAAACGTTCAAATCCTATCACCTATAATATTTCTATGGTCTACATGACTACAACTGAACTATGAACTTTAAATATTGAAACTCTTTTAGTTGTTTGTGAACAATCTCAAGTTAATTTGGTCAACAATGGTGAAATTTCTAAACCGTCATGAAAGTCTCGTTATCTGCCAAACTTTTCTAAATATGTATCTACTTCATTTTTTTCTCCACCCACCAACTAAAGGTATAAGCCATGGAAAAATAAAATTAAAATACATATTCTAAAAAGTCCTTTGTTCCTTATATAATACATCAGAAGTTAGTAACCAAGTTTGTTCACTTTTCCTTTCCCATCCACCGAAGAAAGAAGCAAGCTTCACAATGAGCTCCAACGAAAGAGATACTCGCTGGTTCAACTCCGACCACCACTCGTTCTGGCCCAATCCTTCTAACTACGATCTTAACAGCAAGATCATGCTTGCAGCCATAGCTTCTTTATCCGGAGTTATTCTTATTGTCTTTGCTCTTCATCTTTACGCAAGATTCGTTCTCCGCCGCCGTAGAGAAGCTTTCCGTGGCCTCCCCGTCATATTCCGCCACCCTTTTGAGATTCCAAAGCGTGGCCTCAATCCCACTGTCATAGCTTCTCTCCCTACTTTCACCGTCGGAGCCGTCAATGACGTGGCTACGTCCGCTACTGAATGCGCAGTGTGTTTAAGCGTGTTAGAGGAGCAAGACACGGCTAGAGAATTGCCCAACTGCAAGCACATATTCCACGTCGACTGTGTGGACAGGTGGCTCTCCACTTGCTCCACTTGCCCTGTTTGTCGGACTGAAGTTGAGCCAAGGCCGAGACTTGAGCCTGAGCCAAGGGAAGGACCAATCAGTACTGCACCGCCATTGTTGGAGGAAGCCAGGCTGAATTTGACGGTGGAAGCAGCACCCTCTTCTTCCTCGGGAAACAAAACAGTTGTGTCCCCTGTTTCGCGATTAGATTCGTTTAAGAGGATCTTGACAAAGGAAAGATCTTTGAACAGGATCAATCATACTTGTGTTGACCAAGATCGTGTAGCGGATCTTGAGAGACATTGAGTCAACATAAAGATACATGTAATGCATATAAATCACACACACAATAGAAATCTTTAATTTATACTATAACTTCCTTTCTTTTATTACTAAACCATTCTCTGTTTTTATTTTTTGGGTAGTTTTGTGTAATGGAACACTATCTATATGTCAGTCAAAAGATACATCATGATACACAGCTAACGTTAATGCCTTTCTAGTTAGCTCTTCATAAAGGTAAGACAGTACAGAGCTACATTTCAGGGATCCATTAAAGATGCAGAACCATTTTAGTTTACATAAAATTGAGGGTTGAGGAAAGGGTTGAGAGATTAACAAAAAGGTTCACCTTCAATCACCAAGCGGTAGCTAAAGATGATGAATGATCAGTGTCATTGTCATAATGTGGCCTAAAACGACGAAGGGCAAGGAACAGCTGGTAAACATCCGCCTTGCTCTGCTGAAATCTGAGGATTCTTGTGCAGCAGTTGTTGCCTGCGTTGAAGTGGCATCAGCGATACTTCCACTGCTCACTCTCTTACTGCACCACGAGATTTAAAACGCATGAGTGTAACTATTAAAATGCTAAGTAAAACGAAGCAGAGGATGAGAACATTTTCAGATGTGCAACTTCTTAAATGTTCTGCAGAAACTACAACATATTGATCAAAATGAACAATACATCCAGAACCAAGATCATAAACAATTTATCGAGTAAAAATTAAGTTATCTCATCCATCTAAGCCAGAAGAAACTAATGAAAACTAAAGAGCTACTCAAAGATCTCACTCAAAACCCATCAAACTAGGAATTGTATTCATAAGAACTTTAGATCAATAGAAATTGCTTAAAACAGACTGACACTGATACAAATGTGCGTTACTTATATTACCTTGAAGGAAACTTGCATGCTCCTTGACCTGAAAACAAAAATAGCAGTAAAAGCATCAAACTTTCAATTTGCAAAATGTCAAAGAAAAAAACTTGCATTTTTGCCATAACTAAAGAAAAAAACTCACTAGGATTCAGTGAAGTAACAGCTGCGTTGTTACTAAAGTTACAAGCTTCATCTGCGAGACCGTTCTTCAAGTAATAGTTATTGAAAACATACGACGCCATCTTCACCATATCCGGTGGATCGTAACAGGACCCGCCTTGCTGGATCTCACCGCATTCAGCTCCTCCAGGCCCACAAGCCCAGTCAACAGCCGTTTGAAGTGCCGAATCCTCAGCGTTGTTCTTCGCCACGCACCATAGCTCCGTCTCTAATACCTCACCACCGAACTCCGCAGCAGCCACTGCCGCCGTGATGAGGACAGAGAGAACTAGGCAGATCATTTTCCGAGAGCTAGAATAGAACCGATTTTGTAGTCGGAGATTTCGCGGCGGAACCACAAGTAACGAATACAATCTAACAGTTTCTCGCCGAAGAGAGTAAATCTGAACAATCAAAGAGATTTTGGAGTTTTTCGTGATGAATGTAAAGATGTGGGTAAATAATGTAAATTATTTTTTTTATTCTTACCCGGTTATTGAACTCGGTTAAACTGATTTGGGCCGTATTAAACTTTCAGGCCCATACATTTTAAGTTTCATGACTCTGTTTGATGACGTGGCAGATTAATTATGGTTAATCAGTAAAAAGACTCGCGTTTAGCTCCCCAGTTAGTGTTGCTCAACACAGTTCACTATATAACCTCGGGACGATTGAATTGAACAAAGAAAGATTGAGTCTTGTTTAATTAATTCCTTAAATACTTACTGGCGTCTTCTTTTGGTAGGCACTTGAAGAACCGGCATGAGTCCAAAAAGAAGATTCAAGAACCCAAACTTAACTAACATATGATTTGGTGGTATTCTGCGTTGAAAATTGGGATTTTAAAGTAGCTCTCTAGTGTTTTGGTAGATGTGCAGTATATGTTCAAAATCTATCTTGGGTTTGTAGACGTTAGCCAGCAAATGTAGCAGTAACGACCAAAGCATCAACCATACTATGGTTTTGGTTTAAAACTATAGTGACCAAAAATTGAATTAGTATAACATACAGACTAGAAAGATTAATGGCTTTTATTAGTGTGAATTTCCAAACTTTAAAGTCTTCTTTGTTACTTTCCTTCTTTCTCATATATCAAACCATTTAATTTTTAAAAATAAAATATATAACAAAAAATATCATTATCACCATTAGTCCAATGCTTTATACCATACTACCATTTGCTGAAAGAGTATGACCTGCCTAAGTGTCCCACCCCTTGTAGGATGTTTAACTGGACAGATGAGGACTACGAACTCTATGACGAATTTCTGATTGCCAAGTTTAACGCCCTGGGATTCAGCAAAAGAGAGAAGACATACGTGGTAAGTTCCCTACTATGCTCACAAGCCTTTTTTCATTGATCAATCTCTTTGCTCGTGAATTGGAATAAATGATCTGTAGCTCTTAACAGTGTTTTTTTGGTGCTTTATCTTTTCATATGCCTGTCTTTTGGTCATGTTTCACTATAATGTTTTCACTTTTCACTGTCCTTAATGATCAAATCTCTGCTGGTAAGTTGGAATAAAATGAGCTTTGGTCATGTTTCACTAGACTCTTTCTTATTGCGATTTTCTCTTGCTCGATCTCTCTACTGGTAAAACTGGGATAAAACGTGTAGCAGCTATTTTGGTGCTTAATAGTTTCATACATCTGATTTCTGGTCATATTCACTAGGTTGCTTCTTATAATGTCGTTACTTTCCTCAGTCATCAATCTCTCTACTGGTAAAATTTGAATAAAATGTGTTGCAGCGTTTTGGGTGCTTTGTGATGCGAGTTTCTTTGGTGCTTTACTGTTTCATGCAATGAGTTGCAGCTATTAACAGCCTTTTGCGATGCTTTGTGATTGGAGTGTCTTAGGTGCTTTATGTTTTCATACATTTGAGTGTTGGTAATGTTCACGAGTCTGTCTCTGATTACTTTTTTTTTGCTCGTTTGATTATTTGTGATGGGAGTTTCTTCTTAGGGGCTTTGTTACTGAGGTTCACGAGTCTGTCTCTTCTATCTTAACTAGCTATGTGTTAATTTGCAGCGCATAAGAGATCCCAACTCACGTGTCGTCCGTGTTGCTCGAGCTATCTTCCTGAAGCGGGGCAACGAGTTAGAGTTGCTCGAGCCAGGACTGGCCCTAAGGCTGTTGTGGCCTAAAGCATTTTTTATATGTGATATTTTATAAAAATAAAAAATCTACTAAAACTGCCTATTTGGAAGTTCGAACCCATGACATGGAACTATTCTCCATACAACTCAACCAATTCAGCTAAGATATATTTTTGTAAAATTATCTACATAACTAAAATATATTATGTGGCCTAAAGCACATGCTTTATGTGCTTTAGGGGTGGGCCGGGCCTGGCTCGAGCCATCTGAAATAATTTGGGGTCATATGTTTTCAAATGACAAACGATAAACCCTTCTCTTTTTTAGCTTCAAATAATTCTGTGTTATCTACCTGATAACAACTGTAATTGCCGCACTTCCGTTTTCCCTTTTGGCTTTTACTATGTCAAAACTTCTACGAATTTCTAATCTTCGACTTTTTGGTCTTTTGGACCTTTTTGGTTATAGTTAAAGACTCTAACCATTACTTTTTTTTAAGACTAAGACGATAAAATTAATGGTATATTTGAATCATTTTTAATATAATTTTTATATATGACTTCATCAATCATTTTGGAAAAGTGTCTTTAGTTTTTGATTAATCATCTCGAATAATATTTATTTTTATAATGAATCTTAATAATATAATAAATAATAGGTAAGTTTTCTTGCATTTGTTGGATAGTGAAAAAATTATTGAAGGAACTAAAAAAGTTATAAATCCATAATTGAGGAAATTTTTTTAAAAAATTTGTACAAATTGTGAAAGATAATTATTTAAAAGAATATTTATGTAATATAAATTATTAAATAATCAATTTATTCAATAAATTACTAAATCTTTTAAAAATATTTAATTATATTATGTTATATTTAATTATATTATGTTATATAATTATATTATGTTATATAATTATATTATGTTATATTAATTATATTATGTTATATTAATTATTTAATTATATTATGTTATGTTATATTAATATTTAATTATATTATGTTATATTAATTATATTATGTTGCATATTAAATGAGATGCAAGTAAATAATCTAGTGTTTTATACGACAGCGTTTGATAAATCACTTCTTTTATTTCTATTTTACGCTAAAAAAAAATCAAATGAGATGCAGGTAATTACGAATTTTGTTCCCTTGTTACTCTACTGATTCAATTTGACACGTACCAACAAATATAAAATAAAAACTAAAGATGATTCCTAAGAAATATATTAGATCATGCACGCATACCCATCCGACATCAACTTTCTAGTAGTAACTTCAAACTGATTTTAAACATGCTGATTTAACCAAAAAATACCAAATAGTTGGTCCTTTTTCACTTTTATTTTATTACTACAAACTGAAAACATTTAACTTGCTAGACAGAGCTAATATAGACAGTTAATGATTCATGTTTATAATGTGTGACAGAGAAACAACTATTACTAAAGCTGATATAGACAGTTACTTATTCATGTTCATAATGTGTGACGCAAGAAGACGAAGGGGAAGTGGTTCCTAAGAGTCAAAGAGAACGAGATAGTAAACCTTGCAAGGAAGACCGTGGTTTGCATCTGAATACTCTGAACTGGTTTGCGTGGTGTGAATTAGAGTCGACAAGGAATCTCCTTGATTATGCAACTCGCTGAAGCTCTCGGAAGATTATGGATGTCCATCATCAGGATTTCTCTGTCTTTCTTTTTCTGACGCACCCACCATCCGAATTCAACATTTAGGCTCTCAAGATTAGGAAAGGAGGCGAGGATGTGTTTGACTCGTGGAAGTGAAAGCTGAGAGGAGCCGAACCCTCTTATGGTAATACGATACACGAAACATCTCCTCAAATCCGTAAGTCCCCTTAACGCAGGAATATCTTCTACCTTTTCTTTAACTGTGAAAAGAAATTTCTCCGGCCGCGGCATAAGGGATATAGTCAACGAATCCCATACATCTCCATCGATCGCTAAACTACGAGGCGGAGGGCAAGAGGAGGAGAGTTTTGGAAGAAAATTGGAGAATCATGTGAAAAATAAATCGACAAAACAAAATATAAAAGTCGACAATGTACAAAATCAATTAAGAAAAAAATAAGTCCACTCTTTGTAAGAAGAAAAAAATAAGTCGACAAAACAAAATATAAACGTGAACGTGAACGAGATTAATAAGTCAACATAAAATTAAATAAGTATACCAAGACCAAACAAATCGACGGAAAATATTTTAAATACTTTTATTATTTTAAATAATTTTAATTATTCAAATATTAAATATTTTATTTTCTTATTATTTTTTATTAATTACGAGTTGTCAATAAGTTTATTTTAACATTTTTATTATTTTTAGTTAATTATTTAAATAATATATTTTCTTAATAATTTATATTAATTTAATAATTAATTCCGAAATTTGGTTAATTTTTTTTTCAATTTCTAATTATTATTAGTTAGTTAGTTATTTAAATAATGTTTAATAAAGAAAAAGGGTATTTTGTCATTTTTTGTTTTAAAAAGTGTAGTTAAAATAATTATAACATTGAATGTATTTTTAAATTTCTTATATAATTTGGTATATTCTTAAAATGTGCCTAACTATTTAGGTCCTTTTTAGTTTTAAGTATTGCATTGGTTTCCATATGCAATACCAATGCAGATGTAGACATTAGCCAGCAAATGTCGATCGAAGCATACTATGGTTTTGGTCTAAAACTGTAGTGACCCAAAATTGAATTAGTAACAGACTAGAGAACACTTATGGCTTTTACCTTAACAGACTAAAAAACATTGAATTTCCAAACTTGGAGTCTTCTGTGTTACTTTTCGTCTTTCTCATATATCAAACCATTTAATTTTAAAAAATAAAATATATAACAAAAAATATCATTATCATACTTCCATTTGCTTTATACCATAGTTCTATTTGCTGAAAAAGAAACTCAAAACCCAAATCTTGGAAAAAAAATCGATAAAAATTGAAGGATAAATAAACCAAAACCAATCATGTAACGAGAACGTAGTGGTCCAGTCAAGGAAACACATCACGTGAACACTCACAGTTTAGCCTGTTCACACACACGCGTTTCTGTTTTCTCGTCTTTCCTTTTGAACTGCATAAGTTTTGTTTTTTATTGACCAGTTCAGAACGTACTTAAAAGGTTACATTTCCAGTAAATCCTAAACGATGCATGAGTGGATGTGCCATATAATTTCATCATCTAGATTTCATATGACGTCAACATATTTTTTTCGTTACCCTCGTATAGTACTTCAATATAGCAAATAACATATATTCCTAAATAGGTAACACATCCGTTGAGACAGAAAAGGGTGTAACAGCCAGCTGCTGATTACTCTCTATCACTTTTACAATTTAGAATATAGTTTAATCATATGTAGAGTTGATGCGAGAATAATCTTGTTGTATAAGAGTAGACAGTGATGAAAACTAAACTATTCCGAAAAAATCTTAATTAGTAGTAGTACACAAATATATTTATACACTCCCAAAACATTACAATAACAAATCAACTAATTCTTTGTACAAACAACAATTGATGACTTCCCTTCTATCAACCCCCAAAAAAAAAACGACATACAAAAATAAAATAAATAAGATACATCAAATTGAATTCATCACAACTTAAAAAAAATATGTGACTAGAATAAAAAATGTCAAACTTCTGAAATTCTTAACCGAAAGAGATTTTGTAGTCAAGAATTTTGCCAAGAAGAGAGAGAGAGAGATGTTGATGATGGTGATGAAGATGATTAATTTATCAGACATTGAGGAGTTGCTCTTTTTCAATAGACGTCATGATGTCGACAGCCGAAGTAGCTCCGGCTCCGGTCGCCGGTGAATGATTTGCATTATCCATCGTCTTGAGGCTTTGTTGATTATACACTTGTCGAAGTCTCTCTATTTCTCTCTTCAATGCTTCTTGATGTGCTGCAAAACAAATATCATTTTTAATGTTATATTTGCAAATTCTTTGTATCGCTAGCTAGGGAGAGTAAAATTATTGGGCGTGCTCATATTGTCAGTGATAATTGAATGCTTGAGGAGAAAAAATGAAAAAAAAAAAAAAAAAAAACTTATAAACACACACATATATATATAGGGATATATTCCATAATTTCCCCGACAATTTTACATGAGAATTTAATCCAAAAGTTATGTATATGCAGAGAAATAAGAATTATTTTTCGTATTGATATTTCGTATATAGATTCTTCGAATGTTTAAAATATGGTTTTATAATTTTTTAGAAAATTAATAGGTAAAGAGTGAATAAGAGAGAGAGAGAGAGAAAGAAAACCTACCGTCTTTGAAAATCTTGTCTTGAGATAAAGCAGCGATTCGTTGCTTGAGAGCACTGTTGTCGACGTTAAGAAGCAAACGCTGGTGATCCAAGAACGCAACTCTTGGCGATAACACTGACACTTCCGCCTATAATTTCAACATTTTTCATAAAAATGATTTTAATTAGGTCATAATGATCATCATAATTATTCGAATTGATTAAAACGCTATGAATGTGTTTATGTAATGTACCTGCAACGAAGTGACGCTGCGTTCAAGCTCTGATATGTATTGCAGTTTCCTAACCCTTGATCTCTGTGCTGATTGCCGATTTGCTAATATTCTATAAAACCATTCAGAAATATTTATCTTTAATTTCCGTTAACAATTAAAAACAAATTATATGGTTAGAAATTTTGACGCTAATATTGTGTAATTTTTATATAAAAAACATTGGTACATCATAATCAAATCTCATTTAATTACTTTGATTATGATCATGTACGTGCATGCATGATCGTGAATAATTTGTTTTTTTTTTTTACCTTTTAACCCTTTTGGGATCAAGAATCCGGTTACCGGAGCTATCGCCTGAATTGTTAGTAGAAGCCGTACCATCATCTGGCTCCGTCTTGCATTGGCTCTGGACTTCATCGTTATTAATGGTATTGTTGTTGTTGTTATTGGTCATGTCATGATTGGACGTCGGTGGTTCTTTTTTGTCGTCGTTGATGCTATTGGACGGCGTGGACGTGTTTGAGGAAGATCCGGTGGGTCCTAAAATGTTGTTGTTGTTGTTGTTGATATGGGAAGGTTTTTTATGAAGGTTGTCGTCGTCGGTGAACATCAACATGAACTGTTCGTCGTCGAACCTGTCAAAGTGGTGGTTTTCGATGCTGACATGGTCTGACACGGTTGGAGCCTCAAGAAACGTGATGGAGTCGCTGATTGAGCGACGGTGGTTGCCGCGGCGTGACGCTGAGAAGTCTAGGAACTCGTCTACCCATGAAGGGTTTTGTACGGCGGTTGTAGTGGCTGAAGCGGTTGCGATTGGGGTAGAGAAAGGAGAAAGCTTTTGGGAAGAGAAATCAGGCCAATGTGGTGTCATGTTTGGGATTTTGGGAGGTAGTTGTGCCATTTGAAAGAGAGAATTATATCTATCTCTAATGGCAAGATCAGAGGAGAGATCGCAAAGTTTACCAAAGAAAGCAAATCTGAATTTACAAGATTTAGGAAGGGGGAAAAAAAACCTTGGTTGATTAATTACAAGATAAACACTAACGTAAACCCAAATTGAGAAAACTAAAAACCTAGATGAAAGACAAAGGAAATTAAAACGAAATTGAGACAAATGGGGAAGTGGAATGAGAGATCAATTAATGTCTCCTAAACCACACAAGAAGAAAGAAAAAGGAAGGAGCGGAAGAAAGGAGAAAACGGAACAAGATTAACCAAAATGGCTATGTTTAACAAATGGTAGTTATATAAATAGAAGTACATAAAATTAAAAATAACACTTAAAAGAGAATGAATAAAGGAGAGAGATCATGCATGCGATGAGAGATTCATAACTTATGTAATAAATTTGATGAAAGAACATAATGAATTCGATGTGATCAAAGTGTTTATTATCTCTCTCTGAAAGTGTAGGGTCGTCACATGGAGGGAGAGATTGAGATCGGACAGCTATGAAACAGCTGTCTTGAGAAGAGAGGCTAAGGTCTCAACGGTTTACTGGAAAGTCTCCTCCACTGGTTTTTTTCTTTTCTTTCTTCCTAGATTTAAAAAAGAAAAGAAAAAAATCCATGTAAGAGATTTGTAGAAGGAATCAAGCAAGCACGTGTATTTGTGACCCCCTTCTTTTAAACTTTGCTTATAGTAGTAGTAGTAGTAGTAGTAGTAGTAGTAGTCTCTTTCTCATTGCTTACAAATATTATAATTACCTGAAGATTAAATAAATCAATCAAAACTTAAGTCATGTTTTCGGTGAATAATGCAACAAACTTGGCGAATGGGTATGTTTTCATATGAATGATTACATGAGTTTAATATACTAGCATACAATGTTCTCTATAGAAAATGAGTCGAATAATGGATTGTATACTAATAACAACGATCGATCTCTTTCTTTCCTTTACCGTGTTAATGGATTCTCTTTGTTACTATCATACTATGTAATAACATGCCAAAAAAATCAATGCTACACTGAAGAGAAGAGGATCCGAAACGAGAAAACTAAGAGTAGTGGACGAGCATGGAGAAAGAAAGAGATGAGAGTGAGTGAGACGTTAAAATAAGAAGAAAAAAGAAAAAGAAAAAAAAAGGACGAGAATAATGTTGATGTGTGTGTGTGTGAATCCATGTGATTCGTTATGTGTTCTCTTTTTCACTATATTTGCTTTGTTCCCAAGACCACACCCACATGTAGGACACTTGCCACTTTTTTTCTTTGACAAACTTTTTTTTTTTCTTTTCTTCACTCGTATAGTTTCGTATTTCTACTTTTTTTTCGTATTTAATGGAGTATACTGGAATAAATAATGGAACATATTTAACGAACTGTTCTTCTAAATGTGTTGGACATGGTCTCATTTACATATGTTCATGTTATAATGAAAAATAATAAAACAAAAAAAAATTAAGGGGAAAACTATGAAATATGAAATATGAAACATGTATAGTTTAATACTAGTATTATATCTAAACATCGAGGGTTAAATTCATAGTATATAAAAGAAATAGAGAGAAGCTCTAACTACTTGATATATGCAAGAAAACAGAGTATTTTAACTACTTGAAAGCTTGAGAGGATTGAAAAAAGAACACAAAAGTTAATTCACTGCATAAATGTTACAGAAATAACTTGGTGGTTGGTTTCTATAATAGTGCAGAGAAAAAACATATAGGAACAAGAACAACAATGGATAAAAGAGATACAATTATAATCTGAAAGTGGGTCTCTTTTTATCCATGGCTTCTCAACCAAGTAATTAGAGTTCAAAAAAAGTGAAAGAATTGTTACCAATAGAGAAGATTATAGCGTTACCTGGACTGTACTGCATTCCACCTGCATCTTTGGTTGTCACTGGTATCCTAAAATTACTCTGTCCTTAATCACTGAATCTGGTAATTTTACTAGACCATGGAGACAATGTTAGGATCTTATACACAGCATACTCTATGTTCCTTTTAACTACATTACACATTCTCTAGGTTCATCCACATATTACCTCGTCTGATTGGTAATTCATGGGTTTTCTTTGGCTAGCTCTCTGAGTGGAGTTACTAAATTATGGGAGAAGCCTCAAATTTACAAACAAGATTGCTGTCTTGAAAGATCATTAGTTATACGCCAAAGAGGGAATATTACAGATACATCTATGACATAATCTACCTCATGAATCTAGTCTATGAAATACAATTAATTAACATAATCTCCATTTCTAGAAAATACATGCATATCATGAGATCATCTAGATGTGATTAACTCATCAGTACCTACTTTGGTTTATGAGGATGTAAAGACGAACAAGAGAATTATGATCCAAAGCTAATACAGTTTCAACTAACTATATAGAATGACACTTGACATAATGTGATTTTAGCATAAAGGTTCCTTGTAAAAGCTTCAAGAAACTATAAACAAAGAGGGCCATAAAGAAGTTAGTTAGCTGATCTAATAAGAGATAGATTCTTGCGTCTCCTCTTAGACCGAGCACGACGCCTTAGCATCCACAAGATCAGCAAGAAACCAATCAAAACCAGCTGAAGTGCGAAGACTAGCTTCATACCTGGACACAACAACAACAACATCTCTTGTTTCGGTTTGCTAGACAATCGAAGAAAATACAAAATTTAGCATTACAAGAAAAGAAATAAACAAGAGAAACCTTGGAGATTCTTGACCATGTCCTGAAGACTCACGAAGGTATTAGAATCCGAAGTGGTAGAACCGAGTTTCCTGTCGACAGATTTATTAAGGTTGGTTCTAGGTTTGTAGATGTAGTTAACATTACCACCCATTACACATGTGTTGGGACAACCAATGCTACTTTCGTACTCATCACTTCCATCACAGCAATCTGAAGACAGAAACAATAACATAATCATACACCAAAGAGAGAGCTTAAACGAGAAATCATTCAGCAAACGTATTACTAACCACAGATTCCATCGTTGACACGAGAAGAGTAAACAAACTTTGGTGAACTTCCTATGTTCCTACAGTAAAACTTGCCATTTGGACATGCTGAAGTTCCTGAAATAAAAAGGGTAACAAACATTGATACAATCAATCAGTTAATCAGATTATATAGCTGAAGAAATTGAGAAACTTTCTAATTATGCATCCAAAAAAAAAAACATACTTTTTCACAATTGAAGTTGTGAAACAGAATCTGATCCGATCAATGGATTCATACTATAAAATCTTTAACTGGGCAAGAAATTAAAGTCTGTGGAGGTGTTGGAGGAAGAGAAGGGGGGGAGGGAGTACCAGGCTCATCGGTGCCGTCGAGACAATCGCAGAAGTTGTCGTTGAGACGGTCTCTATGGAATGAATTGGAGCCATCTTTGCATCTGATAATATCTGATTCGAAATACTTTTCATCTGCCTCACAACAACAAAGAACAAAGTAACTAAAGAATCAGAGATTAATCGATAGAAAAGATAAAAGAGTGAGAGTGATCGAAGAAGTAAACCTAAGGGGTGAACGCCAACGAGTGGAGAGGTCGAAGCGACGGAGGCGAGTAACGAACACAACACGACGCACTGCAGCAGCATCGTGTTGTGTTCAGTTGACTCGCATTTGGACAAAACCGACGCCGTCTTTAGTAATTCGAGTCCTCCTCTCTAATCGGACCAAACACAGTTAGTTAGTTGCCTTAAAAAGCACAAAAGCAACAGGATTTGTACGGTTAAAATCGAAGTAGGATACTACTATCAACAGGATTTTATAAAATCCATTTAGCCCAAAAGGCCCATTTATTCACTATGACTAGTATTTTGGGAAAATTATTTGTAGCGGAGGTGGTATAAGTATGCTCTGGCCTATTTCTCCATTTCTGCTCGATCTACAGCTGCTAGGGTTTTATTTTCCTCTCACTCTTCTTTTGGAGATTTCTGCTGCAGTAACTAGGATTTGATAACTCTATATGCCGTGATGGCTTCCCAAAATGTTTCAAATGATGTTAAGACCTCACTTGGTCCCGTCGGACTCGATCGGGTATGCCCTATTCGAATGCTTTACGACTCTTTTGGACTTTATTAGTTTCTGATTTGCATCTCAATTCACGTTATATATATATATATATATACTCTGCTAGGATTTGGTATGAGCAGATATTTATTTTTTGTCCAATCGTGTTTCGCTTTCAGATGCTTGTGGATGATACTTTTGGTATAACCGTTTCAACTGACTGTGCATCTATTTTTAAGATGTGGGAGATCCAACACCCAGCTGCCAATGTTAAGACCTCAGTTGGTCCCGTTGGACTCGATCGGGTATGCTCTAACTCGAATGCTTTGACTAGTTTCTGATTTGCGTTTTCGAGTTTTATTCTAAACCTGCATGATATTTATATTTTTTGTCCAATCGTACGTGTTTCACTTTCAGATGCTTATGGATGATATTGGTGATATAACCATTACAAATGACGGTGTTAGTATTCTTAGGATGTTGGAGGCCGAACTCCCAGCTACTAAGGTATACTTGATATATTCGTGATGGTTAATTATAAACTTATAATACATATCATGCAAAAGATTTGTGTTGATATTCTTGGTTTTGGTATCTGCAGAATAGACCAGAGAAAGGATGCGACGACGAGTGTCTATCTATATTGAAAAGACGACTCAAGAATAAACTCAAGAGTCGTAGATTTACTCAAAAGTATTAGTTGATTCATTTTTGTCACATGTTCTTCATTTTTTTTTTTGGGGGTTTTGGATACAGAGTTCAGTCTAATTTATAAAAGATGAATGAAGTTTTCATATCTAATGCCTGAGATGCTTTTTTTTTCTATACCTATTTGAATGTGCATTTTTAAACATCTAAAGAGTGTAGCAGTATGTATGACCTGATAATAATGGATTTGTACAGACCCCTCAGGCTTTGGTGCAGCATGTTCCTTTAACGAACTAGTTGCTTCTCGTCTAACTTCAACAGAGGAGCAAACTCCTCAACGAATTGGCTAATACCTTCACCCTGCGCATGTTAAAAACCAAAAGAGCTAAATCTTCACAAACAAATCAAGATTAAAAAAAAAAAAAAAAAAAAAACTGCAAATATTTCATCAAACGAGGCTAGTCTCCCGTCACATGCAGAGAGCTTACAGATTCAGCATTCTGGAGAAGGAGCAGTGAGTACAGCTTGCCACTCACGAATACGCTAAGGCAAAAAAGCATACAGAAGACAACTTAGCTAACCTCAACACCACAGGAAAAATTCCCGTTGAAAGAGGACTTTGACTAGTTTATGACGCATAAATCTACTGTAAGAAGCAACAAACATCTACAACACAAAACAGTTGGGATTTTGTAGTTTTATAAGTGTGCTTGTTGACTTGTTTATTCTTTGGATACCCTCTTTTCTAGACTAAGTCCCTTTTTGTATAGACAATGCGGGCTGAGCTTTCTATATTGTATATGCCTCCTATCCTTTTGCCATGGCTGATGTAACCGTTGTCATTCCATCACTTTGGCCAGAGCTTATAAACTTTTTTGTCAAGTCCAAATGTCTAGTAGATATACCAGAAAAATCGTAGTTAAAAGTTCTTATAGCTTACACTGTTATGAGAGGGTATACCAATAAAGTGTACATATCCCAGATGCTCTGTGTTATGAATGTGGTCAAACTCTAGTCTATCCAACTCAGTAGCTCTTATAGTAAGTATCTGATTCCATAGCAGCTAATATCATTGACTTGAGACAAGCAAGACTCAAAAAAGTCTCCTTGGATTCAATTGTTCAAGTCTTCATGTTTTGGACCTCAAGAATATGAAAAACGAATCCATACTCGGGAAGCAAAAGGAAGATACTAGATTTTGGATTTGAAGAGCCAAGATGATTAACAATATGACATACACAATATTTGTATACTTCTTACAAAACCCAAAACCAAAGAATTTGAAACAATATACTTAATCTACACACCCCCTCATCATCATCCCAGCCTCTCTTCTGTTCAAGTAGTTGTTCTTGTCTTACTTCGTTTCTGTGATGCTCTCAGATAAGCTTCTGCTTTTGTACCTTTTAAGAGTTCCCTGAAAACTTTTGTAACAGTGGTCTGCTCCACACCGTGATGCTCCTTCATGTAATTGATCATCTCAGGAAGAGTGTAGAAATTCTCACAACAGAACAAGTAGCTATCTCTCATTTTCTCCTCTTCCATGCTCATAACGCGACTACTTTGCTGCTCATAAGTCATATATATATATATACGAGAAAATTTATGTGAATCAATCAGTGAGAATTACATAGAATGTAAAAGCTAATGCATAGAATCGAGTTTTGTTTGAATTAATTACTTGTGCCTTCGTAGTAGTAGTAACACAGTCTCCTCCATCTGTTTTCTCTGCTTCAAACGAGCTTTCAGAATTTGTCGCCATTAACTCACTCTCTCTAATTGATTTGTTTTGCATTTAGGGTTTAAAGAGACACGGATGCGGATACCTCCCTTTTTAAATAACCCAATTCAATGAAAGGCCCACTAAAGCCCAATTATACATAGTCAGCGATCATTATTAATGCGTTTGACATTATTCCCAAAAGAATGGCCAAACTATTGTATTTCTCTCAAGTCTCAAAATATGTTAATATTATTTTAATTAGAAAAAGTACAAATTCAAAGCTAATAGTTTTTTTAAGATACAACTAAAAAATATATTTCCAATGGTAAAGTTCTGACATGTGAAAGCTTTGAAAAATCTTAGATTAAAGCTTGAAAAAGAAGAACTTTATTTGATATTATCAATTTAACTTTTACAATTGCATATCATTTAATATATAAAGAGAACACTTGATCCCATGAATGCAAATTGGTCATCTTAGAAAAGCATCTTTAGTTTAAGAGTAATTATCTCAAATGATAATTATTTTCTTAATGAATCTAAATAATATAATAAATAATAAGTAATTTTTTGCATTTGTTGGACAGTGAAGGAAATAAGAAAGCTATAAAACCATAATTGAGAAAGAAAAAAAATTATAATTTTGTACAATTTTTCAAAGATACTTATTTATAAGAATATTTATGTAAAATAAATTATTAAATAATCAATTTATTCAATATATTACTAAATTCCTTTAAAAGTATATAATTATATTTCGACGCATACCATTTAACATTGTTTTTTCAAATATTTCATTTTGAACAGCTGGTGGATTCAAACATCTACATCCTCGACCAGACTGGGAGCTTAAGTCAACCCACAGACTCAATTCATCAGATTTTAGGAACTATAACTGAAACAATGAAACAGGTATAACTAACGAGTATTATATTACTTAGCTTAATGAAGAATCTCCTAATTTTTTATATACCATAACGTTGTTCTTTTCAAAATTCTTTCTGAGAAGCTGGTGGTGGATTCTAAGAACAACTTGGATGACAACTTACAACAAACCTTTTGACTAACAACTTACGAGTTGTGACACCTGCTTTGATAACGTCATATCTGCTATCAAAGTAGGTGTCACAACTACTCAGGAAGTTAGTCAGTGTTTTGATTTAGTGAACCAGCGTCTTCATCGGTATATTAACGAAATTAACATTGACAAATTTGACGCTATGGGTCTTCTACCATCTCTGGCTCTGTGAAGGTGGATTTCTATATGTTTGTGTGATACTGAATATAATAAAGCATTTCAGAACTAATGTGGAGAGTGTTCGCAGGAGGAAGAAGAGCAAGAAGAAGCGTAATCAGAAATAAAGTGGAGAGTGTTCGCAGGAGGAAGCAGAAGATGATTAGAAGAAACGTGACTTTGGTCACTTAGACTCTTCGAATACTTGAAAATTTGACTCTTCTTTCCATTTCCTATTTGAATACTTGAAAATTTGACTCTTTCCCTTAGACTCTTCTTTCCATTTCCTACTTCAATTTAACGGACATGTTGTCAGATTCATTGAGACTAAGAGCACAAGCTTTGAGCGAAACCCTCAGGCTCAGGCTTTGGTGCAGCATGTTCCTATAACGAACTAGCTGCATCATTCTCCTAGCCTAATTTCAACAGAGCAAAAACTCAACGAATTGGCTAATACTTTCACTACTCTTCACATGTTAAAGACCAAAAAAGCTAAATCTCCACCCACGAATCAAGATAAAACAAACAAACAAAAGACTGCAAAATTCTCATCAAATTATAGATCAAGGATAAGTACACAACTTCGTTTACAAAATCCTTCCTTGCGGTTTTGAAGGAGAAAAAAAAAAAATGCAAAAATTTACAAACCCATCTCAGATTCTATAAAGAAAAAGGGCAAAGACCAGACTTGTCCATATTAACACAATACATCAAATCAAAGATGATGATCCTATCTCCTCATAATACAGTCAGAAAGAGAGAGAAAAAAAAACACAGATGACGATGGCTTTTTTGTAGGATGCCGGAGACAACTTGGAGCTATTGTTGCAGGAGTCTTGAGTTAGATTGAGGAGAGGGCTTGTCTGAAGCCACTTTAAACTGTCCCATCTTCTTCTGCAGATCAGCTAGAGGGTCTTTTGAAATCTTTCCCTTAGGACTCTTCTTTCCATTTCCTACTTTTTTTTCTAGGCGATATAACGCACATTCGTCAGATTCATTAATTTGGTATTCAAAGAGATGCCACTCGAAGGAACCTGGAGGTTGTGGATCCATATAGTAAGATCTCTTCTGGCCTTCTTGTTCCTTCATTAGTTGCTTTCTTGATTCATGCCAACCTCGTCCGCTGTAATCTGGAAGTGATCTTTGCTTTCGATTTCCGCTATCATATGCTCTTCTAGGTTTGTCAAAGAAGAGCCACTCCCTAATCGTTTCGCCTTCAACCAGTTCAAGATGAAACAACTCTGCAATTACAAAAAATTAAGGGTCAGACAAAAATAAGAAACTCACATATGGCTTATGTTTTCAAAGAGGTACGGAGATGCTGAACTAAAAGAAAGAGAAGGTAAATTCGGCTCCAGTGGAACAAATGTTCCAATGCCCTCACCTGCTGCATTCCATGGGCATTTTGTGTTAACAGCTCCTTCACACACTGGGATGCCAACATTCTTACCCTGAGTCTTTGCACGAAGGGCATCAATCAATAGATTATCTTTCAAACTGATGCCCCCCGGCCTTAAGACAGGTGTTGCGCCAGGCGAATCTTCATTCAGAGCTAGAGTCGCATGGAAGTTACTGCAGTAATCCAGGTACCACTCAGAGCCATGAGCAGGCCTTGTGCAATCCCATAGTGCACACTTGGGTCCGAGAAAAGCAGATGGAGGCACACGGACACTTGATGGAGTAGTAAATTCAGCAAAGTTTTCGATCTCTTCAGAAGAGTCAAGCTTAATGGAAGGGCTGTTATCGAGTTCCTGACGCACTTCTGAGCATATATAATCATACTGAGAAGTTATATCCAGGTTGTTGAGTTTTTGATCATGGAAATCAGGAGCAGTGTTTATGCTTGAATCAAACCCTTCAAAGGCATAATGGAGTTGCTGACCATGTGTTTCTGTGTTGTTACCAGCATCCTGAGATAGGAAAGGTGATTTTGTACATTAGCAAAAATATTCAAAATTAAGATAAGAATGAAAAAGTATCAAAATTTATATGGAATCAATGGTGTTGCAAATGTCCAGGAAAATCTAACTAACAATCTAGAACCTACAGACAATAATGCTAAATAGGCTAAAGAACCTAGAGACAATAATGCTAAATAGGCTAAGGCAAAAGCATACAGAAGACAACTTGAACGCAGAAACTGTAGCTAGCTAACCTCAACACCACAGGAGAAATTCCCGTTGAAAGGACTTTGACTAAAATGATCAGATGTCCATTCTGGAGGGCACAAGGTTTGAGCGAAACCCTCAGGCTCAGGCTTTGGTGCAGCATGTTCCTTTAACGTACTAGTTGCATCATCCTCCTCGTCTAACTTCAACAGAGGAGCAAACTCAGCAAACTCCTCAAGGAATTGGCTAATACCTTCACCCTGCGCATGTTAAAAACCAAAGGAGCTAAATCTCTAGTCAAATACAGAAAGCAACCAAGCTTACAGATTCAGTATTTTTTCAAAACCCATAAAACAGCTGAGAAGTACAAGTTTTTGGTAATGGAGTACGAACCAGAAGAGAAGATTCTGGAGAAGGAGCAGTGAGTTCAGCTTGCCACTCACGAAGATTCTGAGAGATTTGAGCTTCCAAAAGAGCAAGGTCACCATGGCGCCCTTCTTTCCTGGCAGCCTGAAGATGACAGAACTTCTCCTGAAGTTCTCTTAGCTTCTCCTCCAAATTCTGATGCGCCGAAGACACACATGTCATCTTCGGATGGTTTGACATCTCCCTCTCCTGATCAAACCAATTCAGAAATCAACTTAAAACCTGACCACAGAATAACCAAATCCAGATTCTCATGAAGAAGGAAACAAACACATTACCTCAAAACCAAAGCAAACGCAATTGAGTATTCCAGGAAATCAAGATTCAGATTAGAGAAATTGGCGCTTGGTCTCTCCTTCCTCCGTTTCTGACAATTTAATCAACAAAGCAAAACTGATAAGTTAATGGAAAAGTGTTAAAAAAGAGTTCAAAACAACAACAAAGCAAACAGATTACACATCAGTCCAACCTAAATCAACTAGCAAATATACTAACGCTTCAACAACACCAGCTCCCCTTGAGCCTTCCCTAACTAACCAACCAGAGATCCAAAACAACTCCTTTTCCTTCTGCCCGGTTAGATCTCTTGGACAGTACTACTACTCGCTACGGAGGTTTGATGGTGGACAGAGAGAAATCTCCACAGCTAGCAAACAACCTCTGAAAAATTATATTCATAAGCTAACGTTATCTAAAACCTTAACATCCTATTCATATGATCTATTGATCCAACACACGAAGCAACACAAAGCCGTAAACTAAAGCTAATCGAAGAATCAAAGCTAATCAATAATCAAACTTAATGCTAAGTCTAGTTCACACTCTTCAAACCCTATGATATCAAGTAAACTAAGAAAAAGAAGGATGATTCCAGACTTCTAAGAAACGATACACCATAGCTTCAAAATTGACCATCAGAAACTATCAGAGAGCATACACTTCAAATCCTAAGCAGAAACTATCAATTCGATATTCCAAACTTCAATTTCATATTCCAGGAGGTCAAAATACTCAAAAGCCCTTTGATGATCTACGGATTAGATCAAAATCACAATCCCCTAACAGAGCCAAATAACAACACGAACGAATAGAGGAAATCCCTAGATTATAACTTACTTCCGAAAGGATTCGATTGTTCTGTAGAATCTTATCGTTATGAAGAAACAGGAGTTATCGCGATGAAGAAGAAGAAGAGAAGAAGAAGAAGAAGGCAAAGTTACACAGCGAAGAAGAGCAATGGATGGATTCATCAGAGGAGGACGATTGCGACCCTCTTTGGTTTTTCTACTTCTCCCGAAACGCTGCGTTTCATAAATTAAAGTGAGGATTTTTTTTTTTTTTGGGGAAGTTTTGAACAAAAGTTAATAGGGTTTATTATGATTTTTCCAAAACTAAATTTAAAAATTTTAGAATGTCCAAATTCAATAAATATGCATTAACTATATGATTTCTTTTTTTTAAAAAATATAGATTTTAAATTATTGAAAAAGCTATAATAAAGTCTTCCAAATTCTTGTTGGATAAGACATAAATTGCTGAATTTTAAAAAACAAAGCTACATATGTCACTCAAAACATAAAATCGGAAAAAAAAAATTGTTTTGAAATAATCCAAAAATCGAAAAGACCAACTACGTACTAAAATCGGTTCAATTAACCTTACAAGAACTGAGACATACAACGATTATATATGCTTTGAGGAAACAATGATAATATATAAATCATGGACTAGCTAAA
The DNA here is from genome assembly GCA_023657505.1 of Camelina hispida. Classification (NCBI taxonomy): domain Eukaryota; kingdom Viridiplantae; phylum Streptophyta; class Magnoliopsida; order Brassicales; family Brassicaceae; genus Camelina; species Camelina hispida. The sequence continues at coordinate 3,249,886 of CP094634.1, read as the reverse complement.
ATATTGTCTTAGAGATTGTGTTATCATATAAAGTATTCAACCCATAAGTCTTTTTTTAGGGGTTTTAGTTATATTTATCCACCAATTTTGTTAACAAATTTCATGATTAGGCTTGGTGATTATATCTCTGTTTGTTTCATTTCTTTCAAGCTGTTCTACTGATACAAGGTAAACTAGTTGGCATGAATTAGTTCAGTGTCAAATGTACTTAATTGTATATATAAGGACGTGCAATAACTCCTAAGGACATCAATACGTCATTTCTTAATGCAATAAGGTGCAATAACTCCTTAATGTTAATGCAGCATACACACAAGCCTTGTTTCTTTCCTTTACAGTTTCTACTCGATGTCAAAATCAATTCTTTTAGTCCACCATCACTGCAATAATCTATGATAATGTGATCATATATATACATCTCTCAATATCAGAAAATTCAACATAGGTGTACATATCTACTATATATGTAATATATGTGTGCAAATGTATATATATAATGAAGAGATTTGTGGAGCCAAGATGGAATATGATGAAAATGAAATGGCAAAGTGTCCTGCAAGATATTGACACAAAATATTAATGCAACACAGAGTTCCCATACCACAATAACATTGGTCTCAAGTAACTTCTAATAATAGTAATAAGCAGACACATTGCAGGTATGAGCATCATGAGTAAGTATCCTCCATTCAATTCCTCTCTCTCTCTCTCTCTCCCTCTTAATCATGAAACTACCTCTTTGTCTCTTCCTTTTTCTCTTATTTCTTTTTTATTGTTTACACTCACTAAATCTAATCGAGCATAGCCTATAGCTATACTCATTATTCTCCAATATATCTGACCAAACATGTAACAGACTTAAACCCTAATAAATGATCATCCGTACAATGCACCTCTCCCTCTCAAGCAAAGTTAAAAGGCCACCTTCTGTTCTGTTCCCCTTTGACTCTATATAACACACAGTAACTCCTCTGTAGCTATTCTTCCTTAGATCCTCACCAAACTCAAACTCAAATATTTCTATCTCTATATCTACGGTTTTCCTCATCCTCTTTTTCACTCATGAATTAGTCTATACACACCATTATTATACATAACATGTTTCTTATATTATGCAGGGGAGTATCATCATCATTCACCACCATCTGTTGGAGAATATGAAGAGGACACATTTGGCAAGTTTCAGCAACAGAAGCACAACCCAAGAAGAAGAAGAAGAAGAGGACACTGATGCTGACAACAGAGTCATCATGAATCACTACAAGAATTACGAAGCTGGGCTGATCCCATGGCCTCCCAAGAACTACATTTGCAGCTTCTGCAGGCGAGAGTTTAGATCTGCTCAAGCACTTGGAGGGCACATGAATGTCCATAGAAGAGACAGGGCAAAACTCAGACAGATCCCTTCTTGGCTCTTCGAATTACCTCAGCACCACATACCTATTGCAAACCCTAACCCTAATATTAGATCTTCATCTTCCGCTTCAACAACACCAGCTCACCTTGAGCCTTCCCTAACCATCCAGAGATCCATACCAACTCCTTTTCCTTCTGCCCAGTTCGATCTCTTGGACAGTACTACTACTCGCTACGGAGGTTTGATGGTGGACAGAGAGAAGAACAAGAGAAATGTATGTAGCAGAGAGCTCAAGAAGGGTGTCATCGATGCATGTAATTCTGTAAGATGTGAGATAAGCCGTGGCGATGTGATGAACCAGAAAGATGATCAAGTCATGGGGTTGGAGCTTGGGATGAGTTTGAGGAATCCCAAACAAGTTCTTGATTTGGAGCTTCGACTTGGATACCTTTAGATTCATTTGATTAGTAGTTTTAATTATAAGCAGTATGTGCATGGTATAGCTAAGCAGTGAGCAAGTGATTGTTATTGCGTTCAGGCTAATGGTATTAAATAGTATTAGACTTAAATTTAATGGAGGTCAGAAAGAAATTAAGCAAAATAAAGTTGAAAAAGCCTCTAAGTTTCTTTATAGGTTTGTACCTTTTTATAATGAAATATTTATCCATGATTTTACCAACAGTGTTTACATCTCTTAAGGCTCAGTATAATCTTAAAACGGATATACATAAAGTTCCAGTATAAGTGTTATTTTCCGTATACTTTTTCAAACAATAAAAGATATTTAAAAACAAGAAAACGATATGTGTTGTAATTTTTTAACTTTATATTCACACGATGTTTGTATTTTTAATTTTTCTATATATTATTGGTGTTAAATCTAACAATTTGTTAGCCAAAAAGTAAAAAAACTGTCAACTTTAATCATCCTGTTTGTAAATTGTATAATAAAATTACGTGCAGTATAGTAGCTAGCTAGGAAAGATTAGAGAAAGTGGGTTGCATGTGTATGAAGTATTAAGAAAGACAAAAAGTGATAAAGACTGCATTATTATAGAGATGGGTTGATAAGACACAAACGCATGCGACAAAGTGGTACTATGAATCATATAAAGATGGATGATGATCAATTGACTCATGAATAGTTAATGTTTTCATCTTTTACACTCACCATCACATGTATTAATGCTTCTAGCTAGCTTTACATACATATAAGTACTTAATGGTGTATGTGTTAATTAAAAAAACTGTCCGATACAAAATGAGGATAATTTTCTTACTATTGTTGCGAAAAATGTCTATAGATTATAACACATTCAGTTTATAGCTGAAGAGCCGTTCGGACATGGAGACTTGTGAGTATGAGTTTGCAAATCAAGTCAAAATCGAGATTAATATCTAACTATGCTATTATATATGCCATCACCCGTCATCAAGTTCAACCACTGATATCGATCAACAAAATGTTACTAGTATTAAATTAACACAATTTTGTACTTTTTTCCATCACATAAAAATACACACGTGTGAGTGTGTGCATGCATATAGGGATTTGTTCCTGCAATTAGTGCTCTTTTGGTTATAAAATTAAACTCCACAACCATATACTATATAGATATATATATATACATGTCGTAGAGTCTGTAGTATACGAAACATGAATGAATGTAGAGAGTACGTACAGACAGATCAAGAGCCAAGAGTGTAGGAGACAAGGTTAGAAAATTAGAAAACAAGTGATGTGAAAAGGTAACAAGAAAATGGAATATTTTGGTCAATACATTTGGGATGTTTGTGGATTCCCCATGAACAAATTAAATCTGACATTTTCTATCTTCCCCAACAATTTTAATTTAATATACAATTCATCATCACCTTTCCATTTTTAGAATCGATCACTTTCCACTCTAATCTCTACGTTCCCTTCAATTCTTCCCTTTTCCATGAATAATAATTACAGTGAGTTTATTTGTGTTTGAGTGATGTGAAAGCTAAGAGAATTTCATCATGCACCCTAATATTTTTCTTCTGTTTACAAATTTGCCCCAAAAATTTCTTGTGTTTCTTACAATAATCACCCACCTTCCATTGCAGTTTTATTCACACCCGTACCGTTGTCTTAAATAGATTTGACTCTAACTTCTAGTAATGGTGAGGAATTGATATGAGTAATCCTAGAGATTATTTGGCTAAAACTGCAAAACTTGTAGGTTTTGTTAACTGTCCAATCACATTGACTTCTGTCTCTATCTCAAAGTCACATGTTTTTAGTTATGTCTTCTCACCGGTTCATTCAAGAATCTCTTTATTTTGTCTGAAGTGATTGTTCTGAATCTGATTTGAACCGTGTGAACATACATAATTATGTTCTCATAATATGATTTAACTGGAGTCAAATGTGATAAGAGTTTGTTCATCCTTCGACCAAAGAAAACAAAAGAAAAAAATGAGAAGAATCAACTTAGAGTAAACAAAACAACCGATTACTTTAAACCTCTGGAACATATAAGCATCGAAGCACCAGTGGTCTAGTGGTAGAATAGTACCCTGCCACGGTACAGACCCGGGTTCGATTCCCGGCTGGTGCAATTTTTTTAAAAACCAACCTCACCCTCTTCTGTGTTTGGGCTTTAACGGCCTTTTTGCTTTTCATCCGTAACCAGACTTGTCATCCTTCTCTCGTTCTCAACTTTCAAGTATCTAGCACATGATTTTAAAAATTGCATATAGCCATGGAAAATTCAAAAGTCAGAAATTGAAATTTGTAAACTACGTTGCAATGCAAATAATAATATGAGATACTTTATCAACTAGTAATTATTCTATTTCTAATAGTATTTCGAAAAAAAAAATTCGAGAAAGTCCAAAAGGAAGTGTAAGTTTTAAATACAAAAGAGACATTTTTGCTTAAGTCAGGCGTGATGGGGAGATATATTGATTTCACCACAAGTTAAGTTCTTGTGTCTTCTTTTTTTATAAAGCTAGCTATGTCAACAAATATTCTTCAGTAATTTATGATTAAAACGAAAAAGAAACGTATTCACGGAAACTGCATCTAAACAACATTTTTAGATTACCGTGAGCTATACAAGGTTTTAACTGGGATTATGGCCTTATGGGAAGCCACTAACATGATTTTAAGACAATTAATTTAAAAAAAAAAAAAAAAATTTGCCAAGAATTCTATTCTTTTGATTTTGAATATCTGATTTTTTCTGGAACACCCAATAAAACTAAAAGTACTATGAAATAAATGGCTTAGCATGGTTCATGTAGAAAAATGAGATGCATTAAAAAAATCACGAAACATATTTATGTTCTTATATGATAACAAATTTATCAACTAAAACCATATCTGAGTAATTTTAAGAAAACGAGCACTAAGTTGAAATTCACATGCGCACACTATCCTAATCGCATCATTCGCATCACACGATTTCCCTCGTGTACAAAATCCGTTTGCATGATATTAATACTTTTTTGGGTAACATTATTAAAATTCTAATAATCTCCTCAGGTGATTTGAATCCTAGTCTGTACCAGCTACACACTCACTCCATCCATGTAACCAAATATTCCCAAGCCACCTACGCAGATCCAGCACACGATCAATCAAAATAATAAGAGCTTTTTAGTGTATTGTTTTGTCATAAAGGGACTCTAATCAGCTTATAATTACGTAATTAATTAACGATTAGACAACAACAAGAATGGGTTTCAAATACATTCATGGCATTAGCATTTGTCGGTACATCTTTACCGGCATTTGCCGGTTCACCCGGTCCCCCACACATCACGACAAACAGCAGCAGTTCCGATGTCCGGCGTTCGGCGGAAGAACTTATAAATAACTTTTCTACAATTATAAAATAATAAAAGAAGATAGAACAAAGTAGATTATTAATTGAGTTTGCTTTGAAGCTCCAAAAAACCAAACGTATACACGAATATAAAATAATACGATAAAAAGGGATAGGAGACCTAAGAGGCTAAGACTACCTCACTACTAAAAATATGGATATTTTTCTATAGAAAATCCACGAATGAAAAGAAAAATAAGTGGAACTAATTAAACTGAAATCGAATAATTGTATAGAAAAAAAATTGAAATCCAATAAAATAAAAATCTCATGTTGCAGTCTCCATGATTGATTGTCTCCCTAGAATCCAACATGTGACCCTCCATTGTCTACCATTCACACCCTTTGGCTCATTCGATAAATTTGGACATTAATTGCATTCTTTTTATTTGTAGAAATTAGAAAACATGATCTCAGTTAATGTTAATGGTGTTAGCAAAATGTTGTTATTTGTAGACAACGCAATTCTTCATATACACTTCCATACTGTATTTTAGTTCATGATCTATCAACCGACTAAATATAGTGTTTATATGTGAATTCAAAGCTAACGTAAAGCTTGTGAATGGACTAAATGTATTTTATGGATCCGCTACGTACTAACATTAGACAACGTAACATCTAGCTTGAGAGATTATAAAAATAAAAATAAAAAATTTAGTGAAGTCTCTAGATTGATTAATGGCTCGAGTGATTTGGAGTTTGTATATATTTTCAGCGAGAGTTCAAATCAAGATTTTGTAAGGATTTGCGATTTTTTTATTAAGCGGAAAAGCTCTTATAGAAGCATTTCAAAATCGGATCACATCATCATTTATAGGATTCGTTAATAAATCTTTTTAGACAATACTGGAAGTTGTGTTCAAGTGTTCAAAAAAAAATGTAAGTTGTGTATGACTAAAAATACAGAGAAAATGAGATACCCACTATAGCATAAAATTCCAATTCTAATATAGTCAAAACTCCATATATAAAAAGTAGAATATAAAAGATGAAGATTATGTCATTCGAATTACAGTTATATAAAATATTACAATATACATACGAAACGATAAGTATGGCTCATACTCTAGTGATGGAGAATTTAAGGATTTTATATACAGAGATGACACAATATGGTAGACCAAAATTAACAAATTAAAATAGTATCATATAATATGTGATTGTAAATAATCATTGAGTGAAGATATAAAATAAGTATGCCTAAGAAAAAAAGAAGAAAAAAGACCTCTTCTCTCTCATCATAATGTTCCTTTTATAAAATCCACCCAAAGACAACAAACACTTCTCCATCATCATTTCATTTCTTTTTCTTTTTCCTCCATCGCCATTTCCTAGTTCGCTCGTGCACATCTCCGACGACGATCCCAATTCTAAAACCATTCCTTCTTCCAATCCTTTCAACATCTCTCAAAAATATCCAACCAACAAAAAAAAGGGACATAAGAAACCGAAACAAGGGAACCCTTCTTTCTTTTTGTACAAATAACATAAAAATCAACACTCTTTTTGTTTGTTTCGCCGATGGCATCTTCCGGTAGCGGTACAACGGCGGGATCAGGTTCACCATGCGGTGCATGCAAGTTCCTGAGGAGGAAGTGTGCATCCGATTGTATATTTGCACCGTACTTCTCATCGGAACAAGGAGCAGCAAGATTTGCAGCTATTCACAAGGTGTTTGGAGCAAGCAACGTTTCTAAGCTCTTGCTTAATGTTCCAATCCATGATCGATGTGAAGCTGTTGTCACCATCGCTTACGAAGCTCAGGCTCGTCTTCATGACCCTGTTTATGGCTGTGTCTCTCATATTTTCGCCCTTCAACAACAGGTAATTGACCCAGTACGTTAGTGACCCATCATTATTTATAGACTATTTGTTTAGTCACTGCATAATTTTAGTGGTGGTTGATTGGTATGAGACTTCGTACATATATATGAGATTAAATGTTCTCACAAACTTTTGATGATTAGTAACAACTTATTTTCCCATCATATCGCTTGCTTTCACATTAGGGCTTTTCTTCATTATTATTATTATTATTATTATTATTTTTTGCCTAAATAATTAAAAAGCTTGAGATCTTAATTGTAGAGTTTTTAGGAAACGTTACAAATAGGTAATCAGTTTTTTCATAAAACTTTTGTCATGATGTTTTCATTTCTTGTGTTTGTCATTTTTTTAAATTTTATTTTGTCAACTCCATAAATAGATTAGCTCAAAATAATCAACTGAAATTTGTCATTTTCGATTCGTCAAAATCTTGAGTAAATGACATTATATTTTCCGTTTCATAAAAATTTTTGAGTAAACGACACTACATTTTTCAGTTTCATAAAAATATCTTAAGAAACGACACTACATTTTTCAGTTTCATAAAAATATCTTAAAAAACGACAATATATTACTTCCGTTTCATAAAATTGGATGTTTTGAAAACGATACTATGTTCTTTATGTTTCATAAAGATGAATGTTTAAAAAATTTGTGAATACTATAAAATTTGTGAATACTATAAAATTAGTTATATCTTTGGATGCATTTACTATTCTTGGAATATGAATCACTATAATTAAGTATGTAAATTACATACATATGTCCTAGCTAATATTTAGAAATACCATATAAATTTACATAAAATTGCAACATCTTATTTTCTTAGCACAAAGGCATCAAGTTAAATGAAAAAAAAAAGACTATACCTTCATAATAAACGGAGGAAGCATAAAATATATATGTGCTTACAACTTTTGAATAGAACTGGATCAATCTTGTTTAACTTAGAGTTTGATGCGTTTATATATAGGTGGCTTACTTGCAAGCACAAGTCATGCAAATGAAGGCACAGATCGCTGGCCACCAGATGTCAGCCGCCGGAGATCTAAGAAACAGCTCGGAGAGTACTAACCAGTTTATGACGTGGCAACAAACTAGTGGCTCTCCGATCGGTAGTACATACTCAACATACGATCATCATCCGTACTACGGTCATGTAAACCCTAATAATCCGGTCTCGCCTCAGAGCTCGCTAGAAGAATCTTTCAGCAACACGAGCAGTGACGTCACCACAACAGCTAATGTGCGAGAGACTCATCAAACCGGAGGAAGCGTATACGGTCACGATGGTTTAGGTTTTCACGAAGGGTATCCTAACAAGAAGAGATCAGTGAGTTATTGTAGTAGCGATTTAGGTGAGCTTCAGGCTTTGGCTCTTAGAATGATGAAGAACTAAGATAATTTGGTAACTTATGTATACAGACAGAGAACATAACATTCCATGTTCACATGCATGTTATCATCAATAAAGATGTCTTCATCCATGTTTGCTTTGTATTCGCTGAGGTTCGGCCATCGATCAATAGCTGAAAGTTTTGACTGGACAGTAATCTTATTTAATCGGTTTAGCTAATTCAAACATAAATGATTTAGTCCTGATCGATCAATATCACAAATCTTCTAAACGAAAATAAATAAACAATACAATTAATTGGTTATAGTTCGATGGTTTCGTTTGTTATAGTTATCAACGTTGATCAATATAGATGTTTGTTGACTAAATGTGATTTTCACGCATGATTAATTATTGCCTCTCTTAGATTACCCACAAAAAATGAATTTATAAGTGACTATCCCACTCGACAGTGACACTATAATACATAGTTACATGAATAAAGTAAACTAAGCAAAGAAGGTAATGACAGAAGAAAAAAAATGTCACACGAATACAGAGAAAATAATATGACTGACAGACCGATAAATTCTAGGTTAGTATTAATAGAAAGGAATCCTAATAGAGATGCTTCTGTGCAGACTGAGCTCCATCACCTTGTATGAGTTTGTTTAAGGATTCGCTAAATTTTCATAAGTTCAAATTATAATAATTGTAGACGTGCGCGGCGGACCCAAGGGGTTGACTTTAGAAGACACACTTATTCGAAACTTTAATATAATTCATCTTGATTGGTATATAATGTATTATCAAATAAGTTTAGTTGGCTCGTTACGAATTTTGTCTAGTTCCCGTGGAAGATGAAAAAGAAAAAAAAATCAATTAATGTTGATCAGAAATCAATAAGCAAAAACTAGTATTTGAGTTTGTCAAAAAAAATGATACTCCCTGCGTTTAATAAAGAGTGTCATTCTGGAGATTTTTCTTTATTTCACAAAGAGTATCATTTTACAATTCCAATACATTATTTTATATTTTCAATGCATATTTTACATTAGATTTTCTAGTTTTACCCTTAATTTATAAATAAATTAACCTATTAAATAATGGCATATATGTATATTTCAATGTTTTCTTAATTTGTGTGAAAAGTGTCAGAATGACACTCTTTGTGAAACGCAGGGAGTATTTTATTTAAATCTAAATTTAGCAAAGTTTTCTTACGTACATCTGTATGAATTAATAGTTCTACATGCTTGTAATTAAATATCAACTAATCTTTTATTTTTAGCATCTCTATGAAGGCTAATTAAATAGTATATGGTCTAACTCTAAACGATACAAATAATATGTAAAAGTCAACTTTTACTTTCATAACTATAGTATTAATTTTATAAAGGATGAAACAATAAAGAAAAATAAAAGTAAAATTGTTGATAAAGAAAAAAGAATTTGGAGAACATAGGAGGTATGGATCATGGATGTTATGATTGTCTGTCAGAGAAGCAAATAATCGAAAATTATACTATCATCTAGTATAAAATTACTAGGAATATATAAATGGACCACGCATTGATAATACATTTAATAAACATGTTTACCTAACATTAACTAAGCAATCAATGTCTTGTTAATTATGATAGCGCCAATCCCCCATATAAATTGTAGTGGTCCTATAGACAAAATGTCCCCTGAATCGTATGCAACAATCACTTAAATTAAATTCAAATAATGATCTTTAATTAGTTTTACTTTGCCAACTCTAATCAGTCTCATCTAATATTAACCCGATTCCCCACCAAGAAGCTTCGATTGTTGTCCTTGTCCACACCTAAAATCACAAGTGCTCTTTTAGCCTTTTTAGGAAGGACTTAATGGTTTGTAATCTCGAGGTAACCTAATCAAAAACAGGTTATTAATAGAAGGAAAATAACAAGTTTAGTTAAGCACATGATCAATACTTTACGTACAGTTTTAAAAAGGATCAAATAATAGTTCACCTGGTTAGTTAGTTTGACAGACATTAATTAAGTCTAGTTAATTTGATAGCCTGTCTTCTGTTTAACATTCGGTAAGCTACTCAAATATTCAGTAAAACTGTAAAATGTTTGATACATGTCTCACCTTATTATTTTAGCATTAACATATCAGAATGTTGGTCACTTCAACATGGAAAGTGAAGATTGGAAAATTTCGATAGCTTAACATTTTTTTTTGTTTACGGGGTCAGAAAGACAATTTAACATCTCAGTACCATTCACAATGTTTCTTGAAATTTTCACTAACTTTCTGATAAATAGTCAACGATATACATTGACTGAAGTTGGATAACAAAAATGCACCACGTCGACCTTATATATGGTATTTTAAAGTATAATATTTAGGTGGGAAACATCCGAAATTTGTTTACAAACTCCAAACAAATTTATTGTGGTTGAGTCATGAACAAGAATACGGCGACGCCTGTTCTTAGTCAAGACATTTTATGTATGTGCGTACTTAATAAATTAATATCGACCTCTTCGAGCCCATTATCGAAGACAAAATTGTATTCAATTTCTCTCACTCTTTCTACTATTATAAGAATAAAACAGATCAAAAGCTGGTGGTCAAAGCATGATATCACCAAATTCACCACTTTGCTTAGACATTCATCAGGGACGTCTGTTTTTATTAAAAATTAAAACAAACCAATATAGTAATGTTAAAGCAACAATGAAAGAAAGATAAAGCTCATCATAGAGGATTAATTGGATGTATATAAAGGTAAATGACTAATTATTGTTATGATGATCAGAGTTCAGAGATAGTTAACTATTAAGAAAAGAGAAAAAGAAAGCAAAGTAGCACATAACTAGTATAGTAGTATTATAAAATGTGTATATTTTAGTACAATGACATGTCGACTGACAGGGGAATAAACACGAACTATTGTCTTCTTGTCAAAATCACAATTTGTTTCCTTTGTATTTTAAAAATGGTTAAAAAAGAGACTGAAACGGCTGGAGTTAACACACGTGGGCCCGTAGCTTAAGTACAATCGAAGTCTTTGACCGTTGAACTAAAATCACACACACACACGTGCGGACTGCACCAAGTCGTTTGTTTGTATGACCCACACCATCTATTTCTTTCCCCAGGCCATTTAATTAATCAGTGTCATCATGTGGTGGTGATAGTGACTAGTGTGAGACGTTCTAGGCCCATTTAGCATGAAATGCTAGCCCAATACGCTTTATAGTAGCAATCAGGGAGTTTTAGGCCCATATTAAAAATACATCTCTCCGCCGGGGGAAAGAAATCTCGACACTTATTTCTTTCAGTCAGCCAGAAAACCCACTCGATTAGTTTGAATTGATAAGATAATAGTGTTTTTAACATTACTACACGAGTCATTTTATTTTGTTCTAGTGTATGTCACGAGCAGTAATATATAATTTACAAAATCATAATACTATTCTATAACAATTTGACAAAGCAAAACCCTTCTTACAGAAAAGAAAAGCACACACACACACACACACAAAGTTACAACGACAAAATCGACAACATACATTGTACGTACAAAGTAAGGAAGAACCTTACGTGATTTAATTATAGCCAAAACCTTCTACAACTATAGTTAGATATATTAAAACAATAGATATAGAGTTCAGGTAACAATTCTTAGTTTAGATTCCAATAATATAAAAGGCGGACATCATTAGGCCCTAGAATGTCTAAACACACAATTTTCCAACGCAGTAGCCAGTAAGCTAAGCTGCTTAGGGATTTGTTATTTGTGGTTTCCCAATAATTTATTTGACTCCGATATATAAGCTCAAACTCAAATGGAAACTAAAGCAATAAAAAGACTTAATACTCCTATAAAGTAAAATTATACTACTATATTACTAATATATATCGGTTCTTGATCGTGTTCATTCATATCTTCACCAAAAAAAAAAAGACATCACGACTATGGGGTGTACTCAAAACTCGTGGACAGCAGATGATCATTGCCACCACCGCCATGAAGATGTTGATTGAAAGTGTTTAAATGTTGATCCAATTCAGAATATTTGGAAAATTCACCGATGGTAGAGTTAATTTCTTCACTGCAGCCACTTGAGGAGTTGTAGTAGTAATTCGCTGCCGTGGTATCTCCACCAGCTCCAATGAAAGACCTCGTCCCGGTTTGGTTCTGGTGGTAGCACGACGGCATGATATTCTTTAGATCAGAGTTGTGCTCCGTTTCCAAACTTCCATTTTGATAATAATTCGAAGTGGTATGATGATGATGAAGATGGAGATCTTGAGGTTCTTGAAGATGTTGAGGCTTATTATCTCGATAGCAATTAGAGTTTTCTATGGATGGAGAATCTCTAGCCATCATGCTTTGTGTTGCTTGTTGCTTTAGAATCTCTAGCTGTGTTTGTAGATTCACAACCTACACATAATACCAAGAAAAACTTAGGATCCATATCTCCAAATTATCCATACAAATGTCATATCAAAAATTCAAGATAAGGGTTAATAAAGGAATTATATGTATTTACTTGTTGTTGAAGGGAAAAGATATGAGAAACACAGCCATAGATGGGGTCTTGACGGCGAGCTTGAGCTTCATAATAGATTGTAGTAGCGGCTTCGCGTCGATCTTCCACGGGAAGATGAGAGAGCAATTTAGAAGCATTGCTGGCACCAAACACTTGGTGAATGGCTGCAAAATGTGAAGCTCCTTGTTCATGGCAAAAGTATGGGGCAAACACACATCCTTTTATACATTTCCTTCTTAAGAACTTGCAAGCTCCACAAGGAGAGCCAGAGCCCGTCATTGTGATGACTATGTGTTACTAAGTATGCAATGTAGGTCTTTAGTTTGATGAATGATGATTATAATTAACCTTGAGTACCTTTAAGAATGGAGGAGCATTAGCTTAGGGGATAGTTTTATAAAGATGAAGATGAAGGTGGGTTTTCATATACTACTAATTACATTCTTTAATCAAAACTTGTCTGCTTAGTGGCATACACGCATCTCATTGTTAATTGTCATTAGTTTTTTTTTCTTGAATTTTTGTTAAGATAAATTTACAATTGATCTGGATTTTCTTTTTTTGAAGCTTGACCTCTGCATTAATCAATGGATGTATTTAATTTGTGTAACTTATAACCAATGAGCAATGAAACGTACTTTTCCCCAAAGAAGGAGCCAAAAATATGGTAGAGACAACAGAGACTTTGCATGGTATGTGATTTACGTCTCATACAGCTTGAGTAGATGTGATGACAAAACATTTTTTTTTCTATTTTCTTTTGAGTAGTGTTCATTATAATGTTTCTAATTTTATGTTATACTAATTAATCTATTATATATAATCTAGTTCAAGATTAACATTTTGTATGGAACTATGGTTTATGGATCGACAACCCTGACCCACACACAATAGATTGCAAATTTAAAACGTATTATTTTGTTGTCAACAAAACCACTAATCTTTATTTTGAAGTATTTATACATGGAGACAACCAATCTACGTACATAAGATAGATAAGATCAGGTAAATAGTTGTATATTGAGTTTTTAATGGATGGACAAGAAAGTACCCTGAAAGTGATGTTGCTGGTTTATTTTATATATATGCGAAATTAATTACTATATCCTTGTCAAAAGGGTACAATATCAAATTACTTACGTCGTTCTGAATATGTATAACGGGTTAGTTTAATAATTTTCTTGTTAAAGATGGATTAGTTTAATATTACTTGCATATAAGAAAATAGTTGGGCGTGTACTTTAGTTTGAACGAGGAAAAAATTTCAAAGTCTAAACCTCAATATAAGGGAATGGTTTAATTTTGTTTCTCAGTAGAAGGGAATGCAAGTCCTGGACACATCAACCTTTGTTTCTCATTAGATCATACATATTACGTCAGAAAGTAATGGAAATAAGTAAATATATTATATACTATATGGAACATTATCTTAAGTACTAAATGATTACGCCATCATTTTAGAAAGACATGGATACAAGAAGCGGCGGCTAAGTGCCTATGCATTGCTATAGGCACTTAAAGAGTAGGTTTCCATTTACTATTTTTGGTAGTTATCAATTTGTCTTTCCCTTAGCCGCCGCTTCTTGTCTCCATGTCTTTCTAAAATGATGGATCACTCTCTTCTTGCGTGGGTCTATGCATTGCTATAAACCTACTCTTTAAGTGCCTACAACTACATTAAGTAGCCACCAATCAGTGACTAAATCAAAAATATTTAATTTCATTCTTTGCTTTCTTCGCTTAACTATGGACACATTAGTTTGAGCCATATTTTTTTTTGTTTGCTTCAACGACTTTTATAATGTAGAAAATATACGAATGAGTAAGAACTACTTGTTGGGATCAGTGGAGTTAAATAGTGAGGTCCGACAAATTAGAGAATCGTGTAGCAACGGGGTTAAGTCTTTATAATGTTTAGCTTATAACACTATACAATGTCGGGAAAAAAAAAGAAGTCTTTATGCAATGTATTATGCAAAAGTAGAAACGGAAAATTAAAGCAACCCAAATCGGCTTTAAACTATACAATTGTCTCATGGGGGTATGAATGTATGATGCATAACAGTTTGCTAAACAAAAACGAACAATAATGATCTATTCTTACATATAAAAAAAGTAGAACCAATCACAGCCAGCTTGCCATTAATCCTTCAAAGTTTCCAAGAAACAAAAATCTCTTCATGCTGTGATAAACTGGATCATTTATTCTTAAAAATGTTTGCAGACAAACTAAAATATTACGTTCTACCGAGAGATGAGATTCCAATTTCATTTGCATCTCTTCTTGAAGATGCTTTCGTCGATGAAACTGGGAAATCCTTTCAGCACATCTCGCAGAGCGTAGTAATGGCTATCACATTTATGGTCTGTAATGAAATTACCTGAAAGAAGTATCCTCTGAAAATGTTGTCCTGGATCTCTCTTCCACAGACTAAAGTATTCTACTTGTTTTCCTCCTGCACTTTTCGGGTTCCCTCTTAAGTTCCTCATTAGATAGTAAACCGCTCCCGGTACATATAACTCCTCTGGCACTTTAACAATATCTTTAGTGGTAGTTTCAGAGATTAAAGTTTCAGACTGGTGGTTCTTGGATGATGGGATTTCTGGTAAGATATATGAAGCGTTTAGTACGTAATTAAGAATTCTTGTGATACACAGAATTACACAAACGTGTTCAAGTAGTAGTTACCACTTACCAGGAAGTTCTTTCTTGTTACCGAAGTTGGCATAGTCAGAAACTTTTCGAGCTACGTCTTGCACAGAGGTGACAACTTGTTTAGCGTTTGTTACCAAATCTAGTACGCTCTTCCATTCTTCCTTCTCGATTACACTCGTCCTGGATTTACAAATACACAGCAGTAAACAAACTAATTGTAGAAGTGTAATAAAGTTTCAAGAAGAGAAATTTTTCTTCACCAATCTGTCTGAAGGATCTCATTCCTCAATCTCGCTAGAGAAGCTGTACTTAGTCTAGGTATAATATCATCCTGTAAGTGGTGGAAATGCTGTGAGTTTCAAGAAGAGAGTAACCTCAGCAAACTTTGATCAAGAAAAGAGAGTTTTTTTTTTTTTTCTGACCTGCATTACAATAGTTGTTACAAACTCAGAGCAGTTCTCTGCAAGGTCTTTGGAAACACAAGGAGGTGTTGCATACCCAACGGCTGAAATAATCTCAGCATCAAATCCCAATTCCTCCCTTGGCATTTTCCTGAGCATTATCGCCATTAGCGAAGCTATAGCGCCACCAAGAGAATGGCCAACAAGCCTTAGCTTGTATCCCTATGGATTAGTTCATTGCAATATAAATCCATCCTTCTCATAACTCACAAACAAAATAAATGAGTAACAACAATGATTATATCATCACCTCATATTTCTCTAAGCATCTTCTTATAGTTTGCAGTTCGTGGTTAAGGAACCATCGTGCAGACTCAGCGGTTCCAAAGTGTGTTGAGTAGCCTTCAAAAGTGACCTCTTCATCGCTTGAAGAGACAATATCAGTGATAAGATCATAAATTGTATGTGTCCCACGTATTCCAAAAACAACAAGTTTCCTTCGATGATCAACTCCTATGTAATAACCAGGCCTCATGACACTTGAATCTTTCACAAATTTAAGAATGTTATTCTCGCGAAGCATCGTGTTCTTAGCAAGACCAGTAACACTATCCCTGTAACAACCTTTCGCTAACTCGGCATTGTATATGAGATCATAAACCTGAAAAAACAATAAAGCTACTTAGAATTTGGTAAAAAAGGGAAGTTATCACTTATCATCAACATGACAATGATCAGAATTAATGTTCTTACTGTAGACTCTGAAACAACTTCTACACCCTTGACGTCCTCAAATGGAGACAAGGATGCTTGTCTAAGATATATAAGATAGAGACCAATTGTAAGATCACCAAGAGTCCAACCTTCAATCCCAAGCTTACTCCTCTGAATACTAGCAATGATCTCAGACAGAGATCGAGTACCATGCGGTGACTTCTCTCCTAGAGATGAGAAAAACATACATTAAACGTTACCTCTAGCATTATGGTTTTTAAAAAAGCACAGTGAAAACGCAACCATATAATAAATACCTGTTGGAAGAGCCCATCTACGCAATTGCATAGCTGGCTCAAGTGCTTTTGTGAGCCAAGCTAGGTCCAGTTTCCACTTCCCATCACCTGTATCTTCATCACCAGAGCCATCACTGTCGATTCCTGGTTCAAATCGTCTTATATCCTCTAATCCAGACTTGGAAGAAGCTCTACTAGGTGTTCTCTTCTCTGCTCCCTGTCCCTGTCCCTGTTCTTCTAACTCCTTCTCTACCTTGCCTGATTCTGATAAATGCGACTGAAATCTTTTGATAACATTGTAAACAACTCCTTGATATAATCCACGTCTCTTCTTGAACTGTGAACCTTCTACAACTGAACAAAAGGCTGAAACTTTTCAAGAATCCTTACTAAAATTTCAAAACTTTCATATACAAACATAGTCAATTCACAAAGCTAACTCTCATCAATTCAATATTCGCATCCACTCTATTGGATTATACTAAAAAGGATTGAAATTTCCAACAAGTAAAGAGTAATTAGAGCTTACATAAGTTCCATAGACGTCGGTTTAATGCTCTGCTAGCCATTGGCGAAGCTCAGAATTGGCTTTCTCCGGCCAAAAAAAAAAAAAAAAAAATTCCTCCTTTCGAAGCCGACGGCGGAGGAGAGAAAAAACTCTTAAGTAAGTGAAACTTCGAAGATACGGCGGAGCATTAAGTCGGAGATGATCGGAAAAACCAAAACCGGAGGAAAAGCACACCGACTGGATTGGTTCTTCAAGACTTGTAAATTCAGTAATGAGTTATGGGCTTAATTGGGCCTTTTCTTATTAGTCCATTTTAAGTCCAGTAAAGAAAATTAAAACGGGGCTATCTACGTCTTTAGGTCAAAGACATATGCATGCATATTTTTACAACAGTAACACACTCTATTCTTACATTTAGGGTTTCAAATTCAATGATGGCATCGACCTTTGTATATTATCTAATCTTTCTCGTCCTCCATTTTTGGAATCAGAAGTCTTAATAAAACATCTGAAGTCTTAAGAGGATTTTGCAATTGCAAGAACAGAGGATTTCCTCTGTTTTATAGATGAAGGAGAAAAGAGGCGAAGTTTAGGGAACAAACCAAATCCAAATAGTTTAAGTAACAAATCCAAATCTGTCATTATTACAGAACATAACGGTCGCGTTAACTGATACATTTTTGGAACCATGAATATAATATACGAACTTTTATTTTGACATCAAACAATGTCGTCAAATGGCAAGAGTTTAGCAGAAGCAGCAGCTTTAGCCTTCTCCTTGTTCAGTTCAACTTTGAGATTCAACAAAATCAGCTCCAGACTTTTGATGTGTTCTTCCATTTCTTTGACCCGAGAACCATCATCAGTTGCATTCTTCCTCTTCGAGACGACTTCGTCGAGCTTTTCCTTTAACCAATCTAGCCTGAAGCCTGCTTCTGTTAGCTCTTTCAAATTGCGCAAAGCCTTTCCTACGTCAGCATTCGAAAATCTCTGTGGAGGCTTACGCAGTGTCTCGATGAGGCTGAGGAGGACATCCATGTATGCTGTCTTCACTACTTGGTTCGTCGGTTTGACATCTACTGCAATGTCCGGGTGCTTTGCGAAAATCTTGCTCACTAAAACACCCTGCCAACGAGAAAGTTGCATGGTAAATCATATATTCTATATCAAAATGTTTCGATTACTCTTAAAAAAATAAAACATTGTTTTCCTTAACATATATATACCTTAGTATAATGAACTTCGAAACCATTGAGATCTAACATCCCCTTCCTAGTTACCTCTTCTACATAAACATCTTCAACTACTTTTACTTCCACTTTAATGATCAGTTTGTCATTCTCTAAAAAATCTTCTTCTTTAAGCTTGCTAAGAGGTAATACTTTGGGATAACCCCAGCCTCGGGCCTCATCACAGAACAAGCTGCCTTCTTCTGTAAGACATAGACTTTTGTTATTCATTATGATTATATGATTTATAATTATTGTTCTATACAGATTCAAACACGATAGATAGGAACATTACTAGGTGTTCCAAATGTCTGGAGCTCTTTGCCCGACTGATTCAACAAAACGAAGCGATAACTAACTCTCTTTTTCCATCCAGTTCTAAATGATCTAGTTCTGGCAACATTCATGTACACAGCCAAGTGATCACAACAATGGTCTCCCATGGGATGAACGGTAACATACCTGAGAAAATAAAAGAAACCTTCGTTTAACTCTACATCTAATATGTTGGATATATATATTTCCAAATAATTTTTGTTTTACCATTCGCATCCGCCGCATCCGAATAAAGGAGACGATATCTCATGAGCTTTCTTCTCCGAGAAGTTATCTATCTCAAAGGTGAAACTCGTCTGCTTTTGATTCCTCGCACCTGTTTAGAATAGGCTTTGTTGCTTTCAGAAAATTAGACATAAAGAAAAAAAACTAACAAAATCTCAGCAACATACCTGAGATCTTCTGCATTTGATTCCCCATATCTTATTAAAACGCTTTCTTTAGGCTTTGTTTTTTCAATCTAAAGATGAAATCTTGTAGGGAAATTTGTGCTTAGGGGACCCGAAGGACTACAAAGAATTTTTTTTTTTTTTTTTTTTCAAGAGACTGAGTTTATATATGTCAAAGAAATACTTATGTTTATAGATACTAGCTTTTTATGTCTTTATATTTTCTTGATCATTATAAAGGAGTATTTATAGACCTAAATAAAATTAATTATAAAATATCACACCTATTATGTATGTTGGATACCCTCCATAAAAGGTGACAAGTAGCAGCATATCATTAATATGATTTTGAATTAGAATTAAGGGAGAATAACATTTACATTTTCACACACATATATATTACAATGAATGGGTTAAATAAAGAGAAATGAATTGAAAAGAAATAAATAGAAGAGAAACACAATTTCTTACATTAAAAGTCTTATATTTTTCTAAAAGATTTTTCTAAATTAATAAGATTTTTTTTTTTCCTTTGCTACTTAATTATTGCCTTCTCTCATCATGATGAACATAAAGATTTATTCTAAAGATAATCCTGGAAGTCGGTCAATAATTAGATGATGAATTTGTCTTTCTTACAAGTTTTATTAAAAACCAGAGATAATATCCAACAAAGTGAAACAGAGTTCTCTGATTTTTCTAGAGGAGAAAGAATATAACAAAACTTAATCTTAGACAAAAATATAACAAAGAGCCCCAAGAATGTAACAAATAAATGATTAACTTATGAGTGTTTACTAACCAAAAAATAAATAAAGGGAAAAACTTGATTTTCACATCAAAGAATGTCGTCAAGCGACAAAAGTCTAGCATTATCAACAGCAGATTTAGCCTTCTCACATTTCAGTTCAACTTTGAGATCCGACAAAGTCAGCTCCAGATTCTTGATGCGTTCCTCCACTTCTTCAACCTGACAACCACCAGCAAATGCATTCTTCCTCTTCAAGGAAACCTCCTCAAGCTTTGTCTTTAACCAATCTAGCTTGAATCCCGCTTCCGTTAGCTCGCTCAACTCGTTTTGAGCGTCTTCTAGCTCAGTCTTAGAAAGGCCCTGTGGAGGCTTGCGCAGTTTCTGGATTAAGCCGAGGAGGACAATCATGTATGCTGTCTTCAACGCTTGGCTTTTTGGTTTGAAATCTACTGCAATGTCCGGGTGCTTTTCGAAAATCTTGCTCACTGTTTGAACCTGCCAACGGGAAAGGTATATATATATATATATATATATATAGATCATACTTAAACAACAAGAAATCGTGAAGCTTCTTAATTAGCATACGTACCTGAGTTAATGGAACCTCGAACGTTTCGACTTCAGACATCTCCCTCCCAGTTAAATATCCTACTTCAACTACTTTAACTTCTACTTTGACAATCAGTTTGTCGTTTTCTAGACATCCTATTCCTTTAAGTATGCAAACACCCTGGGCTGGCATATGACCGCTGAACAAGGTTGATGTGTCTGTAAGACAAAAACAAAATATATATTTAACTTATCGTCTTCATAAATGAGATATATGATGTCCAACCAAAAAAAAAAAAAGAGATATGATGTTACTTTTCTTATAACTCATATCCTAACTACATATGGAAGATATGATCATTTAATTAATTTCTTACCATTTGTTTTGTAGACAACTTTTCCGGATTGGTTTAAAATAATGAAGCGAAAATTAGCTCTCCTACTCCATCCATAATATATGCTTGAAGAATAAGGATTCTCAACGGCCAAATACAGCCACAAGCTATTACCATATTTGCTATTTTTGGGATTAACTTCAACATACCTGAGAAGATAAGAAAAAGAAAAGCAAAGAGTAGGGGACCCTTTTCAGTGCTAAATGATCAAATAGAAATTTCTGTATAACCTAAAACATTGATTCTACTCGCTTACCATTCGCATTGACCGCTTAAGAACGTAGGAGACCTAATCGAAGCTTTCCTATGGGAGAAGTTATCTATCATAAACGTGTAACTCGTTTCCAACTGTTCACCCAAATCTGTTCAAAACGCTTTAATTTTTAGCCTCTTGGATTTTCTTTGAGGAACAAATTCACAAACATAATTCTCATAAACTTGTTTGGTACGTGCTCTCAGAGAATAAAAAGCAAACAAAAGAAGTCAGGAGAAACTATTACATACCTGAGACACTCATCTCATTCCCCATATCTTATGAAAACGCTTTCTTAATTAGGCTTCGTTTGTCAAGCAAAAGACAAAATTCTTGCCGTGAAATTTTGTAACAAGAATTCTGTGAGCTGTACTCAGCGAAACCCCTATTTATATACACCGGTAATTATGGGCCTAAACCTACAATATTTCACATAATAAAAATGTTGCATAAAATCGGGAGAATTAATTAGTGAAACTTTTGTACGTAATTCAGTATATTTTTATATTAGGATAATTACATGTATTATTTGGGATAAGTTTATATCATTTATGATAAGGTCTAGCTAGTGTATACCTATTTTCTATTGGGTTTGGGTTTGTCTCCTATTATGTTAAACGTTGTGAACTTTTCTTGACAAAGGCAAGATTTGTTTCCATATTAGTTTAAAAATTAGCGTTATGTAAAAGTATAATTTGTTAGCGTAAGTAAAATTTATTGTCGATCCTATAGTTCTTAGAATCAGATACATAAAGTTAGAGAAGACGTAGCGTAGTAGATAAAAGACATGACCAACCCTCACAATTATATAAATTTATGTTTAGCTGTAAAAAAAAAAGAGATTGTATATATTAACCAATCATAACATAAATATAATGTAGTTTAAAGTTTAAACCATGTAGTGAAAGAGGAATATTGTTGTGAATGGATGTCCATCTTGAACAAACATCTCAGATGTGACCGCTTGAAGAAGAAACATATGCATGTTTGAAGGAAAAAGTGACAATGACTAAACAAATGATGAGACAACGAACATAGGCAATGCCAAATCCCAGAGATATTTGTGGATCAAATTTGATAATTACGACTTCCAACAATTTCGTCAAATGACAAAATTTTAGTAACTTTGGTCTTTTTCTCCTTGTTCAGTTCAAACTTTAGGTCTGACAAAGTCAGCTCCATATTCTTGATGCGTGCCTCAAGTTCTTCCACACGGTAACTATTAGCAGTTGCATTCTTCCTCTCCAAGAAAACCTCGTCCAGCTTTGCCTCTAACCAATCCAGCTTAAAACCTGCTTCAGTTAACTCGCTCAACTTATCACGAGCGTTACTTAGCTCAGTCTCAGAGAAGCTTAGTGGAGGCTTGCACAGTGTCTCGATGAGGCTGAGGAGAAGATTCATGTACGCTGTCTTCACTCCTTTGTCCTTTGGTCTGAAATCATCTGCAAAGTCCATGTGATTTACGAAAATCTTGTTCACTGATTCCAACTGCCAACAAGAAAAGTAATATATAAATAAAAATCATATTTAACAACAAGATTCCACAAGCTCATAAACATACATACCTGAGTATAAAGAATCGGGAAACCATTAAAGTCTAACATCTCCTTCCCAGTTAACTCTTCTTCATGAACAACTTCAGTTACTTGTACTTCGACTTTAATGATCAGTTTGTCCTGACCCCTGCCTGAGAACTGACTCGAGGAGAAGCTTGGTTTCTTCTTCTCAAAATACCCTTCTTCTTGAAGCTTGGCAACAGGCAACACTTTGGGATAACCCCAGCCTGGGACCACAGCACAGAACAAGTCGCATGCTTCTGTAAGACAAAAACAAAAATAGATTTCTCAACCTTTCTTCTTCGGTGGTTGAAGATAAGTTAATGCACACACACAGAAAAAAAAAAGGAGAAGAAGATAAGTTAATAACCAGTTGTTCTTTTGAGCTCTCTGAGCGATTGATTCAGCACAGTGAATGAATAGGTAACTCTCTTTTTCCATCCAGTTCGTAATGATTCATGATTTGCAACGTGGAGATATACAGACAAGTAGTCTTCAATAGGGCATCCCTTTGGGTGAACTCTAACGAACCTGATAAAGAAATATACAAAGTTATTGTTGAATCTAGTAAACGAATATTTAAGAAAACAGAAAGAAGCGATTCTTTCTCGTTTTTACCATTCGCATCCGCCGCTAATGAATATAGGAGACGATATTGCAGCTTTCTTCTCCGAGAAGTTATCTATCTCAAACCTGAAACTTGTCTTCTCATAATTCTCCATATCTCTTCAAAAACGAGGTTAATTACTTATTACTTTAAGACTAACTCTCTCGCAAAATTTTGTTTTTGATATCTTAACACGTGACATGAATTCGTCTCCTCTATTTATAGAAGAAACGAGAACAAAACCAACTCAATTAATGAAACCTGAAAATTAAATTGATAAAAAAAAATCAAAAAATCAAAATTTAACCAATAATTGACCAAATCTAATTATTCCTCTGTAATAATAATGTAACAACAGTTCTGAAGCAATTTAATTAACTATATTTGTTTTTTTTTTAAAATTAATAGTATATGATAAATTTAAATTTAATGCCAGACTACGTAGGCCTGCAATTCTTTCTTTTGTAAGGCCTTTGAAAATCCCCATGTTGGTATCTTCCTGTACAAGTCAAAAATCCCTTTTTTAGGGCTTGGTTGAGAAACAGAGGAAGTTCTCTGTTTTGCTACAGAGGAGAAAAAAAAAACACAAATTCACAACGTTTAGAGAAACAAAGGGACCGAAAAATTTAAACTTAATAACTGATCATGCTGCTTTTTTCCATATGACACCTTTTGTTGCAAGAAAACTCTGTTTTGGTTTTGATTTCGTAATGAAACGACCAACATAGTAATGCCAAATTCCAAAGATATTTATGATTACTAATTTGAGCTTAAATGTTTATATCAGTAATTTGTAATGTGTTTTTCATATCTGTGTGATGAGTAGTTAAATAGTTTACCACTTTTTAGCACTATGCAACAAAGGCGTTGCAAAGTTCGCATTTTTAATTTGGTTTCTACAAAATACAATGCTCTTGTTACTTCTGTTGAGCCGAGATCTTGACATCTTGTTTTCCTATATTTACATCATTCATATTAATCGACATACAGAGTATTCTGCAGCTGCAGCTCGCTTCTCTGTTTTATCATAATTATAACATTTTTCTTCAATTATTCGGATTCTTGAGATTGAGATTTAAGAAAAACCGTACTCAAAGACTTCTGACGCAAGGCTTAGGAAAACACATTAACACATGAACTTAAATATATTCCAAAGAAAAACTTAAAAAGGAGAATGTGAAGAAAGAAACGATGAACATGTATTATTGTCTTCCAGTCTGTTTGTTTTTTCTTAATCCGATCTCCTCCGTCGAATCAGATTACTCTGAGTTGTCGTAAAGGAAACAGCTTCGTTCAACGAGAGAAAATTAGATACAGTATGAGACTTGGCTTTCTCCTTGTCCAGTTCAAGTTCAAGACTCGAAACCATCGACTCAAGATTCTTAACCTTTTCCTCGAGTTCTTGGACCCGAGCCGCATCAGCATCAAGTTTTTTCTTCCTCTTCGAGGAAACCTCATCAAGCTTTGACTTCAACCAGTCCACCTTAAAGCCCACTCCCATTAGATCAATTAACTTGCTGTAAGCCTTAACTAGTTCAGTCTCTGTGAAGCTGTCTGGAGGCTGGTTTACTGTCTTGATTAGGCCGAGGAGATTCTTCATGTATGCTGTCCTCACCGCTTTGGCTTTTGGTTTGAAATCTACCGCAAAATTTGGGTACTTTGCGAAAATCTGGCTCACTGAAGTAACCTGCCAACAACAACAAAAATATGTAATTATAGTCAACCAAATCCAAACTTAGGCTGCATCTACTAAAATACCTGGGGGATTCTTAACTTACTTGAGAAGAAAGAACATTGAAACCTCTGAAATCGACCATCTCCTTCCTAGTTTCATCTCCTTGATGAACAACTTCAGTAACTTTAGCGTATACATCAATGATTAGTGTGTTGTTCTCCAACAACTCTTTATCCTGTAACTTGTTAAGAGGTAATGCTGCTCGAAAACCCCAGCCAAGTATCTCAGAGTCAAAAAAGCCACATCGTTCTGTAAAACAATCGAAACATAAATTAATTCTTAAGTTTTGTTTTTTCCTCTATATCATTGAGTTATATTTATATAGGTCCTGCTTCTTAACAATTCAGACTTGGAAAATAAGTTATCTTACCAGATGTTCTATGGACCTCTTTGCCTGATTGATTCAACATAATGAAGTGCAAACTGGCTCGCCTTTTCCATCCAGGTTGCAATGACTTAGGGTTCGCAACGCACAGATACAAAGACAAGTAATCTTCAAATCCATCTCCCTTGGGACGAACTAGAACACACCTAAGAGAAAGAAAAAGGAAACCTGATTAAACCCTACTTAGGGATGCATACAAGTTTAATTAGATGTAGAATCTAGACAATTGGGTTTCAGAAAGCTAATTGATTTAGTTCTTCTAGGTTTTACCATTCGCAGCCTCCGCTTGAGAACACAGTAGACTCTATTGGAAATTTCCTTGCGGAGAAGTTGTCTATCTCCCATGTAAAAGTCTTCTGCAACTCCGTCTCATTCATCTCAAAAGATCTTTAAGGTTTGGTTCTTCCAGCTGTGAGGGATTAGAGAGTAGAGAGACTTGTTTGATTCTTGATATAGGACGGACATTCATACGTCAATCACGTTTTTATATATATCAGAAGCCAAAGAAAAAACACTTTTGTAATTCCAATTTTCCTATTTTTAAAAGGGAATTAACCAAAATCTAAAAGGGCGTATTCAGCCCAATATTGTCAATTATTTGATTTTAATGATTTTTTTAAAATATGATTTAAGTAAGTTCTTATGATTTAATTGTAAAATCCATCTAAATCCCAATTAAAACCATGAGATTAGATTATTGTATTTTTAAATCTTTAAAATCTCCTATATATTAATAGGGAAACTTTTTGACCAAAAAGCTGATGTGTCAGTATTATAGAGCTCTAAAGCTAATTTGAGTTTTAATTCTTACCTTCTACATTATTTACATTAATTTGTCATCAAGATGATTTAATTTCCAACAATTTTTATTAAATTGTGCAAATCACAAAATCAATTTAATATTAATAACATCTTCATCAGTAAGATTAATATATATATATATATATATATATAAATATCTATCAAAAATTAATATATAAATGATTCAATTGGTTATTGTTATCACACATATGTTTTTATTATCCAAATCATTACATTTGTACTTCAATATTTTATATTTAAATATCTAATTTGACAATAGTAAAAAAGTACTTGGACTTTTTAGTTGATCAAATATTGAAGATTTTTTTTAAAGGTCATGATAGATTTTCAGTTAAATGATTTTAAAATATTATAATTAAGATAATCAATTATAAAAATTACAAAAAAAATAAATAACAATTAATCCTGCGTATAGCGCAGGTCTACTATCTAGTTTATTAGAAGTAAAGTAGTTCAATGAGTGTTTTTTTCTTTTCCAATAACCGTGAATATTTTTAAGTATTTTTTCAAAATCACTAATTCAATAATATTAATTTTTTGAATCTTTTTTTAAGTATATGATTTGAATAACATATTATTTATTTTCGATACTTGATTTCAAGAGGCCAATGCAGAATGTGGTTAAACACGATCAATGTCTAAACAGAGTAATGTAAGTTTATATACTAAGTTTTATTTATTTTCTATGAAGAGCAAAACAGAGAATGTAATAGCTTTCAGTTTATTCTTTTGTAAACATTTTTCTTCTGCTGAATTCCTAGACAGTTAGTATTTGAAAATAAATCATCATCATCATCTTCCCACGACAAAACATTAGTACCAGCTGGACTTCCTCTCTTCTGATCAAATTCAACTTTAAGATCAGACAAAGTCTCTTCCAATGACAAAACTTTAGCAGCAGCACTACTAGATTTGGCTTTCTCCTTGTCCAGTTCAACTTTGAGATCAGAATACGTCTCCTTCAACAACAAAAATTTATCAGTAGCAGTAGCAGTTTTGCCCTTCTCCTTACCGAGTTCAGTTTTGAGATCAGACAATGTATCCTGCAATAACAAAATTGTAGCAGCATCACTAGTAGATTTGGTCTTCTCCATGTCCAGTTCAGCTTTGAGATCTAACACAGTTAGCTCAAGATTCTTGACGTGTTCCTCAAGCCGTTGAATCCTACACCCATCAGGATTAGCTTTCTTCCATTCCACGGAAAACTCTTCAAGTTTTGTCTTCAACCACTCCACCTTGAAACCTACTTCCGTCAGCTCGGTCAATTCGCTATGAACATTGCTTAGCTCAGCCTCTGAGATACTCTGTGGCGGCTTTCCCATTGTCTCAATGACCCTAAGAAGGACGTTCATGTATTCTGTCTTTACTACTTGGTTCTTTGATCTGATATCTACTGCTATATCTGGATGCTCCTCAAAAACCTGCCTCACTGAAGTAACCTGCCAAAACTTAAAGTTTGAATCGTGTGTGGTTTTTGATTAATCAGAAAGATCAAAAACACAACTCACCTGAGAAGAAAGAACCTGAAAACCATTGACATCAACAGTGTCCTTCTCAGACTTATCTGGGTACTCTAAGCAGCTTTGTAAGAGCTTATTAGTGAATGAAGCTGGAAACATATGATATCCTTCAACAACTTCAACAACTTTAATATAGATTTCAATTTTGAATAGGTCGTTGTCCAAATAGATTTTGTCTACAAGCTTTTTTCGAGGCAACGTCTGTGGAAAACCCCAGCTTAGTGAGTCAGCGCAAAACCATTGATCACCTATTTCTGTTAAAATACAAAAAGGTAAATCTTAAGGCTTCAATCAGCTTGATATGATGTGTTTGGTTGATTTCTCTTAAAAGACAGACACAAAGAGAGAAGATAAGTTAAACTACCAGGTGTTTTATGGAGTTCTCTGCCTGATTGATTCAGCAAAACAAAGTAAAAATTAGCTTTCCTTTTCCAGTTAATTCCAAGTGATTTAGGATCATCAGGGGACAGGAACAGAGACAAGTAATTATCATCATCACTGCCCTTGGGATAAACTTTTATAATCCTATAAGAAAAAAAAAAAAACACAATAAGATTCAAGATTAACCTTCTTCATAAGTGCTTAGCGATCTTTAAGAAAAACATAATGAAATTGAAAAAACTCAAGAGTGTGACTCTCTTTACCAATCGCAACCACCGCTTGGGAACGGAGGAGAGTTTATTGGAGAACTCTTTTGGGAGAAATTGGTTACCGTCAAAGTTAAAGCTTTGCGGAACTGCGTTCCCATCTGTTAGTTTTTTAGGGTTTTGGTACTTCTTCGAGGGAGGAGGAAACGCTTTTGAGATGTATTTGTTTGATCCTTGAATCGTAAGGCGAAGATATCTAAGCACATATGAATATAAAATCTGATTAGTGTGACAAATGGAGACCTTAATAAAATAAACAAAGATAATCCTTATTATCTACTAAAATTAAAAAAAAAAAGAAAAAATTTGAATACATTATTTGAAACTTAATAGGAAATTTGAAATCTATACTAAGTTTTTTAAGTCTTTGAAATGTACCTTATGTATTGTATTAAATGACTATTTTATTCTCAATTACAAATTAATTAAAAACAAATACAATATAATTAAATATAATTAAATTAATTCATAAGAAAAAATATTTTTAAAAACATTATCCAAACTAGATAATCGGAATTTGCTAAATTGGTTTTATAAAATGATGAACTGATTTATTATATATAATATTAATCAATAATAAAAAAATTAAATTCAGATAAAATAAATAAAATATGCCATTAATTAAAAGTTAAAAATAAACACATAATAATTAAATTAATTTATGTTAGAAAATTATTTTCAAAAATCACTGTTTGTAAATTAGATATTGAAAAAATTTACATAATTATAAAGTAGTTTATTATGGATAATATTAATCAATAACAAATTAAAATTCAGATAAAGAAATAAAAATGTGATTTTATAAAACATAAACAATACAAAAAGGACAAAATCACAGTTATATTCTCCTCTTCCCGTCGCCGGCTCTCACCTTTGTGCTCTTCCATCATCGACTACGTTTTCCACCGTGGTTAGTTTCATCTCATGGTTTTGTATTTAAAGAAAGTGATAAAGCATGTCTGGGTTTTAATTGGGGTTGTGTTCTAAATCTGGGTTTCAGTTGAGATTTAAGAAAATTATTAAGTTTAATAAAATAATAAAAAATTTTAAGCTTTTAGAAAATAAATTAACAGTTCAAAAAAATCGACTACATAACATATCAATTAATAAAAAATAAATCAACCTTTTTAATAGAAGTCAACAAAGAAAAAACCTAAATCAGCAGGAATAAAATATAAGTGGATAGTTCAAAAATTCAATCATATTAATAAGTCAACTTAAAATGAAATAAGTCTACTAAGAGCAAACAAATCGACGGGAAAAAAATATAAGTCAACAGAACAAAACAAATAAGTCAACATCATCAAAAGTCGACAATGTAAAAAAACAATCAAACAAAAAAATTCGACAATTTTAAAATAAATCGTTGGAAAAATAAATAAGTCGACAAAAAATAAACTTAAGTGAACCCTTCAATATATCGAACTTATTAATAAATCAACGTAGAAAGTCAATAATAAATAAACAAATCAACAGAAAACAAATATAAATCGATGAACAAAAAAATAAGTCAACTGTTAAAAAAACCGACTATAAATCCACTAGCCATAAAATAAGTCAACTGTTTTAACATAAGTCGATGACGAAGATAATTAAGTCAACAGAAATCAAAAACAAAACGATTGTTCAAAAAGTCGACATTATAAATAAATCAACATTGATTAAAATAAATCTAAAATATTGATATATATATGAGAAATTGAATAATCCTGAATTATTTACTTTAAAAAAAAATTAAATCTAAATAATATCAACAAAAATATTTAAATTCTTTTTGATTCAAAATTTAAGATGAAAAATTTATTCATGTAATCACTATTAAAAATACAATAAATATGGTTTCATTATAATTTTTACTTATTAAATAATTTATTCTGAATTTAACAATTTTTAAAAGTAATTTTTTTGTCAAGTTGAATTATTTTTAAATATAAATTAAGTTTTTATTATTTTTCTTTAATTGTTAAAATTGTTTAATAATAAGGGTATTTCTGTCTATTTTCATTTCAAAATGTGTAGTTTTCAAATTACTATAAGATTAAGTGTAATTTTCACATTACTTTTAAACTTTAATCTAACTAGATTTACAGTCCATGCCATTACAAAATCTTTCAATATTCTTCTATTTTATTAGATGATAGATAATTTTGTAATATTGACAATATCTTATTTGGATAAAAAAAATCTGATGTACATATTGCCATTGATCCACTTAAATTTTTGATGATTTTGTGTAGTTTCGTAAAAACCGAAAGTAAAAGCAAATAAATAAGTAATCTAATTATTATTAAGTAATTAATAATACAAAAAAACTTCAACGTAAATCATGGTGGAAAGTTATGTTTGTAACTGACATATCCTTCATTATCGATACAAAAAAAAAAAAAGCAAGAACACAAAATATATCACTCATAGATTCGCAACAAACTAATCTAAAATCCTGATTGACCTCTAAACAAAATTCGGAGATAAGTGATCATAAGCAGTTACTCCCTTGGGATAAACCATAAGGAGCCATGGTATATGTTGAATCTAGACGGATGAATTGGTATGGTATGGGAGCTTCTTTATTTAAAAGAATATCAATCTCAAAAATGAAAGTATGGTGAGCTTTGCAAGAATTGGTTTGTTGGTTGGAATCGGATCAGGACACTTAAACCCAAAACAAGATCGAACCAAAAATTATAGTCAAAAAGTGAGAGATCAGCCAAAACTGGCAAGAGAGATAAAACAGAGAATGAAACCATCAAAACATAACTAGGTCTTTTGACTAAAGAGAGAATGATGAATTAACTAGAACTCTTAAAGCAAAATAAAAACGAAACAAAGGAAACGATAGTAGTCTAATCACTTGATCCAAACTCGTTGACCAACAAAAAATCATCATCACAAAATTTGGCCTTTTCCTTGTCCACTTCAACTTTGAGATCCAACACCATCAGCTCAAGGTTCTTGAAGCATTCCTCAAGTTGTTGGACCCGAGACATATAAGCATCATATGTTTTCTTCCTCGCCAAATAAGTATGTTCAAGTTTTGACTTCACGTCCACTTTATGGTTCAATTCCATCAGCTCACGATTCTTGATGCGTTCCTTGAGTTGTGTGACTACTGACTCAATAGCATCATCTGTTTTTTTCCTTTCCACGGAAACCTCATCAAGCTTTGACTTCAAGTCCTGTTTGAAGTCTAATTGCATCAGCTCAAGATTCTTGACACGTTCCGCAAGTTGTTTGACTACTGACCCATTAGCATCATCTGACTTTTTCCTTTCCAAGGTAACCTCCTCAAGCTTTGTAGTCAAACCTTCCAACTTAACATCTAATTCCATAAGCTCAAGATTCTTGACACGTTCCTCGGTTAGTATGACCCGAGACTTATTAGCATAATATGATTCCTTTCTCTCCGAGGAAAGCTCCTGAAGATTTGACCTCAAACAGTCCAGCTTAGAGTCTATTCCCATCAGCTCAAAATCCTTAACACGTTCCTCAAGTTGTTGGACTCGAGACCTGTCAGCATCTTCTGATTTTCTCCTCTCCAAGGAAACCTCCTCAAGCTTTGTCTGCAAATAGTCCAGTTTAATCTTCAGTTCCATCAGCTCAGGATTCTTGACACGCTCCTCAACTTGTTGGACATGAGACCCATCAGCATCTGCTTTCTCTTTCTCTCTTTTCATGGTAAGCTTATCAAGCTTTGTCTTTAACCAATCCAGCTTAAATCCGGCTTCTGTTAGCTTGCTCAAATCACTGTAAGCGGTTATTAGGTCAGCCACCGAGTGACTCTGTGGAGGCTTGTTTAGTCTCTCCATGAGGCTTAAGAGGACATTCATGTATGCCGTTCTCACCAATTGGCTCTTGGGTTTGAAATCTACTGCCATGTCTGGGTGCTCTGCAAACATCCAACTCACTGAGCTAACCTATACCAACGACAAAAATGTAATTAAGTTAAGCATGCTGTATACATATATGAGCGCCAATCATCCAAAAAAAATATATTGGAAACTCCTTACCTGAGTATAAGGAACCTGGAAACCATTGATATCTAACATCTCTGTCCCACTTGCGTTTCCTTTATGAACAACTTCAACTACTTGTAGCTCCACTTTCATGATCAGTTTGTCATTCTCTAAAAACTCTTCTTCTTTAAGCTTGCTAACAGGCAATACTTTGGGATAACCCCAAGCTGGGACCTCATTACAGAACAAGTCGCATGCTTCTAAAATACATTAATAAACAAACATATATATAAATACCTTAATGAATATATATCAACAAACATATATATATATATATATATATATATATATATATCAACTTATTATTGTTTTCCAGCAACAAGATAGATAAATATATGTGAAGATAAGTTTAAAATACCAGATGTTCTTTTGAGCTCTTTGCCGGATTGATTCAACATAATGAATGCATGGTTAGCTCTCCTTTTCCAACCAGGTTGTAATGATTCAGGGTTTGCAACGTGCAGATACACAGACACATGATCTTTATTAAGGTATCTTTTCGGGTGAACTCTAACAAACCTAAAAAAAAAAATACAACGATTAAACCCCATCTTTACTGCTCCAGATCAAATAGTTAGATACCTTAATGAATATTCTTGTAGTTTTTACCATTCGCATCCGCCGCTTATGAATATAGGAGAAGAGATGACATCCTTCTTCTCCGAAAAGTTATCTATCTCAAACGTGAAACTCGTCTTCTGATGATTCTTCTCCATATCTCGTTAAAAAGGCTTTGCTACTTGGAACCAAAAGAAAAAGAAAAAAACCTTCTCACAAAACTTGTTAAAAATAATTTCACCCTAAACCTCTTTCTCTATCTAATGTATATATAGATAGAGGAGACTTGATTAACTATAACAAAAACCGAATTTATCTTGGCCATAAAGATAAAAATAAAAACAAACTTTATCAGACCCTATCTTAAAAGCAATATGGAATATTGAAATATATCTTTTGTTTTTTTATAATAAATAAAATCAAAATCTACACGAGTTATATTATGAGAGAATGGCCAAAAACAGAGTAGACAAATCAAATATGAGAGAATGACCAAAAACATAGTAGGAAGACATTGGAAGATAATAATAATAATATATAATCAATGGTGGAATTGGAAAAATTCTGCATGCAGGTAGAGTTTGCTAGAAATGTCTTTTTGGTGATAAGGCCTCTTCATGGGATCCAATTTAGGATTTCTTCAACGAGAGCATATTATCGTTGCATGTTTGAACTCTTTTTTTTGTTTCTTCATTATTTTGCTAGCAGTGGTAAGTATCAAATGGTAACTTGATAAATTATATCATAATATGTATGTGAGTAACGTGATCAGTTCTTCTTTTCCAATTTAACATGATCAAATGGTAACATTATGTGATCAGTCCTATTGGTTCAACATGAAACCAACATATAAACTTAAATGAAAACGACGAAAGTGTGACGCATGTAAAACAGAGAAAGAACCATTATCATAATTCTTGCATGTAAAAACAGAGAGAAAGAAAGAACCATCATCATAATTCATAACCAAGTCTTTCCATTAAGCCAAAATCTATACTATTAGAAATAAAAAAATAAAACCAAAATTAAATAAAATAAAACCAAAACTAATAAAACTTGATCTCTACATCAAGCAACCTTAGTCAACCAACAAAAAACCATCGGCAGAGGATTTAGCCTTCTCCTTGTCCAGTTCAACCTTGAGATCTGAAACCATCAGCTCAAGATTCTTCACCCTATCCTCTAGTTGTTGTTGGACCTTAGACCCATCAGCCTCTGATTTCTTCTTTTCCAAGGAAACTTCCTCAAGCTTTGACTTCAAGCCATTTTCCATCAGCTCAAGATTCTTCACCCTATCCTCTAGTAGTTGGACCTTAGATCCATCAGCATCATATGAGTTCTCCCTCTCTAAGGACATTTCCTCAAGCTTTGACTTCAAACTGTTCAGCCTCGAGCTATTTTCCATCATCTCAAGATTCTTCACCCTGTACTCTAGTAGTTGGACCTTAGATCCATCAGCATCATACGAGTTCTCCCTCTCTAAGGAAATTTCCTCAAGCTTTGAGTTCAAACTGTCCAGCCTCGAGCTATTCTCCATCATCTCAAGATTCCACACCCTATCCTCTAGTAGTTGAACCTTAGATCCATCAGCATCATATGAATTATTCCTCTCTAAGGTAATTTCCTCAAGCTTTGACTTCAAAGTGTCCAGCCTAGAACCATTTTCCATCAGCTCAAGATTCTTGACTCGTTCCTCGAGTTTCTGGACAGCATTATATGAATTCTTCTTCCTCTCCAAGGAATTTTCCTTGAGCCTCAACTTAAAACATTCCATCTTGTAGCGGGATTCAGACAGCTCAAGATTCTTGATGCGTTCCTCGAGGTGTTGTACCCGAGATCCATCATCAGCATCTTTCTTAGTCACCAAGGGAACTTCACCAAGATCATCATCTGCTTTCTTACTCTCCGAGGAAAATTCACTAAGCTTTGACTTCAACCAGTCATGCACCTTTACTTCCGCTACTAGCTCGCTAACTTTGCTGCAAGCATTCCTCAGTGCATTTAGCACTTGCTTTTTTGGTTTGAATTCTTCTGCAACTTCAGGGTGCTCTGCGAATATCTTTCTCACTAATTCAACCTGCAAAGGGGAAACGTGTTTTCGTTACTCACAAAACGAACCTGAACGCAAAAACCTATGAAAGCAAGTGATTTATTGATCAAAAACAG
The DNA here is from genome assembly GCA_023657505.1 of Camelina hispida. NCBI lineage: Eukaryota > Viridiplantae > Streptophyta > Magnoliopsida > Brassicales > Brassicaceae > Camelina > Camelina hispida. Next base: position 3,214,479 of record CP094634.1, on the reverse strand, counting down.
AAATAGAGACGGATCCTATTTAAAACTTGCCTGAGAAGCATAATCTTGGGAAGTTATATTATCCACAGTCTCCTTCTTCTTTGATACAGCTTTCACAACTTTGATGTAGACTTCAATGATGACTCTGTCCTCCTCCAACAACCCTTTTTCCCGTAACTTGCTTAGAGGCAAGGCCGTTGCGAAAACGCAGGATGGAGCCTTAGCGCCAAACGGATAGAGTGCAAGATCAGCTGTGATGAAAAGATAAAAAAAAAGGTTTAGTCCTCTCAGATTTCAAGTTCAACAGGGCCTGAAGTAAGATCCAAAACAAGTCTAGTATAACAACCATAAAAGCTACATGAAGATCTCCTATTTGAAATATACTACCTTAACAACAGATCTTAACTCATACATCAACTAGACTCTTGATATCTCCCTATATAATGCTTAGGAATCTATACTAGACCTCCGAACAGGAATGACAATTCATAAAAAAAGAGAAAAGGAAAAAAAAAGAAAAAAAGCATTACTCGATGATCTGTAGATCTCTTTGTCAGATTGATTCAGCAAAGAGAAGTAACAGTGAGCACTCCCTTTCCATTCACTTCCCAATGATTTAGAGTTTGCATTGTATAGGCGCAAGTAATCCTCACAGAGACTATTTCCCTTGGGATAAACGTAGAGAAACCTGAAAGAAGAATAAAAAATACAAAGATTAACTAGATCCTTTTTTGATTAAAACCTAGTGCTGCTACTTACAATCGAATTCGAGAACACGTTATTAATGAATACAGAGAGAAGCTTACCATTCGCATCCGCCACTCACGAATGTCTGAGACGCTATTGCATCTTTCTTCTCCGAGAAGTTATCTATCTCAAACCTGAAACAGGGCTTTTGATTCTCCATAGCTGCCTTAAACGCTTTCGTCGATTTTTTTTTTTTGTTTTTTTACTTCGAGCAAAGACGAATTTCTCAGAAACTTTTATTTGTTACTTTCACGCATAGAAGTCCTCTTTTTATAGAAAAATAAAAACCTTCTCAAAACCCTAGTGTAAAAAGGAAAACTGATATTTGAAAAAAAAAAAAAAAAAAAAAAAAAACTGATAAGAAATAAGTTAAATTAAATCTATCCAAAACCAATACTTAATTACACCGAAAATAATAATTCCTAAAAATAAATAAATAGATAATCATTCCTCTCTTCGTAATATATTCTGACGTCAATATCTCTTCTTTAAGATTTTTGATTAAAAAAAAAATAAAGCTACTAATATAATATTTTTTATATTAATACGAAAAATGTTCTATGATTTTACTCCCTCTTTCGAGTTTCTTGTGGGTGAACTTTGAACAAGTGTTACCGTTAAGTTCCCAATAATTTTTAGATTCATACTCAAATGTATTGATCAAGCATGAACTTAAGAGCCACACATATTAATTCTATTAGTCCTATTACCTAAGCGCACTAACAAAGACAAATAAATTATTTAGGATAATCTTGCATAACACTGTACCGGATTCACTAGAGGTCGAGCGCTTACCAGAGCTTGATCTAGAGCCACCAGAACCGGATTCATTAGATTCATAATCATCCAAATCCTTTTTGGAGATGGAGAGGTTCTTCTTCGGTGGTACTTTTATCTTCGGCAGCACTTTCTTCCACTGAATTCTTGTCGCAGACATCTTCAAAATTCTATATAAAAAAAAGAAGTACAAATCAGCAAGAAGATTTATAATCATTAGTAGTCCACTTAGTTATTATAGTAGGCATTCTACCTCGATTTGTTCTCTTTCTTCATGAACAGTATATATATTAAGGGCATTCCCATTGGGGGGTTTTAATTTTGAGCCTCTTATGTACTATTTGATTTCTTTATGAATTAATTATTTACTGTTTAAATTCTAAGAACTCTTGATCTCTTAATTAAAATTGTATCCTCCAATGGTAGTATATAATTATGGGTCTCTTATTTTGAAAATATAGTTTTAGAAATTTTAAAAGTTTAAATAGATTAGAAGTAGTATAAATGTTTAAGATGTTTTAAAAATGAGAAAAAAGTAGTATAAATGTTAAAGATGTTTTTACTACAGAAAAAAAGTCAGCACCATGATCGTTAACTTGTCAAGTTTAAAAGTGTGAGTAAATAAGAGGGCATAAAGATGCACAGCCACGATGAATGTGCGAGCTCTGAGCCTGAAGTGAACACCGGATGTTACTTGTTCCATGTTAGCATATCCCATCATGTTGACATCAGCTGCAGGTCTCGTGATGTCATAGCTTCCAAGACCGATCAAATAATCGGAATCCGTGAATACACATTTGATCTTCAGCAGAAACAGCAAGAACAATGTGCACTTCATAATAGACACAGACCGCCTCGTCATCTAAACACTCGATGTGGATTAACAATCACTTCTTTCCCGTTTTTGGTCCTTCCTAGAGAAAGCAGATGCCAACGTAAGCAACACAAACAAACACACACACACACACACACACACACATCTCTCTGTCAAACCAAATTCCCGCACTCATAATCAAAGGATCAAACAACTAGCAATTTTGATACACTGGTTGAGATATTTTTCTAAATCGATACTAAACCTTTAAACTTTGACAAGAATTGTGACACTACCAAGCACTAAAACACACACAAATCTAAACACTAAAACACACACAGAATACACCAAAGTCAACACCAAACACAAACAGTTCGATCAAGAGAACCGGAGATGAAGCACTCCCCACAAGAGCACAAGCTAAGCGAAACAACTCCATGATTTCCAAATCCATTTAACAGAAGGTATATACCTCGCCACTTTGTTACGTCTACGTTTAGACGTCCCAGCTGCGAGACTACAAGGTAAAAAAATCTCGTAGTTGCGTGGCTGCTTCCTTAGTACAGAGTAGAGTAAGAAGAACAATACACATAGGCAAGAGTTGATTCCAACAGATATAACAAGTGCTGACAGATATAATAAGTGCTGACAAAAGCATCTTCAAGAACACCAATCTAAAATATAAGACAATTTATATATAACATACAATTATCTAGTTTATTGACTAACAAGATGCATCCAGATATAAGTTACAGAAACGATCCAACACACTCACACAAAACATTATCATCGGATCACATGACAAGTAGAGATTCTTGACCAGAACCGAGTTAGAACCTCCCAGAACCTTAAATTCGACGGTGGAGGTGGTGAGATTGTAATCAGATTCCTTAAGGAAATCACTAACGTATTCTTTCAATACCACTTGCTTGTTGGCTGCCGTCGAGCTTGCGTTTTATAGTGTTGACCTCTCCGTCTCTCGTCTTGTAGCTATCGATTTCAATCTAGTCCGATTCAATCTCCGATTGAGAGATTCGCGACAGAGAGCGAGAGAGAGGAAGAGAAAAGAACACAATCGGACCCCAAAAAAAAAATTGCTCTGAATAAATCACTTTACCCAACCACGCGCTGACACGTCACAGGCTCTTATCCGAAATCGAGTATACTAATTAAGAGGAGCTCTTCGTTTTTTTTCTCCTTTCTGAATTATTTCTTTTCTACTTTTCCCTTAAAACTCTATCTTAGAACCCCCGTTGGGGATAACCTAACTAACCTAAGACTTGAAAAACTAACCTTTGACCAAACAGTACTCATTTTGTACAGAACTTTTGACATTTTTGTCAATATTTCTATGTTATGTAAAAGAATTGGATGCATTTTTGCTAATATATCTTACTATTCTATACAATTATATATTTTTGTTAATATTCCCTGTTATTAAAAAAGGGCAATTCTCAAAAATAGCATTAAATTAAGTTTTTCTTCCAAATATAGCACACATTTTCTAATTTTCCAATTCTAACACACAAACTCTAATTTAATATTAAGAGATTAAAATATTTAATTAAAATATTATCTTTATTTCTATAGAAATCGAGACTCATGAGATTGATGAAACAATTTTCACCATCAACGGAGCTCTAATTGGAGAGCGACGAAACAGTTTCATAAAGCATATGAACTTGAAGTGTGATGAAAAATTGATTTCCATGAGCCAATTAATTTCTTAATAAGACCTTGAAGCATCCCAGATCTCTCTTGACTGAATCTAATCGCCGATATGTCGTTGTTGTCGTTGTGTTCGCCAAGCCGTATTCTCGTCGCGGATTTGTCCTCGCCTCACTTGAAAATCTGATAATAGATAGATTGATAGAGGAGGCTGAGATGGAAGAGAAAATGATTTCTTCATGGATCTCTAATGGAGAATATAAAGTTGAAACTGGGGTTGCAGAAGAAGAGAAGGAAGAAAAGGGATATTAGGGAAGATGACTCTAGTGGTTGTCATAATGGAGAGAGCTGAACAAGAATCAATTGTGATTAAACATGATTGTTTCAGGCATAAAAGACAGTCATATTTGATTGAGAAGCAGAGACAACGACATGAGGATCTGATGATTCTTGCCTTCTTTCCTAGAAGAAGAAGCAGATTCTGGGTATGGTCATGGCAACGTTGCTGGAGTTGATGGTTTGGCAAATGGACTGTTGTTAGGCATCTATGAGGGTTTTGAAATATTTTTTATATTGTTTTGGTACTTTACAATGTTTATGCACTATAAGAGTGTCACATGTTTTCTATTAAACAAGTTACTAGTTGTTGAGGTAACTGTGATTCATTTTGCTACAAGTTCTCATTTATTTTAAGAAAATTCAGGAAAGATTTCACAAAATTCTGGAAAGCTAAATCTTTCTTGAATTTTAGGATGACCTTCATAAAACGTTTGGAAAATATGATGGTCTTCATAAAAAGTCTGGACAATAGTAAATTGGATCAAGCCTAAGAGGTCTCAGAACATAGGGAAGAAGTAGAACCTTGAGTCTTTAAGGTAAAATGTGATCTTGTTAGTGTTCAAGCTGATAGCCATACAAATGAGCTAGGTTCCATTATACTTTAGGTTATTTTAGGTTACAATAGTTGTAAATGACGGATCACAAGAACACTAGAATGTGATTGGGTTTGCTACATGTTCTCTTTAATTTCAAGGACTCCTTGAAAATTCGGGAAGGATTCCAAGAAATTCATGAAAGCTTACACAAAATTCAGGAAGGATTTCTTGAACTTCATGATGATCTTCATAAAAAGTTTGGATTTTATGATGAATTTCATAAAAAGTCTGGATATTGGTAAACAACATGATATGCACATTTATTTAAATTTAGGAATGATTTGATAATATTTAGGAAAAACCCTTAAACTTCATGATAGCCTTCATAAAACATTTAGAATACACAAAATCCAATTGTTATTATCAGGATATGCATAAAATAAAATAAAAAATCCATCACTAAATGGAGTAATATGTGATACACTAAGGTAAAACATAAATTTTAAAAAAAAAAAAGAAAAAAAAAACTCATTTCTGTAGATTTAGGAAAGATATCATAATACTTAGGAAGACATACTTGAAATTAGGAAGCTTTTCCTGAATCTTCATAAATCCCAAAAATGGTTATGACCAGAACGAGAAGATCCTTTTCCATTGTACTCTGGCTCATCAACACTACTAGCCAACTCTATAACCGAGAAGCTTTTCCTGAATCTTCATAAATCCCAAAAATGGTTATGACCAGAACGAGAAGATCCTTTTCCATTGTACTCTGGCTCATCAACACTACTAGCCAACTCTATAACCGAGAAGTATAACCCGAAGACTTCTTCTTCTTCTTCTTCTTCTTCTTCTTCTTCTTCTTCTTCTTCTTCTTCTTCTTCTTCTTCTTCTTCTTCTTCTTCTTCTTCTTCTTCTTCTTCTTCTTCTTCTTCTTCTTCTTCTTCTTCTTCTTCTTCTTCTTCTTCTTCTTCTTCTTCTTCTTCTTCTTCTTCTTCTTCTTCTTCTTCTTCTTCTTCTTCTTCTTCTTCTTCTTCTTCTTCTTCTTCTTCTTCTTCTTCTTCTTCTTCTTCTTCTTCTTCTTCTTCTTCTTCTTCTTCTTCTTCTTCTTCTTCTTCTTCTTCTTCTTCTTCTTCTTCTTCTTCTTCTTCTTCTTCTTCTTCTTCTTCTTCTTCTTCTTCTTCTTCTTCTTCTTCTTCTTCTTCTTCTTCTTCTTCTTCTTCTTCTTCTTCTTCTTCTTCTTCTTCTTCTTCTTCTTCTTCTTCTTCTTCTTCTTCTTCTTCTTCTTCTTCTTCTTCTTCTTCTTTCTTCTTCTTCTTCTTCTTCTTCTTCTTCTTCTTCTTCTTCTTCTTCTTCTTCTTCTTCTTCTTCTTACATGATTATTTGAGAATATTTAATAATATATAATTGAAAAAAAAATATTGCACAGAATTTAAACAAATAGAAATCGCTAGAAGTTATATGCTTATGTTTTGTCTTTAGCTTTGATGAACTGATTATCTGTTTTGGTTATGTTAGAAGCTTTGTTTATCTCTTGGAGAGTACTGATCGAGTGCTTTATTTTGTCTGGACTGGTTTCTTTGTGATAATTTCCAAGATAAAGCAAGTCGTGGACATGGATCGTTATTTAATAATATATAATTGAAAAAAAAAATATTGCACAAAATTTAAACAAATAGATATCGCTAGAAGTTATATGCTTATGTTTTGTCTTTAGCTTTGATGAACTGATTATCTGTTTTGGTTATGTTAGAAGCTTTGTTTATCTCTTGGAGAGTACTGATCGAGTGCTTTATTTTGTCTGGACTGGTTTCTTTGTGATAATTTCCAAGATAAAGCAAGTCGTGGACATGGATCGTTATGACAATCCAGTAACCCGTAGCCGGTGGGTCGTCCTCTCACATCAACAAAAAAGTAGACAATTTACATGGAGAGACCGGTGCAAATGTGGCATTTGTGGCCATCGACGAGTACGAAGCAGTGGTCTCGCATGCTACTCCTCCCGGGTAAGTTCATGATATGTAATTGTAACCCTATATATTAGTAGTATGAGCTATGTGTGTAAGTGAAAACTCTAATTGTTCTAAGTGTAGGATGTAACTTGCTTTGTGTGTGATTCGAATTCTAGTAGTATGAGGCCATGTGTGTGTGTACTAGTGATTAAAACTAACTTCTATTGTATTATGGGGTATTTAAAATTTAGATGTTGTTGATAATACGTAGAAGAAATACAGGAAGAAGAAGAATAAGAAGAAGTTTCGCCAGAAGCTTCTCCGCAACCTTCATGAGACCTATCAAAACGTAAGTTTAATAATCTCAGAAAAAAATTGTTATTTAAATTAAATAATAAATTTACTATACAGAAATGTTACTTTTGGAAAAATTAAGAGTGTGTGCTAGGTTTGGAAGAAAAACTTACATCAGTGCTATTGAAGGGAATTTCTCTTAAAAGAATCAGAAGCATTTTCGCTAATATATCTTTCTATTTTATAGAATTATATGATTTTCTAACAACTATACACAAATCTGAAATTTAAAATCCATGTATTTAAAAATAAAACATGCTATTGATATTGGTATATATATATTTGTTATGCTATATCAGAAAACATTTTTTACCTTAAGATTATGATAAAAAGCTATTCTCTTTATTCTTTTTAAATCTATAGTTTATTTACTAATATTGCCCAACAATTAATCTGGTCCGGGTCTGGGTCCGGTCCGGGATAGACGTTGTTTAGTCATGATTATGTAAATAACCGGTTTATACCGGGTATACTTTATTACTTGTATAATACGGCGCCCTGTAATATAATAGTAATACTACAGCAAGCTAACAGAAATAAACAATCATCATCTTTAGCATCTAATCTCATCTTCTTCTTCATCGCTTCATCATCATTCATCACGATTTCTTCTTTTTCGATTTCGTTCATTCACGATCACTGATAAGTTAAAATACGGTGGAATCTTGTGTGTGGTCGTCGACTCTTTCTACTTTTTGTGTGCGTTTGTAATCTGATTCTGAGCTCTCTTTTTTATTTATATTTGGTTGCAATTGAAGCAGAATGAGAGAAGAAGGGAGATGTACAGAGAGGACAGCAGTACAGTCAGATTTACTTTGCTCGTCTTCATCTCATGAGAATTGAGAATACTTAATTAGATATAACTACCCAAGAAAAGAAGTGAATCTTCTTAGAATACTGTTTGTTGTAGTCGCGTCCCAATTCAGTAGGCGGATGATGATGTCCAAGCTTTTGAGGTAGCCCCCAACCATATTTGTTTGGAATAGCTTGTAAGTAAAAACTAGACGATACAGAGGAGGTACCTGTTATCAAAAGCAGTCCTTGGTTTGTTTTCTAAGTACGATGAAGAACCATTCTAAATAGAATTAGTTTGTAATTAACATGAGCGGCCCTAGTAACGTGGTAGTAGTAGATAAAATCAAATCAGAAGAATCGTTAACAAGTGACCAAAAGCTAAAGATAAAAAAAAAAAAGAAATGAAAAATCAACAAAAACCAGGTCTTTCAATATTTCGATTAAGCCGACTCTCTAGACTTTTATAGGATTCAGAAAGCAACATAAAAATGAAACAAAGGAACAGAGGATATTAACTCTGTATATAACTTAATCTCCACGTTAAGCAACCTCGTCGTCGACCAACAAAAAGCCATCATCAGAAGTTTTACCTTTCTTCTTGTCCAGTTCAACATTGAGATGTGACACCATCATCTTAAGATTCTTCACGCTTTCCTCTAGTTGTTGGACGCGAGACCAATCAGCATCTGTGTTCTTCTTCTCCAAGGAAACATTCTCAAGCTTTGTCTTCAAACAGTCCAACTTGTAGTCCAATTCCATCAGCTCAAGTTTTTTGACGCGCTCCTCTAGTGTTTGGAACCGAGAACCATCAGCTTCATATGATTTCTTGCTCTCCAAGGAAGCCAGCTTTGTCTTCAAACAGTCCAGCTTGAAATCAAGATTCTTAACACGCCCATCGAGTTGGTGGAAATCAACAACTGCTTTCTTCCTTTTCAAGGAAACTTCATCGAGCTTTGACTGCAACCAGTCCAGCTTGAACCCTGCTTCCTTCAGCTCACACAACTCACTGCGAGCATGGCTTAGCTCAGACTCTGAGTGATTCTCTGAAGGCTTGTGAAGTGTCACAATGAGGTTGACAAGGACATTCATGTATTCCATCCTCACCACTTGGTTCTTTAGTTTGAAATCTTCTGCCAAGTCTGGGTGCTCGGAGAATATCTTCCTCACTGAGTTAGCCTACAAAGATATAGCTAAGTATGAATATGTATGCCAAGAAGCAAACCCTATAAAGGAAGCAAAAACAGATCCTTTTTAACTTACCTGAGAAGCAAGAACTTTGAAACCGTTGATATCCACAGTGTCCTTACCTCCTCCTACATCAGAAGCTTCTACAATTTGAATGTAGACTTCAAAGATGAGCTTGTCGTTCTCGAGAAACCCTTTCTCCTGAAACTTGCTAAGAGGCAAGGTCTTTCGGAAACCCCAGCTCGGGGACTTCTCCTTAAACTCTGTTTGCTTTTGAACTATAAAAACAAAACAAAAAAACAGAGTTAACTTCTAAAACACATGCTTATGCTTAGATGCTACATCTTCAAGATTCAAGCATAATACATATATAGCTTTATTACCAGCTGATCTGTAGAGCTCTTTGTCGGATTGAGTCAACAGAACAAAGTAATAATGAATACTCCTATTCCAACCCCTTCCCAATGATTTAGTATTTGCCACGGACATGTACAAAGACAAGTGATCATCAGAAAGACTCTCTCCCTTGGGGTAAACAGTGAGATACCTGAAAGAATATATAAAACAAAATATCAAAAACCCTTTTGATGTTTTGATTAAACCCTTATAAAAATTAGAGCTGCGTACAAATCAAATTCATCAAGATTTGGAGAACTCGTACGTTATTATTGAACACTGAGAGAGTTTAAGAACAAAGCTAATCAAAGAACCGATTCTTACCACTCGCATTCACCACTTACGAATGTCTGAGACGATATCTTAGCTTCCTGCTCCGAGAAGTTATCTATCTCGAACCTGAAACTCGGCTTATGATTCCACATATTTGACCTAAAACGCTTCCTTTGGATTTTTGTTACTTCGAGAAAATTACGAATCTCTCAGACGCTCTGTTTTGATGCTATATCACAGGTTAGGTTATGCCCTCTCTGTTTATAGAGGAGGCAAAAGAATTAAAAAACCTTCTCAAAACCCTAACCCTCAGAACGAATTCAATGATTAGTACGAAAAATAAATAATTTTTTTTGTTATAATAATTCAGTTTTTGGTTTTCCTATATAAATATATTGTTTATGTATTTTTGTTAGGTTTACAGTATATGGCTTAATAACATTTAAAACCACACATGTATGCTTATGCAAACTCTACCACACCCGCAACTAGTTAGACCCTATACCATATTGGAATGATACTTTCATGTTTGAATATGAATAAGAAATTAACCATTGAAAAGTGGCTAAAGGATCTAGAGACGAGAGTCTTGATGTTATCTCAAAATCACAAACCTTACACAATTACGCTGAGCATGGGTCTTGATGTTATCTCAAAATCCCCTGGCCATGCAATTTGTGAAAGGTTTGTGAAATAAGAACCTTTAAAACCTGACTGTTGAAACGCAAACCAGGATAATATGATCATTAGAGACAAATGCGTCCATCTTAAGCGAATGGTCCAAAAACAGAGGAGGAAGCTAAGGTCCAAGTTGAAATAAAAGACAAATATGTTCTTCTCACACATTAACTCAATAATATGATTCAATGAAACAGGTCTGTCTATAAAAGCTGAAACTCTCTAGAGTATTAGTATATCTACGCCAATCAAATCTAGTTGATCAAGAGAAAATCATCAGTAGTGGCCTTCTCCTTGCCCAGTTCAACTTTGAGATCTGACACCATCGCCTCAAGAAAATTGATACGTCCCTCCATTTCTTTGATCCGAGAACCATCAGCATCATCTGATTTCTTCTTCTCCAAGGAAACTTCCTCAAGCTTTGCCTTCAAACAGTCCAGCTTGGCGTTCAATGTCATGAGCTCAACGTTCACAAAACTTTCATCAGCACCTGCTCTCTTGCTTTTCAAGGAAACCTCATCAAGCTTTGACTTCAACCAGTCTAGCTTGAAGCCTGCTTCCGCCAGCTCACTCAACTCGATCTGAGCATTGCGTAGATCAGTCTCTGAGTGATTCTGTGAAGGCTTGTAAAGTGTCTCAACGAGGTTGAGAAGGACGTTCATGTATTCCGTCCTCACAACTTGGTTCTTTGGTTTGAGGTCATGTGCGAGGTCAGGGTGCTCCAAGAATATCTTCCTTGCTGCAACAACCTACCAAGAAAAAAAGTATGAATCTATACGCCAAGAAGCAAACACTATAAAGGAAGTAGTTAATTATTTTTAAAAACGTATACAGATCCTATAAATTTACCTGAGAAGCAAGAACTTGAAAACCGTAGATATCCACAGTCTCCTTGTCTGTTACATGTTCTCTTCCTCCATCAAAAGATTCTACCATTTGAATGTAGACTTCAACAAAGAGTTTGTCGCCCTCAAGGCACAAATAATCCTCAAACTTGCTAAAAGGCAAGGTCTCGGAGAAACCCCAGGACAGAGAATCTGCATGGAATGATACCTGCTCTTCCACTATGAAAAAAAAAAAAAAAAAAAAAAAAAAAAAACAGAAAAAGACCCCAAATATAATAAAAAAAAAGTTAGCTTCTTATGTAGATTCGAGACATTTTTATTGAATACCGAAAAAAAAATGAATTAAACAAGATTAACGAATGGAAGGATATATATATATATATATATAGCTTAATTACCACATGATCTGTAAAGCACATTGTTGGATCGATCCAACAGAACGAAGTAAAAATTAGCAATCCTTTCCCATCCACTTCCCATTAATTTAGAATTTGTAGCTACGAGGTACAAAGACAAGGCATCATCACAAAGACCATCGAATCCGTTCGGATGAAGGGAGATATACCTGAAAGAATATTAAATAAAGATTAAAAACCTTTTTAATTATTGCTAGCTACGTCTACGTACGTACAATCAAATTTATATGATCAATTCTTCGAGAGTTTAATAGCAAAACTGATTAAAAGTTCCGAGTCTTGTCGTTTTTTACCATTCGTGTCCGCCACTCACGAACACCTTTGACATCAGGGCAGCTTCCTTCTCCGAGAAGTTGTTTATTTTAAACCTGAAACATGGCTTCTGATTCCACATCTTTGATGACCTAAACGCTTCCCTTTGATTTTGTTGATTCGAGCAAAATAAGATATTCTGAGCAGCTTCGTTTCGTATAGTCCCCTTTATCTATATATATAGAGGAGAGGACGCAAAAAGAAAAGAAAAAGGAACACTTTCTCAAAACCCTAACTCAAAAAGAAACCAATTACGTGATTGTGCGGCTAATCGAACATCTGTTAATGGGCTTTTTGGACCCATTAATAGATAGAATTCACTGGTCCCTTCAGCCGAAGAACCCTATATATACGTGTGAATACGTCTATTTCGTTATGTGTCACCACCATAGGTCTTGATGTTTCCACAAAATCTAGGCCCTCATCATGCGAACACAATTATCAATTGTTTCAACTCCTCTCTCTTTCACAAAAAAAAAAAAGGAACTTTTTCGACTCCTCAAGTAAATTAAAATTATGAAATGGACATAAGTACTTGATACATCCCAAAACGCAAACCGGGATCTGATTAGAGAATGAGAACACATCAATCAATACAATAAAAGATGAAGTGTTTCTCTCCAGAGCTTGACACCTCAGCTTCAATATTGAAGCAGAGACTGACACATCAGTAAAAAACTCTACCCTATCAAATTATAACATTAATACAACTCATCATATACTGCCAATAAAAATTGAATTATGTTCTACACATGTCGAACGATCAAGGCAGTCCTTCCTACTGGGCTTCGATATTCATTATGGCCCAAATAAATTAAATAAAGTGATACAACGTCGTTTAACAGTTAGCAGCCTAACGTATAACCATATCATATGAACATCTTCATCGCTTTCCCTGATTTACCGATTTATGAGAGAAATATTTCTAAAGCAATGGCTTAGAATCATATACGTTAAATAAAATGAGGTAGACTTACTCTAGAATTTTCATTTTCTTTTGCGTATTGGTTAAGGAATTTTTTTCTTCTAAATAATATTTTTAACCCAAATTAAAAAGTATTCACAACCCAATTAAAAAAAAGCAATATTAACATATATTTTTTTCAAGTCGTATATCTTCTCAAATAATTTTTTTTAAAAAAAAAGACATAAGATCATGGCCAATGTAGTTTCTTTTAGGAATACTATTTATTAAAAGAAAAAATAATAATAAAGAAAGATAAAAATTGAGAAGCGTTTCTTCTTCTATAATAGTAAAAATCGACTTTCTGGATAAAGAGGACATGTGTCAGTTTCTAATAGGTTTATTATTTTCTTTTTCCAAATTTATTATTTAAATATATAATAATATTAAAAAATTAAAATGTATTATTTTGAGAGAATGATGAGATATAGATGGTCTAAGAAATCTAAATTAAAAAATTCTCCCTTCTAGCAGCTGCCTCTTTCTATTTTTTTTATTCGAATTCTATCGAGTTAAGCAAAAGCCGAGACTGTGGATCATGTGGAAAATAAAACGTGTTGTTATCTTCGAATCTAAAACTTTTTTATGAGTTTTTTTTTCTGATTTATCTTTGTGTTTGTGGTTTTGGGTAGAAGAGAAATTTTGAGTTTTTCTGATTGAATCTCGTTACGAATTTGGTATTCGTCATGATTCGAGGGTAGAAGGGAAATTTGACACTTTCAGAGTATTTCTTTGTTAGGTGATTGAAGATTATGAATAAAGTTGGAAACTTTATAATGTAAACAAGTTCTGGCTTGTGAACATTGTCCAAATTGATATGGAACTATAGGATTTAGCTCAATGGTGTTTGCTTTAGATTATTATTGAGTTATTTTATGAACTAAACTGCGAATTGAATATGTGAGCTCATATTCATGGCATAGTTGCTTTTGTTTTGTTTTATCTGGAATTAAGCTTTTGGAAGGTTTGTTTTTGAGATTGCAGTTTAAGAATGCTAAACCATTGTAATAAATTGTGCTTGATAATAATTTTTTAACCATCAAAAACACTATATAAAAATTATGTTATTAAATTTGTATAAACTACAAAAAATACATCATAAATTCAAACTAATATTAATAATATATCTGTCCCACAAAATTTAAAGAAAATAAAACAGAACATACATTAGGGTTAGTTAGTCTATTTATACAATTAAGTATTTAAGTCTATCCGATTTAAATGTAAATATTTATAAGTCATCTTAAATTTGAGATTTCTCTATGTTTATTTTATTAATGCATCTTCTATATTATCATTGTATAAACCATAGTTTTTACAGTTAATCTAATTTTTTTAAAAATTATATTTTCAATAATTCAATATATCTAAAAATAGTTATAAAAAGTATTCCGCGGCGTAGCGCGGGTCTAACCTAGTTAATTTCAAATATTCTTAATTCTAATGGACCAAAAACAGAGGAAGGTGGTCCCAAGTTGATGTTGTTGAGCGTTAGATCAAAAGACAGACATGTTCTTCTTTTCCCATTTGCAGCCGCCGCTAGAAAAACATATGATATGGTGCTATCTTCAATCTTCGACAAGTACTTTATCGATCTCATACGTGAAAAACTTAGTGAGTTCAAAGAGAATTATTAATTTGCTCGTTAACTTTTGGATTAGATGCCATAACACATTAACTCAAAAAAAAAGATTCACGGAAAACATCCAAAAGTAGTAGTGCATATAAAAAAAACAAAAAAAAAAAACACCATCGACATAACTAAAAGCAGATTTATCTATATATAAAAGCCAAATCTCTAGACTACGCCAATCAACCTAGTCGATCAACAAAAAATCATCAGCAGAAGAAGCTTTGGCCTTCACCTTGCCCAGTTCAACTTTGAGATCTGACACCATCATCTCAAGATCCTTGATGCGTCCCTCCATTTCTTTGACCCGAGAACCATCAGCCTCATCTGATTTCTTCTTCTCCAAGGAAACCTCCTCAAGCTTCGTCTTCAAACAATCCAACTTTAAGTCCAATTTCACCAGCTCAAGATTCTTAACACGTTCATCGAGTCGTAGGACATCATCAGCACCTGATTTATTGCTTTTCAAGGAAACCTCATCAAGCTTTGCCTTCAACCAGTCCAGCTTGAAGCCTTGTTCCATCAGCTCACTCAACTTGCTTTGAGAATTTTGTATCTCAATCTCTGAGTGGTTGATCTGTGAAGGTTTGTTAAGTGTCTCAACGAGGTTGAGAAGGACATTCATGTATTCATTCTTCACGAATTGGTTCTTTGGTTTGATATCTTCTGCAATGTCTGGGTGCTTTGCAAACATCGTTCTTGCTGAAGTAGCCTGCCAAGGATCGTAAAAGTACATTATTATTGTTTAATCATAAAAGGAATCTGAGTCTATATACGCGCCAAGAAGCAAACCCACATAACTAAAGCACAAAACCAGAAGAAGAAACAGATCCTTGTTGTTAACTTACCAGATAAGCATAAACCTGGAAACCATTGATAATCACAGTCTCCTTCTCTGATACAACTCTGCCGTTTCCATCAACAAGTTCAACGTCACTAATATATAAGTCAACGATGAGCTTGTCCTTCTCCAAAAGACCATTTTCAATAATGTTTTTATTAGGCAAGGTCAATATCATTCCCCAGGAAGGTGTTTTAGCGCAAAACTCGTGGCGTGGTCCTTTTTCATCTGTCGAAAGAAAATCACAAAAAAAAGTTTAAGTCAACTACTTCATTTATCACATGCTTATGTATAGTTGCCGCCTCTTAAAGATCGCAAACATGAGTCTAGCTAAGGCCTAACATGGAAAAGGATATAATATAACTTCATTACCATTATGTAGTTGTGATCTGAAGAGCACTTTGCCGTATTGATTCAACAGAATGAAGTGAAATCTAGCTTTCCTTTTCCATCCAGTTGGTAATGATTGAGGATTTGCAAGGTTTAGGAACAAAGATATGTAACAATCACAACGACAATTCTCCTTCGGATGAAGTGTTAAATACCTGAAAGAATATAAAACACAGATTAATCTCTTCATTATTAATTTTGTTGTTGTAAAGCTAACTATTCGATTTTTCTCGTTTTACCATTCACATCCGCCGCTTATGAATATAGGAGACGTTATTTTAGCTTTCTTCTCCGAGAAGTTATCTATCTCAAACCTGAAAGCCCTAGGCACTTGATTCCCCATATGTGATTTAAAAGCTTTCTTAGATTTTGTTACGTCGATCGAGAAAGAAAATAAGATGTATATTATGAGAAACCCTCTCTGTTTATATATATTGAGGAGGCAAACAAGTAAAACAATTCTCAAAATCCCAACATAAAAAGGAGTAATTTAATCCTAACTGATTAATTAAATCTTGTTTTATCGATTAAAAACAATTTGATAATTACGAATCTATAAATAATATTTTTTGTACCAAATTAATAATTGTATTTCGTCCTAACCAATATGATCATAAGTAATTACATCGTTTAATTCTATTACTATTATGTTTTCTGCTTCTTTAAACATGTTAAGAATGTTTGGTAATTCTATATTTTAAAATATTATAGATAATTTCAATAACTGCCTTCTTAAAGAGTTTAGTCCAAAATATTACGATTGATATTCAAGATACTTTAAAGAAAACAATTTAAGATATACATAACTGTATGATATATACAAAACCTTTTTTTTTCCTCAAATGATATATACAAAACTATAAACTACTCTAACGCTAATAATACTCAAATCACCGGATTTTTTATTTATTAAGATCGTTACATCAACAAAACATACCAAAATATATTACCATATCAGTTTTCTATTATTATATTAATTTTAGTGAGCCAATGATATAAGTGTAAAAGGTTAATTAACCCAAATTTAATTTTAAATTCCTCACTAAGTTCTCAGTGAAAGCAATAATGGTTGTAAACAAAATTTTGGTCGGACACGTGAGCGCGCTTAATAAAATTATATTCATTTTGTTTTTTTTTTTTTTTTGTCGTCTGTTGAAACAAAAGGAAGAAACTAGTACAGTGGAGGAAAGCAAAAGACAGCGAAAAAACAAAAGTTCAAAGATTATTAACTACTAGCTGTCACTTGCTACTGAGATCAAGAGATCCTCCAAGTGAACTAGTTAACAAACAGGTAGAGCCAGGGACAACACTCAAAATGATCCAACCCGGACCATACCCTCTGCTAAAAGACTGCAATGGGAGAGCTATAGTTCCGCCTCACGTCGAACTTGGTCTAGAAGCCATGAAGGGCCACCCAGCGAAAGGTAAGATTGCAGACGTCCATTTTGTTTTAACTTTATTATCTAATTAAAAATTTAAAGTAAATAACGCACAACTTTATTATCTAATTATTATCTTTAGATTCTCAAACATCTCTCTTTCTCTCCTCTTATTTTTTTTTTTTATTTTTTATTTTATTTTATACATCAAAACCTTAATCGAAGTGCCTAAAAGTCTAATAAAACTTTATCATTCTCCGTCCAGTCAACCAACACAAAATCATCAGCAAAAGATTTGGCCTCATCCTTGTCCAGTTGAACTTTAAGATCCGACACCACCATCTCAAGATTCTTGATGCGTGCCTCCATTTCTTTGACCCGAGAACCATCAGCATCATCTAATTTCTTCCTCTCCAAGGACACCTCGTCAAGCTTTGTCTTCAAAAAGTCCAGCTTGAAGTCCAAGTTCATCAGCTCGAGATTCTTAACACGTTCATCGAGTTGTTGGACATCAGCGTCTGATATTTTCCTCCTCAAGGAAACCTCATCAAGCTTTGACTTCAACCAGTCCAGCTTGAAGCCTTGTTCCATCAGCTCACTCAACTCACTTTGAGCATTGCTTAGCTCAGTCTCTGAGTGATTAGGTGAAGGCTTGTTAAGTGTCTCAATGAGGTTGAGAAGGACATTCATGTACTCCGTCTTCACTACTTGGTTCTTTGGTTTGAAATCGTCTGCAATATCTGGGTGCTCTGTGAATATCTTTCTTGCTGCAGTAGCCTGCATGCCAACAAGGAAAAATATGTTCATGTTACTCAGAAAGGAAACAAACCACATAAAGCACAAAATTCAAAGAAGAAACAGATCCTTTATAACTTACTCGAGAAGCAAAAATCTGAAAACCGTTGATATCTAGAGTCTCCTTGTTCTCTGATACAACTCTGCCATCTTCATCAACAATTTCAACACGACTAATGTAGACTTCAACGATGAGTCTATCATTCTCCAAAAACCCTTTTTCCTGAAGCTTTTTAAGAGGAAAGGTGTTTCGGAAACCCTTGCCTGTAAACTTAGCACTATACAAACCTTGTCCAACTGTGAAACACAGAGGCAAAATAAAATTAAAAACAAGACAGAAAAAGTTTAACTTCTTTATCAACCACAGGCTAGCTTATGTATAGGTGCTGCCTCTTCAAGATTCAAACCTTTGTTTAGACCTATCAACAACATCCTATAGTTAAGGTAGGCTTAATCTAAGAGTTGGATACCGAAACCAAGTCCACAAAAACCCTAGAGTATTATAACTCATCACAAAAGCTAAATAAAAAGTGTAGGGTCTTATAAGCTAAACACGATGCGTGAGCTATCTTTACTAGTCCTCCGCCGATATATATGTAGAAATAGACCTCAATTCATAACATCCAAGAGAGTAAGAGACTCTTGGTCTCTCCACCTATATTCTGAAATCTACACTAGACCGTTTGTAAATTCCAAAAGCGAATGAAACTTCGACAAAAAGGAAAACAAGAAGAAAAAGTTTCAAACATGCATGGATATATAAATTTATTACTTGGTGATCTGTAGAGCTCTTTGTCGGATTGATTTAACAGAACGAATCGAAAATTAGCTTTCCTGTTCCATCCCATTCCCAATGATTTAGGATTTGCAACGTACAAGAACATAGGCAAGTGATCATCACAAAGACTATCTCCCTTCGGATAAACGCTGAGATACCTGAATTTTAAATTTTTTTGATTAGTGCTACGTAAAATCGAATTCATCAATTTTTGAGAACATATCGTTATCGAATATAAAGAGAAGAAAAAAGGAAGATAATCAAAAACTATTTAAAGATCCGATTCTTCTTTCTCATTTTACCATTCGCATCCGTGACTCACGAATATCTGAGACGCTATCACAGCTTCCTTCTCCGAGAAGGTATCTATCTCAAACCTAAAACTCGAATTCCTCTGCACTTGATTCTTCCCCATTGTTGATTCGAGAGCAAAGGACTGAAATAATCAAAAACTCTGTTTCTTACTTTCACAGATAAATTAAAGCCCTCTCAGGAGGCACGAACTATATATATAAGAAAAACTTCTCAAAAACTCTTAACTCAAAAAATGAAACCAATTAAAAGGAAAGAACAAGGAAACCAGTTACCTCTCTCTCTTAATTACTAGATAAAAGAAAATTTAATATGATTAATTAAGTAAAGTGGAAATAATAATTATAGTTTGTCCTAAATTATGAGTTATGACATAAATTACAAAACTTTTCTTTAGTTATATACTTACTTTTAAAAAATATAACAATTTGGCAAAATATATTATAATTAATTTGAATATATATATAACTTCTAATTTTAAAGAAATTTTGGTAAATCTAATATTTAAGTTAGTATAGATAATCTTTAATTATTGCATTTAAGAGTTTTAGTCCAAAATATAGCTAGTGATTTAATTTGTATACAAAAATATATTTAAGACACTTTATTGAATATTTGATATTTTCCATACAGCCCATAAATTCTTATAGTCCCTTTTCCCCAATATATATTGGATTTTTAGGCTTTTTCTTTGTTCCATATTATTGAGTTTCTTTGCACAATTTATATTAATTTAATAATGTTAAACTAATTGAATTCTGCACTATATTTTTCTATTGGTTCAGTTTTTTTAAATGATAAAAAATTTCTTGTTTCTTAATCTTTGTACTTTTAGCCAAAAACTCTTCTATAATGGGAGAGATCGAGAGAATAGATTACTGAATTTATACCAAAGAGTAGATTGTCGAATAATCATATAATGCTTTTTTTCTTTTAAAACGGGAAATATGATATACTATTCATCACCTAAATCTTCTAATGCAAACATATTTTTATATTTAAACGATAATGTGAAAGAAAAATAATACTTTTATTCCATATGACAAATTGTCAGTCTTGCAAAACACACACCAAACACCAAAAAAAGGCCCAAAGAAGAACTTAGAGAAACAGCAACGTCTCCAATATATTCCAATGACAAGTTTTCAGGCTTGCATACACAGCAGCAAACGTCTCCAATTTATCAAGAGAAAAGAAAAAAAATATATATATATGTCATCTGCAAAGCTTTGAAAGTAGAAATAGGTTAAAGAATCAAAGAGGTTATAACATATTCGACACGGTCACATCACCCCCTATAAAACCTGACTATTAAAACGCAAACCGAGATCTGATTAGAGGAAATGAGAACATATCATTAGTTTCAAACCGGTCCAAAAACAGAGGAATGTCCCAAGTTAGCGTTGTCGAATCAAAAGACAAATATGTTCTTCTCCTGTTTCCATCTGTTTCTTTGAGAAGGTATCCATCTCATACGTGAAAATTTAGTGAGTTCAAGGAGAATAAATTTGCTCGCTAACTTTAGGATTGGATCCATAACACACATTATTTAAACCCAAATATGATTGAAAGAAAATATCCAAAAGTGGCGCATATAAAAAACAAATCATAAAACCATATAAGCGTGTCTTTCAGTAAAGCTGAATCTCTTAGACTATTAGGACGATCTCTACGTCAATCAACCGGTTCCATCAACTCAAAATCATCAGCAAAAGATTTGGTCTCATCCTTCTCCAGTTTAACTTTGAGATCCGACACAACCATCTCAAGATTCTTGATGCGTGCCTCCATTTCTTTGACCCGAGAACCATCAGCATCATCTGATTTCTTCCTCTCCAAGGAAACCTGCTCAAGTTTAGTCTTCAAACAGTCCAGCTTGAAGTCTAAGTTCATCTGCTCAAGATTCTTAACACGTTCATCGAGTTGTTGGACATCCGCATCTGCTTTCTTCCTCTTCAAGGAAACCTCATCAAGCTTTGACTGCAACCAGTCCAGCTTGAAGCCTTGTTCCATTAGCTCACTCAACTCACTGTGAGCATTGCTTATCTCAGTCTCTGAGTGATTCTGTGAAGGCTTGTTAAGTGTCTCAATGAGGTTGAGAAGGACATTCATGTATTCGGTCTTCACCACTTGGTTCTTTGGTTTGAAATCTTCTGCAATATCTGGGTGCTCTGTGAATATCTTTCTTGCTAAAGTAACCTGCATGCCAAGGAAATATTTGTTTCTGTTACTCGTCAAAGGAATCCGAATGAGCAACCACACAAAAGGTATGTACAAAACCAAAAGAAGAAACAAATCCTTTTTAGCCTACCTAGAAGCAAAAACCTGAAAACCGTTGACATTTAGAGTCTCCTTGTTCTCTGATACAAGTCTGCCTTCTCCATCAACAACTTCAACTTCACTAATGTAGACTTCAACGATGAGTCTATCCTTCTCCAAAAACCCTTCTTCCTGAAGCTTTTTAAGAGGCAAGGTCTTTTCGTAACCCCAGCCTTTAAACTTATCACTATGCCAACCCGGTCCAACTGTGAAACATATACCAAAATAAAATAATAAGTTAACTTCTTCATCAAAAACCGTTGAGACTCATCATCACAAAAGCTGAACGAAAAGCGTGGGGTCGGTCTTAGGGTCTTATAAGCTAAATACGATGCGTGAGCTATTTTTAATTACTAGTTCACTGCCGATAAATATGTAGATATAGACCTCAATTCATACTTCTCTCCATATAAAGGATTTATTACCTAGTGATTTGTAGAGCTCTTCGTTGGATTGAGCTAACAGAACGAATTGAAAACTGGTTTTCCTTTGCAATCCACTTTCCAATGATTTAGGGTTTGCATCGCATAGGTACAAAGACAAGTGATCACCACGAAGACCCTTCGGATAAACGTAGAGATACCTGGAAAAAAAAAAACTAAAACAAATTAAATCGTATTCATTAAATCGTATCCATAGGTGTTTTAACTAAAAGAAAAACTTTTTGATTAGTGCTACATAAAATCGTATTCATCTATATTTGAGAAAAATAAAATTTAATTAAAAACTAGTTGAAGATCCGATTCTTTCTCTTTTACCTACCATTCACATCCGTAGCTCACGAATGTCTGAGACGCTATCGCAGCTTCCTTCTCCGAAAAGTTATCTATCTCAAACCTGAAACTCGGATTCCTCTGCACTTGATTATTCAACCCCATAGTTGATTTGAAAGCTTTCTTAGAGTTTGTTACTTCGAGACCAAAACTTTGTTACTGGAATTATCTAGGGTTTGTTTGTTACTTTCACAGGTCTCGGGTTAATTTTTAGAGGCACAAACTATATTTAAGAAAAAAAAAAAAAAACTCTTTTTTAATGAGAAAAGGGAACTTCTCAAAGCCCTAACTTAAAAAGGAGACCTTCAATTAATGAAAAGGGAATTTCTCAAAAAAAAAAAATGTTAGTTAGAAACTTAACACAAAATTATAATAAATTTAAGATAATATAATAAATGTGAATATATATATATATATATATATATATATATATATTTATATTTTACATATTTGTTAAGCGGAGTAAAAAACTAAAAACCAACATATTTAACACTACAAGAAAACACGCGATTTGCGATGGCAAGATTTGTCGCTCTTCCCTCGCAAACTAGTGTTAGCGACGCATTTGCGAGGATCGTCAATTCCTCGCTAATCGCGTGTCGCAAATTAATACACGTAGCACTTTTCTCGCAAATTTTGCGACGAATATTTATCCGTCGCAAAACACTCGCAAATTGCGATGAACCACATTCCTCGCATTTCTCTTGCAAAATGTGTCGACGTAAATCCTTCGCAGATTTGCTAGATCCTTGCGACGTTGTTTCCGTTGCAAAGTTTTAATAAAATTATAAACCCAGATATGTGTTTCGTCGCAAAATCCGTAGCAAATTAGTAATCATCGCAAATCCGTAGCATAAATTTGCTACGGAATTAAGAAATTTTTTCATTTTGATATTTGTATTTTTGATTTTCAAATTTATATATTTATATATTTATATTTTCACAATATTTAATAAGAAATAGAAATTCTAATCAAAATATAAAATGAAATTCAAACATACATATTAGCCGAGACAATTTTTTGTTTCTAAACAAAAAATTAAGAAACAAAAAGTTGTCTTAACAACAACCATGTCCAAAAAACAAAATCAACATTAGAACTTAATATCAAATTGTCTTAAAAAGAAGGTGATGGAGAGGGAACCCTGGTTCCGGTTCATGTATCTGTGCCACTGGTTGTGCCTGTGCCTGTGCCTGTGCCTGTGCTTGTGCCTGTGCCTGTGCCTGTGCCTGTGCCTGTGCCGGAGTCAACAAGCCTGCTTCCAAACTTAGCAGCAAACTCAGGATCCTTCCCGGCAAGGTAGTCAAAATATGCATCATAGCTATGCATCTTTTGTGCACTGTCTTGAATTTGAGTGGCTTGGGTTGCGAGTAGTGGCTTGGGTTGCTAGAGTAGCTTCAGCGACAGCAAGCTTCTGAGCAAGAACAATCGGATCCTCAGTAGGCGGAAGCGATGGTCCAAAATGGGCTGAAGATGCTTCATGTTGCAGAGAACCAACTCCATAAAGTCTATTTTTCTTCCTTGGAGCAACCTACGATCAATACAATCAAACAATTACTTTCATATTCATTTGAAAGAACCAACAAGTGACATACAAGATTCGGATCCTAGAACAGACACAACAACACAAATGTAGCATATCCTAATCTTATGACAAACTATCAAGACCAATCTCATACAAGACAAACTTTAGAGTTTTCAAAACAACAACAACACAAACTAACACAACAACACAACAACACATAAGAAATACGAGACAAACTAACACAACAACACAACAACACATAAGAAATACGAGACAAACTAACACAACAAAAACGTTCAAACAGTAAGGCAACATCCAACATCTAACATAAAAAAGAAGTTTACCTCGGCATAAATTTTGTTCTTGGCATGAACAGACAACCCACCAGAAGCAGAACTCTCCGTGTTATCCCCTGAACAAAGCTGAGACTGAGCCTCTTGTATCTTTGATGACACTTCATTGAAGATGGACTCTGACTTTCCATCGACAAAACTCCCATCAGGTTTTTTGTGAGTGTCTTCTAGGACACGTAGATAATCCGGAGTGCTTTCACCAGTCACCTCAGCCTAACACAAAGTAAAACCAAAGACAAAGGTCATTAGTAAGAAAAAGACAAGAAGTAACAGAGAATTTAGAAACTTGTAACTTGTAAGAATTAACAAACAAGTAGTAACTTGTAACTTGTAAGAATTTAGAAACTTACAAGTTTTCTGGCACGAGCTTTAAAAGAGGTCTGGCCTGAGCGGTGTTTATGTATGCCAGTGCCATCAGGATCATGATATCGAGCTTTACGACCGTTCATACTCTTTACCTCTGATTTGGGATCACGCCAATACTTAACTAGTCCATCCCATACTTGAGGATCAATCCATCGGGGCCTTGCATCATCACCATTCTCCCTCCACTTTCCCTTCCACCGGCACACTTGATCACACATCCGCTCCTTCAACTTCTTGTCAAACTCAAGTCTAACTCTACCGTTTATAGAACGGTCCCAGTTATATGTTTGCTTGTAAAAAGAAAACAAAATATATTAGTATTGATCCAAGCTACATAAGTTATATATCAACGATTAAACTAAACTAAACTATTACTTACCGCAAAAGTTTCATACCAACGATCTACGACCGCCTGTGGCGTCTGTGACCAATTAGCATGAGGCTCTTTGAAATCTCTTTCAAAGATGCTGCGGACAGTGGCTGCAACCTTCCCATCATCACAAAACCTAGGGATAACATAATTGTTTTGATGTAATTATTGATCCTAAAATTAAAAATGCAAATTTAAAATTGAAATAAGTTAATCATTCTCTTACCAGAGAGTTCCTGGTGAACGGTTTGGATCTAATCGTGTTAGATTTTGACGGCCAGGACTCTCGAGTAACTCCTCCAACGTCATACTGTTTAAACGTTGAGGCAAAGATGTAGGAGTGGCTGGAGATGAAGGTGTGGCTGCATCGGGACCAATCGATTGAGATGCAGCAGCGGTTGGAGGCGTACGAATGGGTGGAGATGAAGCAGGTGCCGGAGGCCTATGCTGTGAGGTTGCATGTCGAGAACCTTGAATCCCCGATGTCGACCCTCGAGAACCACCACTGCATGGACTTGGAGCATTAGTCTGCGAGAGGAATCGTGTGTAGTCGTTCCCAGAAAACATCTACAAAAAAAAAAAAAGTACCGTTATTGTCTCGAGAAGATTATTAGAAACCCTTAAGTCAAAATTAATAAGAATCATATAAAATTAAAATTAAACCTAAACACTATAACCAAAATCGAATCAAAAAATCAAAACCCTAAACACTGAAATTCAAAATCGAATAAGAACCCTAAAATTGAAATCCCTAAACCCTACAATCGAAATGAAAATCAAAATCGAATAAGAACCCTAACAAAAACCCTAAAATCAAAAACCTTTGATAAGGGAGTAGGCGGAGGAGTCGAAAACCGGAGAAGACTTGGATAAGGGAGATGAGGAGGAGTAGACTTGGATAAGGGAGAGGCGGAGGAGTCGAAAACCGGAGAAGAAAACAACCGGAGAAGAAAGAAATCGGAAGAAGAAGAAGAAGAGACTTAGGGTTTGTCGGCTGCGAAGGGTTTGAGCTTCGCTCAAACTAGGTTTTCCATTTATATAGAAAAACTCTGCGTCGCAAGTCCCTCGCAACTTTTGCGAGGAATTAGCTAGGGTCCCTCGCAAATCCCTAGCAAACGTATTAAAATATGTAATTAATATTTTCAGATTTTGCGAGGGAATTGCTATGGACTGAGATATTTGCGATGAATTTGCGAGTAATTTAGGGTTTAGGTTTTGAAATTGTCATTTGTGCCCTATCTTTGATTATAAATCTTGGATTCATCTTTTTAATCATTAATAGTAATGTCATTAGTCTTAAGGGTTTAGGTTCAAGGGTTTAAATTGCGAGGGATTTGCTATGACTGGTGAAATTTACGATGGATTTGCGAGTAATTTGCTATACCACTAGCAAGCCCCTCGCAAATTTGTCGCAAACTTTGAATATCTAATTTATAAAAACCATCAAAAATTGTTTAAAAAAATTAGTCAAATAAACTTTCAAGTATATTATAAGGTCCAATAGACTCATCATTCTCTTTTCTATCATCAAATATTTGTCGTAAATTGTCCAATTTTGCATCTTCCTCTAATCATTAACTATCTTCTAACTATCTTCCTATATGTTCATTACATTGAGACATATATTTGACAAATATTCCAAAAAATTGTCCAATTCTCCAAATATTTTGTGTTGCACTACCCTATCTTTGATTATAAGTCTTGGATTCATCTTTTTAATCATTAATATTAATGTAATTAGTCTTTAGGGTTTAGGGTTTGGGGTTTAGAGTTTAGGGTTTGAAGTTGTAATTTGCGAGGGAATTGCTATGATTTACGCTATTTGCGATGGAATTGCGACTAATTTGCTATTTTTCTAGCAAATCAGTCGCAAATTTGTCGTAACCATGTATATTTAATTTATATAAACCATCAAAATAATTTGAAAAGTTAGTAAAATTAACTTTCAAGTATATTATAAGGTTTAATGTCTCATCATACTCTTTTCTACCAACTTTTTAATCATTAATACTAATGTATTTCAGAATAATTCATCTTATATATGAAAACATTGAAATGTAATTCAGAATAATTATATTAATTTTGTAATATTTATAAAAAGTAATTTCCTAATTTCGCAATTCATTTGCTATGGCTATCACAATACACTCGCATGTCCGTAGCAAATTTGCTATTGATTCAGTTTTCGCAAATACGTCGCAATTTTGCGAGTGATTTGCGAGGAATGTGACATCTCCTGCAAATTAGTTGTAAATGCCTCGCAATTGCGCAGTGGATTTGCGACGACTGACTTCCTCGCAAATTTTGCAAGGGATTTGCTAGGTATTTTGTTTTCTCGTACCTTCGTCGCAAATCCACCGCAAATTTGCGAGAGCTGTCCTCCGTCGCAACTTTTCCTCGCAAAAAGCGTGTTTTCTTGTAGTGTAATAAGAATTTTAGGTAAGAGTTTTCCAGAATATAGCTATGAATACCCACCTGATTACCATATATTCTTATAAATAATCTTAATTTATAATGGAAATTATCCAAATATTAAAAATTATAAATGCCAACTTATACTCAAACTAGGTTCGGACCCGCACGTACGTGTGGGGTTATGTTTATAAACCAATTTATTTTAGCATTTATAATCAAACTCATACTAATTGAGATTCTAGTTTGATTTTTGGTTTAGTTTATTAATGTTTGAAATTTTGAAATAATAATGGTTTCACTAAAATTTTAAAATTTGGAATAACATAATGGTTGGACTGATTACAAACAAAATTAACTGGTTAGATTCTACTAAATTTGTGAACTATCAAATCAAATATATAACCGTTAACAACAAAGAAAATCCGTTTGAGACAAATACGAATATTTAAGGGTGGGCGTAATTCTCTTTTCGTTTTGTCATGTTCCGTCATGTCCTACACCTCTTCTCAAATTTCTGTTACATAAAATAATACGATCTCAATATGGGACATTTTGAATATGAGACAAATTTGTATTTTTGATCGAAAACAGGACGGTGCCGGACAAAAACATACATTCTTAAACTCCCGTATGGAGTAAACATAAATATAATTCATAGTTTATTTATATATCATATGTTATAATAAAAATATTACAAAATTAATTGACTTTTTTATTCTTATTATTTTATATATGGTTCACCTATATTAGATTATGTTTTTTGTTTTGATATTTTTAACTGTTATAGCGCATATTTTATGTATTTTTCATTTTTATTTTATTTTGAACTTATGCTAGTTCAATTGGAAATAGTAAGATTTATTTGAGAACATTAACTGTATATTATCATGTAATAGAAGTATAGAACATGTCAATAATTAGAATTATTTATTTAGTATCTGTAAACATATATATTTAGGATAACATCCGTAACCCAAATTTTTGTCATTTGGTTCAGTTTCATTTTGGTTTATGGATATTTGGATGTTTGAGTGTTAATCAGTACTTTAAGACTTGGAACAGACCAGCGTTTAGCGTAGAAAAGACTAAAAATAAGTTATAAATGAGAGAACATAGGCATGTATATTTTGGACATACCGTATCCACCAAATGTAAATTTCTGTTATACAATAATTTTTTAAATTATTATTCGTTTGATAATATTTATATTAGTCTAGCAAATAAGAGATTGAGCAAAGAATATCCGTATTTAGTTGTCAAAAATAATTAAATAGGAAAAGCTTCTAACAGGATATCCGTATTTTCGTTTGAGTATTTAATTTTTACAAAATAATTACAAAATTAATGGAAATTATCCAAACTTTCTTTATATTTAAAAAAAAAAAAAAAAAAAAAATTCTTTTTTAATCCAAAAATATTTGAATTCTACAAAATATATGTTCTTAAATTAACTCTGACCAATTTATTAAGAATTTGAAAATTGAATGCTGTTATCTAAATTTTCTAATCTCATGTGGTATTTTGCAGAGTAATCTTTAAAAAAAAAAAAAAAATTATAGACTTTTAAAGATAATGATGACTTAAAAACAAATTTCAAGGTACTCATGTTATAAAGTTTTACTGCCATGTGTGTTGTTTGTTTTCTTTTCCATATACATCCCAAATTATAGTGCCATTTTAAAAAGACTGTTCACATCATATATTTTAAAAAAATAAGAAAATAATATAATTTAATACATACAGCTGATGACAAATTTACAATACAGTCATGGAAGATTAAATTGTACTTTTATGTGTTGGTTTCTAAAGTTAATTAATAATGTTAACTAAAGGCTCAACTACATACCCTAATAAGAATTTCCTATAGAGTTTTCTTAAATAAATCTATATAAAAACTGAAGAAAACAAACACTAATATAGTATTTTGTGACTTACCGGGTTCATATAAAAAATGTGGACTTCTTTTAAGCAATCAAATGTAATTTTCTTGTTTTGCAGATGCTATGTCAATTGGATGAACACCCGTTCATACCACAATCCTCCCTTATATACAATCTCTAGGTAAAAAATGTATGCTTTCAAAAAAAAATCTTGATTTGTATATGCTTATGTACATGACAGAAAATTATAATTTTAACAATTCATAAGAATAAGAAACATGACATAGAACATAGTATTGGTTAACAAAAAAAGGAATATAGTAGATGTTAGCAATATGCATATGCAAACTTAAATACTAAGACACATACATTTTTTTTTTTTTTTTGCAGAAACAAAGAGATACAAAAATAGTGTTGAGTGTTGTATATGATATGTGAATGTTAAGTCGAGTACTCTATTTATAGGCTGGAAAGAGTCAGACTAAACATTTTTTACTTTTACATTTAAAACAACAAAAATTTATATAAAATCTTTTAAAATTTTATTTATTTTTCAGTTAATGCATATACAATATGTTTGAATCTATATGGATGATTCGATTTGGATAATGAATTAATTGTCTAGATTTTGCAATTCCTATTAAACCGATAGAGTAAATATATAAGGTTAGTTTCAAAAATAATCCCTAAATTTTAGATATTTGGTAAACTAATTACTGATTTATTTCAAGATTTCTTAAAATAAATCATCTGATTAAATTAAAGTCAAGTTATTTTCATACTCCCTCTGTTCCAAAATATAGAATTGTTTGGCTAAAAGCACGCTTATTAAGGAAAATTTTAACACAAAATAACTCATTAATTGAACACATTAATTGACCACAAAAAAAGAAAAAAATAGAATGGATAATTAAGAATATTAAGAGACACGTTTTATTCCACTTAAATAGGGGTTGTTAACAAATTACAAGAAAAAAAAAGGCTAAACAATTCTATATTTTGGAACAAAAAAAAGGCTAAACAATTCTATATTTTGGAACAGAGGGAGTATATACTATTTGAATTTAATTAGATACAGTTGTTATGGAATCTTAAATGATAAGTTTTATTAATTGCGAAAATCTCTTATTATTTTATAATTTTTTAATTACTATATAAAATTTAAAGAATTGTTAATATAAATAATTTCATTTTTATTATAATATTTAAATTTTTCATTTTCTAATCTTATTGGCTGTATTTTTTTAATATAGTGACGGTATGTCAAATATTTGAATTTATTATTTGTAATTAATATAGTTTCATCAAATATAGGAATATATAATTTATAGTTAATATAGTTTCCTAAAATACTGGAATATTTTGAATTATAAAAAAAAATTAATCATTTAGTTATTTAATAATTGTTACATTGTTTTAGGGAAGTATTTTTTTTTAGTTATGTAAGTAAGTTGGTCTGTTTGGCAACATGGATATATGTTATATTTTATTTTTTTTATCCCTAAGTGTGCTCCCCAATTAATAGTATAGATAACCGGAAAATAGGATCGTTGTATTAACAAAAAAAGAAGAGAAACTCATCTAAAGATATTTATAACCATACGAGATATTTTGTTATTATCATAGTTTTAATAGGCCAATGGTCTTATATTGTAAATAGTGTATTAATTAAAAAGTGAGTTCTAAATTTCTCTCTAAGTTGTGGGATGTGACAAAAGTTATAAAAATTTGGTCAGAAAACGACCGAGGACTTAGTATGTCAACGGAATAGTACAGTGGTAGATAAAAATTCCAATAGCGTTTGAGCTAAACAAATAATTTGTAGACTAAAACTATAGCATGCTTTTTGGAAAACGCGACTCCAAAATATGAAAACGGGAAGATGACATACCATCATTCATAACCTAAAATTTTCCCAGACAAACTTATTTTTATTTATAAACGACATTAATGTGAAAGAAGAATAACATTCCAAATTATTTCCAATGACAAGTTTTTTCAGTCTTGCAAACACACACACCAAACAAACGAAAGGTCCAAATTCGAAACTGATTTGAGCCATTTTATTTAAAGGAAAAGAGAAATAAAATCTGTCTTCTTCAAAGCTTTGAAAGTAAACCAGTCTGAAGAGCTTTCGGTGCTACAACCTCTTTGACTTCACTGTCCTTTGTCTCCAATTCGCATGGATTCGGTGGCACATCTATGGCCGGTGAGCAGTTGAAGAATCCATGTGGCTGTGTTTACCCAAAATCCAAAACATTTTTTAAGTGACTGTATGTCTTATAAATTAAGTTTTTTTTGATTAGATGTTACAGAAAAAAAAAAAAAGATCTGACTAACCATTAGCGTGAAACCAATATGTTCGACGGGCATAACCGGCCAATCTTCAAGTCTAGGAACATGTATGATCCCAAACACGTACCTGTCAAATGAAAATTCCACGTTCAAATAACAAATTTTGGTAACTAAGAAGTTTTCATTGAATCCGCTAGGTGGGATACATACCAAAGAACGACGTCAGATTCTTCCAAGGAGCGATTCTGTTTCACCCATGTGGCAAGACCTTCACCAGCACGTGGGTTTTGGTTTGGGAATTCTCCTCCGGGAAACTTCTCATCAGGGGAGTAACGGGTAACCCAGAGATTGTGCTTCAGGAAAGCAGCTCTTCTTAGAAACTTAGCCTCGGGTCGAGCTAATGGCAAACAATTTGAACCGGGAACAAGTTTGTATCCAGTTAACTGGCCCGTTCTGTTTACAGTCCTCGTGTTCCTCACCTGAAAACACATTAAAATGAGTTGTGTTGAATATACATCTTGCATAAGTATGCCATCTATACTTCAGCTATAAATCATATTCAATGGAACTTTGAGATGAGTTTTTGGTAATGCAACTCAAGTATGACTATATAAGGACATGACTGAAACTTAGGAATGGTCACGTGATCTCTTCTCCCGAATTCACTCGAGGATGAGACTAGTAGATAGTCAAGGATGAAATAATCATAAGTGGTGCCAGAAACAAGGATGGTACAAAGACGGGAACGAGCATGGACAATATGACAATGTGAAAGTTGAACATGCAATAACTTAACGCTTTCAGATGATAAGTAGTGAACGAGATCATGCAAGGTTCGGAATGCTTACAATCCAATGGCGAGCAGAAAAAGGGTCACAGTCACGCGTTGCCTCTGCCTCTGATCTAAGTAACTTCTCCTCCGCATAAAACGCATTGCTGTGGACATTGTTCTCACCAGGCTCGTCAACTCTAGCATTTACCTCAACTACCTACAGATAAAAGAGGATTAAGCTGACTATTTAGTAAAATCACCTGGCAACATGTATCTAAGATTTATTTTCAAGAATTATAGGGACTTCTAAAATTCATATGCTACCAATGCCATTCCTAAAAACTGAAAAATAAACCACATATGTAAGTTAACAACAAGAAGAAGAAAAGAGCAGCAAAAGTAAAGGTACCTGATTAAAAGCTTCACCAGGTTTACAGTCAACAGACATATCCATGCGAGCGATAAAGAAATGTTGATGGACTGGTGCATACAAGCCAGGAGCAATAGTAGTGCCGTACTTTCGAGTTTCTCCTGGCTGCAGCGCTCCTAAACTCAGGATCCCAGTAAGTTTTACTTCAGCTTCGATTTTCCCATCCTACAGTTAGACAATGAAGACATAAAATGATATTGGTCTTCAGATATCTAAAAAGATGGTACCACAAATCAGTAAATGAAACTCGGATTCAGCGCTGTAAATCAATGTTCAAGAGTGTTAAGGCTTAAAAAGTTGTGAGCCGCCGTTCTAAACTCAGGATTTATCATAATGCAGAGACATATCATTTTTCTTCCCTAAAGAAATTATATGCAAATATGACTAATATCTGCTTTACTCTAGAAATGAACAATCACGCATTCCTACTTACCTGGTAGAAGTGCCAGTAAAACCCATACTCGTAGTTAGCAACAGTACATAGAAAAGAGACAGTTAGCCTCCTAGATCTTCGCACTTCGGCTAATCCTGTTCTCCAGTCCTGATGTTTCCACAAAATGCCGTGGTCCTCTTCATGCAGGCAAACACAGTTCTCAATAGTTTCAACTCCACCAGTGAAATTTGTGAAATGGGCATCAAAATACTTGATAGATCCCAGACAGTCACACCCCTATAAAAACCAATTGTTAAACACAAACTGAGATCTAATTGGAGAATGAGAACACACACAAACCACAAAAGAAAAAAAAATGGATTACAAACCTTCTTAAGAGAATGTGCATTTTTTCCAAGACCATCCTCCCCTGCATCAAAAGCATTTTTCCTGTAATGTGGCTCATTGGGATCGCCATAAGGCACAACCATCTCCACAAAGCTTAGCCTGTGTGCAACAGGCCTTCGACCTCGACTGCCATCAACATATGCTACCGAATGTATGACTAAACCTTCTCTTGGAGTAAACCCAATTCGAAAGTTCCACTGCAAACAAAATTTTCAGCCAATTTAGAAATAAGCTCAAGCATAATCACTTGGTTTCAATAAGGCTATTAATGGAATTCTACCTTCTGCCACTCGACAAAGTAACCCCTAACACGAAAACTTGGACCTTCAGGTTGAATAATCTGGAGAGGCTTCACATCACTTCTGTCCACACCCCCTCTACTTTCACCTGGGGTATAATTCCTCAAAGGGTCAGGTGGGGGGAGTGGCACAAACTTACGGTCTTCAAACTCAATCACCACCATGTTTTGCATGTCTACAAGTACATAAATTCCCTCAACTGGACGAGCATAGCCATTTTCCATAGGGGAATCACTATCAGTCCTACAGTATATAAGGGGCTTTGCAAGCCTACGACTAGGAGCGTCAGCCTCGCTATGATAACCCACACACCTGCACAAAATACATTTAGAGGCAGACTTAGGGAAATTGTACACCTTAGTTGACAACTTTCAGTAGAATCCATGATGTTGTAAACATACCAGGGATCAACCATCACTAGATCCATGTCTTCAATACCTCTCCTCTTCATTGCCTCTATGAACGGAGGGAAGTCTTTGACAATCGCTTCACATTCAGCATATTCAGCCGCATCCTAAAATCACGAGAATCTAAACTGAGAAACTGAAAACTACTGTAGCATCTAAAATTCACTTAGAGATCCAATCCCATAAACATACCATGGGTGGCTGAACATCAGGTATGACTTCCGAGGAAACAACTTTTCCCCTGTGGTGGCCACCCCGAGTGACAGCATGAACCTCAGACAACTCCACAATCCATACACTTGTCTCATTGGACTTTTGGTTGTAAACAACAAGTCTCGCTCGCCTAGGAGGGAGCTTCATCGGAATGACAGGTCCAGATTTGGTTCTTGGAAGTAGTGAAGGCTGGAACGGAGGGAAAAAGTAAGCATCTGCAAGCGCCACAACATGTTTCTCTGGTTCCACTGAAGCCACCTCAATGAAACGCATGCCATCCCTAACCTGACAAAAACAAAACATCAAACAGTTTCAGTAAAATCCAATTAGTTGATCAAAGCTATCACCATAAATCATGCAAGATGAAAAACGAATATAAAGGTTTCGGCACCTCAGGGTTGGCACCAGCAGCGCGAACAGTAGCCACAGCAACAGAAATTTCTGCAGCAGATAGAGGATCCAAAGGGTGCTTGGTTTCAGTTCTTGGCATCACAGAAATGCCTGCATTGGTACAATGTGATCACAACAGAAATCAGCTTCAAAGAAACCACAATCACAACAGTTAAATCTACGTTTAAACCTCTCTAAGTACAAACATCATCAACAAATTACCCAGTGAAACAAGAACTCAACTAACTCAAAACAAATCGCGATCTAATAGATAAGAACAAAATCCCAAATCAAACGATCAAAGATCAAAATCATAAAAAAGGCAGAGAGCGTCGTAAGATTAACCTTTGTTAGCAGGTTTCTTGGCAGTATCAGGAAGCGAATCGACAGGACGGATCATGGACTCCAGAGCAACAACCTTAGAAGAGGCGCGCTGATCCTCACCGTCGGACCATCCAGAAACGGAATCAGGTGCAGCGGAGAGGAGTTTGGGAGGCGGAGAAGAAGAAGAAGAAGAAGAGCCACCGTGGTGGTGAGGACATGCCGTCGTCTTTTTCGAAGCTGAGGCCATTGAATAGGGTTAACGAGTTCTCCAAATCCACCAAAATCAGTTTCAACACAATCTACTGACATACAGCAAAACCTATCACGATCCGTCGCTTGATCTCTCCACCCCACTCCCAACCAAGAAAGAAGATTCCGATCTCCGATGACACAGCTTAACTAACTACAACGAGTTTCAGCTCCGTCACTCTCTTCCCGTGGTGGTGGAGAAGTCAGATCATATACTCTCTTTCTCTTTCTCTTTCTCTCTACTGATTCAATTTGGTTTTTGTTGATATAAGAGTCCAAGCAGAAGAGGCCAAAAAAGCCTGATTGTGACCTCTTCCACTTTAACAAGTAGTCTCTCTTATTTATATTATAAAAAAAAATGTGTAATTATTAAATTGTTTCTTATTTCTTTCTTTTTTTTGATAATAATATATTAATATAGAAATCCAACTTGGAAAACGACGTGGATGCACTATTGTTCTCAAATTTTCAAATTCACTAATTGGTAACATATTATACGTGTCGAATTATTATTTTACAGAGTTTAAACATGTGTTTCTTTTGAAAGTTTATTATTGGAAATAGATAAAAAAAAATCAAGATAAGGAATCAAATCTATTTAAAAAATGGTAAAGTATATAGAAATCATCAAGAACAAATTAAAAAAAATGTAAAGTATATAGAAATCATCAAGAACAAATGGAAAAAAATATGACAATATCTTTAACTTGACTATATAAGCTTATGTCAAAAAATCAAGATAAGGAATCAAATCTATTAAAAATGGTAAAGTATATAGAAATCATCAAGAACAAATGGAAAAAAATATGACAATATATTGACTTGACTATATAAGCTTATGTCATAGTCGGAAATGTTTTTATTAAAAATAAGGAAATCAGAACAAATAAGATTTTTAAAAAATATTTGTTGTCAAAAAAAAAAGGTTCACGTGTTTCACCAAAATTTATAGGCGTATTTGGTATTTGTTGGCCTATAAAGGTTATCAGAAACAGTATTTTAAGAAACAACTAAAATGGAAACATAGCCAAAAAAAAAAATCATATTGGAAACGCTTCTTTGTGGGGGAATGTTACTGATCAAAATGTTTTGATTTGTACAAAATATATAAAACATAGCCAAAAAAAATCAACCCAATGTTACTGATCAAAATGTTTTGATTTGTACAAAATATATAAATAAATATATAAAGTTGCAATATCGATCAATAATTTTCTAATAGATCGTGGAGTGGACCGCACAAGCACAATCCATGCAATCTTGACCACCAAAGAAGTGAAGAACCGCTGTCTACGACTATGTCTATACGAGGCTCACATTTTTTTACGAAATTCTTATAAATCTAAAACGTCCATGACACCTTAATGTCTTCCACAGTTTATATATGATTGTCTTCGGTGCAAAACACGTCATGTTACACGTACTATTGAATGTTTTATAGTCTTTGGTTTTTGTTTTGTTTCTTCTCAAAGCTTCATCAATGGCCAACAAAACGTGTGGATTTCATATAGGATGTTCTGCGGTTGGCGTTCTCTTTTGACAAATACCGAAGATGTAGCTCTGATCACAAATTTCTCTGAACTATACTGTTCATCTTTGTTACGTTACGACTTGCGTAAATGGCTTTCGTTATCACTTCTTTTTTTCAAAAAATCTTTTGTCGATTTTTTAGATATCTTTGTCCTTTTTTTGATACATTACTGTGGATTTGCCCTTCTATGTCTCTTTGTAGGCCTTAATGCTTTTGATAAGATCAATTCTCTCTTGTTCTATGCAATTATTGATAGAAACAAATACCAATTATGTTTTTTAATTATTGATCAAAGAATAATAACAAAGAAGAGTCCGGAGACCTTCACACCTTCGACTCAATCTCCTCAGCAGAATCGTTAGCTTTACATCTCTGTTAACTGCATGCCTAACCTTCAGGTTCCAAGAGCTACAACTCTGTAACTGCATTTAAACTGTATTACGGCTCTATACATTATGTAGAAGGCCTAATCTTATCCGATACTTGATGCAATAGGCATGCGTACCACCAAACCTTCAGTGGGGTTCAAAAAGGAATAGTAAGTCAAGAGAAGTTTCATAGTCGAACTAGTTGATTCCCTCATTTTCTATTTCAAAAAAGAATATTTTAAGTATATTCTATCTCTTTTTTATCATTAAATTATAAACAATACTTTAACTTTCTAAATTTATAAAACCCATTTATTTTATAGTAAGCAAATAGTTCAACAAATCTTATATAATAAAGAATATTTCGTTCTAAATTTTTATTACAGAACTTGACACATGTCACCTAAAGAGTTATAATCTGTAAAAAGAACAACTTGAATCAAAGTAATATATTGTAAAATGCTCAACTTTTCTTCTACTTTTTAATCATAATTACCAATAATAATTTTCTGTTTTATTTCTTCACTTTAATAGAAATAATTCACATAATGTGATTATTAATTTGTTTTGTAATTTCACTCTAATTATAACAAAATAAAATATATTTTAATATATAGTATAATTTATAAATAGTCATAGAGAAATAGCTGAATACATATTTCATTTTAGAGAACAAAATGTATACTTAAAAATTCAATTTGATTAGCTTGAAGTTCCTGTTATATATTTA
The DNA here is from genome assembly GCA_023657505.1 of Camelina hispida. NCBI lineage: Eukaryota > Viridiplantae > Streptophyta > Magnoliopsida > Brassicales > Brassicaceae > Camelina > Camelina hispida. The sequence continues at coordinate 3,176,533 of CP094634.1, read as the reverse complement.
TATTTATAGTAATTTCAAACTAAAAAATCAGTCATTTATTAACAATAAATTTATTTTTATGAATTTTCACATATTTTATTAACTTACATATTCTATCAAATATGTTGTCGCTCATATTTATAATCATATTCATATTTTAAGGCACTAAATTATAATTAATTACAATTATTTATTTGTCTTTATGTAATTTTTTCACCTCCATAGTATTTATAGCATTCTAATGAATGATTAATGACGACTAAAAATAGAATAAATAATCAAAGATATTAATATTTAATTATTAAATTTTTATATACTTTATGTAAGAGTTCAGCATGTGTGTAGCATATATATATATATATATGTGATATTTTTGATGAAATATTTAACTTTTCTATCATCTAAATTGTTCTTAATTTTTTTTTGGATATTAATACTACATATATATTATTCCTATATTATGAACATCAAGATGTATAGTTTTCTTTTCAATTCTACTTGTCATCCTTCAGATATGTCGCGTATTTTCTATTTTGCTTTTATTTTTTATTCATTTTAAGATAAATAATTTACGTGAAATTATTATGTAACTATTTTCTAATTTCTATTCACTTATTAATATTTTTTAATCATATATCATTTATCAGTATATAGTTAATTAACATATATGCATAATATGTTTACATTAATTTATTAAAACCAAATGGTTGTGAATTGTAAATATAGATAAGTTAGGTTTTGGTCTAACTTATACTGGTATAAATGAATCATTTCCATATGATTTTTATCTATGACTTCATCAATCATCTCGAAAAAGCGTATTTATTTTTTGATTAATCATCTTGAATAATATTTATTTTCATAATGAATCTAAATAATATAATAAATAATAGGTAATTTTTTTTGCATTTGTTTGAAAGTACAAAAACTATCGAAGGAACTAAAAAAACTATAAAACCATAATTGAGAAAAAAAAATTTATAATTTTTGTACAATTCGTGCAATGAACATTCCTTCTCGATTTGCTTCATATGCGACTACAAGACTTATTGTCATTGGGCTGAAAGGTTTACCATAGATTCCGCCTTTGAAAGATTTACTATGCATCTGGATAGTACATCCCATCAAAAGAAGGTAAAAGGTTTACTATGCATCTGGATAGTACATCCCATCAAAAGAAGGTAAAAGGTTTACTATGCATCTGGATAGTACATCCCATCTAAAGAAGGTAATTGATCATGGCATGGACTTGTTTATTTTTGTCATTGTCTTGAACTATTTTTTGTCATTGTCTTACTATTGTGGTTATCTTTTTTTTCTTTTCTTATTGATTGGCAGTTGTATATACTTGAGTTTATCAACATAATGTTGTAATGTAAACATTACTATAAATAAATAAAATCACATTGCATAACATCAATCACTAGATTATTAAGTTGTTATTCTATGCTATAGACTATAGTATGTCTTTTTAATCTTTAATGTTGGTATTAATTATGTATTTAAGTTTTACATTAAGTATGTTGATTGTTTTCTATCTAGTATAAGTTATTATTGCATAATTTGGTTGGAGAAAATGAATATATAAAAATTGTAAATTAATTGGATAAAAATATATAGATACAAACTAATTTGGTATAAAATAAAACTATTCAATCCTTCATTTTGAAAATGAAAATAAAGCACCATTGGAGAATATTTCTTCATTTTCATCTTCAAAACGAAGGAAAAAGTAAAATTTGAAGCATCATTTGAAACAGAACAACTTAAAAAAAATCAGAGATTCAACGACAAATTACGTGAAATAAAAATTAGAAGATCTCTCACATGAAAACACATTCTGATGCAGAAGGAAGAATAAGAAGAAGCTAATAACATCAACCAAACAATGTCCATAAAGGGTATTTTTTTTCTTTTCCTTTTTTTTTTTCTTGGTTATAGAGGAAGATAAGAGAGCCTTCTTCGCCTATAATACACATTATATTCCGGTGGTGGGACTAAGTTTAATTTTAAAACAGAGCAGCCAGAGCACAACGCATAGAAACCAGAATCTTGATTGTTACCAACTCTGACTTTTCACTTGTGGGTGGCTGCAGCTGCTGACTGAGATGAGTCTGTGTCCAGTGATCACAGAAAGTAGTCTGGTGTCCTTCGGGTAACGTCTGGTTCTCCTCTCCTCGGTGCTGGTTCGAACTGCAATCACATTTTTACACTTGAGTTAGCTTTGGTCATTCTTCTACACTAATTTTATTACAGACAAGACATGTGGGTTTTGGGGAAAGACCTGAATGAAGGTGTGGTTCCTGCAGTCGTCGACCTCAAGAATCGAGGCCATGTTCCCACAACGGTAACAATAGTTTGGTGCACTGAATATAGTAACCACTTTTTGCTCCTGTTTGATAGGGAAGACAATAAAAGTGAGCAATAAATTTTAACCCTTGCAAGTTATGCAAAAGAAGGGTTTATAGTTGCATTCTTACGTGAGCCCAGTTGTATCCATCCATAACCAACTGATGAGCTCGGGCAATCAGCTTTAAGCTGTTTGTGTGATTGAATTGTTCGGATATATCCTAGGGAAAGAAATGAAAAAATGATAAAAGTCAATTAGACACTTGCTTTAAGAAAAGAGAGAGGGTCAGGACCGTTTCTAAGCCATAAGACTTGTAATTACCTGACCAAACGTGTATCCAGCACCACGGGGAGAGATGCCCCAACCACATCGGTCATCGGGGTCAGACCATAATAAGTCACACATCGGCCCTTCATGGGGCACTTCTTGAACTCGATCAAAATTCCTTATGTTGTCAAGGGTCTCGATAGATGGAGATAGTCCACCATGAAGACAAAATATTTCTGACTCAACCTGTAATGGAATACAATAATGATTTGATGTAACCCATAAATTTGTGTAGAAAACACCATCTGTTTAGTCAGATAACTCATACATGTAATCTTCCATATATAAAAGATCTTCCATTCTGTTTTTCAGAATACTAACGTCTTGCAATTGCTGTGACACTAGCAAAAGAAATACGACAGCACAGTACAAAACCAATACTTTAGTTCAAATAATACACACCAGGACAAGGCAATGAACAGTTCATCTTATATTACATGACCAGGGGACTAAGATAGACTTATGTGAACCCCACCAACAAAAAAGTGGAAGAAAGGTCTGAGATATGATAGGTACTAACCAAGGCTGTCAGCGGGAAATAGTCGAAGAGGTCTGTAAAGATTTTCCAAACATTTGCATTGCCATACCTGCAAGATAAAACAAGGTTCGCCAAAAAGATTACAATACCTATATCAGCAAACTTCAATGAGTAAGATAATACAATATATAACCAGTAGTATTATATGAAAGCAATCGGAAGCCTGGAAGATTAACCGTAATAGGACAGACTAACACACACACACACACACACACAATATAGCAACAGCAAAAATAAACACAACAGTAATGCTAATGATAAAAATGAATTACTCGCATGCAATTAACAGCATCTACAAATTAAGGATTTTTCCAGAAGACTCACTTTCGCAGACATTCATCATAAAATCCATAAACCTGAGTAATCTGCCAGACGGAAGACAAGGAGAAAAGCCTGTGTCAATTATAAGAGTAGGATGATAGAAAGGTATAAACCAACAAACAAAAAGTATGTTGTAGACAAAACCAAAAATTTATAAGAAACAATGTATATTAACCAAGATCTAAATGATGGATAATGAATGGAAACACAATGTAGTACTGTATCTAACATCAGAAGGTGAGTTTACAAGTGGAAACACCGAAACAGAGTAATAAAAACATAAAGCATTACTTTACCTGACGGCTTTCATGATTTCCTCTAAGAATAGTGATTCGCTGAGGATATCGCATCTTTAAGGCGACTAACAGCTTGAAACAGAATAAAAACGAGAAATTGTATTAACATACTTCATATTCAGACCCAAAATATTCACATTGTAAAAAAAACCATCCATCATGCAACCAGTATATATATTTACCAATATAAAAGGCACGGACTGACTTGCCAGATAATTAGCCTACTCATTAACGAGAAAAGTAAAGGAAGTCTGAATATTTAATTCTCGTACCGTAACAGTTTCAACAGAATAATAACCACGGTCCACATAATCTCCCATAAACAGATAATTGGTATCAGGGCACTGCAAAAAGAGTGAAAGGAATATACATGGTCAAACAAAAATCAGTACCAGAACCAAAATGCACGAACAGGGTAATTCGTAGACCAACTTCTATTAGGATTCACAGTCAAATTTTATAAATGTTACCATTCCTCCTATACGGAAAAGCTCTGCAAGATCATGAAACTGTCCATGAATATCACCGCAGATTGTCACAGGGCTTTTCACAGGCTGCAAACAGGAACAGAAAGAGTTATTAAATTCATGGCTAGTAGCACAATCTACCACACTGAAAATATAATCACCAGAATTACTCAACCAAAGAAATATGCAAGACCAAGAACTAACCTGAACGTTGCTTTCATCCATTAAGATCTCCTTGGCTTTCTCACATAATGCTCTAACCTACAGAACAATAACACAATACTTCATATCACGCTCACCACTGTAACTTACCATGGAGATACGGGATTACCAGTAATTAATCAGTATCAAAAACATGACTTGGACATACACACGCAGCAACCAGGAAACTAAGTAACAGAAAAAACGCCCTACAAGTATTGATCCTTGAAATCAGCTACTAGTATTGGTCCGTTAGTGAGTTACTAAATCTCTCACACCAGCAAAAACTGTTTTCCTTTAACATTTCTGCCATTTCCCACTAATCTAAAAGCTAGTAATGAAAAAAAAAAAAAGACAAAAACTTTTCTCATCTACATCAAATCACATTACCAGGCACATAAAAACACGAGCTTAGATGTGGTTAATCACTCTACGTTAAGAAGCAAGCAAAGCCAAATTCTCCAACACATAAAACTTCGGTGAAAATGAGAATATACACAAACGCCAAGATCTAACATTTTTTCCGAAAGATGTTTCATTTCAAAATGATAATCGAAACTCTCCAAATCAAATCTGCTAATCCCATACCAGAAGAAACCTCTACCACAGACAAATAATAATAAATAAATAAAATCAGATCCAATCATCGATACAACCCAAGTCGAAAGAAGAGAAAACGTCAAAAGGAGAAAAGTTGCAGGAACCTGTTGCTCGGAGAGAGGCTTGCACTGCATGAGCTGCGAGATCTGCTCATCGAGATCAATGGTTGCATCCACGGGAATTGAATTCGCGCCCATTCTCGTTAACTTCGTTCTCTCGTCTCGTCCGATCCGGAAACAGGACTAGGTTTTCCAAATTAGGGGAAGCCCTAACCCTAAATTGAATGGTATCTGCGTCTTCTTCGCTTTTTTCCCCCACTTTCTCTCTCTCTCTCTCTCTCTCTATGGCTTCTCTGTCTCTTCGCTTTGTGTGCAGTGAAAGAAGATCGAATTTGAGATGGCGCGTGAGGTGAGAAGCGAGTGGTTTGTAGCTTTCGAGTTCTTTTCTATGATAATATTACCGTAATACCCCTTTTATTTGATTAATCCAATAACCGTAACCGGTTTGAGAATGAAATTTCCCGGTTTATATAAACCGGTTTCTCGCTTATTTAATCATTCATTCGTGAGGCAACAAGGGTTTTGCTTCCTTTTGCCAACGCTTCTTCATTGAGCTCTCTCTCTCTCTCTCTCTCTTTCTTCTCAGTTTCTTCTCAGTTTCTCTCACTCGCTCTCTCTTTTTATCTCTCTCTTCTCTCCGGCTCTCCGTGATGACGACGATTGATTCCGGTGAATGTATTGGGTCGGAGAAAACTTCGATTACTGCAGAAGACTCACTAAAGATCGATTCTTTACCGCTAGTGAAGAACGAAGACTCTGTTGAAGAGATGATAAGCCCAAAGAAGCAAGTAAAGTCTTCGCCTTTTACTTCTGTATCTGAGAAAGATGATGAAATCATCCATTCGGATTCTATTGAAGTTTCTTTCTCCGAAACAAGTCTTGAAGTTACCGAGGCTATGGATGTGGAGTGTCCTGAAGTCGTCGTCGTCTCTGGAGGCGATGAAACTGGTTCAACGTTTCTTGAAGAGAATAAGATTGGCGAGGAACTGAAACAGAGTAAGGAATCCTCTGAGATTTCTACAAAAGGCGATCAGTTTGAGACTGATGGGTGCGTTGTTTCTATCTCTGATGTGAAAGAAAGTTTGAACTCTGAGAAGAAGAAGGGACAAGATTCTGATGTTCAGATGCTTTTGGAGGCTGAGAAGAGAAGATTGTTGGCTGAAATCGAAGGTGGGACAATTTTTAACAAGAAGGTTGATGTGGATACGCTCGCTAGGGCTTCTTCTGAGGTTCATAAGATCGAGAAGAATGGGAAGGGATCTAAAGAGAAGCATGAGAAGGTGGAAAGAGTGAGGGTTAAGGATAATGCTTTTGTTGGGAGATCTGTGAATATCGATTTGGTTGATGATACTGCGTTGTTTGATGTTGTTCCTTTCTACAAGAAAGGTAAAGATCATCCTAAAAGACCAGGAGGAACTGATAAGGATGCACCAAGAAAGCATAAGAAGGTTGCAGGGGAGAAACCAATTGAAAAGGGAAATGCTTCAAGTAAAGTTTCTGACTTTCTTAACCGTGGAGGTTTGAATGGGAAGCAGTCGCGTATTATGTACTCTAGGAAGCAAATGGAGTCGATGAGGTATGCCCATATTGCGGATCAGAAGAAACTGTGGAGTGACATGTATGCTAGGCTCCTACCTGAGCTGGTGACTGAGTACGAAGGTTTAGTTTATTTGAAGAATTACAAGAGTTCAAAGTCTAATCCGAGGGAGAGTGGCATCAGTATCCTCGGTAACCCTCTACTTACTACTCTATTTTTATCTGATCTGCTGCATCTTGTGTTGTTGCCTGTTGTTAGTTGAACATGTTGAAAAAAGCTTTAGGTCTAAGTAAAGTATGTCACTCCAACTTTAGATTACCTTAAGCTATACCTGAATACCCAAATGGGTTTTACTTTGCTACTGTTTTCTTACTCAAATGGTCATCAAAGACAAATCCAGTCGGGTCTATGGTTCTTCCCTATATAAGCCGCTGAAATGTATGTTTAAATGCCCTCTAGCCTTTTTGACGATTTAGATGTCTGTTATTTCTGGTCTAGAGCTCTTACCTTATTCCAGATCAGTTCTTCTTGTATCCATTCTCTCCCACTTCCAGTAAAATGTCGTTTTGATAGGGGCCTTTTGTTTTCTTTTCCACAGGTCCCGTATCGGCTGTACCAAGACGAAACCGTGTGAATATCTTTGTGCATTGAGCTGCAGAAATCTGTCAAAAGTCCTTTGTTTCATAACTCTGTCAAAGTCCTTTGTTCACCAATGTCCCCTTTTCTAAGACACAAAACATTCTTTCTGTATATAGATTCTTTAGTTCAGATTGTAAAAGGGGTGTAAAGAGGTTCTTAGGTTCGAAATGTGTATGGCCATGAGTTTTTAGGCTAAAATTGTACATGTTCATACAACTTTAATACAATCAAAACCTTCCAAATCTAAATCTTTTTTCAATGGCCCTAGTTCTTTTATGTTTCTATGCAGTATCGTATTTGTCACTACTCAATCACACTGAGAAAGCAATTTTGACCTTGTTTTCTTCATGAGAAAATTTAGGCACCGAAGAAGACGCGACTCTTGAAGAAGATTCTGTTGTGAAAGAGACTGAAGATAATGACGATTACAGTAGCATTTTGAGGCCTGCGTTTGCGGTGGATGGAGAACCTGATTTTGATTCTGGACCACCAGAAGATGGGTTTGAATATTTAAGACGAGTCAGGTATATTTGTCACTCTGTTTCAATCTTTCTGTGTATCTGCATTTTGGCATACATATGGATTAAGTTGTTTCCGCAATGTAGGTGGGAGGCTAAGCGAATTCCAAACGTAAAAGTAGCGGAGATCGATGGAAGCAAGTACATACAGAAAGAGCAGAGTGTTTACATGCCACAAATTCCTGAAATCAGCAAATGCCCAGAGCACCTTTTGCCAGTGAAGGAATGGGAGGACTTGTTGCTTTCCGACTTCTCACACCTTCGCCTGGTAAAGTTTACTTCTAACTTGTATACTATCAGGGTTTCTCTGAGTGGACCATAAGATATGAACGTTAAATGCTATGAGTTTTTTTTTTAACAGGCTTTATTGCAAACTGACAACACATGCGAGGATGAGGTAATGTCGCCGAGTGAGTCTTTAGATGAGGTGCTTATGGAGATATTCAATAAGCGTCTCAACACAGAGAGTGATGAGTCACTTGGTGAGGTAATTTCAGAGATAGAGGGAATGGACTCAGTGACACGGGTATCAAAGCTGAGAAAGCAAATAAGTTTGGTTGAGAAGGAGAGCGAATTAAAGAGTAGTGACTGCAAATGGGTATTAGCATTATGTGCATCAGTGGACACTCCTTTGGATGCAGATACTTGTGCTTGTCTCAGAGCTCTTGTGAGGAAATGTGCGAGTCTTCGTGCGTTGGAGGTTGTAGACGAACAAGTCATCACCATGGCAAATATGCTCATCACCATCGCAGGCAAATATTTTGGCCAAATGGAATAAGAGAAGAAGTGAGTTTATTATATAAGTAATGCTTTCTTACTTTTGAAATATGTCAGTGTTTGAAGATTAATCCAACAGTTAAATTTAATTTTCGGTTTTTTTTTTTTTTTAATTTAAAAAAAATTGCCGAGAGAGTCAAAAACAAAAAAAAGTCGCCGACATACAATCCAGAAGAAAACAACCAAACCGACACGCAAGTTGGAAATTGAATCCTATATATAATTGATAAAAACGGGACGCAATCTATCTTTGAGCTTAAATATTTTTCTTTTGTTTGTTTGATAAAGAAGAAGAGGACGAAAGAAGAACCAAAGTCAAAAAAAAAAAAAAAAAAAAATCTATTTTCTCTGTGAATTTTTGATTCTATCGCTCTGTGCTGTGCGCAAATAGGCATCGTTCGTTCATTACGTATCTCTCTCTATCTGTCCGATCCCAAAAACATTAAAAAAAAAAAAGGTAAATTTATCCAAAAGGAATTCTAGGGTTTATCGTTGATTTCGTCGAATCTTCTTCAATCTCTCTCTTTCTGGGGTTTTCCCAATATTGAATTGGAGCTTCTCTGCTCCTCTTTGCGTGATTCTCTTGGCATTTGTGTTTGTGTTATATTCGTTTGAATATATGCTTCATGACTAGACTTTTCAAATTCGTCTTTGTGTTTGTTGTTTATTATTCTGTAGATTCGCTCGCTTATGTATTGTTTGTTAAAGGTGCTTTCTTTATTTAAAGCTTGTGAATTTTTGTTTTTTTTTTCAGGAGTTCGTTGTTCTATTGAAGATTTTGAATTAAGAGTAAAAAAAAAAAGGTTTCGTTTTGCTGGGGATTTGAAAGCTAGATTATGAGTGCATCATGGGCTGATGTGGCTGACTCAGAGAACGTTAATTCTGGGTCATCTAATCAGAATTCTCATCCTTCTCGACCTGCTTATGTTCCTCCACATCTAAGAAACAGGCAACCTACTTCTGACCCTGTTGCTGCTGCTCCATTGCCAGCTAACGATCGTGTAGGTTTTGGTGGTCCACCTTCTGGGTCTCGATGGGCTCCTCCTAGTGCTGGTTCTGGTGGTGGTTATAGGGCTGATGCTGGTCGTCCTGGCTATGGTTATGGTGGACGAGGAGGTGGTGGTTGGAACAACAGAAGCGGAGGCTGGGATCGTAGGGAACGTGAAGTCAACCCTTTTGAGAATGATGATTCTGAACCAGAACCAGCTTTTACTGAGCAGGATAATACCGTTATTAATTTTGATGCTTATGAAGATATTCCGATTGAGACTAGTGGGGATAATGTGCCTCCTCCTGTTAACACATTCGCTGAGATTGATCTTGGGGAGGCCTTGAATCTAAACATCCGTAGATGCAAATATGTTAAGCCAACACCTGTACAGCGTCATGCTATCCCTATATTGCTTGATGGGAGAGATTTGATGGCTTGTGCTCAGACTGGCTCTGGGAAGACTGCTGCTTTTTGCTTTCCAATTATTAGTGGAATCATGAAGGATCAGCATGTACAGAGACCGCGTGGTTCACGTACAGTCTACCCTCTTGCAGTCATTCTCTCACCAACAAGGGAGTTGGCTAGTCAGGTTGGTGTTCTCTTCCCAATGTCAAGATTCCATTCGCTTTGATACACCGTAGATATTAGTTTCTAATCTCTTATTCTGTGATATTTTGGCAGATACATGATGAGGCTAAAAAGTTCTCCTACCAAACTGGTGTGAAGGTTGTTGTTGCATATGGAGGAACACCTATTAACCAGCAGGTATTTTTAATGTGCAACTAGTTTTTCTTTAGATATTGTTTGTTTTTGTTTCAGCTTTTGACTTCTGAGTTTTTGCTTCATGCGTCTTTCACTGTATGTGTTACTTATTCTGTTTTCAAACTTCAGCATGTTAATCTCGTGTCTTGTTGTTTGTGCAGCTCAGGGAACTTGAAAGGGGAGTTGATATTCTTGTGGCAACTCCTGGTCGACTAAATGATTTACTCGAGAGAGCTAGAGTCTCTATGCAGATGATTAGATTTTTAGCTCTTGATGAGGCCGATAGGATGCTGGACATGGGTTTTGAACCGCAAATTAGAAAGATTGTTGAACAAATGGATATGCCTCCCCGTGGAATTAGACAGACATTGTTGTTTAGTGCTACTTTTCCAAGAGAGATTCAGGTTAGTTTATTTGTTTTGGTAATCACTTTTTCTTGTTCACCTTCTCGTTGGTTGAAATATAATTGTTTGCGAACTTTATCACTCTCTCTCTTATTACCCATTCTTTGACATGTGTGTGATTCTTGTGTTCCATATTTTTTCCTTTCATCTTACTGCTAGTTACATTCAGTCTTAAGTACCTTCTGTCTTCAGTTAAATTTCTGTGGTTCTCTAAAAAAAAGGGGAAAGAGAAATTGTCTAATATACACTGAAACTGTACGTACTGACGACGATAGACATGGTTGTTCTGCAGAAATTCTGAGAGAGTCTTTCTGGTTTTAAGCTAATTACATGAATTCTAGTCCTGTTGTGATGCTAGCTAGCCTATACATCTGTTTCATGAAATGATGGTCATTGCCATTTAACTGACATGTTGCTAATAGTTCTATATATCAGAGGATTACAATACCACTTGCATTAATGGATGATGGTGAAACTTTGATGGCAAGCTTTAGATTGATCAAGTTTCATGCTTCTGTTTCCTGTGTTATTAAAGCTGCATCATATTTGTTACAAGAATGTTGCTACGTTTGCATAAAATCATTTGCAAGTTTTAATAGATTAGCATATTTGTTTCTTGTGCAGAGACTTGCAGCTGATTTCTTAGCAAATTATATATTTTTGGCTGTGGGTAGAGTGGGTTCAAGTACTGATTTAATTGTCCAAAGGGTTGAGTTTGTCCTTGACTCTGACAAGAGAAGTCATCTCATGGACCTGCTTCATGCTCAGAGAGAGAATGGCATCCAAGGCAAGGTAAAACTGATACTCCTCTTTCCTTTGGAAGGAATCGTCATTTGTTTAGTTCATGATTTTTCACATATTTCTACATGCTCTGTCATACTTCTTGATGATTGTGTTCTCTCCATAATTACAGCAAGCCCTGACCTTAGTTTTTGTGGAGACGAAGAGGGGAGCTGACTCTTTGGAAAATTGGCTTTGCATCAATGGGTTTCCAGCAACCTCAATTCACGGTGACCGAACACAGCAGGTTTGTTATTCAATTTGAAGCTGAAAATATTGTGTGTTAATGTGGACATCAAAATCCAATCGTACCAATTCAATATTGAGACCAAAAAGACGATCTCGTGTAGGAATATAGTTCATTGCAACTAAACCTATAACAATCAAACTTTTGAAGGACACTGTTGGAATTAACTTTTTGGTTGGTTGTCATTATCAATAAGTATTAGGAACTAGTGTATGTGACTAACTAAGTTAATTGTGTTACTATATATGCATTGAAGGAAAGAGAAGTGGCACTGAAGGCCTTCAAGAGTGGGAGAACACCGATTTTGGTTGCAACAGATGTAGCGGCACGTGGGCTTGACATTCCTCACGTGGCTCATGTGGTCAACTTTGATCTACCAAATGACATTGATGACTATGTCCACCGCATTGGACGAACAGGACGTGCTGGCAAATCAGGATTGGCAACTGCCTTCTTCAACGATGGCAACACCTCACTGGCCAGACCGCTCTCTGAGCTGATGCAAGAAGCTAACCAGGAAGTCCCTGCGTGGCTCACTCGGTATGCATCGCGCTCCTCTTTTGGTGGTGGTAAGAATCGGCGGTCTGGTGGTCGGTTTGGTGGTCGTGACTTTAGAAGGGAAGGATCTTACAGTAGAGGAGGCGGTGGTAATGATTACTATGGTGGTGGAGGAGGCTACGGCGGAGGAGGAGGAGGCTACGGTGGGGGATATGGCGGTGCTCCAAGTGGTGGATATGGCGGAGAAACTCCAAGTGCTTGGGACTAAGCTGCCAATGTTTTTTTTTTTTTTGGTTCTGGTCATAACTTTTGACTATTTTGTTTTTCTTCTACATTCACAAAGAGAGAGAGTATGTATTGCCCCTTACACCTATGAGATATTTACTGAAGAGATGGATATATAACAATTTGTTGCTGTTTTAGGTGTTTGGATATTTTACAGGCTTTGATTAGGGGTTGTCGTAAAAAGAACAGTCATCAGTTTCACAGTTATAGTGTTTCCAAATTTGTATCATGTTCTTGGTTTGTAGAAGAGTTTTTCCGTTAAGTTAGTTATGTTGCATTCCAAAGATATATCTATTTAAGCTAATTGATTTCAAGGCAAGGAGCTTTATGATGTACAGTATATAGTATTTGTAAGAAGTATAATTAGATAATTAGTGGTTTATTATTACCAAGGTCTTATGTGATGATAATATATACGTAGTTTCTTTTTTAATCATATATGATAAGAATTTGATGAGCTATTTTAGAGTAATTAACAGATCTTCATTTCAAATTTCAAATGGTGAAAAACAAAAAATTAACACGTACAAACTGATCTTATTGTAACATAATTAAGAGTGTTTAAATCAGGGCCTAATTACTTTACGGCGTCCTTAGCCTCTCCTGCTTTACCCTCTACGAACTCAGCCGCCTTGTTTCCGGCTTCTTTGCCTTTCTCCGTCACATAATCAAAAGCTTTCTTAGCTTCCTCAGTCGCCGTCTCATTGGCTTCAATGGTTTTCTCAACAACGTAGTCTTTTGCTTTCTCACCATCCACCAAAGCTTCCTTTGTCTTTTCCGTCATAAAATCTGAAGCTTTCTTTCTACACATAATTAACATTCATTAGTGACCAACGGTCTTAAAACATATATATCAAAAATATACTATATATTTGGTCATGAATTTGAGTCGTATGTTTTAAATTAAAAGAGTACTCAAAAAATATCTATTACAAAATATTTTCGAAGATAAATATTTACTTTTATCATATACTATACTTATTGAAGTAAAGTTCTTTTTTACAAAAGTAGATCGTATATATACTTCAAATGGCAGTCATAGATCAAAACCGGCTCAGTTAATAAAACTCAATATATCCTCAACAAAGACCATTGTATTACAGTGATTCTTTATCAAACTAATATGATGGAATTAACCAAAACAAATAATAAATTCATGTGGAGTACGTAATAAAAGTTAATGAGAGTTTTTGAGTAAAAATCTAGATAGACTAAAAGATGTAATATAGACTTACGTAGCGTCGTTGATGTCATCGAGGATGTTGCCGTCACCTTTAACGGCGTATACCAACGACTTCTTGCGCTGAGACACGACGACGAGTTCACTCTTTCGGCCAAATCCGACGGCACCAACGCTGCTCTGCTTTGTTCCTACGCTGTGGAAAGAAGAACCCATGCCACTGAGAACAGCTCCTGAGAAAGACATCGCCATGAGAGATCTCTTTCAAAAATGTTTTCTAGAAGGTAATATATAAAAGGAAGAGTTTATTGATGGAGAAAGTAAGATGAGAAACCTTTACCCTCCAATAGTATCGTTTTATAGAACTCTCGACCAATGAGAATCCAAAATTACACGTGTCAGTGCTAGATATTTTTGCGCATTGCTATTATCTTTAGCTATCGAATAAGAAAGAGTTTTCGTTCGTTCGTATTTTAGCTACGTGTTCTTATTTCTATGGCTACCAACAACAACAAAAAGAGGTCGGCCATCAAGTTGTGGTTATAACCGTTATTTACATGTTAGCATATTTGGCTACCAAAGTTTACATGTTAGCATATTTGGCTACCAAAGTTTACATGTTAGCATTTTTGGCTACCAATGTTAGCTAGCTTTTGTATTTGATTTGCAAATTGCAAGGTTCATTAATAAGTAGACTCGACATATATTAAGGACAAATGTATTAGTCGTTAAGTTGAAAATGTGTATTAATATATGCCTGTGTGTCAATTTAGCTAACCTACAGTACAAACTGTTAGTTAAGCTGCTAATAGTATATATATATTTCTAAAAACCCATACTTCTATGCCTTACGGGTTATTTTACACTTAAAAATAACAATCTTACTCTAAAACATATAATATTACTCAACAACAAAAACGTTATATACAATAAGCTAGAAAGGAAAGTTAAATTTTGAGAAATATGAGACAGAGAGCATGTATAATTGAAGATTTCTCTTACTTGAAACCAGCGACAAATTATGGAGCCTATTAGTATTAGATATGTCCCACATTGGTTAGGTATATTAACATTGAAGAATGTGGTGTTGTGGAAACGCCACATGACATACCTTCACTTTTGAGCTAGTTTCCACTTACTAATTAATACTAACAGAACCTTCACATTTTGGAGAGTCATAGTATCGGACAGAGACAATCTAATTATTGATAGACTTCTTAATGATGTGTGTGACGGGGCGATGTGGTAGTAAGTTTGTTGGTGCCATTTTCCTTCCACAGATTGTAAATCTTTGCTTGGAATGGGCTAATGCCATACCATTGTTTTCGTTACAAAAAAAAGACATAGAAGCCTGTCAAGCTCCCATATTATTATCCTAGCACTAGCTCGTTGAAAGACAAATTTTTAACTGCGAGCCATGTCTTATTTCAAGGGATGTGAAATTAATAGAAATTACAACAGACTGATCTCATTGTAAAATATTAAACATGAAGAGAGAGAAAGAAAAGATGGATCCATATATCTCTACGAGTTTAGGTGTTTGAATTAATTGATTAAAACCCTAGTTTGTGGCATCCTTAGCCTCTCCTGCTTTACCCTCAGCGAACTCAGCCGCCTTGTTTGCTCCTTCTTTTCCTTTTTCCTCCACATACGCCGCAGCTTTCTCAGCTTCTTTAGTCAATGTATCTGTGTTTTCACTCGTTTTCTCAACAACGTAGTCTTTTGCTTTCTCGCCATCTGCCAACGCTTCCTTTGTCTTGTCAGTCACGAAATCTGAAGCTTTCTTTCTGTATTTGTAATTAAAATGAAACAAAAAGTAATGTTAAACACACAAATCTAAAGCAGTCAACAGAAACGTCGATAAATTTAATTAGGGCTCTATCCAAGCTAAACTTATAGGAGGGCTTAAGTTTGTGGTATATATTCAAAATAAAATCATAAAAATTAGCTCAAAACAATCAAACTACCAATAATATATATAAACATTTCCTAATAAAATCCTTAATTACGAGGCAAGATATTAAAAGAAAGAATGTGAACTTACGTGGCCTCGTTGAGGTCATCGAGGATGTTGCCATCGCCTTTAGCGGCGTAGACCAAAGACTTCTTGCGCTGAGCGACGACGACGAACTGAGTCTTTCGGCTAACTCCGACAGAACTAATGCCGCTTTGCTTGGCTCCACTGTGGAAAGTAGAACCCATGCCAGTGAGAACAGCTCCTGAGAAAGACATCGCCATGAGAGATCTCTTTGGGAGCTAAAAGATATGAAAGGATGAGTTTTTAGAGGAGGATCGAACAAAGTGAGATGATAAGAATCTAATCTCCCAGTAGTAACGTTTTATAGATAGATAGACCAATTAGACTCCAAAACTACGTGTAAGTGTAAGATATTTTATAGTAAGATAAACTATGGAATAATAAGATGAGTTTCTGTACGTTCTTTTTGGCAACGTGTAATCATATTTGTGGTTTCCACAAAAAGCAAAAACAAAAAAAAAAAAAACCAGGTCGGCCAAGAATTTGTGGTTGCATTTTCGGCAACAAAAAATTTACAAGTTAGCAGCATTTGTATTTTTATTTTTGTTTTGCAATTTTCAGTACTAAAAGGATCGTCCTCATTTGCTTCACGTGTATTCATTCACCTTTTGTTTTAATAAAAACAAATGTATGTCGGCCAACAAGTTAATTTGGTTTTGTAAGCCCAAACTACCAAGAGCCTATACAAAATAAACAAACATGGTTGCAAAACCTAAATGTAAAACTAATAATGACCCAAATGACTTAAATCCACTTTAAAATATATTTTATTATTCCACTTTCAAAAGCTATATGATCTAAAAGTTATATATCTTGTTAAAATATATATATATATATCATTGTAATACGATTCAGATCCAGCCAAATATGATTCAGATCTTTTGGTATGGTTGTCCAGCCAAAAAAAATTGTGGATTAGGCTATATAATTATTTTTGCTATTTTTATCACTTGTTAATTATTTCTTTCGCTATATTGTATTTTCTTGAATTTAATTCTCTGGTGCCCCTATACCAGAAATTATCTCCACTTATTCTCACTATCCCCTTCTTTAATGAAATGACGAAACTACCCTCTAACAATTTTGAAAAAAAAATTGAACGTACAACTACATCCAGTTGTACCAGATATCCCTTATTTGTACCTCCAATTGTACCCATCGCATCTTAGTTGTACCTGTCGCACCCTGGTTGTACCAGTTGCACCCTAGTTGTACCCCGAATAGTGGGATTCGAACTCTGGGCGCGCGGGTGCGCACGGAACTCGCAACCACTGAGCTATTGTGTTTTTCGTTGAACATTTACCGATTTAATTATATTTAACCTTTAACAACCTTCATTAAGGGTAATATTGTCTTTTTACCATTGAGGGGTTTTTGAGAAATTGTTTTGATGAATAGGGGTATGAGAGATTACTGTCCTTTTCTTTTATACTTTTACCATTAATCATATCTAAAATAAAGATGACCTCAGGTTTGATTCCACAACGTATTTTTATTAGTTTTGTTAGGGGCTTACTGGTTATATATAGATTTGCTTTATTTGGGGTTGCTATAATGTTTCCAATTTTATGCCACATGTTAAACACTGACCTCTTGCATTTTTTTTTTCAGAAAAGGCCTTTGCATTTGTTTACCGCGAAATACTTGGTACTAATGCTGCACTTTCCTGGGCTGAATTTTCTTTTTTCTGAAAAATAAATTAATTATTTCTTCTCATAATAAAAGTTGGTCAAATAGTTTAACCAAAACTCTCCAAAAGTCGGTGATCTTTGAATCAAAATAATATGAACTTGGAGTATCTAAATGGTATAGAACAACGATAAGAAACTTAAGTCTGGAATATCCCAAATAGTTTAGAAAATTTTATCCCTAAATATAGTTTCGTAGCTGTGAGAGTGAGTAAACGCCTCAACACTTGATTCCACCTCTTATGATTCATTTCAAATTAGGTGAATATATGCATCATATCAAATTTACTCTAGGTATAACCTCCCTCTCAACTTATCTACAACCAAATATACTCTATAGCTTTGACCATTGATGGCTAAAAGAGTGATATACCCAGGTTCTATTCCACAATTCCGGGAAAAATCTATACCTAAATAGATGCAAGGATACTAGGGAGGCAGCAGTGAGTCGAACAACAGTAGTAGCCTATGCCCTTGCATCCCACTACAAAAATAGTGTGGTATTACATCATTTAGTTTCTATTTTTGCATCAGTTTTAAATGATGCAAACATAATTTGCATCATTTTAATGAATGATTTATATTTTGTTGATGCAAATAATTTGTATCAATTGAAATAAATATTGTTTCAATTACTGACTTGATGTTTATTTACATCACTTATAAAAGATGTTGCAAGTCTTACATCATTTTTACTAAATTGATATAAAATATTTGCATTATTTATCAAAACTAATGTAAAATCGTTATACCATTTTTAAAAGCATGATGTTAAAATTAATATTATAATAAATTTTATGAAAATATTTGTCTGTAGTACAACGTTTAATTATTATTTTCTAATTATTTATAATTATATATATAATATTGATATTTATAACTACTATATTTATGATGGACCCCCACAATTAACTGTTATCCAACTAAACTTAAGTAATGGTAATTAAATAGGTTTAAGTATTTATTAAATAGATCTCAGCACTCCATAAAGAGTAGTCGATGTGGGATTGTAAAAATCCCTCTACTTACCAACGAAAGAAAATAAAAATTTGACAACAATAAAAAATAAGTAATTACATTAATTCATTAATTCTTTTCTTGCTTTCTTGTTGATAATAAATAAGTAAGTAATTGTATTAGAAACTACATGATGTAAATCAATTTACATAAGTGATTTTTAATTATAGTTAGTGTAAATTAATATCAGTTTTGATTAACATCAGTTTTGATCGATATAAATTTTGTATCATATTAAAAAGTGATGTCAATAAAATTAATAGATTCATCAATTATCTAAATGATGTGAATCAACAATTTATATCAATTTTTTAAAAAGTGATACAAACACATAAAGGTTAAATCAGTTTTATTTAATTGATGTCAAATTAGTTTATTAAAACATCACTTTAATAACTAATGCTTAATTATATTTATTTGTTTCATTTTTAAATTAGTAATTCAAAATAACATTACTTAATTGTATGATACAATTTAAGTAATACAATACACTCAATTTTTTGTAGTGCCCATGCATCTCTTTCTGCAGCTGCATCAAAATATATGAACTTAGGTATCGAAATGATATAGAATAACGATAAAAAAATTAAGTCTGGAATATCCCAAATGGTATAGAATATTCTATCTCTAAATATAGTTTCGTAGCTGTGAGAGTGAGTAAGCGTCTCAACACTTGATTCCACCAATTGTGATTAATATCAAATTACGTAGATATGTGCATCATATCAGATTATATGTATATTGAGAAGATTAATATAGAATAATATTTGCATCATATTACATAATATGTATATTAGTTAGTATTTTCAATTTAACAAAAAATCAATCAGTAAAAAATCAAATAATATCTAAAAAAGATTTGGAGATCTAAAATTGTCCTAAATACTATATATTCTTCTTTTCCAAGGTTAGTGGAGGAACCTCTATGAACCTCTCTTCTTTTCAATTTGAGTGACTTCATTTTTCTGTGAAGTTTTATAAAACTTAGGCTTTGTTTATGTCTCATGGTCTCTTTAATGAGCTGGATTTTCTAGCATTTTCTGAAAAATAAATTAATTATTTCTTCTCATAATAAAAGTTGGTCAAATAGTTTAACCAAAACTCTCCAAAAGTCAGTGATCTTTGACATATTATTTTTAAATCATCAAAAAAGTTATGTTTTATTTATTGAAATAAAACAACATGGTTGCAAAACCTAAATGCAAAACTAATAGCCCAAATGACTTAAATCCACTTTAAAATATATTTCATTATTCCACTTCAAAAACTATATATATGATCTAAAAGATATATATCTTGTAAGAAAAATATAAATATATCATATCCTTGTAAATACTATTTAGAATAGTTTGTCCAACCAATAAAAGATTGTGGATTAAGGCTATAGAATTATTTTTGCTATTTTTATCAGCCGTTAATTATTTTTTTCTCTATAATGTATTCCCTTTGTTTTTAATTGGAATCTTGATCCTAGATTCAAAAAAGACAAACTAATCTGACGGACAGTAACATCTCCTAATCCAATGTGAAATAGAAAATGCATAATTTCATATCGTAAAATTATATTGAAGTCCATTAAAAACAAAAAAAAAAGGCTTGAATTGGACCAACGGACAAGATCTATTATCACTTTGTGAAACGACGGTAGATTGTGGTGCGTAATTACACTCTCCGGATGTTAACCAAAATTAATAAGTTACGGACTTAAAAGAACCCTACAAAGTTTCCTTTTTAACTCTCTCTCGCAGCAATTCCTCAAGTGATTCGGTCTTCTCTAGGGTTATAAATTTCACCTCAAAAGTTACAAGAAACCTAACTATTCTTACGATGACACCAAAAACAGAGTTCGTGAAGTTCTTAGGAAAAGGTTCGTGCGGATCAGTCAACCTCGTCAAGTACATCAAAAGCGACGACGACGACAGCTCTTTGCCGCTTTACGCAGCCGTAAAAACCGCTGAATGGGAAGAATACGACACTCTCAAAAGAGAGATTCAGGTTCTGTCCAAACTCAAGGGATGTCGAAGCATCGTGCAATGCTATGAGAATTATACTTTAGAAGAGGGTTTTGATGTCGGCGGATTCCGAGTTTACAAGATGGTTATGGAGTACGCATCTGCAGGGAGCTTAACAACGTTCATGTACAGTTACAAAGATAATAAATTGCCAGATACTCTAATCAGAGACTTCACTCGTATGATTCTCCAAGGATTAGTCTCTGTTCATAGCCACGGTTATGTCCACTGCGATCTAAAACCAGATAATCTACTTATCTTTCCATGTAGAGAGTCTTACGAACTGAAGATTTCAGATTTTGGATCTTCGAGAAAAGTAGGAGAAGATTCAGATTGTTGGGAAGTTGATAACCCGTTTATGGGAACTCCTATTTACATGTCGCCAGAATCAGTTCGAGATAACGTGGCTGAGAAAGCCCTAGATTTGTGGTCGTTAGGGTGCATAGTATTGGAGATGTATACCGGTGTTTATCCATGGTCGGAGATTAATTATGAAGATCTTGCGCCGGCTCTACTGAATGGAGGAGCCCCAGAGATTCCAGAGAGTGTACCGTGTGATGCAAGGAAGTTTATAGAAACGTGTTTCGCAAGGAACCCTAAGGAGAGAGGAAGCGCTTCGGATTTATTGTTGCATCAGTTCTTGTGTGGTGAACAGAAGATGGAAGATACGATCTCTGGCGGCTCCTCGTTGCAGATTTCTATGAAGGCCATGAAGTTAAAGATTATTCCACCAAAGACCCCACAGTTTAAAAACTTGAAGGTGAAGATTATGCCTCCCAAGCCTCCAGCTTTTAGTTTCATTCCTGTTCAATAGTGTGTTGAGTTCATCTATGTTCCTTAGTTTAGAACTGAAGCTCAAGTTACAGAGTCGATATAAAAAGTAGATCTCAGTTCTCAATGTTTGTTGTGACATTTACAATTAGATACACTTTTTTTGCTTGAATCATATTGTTTAGAGTTACTTACATATCCGCATCAAGTTACAGAGTAGTGTGTTGAATTCATCTCTGTTCCTTAGTTTAGAACTGAAACTCAAATTACAGAGTCGATGTCTATAAGGCGAGTAAGTTTCTTTACTTGACTTCACATTTGTAAGCGTTTTTTAGTTGTAAGGTCTCATGTGCTTTTTTTGCATGTACAGCGTATGGTTTACGATGAGATTCATGGTTATCCTGTGACTGCCACCAATCCTTTTCTTGATGACTCTAGCCCAAGGGATCATGTTTTTGTTGATGAGTTTGCTTGTATAGGTATTTATTTTCTTCAATTTTCTATTCTATGCACTTCGTGGTACCGACTCTGATGATTCTGGGAAGTGACTACTACATCTGTGTTTGTTGTTTAATAGGCTGCAAAAATTGTGCCAATGTGGCTCCAGATATCTTTGAAATTGAAGAAGATTTTGGAGGAGCAAGGGCCTGTAACCAGCGTGGCAACCCAGATTTAATTCAGCTAGCGTTGAGACATGGTATGTTTTATATTCTGTAGAATCTACAGTGTAGATGCTGCAACTGATTGTGGAGTATAATAGTACTCCTTGACTGGTGGGAAGTTTCAGGGAACTGATTTGGAGATGCCTTTTTTTGTTTTGTTTTCAGACCGGTTGATTGCATCCATCAGACTTCTGCTGCTCAGTTGTCATTGCTTGAAGATGAGATGCGAAGGGTTGAAAGAGTAAATGTAAGACGAGCATTTCTCTTGTAGATATCTTATTGTTCAATGAAAAGAACCAAAAGGCATTGCTATGATTTCTTGATTATGTACTCGTTGCTAAACTGTTTGCATTTAAGCCGTTGCTAAATTGTCATTAATTGATTGATCAGGTTGCTCTGATGCTTTCAGGAATGGGGTAAGGAGCAGTTGATGTTTTCAGAATGGTAAGAAGGAAACAAAAACTCTCTGTTCTGTAGCTGAAATGCTCTTAGTCTTTCTCCTTCTACTCCTTAGTTTTTTTATTCCCACTTACATATTAACATTGGCCCATGTTTTCTTCCCTTACTGATCAATCTTTGAATCCCATTTCAGGCGAGATCTCGATGGGAAATCTAGGCAAGCAAAAGTTTTGGTATGAACTATCAGTATCATCAACTTCAAAATCCCTCCAATACTATTTGCATTAATCTTTTAGATGAGCATAACTTTGCCTTGTGGCATACCTGTGTTTCAGAATCAAGCTAGAAGTAGAATGATGAAGCGGAAAAACACAGACGAAACACCTTCCTATTGGGATAACCTCTGGGGAAATTTTGTGGTTTGAGGGTCATTGCCACTCAAGTCTGGATGACAAGATTTCATACAGTTATAGTAAGCTTTCTTAATCTCCGCCGGTGTTGCATCAACTTATTTTTTCATATGCCCCACCCCCACGTCTAGTCGAAGAGTAACACACAGGCTATTTGTAAAATACAGTTGTACAGAGCATTGATTAACAATTGAAGCACTCGATATTTTCTAATGCCATGTACATCATGCTTAAATTTACCCTCACCTCATAGATATTGTTAATGAAACCATATGCAGTCACAGTTAATGATACACTTATACTTGCATGAAGTCTCATTACGTTTTGAAAACTAATAACTGTTTCTGCCTTTCTATGTTTTGCTAATACACATGCACATTGCGCAAAATGTTAAAAGTTCACCAACTTAGTATTCAAGAGTT
This sequence comes from Camelina hispida, assembly GCA_023657505.1. Taxonomy (NCBI): domain Eukaryota; kingdom Viridiplantae; phylum Streptophyta; class Magnoliopsida; order Brassicales; family Brassicaceae; genus Camelina; species Camelina hispida. Next base: position 3,153,358 of record CP094634.1, on the reverse strand, counting down.
GGGTCAAGCTTAGTACAGAAGGAACCAACAAGTGTCATATTCTTCAAACCTTTAAAACAGAAACAGAGCTTTTTTGTTATTTACCAGAAAACTCTTTGAAACAGAGCTTTATTCACATTCATAAAAACAAAAGACCCTCTTTAAAGAAAGCAAAAAGCCCCTAAAACATTTCTCCATCAACGTTGTCCATGTTGCTGTCTCATCACATACTCAGGATCAGTAGCCCCAGGTTCATGTGTCCTCACAGGCTCATCTCCAATCACTATGTTCTTAGTCGTTTGCGCAATCTCAGCTATAGTCTCGCCAATTGCCCCAAGCACTCCTCCCGCCCCAACTCCTTCTTCTTGGACATATCTCTCACTGCCTCTTCCTCCTCCGTATTCCTCTCCGACCATTCCTTTTGTTCCATATCCGAAGACGTCTTTCTCAGTCCCTCTTTCTCCTCCGTACTCCTCCCCAACATCTCTCCTCGCTTCTCCGGACATTCCTTTTGATCCATAACCGTAGACATCTTTCTCACTCCCTCTTTCTTCTCCGTACTCTTCTCCAAAGCCTCTCCTTGCTTCTGTGACAAACCCTGGTCGCTTCTCTTCCTCACCTCCCTCAAAACAAATCCAAAAACACAGTTTATTGAGTTCCTTGTGAACCACGTAAAAAAATCATACAAAAAAAACATGCTAAAAAATATCTATTTTGATTATAAGTTGTGTACTACCTGGTGCATTTCTTGGTCTCTGTGTTGAGCTTCTTCTTTCTTCTTTGCAGTATACCCAACCACCGTATCAGCAGCCACCGCAGCTTTTTCCTTAGTCAAATCCACCGCCTTAGATCCTACTTCCACCGCCTTATGCCCTGCGTACCCCACCGCTCCTTCCACTGTACCAGCAACCGCTTTTGTCCCTTGCACCACTTTCTCTGTGGTGAAATGTGCCGCTGTCCACCCAACTGTAGCCGCTTTCTCAGCTGCCACTCCGGCGTAATGTGCCGCACCTTTTCCTCCTTCCACCGTTGCTTCCTTTACGTACCCAGCCGCTTCACCGGCTTTCTGAACAGTGTAATCTTTTGCTTTAGCTGTCATTGAAGCCGCCTCTTGTCCTTTCTGAGATGCAACGTTCCCAGCTACTTTTCCTTTCTCTGTCACATACTCGGAAGCTTTCTGAGCTTTCTCAGCCGCAATGTCTTTAGCTTCAACTGCTTTCTGAAGAGTGTAGTCTTTTGCTCTCGCAGCCTGTTCAGCCGCCGTGTTTCCCGTTTCTCTTCCTTTCTCCGTCGCATACTCAGAAGCTCTCCGAGCTTTCTCAGCCGCCGTGTCTTTGGCTTCACCAGCTTTCTCCATAGTGTAATCTTTAGCTCTCATAGCTTGTTCCTTTGCCTCCTGTCCTTTCTGACCCGCCACTTGTCCAGTTTCCCTTCCCTTCTCTGTCACGTAACTGGAAGCTCTCTGAGTTTTCTCACTTGCAGCGCTTCCCGCTTTCTGAGCTCCTTGTCCAACACTTTCCTTAGCTTGCCGTCCTTTCTCAGCCACTGTACCTGTTGCACTCCGACCACCACCACCGGTTGATTCTTGACGTTCACGCTCTTTCATCTCCTCACCTCCGGCAGCCAGAAGCTGAGCATGTCGTGCTTTCTCCCCATGAAAACCATGGGCACCACTCTCTTTTTCTTCTCCTGCTCTGCCACCTTCAACAGGCTTAAAGTGAGAAACATGGACACCACTGTCCCTCCCTTTTCCCTCCATTTCATGACCTCCTCTGCTACGAGCTTCTTGCCCACCATGGCTCAAACCTTCCTTAGCCTTGTTATACCGTTCCTCTGCTGCTCGTATCGTATCCATTGACTTCTGCTGAGCATTGGCTCTATGTCCACGAATATCCTCTAGCGACGCCTTCTCATGCTCCTTCTTCTCATCCTTCTTCCCCGTCGTCCCAGATTCGCTGCTCATCACGAATTTCCCAACGGAGTGAGGCATCTGAGTCCTCTTCATCTTTGTATCCCCTTCTCCTTCATCAGAAACCGGCATGTTACTCCCCTTGTCCGAGAGCGACACGAACTGTGTCTCACCACCACCTTCTGTTTGATGCTTATGCGTGTCGGAATCTTTGCCTTGTTCGGCCATGGACTCGAAATGACTCGTCATCTTCGGGACTCTGTCTTTCTCCACCTTAACTTCTCTCTCCGTCACCTTGTTCTCCCTCCTTGCTTGCTCCGACGCCATTCTCAAACTTACACAAGTAACTCTCAAGAAACAGTTTTACTTTTGACAATGAAAACTTGATAATTCCTTTCTATATATATATTTTTTTTACTTCGGATATGATTCTTATCGATCTGTTTTAATTCCTGCTTTATAATCAAAGAACCGAAAAGACCAAGTTTGGGCGGTCATGAAGGTGTGTGACGTGTTGAGTTTACTATTGAAACGTGTAGAGAGGCACGGTGACTCAGCTTGTGGGAAGAGATCAGTATTGAGCCCACAAATAATCCACGTATCTTTCCGTACATGTACACGTGGAGACTTTGCGGAATACTTTTGAGTTTTTTGCTCCCCCGATTATTTTATCTCACTTGCGATGTCACATGTGGGCTTCTTAAGGCCCATTCATCTCTATTATTAGGCCCAATAGTGCTCTAATTTCGCTACATCATTGTGCTAAGTATATGGAAATTTTCATTTATAATCAACTAAATTCTTGTTCCTCCGTTGGATATAATCATTAAACACAGTCAAGAATCAGGAGACCAATGAAAAGATAAACTAAAAATAATTGATTGTTATTTTTAAAGTTAACTTAATACCATTGATCAGAAAGATAAAAAAAAAAAAAAAAAAACAAGAATTATTTAGGAAGAGAAAAGAGTAGAGTAAAAGAGCACGTTCCAAGTATCAGGCAAGCCAGGAAGACACCAATGGCTACAGTCATTACCAGGATGGTTCCCACTGAAAGCTGAAGGATGAGCATCTTTACGAAGCTGAGAGAGACCCGTTATATCGAGCCAATGGACCGGTTTCCTCAATCTGCTCATCACTTTGTTTAGAACCACCCAAGCCATTGGCATCCCTCCTGGATACCTCCTCCCGTAGAATGGCTGCGTCTGACTCCTACATGAGTTCATTGGCTCTCCCCAATCCTTTCCCCTACAAAAAAAATATTCCAACGTAATTAAGTAAAGTAATGCCTAATAAATGTCAAAGATTAACACAACAACTTACTCAATTTAACATTAATAAATATACTTATTAAAAAATATGATTAGATTGATGAAAGTGTATTTACTCGTAATGAGTCGGAGACACGCCGTTGAAGAAGACTTTGGTCTTAGAAGGGTCGACGTAAGCATTAACCCATCGAGCCCAAGTGGTCATTCCTTTGTAAAAAGCAATGAGCCGGTTCATGTCTTTGTACAATCTATTCCCATCTTCCATGTAGTCCCACCTGCCAAAAACATCGACACGTACACGTCATCAAATTATTCAAAGTCAAAACTACTCAAAAAAAAAGACAGAGCCAAAGAAAAGAAAAAAGAAACGTACGGCTGGATGTGCTCGGTGTGAGTCCACCAATGCCACGAGTTAAAAATCAAAACGTCCATGCCTCTCCACATGTTGCCTTGCTTAATGGAATTTAGCTTAAGCACTCTCCCAACTTTTTCCACATTCAGATCTACTAAGAACTGTGTTCTGTAAAGCATCAACGTCACTCCGTATTCCTGTGTCAGGTACCATTTACAAAAAAGAACCAAATTTAGTTCACTAGATAATGGAGTATATAATTTACGTACATGTGTTATTTTTAACTGGCCATGTGCTTTTTTATATCAAAAATATCATTTAGGAAAACAAAAATAAATAAAAGAATCTCTTTTTGCGTGGCTCATGATCATAAAGATTATAAACATGACATGATATTCCGGGAGATTCTCTTTTTTGGGAAATAGGCCACTAATCACGTTCATCTCTTAAATGCTCTCTCAATTCTCTTGTCCTAATACTATTTTTCTACTACAACATTAATAAAACTATACTATAGCTAAGCAATTAATTATCTTTACATCAAATCAAATGAGACAAACCAAAAGACACTTTATCCCTTTTTCTTAATTAACTTTATCCTATTTAATACTAAATCATTAAGCGTTAACAAAAGGGATAAATAAAGACTTTTACCACACTTTCCACATTAAAAAGCTACAGTGTAAAGTCATAACTCAATAAATATCTACTTATTATAAGTGGAATAATATAAGCTTTTTAATTAAATTAAAAAAAAAAAAAAAAAGATCCATATATGAAAAGAACACAAACCTCGAAGGTAAGTGAAGCAAGACCCTTTTGGCGAAGAAGAGTGTAACGAGTGTTAGGAACCCAAGCATGAATCAGACAAGCAAGAGATTGCCACATGTTTGTGCTCAATGAATCTCCAACGAACATTATCTTCTTCCCTCTCATCCTCCTCAAGAAATACAACCCATTGAATCTGTAAACCATTACAAATCTCAATTCTAGATCGGCAGGAAAAGAATAATTAAAGAAAGATAAAAAAAAACACATTTCCAGCTGGTTTACAAGAACGAACGTTACTTAAAAACTTTAAAAAAAATTACTATTTTTACTTTAGTCAAGGAAAACTTTGGGTTGAGGAGCTTCGGATTCGGTTTTCAAACCTGGTTGGAGAGTGAAATTATGGGATTTCCAATACATTATTATTGCTCCAACAAAAAGTTTCAAATTTTGAATCCAAAAAAGCAGAAAATAAAAAGAGTACACAGTCTACACTTAGTCACTTATCACTATCTAGTAACTAACTTTGAAATTCAATTGAAAAGCTTTAAGTTACCTTTACCAATATGCTTAAAATATCTCTGCATATTGCATTAAAAACCCAACAAACAGAACACTTCAAATTTCCAGCTTTCCATATTTATTATTGGGATTTTTTTAAAATAAAACTTCACAATAGAACAGAGAACAAAAAGAAAAAAAGGTTAAATTTTTTCACCATGTGGAATTTATTATCCAGTCTAATTAATGAAAGAAAAAAAAAAAAAAACAGAGCATTGTTCTTGAATCAAAAAGGCCGGAATTAAAGAATGTGTAAGGAAGATAAGGAAAGAGAGAAGAAGAAGAAGAGAGAAGGACCTGGGGAGAGAGCAAGAAAATGGTTGCCATCGATACTTAAGATAAGCATTGTCAGGACGACCATACTTTTTACAGTTGAACTGTGGATCTATGAATGGGCACTTGTAAGGATCATAAAGTGGGTACTTTACATCATAAACCCAGTGCCCTTTAAACCAATTGCATTTCCTAGAAGCTAGCTCTCTTCTTACTTCTTCTTCTTCTCCATTGTTGCTACTTGTGTTGTTGTTGTTGATGTAAGCAGAGGCTGTGGAGAGACAGAGGAAGAAGAAGAAGAAGAAGAAGAAGAAAAAAGGGTTTCCTCGGGAAGTGAAACCCATTCTCTTTGATCTGAGAGATTCTCTGTTTTTTTTTTTTTTTTTACTGGTGAGAGTGAGAGAGCGAGATTGGTTGTGGGAAAAGAGATGGCTTGGACTGGTTTGTTATATAATACTGTAGTTTAACAAGAACACAAAAAAAGAGAGATAGAGAAAGAGAGTGAGATTGTTCACATCACATGGGAAGGGGGAAAACAAGAAACAAGATCCTTTTTATGTCTTTATTCGATTTATATAATATGTAGTCTTTTTTTTTATAACAAAAATTTGGTACTAGGTATAACTTCTCCTCTTTTTTTACAGTTGTAATATATTTTTTTACTTCTTTAATTTATCTCAAGTCTCAACAGTAATAAAATGTTGAGATTTGCAAATAAGCTGAAACCAAAATTTAAAAGCTAAAACCAAATTTGGTCATTAGCTAAGTAGAAAATGATGGAGAATTTTATTTTAAGTTATGTTATATTTAGTTTATGTGATATATATTGAAAACAACAGAAAAATTCTTTCAGATAAAAAAACAAAATTTCACATTTCAATTAGTAGAAAAATTTGTTTCTCACTCATTCAACAACATGATAGAATTATTTATTTTGTTGTGTTTATTTTTTTTAGTACTTCTCTGTTTTTACTTCTTGGTATATATAGTAATCGTTGTTACTCATCAGGTAGAAATTTATTCAATTCGTTATAAGTCAGATCATTTTTGTGTTTAAATAGTAAACCATCGTTTATTGAGAAGTTTTTAATAAACACAAATATTTTGGGTGAAAAATATTAAATCATAGTCTTTACAAAACTGTCGATCTTTAAAATTTACAAATATTAAAAGATTTGTTGGTAGTATAAGCTTAATTTACAGGTAAATTATGGGTTTGATTAGAAATATTTTGTATAGAGATATTTTGTGTACTTGCCAGCTAATAAATACACTTTTCGAACATAGATTTATTATTACCAAAGAATAAAAAGGATGTGAAAAAAGAACTCATAAAAGTAGGATTGGTAGCTAAAGTTTAAAGAATTAAAAAGAAAAGGAAAAATATAATTTCATGGATGTAAGTGGGTCCAACTTTGACTTTACTGCGTTTTACACCGATTTATACGTACGTGTAAGATATGTGAGATTATTTTTAGGAAAAAAGATGGCTAGCTACATGAAGTATAGGAGAATGCATAGTCACACATGCCAAGTATAATATTGTATCCTTAACTACACGAAGTATATGTATTGCATGACCACATGCATGAACTATCTGACGTTATGTGGTCAACACCATAGACATACAATCCGGTACACCGGTCGAATGATTCCGGCGAAGACCGATGTTGACTCCGGCGTTGACCAACATTGACCAAAAAATTGTATTTTAATTTTTTATATTAAACAAAATAATAAATTATTATATTAAATTATTTATGGTTTTTCATGATTAGAAAACATATTCTATTCAATATCTAATTATTTATAGAACTCTAATGTATTTTTGCTTATAATTAGTTACTTTTTATTTTTAAAGCTAAAATAATAGTTAAATAAAAATAATTAATAATTATTTTCAAAATATATATAGATTTTATCTTGATTTTATGATATGTTTGCAAAAGGATATAGAATAAGAGGATTATTTCAAATACCCTTATATTATATATTGCAAATAATTATGTATCTTTAATTTTATCTGTTAAAAGTAAATAGTGTTAATTTTTTTGTTATTGTTTACATGTTATTCGGAGTAAGTAATTTTTTATACCAAAGAGTATCTAAAATTTTGTATACTCTTTACTATGAAAATTTTAAAGTAAAGAGTCATATACTCAAATCTTTTGCATATTATTTTTTAATTAAAGTAGTTGAATTTGATTTTATTGATTCTTGTAGTATTTAAAATTTTAAATAATTTGATGATCAGAGATTTATATATATAAAATCATTAATAATTACATATTATATATATATATATATATATTTCTTGAAAATATTGATTAATGATTTTATTTAACTATTAGTTTAGCTTTAAAAATAAAAAGTAACTAATTATAAGAATGAATAGATTAGAGATATATAAATAATTAGATATTGAATAGATTATGTTTTCTATTCATGAAAAACTATAAATAATTTTATATAATAATTTATTATTTTTTTAATAAAATACATTTTTTTGTTAATATTGGTCAACGCCAGAATCAACGTCGGTCTTCGCCGGAATCATTCGACCGGTGTACTGGATTTTATGTCTATGGTGTTGACCACATAACGTCATATAGTTCATGCATGTGGCAATGCAATACATATACTTCGTGTAGTTGAGGATACAATATTATACTTGGCATGTGTGACCATGCATTCTCCTATACTTCATGTAGCTAGTCATCTTTTTTCCTTATTTTTTTCATATGCCCCACCCCACGTCTAGTACGAAGAGTAACACAGGCTAAGAGCCAGCCAGTGTATATGATGAGTTCAATTATTTGTAAACATTTCGATAATTGTATATAAATTATTGTTATTTTCACTGCAATAATGAACAGTAAAGTGTAATCCACTCGTGCCTAATCAAACGCTATACTTATTTCATATATGTAAGAGTGAAAATAAGTGGAGACGACCAAAAAAAAGTATCTACAGCTTCTCATTACAATCATCTATTCATCTTTTCGCCGGTGATTATGGAGAGTTTTATTTTTCTTCTTTGGTAGATTTATATATGTAAGAAATGAAAATCGGTGGATCTATTTTAGATTTAATTTTATGAGACGTGTTGAAAATGAAATCTGCAAAAGGGTAAATAATGCGATATATTATTTTGGAGACCCATATTATTTTATTCAAATGTATGGCCATATAGCTAGATGAACTCGTAAAAATACAGTTGTACAGAGCACTAATTAACAATAGAAGCACTCGATATTTTCTAATGCCATGCACATCATGCAAAAATTTACCTAATACTACTATACTAGTATATATATAACATCTATCATCTCTATATACATACTATTCGTATTACGAAATGTGTAACTTAGAGATCTCGCCAGTGGTGAGTGTAGCATGATTATGCATGGACCACGCAAATTTGGTCAAAAGTCCCAATTGTGAATCAAAACACTAGCATGCAAACACTAGCATACAACTCAGATGAGGATATATAAGAATATAGCTAGGCTATATATATATATGAATCGACTCGAGATCCAAAACTGAAGATCCAACAAGAAGTGATTAATTTAGGTAAATATATATATAACCAACCAATAATCATCTGCTCGAGATTCAAGTGTTCAATAATTGAGAACGAGATCGGGGGAAAAAAAAAAGGTCCACCCACGTTTCGCCATTTTCAATCTCTCATGATAATCTAAATAAGCCACAGACACACACAACTGGCGATAGTCGTTTGTTTCTTTACACACTGACATATCAATACCTTTTTGAGTACTATGAGGTGTTATATAGTCTGAATAATTTTCACATGTACATAAATTTGTTGTTCACTGCTGCAAATTTTACAGTTACGTATTGTTCTAAAAACCAGTGAAATTATCTCTCTATATAAATATCAAAAAGATTATCATGCCACATTAGCAGTGGCACTATATAGTGGGGGAGTCGAATTCTTTATGTGTTAGTTTGGGCTACATATAAAGTCTCACTAATATAGATTTGGGAATTTAAATGTCATTAGTGAAATGACACGAACGGGAGCTTCCGAGAATAATGGATTTAAGGCAGAATTGACAAGAAAGTGCCGAATTGAGCAAACTCATGTAATAGGCTCACTCATCATATACTGATTTGTCCCTATCACAATCCTTTATGCCCCTACCTAGCACCCGCCACAATACGGCCAATATCATTCAATTCAACTCTCCTCTTAAATGATTTTCCTAAATACTGAGAGAAAAATGAATATTTCTTTTGTTCGCCAATAGTTTATTTAATATATGACTTTAATCATATTCGTAAACGTGAAAAGGTTCAGTTTGGGTCTAAAAAATGGAATTGAGATATTAAAAAAAAAAGGAATTGAGCATATTTTCCCTTCCACACTATTATTCTGCCACATATAATAATATTCAAACTATATTTTTAATTTACTCAACATATTATTCAACATTTCTTTCTTTTTTTTTAAAAGGGAAGTAAGTCAGTAAGTGGAATATTGAAAGGTTTGATCAATTTACTAAAATGGGAAGTAAGTTGATTGAAAGGTTTGATCATTGCAAGGCTTGTGGAAGCATTTGCAGGTTTAATCATTGCAATGTCTGTGAAAGCATTTGCAGCCAATATGATCAAAGAAGTGTATATATTTTAAAATGGATTTAAGAGTTGACGAGTGTTAAGTTAACACTTGCATCTAGTTTCTTATATACTGATAGGCTTAGAGAGTCAACCATAGAATATGCTAAATTATTAGCAATATTCACAACCATTTATAACATATATAATTTGAATTTCCAACTATTTATATTGTTACGATTTCAAAATTGATAGGGAGAAAAAAAATTTAGAATTATCATTAACTAATTGAAATAGTGATGAACTTTGAATTTCGTGGGTAACAAATTTTTGCAAAGATTTGTTTTTTTTTTTGGTAGTTGATGAAATAATTTTTAAAATGGTGAAAATAAATTTCAGTGTAAGTTTATAAGAGTTAGAAGTTCCGAATATCTAACTGTATCCAATTCAAAAGGTTACTAAAATTTAGCAACAACTCCATCTTTTATGGTATTTAGGATTCGAGCGAGAATATATATATGAATGATGAAATAAGATTTGTGTTATTCACTTCACATTTTATGGTAAGTAGGCTCTAATTAGTGACTTAATTATTTCCTAATCCGATGTTATTTATGTTTTTAATAGGTATACAAATCCGAATATATTGGATATTTCCTAAACCACTTACTATTTAAAAGATTTCAAATATGGTTAGTATTTTGTTGTATTTGCTCAAAAAAAAAAAAAAAAAAGGTTAGTATTTTGTTGATTGGATTTCTTTGTAATTAAGATAATATATCGTAATTAGTGTAAATTATTTTTGTTTTGGTGCGTTTTTTCTGGGTCTACATTATATTGTTTAATTTCACTTTTATTTCTAGGCAACTGACGTGTTTGGATACGGGAGTGTATATTCGCGAGTTAATCTAGTAAAATAGGCTCCGAATATTTTTAAACCGGGTCGGTTTGGATCCGCGCGTCAAGGCCATATACCAATTTGACCGTCGTCCTTATTTTGTGTTCTCAACAGATTTTTGTTTTAAGGGCATTATATGGTATACTCGATTTTATGTTTATTATTTTATTTCTAAATGTGATCCCAATTAATAGTGTAGATGTGTAAAATTAAACAAAAATCAAATAATTTCTTATTTATGTGTGCATAATCCTAAAAATTATATCTAAATATAGAGGGAACATGAACAAGCAAACTAAATATTTTAATACCATATATAATAAATTGTTGATGAGAAAAATATATTTATTGATAAAAAAATATAACTTCATTATTATTTATAATTTTATTTTCTTGTTTCAAGGGGAAAAAGAATAAATATAATAAAATATTAATCTTTTTAGATGGTTATAAATTTTTAACAAACCCAAAAATAATAAACTAACTTATGTAATTAACTATATTATAAAAATGTAATAAGCCACACCTAGCATATTCATGATATTACATTGGTATTTAAGCCTCATTTGAGACTTCATATTTTCATAAAGTTCAATTTATTCACCATCTCAGTTTTGCACTTAAAACCTATGAGAAATGTGTTGTACATCCTATGTGCATCATATCATCTATGCATACATTTTGAAGTACATTTGACAATCTACCCTTTTAGTTATACCAAATTACAAAGTTAATCCCTAGAAATTTTCTTAAAATAATATAAACTAAAATATGTAAAATCGACAATCCTTTAAAATCTAATAATATTCCTAATACTTCAAATATAGATTTCTATCGTTTAATGCTATCATAATAACTAAATGGAAAGTTTACTATTTTATTTGCCTTTTCACTAAGTTTTACGGTTGTCTATTGTTTGAAAAGGAATTGTCCTTATATAAACAACAAAATAGGCATACCGTATCATTATTTTACTATTTAATTATTTACACAACAAGAATTTTCATAATTAATATTAATTATGAAAATTAAAACAACACAACTAGAATAAGAGATCTCAAAAATATGCATCTATACCGATAATATTTTTAAAAATAAATTTAGAATATATAATTGTTTTTCTTTAGTTTAGGATATAAAAAAATAGTCATATATAGTAAAACAATCTTCGGACGGATCCCATCATGTTCCTGGATTAGTAGAACCAAATGTGGAAAACGTAAGTCAAGTATGGAATGTGCTTGAAGCTGGGAGCAATGCAAGGGCTGTTGGATCCAATAATGTGAATGAGCATAGTAGCCGCTCTTACTGGCATACAGTAAAACCTCTATAAATTAATAATGTTGGGACCAAATTAATAATTATTATTTTATAGTGTAAATTAATAATTATTAATTTATAGATATATTTTTAATTGTTTAAATATTTAAAAATTATGAATTGAGACAAATTTAGCATAATAAGATTAGATTTTTGGATGTTGTAAATTTTATGGTTTAGAAATTGAACTTGTAAACTTTTGAAAACATTATTGACAATTAATTACAAATATTATAGATAAATTGACTTATACACATGAGAGACACAAATTCAAATTTATGAATAATAATATCAATTGTTTTATTTTAATAGTTTGTCAAATTATCAAATTGTAAATGATGCATATCTAAAAATTGAATACTTTAAAATTTTAACTATTTTATGACATGTTATAGAATATTTTAGAGATATAGTTATAGTTTAAAAATACAATATTACAATTGTTCTATAGAAATGAGCTTTAGGAGAAACATACATTATTATATCAGTATATATATATATATATATAAATTTACATGATTATTAATTTATGATATTATTGGAACCATATTTTACATGGGGATTTGAAAAAAAATTATTATCTTATTATCTTATCGAATTTTGCTAATTTTTACACTTCCCGACTTGGGACTAGCAAAATTTATTAATTTATAGAGTATTAATTTATAGAGATTTTACTGTATATGCTTCTCTCGCACTTGTTTGAATGTTTCCTTTTCAAACATTTTTTATATCACATTATGAGGGTTGTTTAATATAGTAACCTATCTTTTGCAGCATGCTCTCTATAACGGTAAAAGAAAAAAACTTGATGAATGGTGATTGCACAGAAAGCAAGCTTTGGCTTGTAGATTTAGCCGGAAGTGAGAGGGTGGGAAAAACTGATGTGCAAGGTGAGCGTGTGAAGAAAGCACAAAACATCAATAAGTCGCTTTCAACTCTAGTGGATGTGATTTATGTATTGGCAAAAATGAGTAGTCACAATTTTTTAATTTTATTTATAATGATATTTGAATTTAAAGGTATTTAATTTAATAATGAAATTATATACTTTAAATTTTTAGTATTTTTTATATTTAAGCGGTGATACAATTATTTTTAAAGTATTATAATTTTATCAGGATAAAATATTAAAATTATGAAATATAACTGTTTGTATAATGTATAATTAATCAGAATCATATTTTGTATTTATTTAAAATAATACTATTATTGTTTTGTTTGATATATAATTATTTGATTCAACTGATTGTTTATTTTTCAGTGTATACAGTTTAATGATTGATTTTTTTATTTTTCTTTTTATTTTGAGACAGATGTATGGAAAAAAAATTGCTATTAATAATGAATTTAGATAGAATTAATTAGTTTCTATAAAAAAATTGATTTTGTCAATTTACCATATTTTAATTATGGTTTTTCGTGCAATTTTGTAAGGACTAAAATTTTAAATAAACAAAATTAAAAAGGTGAAACCCAAAATGTATATATAAATACTTATGGCTTTTAGTGTAATTTTGTAGAGACTAGAATTTTAAATAAAGAAAATTAAAAGGATAAAACTCAAAATATACTTAAAAAAATGTATATATAAATGATATAAGAAGTGTATACATTTTAAAATGGTTTTAAGGGTCGCCGAGTGTTAAGTTCGTGAGTGTTAACCCTTGCATCTTTTTTTTTTTTTTTTTTGGGTCAAAGTTAACCCTTGCATCTAGTCAAATATTGATAGGCTTAGAGAGTAACTGTAGAATATGCTAAATTCTTAGCAATATTCTCAATCATTTATAACGTATATATATATATTTAAATTTCCAAAAATATGGATGCAAATTTATTATATTAATACGATTTCGAAATTAATAGGGAAACAAAAGGTTGGAATTATCATTAACTAATTGAAGAGTGATAAATTTTGAATTACGTGGGTAACAAATTTTTGCAAAGATTTGTTTTTTTTTTGTAGTTGATGAAATAATTTTTTTAGAATATATTTCATTAATGTTGAAAATAAATTTCAGTGTTAGTTTCTAAGATTTAGAAGTTCCGAATATATCTAATTGTATCAATTTCAAAAGGTTACTAAAATTTAGCAATAACTCCATCTCTTATGGTATGTAGGATTCGAGATATATATATGAATGATGAAATAAGATTTGTGTAATTCAATTCACATTTTATGGTAAGTAGGCTCTAATTAATGACTTAATTATTTCCTAATCCGATGTTATTTATGTTTCTAAATTTTAATAGGTAGATGAATCCGAAGATATTGGATATTTCCTAAAACACACTTACTATTTCAAAGATTTCAAATATGGTTAGTGCTTTGTTGATTGGATATCTTTGTAATTAAGATAATATATCGTAATTAGTGTAAAATTGTTCAATTTCATTTTTATTTCCAAGCAACTGACGTGTTTGGATACAGGAGTACATATATTCCAGAGTCAATCTAGCAAAACAGGATCCGAATATTTTTAAACCGAGTCGGTTTGGATCCGCCCATCAAAGCCATATAATCTTACTAATTTGACCTTGTCGCCCTTCTTTTGTTAAATTAGTAAAAGAATTTGAATTACCAAAAACTACAAACGATTACCAAAAAAAAATTGGCGAAATGGTTAACTAGTAAAAAAAATTTCGATTACCAAAAACTACACTACAACAAAGCAATTATTAATTTTAAGGAATTCACTACAAGTTTTGACCACAAAAAAAAATAAAAAATAAAAATAAAAAAAAATTCACTACAAGAAAAACGATGGGACACGTCGGTTTAAAACGTCACAGTGTAAACCAACGTTAAAAGTTTTGAAAGCAACGAATGTCCCAAATTTTTGTTAGACACATTTCATTTATTAATTTTTTGATGACTTTTTCATTTTATTCTTTATTCATTTATCCATTAAAAAAAAAAGAAAATCAGAGTTGTTGCTTCGTCTTCCATGATCGAAGCTTCTTCTCCATCCCCGCTTTCAAGGTAATTACGAGCTTCTCCATTTTAACTTCTAATGTGGGATGGATTCTATATATTTTGTTTTAGGCTTGTTGTTCTTTGACTTTGTAATTTACAATAGAAGTGGTGTTTCTTTGGTCTCTGCATCTGTGTTAAAACTTCTATGAAGCCTTCCTCCTCAATACAAGGGTTCAAGTGTTCTGAGATTTTTGGTTTTTCGAGTCTCAAAATCTCTAGGCTTATGTTTAATTCGTTTCCTTTTACACTTACCAACCATCATATCATTTCTTTACTTATTCAAATATTTATTGTATCTTTGATCATCAATTGAGAGAGTACAGAGCAGTGAAGAGTGAACAATGAAGCTAATGCCTCGAAAACCAGATCCGTTTGCCTCAATCTCTACTAAAGGCAAATTTACTCATTGTATCATTGGGTGATCGACATGGTTTTTTTGTGTTGGCTTACATGGGAGATGCTCTTATCTTACTTCTTACCTTAGTCATGATCAATTGAAACTAGATTTGGACACATTACTAACATATTTTACCAGGTAAACCATACCAACTGCTACAAGCATTTCTAGTCTAGTACTAGGTGAATTATTCTGATCAATCATCGAACTACATGTTAATTATTATTATATTGGACTGCTTTTGCATTAGTTAATCACTTTTAGTTATAGACTGCAACTTTCTGAGTTGTCTCAGATTTCCTATTTGGCTTTAGTAACTTAGTGTTACACACAATAATTGATAGATTACTGTCCATTAATCAGTGGAACCCTGAAAAGTAAAGTAAGACTTTTTTTACCCTCTGATTGATCTGCTTCTCTATCATCTTCCGTGGTTTTAGTGATTTAAGTGTTACACACAACAATTATAAGGCTCTTGTTTTATCTTCATGAGAGTTCAATAATGTTGAAACGAGAAGGCTGAGCTTTTTTAGACTTCATTTCAGGTAACGGGTGGAAGACGCAATATCAACTAATCAGGTTATAAATGATTTATATATTTTGCCTTACTAAATGATTTATATATTTTGTCTTACTATTATGTAATAATTTCTATATTTTGATCTATTTTTCTGATTTCAGGCAAATCATACAAAAGTCAAAATCTGTAGACTGAATTTTTATGAGTATTGTGTATTGTAATTTGTAAATTTTTAATTAAGATATATTGTATTCTTGAAACAGTTATTGTGTCTTTTCACAGTTATAAAATTTTAATTATCCAATTATTCAAGTACATCATTTTTTTTAAAAAAGTGATCAGATTTATTATATAATTTATGAATAGAATTACTTTCAGTAGAATATTTTTTAAAAAAATATTACACGTCGGTTGTAAAGTCAAATTAAAAGCATTGTTAAATGGCTGGAAAATTAACCGACGTTAATAAAGAGACGTTAAATATGACGTCGGTTCTTTAAGTGACATTACAATTATTTTACGTTAGACCATGATACGTAATATATTTGCTTCGGTCTATAACTGACGTAAACAAGGAAAATAACCGCCGTAAAAACAGGATCCGAATACTTTTAAACTGGATCGGTTTGGATCCACGCGTCAAAGTCATATACCTTGTCGTCCTTCTTTTGTGTTCTCAACAGATTTTTGTTTTAGGGTGCTATACTCATTTTTATGTTTATTATTTTATTCCTAAATGTGATCTCAATTAATAGTATAGATGTTAAAAATTAAATAAAAATCAAAGAATTTCTTATTTTTGGATGCATAATCCTAAAAATTATATCTAAAAAATAGAGGGAAATACAATTACTTGAACAAACAAACTAAATATTTTAATACAATATATAATAATTTGTGATGAGAATATAATAATCTTTTTAGATGGTTATAATTTTTTTTAACAAACCCAAAAATAATAAACTAACTTATGTAATTAACTATATTATTAAAATGTCATAAGCCACTCCTAGTATATTCATGATATTACAGTGGTATTTAAGCCTCATTTGAGACTTCATATTTTCATAAAGTTCAATTTCTTCTCCATCTCAGTTTTGTACTTAAAACCACTGAGAAAGTGTTGTGCATCACATGGGCAAAGCGTAAGGAGTTGTACAACCATATACAAGAGATTAAAGGCATTGATTCTTATATTTTTATATTGGTTTGCTTAAGCTTCTTCACATCATAGTTGCTACTTTACTGATAGCATTCTTATATCAGGCAATATTAAGATTTTTTGTCGCTGCGGCCCTTTGAATAAGTAGGAGACATCAACTAAGCCTGCCACAATTGTTGACTTTTAACGGAGCAAAAGAGGGAGAGCTTGGTCTTATTACAGGAAACAATTCCAAGAAAAGTTTCAAGTTTGACAGAGTTTATACATTGAGAGATGGTCAAGGTAGTGTAATATGTCATGGTCAAGTTAGATCATTAAGTATAGATGACACTAATAACTAACCAAGTTTCTATTACATTCCATACATGTTAGTCTACATGATTATGCATTTCAGTATGCATAATTATCTCTCTCTGTATCTGTGGGGAGCTTTATACCTTGACTGCTTTAACACTTTCCAATTATAAACTGTCAGGAACTCAAAATTAACCCATTTGCTTCAAGACTCACTGGGTAAAAATATTCATGACCTTCTCATATTTTTCTAATGTCTTCACGCATTTCCTCTTTTGTCCATTTTTGATTGGGGTCATTAATTCATGCTCAAACATTACAGCCTGCGCATTGTACTATTATGTTTTGTATGTCTCTGGCGCACCAAACATTTACATGCGTTGAATAAAACAGACTAATTGTGTGATTAGTGATTTGGTGTGGTCTTTTGCTATTATTAATGCAAACGGTGTCCAAATTTATTAAAAACTGAAATTTTAAAATAAGTGGAACGTAATACCACTAATATTCAATAAAGCAAGTGTCGTTTATGAATTACGATAATAATAATGAAATATATTTCATTTGCTCCTAATTAATATTTATACAAATGTCAAACCATAGGAAAAATTCTGAAAGCTAATCTTATTTTGAAGTGCACATTTCACCAAATTGAGAGCTGGTTTTGTTGAACCAAGATTAATTAGTAGAGTCACTATCGTCATCCATCTCAAGTTTTGGCGGGCTCGATCGAAGTCAAGTTTTGCGAATAAACCGTCGGTGTTAAAACCCCATTACACGATATAAGACACTGCACGTTAGCTCGCATGCATAATAATAACAGTGAAATTAAGAGTCACCCAGCTGGCATGATCACCACCGTTCTGCATTATCCCTATTTTACCGCAACACCGTTCTCTCTCTCTCTCTTTTTTCTTTTTAAGTCTTCTTTAATTTAGAATATTTTGTTTTTTTGTCTTCTTTACTACAGTAACGTTCTTGAAATATATGAAATGAAGGCATGCATGGTGCTTGGTTCTTGGTTCAATGTAGTTAGTGGTTCCGTAGGTCTGAACGGTACGGACTATTTGGAACGACCCAATGGTTAACTAGTAAAAATAAATCGATTACCAAAAACTACACTACAACAAAGCAATTATGAATTTTGAAGGCATTGAATACTAACTTAGTAATCTAATCCCCATAAAAAAAAAAAAAAAAAAGAGAACTATGAGACAGCCTTATCAAAACTCAAAAGGACACCCGTAAACAATTGCCAGCTCTGCATTAGATAGATATATTGAATTTCATTTGTGTTTTTTTTTTGTTCTCATCACTAAACACAGAAGGCTTTGTAGTTTGTAATAATATACCACTACTCATTAATCAAGTAAGAAGAAGAACCCTTTGATGTATTGTTTCAATCATCCTTCACTAATCAGATAAGCATATGCTCACATGATCGAGCATCTAACCTCATGTGGCAACATATAACATCATGGCAATATATAATTGATCTTTTAAATTTACTAACAGTCTAATATGTTCAATTATCCACACATGCGTCTTAAAAGATATTTCATTTCATCAAACTACAATAATTTGCAGTTCTTATAACTTGACGTCTACGTATAAATTTAAAGTCTCATCATCGACTGACCAAACCTATTTCCACCAGCATTGTTTTCACGCACCAATTATAGAATTTAGGTTAACTATTTCATTGTAAAGAAAAGTACTTGCTTACTATAGAAATTTTAGAGTAAAGGTATGCAACTTTAAAAAATTGCGGTGGGTTGACAAAAGAAAAATGCGAGTTGGACGGTAATGCGATCTGTACATATATTCTTTGCTTGCACTGACATTATGATCTTAAGTTTGAAAATAAAATAAAAATACTATTGACGAAACATTGGATACCCTTAATTAATAATCATAGTTGGTTAAGCTTAGACAAGCGTGGATTAGCTTTTGGTAAACTGATTAATCGAATAATAATTAAAAAGAACCTGATAATTCTCATACGTATAGATTAGTTATCAAGAATCATGGATCATGGTGCAACAGATACAGATAGATAGAGAATATACCACGACCGCCAATGGACGTATTTGGCAATACGAAAAAGAGATAATTTATAAATTATAATAATTGTCACGTGAAGTTATTACAACTTACAAAGAACTAACGATTTGACTTAATTTGTTTCATGTGAAATTATAAGCACTTACAAGTTACAAGGTTAGAAATCTTGTTTTCTCTCGGCACACTCCAAACCAACCATCAAATTTAAAGCCATAATACCTAGACTAAGATCAAGAATCATTCTAAGTACTGTAGTTGATTACGTAATAAAGTATGCTTGCCGACCGGTAAAATTTTACTAGTAAAAAACTAAGATTCCTTCTTTTATTTTACTATATGAAACCTGAATCTTGTGATTATAATTACCAAATAAGATTCCCCGACAGTGATTTAATGAGTATATAGAAAAACACATCATTAGCAGCTAATTGCACATATTTGTCTAATCTCCACACATTTCCTCTTTTGTCCACTTTTGATTGGGGTCATTCATGCTCAAACATTACAGCCTGCACATTGTAGTATGTTTTGTATGTCTCCGGCGGAACAAACAATGTGACATACGTTGAAGAAAACAGACTAATTGTGTGATTGGTGTGGTCTTTTGCTATTAATGCAAATAGTGTCCAAATTCATTAGAAATGAAATTTTAAAATACGTGGAAAGTAATACTACTAATTAATATTCCTTTCATTTATAAAGCAAGTGTCGTTTTAGACTAATTTTTCTCTCGGAACTGTCGTTTATGAATCATGATAATAATAATAATGAAATATATTTCAATTGCTCCTAATTAATATTTATACAAATGTCAAACCATAGTAAAAATTCTGAAAGCTAATCTTATCTTGAAGTGCACATTTCACCAAAATTGAGAGCTGGTTTTGTTGAACCAAGATTAATTAGTAAAGTCACTACTATCGTCATCCATCTCAAGTTATTTTGGCGGGCTCGAAGTCAAGTTTTTCGAATAAACCGTGAACCGTCGGTGTTAAAACCCCGTCAACATGATGAGACTCTGTACGTTAGCTGGCATGCATAATAATAACAGTGAAATTAAGAGTCACCCAGCTGGCATGATCACCGTTTTGCATTATCCCTGTTTTACCGCAACACCGTTCTCTTTTTTTCTTTATAAGTCTTCTTAATTAAGAATATTTTGTTTTTTTTGTTGCTTGGTGAAATAATGAAGGCCGTGCATGGTGCTTGGTTCAATGTAGTTAGTGGTTCCGTAGGTCTGAACGGTACGGACTATGTGGAACGTCGCAATGGTTTACTAGTAACAAAAAAATAATACTATTTACGATTTTATCTGTTTCACAAAGACTGTCATTTTGACATAATGCACACAAATTAAGAAAATTATCTAAATTTCTATTTTACCCTTTATAAATGGCACTAAATTTTTTTCTCTTTCTAATTAATTAGCTTAAATTATAGGGATAAAAAAGAGAATTTAATCTTTAAAACTGCATTGAAAACATAAAATGACACTCTTTTTGTAACAAAAAAGATATGTCAAAATGACACTCTTTGTGAAACGGAGGAAGTATACTCTACAACAAAGCAATTATGAATTTTAAGGAATTGAATACTAATTTAGTAATCTAATCCCCATGAAAAGAAAAGAGAACTATGAGACAGCCTTATCAAAAGGACACCCGTAAACAATTGCCAGCTCTGCATTAGATATTGAAACTTCATTTGTTTTTTTATTTCCCTCTCATATCTATTGTAATTACTAACTACTACTAATATTCATTTATTTCATGTATATGGAGTATTAAATAGGCTATTCGCATTTTTAAAAATTACTTTACATGCTTATAATAGTACAATAAATATGGTGGCTTAAACAAAAGGTTGGCTGGCTTGATAAATACATATATGCTAAAAAGACGATCTTACCCTCAATCTTCGCTGTCTCTGAGTACGAAGGGTTGAATTCTCTACGTGGCATTTTCTGGCAAAACTAATTATTTCTTCTCCTAATGATAGTTGGTCAAATAGTTTAACCAAAGCTCCAAAAGTCAGTGATCTTTGACATATTATTTTTAATTCATGATTTTTTTAAAAAAAATTCTTCTATTTTATTGAAATAATCAATAGATCTACTTTCTAGAATGTTAATTCTTGTTAGGATTTTTTTTTGTTTATAATTTTTTTAAAAAAATACTAATGTCTGATTACTATATAATCAATTGAGTCGGCCAATTTAATGCGGGACTTCTTTACAACGACCCCTGAAAGTGGGTTTGATAAATGAAACAAAAAAAAACATATACTACAAAGTCTACAATGCAACAAAAATGTAATAAAGATAAAATAATAACATGTCTGTGGTGCATTAAATATCCTACCAAGGTTTTTTTTAATAAAATTATAATATGATACCTTTGCTTATGGCTAGTGTATATAGTCTGTAAATTGAATTAAAAATCTGATATCTGATAAGAGTAACATTTTGGGAACATGAGAGTGAACGTGCTTTGTATCTGCGTGCCTCCTTGACATTTTGAGCAAAAAAAACGAATTTAAACCATATACTAACTGCACGTCAGAAAGCAACTATTTAAAATACTAATTACACATTCCAGAGTTTTTACGCATAACCCCTAGATTAGATGCAATGTATATAAAACATGTATTATCATAATTCGTTTCCTTTTTTTTTTTTTTTTGCAGCAATTAGTTAGTAACAATATGAAAATATATGTAGTTAGCACAGTGTTGTGAACATTAACATAATGAAAAAGTCTACTTATTAGTTATCGAATACTGTGATTTAACCCCAAAAAAAAAGTCAACTATTCTAGACTATGTGTAAGTTATAATATAAAATTAGAAAAAAATCACCGAATAAATTTCATCAACGACAAGTAGCCGTGAAGACACGGGAGTAAAGAGAGAGAGAGACTCGTGAGATGAACAAAGATGAAGATCAATGTCATAATCACAGTGTAAAGAATCTTTTTTTATTAATTAATCAAAGGTTAATAATCTCTGAGTTCCTTATTATTTGATCTGTCTTCTACTTCTTCTTCTCTCTCTCTTCTCTCTGGACTCTCTCAGAACTTGTTTCTTCTGTCGTCCGGCGGTGTGGTCCAGTGCTTTCTGAGAAGAAGAAGAAGAAGAAGGAAGCCATTAAAAGAGAGTGATGTCTCATTCTAGAAGGCTTTCGTTAGAACCTGCTATAGATTCAGTTACTGGTAGATTCCGTGTTTTAAAGAGACACGATGATGATGATGATGACGTCAACAAACCTGACTTCAAAGAACTCGATCTGGGTTCTTCTCCTGTCTCTACCTTAATGCCACGTGTCTCTGCTTCTTCTTCTTCTTCTTCTTCTGCAGCTGCTACTCCTACAAGCAGCTCTGGTTCCTCTTCTGGCTCTGCTTCTTCTGCCAAACCGTCGGTGAGTTCTCAGATGGCCAAGCGTTTCGAGAGTCACTCCGGCGAGATTTCTAGCCCCGGATCCGGAACCACCACCCGGAATCTTAAACCGGGTCATCGAAGATCTTCTTCCACCGGTACGCCGTTGATCTTCTCTGGCTCTACCTACTTCACCTCAGCTACGACTACGAGTCACACCTCGCCGCAGGGAGGTGGTGGTAGTGTCGCTACGTCGGCAGTTTCGTCGAGTCCCGGCGTTTTACCTGCCGGAAACATCTGTCCGTCGGGTCGGATCTTGAAAACCGGAATGTCGAGCCGGACCTCAACCAGGACTGAGACTCTCTGTACAGGAACTGGAAATTACGGACACGGAAACGTTGTACGAAGCGGAAGCGGAGGAGGAGGAGGAGGGAAGGCGGCGGGGAACAACGGCGAGAACCCCCCGGAGGAGTTGAAGAGATTGGGGAATGATATGTATAGGAGAGGCAAGTTCTCTGAAGCTCTATCGCTTTACGACAGAGCTATTTCGATTTCACCGGAAAATCCTGCTTATAGAAGCAACCGTGCGGCGGCTTTAACGGCGTTAAGACGGTTAGGAGAAGCCGTTAAAGAATGTCTTGAAGCTGTTAGGCTTGATCCTTCTTACTCTAGAGCTCACCAACGACTCGCTTCTCTTTATCTCAGGTAAATCTTGAGACTTGAGTGTTAGCTTTTCTTGAAATGGCTGCGCTGTGTTTACTTGTTTGCTTGCTTTTAGATTGGGAGAAGCTGAGAATGCAAGACGTCATATTTGTTTTCCCGGGCAATGTCCGGATCAAGCTGATCTTCAACGGGTGCAGACGCTTGAGAGACATCTCCGGCGATGCTCGGAGGCTCGAAAGATTGGAGATTGGAAAACTGCTATTAAGGAAACAGATGCAGCCATTGCAAACGGCGCTGATTCGTCTCCTCAGGTGAGAGAGAGAGAGAGAGACTCTTCATTGCCATAATGGTGTATTTGCTTTGTAACTAATGGTGATATTTTTGATTGGTTTGGCACAGCTTGTAGCTTGTAAAGCAGAAGCCTTTTTGCGTCTTAACCAAATAGAAGATTCAGATTTTTGTATATCTTGCGTTCCAAGGCTCGATCGTCATCATTACCAATCTCAACTGAAAGCTAAACTCTTTGGTATGGTAGGTGAAGCTTATGTGCTCTGTATCCAAGCTCAAGTTGATATGGCATTAGGAAGGTGAGCTTTCGAAACTCGGGAGAATCTTTTTTGTTAGTTGCTTGTTTGATTATCTCTCGGCCGGTGAGTGAGTAAAGATGATAGGTTTGTTGCAGATTTGAGAATGCGGTTGTAAAGGCAGAGAGAGCTGTAATGCTCGACCAGACCAATCCCGAGGTAACGTCGGTTTTAAACAATGTGAAGATGGTTGTGAGGGCACGTACTTGTGGTAATGAACTTTTCAGTACGGGGAGATTCTCGGAAGCTAGTGTAGCTTATGGAGACGGTCTCAAGCACGATGGCTTCAACTCGGTTTTGTACTGTAACAGAGCAGCGTGTTGGTATAAACTCGGTTTGTGGGAGAAATCTGTTGAAGATTGTAACCATGCGCTCAAAATCCAGCCTAGTTACATTAAGGCACTTCTAAGAAGGGCTGCTTCATATGGAAAGGTGAGAGACTAGAACTCAGTGTAATCAGTTCATTAGTAGTTTATTTGATTGACATTATAGTTTGTTGAAATGTATATAGCTTGGTCGGTGGGAAGATGCGGTTAGAGATTATGAGTTCTTGAGAAGGGAACTTCCGGGAGACAGCGAAGTTTCGGAGTCTTTAGAGAGAGCGAAAACAGTGCTAATGAATAGAAGCCAAGAATCTAAAAGCTTAGGATTCAACAACGAAGTTGAAGCGGTTTCGACTTTGGATAAGTTCAAGAGCTCTGTATCACTTCCCGGTAAGTTTAAAACATACCAAATGTGTCTGAAAGGTTGAGATTTTTATATGTCTTGCTCAAGTGGATGGAAACATTTTTGTTCAGGTGTCTCTGTGTTTCATTTCAAATCATCATCAAACCGACAATGCGAAGAAATCTCTCCCTTCATCAACACTTTATGTCTACGGTATCCATTAGTACATTTCTTTAAGGTAAAGAACAGATTCCAAATACGCTACACTTGTGTATATAACCTTATGTTTCTCCTCACTGTTTATAATCGAGGAAATGAAATGTTACTAGGTGGATGTGGAGGAGAGCATGGTATTGGCGAAAGCAGAGAGTATCAGGAAAGTTCCGACATTTAAGATGTACAAGAATGGAGATAAAGTGAAGGAGATGGTTTGTCCGAGCCACCAGTTTCTAGAGGACTCTATAAAGCATTTTCTCTTATGATTGAGAAAGCCCTATCATCAGTTCTCTGCTTCCCTATGAGATTCGATGATCAGAAGAGCCTATTTAAAGACTCAGAAAGCAATCTTTGTGAACGATGGGGAAAGAGCAATTCTATCAAATTCAACAAACTATTCATTCTTTCTTCTATTTTTGATTCTAATTCTTTTTTTCTTTTTCTTTTTGGAGTTCGACTCTACTTGCTTTGGCTATATTACATATGAGTAAATGTTCAGAAGGATTCAAGCTTCATTGTCTATTTCCACCTCACTTAACTTGTGAATGCTATTTCTCTCATTGGTAAACACACCAATGAAACAGAAATCGGAAGTGAGATGGAAAGAGGTAGAGTGTACTTGAAAACCAAACAGCTTCTGTCTGAGCAATTCAGACATGAAGGGATATATAAAAAGACTGGATCCATAAGGACATATAGTAAGAAGACAGTACTGAAAAATAAATTACAAATACGCAGTGTCGTGAGTCAGGCATCAAATGATGCAATACATTCAAACCAGAGAGATTTGGGACTAAACCATCGTACAAGTAACATAGACATTAAGGATACAGGAAACAGAGGAACCCTACGTTTCGCTATTATTCACCGCGCATTTAGTTGTTCTTGAAACATTATGACCATGGCTGCCGCTATTATGGGTGCACACATATCAGATCACTGCATCAAGAGCAAAGAGATCTTGTGTCAGAATTGACTAATTTGATTCACTTCAAGGATAGGAATCCCTTCTACCTTACCTCTGCTATATCTCCACCTGCACCGGCTTTGGCAGAACCATTCGTCTTATGGGCATCATCTGCTGCATATATAGGCAAATTAAACATTTGAAATCCGCAGCAAAAACATGAATCATTATGAGATAGGGAATGCTTAAAATGTCTTATAGATTAATTGGTTTCCAAGCAAAACAAAACACCACATTTGAGTCATGACTAGATACATCCAGAATGGGAAGAAAACACTAAAACGGAACATCTCATAAGGTAAGAGATTGGTTAGGTTCAGAATGAGTATTACCTCCTTCTTCTGGGATGTCAGAAGTCCACAAGGTCAGATTGTCCCTAAGGAGTTGCATAATTAAGGTGCTGTCTTTGTAGGATTCCTCATTCAGAGTGTCAAGCTCTGAGATAGCATCATCGAACGCCTGCTTAGCAAGGTGACATGCCCTGAAGAGAAAAAGATAAAAAAAACAATCTCAAATATCCAAAACAATGAGTCTTTTCTTTTCTTAGTATATAATAAACACAATCTCTAAACCTTTCAGGTGCGTTCATGATCTCGTAGTAGAAGACAGAGAAATTCAAAGCCAACCCCAATCTGATAGGGTGTGTTGGAGGGAGTTTAGCCTCAGCAGCAGTAGTAGCAATCTAATATAGGAAACAAACAACTCAAAACTAAAAGCAACGAAAAAAAGGAGTATATCAAGTGATCAATCACACTATAGAACACAGGTATAACACCTCATAGGCTTTCAAAGACTGATCAGCAGCCTCTTTCCTCTCATTCCCTGATTTGAACTCAGCAAGATAGCGGTAATAGTCACCTTTCCTGCAAAAAAAAAAACAAACCAATCTTCAGACACATAAACCTAAAAACCTAAACTGTTTGTAAAAAAGAGAAATATAAGAGAGCTTACATCTTGTTGAAGAAGACAGTTGATTCACCCTCAGAAGCCGATGGAATGAGATGCTCATCTAAGACAGACATAATATCAATGCATATGTCTGCAAGCTCTAACTCAACTTTCTCCATATAATCTTTGATCCTTTTTACATTAACATCATTCCCTTTCACAGCTTCTTTCTGTTCAATCGAGGAAAAAATCCTCCAGGAAGCTCTCCTAGAACCAATCACGTTCTTGTATCCCACAGAGAGCAAGTTCCTCTCTTCCACCGTCAGATCAACGTTCAGTTTCGCAACATTTTTCATTGATTCCACCATCTCTGTATAAAAGATTTCACATTTACAATAACCCATCATGTAAAAATAAATAAAAATCGAGACTTTTGATTTCCAAAATCGACAAAAATCTCAATCAAACCAAACGATTGATAAAAATCAAAAATCAAAACACAGAAACGAGCTAAATAAGCTAACAGAATTAGACCTGACAACCACACAGAGAACCAATTCGAAAAGTAGATAAGAAGATTCTTTTTTTTTTTACCTTCATAGCGCTCAGCTTGCTCAGAGAGCTTAGCGTGGTAGACGAAAGAGTCACGCTCTTTACCAGAAGAAGCCATGGCCGAGGTTACTCAAGATTTCGAAGTATCAAATTACAAATCTTTTTGTTGTCCGACTGAATGATCCCGAGTCTGTCGATGATCGCTGTTCTTTTGTGTGTTTTGTTTTTTTTTAACTTTTCCTCCAGACCAAAGAAAGAAACACAGAGAGAGAGAGAGAGATCTTTGAAACGCGGGGACACAAGCGTAATTAATGCGGGTTTAACGGGGTAATTAAAGACAAAACTCGAAAAGGTCAGTGTCTTGTAAGTGATTTTATTCATTTATTTTATTCCTCGTGGGATCCATTACCCAAACATATCATGACATGTCATCACTCTCTATCCACCAGTCCACTCATTTTATTTGTACTTTATCTTCTCATGATATTTATTTATTTTTCAATTCATAATATAATGGATTAAATCTTCTATATTTCATCCCTATCTACTACAATAGAAAAAACAAAATTGCATCTACTAAAAAAAATCATAAAATACCTATCTTGTTTTTTTTTTTTTTTAATTTAAATAATTCATTAGGATTGTTTTGGACTTTTGGTCATCTAGTTTTTACACTATCTATATTAATCTTAATTCAACCAAATCTTGACACTATTTGTTTTTAAATTTGGTAACTTATCTTTCTTTTACTTTTCATTTCACAGAAATATATATATTTTTGTAGATATAATAACTGAACTGAAACAGAATAACATAAGAAATTATCATATACTAATGAAAATGCAAGCGTACACACAGACGAGGGGAGTCAGAGAGATTTCATCACATCATAAAAGGGGATAAACATAATAAATACATTATTACATAGGATAGATTTTGAGGAATGGTGGTACAAAGACGGTTTTAAAACTTGCTTAACCGGTATTTTGCATACCGGCAGCGATACCCTTCATGGTGAGGATAACGGTGTCTTCAAGTCCTGGTGCGTATTCACTCTTTGGATTGAGCTTCACAAGCTCAGCTGCTGGGCTAGACTCCATGTATTCCTTAGAAAGATGTGGCCTCACTTTGACGTGGAAGCTTGGGTCACGGATCTGCTTCAGTGTGTAGGCTTGGCACACGTTCAGTGTTGTGATGTATGGGTCACGTAGCTGCAGTCTTTGCCTTAAGTAAGGGTCACCTTCTAGAATGTCCTTGTGACCTGCGACCTGGCAAGGTAAGAAAGCGTGCGGGTTAGTTTAAGACTTTAAGTGCTAATAGACTTGAAGTACAAATTATAGAGACTTATTATACCTGGAGTAGGAGGCGTCTGGTCTCTTGGTAGTTAACTCGAAGTTGTTCACCGAATGGCTGAAGTTCTTCAGAGACTAGGAGGCGGTCGTACAGAGCTGCGATTCCTGGATCTCCTTTGGCGAAAACCATTTCGACTAGATCAATTGTGACACGGAAGAAAGGCCATTGGTTGTACATCTCTTTGAGCATGTTGAGATTCTTGTTGTCCTTCTGGATCACACGTTTGAATGCCCCTCCAAAACCTAGCCACACTGGTAAGTGAAACCTTGTCTGAGTCCATGCAAAGATCCACGGGATTGCACGCAGCGACTCGATTCCTCCGCTTGGTTTACGTTTAGATGGTCGGCTTCCTATGTTCATTCTTCCATACTCGAGCTCAGGTGTCGCCTATAACACAAGCCCAAACAAGAAGTTAAGACTTTGTTCAACTACAATTTGTTTATGAGAGGAGTAATTGTGTTGGTTAAGAGCTTACCAGACGGAAGTACTCAACAAAACGGGGCTCCTTGAAGACAACAGAACGGTATTCTTCAGTGGCAATTATAGCCATTTCATCCATGAGGACACGCCACTCTGGCTTAGGGGAAACTGGTGGATGCATTCCGTGCTCAAGTGTAGCAGCCGTGAAACGCTGAAGAGTTCTAAAGCACAAGTGCTCTTCTCCGAAAGACTGTTCGATAACTTCACCTTGAACTGTTACTCTTAACTGCCCGTGAATGGTATCCGGAGGCTGAGACAAGATAGCAAGATGGGTAGGTCCACCTCCTCGTCCTACAGTCCCACCTCTTCCGTGGAACATTGTAAGCTTGACTCCATATTCTTTCGCCACCTTCACAA
Source organism: Camelina hispida (assembly GCA_023657505.1). Classification (NCBI taxonomy): domain Eukaryota; kingdom Viridiplantae; phylum Streptophyta; class Magnoliopsida; order Brassicales; family Brassicaceae; genus Camelina; species Camelina hispida. Next base: position 3,123,931 of record CP094634.1, on the reverse strand, counting down.
GCTCTTCTTGAGTCTTGTATAACTGCCAAGCCGCAGATAAACGACCAGCATCTTTGCCCGAGTCAGAATACCCGATCATGACTTCTTGCTTTCCGTTGATCCGGTTTCTGTACCATTCTATGGAGAAGAGACGAGCCACTGAAGCAGGAGCGGATTCTAAATCCGCTAGCTTCTCGAACAACGGGACAACTCTCAGAGGATGAGTGATCCCGCATTCACGTTGCAAGAGCTCAACAGCAAGGACATCTGATGGAGCAGTGGCCATTGAGATTATATAAGCACCAAAACTATCCGAAGGAAGCTCGGATATGACTTTGAAAGTGTCCAACACATCTGCGACCTCTTCAGTTCTGGGGAGATCAGGTCCAAAGAGAGGGCGTTTCCCACTTAGCTCAGATAAGAGCCATTCCTGTCTTTTATCCTCTGACCATTCTTTGTAAGATCCAATACCCAAGTGTGTTGTGATAGCATCCAAGACATCGGTGTGTCTGTCAGATTCTTGTCGGATATCAAGTTTCACAAGTGCAAGCCCAAATGTTGACACTTGGCGCAAGAAATCGAGCAGGCTTCCATCAGCAATAGGTCTGTCACCGCAATCACAGAGCGACCTGTAACAAAGCTCAAGTGGCTCCAAAAACTTTGGAAAGAAACAGAAACAATCAAAAGTTAGAAAATTAGACAAATCAATAGGAAATTCACAAGAATGATCTTAAGGTGGTTCAATCCATGTTTTGATTCTCTTCAGTTTCAATGTTAAATCAAATATGTTTCCAAAAGAATTAAAGTTTCAGCTCATCTTCAGTTTCAGTTATTGGATTATCTGGTTTAAACATCTCTAGATGATCTGCAAACAGCGAGAAACACACCTGATCCAAACTTGTGAAAACAGCGTCTTCGGGAACGTCCGAAACTCCGCTTGACAATAGCTGACGTGCACGTTCACGTGTGTTGTACAGCTTGTCCCTCACATCTCCAAGAATAGCTCGGTATGGCTCATTTGCAGGGATTTGTTTCCAAAACTCTACATCCATCCAAAAACGAATTATACATCCAGCAAAATATAACAAACTGTTGAATCTTTTTTAAAAATTGTCATAGAATGTAACACACCTATATAGTGTTTTGCATCCCTCTTCGCACACCTTTGACGTTCTGCACGCACCCTAAGTTCCTCATTGCAACGCCACATAGACATCTGCAAGAAAACACAAACAAAAACCAAAAGTAAGATCTCTGTCTTACATTAACACCTACAAGACTACAACCAAGAAAATTTAAAAAAGCTGCAAAGTGATTTAACTTTTCCTTACCTCAAACATAAGATCTTCAATCTGGGAGAAGTAGAGATTAGCAGCCATCATTCTAGCTAATAAGCACACATCTCTTGTAACTTCAGGAGTTACTCGTGGATTTCCTAGATTCAAAACATGTTTCCACTAATAAGCACCAGTTCATGTTTTAGTGGTTTAAGAGAAGAAAGAAGTGAGAGTATGTATACCATCACGGTCTCCGCCCATCCATGAAGAGAATTGAATGAGAGGCGCATTGTAAGGAACACGCTCGTTGATTCCAATGTTCTTTAAAGCCGTGTCAACACGTCTCAAGAACTTCGGAACTCCTTTCCAGATTGTCTCGTGGAAGTAGCTCATACCCGCTCTCATTTCATCTTGCGGTGTAGGAGGAGTTCTTCGGATTTCATCAGTGCGAAAAGCAGCTTGAATCTGGTGCAACAAAAAACATGAGTTTTTTTTAGTAGAATTCAAGCAGAAGAAGCTTCATTGAGTTCTTAAGTTGTGTATGTACCTCTCGTTGCAGAGCTTCGTCGAGTTCTTGTTTATCATCAGGAGTAATGTCCTTTGCATATAACTGCGTCAAACAATCACGAATCCTGAAAACATTGAGATGAAAACACATCATCAGTAAACTTAAGTCACACACACACAAAGCATCAAAAAAATGTCGGAACTCAAACTAAGGTTTAACAAACCTTCCAAACTTTTGGAGCAAAGACCGACGAACAGATTGAGTCGGATGAGCAGTCAAAACCAAGTCAACAGTCTGATTCTTGAGAGCATCAAAAACCTCTTGAGGAGTCTTGTTAAGCTGCAAAAGCCTCTTGAGAGTCTCTTCAATGTCGGATTCAGTTGTTGCAGAGGCCTCATCAGCGAAATCGCCTTTCTTGAGTTTCTTAATCCTACGCCGGTAAGCAATCTGGACTTCCTCAGCCAGATTAGCTAAGCTAAGCATGTTGGAGAATGCTTTAGTGACAACAATAGAATCCCCTGGATCCAAACTCGTCAGCATATTCCCAAGCTCCTCTAGCTTATCAGTGTTACGGTTCCCATCGTAATCAGCAGCAACCTCGTAGCATTCTTGAACCTAACAACACACAAAAAACAAAAACATATCTGACTCAGTGAGCCATTGAAGCCAAACAAAAACAACTCTCTAACCCAGTATTAACAAAAACAGAGAATTCTGATGCATAGTGAAACTACTCAATTTCACTAAAAAGTATTGAACTTTACGGATAAACTAAGCAGAAACAACAAACCCACTTGATAATTACTGATGTTGTAACCCTAAAGTAACGCAAAGTTCAGATTTTTAACACAAACCCAGTTCATAACAGAGAAGAAAGAGTGAGAAAGAAAGGGAACATACGAATTCTCGGACATCCTCGCCATGCAAGTCCTGAAGGATATCGAGAAACCGATCGAGCAAAAGAGCATCGTACTCGACAAGCTTGTCGTCTTCAGAAACTTTCCCAGGAGCAAGAAGCCTGAGCTGAGCATCAATCGAAGCCATCTTCTCCAAATTTCTAGCAGCCATCGTTGATGCTTCTGTTTCCCTCTCTCTCTCTAGTGAAATAAAAACTGGTTATAGAGTAGAGAGAGATTCTCAATAATGTTTACAGGATGACACAATCAGAGCAAATCAAGGAAAATATATCCGAAAAAGCTGGAAACTTCAACAACAAAAAAAAGATTCACTTTTTTAGATAAGTTACGGGAAAAAAACAGAGTGGCGTAGTAGAGTGGAAGCTCGTGAGAAAACCCAAAAAATAAAAAAAACAGGTGGAGAAAAGAAGAAGATCGAGAAGGTTCGTTCACGAGGAAGACGATGGGGTGGATAAAGTTTGATAGGTTTTATTTTGATTTTTCCTAATAATATTAAAAAAAGAGTCTTTAGAAAAAGCTCTCAGAAACGTAAAGCTTCATATATAGTCCACTCGATGTGTGTAGTTTGTATCTTTTATTTATAGCCGAAACATAAGCTCTATAGTCCATTCACTTTTTTTTTTGTTTTTTTTTGTTATAAGAGTTGAATACTCTTTATTGAGAGTTCTAAGTTCAGATTTTGTTAGATTTTTTTCTTTTTTTAATTCAGGTTATGATAGATACTCTCTATCTTTGGTCCTCTTAACCATATCAATTCATATATCTATTGATTTTGTAAAGTTTTTCCATTTTTTATTTTTTTAATAATGATTGGGACATATGAATATGATAAAATTTTGAGTTTCAAAAGCAAAATAGACTAATTAAAAAAGAGTAAAAGACTAACGTTATTGTCGTAATTAAGTACTCCTCTTCATCAAACCAGACCAGGAGTTTGCTCTGTTCAAAAGTTTTAACTTAACAAAATACATTACGTACTTAACCACTTAAGTAAGTATGTAAATATAGATCTGTATCTATGATGTGTCCCCCATATGAGAGTGTTAGAAGAACATAAACAAAATGGTGAGAAAATTTTATGAACTTCTTTTCATCTTTTGAATGCATATATGTACGTCCGTCATACGAAATTAGGAACGGGGACCAAACTCTGCATGTGTACGCTTCTGATAGCTTTTAAGGGTGGACCAATAATGAGTTTCGACTTTTTTCCTTTTTTTGGCTTCTTTTTTAGTATAGCACGAAACTAAATATCGTTTATTGTTTTTTTTGTTTAATTTTTTATCTTATGCTTTTGTAAGAAAGCATTTTAGAAAATGTGAAAAAGCTTACAAGATTAGCAAGGAGGGCAAGGATATGGAATATGCCAAAGGATATGCTGATTTGTTTCATATTTGTTATCTTCTAAATGGTGATGTTATATATATAGGGGCAATTGTCTAATTGGGCCTTTGTCCCACTAAAAATTTGACATTAAGCATTGTTGTCCATGCTTCTAGATTTAGGCTTTTCTTTGACAGAAAGTGACTGCTATACCCTTGGTGTAGATGCACGGGATTTTGATCTTAAAAATCGTTCATTGTGCCGATACAACCAAACTACAGATAACCACATTTGTTTATTTTACGAAGCGTTCACTTCAAAAACAGAGTAATCAGAAATGCAAAAGTTATTAAAATAATATTTATACTTCTTGTAAGAAGATTTGAAGATACATTGCACCATATTAACATGTCTAAACTTGGCGACATATTCAATGGCCTTTACTCCTTTAGAGCTTCAGCAGTAGACTAGTAGTGAATGTCCCGAATCCTACAAAAGAAGCAAAATAATATGGTTAGCGAACATGAAACATACTTAATATGTCCCAGAATCCAAAAAAATGGGACTAAAGGAACCCAAACATGAAACATATAACACTACAGACACTTACCATCGAACACTATTTTATACCCTAAGAATAAATGGAATCAAGGGAACCCACACTAATCATATAGAACGAACACTATATGCAACACTATACCCTAAAAAAATGGGACCAAAGGAACCCAAACATACTTAATAAACCACAAGGAAAGAGATAGAAAGATGAAAAACTGTAACTACAGAGGAATAACATAGGAAGTTATATACACAAGATCGAAAGCTGAACAACATTACAAAACTGTATGTAGAAACTAAACGTATCTACAATATAGAAATTAGAAATAATATATATGTATAAACTAAGTAACATAGCAAAACTTTATCTATGTAGGCCAATATATCCACGCATTAACAACATGGTGGGTCACTTTACATATCCAGAAAATTATCAATCTACTGACTCTCATGAACAAACATGGTCACTCATCTGTAGGATCAACACAAGAATGAAACAAAGAGGCATATTATATCAATAAATCTGCATAGTTTATGGATGTCATTATAAATGTAAACCTATACTCGTGGATTCAATATCTTGTGTTTCTATTCGTGGTCCAACCAAATTCAGAACCAACTCCTTTCAACATAAAACTTAAAGTACATATGTAAAGAGACACAACAATACGACAGAGAGATACAAACTGTAGACAATGTGTACTTAACTAAACCCTAAGGAAACTAGTAAATGTGTGAACCCAAGGGAAAAACTAGAACAGATTGTTAATCTTAGTCTTCCTCCTTTGCAATAGAAACTAAACCCTAAGAAGACTAGTAAACGGTGAACCCAAGGAAAAATTAAACAAAGAAAACTTGAAAATGTTGAAGCAATTCACATGATGAGCTTCAATATCATAAGCAATTCAAGAATCTAGGATATTAGGCGGAGAAGATGAAACAAAATTGTCGATTCAATAGGAAAAGATGATTAAATCTTAGTCAATTAACACATGCCCAAAACAGACGCTTAAAATCCTCCTTTAATTCCATCAAAAAAGCACAAAGCAATCAAAATAGAATTCTTTATAGACCTTGGGAATTTCAGGATTACCTTCAGAGATTTGCAGTGAATGATGGAGGTCCTAGTCATAATGTTCTTTTTGGAATCGAAATCACAAATCCATAAGTCTTAGTGAAGATCTTCTTTCCGAAGGCATAGTGACGAGAGAGAATCGAGTTTTGTCATCACCATCGGCCATCATCGCAGAAACAGAGAAAAGAGAGACAGAGAAGCGAGATAGGTTTTGATAAGGGTGAATACGTCTTTCCACATCTGAAAAAAGCCTAAATCTGTAAGCACGGGAAGAAAGTCCTAATTGGACAATACCCATGGAAAAAAATGCTTATCTCGTAAATAACTCTACAAACTACATAGCTTCCTTCTCCTTCAATTTTTGTATTTGTGAGAAAGAAAAAAAAAATTGATTTAATATAATAGTGGGAGAATTATTTTTTCTTTTTGAGTCATATCAATCTAAGTAGAAAAATCTGTCTAGAAAATGGATTCAAAGTAATAACTAATTTTTCACCAACAAGCCTATGAAAACTAGTATAAACAAAGGTTTAGAAAAACAAAACTAGCTACTTGGATGCAAAAAAAGTAAAGAGAAAAATCCCCAAAAGTTGTGGAAGGAGCCAGAAATATAATTCGGGCTTTTTGACCTTTTGACTTAAACGTACCACGTCTATTTTACGGTCTTATCATATAGTTTTTTTTTTTTTAATAACTAGTATTCATATTTATATTCGTTTTTTCAGTTGATTCTCGAATCTAAGAACAATCACCAACCAAAGATTCCGACGAGTGGAAATAGAATCATATAAAGTCCTTATCGTATCAATTTATTTTATCAAAGGCCTTATCGTATCAATTTATAAATCCCAGACAAATGGAATCATTTAAATAATATACAAATACATATAAATTCGCTCTTGTTCCATATTACAAATATATCGAAGATAGTTTTTTTTTTTTAAATGTGTATTATATATAGAATATAATCATATAACAAAGCATCAGACGATACTATCACAGATTACATGAGCTTTAGAAAATGTGAAAGGGCAATGGAAAACTTATATGTAACCTTTTAATTTCTTCAAGAGTCGGACGACAGAAACAAATACGCCAATATAAGTGTTTTTTCACTAATATGAGGTGTAAATCAAATAAGTTTGCACACATTTAATTCCTTATTTAACTATAGCCACTAAAAACTTGACCAACCATTCAACCAACATATACGTTTTGTCCCGTTTCTCTCATATATACTTCCTCACATTGAATATGTACGTGATAATTCAAAACTGAGAGAAAAAGACAAACAGTATCCGACGACGATCCGTATGGCAAAGAAGATTCGTACGTACGCATATATTGTTTGTTTTGCATGATTAATTAATTCACATCTTGTAAGATTAACTCAAACCACAAGTTTTATTATATATGTTTTGCAATTTCATCGTCAGTACGTAGTAGCATCACAGTGTTTATTACTTTGAAGCTTAATGTTAAATCGCTTTGCTTTGAATAAAAAGCATAACTAGTCCGCGCTTGGCTGCAGCTTAATATCTTCAACCGAAGAAGAAATCTTAATTAGCTCATCGGGAAAACACAAGCCACTCATGTGCATACATGATTGATTATTGCAAAGAGAGATATTACATTTTCAGTTTACTATGCTATTTTGATACGTACTGATACCCCAAAAAAGTTAAGTCCCGTTGTGGAGATGGACAATCGTAACTTATTTGATCAGTATAATGTTTGATCCTTAATGGTATGATTGAGCTATGAAAGAAAACAAACAATAAAAGCATAACTTTCTATATGTGAAAATGAAATTTGAGATAGTGGTGGCTGGTGGGAATATATGCTAATTAAATGTCATACGCATATTCTTCGGATATTTTACACGTATGCAAACATAGGCGTATAACCTATGTGCATACTAATGTACCGTGTTGTACTGCATCCAATATAATATGTGCACAGTGCATAGATATATACTAATATACGTATACTCATTACTCAAACAAAACTGCATAGTAATATTATGCTGACCAGTTAACATTTATTTAACTAACATTATATGCTATATATAGGAATAGGATGATGATTCAGTATTCAGTATTCACATATCACAATTGCGCAATGATGACACACAAAAAAAGTGTAACAAAACTACAAAAGTGATACTCCCTCTGTCTCACAAAGATTGAAGTTTTCAGCTTTTACATATTTTAAGAAAACAATGATTACTGAGTTTAAATATATATTTTTCTTTGGTTAAAGGAATATTATTTAATTTTAAACCAATAACAATTCAAGATCTTAAATATTTTCAATGATTACTTCTTAAAATCTACAAAACATCAATCTTTGTGGGACAAAAAAATATCCCAAAACATCAATATTTGTGAGACAGAGGGAGTATTTAGTTAGAGATTACGATTGAACCGACCAAATAAAAACGACCTATGACAAACCCAAAAGGTCAAAGCAAACAATATCCGTGCTTCAAAACTCGATTCGAGTGGTCCAAGTTAGCTAGAGAAAGAAACAAAGACGTAGAGGTCTGTCTATCTGCACGAAGCTTCCTTAATTAGCACACAAAATAATAGTAATAAAAATTAAGCAGATATTGAAACTTGAAAAGTCGGGCATCTTGGGCTCATGTCAAATTAGGCCATGTAAATTCGACCCAATTACAGCCCAATATCAAAAGTTGACTTCTTTAAATAATCATGTGATCATTTTTCTCTGTTTTTCTTAAAATATATATGCTTGTCCATTAATATATTTAAATTTATTGTACGTTATTTATAAATTTTATTTTTGTTATAATACACTGATTTATATCCATTTACAAATATTTTATATATGTTACAATTAAAAGTGTATTTTTTAAACCTAAATATATTATATGTTACAAATATATTCTTTATCACCACCTATAAAATGTCTGTATGAACACATTAAGCCAAATATTTTATTTTCACTTCTGCATAGTTTTTTAATTACAAAAATTGTAGGCTCAAAAAATATTTTGAATAAAAAATATATTACATAATATACTAATCAATTATGTACCATCACAATAATGTATGACCACCATGGAGAAAACCTCGGCTGCGTCCTCATCCCTTATAGAGAGAACCTTGCGTCCAACCTCCTCCACCATGGAGATAACCTTGGCTCCGTCTTCCTCCTTTGGAGAGATAACCTTGCGTCCAACCTCCTCCACCTTCCTCCCATGGGGAGATAACCTTGTGTGCAACCTTCTCCACTATAGAAAGAACATCGGCTCTGCCCTTCTCCTTTGTGGAGAGAACATGTTCAAGTTTTTTTGCTATCTCAAAATGGCTTACTCTGACAACCAATGCAGTAAAAACCTTTTTCTAACGTCAAAAACTCTTTTGATAGTAACTAATGTTAAATTTCCCATGATGTAGCTCTCTGTAACGCTTCAACCGCCACCTTGCTTAGTGAGCCCATGTCCACTCTCAGTCCATAGGCCCACCTTCCTAAGTGGGCCCTACATCTATCCCCGGTCCGTGGATCTATCCATATTCGATGGCTGGTTTGTTACGTCTGAGAGACTTTAAAAACTTGTTTCCGACCCTACAAATCTACAAATGATATTTTCCTGTAATTTGTCCTTACTCGCACAGTTCCGACAATCACTTCCACGAAGATCACCAATCATGAAATTCTCTCAGGACCCTTGACCAAAAAAATAAGTGTATTTTGGTGACATATGTGGCCAAATCAATTCTTTTATACCTTTTCCTCAAATCAGGATGTCACAGTCCTTGAGCTCCTAGGGATCTATCAACAACGATTTATGTTTTTTCAATATATCTATCTATGTTTGTTGTAAGTTTGTGTTTGATTAGCCTATTTTATCCATCCATTAGGTTGATGAGCTTTTACTCGTTATCTCCCTTTAGAATTGAATGAAGGGGCATTCTCAAAAATGCCCCTTTTTCCATATCTCTTTTTAAAAATACCCCTTCATGTTGACCATTTTTAAAACTACACCTCTTTATATACAAAATGACTAAATTACCCTTTTTAGAGTGACAGCAAGAATGTACAGTCATCAAAATCGAAAATATTTTCCCGCCAAAAAAATTTCCCGCCAAAATTTTTTTTCCCGCAAAAATCGAAAATTTTTCCCGAAAAAATTATTTTTTCCCGCCAAAAAAAAATTTTCCCGCCAAAATCGAAAAATTTTCCCGCCAAAAATATTGAAATTTATACCTTTTAAAAACCTTGTAAATGCTTTTAAAAAACTTTTAAAAGCGTTTACAAGGGTTTTAAAAGGTTTTTAAACACATTGTAAACGCTTTTAAAAACCTTGTAAATGCTTTTAAAAAGCTTGTAAATGCTTTAAAAGGTTTTTAAACACCTTGTAAACGCTTTTAAAATTTTTTTAAAAGCATTTACAAGGTGTTTAAAAACCTTTTAAAACCCTTTTAAAAATTTTATAAAAATTTTTACAAGGTTTTTAAAAACATTGTAAAAGCGTTTAGAAGGTGTTTAAAAACCTTTTAAAAATCCTTTTAAAAACCATTTGAAAACCTTTTAAAAACCTTTTAAAACCTTTTAAAAACCTCTTAAAACCTTTTAAAAACCTTTTAAAAATCTTGTAAAAGCGTTTACAAGTTGTTTAAAAAACCTTTTATAACTCTTTAAAAAATGGGAGTGTTTCAGTTTTAGTACGTTTTTGAGAAGATATTAAGTTTTTAATACGTTTACTATTTAAAATAAGGAAAATGGGTGGTGAGAGAGAGTGAGAGACTGTGTGAGTGGGAGTGTGTGGTTGTGTGGGGTCCGGTTGTATGTGAGTGTGAGAGAGTGTGAGATAGATAAATGAGAGAGTGATATCGTATGTGTGTTGTGAAGAAAAAAATAATTATTTTTAAATACCTCTTTCTTTTCCTAATCACATCCACTCTTATTTAGTTATCCAAATATTTATCAATATAAATTATTTTTTATTATCTTTCCAGATATAAAATATCTATGGTTTTTTCTTTATAATTTGGTATGCATTTTGTTTTAGTAATTTCAAATATATTTTCATATTAAAAGTGATATATGCTTTTTAGATATATGCAGTGGTTCTGTACAGATGTAATTTGTTAGATACGAAAAATCTATGTTTTTTCTTTAATTTGATATATATTTTCTTTTATTATATTAAATATATTCTATATAACAAATTATGTATATAATTGTTCTGAACATATTTATTGCTGGATGGTTTTTAATCCGTACAGGTTTATTATTGGATAGTTTTAATCCGCACATGTGTATTGCTAGATTGTTTTTGTCTGTACATATTTATGACTGAATGGTTTTAGTTATACAGGCTTAACATTATCATATAAAATCCCCAAACATGTTTATGGCTGGATGGTTTTAGTTATATAGGTTTAACATTATCATATAAAATCATCAAATAAAATACATATCAAATTATAAAGAAACTTGTATAATTAAAATCATCCAGCCATAAACATGTACAGATCAAAACAATCCAACAATAAACGTGTGTGGATTAAAACTATCCAACAATAAATTTGTACAGATTAAAAACCATCCAGCAAATAAATGTTTACCAAATAATCATATATATCAGTTGTTATATAAGATATATTTAAAATAATAAAACAAAATACATATCAAATTATAAAAAAAAAACATAGATTTTTTGTATTTAACAAAAATATCTTAAAAAAAATATATTATCCAATATTTGAATAACTAATTAAGATGACATATATATATTAAAAAAAAAATTGTTTTCTCTCTCCTCCAGCACACCTACACACACGATTCACTTTTTTTTTCTCACACTCTTTTTTCTTTCACACATGGTCCCCATCACTCATTTTTCTATCTCTCACACAGATGGTCCTACGTCTACTTATCAGATTATAAATAGTAAACGTACTTAATATTGAAAATCTTTTCGAAAACGTACTAAATTTCCAAATACCTCTTAAAAAATCTTGTAAAAGCCTTTACAAGGTGTTTATAAGACTTTTATAAGGTAGAAACCTTATAAAACCTTTTAAAAACCTTATAAAACCTTTTAAAAACCTTATAAATTTTTTTTGGCGGGAAAAATTTTGGCGGGAAAATTTTTTTTTCGAAATTTTTTATCAAATTTTTTTTGACAAAAAAAATTTTGGCGGGAAATTTTTTCGAAAATTTTTTGGCGGGAAAATATGTCGGAAATTTTTTGGCGGGAAAATTTTGTTTTTCTTTTTATTGAATAAAATAATTTTCATCTAAGGGTAAAATGGTCATTAAAAATTAAAAGAGGGCATAAATAAAAATGGCCAGAAAAGAGGGTATTTTTGAAAAGGGGTATATCAAAAGGGGCATTTTTAACAAATTCTCTTGAATGAATAATGCTAACAATTATGTTTGCAAAAAAAAAAAAAAAAAGTTTATGACCAACCAATCAAGGTTGAGAAATTAAAAGAAAATTAATTTGACATAATTAAAGAAACAATAGAATATTCTAAGCACAATAATATATGAATTTTAAATAATTCAAAGATGAAAATATAAACTAAATAAAAATCTAAAAATACTACAATAAATTTTAATATACAGTATTAGGAAAAGAAGATGCATCTATTAATATTTTTCTTGGCTTAACATATTAATCGTAGCTATTCCCAACTGAAAAAGGAGAAAGTAGGAGAAATTTTTGGTAAATTACCTTCCCATAATTTTTTTTTTCTAATTAAATAAAGTTGAAAGCAGTGTTTTTAAATAAATTATTTAATTATGAGACGATCTATCTTTATATAAAAATGAGTATTTACAAAATTTTAGAATTAATAATTAACTGTATATTATCCCTATTTTGTAGAATTAGTAATTTAAAATTAAAATAAGTAAATAATATTATAATTTTGAATTTTATGAAATATATATATATAATCTCCTTATTATTATTTAAAAAAACCATTATTTAAAAAAACCTTTGTATTTTTTTTTATAGATTCTGTAACTTTTGATAATTATCTTTTTACATTATTAATATTTTTTAAAATAAAATATTTTATTTTTGTTGTAATCATATTTTAATATTAACTTTTACACATATCAAAATCTGAGATTGATAACTTGACACATGTCAAAAGCTTGTTAATGACTAACTTTCAAAACTCAACTTTATATAATAAGAAGATATAAACAACGATGATTAAAAAACCAATCAACAAAAGTAATGAACTTCTATCAACAAAATCGTTATAGGAAAAAAAGAGAGATCATTAAGTTACCAGTGTTAAAGCAGTCCAACCATATGAAAGAAAAACCATATCTTTTCATCGCTTCACCATCTTTTAACTTAAGGTACTTTACTAACAAGCAGAGCCAGAGGCTTCCAACAATTGACATCTCAACCGTCGTTACGTATAGATGTCTTCTTGACCTGTAACAGCGAGACTATGTCTAAAATTGAACTACAGATTTTACTATTGAGACTGTGACATTTTTAAATGATGACTGACCTGACCTGAGAAGCACACATTGACATAGAGATGAGGCTACACCCGAGAGCACTGAGGCTAACCAAGTCCGGGATAATCCCATATAAAAGAGCACTTGATCTGAATAACTGGCATTAATTTGAACCATTGTTAGAGCCTTCACCAAACACTTAGTAGGAGACTGTTGCCACGATCTCCAATAGCTCATAATTGTTGAACTGATTGCTTCTGCCTACAATATATGTCAATAGAATCCATGAAGAGTTAAAACACATTTGACTTTTAAAATATAAACAACACCTCCTATCTGAAATATGATCGAGCTACTATGAATGAATTCATCACTATCTCCTTAAACAACTAAAAGCTATCAATGAGAACAAACACAAGCAAACATCTTAGAGAAGCGTTTTATCATCTTTTGAAAACAAGGAAACAAGGAAAGACAAAATCGGGTCAGATCAAACAGTTGCCGCCTTATCGCCTTTGAAAAAGATTCCTACTGCCATGGAGGAGATTTACAGAAGCTTAGAGAAGAAGCAACCAAGCAGAAGTGTTATTCAGGTAATCACATAACATGTCTCTAACATAAAAGTGATATACTACTAGGCACTAGCTTTAAATACAAAAGTTCCCTTCTCTATCACAAAAGCAGGACTTATATAAGAACAGAGAAAGAAACCAAATCATATCTGAGAAAGAAACCAATTAACCTTAGTGACTTAGATAGAGCTTGCGTCTGGTTGAAGCATGGTTTGTAGGATTGTCTCGTTTATATCATTGGAAGGAGAAGACTTCTTTAGCCATCTTGGCTCGTTACTTACTCCATATATATATATATATATATATATATTTGAATAGAAGAGGAAGTAGTAATAGTAGAAGATGAACAGAGCAAGATGGAGAAGAAAACGAATTGGAAATGGTTGAATAAAACGACGAGTTGAGATCAACGGAGGAATGGAGTCCGCCGCCGGTGGAGTATAATACATCAGCAGCTCCGATCGAGTCCATCACCGCCGTAATCAGGCCGGCGCAATTGATGTTATTTCCTTTAGACCATCATCTCGTTTTCTTTACTCGTCGTTTTAGATTTTTAGATCGTAAAAAAAGAAAACTTTGTTCAAAAAAAACAAAGAGATAGTAAAAAAGAAAAACAAAAATCTGCATTAAAAATAAAAATAGTAAATTAATGATATTTATGAGGCTAAAATTGTCATTTTACAAAGTCTCTTAATCTACGGTCCCATTAATTTACTCAAAAAACATTCTAAAACGACAATTAAACAAAACTGGAGGGAGTATTCATCAAATAATATACCAAAAACATATATAATATTAATGGCCATACTGAGTTACAAAAACATATATAGTTTTTTATTTTATTTATACTACTACTCTTGTATATGATTAACATTAGTAATGGTTAAAATCAAGAATTAAAAATAATTAAACATAATTTTAATCTAGAGTAATTAGTTAAGTATATTTATAAAAATATAGTTTTTTTACGATAAGTTTTTCTGTTGCCATGTATGCTTGCTAGAGAGCGGTAATTTATAGATGTTTGATGTGGTAAAGATAAGCTGGGTGAGCAAGTAGATAAAATCCTTAGATGAACTAATAATTTTAGGAAGATTTTCTTTTTTGATTAGTTTTTTGGTTAAAATTGTGTGCAACAATATTAACATACCAATTATAAGCTTAACATACCAAATGTAACATGTGATGTTGTTTGCTTTGATGACTTTCTTCTTATCTTTTCATAGCCGGTGAAATCCGTTTATTTAATAGAAAAAACTCATACAATTTTCTTTAAAAATAATACTAAAATTTATTTTTGGGTAAGGTTTAGTCTAGTCTGATGTAATCTGGACAAACAATAATGCACCATACATATGAATATGTGTGGAAGAATAATTATTGTGCTAAAATTTGAATTCATGCAATGCAAGACACCTTCAAAGTAGGCATGACCAAAACTAAACCGTTTCAGATCATAATTGGACTATATCCAAACTCTAACCAGACCGTAATTGTATAAAATGAAACTGTAACATTAACCATAAATATATGGTCAAAATAATATTAACTATAACCGTATCAAACTTGTTGGCTAACCAAACCATAATTTTTTATCTATAATTATTTTAAAAATATACCAATAATTATTTATTTAATATGAATTATATGATATATAGATATATGAGAACTAAAAATAAATAATATCAATCAAATCATATCATCAAATAATATCAAATGTATCATATTATTTCATATACTTTTATTATATTGATTGGTAAATATAGTGTAAGATAATATTTACAAAATGGAGTTTATATAACTATATTATATATTAGTCTTTTACGGCATACATGTAAATAACACAATTACATTCTAAAATTAGAAACTAAAGTATCCATTGAAAAGATTTCATACTACATATTTTTCTTTAAACTCGGAAATTATTATTAAAAAAAAAAAATCAACATCAATCCCTCTTATCTAATGTTTTGAAAAAGGCCGATAATGTATGGCCGCCATTAGTTTCAATTATTTTGATACCAAATACTGTTAAACTACAAATGTTTGCTTCACCATCCACTTTACTTGTATTAATGGATTTCACCCATTACATCAGGGTATAACTAACTGTCATTTCGCTTCACAAACACTGCCTAAATTTAGGCGCACGGACGAAAATGCTCAATCTCTAATTTTTTGTGGCACAAAGGCCCAACTAGATAATTTTATGGAAACGTTCACTTGTAATTGTAAATAGTTATTTGTCAGAAAGATAAAATTGTAATTTAAATTAAAATAAAAATAGACGTCCTTTTTTACTTTGTTTGAATCTTCTTCCAAATCAGCAGTATTTTAATTTTGGTCAGACTTGTCGCCAAATCTACTCGAATACCATAAGGCATATCCCTCCTTAAATGTGTGTTGACCGGTACAATAATAATTTATAATCGGTTGAATTGAATTATTTGTCATCGTGGTGGTGTCAAACTGTCAATTGACCGATGCCAATTACATTGTTTTTTTCCTTTCGTGACATAGACTTGATGAATGTGTAATCAAAGACGAATAACTTTAATTATTGTCTCCCACTTTAAGTTTCACAAACTTTCTCACGCACCCATACAGATATAAGTATATAACCCTTAAAGAAATACTCTAGTCGGAAACACCTGATATAATAATGATCATGTAATAGTACGTGTACGTACATCAAACCGGTTCAAGACTTCATTACCGAATCTAAAACCAAACTACTATTAGATTCCGGTTTAAATGATGAATTGACAAAAAGGGAAAGAAGCAAATAATGAAAAGAAAATGAGGGGGTGGGTGGGAAGACAGATGAATCGCTATCAACAAAAAGAGAAGCAAAGAAAAGATTTGTGGGGGCAAAAGACTAATGCATAAGTGTGCCTTTGAGACTGTGACATTTTTGGCAACTCATGCGTGAAGATGTTTCTTGCCCATTGTTTCGTCTTTCAACATGATTCTTTTAGATATATATGTTTCATCTATTTCTAGGGTTCCTTTTTTATTTTATTTTTTAATTTGCGGGCATCAACGTAACTTTCCAAACCAAGTGGTGTTCCACATATAGTGAGGTATAGGTTGTCTTATTGATCGAAGGCAAAACTTGAGCTAGACAGTACTGACTGGAACATGGTTAATCACTTTATATGTGACTTTTTTCAGATACATTAGAATCAGACCTATTAGAGACCCTATTTTAGTGACAAAAAAAAAGAGACCCTATTTCACCATTTTAGTGGCACTATATCAATCATACAACATACAACATACAACATGACAATGTTAGTGATGAGTTCGAACAAATCAGGTAGAACTTTATCACATATTTCTCTCTATATATGACATTTGTAAGTAATTTAGATTTTACTCTTCACGATGTGCAAATCAATCAATGTGCAATTGCGCTATTTGATAATGACTTCTTACCATACTAGTTTATTGTGAGACTTGTGAGTTTACAAGAAAACTTCTTCACTCATAATAGTCCAGCGATTAATATACCGTACACATGGTAATAGTGCAGCTGTATAAAGCTTCGTATGTTTAACAAGCTGTAAGAAAAAGACGAACTACGTTTAAAGCAACATCTAAAAGAGCCGTACACTGCCACTTGATGACAACCAATATTTTCAATTTAAAACCCTAGATAACGTCAGACAATGTCGATGCCCACTAAATTTCTTACAGATTTTAAAAGAGGTAACAGAATCTTTAAACAGTAACCAATCTTGTATGTGTATAACTACTGTAGTCGCACAGTATACCTTTACATCTACTTTTTAAACTGTGAATTTGGATTCACAACAGAAATGGAACTGGCAGGTCTTGCATCTTTGACCCATTTCTAGTATGTTTACACACATATATATATATATATATATATGTATATGTATATATATATTCCCAAGTTAAGAAATTAGTAGCATAATTTCCACACAAAAATAAAATAATAAGTAGGATACCACTAAATAGTTATTGTTGTTCCTAAGGTAATTAAAGCTTAAAATGCTTTGTTGAGAGCAAAGTATTACCACTCTAAAAAAAAAAAAAAAAAAAAGAAAAAAAAAAAAGAAAAAAAAGTATTACCACTCGAGAGTGGTTTCTTCCGCAAGTAAAAGAATGCTTTGTATAGAACAAAGTTCAAGTAAAAGAATGCTTTATATACTAAATTATTTTAAATGTGTGATAGAGTGACATGAGGTAATTGAAGCGATTTGGGTACTCGACTGAGTCGTTTTCGAGATCATAACCGAGCCCTAGAGAACGCAGAGTGAAAACCCTATACTTCAAGCCAACGGATGAAGATCCATTGACCGGTCGTCTTCTTTTGGGAAGCTTTCCATATGTGTTCCTTACACCCCCAACAAGTTCTTAAGCAAAAAACTTCCCTTAACCCAACAACCACACACAAGGTTTGAGCAACAACAAAAATTGTGTGTCATCTTTTTGTTTATTTGTGTGTACGCACACCCATTTTTGTATTCTTTTTCTGGTTTGTTGTTGTTTACGAAGAGGTTTTGGACAAGAGGAGGTACTATTAGTGTTAGACATATTTGTATTCTTTGTTATGTCTCTTTTCATGAACAAAGACACCGACAACGCTTTTCTTTCTTTAAGAAGTAAAGAAATCACCACACCTATTTTCTAATGTTATTGATTTAAAAGACAAACCAAAATACATATTTTTGCACGTTTCGTTGTTTTGAATATTTTTTCCACAAGAATGAAGTCCATGAGACCGTTTCATGACAATGTATATTAT
The DNA here is from genome assembly GCA_023657505.1 of Camelina hispida. Classification (NCBI taxonomy): domain Eukaryota; kingdom Viridiplantae; phylum Streptophyta; class Magnoliopsida; order Brassicales; family Brassicaceae; genus Camelina; species Camelina hispida. The sequence continues at coordinate 3,105,487 of CP094634.1, read as the reverse complement.
AATATTTTTTGAACAGTTACGGAAACTTGTAAAAAAAAACTTAAAACATTAATTATTTAAATAAACTGTTTATAAATTATCTAAAAAGTTTTTTAAAGTTCTATAAATTTGTTTTCTGTCATGTGGACAATGGAATTGTTTGTTCTTTAAATAGATCGATATTTTCTAAAGTTTATCGCATTCGTTGTAATATAATAATAGACATAGAAAACCAGATGCATTATTAATCGTGTGGGCTCATAAACTTAAAGAATGCCACCCATATTCAAACGAATAAAAAACCTAAGTGTAGAGACAACTTTGTAAACATTTAAAAGTTACAGAAAATAATGGCAACAGAGAACAAGAATATATTAAAATATTATATCCTAAACAGTCAAAATTTGACAGGTTGGGAAAATAATTGTGTATATGCCTACACAAAGTCTGTCTCGTAACACATCACATGCCCTTTCTTTTGTGCCTTTCTCGTTTCTCATCATCTTCAGTAGATCACATGGTAGCTATAGTTAACCAATTTTAGTTTCCTTAAGCTCTCTAAAGTTAAAAGAACAATACATAAATTATTGATGAAATCTTTAACTGGGTGTTGACTACATACTCTATACCTTCGAAGATATGACTGAAAATTTTAAGGATGCATTCACTTATATAATTTAATAGAATCTACTACGATTACCATTTGAAAAGACTCTACACATGTAAATAACGTTGGGTGAATTATAGATGACCAAAAAAACACCTTTGTCTTTACCCAAAAAAAAAAACACCTTTATGTTCAATTTGCATCTTTTATCATAGTTATAATTTTGAAATTTAAACTTACGACAAGTCAAATATTTTACCAACAGTAATTGTTTTTTACTAGATCTAATACAGTACTATATTTTTATTTTCTTCTAAGTAAAGTTATAATGGATATGTTCCGTATGAGTATTGTACATAGGTAAAATTTAATCTATATATTACCAAAAAGCTGTAGTATCTGCCAAAAAATAAATCGATATGGGTTTATAAATATATATATATATATATATATTCTCTATAAAGTTTCATGAATTATATAATATTTTATATGAAAAGTTTCATGACTTTTTGCATATCTATTACAAATTAATGGCAATATCGATATATATAGCTGTGGCAACCTTTAGCTAGTTGTCATCAACAAATCAATGAAATTTATAGAATATATTCACTATGTGCTATTGATATGGTTGCTATTTTTCATTGCTATAAACGGTGACAAATCCATCCTCAAATTGTTGTGGATCGAATCTACGGAAGCAACTATCGTTGTTTAATGATGGATTCGTAGCAATTTGGTTACTTGCAGGTTATATATTAATTTAATGACGACATTGCTCTTACGCTTTACTTGCAGTGTTATTATGATTATCTTGAAGTGTTTTATTTTCTCTTAAAGTGTTTAACTATACATATCTTCTACTTTATAAGCTTTACATGATATGTTTCCAGTCTTAAACGATTTAGTCTTTCTTTATAATATTATAAAATAACAAAAATGTGGGTGCGTGTTAACTTGACGAACATGACGCATTAATTGGAGATTTCCGAACAGGTGATACTCGTAGTACTGTACTTCCTTCTCCTCAATATGACGTAAATCTCAGTTTTTCTTACTTCCAAATCATTACAACCTTGAACTTCAAAATCATACTTCCCATAAACCAACCAAAAAAAAAAAAAAAAAGACCCTTGTGATATTCCAGATCTAAGTTATTCCGATTTTGAAAAAGGTTCAATATCTGGTTCAAAAATATAATATAGTTCAGTTGCATGCACTATATATATACATATAAATCCTGAAGGTTGATATGTATAGTCCACATATGATCACATTACGTACAATACTGTTACAGATAAGCGATTAATGATTTGATTCTGATGGAAAATGATCGTCTCATAGATACGTACGTATGTCTATTTAAAATAGCTAGTCGCTAGGTATTGAATATAGTGGTTAGTGAGTCATAACCTATTACCTAGTTTTCATGAACCAATCAGGGACATAGATGCTCACTCTACTTTACATCTCGCTCAATTATTATTTTTATCGTATATTATATATTATATTGCAAATCATAGTAAAAATGGAAGGACTAAATCAATCGTTAAAATTTCTTTTTTGAGTAGGCTTTAATTGGATTTAAATAAAATGATGTGCAATGTATTTCGAGAAAAAAACAAGACCCTTAATTAGAATTTAAGCATTAGTGACAAATTGACATTGATTTTGACCCGTAGACACTGTTGAACTCCTTCCAGTTGATAACGAACGATGACTGCTTCGTTGTACAAATGTCACATATATTTAACGATACCAAATATATTTGAAGATACTAAGTACATTACTTGGAAAAATGCAAAGCATCTATATTTTTGAAATAAAATAGTTCCAAAAACAATGATGTCTCTGTGAAAGGGAAACAAAATAAGGTGACTACAAGAAGTTTTTAAAAGAAAATAGGGTAAACACAATTTAAAATTAATGGGGACAAAAAAAAGGTGAACCCTACATCGAATTTTAAATAACCAACAGCACTCTTTATCAACAACAAAGGATTGAAAGGTTGCAAATATGGGTATATATACAAAGAAGACATCAAATTGCAAGGATATTAACAACTCGATACGGAAAAGAACGATCATTATTTTCTTTCTTTTTTGTTGATATCGAAAAATACTAGAAATAAACAGGAGATCTTATGTCAAACTGTTATAATTGGTCAGCCGAATTTAGTCCGCCTGTCCGGAAAAATTGGATGAACTAGCTAGGCGTGTTAACATATACTATAGTGGTATTGCATACTAATATTTATTAAAGTGATCAATTCTATTCTAAATCGTTGACAAACCAACCCGTATATTTCAACCTGGCCGCCTCGTCTTTCATTCTAAGGCGTGTTAAACATTCGTAGACAACTCAAGACCGTTTTCACATTATATATTTCTTATTTATGTATGTGAGTATGACATGTGTCCATATCTATTTTCCTACATCCTTTAGGGAATCTTATGTATTACACCTCACACATCATATTTATATCTACCATTAAACCCTATCAAAAAAAAAATCTATATATATCTACCATTGAATTTATATGATTTTACATTTGGTTGTAATATAGATAGAGATTATTATCGTACATCACACGATTAGCTTAATTACTAGCACATCTCGATCGAGGTGTGAAAATCTCGTAATTAATCGAACTGTATGATCTTGAGCCAAAGTCCAAAGTAGTTTCCAATGAAAGAGCAGAATCTTTCACTATTAAAGATCTCTACAGCGAATGTCCAGTACTATATATCACCGTGAAAAACTCATATATTGCAATCCTTAGAAATCTTTTAGACCACCATGCATAAAACAGTACACAATAGTTAAAACGATATAATATCATTTTAATATTAGTTTCTCTCCTTTTATAATTAACAATGATCAAATCCATATACTTCGTACCCCATCGTAAAAAAATTACCACAAACCCAATATATATCCGTTATCACTTATTACTTATTAGTATGGAAATTAGGAACAGAAGAAAATGGGACATAGCCCAAGAGTGAGAGAGAGAGAAGAAAGAAAACAAAATTTGATAGGGGTCCATAACATGTCCTCTCTAGCGTCAACATCATCTTCCATTACTACTATTACTTTCACCCTCTCATCAAACTCACTCAACCTTTCATCTTTCTTATTACCTAATATATCAGATCCATAAAACAAGTTGATCCCTTAACCTTCTTCACCAACATCTCTTACTCTCTATCTCTCTCTACACTCAACAAGATCACATCATGTCCTCCCCAAGAGAAAGAGGAAAGAACTTGATGGAATCATCAGGATCAGAGCCACCGGTGACACCAAGCCGTTACGAGTCGCAGAAGAGACGCGACTGGAACACTTTCGGACAGTACTTGAAGAATCAGAGACCCCCCGTGCCGATGTCTCACTGCAGCTGCAACCACGTGCTTGATTTCCTCAGGTATTTAGACCAGTTCGGTAAGACAAAGGTGCACGTACCTGGCTGTATGTTCTACGGCCAGCCTGAGCCACCAGCTCCTTGCACGTGCCCTCTCAGACAAGCTTGGGGAAGTCTAGACGCTTTGATCGGACGGCTGAGAGCAGCTTATGAGGAGAACGGTGGATCTCCGGAGACGAACCCTTTCGCTAGTGGAGCGATAAGGGTTTATCTGAGGGAGGTTAGGGAGTGTCAGGCTAAGGCTAGAGGGATTCCTTACAAGAAGAAGAAGAAGAAGAAGCCAACGTCGGAGATGGGTGGTGGAAGAGACGACTCTTCTTCTTCCTCATCCTCTTCCTTCAGCTTCTCTTAAGAGATTCTCCATCTTCGTGAAAGACTTTTGTGGTAATATATTTCTCCATTAACTATGTTTCATTTTATTTTATTGAATATATGCCTTTGCATTCATTTTTACACACATTAAAACAAGCATATATACCATTACACATTTGAATATTTTGTTTATTGATCTCTTTATTGGACTCTTATGGAAATTTTTGTTTCACTTGGTAAAAAATTACATCCTTAATTTCTTATTGTAGGATTGTCTATGAATCAAAACCCTAACTGGAGAACTAATTAGGCTTTCTATTTCTGTGAAAGTCTTGATCTGATTAAAAATATTATTGATGTTGAGTGCTGATTAAGGGACTTGTTTAGAACTAGATCTTAGGTTTTGAATGGAAGTAGATTTGGGTTTGAGATTATTTCTTTTAAACTGTTTTAGCTCCTTGAATGAAAGTAGATTTTAGTTTTGAAGTTATTGGTAAAATTTTTGTTGGATGATTCATTAATTAAATGTTCTAGTATCAAAAGTAAAAAACTTAGACTGATTCCAAAACCTTAGTATGAAAATGCATCCCGTTTTTTTAATCTACGTATGTAGATTTTAAAGATTTTCAAGTTATCCTCGAGAATTACTCATTCAAGATTTGAAAAAAAAAACATATGATTTAACCTGTTTAGAAAGAGAAAAGAAAAAGAAGAGATCTCTATATACGTACATTTTTACCACTGTTGTTTATTTAAATAGTGGTTCAAGTAAAGTAATGATTGGCTCTTGGAATGCATCTCTATAAAGATTTTTGTAGATTTGGTTCCCCATTGATGATCAAGGGATCAATTGATTGAACCTTTTTCCCCCATTTTATAACCTAAATAAATCGATTAATGATTGAGATTCCATGATTGTTCTCAAAGGTTAGTAAGGTTATCTCGGAATAGAAATTCACACACATACTTTAATGTTTTTTAATCCATCCATGCTCTAAATTATTGCAATGTGGGTCTTAGGAGAATGATCTCAATAGTCAATAGGAACAATTCAACCAAATCTTCAACATTATCCGTCATATTAACTGTAATTAAGACTTCAGATTTTAGAGCTTGGATTGTGACATGTTAATTGGACCTTTTGTAAAGGCTGTTTATAATGCTTGAACATTTGAAGTACATATGCATAGGTATTTTCTGAGATTATATAATTAGATTTTGCGGGACAATAAGTTTCTCTTTGAATCCATCCAAATTATTTTTATTTTCTTTGATCTCAAACATAATTTCAATCTTACGTTATCTATATACATATATTTATATTTTGCTCGAATCATCTTTATGCGTCTTCCTTTAGGATATTTGTCACCACTAACTTTGGAAAAGCTTGAAAGTTTGTTTTGTCCCCCGCAAAGCTTTATAGATTTTGTTCGATGATACAATGTACGTAGCATATGTCACAAGAAACATAAGTTATATTTTGGATGAATTAGTATTGAAGTGTTGGTTTATATTTAGGTCGGACAAGCATGCATGCATCTCGCATAGCTATGGTTTTGGCTTTGATTTCTATAGGTTGATCTCCCTGCACCTGAGAATCTAGCTAAGCGCGCATAATATGTGTTACGACTTACTGGCAATTAATTAGTGAACTAATCTTGCTACAATAGAAATTGGCAGGATCAGTAAGTCTCAAAGAGGGATCAAATGTAAAAGAGACCTCAAATCTATCTACTGCTGATCAAGAAGTCAAAGTGAAATGGTATCATCAACATATCTTTCGGCCCATTTTAGCCGCTCCTCGTCCCCTCCACTATATCCGTAGCTCTCTGTCATATTTATCTTCAACCTTATTCTCTTCTTAAGCTCTATTCATCTTTATTCACTTATTAAGTTCTTTTTGAATAAGTAAGTGTATAGAGTTTATTATATATTGAAGTCAGGTTTGTTTTGTACTTCTACGTCTTCTCATGTCAGCGTACTTCTATGTCTTATATAAGTCCAACATGTTGGATTTAAATGAAAACAATGGTCTATGGTGGAATAGTAGAGTCTGATGACCACCGAATTTGTTTCTGGCATTTTATAATTATATTGATGGAGTTACGTAATAACTTAAAGAAAAACCTAGTACTTTGATAAGTTGAAAATTTATAAAACTGGAGTAGCCTCAAAACAATCAGTTGGGAAAATAGTGAAATAATGAAAATCTGGTGTCCTGACTAATTAATGCTCCTAACAAATATGAGAAACCCGTAAAAATTTAACTTAGTAAAAACAATCATGTTGGTAAATGGTAATACCAAACGAAAAACAAGTTGGTTTGAACCTAAAGGAAATAAACATTAATTTACGGTGTTATAATATGGTAGGATTTGTCCAAAAAAAAATAATATGGTAGGGAAATTCCCATGCAAATAAAAATATTGGTAGGGCAATTCAACTTGCATTTTTGTCTTCAGAATAATTCTTTACCGTTTTCTAATTGTCAATTCTACTGTGTAAATTTAGAGATACTATATATATATATGAGTTGGTGTATTATAAGTAATAATGTAATATTCTCCTGCTTTACGGTAAACTTTGAGAACCTTTTGTACTTCCTCCGTTTCACAAATAGTGTCATTCTGACACTTTTCACACAAATTAAGAAAACATTGAAATATATGCCCTTATTTAATAAGTTTTTAATAAATTATTTTAGATATAATTAAAGGCAAAACTAGGAAATCTAAGGTAAAAAATGCATTGGAAATATAAAATAATGTATGGGAATTGTAAAGTGACACTCTTTGTGAAACAAAGAAAAATCTCCAGAATGACACTCTTTGTGAAACGGAGGGAGTATTAAATAACAAGAGGTACCCAATGAATAATGATACTCCACAAAAATTAGAATTTGTATGTTCCCAATTTAGAAATGATAAGTGCAAAGAGCTTTCAATTTTTAGCTAAATAAATAGTTTAAAGACGGTTTTATATGTCGCCTCAACAAGCAAAGACATTTTAAGCCCCGATTGTTTTTTATTTACATTTTTATGTTATAATGATTATAGTTATATGTCTTCTCTCCACCGCTATCGGGCTCACTCCAACAAGCTTCGTTGGATTTGCTTCAAAAGCTTTGGTCTCCTTCTTGAAATAACACAACTCTCATCTTCAGATTACCATAACAAAGCTCATTTTATTTCTTATGGAAGCAAAGGAATGTGCGTCGTCACACCTAATTATAATTAAGAATCGCGCGGCTTTTGGCTTCACTCATTGAAGAAATCAGCCGTATCTCCGTATCATAGGAGCAAGTAGTAACTAGTAACACATTAGTAGAATATACTAACGGTGTTTTTTGATTTAGGCCCATCTCAAGTTGACATAAATGCAATCATTGAAGATGCATTTATATCCATCCATTTATTATACTTGAATATGAACAATTGTAGTATTGTTACATAGCCATATAACTATATATGATCTTGATCCGCCTCATTAACTTATTATCATTACGTAAGTACTTTTTTAGGTTATTAAAATTAGTATATAACAAAAGAAAGTATAAGAATTAGTAATTAGTAGTTACGCTGTACTCTAACAAAAACAAAACATCAGCGTTTCAGACAAAGAAGAAAAACATTTTAATTTTAATATTTAAGTCAACATCATAAAATAAATTGCTATTGACACATACTCACCAACACATGTTTTTAGTATCGGTCTCAAACAAAGTACTCCACATAAAAAATTTGTTGGCAAAAGGCCTAAAAAATAAATAAATGTTGTTTTGTGAAATGGATATATATATATATATATAACTATATATGGGTTTGTAACTCACATATATGTAGATATACAATATATATGTAGTCTCTAAAAGTGAGTTTGGATTTCTACAATTAACTCAACATGTGACAGCTAATTTTTAGGACTAGAGTGTACTTCATAGGACAACTAATTTTTAGGACTAATGAGTGTAAAAATGATAGCTGGTGTCCAAAAACCTCATTGTTTTACTTGTTATTTAGTTAGTTACAAACATAATCTGCTCGTGAAACTAGAGGAGAGAGACTGTGCATAAACAGACAACAGACTGTGCATAAATTGTCTTTTCAATCTTGATCAAACATAAAGTACAATCTTTGTACAATCTTTTCTCAAAACCAAATTGTTTGATCAAACATTTTTTTTATCTTTAACGAGTTTGATTCAAAGTAAAGTTTCAGTGCACTAAATCAAGAAGAGGCTAGCAAGGAATCAGTTTGCAAGGTTAAAACCCAAAACAAACCCAAAAAGAATCAAACTTTAAACCTTATAAACCCAAAAAAGCCATTTTTTCAAACTGGTCTAGTATTTGAGCAGTTTGTGAGGATCGATTCATCAAATCTTTTCCGATGGGCTTTCTTTACTTTCCTACTTAAATCCTATAAACCCAAAAACAAATCGAAACAAAATAAAATCTTTTTAAAACAAAAAAAGAAAAGAAAGATTTACCTTGTTCCTCGCTTGAAAACTCCTCAGCATCTAGAATTAGAAACAAAACAAACTAAAACTTACAACCTTTATTCAAAACCAAAAGCTCTAGAACCATATTTTGAAAAAGAAACTAATACTAAGCAACTAGAGCTCCTATCACGAGCTCTGTCCCTTCACACGAATGAGGAAACATATTTGGCCAAATGGTTTCGCCTCATTCCCTATCGCACATTATACACACAACTGTGAAAGTCTTAACCATCTCTTCTCTTAACATGTACCAGTATGTTCTATGCTCTGTTCAATCTTTTGCTCAGTTCTCGAATACAATTTACTCCATCTTTGCAGTTTTTAGAAAGATTTTATTAAATAGAAAAAACAGAAAAACATGAAACACACAGACATAAACGAAAACATATATAAATAAATAAACCCTCCTTGGTTAAAAAAAAAAAACAACTCAAAATTAAATAGTTTTGTGACATATAATCTAAATGAGCCTTATAAAACAGCTATAAAGAAGCCCAAATAATTTGTTAAATATATGATAAGCCCAAGTCCCAACATACTCTATTACTCTCGATCAAGTTTTAATTTATACAGATTGTTTCCCAGTTCCCAGCTCCGATCATCGCAAGTTAACACCTATCATGTTCAATTGTTCATGTACCCTAACCTAGGGAGATGAGATATTCATACAAAATAATTGTTCCATATATCCTACGTTACGTTTTACAACCAAAGGAAACCACATATGAACTTGGCTGTACCCCCAAAAGATATTCAATTAGAAAATCACATATACTGACTACTGCTACTCCCAAAAAAAAACCAAAAAAAAAAAAAAATAAATAAAACAATACTATCATATATCAAAGCTCGATGACTAAATCCGATCGATAGCGATTTCAGAAAGATAATTTACAATTGGATAGTACTCCATATTTTTACCGCAGCATTCTTTTATTTTAATCATTAAGACAAAAACCATTGGAAATTAAGAACGTGGAGATCGGGTAAGAGCATATAACATTAAATGATTTTGAAAACAAGAACATTAAATTCAAACCCACATACGACACGTGGGATTTTCTAGAAACTGCTTTGTTAACTGTACAAGATTAAGACGTGAAAACGTCATCGATAGATTGATTGATAAGGGAGGAAGAGGATTTGAAAGAAGAAGAACATAAAAAAGGCAAAACGACATGCAATGCAAGGGGGCAACGTCGTGACTCGTGAGAGTGAGACATCAGTGGTGGTGTGTGTACTTTGTAAGTAAAGAGAGAGTTACGGTCTTACGGAACACACAAAACACAGAAACATTTACTAAATTTTACAAAAAAAAGCATCGCATCCCCCACCCCACTCCCACTTCACGTCACCACTTATCTACTTCCACGTCACTTTCAATTTCCATTTTTACGGTCATTAAATTTAAACCCGGGCCCAGGCCCACCAAAGCTTCAACTAATGGGTCTGTTTTTCCACATTTAATTAATTAAATAACGATTTTTTTTTTTCTATAGTTTGCGTTTAACTTTTTTTGGACGAAATTTAAAATTGTAATATCAGTTTGAGAAAACTTTACAACAGTTTATAATTCCCAATAATGTTATTGGTGGCGCGATTAACATACGAAAAAATTGGAATGACATGTAAAGATTTTAATAAGAGTCAATGAAATCTTTTTGGACCCCGCTTGTTCGAAATCCACCTTCTCAAGATCTCTTCTTACACCCCAATCGAATTTGATTATTTTATTTCTTTATCTTTTCTTTTGGGTTACCCAAAGAGTTCCAATTTTTCGGCTAAGACATAACTGAGTCGAATTAGATTTCACTAGTTTCATTGTACACTTTTAAATAAACTATATACGTTCTAATTCTGAGTAACATGAACAATCCAAAAACTCAATTCTAAGACGTTTTTTCACTTGAAGATGAAAGAATCTTGGCTCCATATAATAGGTTTACTATACATTTATTTACAAAATATTAACTTTTGGAAATGTATACTGATTCGTTAGTTGTTATAGTTTCCATCAATTATATGATACGATATGTGGGTATTATGAGCTGTTAAGTGCGTTTGATGTCCAAAGTCTAAAAGAAAAAGGTGGGCAAAAATCAAAACATTTTTACTTTACTAACCGATAATATATGTTATGTAAATGTAATCACTTATGTCCATTCACATCATATATAGTAATATAGTAGTACCTCCTCTTCTCATCATGCTTCAGCGTTGATCTCTTTCTCCACATATATAATAGGTTTATATTTTGTTAGTGAGCGTGTCTTCACATATGGTTTTTTTATGCTCGTCTAAAAAAAGTCTAAATGTCTTGCGGATTATTTTACCATCCATTGTTTCACGTTTTCCCATTTCATGATTTCATGCGTGCTAATCTAAAGGTAATTTAAGTATGCTATACAAATAATTGCTAATTATTATAATGATCATCCTACGGACTTTTATTTAACCGAGCTATGACTACAGCTAAAGTAAATTACCTTTTGTGTCAAGTAAAAGAATAGTTATTTATATAGTTTATGGTTTCGTCGTCTCGTGGACTTGCATTGAGAAAGTGTCACTCGAGAAATCTTCCGTCACGAAACCTTACTCATACAGTCATACCTCCTCTCCTCGCTATGATCCAGAACCATGAACCGTCTTTTATAATTATAGCAAGTATACAAATTGTTTAGTTTATTCTTTTTATCATGAACCATTAACGTTAATGTAATATATATATATATATATATATTCACACACAATGCAATTCAGCCAATTAATAAGCATGTGCACAAAAACATGGTATATACTCCTATATGTTAGTGGATCTATATATATAATACAAAGTCGCGGTTATATGTTGACGCATGTGTAAATCACATGTATATGTATGTGTTTTTTGTGACCGGCAAGATGAGTAGGCAAGAGATAATGCGTGCCCTACAAATCTTAAATCTCTCACTTTGTAAGGAAAGAGAAAAAAAAAAATTTAGTTGCGAACTTGCAATCGACTTACTCACTATTGCTTTCGTGATAATGCACATTGAGTTATCCATTAAACTTTCTAAAAAGTTAAGACTATTTTTAATTTCATGTATTTTATTTGCGTAAGCAATAATCATATTAATATAAAATCCTTTATAAACAAAAACACAATGTTTTCATTTGTAACAAGACTGAGCGCGAATCGTATCCGATTAAAAGACAAAAGTCTATTCATATGACACTCTCTCAACTGAATCAATTCACTATTCTTGGATCTATATTTATCTAAAAATGGAAACCAGTTCAGCTTAATTTTGAGTGGTGGACGTATTATTCTTACGTACCGATTCCAATTATGAATTTCAACACAATTGGAAAAGTACTTGATTTTTATTTATTTTTAAGATTTGTGAAATTAGCTTGGATCCAAGCTAACTAGAACCTCCTGATCATATAATAAACATATTTACACTTTTTAATTATATCTATACTAGTATTTTTGCAGCAGTTTTTGCTCAAAAATACTTTTTGGAAAGTTTTTGCATTTAATGCATTGACTTTAATATTAGTTACCAAAACTTCATAATTAACTATAGGTAAGATTTTAAAAAATAAAGAAATATTTTTATCTCATTTAAACATTTCATTTTCTATTTGAATTTATATTGATATTATCTTGAATTATTCTAAAACACATTTAGTTAATAAAAATTATGATTTTTCCCTGTATATGATGTAATACAAAATTTTAAAAACGGACATATATTACTCAATAGATGAATAAAAAATACGGGTAAAATATTCCACATCGTCTAAAAAAATAGGGCAATGGTTCAGAGTCATATTATAAAAGAGACCAAAATGATTCCGAATACAAATGAGTAGAAAGCTTGATTTATCAGACATTCAAACTTTAAAAACTTTTATTTGGTTTATTCCGGTTCTTTATTTTAAAGATCTTTAAAAGGTTAAATATGAAAATATTTAAAACTTTTAAAAAGTTAAATATGATAAATATTATACCGTAGATACAAAATAAATATTAAAAACTAAGATGATATAGTATGAGTTAAAATATCTCGGGATGGATTATATAGCAGGACGGGTTTTATCGATATTTATATAAATTAAAATATATCATCAATTCGGTGTTACAGGGATAAAACATCATTTCTTTATTTTGTTAATACTGTCGGTATTAGAGAATAGACATATCTAATAAAATTGATTAAATAAATATTATGTAAAAAATAAATTATATTGCGGTATTATATGTTTTATTTAACAATTATTATATAATTATAACATATTTAACCAACAAATAAAACTTATAATTTAAATATTTTAGTTATAAATAATTTTATCCCGCGGTGTACCGCGGGTCCTAATCTAGTTTATTTATGTAAATGAAACAATCATTATTGAAGTTATAATACATTAATACTCCATTTCTTGTTTTTGTTGCTGTTTTGTTTCTCCTTCCTTTTTTTTTTGTAACCTTCATCTCTTATTACTTGTAGCTTATTGACAGTGTATTTTTCAAATATATATGCGGTTACTATTGGAATTTTTTCTTCATATCCTCAAATTAGTGAGTTATAATTAATCTTTCAAACAATTGTGTTAAGTTTGAAACCAGTTCAGCTTAATTTTTCCCTCGTCCAGCTCATGTCTATCATCACAGATGAGGTTGGTACAATGGTAGTATTATTATTATTCTAGAGGGGAACAAAGAAAAAAATGTTAGATGCATGCACGAGAGAAAGGTAGAATGTTCTTTACAGAAAAAAATATGCAATCCAAGTGGGAACATATATAGGTAGAGAAAGAGAGTGATTTTAAAAGATACTCCATTTGATTTGTGATGCTTTGGAACCAATTGTCGTCAAGTAACGGCGCCAATTCCATAATATCTGATCTTGACAAGCAAAAAAAAGTTGTTATCCCCCCCTAGTAAACTGAGCAACAACACCTACTAGTAACATTAGTAATTTGACAGCTTATATGATAAGAGTGATTGAAAATCTCTAATATATATTATTCCATCCAAAATTCGAAAAGATATGTAAAACATTTTAAACGAGCTTAAATAAAAACACTCCGACACAGAGTGCATGCACCACAAGACAGTAAAGTACTGAAGTACTTATCAAGATTTCGAAATCCTTTCGAGTCAGACGGATAATGGCAGTGAGAACTTTATCATATATACACCCCCAAGTAAGTAATGAGAACACACGAACGAGTAGGCAAAGTATGAATTTGGTTTCTCCATCATCAGATAAACACGCATAATATACAATTCACTCACAATCTTTTTTGACCAAAAGATTATGAATACTTTGATAAAATAAAGCACTCTCTTTTATACAAAGTATAATAATATTTCTAATCTTAAATAATATTCGATAAAAACTATATAGTTTATGCAAAAATACATATTTTAAAATCACTTTGCCCGTAACACACATCAAAGAGACATTTTATCCAAAATTAAAAAAAAAAAAAAAAAAGACAGAACAGAGGAGAATGTCAGTATCACGTGGCGTGGCGCTATCTCATCCCCAACACAAATCATCTCTCTCTTCTTCTTCTGTCCTAAATCTTTGAGTTTGAGCTTCTTCTTTCTCTCATCTCCTCTCGCCGCTTCTCATGGCTTCTTCAACAACTCTCTCCGACTTACCTGACGTAATCTTATCAACAATCTCCTCACTAGTCTCCGATTCCAGAGCACGCAACTCTCTCTCCTTAGTCTCTCACAAATTCCTCGCTCTCGAACGATCCACACGTTCTCACCTCACTCTCCGCGGCAACGCTCGTGACCTCTCACTAGTCCCCGCCTGTTTCCGATCCGTTACACACCTCGATCTCTCTTTCCTCTCTCCATGGGGTCACACACTCCTCGCTTCTCTCCCTCTCGATCACCAAACCCTCCTCGCTCTCCGTCTCAAAATCTGTTTCCCTTCCGTCGAGTCACTCAACGTCTACTCTCGTTCCCCTTCCTCCCTCGAGCTTCTCCTTCCTCAATGGCCTAGGATTCGTCACATCAAGCTCCTCCGATGGCATCAGAGAGCTTCTCAGATCCCTTTAGGAGGCGACTTCGTTCCTATTTTTGAACACTGTTGTGGTTTCCTCGAGTCGTTAGATCTCTCTGCCTTTTATCACTGGACTGAAGACTTGCCTCCTGTTCTTCTCCGTTACGCTGACGTCGCGGCGAGGCTTTTACGGTTAGATCTCTTGACGGCGTCTTTCACCGAAGGTTATAAATCTAGTGAGATCGTTAGTATCACTAAATCTTGCCCTAATTTGAGAGATTTTCGTGTTGCTTGTACTTTTGATCCGAGGTACTTTGAGTTCGTCGGAGATGAGACTCTCTCCGCTGTAGCTACGAATTGTTCTGATTTAACGGTTTTACATATGGTTGACACGGCGTCTCTGGCGAATCCTAGGGCGATTCCAGAAGCTGGTGGTGACTCGGCTGTTACGGCGGGGACTTTGGTTGAGGTTTTCTCTTGTTTACCGAATCTTGAAGAGCTTGTTCTTGATGTAGGGAAGAACGTGAGCCACAGTGGTGTAGCGTTAGAGGCTTTGAATTCCAAATGTAAGAGGATAAGAGCGTTGAAGTTAGGTCAGTTTCAAGGAGTTTGCTCTGCTACTGATTGGGGGAGGCTCGATGGTGTTGCTTTGTGTGGAGGGTTGATGTCCTTGTCGATTAAGAATTCTGAGGATTTGACTGATATGGGTTTGGTTGCTATAGGGAGAGGGTGTTGTAAGCTGACCAAGTTTGAGATTCAAGGGTGTGAGAATGTAACAGTGAAGGGGTTAAGAACAATGGTTACTCTTCGGAGAATGACTTTAACTGATGTGAGAATCTCTTGCTGCAAGAATCTTGATACAGCCTCTTCTTTGAAAGCGATCGAGCCGATATGCGATCGGATCAAGAAACTGCATATAGACTGTGTGTGGTCTGGTTCAGAGGAGGAGGTAGAAGAGAAGTTGGAAACTAACCACGAGGATGATGAGGACGATGATGATTACGAGAGGAGCATGAAGAGGTGCAAGTATTCATCGGAGGTAGAAGACTGTTCAACCAGTGATGGGAATGGATTCTTTTCTGAAGAAAGAGTATGGGAGAAACTGGAGTATCTGTCTTTATGGATTAGCGTTGGAGAATTTCTGACACCACTACCTATGACAGGACTAGATGACTGTCCGAATTTGGAAGAGATTAGGATCAAGATAGAAGGAGATTGCAGAGGTAAACGCAGGCCAGCTGAGCCAGAGTTCGGTTTAAGCTGTCTTGCTCTCTACCCAAAGCTCTCAAAGATGAAGTTAGATTGTGGGGACACAATCGGTTTTGCACTGACCGCACCGCCAATGCAGATGGATTTGAGCTTATGGGAAAGATTCTTCTTGACCGGCATTGGAAGCTTGAGCTTGAGCGAGCTTGATTATTGGCCACCACAGGATAGAGATGTTAACCAGAGGAGTCTCTCGCTTCCTGGAGCAGGTCTGTTACAAGAGTGCTTGACTCTGAGGAAGCTCTTCATACATGGAACAGCTCATGAGCATTTCATGAACTTTTTGTTGAGAATCCCAAACTTAAGGGATGTACAGCTTAGAGCAGACTATTATCCTGCGCCGGAGAACGATATGAGCACAGAGATGAGAGTTGGTTCCTGTAGCCGCTTCGAGGACCAATTGAACAGCCGCAACATCATTGACTGAAAACTTAAGATTTTTGAGTTACCTATACTGTTATATCTGTGTATTAACTTCAGAAACTTGTCCATTTTATCTGTATGTGTTATATTTGTTTGTAAAAGGAAAAGAGCAAAGCCTAAAATTTGCAATCAATGAAAGATTTCATAATACAAAAAAACCATTGTTATTAATAATAGATAGAGTCAATGAAGAATCCGGAGAGATCAGGAGAACAAAACTCGATGAATTTCTAACACCTTGATCTAACTCTTGTTTCTCTTAGAACAGTAACAGTCTTCACAGCTCGACCTTATGCTTTGGTTCCGACCAACAATCTACAGCAAGAGAAAAACTTTCCATAAACGTCTGTTTACTAAAAAAGACAGTAACTGTTCTAAACAAACAACAGTTAGTTTTTGACAAGTCACAAACCTGGAATAAGCTCGCTTCAGGTATTTTGAGCCGGGCTCCTTTATATGGCAACTATATCGATGACCTGAAAAGCAAGAATTGCAAGAACCAGGTTTATATTTGATGTTTTTGTTTAGTTACCAAGTGTTGTTCTTGTTCAACAGACATACTTTACCATTTGGGACCCCTCTCCAGGGCTGATCTCAGGAGTCTTCATACGCCTACTCCTTATTCCCTCTGTTTCCAGCTCTGCTGTTCCATTTGAGTCAGAGCTGCACATAAAAACTGAAACATCAGCCTTCTTTACCCATCATAACCATTTTTTCAGCCAAAACCTTATAACCATTGAAAGCCAGACACTAATGACTAATCATATACCATGAAATTTTTGCAGCTATAAACTTCATATGCTTTTGAAGCAAACTCAACAATTGCAGTACATATTGAATTCACCTCATCTGTTTGGTAAGTCAAATACTCTCACGACTTAACTATTCACGGCTCTTACATTGCAGTTGACTAAATAAGGTTATATAATAGGACACAAATCAGAGAAAGAGAAAGGACTTTAATGGTTACCATATTACACCTTTTATCAATAAAGATAGTTGACAGAATTTGAGGGCACATGAGGACACCAACATATTAACTATTAAGAGACAAGTATCATGGAATTGGGATCACTATTGAAAGGACAAATATAATGACAAAAAATATTACCTGGAACCAGGAGATCGCTGTTCCTTGATGATCAGCTTGCTTCGTGAACCACTGAGGAAAGAACAAAAACACCAAAAATTACGTTCATACGTGCATATGCAATTGCTTGGCATAAATAGAAACATAAGATATATATAAACCGGGTGGCAGCAAATATATAAACATAATCAAGAAAACTAAACAAGTATGCTTATCACCTTGAACCGGATTGTAACATAGATGGTGAACCAGACCGTTCCATGGGACTGTTTGGCTCCAATGGTGGAGCACAAGAGTCCCTGACTACAAAACCAGTCTGCCATGCTGTTGAGACATGAGCTAGATAAACTTCCCTGGGTGAGAAGGGTTTAAGCTGACCAGGACATCGGTTAAGGTCGACCAGCATTTCCACACCATCGATCGCAACCACAACAGACATATGATAACATGGGTCGACACTAGAGGAAGATCCCAGATCACTAGGGAAACCCTGATCAAGAAATGGAACCGAAATGCCAGGCTCTCAGAACCAACCAATGACAAGAGTTATACACAAGGCCACTGGTCATATTTTTTTAAAAGTACTTACCACTACAAGCTTACTTTCAAGACGAACAGTATCAGCTAGAACTTTAAAGAGGATTGCTCGAGCACGACAAGAACCATGTTTGATGTTTCCTAGCAGTGGAAACCCACGACTGTTAAATGATAGTCTCGGTTTTGCTTTTACTACCTGCCAGAAGAAGGAAAGTTCCAATTAAGATTTCCCGATAACCTAAAAGAGTATAATGAGGTTGTTGAGATAATGTGATGTTCCTTAAAGTGTCTAATCAATGGATAAAATTTATTTGTTTTCTTTTTTAGAGCCAAATATTTACTGCATGCAGTGATAAAGATAAAGTAACGAAATGATATGCATTGTAGCCATGCATCTTTGACGTAGTCATCGATTCTCCCTAGAGTTCACAACTACCAAAGTTAGTCCGCCACTCTTACCAGTTTAGCAGTTTTCTTAATTACTTTAACCGGCTCTGAGTGCAATCCTCTAACAGTTCCGTAATATAACATCTTCAACAACGCAAGCTGGTTATCCTTATTAAAATCTACACAAATCACACCAGCCTTAAGTCGTTCATGATCCCCAAGAGCATTAATTTCTTCCATTGTAGGAATGTTTTTAGAAAACTTCAATCTCCCAACCTGTTGAAAAATTTAACAACATACTAAGAAATGATTGTTGACAAACAGCAACACGTAACCAAGTATTAATAAAGCTAACTGGAAAATTATTGGACAAAGATAATATCAACCTAAAGATAGCTTACCGGGATCACAGAGTAAAAACCACTCGGAATCGGGTAAGGAAAAAACCCAGTACTCCAAAGAAAATTTGATGCTTCATAACTTGACGCCTCATCTTGTGATCCCAGACATACAGACTGGGATATCTCCTCAACTTCTGAAGGGCTCGAGGTAAGACTTGGAGGTATTGGTTCTGATGGCCCAGCATAATCTCTTGCCACTTCTACAACCATCTCCTTGAGGCCTAAAACCACATGAGCGTCTCCTTAGCCCATAGAACGAAAAACATAGGTACCAGAATATTGAGTATCAAACTTTGTGTACCTGTAGCTAGGACCTCAACTTCTGAAGGGCTCGAGGTAGGACTCGGAGGTATTGGTTCTGATGGGCCAGCATCATCTCTTGTCTCTTCTACAACCATCTCCTTGGAGTCTAAAATGACATGAGCGTCTCCTTAGCCCATATAGGAGGAAAAACATAGGTACCAGAATATTGAGAATCAAACTTCATATACCTCTAGCTTGGACCTTAACTTCTGAAATGCTCGAGGTAGGACTTGGGGGTATTGGTTCTGATAGCCCAGCGTAATCTCTTGCCACTTCTACAACCATCTCCTTGAGGCCTAAAACCACATGAGCGTCTCCTTAGCCCATAGGACGAAAAACATAGGTACCAGAATAGTGAGAGTCAAACTTCGTGTACCTGTAGCTAGGACCTCAACTTCTGAAGGGCTCGAGGTATGACTCGGAGGTATTGGTTCTGATGGGCCAGCATCATCTCTTGTCTCTTCTACAACCATCTCCTTAGAGTCTAAAATGACATGAGCGTCTCCTTAGCCCATGTAGGAAGAAAAACATAGGTACCAGAATAGTGAGAATCAAACTTCGTGTACCTGTAGCTAGGACCTCAACTTCTGAAGGGCTCGAGGTAGGACTATGAGGTAATGGTTCTGATGGCCCAGCATCATCTCTTGTCTTTTCTACAACCATCTCCTTAGAGTCTAAAATGACATGAGCGTCTCCTTAGCCCACATAGGAGGAAAAACATAGGTACCAGAATATTGAGAATCAAACTTCATATACCTCTAGCTTGGACCTTAACTTCTGAAATGCTCGAGGTAGGAATTGGAGGTATTGGTTCTGATAGCCCAGCATCATCTCTTGTCTCTTCTTCAACCATCTCCTTGAGTTCTAAAACCACATGAGCGTCTCCTTAACCCATAGGTTCCCTCAAGAAAAAACCAAAAAAACGTAGGTACCAGAATAATATGAAGTGTACCTCTAGCTTGGCTCTTCTGGTCAGTTAACCTGTAGAGACAAATAAAAACACAAGAATGATTAAGTAAACCTCAATGCTTCCATTTTAATATCTTGGTGCATGATTTAGTTAGTAACATACTAATTGCATTCCATATATTCCTTATCAAAAAGCTTTTAAAACTAGTAGTAGACAAATCATCAAAGACTGGCTACAAACTCATTAAGTAGATAATTCACATTTAATAATACTAATACAGCATCAAAACTTACGACATGACGGAGCCTTGAACTGATTCAACAGTTCCTTTGTGACATTTACAACAGTTAGCTCCCATCTCCAAGTCCTATGTAGCAAAATTCCAAATTCCTGCACTAGTTTTCGAATATTTAGTAAGAGCAAAATCCAACCAACTTCGACCACATAGTTCAAACACACAAACACATAAACCCAAAAAAAAAAATCAAAACTTTCAGAAGAAAAGAGCAAAATAAGAACAAGGGTTTATGTAAAAAAGCTCACCGAAAGCAGATCAACGTTCTCCCAGTTCCAAATTCCAACAATCAATCTGATAAAACCGCACTGCGAAAGACGAAACAGAGAATTGAATATTGCCATTGTCAAGCAACAAAGAACTATACGTAGACACAAGTATATGCATAGAGATTTGCAATAGAGATTCATGAGATAAAATTGGATCTTTATTGGGGGGTTTTTGAGAAAAAAAGTTTTGATTTTGATGACGGAAGAGATACAAAGCAAAACACAGTTACTGGGGTTTTAGGAAAGTGATGAAGCCCCAAAGAAAGAGAGGCGAGGGAAACCAAAAAAAAAAAAAAAAAAAGACAAAGCAAGTCACACGTGCGACAGAATGAGTCACGTGCCAGAGAGACCTATTTCAGTCTATTTCACACACTGTTTGATTAAGAGTTATATGACTTATTATTTCTCTTCATAAATCATAAGACTATTTTTCAAGTAATTTTAATTTTGCTAGATATTGTTTTACAAGTTGTAAGAATAATTTAGATGGAAAAACCAAGATCCGTAAACGAAAGGATTTGTATACCTATTACCGCTTGTTCTATATATCGATGTAGAGATGTTTTTGTCTTCAAACCTGATACATAAGAAGATCATATATATGAGAAACTAGTTTGTTTCAATATCTAACAACTGTAGTTAGGAGATTTATGTTGGAAGAAGAAGAAGAGGTAGTAGATGCACAAGTCTAACAAGAGATTAGATATGTTATTCATAATAGGCTTCCTAACAAAAATATTAGACTTGTTCATCTTCATCTTTAAAGTTAAAAAGCCTATTTGATGTCAAAAGAACAAGAAAAAAAAACAAGAAATTAACCAAAATAATGATGAACTTTTTTGAAAGTAGTAGACTTGAAATTCAACAAAAAAAATTGCAATAAGAATAACAAAAGAAAATTCACCCTATTCACCATCACTACAATATTGATAAGTTGATTATGATACCTACACATCAACAACAACAACACATCATTGGAGCTTTGACAGTGTTCAGCATCTTTTCTTTTTGTTTGTTAAAAACCTGATAGCTTTGTTATCCTCAAATTTATATCATGATTTTTTTGACTGTACTCAAATAAAAATACACCACACATTTTGATTTATGGTAGAATTTTTTTTTTTTTTTTTTTTTTTGTATATGGTAATATTTACATTAAAAAGAAAATTATTTTTTTTATTTTGACTAAAAATGACATTTTAAATTAGTGCCGTTTGCCACTTGCTTAACTTTTTCTTTTTAAAGGATAAATGAATAAATGAGAATCAATGCATTTAGAAGACATAGAAGGAAGTAAATCTCTTATATATTTAGTACTTTTGAATTAAAAAAATTACAGATGATAAAAATTTAACATCAAATTTATTTTGTAAGCATGGTAATTATGATATTCGTTTATTAAGAATGGTATGAATAAAATGACAACTAAGTATTACTACATAACCATGTTTTATAGTATGATGGACTGGCAAAAAACAATATACAAATTAATATTAATTTTAAATTTATACTTAATACAAATACATGTGTTTAAAAAATACAAATACAAATACATCAAAATATATTGTAAGCATGGTAATTATGATATTTTCTTATTAAGAATAGTAAGAATAAAATGACAACTAAGATTTACTACATAACCATGTTTTATAGTATGATGGATTGGCAAAAAACAACATATAAATTAATATTAATTTTCAATTTATACTTAATTCATATATGTGTTAAAAAAAATACAAATATAAATTCATCAAATTTATTTTGTAAGCATGGTAATTATGATATTCGATTATTAAGAATGGTGAGAATAAGATGACAACTAAGTATAACTACATAACCATGTTTTATAGTATGATGGACTGGCAAAAAACAATATATAAATTAATATTAATTTTAAATTTATACTTAATACAAATACATGTGTTTAAAAAAATATTTCATTGAATTGATAAAATACCCTATTTTGTTGTAATAATTTTCTAAATCTTAAAAAAATTACAGCTCATCTTCCAAAAACATTTTTCTCCAATTACAAAACTTGTGGACAATTTACATAACCCAATGAAATTAAGCCCATTAACTATCTTATGGGCCTTAAGAAACCCAAAAACTCGTTAAAAAAAATTTCGTCTTCCTCTCTAAACCCTGAATCTTCCGCAGAACCCTAACCCTACCTTGTAACTTACTAATCTCTCCGACTTACCAATGACCACCGAAGCTCAGCCGCGACCATTACCGGAGCAGGTAACTACTCTACCTAAGACTGTGAACATAGCAATTAAGGCTCTGTTCAAACGTAGAAACGAAAAACGGAAAACGAAGAAGCCACAACAGCTTCTAGAGGAAGACGAATCCGTTTACCTAACCGTAGACCTGAATACGATTCCACAGACGCATCAGAGGAGCGCTTACAAAATCTCCCTTCCGCATCCACTGATCAACACTACCGAAGACTCGCCGAAGCTCTGTCTCATCGTCGACGACGGGAAAAAAAGTGGTCTCACTAAGGACAATGCAGTGAAGAAGATCAAGTCGGAGAACATACCGATCACTAAAGTTCTTGAGCTATCGAAGCTGAAGTCGGACTATAAATCATTCGAATCGAAACAGAAGCTATGCGATTCCTACGAGAAGTTCTTCTGCGATCGGAGATTGATTCATGTGTTGCCGAGATTGATTGGGAAGAAGTTTTTTGGTAGCAAGAAGATTCCTGTGGCGATTGATACGAGGAGGGACTGGAAAAGGCAGATTGAGAAAGCTTGTAGAGGTGCTATGTTCTTCATTAGGACTGGGGTTTGTAGTGTCATCAAAGTAGGGACATTGTCTATGGAAAGGGATGAAATCGTCGAGAATGTGATGGCGACTGTGAATGGAGTAGTTGATGCTTTGCCTGATAAGTGGACAAACGTTAGATCCTTGCATTTGAAGTTATCTGAGAGTTTTGACTTGCCTATATATCAGACAGTGCCTGATGACTTGAAGCTCAAGGTTGATCCTTTTGGTGTTAGCGATGGAGTTAAAAGTGATGATGTTGATGATGGTAGTAAGATTTTGAAGACAAAGAAGAAGAAAGGAAGGATCCATGAGGTTAGTAATGAAGATGAAAACCAAATGAATTTGGAAGATGATGATGAGGTTGATGGTGACCTCAATGGTTCTCGAGATAAAAAGAAGAGGAAGAAGATGAGTAGTAGCAAGTCTGAAGTGAGTGAGAAATCAAAGCAGAAGAATGTATTGAAGTCGAAAAAGCTAAAGAATGACATTGATGAGTCTGGCGGTGGATTGAAAGCAAAGAAGATTAAGAGGAGGAAACAAGATTATTGATAAGTATATTTCTATATTCTTTCTGTTTGAGGAATTTTTTGGTACTGCTAATAATTTTGATACGTTTAAGCCTTTTGCTATCGATTACTATTTTATCAAACTATGACTAGTCATGTTTTTGGTTTGTCATTTTTGAGTAGGAAACATATGATTATTACATGTGTTTTGTTTCAAGTGATTCTATTTTATTTTCTAAGAATACAACCTTAGAAGGAAAGTACTTACAGGATCTGAATCAAGCCTGAGCCAGATCCTGGCTAAGTACTCATCCCAAGAAACGGCTAAGGAAGAGAGAAAAGAAAAGGTCTCTACTCTTGAATCTCTTAAATGTTAAAAACTTCATCTCTCTGTTATGTCGGATGATGCTATGTTACGGTCTCCTGATGATGTCGAGAGCAGAGAGAGTGAGAGCATCGTGTTGATCTCATCTGTTGGTTTTTGCCTGCAATTTCCAAACTCAGGTAACTGTATCCCACTTCCGGATATTGATTTCAACCGTTTGACTGATGATGATACCTCTTCATCTCGGACTCTTTTCTCATTGATTGTCTTCCTAATCTGCCATAAGGGTTTTACCAAGATTACAATATGTTTTTACCAAAAGTTATGTTCCTCTAACCAAAAAGAAGGTAGTTACCTCGAGCAGAGGCAGAGTCTTGTTCTTTATGCTGTCTTGGTTGTTTGTGCATAACCCGCTCAACCAGCTAGAAGGTCGCATTAGAAAGTTACCTTCAAGATTTGTAATGACCGCGTCTTGATTGAGTACCCTGCAGTAAAAGAATGCAATTTTAACTTCCTGGTTGGATATAGAAATCTGAAATATTTTAGGAACTGATACTTGTGTTGTGTCTATGATTGAATGACCTCGAAGGAACAGTTTTAGTGTTATATGCATGTCTTAAATCGCCTCCATATGGAATACATCTGGAGTCGATCATGTTCATCAAATAGTTTCTTTGTCCACTCATGAAAGCTCCAAACTCTGTTCAAAAGTCGTTTTCATCAAACCTGGTGAAAGAATGATAAATGTCTGCGGATCAAAACTAACGTACCATGGCGAGATAATGACGGCTCGAGCTTCTTACTTCGATACATCTTGAAATCAGAAACATGACAACATTGAAAAAATAAGAACAAAACTGAGATAATCTTAGAGAAACAGACGATGATGAGACTATGGTGTGAACCTGTAAATGACTTTTGACATGTGCTATACTCAATCCTTTCAGATTCATCATCTGAAGAACCAGTTTTGGTGTCGCTCCTGTAAGTCATACAACAATAACATATCATTAGAAACCACCACAGAGAGAGAACTTGAGAGAAGAGAGAGAGATAGAGTGAGTCGTACTGTGTGGACCGCCTAGTCTTTGGACTGCACGAACAAAAGAGAGATGAAGATCAGGCGTCCAACGAAGCCTAGGCATGTTGGATCGAACATACTGTCTAACGTTGTTACTACTTGTGACTTGGTCTTCGTCTTCAACTGATGACTCTTCTTCATTATTCTTTTCCACCGTCTCTTCTCTGTTCAGGTCAAGATACGTGTAGCATTTTCCCGGTGGAGATGTCCCGGCCATGATTCTCCGGCGAGAGTGTCTTTAGCTAGCTCTCGAGATCAAAAACAAACAAAAAAAAACCCACATGAGAGAGAGGTTAAATCTCAAGTTACATATGTATCTCTCTATGATAATTTCGGCGTTGGCTTCAATAATACTATGATCATATATGTATACACACACACTATATAAGCATTATTGTATAGTCTTCTTATATGTCATAAAATATAATATATGTAGACAGACATATATATTCTTATCTATGTCATGCATGTTTACGTGTAAGTGTAAGTGTTTTTTATGGAAAAGTGTGTTGGAATCTTCCGTTTGGTGAAAACACATTTGTTATTAGGTTTTGCTTCATTTTTGTTAACAGACCAGAAAAATATCCGTTTGTTCTTTAAGTGACAAAGACGTATAAACTTATAGCCTTTACTTCTTCAAAATAATTTCTCTCTTTTAACAAAAATTGAATATATGGTGTGATTGAACATGAATTCATATTCCAAAATCTGTATCATTTTGTTAAGAAAAGATGTTCTGTTTACCTAACATGCCTTTCATGAATCATGTGATAAGGGCTAAGGCTATTTAAATTGGTTAATTAATCGCATATTTGATACTAAGCATCTTGGTTTAAATTAAATAGTCAAGTCTATATGTATATACAATTGGCAGTCGAATATCTTGTGTCATTATAATTGTAGTTTTGTGGATGAGGTATTATTAAACATTTCAATCCGACCAAACCACCCTTGTATTTATAACAATTTGCTCTTTAATAATCTCCAATTAAGTTGACCTTTGCCGGAGACTACGCTTTACCCTTTTGTCACATTATACCACTTTTTCGAGTTTCTCAAAAACAACTTCAAAAGTAAAATAAAATCAGATTAGCATAGGAAAAAACTCAAATGGAATAAAAGAAATATCGATTTAAACCGTTTGATTATTCGAACACTGATATGATATCATATACAAGAGGTACAAATTATTGTCTACCCCAACCGATCAAGTACCATGTGGTGGAATGAAACGTAAAACGTCTATACCCATTTTTTATATCTCGATGAAAATTTTACTTGGAACAAAAATTACTATAAATCGATCATTTTTCTCATATACTAAGGTTAATTAATACATGACAGTCTTCAATCCCAACGATTGAAAACAAAACTTATAAATCTAAGAGAAGGGGGAGTATTGTCAAATGGCTAAGGATGTGATTCCCAAAGATTCTTGGGTTCACTTATGTACAAAAACAGAAGTTGTCTTTTATCGTTTTGGTTTTATTATTAGTGACCCTTTTCAATGAGGCATTGGTTAACACACCAGCTTATAGATGTAACTATATGTTTCTGTAGGGCTTACTATTAATTACCAAAGGATTCGTATATAATTCGTGAGAGGTAACTATATAATAACTAATTGTATTTGATTGTCATTTTTGATTATTCTTTCCAGAGAGCAATCTTAGTCTTTATTGTCACTTTGTGAACCGATTTAGAATTTGTAAACATACATATAAGCTGTAGTCGTTTAGAAGAAAGACAAATACGTACAAACACTTTTTACAAAATTTAACCGGTGTGAAATTAATATAAGGACCTCAAACCCTACACCAAGTTAATTGTAAACCGTCCCAATGCAATTTTCCGACACTCTATGTCTATGCACACACATATCTATACAAGCATTTTGGAACATATACGAAAATCGCGATAGGATCAAATTTCAACGCTCGTAGTCATTAATATACATATATATGCACAACTTGAGTTTTCTATTTTATATGTGAAATATTTTACCATGATCGCCTCGATCTTCAAATTTAGTGCCCACATGAGTCTCTACTCTCTACGATTCCATCTCTCCCATCAACTCTCTCTTTACTATTAATTAAATACTTCGAATATTTGTCCTCTCTTCTCTTCTCTCCTCTCTCTATCGAAAGATGAGGAAACTATGTTTTGTCCTAACTTATTTACGTACCGACACTTCATTCACAATTCCTCCATTTCCCATGGAGTATATACATATATATATATTCAAATTGTTTTCTTTTTAAAATATAAAATTTGTACTATTCCTTTCATCGAGATTGAATTTATTTGGTTAAGAGAATCTTTTGTCGAGATCTTTCCAAGAAAATTCCTTTTTTCCATTTCAGCAATTACACCCGGTAGAACCTTTTTTAAAAGAAAAGAAAGGAAAAACAACTAGACCATTACCAATACCGGTCCAACAAAGTAGTAATTACTCAACATCATGAACGAGTCTCACCAGGCTTCGAGGAACGTTATTGGTACCATTAATTTGTCGTAACAATCTATCACTAAGAATCATGTCTTTGGTGGTAACCGAATTGAGGTAATCTTAATTACTTTTTTTAAAAAAAATGAAAAGAACACAATTACACCATTCAACAATTTTATTACAAAGTTAATCAAATTTTCTACAACAGTATGCTAGTTAATTGATTATTTATTTCACATATACGTAACTTATAAAAAAAAGGGTCACACTGTTTTGTTTTAAAATGTTGCCACGTAAATTTGTACGTTTAACATGCGCAAAGCAGCGAGATCTATACCTATATACTATATTAAATTTTGAAAAGAAAAGGACGTTGATCCAGTCCAGTTGATGATAACTATTTATCTATATAGTAATGCATGCAAGAAGAAGCTAAAAATTCTGCATGTTGCCCTAAAGAATCGCCGCAAAATAAGGCACCGTCTTCGAATTCTTCATCACATGCCTACGTATCTTTTTTTACCCAAGACCCTCATATGATTACTAGCTTCCATATTTTCTTTTCTCAAATTTATATGAAAAATGAAAAATACATTGTAGAGTAGTTACAAATTAACGATGTAACATAGTAGTAATGGTTTCTCTTCCAAGTTGTTACCATGTTCACATCAAGACTACTCCCAAGACTAGTAAAAACTCAAACAAAATAACATTTAAGACGTCTGAAGTAACGAATCATGATTAAAATCACTTGAACACTAGTCTTTCACCCCATGCTTCAACCACTCGACTACTATATGTGAACTTATCATCTCCGAATTCGATAGTTTAGATTTTTTACAGGAGAAGCCTAAGGGAATAAGTGGAAAGCTAAATTATCTTCATTCTTTTGTTCACCAAGCTAAATGATCTAATAACAAAATGTTAGTGAAACAATAGAGCTAGCGTGATGGAATAAGATATAGTCTAGCGGTAGAGGCAGAATTTGATTATTCGTGGCCTATTCGGTCTAGCTATTTTTGCTTTGTGAGGGCTTATTAGAAAAGGTCCCTAGAAAAAAGCCAAAGACGCGCTTTATCCACTATACTTTCTAACACAGTCAAATCACACCCCAATGAACTTTATTCCGATATCCAAATCAGTCACAACTTCGTTATCAAATGCACAACCTACAAAACTGGGTGTGACGTACCCTTCTCGTTCTTTCGAGGGAATTTGTAAAAGATAAAAGATGCCATTAGAGAAGTCTACTACCGAAGACAAAAAGAACCATTAGAAATATTTTGCAATATAGTGAAACTGAGACACCGTATCACAAATTGGTATGTACAATCCCGTCCTTTGCAATATTTAAAAAAAAGACCCCAAATTTTCAGATTATTTCCCAAAAGGAATAATATATAAAAAATAAAAATCCAAACCCGCCCAAATTTATGTGAAAGAAGTAAATAGAGAGTTGTTATTGTTATATCATTCAAGTTCTAATAACAGGACCTCTGTATGGCACTCGTCTTATCACAAAGTCATCAGGTGGTTGAAATTCCTCAAGCCAAGTCACGTCTGTCACAACTTCCCCATCCACTTCTATCTCACCTGCTCCGTTTCACAATCCCACCAAGTCATAATCATTCAAAGATTCTAATAAGGTTTCACAATCGGAGTTGGATTGAACACCCCTTAGTATAAGCATTTTCTAATCTTGTGTTTCAGAGTTGTGTTACCTGGTAAGTCTTCTCTTCTGGATTTCCGGAAGTAAGTGCAATGCCTATCATGTTCTGAAGAGTAAGGTGGAGACAAGATGTCAAGAATAGCACAATGCGTGATGGCTTTGAAACAATGAATGTTGCCACCACTTTTCGGATATAATGTTGTTGCTGGGGTTGGAGCCGTCATCTCTTTATCCTTCACCAGTTTAGCGGGTCTTGCTGCTTATGACACAAAAAGAGTTTTACAATTAGACCAGAAGAGTGATTGGCTTGAAAATGAGAGAGTAAGGGAAACACAACATTTACCTTGTGATTGATCATCTGGTTCGGTCAGTTCAGGCTCTAGCCAATCATATGACTTCACATGCATTGAACCATAAACGAGCTTGCTTAGCACGGTCATGCCTGGATGGTTATGAAGAGGTATCATAGAGGAAGGTGGCATGCAGAAAATTCCTATCTGTTTTGACAACATAGACAAAACGAACCAGCTGAGAGACATCATTGGTGGGTGGTACAAGAAAGATAGAACCTTTAACTAGAGACAGACTCAGAATTGACTCAAACTGTGTTTACTCATACTTTCTAGATCATTTGTCATAGGCTTTTTTTGCAGACTTCAGTGGCTTGAATGATGGGTTCCTGAGGTTCTCTCAAAGACCATGTTTGGATGCCCCCCTATTCCCCTAACTTCGAATATGCGGAAAAAGAGAATATTAAATATCAACTAAATCGTCTCAGGCTACAGAGCATTTGAACCTTGCTCTACGGAAAGTTCGGTTTCTGCATATGATTCCAAGCAGAAGCATTCCTATACAAACCTAGAAAACTAGATTGGGACTCTTATGCAATGTTCTATCTAAGTCATCTTAAACTATATCACATAAGATGCACCCTTTCATCCCCACATCTGACTATCTTGTAGTAGCCATCAGTAATCTTTAATAACTAACTTTTTAATACTAATCAGCCATAGAGCATTCAAATCAGTATGCTTACAGAGAAACTGTCACACTCATGCAAATGAAGATACTTTATAGCTGGGGGAGACTGAAGACTTCCATTGCGTTCATTGAGAGGACCAGACCTTGTCCGAGCCAATTGAGCTTCCTGCTCGATGCCAACATCAGATGGCTTGATTTTCTCTGAAACAAAGAATACCAATAAGGCTGTAAGTGAAACAGGGGACCACTGTATTTAAAACTAAAGTGAGACATATATATATATATAATTACTGTCACCAACACCTAAACTAATACACTCAGATAAGGTAATTGCAGAATGATCAGATATACTAATTCACATGTCATGGGGCCACACAATTCAAAAACAAGTCATTGTCACAAAGCACTCAAAAGGATGACAATGATAAGCTAGATAACAAATGCTAGAAACTGAAAAAAAACCACTGGACAAAGAGTTAACGATAAGTGCATATATATTTATATAATCATACCCAAAACATTGCGAACCTTCTCCAGAGCCTCGTCTGATATTGGTCCGTCTGAAGAGAACGAGGACTTGCAAGTATTGTAAAGCCTCTGAGCAAAGTAAGGCATGATCTGAAATCCAAATTCCAAATACTCAAGCTAACAGCGACGTCCCCCCTTTGCGAAAAAAGAGGCTCCAAACCTCTCAATGACAACAGAGGAAAAGAGCAGTTCCCAGTAATTCTAAACAACAACTAATGGATGATACTAAAACTTCATGAAAGATAACCAAATTCGTCTTCTTCAAGTCTACAACATACAAACATGTTTTCCCCTGAAACAACAAGGCAAAGAACAAAAAAAAAAGGATTTTGATATATAATTCTCAAAGGTATCTCAATAAAAAAGATAGCTTTAGTAGGAAACTGCGACTAAAATGAGCATAGTGCAAATGGGTTCAAATCAAACATGAACATTGGATCACATAACCATCATTATAACTCAATCACAGAAGATTATAAAAATTTTCAGAACAACAACAGTGAAAGGTTCAACATTTAGGTTTGGAAACAGGATATAATCGAATTGGAGTATGTAATTAACATATTATATAATCAATTTAGCTTAGGAGAATCTCAGAAGACATGATGTAATAATCGGAGATTCGATTTCTCAAACAACCATCATAACAAACAACAGATGCGTGTCAAGAACTAAAAACAGCAGCCACCAAAGAAGACAAGAAAAGAAACCTGAAAGTGGTTGCGTAAGATCCGGAAGAAATAGAATCAATCTCGGTACAAGTTGAATACGATGAAGAAGAAGAGAGAGCTCTAAGAGAGAGAGAGAGAGAGAGAGAGAGAGAGAGAGAGGTCAGAGTAATTATTTAATTTTGCTTTGTCCGTTTTTTTTGTATGAAGTAAAGAGTTAAAAAAAATATAATAAAAATAAAAAGAGGATCCAATATTCTTAATTGTGTTGCCATATGTGCCCAGAGATATTTTTCTTCACCAACTAGGACCCCCAACTACTAAATTTACTAAATTACCCCCTTCTTCACTAAACTACAAACCAACTATAACACACAATTCATGTGGTTATGATGATTCTAGTTGAATAATTCTATTCTTTTGATCAAATTCTAATACATATTAAAAAGCCTTGAATTTTGAATTTATTAGCTAGTAAAAATTGGAAATAAAGGATAAATAAATAAATTTTTGTCCATCTATGCATTCTATGAACAAGATTGGTCACATATGCATTCATCTAATTAAAATCCCATTATAACCTTAGCTTTTAAAAATCTTACAAAACGTTAAAAAAATATTTCCTAAATCAATTTTTATTTATTTTTAAATATTTTTTGGAACAAAAATATAAGGCAATACAATATTCTTTTACTTAAAATACTTATAGCCGTCGTTCATCTATTGTTCTTCTTCAGAAAAATTGATCTTTCATAAACAAAACTTTTAAAAAAATTCTTCTTCATCTTACTCTCTCTTATCTCTCACATCGATTTGTCTTACCATCTTTGTGGCACTCGGAATTTTCCAAACAGAACCTCGATCAGAATTTTATTAATTCTCTGTTATTAGAAGGTAGAGCAAGCGTTCTTAATAGTTTTGTGGTTTATAAATATTCAGAACTTCATATATATTCTAGGTAAAAATTATGTTTCAAACAGATTAAAATTGATTTTGGTAGCTTCGATTTCTTTGCATGAGTTGGACTTATTATATTTAGTACTCATGTTGCTTTGATTCGTTCTATTAGGTGTACGTAGTTACGCTTCAGTTGCTTAGCTTTTGATTTATTTCATGAAAAGAGTTTTTTTTGCTATTGGTAATACGTAAATAACTACGTAAATAATTTGTTCACATTGTGGCTGATCCACTTTCTTGATTTTTTTTTATATTTTAAGTGTGTATTGCTTTTGTGCAGACATGGAAAATGAATGTCCAAAACGTCTATTTAAAGATGGAAAAGAGCCACTAGTGGAAAAGATAAATAACAGCTGCAAAATGTCTCTTTTGAGCAAACTAAAGGAAGCACTGCCATCAGAGTATGATGAAGTGAAGAGAGATCCAGTGTTCGCTCATGTCTTTGCAATACATGAAAATAAATTAGGTTATTCAGCTCGCTTGGTACACAGCATCATGTGTAGGCAATTAGTAACAAAGAAAAAGCATGAGTTATGGTTTGTGTTTGGACGAAAACCACTTAGATTTTCACTCCAAGAATTTTATGCAGTAAGTGGACTCAAATACATTGATGATGGGAGGTGTGATTATGAGAATTGGAAAGATGATAAAGGATTTTGGAGTAAATTGTTGAAGAGAGATGGACAGATTTGCATAAAGAAGTTGTTGGATGACATAGAAGATGTTAAGAAGTGGACTCCGGAGGATAGAATCCGTTTTGTCTATATTTGTGTGATAGGTGGGTTGGTCATGGCTAAGGGTGATACAAAAAAAATCGATCATTTATACATCAAGATGGTAATGGATCTTCGTAATATTCGTAATTATCCTTGGGGGCTTAAAGCTTATGATTATCTACTAAATTGTATTGTGAAAACAAGATGTGATTTGAAAAAAACCAAAAGCTATGTTTTGGATGGATTCTCATATGCACTTCAGATATGGGTGATGGAAGCAGTTCCAGACATTGGATCATTGTTGGGAGAAAAAATTAATAGTGAATTGATTAAAGCTCCTAAATGCTCTAATTGGAAAGGCGCAGCAAAGGTTTCATATGAGGATATCATTTTTGTGGAGAGCACATTTAAGTCAAATGTGAGTTTATTATATTTTATGCTACGTAGAGACTACATTCGGTGTTAGTTTCGTTTGGATTCTATCATATTAAAGTGTTATTTTATTTTTGTTGCTAGATCTCCACATATGTTACAACATGCAGTGTTACTTTATTTTTCTTGCTAGTTTCCACATATGATTATCTACACTGATTTTTTGAATTGTTTTCTGTTTTGTAGGCTGTTGTTTATCCATTCATTTCTTATTCAGGAAATGAGGATGCAAAATTTGTATGGTCAGATGAAATCAAAGATGGTGAAGTGGATTATATGATTGATATGATCAGATCAGGGGAAGATTTTGGAAACCATGTTTGGGGAGCTATTGAAGATGATGATATAGAAGGTGGCAATATTGAGAATGTACAAGAGATTGATATTGAAGGTAAGAAGGAGGTAACTGAAGCTGGGAATGAGCTCCCTCATATGAATGATGAAGCAAACCATGTCTCTAGTTTGAAGAGGAGTAAGAAAGGACAGTCTGATCACGGAGCAGAGACACGCAAAAAGAAATTGCTTTGTCAACGAGCAGTAGCTGCAACACATGTAGCTTTAAATGAAGAAACGAAGTCCTTTCTTAAAGGACTGTTTGATGCTTCTTTCGAGAAGTTTGATGCTTCGTTCGATAAGTTTGAAGCACGACTGGGAAAATTAGAGGATGATATATCACTAGTGAAGGATTTCATCTCTGCATCTGCAACTACAAGACTCACAAGGAGATCCACAACCTTGCAACCGTCCAATCCAACATATCAGCCAAGTAAATATGTGGTACGTAAGAGATAGATCTCAGTTTTCTCGATTTACTTGCTTATTGTGACATGTTTCTTTCCCCTTTATCTATTCTGTTTTAATAAGTTTGTAAATTAGATCCAAATCTGTGTGTAGGTGTTTGTATAATTATGCATAACATTTATGTATCTATGTAAATCTTGTTAAATTTTTTGGTTCATCTTTTCCGATTGCAGGACGAAATGTCTTTAGATGATGATCTTTTACACTTTAATTTGGGTACACAAGAATTCTTACATAAATCCATGGGACATCTTTCTCAACCATCGCAAGTACCCGAGTTCGATCCTACACAGAATTTGCTTCAGAAAAAAATCCACTACGTAGGTAAAGATATTCCAGATGCCGGTAAAAATGACAAGGATGCTGAATTGGTGTTCGTTTCTGATGCTAGATGGGGAGCTTTTATGGAGTGGGATATGAAACACAAGTAAATCCTTCAATTATTTTTCTCCATAATTATTAGAATTTTATGCTAAGCCAATCAATTTTATTCTCATGATTTCACATTTTCAGAGACTTAATTTTTGGTCCAAGTGTTATTGATAAAGAATTGCTCGGTCGACTCTTAGGGAACAAATGGCTTCACAACGAGGTTAGTCTTAAAAATTGTCATTAATTTAACATTACTTAATGTTACAAACATGTTATATAACGATTCAATATTTTTTTCAGGATATAGATGCAACAATGTATTTATTTAGGGAGAAATCATCTTTAGGCCAGTTGAAGTTAGCTCGTGTCGGTTTCATGAACTGCATGTTTAGCATGCGACTCAAGAACGAGTACTTAAAGTTTTTGAACAGTAAACGAGGCCACAACTGGAGTAGTTTGATTCAAGCTTATGCGAATGGTGAGTTACCTTCTCATGGTAAGACAAGAAAAAAATGGAGAACAGATTTCGACCGTATTTATGCTCCGCTCTTCGTGAATGGTAATCATTGGATTTCATTGTGCATTAACTTCATTCAAAGAACAATTGAAATATTTGATTGTGCTGGTCATCACCACCGAAAAAATGTTGATCCGTTTGCATATGCCATCCCTCGGATTGTCAAGGAAATTCACACAAAATCAGATGGGAAGTGTCCACTATTGTCTCCATATAAACTCGTTCATGTGTCTGTGCCGCCTGGACTCAACAAATCAAACAGTGATTGTGGGGTGTATGCGCTCAAATACATAGAGTGTCATTTTTGGGTCTGGCCATCGATACATTGGACGATGATAACATTAAACATGCGCGTCAGAGGATTGCAGTTGATCTATGGGAAGCAGCATCAGATCCTGTTTTCATTGACCGAATGGGAAAGTATGAGCCTCCACAATTAGATCCTGATGTGGTAGACAATATTGATTGAGATTGGAGAAAATGCTTTTATTTTCTTTTATTTTAGTGATCCAAACCATGAACCGCTTTTTCCTGTGGTTTTGTACAACTGCTGTTGGTAGTTTCACGAAATATCTTAATTTTTCAAGTTGTTTTACTCCTCTTATCGTTCTCTGCATCAAAACAGAGACAAATGTTTCGGTCATGGGAAATTGCCAAATCATGATCCGCTTTTTCCTCTGGTTTTGTACAACTACTATTGATAGTTTCACTAAATATCTTAATTTTTTGAGTTGTTTTACTCCTCCTATCGTTCTCTGCATAAAAACAGAGTCAAATGCTTCAGTTATGGGAAATTGCCAGTAACTTTTAAACCGTAAATCCAAATCATGATCCGCTTTTTCCTCTGGTTTTGTAAAACTACTATTGATAGTTTCACTAAATATCTTAATTTTTTGAGTTGTTTTACTCCTCCTATCGTTCTCTGCATAAAAACAGAGTCAAATGCTTCAGTTATGGGAAATTGCCAATAACTTTTAAACCGTAAATCCAAATCATGATCCGCTTTTTCCTGTGGTTTTGTGCAACTTCTGTTGATAGTTTCACCAAATATCTTAATTTTTCGAGTTGTTTTGCTCCTCCTATCGTTCTCTGCATCAAAACAGAGTCAAATGCTTCAGTCATGAGTTCTTTGTTTTATCATGATTAAGTTGGCTTAAGTTTTTCTATCATGTCCAATTGTGCATGTTTGCTTCTGTATTTTGCTAAGTTGGTGAAAATTAGGGACCGTATAGTATTATCCGTGTTTTGGCTGGCCCAATGTTTGAATCAAGCACATGACGACACTTATTAAAATCACTACTAAGTCTGGATTATGAATATAAAAATCAAAACATGTTGAAGTCTCAAGAATTGGGAACGACAGATGAAAAAACTTAAAATAAAATACGAAAATTGTCTTCTTGTCCACTAAACATACGAGCAGCACCTTCTTATCCCCAACGATCATAGGAACAGCACCGACCTTGAAAAGGAAAAAAAATTCATTGACTAAATTAGACTAAATTAGACTAAAATGAAATACCAATTTCGAATATATATTGCATTATTGTACAAACCGTTATTATATCGCTATATCACATGTCGCTTTGTTGTGTCCTTCTTGACCACAACGACTGCATCTGCTCCTATGCCTCTTCGACCCTTGTGACGATCGTATTTTGTCTTCAACTGTTTCATGTCTGCGTTTTCTTCGTCTACCAGGGCCTCTTCGTGTTTCAGGTGGTAGCACTTTTGCATTTTCAACATTTTCTGGGACACGCCATTCATCTTCAGGAACACCTATTGGATTAATTGTTTCCTCAAATAATGATCTCCAAGCAGTAGTGGTATACACTTCATCAGCAAATTCGTAGAGATCCTTGCCTATAGCAAAAGCTGCTTTTATGGCATGACGACAAGGAATTTTTTGTAAGTCAAACTTCCCACATGAACATGTTCTTCTTTCCAAATCAACGACGTAGTCAGATTTATCACCTTTAACTTGAAATCTGTATCTGGTAATATGATAAAGTTTGAGAAATTGACCTTTATCTATCCTTCTATCAATCTTTTTCTCCACTTCAATTGTTAAAGGGTCAGTCTGCTTTGCACTTAACACACTTCGCTCAAAAAACCATCTTGTCAACATTTCTCTTATGCTATCTAGCAAAGGAATGATTGGATACTCTCTAGGCGATCTCAGTGCTGAATTTATTGATTCGGCAGCGTTGGTGACTCACGAGAGAGGGTCACGAGAGAGGGTCACGAGAGAGGGTTATTGTGACCTGATGCGGAGGTGATGCGGAGGTGATGCGGAGGTGATGAGAGTAGGGTTAAGCTTCACCTCTTTGTATGACCGCCGACGAGAACACAAGGTCTCTGTCTCTCTGATCGAGTAGAAGACTAGAAGCAATTAGATTTAAGAAACGATGTCGTTTTGATAAAAAAATTTAAGAAAAAAAAAACTCGATGGGTACCCATAATTTTATAGGGTAAACCCATGAAAGACCATTATATTTCGGGTACCCGCCCGTTTTTTACCCATTTTTTTTCTGACTAAAAAGCAGGTCCGAAAACTCTACATTTAATACAGGTTTCGGGTACCCACTCGGGTTTTACCCATTTTTAACATCCCTACCTATATCCAGGAAAATGACATCTAGCCCATTTTTTCACATCAGCTTCCTGCAGATATTTTCCAATCATCGGGCTAATGTTAGAAATCTTTGTGAATAATCTCTCAAATTCACTAACCCTATACGCTTTGGAAGCCTCAGCAACTTGACCAACCAAACCCTGTCCATGATGATATGTTATCACATTATTCAGCAAGTGGTGGATGCAAATACCATGTTTAGCCAATGGGTAAATGTTAGCCATTGTTTTACCAATTGACACATGTCTATCTGATACAAAAGCTAAACCTTCCTCATCCGCTATCACACACTTAAGTTGCATAAAAAACCACTCCCATGAAAGATCATTCTCAGAATCAACAATCCCAAATGCGATCGGATATAAATTAGAGTTACCGTCAACCGCTGTAGCTACTAGTAGAACTCCTTTGTATTTACTCTTCAAAAATGTTCCATCAACTATAATAACTCTCCGAACTGCCTTGTAGAACCCTCTTATTGATTGACCAAAAGAAATAAATAGATACTTAAATCTACCATCGCAATCAGTTTCAAAGTTTGTATACGTACCATGATTAGCTTCTTGTAGCATATGCAAGTATTTTGGTATTTTACCAAAACTTTTTTCAGGTATTCCTCTAACCTCGTTAACAGCATACTCACGAGACTCCCAAGCTTGTGAATAGGATAGGTCGCATCCATACTCTGTACGCATAATATTAATGATCTCATTTGGTTTAGGCCCTTCCATCACACCCTCGTATCTATGCATAATGAGCTGTCCAATTGTCCTTGCTGATGGTGTCCTACAGATTTTTGTTTTCTTTGAAGGAGCACAATTATGTTTTGCCACAAACTTATTGATTTTGAAAAATGTAGACCCATCTAAGCACTCAGCACGAAGCCTCCATTTGCAAACCTTTTGTACGCAGCGTATACACCAAAATTTCTTATCAGATTTTGTAACCCTGTAGTCAAAGTTATTCTTCATCGCACAAATTTCTAAAGTTGCTTGTAACGCTTCCTTGCTTCTGAAATGTTTCCCCTGCTTTACCATTGAATCTTCAACCGCTGATCCAACTTTAACGTCGTAGGAATTTCTGAGGAATTGATCATTTCGTTTATCCTCATTCACCATAGCTTCAGTTTTTTCACGCACATGACAATCATTGCCCCTTTCAGTTGAATCATGTAGTTTCTCATTCAAATAAGTATTCACTCTACTCCTTTGGTTGTCACCTCTTGCTGTAAACGTCACACATAATCGTATGATACTCTTCCTTTTAAAATAGTCAACAAAATTTTTTAGCTGTCGTTCATTCTTTACAAGAACTGGAGGAGAATCAACGCCGAGATCTATAGGTAGATAGCTGAATTGCACATCAACCATAGTATGTTCTATGGTGTAGTCTTCTGAAACCATCATTTTTAGGTCTTCAAGAGTTGTTGTAGATTGCAAGGTGAGTAATCTAGCACATTTTTCTTCATCAACAATAAACTTCCACTCCTTATCAAAGGATCTCCATTCACCACATGTTACATAGATCTGTAACATATTTGTATGTCCTACTCTCGTGAAATAATTTTGAAAGTGGAGGTCGTAATAAGAAGAAGAATCAAGGAAGAAGAAAGAACAAACAAGAAGAAATAAAATCCATATAATCGATTAGGTATAAAAAATCTAAAATATTTAGAACACAACTTCTAATATTTGTAGACGTAATCAAATGCATATATTCGGTTTCCTTATTTTTAGATTTTATTTCCATTTTGTTAAAGAAATTCTAAATTATGTGGAACGTATTTTCTAATTTTTATAGACAAGCTCCAAAATTTTAAGAATACACATTCTAACAATTTTAGAACATTAATAAAGGTTAGAAAATGTATTCTAAATTACATAGAACAAAGAGAAAACAGTAGAATACGTATTCTAGATTTTGTAGAAATCAGTATTCTAAATATTGTAGAACATAAACGCCTTCTACATTTTATAGAACATGTAGAGTGTGTAGAATACATAATCTAAATTTTGTAGAACATGTATAGTGTATAGAATACATATTCTAAAATTAGAATATGTGTTCTAAACTTTGTAGATCAAATTTTATACATCGAAAACGCTAAGAAAAACAATATATTTTTAAACTTTTCTGTATCTTCATGCTTTCAACATCATTTTCTACAGATTGTTTTTATTTTTTTTTGGGGGAAATTGGTTATATTTAAGATAAAGGGTAATTTATGAATAAATTAGATCTGTTCACAGAATGCATAGATGGACAAAAATTGATTTATTTATCATTTATTTCCAATTTTCCTTTTTTTTTTTGTAAGTTATGAATATTTGGTTTTGTATACATGAGAATTAGTTATGAATATAGTACAAAAGATGGTAAGTTATCTTATGTATCTTTTTGAGTAAATAATTTGGAAGTTATGCTTGAAAATAACAAAGTAACATATAGTTCTCATTGGTTATAAAAGTTAGAAAAAAATAAAAATTTGATAATTGTCTTTTTCTTTGAGAAGTCTTTATAAAAAAATAGTTGTACATTGAAAAGGTCTTGTTATGTAATTTTTATTAAATCAATCATCCAAGAAAAAGAAAAAAAAAAAGAAAAAAAAAAAGTAGCGTGAAGCTCACGCACGCCTTTTCTATTTTATTCAGCCAACTTTTTTTTTGTTTGTTAAAATAATCAATTTGTTGTTCATATACACAGAGAGAAAAGAAACCCTAGAATTTGTCAAATTGTTGAGAAGGAAGCCATGGCAGGAGTTGGACCTATGACTCAGGATTGGGAGCCCGTTGTTATCCGTAAGAAAGCCCCTAACTCCGCCGCTAAGCGTGACGAGAAAACTGTTAATGCCGCTCGTCGATCCGGCGCCGATATCGAGACCGTCAGAAAATGTTCGATTCTTCTTCCTTTCTTTCTTAAATTGATCGTCTTTGTTCTGGTTTGATCCTATCTTAGAGCTTGCTTAGGTCTCTCTCTAGACTATTTCCTTGATTTTGCCATTGATTGAGCTTCGTTCTGACGAAGTTTATTGTGATTTTCAATTGAAATTTTCCGATGTGTTTGTATTGCTGATTTGATTGTTGTTCATATTAGTTCGATAGCTTTTAACTACTTCTGCTGGTTTGATTTTGGTTCTTGAGTCTTTTTTGTTGTTTTTAATGTGTAATTTCCAGTTATGGCTTCCATCTAACGTTTGATTTTGTTTGTGTGTGTTGTTTTGGTTTAGTTAATGCTGGAACCAACAAGGCTGCATCAAGCGGTACATCTCTTAACACCAAAAGGCTTGATGATGACACTGAGAACCTTACTCGTAAGTCTTAGCTCTCTAATCATTTGCTATACTAATGGTGAATTGATTTTTCCTAATGGCTAGATAATGGTAGTCTCAGGCTCTGTAATTTTAGAAAATGAGGTTTATTATGTTTGTCCTGACATGAGTTGGAATCACAGAGATTTGTTTCATTCTGTTGTATCACCTTAGTCTTGGATAGTTTTAGCTATGAGGAACCTTTTATGTATTGATTTATGCAACTGTGAATCCAGATGAACGTGTGCCCACTGAGCTAAAGAAAGCCATTATGCAAGCTCGAACAGATAAGAAGCTAACCCAGTCCCAACTTGCTCAGGTTTTTTTTATCCTTCTCTCTCTATATGTCTCTTGCTGTTACCCCTTTTGTATGTAACTCGGTTCATGACAAAAGTTAAAACTCTTGTGTGTAGATCATCAATGAGAAGCCACAAGTGATTCAAGAGTATGAGTCTGGCAAAGCAATCCCGAACCAGCAAATCCTTTCTAAGCTGGAGAGAGCACTTGGAGCTAAGCTTCGTGGAAAGAAGTGAACAAGTCCTGAATGATGTAGTAAGTAACAAGAATCACTGCTTTGATATAATGCCGTAACTCTGCGAACTTTTCTGATGTAAGAAAGCAAAACCGTTTGAATGTTTCTTTGGTTGATGGAATCACTCATCTCATAAACACATATCATCAATATAAATAACTTGAAGGTCTTCTCATCACACAATTGAATTGCTTATTGTTGTTTCAACATGAACTTATAAACAAATAAAGTACAGAATACAATATTAGAATTCAGGTACAGGTTCTTCTTCAACTGGAGCAATAACCCATTCACCATCTTCGTTCCTGATAAGTCCTTTGTTCTTCTCCACCCACCAAGATCCTGGCACTAAACACTCATCTTTCAAGAACTCGCATGACTTATTTACTAATGCGATACTTCTCTTCACCATCAGTTTAAACTCTCCTTTCTTCCCATTCCATCCAGCTACTACATGTAGCATCGCCTGTACATATATTGAAAAGGAATATGTAAAAGTTTCGTCTCTGTAGTATCTTTGTAGTCAAAATTGAAGCAGACTCTTACCTGAAGATTATGCCAATCCCCCGGATTCCTTGAATCTTTTAGGAACGGTGACTTCTTTGTATCGATCACAAAGTTGATTCCCATGTCCACATACCCTAAAAGTCCCCCTGGATATCTAGTTAAGAGATCAATCGTGTTCCTTACATGTAGGATCTTCAAGTTTTTGTGACGCATTACTTCGTCTCTGAACTCCTTGTTTCCAACCTGTGGACAACCAAAGACAATAGCAGTGACCGGAACATCATCATTGGAAGCGTTTTCGGCTATATCATAGGCGGCTAAAACAGCCTCTGTAGCTCCCAAGCTATGTCCAGTCAACACAATGCTCGGTTTCTCGTCCTTATACTTCAGTAGAAGCTCCTTGATGCTAGCTAGCAACTGTGACCGTAGACTCAGCTTGGTGAACTTCGATTCGGGTTGATTAGAAGTATAGATTGTGAGCCACCCGACCATCACCTTGCACCCTTCTTCGTCTTCACTGTCACTATCAAAAGTCGTACCTTCGAGTACACGAGAGTCATCCTTCTCCGGTCCACGCAGCAATGGGTCAGCTGAAGTGGACCTAGCCCCCAAAACATTGACCCACTCGTAGTTCCTACTCGTTCCCCTCAAAGCTACATAGATCTCACGGCGTCCTAAAGCCTTAGTCCGTTCATCAGATGTGACAGCAATGTAGCCAAACCAGTTAGACTCACGGTCCCAAGCATCTCGTGATTGTGAGCCGAGAAGCAAACCTTGGGGGAGAGCAACGCGAGCTGTGGCGTAGAGGAAGCTTACAACCTCATAGTCAGAAGCAGATTCGAGCATGACCTTGTCGAAGAAAGAAGATTTGCCGTAGCGGCTGGCTCCACAGTACTTGGAGTTTTGGTCGTTGACGAAGGCATCGTAGGTGGCTTGACAAAAATCTCCGCAACGTAAGATGAGTTCACGAAGTGATTGGTCTAACGGGTCTAAGAGAGTGTCCCAATTCTTTGAGCCTAGGAGCTCTTCCCATGATGTTGTTGTAGCCATTAGAGAAAATTTGTGTGAGTGAGGACTGATGATGAGATAATAAGT
Organism: Camelina hispida; assembly: GCA_023657505.1. Lineage (NCBI taxonomy): Eukaryota > Viridiplantae > Streptophyta > Magnoliopsida > Brassicales > Brassicaceae > Camelina > Camelina hispida. The sequence goes on along the minus strand of CP094634.1, from coordinate 3,061,923 downwards.
GACTCTTGGCTCTTGGGTATATAACAAATTGTTTTTCTCAGATTAGTTCTTTTACTTTATACAAGTGGTTGTGGTGATGATGGGTGTGTGACCCATAGTGATAAAAGGTTATCCATGGACCATGGCGTTGGAATATTATTGGCATATAGTATTTATCACAAACTTCCACATCATTTTCAATCTCAACCATACAAAATAAAAATCAACCCAATCAGATAGAGAACAGAAAATTTAACCAACTCAAAGACACATTTTGTTTGTTTGTTTCTAATCAAACTCAACAACAGGCTTGTCTTCGTCATCGGGAGTGGCTATGACCCAATCACCATCCTCTGTCTTGAGCATGCCTTTGTTTTTCTCGACCCACCAACACTCGGGAACTAAACATTCCTCTTTCAATAGCGAACACGATTTGTTAACCAAGGCTATCTTTCGGTTCACTTTCATCTCGAACTTCCCATTCTTCCCGTTCCATCCCGCTACTACGTGTAACATGGCCTACATCCCCACCCCAAACCATAACCGTTAACAATCACGGTTCTACTTACATATGACTATAGATGGTTCAAATTCAAACGTTAATTCTTTATTTGTGTTTGCATGCATTGTTCATATGTAAAAACAAATCAACTAAGAACTAATTCAGATTTCTAAAAATTATTGCAAAATGCAAACGTAGACGAACCTAAAATTTTGTTTAAAATCTGATCATATTCAAATTTACCCTGAAATAAAGCAAATTATATAGAATGTGACTTGCCTGAAGGTTGTGCCAATCACCAGGATGGTGAGTTTCCTTAAGAAAAGGTGAAACTCTCGTATCAATTTCGAGTTTGGTCCCAATGTTGACGTACCCCATTATCTTAGCTGGATATCGAGTGATGAGATCAATTTCATTTTTCACGTGCAATACTCTCACATTGTTATGTCTCTTGATTCTGTCGGAGAATTCTCTGTTGCCAACTCTCGGAGAACCAAACACAATAGCCGTCACTGGCGGCACATCGCTGTAACCGCTTGTAACGTTTTCCGCAATGTCAAACGCTGCGAGAGTCGCAACTGTTGCACCTAGACTGTGTCCGGTGAACACTATGCTAGGTTTCTCGTCCTTGTATAGCTCTAGCAATTCTTTTATCTATTCGTACCAAATTAGCATTTACCCAAATCAAACAAACTGTATCAAAATTATTTAAACTAATTAACCTCATTAAAAAAAAACGTCAAAATAAGTTTAATATAATGTTTTGGTGGTAACGCTAACGATCAATTTAATTGAAAATTTCATTACCTTGGTGAGAAGCTGTGAACGTGCACTCATCTTGGTGAAGGGTGAGTTTGGGTTGGCTGTCGTATAAATAGTGAACCATCCAAGCATAACCTCAGGACCATCCCCACCATCCATCAAGAGTTCTTTAACCGAAGTCAACTTTGCTCCCATCACATTGACCCACTCGTAATTCCTCGTCGTCCCACGAAACACAACATAGATCTCTCTCCTTCCAATCTCAGCCGTCCGTTCGTCAGACGTGACCGCGATATAACCGATCCAGTTAGTCTCGCGGTCCCAAGACTCACGAGACATGGAGCTGAGGAAGAAGGCCTCGTGGTCGCTGACACGTGCAGTAGCGTAGAGGAACGAAACGACGTCATAGTGTCTCGCATCGTCGAGCATGACTTTGTGGAAGAACGATGGTTTGCCATAACGGCTGGCTCCACAGTAGATAGAGTTTTGGTCGTTGATGAAAGTGTCGTAAGTGGCTTGACAGAAGTCGCCGGCTCGAAGGATGAGTCGACGAAGTGAGTGGTCAAGTGGTTCCAATAGGTTTTGCCAATTGTCTAGACCGAGAAGCTCTTCCCATGTTGGCTCGACCATGATTTGATTTCTTGTGTGAATGTTGTATGTGTTTTGTGAATTAAAACATTTGAGATTTTGCTTATATAATCGTGAGAGCCACTTTTAATATATTTAAATAATGAAATTATGAACTAATCTTTGTGTATATATATGCCTTAGAATATGCTAGTGTTCACTAGTGAACCTTGTCAACACCTAATATTAAATTCATATTGATTTATCTCCTCATTGTACTTTGATTATCATTTACACTCTTAAAAATTAACAACATGTGTTACATTTAATTTGCAAAGATATGTTTCTATTTCTTAGAGAAAAAAAAATAATTATGGTATAAATTTTAGGAATTAAAATTTGTGAGTTTAAGTGAGCTGTAGAAGTAAAATAGGCCCATTATCAGAGATAACTTAAAACCCACAAATTGGTAAAAGCCCAACAAAGTGATACGATCAACCGAATGATATCAAAAGCTAAGGCTACGATGCTCGTCGTCGGTGAGATTTCCCGGCGAAGCGAATTCAGTGTTTCTCCGGTGGTTCAGGCAGTAGTCTGATTCAGAAATCGGATCTCACAGTAGTATTTTGATTCTAGCTGGCGATTTCAGTATATCTCGATCAATTGTATCAAATCCTCATACTGGAGTTAGCGATTAACGCAGCTGAGAGCAATGGCTTTGGTCGATGTCGCGATATCTTGTCTCAATTCGATCCGCGAAGTAAGAAACGATCCGCAGATATCCGTTTTGATCTTCTTAACCTTAATCATTACGATTTCTTCATGATCTTGTTTTGCTCTATTTATGTGTGTTCTTGATAAATGTTAAGAAGTAATTGAATTCTCAGTTTTCTTTTCAAATGTGTTTGTTTTGCAGATAGAAGAGGAAGTCAAAGATGCCATTGTGTATATTGATGCTGGCTGCACAGAGAGTTTTCAGTTTGCAGGAGCTTTCCCTTTGTTTATGGAACTAGGTGCTCGAGCTGTCTGCAGCCTTGAAAACATGACTTCTCTAGATGCGGTAAGCTCGTTACGGTTTAACGTGGTTAATGAAGATGGCATACTACTTAGATTGTGTTTCTTTATTTCTTGTAATGGTTCTGTTTGCATTTTCTCGATTGCATACTTTTGGTATAAAGGGAATTATATTGCCTAGAAAGTGAGATATCTTCTGAATTGTTTCTTATGATGATGTGAATTTTTTATGAATTGTGCTCTAGGTGGCTGATTGGAATTCAAAGACTGATTGTGCGAAGAGAATTGTGATTATGACATCTCGGCTTCTCAATGATGCTCATCGATATATGCTACGGTGTCTAAGCACCCATGACGCTGTTCAGCACTGCACAGTATTCACGTCTATTTCAGAGGTGCTCATCATTAACGCTATCTTTTCGTCTCATTCGTTTATTTATCTCTTCTTTTACCTGGTGAAAAAGTTACAGTTCTATTGGCATATCTCATGGTACAATCATAAGCTATTGAATTATCAGCACTACTGATCCCTTTTCTTCAAAATAATATTCCATATATAAGGCTTTTCAGAATAGGTGTTTGTTTTCTTGCGTTACTGAAGATATATCATCTAATTACTTTATTATTTGAACGTTGTACAGGGATCTCACTCAGCCATTCCTGATTCACCTCTAGGTCCAGATGCGTATCGAGAATACGAAACCTTACTTGTTCAGGATTACAATGAACATACTAAGAAAAGCGACAAAATCTCCAAAGACAAAGGGGTTTCGAATTTCTCTTCTGCTCTTGAATCCCTTACTATGGAGCCTATCATAAACGAAAATATAGATGGTTCATCAGGTGGTGTAGAAGGTTTGGTAGTTTCGGTGCACCACTTCCCCTTGATTATTTGTCCTTTCACTCCTCGAGCGTTTGTCTTACCTTCCCAAGGATCAGTCGCAGAAGCGTCCTTGTCCCGTCAACATGAGGATTCTCTTAGTTTTGGTTTGCCTCCAATAAGTACTGGATCTATGTCTGATACTGATGATGTTCCTCCTGGTGCAACTCTTACCGCACATTTTCTTTACCAGCTGGCTCTTAAGGTAATCAACAATGCAGAAATCGTTTTTATTCATGATGTTCATGAAGTACGTGAGCTAGAACACTAGAAGATACCTGTTACGCTTGTTTGTCATTAATTTAACTTGTTCTGTACCTTTTCTGAAGTTTGTGACCATGTTGTTGCTTTTCAAAAATTGTAGATGGAATTGAAGTTGGAAATATTTTCACTTGGCGACCTATCAAAGAATGTTGGAAAGATTCTGACAGACATGTCATCAAGTCTTTATGATGTAGGGCGTCGTAAGCGATCTGCCGGCCTGTTACTTGTTGACCGCACACTTGATCTTACCACTCCCTGCTGTCACGGAGATTCACTTTTCGATCGCATCTTTTCATCTTTGCCTCGGGCAGAAAGATTTTCTTCACAAGCACAGCTTAAACAGGGGGTCCCAAGTATCAATCGTCCTTCTCTTGATGTTCAAGTGCCGCTTGGGGAACTGCTTAATGAAGAACCAAGCAAGATTCGGGATTCTGGTTTTCCTGTAGGAGTTGAAGCTTTTTTACGTGGCTGGGATTCATACACTTCTGATCCACAAAATGTAGGTCTGGTTAATGAATGTGACAAGAAATCTACTACCAACTGGGCTGAACTACTAAATGGATCTCTTGTCGCTACTGAATGCTTTAGAGGAACACCTTACCTAGAGGCCATGATTGATAGGAAAACAAAGGATGGAAGTGTACTGGTAAAGAAATGGCTTCAAGAGGCTCTGCGTCGCGAAAATATCTCTGTTAACGTGAGAGCTCGTCCTGGTTATGCTACAAAACCTGAGCTCCAGGCCATGATCAGAGCATTGTCCCAAAGCCAGTCGTCTTTGTTGAAAAACAAAGGGATTATTCAGTTAGCGGCAGCTACAGCTGCTGCTCTTGATGAATCTCAAAGTGCCAAATGGGATACTTTTAGTAGTGCGGAGATGATGTTAAATGTAAGTGCTGGTGATACGAGTCAGGGATTGGCTGCTCAAATTAGTGACCTGATTAACAAAAGCGCTGTTGCAGAACTTCAAGCGAAGAAAAATGAGAAAGCAGATACCTCATCACGAGGGCTGCTATCTTTTCGCGATGCCCTGCTCCTTACAATTGTTGGTTACATTGTTGCTGGCGAAAATTTCCCTACATCTGGCTCAGGTGGGCCTTTCTCTTGGCAAGAAGAGCATTTTCTTAAAGAAGCCATTGTCGATGCTGTTCTCGAGAATCCATCAGTTGGAAATCTCAAGTTTCTGAATGGGTTGACAGAAGAGCTTGAGGGCCGATTGAATCGTCTCAAGTCCGAGGAAACCAAAGAAAAAACCAAAGAAAGTCCCGCTGATGATCAATTAGATATTGATGCTCTTGATGATGATCCATGGGGAAAATGGGGTGACGAGGAAGAGGAAGAAATTGACAATAGTAAAGCAGACGAGTCCTATGACGATATGCAGCTGAAGCTGGATCTGCGTGATAGAGTAGACAGCTTATTTAGGTTTCTCCACAAGTTATCGAGTCTAAGAACAAGGAATCTACCATTAAGAGAAGGCTCATTGGCTTCAGAAAACAACTTTTCTGGCGATCCTTCTGGAAACAAAGGGCTACTCTACAGGCTTATAACAAAAGTGTTGAGCAAACAAGAGATACCTGGTTTAGAATACCATTCTTCTACTGTCGGAAGGTTTTTAAAAAGCGGGTTTGGAAGGTTTGGTCTTGGTCAGGTTTGTTAGACCTTTCTCTCTACCTATTACTTTAATCTTTCCCCCCATCCTCCACAAGATAGACACTGATGTGTCGGTATTACCATTGCAGGCAAAACCGAGTCTCGCAGACCAGAGTGTCATTCTTGTCTTTGTCATTGGAGGAATCAATGGTCGAGAGGTTAGTTTCTTCGCCACAAAAAAATCTCATTCATATGTCTTAGGCCTAACTATCTTTGTAATCATTGTCAAAGGTTTTGGAAGCTCAAGAGGCTGTGTCAGAGAGCGGAAGACCGGACATTAATCTTGTTATTGGAGGAACGACACTTCTAACTCCTGACGATATGTTCGACTTATTGCTTGGACAGTTCAGCCATTTTTGATCTCTTCCAAAAAAACCTCACTCTCATAAGTCATAACCCCTCTGTTATTAGCTTGTAAAGCTATGTATTAGAAAGAATAATGATCGAATGTTAACTTTATAAAACTATAGTTCCATTTTCGAGAGAAAACAAGAAAATTGGGTACGAATTGTGAATAAGCGCGTTACTAATTCCATCGCCAAATTATTTACATCTTTGGTCCCTCAAGCTTTACAACATTTATAGAAAAAGCTTTAAAGTTATAAAATTGAGAAATCCTCTTAAACCCCCAAAAATCACATTTCACACGAAAAACCTCAAGTGAGTGAGAAGAAGAAACAATGGCAGCTATGAAGCTTCTACTCTCTCAAGCTCGCCGCCAAGGTCTAACCATCCGATTTCAACAAATCCCAAGACTCTTCTCTTCCTCTCCACCACCATCAGATTCAAACCCATCTCCCGATCCAAACGAATCTCGCAAAAAGCCCGTCACAATCGAGCCAGTCTCGTACGCCGCCAAACCCAAAGATGAGAAACCCGAACCAACCAATGTTGAATCGGCTGAGAATCTGAACCAACCCTCGGAGTCAACGAACCGTTCGAGCTTTACAAGAGAAGAAATCAGATACGTGAAAGACTCTCAATCGATCAATCCGGTTTCTTACGCTCAGCGTGTGGCTCCGCTTCCTGAGGATCGAGTCGCTGGCGAGGATGAAGGAGAGAGAACTCCGGAGGAGATGGAGAGAGAGAGGAAGAGGATTGAATTAGAGAATCGAGCTAGAAGAAGGTTCTTAAGAGCTAATGCTGTTGAAGAGGATACTTCTTCACTTCCTCTGCCGACTTTGCTTAAACCGGAGCTGAAACATGGAAAGAAACCTATTTTTGATCTCATGGAGGCCATTAGAGAGATTAAGGTCAGGATTCAATTTAGCTGCCATTGTAATAGAATGGAAGCTTTACACTATTTAGGGTTCCATGAACTTTTTGTGTCAAAAAGATTTATTTTTTTTGCTTGTTTCGTAGCTAGGGGGCTTTAAATGAGTATTATAAAGGATGCTTAGATCATTTTGGGATTATTTGACTAGATAATGTGAACATAGGACGTCTCATAGAAGGCTTGGTAGCTTTGGTACGAGCTGTGGATTAGTTTAGAGGGGGCTATATTCTTACGTAGGGTACTTTAAACGAGTAAATAGAACATGCAAGTTTTGTCTAATGGTGGTACTGTTAGAGTTGTGGTCTTGTGGATTCTGTAAACTGGTAATGGTTGTTACTGTGTTGATTTTCAAGTAGTGTGAGGGAGGACAGAGCGATGCTTTAACGTGAATATGAATGAGGACTCATTGATTTGTGCATCCCTTGTATATTCATATATTTTTCCGTTCTGATGCTGTTTTCATAAATCGTAGGCCAATGCGAAGGCTAAATTTGATGAAACTCTTGAGGCGCACGTGAGGTTGGGTATTGAAAAAGGCAGATCTGAGCTGGTATTTGATGATTTTCTTTTCTCTGGAAATACATAAATCTCTCTAGCCTGTTTTTAATCGAAGATCTCAGTCTTTAGCATTTGATTGATTACCCCTTATCATTTAGTCTCAGAAACAGTTGTTCTCGCTGGCTTTATTTCTAGACTGACTGATATCACTGTTTAAACTGCAGATAGTTCGTGGTACTTTGGCTCTACCCCACTCTGTTAAGAAGGTAAAAGAAATGCCTTTCTAATCCATGATGGGAATTTCTGTTTACCAGCCACTTATATAAGACAAGAAATGATCTTCCTTGTTCAGGATGTGAAAGTGGCTTTCTTTGCCGAGGGAGCTGATGCAGAGGATGCAAAAGCTGCAGGAGCTGATGTCGTTGGTGGTCTTGAGCTCATTGAAGAAATCTTGAGTAAGGAACCAATGCATTTTACTTCAGCCTCCTCGGATAATTCACTTCTGACATCTATTTGAACATGCATGCATTTGGCTCTGTCATAACTTATCTCATTTCTCGAGACAATCTTTTTGTTTGTTGAAAATTGTGTTCCAATAGTAGATCATTTATCTGTACTTTTAACTCCATCTGCAGAAAGCGGCAAGATCGACTTTGATAGATGTCTTGCAACTCCAAAAATGATGCCCCGTGTTTACAAGGTTCTTGGATATGAACACTTTTATATAAAATTCTTTGGAACATGATGGAGGCGACATCTTCTCAAATAACATACATGTGGTTTGTGCTTATTTGCAGATATCAAGGATTCTTAACAATCACGGTTTGATGCCAAACCCCAAAGTGAGTTTGATTATTTTACTCAGCATCTTACTCTAATGTATCAGTTGGTAGGCTTACCTTTTGCCCTTAAATTAATTTGAAGGAATATTATACTTGTTGTGTAGCAAGGTAGTGTGACCAAGGATGTTACGAAAGCAGTCAAAGACGCAAAAGCTGGACATACCAAATTTAGAATGGATAAAACTTCTATTCTTCATGTGCCACTTGGAAAGGTGACATCTCTTCCCAAAGACTTAGAAGTTTATCTGACTTTCATTAGCTTTATTCTTAACAACGAATACTTTCCTGAAAACCAGATGAGCTTTCCTGAAGACGCTTTACGAGAGAATGTTGGTGCTTTGATGAACGCCCTTTTGCTAGCAAAGCCAGCCGGATTGAAAAAGAGTAAGTCATACCGTGAACTTGTAACTTCTGGTGAGAGTTTATTGTTTGGCTGATTAGAGAGTACTTTGTCTTTGCTTTTTTCTTCTGCAGCTTCAAAATATGCTGGCTATGTCAATGCATTCCACTTATGCAGCACGGTAAGCTTGTATATCAATGTCTCCTTCTAGAAACACGTTTGGAATCCATTAAGCCTAAAAGAATTTGCTTTTGCAGATGGGAAAGGGTTATCCAGTATCGATACAGTCGTTATCTAGAGCAGCGGATCTCCATACCAAATTGCAGCTCAAGTGAAGCTAGTAGGCTCCAAATGATAAATCTTAAATTATCCACAAAAAAGTTTGCCAACTGTTTCCAAATGCTGAATCTTTGAAACATTATGATTTGTTGTTTCTTAGGTAGTCTATTGCTCAATTGATCGAATTGGCTTTTGTCTCTTTTAGTCACCTTTGTTGTTACTGTTTTTGAAAGCTTATCATCGGCTTCCCCATAAAGGCCTTTCACTTAAGACAACAAATTTTGTCCTTGTTTTTTTCCATTACAACTTCAGTCTCTCCATTTAAAAAAAAATGTTTGACTAATCAAGTCTCTGATACTAAGTGAGAATGTTTGACTAATTAAAAAGAATGTTTGTCAATCCTTTCAATACCTATTGACTGATCAATTTAACAATCTAAAGTATAACCAAAGTGAGAATTTATGATTTCTAGGCTTGCTCATTTTACTCATTTAATTTTGGCATTTACGTGACTTTGAGAACATTCTTTAAGACTGTAATACATTATTTACTGTAAAATACATTGTTTTAACTGGAGACTCATAAAAAACCAACATTATGTTGGAACGTTGTGATACCTCTTTTCTACAACCTACAATGATAATGCTTATCAATAAAAACTTTATCATCACACTCATCCACTTCCACGTTCTAAATCATTAGTTTACTTGAGGCGGTGAAGAGGAGCATGACCAGAATGGTGAATATGCATCTGAAGTAGTAAATGAAGGGAAAAGTAGTAATACATGTGGATGAATTATCAATTAAGCTTAGACAACCCCAAAAATTAGGTTAGTCCAAATTGGAGGGAATTGTTCTGAATTGAACTGATTAAGTAATTAGGTTTGATTCAAAATTTTGGTTTGGTTCACATACAAAATAATGTAAAGTTAAAAAGATTTTTTAAATATTTTTGCTTGTAATTTCAGTTTATATTCCATGATTTAATACATTTTACTTAAAGTTATAAGAAAAATTTGAGAGAAATCATTAAGCTTATGCATGGTGTGATTCAAAAGAAGCTAAGCATAATTTTGTTTGACATAAAATGATTTCAAACAATATGATTTAGTAATTTAGAAGTTATATTTTTACTAAAATTCTTTTGTAAACACTCGCAACGAGGAGGAGGACGAGGAGGACGAGGAGAAGGAGGAAGAGGAGGAAGAGGAGGAGGAAGAAGAAGAGGAACAAAAAGACAGAGAAAAGACGATTTCGGAAAAAAGGGCAAAGAGAGAAAGTTAATGATTTCGCGTATGATACCGATGCAACGGTTCTTATCGTAGGCTACTCTGAAGATGACATAGATGAAAAAATAACATACTCGAACTCCGCAAACCCCACACCACTTAGATATGTGCTATCTTTTTTTGTGATCATATGGATATATGTGCTATCTTTTTAAGTATGAACAATGTATGAGTGTTTCTGGTTTGATGTAGTTGGGCTAAGATTCAATAATTAAAGCTAACCCATAATTCAATATGCAAAGTCTTTTATATACCATTTGAATTTTTGTATCAGTTGTTGAAGTTTGTTGTTGATAATTGTGTTTAATATATAATTGAATACATTTAGCTAGACCAAATTGTTAAGTAAATTATCCGTTAATCTCACAAAAAATAAATGAGGTTACAAAAATATTTTTGTACAAGAGTTGATCAAGCTTGAGAGTTTTAAGTTGTTCCACTCATATTTGACCAAAATAATATGAGATTGAGTACCAAAAAAAAAAATATTTAAGATAATAAATTCATTTGACATAATTGTTCGGTTGTATACCATTTTCCAAATGTCCGTTCATAGATATATATATATATATATATAATGATAACTAATTAACATATCCACCAAGCTAAATATAAATGATTTTATCATATAGATTTTTTATGAACAACACAAACCCAACATTTTTATATATATATTTGACAATTGACTATGCTTATGTTTATTTAGGTGATATGAGAATATTTTGGAGAGAAAGTGGGAATTTTTTTTTTTTTGACAAAAGAAAGTAGAAAATCTAAGATACGTATAATAAAGGTTATCAATTAAGGGAAGATTACGAAATCAGGAGATAACAAATTTAGTGTGTAGAAGTTTGATGATGATTTGATTTATGGAATGTTATAGTTTGTCGAATAGCTAGGTCATGGAATTGGAATATATGGAGAATTTCTTTTTCATTTCAGTTAACCATTTAATAAATAATCGATAGAAAATTGTTCAGTTATTAAGATTTTATTAAACGGAGTCATCCCGGTTTGGATTTGTTCGATTGTAAAATCTGACCATCAGAATGATTGTTGGGACATTAGTATCCGATTTGAATCCAAGTACGTAGTTAATCATTGGATAACACGCGGAACTATACTTGAATTGGATTTGATTTTAGTTTCTCTCTAATTTGCCCTATTCAATTTTTAAAAATTGATTGTATAAGCTATAATTAAGAAAAACAAAATGCTAGGTTTAAAATTTGAACAAAACGGTTACAGCTGTTGTAATGACAGATTTTTTAATTACACTAATCAATATATTAAAATATATATTTTTCAAGAGCTCCCACGTCGGAGATCATTAACCAATTTCGGTTTTGGTATCGGTTAAGAATATATCGGAACAGAAAAGATATTGATGGATATACCGGAGGTCCGGTATATGAGAGACTATACGAGGGAGTGAAGAAAGTGAAGAAGCATGCAATATATTGGTTAATGATCCTCCAAAAGAGATATGATGTGTTTAATATGATTATACAATCTATATATATGGTTAAGAAGATTAAATGTTAAATTGTCATGACATGTTGATGATGCCTATGTGAGTCAGGAATCTTTCTTCTCCACTCATAGCAAACAAATTTTGTTTGATTAAGATATATGGTGGTTTTATTTATTTAGACTTAAATCAGTTTAACTTTCATTCCCTATTAATTAGTAATTTAGTTTACTCCAGCTTACATCTCGAGAAGTGAGAAGTTATAAAACTACTTCTCCGTTTGTAATAAGCCCATATTGATCGATCTATAAAAATACCGTTGAATTCACTTACCAAAGTTGTAGAATTTACTTAAAATATACTATAAATGGTGGTTTTTTGACATTGATCAATATAACTGTTTACGTGAGTGATTAGTGTCTAGTGAAAAGGAAACTGAAAGTTAGAGAAGATGGAGACGACGAACTAAAGTTTATAGAATTCATGGTTCGATTTTTTAACTGCTACGCCGTCTAGTCGAAATTTATAATGTATTTTTGGAGTCCACTAGAACTTTGTTCTTCTTGACAACTTTGGCTCTCTATACAACTGCAATACCTACTCTCTTTCAATCCTCTGTTGCGTTATACTAGTCACATATATATAGACTTGGTGTCTTCGTCACACTTCACATATATTGTTCGTTCAATAGTAACCAGCCGTGTCAATTATTAGCTTTACCTCTAACAGTTTGGTACATGCGTCGAAATCGAGATTGGTCTGTTTGATCTAGTCAATAGTCACTGATTTGGTGCTTGTTATATTGTTTTTGTTATCTCTTGTTCACAGTATTTTCTCGTTATAATGCTAGCTTAACACCACTATATGATGATTATGTGTTGTATCCCTATCCGTTTTGTTTTTTAAGTATTATTTAAGCCAAAACCCAAACATAGATCTTTAAAATAATGGTTTTTATTGTAATTTTGTAAAATTTTATTTAAGCCAAGAAATCCTGGAAAAAAAAAATGTTTGACTAATCATTAATCAAGTCTATGATAGCACTAAATATATTGTCAAATCTCTCCATACCTATTGACCGATCAATAACAGTATAACCAAAACGAGTGTTATTGAATTCGACGTCGTTTGGTAGTCATACTCCTCGGCGGGTCTTTTTGATATACTTTGGACGCGGACGACTCTTAAACTTGTCCTGCTCCTCTCATTTTTCACAACTTCGACCGATGATGTGCTGCTCTTCTCTCCCATTTCCAAAACCCTAAATGTGGGATTGAGCTTTGAGAGCTTTCGTCACTTTAGCTGCCGCCTCTGTTGCGATTAGCAAGGTACGTTTTTTTCTTTGGGTATTGATGGTTTGAGATCACTATCTCTCGTTGGATCCAAGGCATACAAAAAAAAAAAAAAATGGAACTTTGAACTCTGTGGCTGTCGTGTCTGAGTCTAGTTATTGAAATTTCGTGTCTTTTTGATTCTATGTTTTAGGGTTTGGTAATGGATAGAATCAGCCTTTTACCAGATGAGGTTCTTGGGCACATCTTATCCTTTCTCCCCTCAAAACATGCTGCTTCGACTTCGTTACTCTCTCACAGGTGGAGGAATGTGTTTGTTTTGGTTCCAAGTCTTAACCTTGATTATGTGCTTGATGAGGCTACTCAATACCGGCATGACCATTCCCAAGATTTCATGGGTTTTGTGGAGAGTTTGCTCATTCGGCGAGGCAAGTCGCCAGTAAAGAAGTTCGCTTTGAAGATTCATCTCCCTCATCTATTTGGCATAGACCCATCTCGTGTTCATTACTGGATATGCAATGTGCTTGGTCTTGGTGGTCTTGTGGATCTTGATCTGTTCATCACTTTCCAAGGAGAACTTCACCTTGTGCCTTTGTTGATCTTCAAGAGCAAGACACTGGTTAAGCTGAGGCTAGGACGTGGTTTTAGACTCAAGCTTTCTCATCAGGATGTTTATCTCCCTATGCTTAAGATTTTATGTCTTGACACTGTTGATTTAGAAGGAGGTCATGATGTCCTTGAAACTCTTCTGCCTCGTTGCCCTTTGCTTGAAGAACTGCTTCTTGAGGATATGCGTTGGAAAACACAGTGTGGTACTGTGTCTTCTCCATCTCTAAAGAGACTACTCATCCGATCTTTTAATGTCCCCATCATCTCTCTTGATGTTCCCAATCTTGTCTACTTGGAACTTTTGTGTATATTTGGGAACAAGTTTGCCAATGTTAACTTGGATTCCCTCATCGAAGCTAGACTCAATCTTTGGGTAGAAGAACAACGATTAAGGGCACTAAGAGACGGATATGCTCATTTAGTTTCTGCTGACCTGATGGATCTCATCACTGCAATCAGAAATGTTAAGGTCCTTCACTTAACTAGTGATGCTCTTGAGGTCAGTCTACTATTATTTTATTTATTGTTGTAACGGTCATTTGCTGCTCAAGATTGGTTAGGTTCTGATGGCAAATTGGATCCGTTTAGTTGAGGTTCTGATTCAAAGATTCTATTACTTGTGTGATGACCAAGCTGATTTGGTTTTGTTGCAGCTGTTTTCCTACTCCGGTAAAGATTTACCCATGTTCGACAACCTTGTTTGTCTATCTATCGCAAGTGACAAGAAGCACGGATGGCAAGTTCTGCCACTTCTTATCAAGAACTCTCCAAATCTTGAAACTCTCATCTTCAAGGTATCTCATGATAGCAGACTGACATATCCTAAACGCCTTATATACCGATATGTCTATAACTTTGTCTCTTTTATACATCAGGGTCTAGATCACTACGTAACTTCAATATGTGGGGATGCATGTGTTTGCCTTAGCTCTAGGGTGCGTAGCCCGTCTTGCCTGTCATCTTCTCGAGTGAAGGTGCTGGAGGTATGGGGTTATCAAGGAACAATAATAGAGCAGTTCCAAGTGATACATTTCTTAGAGAAGCTACCATGTCTTGAGCTGCTGAAAATTTGTGCTGTAAAAAACATCCAAGTGCCCATCAATGTGCAGTATCTTTTGACGCTTCCAAGAGCTTCATCAAACTGCAAGATCGAAGCCATACCTTAACCAAATAGATAAAAAAAAGCAAAAGACTATTGAGTATGCTTATGGTTTTGCTAAGTACTTTTTAATATCTCTTGAATGTTAAGTCTTTGTATTTGGTTTATGACAGAAACCTTGCCAGCAGACATGAGATAAACTGTGTGGTTATTGTCAGTTTACTTTTATATTATGGAACATTCCTTTTTATTGTCAAGAGAGTCTTTTCATGAACTTGAAGCAACTTGAACCAATCATTGTACAATTCAACAACAATTTTAGTTATGAAAAGAACACTGAGATTATATACAATAGTCAAACTGACTAAATCTCTGCTAATTCATGATCAGATCAGCTGATCGAAGCATATTCATTCGGCTCTCTTCCTTAAATCTTGCTCTCTCTTGAATCCTTTGAAGCTCCTTCCGAAGCTGCTCGCTCCCCATCTCTTGTCTCTCCATTGTCACGAGTCTCTCTCCATTGATCTCGCCAAGTAACACTTTCCTCCTCAAATCAGGATTGTTACTGTCTCCCATGTTGAACAGAATCGAACGGTACTTAGCTTTTTGAGGTCCCATGAAACAACCTAACTTGTCAAACATTGCAGATTCCACAGATACAGCCACAGCGCAAGGATCACAAGCAGCGACTCTTGTCTTCATCACCGTCTCAACAACCTCATTAGCAACTTTAGCCAACGATGTTTGAAGAATCTCACGCACCTTGTCTCGTTTTGAATCTCCTGTCTTCTTCATTGTTGGAATCATCTTGACCGGAGTTGTTTCATCATGACGGCTCTGTTCTCTACCCGAAGCGTAAAGAAGCCGCAGCCAAAGATTCCAAAGAAGCCTTCCTTCCGATCGAATCTGGGGGTGTTTGTGATCGTTGAAGAATCTCAAACCCTTCCCCATGGAGGACGTTGTGCAGACAACGTCACAAGCAAGTGACTTAGGAGCTTGTTTCAAACGATTCATGGCGTCTACAAACCTCGAAACCTCGGGAGAATTCTCAACACCTCTCACAGACTTAGCCGCTCGAAGTGCTGCCTCGAACAACTCCAAGAACTCTTGTCTCTGCATCGTTCTCGTTCTTGATGGGGTCTTTTGTGTGATTTTGCTCTCTGCCTCTGTCTCTCTCTCTCAATTTCTCACTATCGAATCAGGGTTTGGATGCAAACAAAAGAAAAGAGATACTGGGAATTATTAGAATGGTATCAGATAGTTTATGTAGAGAGAGAGTAAGCGCGTTAGACTCTAATCCAATTCCAAGTAGGTTTTGTTCATAATTAGTTTCATGATACTAGTTTATTTTATTTACTTGCTATCCAAGTCTGTTTGAAATTTCCTTTTTTTCTTTGTAGTTCTGAAAGAGTTCCATATGTGATTGTGGGGACTTATTATTATTAAAACAGTATTATTATAAAAACAACCAACGTATTTACAAAAAAAAAAAAAAAAATAGAAGACTCAACAAATCAATTATCTGAACATTCCGAATAAAGCCATGTCATTTTTTATCTATTCCAATATATCGATCTGATCTGAACTAATTAAGAATGATATCCTTAATCATCTTATTATAATGTTCTACTAAATCACAGTTAATGAAAAATTGAAAACAAAAAAAACTCAAAATTGGTGGGTTTATGAAATTAACTCTTGTATTATATTTTTATGCAATATTTTTAGCCTATTTTAAGTATCTAATTTCGTGTGGGAGAAGGATAGATATATAAGATAGAGAATTCTAAATTTTGGTTTGGTTCACATAAAATGTAACGTAAAGTTAAAGAGAATTCTAAATTTTGTTTTGCTTGTAATTTCAATTTATGTTCAATGATTTAATACATTATTAAAGTTATAAGAAATATATGAGAGAAAGCATTAAGCTTATGCATGGTGTGATTCAAAAAAGCTAAACATAATCTTGTCTGACATTAAATTATTTCAAACAATATGATTTAATAATTTAGAAGTTATATTAAATATTGTTTATTTTGCTTACAAAATTCAGATCAAATTGATTAGTATTGTTAGTTTCACCCATGAGTTGAGGAATTGCTTTTTTTGGTTCAAGTTTTGTTCAAGTTCTCATAGAACTCTTCTGTTAGTTTCATCTCTGGTCTTTAATGTGAAGGCTGAAGGATCATATGCTATAACAGAAGAGACTTCTTCAGCAAATGTTCAACAATGGAGGCGAAAGAATTTCTTCAGAGGTTTTTTTTTTTTATGTCGGAAAATCCAAAAAGAACTCCCATGGCATAGTGGAAATAACCATTCCACTTCCGACAAGTCTGGTGGCTGTGACAACCACGTAGTTCGCAGGTGTTTTTGATGCAGATTTTGGCATGTTTGAGAACTTCTTCAAACATTGCAAGAGCAAGAGCCTTCTTCTCATCTTCATCCTCAAGCTTCTTCTTAGCTTCATCATCATCGACCTTCTCATCTTCATCTTTTTTCTCATCTTCACCTCTCTTCTTCACAAGAAGAGGAGCTATCATCTTCTTTTGGTTAACCAAACGAAGACCAAGACCAAACTTTGGCTTTGGTTTCAGTGAAACCCTATTGGTGTTGGTGTTGTTGTTGGAAGGAAACAAGGGTTTGGTGGGGAAGAACAGAGCAGAGGTGAAGGTCGAGATTGACATTGTTTGTCTGTGTTTGGGGTTTTTTTTGGTTTGAGAAATAAAAAAGGAAGAAGGAGAATGATAGAAGAGAAATGTAGAGAATGTGTAGGATATAAAGACTTCAAAAGCATTTTAAATTATTTCAAACAATATGATTTAATAATTAGAAATTATATTTATACTAAATTTTTTTTTTGTAAATACTCGCAACGTAGCGCCGCCCTAGTTAAGATTTCAAATTATTGTGTAATAATCCTTGGCAAAAATGATTTGTTAGATCATATGGGTAAGAAATTTGAAGTTAGTTTGCTGGGAGATAAGATATGGAGGTTATGGTTAGGTAGTGGATTTCAAAATGTAGTAGAATTTTACAAGTTAGTGGCTGGATTCTATTAGGTTTGATGTAGTTGGGGTAAGATTCAATAATTAAAGCTAACCCATAATTCAATATGAAAAGTCTTTTATATACCATTTGAAATTTTGTGTTAGTTGCTGAAGTTTTGTAGTTGATAATTCTGTTTAATATATAACTGAATACATTTAATTACCTAGTCTAAACTGGTAAGTTAATTATCAGTTAATCTCTCAATAAACAATGAGGTTACAAATATATTTTTGTACAAGAGTTGATCAACTTTGAGAGTTTTTAAGTTGTTCCACTCATATTTGACCAAAATAATATGAGATTGAGTACAAAAGAAAAAGAATATTTAAGATAATAGATTCTTTTGACATATAATTGTTCGGTTGTATACCATTTTCTAAATGTGAGTTTACATAGATATATATAAATGATAACTGACAAACATATCCACCAAGCTAAATATAAATTATTTTATCATTTTAAACTGATATTATACAAAAATAGATTATTTATGAACAACACAAACACAACATTTTTATACGTAAGTCTAGGACCAGCTTAGATAGCCCAATTTAAAGCCTTGAAAGTCTTCACGGCGAAAGCACCGGCCTTTGGTTCAATTGTTGTATCTTATACCACATAATGAACATAGTGTGATAGATATACACCAATCAGGATTGCATATAGTTTGTTTGGAGATTTGTACAAGGACTTCATCTATGAGTTCACCACGATCTCAACTCGTTCTTCTAAAGATGAATCGACCATGTACTTTACAAGCAAATCAAAAAGCTTGATAGCATGGCCGACTAAGTCTCTGTTCATAGTGAAGAGAGACGTGGGGATGAGATCTATACGTGAATTTAATTTGATTTTAATTTGCCCTATTCCATTTTTTAAAAATTGATTTGTTTAAGCTATAATTAAGAAAACAAAATGCTAGGATTGAAAATTGATGATGATTTGATTTATGGAATGTTAGTTTCTGGAATAGGTCATGGAATTGGAATATATGGAGAATATGTCATTTTTTTTTTTTTCATTTCAGTTAACCATTTAATAAATAATCGATAGAAAATTGTTCAGTTATTAAGATATTATTAAACGGAGTCATCTTAGTTTGGATTTGTTCGATTGTAAAATCAGACCACTAGAATGATTGTTGGGCAATTAGTATCCGATTCGAATCCGTTTAGTAACCATGGGATAACACGCGGAGCTATACTTGAATCTAATTTGATTTTAATTTCTCTTTAATTTTCCCTATTCAATTTTTAAAAATTGATTATACAATATAAGCTATAATTAAGAAAACAAAATGCTCGGTTTGAAATTTGAACATAAAGGTTAGCTATTGTAATGTCGATTTTTGAATTACACTAATCAATACTATATCATAATATATTTCTTCACTAGTTCTCACCTCCGTGATCGTTAACCAATTTCGGTTTTGGTATCAGTTAAGGAATACCGGAACTGAAAAGGATATTGACGAATATACCGGAGGGTCGGAATATGAGAGACTGACTATACGAGGTAGTGAAGAAAGTGAAGAAGCATACAATATATTGGTTTAATTATCCTCCAAAAGAGATATGATGTGTTTAATATGACTATACAATCTATATATATGGTTAAGAATATTAAATGTTAAATTGTCATGACATGTTGATGATGCCTATGTGAGTCCAGGAATCTTTCTTCTCCACTCATAGCAAACAAATTTTGTTTGATTAAGATATGGTGGTTTTATTTATTTAGACTTAAATCAGTTTAACTTTCATTCCTATTACTTAGTTTACTCCAGCTTACATCTCGAGGAGTAAGAAGTTACTCTTCTCCGTTTGTAATAAGCCCATATTGATCAATCTATAACTATAAAAATACCGTTAAATTCACTTACCAAAGTTGTAGAATTTACTTAAAATATACTATAAATGGTGGTTTTTGAACATTGATCAATATAATTGTTTACGTGAGTGATTAGTGAAAAGGAAACTGAAAGTTAGAGAAGATGGAGACAACGAACGTACTAAAGTTTTTAGAATTCATGGTTCGATTTGAACTGCTACGCCGTCTCGTCGAGATGATAATGTATTTTTAGAGTCCACTAGATCTTTGTTCTTCCTTAATTCTTCTTTTTTGGCTCACGATACAACTGCAATACCTACTCTCTTTCAATCCTCTGTTGCGTTATACTAGTCATATATATAGACTTGGTGTCTTCGTCACACTTGGAAGTTGGAAGGACTAAAGGAGGACACTTCTTCACACATATTGTTCGTTTCAATAGTAATCAGCCGCGTCTATTATTAGCTTTACCTCTGACAGTTTGGTACATGCGTCGAGATTGATCTGTTTGATCTAGTCAATAGTCATTGATTTGGTGCTTCTTTTGTTATCTCTTCTTCACAGTATTTTCTCGTTATAATGCTAACTTAACACCACTATATGATTTATGTGTTGTATTCCTCCTATCCGTTTCGTTTTTTAAGTAGTATTATTTAAGCCAAAACCCAACACATAGATCTTTAAAATAATGGTTTCTATTGTAATTTTGTAAAAGTTTATTTAAGCCAAGAAATCCAAACCACTACTAAACTGGAAAAAAAAAATGTTTGACTATTAATCAAGTCTCTGATAGCACTAAATATATTGTCAAATCCCTCCATACCTAGTCAATAGTCACTGATTTGGTGCTTGTTATATTGTTTTTGTTATCTCTTGTTCACAGTATTTTCTCGTTATAATGCTAGCTTAACACCACTATATGATTATGTGTTGTATCCCTATCCGTTTCGTTTTTTAAGTATTATTTAAGCCAAAACCCAAACATAGATCTTTAAAATAATGGTTTTTATTGTAATTTTGTAAAATTTTATTTAAGCCAAGAAATCCTGGAAAAAAAAAATGTTTGACTAATCATTAATCAAGTCTCTGATAAATATATTGTCAAATCCCTCCATACCTATTGACCGATCAATAACAGTATAACCAAAACGACTGTTATCGAATTCGACGTCGTTTTGATAGTCATACTCCTCGGCGGGTCTTTTTGATATATACTTTGGACGCGGACGACACTTAAACTTGTCCTGCTCCTCTCATTTTTCACAACTTCGACCGATGATGTGCTGCTCTTCTCTCCCATTTCCAAAACCCTAAATTTGGGATTGAGCTTTGAGAGCTTTCGTCACTTTAGCCGCCGCCTCTGTTGCCATTAGCAAGGTACGTTTTTTCTTTGGGTATTCATGGTTTGAGATCACTCTCTCTCGTTGTATCCAAGGCATACAAAAAAAAAAAGAATGGAACTTTGAACTCTGTGGCTGTCGTGTATGAGTCTAGTTATTGAAATTTCGTGTCTTTTTGATTCTGTGTTTTAGGGTTTGGTAATGGATAGAATCAGCCGTTTACCAGATGAGGTTCTTGGGCACATCTTATCATTTCTCCCCTCAAAAGAGGCTGCTTCGACTTCGTTGCTCTCTCAGAGGTGGAGGAATGTGTTTGTTTTGGTTCCAAGTCTTGACCTTGACTATGTGCTTGATGAGGCTTGTCAATACCGGCATGACCATTCCAAAGATTTCATGGTTTTTGTGGAGAGTTTGCTCATTCGGCGAGGCAAGTCGCCAGTAAAGAAGTTCGCTTTGAAGATTCATCTCCCTCATCTATTTGGCATAGACCCATCTCGTGTTCATTACTGGATATGCAATGTGCTTGAGCTTGGTGGTCTTGTGGATCTTGATCTGTTCGTCACTTTCCGAGGAGAACTTCACCTAGTGCCTTTGTTGATCTTCAAGAGCAAGACACTTGTTAAGCTGAGACTAGGACGTGGTTTTACACTCAAGCTTTCTCATCAGGATGTTTATCTTCCCATGCTTAAGACTTTATGTCTTGACACTATTGACTTTGAAGGAGGTCTTGATGTCCTTGAAACTCTTCTACCTCGTTGCCCTTTGCTTGAAGAACTGGTTCTTGAGGATATGCGTTGGAAAACACAGTGTGGTACTGTGTCTTCTCCATCTCTAAAGAGACTACTCATCCGATTCTTTAATGTCCCCACCATCTCTCTTGATGTTCCCAATCTTGTCTACTTGGAACTTTCGTGTATATTTGGGAGCAAGTATGCCAATGTTAACTTGGATTCCCTCATCAAAGCTAGACTCAATCTTTGTGTAGAAGAACAACGATTAAGGGCACTAAGACGAATACCAAGCGATGGATTTGGTCATTTAGATTCTGCTGACCTGATGGATCTCATCACTGCAATCAGAAATGTTAAGGTCCTTCACTTAACTAGTGATGCTCTTGAGGTCAGTCTGCTATTATTTATTTATTGTTGTAACAGTCATTTGCTGCTCAAGATTGGTTAGGTTCTGTGTCTTCCTTCACCAAGTCCTGCGGTGGTAGTATGATCTTAATTGGCATTACAGTCTTCTGATGGCAAATTGGATCCGTTTAATTGAGGTTCTGATTCAAAGATTCTATTACTTGTCTGATGACCAAGCTGATTTGGTTTTGTTGCAGCTGTTTTCCTACTCCGGTAAAGATTTACCCATGTTCGACAACCTTGTTTGTCTATCTATCGCAAGTGACAAGAAGCACGGATGGCAAGTTCTGCCACTTCTTATCAAGAACTCTCCAAATCTTGAAACTCTCATCTTCAAGGTATCTCATGATAGTAGACTGACATATCCTAAACGCCATATATACCGATATGTCTATAACTTTGTCTCTTTTATACATCAGGGTCTAGATCACTACGTAACTTCACTATGTGGGGATGCATGTGTTTGCCTTAGCTCTAGGGTGGGTAGCCCGTCTTGCCTGTCATCTTCTCGAGTGAAGGTGCTTGAGTTATGGGGTTATCAAGGAACAGTAATAGAGCTGTTCCAAGTGGAGCATTTCTTAAAGAAGCTACCATGTCTTGAGCTGCTGAAAATTTGTGCTGTAAAAAACATCCAAGTGCCCATCAATGTACAGTATCTTTTGACGCTTCCAAGAGCTTCATCAAACTGCAAGATCGAAGCCATACCTTAACCAAATAGATAAAAAAAAGCAAAACCCTATTGAGTATGCTTATGGTTTTGCTAAGTCATTTCTAATATCTCTTGAATGTGAAGTCTTTGTATTTGGTTTATGACAAACCTTGCCAGCAGACATGAGATAAACTGTGTGGTTATTGTCAGTTTACTTTTATATATGGAACATTCCTTTTTATTGTCAAGAGTCTTTATCATCCCTGTTTAGAAAAAATCATGAACTTGAAGCAACTTGAACCAATCATTGTATTGAAATTACAATTCAACAATATTTATAGTTATGAAAAGAGGAGTGAGATATACAATAATCAAACTGACTAAATCTCTGCTAAGTCATGATCAGATCAGCTAATTGAAGCATATTCATTCGGCTCTCTTCCTTAAATCTTGCTCTCTCTTGAATCCTTTGAAGCTCCTTCCGAAGCTGCTCGCCCCCCATCTCTTGTCTCTCCATTGTCACGAGTCTCTCTCCATTGATCTCGCCAATTAACACTTTCCTCCTCAAATCAGGATTGTTACTGTCTCCCATGTTGAACAGAATCGAACGGTACTTAACTTTTAGAGGTCCCATGAAACAACCTAACTTGTCAAACATAGCAGATTCCACAGATACAGCCACAGCGCAAGGATCACAAGCAGCGACTCTTGTCTTCATCTCGGTCTCAACAACCTCATTAGCAACTTTAGCCAACGATGTTTGAAGAATCTCACGCACCTTGTCTCGTTTTGAGTCTCCTGTCTTCTTCATTGTTGGAATCTTGACCGGAGTTGTGTCTTCATTACGGCCCTGTTCTCTACCCGAAGCGTAAAGAATCCGCAGCCAAAAGTTCCAAAGAAGCCTTCCTTCCGATCTAATCTTGGGGTTTTTGTGATCGTTGAAGAATCTCAAACCCTTCCCCATGGAGGACGTTGTGCAGACAACGTTACAAGCAAGTGACTTTAGGAGCTTGTTTCAAACGATTCATGGCGTCTACAAACCTCGAAACATCTGGAGAATCCTCAACACCTCTCACAGACTTAGCCCCTCGAAGTGCTGCCTCGAACAACTCAAAGAACTCTTGTCTCTGCATCGTTCTCGTTCTTGATGGAAATTAGGGTTTGGAAGCAAACGAAAGAGAAGAGACACTGGGAATGGTTAGAATTGGTCTCAGATATGTTTATATAGAGAGAGTAAGCGCGTTAGACCCTAATCCAATTCCAAGTAGGTTTTGTTTCATTAGTTTCATAATACTAGTTTATTTAATTTACTTGCTATCCAAGTCCGTTTGAAATTTCCTTTTTGTTTCTTTGTAGTTCTGATAGAGTTTCCATATTCTTCATGTGATTATAATACAGTAGGGACTTATTATTATCAAATCAACTTACACAAAGAAAAAGGAAAAAGACTCAGCAAATCAATATCTCAACATACCGAATTTTTTAATTTGTGTATTAAATCCATTGTATATTTATCCATTCAACTCAAATATATCTTAACTAAGAATTATATCCTTAAAAGTGTATATTAGAGCCTTAAAATTTACACATTCTCCCCTCACTCACTTCTACAGCCAGTTGTTGTCACCAAACACTTGATGGATATCACTTCACTATGTCCGAGATATATATGAGTGTGGTTTCCAGCTTTCTGAACAGAGTTTCCCCTGTTCCGTAGTCTCTTGATTACTGTGTCAGAGATTTTTTTCGACAGAGAGCCTTCCTCCGTCTCTGTGATAAGTCAAAACTATCTTCTATATCTAGGTTTTATGTTTCAAACTTGCTGACATAACATAACATAACATAACATAACATAATAATCCCCTGTAACTGTAACTGACCGTTGTCATAAATTCCCAATTTTTTATTTTTATTTAGGAGATAATTAAAAAAATGGAAAAAAGCAAACGGTCGAAGCAAACCTAATTAATTTCCTTGTGTGACATTAAATTTTTTCAAACAATATGATTTAATAATTGAGAAGTTATATTAAATATTGTTTATTGTGCTTACAAAATTCAGATCAAATTGATTAGTATTGTTAGTTTCACCCATGAGTTGAGGAATTGCTTTGTTATTCAAGTTTTGTTCAAGTTCTCATAGAACTCTTCTGTTAGTTTCATCTCTAGTCTTTAATGTGAAGGCTGAAGGATCATATGCTATAACAGAAGAGACTTCTTCAGCAAATGTTCAACAATGGAGGCAAAAGAACTTTTTCAGAGGTTTTTTAATGTCAGAAAATCCAAAAAGAACTCCCATGGCATAGTGGAAATAACCGTTCCACTTTCGACAAGTCTGGTGGCTGTGACAACCACATAGTTCGTGGGTGTTTTTGATGCAGATTTTGGCATGTTTGAGAACTTCTTCAAACATTGCAAGAGCAAGAGCCTTCTTCTTATCTTCATCCTTAAGCTTCTTCTTAGCTTCATCATCATCGACTTTCTCATCTTCATCTTTCTTCTCATCTTCACCTCTCTTCTTCACAAGAAGAGGAGCTAACATCTTATTTTGGTTAACCAAACGAAAACCAATACCAAGCTTTGGCTTTGGTTTCAGTGAAACCCTATTGGTGTTGGTGTTGTTGTTGGAAGGAAACAAGGGTTTGGTGGGGTAGAACAGAGCAGAGGTGAAGGTCGAGATTGACATTGTTTGTCTGTGTTTGGGTTTTTTTTTTTTTGGTTTGAGAAATAAAAACGGAAGAAGGAGAATGATAGAAGAGAAATGTAGAGAATGTGTAGGATATAAAGACGTCAAAAGCATTTTAAATTATTTCAAACAATATGATTTAATAATTAGAAGTTATATTTATACTAAATTTTTTATTTGTAAATATTCGCAACGTAGCGCCGCCCTAGTTAAGATTTCAAATTATTGTGTAATAGTCCTTGGCAAAATTGATTTGTTAGATCATATGGGTAAGAAATTTGAAGTTAGTTTGCTGGGAGATAAGATATGGAGGTTATGGTTAGGTAGTGGATTTCAAAATGTAGTAGAATTTTACAAGTTAGTGGCTGGATTCTATTAGGTTTGATGTAGTTGGGGTAAGATTCAATAATTAAAGCTAACCCATAATTCAATATGAAAAGTCTTTTATATACCATTTGAAATTTTGTGTTAGTTGCTGAAGTTTTGTAGTTGATAATTGTGTTTAATATATAACTGAATACATTTAATTACTTAGACTAAACTGGTAAGTTAATTATCCGTTAATCTCTCAATAAACAATGAGGTTACAAATATATTTTTGTACAAGAGTTGATCAACTTTGAGAGTTTTTAAGTTGTTCCACTCATATTTGACCAAAATAATATGAGATTAAGTACAAAAGAAAAAGAATATTTAAGATAATAGATTCTTTTGACATGTAATTGTTCGGTCGTATACCATTTTCTAAATGTGAGTTTACATAGATATATATATATATATATATATATATATATATGATAACTGAAAAACATATCCACCAAGCTAAATATAAATTATTTTATCATTTTAAATTGATATTATACAAAAATAGATTATTTATGAACAACACAAACACAACATTTTTATACTTAAGTCTAGGACCAGACGTGGGGATGAGATCTATACGTGAATTTAATTTGATTTTAATTCGCCCTATTCAATTTCTTTTAAATTGATTTGTATAAGCTATAATTAAGAAAACAAAATGCTTTTGAACAAAAAAAAAACAAAAAAACAAAATGCTAGGATTAAAAATTGATGATGATTTGATTTATGGAATGTTAGTTTCTGGAATAGGTCATGGAATTGGAATATATGGAGAATATGTCAATTTTTTTTTTTTTTCATTTCAGTTAACCATTTAATAAATAATCGATAGAAAATTGTTCAGTTATTAAGATATTATTAAACGGAGTCATCTTAGTTTGGATTTGTTCGATTGTAAAATCAGACCACTAGAATGATTGTTGGGCAATTAGTATCCGATTCGAATCCGTTTAGTAACCATGGGATAACACGCGGAGCTATACTTGAATCTAATTTGATTTTAATTTCTCTTTAATTTTCCCTATTCAATTTTTAAAAATTGATTATACAATATAAGCTATAATTAAGAAAACAAAATGCTCGGTTTGAAATTTGAACATAAAGGTTAGCTATTGTAATGTCGATTTTTGAATTACACTAATCAATACTATATCATAATATATTTCTTCACTAGTTCTCACCTCCGTGATCGTTAACCAATTTCGGTTTTGGTATCAGTTAAGGAATACCGGAACTGAAAAGGATATTGACGAATATACCGGAGGGTCGGAATATGAGAGACTGACTATACGAGGTAGTGAAGAAAGTGAAGAAGCATACAATATATTGGTTTAATTATCCTCCAAAAGAGATATGATGTGTTTAATATGACTATACAATCTATATATATATGGTTAAGAATATTAACTGTTAAATTGTCATGGCATGTTGATGATGCCTATGTGAGTCCAGGAATCTTTCTTCTCCACTCATAGCAAACAAATTTTGTTTGATTAAGATATGGTGGTTTTATTTAGACTTAAATCAGTTTAACTTTCATTCCTATTACTTAGTTTACTCCAGCTTACATCTCGAGGAGTAAGAAGTTACTCTTCTCCGTTTGTAATAAGCCCATATTGATCAATCTATAACTATAAAAATACCGTTAAATTCACTTACCAAAGTTGTAGAATTTACTTAAAATATACTATAAATGGTGATTTTTGAACATTGATCAATATAATTGTTTACGTGAGTGATTAGTGAAAAGGAAACTGAAAGTTAGAGAAGATGGAGACAACGAACGTACTAAAGTTTTTAGAATTCATGGTTCGATTTGAACTGCTACGCCGTCTCGTCGAGATGATAATGTATTTTTAGAGTCCACTAGATCTTTGTTCTTCCTTAATTCTTCTTTTTTGGCTCACGATACAACTGCAATACCTACTCTCTTTCAATCCTCTGTTGCGTTATACTAGTCACATATATATAGACTTGGTGTCTTCGTCACACTTGGAAGTTGGAAGGACTAAAGGAGGACACTTCTTCACACATATTGTTCGTTTCAATAGTAATCAGCCGCGTCTATTATTAGCTTTACCTCTGACAGTTTGCTACATGCGTCGAGATTGGTCTGTTTGATCTAGTCAATAGTCATTGATTTGGTGCTTGTTTTGTTATCTCTTCTTCACAGTATTTTCTCGTTATAATGCTAACTTAACACCACTATATGATTTATGTGTTGTATTCCTCCTATCCGTTTCGTTTTTTAAGTAGTATTATTTAAGCCAAAACCCAACACATAGATCTTTAAAATAATGGTTTCTATTGTAATTTTGTAAAAGTTTATTTAAGCCAAGAAATCCAAACCACTACTAAACTGGAAAAAAAATGTTTGACTATTAATCAAGTCTCTGATAGCACTAAATATATTGTCAAATCCCTCCATACCTAGTCAATAGTCACTGATTTGGTGCTTGTTATATTGTTTTTGTTATCTCTTGTTCACAGTATTTTCTCGTTATAATGCTAGCTTAACACCACTATATGATTATGTGTTGTATCCCTATCCGTTTCGTTTTTTAAGTATTATTTAAGCCAAAACCCAAACATAGATCTTTAAAATAATGGTTTTTATTGTAATTTTGTAAAATTTTATTTAAGCCAAGAAATCCTGGAAAAAAAAAATGTTTGACTAATCATTAATCAAGTCTCTGATAAATATATTGTCAAATCCCTCCATACCTATTGACCGATCAATAACAGTATAACCAAAACGACTGTTATCGAATTCGACGTCGTTTTGATAGTCATACTCCTCGGCGGGTCTTTTTGATATATACTTTGGACGCGGACGACACTTAAACTTGTCCTGCTCCTCTCATTTTTCACAACTTCGACCGATGATGTGCTGCTCTTCTCTCCCATTTCCAAAACCCTAAATTTGGGATTGAGCTTTGAGAGCTTTCGTCACTTTAGCCGCCGCCTCTGTTGCCATTAGCAAGGTACGTTTTTTCTTTGGGTATTCATGGTTTGAGATCACTCTCTCTCGTTGTATCCAAGGCATACAAAAAAAAAAATGGAACTTTGAACTCTGTGGCTGTCGTGTATGAGTCTAGTTATTGAAATTTCGTGTCTTTTTGATTCTGTGTTTTAGGGTTTGGTAATGGATAGAATCAGCCGTTTACCAGATGAGGTTCTTGGGCACATCTTATCATTTCTCCCCTCAAAAGAGGCTGCTTCGACTTCGTTGCTCTCTCAGAGGTGGAGGAATGTGTTTGTTTTGGTTCCAAGTCTTGACCTTGACTATGTGCTTGATGAGGCTTGTCAATACCGGCATGACCATTCCAAAGATTTCATGGTTTTTGTGGAGAGTTTGCTCATTCGGCGAGGCAAGTCGCCAGTAAAGAAGTTCGCTTTGAAGATTCATCTCCCTCATCTATTTGGCATAGACCCATCTCGTGTTCATTACTGGATATGCAATGTGCTTGAGCTTGGTGGTCTTGTGGATCTTGATCTGTTCGTCACTTTCCGAGGAGAACTTCACCTAGTGCCTTTGTTGATCTTCAAGAGCAAGACACTTGTTAAGCTGAGACTAGGACGTGGTTTTACACTCAAGCTTTCTCATCAGGATGTTTATCTTCCCATGCTTAAGACTTTATGTCTTGACACTATTGACTTTGAAGGAGGTCTTGATGTCCTTGAAACTCTTCTACCTCGTTGCCCTTTGCTTGAAGAACTGGTTCTTGAGGATATGCGTTGGAAAACACAGTGTGGTACTGTGTCTTCTCCATCTCTAAAGAGACTACTCATCCGATTCTTTAATGTCCCCACCATCTCTCTTGATGTTCCCAGTCTTGTCTACTTGGAACTTTCGTGTATATTTGGGAGCAAGTATGCCAATGTTAACTTGGATTCCCTCATCAAAGCTAGACTCAATCTTTGTGTAGAAGAACAACGATTAAGGGAAATAAGACGAATACCAAGCGATGGATTTGGTCATTTAGATTCTGCTGACCTGATGGATCTCATCACTGCAATCAGAAATGTTAAGGTCCTTCACTTAACTAGTGATGCTCTTGAGGTCAGTCTACTATTATTTTATTTATTGTTGTAACGGTCATTTGCTGCTCAAGATTGGTTAGGTTCTGATGGCAAATTGGATCCGTTTAGTTGAGGTTCTGATTCAAAGATTCTATTACTTGTGTGATGACCAAGCTGATATGGTTTTGTTGCAGCTGTTTTCCTACTCCGGTAAAGATTTACCCATGTTCGACAACCTTGTTTGTCTATCTATCGCAAGTGACAAGAAGCACGGATGGCAAGTTCTGCCACTTCTTATCAAGAACTCTCCAAATCTTGAAACTCTCATCTTCAAGGTATCTCATGATAGCAGACTGACATATCCTAAACGCCATATATACCTATATGTCTATAACTTTGTCTCTTTTATACATCAGGGTCTAGATCACTACGTAACTTCAACATGTGGGGATGCATGTGTTTGCCTTAGCTCTAGGGTGGGTAGCCCGTCTTGCCTGTCATCTTCTCGAGTGAAGGTGCTGGAGGTATGGGGTTATCAAGGAACAATAATAGAGCAGTTCCAAGTGATACATTTTTTAGAGAAGCTACCATGTCTTGAGCTGCTGAAAATTTGTGCTGTAAAAAACATCCAAGTGCCCATCAATGTGCAGTATCTTTTGACGCTTCCAAGAGCTTCATCAAACTGCAAGATCGAAGCCATACCTTAACCAAATAGATAAAAAAAAGCAAAAGACTTTTGAGTATGCTTATGGCTTTGCTAAGTACTTTTTAATATCTCTTGAATGTTAAGTCTTTGTATTTGGTTTATGACAGAAACCTTGCCAGCAGACATGAGATAAACTGTGTGGTTATTGTCAGTTTACTTTTATATTATGGAACATTCCTTTTTATTGTCAAGAGAGTCTTTTCATGATCTCGCCAATTAACACTTTCCTTCTCAAATCAGGATTGTTACTGTCTCCCATGTTGAACAGAATCGAACGGTACTTAGCTTTTTGAGGTCCCATGAAACAACCTAACTTGTCAAACATTGCAGATTCCACAGATACAGCCACAGAGCAAGGATCACAAGCAGCGACTCGTGTCTTCATCTCCGTCTCAACAACCTCATTAGCAACTTTAGCCAACGATGTTTGAAGAATCTCACGCACCTTGTCTCGTTTTGAATCTCCTGTCTTTTTCATTGTTGGAATCATCTTGACCGGAGTTGTTTCTTCATGACGGCTCTGTTCTCTACCCGAAGCGTAAAGAAGCCGCAGCCAAAGATTCCAAAGAAGCCTTCCTTCCGATCGAATCTGGGGGTGTTTGTGATCGTTGAAGAATCTCAAACCCTTCCCCATGGAGGACGTTGTGCAGACAACGTCACAAGCAAGTGACTTAGGAGCTTGTTTCAAACGATTCATGGCGTCTACAAACCTCGAAACCTCGGGAGAATTCTCAACACCTCTCACAGACTTAGCCGCTCGAAGTGCTGCCTCGAACAACTCCAAGAACTCTTGTCTCTGCATCGTTCTCGTTCTTGATGGGGTCTTTTGTGTGATTTTGCTCTCTGCCTCTGTCTCTCTCTCTCAATTTCTCACTATCGAATCAGGGTTTGGATGCAAACAAAAGAAAAGAGATACTGGGAATTATTAGAATGGTATCAGATAGTTTATGTAGAGAGAGTAAGCGCGTTAGACTCTAATCCAATTCCAAGTAGGTTTTGTTCATAATTAGTTTCATGATACTAGTTTATTTTATTTACTTGCTATCCAAGTCTGTTTGAAATTTCCTTTTTTTCTTTGTAGTTCTGAAAGAGTTCCATATGTGATTGTGGGGACTTATTATTATTAAAACAGTATTATTATTAAAACAACCAACGTATTTACAAAAAAAAAAAAAAAAATAGAAGACTCAACAAATCAATTATCTGAACATTCCGAATAAAGCCATGTCATTTTTTATCTATTCCAATATATCGATCTGATCTGAACTAATTAAGAATGATATCCTTAATCATCTTATTATAATGTTCTACTAAATCAGAGTTAATGAAAAATTGAAAACAAAAAAAACTCAAAATTGGTGGGTTTATGAAATTAACTCTTGTATTATATTTTTATGCAATATTTTTAGCCTATTTTAAGTATCTAATTTCGTGTGGGAGAAGGATAGATATATAAGATAGAGAATTCTAAATTTTGGTTTGGTTCACATAAAATGTAACGTAAAGTTAAAGAGAATTCTAAATTTTGTTTTGCTTGTAATTTCAATTTATGTTCAATGATTTAATACATTATTAAAGTTATAAGAAATATATGAGAGAAAGCATTAAGCTTATGCATGGTGTGATTCAAAAAAGCTAAACATAATCTTGTCTGACATTAAATTATTTCAAACAATATGATTTAATAATTTAGAAGTTATATTAAATATTGTTTAATGTGCTTACAAAATTCAGATCAAATTGATTAGTATTGTTAGTTTCACCCATGAGTTGAGGAATTGCTTTTTTGGTTCAAGTTTTGTTCAAGTTCTCATAGAACTCTTCTGTTAGTTTCATCTCTGGTCTTTAATGTGAAGGCTGAAGGATCATATGCTATAACAGAAGAGACTTCTTCAGCAAATGTTCAACAATGGAGGCGAAAGAATTTCTTCAGAGGTTTTTTATGTCGGAAAATCCAAAAGAACTCCCATGGCATAGTGGAAATAACCATTCCACTTCCGACAAGTCTGGTGGCTGTGACAACCACGTAGTTCGCAGGTGTTTTTGATGCAGATTTTGGCATGTTTGAGAACTTCTTCAAACATTGCAAGAGCAAGAGCCTTCTTCTCATCTTCATCCTCAAGCTTCTTCTTAGCTTCATCATCATCGACCTTCTCATCTTCATCTTTTTTCTCATCTTCACCTCTCTTCTTCACAAGAAGAGGAGCTATCATCTTCTTTTGGTTAACCAAACGAAGACCAAAACCAAACTTTGGCTTTGGTTTCAGTGAAACCTATTGGTGTTGGTGTTGTTGTTGGAAGGAAACAAGGGTTTGGTGGGGAAGAAGAGGTGAAGGTCGAGATTGACATTGTTTGTCTGTGTTTGGGTTTTTTTTTTTGGTTTGAGAAATAAAAAAGGAAGAAGGAGAATGATAGAAGAGAAATGTAGAGAATGTGTAGGATATAAAGACTTCAAAAGTATTTTAAATTATTTCAAGCAATATGATTTAATAATTAGAAATTATATTTATACTAATTTTTTTTTTTGTAAATACTCGCAACGTAGCGCCGCCCTAGTTAAGATTTCAAATTATTGTGTAATAATCCTTGGCAAAAATGATTTGTTAGATCATATGGGTAAGAAATTTGAAGTTAGTTTGCTGGGAGATAAGATATGGAGCTTATGGTTAGGTAGTGGATTTCAAAATGTAGTAGAATTTTACAAGTTAGTGGCTGGATTATATTAGGTTTGATGTAGTTGGGGTAAGATTCAATAATTAAAGCTAACCCATAATTCAATATGAAAAGTCTTTTATATACCATTTGAAATTTTGTGTTAGTTGCTGAAGTTTTGTAGTTGATAATTCTGTTTAATATATAACTGAATACATTTAATTACCTAGACTAAACTGGTAAGTTAATTATCAGTTAATCTCTCAATAAACAATGAGGTTACAAATATATTTTTGTACAAGAGTTGATCAACTTTGAGAGTTTTTAAGTTGTTCCACTCATATTTGACCAAAATAATATGAGATTGAGTACAAAAGAAAAAGAATATTTAAGATAATAGATTCTTTTGACATATAATTGTTCGGTTGTATACCATTTTCTAAATGTGAGTTTACATAGATATATATAAATGATAACTGACAAACATATCCACCAAGCTAAATATAAATTATTTTATCATTTTAAACTGATATTATACAAAAATAGATTATTTATGAACAACACAAACACAACATTTTTATACGTAAGTCTAGGACCAGCTTAGATAGCCCAATTTAAAGCCTTGAAAGTCTTCACGGCGAAAGCACCGGCCTTTGGTTCAATTGTTGTATCTTATACCACATAATGAACATAGTGTGATAGATATACACCAATCAAGATTGCATATAGTTTGTTTGGAGATTTGTACAAGGACTTCATCTATGAGTTCACCACGATCTCAACTCGTTCTTCTAAAGATGAATCGACCATGTACTTTACAAGCAAATCAAAAAGCTTGATAGCATGGCCGACTAAGTCTCTGTTCATAGTGAAGAGAGACGTGGGGATGAGATCTATACGTGAATTTAATTTGATTTTAATTTGCCCTATTCCATTTTTTTAAAATTGATTTGTTTAAGCTATAATTAAGAAAACAAAATGCTAGGATTGAAAATTGATGATGATTTGATTTATGGAATGTTAGTTTCTGGAATAGGTCATGGAATTGGAATATATGGAGAATATGTCAATTTCTTTTTCATTTCAGTTAACCATTTAATAAATAATCGATTGAAAATTGTTCAGTTATTAAGATATTATTAAACGGAGTCATCTTAGTTTGGATTTGTTCGATTGTAAAATCAGACCACTAGAATGATTGTTGGGCAATTAGTATCCGATTCGAATCCGTTTAGTAACCATGGGATAACACGCGGAGCTATACTTGAATCTAATTTGATTTTAATTTCTCTCTAATTTTCCCTATTCAATTTTTAAAAATTGATTATACAGTATAAGCTATAATTAAGAAAACAAAATGCACGGTTTGAAATTTGAACAAAAAGGTTAGCTATTGTAATGTCGATTTTTGAATTACACTAATCAATACTATATCATAATATATTTCTTCACTAGTTCTCACCTCCGTAATCGTTAACCAATTTCGGTTTTGGTATCAGTTAAGGAATACCGGAGGGTCGGAATATGAGAGACTGACTATACGAGGTAGTGAAGAAAGTGAAGAAGCATACAATATATTGGTTTAATTATCATCCAAAAGAGATATGATGTGTTTAATATGACTATACAATCTATATATATATGGTTAAGAATATTAAATGTTAAATTGTCATGGCATGTTGATGATGCCTATGTGAGTCCAGGAATCTTTCTTCTCCACTCATAGCAAACAAATTTTGTTTGATTAAGATATGGTGGTTTTATTTAGACTTAAATCAGTTTAACTTTCATTCCTATTACTTAGTTTACTCCAGCTTACATCTCGAGGAGTAAGAAGTTACTCTTCTCCGTTTGTAATAAGCCCATATTGATCAATCTATAACTATAAAAATACCGTTAAATTCACTTACCAAAGTTGTAGAATTTACTTAAAATATACTATAAATGGTGGTTTTTGAACATTGATCAATATAATTGTTTACGTGAGTGATTAGTGAAAAGGAAACTGAAAGTTAGAGAAGATGGAGACAACGAACGTACTAAAGTTTTTAGAATTCATGGTTCGATTTGAACTGCTACGCCGTCTCGTCGAGATGATAATGTATTTTTAGAGTCCACTAGATCTTTGTTCTTCCTTAATTCTTCTTTTTTGGCTCACGATACAACTGCAATACCTACTCTCTTTCAATCCTCTGTTGCGTTATACTAGTCACATATAAATAGACTTGGTGTCTTCGTCACACTTGGAAGTTGGAAGGACTAAAGGAGGACACTTCTTCACACATATTGTTCGTTTCAATAGTAATCAGCCGCGTCTATTATTAGCTTTACCTCTGACAGTTTGGTACATGCGTCGAGATTGGTCTGTTTGATCTAGTCAATAGTCATTGATTTGGTGCTTGTTTTGTTATCTCTTCTTCACAGTATTTTCTCGTTATAATGCTAACTTAACACTACTATATGATTTATGTGGTGTATTCCTCCTATCCGTTTCGTTTTTTAAGTAGTATTATTTAAGCCAAAACCCAACACATAGATCTTTAAAATAATGGTTTCTATTGTAATTTTGTAAAAGTTTATTTAAGCCAAGAAATCCAAACCACTACTAAACTGGAAAAAAAAAATGTTTGACTATTAATCAAGTCTCTGATAGCACTAAATATATTGTCAAATCCCTCCATACCTAGTCAATAGTCACTGATTTGGTGCTTGTTATATTGTTTTTGTTATCTCTTGTTCACAGTATTTTCTCGTTATAATGCTAGCTTAACACCACTATATGATTATGTGTTGTATCCCTATCCGTTTCGTTTTTTAAGTATTATTTAAGCCAAAACCCAAACATAGATCTTTAAAATAATGGTTTTTATTGTAATTTTGTAAAATTTTATTTAAGCCAAGAAATCCTGGAAAAAAAAAATGTTTGACTAATCATTAATTATATTGTCAAATCATTAATTATTTAAGTCTCTGATAGCACTAAATATATTGTCAAATCTCTCCATACCTATTGACCGATCAATAACAGTATAACCAAAACGAGTGTTATCAAATTCGACGTCGTTTTGATAGTCATACTCCTCGGCGGGTCTTTTTGATATACTTTGGACGCGGACGACTCTTAAACTTGCCCTGCTCCTCTCATTTTTCACAACTTCGACCGATGATGTGCTGCTCTTCTCTCCCATTTCCAAAACCCTAAATTTGGGATTGAGCTTTGAGAGCTTTCGTCACTTTAGCCGCCGCCTCTGTTGCCATTAGCAAGGTACGTTTTTTCTTTGGGTATTCATGGTTTGAGATCACTATCTCTCGTTGAATCCAAGGCATACAAAAAAAAAAAAGAATGGAACTTTGAACTCTGTGGCTGTCGTGTATGAGATAGAATTTTGAACTTTGAACTTTGAACTTTGAACTTTGAACTTTGAACTCTCTCGTTATTGAAATTTTGTGTCTTTTTGATTCTGTGTTTTAGGGTTTGGTAATGGATAGAATCAGCCGTTTACCAGATGAGGTTCTTGGGCACATCTTATCATTTCTCCCCTCAAAAGAGGCTGCTTCGACTTCGTTACTCTCTCAGAGGTGGAGGAATGTGTTTGTTTTGGTTCCAAGTC
Organism: Camelina hispida; assembly: GCA_023657505.1. Taxonomy (NCBI): domain Eukaryota; kingdom Viridiplantae; phylum Streptophyta; class Magnoliopsida; order Brassicales; family Brassicaceae; genus Camelina; species Camelina hispida. The sequence continues at coordinate 3,025,264 of CP094634.1, read as the reverse complement.
TTAACCTTGATTATGTGCTTGATGAGGCTTGTCAATACCGGCATGACCATTCCAAAGATTTCATGGATTTTGTGGAGAGTTTGCTCATTCGGCGAGGCAAGTCGCCAGTAAAGAAGTTCGCTTTGAAGATTCATCTCCCTCATCTATTTGGCATAGACCCATCTCGTGTTCATTACTGGATATGCAATGTGCTTGAGCTTGGTGGTCTTGTGGATCTTGATCTGTTCGTCACTTTCCGAGGAGAACTTCACCTTGTGCCTTTGTTGATCTTCAAGAGCAAGACACTTGTTAAGCTGAGACTAGGACGTGGTTTTACACTCAAGCTTTCTCATCAGGATGTTTATCTTCCCATGCTTAAGACTTTATGTCTTGACACTATTGACTTTGAAGGAGGTCTTGATGTCCTTGAAACTCTTCTACCTCGTTGCCCTTTGCTTGAAGAACTGGTTCTTGAGGATATGCGTTGGAAAACACAGTGTGGTACTGTGTCTTCTCCATCTCTAAAGAGACTACTCATCCGATTCTTTAATGTCCCCACCATCTCTCTTGATGTTCCCAGTCTTGTCTACTTGGAACTTTCGTGTATATTTGGGAGCAAGTATGCCAATGTTAACTTGGATTCCCTCATCAAAGCTAGACTCAATCTTTGTGTAGAAGAACAACGATTAAGGGAAATAAGACGAATACCAAGCGATGGATTTGGTCATTTAGATTCTGCTGACCTGATGGATCTCATCACTGCAATCAGAAATGTTAAGGTCCTTCACTTAACTAGTGATGCTCTTGAGGTCAGTCTACTATTATTTTATTTATTGTTGTAACGGTCATTTGCTGCTCAAGATTGGTTAGGTTCTGATGGCAAATTGGATCCGTTTAGTTAAGGTTCTGATTCAAAGATTCTATTACTTGTGTGATGACCAAGCTGATTTGGTTTTGTTGCAGCTGTTTTCCTACTCCGGTAAAGATTTACCCATGTTCGACAACCTTGTTTGTCTATCTATCGCAAGTGACAAGAAGCACGGATGGCAAGTTCTGCCACTTCTTATCAAGAACTCTCCAAATCTTGAAACTCTCATCTTCAAGGTATCTCATGATAGCAGACTGACATATCCTAAACGCCATATATACCTATATGTCTATAACTTTGTCTCTTTTATACATCAGGGTCTAGATCACTACGTAACTTCAACATGTGGGGATGCATGTGTTTGCCTTAGCTCTAGGGTGGGTAGCCCGTCTTGCCTGTCATCTTCGCGAGTGAAGGTGCTGGAGGTATGGGGTTATCAAGGAACAATAATAGAGCAGTTCCAAGTGATACATTTCTTAGAGAAGCTACCATGTCTTGAGCTGCTGAAAATTTGTGCTGTAAAAAACATCCAAGTGCCCATCAATGTGCAGTATCTTTTGACGCTTCCAAGAGCTTCATCAAACTGCAAGATCGAAGCCATACCTTAACCAAATAGATAAAAAAAAGCAAAAGACTATTGAGTATGCTTATGGTTTTGCTAAGTACTTTTTAATATCTCTTGAATGTTAAGTCTTTGTATTTGGTTTATGACAGAAACCTTGCCAGCAGACATGAGATAAACTGTGTGGTTATTGTCAGTTTACTTTTATATTATGGAACATTCCTTTTTATTGTCAAGAGAGTCTTTTCATGAACTTGAAGCAACTTGAACCAATCATTGTACAATTCAACAACAATTTTAGTTATGAAAAGAACACTGAGATTATATACAATAGTCAAACTGACTAAATCTCTGCTAAGTCATGATCAGATCAGCTGATCGAAGCATATTCATTCGGCTCTCTTCCTTAAATCTTGCTCTCTCTTGAATCCTTTGAAGCTCCTTCCGAAGCTGCTCGCTCCCCATCTCTTGTCTCTCCATTGTCACGAGTCTCTCTCCATTGATCTCGCCAAGTAACACTTTCCTCCTCAAATCAGGATTGTTACTGTCTCCCATGTTGAACAGAATCGAACGGTACTTAGCTTTTTGAGGTCCCATGAAACAACCTAACTTGTCAAACATTGCAGATTCCACAGATACAGCCACAGCGCAAGGATCACAAGCAGCGACTCGTGTTTTCATCTCGGTCTCAACAACCTCATTAGCAACTTTAGCCAACGATGTTTGAAGAATCTCACGCACCTTGTCTCGTTTTGAATCTCCTGTCTTTTTCATTGTTGGAATCATCTTGACCGGAGTTGTGTCTTCATTACGGCTCTGTTCTCTACCCGAAGCGTAAAGAATCCGCAGCCAAAAGTTCCAAAGAAGCCTTCCTTCCGATCGAATCTGGGGGTTTTTGTGATCGTTGAAGAATCTCAAACCCTTCCCCATGGAGGAGGTTGTGCAGACAACGTCACAAGCAAGTGACTTGGGAGCTTGTTTCAAACGATTCATGGCGTCTACAAACCTCGAAACCTCGGGAGAATTCTCAACACCTTTCACAGACTTAGCCGCTCGAAGTGCTGCCTCGAACAACTCCAAGAACTCTTGTCTCTGCATCGTTCTCGTTCTTGATAGGTCTTTTGTGTGTGTTTGCTCTCTGCCTCTCTCTCTCTCTAAGTCTCTATTTCTCACGATCGAATCAGGGTTTGGAAGCAAACGAAAGAAAAGAGATACTGGGAATTATTAGAATGGTATCAGATATGTTTATGTAGAGAGAGTAAGCGCGTTAGACTCTAATCCAATTCCAAGTAGGTTTTGTTCATAATTAGTTTCATGATACTAGTTTATTTTATTTACTTGCTATCCAAGTCTGTTTGAAATTTCCTTTTTTTCTTTGTAGTTCTGAAAGAGTTCCATATGTGATTGTGGGGACTTATTATTATTAAAACAGTATTATTATTAAAACAACCAACGTATTTACAAAAAAAAAAAAAAAAAATAGAAGACTCAACAAATCAAATATCTGAACATTCCGAATAAAGCCATGTCATTTTTTATCTATTCCAATATATCGATCTGATCTGAACTAATTAAGAATGATATCATTAATCAGCTTATTATAATGTTCTACTAAATCACAGTTAATGAAAAATTGAAAACAAAAAAACTCAAAATTGGTGGGTTTATGAAATTAACTCTTGTATTATATTTTTATGCAATATTTTTAGCCTATTTTAAGTATCTAATTTCGTGTGGGAGAAGGATAGATATATAAGATAGAGAATTCTAAATTTTGGTTTGGTTCACATAAAATGTAACGTAAAGTTAAAGAGAATTCTAAATTTTGTTTTGCTTGTAATTTCAATTTATGTTCAATGATTTAATACATTATTAAAGTTATAAGAAATATATGAGAGAAAGCATTAAGCTTATGCATGGTGTGATTCAAAAAAGCTAAACATAATCTTGTCTGACATTAAATTATTTCAAACAATATGATTTAATAATTTAGAAGTTATATTAAATATTGTTTATTTTGCTTACAAAATTCAGATCAAATTGATTAGTATTGTTAGTTTCACCCATGAGTTGAGGAATTGCTTTTTTGGTTCAAGTTTTGTTCAAGTTCTCATAGAACTCTTCTGTTAGTTTCATCTCTGGTCTTTAATGTGAAGGCTGAAGGATCATATGCTATAACAGAAGAGACTTCTTCAGCAAATGTTCAACAATGGAGGCGAAAGAATTTCTTCAGAGGTTTTTTTTTATGTCGGAAAATCCAAAAAGAACTCCCATGGCATAGTGGAAATAACCATTCCACTTCCGACAAGTCTGGTGGCTGTGACAACCACGTAGTTCGCAGGTGTTTTTGATGCAGATTTTGGCATGTTTGAGAACTTCTTCAAACATTGCAAGAGCAAGAGCCTTCTTCTCATCTTCATCCTCAAGCTTCTTCTTAGCTTCATCATCATCGACCTTCTCATCTTCATCTTTTTTCTCATCTTCACCTCTCTTCTTCACAAGAAGAGGAGCTATCATCTTCTTTTGGTTAACCAAACGAAGACCAAGACCAAACTTTGGCTTTGGTTTCAGTGAAACCCTATTGGTGTTGGTGTTGTTGTTGGAAGGAAACAAGGGTTTGGTGGGGAAGAACAGAGCAGAGGTGAAGGTCGAGATTGACATTGTTTGTCTGTGTTTGGGGTTTTTTTTTGTTTGAGAAATAAAAAAGGAAGAAGGAGAATGATAGAAGAGAAATGTAGAGAATGTGTAGGATATAAAGACTTCAAAAGCATTTTAATTTATTTCAAACAATATGATTTAATAATTAGAAATTATATTTATACTAAATTTTTTTTTTGTAAATACTCGCAACGTAGCGCCGCCCTAGTTAAGATTTCAAATTATTGTGTAATAATCCTTGGCAAAAATGATTTGTTAGATCATATGGGTAAGAAATTTGAAGTTAGTTTGCTGGGAGATAAGATATGGAGGTTATGGTTAGGTAGTGGATTTCAAAATGTAGTAGAATTTTACAAGTTAGTGGCTGGATTCTATTAGGTTTGATGTAGTTGGGCTAAGATTCAATAATTAAAGCTAACCCATAATTCAATATGAAAAGTCTTTTATATACCATTTGAAATTTTGTGTTAGTTGCTGAAGTTTTGTAGTTGATAATTCTGTTTAATATATAACTGAATACATTTAATTACCTAGTCTAAACTGGTAAGTTAATTATCAGTTAATCTCTCAATAAACAATGAGGTTACAAATATATTTTTGTACAAGAGTTGATCAACTTTGAGAGTTTTTAAGTTGTTCCACTCATATTTGACCAAAATAATATGAGATTGAGTACAAAAGAAAAAGAATATTTAAGATAATAGATTCTTTTGACATATAATTGTTCGGTTGTATACCATTTTCTAAATGTGAGTTTACATAGATATATATAAATGATAACTGACAAACATATCCACCAAGCTAAATATAAATTATTATATCATTTTAAACTGATATTATACAAAAATAGATTATTTATGAACAACACAAACACAACATTTTTATACGTAAGTCTAGGACCAGCTTAGATAGCCCAATTTAAAGCCTTGAAAGTCTTCACGGCGAAAGCACCGGCCTTTGGTTCAATTGTTGTATCTTATACCACATAATGAACATAGTGTGATAGATATACACCAATCAGGGTTGCATATAGTTTGTTTGGAGATTTGTACAAGGACTTCATCTATGAGTTCACCACGATCTCAACTCGTTCTTCTAAAGATGAATCGACCATGTACTTTACAAGCAAATCAAAAAGCTTGATAGCATGGCCGACTAAGTCTCTGTTCATAGTGAAGAGAGACGTGGGGATGAGATCTATACGTGAATTTAATTTGATTTTAATTTGCCCTATTCCATTTTTTAAAAATTGATTTGTTTAAGCTATAATTAAGAAAACAAAATGCTAGGATTGAAAATTGATGATGATTTGATTTATGGAATGTTAGTTTCTGGAATAGGTCATGGAATTGGAATATATGGAGAATATGTCAATTTTTTTTTTTTTCATTTCAGTTAACCATTTAATAAATAATCGATAGAAAATTGTTCAGTTATTAAGATATTATTAAACGGAGTCATCTTAGTTTGGATTTGTTCGATTGTAAAATCAGACCACTAGAATGACTGTTGGGCAATTAGTATCCGATTTGAATCCGTTTAGTAACCATTGGATAACACGCGGAGCTATACTTGAATCTAATTTGATTTTAATTTCTCTCTAATTTTCCCTATTCAATTTTTAAAAATTGATTATACAATATAAGCTATAATTAAGAAAACAAAATGCTCGGTTTGAAATTTGAACATGAAGGTTAGCTATTGTAATGTCGATTTTTGAATTACACTAATCAATACTATATCAAAATATATTTCTTCACTAGCTCTCACCTCCGTGATCGTTAACCAATTTCGGTTTTGGTATCAGTTAAGGAATACCGGAGGGTCGGAATATGAGAGACTGACTATACGAGGTAGTGAAGAAAGTGAAGAAGCATACAATATATTGGTTTAATTATCCTCCAAAAGAGATATGATGTGTTTAATATGACTATACAATCTATATATATATGGTTAAGAATATTAAATGTTAAATTGTCATGGCATGTTGATGATGCCTATGTGAGTCCAGGAATCTTTCTTCTCCACTCATAGCAAACAAATTTTGTTTGATTAAGATATGGTGGTTTTATTTAGACTTAAATCAGTTTAACTTTCATTCCTATTACTTAGTTTACTCCAGCTTACATCTCGAGGAGTAAGAAGTTACTCTTCTCCGTTTGTAATAAGCCCATATTGATCAATCTATAACTATAAAAATACCGTTAAATTCACTTACCAAAGTTGTAGAATTTACTTAAAATATACTATAAATGGTGGTTTTTGAACATTGATCAATATAATTGTTTACGTGAGTGATTAGTGAAAAGGAAACTGAAAGTTAGAGAAGATGGAGACAACGAACGTACTAAAGTTTTTAGAATTCATGGTTCGATTTGAACTGCTACGCCGTCTCGTCGAGATGATAATGTATTTTTAGAGTCCACTAGATCTTTGTTCTTCCTTAATTCTTCTTTTTTGGCTCACGATACAACTGCAATACCTACTCTCTTTCAATCCTCTGTTGCGTTATACTAGTCACATATAAATAGACTTGGTGTCTTCGTCACACTTGGAAGTTGGAAGGACTAAAGGAGGACACTTCTTCACACATATTGTTCGTTTCAATAGTAATCAGCCGCGTCTATTATTAGCTTTACCTCTGACAGTTTGGTACATGCGTCGAGATTGGTCTGTTTGATCTAGTCAATAGTCATTGATTTGGTGCTTGTTTTGTTATCTCTTCTTCACAGCATTTTCTCGTTATAATGCTAACTTAACACCACTATATGATTTATGTGTTGTATTCCTCCTATCCGTTTCGTTTTTTAAGTAGTATTATTTAAGCCAAAACCCAACACATAGATCTTTAAAATAATGGTTTCTATTGTAATTTTGTAAAAGTTTATTTAAGCCAAGAAATCCTGGAAAAAAAAATGTTTGACTATTAATCAAGTCTCTGATAGCACTAAATATATTGTCAAATCCCTCCATACCTAGTCAATAGTCACTGATTTGGTGCTTGTTATATTGTTTTTGTTATCTCTTGTTCACAGTATTTTCTCGTTATAATGCTAGCTTAACACCACTATATGATTATGTGTTGTATCCCTATCCGTTTCGTTTTTTAAGTATTATTTAAGCCAAAACCCAAACATAGATCTTTAAAATAATGGTTTTTATTGTAATTTTGTAAAATTTTATTTAAGCCAAGAAATCCTGGAAAAAAAAATGTTTGACTAATCATTAATCAAGTCTCTGATAACATTAAATATATTGACCGATCAATAACAGTATAACCAAAACGAGTGTTATTGAATTCGACGTCGTTTTGGTAGTCATACTCCTAGGCGGGTCTTTTTGATATACTTTGGACGCGGACGACTCTTAAACTTGCCCTGCTCCTCTCATTTTTCACAACTTCGACCGATGATGTGCTGCTCTTCTCTCCCATTTCCAAAACCCTAAATTTGGGATTGAGCTTTGAGAGCTTTCGTCACTTTAGCTGCCGCCTCTGTTGCGATTAGCAAGGTACGTTTTTTTCTTTGGGTATTGATGGTTTGAGATCACTATCTCTCGTTGGATCCAAGGCATACAAAAAAAAAAAAAAAATGGAACTTTGAACTCTGTGGCTGTCGTGTCTGAGTCTAGTTATTGAAATTTCGTGTCTTTTTGATTCTATGTTTTAGGGTTTGGTAATGGATAGAATCAGCCTTTTACCAGATGAGGTTCTTGGGCACATCTTATCCTTTCTCCCCTCAAAACATGCTGCTTCGACTTCGTTACTCTCTCACAGGTGGAGGAATGTGTTTGTTTTGGTTCCAAGTCTTAACCTTGATTATGTGCTTGATGAGGCTACTCAATACCGGCATGACCATTCCCAAGATTTCATGGGTTTTGTGGAGAGTTTGCTCATTCGGCGAGGCAAGTCGCCAGTAAAGAAGTTCGCTTTGAAGATTCATCTCCCTCATCTATTTGGCATAGACCCATCTCGTGTTCATTACTGGATATGCAATGTGCTTGGTCTTGGTGGTCTTGTGGATCTTGATCTGTTCATCACTTTCCAAGGAGAACTTCACCTTGTGCCTTTGTTGATCTTCAAGAGCAAGACACTGGTTAAGCTGAGGCTAGGACGTGGTTTTAGACTCAAGCTTTCTCATCAGGATGTTTATCTCCCTATGCTTAAGATTTTATGTCTTGACACTGTTGATTTAGAAGGAGGTCATGATGTCCTTGAAACTCTTCTGCCTCGTTGCCCTTTGCTTGAAGAACTGCTTCTTGAGGATATGCGTTGGAAAACACAGTGTGTTTCTGTGTCTTCTCAATCTCTAAAGAGACTACGCATCCGATTCTTTAATGTCTCCATCATCTCTCTTGATGTTCCCAATCTTGTCTACTTGGAACTTTCTTGTATATTTGGGAGCAAGTATGCCAATGTTAACTTGGATTCCCTCATCAAAGCTAGACTCAATCTTTGTGTAGAAGAACAACGATTAAGGGCACTAAGACGAATACCAAGCGATGGATTTGGTCATTTAGATTCTGCTTACCTGATGGATCTCATCACTGCAATCAGAAATGTTAAGGTCCTTCACTTAACTAGTGATGCTCTTGAGGTCAGTCTGCTATTATTTATTTATTGTTGTAGCAGTCATTTGCTGCTCAAGATTGGTTAGGTTCTGTGTCTTCCTTCACCAAGTCCTGCGGTGGTAGTATGATCTTAATTGGCATTACAGTCTTCTGATGGCAAATTGGATCCGTTTAATTGAGGTTCTGATTCAAAGATTCTATTACTTGTGTGATGACCAAGCTGATTTGGTTTTGTTGCAGCTGTTTTCCTACTCCGGTAAAGATTTACCCATGTTCGACAACCTTGTTTGTCTATCTATCGCAAGTGACAAGAAGCACGGATGGCAAGTTCTGCCACTTCTTATCAAGAACTCTCCAAATCTTGAAACTCTCATCTTCAAGGTATCTCATGATAGTAGACTGACATATCCTAAACGCCATATATACCGATATGTCTATAACTTTGTCTCTTTTATACATCAGGGTCTAGATCACTACGTAACTTCACTATGTGGGGATGCATGTGTTTGCCTTAGCTCTAGGGTGGGTAGCCCGTCTTGCCTGTCATCTTCTCGAGTAAAGGTGCTGGAGTTATGGGGTTATCAAGGAACAGTAATAGAGCTGTTCCAAGTGGAGCATTTCTTAAAGAAGCTACCATGTCTTGAGCTGCTGAAAATTTGTGCTGTAAAAAACATCCAAGTGCCCATCAATGTACAGTATCTTTTGACGCTTCCAAGAGCTTCATCAAACTGCAAGATCGAAGCCATACCTTAACCAAACAGATAAAAAAAAGCAAAACCCTATTGAGTATGCTTATGGTTTTGCTAAGTCATTTCTAATATCTCTTGAATGTGAAGTCTTTGTATTTGGTTTATGACAAACCTTGCCAGCAGACATGAGATAAACTGTGTGGTTATTGTCAGTTTACTTTTATATATGGAACATTCCTTTTTATATTGTCAAGAGTCTTTATCATCCATGTTTAGAAAAATTCATGAACTTGAAGCAACTTGAACCAATCATTGTATTGAAATTACAATTCAACAATATTTATAGTTATGAAAAGAGGACTGAGATTATATACAATAGTCAAACTGACTAAATCTCTGCTAAGTCATGATCAGATCAGCTGACTGAAGCATATTCATTCGGCTCTCTTCCTTAAATCGGAGTTGTTTCTTCATGACGGCTCTGTTCTCTACCCGAAGCGTAAAGAAGCCGCAGCCAAAGATTCCAAAGAAGCCTTCCTTCCGATCGAATCTGGGGGTTGTTGTGTCGTTGAAGAATCTCAAACCCTTCCCCATGGAGGACGTTGTGCAGACAACGTCACAAGCAAGTGACTTTAGGAGCTTGTTTCAAACGATTCATGGCGTCTACAAACCTCGAAACATCTGGAGAATCCTCAACACCTCTCACAGACTTAGCCCCTCGAAGTGCTGCCTCGAACAACTCCAAGAACTCTTGTCTCTGCATCGTTCTCGTTCTTGATGGAAATTAGGGTTTGGAAGCAAACGAAAGAGAAGAGACACTGGGAATGGTTAGAATTGGTCTCAGATATGTTTATATAGAGAGAGTAAGCGCGTTAGACCCTAATCCAATTCCAAGTAGGTTTTGTTTCATTAGTTTCATAATACTAGTTTATTTAATTTACTTGCTATCCAAGTCCGTTTGAAATTTCCTTTTTGTTTCTTTGTAGTTCTGATAGAGTTTCCATACTCTTCATGTGATTATAATACAGTAGGGACTTATTATTATCAAATCAACTTACACAAAAAAAGAAAAAGGAAAAAGACTCAGCAAATCAATATCTCAACATACCGAATTTTTTAATTTGTGTATTAAATCCATTGTAAATTTATCCATTCAACTCAAATATATCTGAACTAAGAATTATATCCTTAAAAGTGTATATTAGAACCTTAAAATTTACTCATTCTCCCCTCACTCACTTCTACAGCCAGTTGTTGTCACCAAACACTTGATGGATATCACTTCACTATGTCGGAGATATATATGAGTGTGGTTTCCAGCTTTCTGAACAGAGCTTCCCCTGTTCCGTAGTCTCTTGATTACTGTGTCAGAGATTTTTTTCGACAGAGAGCCTTCCTCCGTCTCTGTGATAAGTCATTACTATCTTCTATATCTAGGTTTTGTGTTTTAAACTTGCTAACATAACATAACATAACATAACAATCCCCTGTAACTGTAACTGACCGTTGTCATAAATTCCCAATTTTTTATTTTTATTTCGGAGATAATTAAAAAAATGGAAAAAAGCAAACGATCGAAGCAAACCTAATTAATTTCCTTTTTGGAAAACAAAACCTAATTAAAACCTTTTACTTATAAATAAATACTCTCTCACACATACTCTCTTCTATCTATCAGATATCCGAATTCTCTGTTTTCTCTGTTCATCATCATCTTCTTCTTCTTCTTGATCTCCCGTCCTCTTGTATTGAGTCAATCCCCAACGATCGTGATTGGTCTCTCCTTCCCCTTGTCTTGAAGAGGGGAAGGGAGAGGAAGAGGATTGAATTAGAGAATCGAGCTAGAAGAAGGTTCTTAAGAGCTAATGCTGTTGAAGAGGATACTTCGTCGCTTCCTTTGCCGACTTTGCTTAAACCAGAGCTGAAACATGGAAAGAAACCTATTTTCGATCTCATGGAAGCCATTAGAGAGATTAAGGTCAGGATTCAATTTACACTCACATGTTGATTTCTCAACTTAGCTGCCATCGTAATATAATGGAAGCTTTACACTTTTTAGGGTTCCATGAACGTTTTGTGTCAAAGGATTTATCTTTTTGCTTGTTTCGTAGCTAGGGGACTTTAAATGAGTATTATAAAGGATGCTAAGATCATTGGGATTATTTGACTAGATAATGTGAAACATAGGACGTCTCATAGAAGGCTTGGTAGCTTTGGTACGAGCTATGTCAATGCATTCCACTTATGCAGCACGGTAAGCTTGTAAATCAAACCCAATGTCTCCTTCTAGAAACACGTTTGGAATCCATTAAGCTTAAAAGAATTTGCTTTTGCAGATGGGAAAGGGTTTTATCCAGTATCGATACAGTCGTTATCTAGAGCAGCGGATCTCCATACCAAATTGCAGCTCAAGTGAAGCTAGTACGCTCCAAATGATAAATCTTAAATTATCCAGGAAAAGTTTGCCAACTGTTTCCAAATGCTGAATCTTTGAAACATTCTGATTTGTTGTTTCTTAGGTAATCTATTGCTCAATTGATCGAATTGGCTTTCGTATCTTTTAGTCACCTTTGTTGTTACTGTTTTTGAAAGCGCTTATCATTCACTTCCCCATAAAGGCCTTTCACTTGAATAAGACAAAATTTTTTGTCCTTATTTGTTTCCATTACAACTTCAGTCTCTCAATTTTTTTTAAAAATGTTTGACTAATCAAGTCTCTGATAGCACTAAATATATTGTCAATCCCTTCATACCTATTGACTGATCAATTTAACAATCTACAGTATAACCAAAGTGAGAATTTATGATTTCTAGGCTTGCTCATTTTCCTCATTTAATTTTGGTATCCATTCTTTAAGACTGTACTACATTATTTACTGTAAAATACATTGTTTTAGTTGGAGACTAATAAAAAAACCAACATTATGTTGGAACGTTGTGATACCTCTTTTCTACAACCTAAAATGATAACACTCATCCACCTCCACGACTTGAGACGGTGAGGAGTATCATGACCAGTTTAAATGGGAAAATAGTAATGCATGTGGATGAATTATCAATTTTAGCTTAGACACCCAAAAAAAAATCGATTAGTTTAAATTGGAGGGAATTGTTCTGAATTGAACTGATTAAGTAGTTAGGTTTGATTCAATTTTTTGGTTAAATTTTAGTTTGGTTCACATAAAAAGTAACGTAAAGTTAAAGAGAATGTTAAAAAAATTTTGCTTGTAATTTCAATTTATATTCCATGATTTAATACATTTTATTTAAATTATAAGAAAAATATGAGAGAAAGCATTAAGCTTATGCATGGTGTGATTCAAAAAAGCTAAACATAATCTTGCGTGACACTAAATTATTTCAAACAATATGATATAATAATTTAGAAGTTATATTTATACCAATTTTTTTTTGTAAATACTCAGTTAGTGGCTCAGGATTCTATTAGGTTTGATGTAGTTGGGGTAAGATTCAATAATTAAAGCTAGCCATAATTCAATATGAAAAGTCTTTTATATGATACCATTTGAAAATTTGTGTTAGTTGTTGAAGTTTTGTAGTTGATAATTGTGTTTACTATATAACTGAATACAATTACCTAGACTATACTGGTAAGTTAATTATCCGTTAATCTCTCAATAAACAATGAGGTTACAAATATATTTTTGTACAAGAGTTGATCAACTTTTAGAGTTTTTAAGTTGTTCCACTGAGATTTGACCAAAATAATATGGGATTGAGTACAAAAGAAAAAGAATGTTTAAGATAATAAATTCTTTTGACATATAATTGTTCGTTTGTATACCATTTTCCAAATGTGAGTTTACATATATATATATAAATGATAACTGACAAACATATCCACAAGCTAAATATAAATTATTTTATTATTTTAAACTGATATTCTATATACAAAAATAGATTATTTATGAACAACACAAACCCAACATTTTTTATACGTATTTGAGACCAGCTTGTACCAACATTTTTTATACGTATCTAATATTTTTTATATATATATATATCTTGTACCACATAATGAATATAATGTGATAAATATACACCAATCAGGATTACGTGTAGTTTGTTTGGAGAGTTGTACAAACACTTTATCTCGGTGGACTATCTCGGAGTCCACCACAACCACAATCTCAGATTGTTCTTCTAGAGATGAACCGGCCATATACTTTACAAGCAAATCAAAAAGCTTGATAGCATGACTGATGAAGTCTCAATTCATAATAAGGAGAGACGTAGGGATGAGATCTATACGTGAATTTAATTTGATTTTATTTTTTTCTAATTTGGTTTATTGGATTTTAAAGAAAATTAAGAAAACAAAATGCTAAGATTGGAAATTAATGATGATTTGATTTATGGAATGTTAGTTTCTGGAATATGTCATGGAATTGGAATATATGGAGAATATGTCATTATTAATTTCATTTTCATTTCAGTTAACCATTATTATTAAGATATTATTAAACGGAGTCATCCTAGTTTGGATTTGTTCGATTGTAAAATCAGACCATAAGAATGATTGTTGGGCAATTAGTATCCGTTTAGTAACCATTGGATAACACGCGGAGCTGTACTTGAATTTAATTTGATTTTAATTTCTCTCTAATTTTCCCTATTCAATTTTTAAAAATTGATTATATAAGCTATAATTAAGAAAACAAAATGCTCGGTTTGAAATTTGAACAAAAAGGTTACAGCTGTTGTAATGACGATTTTTGAATTACACTAATCAATATATCATAATATATTTCTTCACTAGCTCCCACGTCTGAAATAGTTAACCAATTTCGGTTTTGGTATCGGTTAAGGAAATACCGGAACTGAAAAGGATATCGTTGGATATACTGGAGGGTCGGTATATGAGAGACTATACGAGGGAGTGAAGAAAGTGAAGAAGCATACAATATATTGGTTAATGATCCTCCAAAAGAGATGAATATATGATGTGTTTAATATGATTATACAATATATATATATATATATGGTTAAGACTTAAGAAGATTAAATGTTAAATTGTCATGACATGTTGATGATGCCTATGTGAGTCCAGGAATCTTTCTTCTCCACTCATAGCAAACAAATCTTGTTTGATTAAGATATGGTGGTTTTATTTAGACTTAAATCAGTTTAACTTTCATTCCTATTACTTAATTTACTCCAGCGTACATCTCGAGGAGTAAGAAGTTACTCTTCTCCGTTTGTAATTATAAGCCCATATTGATCGATCTATAACTATAAAAATACCGTTAAATTCACTTACCAAACTTGTAGAATTTACTTAAAATATACTATAAATGGTGGTTTTTGAACATTGATCAATATAATTGTTTACGTGAGTGATTAGTGAAAAGGAAGAGAAGATGGAGACGACGAACTAAAGTTTATAGAATTCCATGGTTCGATTTGTAACTGCTACGCCGTCTCGTCGAGATTATAATGTATTTTTAGAGTCCACTAGATCTTTGTTCTTCCTTAATTCTTCTTTACAACTTTGGCTCACGATACAACTGCAATACCTTCAATCCTCTGTTGCGTTATACTAGTCATATAGACTTGGTGTCTTCGACACACTTGGAAGTTGGAATGAGGACACTTCTTCACATATACTATTGTTCGTTCTGCGCGTAATAATGATGATTACTCTTAACAACTTACGTAATCAGCCGTGTCAATTATTAGCTTTACCTCTTAACAATTTGGTACATGCCTCGAAATCGAGATTGCTCTGTTTGATCTAGTCAATAGTCCTTCTGTATTATAATAGATTTGGTGCTTGTTATATATTCCCTCTGTGTTAGAATAGATAATTTTTTAAAAATTTATTTTGTATCACAAAGATTAATTTTCTATATTTTTTATTAATTAATGCTATGAAATTGTATATTTCAAGACACAATAATTGAAAATTTATAACAATATTTTCTCGTTATAATGCTAACCTTAACACCACTATATGATTATGTGTTGTATTCCTATCCGTTTCGTTTTTAAGTATACTATTATTTAAGCCAAAACCCAAACATAGATCTTAAAAATAATGGTTTCTATAGTAATTTTCTAAAAGTGTATTTAAAGCCATTAAAACCAAACCACTACTAATTTGACTAGCACTAAATATATTGTCAAATCCCTCCAAACCTATTGACCGATCAGTATAACAAAAACGAGTGTTATTGAATTCGACGCCGTTTTGGTAGTCATACTCCTAGGCGGGTCTTTTTGATATACTTTGGACGCGGACGACTCTTAAACTTGCCCTGCTCCTCTCATTTTTCACAATTTCGACCGATGATGTGCTGCTCTTCTCTCGCATATCCAAAACCCTAAATATTGGATTGAGCTTTGAGAGCTTTCGTCACTTTAGCCGCCGCCTCTGTTGCGATTAGCAAGGTACGTATTTTTCTTTAGATGGTTTGAGATCACTATCTCTCGTTGAATCCAAGGCATACAAAAAAAAAAATGGAACTTTGAACTCTGTGGCTGTCGTGTCTGAGTCTAGTTATTGAAATTTCGTGTCTTTCTGATTCTGTGTTTTAGGGTTTGGTAATGGATAGGCTCAGCCTTTTACCAGATGAGGTTCTTGGGCACATCTTATCCTTTCTCCCCTCAAAACATGCTGCTTCGACTTCGTTACTCTCTCATAGGTGGAGGAATGTGTTTGTTTTGGTTCCAAGTCTTAACCTTGATTATGTGCTTGATGAGACTACTCAATACCGGCATGACCATTCCCAAGATTTCATGGGTTTTGTGGAGAGTTTGCTCATTCGGCGAGGCAAGTCGCCAGTCAAGAAGTTTGCTTTGAAGATTCATCTCCCTCATCTATTTGGCATAGACCCATCTCGTGTTCATTACTGGATATGCAATGTGCTTGGGCTTGGTGGTCTTGTGGATCTTGATCTGTTCATCACTTTCCAAGGAGAACGTCACCATGTGCCTTTGTTGATCTTCAAGAGCAAGACACTGGTTAAGCTGAGACTAGGACGTGGTTTTAAAATCAAGCTTTCTCATCAGGATGTTTATCTCCCTATGCTTAAGACTTTATGTCTTGACACTGTTGATTTAGAAGGAGGTCATGATGTCCTTGAAACTCTTCTGCCTCGTTGCCCTTTGCTTGAAGAACTGGTTCTTGATGATATGCGTTGGAAAACAAAGTGTGTTTCTGTGTCTTCTCAATCTCTAAAGAGACTACGCATCCGATTCTTTAATGTCTCCATCATCTCTCTTGATGTTCCCAATCTTGTGTACTTGGAACTTTCGTGTATATTTGGGAGCAAGTATGCCAATGTTAACTTGGATTCCCTCATCAAAGCTAGACTCAATCTTTGTGTAGAAGAACAACAATTAAGGGCACTAAGACGAATACCAAGAGATGGATTTGGTCATTTAGATTCTGCTTACCTGATGGATCTCATCACTGCAATCAGAAATGTTAAGGTCCTTCACTTAACTAGTGATGCTCTTGAGGTCAGTCTGCTATTATTTATTTATTGTTGTAACAGTCTTTTGCTGCTCAAGATTGGTTAGGTTCTGTGTCTTCCTTCACCAAGTCCTGCGGTGGTAGTATGATCTTAATTGGCATTACAGTCTTCTGATGGCAAATTGGATCCGTTTAATTGAGGTTCTGATTCAAAGATTCTATTACTTGTGTGATGACCAAGCTGATTTGGTTTTGTTGCAGCTGTTTTACTACTCCGGTAAAGATTTACCCATGTTCGACAACCTTGTTTGTCTATCTATCGCAAGTGACAAGAAGCACGGATGGCAAGGTCTGCCACTTCTTATCAAGAACTCTCCAAATCTTGAAACTCTCATCTTCAAAGTATCTCATGATAGCAGACTGACATATCCTAAACGCCATATATACCGATATGTCTATAACTTTGTCTCCTTTATACATCAGGGTCTAGAGCACTACGGAACTTCAAAATGTGGGGATGCATGTGTTTGCTCTGCAACTTGGGAGGGTAGGCCGTCTTGCCTGTCATCTTCTCGAGTGAAGGTGCTGGAGATATGGGGCTATCAAGGAGTTCTAAGAGAGCTGTTACAAGTGAAGCATTTCTTAGAGAAGATACCATGTCTTGAGCTGCTGAAACTTTGTGCTGTAAACAACATCCAAGTGCCCATCAATGTACAGTATCTTTTGACGCTTCCAAGAGCTTCATCAAACTGCAAGATCGAAGCCATACCTTAACCAAATAGATAAAAAAGCAAAAGCCTACTGAGTATGCTTATGGTTTTACTAAGTCTTTTCTAATATCTCTTGAATGTGAAGTCTTTAATTTGTATTTGGTTTATGACAGAAACCTTGCCAGCAGACATGAGATAAACTGTGTGGTTATTGTCATTTTACTTTTATATATGGAACATTTCTTTTTATTGTCAAGAGAGTCTTTATAACCCAGGTTTAGAAAAATTCATGAACTTGAAGCAACTTGAACCAATCATTGTATTGAAATTACAATTCAACAATATTTATAGTTATGAAAAGAGGACTGAGATTATATACAATAGTCAAACTGACTAAATCTCTGCTAAGTCATGATCAGATCAGCTAATTGAAGCATATTCATTCGGCTCTCTTCCTTAAATCTTGCTCTCTCTTGAATCCTTTGAAGCTCCTTCCGAAGCTGCTCGCTCCCCATCTCTTGTCTCTCCATTGTCACGAGTCTCTCTCCATTGATCTCCCCAATTAAAACTTTCCTCCTCAAATCAGGATTGTTACTGTCTCCCATGTTGAACAGAATCGAACGGTACTTAGCTTTTTGAGGTCCCATGAAACAACCTAACTTGTCAAACATCGCAGATTCCACAGATACAGCCACAGCGCAAGGATCACAAGTAACCACTCGTGTCTTCATCTCCGTCTCAACAACCTCAGTAGCAACTTTAGCCAACGATGTTTGAAGAATCTCACGCACCTTGTCTCGTTTTGAATCTCCTGTCTTCTTCATTGTTGGAATCTTGACCGGAGTTGTTTCTTCATGACGGCTCTGTTCTCTACCCGAAGCGTAAAGAATCTGCAACCAAAGATTCCAAAGAAGCCTTCCTTCCGATCTAATCTTGGGGTTTCTGTGATCGTTGAAGAATCTCAAACCCTTCCCCATGGACGTTGTGCAGACAACGTCACAAGCAAGTGACTTAGGAGCTTGTTTCAAACGACTCACGGCGTCGACAAACCTCGAAACCTCGGGAGAATCCTCAACACCTCTCACAGACTTAGCCGCTCGAAGTGCTGCCTCGAACAACTCCAAGAACTCTTGTCTCTGCATCGTTCTCGTTCTTGATGGGTCTTTTGTGTGTGTTTGCTCTCTCTCTCTTTCTCACGATCTAATCAGGGTTTGGAAGCAAACAAAAGAGAAGAGACACTGGGAATGGTTAGAATTGGTAAGAGATATGTTTATAAAGAGAGAGTAAGCGCGTTAGACTCTAATCCAAATCCAAGTAGGATTTGTTCATTAGTTTCTAGTTTATTTAATTTACTTGCTATCCAAGTACGTTTGAAATTTCCTTTTTCTTCTTTGTAGTTCTGATGGAGTTTCCATTTTTCTTCATGTGATTATATAATACAGTAGGGACTTATTATTATCAAATAAACTTACACAAACAAAAAGGAAAAAGACTCAGCAAATCAATATCTCAACATACCGAATAAAGCCATGTCTTTTTTAAATTGTGTATTAAATCCAATGTAAATATATCCATTCCAATATATCTGAACTAAAAGAATTATATCCTTAGAACCTTAATCATCCTAAAATAATGTTCTTCTAAGTGGCTAAACCTAGCAAAAACTAACAAAATCACAGTTAATGAAAACACAAAAACTCAAATTGCTTATGTCTTGGGGTTTAATAGTTTCTTTCTTTAAAACTCAAAACTCAAATCACAGTTCTTGGGGTTTAATAGTTTCTTTCTTTAGGTCTTACCCATCAGGGTTTGCACAAAAATGGAATTGTATGAAGATGCCTTAAGAATGTTTAGGGAGATGGGAACTAACTACTGATTTAAAGACTGATGCTTCACTTTGATCCAGTGTGTGTGCTTCTGATATTCTCTTGAGTATGTGGATGTTATTAAGGGAAAAGAGAGATATTCATAGTGAATTAGTGATGTTGTATATTTGGGAGTAGCTTGGTTCCTGATGTGCAATAACTTGGTGGAAACCTTCTCGTTATCTTTTGCAGGTGCCAGCGCTTGAGAACAATGTGATGGAAAACTCATTGGGGAGAAACTTTCTGGTTATTACCGCAGTAAGTAAGAGGAGTTAGTCTTTGTAGTTCATCATCGATCAATGTGATCTTCGACATATATAATCACATCTTGAATCAGGTAAAGCATCTTGTCTCTACAATCTCTAGGATCTTATCTGTTCTTCCGAGATGCAGAGCCGCTGCTCTCATTCTCCCCTCACTCACTTCTACAGCCAGTTGTTGTCACCAAACACTTGACGGATATCACTTCACTATGTCACGAGATATATTGTGGTTTCTGAACAGAGCTTCCCCTGTTCCGTAGTCTCTTGATTACTGTGTCAGAGATTTGTTTCGACAGAGAGCCTTCCTCTGGCCTCTGGGATAAGTCATAACTATCTTTCTTCTATATCTAGGTTTTGTGTTTCAAACTTGCTAACATAACTTAACATAACATAACATAACAATCCCCTGTAACTGTAACTGACCGTTGTCATAAATTCCCAATTTACTATTTTATTTTCTGAGATAATATAATTAAAAAAAATGGAAAAAAGCAAACGGTTGAAGCAAACCTAATTAATTTCCTTTTTGGAAAACAAAACCTAATTAATTTCCTTTTGCTTATAAATACTCTCTCACACCATACTCTCTTCTATCAGATATCCGAATTCTCTGTTTTCTCTGTTCATCTAAAACCCTAATCTATGTTTTCTCCTTCATCATCATATCATCATCATCATCATGACTTCTATCTTTCTTTTGAGTTAGCTTTTCGTTGGTTCTTGCTTTATTAATGACTTCTTCTTGCTTTATGTGATTTCAGGTTTTGATTCAAAAGGAGTTAATGTTACGGGTCTGTCGGGTCTGATGAGGAATCGTAAATAAAAGGTTAGTTTACTTATTACTACTCTTTATTAAACTTTTTATTTTGTTTGCTTAGCTCTGTTTGTTGCAGATAAGGCTTAACAAATTGGTAGAGCTGAGACTTTCACACCTCTTGCTACTTGCTTTTCTTAGCTTTGTTGCAGATATGTTCCCCTTCAAGTATATTGTTCATGTTCTTAAGTTGGATTTCACACCATTAAATAAAGGTACACATTGTGTTGCAGATGTGTGTTCCCCTTCAAGTAGGATGCTATTCGTTTTATTTTGCTGCAGGCTTGGATTGTGTGTGTTTTGATGCAGGATCACGTGAAAATGCTTTGAAGAAGTTTGATGATGGTCCATTCTTCCTCGGCGAGCTTAGTTTTGACTTGGCTTGGTCACTCACAGTCTAATTTTGTAAGGGCGTTGTCTCTTACTTCTTTTTTGTTTGATTTTGAGTTAGCTTTTCGTTGCTTCTTTTGCTTACTACAATATATGATATATCTTCTTGTTTTGGGATTTCAGGTTTTCAATCATGATGCAGTTCTTGATGGTTGGTCGGTTATGATCCAAAAGGAGTTAAAAGGTTTGTTTACTTGCTACTTAATTACTACTAAACCTTGTTTTGCTTAGCTCTGTTGCAGATAAGAAAGAGATGATGATTCCTGGCTCTGTTGCAGATAACGTTTCTCGATGATGATCCATGTAAGAGGATATAGGAAGAGTTGGGGGCAGTGATTGCTACGAGTATCTATCTAAGAGAGAAGGTTTCAATGGATTTTGTCGACAGGTACTTACATAATCAAATCTTAGTTTCATTGTTAATTTTGGTTATGACTTTGGTAGATAGACTTTCACACCTCTCCTTGTTTTGCTTAGCTCTGTTCCAGATATGTTCGTCTCCAAATATCTTGTTCATGTTCTTAAGTTGGATTTCACACCACGAAATAAAGGTACTAGCTCTTCTTAGTTGCAGATATGTTCCTCTTAAAGTATGATGTTTTTGTTCTTATTTTGATGCAGGCTTGGATTGCTCATTGTTTTATTTTGCTGCAAGCTTGGCTTGGTCACCGTCTAATCTCGGGTCTGATTTTGTATGTACGTTAATTGTCTCCTAATCTTTCTTCTGATTTAGCTTTTTGTTGGTTCTTTTTGCTTATCATGATTTCATTCTTGTTCTGTGATTTTCAGGTTCTCAACAGCTGATTCAAAAACAAGTTAATGAAATGGGTCTGAGGAATCAGAATGAAAGGTTTGTTTACTTGTTACTTACTACTAAAACTTGTTACTACTAAAACTAACATATTTGGTAGAGACTTTCACACCTCTTGCTCCTTGTTCTGCTTAGCTCTGTTGCAGATAAGCTTAGTTCCCGATGGTGGATGATGTGATATGATATTTTGTTGCATTTGATATGAAAATAGGGTACTAAAGCTTTGATATGATATTTTGTTGCATTTTCAGGCTCTTCCTCTTTTCACTTTATAGGTTCACCATCTTTACATTCAACCTCTCAGATCCCTTTATGAGCTGTGCTCCATCTTACTCTCTGTGATTTAAGTCTTATTCCCTCTTACTCTCTGTGTTTAGTTTGTTGTTTCGTATGATTAAAACAAAAACAAAAATCCTTTAATTTCCTACAGAATCAAACTGATTTTGAAGGTATGTATAGGTATTTGACTCAGCAAGCTTCTTCACTTAACGCCAAAACCTACTGCAAAGGCTCTACATTTCTAACTAATATATTTCCTCTGTTCTCTGTTGCATCCATATGTGGACAGATTATCCCAGAGAGAGGTATGGTTTTACTTTGGGCTTGATGAATTTTATCCATTTCTTCTTGTTGTGTTATTACTTCTCAGTTTGTGTTCTGTATATGAGGATACTAAACTTGTGCCTTAGTTGATCTTCAAGAGCAAGACACTGGCTAAGCTGAGACTAAGACACTGGCTAAGCTGAGACTAGGACGTGGTTTTACACTCAAGCTGTCTCATCAAAAAATTTATCTCCCTATGCTTAAGACTTTATGTCTTGACACTGTTGATTTTGAAGGAGGTCATGATGTCTTTGAAACTCTTCTACCTCGTTGCCCTTGCTTGGATTACTGCTTCTTGAGGATCAGCGATGAAAGTGTGGTATATCTGTGTCTTCTTCATTACTAAAGAGACTACGCATCCGATTCTTTAATACCCCCATCATCTCTCTTGATGTTCCCAATCTTGTCTACTTGGAACTTTCGTGTATATTTGGGAGCTGGTGAAAGTTCGTTCTGTAAAAAACATCAAGTGCCCATCTTTTGAAGCTTCCAAGAGCATCCAAGCCATATTTTAAGTAAACCAAAAAAAAGAAGCAAAGGCCTATTGAGTGGTTTTGGCGTTTTGCTAAGTCCTTTTTAATCTCTTAAGTCTTTGTATTTGGTTTATGACAGAAACCTTGCCAGCAGACATGAGATAAACTGTGCCAGCAGACATGAGATAAACTGTGTGCTTATTGTCAGTTTACTTTTACATATGGAACATTCCTTTTTATTGTCAAGAGTCTTTATAACCCAGGTTTAGAAACAACTTGAACCAATCATCGTACTAAGATTACAAATAAAAAGAATGTGTCGAGTTATGAAAAAGAACACTGAGATTATATACAATAGTCGTCAAACTGACTAAATCTCTGCTAAGTCATGATCAGATCAGCTGATCGAAGCATATTCATTCGGCTCTCTTCCTTAAATCTTGCTCTCTCTTTAATCCTTTGAAGCTCCTTCCGAAGCTGCTCGCTCCCCATCTCTTGTGTCTCCATTGTCACGAGTCTCTCTCCATTGATCTCGCCAATTAACACTTTCCTCCTCAAATCAGGATTGTTAGTATCTCCCATGTTGAACAGAATCGAACGGTACTTAGCTTTTTGAGGTCCCATGAAACAACCTAACTTGTCAAACATTGCAGATTCCACAGATACAGCCACAGCGCAAGGATCACAAGCAGCGACTCGTGTCTTCATCTCCGTCTCAACAATCTCATTAGCAACTTTAGCCAACGATGTTTGAAGAATCTCACGCACCTTGTCTCGTTTTGAATCTCCTGTCTTCTTCATTGTTGAACCCGTTGGAATCATCTTGACCGGATTTGTGTCTTCATTACGGCTCTGTTCTCTACCCGAAGCGTAAAGAATCCGCAGCCAAAAGTTCCAAAGAAGCCTTCCTTCCGATCTAATCTTGGGGTTTTTGTGATCGTTGAAGAATCTCAAACCCTTCCCCATGGAGGAGGTTGTGCAGACAACGTCACAAGCAAGTGACTTAGGAGCTTGTTTCAAACGATTCATGGCGTCTACAAACCTCGAAACCTCTGGAGAATTCTCAACCCCTCTCACAGACTTAGCCGCTCGAAGTGCTGCCTCGAACAACTCCAAGAACTCTTGTCTCTGCATCGTTCTCGTTCTTGATAGGTCTTTTGTGTGTGTTTGCTCTCTGCCTCTCTCTCTCTCTCAATTTCTCAAGATCGAATCAGGGTTTGGATGCAAACGAAAGAAAAGAGATACTGGGAATTAATAGAATGGTATCAGATATGTTTATATGTAGAGAGAGTAAGCGCGTTAGACTCTAATCCAATTCCAAGTAGGATTTGTTCATAATTAGTTTCATGATTCTAATTTATTTATATGACTTGCTATCCAAGTTTGCTTGAAATTTCCTTTTTTCTTTGTAGTTCTGAAAGAGTTTCCATGTGATTATTTTACAGTGGGGACTTATTATTATTGAAACAACCAACGTATTTACAAAAAAAATAAATAGAAGACTCAACAAATCAAATATCTGAACATTCCGAATAAAGCCATGTCATTTTTTATCTATCCCAATACATCGATATGATCCAAGATTTATATCCGTAATTATCTTATAAGTGTGTAAACCTAGCAAAAAAAAAAAAAAAAAAATCACAATTATTGAAAAGATAAAACTCAAAATTGGTGGGTTATGAAATTAACTCTTGTATTACTTATATTTTTATGCAATTTTTTTGTTTAGCCTATTTTAAGTATCTAATTTCGTGTGGGAGAAGGATAGAGATATTAAAGATAGAGCAAAGAAATATATGTTTTGGCGGGTAGTAAAAGCGTGAAGAGACACATAAGACAAGTAGCTGACACGTGCCACGGTCGGCTAAGCACGCTTTCGCCGGTCGCCGCTAGATTCATATCAGACTCCAAATAACCTTCCCTGGTTCATATCATGCCATGTCAGCATCCGACCCTCGTACGCCTTTAACTCTTTAAATTATTAATTATTAATTCAAAATAAAACGAAATTGAAATATTTTATTCATAATAAGGGGGAGTCGTAGTGATCGGAACGCAGGATCGGGTCGGATCTGATTCGGATTGTTGTACCGGACCTTTGTTTCAAATGGCGCAGATACTTTCCCCTGTTTGTACGGATCTATTGAAGTTTCAGAACTCAGTTCTTAGTTCCAGATCAGGTGCGTCGTCGTCGCGATTCTCGGCAAAGACCACCACCGGTGGTTCTTCTTCGTCTTGGGGCGGCTTACCTCGTTACGCCGGAAAGAGACGAAGTGGTTCCATCGGGAGGTTCAGAGTTGCAACTGAAGATGCTTCTTCTCTTTCCGCCGGTGACGTCGCCGATGATTACTATGCTGTTCTCGGACTCGTAAGTAACCTCAAAAACCTAATTCCAAAGCCGATTTGTTAATTATCGCATTAGGGATTTTGAAGTGAAAACACTCCTAAAACATATAGTTGTAGCTAGATAGACTCAATTTTGAAGCTTTAGACGGGTTACAAAATCATGAAGATCCAAAGATTGTGACTTTTTATCACTTCCCTTTGTTGTCGCGTTTTGAAGTGAAAACTCTATTTTTTCAGTTTGGGATTGCATCATCAAAACATATAGTTGTAGCTAGATAAACTCATCATTGTCGAAATTTTGAAGCTTTGTACGGGTTACAATCGTTAAGATTCTAAAGATTGTGAATTTTTTTATCACTTGCCTTTGGTATGTCAAAATAGCTTCCAGATGCAACACCGGCGGAGATTAAGAAAGCTTACTATAACTGTATGAAATCTTGTCATCCAGACTTGAGTGGTAATGACCCTGAAACCACAAATTTCTGCATGTTCGTTAACGATATCTATGAGGTGAGTAAGTTTCTTACTTGACTTCACATTTACACAATGTAATGGTTAGTAAGGTGACCTTACTGAGGTCCATGTGCTATTTTTGCATTGCAGATTCTAAGTGACCCTGTACAGCGTATGGTTTACGATGAAATTCATGGGTATGCTGTGACTGCCACCAATCCTTTTCTTGATGACTCTAGCCCAAGGGATCATGTTTTTGTTGATGAGTTTGCTTGTATAGGTATTTATTTTCTTGAATTTTCACTTCAATGCACTTCGTTTGTGGCTGTGGTGAAACACTTTGGTACTGACTCTTGATGATTCTGGATCTGTGTTTGTTGTTTAATAGGCTGCAAAAATTGTGCCAATGTGGCTCCAGATATATTTGAAATTGAGGAAGATTTTGGAAGAGCAAGGGCCTGTAACCAGCGTGGCAACCCAGATTTAATTCAGCTAGCGGTTGAGACATGGTATGTTTATATTCTGTAGATGCTGCAACTGATTGTGGAGTATAATAGTACTCCTTGACTGGTGGGAAGTTTCAGGGGAACTGATTTGGAGACGCCTTTTTTTGTTTTGTTTTCAGCCCGGTTGATTGTATCCATCAGACTTCTGCTGCACAGTTGTCATTGCTTGAAGATGAGATGCGAAGGGTTGAAAGAGTAAATGTAAGACTAGCATTTCTCTTGTAGCTATCTTATTGTTCATTGAAATGAACCACAAGGCATTGCTAAGATTTTATATACTTGTTACCAAACTGCTGCATTTTAAGCCGTTGGAATTGTCACTGATTGATCAGGTTGCTCTGATGCTTTCTGGAATGGGGTCAGGAGCAGTTGATGTTTTCAGAATGGTAAGACGGAAATAAATTCTCTCTGTTCTGTAGCTGAAATGCTCCTAGTCTTTCTCCTTCTACTCTTTAGTCTTTTTACAAATTGACTTTGGCCCATGTTTTCTTCCTTTGCGAAACAAGATTGCCTATTATTCTGTATTTTTCATCTAACTGATCAATCTTTAAATACCATTTCAGGCGAGATCTCGATGGGAAAAGAGGCAAGCAAAAGTTTTGGTATGAACTATCATCAACTTCGAAATCCTTCCAATACTATTTGCATTCATCTTTTAGATGAGCATAACTTTGCCTTGTGGCGTACCTGTGTTGCAGAATCAAGCTAGAAGCAGAATGATGAAGCGGAAAAACACAGACGAAGCACCTTCCTATTGGGATAACCTCTGGGGCCAACAGAATGATTACCAGAAAAGCGGTAAGATTGATGACAGTGAGCTCTCTTCCTCTTTGGCTAATGATCATAAATTCATAACATACATGTTTACTCATTTCGATGTATGTGACAGAGGAAGAAGTACAAGAACGAGCACAGCGAGCGGCCGCAGCAGCTAGGAGATGGAGGGAATACTCACGAAGAGGCGTTGATAAGCGCCCCACCTTCAAACTCCCTGACTCCGCCTCTAAAGGAGACAACTGAAACCACATGGACATAAGTCTGTTATAGTTTATATAGGTAAGTAGGCTTCTTACTAGATTTTATATGTAATAATTTCATTCAGCACAGCCGTACAGGTGTGTCATGTCGCGTTCTAGACGTGTATAGCTTTGTTCTCACATCGATTAAGGAAAAAAAAAACAAGTGTATTAAAGTAACGTATACTCAATTTTATGTATAATATACTTTTCCAACGCCTAGAAAACCTTAGTTTTGTAAGAATTTACAATACAATGCCATTGGAAATAAGACCAAATTTTCGTTTTAAAAAAAGGGTACAATGGAAATTTCCAGGCCCTTCTAACCGGATAAAGACGCGGATCTTTTTGACCCAGTAATATTGTTTTCGGATCTTATTATTTGATCTTCACCGTTGATTGACTTTGATCATAACCGTTAATTTAAAAACCTAAAAAAGTTTTTCTCTCTCTATGCTCTCTGTCGCCGTCTAAAACATTCTTTTTGGGTACTACTAACTCCGGACGAAAGCGAAAGATCGAGAGAAAAAGAAGATGAACTTAGTTCAAGGTTTGAAGAGGATCCCTCGCATCAAATTCCCACAGCGACATCTCAACCCTTCAGGTTTTTTTTTTTTTGATTTCCTCCAAAAAAATCCTATGTTGAATCTTATATCGTTCTTCGTGTTTACGCTCTTCTCTCAAACCTCTTTTACTTTTTCATCTCTTAGAACCAAAATTTTAAAAACTCTCGATGCAATAAGCGGCTGGTTTCTTGATTTGAGGAATCTCGGTAGATCTGGGCACGAAATTTCGCAAGTAGAAGCCTAAACCAAAATTTCGATTTGGAAGGCTTAATTTATCCTAATGAAGAAATCTAAAGAACAGATTTGAAGCAGTTGGCGTAGGAATGATTCCAAGTACAATAAAAAACATACCGGGTAATCTAAACAACATTTCAAATCTGTTATTTTCCTATCATATATATGGTTTTCTCAATATCGATATCGCAGATCATATGCTTTGATGTCCCAGTAAAGAGAGGCAGTGACTGTGAGAAAGAGAGGCGGAGATAGTAGTGAAGAGATCTGAGATGATTTGGTGATCAATTTGAGGAAGAAGAAGAGATCGACTCTGAACATGAGTCCAGCCTTTAGCCTAAATACGCTTCTGTAAATCTCTCCTTATTCTATCTCACTTAATTTGATATGTTTGTTTCAGTTTTTTTTTTTATTTTTCACGGCCAACAATTTTCTTAATCACACGTTGGAATGTTTTCGTATGCAATGGGTTTCTTAAATTCTTCTTGCCTGAATTTTGGGTTTTAGGTGAATTGCAAAAGCATATCACCACAATGCTTCATTGGTTGTTCAATGGCAAAACTGATTTTTTTTTTTTTTTTTTTGTGTTTTCTGGATATTTTTGTTTTAACCTTTTGCAGATTGTTGCATGTATATTTTTTTCAGATTGTTGCATGCGTGTGTGTACTAAGTTGTTGTTGACCTTTGCTTTTAAGTATAGACAATTGTTTTTCCCAAATCAAACTGGTATTATTCGTGATGTGATATTCATAAGATTAATGGATTCATAAGTGTATTTCTCTTGATAAGTGTACTTCGTTCAATTTTTGTTTTGTTTGATGATCATTTGATTTTTTTCACTTTGTTGCAGGAATGACCATTATCTTTGTCGCTGATGGACAAATCTTTAACTAAATTTTAATCATTGTTATTTTGTTTTCAGGGAGGACTCATGATGAGATTGACAGATACTAGCAACGGTGAGTTTTTCAGCTTTTTAGTTCTCCAATTCTGCAAATTTCTATGACCCTTCCCATTCGATCTAATATAATCATCTAATTTCTCAAGACAGGAATTGTTCTTTCGGGTACTTTCCCTCATTTTGTTCTTTCAATGAACCACATAACAAGTGCGTATCTATCTTGCGAAGAAAAAATGCTCAATACAGTATATTGTTTTGAAACAGGTATGAAGGAAGATGCGGCTTGCCTACAAACTTTGATGCTACATACTGTTATGCACTCGGTTATGGCGCTGGAGCACTCCTCAACAGTGGGAAAACCGGACTTATTTCTTCGGTTTGTACTCCACCATTTCCACTAAAATCAGTTTTCCCTCTGTTTCTCATGTATATGTTGATTGAAACAAACACCCTTTGCGCTTAGAATGAGATTAGTAACTTATTGGCGCAGGTCGGGAACTTGGCTGCTCCTGTGGATGACTGGACCGTAGGTGGAACTGCTCTCACTGCCTTGATGGATGTCGAGAGGAGACACGGTAAGAAAATAAATCAATAGAGTTTACTAAAGACACATTTAAAATGTATAGGTATTAAAAAATCGAGTTGATATCAACTTGCAGGTAAGTTCAAGCCCGTGATCAAGAAAGCAATGGTGGAACTTGAAGGTGACCCTTTAATTCCCTTCACTTCTCATGGTTGTTGATGTGGCCGTCTAATGGTCTTTGCTAAGTCCGTTTTTGGAATATGCAGGTGCACCATTTAAGAAGTTTGCATCGCTGCGTGAGGAATGGGCATTGAAGAACCGATACATCAGCCCAGGTTCGTTGCAAACTTTTTTTTTTGTTTTAAAGCATAACACCTGTTGTCTTGGCTTCTTAATGTACCCTTTGTGGAAATATTATTGCAGGTCCGATCCAATTCACAGGGCCTGGTTCAGAATCTCTCAGCCACACACTACTTCTCGAACTCGGGGCTCAATAATCAACCACCATTTTCTTGCTTTCTGTTTTCCCTATAAATGTCGCAGTTGGTCTCTTTCTATCTTGAATTCTACGTCCCCGTACCATTTCTAAGTGCGTTTTTGGAATATGCAGATGCTACTAGGATCGACAATTGGTTGCGTTGATGGTTTTAATTATAACTTTCTGTAGATTATTTTAATGTAAACCAACTTCTCTTCAAGCACCGTACCTTAAAAGAATAGCTAATGATGATAGGCTTTAGAGATACATCAAGGTCAGGCTTCAAAATTTAATACTAAGTACTAAATCATCAAATGGTAGTTGTAACTTTAAAATTAAAAATGTTTCTACTTTCTTCTTTGTAGAATATAGATGTGATTATATGTGTAATAATAATCCAAACTAAAACCAAACTAAAATTTTGATATTTGAATTTGGATTTAATACATGTAAGAAAGTTATTTTGACAAGATGCCATTGAGTTTTGATTCATTGAGCCATATTTACAAGAATACATTAGAAATCAAATGTAAATTTACGACAAATGATATTGGACTAAATAATGGTAATAGTTAAGTTGTAAATATGGCAAAAGAATAGTTTTTGTTTCTTATGAAGTATCAAAAAAACTATTTTATAGGGATTTCTTATTTCTTATGAAGTATCAAATAAAAACTATTTTATAGGGATTTCTTATTTCTTATGAAGTATCAAATAAAAACTATTTTATAGGGTCATAAATTATGGAAACGTGATTAATTATTATTCTTAATTGTAGGGATTTCATTTTTGCCATAATTAAATATTTTTTTAAGTAAAACAAAACAAAAATTATGGAAATGTGCTTAAGCAGGGATAAAAATCTTTAAGTGGTTGCTATATTTGTATCCTGATTTATACATAAAATTTTAATTTGAATAATTCCATAAAAATAGCTTTAATTCTTACCAATTATAATTTCAATTATCAATTTGTGCCGAAATCATATATGAAATTTTAAAGTACATACTTTAAGAAACAATAATTAAATTTTTAGAAAATCCAGTTTATTTATGGTATTAAGACCAGAAATAATATATGTAAATTGAAACGGCTAAATTTGAATAATGAAAAACAATATATTGAGTAGCTTTCACTAATTTGGATAAGGATTAACTATGCCATAGGCAGTTAACGACTTTAGAACAGAGACTTTGAAAATTAATTATATAGTTTTTAAAAATTATAATTTTTGGATAATTTCAACTAACTAAAATATATATATATATATATATATATAATGGAGAACTATGGTATCCCATCTAAATTTCTTACCCATTCTCATTTAGTAAATATTGTTTAACGAGTAATTATTAAAAAAGGAACGAATATAAGACAAAAAATTTTGATGGATAAGGGATGAGACGAGACTGGATAAGACAAGACGAGATGAGACGGGATGAGTCCGGATGAGTCGGGACGAGAGGGGATGGGACGGGACTGGACGTGTTTCCCGTTCCAAAGTAAATACCTTTAGTGTTAAATTTTAAAAAATTTACATTAAAAATAACGCACATGTACTATTGCATCCATGTCAATATAATTCTTAGTCATTTTACGAACTTAAAATTTGTATGAAAATATTTTGTCTCATGCTGTAGCATGGGTTACTACCTTCAGACGGGTGTTTTGAGAATTTTTTAGTATTTTTGATAACATTTTGAGAGTTTTGAGAATTATAATTTCTACTAACTATACGAATTAAACATACAAATGGAGAATACATGTATTTTGTCTAAATTCTTAGCCAAAAATTATTAATAACATTATTACATTGATAATTCTTTAAAATAAAATGGTTATGGGACAAAAAATTTATAATGGGATGGATCAGAACGGAAAAGGGATACCGTAACAAAATTATTTTAACATTTTCAACAAACACGAGCTGTCTTTGATTATTATGGATGGATTGCAAAAAAATTGTATATTTTCCAGCTATTGAAGATGATGATCATATTTATTTTCGGTATGGGTTACGGTATTCTACATATACACTAAAACATTGACAAAATACCGTGAAAGAGTGACCAACTAATTTTAATGAAAAAAATATTACTATTATACAATTTCAATTTTCCAACCGAAAAATGTTTATTATATTAATGAATATATGTTTTACCAGTATTGTTTTAAGTAATTTAATTTACTAATTGAATACATATACTTTAAAAAACAATAATTAAATTTTGAGAAAATTCCAGTTTATTTATGGTATTAAGACGAGAAAGAGTATATGTAAACTGAAACGGGTAAATTCGAATAATGAAAAATAATATAATGAATAGTTTTTTTTAAAAAAAGGACATAAAATTTAGATTAAAGTACAAAATAAAAAAATATAGGTAGATGAATTCAAGTATCAAGCTTTCACTAAATTGGATAAGGATTGATTATACGACAGGTAATTAACGACTTTGGAATGGGTACTTTAAAAATTTTGGTATTTTTGAAAATAGTTATATAGTTTTTGAAAATTATATTTTTTGGATAATTTCAACTAACTAAATACAAAAAAATCAACAGAGAACTCAAATTTTGGTATTTTAGTAAATATTGTCTAACGAGTAACTATTTAAAAGAGAACGAACATAAGACAAAATATTATGATTGATACGGAAATAGACGGGATGAGACGAGACTGGATGAGACAAGACGAGATGAGACAGGATGAGATGGGATGAGAGGTGATGAGTTGGGACGTGAGGAAATGGAACGGGACTAGACGTGTTTCCAAATCCAGAGTAAATTCGTTTATGTTTAATATTTTATTAATTTAAATGAAAAATAACGCACATGTACTATAGCATCCGTGTACGCACATGTACTATAGCACTCGGTTAATATAATTTTACTCATTTATGAATTTAAAATTTATATAACAAAATTTTGTCTCGTGCTACTGCACGGGTTACTACCTAGTATAATAGATAATTTAAAACTTTAACATTGACGTCACTAGACTTGGAGGTTACTATGCGCGATAATTGTGTTATAGTACATAATAGATAGATAATGAGGAAATGATCAAGTGATTATCATTCAAAGATACTAAGATTTTAGTAAATAAATATATAATGAGGGAATATATAAAGAATCAAAGGAAATATAGTTAGACTATCTGGTTTGATCCAATCAAGAATATACTGTATATATGTACTAGAGATTGACATATAGGGCTGATCATAATAACAAGTAGAGGCGTCGATGATAGCGTCGATGGAGTATCCAGCGGAGGGGTCTCTTGAATGGATCGACATACAATTGATATTTGTGTTTTCGGCGATGATCATCGCACTCGTTCTTATCTTTATCTCCATCTTCGGCTGCTTCTTTATAATCCGATATGCCAAGACTTACAATATTCACGACGACGACTTATACGTGGAATATATTCGAAGATCAAAGTTACAATCCTCTATACTACGACGACCTAGAAGAAGTTGGAGTTCTGACATCTTCGCTTTTTCAAGTGTAGATTAAACTAGTTTTGCTTCTCCTTGTGTTTTTAGGGTTTAATATTCATCTAGCCTTTTTGTTCTTGGGCTTTGCGTAGTTAATTTCTTTAATTCTAAATTGCTTATGTCTTACCCTTCAGAGTATTCATTCTCGATATATAGGATCCGGAACACTTTATTCAATTAAGTTATATATAATTCCTTTACGTACGAAGGATTAGGATTTTTAATATATTTCAGTCACTTGGGTTCTCTTCATTAAGTGAATACTCGTCTGTAAAAACTAGAACGCAACCATACAATTACAAAGAGCGAGAGAGATAAGCAAAACATAATGAAGGCATCGATTCCTTCATTATCTTTTACTATTTAAGGTCATTTTTTTTGTTTGTGATTTAATCTAGCTAGAATATCAGTAATATGAAGTCTTAGTTAAAATTTAAATACACAAATACATATTCATATATATATCTCTATTATATTATTTAAGCAACCCTATAAACAAATAACCTTACTACATGTAAGATATTACACAAAATGCCACTGAATTTTAATACAAAATATAATAACCTAATTTTAATATTAAGTTGTTTTAATCAGAAAATAATTACCTAAAAAATAGCAACTATTAATTTTTTAGATTACAAGAAATCATTAATAAAATAATTTTGGAATTATTTAATAAAATAAAAAAAAATCGGAATTATTTCATAAAATAATAAAAAATAATTTCGAAATTATGTAATAATATAATTAAAAATATTTTATTTATTATTTCAGAAATCTTAGTAAACAATAACAAACTATTTAGAAAATTTATAAAACTTAAATTTATTTATAAAACTAAGATTAAATATTTACATATCTAAATCATTTAATATTAACAAATATATATTAAAATTAAGATACAACATTGTTTCTATTTTTAATATATATATATATACTTATTTAAGCTATGTTGTTAAAAATTTAACATGTGACATATTACGAAAAAGCTATTATATTTTAATTATACTAATAAACAAAAGAAAAGTTTAGATTTGTTTACAAAATAATAAAACTCTATTTATTGTTTCATAAATCTTAGGAAATAATAACAAACTATTTAATTGGCTAAAATTAATTGTTTATACACAATATTCATTATATAAATAATACCAAGTGTATAATGTTGGTAATATACATAACCTAATTGTAATTTTCACCTATAAAAAAATATATAACATGTTATACCAATAACTTCAATTTGTAAATTTGGTATATTAAGATCTCTGAACATGATCACATTAATTTGTAATACCAAATCACGGGTCAATACATGTTTGTTGGGTTTTTTTAGCTTTACTGAATGTATAATTAACAAATTTGATATTGCACCAAACCAAAATAGTAGTACCAACTACGGGTCGAAAACTGTATGGCCTTAAGCAAAACAAAATATATAGAATTAATCATTTTTCTACTATTATTTTGTAACAAACAAATTTAAATTTACATAAATATTTCCTCACGCTGGTAACATTATTCTACAAAATATTAACGTGTATTTAAGAGAGACGCTCAAAAATTAATTTAATATCCGATACTCGATCATTATTCACGAATAATATAATTATTATACATTTCACTCAACCCTAAAGCTGCGGGTACCTTTTTCGGGATGGATAAAAACCAAAAAACGGGTCGAATACAAGTATCGGTAGTAGTTTTCAGGCCTACCTATTAGTAGTTTAATATGAGTCAAAACTCACAATATAGTACTATATTATATAATATGTAATTGAATAATACAACATAAATATATTATTAACAAATAACAAAAAAAAAAGTTTTTCCGCGCTACTAGCGCGGATCATTATCTAGTATATATATATATATATATATCCTAGTTTGTACCTGTATACTCTATAAACAATAACGTAAAGTGTAATTTATTGTAATCAATGAATCATAATCAATTTTATGAACTTTTGACGACAAAAAACAACATCTCAGTTGCAATTTCATGTCACCACCGTCGGAGAAAGCCACCTCCTAGGCCAGCTGAATCTGTTAAACCCTTCTTGTCCTTAAATAAAATTAGATCAATTTTTGGAAAAGTATTTTTGAAAACCAAGAAATATAAAGAATCAAGGTTGGAATTAATTATTTAGGCCATGAATGGATGCAGTTTTTGATTCAGTTTTTCGATTTGGTTTTTAGTTTTTGAATTTCAGATTTTAGTTTTAGATTTTGCTATTAAGTTTTTGTTTGAAAAATCTCAAAAAAATGGTTTTTAGTTTTTGAGAGAAAAAAACTTAGAAAGAGTAAAAACTAGATTCCCTAAATTATAGGAGAACTAAAAATCTAAAATCGTGAATGGTAGAATACTACTAAAAAGTTTTTCTAAATTCTAGAGAATCCAAAATTTTAAAATCTTGATTGGTTAAAAATCAGTTTTTGAAAAACAAAAACCAAAATCTTTTTTAAAATCTACAAAACATTCAAGGCCTTAGTTTTTTTTTTTAGTAACAAATCAACGTCCATTTCTAATGCGATGATGAACATCAAACCCATGAAAGAAGCAAAATCATTTGTAACTTTGTTCTCATATGGATCATCCAAAAGAACCATAGTACATGTAACCATATATGTTCTCATATGGAATCATCAAAAAAATATCACAGATAATTTTCTTAGATAAAGCACAATTGTAAACTAAGCACAATCTGAACTTCATCATGTTGAGAAGCTTATCTACCATATTATGTAGGGATTGAGGAGCTTATCTACCATATTTTTTTATTGAGAAATCGGAATGTTGATTGTTGTTTAAAAGCATATTCTGAAATAACCAAATAAAATTGAAAAAAAAAACAATTTTCTTAGACAAATGACAATTAAATTTGCAATTGTGATATTTCTCGAGGTGTTGTAAATATTAAATTGTAATTTACAAAAGCAAGGAAATATGGTAGATTAATATAGTCATGACTTCTACATTTCCTTACACACAAAAAAAAAACTTCTACATTTAAATTTTCAATCCAACAATAATTTTTTTAGCAGAAAATAACTAATCCACCATATTTACTAGATATTTAAGTGAGTAAGTTTTGTGCATTTTGAAATGTTATTTGTGTGTATATATAATATATACATTAAATAAATTGTGTACTATAAGACTATGGATACAAATAGACGTCCCTAATTGAATGATTGAACAAAGTGTTTTGAAAAAATAAAATGATGAGTTCGGCACTCTCATGGGAAGTTTTGTGTCGAGTAAGGCATATATCGTAACCAATGCTAATAGTAATATAAAGTATACAGCGTTGAGAGGTTTTGCAGCAGTAATTGCGCAAATCATTGGAGCTATGTTTAACAACGTTGTGAAACACATAACAACAGTAAGTATAACTGGTTCATGAGGAAAAGATGTTTAGACTAGCTCTAAAAATAGTCATACGAGTTTTGTGTTGAACTTCTCTTTCGTGTAAAAACGTCTGTTCTAAATAGATTTTATTGGGTTTTGCAGGTAAAACATTCAGAGTGGGAGTCCACAATAGTAAAATCCCTCACATCTGTGCCGTGGATCTTCCTAGGAGGTTTATTACTGATCGTGGTTGGAGTTTTTATCTCACATTGGGGTGTAAGGGCCATAGTGACAGGGTTGGTAACCTTCTTTATGAAACTAATATTTGCTAACATCTGGACTACGACCTACGGCATCCCTAAGACACGTGGATCGCTTTAGCAGCTGGGGTGTCAGCTGCTTAAGCGGTTGACTAAATTTTAGTAATTCTTATTGGATTCTGTTTTGGCTGTTTAAGGTTCTTCATTGGGATTTGTTTTTCTTCTGGCCTATAAAAACAGACTCTCTCTATCCTGGCGTTATTTGAAAAAAAAAAAAATAATAATGGCTGCAAATGGATGCATAAGATTGAAAAAATGGATTAAACAAAATTTGGTTGAATAATATTCAACTCATTCATCTCCAAAATATTGGTTGAACAAGTTGAAGATTTTTGCTATAGGATTAGTTTAATTTTTCAACTTTTTGAGTGGAACGGGCTGAATAGTGTTTTCCAACCTCTTCAACCTTTATAATGCAAATGGTGAAAATTGGTTGAATAATTTTTTTCAACCTGTTCAATCTCTTCAAACTTGCAACCATTTGCACCATATGATCTTTCGACGACGAGATAATATTACATTTTTCTTGGATGATAACGACTTGGTGACATCGCGTATGAGTATTTTACATTTATACCATAAGAAGCAATAAAAAAAAAAAAAAAAAAAAAAAAAAAAAAGAATAAAAGTACAAGTGTTTATCCTTCAAAAAAAATTTAACGTTATGACCAGAAATTCCTCTAACAATTTTAAACCTGTTCTTACGAGCACATATAAAACTTGACAAGCCTTGACAAAGATTTAAAATGCTTCTTGATGGGTTTCTGCTACACCTGCCACTTAAGTTCCAAGCGGATCATATGAAGGCTGATGTCAGATTACTATTGAAAATTAGAACCGAAGTTGAAACAGTAGAGAAGAGCAGCAAGATTGACTTAGTTTAGTACCGAAATCTTTCATTGTAATATCATCAGTTGGTGAGGTTGAACTTGAAGACAAATTTTCTATCTACTTGCTCATAGTTGAAGATAAGTAGAAGTTCCAAAACACAGACCCCATGGACATGAATGCTACACGAGCTTGAAGCGGAACTACCCTGTAAATTTCACTTTTTTATCAGACCTCAGTTCACTATAGAAGCACCATACTGAACCTAATATATACACAATTACATAATAACCTTCCGAATCCAAATGATTTAATGATAGAGAAAGAGAGCCATACCAAAAGTTAAGTATGCTGACGGGGACCAGATGCGGAATCCTGCAGTAATCCCAAGAACTATAAGTATATGAACAATGAACGCAATGTAACGGTAAAAGTTTAAACCGTAGAAACCTAAGTCTTGATGAGGTTCCGCGTCGGCCTGCTACGTAAGTTCAAGACAGATCGTATGAAGGGTTGTCAGATTACTATCAAGACAACTAGAAACCGAAGTTGAAAAGGTAGAGAAAGAGCTGCGAGATTGACTTACTTTGGTTGGTATTGAAAACTTTCAGAATGATATATTATCACTCTTGAGGCTGAAGAATGCAAATATATTATGTATCTACTTGCTCATAGTTGAAGATAAGTAGAAGTTAAAAAACACCGACCCCATGGACGAAAACACATTTTGCAAGAGAGTAAATAAGAATTACCCCAAACAACAAGAACACAAATCCTTTAGTCACAAGCCAAGTTTCCAACCAATGTACGAAAACACATTTTTCAAGAGAGTAAATATGAACTACCCCAAACAACAATAACACAAATCAAACATAACTTAATAGAGACTGTAAACACTGCACACTAATCAAACACACTCACAAACAATTTTGGTTATACAAAATATCCAATTTCATTTTGTAAGCTGTATCACTAAATCATACAACTAGAAACTCGATTTGTTGTAATATTCGGTTAAAAATGATTCTTTTTTCTCCGTTGAAACTTGAAACAGAGTTTGCCCAAATCTTTGAAAAGCTCACTCAGTGAGTCCTGTCCATTTGTTTTTCCCCGGTTTGGTTTGATTCCAGTTTATTGGAAACAGATCACAGTCAAACCAAACCTGAACCGAACCAAATGTTATTATCAAACTGAAACGAATCAAACCGAAGTAAAATTCGATTGTATATAAAAATTTATTTTTGATCAGTGGTAAATCTTTCTATATATCATGTAATTAAACTCTGATTTGTTTGGTTCAGTATAAGAATTAACTCATAGTTTGACTTGTTGTGATATTCGGTTAACTTAGCTCGATTTGGTTCGGTTTTGTATATATAGATACATAATATGTTAATCCACACTATATTCATAGTCAAGAATGCTACATTTAAAATTATTATCTAACAATATTTTTTTTAGCAGAAACTAACTAATCTACCATATTTACTAGATGTTTAAGTTAATAAGTTCTGTACAGTGTTATTTATGTATATATGTAGTAATTACTGTTTTATGTAAATTAAATGAAATGTGTACTATAAGACTAATAGATGTCTCTAACTGAATGCTTGAAAAGAAACGACTTGACAATAAAATAAGTTGAATATTATTATTCAACAATATTATACAAGAATTATTTTTTTTCTAAGAATGTCCGAGCCAACTAATCAATTCTCTAATTTGGTTACATTCTCAGGTAAACATAGTGGATTAATATAGTCAAAAAAATCAACATTTAAAATTTTTATCCAACGATAGTTTTCTTTTAGTAGAAAATAACTACTACACCATATTTACTAGATATTTAAGTGAGTAAGTTTTGTGCAGACTATGGATGTAAATAGATGTCTCTAATTGAATAGTTGAAAAAAGCGACTTGACAAAAAAATAAGTTGAATATTATTCCATAATATTTTAGTTATTTCAATAGGAAGAAATGTAATAGTTATTAACGTGATTATTGCATAACAATGTGAAAATTTTGTTGATAAATGATGTGGCAAAAAATACCATATGACAAATGTTGAGCATTATTGGATATGATTTTTGGCCCACCACTTTTTTTTTTTTGACGATCATTTTGGCCCACCACTTAAAAAACCTCATCATAGATTCTTTCATCTCCGACCAGGACGGATATGTTCTTGGTCATTACTCAATATGGTCATTGTAGAGAGATCGAGCATACTTTTTCTCATTTATTCACATGAATTTTGAAAATCAGAATGATCAAAAACTATTGATACAGAAAAAGTTCGCATGCATTTTAATAGAATCCCAAAACTTGTGTTATCGTCGAATAGTGGAGGCCACGGCATGAGCCCAAAGCCTTAGATTATCTTTTAAGTCAACTTCCTTAGCCGCCAGCACCGGAACTCTCCACTTTATCTTCGTAGTGATCTGTTTTCCTCCTTTTCTTCCTCCACAATGATCCCACGCTTCCGACAAATATGGTCTCGCTACTCTGTTTATATTGCTCTTGTCTTCTTCTTCTCCTTCTTCTTCCTTTGTTACTTGCACTAATCCATCATGATCTTTCGTAACTAATCTTTGCAATCCAGGAAGAATCGAAACAAGGTCGGAGTCTTTATGGTCTTCCTCGGAAAAGACAAAACCTAGATCCATAAACCCTTTAAGCTCCTCGTACTCCAAATCCGACATACTCTTTCCCTTTCTTCTTCTTCTTACATTACTCTTCATCATCATCTTCTTCCTCTGAAGATCTTTCTTCTCCCTTTCCGCAATCCTAAACTCGTTCACTTCTTTCCCGGAGAGAATCGTCTGAAGCGTCGCCGTTGCTTTAACGGGTAAGACAGATCTAGGAGACAAGAACAGATCATCTGATGAAGAACTAAACAAACTTGTCTTGGAAC
This sequence comes from Camelina hispida, assembly GCA_023657505.1. NCBI lineage: Eukaryota > Viridiplantae > Streptophyta > Magnoliopsida > Brassicales > Brassicaceae > Camelina > Camelina hispida. Next base: position 2,984,631 of record CP094634.1, on the reverse strand, counting down.
TCGTCTTCGTCATCATCATTGTCTCGTCACTCATAGCCCTCTCTACAAGAAAGCTCACCGGAAAATTCTTCACATCTTCTTCTTGTTTCTTTGGAATCTCAGTTTCTCCATGCTTCTCTCGACTTTTTCCATTCAGAGTCTCTTTGTCTTTCTTGAGAATTAGTCTCTCCGACCAGTTTTGCTCGAACAGTCTCAACAACTCCTCTCCAGCCATTTATTTTATTCTATGCTTTTTGGGTGTTTGGAGAAAGATGATGAATGAAGAAATGGCGTTAGTAGGTATTTAAACCTTGTAATATAGCTACGTATGTAATATTATTACCTTTAGCTTCCGAATAATTTACGTGTGGACCCGTTTGTTCCACAACACACTACACTACTAAACAGCGCAATCAAATTCGAATGGGTCAGTCAAACTCATAAAGTCATCATACACCATTATATTTTTGTTGATTAATTAAATTCTTCTTTCCGTTATACAATTCAAGTTCTTCATAAATTTTAGCTTTTCGTTTGAATGCGTACATGATGTATTCAAAACATATTAAAAGATTTCAAATATATATATTTACAACGTATATTAAAAAGTACATATATTTCCTCTTGGCTCTTCGAAAGGTTCCAATATCTTTAGATGTGTGTGGACGCGGAAGGGAGCGTAAGAAAAAGAGTGGAATTACGAAATAAACAAATAATATACTACTCCCTACATATAGCAAACTCGTTATGATTATTAGCAATTATTTTTCATATTTAACATGTGGTAAGACATGTCCATCTCATACCTAAAAGTGACCCACCTATCTCTCTCTGCGCCTTAACCACAAAACCAAACAAAATAAATAGTTGTTGGTTAGTCTTCGTTTACATATACGTGCTCTTTTAGCTACACTTAATACGGTAAAGCATATGGTCAATCTAGGCGTCCACAATACTCGGTTCTTAATAAGGAGGAGACTAGTTTTTTTTTTGGTAAGACAGGAGGAGACTAGTTTGATTTTTGTTTTCGAATTCTACGGTCATGACGAAAGAAATAATAGTAAAACTAGGTTGCAAACCAGGTTATCGGGGCTAATCAGTTTTTTAATAAGAAAAAAACAAAATTCAATCTAATATGGTCAAATAGTTTATATAAAATTAGCCAGGATCCGCAACATATCCACAAGTGAGTGAGTCTCATAGTAACACATTCCATATGGTTTATTAATTTAAACCCTTTTTTTTCTTTAATTGATTTTTTTTATTCTAGGATTAGAAACAACATTTTATAGAATTGGTTTGATATTTTCCGTATAATCAAACAGTCTGAAGGCCGAAGTCAAATTCACAATAAATTAGTACGATGGAGTAGTACGATTCAAGCCATATAGGAAATTCTTCCCGATTGTTATAAGAAAATTATTAATTAAATGTTATAAAGATGAAGATATTCATTCAACAAACACTGTTAATAACAAAACCTAGAGATACTTAAAAAAGAAAAGAAAAAATCCTAGGCAACTAAGAAACTCTCACACGACATCCGTCAAAGATGAGGGCAAGACGAGGGTTTCAAAACCCTAATTTAATGCAAGACGAGGGCAAGGCATAGCTTTTGTTGTGACCTAAAGGACCAAAGCTGCAAGTTATTACCTTCTTTAAGACCATTAGCTTTAACTACATGATTCCACTTATACGCCAACAGATACTTCACGCTCTCACCCTTCTTCGTCTTCTTTTCCTTTTTCTTCTTCGTCTTCTTTTTCTTGTCCATATCATAATATCCTCTTATCTTCAACTTCCATACTTTTAACTTCGGATCGATCACTTCCACGCTTAAACCTCCTTCTCTATCCCTTTTAATTCGTTTATAGGTCTTTTTCTTTTCATCTGAAGTCATAAAATCGTGGTTCAAAAGCTTACTCATGGGAATAGACAAACGCGACTCACCTCCATCCACGTCGGTCTTAGTCAATGGCTTTTCCATTATTAATGTCTCCTCCGTGCCTTCCATCTCCATTATCTTCCTCTTTAACCTCTCGGGAAGCTCTCGCTTCGCTTCAAGTTCTTCCTCTTCTACTTGTTGTTGTGGCTCTACATGGAAACGACGACAAAGTCGTTTTTTCAGGGGCATACGCTCTTCTAGGTCATTCTCTAGGTTTGCCATTGTTGTACTATTCATTCAGGTATTGTAGAATTTTACTTGTGGTACTTATAAACAAAAAAAAAAAAAAAGAGGAAAATTAAAGATGGGATATATATTGAAATCGGTAGTTTCGCCTATTGATGTATATCTTCTGATATAAATAAATAAAACATATATATTTCGACATATATTCATTTTTTTTTTTTGTTTAAATTACGGCAGGTGTTTGTAAACCAGTTATAACATCAAAATCGTCATTGTAAGATGCAATAGAGGTATAACAACAACAATAAACTTTCTAAATAGAAATACATTTAACAATCTGAAACCTATCTTTCTCTTAAAAACCGTAGTGTCCTAAGAGAGTTTGACAGAGAGTTTTAAACTGCATCTTGATGAGGTTCCGCGTCGGCCTGCAACGTAAGTTCAAAACAGATCATATGAAGGGTTGTCAGATTACTATCAAGACAACTAGAATCCGAAGTTGAAACGGTAGAGAAAAGAGCTGCGAGATTGACTTACTTTGGTTGGTATTGAAAACTTTCAGAATGATATATTATCACTCTGTGAGGCTGAAGAATACAAATATATTATGTATCTACTTGCTCATAGTTGAAGATAAGTAGAAGTTCCAAAACACAGACCCCATGGACATGAACGCTACACGAGCTTGAAGCGGAACTACCCTGTAAAATTTCACCTTTGATCAGACCTCAATGTAAAATGCTAATTCCAAGTACCACACTGATCCTATTATACATCTATATAAAGACCCCTCCAAATGCAAGTGATATAATGATAGAGAAAGAGAGCCATACCAAAAGTTAAGTATGCTAACGGGAACCCAAAAACGAAACCCTGCGGTAATCCCAAGAAGAGTAAGAACAATGCTATGTAATGGTAAAAAACAATGCTATGTAACGGTAAAAGTTTAACTCTCTGTAATTGTTAGCTCACCATATAGAAGCGTTGGAAGAGCATCTTTCTGATACTTGTTTCCGAGCTCAGAGAGCTTTCCAAGCCACAAGTTGTTCCAAGCAAATATAACAGCAATCACAGATGGGCCAAGGATCACTTGGTTAAGCAGAACCTAAACAAGGGATCAGTATAAACAGTCAAAACTATATTACAACATGTTCTAACTAAGTACAACAAACAAAACAAGTCTAAGAGGTAATAGTACCTTAAGCACTAGATTTGTGGCAGTTGGTTTAGGCAAAGAATGGTCAAGGAATTGATACCACGCATAAGAACCAGGACCATATAAGAGAAACCCGTAAGAACTCATCCGCAAGGCACGAATCCAGTCATGTTCAGAGAAAATGTTCCACAACTCCCCCTAAGTAAAAAGATCCAATCACAAATCCTTAGTCACAAGCCAAGTTCCAACGAAACACACATTTTGCAAGAGACTAAATATGAACTACCCCAAAACAATAATAACACAAATCAAACGTAACTTAATAAGAGACTGTACACTAAACACTAATCAAACATACTCACAAACATTTTTGGTTATCACTAAATCATACTACTACTACTACTACTACTAGAAACTTGGTGAGACGAACCTCGTCAAGCTCAGAAGATGATTGGTTAAGAGAGGTTCTCTTTTTCCATCTCCCAGAGAGCTGAGCAATCGTGTCACCGGTGAAAGTGAGTGCGCCGGCCGTCACAGCTTGCTTCAAAGGAAACCTATAACCGCCGGCGTCTCTGCTCACGTTGACGGAATCCGAAGATCCAGAATTCCTTTTCTTGCCTCTATCGCCGGAAGGATTCTTCTTTCTCCGTTGATCGAATCCATTCCATCCCCAGAAACCACCAGCGCCGCCGCAACCTCCCAATGCGTCCATTAAAAATGATTCCTTTAATCTCCGTTGAAACAGAGAGTTTTGCCCAAATCTTTTAAAAGCTCTCTCTCAGTGAGTGAGTCCTGTCCGTTTGTTTTCTCTCCGGTTTGGTTCGATTCCAGTTTATTGGAAACAGATCAAAGTCAAACCATACCTGAACCGAACCAAATGTTATCAAACTTAAACGAATCAAACCGGAATAAAATTCGATTGCATATTAAACATTTTTTGGTTCGATATAAGAATTGACCTATAGTTTGACTTGTTGTAATATTCGGTTAACTTAATTCGATTTGGTTCGGTTTTATGTAAACTGTACATTAAGACGACGCCGTCACGTTAAACCGGTGAAGATGGCGCGTGTTTGTAAATAAACTAAGACTTACAATCGTGATTTTGAAACGCGCGTTTACAATCACAGCGTTAGCCAAATTGTTTTCAATTCATCATCATCATTCATCGTCGTTGTGGTGGGTATACATAACGATTGAACAAACTCAGAAAACTCCGGCGTCTTCGATCAGGAAGAGGAAAAGGGGTTTCTTTGATCGTCGAAGAGATTCTTTGGATCTGTCTTCCTTCATTCCTTCCTGGGTCAATCTTCGATTCAGCTCTCTATTTGATTTTTATTGGTAAAACTCATTCTCTGCATCTAATCTAGTGTTATCGATTTTGGAAATAGATTGATTCAATTGTGAATTTGAATTGAGGTATATGATTGATTGGATCATCTCAGTTTATCAAAATCCTTTGAATTCTAGATTTGGATAGCTGTAGCTCAGTTTATGAAGATCCTTCTTTTGAGTTATGATGGATGGCCTTTTTTTTTTTTTGGTATAAAGGAACTTGCTTGAATGATTAAAGAAGGTTTTTGTGTTATATAGCTGACGTTTTCACATTATATTTGAGGAAAGTTTCAGACTTTGTCCTTATCAAGTTTCTTATAAGCTGATGAATTCTGTATCTTGTACCTTAGTGATATGTATAGTATGCAGGTGTCTTCTTGTGAAATCATATTGAAAGTGTTGTGTGTTTCTTGTTGTAGGTTTTGGGAAGGCTGCGATGTTGTTTGAGGGGCATACCAAGAAGCCACCATCGCTTGTTGATCTTTGTGTTAGGAAAGCGATTGATAATGTAAAGTACATTGGATATGTTGGTGGAGTTGATTTTCATCTCCTTGAACAGATTATGCAACACTGTACTCTCGAACAGCTGAAGCACATTGAGGATTCTACTCAAGTAAGAAGCTTTTCTCACTGACCATATGGCTCGATTTATCTCTTTTGTATGTTTTGACGGTTTCTCTATCTTAAGTTATGTTTTTTCGTTGTTTTTTGTTTTTGATAGGACACAGATCTTAGTCCAGTCACCGATAATTTTTGGAAGGGATTCTATGAGAAGCACTTTGGTGAAGAGGCCTTGAATGATACTGTGGAGGGGATGAAGTTGAATAAAGTACATTTCAATTGGAGAGATTTATATGAGGTTTGGTTTATATTTCAGGTTTTGATGTAGATACATATATAAGTGGTGTTGAATTATAAGATATATATGTATATGGTTTCGTGCAGGCGAAGGTTATAAGCGTGCAAGAAAAGGAAAAGGAAGTTGTTGATCGACTGAAACAACGTTACAAGAACGAAGATGAAAGTATGTTCTTTTTACGAATATGTCTTTTCATTTATGGCTGTTAGATCTATAATGAGACGCATGTTCTTAGTCTTAGACCAAAATTTATTCTTCTTCCTTTCCCTTGTGATCGTTTTAAATTATATTTTTGTCAGGAAAACAAAGTCGACAAACTAAGGTCTGCTCGAAAGCTCCTCCAAGCAAGAGACCATTTTGGGGTAACTCTTCTTTTATTAACCTACATGATTACTTTGCAGCATCTTGTCAGGTCTTGAAAAAACATTATGCAAATGCTCCATGCATATATTGGTTTCGTCCCTCACGCTTTTGTACTCTAATGGTAAGATGGAACGATTCGTTGCAGGTAATACTGCATCAGGTTACAATCTTGGGCATGTGAAGAGCAACATTATGAAAAAGGCAAAAATAGATCTGTTGAAGAGGTACACTTCAAAAATGCACAATCTCACAAGGTTTACTTATAAGGTTTCTAGCAACAGTCTATTTCTGAATTCAAAGTTTCCGATGTTTTTGATTATACAGTCAAGAAGTGAAAAATCTTACTGCCATTAAAAGGAACACGATTCATAAGAGTTCCAGGTATCATCTCCCCGGCAGCATCTATTTATTTATATTGATCTACAATATTTATCCCCAAAACTTGATTGGTTTGATGAATCATTTCTTGTCTAGTGTTTCTACTCCAAAGAGGACTGGCTTATCTGCGAATGCGCCTTCAACTTCGAGAAGCATTCCTAATGGTGGACGAAATCTAACTGAAACTAAAAAGAACACGATTCAAAAGAGTTTCAGGTAAGATGAACTCAGTATCTATATATATCTGTATTGATCCACATTCTTTATCCTCGAAACTTGATTGGTTTGATGGATCATGTCTTGTCTAGTATTTCTGCTCCAAAGAGGACTGGCTTATCTGCGAATTCGCCTTCAATGTCAAGAAGCATTCCTTCTGGTGGACAAAGGCTACCTCCAAAGAAGATCAACAGCGTTCCTGGAACTGCTCCTTCAACTTCAAGAAATGCAGCCTCCAGACAAAAACATGTAATGTAACTTATCAAGCTTTTTTTACAGATCGTTTTCTCTTCAAGTATATCATCTACATGGCTGCTCCAAGTTTCAAGAATTCCGAATTTTGAAACTCTGTAGCTTGATGATATCCTATTTTCTAACAATAGATCTTCAAAAGTTTCTGCAATGATTAATTTTAAATGCTTTGTTTTCTACTTGTTGCTTTGGCCAACAAAGTTCACAACAAAAGTCCTTGTATAAGCATTTCGATATGGAAATAGAAATCTTTTTATACGATGAACACATTCTGATAAGAATGCAAACAAGCCAAACAAACACATTCAAAGATGGATTGAAGCAAATATATGTTTCAAAATCTTCACTTAAAAGTATGATCAAATCAAGACTGGAGACTCTCTTATGATCAAATCAAGACTGGAGACTCTCTTAGCTTTTGGCTAGATAATCCAATCTCTTTTATTCTTTGCGGTCTGGTTTGATGTATAGTATGGACCCTAAAAGGGCCTACGCCTAAACTGAAGATCCAGCCAAACGTCTTCTTGATGCATTTGAAGTCGAGACTTGACCCAATTTGTCTGACTCCTTCGACTCATCCGTCAAAATTCTCTCTCTCACTGGTGTGTAATGCCTCAGCCACACGCCCGTGTACACCTGCAACATTCAACATCCCAATCAAATTGATCCAAACTAAACATCTTCCTGTTATTACTATTCTTGGGAAGAGACTAACTATACCTGTTGTGGTCTCATGATCTTGGTGTCAGGATCATCCAACGACTCTTTCCAATGGGACAAGTATCCAGCCATGCGAGGAATCGCGAATAAGACCGTGAAGAACTCTGGTGGAAATCCCATTGCCCTGTTTTAATGGTCCAAGATTGCATATTTAGATGAAGTTAAGAGGAAGTGATGAACATTGCAAACGCATTCAAACTTATACCTGTATATTAATCCAGAGTAGAAATCAACATTTGGATAAAGCTTTCTCTTAACAAAGTAATCGTCAGAGAGAGCTGCCTTCTCAAGTGCAACAGCAACCTGCATGCATCAAAATCAAACATATTCGCTTTAAGGAAACATGAACAATTACACTTAGATGGAAAAGGTGTGCATCAAGTTTCAGTATAAGCTTGAACTTCTCGGACATAGCGTACCTCAATTAGTGGATCCTTTCCAACAATGGAAAATACTTCATCAGCCAGGTTCTTGATGACTTTAGCTCGAGGGTCATAGTTTTTGTACACACGGTGTCCAAAACCAGACATCTTCCTCTTCCTAAGATCCCAAAGAGATGAGAATATTAATGAAAAGACTTGTCACAAATCCAGAAAACAGAAGCATATAGTTTCAAAAATTGAGTTTACTTGTTTTTCACACCCTCGATGAACTCTGGAATATTTTCAACAGTCCCAATCTCAGCCAACATTTTAAGCACAGCCTAATGGAACCAAAGACATGAATTTCAAAGACCATGGAGCATGCAAAGACATCAGAAGATGTAACATATGACATGAAAATAAATAGCATACCTCGTTTGCACCACCATGAAGTGGACCGTAAAGCGCTCCCACAGCTCCAGCAACAGCAGTGTACACATCAACACCGCTACAAGAAGACATTACCTAATCAATATATCTCCTATCCAGGTAATTAAGAGTCAAACCAAAGAGTACCTAGAGGCCAGATGTCGAGCAGCAGCAGTGGAGCAGTTCATTTCATGCTCAGCATGCAGTATGAAGAGGATGTCTAAAACCCGAGCCAGTCGAGGATTAGGTTTGTAGGATCTATTTCCCCTGTAAGAAATAGAAAAAAGTGTGTCAATGGCACGCTACAAGTCATGTACAGTAATAACCAACTAAGCTTCCTGTGTTCTGAAGCGTCAAGCGATAATCCAAAAATGAAACTAAAAGTTAAGTTTCTAACTAATTCAAGAAGAAAGATTGTAGATACATACAGGGAATCCAACATATAGAGGAAATTCTCTGCATAAGAAAGGTTGCCTGAAGGAAGAACAGGAGGCCTCCCTGCCATCCTCAAATAAGCAGCTGCTGCAATTGTTGGTGCCTGCAAATTGCAAGCACATTTATTTACACAAGTTAATTGTAAATTCTTCATACAGAACTCCAGGAAATGCACAGTCCAAATATGTTAATGCGTGACTAGAATGAATGACAATATATAGGAAGAAGTAAGGTAAACCACTGATAACAAAAATACCTTTCCAATAATGCGAATAATTTGTTTATCTCTAACTTGTTTTGAACCGTATATATCCTGGCCCTGCACCCAATAGAGTATTAGTCAACATGTTTATACGGACAATTTCAAAAGAGCTAAGTCTTTACACTAGTGAGTGACAAGGCTTAAACCTACCCTAAGAGCAGGATTTGCATCAGGATGAAAGATGGAAAGCGCACTCATTGCACTCACAAGAACTCCCATTGGGTGTGCATCATGAGGCATGGACTGTATAATATCCTGCACAAAAGTCGAGTAAGATATGAGAAATATATTGTTTGATAGCTTTGCTAAGAGCACAAAACCCTCAGAAAACATGTACGGATCATTGATTTAACAGACAATGACAATGACAATAACAAGCACAGGACAGTTAACAGAAACAATTGATAAATGGAAACTGAATATCATATTGCAAGGACTAGAGACTTACTAATACTCCTTGTGGCACAGCTGAGTGCTGAGAAACTGCAAACTCCCAATCAGATAGTTGGCTTTCAGAGGGCAGATTCCCATACACTGCCAAAAATAGATAGTAAAGGAGGAAACTTTTCATCAAAATCTAATTCGATCCAATCCAAGAATTTGTGTTCATACATATAAAAGTACAAGCCAAATATGATGAGTAACTTAAGTTTGCTCTAAAACGGCAATAAAAGCAGCAACACTAAGAAATTAAGGTAGCAAAGCTGGAAACAAAATTATCTAATCCACTTACTGAGAAGATAAGCAACCTCCAGAAAAGTGCTGTTCTCAGCCATTTCCTCAATAGGGTAGCCACGATAACGGAGGATACCTTCATCTCCATCGATGTAAGATATCGAAGACCGAACCGGAGCCGTGTTCAAATAACCAGGATCGTATAATTTAAGCCCTTTATCTTCCTTCCCCGTAGCTATCTGTCACGCAACCAAACCAAATTCTCAGCACAGAATCAAAACTCAAAAACAACAAAAAGTTTCAAAATTTAACAACTTTTTTTTCCATTACGCTTGATCCCATCAATTTAAAACCCAATAAAAAACAAAACTTTCTACTTATTATGAATTTGTTATAGAGAAACAGAGTTAACAGTACCTTTTTGAGATCAACGGCTTTAACAGTACCATCCTCTGAGACCGGAACTTTGTATTTCTTCCCGGTACGTTCGTCAACAACCGTCAGGCTTCCCTTAAGTGATCCATGGGGTGCGTCCGCCGACGTGCAATATCGCTCGATCGCCGGAGAATCCTGTTTCCCTTCCGTCAAATGAGCTGAGAGAACAGCTAGTCGAGCTCTAACTCTATCTGATAACTCCATTAAACAACAAAAAAAGAATCAAAATTCAAAGAAGAGAGAAGAAAGGGAGCGAAGAAGCAAACACCATTTGTTTCTTCTACACTTCGTTAAATAACAACAACACGTGTCTCGATCCCCTCAGGGCAGGAGTATTGACTAGTTTCCACGTGTATGTAATCTAATGGATACGATTGATATCGAACGGTGGGAATACACCCGGAGACTACCCAAGTTGGATTGATCCTCTGCATCTCTCTAATCTTGTCAGAATTAATATGGGACCCACACTTTATCATCAGCATTATCTTAAAAAGAGTCTCAATTGCTTACCTCGATTTGCTAAATTCTGATTGTGGGCTTTATGGATAAGCATCTTTAAGCCCAATAGTGTATAAAGTGTTTCTTTCGGCCTTTTTTTTTGTTGACACGGTTCGCCTTTAGTTTCTTATTAGCTTCTTTTTACTCATTAAGCATTGGAACCAAACCAACATTTCATTACCAGTTAAATTCTAGTTTCAAAACAGACCGATCAACTATAACTGTAATCACAATTATAGTCTAAACCAAGATGGAGAACTATGATATTGCGTACAAGTACAAACGCCAATTTCATGATTTTATGGATGTTCTTTCTATATATTAATAGTAGTCCGAAATACAAAATAATAGTCGCCAAAGGTATGGTGATAATGTTTTGTATAATTTACGTTAGTGTACTAGGCTATAAATCTTTTTTTTTTTTTCAACTAGGCTATTAATCTTATACTACTAAGTTTACGATGGGGAAAATATATAGGTCTAATTAGCTTTTGGTTTTTAATGGTGGTGAGAAATAATGAGAGTGAAAGGTATTAAATGAGATTTTAACAAAAAAAAAAAAAAAGGTATTAAATGAGATGTTAAAAGCGATGGGTCGAATAGTTTCATTCGTACCTAAAAATGGAATTCTAAAGTTGGTTCTCCTCCCCCCACGTGAGGCTCTGAATCTGAGAGTGATAGATAGGATTAGATCTTTCTTTCCCTCCTTGCGTTTTCAACACATGAAATTATAAGGAACGTTACGTTACACTCTTCTTGTTTTTTCTTTTCTTACTGATTGATACAATTCGAAGACCACCACACTATTTACTAATATCACTCAATCATATCTCTTTCAATGTGTTAACTTTTACATGTACATCTGAAAGATCTCCATGAATGAAGTTCACTCCTATTTTTATATAGGATCTACAATAACACAGTTTACATCTCTTGTATTTTTAGGTATTCAAGCAAGATTTTAGTGATATGTATTTTATAAAATAGAAACAAAGCCTTTTTCACGCTAGAAATATTATAAATAAGAAAAATTGACAGAGGAAATGTGTGAGAGAGGCAATGATAATGCAATATAATTCGCATGCAGTAAGAAAAAGCATGAGAAAAAAGAAAGTAGTTGGATTTAGACAGATGACTGACAAATTATATATATATATATATATATATATTTTCTTCTAGTTTCTCCTATATATATGGTGTTTTATCATGTTAAAATGTGTTTAAATCTTTAACCTATATATCATTAGGACACATCACATCCGAAAGATGTGTACGATAAAGAAAACAAAAGAAGATTATTATGTACCAAAATTTGTTTAATCAATCATCTTTTTTTCTCATTAGATACGATACGATCACAGGGAGTCCTATAGGCTATAGTGAAGTACTACCATGACGCTGCGATATATAGGGTCCTACTACATAATGATAGCTGTGACTGTGAGTATAAAAACAAAATTAAGTTAGCTGAGAGTTAATCGCTTTAAAACAAACTTAAGATGGTTTGGTTTGATTGTTTGAAATCCAAATTTTAAAAGATTACTTGTAATTTTCTACCTCTCAAATTTATTAGTTGCATGGTCAGACTGAATCAGGTTTGTGTCGTTTTATCACTTCTTCTTCCACTGGACACTCTTTATCCCAAACTGCTCCCTTATTTTTTTTGTTCAATCGAAATCTCATAATGGACTCGAAGTATTTTTCATTACTTTATTCAATCGAAAACAACAAAACATTGTCTTCATTTGTTATTTTCTATTTGTATACAAACACGTATTTATACACACAGCTATGTAGTTGTTCACTATCCATATTTACGCCTAAAACTCATAATGGACTCGAAGTTTTTTTTTTTATTAGTACAATCCATATTCAAAAATCTGAAAAAAAAATACTAGTCCTACTAGTACAGTATTATTTTATTTTATTTTTAAACAACAGTAACATAAACATTAAGGTACATTGCTTAAATAGGAAACTCTAATACACATCAAAATCGACTACTAATAAAATTTATTTCCCTAGAAATCATCGTCTACTTTGGGAACAAACACTAATCTTCTCTCTTTTTTTAAGGATTTGATACAAATATTTAATTCTCTGTTTTTTTTGTTCTTCTTCTTTTTGTCGTTTATCTCACCTTAGAGAACCAATCGTTGATGTAACCCCAAAAACAGAGCAAACTGAAACAGAGCACTTGAGAAGAAACAAGATCTATTATACCGAGAAAAAGCAGCTTGTGATTTCTTCTTTGGTTGCTGCATCAACGTTCCAGCTCCTCCACCACTAGTAATATTCTTCCCGCAGACATCAACTCCAGTCTTAACGACACTGAACTCATCCTCTGGCTTCAGACACAACCCTCTGTTCCCGCTCAAATCCAAATTTTTACTCAACCGTCTTAAGAAACTTGAGTCGAACGGCACGACCCCGATCAGTAAGTTCCTGCTGAGGTTTAGATGGAAAACGTGAGGCAAAGACTCAAACCCAGATGGGATCTCTCCAGTTACTCTGTTGTTAGCTAGTGACAACGAGCTAAGGTTCATGAGCTTGGTGTAACTATCCGGGATCACGCCGGAGTATCCTGAATTCTCGAGTTGGAGCTCTTGGAGTTTAGGTAGGAACCCTAACTCGACGGGGAGAGCAACGGACATTGGGTTGTTATCCATTATGAAGTACTGCAAACTCTGAAGTTTCGAGAGTCCTTTTGGGAAAGCTCCTTTGAGTTTGTTGTTGCTTAACGCCATGAATGATAAAGAACGAAGCTTTTCTACTCCTTCAGGGATTTTGCCGAAGAGAGAGTTCGAGCTCAGGTCGAGTTTCTGAAGCATACTCAGTTGCGAGATCGTTGGAGGGATTGTACCGGTTAGAGAATTGTAGCTTAAATCTAAACCGACGAGGCTATTGAGATTCCCTAGTTGCAGAGGAATCTTACCTGTGAGCTTGTTGTAGCTGAGATCGAGATGTACGAGGCTTTTCAGTGAGAAAACCGCCGGAGGGATATCTCCGGTTAACCGGTTTTGCGAGAGGGTGAGGATTTGTAAAGATTTGAGAGTAGAGATGCGAGGAGGGATTTGGCCTGAGAGAGAAGGGTTTGATCTGAGGCTAAGCTGTTGAAGAGAGGAGTTAGGGAGGAGCTTTATAGGGAAGATGATTGTGGTTGGGAAGTGAGTGAAGCAGTTGAAGAAGAAGACTGATTGAAGAAAAGGGAGAGAGAAGATTGAAGAAGGGAAAGAAGCAGAGGTTTTACAAGAAGGGTTTGGAGCAGAGCCGAAATCGAGTCGAGATACGTGTGACAAGTGGTCTGGACCAGTTTTGCACTCAATGCCTGGCCAAGATGAGCCAGGTGCGCAAGGGTTTGGGTGGGATTGACGCCATTGTTGATCAGACGACATTGACTCCATGATCTTGAAGAGAGTTTCTGACTCAGAAGGAGGCATTGAGGCAGAGACTCTGTTTCCTTGACAGAGGAAGAGTGATGTTATCAGGAGAAAGAAGAGCAGTGGTGAAGGAGATGGTAAAGCTCTCTTCATCGTCATAGGTTTTGGTGTAAGAGACAGGAGAGAGAGAGAGAGAGAGAGACAAAGAGTGTGTGTTTCTTGGTGGATATTATACTGAGAGTTCACAAAAGTTCTTTCGTTTAGTTTTATTTCTCCAGTGCAAAGGAGTTGAGAGATGCGATGTTAATTAGAATCTTTGAGAAGAGAGAGAGCGTAAAAAGTGACATTAGATCATCATCGAGGAGCATAAACCCCAAAAGAGAAACTTAGGGGAAAGGGTTTAAGCTTTCAACGAGTTTAAGTGAAAATGTTTAAGGATTTGGGACAAGACAAGACAGAGACACGTGAACAATCAGAATCTAAACAAGGTATGATAAAAGAGTGAAGACTTAGAAGAAAGCTAGTAAAGAATACGAATAGGTTTTTGAGTGTGTGAGACTGTGAGTGATAGAGAGAGAGTGAGAGATGCAATTATAAATGGAAGTGATTGAAAGTGACACGTGTGGGGACGTGAGAGACAAAGAGGTAGGGACTCAAAGACATGAGAGATTGGGAAGAGAAAAGAGAAGACACAAATTATAAAGAGTACTTGATAGGTTTTGTAAAGAGGCCATATACACATGTTTCTTCCTTTATTCAAACACTTTTCTTCGAACCAATTTTTTTGAGGGACTTGTCTTTGTTGGTGGGTAATCTCGTGAATACGTTAGCTCCTCGAATCTCTCAGGTTCTGTGTGAGCGGTTTTCCTGTTTTATGTCTCTGTCCATCTCTCTCTATATATATATGTATTACGGTGTTAGTTTATAAATTCTAACCTTGTGGTATTTTTCGTAGTCTATGTGAAAATATATACTAAAAAAGGAAGTGATTTTGTATGTCTATTGTAATTTGTAAATGAAGATGTTTCTCATATATAGGAAATAAGATGAGACCTAAGTAACTATCATAAATAGTAAGACAGGGATCGAAATATTCACATTCAACTGGTTTCAATTTTGCTAATACACACATGACACTACTTCGGACCAGTACGGAAAAACGAATTATTAAGATCTAATCAAACATCAATTTCCAAGGAAACTAGTTTAACGAAGACCAAGTCATGGTTAAGGTTTGATGTAAGAAGATGACCAATTTGATGGTTGGTTCAAAAGACAACGCAACGCACACCACATGACAATCACAATGCAATAGTTGTCCAAACTGTTTCAAGAATCACCCACAATAGATTTTTGACTGTTCACAAAAATAGTTTTGATTTTTTTTTTTTTAATCAATCAAGTATTTTCAAATCATCTTTCCTCTTTAGATATTTGTTGTTTTTTAATAAAAAGCTCATGAAAAGTGGTGGGCATAGTATGTCTCTCTATTTACTGTCTTCAATTATTCATGTCTTTTTTTTTTTTTTTTTTTTTTAAATTTCTCTGAAGTTTTATTATTCATAGTTTGAATTGATCCAGATAAAATCATAGTGATTTGTACCTTAATACTACAAAACATCGGAAATAACTCAAAGAGACTTTTTTTTTTTTACTTTTGACTTAAACCGTACAATGTTTTGTTATAGTGCAAACCAACTAAAAGAATTGTAACATTTTTATTCTTATCATTATTGATTTGTTGATTGATTATATAAAGAATCAAAATACTTTGTTAACGGTATAAAAATAGAGAAAACGTAAATTTGTAAGAAGTACAAAAAAGAAAAGAAAAAGGTCAAAGTTTTCTAACGTTAAGAAATTGTACTACACTTGGCAATAATGCAGCAGATGTTTTGCAAAAATGTACAATGTATATGATATTTATGTGGTCTGGTGTGTATTATATGTAGTGAATGATCTATCTAATCTTTAGCCCTGGACTGTGAGTCTGGAGGGGTAATATCAGACACCTACTATTTTACCGTACGGATCTAACTCAAGCATGATCCACATCACATGGCCTCCCTACCCCAAATATTTAATTAAATGATCATAAAAGTCACTGGATTAGTAGTACTAGACGCTAAACATCATATTAAACCAAAATCTCTACTTCCCTTTAAACACTTGTCAAATAACTTTTTTGTTTTTTGTAACTGTTTTATGTAATCCACGTAATGCTTTCTGGATCTCTCAGTCCTTTCATCAGTGCTTTACGATTTGACACCACTCTTCCATTTCCATCTCCTTTTGCTTTCTTTACATTTTAGTTCATGTATCTATATATGCATAAGATAGATATACAATAGTCGATATCATATACTATTAATATAAAACCAGGTCTCAGTATGCACATGGATGATAGTTCCTCAGATTGCCACATGTTATGTTTATGTACAAAGGATGGCTTTTTATGATTCTGTGATTCAGTGGTAGTTAGTCATTGTTAAACAACACAAAGCACATATTTTGTCAAAATTCTCTGCAAAATTCATGGGGGAATCTTATGAGAATCTGCAGGTATTTTAATCTGAAACAGCTCATGTAGAGAGGGGAAAACAATAGTGTTATTAGCTTTCTCTTTAGACTGTGTATTTAAACAGCTCACCAATTGTACAATACTCAAATAAGAGAAGGGGCAAAACTGAATCTACATGAGAATTACTGTTGCAAGAGCTCTACACTGTCGACCTCCCTGTCTTTATTTGATGTCTTTACCTGAATATTTGAATCAAACTCTATTTCAAAAAGAATCCAAGGTCTAACAAGAACCAGACAAGAAGCTTAAGAAACAATCCTTTGATTTTTGATTCAAGAAACCATCAAGTACAGAGAGTTTTCTGGGGTCATTTGGTCACTCTTTTGTTGAGTAAATCACAAGATTTTCATTTAAAATAAGAATGATCCATTACTCCTCTTACAACATAAGACAAAAGGGACAAAAGTTGCTGGATAAGCTTAGAGGAAGAGGAAACATCTTTATCAAAAAGGAAAAAGAAAGAAAAACCGATCAAATCCGGATACTGTACCTTTAATTATCATGGGCTCCCTTTCATGGAACAACATGAAAAACTGCAGAAGATAAAGGAAAAAAAAAACTTATATCATTATGTTTCTGAAACACTTCTGGTCTTGAGTCTTTAGCATAGCATTTGAGTAGAAGAAGCTTTTTGCTGGTTAGTTGAACATCCTGAGAAAATTGTTTGCATATGCCATTGGCTTCACATCCGGGTGAGGCTGTGACAATATATCAAAAGAATTAGAAGAGTTTTCAAATGAGTCTACATAAAACCGTGAACCAGTTTCTGTGAAACATTCACAAGAACAATGCTGTGTAAGAGGTATACTACACTCACCACTGCTGAGAATGTAACAATATTTGGCTTCATATCAGGAGCTTCAAAACGAATGAAAGCACCCTTATTACCCATCTACAACAATACAAATTCCACGTTAAGTAAGAACCATGTAGTTCAGTGCTGTTTCAAAACTGAATACGAGAAGTTTTGAGTTACCTGATCACAGTAATTTGGTGCAGAGAAGACAGTGATGAGTTTACCGTCATGCTCAACCTCATAGCCTTCATCTTTTACTTCATGTGAGCGGACCAACAACTCTATGTTCATAAAAATCCAACTTAATAGCAATCTCAAGATTAAATTGGCGCCAGAGCCCAAATCCAAATGATACCATAACAGCAACTAACCTAGATTATTATCTTGCAAAAACCTCTTTGTCACGTCTCCACCAAACGATAGACCAACCCCACGCTTGCTTGGGCCTCTTCCAGGCAGAGGTTGAGGATCGCTCCACAAAAGTTCACACATTAGCCCTAAACATTATGACGATTAGACGAAGAAACAGAAAACACAATTACAGAAGAAGTTTACAGAAGAAGTATATGATGAAACATACCTTCCTCTGGAGGCTCACAGAAACGGTCGATAGCTCTGATGTCTGACAGTTTCACGCCATCAACACTGAACAGACCTCCATGTACCACAAAGACCTTCCCATTTATAACATGAGCCAATGGTAGGTAACAGAAAACTTCAGCAAAGAGATCCACAAATTTTTCACTCAACTTGGATCGAACCTCGCCCTCAAAACCATAAATTTTGTTCATGCTCTTGCTTTCATGGTTTCCTCTGGCTAGATATATTGCTGCAAATTTTCAACAAATATGTGTATGTGTAAGTGTAAATAGCGATTTACAATTTGATTGGGAACTTTTAACACATCAGACAATAGTTGATCATTTAATCCTTGCCAGTGATAACTAAAACTTGAACATCAAAGAATCATTATAGCAAGGGTTCAGAGAGCTTACATGATGGGCACATGCACTTGAAAGCAAATAATGTGAGGATGATCTCAACAGAGAATGAGCCTCTGTCCACAAAGTCACCATTGAAGAGGTATGGATTCTCCTCAGAAGGGAGGCCATTGAGCTCGAAGATATTTAGCAGATCATAGAACTGCAAAAAAAACATTTACGTGTCAAAACCACAATACAACACACTGACACTACAACCCCTGCAAGTGGAAAAAGGAGTAGCCAACAAAATCAAGATATGAGAAGTAGAAAGATTCACAAATACAATACAATTCCACAGATATAGTATGGGAACTGGTTTACTAAAAATGTCTACACATGTAACAAGAGAACTGAGAGATGGCAGATTCATCTAAGAGAATAATAATTATGCTGGGAGAGTAAGTGAAACCAAGCTTACCTGACCATGCACATCACCACATACAGTGATATGTTTGCCATTTGGAACGCTAATGTCGACAAGAGACGGCAGTGCTAGCAAAATTTGTCTAGTTTGTAAGACGATCTGATATGCATACCTACAAATATAATGCCGACTAAGCATGAAGAGATGATCACTGCGTTAATTAAGTTGAGTACCACCAAAAAAAATATGTACCGTTTATGCAATGTTTTTTGGTTCTTGAAATCTTCCATCATCGTTTTCACAAAATCCAAGGAAACTTCCTCTCCCTCAATCCGAGCACCAGAGTACTGTGGCTCAACCTCTACAATGAAATATAATAGAATATTAGGAGATTGATAAAGGATTAATACCTCTATAACAGTGAACATCAGTTTTCAATGAAATGTTAAAAAACTACAAGCCATGGACACATTTTACTGGCATGAGTTAAAGTTAAGCAAAAGGAGAAATTTGTAAGTCTGTGAAATGTCCACTCCTATCGAGATGGGTTTCACATCAATATCACTGAACTTTTCAATTCTCAACTGAGACCCAGGCTTTGATATGCATAAAAACGAAACACATTGATCCTAGGATGAGGATTTAACCAAAGAAAAGACACTACTACCAGAGCTACCCCACCAAAATGCCCCTAATACCACCGAAACAACCACCATGAGTATCTCAGTTGTGGCAAATCCCCGGACCGCCACCACCATTACTGCTGCAACAACTGCTGCTAAAGCCGTTTTGGTGGGCATGAACGATGATCTGGGTTTGTTCCCTATTATGTGACAATAGGTAGAAGAATGATTACTAGTCTAAAGCTACATTCAACCATTTGTCAACTACTGAATCAAAGGCATGGCATAACAAGAGACGAAAGAACCAGGGATGACAGAACACACTGCAAGCTATAAGACAACAGAAAAATAAGCAAGCAGAAGATGGATACCTATTGTGTGGAAGTCAACGGACTCAGCTACTGAACACCTTTCGGATACTGGTACAGAGATTGCTTCTTCAAATTTGAGTTTCATCACTGCTTTCTCACATTCTCTTAGCTTTCTTGTGGCATCGGGGTCATTAGGAGAAAGCCTTTTTACCTAAAATATAAATTGCAGACCATGTCAGGAATACTGTAACACGAATCTCTCTCACTCAATAATTAAAGACAGTCCACCACCAAACTGGATTTCCACAGATCACTTGGTCACAGATCAAAACAATCAAGTTATGACCTTTTTGTGTGACTCAAGCTACACGACTACAACATTTCATCTTTCGTATTTTGACATTTCTCAACATGAGCGGACTCCTCACTCAATTAGTTTAGAATAAATAAGACGAGAACTATCAGATCGACAGCTACCATATATAGACAGGAAAAACAAAACTTAAAATGGCACAATGCTCGTGCAATAAACATTAACCTGTTGGAAATCCTTCAAGGCGTCCTTAAATTTTCCCATGGCAAGATATGCAGCACCACGTCTGTAATATCCCTGTAATTCAGTAGATAATCAGCGAATACGGCTGAATAAACGTGAGACGAAGAAGAAAACAACAACTAGTCACAGAACGATACCTTAGAGTATTTTGAATCAACTTCAATGGCCTTTGATGCATCCTGTATCGCACTGCCATATTCCTCCAGTTTCGTGTGAGCAAATGCACGGTTTGCCCAATACACAGCGTTGTTACCGTTGAGTTCAATAGCTTTTGTATATAGATCAATAGCATTGGAGAATTTGTGACCTGTAAGCAACAAACAAAACTAAGTGAGCTGCTCTTAATTCAAACCAAAAAGATTAGAGTATCACATTAAAAAGAGTATTAACTGATTCCAAAAGATACTGTTAAACGTTTTTAATAAAACTAGTAAAAAACACACCTTTGAAAGCTTCGTTAGCCTGATTTTTGAACTCCTCGGCGTGTGAAACATCAGAATTCTCATTCTTAGACTCCATGTTGTCACAGAATGAACTTAATCTCTTACTAAATTCCTTAATTATCCGGTGAAGCCAGAACTGATTGCCAGAAAAAGATGTAAAGTCAATGTTTTATCTCTTCATCCCCAAATAACAATAATCATAATCAGCAGGAGCATTTCCTCAAAATCAATAAGTTCAACTACACCACAGGGAGCTAGTTTAAGAGCTTCGTTAAAGATAGAAACACTATTCAAACTGAATCAAGTCTAAATTTTTTTGTAATACAAACTGTAGTCATGCAACGAGATTAAGCATAAGAGATGAAAGCAAACTGCTTTAGAATAAAAATCATGCCACAAGAACATTAAGCGAATAGATAAGAAGCCACACAAAAAAAAAAAAAAAAAAAAAAAAAAAGGTGTGAGCTTTCATATACTGCATCGTGTTCATAAGCATCACAGCAACGGATTAATCAGATTCATGGCCGTAAGAAGAAGTTCCCTAGGAAAGATCTAGTAATAATACCCAGATAAGAGAAAAAAGTAAAAAAACAGAACATCAACACAAGGAAGACAGCAGCGTCTAAGACATGTTTGTCGGAACACTCAATTACCTAAGATTGGATTGATACCTGAAAAAAGCTTCAATCTTGGCGACAGTGGGAAGAGGGTTGACGAGCGAGAGACCAGGTTTAAGGGAGAAGAAGCTTCAAAGTGACCCAGAAACCCTAGATTGAGTCAAATTAAGAGAGTATGCGCTTTGAATCTTTTCACAAGAGTGGGTTTTTTTTGGAATTTTTTTAATTAATTTTCCTTTTTTTTTTTTACTAGTTAATTAAACCAACTGATAAATAATGTATTATATTTCTGACGTCATATATCTTATTTTTATAAGTATGTATTTATTTTTATTCGTGTGTGTGTGGATATTAGCTAGTGGATATAGAGGCCTTTGGGGCTAATTATCATTCATGGATCTCTGAAATTAAAAGTTGGGTTTTTTTTTTTCTTTTAAACCAAAAGATTATTTTAAAACCTAATCTGACTAATGATTAAAAAGTTAATAACAACTTAATTAAAATTTAGCTTATCTGAGCCAACCAAGTAATTTTTTTACAAAAAAAAAAAAAAATTAGGAAATAGAAAAAAACAATTAGGAAATAGCAAAACATTTATTAATGGTTGACATATTAAAAAAAAAAGAAAAAAAAAAAAAACAAGACACTTAATAATGTGATAACTTAGAGCAGAGAGGAGCAACTCTACAATTTGGGACTTTGGGTTATAAAGGGAAGTGAAGTGATTCCTGACTTCATCTTATAGTTTGTCAAAGAGTGTTGTATTCTTTATATTTTTATTCGAATTTGTCTCCTAATCAAATTTAGAGCCATCCAAAATAGAATCCGATTTCGTTTATCTTACGATGGAGGACGTTTGCTTCTCTAAAGAAGAACACATATTTAATCATCTCTTCTTTTTTCTGTTTTTTTTTTTTTTTACTTTCATAAAAGTTTTACTCTATACAATCTACACACATATACATACACATAAAAACCAAAGAGTAATATTTTCGTGATTCTTGATCCTCCTATCCATCTCAATGCCTTCTTGTTTCCTTTTCAGCCTATTAAAACACACATATGATGAAGCTAAAATCCCGAATTTATGTATATATAAAAAAGATCTGATGTGTAAGTGTACCGCTTTGATTGCTTTCTCAACAGAATCCCATCCGAACCGGTCAACATAATCTTGAACCGATTTTCTAGCATCAAGACTCATCATCTGTAATACTCTTCTCTGTTCATCTGTATAATTCGCTCCTCCCCCAACATTCATCCCAATTTTGACGTATTGTCTAACGAAATTGGAGTAAATGTAGGCTGCACCACTGAACATTGGTAGCACCAACCACATACAGAACAAAAGCTTCAAGTATGGCCAAAATGGTAGCCTACAAAAATGCAATAGAACAGAGTTTTTAATTAGTCTTTTTTTTAGAAATAATATTTCTGAATTCGTGACAAAAATTGATTATGAATGTTCTATTATATATAATTACCATGCAAGGATCCTCCAAACGGATAGCTCGAATATTGTTATTAAGGAGTAAATGATCCAATACGTTAGCCATTGTTGATCATCTAACATTGTTGGACTCTCTATTGCTCGAAACGATGCATACCTTAATCATCATCCATCCATTCAGTTGTTATTACTTTGAAGTTATTTTTATAAACAAAGCATTTTGATTTAAATTCACTTACAGAGGATAGAGAAGCATGACTCCAGGTCTGCATGCAACAAGACAAAAAAAGAAGAATTTAATGTTAAAATTTGAACAAATATCGAGTTTAATTATTTTTATCCTATATATGAGACAAAAATTGAAACCTACCCAATGAGAGCATCAAAACGTTTTGCAATCGCAATAATGACACCCATTTTTCTGAGTTTTTTTTTTACTCAGTCTATCTCTTCTTTCAATGGAAACTTCTCTCTGAACACAAACGTCTTTAGCACTGTGACATTGGATATATACACAACAAGAGCTTGAATCTTTTTTGAAGCAAGCATCTTTGTATAAGTTAAGGCAACAAGCACAGGCAAAGAATCTCCAACCACGTTAGCATATATGAGTACCCATTTCTTCTCTAAAAGAAAAAATATTTCAAAGTAATTGTTGGTAAATTTTAAGACTAAGGGGAAATCCAAGTCTTGGGTTTAGTATCCCTATCTATTATCCCTATGAATGATACTTAGAATATATTTTTGGTAAACAAGATTCTTTTCTTTTTTTCACAAGAGTTAGTGATCAAGAAACTACGCATTAATTAATGAGGATTGGACGTATTACACAGTTTTGATTATGATATTTGGTCCACGACTTTGGTTAGTTCTGAGTAAATCACATGTCCTTCCTTTTAATTTGACGTCTTTATAGAATCTCTCTTTCTTACCCATTTATATGGATATTTCTTTTCATGAAATTGAAGTTCACCAGTGAACGTTTTAATTTGATCAAGATTTAACTTTTTTTGTCACCGAGCTAGTAAAAGTAATCTTTATATAATTCATCTTTCTTACACACAAGTATTTATTATTTACCTTTTTCTTCATTAGTAGTCTATATGACAAAGACTTTTTGCCAATATGAAATTATATTATTTCACGCTAATTAACTATCCACGAACTAGAATCATCAGAGCATTCAAATTATTTACTAGCTAGCTTTGAAATTTCATGGTATATTTTCTTAAAATTATATGATTACCACGAGAGTCAATGAAAGCCCTACCAACACTCAAGTTCTTTCTTGAAATGAATTTTTTGCAAAATTTGAAACTTAATAAATTCGACATGAATGTGAAAGTGTATATATATATGTAGATGCTTTTTTGCTCGTGAATAAAATTAAATTGAAGTAAGTACAATGAAAATGATGAGGTATGGGCAAAACACAAAAGAGTTTCCTTTCGTAACTACAATTAGTTAATGCAAATCTGAGAAAGGGTCATATGGATAATGACTATACATATGATTTAGTCATCCGCCGTACGTGGGTTCTCTCTCTGCCCTCATTTACCTTTATTTAGTTTCGTCTTCTCTAATTATATTGTCGTTTATATGATGTCGTTCTTTGTCTAAATTACGTATATCAGAATAACTAATATCCTTAATATTCAAGATGCCGTTGGACTAACTTAATGTCCAAGAATAAGACTCTCCAACATAATAACTTGGAAACACGAAACCAGTTACGCTATATACTTTTAGATTGCCATTTTTATCAAGCCATTTTTGAACACAAACAATTATCTTTTCTTTTGTACATTTATTTACAGTTTGTAATTGGCAAGACAAATATTATTATGAAGTATTTTTATATATATTTAACGTGAAATATGAATGTAAATCATAGTTCAATGTCGTCAACCCGTAAACACAAATTCAAATATATATATATATATATATTAATAGTTGATAAGTTATATTTAACAACATTCTAAAGTTTACGTTGAAATTAAGATTTAGTTAAATATTGGTTAAATTTGAAAATTGATAATAAAAAATAGAGATTCCAGGTAAATAGAATTAAAAGACGTACGTATATACTGAGTAGGGCAATAAAAAGAAAATGAGAATTAAAAAACGATTACCAAAAAAGGAAACTTTCCAAAAGGTGATTCTGATGAGAAACAGAGCCCATACCTCTCTTTTTCCCCCAAAACATGAAAGAAAAATTGGATGGTCCTCCTTCAATGCCTGCTCTCCCCACCCAATCCAAACCCAACTCTTCTTCCTTTTTTCCTATTTTGATAATTTCTACCACTTAAGTCCATATCAAATATCAAATTTCAATCTAAACACATACATAGAGAATTTAAAGGATTAGGTGTGTGAGATAAATTGGCTAAAATTAATGCATGTTAGACTAATGGTCCAATTTCTTTCTTTCTTTTTTTCGTCTATAACATTGCAGTTTGAAAAAAACTACCAAACCTTCTGTTTTCTGCAAATGGTTTTTTTATATACTTCCAAAGAAATATTCCTCTAAAAGAAATTTATAAACCAAAACAAAAATATTAAAGCAGAAGCAGCAGTTAAGTGGTACTGAGATAATAAGAATAGTATCTTTAGGCAAATTTAAATCTCTCAGATTTCATCAATTCCCTTCTCACTTCTCCTTTAATTCTTTTTTATCATAATCTTGCAAACTCAGGTATGCTTATTGATGATATACACTTGATCAAGTTTTGTAAAAAAAAAAAGTACTATTTATTTTTCATTCATCAGTTTAGGGCTTTTCATCAAATACATTAAAAAAAACCCATTTCTTTTAATAGAATAAGATACCTTTTTCTCATTGAAATCTTTGAGAACTTGCAAAAAAGACTTGATCGATCTTACAAGCTTCTCTCTCTCTCTTGTGTGTAGTGTTTAATTGTGTTTTGTTCATAATTTATACTCTTAGCTAGGGTTTAGATAAATGGAGGGTGGTGCGAGTAGTAATGATGTAGCAGAGAGCAGCAAGAAGATAGGGAGAGGGAAGATAGAGATCAAGAGGATAGAGAACACTACGAATCGTCAAGTCACTTTCTGCAAACGACGCAATGGTTTGCTCAAGAAAGCTTATGAGCTCTCTGTCTTGTGTGACGCTGAGGTCGCTCTTGTCATCTTCTCCACTCGAGGCCGTCTCTATGAGTACGCCAACAACAGGTACATATTTTTTTAGATCTTGATTTTCTTGATTTTTTTTTTTCTAGAATATAGTTTTTTTGGTGGCTTTTTCAATCTGTATATGCTTGGTGAGATTTATAGGGTTTTACTAAATATCTCTGATGATCAGCTTTCTTTTGAAATCCTCAGATTTAGGGTTGTTTTAAACTAAGGAACCCTAGTTTTGTATTTGGGGCAAAAATTTGAGTACTTTAACTTCTCTCTCTCTCTTTGTAAAAAAAAAAGCTGTGAGGTCTTCTCTGACCATTAATGAGCATCCCCATACCTTGTTCCAGTCACTTTTTTATTTTTCCACAAATCTTAAAAACAGCATCTATATAGGGTGTATATCTATCTATGTACTAGTATATGTCAGTTTCTACAAGACACTTCGATCAATTTGATGGCCCATGAAATTTTATTTCTGCAGATTGATCATTAGATTTCCATCATAGTAATGAAAAAAAGGGTTCTTGATAAATTATAATATATATATATATATATATTTTTTTTTATTAGGCTATTATTATATAAAAAGCTATATGTAGATTCCTTAAAAATTGATTCACTAGGGGAAGACTAGTAGGTGTTTGTCTTCTGACACTTCTCTAATATTTTGGTGATTAATCGGTTTGTTAAATCAAGAAACTTTTTTTTGGGGACAAAGCTTGTGCTGTTGAGTCACTAATTAATCATCCATCAATCAACAAAACCAAGGAAAACATAAAATTTTGACTTTTTGATTGTTATTTACTCATTTCTCCACTCCAAGTTGGGAACTTGTCATTTCCATAATTTTTGCTCTATAAGTTTCCAGCTATTAAACAGCTCATGTTCATTTCACCATTTTGGATTATTTGTCTGCTTTTTAGCTAGTGATAATTTTGGGGGTTTTTTTTAATTAGTATTATTGGTTTTTAGCTAGTGGTAATTAAGACTATAATGTTAAGGGTGATTTATGACTATGATCTATTAGTCAAGTCTCATATCATGGATCTAAGTTAAAACTAGAAAATTTGTAGTTACAATGTGAATTTTCACAAAGACTAAAGGATCATTTTCTCACTAACTAATTAATCTATATATACATGATAAACGGTGCATAATCATGACTTAAAAGTACCTTTATTTCAATATCCAACTAATTTGATTAACAAAAGAAGAATGCATTAGGTATGTGGAAAAACGTGATTTATATGTTTCTATTATCAAAAATATAGTTAAGTTACTTTTTTCAAACACCCTCATGGCTTTAGTGTCTTACTTTTCACATTTATCAAATTCAGCTTTCCATCATACAGCATAATGTGAAGTACTATGATGAATATGAAAGCCTAACATATATTTATAGCTAGCTTTACTATTTTGATATTGCAAAGGATTTACAAATTTCAAGTCGTTGGTACGTATACCAAAATAATTAATATTGGAAAAAAAAAAAAAGCCAGTAGCTTGTTGGTGATCAGTATGGGGAATCTAACTTAACCTGAAGTTCACTTATTTTTCTTAAAGCTTAACTAGTAGTGTTTTTGAACCTGATTAGGCATTACTAGCGAAAAATATAATTTGGATTTTGTGTCGTACATAAATCTTGGACACATTGGGACCAATTCCAGTTAACTAAGAGCAAATGTAACTGATCAGTTTCTTTTTCTTTTTTTCTTCTTCTCCAATTTCTACTTTTTCTTTCTCTGTGTGTTTTCAAATTAGGACTATATGTAATTAATAGATATAGGCAATAATAACATGAATATCCCAAAAAGAAAAAAGAGTCAAACAAATCATATGGTACTACTATTACTGGTCCAATCCCTCTATTTTGTCTATCAGTTGAATTTAAGGTTATGGCCGGACAATCGTCTCTGTGTGTGTGTGTGTGTTTTTATATATCCAAAGATATTATATAGTTTTGTGAGTCTTTCTTTTACTTCTGGTGTGGTTTAACTTTGACAGTAGATTTTTATTGGTTGCATCCATTATTAGCTAATGAATGATTAAAATTTTCAATCTTTTTCCTCTGTGGTGAATGTTTGGTGAAGTGTGAGAGGAACAATAGAAAGGTATAAGAAAGCTTGCTCCGACGCCGTTAACCCTCCTTCCGTCACCGAAGCTAATACTCAGGTTAGCTTCATTATTACTTTAATGTTCATTAGTTCGTTACTTCTTCTTTAATTATCTGACTTTTTTTTTATGACCTCTTGTATGAACCGTGGATCGAATATTGGTGCAGTACTATCAGCAAGAGGCGTCTAAACTTCGGAGACAGATCCGGGACATTCAGAATCTGAACAGACACATTCTTGGTGAATCTCTTGGTTCCTTGAACTTTAAGGAACTCAAGAACCTTGAAAGTAGGCTTGAGAAAGGAATCAGTCGTGTCCGTTCCAAGAAGGTTTAAAAATTCACTATACTTGATGCTTGAGTATATATCTTTCGCGACTCCATCTAATTCTTGCCTGTTCTGTTTGGTTTTATCTCCAGCACGAGATGTTAGTTGCAGAGATTGAATACATGCAAAAAAGGGTAAAAGTAAACCCTATCTTCCTTCACAAGTTAACTTACTCTACTTCATTACCAACTTCTTTCTCTGATCATCGTTTATTTCCTCTTCTCTGTTGTTGCTTGCATTGTAGGAAATCGAGCTGCAAAACGATAACATGTATCTCCGCTCCAAGGTTTTTATATATATAACTCCTTTTAGCATTTTGATTATTATTATTTTTTGGCAGGACAATCTCTTGATGTGCAAACTCTAAATATCTCTGCAGATAACTGAAAGGGCAGGACTACAACAGCAGGAATCTGGTGCGATACATCAAGGGACGGTTTACGAGTCAGGTGTGACTTCTTCTCACCACTCGGAGCAGTATAACCGGAATTATATTCCTGTTAACCTTCTTGAACCGAACCAGAATTCTTCCAACCACGACCAACCACCTCTGCAACTTGTTTAATTAAGTCCAACATAAGCTCTTTTCTCATGTGAGATTGATCTTATGCATATATATATATATTCATGTTACACTTACTGTTAAAAACTTAAAACTGCAGATGTAACGATTTGAGAGGGACTTAATTTTACATATATTTTGACTATGTATGTTATGTTACGGCTAAGACTAATAATATAAGACAAGATATCCAAAAATAAAAAGGATATCTAGCTTTATTTCTAGTTAGTGTGTTACATATTCAAATCAAATGCAATTTCTACAACACTATTGAGATGCAGCTTGAGATGCAAAAGCTGCATACGCATAGAATCGATCCCAAGTTACATCTAACTAAACATCTTTAATTCTAAATTCTTATTACTATGGACATGGAAAATATGAGAGCTATAGGCCAAACCTTTTTTGCATCCTGTTTTCAGACTGCAGAGGACAGTCTCTTTATTTGCTCTTATCAGCTCAGACACTTTCTGATCAATGGATCAAGATCTTAGTCCAGCGTCACGTCATAAGAGGGACAAGAAGGTGTGTAAGATTTTCAACAGCGAGTGGTAGAAGCTCCGGGATGCCACAGATGCAGTCCCTGGATTCAAGCTCTGCAGTATATGAGACTATATTAGTCCAATGAGAGGTAGAAAGGTCTCTTAGTGGGAATATATATAGCAAAGTAATTGCCCATTAGTACTTCCTCTTATCAAGAAGGAAGATTGAAGTGAGATATTCATAAAGTTCTCTGCACCAATTTAAAAGAAAAAAGAACATCACGATCTAACATAGAACCTTCGCTTGTGTTAAAATCTTTTCAGATTTGAGAACAAGTGACCAGCTAAATCATTTCATTCTGCGCCAAAAACCTGAAACAACAGAATAGGCAGAAGATTTGAAAGCAAATGGAGCTTAGATTCTCAGTGATGTACCATCTACCAATGACTTCAACCTCACTTACTCAACCATTGTCAGCTCCTTCATAGTTTTATGAAAGAGTTAATACATTCATTCTTCTCACCATAATTTATAGTAAAACCAAAATCTTTCATAGTTTCTTGACGCCAAATTCATGTTACAAAGCACCAAAAATACCTAACTTTTACTGCAACAGAGCAACCAAACAAGCTACACGTCCTATTAGTTCATTGACTGAAAACTCTCATAGCTAAATTTTGTTTGTTGCTCTCCATGCATGTGCTCTGGCATCTGTCTTAATCTGAGGAGATTGTTTCCAAACAAAAAAAAAAAGTTTTGCATCCTTAATGCAGGATGTGATTAGTTTAAAACAGATCACTTCCACTTGGTGAGCTCTGTTTGGAAAATTTCCTACGCTGATGAACAAATCAAGCCTAAAAGAATCAATATAGCAAGGAAGAATTCTTGAAGAAAAAATAGTTACAGAGCTAGAAATATAGCAAATCTACTTAATGTAATGCCAACTCAAATAAGTCTTTATCCTCTGTTCATACATTGATCTTTACATTCAATATTTTACTCCTTCAAGTTACTTCAAAATATTTTAATTCTGAAAACAGATGCATTGTATCAAAGTTTGAATACTTCTGTTGAAGGAGAACTAACTTTTGATTCTCACAAGTAGTTTGGCTAATTCAACCAGTCTGATTTGTTTCATACACTCAGAAAACGAACGGGTAAAGGTAAACTTGGATAGAGATACTATTTCTCAAACTCCAAAGATGATGTGTTTCCAAAACCATGACAACCAACTTCATATCATTAATGCAATTCCAGACATTACTAGAGAGAGAGAGAGAGTCATTAAAGATATTTAGTCATTGGTGGGTAGAACTTGGGGTTTTAAACTTGAATGCATGGAGACCATCTTGCAATATTTACTCCACAGAGTTTATTACAGTAACACGACACCACACCACACTTCTGATATGTACTGCTTCCTTCTTTAATGCTAAATCTAAACATTTGCTCCTTCTCTCTCTTTCTCATGGACTTGTACTTTCTGGAGTTTAATCCAGTTGTTTCCCGTTGGTGACACACATCACTTAGGCCTGATTTTAAAAATGCTCATGAACCATTTAATGGAGCAGTTATGACATTGTATTGGTCTGCAGGCATGTCAATCTACATATGGACTTTGACTTCTCTGTACCTTAGTCTATACATTAAATTATATATATGCTTGTCCTTTGTTCCAGTCTCTTTTAATATTTATGTTATATGATTCTATTTATAGTTTCTTGTTCGGGTTAAAGATATTGTCTTCGTTTCAGTTTAAGTATTTGCTAGCATTTCATGTCATTGGACGTTCTTGAACAGATTGAGAAACAGAGGAGCTACTAAATCTTATTAAAGATCAAGAAATGTTTTGAAACAGCAACATTAGATATAAATATTACTAGAGTCTATAGGACACATAAAACTCTACTGATGAGCACACACATGATAAGATAATTAATTAAGACTGCTTTTGATATGAACCAACAATCAAACTGAGACATGAAACTCTTCAGATTCTGGGCTGTAGACGACCTTCATTAGCAAGCTTGAAGGTATGGGCCTGCTTTGTGGCTGCCTTGTTTGAGGAAAGTCCTGCAACAAAGTGGTCTCTAACTTGAGAAGTTGTGAAAGGGAACTTAGTGTTGACCATGGAGTTTAACCAAGACGCTGTGCCTTCACGGTAGAGAGCACCAATGGAATCAGAGCGGGTGTTGGAAAGAGCCTGAAGAAGGTTCATGTGAGGATCAAACCCTGGAATGCTACTGGAGGTACTGACTGTACCAAAAGCTCCTCCAACAGTGCCCCACCAGCCAAGCAAACCCCAAATCAATGTAGGGTGGTTCCTCCAGTAACTACACACAAAAAAAATAAACAAAACTCATGAAGCGAGATACTTGATATCATCATCATAAGACAGAGAATGTTTGCAACTTACTCGCATGTTCCAGTGATTGGTGGGAATGGAGCAGGAACGAAAGGAGTTCCAGGAGTGCCAGGATCAATAATGGGAGTTGGTGGGCTTCCTCCAATGATGGGTGTGCCAGGGTCAACAATGGGTGTTGGTGGAGTCACAACGACTGGAGTACTTGGGGGAGGAGATGAGTAATATCCACCAGAAGGAGGATTTGAAGGCGTTGGGTGTGAAGGCGTTGAAGGGTGTGAAGGCGGCGAAGGATGTGAAGGCGTGGAAGGATCGTGAGGTGGTGTCCCACAGTTACAAGGAGGGGTGTGTGATGGAGTAGAAGGAGTTGGAGTATGTGATGGAGGTGAAGGGTGAGATGGAGTTGGAGTATGTTTTGGAGGGGAAGGGTGAGATGGTGTTGGAGTATGTGATGGAGGTGAAGGGTGAGATGGAGTTGAAGGAGTAGGGTCGTAAGGTGGACTTCCACAGTTAGAAGGAGGCGTGTATGATGGTGTCGAAGGAGTTGGAGTGTAGCTTCCACCGTGTGATGGAGGAGTTCCATGTGAGACTGCATGAGTTGAGTGCAAAGTAATGCTTAGTCAAGACTCTTATTACATCAAATGAATAAAAAAAGTTACAATGTGTTCTGTTTTTTTTTTTCTCTTACCAGGGGGAGGAGTTCCTGCATTTGGGTCAGGAGGAGAGTAGTATGTTTTCGCATCCTCGAACCTTATGGAAGCAACAGAAGCAAAGAGCTGCTGTGAGAGTAAAGCAGCAAAGAGAGCCCAAATGGCTAAACTCTTCATCCCGCTCATTTTTGAAACTCACTGATAGATTTAGAGAGAACTTTTGCAAATGGTGTTGTGTTTTCCTTGGTGGTAGAATAAAAACCGGATACTAGGGTTTATAAATAGAGGGAAGGAAGCATATACTAAAGAGTTTTTGAAAAGTTTTGAAGTAAATACAAACAGGTGGAAGAGTGTGTGGTTAGTTGATATGTTGCAGGTGCATTTACACTATCCCATTTAATACCCCTGGTGATTGCAATAACACTTGGAATTTTGCAAAAATATATTTTTATAGAAAAATGAAAGAGTAGTACTACTTAAATTAATCTTTCATGCAAAGGCGTGGACGCGTATGAGAAAGCTGTCTCCCATATGAAATGATTCATCTCTCAATCCGTATTACTATTCACGTTTCAATCAATGACTCAGTAGGTTGCTTATGTTTATTGCAGGACATGTTTGCATCTAAAATGCAAAGCTAGCTATGAGATCATGTGAAAGCTAATTTAATCCAAGTAAGTTTCCACTCTTAGGACTGTGAGACATAAGAAGCATGTGGCCATCAAGACTCAAATCAAGAATCTAGGTAGACTAATGTAGACCCTTTTGTTTTGTGCTTGCTGCGCTAAGATAGCTAGCTAGCTAAGGAGATGATTAAATTAGTGGGTTACTTGACGTTGAAAGAGAAGTCAAGCTGCATTTATTACAATTAAGGTTCACTTCTCTCCCTCGACTTAATTTTTATGGAAAGCAAAACCAAAGATTGGATCAAATCATTTGTAATAGACTATGTTTTTTTCAAGTTTTTTAATTAGTTAGCAAAAAATTTGGGTTTACCTTTTGGCTATTTTTTTTATGGTTTCACCTAAATATATACTAGTAGTTTGCATTCAAGTGACATTTAAGTTTTGAGTAACAATAAGAGTGGTAAATAATACATACAGCGATGCCACTTGTATAGCATGTGGAGATGCAGAGGTCGAAGAGGACCTACCAAAGTAAAATAAAAAATAAGATGAAACTTTTGATTAGAGATTTAAAGAGAGATAAATAAATGTAACATTGTCGGTAGGTTTTAGTGGGTCTGAAATCTGAACCAGCTCCAATGCTTCACACAACAATGCACACTCTCTTTCACTTCTCTGGAGTTGGTCCTAGATCTGGCTTCTCATTACTCGAATGTGAATATTTATTTGACCTTTAATCATTTGTAAATAATTTTTCCAGAGATGATATTGGCGGTTAATTTTTTTTGGAAATATGACGTTTTTTAATAGATGTTTTTTATTTGATTTATTTCTCTATTTTTTTTAACAAATAAACTAATGAAACTCTATACTCAACCACTTTTTCACCATTCTAGTTTAAAAATCACCAAAGCATCTATAAATGTTTTAAATTCAGAATTAGTTGAATCTGCCAGCTATTCCGCTAAGCGCTAACCATATTGACATAAGCTGGGCCGAGTCAGTTTTTAAGCCTTTTTAGGATTCCGACGCACTATGATAGCGCCCGACCGATTTGGTTTGGGCCATAGGGGTTACAAACTTGCAATCAATTTTGTTAATACAAATTTTTGATTAATGTCCTTTACTTATGAATATTCATCCATGCATCTCATGTTACGGTAATTTCCTATACCACATAAATTTTACCGGTTTTGAGAGTTATACAAGAGTGAAGAGTCAAGACTTGACATTTGAAAGTTGTATGTTAGTTGGTCTATCAATTCAAATCCGTTGACACTTGGAGTCAAAGATGCCTTTGGCTAGTAAAATACTAGATGATTGCTTTCATTATTAGGACAAATACCGAATATTTTCATGTTTATCTTATTGTATTAGTCTTTAGAGACTTGTAATGCGTATGATGTATCAGTTGATAGGTGAAAGCAATAATACGAAATCGATTGTCTCGTTAATTACATGAATATACAAATATATTGGTACTTATCCCCGGCCCGATGAGGCAAAACTTAAACATTTCAAATATTTAATAGCGTTTACAATGGCGAAGTTGGTGCTAACAAAATAGCATCGTTTGGTCA
Source organism: Camelina hispida (assembly GCA_023657505.1). Taxonomy (NCBI): domain Eukaryota; kingdom Viridiplantae; phylum Streptophyta; class Magnoliopsida; order Brassicales; family Brassicaceae; genus Camelina; species Camelina hispida. The sequence goes on along the minus strand of CP094634.1, from coordinate 2,950,195 downwards.
ATGTGATTAATGCGGTGATCAAATTAACAGTAAGGAACATTTGATAGAAAGAGTTAGGTGGTTTCCAGTAATGGCTAAAACGGTCCAAAATAAATTACTCCAAAACTAGGGTAACACATATGGACCAAATTGTCTGTTTGTTTTAGCGTTCAAGGCGATATATCCGACCAACCAAACGCACTAATAGTCCCGATCATTGAAAAAATCGATGTCTTAAACTATCAAATATAAAACTTAAACATGTCTCGACATACAAATGTATGTGTGTGCCTATGTATATGCAAAAGTTACAATTATACTTTCGAGTTAAACGTTAGCAATTATTAATATGTAAAAATATATTAATGTTCGCTAACCGATCATATATACAACAATACCGTTGATGATGATTGACGACCATCATACGTTTGTATAATTGTTGTTTTCAATGTCAACATCATCATCGTCATGAGGCATCTAGTTTCCAAGAGCGAAACTATTTTTTAAGATGCTCATAATTTGGTTGATCCAAAAAAAAAAAAAAAGAAGATGCTCATAGCTTAATTTATTAAACAAATCTCTTTCTTATTTTGTTGTTTCTATGAGAGGTTAATTTGTTATGCAAGTTAATAACAAAACCGACGACGTAAAGTGCATCATATATACCTAATGCCGCGACAGTATAAATAATAACTCTCCAAAATTCGTTCGATATGATAAGATGTTTTTTTCACAAGGAATCTATAACTAGCGACTTCTTAACCAATTATTCCTTATTCGAAATTATCCTCTCTGTTGCGAGCAATATTAGAAAATTCTATCTTAGGTACATGAACTATACCATCAAAAAAATGAACTGTCCAAATTTCAAGAATTAATACCGCGCGTACACATAAGTTATAAATTTTGAAACAATGTAACGATCAAGAGTGATATGTAAACATAAATGCCCAAAAGTATACACAAGTTAAGGACTAAAGATTATGCGATTATTTGGACGTCTATACACCATAAGATTAGTTTAATGTATGTGACGTACATAGTTAAATGAATGTACACACCAATCTCTCAAACGCAGTTTGCAACGTAACTTGGACATAACAGAGGCAGCCGGCCACAGCAGATCTTTAGGGATTCACGTATAATTTTTTAATTTTTTTTTTCCAAAGTATAATACTACTCTAATGAAAATTTCGTCAGCAAGTGTCAAGTGTGTTTACATACAGTCATATTATTATCACGAACAAAAAATAAAATTCAGTATTACGAAATTATTTAAGAGGCAGATTATGGGGATCAGATTCATATGTGTATACATTCATTTACAATCTTGGTTATAGCATATTCCAACTTCGAAGCACATGCACTTGTCTCTCTCTCCCACTTTCTTTCCCAAATTCAACAATAGAAGAAGAAAGAAAATATACATAACTATAAGTTATAAGCTTTTGTTATATGCTTTTGTTGGTTAATTTTTTAATCAGACATAGTATAAGTTAACATATAAGTTATAAGCTTTTGTTGGTTCTCTTTTAATCAGACACTAGATTTGGACCCATGCTAGAGCACGGGTTGAAATTTCTTTGATCTGTATTATAATTTCAAAATAAAATATAACTTATAAGACAGTTTAGCATTGTAAACTGAGAAATGATTGTTCGTACTATTATTTTTTTTTTGTATGAATATGCGAGATGTATTTTGGTGAATGGAGATCTGAATAATTTATATCAATGTTTTTTAACCAGGACCGGACTGGCCGGTCGGTTCGATCCAACCACAACCCGATAGGTATTCCGGTCCGGGTAACCTTTAAAAACCTAATAAATAAAACCCGCTAAAAACCCGTGAACCGGTGGTTGAACCAGCGGCTCGGACCGGATTGTCGGTCTCAAATTAAAATATCTTATTTTCGTCACCCTTTAAACTCAAACCAAATTAAAAATAAATGTTTTTATTTATAAAAGAATCAGTTAGTTATTTTATCTAATCATTTAAAATTTTAATTTTAGTTGTTTAGTACTTAACTATGTATGTTTTGTTCATATATTTATAGAAAAGTAGATGTTATATTCATAAAATGTAATCAAACTAATAAACTAATTGACCCATAATTCAATCGGTCCGAGTTGTTGACCCAATGACCCGAAAGACTTCCGGTTCACTTTCCGGTCCGGTTTTAAAGACATTGATTTATATTAAAAGCTTGGAAGGGTGTTAGGTCAGATTTTATTTTGAAATTCACAATAAAATCTCAGAAATCATGATTAAGTGTGATTAATTGCCAAGATTTTATTTGTTAACATTAATATATAAACTATCAACTTGTAACCAATTAATATATGGATTAGTCAATAACCTATGTATAACCATTTATTAAAATTATAAAGTCTACCAAAACAATGTTGTGTACTTCCCTTTTAATAAGGGGATTTAATTTAATGATTTCCTATATTTCAATTAAACATTAATTATGGATTGTATTCTTTTGGAGATACAAGAGATATATAAAAGTTTCCATTATTTGTGTTTTAGAAACCAACATACGAAGCAAACCATTTCTATTCAACTTATATTGATTTCCGTATAAGGAAGTATGTGTTATATCCATAATTAATTTAGTAGTAATCGCCATAATACATGTGTATGCATCTGCATAACATTTTTAGTATCACCGTCTTTTTTAAAATCATGTGCTTAGTATCACCGTCTGCTGCAAAACAATATATTAAGATATTGTAGTCTGAGCTCTAAAGGAACTGTATCTTGAAGATCAATCATGTGTCAGAACTCTGAACGAACAAGAATGAAAATTTAAAAACAAAGTAAGGGAATTAGAATAATCCCACTTGGTTTGACCTTAACCTTTACAAAGAAAAAATCTCTTACTTATAAATACTCAGTTCATAATCCAATACTGTATTATGCAAAACTTGATTATTAACATTTTGTTTTAAGTAAACAAACAAAAATGGTTTTAGAACCAAACTTCGCTCTCTCATGGGTCTTCTTATGCATAGCTGCAACAGTCTCCAGCACACTTTTCTTCTTCCGCAAGAAACAGCACCCATTCCTATCGAAGAAGATTCAGAAGATGACGAAGAAGCTTCCTCCTGGAGAAATGGGGCTTCCATGGATTGGTGAAACAATGGAGTTCTACAAAGCTCAAAAAAGCAACAGAGTGTTTGAGGATTTCGTAAATCCAAGGATCATCAAACATGGGAACATCTTCAAGACAAAAATCATGGGATCACCAACAATAGTAGTCAATGGAGCTGAAGCCAATAGGTTGATATTGTCCAATGAGTTTAGCTTGGTGGTGAGCTCATGGCCTTCATCCTCTGTTCAGCTAATGGGCATGAACTGCATCATGGCTAAGCAAGGCGAGAAGCATCGTGTCCTTAGAGGGATTGTAGCTAATAGCCTAAGCTACAACGGGTTAGAGTCCATAGTACCTAAGCTCTGTGACACCGTTAAGTTTTATCTTGAAACTGAATGGCGAGGCAAGAAAGAGATTAGCCTCTACCGTTCGGCAAAAGCACTTACGTTCACTGTAGTCTTTGAGTGTTTGTATGGGATTAAAGTGGAGCTTGGGATGTTAGAGATCTTTGAGAGAGTTTTAGACGGAGTCTTCGCTATGCCGGTTGAGTTTCCTTGTTCTAAGTTTGCTCGAGCGAAGAAGGCAAGGCTAGAGATAGAGACGTTTCTTGTTGCCAAGGTTAGGGAAAAGAGAAGAGAAATGGAAGAAGAAGCTGAGAAGCCAAACACAACAACGCTTTTCTCAAGGCTAATAGAAGAGTTGATCAAAGGCGTCATAACCGAAGAAGAAGTTGTAGATAATATGGTTTTGTTAGTGTTTGCAGCTCATGACACAACCTCTTACGCCATGGCTATGACTTTCAAGATGTTAGCTCAGCACCCAACTTGCCGTGACACTCTCCTTCAAGGTAACAATCAAATGAATATATCAGAATATTTATTTTTTCCTATCAGCAAAGTCAACTCTAAATTTCTCTCTTGATTCATCTCTCAGAACATGTTCGGATAAAAGCTAACAAAGGGGAAGGAGAACATCTTACAGTGGAAGATGTGAAAAAGATGAAGTATAGTTGGCAAGTTGTTCGTGAAACAATGAGATTATCTCCTCCAATCTTTGGTTCCTTTAGAAAAGCAGTTGCTGATATTGACTATGGAGGATTCACAATCCCCAAAGGCTGGAAGGTATAACACATCCATCTCCCCCTAGCTTCTTTAATTTCTAATCAACACTCTGTTTCTTTCAAGAAATACTCATAAATAAAACCTCCGGATCTTTGTTTGAATGCAGATACTTTGGACAACTTATGGAACTCATTACAATCCTGATATATTTCAAGATCCAATGAGTTTTGATCCAACAAGATTTGATAAGCCAATACAAGCGTATACATATCTTCCATTTGGAGGTGGACCAAGGCTTTGTGCAGGTCACCAACTAGCAAAAATCAGCATTCTTGTTTTCTTGCATTTCGTCATGACCAATTACGATTGGTCCTTAGTTTACCCAGATGAGACAATCAGCATGGATCCTCTCCCATTTCCAACACTTGGAATGCCAATCAAAATTTCTCCCAAGGAGTCATAGAATAGAGACATGAGTATGTATGTTGTAGCCTGTGTATGTATGTATGCAATATTCAAAGTCCACCACAAGTTCTAGACTCGTATTGACTCTTTTTATTTCAGTGTAACTAGCACAAGTGCCATGTGTATGTATAAATGCTTTTGCTAAGTGAGAATCCTTCTTACAAATTTTATGGATACTTGACGCACTGCATCACATCAAGTAGCAAATAATGATGTACAGGCTTCAAACCTCTTCTCAACCAACGGTTTAACAAGATCATCTCTAAGTTCCACTACACATCTAATCCAATTTCTTGTCCAAACGAATATTTGTTTCTAAAGTTGCTCAAGTCTTGTTTTCACATTGAACCAACCAGTCAAAAACAAAAAGTGTGAATGTTTCTTCCTGTGTTCCATCAGCCATTCCTTTTAATCTCTCAACTACTCTTCAAAGTTTCCATCATAGGATTTGCTTTTTCTCTTCTTTATCTTCTTTGTTTGGCTTTAGTCTGTGTTTGGTATTGCAATAGTTGGTTGAACTATAACAACTAATATATGAAGCAACCTTCAAGATATATTGAGTCCGTGAACGTATTCCTTTTTTAACCGGCACAAGATCCATACTGTAGCAGCTCGAAGTAGACCAAAAGATAGAGGACACATACCAGAAGAGGAATGGCAAAGGTAGGTGAAGATGAGGAGAAGACCATTGAAGAAGCAAACAACTCAACTGAGGAGACGAGGAGTGCTAAAGAAGCTGAAAAGATCAGAGGTACAATTGCTGATCAAGTTGATCCAGTAGATCCTACACAAGGCTCGACGGGTTCATCTAACTCACACACTGTCGCCTCTATCGACCCTGATTTCAATGAATCTGATACGGAGGATGAAGAGAAGGTTCTCGCGTTTTTCAGACGTCATAGTGGTTTGATACCTGAGGTCACCGAGCGAAACAACTTCCCATCCATGAACAAGTCTGAAAAGATGATACTTCAGTTCCAAGAAGACACTCCTACAGAAACAGAACAATCAAGTGTAGTGATCCATAGCTTGAAAGATAGCAGTGAGATTTCCGATATAGGTGCAGTGAATCTGAGTTCACCGGAAATACTAGAAGGAATCAAGTCATCATCAGCTTCAGGTGAGGATACCGATGATGATTCATCCAGTAACTCAGACCTTGATTCCAGCCTTTCCAAGTATTATTTTGATGGGTCCTTACCGGTTTCAACTTATGTCGAAGAATCTGATACCCATCAAGATGAGTCATCTCCTGTACCTAAAGATGAAAATCAGGTTTGCAACTCAGACTAAAACAAGAAAGTGACACATCTTTCTCCATAAGCACCACCGATTCAGTTGTAGCTCTACTTTTTCTGATTTGCTTATTAAGACACTATCTTGCATTTTTCAGATCCCTCTACTGCGCCCTAAGCACCCCATGCAGCAACAAACTTCGTGGAAGAATTGCTGTGGACTCCTTCAGCTTCTCCGGGCTGCCAATTCATACACCAGAAAAAGTTGACCTAGAGAAAACCAAGGTTATAGTATTATAGTAAATAATCATAACCTGCAATGAATAGATCTTTGCAGAATATAAGGAACAGAGATATGACACGTTGTTCTAGTACTCATCACATCATGGTTTCTATTAGCAAGTTGCTCTTGTTCTTCATTTTCTTAAGTTTATAAGCAATGGCTAGAATGTGTGTAACGAAGCACTATCAAGAAATCTACCAACAAGTGTCTCTTTGTTATTCATTCAACAGAAATACAGCAAACTGATGACAAGCCGGTATAACATGTATTCATACCCTAAACGCCAAGGATTCATCAATCACGTCAAACAAATAAAAACCAGAAAACATCACAAACTCAACGAAAAAGCCAGGCAAAATCTTAGGGACCTATATGACCCTGAAACTGCAAAAAAGCTATGGTCTTCAGCTAATCCTCTATTTCCATATAATCAAACCAGCAACTCCAACTGAACCAACCACTGTAATTCTCCTTCCAAGAAACTTTTTTCGGTCACCATTACAAGTTACAACCTTTGTAGCTCTGACTCCATTACTAGGCTCCAAGATCATCTCTTTCAATAAAGTTACCTTTTTTCTTCTTCTTCTTCAACAACTCATTCCTTCTTCATTGATTCACTCAAAAGAGTCCTCTGTCTGCTTCTTCTCGAATTTACAATTCTCCAATTCTCCCATATCCATCACTAATTTGCAGTTTAAAGTCAGAGACTTTTCTCTGCAATTTGTATATCTCTTCATCTTTATGATTACCTTTCTCTCTTGTCTCTTCTCCTCCATTATTTTCACTTCCAAAACCCCAATTATTCTTTCCAAATCCCTAACTCTCTTCTTAATCTCACATCTCGCTTTCCTCAAACTTTCCACTTCCTTGTCATAACTGTGAAAGCTCTCACCTTTATCCGTTAACCCTTTCAATCAACTCCACCACCTCTGCCGCCGTCTCATCATCTCCACCTCTCAACGCAGTAATGAGATCCTCCTGAATCCTTATTACCTCAAGCTCTCAAGCTCCACCGCTCTCGTCGATATATTCTAAAACCTTTTAATCTCTCATCAAACTGCTCGGCATCTCACTTTCAATCTCTTCGAACCTCTGCTTCATTATCCACAGTACGAGATTTTTAATTTTCCAGGAGAAATCAAATTCGAATTCGAATTCATTACCAAACCAAAAAAAAAAAAAATCGATTTTTTAGGGTTTTTACTTTTACCTTTTTTGTAGCTTTGAGTGAAGAAATCGGACGGTTGAGGAATGATTTGACGATCGATCGGTGGGTAGTTGACAAATATTGCCGCGCACGTTGTTAAAGGGCCAGGCCCAGTTACATTAAGCCCAAGTAGAAACATAACTAAAAGCAAAACGGCTTTTGATGATTTGATGATTAGTTTATTAACTTAATTATAAACCTAATTATTTATAATGTAACACTGATTTAAGTAAGTCTTAGGAGTTTAAAGTAAACTACGTATCTATTTAGTTATAGCAACGTCATGTCTTCATCTAATACAGAACTAACTATACGATTTATGACTCACTTTAGCAATGATTTTAATTTTTAAGTAAGTCTTATGAGCTTTTCCAAATTAATGATCTTTTCGTTGGTTATGTTTTTTTGTATATAAATTCGATAATTCAAAAATATTTTGTAATGTAATTTGAATAAATAAGGTTATATAGTAACAAATTAATATTTTCCGGCTATGTGTGGATTAAAGAGGTCGAAAGTGTTCTGTTCAATGTAATCCCCTTTATAATAAAAGGGAAGTACACAACATTGTTTTGGTAGACTTTATAATTTTAATAAATGGTTATAAATAGGTTATACATAAGTTATAGATTAATTCATATGTTAATTATAACAAATAAAATCTTAATTGTAACCAAAAATCTTAAACGGGATATTCCAAATTTATAGTTCATGGATATTCCAAACTTTATTTTCGGAAGATCACATGTATATGGGTCCAAATATCTAGAATCACAATATTACAAATTTATTTTCCACAGATTTTATTGATAAACCACATCAATAAAAAAGTTATTAAAGAGATAAAATTTTATTTTCAATCATAAAAAATATCAAATCTCGCTAATTTAACAAAATATTAATAGTGATCTTTGGGATCATATTCAGAAATTAAAAATTAAACTTTAAATTCCTTTTATTTATATTATAATTTTAGAATAAAATATAATTTATATGATTGATTTTAAAATTTTTTAAGGTCCTAATCTAGCATTAATCGTGATCTTCAGGATCGTATTTTTATTCTAAAATTATAATATAAATAAAAAGAATTTTAATCCGTGCTAGAATCATTAACAATATATAACTTACCAGATATGTGTCTTTTTTTAAGCCATCATATTTAGCATATGATTTTATTGCATAATATTTTATCAAAAAAAAATTTTAAACACAATCACATAAATGATATGTTATAAAAAAAAAATGACGATATAAATAAAAAGAATTTTAACCTGTGCTCTAGCACGGGTACTAATCTAGTAGTATTGTAAAGTGAGACGAATACGTACTAATGAATCCTATAACTATCCAACTGTGTTATTTTTTTTTTTTTAATCGCTTTAACTTATAAAAATTGTGGGTTAGATGGTAGCTCTCTCTAGCTAGCTAGTACTTTTACACGACTAAAAAGATTGTCTTGTATGTACAAGGAATAATGTACACATGAACTCTCTATCGTTGGACTGGACCACGAGGGGAAACTCAAATCCAGTATGTTCATCATCATAAGCTTAAATAAGTATCGACCGACTTTGGAAATCTTTGTTATAAAGCATGTGGAATGAGCTCATCCAAAATTAAAAAATGGGCCACCGCGTTATATTAACTTAACTTTCTCAATATCATTAATGCCAAATCTCAAATGCAAGTGCTACCTCGTGATCCAATTTAATATCTTGATGGCCTCCACAACTAAATAAGTTATGTAACTACACTGATCGATCCCTACATTAATGGTAATTTTCGTTAGGGAACACTTCTCATAACTACGAAACGGCTTAAATTAACCATAACTTAATAATATATTCAAAAAGATTTCGAAGAAAAAAAATGCTGAGATCTCTTTCCTCGTATATCAAATCAAAGCTAATAAAAAAAAAGAAGAAGACCATGTTAATTAGAAATAAAATAAAAGATCAAAGTGGTTTTTTTGTTTTCTCTTTTTTTTTTTTTTTTTTGGGGTGAATCGAAGAAAAGAAGAACAATCATTTGATGTGGTCGGTCATCTTCAACCTCCGAACTTCATGTCTTCTTGATCTAAACGTTGGAGAAACGAAGTGAGAACTTTAATGGTTTTGATCTGACATTGTAGAGACATAATGTAACCAGCTGTCTCTTCGAAGAGCGCGTCAACACCAAGCGCCGTTCCTCCGGGGATAATCCTCTGCAAAGCCTCAATCTTCTCCTTAACCTCGTCTTCTTCTTCTTCTTCTTCTTCTTGGTAATCTTGACGTACGGTTGCGTTAGTCTCTGACAATCTCCGTTTAGTTCTGCGCTCGAAACCAGCGGCGCGTGATTTCACGGTGGCTGAGCAAGACGGTGACAGAGAGCGTCTGGTGGTGTCGGGAGTGGCTAGAGTTTCTTCCATTGAGGGAGAGAGAGAGAGTGATGGGAATGATGATGAGTAGTTTTGAGAGAATAATGAAAGAAGTTAGGAATGTGGATGTGTGTAAGTGTGTGTTGTATATATATTATTTGAGTTTGATGATGATAATAGACAAAATGTTGATGGTTAAATGTACTCGGTTTAACCTGATTTTACTTTTGGTTTGGTTTGTTATGCTTTTTATGTTACATGTTTTTGGGTGTACATTAGTGAAGAAAGGTTCGGTTATGAAGGAATTTTGTGGTTTGGTTTGTCTAAAAGTAACGATGTAAAATTGTGAAAGTCGATAAAATAAATTCTATTTTTAGAAATTGAAAATTTTGGTTTAATGGGGGTATTGGCCATCAAAGCTGGGTCCAGTTGTACGTTAATTTTTATTTTTATTATTATCCTCGTGTTTCGGATTTTGGAGATTTTTTTCTTTTCTTTATATTTTGCTTTTTACTTGGGGTTCCACTTCCAGAGATTTGGATCTTGAAGAAGAGACATGATAGTTCACGCGCCATGTCGACTGGTTTGAGACTTTAGTGGACACGTCACTCACTTAAGTGGATCATGCTCACATGTAGATTGTATTATTTTCTGTTTGATAAATGAGATTTTATATTAGTATTTCTATTTTTCTATTTTGTTTTACTAATAGCTAGCTAGCTAGAGGTTTGGTCTACTTACTAGATTAGGACCCGCTGTACACCGCGGGGCAAAATTATTTATAACTAAAATATTTAAATTATAAGTTGTATTTGTTGGTTAAATATGTTATAATTATATAATAATTGTTAAATAATCCATATAATACCGCAATATAATTTTTTTTACATAATATTTATTTAATCAATTTAATTAGATATGTCTATTTTCTGATACTGACACTCTGACAGTGTTAACAAAATAATGAAATGATGTTTTACCCGTGTAACACCGAACTAATGATATTTTCTAATTTATATAAATATCGATAAAATTTGTCCCGCTATATAACTCCGTCCCGAGATATTTTAACTCACACTATAATCTTAGTTTTTAATATTTATGTATGTATCTACGGTATAATATTTATCACATTTAACTTTTTAAAAGTTGTAAATATTTTTCATATTTAACCTTATAAAAATCTTTGAAATATAGAACCAGAATAAACCAAATAAAAATTTTTAAAGTTTGAATGCCTGATAAATCAAGGTTTCTACTGGTTTGTATTTGGAATCATTTTGGTCTCTTTTATAGTATGACTCTAAACCATTGTCCAATTTTTTTAGACAATGTGGGATATTGTACTCGTATTTTTTATTCATCTATTGAGTAATATATGTTCGTTTTAAAATTTTTGAATTACATCATATGCAGGAAAAAATCACAATTTTTATTAACTAAATGTATTATAAAATAATTCAAAATAATTTAAATATAAATTCAAATAAAAATGAAAGGGAATTATATATTTATTTGAATGATGTAGAAAGATTTCCTTATTTTTAAAATTTTTACCTATAATTAATTTTGAAGTTTTGGTAACTAATATTAAAGTCAATACATTAAATATAAAAACTTTCCAAAAAGTATTTTTGAACAAAAACTGCTGCAAAAATACTAGTATAGATACATCAATGATTCAATATTTGTATCTATGTCATATGTGTTGTTAAGAGAAGGTGTTGTTATTCTTAAAACTTTTTGCTGAAGTTTCATTCCGTATAGGCTAAGCCATGAATATATACATGAAAACGAAGCAAAGAATTCATATGGTATATCATAAAACTAAATGACGGCAAAAAAAAGAAAACTTAGAAAAAGCTATACGTTGTTTTGCGTTGTTAAGTGATATACTTTCTACTACATTCAAAATTTTAAGTTAGCATACGTGAGAAAGAGGAGCTTAAGTTACACAAAATTAATTAGACGACGACAAATGCTAGTTATGCAGTTATGGTTTATAGGCCATTCGGGTGGTGCGTAGGATTGTAGTAGTGGTACAGTAAGTAAGTAGAAGCTAGTAAATAACGTAGTACGGACGAAACAAAAAATTAGAGCACGACGCGCGTGGAGATAAGAATTGGGTAGAAAGGATCCAGCAAGTAGGACAGGTGCATGGGAACAAGGGAGAGAGAAATGGGATCCACACAACCAAAGAAAAGAAAAGAAAAGAAAGAGAAGGAGAGCACATGTGCGCTCACATGAATATCTCCATCTTCGAAGCCCCATTCCCATGTGCCTCCTCTTCCTCTCTTCTAGTCTCCCTAATAAACACATTACAGACTGTAAGTAATATAGTAGATATGGGATGAGATCGAGATCAGATAGATATATACTCTTTAAGAGATAGATAGATAGTGAACTAGTTCCTAGTTCGTACAATTTGAGTAGAGGATCTAATCCTACTAAACGAAGGGATCACATCCACATGATATCTATCAGGCATGGTGGCCACTTGGCACTCTTTTTGGGTCCCCACCTCACTGAGCTCCTAAATCTGTCCTTCCCATCTTTTTTTATTTGTTTTTGTCAACTCTTCTTTCATTTTTTCTTTTTATGTAATAAAAAGACTCCAATCTCCCACAATTCTAACCATGAAAAAAACAACACAATCTCAATATATGTATCTATAATATTTGTTTTGCTGTTAGATAAACGGCCAAAAAAAACAAGAAGATTTCCAAGGAAGTTCATGTTATTGGATTCGAATATAGTGTTATGTTTCTAGAGATGTCATGTAGTATATGATTTACATCTTATATACATCAAACCGTTATAATAAATGTTGCTCAGTACTGATTCCGGCTTCCCCTATGTTGCTTTAAATTTTTATTGTGAAACAAAAGTTATACTAAAAACAAAACTGATAACATCTTAATTTTGCTAAGTGAAAACAGAAGATGTAGTATGATTTAATGGTTAAGAATTTTTTTTTTTTTTAAATATATATAAAAAACACTTAAAACAAATTTCTCGTTTACTGCTAGGGGTTTTAGTAGTAGGACAACTAAAGATGATGAATGATATGTGTTTCCAAGGAGGGGACGAAGAGAAGAGGTGTTTGGTTGGTTTCTCGGGATTGAGATTTACAAAAATCGGGTGTCTTTCTCATTTCACCATCTACCAAACTGACACTCACCCCAATTCTAGTATCCATTTATTTATGTATTTGCATTTACATTAAATTTGTTACAAAAATATAACACACTGATATAATTTAATTTCTTAGCTTTAAGTCAGCTTTCGCATTCATATTGGAATAATCAATTCCAATGTCCTTTTGTATCTTTCTTATTTGTTTCATTTTTTCCTTCCAAAAAGTAACTTTACTTTCATAATGAAAACTAAATATTCATAATCTAGGAAGGGATTAAGACAAGACAAAGATATGTGTGTTTTTTTAAGAGTTGAGAAAGGGAGAAGAAATGATTATTTGGTAATGGTTTAGTTACACAATCAAAGGACAGTTGTTAAGAATTCTCATTCTCTTTTTTTCTCTAATAAGGATGGGCTAAACAGGTGGGCACACCATAATGGGTGATCTCTGGGACAATGCTTACAGTGTTTTTGGGTCCACCTCAAACGTTTTTTGTCTCCTTTCTTGGCCTCATTTAGTTTGCACTTATACTTGTCTTATTTTAATTCTAGTAGATGTAGATGTAAGTTGTTTACTTCTCTCTTTTGATGTAAAACATTTCACATCAGAAATATAATTATAACCAGAAAGAAACAAAAAAAAAGGTGTAGATCTCTCGGAGATCGAAATTTTATATTATGTAACACAAACTTTTAAGACAAGGTTATATTGCAATTCATAAAATATGACTCAATTTAAAGCCAATACATAGAAAGAGTGTTACTGTAGTGCTCCGGAGATTAACAAGTGCAGTATAAGATTGAACATGATTAAAATGAAAAATAGGCGAACTCAACTGTTTACACAAAAACATATACACAAACCGTTTGGTTAAAAAAGTTTTGATCAAGTGACAATACAGCTTTCAGTCTCTACTGACATTGGAAGAACAAAGTGGCGCCTGTGAATGTGATATGGGTTCCCACCACCACATGCGTTCGGATGTGCCATGAAAACCATCATCATCATGCGCATCCACCCTGATCCGTCCTCTCTAGCCAGCGGTTCTTTTAAACGTGAAAAGCTCAGAACCTTTCTTGTCCATTTTATATGCCAGAATATTTAACATCCGTTTATTTTTCTGTCGCATATAGAAAAAAAAAAAATAATAATGGATTAACATTAATATATAAAAAAACATTTTATCTCATATGGTTTTTGTATCAGAGAATTTTCTTGTATGATAGACGTTGAAACATACGATGTATCGTGTGATCAAAGCTCCCGCTTAAGGTGGAGACTAGTACATCTTCGACATACCATACCGAACTGCTCCAACTTTCCGGTGAGCAGAACCACCAGGCGCAGCAGCTGCAGCCGCTGCTGCAACTCCTATTCCGGCGGTTGCCTGTAACAGATTTGTATCGATTATGATCCGGTCACTGATGTTTTCTGCTTTGTTCATTCCCGTTCGAGCCATGATAAACGGGTTGTTATCTATGTTGATGGCTACATCTGGTGCGTATCTATTATACTGAGGTATATGTCTTGCCTGCTTCTCAGACTCCATAGTTGCTCTTCTCTCTTGCTGCTTTCCCATGGAGACTGTTGCAGCAGACTGTTGTGCAAAGGGGGGATTGGTACTCCGGATGAATGATCTTGGGTCATAAGCATCTCTGCTGATTCTGCCATTGTCGAAAGGTGCGACAGGGCCCATGAATGTGTTTGGTTTGGCGGCTGCGTATATAGAGATGTTTTACGGTTTATAGAGTTTGGTTTGAAAGCATTTCTGTTGGATTCAGGATAAGTGATTAAAAGTACCTGAGAGGTTTCTTTGAGGTGCTTGTAATGTTGCATGATTAAGAGGAATGTTTTGAGTAGTTTCAGGGTTCAATGTGTTTGTGTTATTCACAAGTTTTGGCTGTCCTCCTCTTGCTACTGTGGTTGAGTGTATGACCGTTGATCTGAAATCATACAAACACAGAGTCAGTAAGGATTCTTTGCTTATTCTTTCTTTCGGCAACAATACTAACTAAAGAAGTCTATATAACGAAGTTCAAGATGATCCTCATAAAAACTAGTGTTCAACACAAGAATGAGATAGTCATGGTTTCATGATTTCATATTTTTAATCCTTTTCATGTCAATTGATATTTATATACAACTAGCATAACAAGTCAGAAACAGAGGATTTACCGGGGAAGAGAGGCATGTTTCCTTTCTAGAGGCGCCACAGGGCCTGATTTACCACTGTTTTCTTCAAGATGCGCAAATTGTCTTCTAAATTGATCAACAGCACTGCATATAATACATCAATGTCAGGGATAGAGTGTGACATATTGCTTGTTAAAGAATATAATCAACAACTATCACAACCTTGGGTAGAGGAAACTGGCTTTATCAGCACCGTTCATGTGATCTTTAAGCAGCTGAGGATGGTATTCAAGTATCTCCCTAGAAATTAACTCTCTGATATCGTCTTTAGTGACCTTTCTTCTCTCAAACTCAAATTCCATTTTTGTGATGGGCTGACATGAAGGCTCCCTTTCCACTTTTGCTAATCCCTTGAAATATGGGTCAGCAAGTGCCTGAAGCAAGTATAAGGACAAGAGAAGTTTAGCGGGTTATTCCAATAGACCACACATATGCATGGTACACACTTCTTAAAGAGACAAAAAGAAATTGGGAAGCTGAAACTTGTAGATTTGACAGAAGTTGAAAAGCACCTCTTCAGCAGTTGGCCGGTCTTTTGGATCAAAAGCAAGAAGCTTCTCCAACAACTTCAGAGACAAAGGATCCGCATTTGGAAATTTCTGAGCAAACGGAATGGGTGGCTTTTTCCGCATGCTTGTTAAGTATCTCCTTGCCTTTTCGTTCCTTACCTGCATAATATCATAAAAGCAAGGTATTCATCATTTGTCCTTGCATAAGAGTTATATAAACTCAAAGCACTCTGTTTAAAAGAAGATCAATACCCGCGAGATGGTGTCCAGGGAAGGTGTCCCTAGCAGATCAGTCATTAGATCCAGCTGGTGTACCACATTCTTCCCAGGGAAAAGTGGTTTTCCCATCAATACCTCCGCAAAAATACAGCCTATACTCCAGATGTCGATTGCGGGTGTATACTACAAAGCCAAATCCATAAAAATTTATCTCCAAGTAATACACCATATAAAAAATGATTGTTATTTAGAGAGAACAGATGACACACCTTAGAGTAAAAAGATCCACAAAGCTCTGGCGCTCT
The DNA here is from genome assembly GCA_023657505.1 of Camelina hispida. Classification (NCBI taxonomy): domain Eukaryota; kingdom Viridiplantae; phylum Streptophyta; class Magnoliopsida; order Brassicales; family Brassicaceae; genus Camelina; species Camelina hispida. The sequence goes on along the minus strand of CP094634.1, from coordinate 2,934,141 downwards.
ATACCATCTTGTAGCAACATAGTCCTGTAAATTTGATAGAAAATAAGGTTGAAGAATATCAGGTCTTGCAATGTAATGATTCATATTTAGAACAACTTCAGTTGAAGAGAAGAAACATCTTGTGCAACGTACTGTCCAAAAGATTGTTGTGGGAGTATCATTGAATGCAACCCTTGCCAGTCCAAAATCGCAAATCTTAAGTTTACAGTTTGCATTTGCCAATATGTTCTTTGGTTTCAGATCTCGGTGGTAGACATTAGCTGCAAAAAAACCAAAGTACATAAGATATCAAAAAACAACAGACAAAAGTCTCCCGCAGAGTTAAAAAATCCAGAGAATATTGACAGGACCAAATTAAAAAAGGCAAACATTACGAAACCGCATAAGTCCAATGCATCAATGTATGAAACAGTAGAGTAGGAAGTAAAAGACAAATCTGACAATACACTACAAAAAAAAAAAATGGACTACCTGTGTGAATGTACTTGAGTGCACGCAATAACTGATAAAGGAAAAACTGGTAATGCTCTCTAGTCAAATCATCATTAGCTTTGATAACTTGATGAAGATCAGATTCCATAAGCTCAAAAACAACGTAAATATCTTTGAATTCTCTTCGGGAAGGAGGAAGCATAATGTGCTTAATTTCAACGATATCTGGATGCCTTAGGAGCCTAAGCAGTTTGATCTCACGTAGAATCCTAGCAGCATCAGATATATGCTCAAAAATATCATGTATCTTCTTGATAGCCACTTTCTCACCGGTAAGGGTGTCAATAGCAGAGCAAACAACTCCATAACTTCCTTTACCAATAACTTCTTGAATTTTAAATCTGTTGGCATCGCCATAGTCAGAGAAGAACTCCATCTCCAGATTATTCTGTTACAAAAATAGCAATTCTCAAGTCAGCAAAAAACATTATAAACTGAAGGAACGAAACTAGCACGCACGAATAAACAAATCAATTGTGCCACAAACAATACATCAAAAAAAAAAACATTTAAGTTGATGAAGAGCATAGTGAAGAAAAGGAACGAATAAGTCAAAAGTGAAACAAAAAGATTCAGACAATATCAGGTCAAACATGATTAGGAGGAACACAACAGATAACAGAATGAAGAAATTGTGGTTAAAGAAGAAGACTAGTGCCTTTTAGGGTTATAAGAGATTGAAAGGTTCTGTGTTCAAAGCAAGCTTTTTTTGTTGTTGTTGTTGTTATTCAAAGGCAAAACAGAAAAAAATGCTGAAGAAGGGCTGTATAGACAACAGATCATAATGTGCCGTTTTTGTTATTGTATAGACAACAGATCATCATGACATTATGCGTTGTTAGATTGACACTTGTAACGTTTCTTCATCTCAGCTCATATAACAGAAATCAGAATTTGCCTCCAAAAAACGGCAAAAAGATTAAAACTTACAAACACACAAAAACAAGATTAACCGAAAGCACACATAAACAAAATATCTCACGGAAGACACAGATAATAGTATTGGATTCAAATAATTTGGCAAAAACAAAAATAAAAAGAGAGTTTTTTTTTTCACCTTTTTACGATGATCTTGCTGCATCATGACTCAATTGAAACACACACCCACAATTGAAAAACCCGGAATTAAAAAACCCTAGATTCGATCTGGAATTGATTGAATCAGATCAGCCGCATTGGCCCCATCGACCACTGGACCACGAAATCGCGAAGGTAGAATCAGACCTGGTTCTGCTCCTCCGGCAATTCTCCACCGACAGAGACAGAATCGCAGGCGAATTTCTCATTCACCTCTCAATTTCACCGACCCACCACGGAGACAGAGAAAACACAAACCGAGGAATCAACAACCAAACAAAGAGAGCAGGAGGAGGCAGCTATTATTAAGATGAATGGAGGAATTGATGAAAGCAGAGTGCGAACAGCAAGAGCATTTGCTTTAATCGCACGTTTTCGTCGGCGCGAGATCTGATCACCGACACACAAGGGATAGAGAGAAAGAAGAGAGAAGGAAGAGTGAAAAAAAAATCAAAGGAGAGAGAGAGAGAGGGAGAGAGAGAGAGAGAGAGAGAGAGAGAGATAAGGAAGGAATCTATCTAGAAGAGAAGAGAGCTGGTGGATTCATTCCCATTATATATAGGCAGTTTAAACGTCGCCGTTTTGGTGAGCCATCCAAAAGAAAAACCCCATTCATTAGTATATAGGACTTAGGAGTCAGCAAATAATTTATTTATAATCAAGTGTTACACTAGTTAGTATAGATGATTTAACTAGCACATTATTGATCAGATCATTATTAGTATATATGTATGATACGATCTAGTATATTCCATCTTTATTGTCATTGCATTCTTTCATATCTTCTTTATCCAATTCTTTTTATACATAAACTTATGATGTACTATACTTAACATAAACATATATATATATACCAAAGTTTGTACTTATCCAATTTCATCATTTTCATTATTTCTAAAGGATTTTTTACCTTATTTGTGTATTGAATTTCTATTAATTCCATTTATCATTTTCAATTTTTCATTAATATTGAAACTCAATACACAAATAAGGTAAACAAATATTTAGAAAACAATGAAGATAATGAAATTGGATTAGTACAAACTTTGGTATATAAAAATAATGTTAAATGCATAGTATTTGATTAAAAAAAGTATTTGATTATATAAAAAAAAAATGACCCTTTTAAACGTATCAAATATCTGTGGACTATGGTTAACAAAAAAAGAAGTTTGTGCCCAATTATTTCTAACCACCTCTACCTAATTAATGCTACCAATCAGAAACATAACAAATATATACCATAAATTAGTTCATGGTGGTGTCCTTCATAATGTAAGTATTTTAGTTATAGTGGACATCTTTAATCATATTGTGGACCAAATTATATATGCACTTCTCACAAAATTCCTAAAATATTAACAAAAAACTTAGAAAAAAAAAAAAAAATCAAAAAAACTGCAGGGAAAAACCCAAAAAATATCTCCTTTATTTCTTATTTGGATGTTAAATACGGTCTTTTTAGGTTGGAAAAAAATATCTCATATAATTATCTTTAGCTTAAAACTATTTAATAGCTAAATCCAGACCCGTGCTTAACGGTCCCCTAACGTGCGTCACAGATCATTTAAGGGATGTTCAAATATAAGCACGCATCTTCTATAGATATATAGAATATGTTAGACGATTTAAGATAAGATACTGCTGTAGTGTAGTGGTTAAAATGAGTATGTCTCTCGACCATGGTTCGACTCCGGTCTGTTACAAAATAAAGTAATTTTGAGATTTCCCGTGATTAGATCTGACGAATCGAATCTGAAGAGTGGGACGAGCTCTCCTGTTTTGTAATGGAGGTTAGGGTAATTATACTTACGATTTTGCCTTTAATTAGATAAAACAAAATAAAAAAACAAATGGTGTAGGAGGGTGACATCGAACCCGCGTTCTTAAGGTTAGCAAGAACACAAATTACCACCAGTTCACGTCAACTTATTCAGTACATAGTGTCCCAGTATTATATATATATATATCAATACGAACACGCGTGGTTATGTTTTAACAGCTGTTAAGTGATATGTAACGTACGTTAAGGGACGCGGATGTGAATTTAGCAATCATTTAAATATCAAATAACTTTTAAGACAAAGATAATTACATGAAGTATTTTTCTTCTAATTTAAAAAGACCAAAGTAAAATGAGATATTTTTTGGTTTTTTTTTCCTAAAAACTATAGGTAACAGCTTGGGATTTATAAATTCTGTATGTGCCTAGTTTTTCCAGACAAGCTTAATTATGTTTAATAGAGCCAACAGAGTTATCCTATAAAAAGTTATTAATTAACACTGATTATCTCTATTAAACATATGCCCACAAGTATTTAATCCAAAAAAAAAAAAAACCCAATGTTATATAATTTTTAAATTTATAATCTAATGAAGACATGTTTTCTAACTGTGTTTACTACCTTTGGTTGAAAATACCATTATTTCTTCTCTAACACATATTTATGTGTACATTGTGTAAAATTAATATTTTTTTGGCTAACTGGCTGCTTGACTTTATGATTTATCTTATTTATTTTGAGAGTTTTGAGTTGATTCTTATGTGTAGTATGATTCTAGTGTTAATATGCTAATATGGAATAACCACATCATACAAGAAGATTAGTTGAACACTCAATATTGACAGGGATTTATAACTACAAGTCTACAATCAAGAAATGATTCATTGACTTTTTAGTTATTTTTGTTTCTTTTGTAAATAGACGTTACATATAGTTTTCCTAAGAACAAATGATATCAAAACACATATGTTATATATACATATGAGTAAAATATTATGTTGTGCTTATATTTTACATATGTTTTGCTTATTTTTTTTGTTAATATCTATTCAACATTTCAAAAACAAACAAATAACTAATTTCTGTCATATATAAACAATTACACTTACAATTTATATCTATATAGAATTTAATGTAAACTATACTCAATATATCAAATAATCAAATAATTTTTATATGTATAGATGATTTTATCATAGTCACAAAATAATATAAATATATATTGTTCTATGAGTGATAAGCTTATCAGCTCTTGAGCGAACGTATGAATCTAGTAACTCTCTCTTAAATAAATTAAGTTGTTTATCCTTTCTGTCAATGTCTGGTTCTTCTTCTATCAATTATCAATTGTTGCTATGCTTCAAAATGTCTACTCTTTTCTCCAGCCTAAATACGCAAGTATGGACAAAAGTATTCTATTTTAAAGTTTCAATCCAAAAAATGCCTAATTCTATAAATATCTTACTAAACATACATGCCCACAAGTTTTTTTTTAATCCAAAAAGAAGAAACCCAATAAATGGGCCATACCATTTTTCCCAAAAAAAAACACTGATTATCACGCAGGGTCTTCTTCGCTCTGCGGACATTTGACGCCACGTCACGCACCACCTCTGTCTAACTCGAGTTGTACTTTACAAGAGAATCGAGTTGTACTTTACAAGAGAAGAAGGGAGACTTGTCGTCAAATACTCAAATTGTGATAAAACCCAAGCTAATCATTTATTTTGTCCTCTTCTTTTGCGTCCCCTGTTGATTAAAAATCTAAAGTCAAACCAGCTCAAAACGAGTGTAATTTTTTTTTCTTTTCAACTAAATCCATTTTTGTTATGGTCATAATAAAAAGAGTGATTCCTATTCATTAGCTAATAACCACTACACGTGACGATGATTGAGCGAATCACTGTGCCACTAATCTTGTAGTTTATATCTCCAACAAAGCTTTCATGTTCTCGCCTTTTAAATTTGGCTTAGTTGATATTTCATACTATGTAATTTGTAAATTTATCATCTAACAAATACATGTTTTCACTTTTTTTCTTTTTCTTTTGGCACATTCAATGTATCTTAAGAAGAGAATAATATTATATATCGTTGGTTCTTTTCACTTTTTAGTTTCGTACAAACTCTTGGAACACAAGATTAATACAGCAAATTATCTATAATTATCTTTATTTTAAGTTTTAAGTTTATGTTGTCGATCAAATGTTAGTATTTAGTTAAGTGAACATGATTACGTGGACCAAATTTAGATTAAGAATTGCAAAAGAAAAAAAAGAACATTTAGTTTATCTCTTACGTGGATCAAATGTAGTTTGTGATTTTATGTTAGATAACAATATTTCTGACAAAATAAGAAATAACATTATTGCAGATCATGAAGCTAGACATCAATCAATACAAATAGATCGGTATAAAATCTGCCTTTATACTCTCAATATTAAATAGACTTCTCCAACCTAGTCACCTATACATTATTGGATTTTGAAAATAAATTATATATATATACATCATTGGATTTTGATGGGTAGCTAGATCCGTAAGGTGATGTATATTAGTAAATACTATACTTAATTAAGAGGTACATACATATAAGTATATCTCATTCTTAACAATGTGATATTTGTAAATTTGAGGATCCTAATTAGATATTAATGTATTTTGGTGGCTAATGAAGTGCTAATTTTCTGCTGTGTCCCATATAATTAAAAGCTCCCTAGTCCATAGTCCCCACTTAAATGGCCAGAAAATAATTAGTGAGTAGAGAGAGAGAGAGACTCGTTTCTTTCTATTTTCGAATATGCCAAGACAGTTTCAGTTTGTCGTCTTTCGTATGATATGAATGTCACGAATTTCAAAAACCATTCTTTATTTTGTACATAATGCGATCCCACACACTGTTTCAGGTCTTCTTCGCATGGATTTCTTGTTTCGTCAACTCAGGAAAAAAAAAAAAAAACTCAATGACAGGGAATTATAACTACACAATTCGTTGATTTTCAAGTAGATGTAGTTATTTTGGTGTCTTTTGTAAATAGACGTTGCAATATACTTTTCCTCAGAACAAAAAAAATATTAAAAATTATCTCTACGTGAACCTATATATACATACATGTCTATTTTTTTGCCCTAAACGGATTGGAGTCTTTTTGTTTAAACAAGGGAATCTGGCGCCCAAATATGGTAAGAGAGAGAGAGAGAAGAGAGTGACCGAGCTTCCTCTTTTACAAAACTTATCTCTTTCAGATCTTCTTCTTCATAATCTCTCTCAGAACTCGAATTCGAAATTCGAATACTATCAAACGTACAGAGATCGAAACCGATCCGCTCGTGGTGAGTTTCTTCTCCAACGATTTGTTAACCGCGCCGAGCTCTCTTCGAGACTCGTCTTCAACTCATCGATCTTTAATTGCTTCTCCGTAGCTTCGAACTCGAGTTTCTTAATCGTGATTTCGAAAGTTCTCATCAAGCTCTCTGCAGCTCCTGGATCTCAGCCAACATAATCGCGACTTGCGGAGACAAAGCTCTCAGCTCCTTCCTTAGAAAACTCCGTTTAAGCTCCGACAAAGCTCTCAGCTCCTCGACCACCGCGGTATCCGCCGCTTGTATAGCGTCGTTGTCGTACGGACGCTGCGCCATCTGAAACTCAGCGTAAGCGGCTTTGATCCAAAGAATGAGTATTTGGTGGATGATCCTGCTCATCATCACGCAGACACAGGTAAAAACTCTTTTACATTCTTCCACTCTTACGGATCTGTTAGAATCAGAATCACCAGATCCGAAGAATGTATATCCTCTTCATCTTATTATCATGACTGGATTTGGTTGTAGCAGAACCAGAATCTTCAATTCCAGTCATGATGAGTAACGAAGAATCAAAATTGTAATGAATAAAGAGAAGTATACTAAACACAAGCAGCAAGTCTCGCCGAGAATCAGATCAAATAAAGATCAAGGCGCAAACAGAAAATTTAGGGTTTTTTTTTTATGTGTATAGAAAAGGATTTCCTGTATTAATAATTTATTAATTAGGTATAAATACTAGAGAGTGAGAGTCTACTCTAATCTAAGCTACGTACATACAGGCTCAGTAATATACAGTATGAAAACTAACATACATGATATGGAGAATATCCTAATTAATATCAATATATTCTTAAATCTATCATTCCGTCGTTGTTGCATTAATAAAATAAAAAAAAACGAAATAAAATAGTTACGTGAAATATTTCTTTTACTGGTTTTTATTTCACACGAAAATCAATATATCCATACCTGATAATAGTTTTATATATCTTTTTTTTTCTTTTTTTGCTGATTTTTTTTTTAATAAAAATTTACTAATATGTTTTACATTTTTGAAATTTAATTTTACAGGCTTCATCAGATGAGGACCACTATTGCATCGGCATACATAACCAATCGGCTTTTTCCCATCCTCTTCTAAAAAATCACACATTACAGGTTTGTTTATTATGTTTTAAGAAAATTTTATTTTATTTGTTCTAGTATGTGTTAATTATCATTTATAATTTAATTTTGTGTTACTTAAAATTTTTTTTTTTTTTTTTGTTACAGAAGTCGCCGTCAAAGATCCCTAGAATGACTGGAAGTAGGGCAAAAAGTGAATGGCCAACATACGAGGCTCATGTCAGCAAAGTGAAGTGCCCGGTAGATACTATACCAGTGCAAATCGTTACCACTTTGGATCCTCGGGCGAAACCCAAAACCGGCACGGTTAACAGTGCAAACCGTAGTCCACACGAGGTACATAAAACGGTTAATCCTATTATATTTTTTTACTGTACTTGTTACACGTTTTAAAACTGTGTCGATTCAAAAAAAAAATATATATATATATATATAAGTTTTAGTCTATACTTTTTTCTTTATAGTTTATTATGGTCAAACGAAACTATTACAAAATGTTTTTCTGTTTCGGGCCTTAAGGTATTTCGATATATTTAACTGGGCCGGGTCTGAATTTTTTTCTTATTGAATTTTGGGTTTAAGATCAATGTTTCTTTTGTTTCTATTGTTTTGGGCCTTTATAGTTTCGAAATACCTTAAATTATGGGTTTTTGATAATAATTTTGGGTTTATAGTTTTGGGCCCAGTTAAGGTATTAAGATCAATGTTTCTTTTGTTTTGGGCCTTTATAGTTTTGAAATACCTTAAATTATGGGTTTTTGATCATAATTTTGGGTTTATAATTTTGGGCCCAGTTAAGGTATTAAGATCAATACCTTAATACCAGTTATTTTGGGTTTATAATCTTAATACCTTATAAACGAAACTATAAAGGTATTTTTGATCATAATTTTGGGTTTAAGATCAATTTTTTCTGTTTCGGGCCTTAAAGTATTTCGATATAAATGTTTTTTTCTGTTAGACGTTTATTTAGTTTACTAATATTATAAAACAGTAGTAGTAGTAAATGTTTTAGAAATTAGTCATTTATAACTTTATATTAACTGTGGTATTTTTTTGTTTTTAATAAATAGTATGCAGAGGTGTCTACGGATGACCAACAGAAACTGTATGGGACCATAGCTACTATCAACGTGTGGGAACCTGTAGTTGAAAACCGTAACGAGTTGAGTATTTCCCAAGTTTGGATAACTTCGGGAAGCTACGAGACAGAAGATGTCAACACTATTGAAGTCGGCTGGCAGGTGTGAAATACTATGCTTTTTGTTTGATATATGTTAATCCTTTCCTAATCCGTTAGTATAATTATATAAATTTGACTAATACAATAAATAATATTTTTTTTTTAATTATTTAGGTGTGCGAGATGTTATACAACGACAACAAGCCCAGATTGTTCATCTATTGGACGGTACGTGTAGTTTCTTTGTACTTAATTTAATTCACATTTTCAAACATAAATCACCTTATTTTATTATTACTACAATCTATTAATTAGTATAATAGATTGTAGTAAAAGTTAAATTATAATAAGTTAAATTTTCAAACTTATTCATAATAATACTATAAACAATATAAGTCAATGGAGCACTGCAATATATAGATTTTTAAATCGCCTAGATTTACTATAGAATCAACTACACAGTTATTATAACTCATCTTGGTTTTTTTCTTAATAACACAGACTTTAGTTTGCAAAGACCTTTCATTCAATATATATATATATATATATATATATATATATATATAAAAAATACGTATTCAATTTATTTTCCAACTATGTTAGAAATAGATAAAGATTCAAAATCAATCCACACTTGTATTTGATTTTTTTTTGTCTTTGTTAAAATCCAAAATATAATATAAGTTTACTCAGTATTTAAAGTAAAAACGACATAATAAAATCTTATTGGTTGGTTTATAAGGTTTTTGTTTCTCTGAAGACACATGCATCTTTTAGTAGATAATATAATATGATATCATATATGTACACATAAGTTTTCTAAGCAAAATGCATATACCTTTGCATTCTAACATTAATATCAATATTTCACAGAGTGACGCGTACGTTACAACCGGAGGGTATAACCTTCGCAAACCTGGCTTTATTCAAACCAGCAGCGAGATTATCCTAGGAGGTGCTATTTCTCCAGTATCTAGCATTGGTGGTCGCCAGTTTGAGATGACTATTCTGGTTTGGAAGGTTGTTTTTTCTTTACCTTTTATGTATTTTATAAATTAAAATTCTATTATTATATTATCAGCTTTTTCTAATAATAGAAAATATAAACATTTCCAGGATCCCCAAAGTGGAAATTGGTGGCTGCGTATAGGCACCGACTTGGTAGGATACTGGCCTAGGGAACTTTTCACCACCTTAGGCGATCATGCAGGGAAAATCGATTGGGGTGGAGAAATCGTTGACTCAGAGAGCTTCGGACGACACACGAAGACGCAGATGGGCTCAGGGCGTTTTCCCCAAGAAGGGTTTGGAAACGCGAGTTATTTCAGGAACATACAAGTGGTTGATCACACTTGCAGTTTCCAGCCGACCCCTGAGTTGTTTGCACATGCAACAAGTACTGCTTATTATGACGTCAAGAACTTGCATAGAGATGAGTTGGGAACTCATTTCTTTTATGGCGGACCAGGATTTGGCCATACGCATTCAGGGGTCGTATCTCTTAGTTTGAGTCAGTTTTTTCTTTATTTATGTTTTAGTTTTTTCATTATCATTTAGTTTCTTTTCTTGTTTATGTTTGTTCGGTTAAGGCTTTTGTGTAAAAAACACTGTTTATTATGAACATATTGTAATACAATATCTTATATAACATTTCTGATCTAGTTAGATGAATGGTAGCACAGGTTATTTGTGATTGATCACCCCGAAGAACACTGATTCGATGATGATGATGATGGGCGAAGATTATGATGATCAATAGAGAGAAATAGAGTAAAGAAGATGAGGTTGGTGAAATACTCTCTTTGTCACACTAAATGTCAATACCAAACATACTTTTATAATGAGGTTGGTCACTGTAATTGTTGGTAAGGACTGAAAAGAGCTCGATATTGGTCTGTGAGCGTACGTGTTTTGCAAGGACGATATAGTTAGTGCACATTCAAAACTATCAGTAATGTTTTCCACACAACCATGGGATTGCTTCAAGCACACTACCACAAACTGAGGGTCCTCAAGTGTCTCACGAAAACTAGTAGACATCGTGATGATGTAATCACCATCTTCATATCACAAACTAGATCATTACACAACAAGATCACCATCTGGTGCCTCTTAAACCATTTCAAGTCTCTATACAATCTTTGATCAAAGTGACATGTTAAAATGTGTTGATGCTGGCTCTCTTCATGATGAGTAAAAAGAAAACATCACTGCCAAAAATCAGAGTGTAAATCAACGATCAACAGCAATGTAACATGGCACGCAACTTTGTTGATGGAGTAACTGATAAATAAAATCTAAACGAGAAAACCTTAAACTGTAGCCAAATTCTACAACATAGCTCTATAAACACACAAAAGTATCTTTTGAGACAAGAGTTTATGAGCACAACAGACATTGCTTTTAAAACACACAAAGGTTGCAGTGACCTTCTTAAAATGTAAAAGCCAAATTCTACATCTTTGCATCCAAAGCCTAACTGAAGTTCTCAAAACCAGATCAAATAAATCCCCCAAAATGAAAGCAGAGGATAAAATTACAGAAAATAACTGCACAAATCACAAAATACCCAAAATTTATTTTAATCCAATAAGTAAACCCCACAAAATAATCAAATCAAAGTTGGTCTTCAGCAAACACATATATCAATCTCGTTCTGAGAAAACGTTTCGCACCTTAGCAACAAGAGAGCCACGACCTGAAAGATAAGAAATTTCCAAGACGGAAGAAGCCACGAACTGATGCTTCTTCGTCGGAGATCAATATTTTTTTCGTCGGATTTGACCAAAGAACAGTGGGGGAAGGAAGAGCTTATTTAGGTTAAGGTCGAATCCATGGCAAAAATTCCGATTTGGGGGGGGGGAATTAGAGGATCTCTGATGTAATTATTTAGTAAAGATAGGGGTATTTTAGTCAATTGTAACTTTCGGCTGAACTTGGTTCACTTGAATTGCATCTTCTAAACTCATCAGAATTAGATGTAGAAACTAAAAACTGCAAAGTAACCCCAATTAAAAGAAGAGAAATCTAACAAGTAAATAAAAAGGATCCCCAAATATTTTTACTAATTTTATTGTAAATTCTGTGTTCATTTAATATCATTTGAACAACATGACATCTTTTGGTTTCAAAAAATCATTATGCAATAGTAAAATTCATGGTAAGTTATAATTTTGTTTTTATTATCAAGAAATTTAAAAACAATTCAACAAGTTCATATTTTAGAATCTGGTAATCGATTATATTATCGTATGATGCAACAACATCGTGGAGGATTTCCAATACAATATCCATCTCGGTATCCAGGTTTCAGATTACAGTCATTGGAGCATGCAAAATCATCCAATCTACCTTCACATTTAAAAAGGCAAACACCATATTTTGCTGGCTCGATCACTGCACCTACATACATATACAACTCCACATTAAAATAATAAATTTATATATACATTTCCAAATAATTTTTTTTTTCTTCAAAGTTCGTAAATCCTCCACATATACATATATTCACATAAATGTAACTTTCTTACTACTTCTATATGTTTGAGAAAAAAAAAACAATCTAAATTATTGCTTTGGATGAGACTGAAAATAGTTGAAAATAACAACAAAAATAAAAATAAACATATTTTTAAAGAAACAACATACCTGACACGGTCAAAACATTGTCGTAAGTAAACGAATTTGTCAATATTATTACAAGAAAAACAGTTATAGAGGTTTTTGTGATACCCATTATATATGTTCTATGATCTTTTAGTTTTTCTTGACTGAGTTTTATTTATAGGACTGCTTTACCCACAAATTCACTGTTTTTATTTTATAGTAATTGGATATTCCATATATATATTTTTATTTGACTAGGAGAGATTTTCATTTATTTTGATTATCTGATTAAAATAGGAAGAATCTTAAAAGTACTATAATTGAATATATTTAAATTTAATGCATAAGATAATGTAGGAAACATATATAAATCACTTGTGACAGAATAACAGATTTGATGTTATGAAATCTACTATAATTAAATCAATGCTTTTAAAAATTACTTTAAAACCAACTAGTTTTTAATTTTGACCATTTGGATTTGGTTTTTAATGACTTTAATTTTTATAGGATTTTTTTCATTAAAGTAAAACGATCTAAATTCCAAGGTTTTAAACGAGTTCTTACAACAATTTATCAATTACAAAAATCAATTTTTAATATAGTCAAACTCCACATATGTTTTCATGAATGGTCTTGAAGCCAAAATGTTTTTTTTTTTCCGTTTGGTAACGTCTTGTAGTCAAAGTGATTTATACAAATTTGATATACAATTCTTACTATTTTGTTTTCCGATATTTAATTATAGAAACTGTAGATTCTTTCTATCTTAAAAAGGCAATAAAAATAAATGAAAACCTTCCTTAGTAAAAAAAAAACTTATAAATGGAAGATCCAGTTAATGTATAGTAGAAACATATTTGAAAATTCAGACTTTTCAGTCCTATAAAATAAAAGAAAGAAAAGTAAAAGATTATAGAGCCTAATTTCTAAATATATTACAATGGATATCACAAAAAGCTGGATAAACGTTTTTCTTATACTAATAGTATTGACAATTTCGCATTTTTTTTTATAATGTTTTGGCTGAGTCAGGTATGTTGTTTTTTTTTAGAAGATGTTTATGTATTTTGTTTGTATTTTTTCAGTTATCTTTGATAATTTTGAAGAGAATAATTCAGTTTTTCTTTGTTAAGTATATATAATTAGTAATAGAAAATTACATGTATATAATGATTTATAAAATTGGATGTGTATGTATGTGCAGTGATTGAGCCAGCAAAATTTGGTACTTGCATTTTTCAATGTGGAGGTATATTGGATGTTCATGCATGCATCAATGACTGTATTACTGCACATGATCGCCCTGGTGGACGATGTGTTGGAAATCCTCCATGCTGTCGCTGCTTCATATGATATTAAACGATCATGTTTATTAATGAATTGGTGATTGATCTTTAGTTATGCGTTTCTAGTATGGTATATCTTAAAAAATAAAATGAACTTTTTTAATCGTTGCTTCACAGTTTCTTGATATAATGAATATAAAACATATCACTTATTATGAATTTTGGAAGAGTTTGAGTGTTTGACATGATAAAATAATCGAAGTTAAATTTTAGCAAAACACTGATTAATTGTAATTCCTATTTCACACATGTAGAGATATTCATGATACGAAATTTACCTTTCGATGTCAACCAAGTTCCACACATTGCAGTAGTGGAACAAAAAATTTCGACCTTGGTAACAATAACAAACACTTCTAGGAAGCCATACCAAGAGCATCTAATGGCCATATCACAAATTTACACAAGTATTTGATACAAATAATTGTGAGAGGCCGATGGGGTTGCTCTTTCATTGGGACTCTGAAACAAAACAAAAATGATATCGAGAGCTATTGTTGTTCCTTGTTTGATCCTCTAATCTTAGAAGTCTGATCTCTATACTCTTAAAAAGGTGTCTTTGGGCAACATGTGCTTGTCCGTAACAAAAGCACAGAGTAAAAAGGACTATCTTATCTAGAGATTAAATAGCTTCCATGGTCTAACAAGCTTCAATAAGTATTGAGTAGCTGAATGTATACTGAAGATTAATCAATTGTCTTTTTGGGATCACGCTCAAATTTTGTTTTCATATTATTTTATCTTAAATGTTTTTCAATGACGTTACCAACTTACCATGGTATGTCTTTTCATCTCTTCATTAGCTCTTTTTTTTTGTTTTTTCTTTTTATTTTTCTCATTTATTATTTTATTATCAAAATTTAAAAGCAACATACTAGAAATCACATAACTTGAAAGTTCAACTACTTATGAATATAGTTAATAGGAGCAACAACATCGTGGAGGATTTCCAACACAGTATCCATCCCTGTATCCCCCCCTCCCAGCACAGTCATGGAAGCATGCATGATCATCAAATACACCTTCACATTTAAAAAGGCATAGACGAGATTCGGCTGGTTCGACCACTGCACATATACACACATACATGTAATTTTCTATTTCTAATTCTATATACGTTTAAGAAAAGAAAAATGTGTGAAATTATTGTTGTTGAAGTGATCAAAGATGATTAAAAAATAACAAAAATAAATCAAAATCTTCTAAGAAAACAACATACCTGACCCACCCAAAACGTTGTAATAAGACGATGAAATTGTCAATACCACAAGAAAAACAATTATAGATGTCTTTGTGATAGTACCCATTATATACCAAGAAATTATGTTCTCTGATTTTTTTTTTTTTTTTTTTTTGTTAGAGTTTTGTTTATCTACTTCTCTCCAAAAGTCTCACTTTTCTACTATGTCTTTGCAAAATTAATTGGATCTTCTATATATATTTTGATAAAAGAGAGATTTTCATTTATTTTTCTTATATTTTTAGAACAGAAAGAATTTCAAAACGATTATAACTGGATATACGTCAATATTAATGCAAAACTAATGTCGGAAAAAATAAGTAACTATATCAACATATATTTGTATTGATCACATGCCAATCACCTTGATTGCAACTTGCAAGACCATATAAGACCATTAATGGATAAAAATCATGTGGAGTTTGACTAAAATTGATTATGTATAATTAACTATAAATATGAGTATCTGACTATTTAAATTAAATTTGACTAGACAATAAATGTGAGCATATTAGAAGAAGTAAAATATCTACAGTCTCTTTATAAATGATCTTTTAAAAAATGAAATTATTTCTATAAATTCAATCAATATTGAAGTTTTAATTTTACATTTTAAAATCTTATTTACCAATATTTTTGCTGAAGTCCATAGACTGAGTATTGAGCAGGTATTGAGTATTAGACTATTTTGTATTGACCCAAAAAAAAAAAAAAAACTGAATATTGATTGAGTAATTGAGTAAGTATACTTAAGATTAAGAAATTGTCCTTTTTTGTCATCACGCTCAAATTTTGTTTTCATGTTAGTTATTTGTGTTTTCATGTTAGTTATTTGAATGTTTTTCTACGTATCATGATGTCTTTATAGTGATTTTTGGAAGGTTGACTATGTAAATCCACACAATTTCAGGAAGTTATCTCAGTAGAAATTAATTTTAAATTATGATTCGCTGATGTTGTGGAACACTAGTGTTTGGTCCGGACAAATAAACTGATTATTACAATTATTTTGCAATAGCCTAGATCTCCATTTGTGCTTCAAGTGAAACTTCAAACTAGCAAAAGTAAGATGCCTCAAGCCTACTAGCAGCTCCTTTTCTGTATGCCTTGGATTCACCAAACTCAATACAATAGACACTTCTAATAGAGATCAGGTCATCCATTGAAGCTTGCTAGACCATGGAATCTATTTAATCTCTAGATGCGGCTAAACAATTCCAACCACACCATTCCCTTTCTATGAACATGTCTATCATTCAAAATTCTCCATATCTCAACACCACCAACAGAAAGTAACTTAAAGGACTGACTAGCTTCAGCTAGTGTAAGCGAATAATGGGGCAACATAATCACAAGCATGGTTCTGCATATTTAAATTGTTCTATCACCATAATTTAGTAACTTGTAGTCATGTAACCACCAGGAGTAATAGCAGCATTTGTAACTAGATAAGATGGTGAGAATCTTAAGTCAATGCTAAGTTCCCATGATATAGAGCTGATAGATTCACAACACTCTTTTTATTGATTCACCAATGAAGTACAAGAAGGGACTCGAGAGCTACGCTCTCTTTTGTTTCAGCACTAAAAGAATTTCACAATTTTTGTTCCCTCTAGCTTCCTAACTGAAACACTTGAGAGTTGAGTCTCTATCTACACTTGACATGATTCCTCAGTCCTCTGTCCTCAACTGATTCCATCACCGTAGTTGAAATTAATTCTGTCTTAAGCACCAAATTTATCTACAACGTCATTTGAGCAGAAGGAAAGCGTTGTCCATGATTTGTAGCATCTGGTTTCTTACGCTCACGCTCATCAACAACGTTACGCAGGTACACTGGCGTGGATGATTCTTCTCATCAACCTCTTTCAGATCCAAAACCAAAGAGTGATGGGGGGCGATTTTGTTGTGGATGATTTTAATTAGAATCAGTATTTTTTCTGACGTTCATCAAGTACTGGCAGACGCAAGTAAAAAGCTCATATCAGTTTTCTAAATTTCACTCTTCTTACAAAAATCAGTGCCTTTATAGTCTTTTAAAAAAAAGAGAGTGATTAACAAAAAACAACGGATATTTGTTATTTGTTTGTTTATATTTGGTTCAACCTCAAAAACTCAATGTAATTATTAATTATATGTATAAGACAGTTCATATTGGACGAAACTTAGATGTTAAGAAGTTTGATTTATACTGTAGATAAAATACAATAGAAAGTTAAAAAATTGTACAAATGCTTATTTTTCATTTATATTTTACTTAAATTTTGCTTAGTTTTTATTTTTATTTGTTTATTGATTTGTTTGTAGTTACTTTTTAATTTTATACTTTTGTGGTAATCATTTGATTATATAGTTCAATCACTTCATACTTTTGTGGTAATCATTTCTGAACTTGGTCTCTCTCTCTATATAATCATTCATTTTGTCCTCTTCTTCTGCGTCCTCTATTGATTAAAAATCTAAAGTCAAACCAACTTAAAAAGAGTGTAATTTCTTTTTCCAACTAAATCCATTTTTATATTTCTTCTTCTTTTTCTTTTTTTTTTTTGCTGATTTCAATTTCAAAAGTATTAATTTCTCACTAAATTAAATTGTAATCCGAACAAAACTGGAGAGCAATAAAACTAGTCAAGTAATAATCACCATGACATATATTTTTTTTAATAAAAATATACTAATATGTTTTATATTTTTGAAATTTAATTTTACAGGCTTCAGATGAGGGCCACTATTGCATCGGCGTACATAACCAACCGGCTTTTTCCCATCCTCTTCTAATAAATCACACATTACAGGTTTGTTTATTACTCTCTCATTTTTTATTAGTTGTCGTTTAAGGTTGTTTCACACAGATTAAAAAAACCATTAATTTTATTGTTTTATTTCTTTTAAATATATTTTATAATTTTTTGATTGGTTAAAACATTAAAACAGTTTGATAAAATTGGAATATTTACCAAACATTTGCATTGGAAATATAAAACGACAAGTATTATGACACAAAATTATAACTCTAAAACGACAAGTAATAAAAAACGGAGAAAGTACGTTTTAAAAATTTTTATTTTATTTGTTGTAGTATGTGTTGATTATCATTTATAATTTAATTTCGTGTTACTTAAAAAATTTAATTTCTTTTTGTTACAGAAGTCGCCGTCAGAGATTTCTAGAGCGATTGGAACTGGCACAAAAACTGAATGGCCAACTACGAGGCTCACGCCAGCAAAGTGAAGTGCCCCGTATGTACTATACCAGTGCAAAACATAGCCGCGTTGGATCATCGGGCAAAACCCAAAATGGGCACGGTTAACCGTAGTCCCCCACCCCCACACGACTAATACGAGGTACATAAAACGGTTAATCCTATTATATATTTTACTGTACTAGTTACACGTTTTAAAACTGTGTCGATTCAAGAAAAACAATATACGTTTTAGTCCATAATTTTTTGTTTATAGTTTATAATGGTCAAACAAAACTATTACAAAATGTTTCTGTTTCGGTTCTTAAAGTATTTCGATATATTTAACTGGGCTGGGTCTGAATTTTTTTCTTATTGAATTTTGGAATTATGATCAATGTTTCTTTTGTCAAACATCATGATTAGAAGTTTATTTAGTATACAAATATTATAAAACAGTAGTAGTAGTAAATGTTTTAGAAATTAGTCATTTATAACTTTATATGAACTGTGGTATTTTTGTTTTAAATAAATAGTATGCAGAGGTGACTACGGAAGACTTACATAAACTGTATGGGACAATAGCTACGATCAACGTGTGGGAACCGGTTGTTGAAAACCGCACCGAGTTGAGTCAACACTACGCCCAAGTTTGGATAATTTCGGGAACCTACGAGACAGAAGATCTCAACACTATTGAAGTCGGCAGGCAGGTGTGGAATACTATGCTTTTTGTTTGATATTTGTTATTCCTTTTCTAATCCGTTAATTTAGTTATAGAAAGAGTTGACTGATACAATAAATAATTTTTATTTTTTAATTATTCATGTGTACGAGGCGTTATACAACGACTTTTTTTTTTTTTTTTTTCATCAAAATGGAATTTTATTTATGAATTTGAAAGATCATTACACAATTGTTCATACAGCCAATAGGGAGGTTGAAAACAACTAGAATAAAAATTACAATTGATACACCCAAATTTAGCTAACAAATGTGCAGCCTGATTACATGATCTTTTTTTTGAAGCAAAGTCAATATGTTGAAATCGAGCTGCCCATACTAAAATGTCCTGATAAACTCCATCAATGGATATATCCACAGATTTGCCAGTCAGAATGTTGGTAAGCTGTTCACAATCACCTTCAAATAAAACAGATGTAAATCCGCGAATCCATGTTTGTTGTAATGCAATCAACAAGGCTTTGCCTTCAGCTTCAAGAGGCGATGATGCATTTGGTGGTTTTGATGCGCCCCAACCCAATGATGCACCTGTACTATCTCGGAGAATCCATCCAACTGTAGTTTGATTGGATTGGGAGTTATATCCCGCATCATAATTGCACTTAATAGCATTTGGCGGTGGTCTCTCCCAACAAGAGTTCAAACGTGTAGAATCCACATTTTTTAATTGCTGGTGCATAACAGAATGCGTGATCCATTCTAAAACTTCAGCGCGAGCCCGGGTAACTAAGTCCGCAGGGACCTCGAATTTGGATTCAAAAATAAATTTATTACGTGATTTCCAAATAAACCAAAGCAACCACAATGGTAACAATTGTTCATCAATTGGGGCGATAGATTCCGTTTGAGAATCGAGAATGGATGCTAAATTGTCTTCAAAGTCACTAGAAGATATAGTATACGATGGAACAGTGATGTTAGCTAATCGCCATATATTCACCGCAAAAGGACACATGAACAAAATATGATTAATCGTTTCATCAGCTTGAAAACAACGTGGACAAACAGGATCTAAATTCATTCCTCTTGTATTCAATCGAGTTATGGTCGGAAGGGCTTTGGACAATAGACGCCAAAGGAAATGCTTTATCTTCGGTAGAATTGGTAAGTTCCAAAGGATTTTTTTAAGACGAACCGAACCGTGTGGTATAAACGGACGATCTTCATTTGAGGTAGGATTATGAGTGGACAACCAATATCCTGAACGAACAGAATAATCTCCCGATTTATTGTAGTGCCAAACAATTCTATCCGGCAAAACCGATTGAGAAAGATATATATTTTTTACAGTATCATGGTCTGAAGGAGAGATTAGCTCATGAAGCTTTACATCATTCCAATAACGATAACTACCATTGCTAGATATGACCTCGTTAAGATAAACATTGGTATTCTCTTGTGTACCATTGATAGGGCGAGGAGGATGAGTGGGGGTCACATTGTCTACTCCAATTCGAATATTGTTTCCATCCCCAACATTGTAGCGAACTCCTTGTTTAATAATATCCAAGCCAGCGAGTAGAGAGGTCCAACCATAAGATTGTTTGCTTCTCGGTTTAGCATCCAAAATGGATTCATCACGGAAATAACGAGCTTTCATTATCCGTGCAAAAAGGCAGTTTGGATGTTTAATGATTCTCCAAACTTGTTTTGCTAGTAGAGCATCGTTAAACTTTGGCGTTATACAACGACAACAAGCCAAGATTGTTCATCTATTGGACGGTATGTGTAGTTTCTTTTCTTTGTACTTAATTTAATTCACTTCAAACATGAATTACCTTATTTTGTTATTACTACAATCTATTAATTAGTATTAACTTAAAATTTCAAACTTATTCATAATAATACTCTAAACAGTATAATGGAGCACTGCAAGAAAACAAGATGATTAACAATATATAGATTTTTAAATCGACTGAATTTACTATAGAATCAACAATATTTAGTTATTATAACTCATCTTGTTTTTTTTTTTCTTAATAACACAGACTTTAGTTTGCAAAGACCTTTCATTCAATATATATATATATATATATATATATATATATATATATATATATATATATATAAAATAAGTATTCAATTTATTTTTCAACTATGTTAGAAATATATAAATAAGATTCAAAATCAATCCATACTTGTATTTGATTTTTTTGTTGTCTTTGTTAAAATCCAAAATATAATATAAGTTTACTCAGTATTTAAAGTAAAAATGACATAATAAAATCTTATTGGTTAGTTTATAAGGTTTTTGTTTCTCTGAAGACACATGCATCTTTTGGTAGATAATATAATATGATATCATATATGTACACATAAGTTTTCTTATAAGCAAAATGCATATACCTTTGCATTCTAACAGAAATATTGATATTTCACAGATTAACGCATACATTTCAACCGGAGGCTATAACCTTCGCAAACCTGGCTTTATTCAAACCAGCAGCGAGATTGTCCTAGGAGGTGCTATTTCTCCAGTATCTAGCATCGGTGGTCGCCAGTTTGAGATAACTATTCTGGTTTGGAAGGTTGTTTTTTCTTTACCTTTTATGTATTTTATAAATTAAAGTTCTCTTATTATATTATCAGCTTTTTTTAATAATAGAAAATATAAACATTTTTAGGATCCCCGAAGTGGTAACTGGTGGCTGCATGTAGGCACCGACTTGGTAGGATACTGGCCTAGGGAACTTTTATTGGACGAAACTTAGTGGGGGGTATTGGACACAGGAATGTGAAAGAATTTTTTAGAATGATGAATTAGATGTTGAGAAGTTTGATTTATACTGTAGATAAAATGCAATAGAAAGTTAAAAAAAAATTGTACAATCGCTTATTTTTCGTTTATATTTTGTTTAAATTTTGCTTATTTTTATTTTTATTTGTTTATTGATTTGTTATATTTACAAATGGATTTATCCGTCTCAACCGCAACAATCATTTAAATCTAAAAAATAAAGAGTAACCAAAATTATTATTTAATCTAATAAAAAATAACATATAGAAAATATTTCCGATATATGTATTATCAAAAAATTATTTCCTACAATTTTGGTATCATTTCATACTTTTGTGGTAATCATTTGATTATATAGTTCAATAACTGTGAAATACCGCATATTAAAAAGAAAGACAAATTTGTCAAACAAAATTTCCACTAAGTAGAAAGAATCTTTAAATGAAAATCATTCAATATATCAAATTAAATGCAATATATATAAAAATTTACTCTACTTATTTCCATTGCTTATTAATTAAGTTTTCTACATTAAATTATACTATCGTTTATATTGTTTTCTATATTTTTCCTAAAAGAAAAAAAAATTGTCATATTATGTGATGCCATATAACATATGAGTTGACGATTTTTATGTGTGTATATTACCCAAAACATATTTAGAATTGAAGAATTCATATTTTTTTTCCTAAAATTTATAAGAGAAAGAATGGTCTTGCTGGAGAAATAAAAAGTAAAATATTTTCAAATTAAACCCAAAAAGTAGTTTTTTTTTTATAACTTTTGGAAAACAATCATTTGGAGAAGTTCTCTTCCTACTGTTTGCTTGGCAGATATAATCCAAGATTTGTAATTGCTATTTTCACACACATGTAGAGATGTCGTGAATAGGAAATTAGTTACCTTTCAATGTCAACCAAGCAAACATGCATATTGCTGTAGTGGAACCAACAATAACGGTAACAATAACAAACATTCCTAGTAAGCCATCCAGAGCATCTAACGTCTATCACACAATGACACAAGTCGATACAAGGACAAAAAGAAAAACAATTTTCTTTTGTGATTTGATACAAAAAAATTGTGAGAGGCTGATGGAGTTGCTATTTCAATGGAACTCCAAAACAATAAAAAGATTTAGAGAGCTATTGTTGTAATGTTGTTTGATCCCTTCGTCTCAGAACTCTGATCTCTATACACTTAACACTGTCTTTGGACAAGGTGTTTGTCCGCAACGAAAGCACACAGAAAAAAAGAGACTATACCTCAAAATGATATAATAATTAAAGAGAATCAACCACCCAAGTATAGAATAGTTTACCCTATATATATTAGTATATATATATATATATATATGATTCTATACGTACGTACTATAGTTACCATACCTCAACATTGGTTTAATTTACCTGATTGTTGGTTTCTTCTACTCGGCATGTTCATGGAAAAATCACGCCAGAGAGAAGTAAGCATTAGTGAATTTTAATTTCCTTGAAAGAGAGAGAATGAGATTCATCGTTTTTTGACTTTCAGGAAATATCTCATGTGATAGAAGATTTGGAGACCATAATTTGGGGATGCTAGAGGAGGAGATGATGGTGTTTAAGATACATCTTGCTTCGTTTCTGTTGAAAATCGTATATAGATTTGAAGGGCTAGTAAGTTTGGCTTACAATTATAATTGGTTGGGGGAGGAGACTGCATGTGTTATCTTCTTATATATCTCTTAAATAGCTAATTACTTTTGTATTATCAAGAACTGAAAAGCAACAATTAAGAAAATTCACCTTTTATATATAATATAAAATCACATACTTGAAGCTTAAGTCGCCAATTACTTATGATTATAGCTAGCCGTGGCCTCACGGGTACAACAACAACGTGGAGGATTTCCGATACAAGATCCATTCTTGTAACCCTTCTTCAAACTACAGTCATGGAAGCATGCATGATCATCCAATAAACCTTCACATTTGAAAATGCATGGACCAGATCCGCCCACTGCACATATAATATATTTCCAAATTAATATTATAATTCTATACATATATTAATATTGCTTTTGAAGTGATCAAAGATCATTGGAAACAGCCCCGTCTCAAAAAAAAATTTGTCCCTAGACATACAATTGTTTTAAGACCCTTTTCAACATAATTTTTTGTTTTTGTTTTTTTTTTCTGGTCCCCATTACCTTAATGATTTAAAAAAAAAAACTTTGTCTCATGGCCATTGCCCCTCTCGCCATTGTTTCGTCTAAAAGAAACAACATACCTGCTATCGCTAAAACGTTGTAAGAAGAAAACGAAATTGTCAAGACTGTTACAAAAAATAGAGTTATAGAGCTTTTTGTGATATCCATTATATATGCCAAGAAAGAAATTTGTGTTCTATGGTTTCTTAGTTTTTTTTTCTGTGAAGGGTTGTTTATCTACTTTTTTCTATATTTTTATTTAATTGGATCTATATATATGATAAAAGAGAGATTTTCATTTACTTTTATTATCTTTTCAAAATGGAAAGAATCTCAAAACTACTAGTAGAACTGAATATATCAAAAGTTAATGTTGGAAATCATATATGATTAATATGGAGTTTGACTAAAGTTGATTATGTATCATGCATTGACTATATATTTGATGTATTTGTAATTAAATTTGACTAGATAATAAATGTGAGCATGTTAGAAGAACAAGTACAATTACAAACATTTAGACAGTTTTTATATAAATGGATCTCCAAGCAATATGATCGATTTTTTTTTAAAAAAAAAAAATCTAAAATATTTAAAGCTTATTTTACCAATTTTTTTAATGTTGTCAAATTTGATCAGTTTATGATTTTATAAATGTGTAAAAGAATATACTGTAATATGTTTATTTCAATGCATAAAATGTAATAATTTTAAAAAATCACTTGAGGGGGAGACATGAGCTACTTCGTCAAAATAAGTTCTGACATATTTAAATCAAATAATAACAATGACTTGAACATGTAATTAAGGCCCATATTGTAAATGTTGAGTAAGGCCCATAATATTAATTAATGATCTGATTATTTTAATTAATATAATTTTTTTTATTTGTTTGGAGGGGGTATAACCGTATAAGTATGATTTAATTTCCGTATTAATAAGATTTTTATCTACTCCCTACCCAAAAAAAGAAGAAGATTTTATTTACTGAACAGATGTATTACAGTATTAAAGTTTTCTGATTTATGGTTTTGGAGTAAATATTTTTGTTCAGTCTCTACTTTTTATTTATTTATTGAATATAGACAATTTGTTATAAGTCTTGGGAAAGGTTTTGATCTAATCGATGAATAAAATTCGTGTAAGAAACATATTGACCAGAGGATATATTGATAAATTCGTGTAAATATTAATTAACATACATATTTATCAGATGTCACAATTGTATGTTTTATTAGGTTTGTGTCAACGGTTAGGCCTCTCTCTCTCTCAAAAAACAAATTTTAGAAAATCATAACACTCTAATTAACTAAAATAATTAACTTTAAATTGTAATTACTTCATAAATAAAATAATTAAAAATTAGCCTCTTTCTTTTTTTCTCTCTCTCTCTTCTCTCTCTCTCAGTTTTTGTTTACTGGGGGGGTTGTGTAATTTCCCGGCAACGGAAGGAGGAGGAGGAAGAGTGTAAGCAATAAATTCCTCTTCTTCTACGAAAACATTTGCCTCTTCTCTTCTCCCCTCTTTTTTTTTTTTTTTTTTGCTTCTCCGATTCTTTCCCTTTCTTTTCTTAAAGCTTCTTCTTTTATTTCTTGTTAATGGTTTCCTCCATCATCGCAGGTACTACTTACTCACTTATTTACTCAATTTCTACAAAATCGGTTTGTGTTATACTTCATATGAAGTTTTTTTGTATTCCTTTATTTGTTTGATTTCTCCTCTTCATGTAGTTTGATTGTGATTGTTCTGGGTTTTTTTTAAAGCTTTGATTTTTTTTTTAGTTTCTTGATGTTTTGTCTCCACAAGCAACAAAAGCTTCTCTTTTTTTTTTTTTTTGTTGTCTATTCATCGAGTTGACCAACGTAACTGAAGAGATTTCATGTTTTTTTTTGCTTCGATTCTGTTTATGTCCTGATGAGGAAACACAACAGTAGTAGTTTGTGTTATAACATAAGTTCGACAACTCATGATCTTAGGAAGTAACTGTTCTGTTTTCATGTGAATTGTCATAGGATTCACATATATAGTTTGTCTCTGGTTGTTTTGTTTGTAGTTGCAGAAGGCAAAAAGATGGAGCTAGAACCCAAGGAATCACTACTATCTGCTGGTATGAAAAAGATTCTTTCTTTGTTTCCTTTTTTTTTTTAATTTGGTTCTTTTACTATTTGATATCTAATTTTATTTGGCTATTGTGTCAAATCTAGACATGCCATCTTTGCTGAGTAGATCATCTGAGACTTTTATTGGAGGCACTAGATATCGTTCTGCAAGTGATCTCAGCATGTTCTCAAGCTCATTGCCTACTCTTTTTCATGAGAAGCGTATGTCCTAGCTTCTTTTAGTCATCAGTGTTATTCAATATGATGAATTCACTGCTAATATCTTTTTGTTTTTTACAAACCTTGCAGTGAATATGACTGATTCAGATAGTTGGCTCTCCTTTGATGATAACTCACCCATTCTGAACAAACTTGGCATAGGTAACTCAGAGAAATCTTCTTTGGAAGATGTTGAACCCGATTCTTTTCTCCCTGAGGATGAGAATGAGCTTCTTCCTGGCCTTATTGATGAGCTTAATTTTACCGGGTTGCCTGATGAACTTGAAGACCTCGAAGAGTGTGATGTCTTTTGCACGGGAGGGGGTATGGAATTGGATCTTGAATCCCAAGATAATCATGCTGTTGATCGCGGTGCAGCAAATGCATTTGCTCCTCGTAAACGTCCCAATACTTCTGGCAGAGTTTCAGTAGAACATCCAAACGGTGAACATCCTTCAAGGACATTATTTGTAAGAAATATCAACAGTAGTGTCGAGGATTCTGAGTTAAGCGCTCTTTTTGAGGTAACGCATACTTTTCTCATTAGTCTTAACTCATTTAATAACGAGGCTTGCTTGCCTTTTGCTGACTTGATTTCTACTTGTCACCAGCCCTTTGGGGAGATCAGAAGTTTGTACACTGCATGCAAAAGCAGGGGTTTTGTTATGATATCCTACTATGATATCCGAGCTGCTCATGCCGCAATGCGTGCACTACAGAACACACTCTTACGAAAAAGGACACTGGACATTCACTTTTCCATTCCTAAAGTATGGTTTGGGAGAACTATTCTTGCTTTTTAAGTTTCAGCTTTTCTTTAGTACTTTTCTAATCATCAGGTTAATGCCACATGATAGGAAAATCCGTCAGAGAAGGATATGAATCAAGGAACTCTTGTGATTTTTAATGTGGACACAACAATATCGAACGATGAGCTCCTTCAGCTGTTCGGTGCCTATGGTGAAATAAGAGAGGTAATTTATGTTTCTTAGGTCAACTTGTATTTTCAAATGTGCATTTGCTATGTCTTTTACGTCTAAGATATTCGTCTCTTTGTTTGGTATTTAATGTATCAAATCATCCAATGATTGATTCTTTTCTTGTAAATGCAGATTAGAGAGACCCCGAACAGGCGATTCCACAGGTTCATTGAGTACTATGACGTTAGAGATGCAGAGACAGCCCTGAAAGCACTGAACAGAAGCGAGATAGGTGGTAAATGTATAAAGCTCGAACTTAGCCGCCCTGGAGGGGTTCGTCGACTGTGAGTTGCCTGCACTTTGTATATTTTTCCAAGAACTGAGTTATCTTGCATACACAGTGCACTGAGACTATATGTATGCAGGTCGGTTCCATCACAAAGTCAACAAGATTTGGAGAGACACGAAGTTACAAATTTCTTCAATCAAGTAGGTTCACAAGTTGCTAATTCCCCACCAGGTAATCTCATATTGATCATTTCTTTTTTTCTGTTTTTACTCCATTGGTTAGCTTGCCTTGTCAGGAATTCATTTAATCTACTTAACAGGTAACTGGCCAATTGGTAGTCCAGTGAAGGGCTCTCCTTCGCATACCTTTCCAATGCCACATGGTCTAGGAATGGTCAGGCCAGTTAACTCAGATAATATGCCTGGACTGGCTTCAATTCTTCCTGCTCATCCCTCTAGCTTTCATGGGTTTTCACCAGTCAATAATAATGACCAAGGGCTATTGAATCATCCAAACCAAACTATCCTGAACAAGGGTTTGATGCACAACGTTTCCTATGGGCAACCCCATTCATTGCCAGAGCATATAGCAGGGGGGATTTCCAACTCCATGAGGTTTGCTGCTCCACACACCTCAGGATTTGGGACTTCATCTGATCACCGCTATCGCTGGGGAAGCCCTCCTCAGCATATGAATTATCCTGGTTACAATGGAGTGTCCTCATCATCATCAACATCATCTACTGAACGTCCTTTCCCTGTCAGGAGTGGTTTTCCATTTGCTGAGAGACAAGTTTCATTGCTTGGAAAATACCAGCATCATGTGGGCTCTGCTCCCTCAAGCATTCATTTTAATACCCATATGAATTGCTACCCTGGATCAGCAGAGATACCCCTTGGATTTGGTGATATGGGAATCAACAAAAACTACATCAATTCTCATAGAAAACCAGACCTTGGTGTTAGTCTACCGGGAAACTATAGTGAACGGGGTTTCACTGGCTTTGGCATGTCTTCAATGCCTACAGCTTCTTTTAGTGGGTGTAGAGGATTACAATCAGTAAGGCCTGAGCCTTTTGCTGAGCAGGGTAGGATCCATAACCACGAGACTTACAATGATCAGAATCAGTTCATAGATGGTGGGAGATATCATATTGACTTGGATAAAATTGGTAGTGGAGATGATATGCGGACTACATTAATCATTAAAAACATCCCATACAAGTAAGCGTTATATTGATCTCAGTCTAAGATCTTCTTTAAGGTATACTTTGTTATATGTTTTAACTCTCAAATGCTTTGTTTTGTAAGGTATACTTACAAGATGCTAGCGGCTGAAATTGACGAAAAGCACAAGGGAGACTATGACTTTCTGTGCTTACCTATAGACGTTAAGGTACTATATACTATAAGAGAGTGGACTCATGATGCTTTTCTATGACCTGAGAACTTACTGACGATCTAGATTTTTCCTGGATACAGAATAAATGCAACATGGGTCACGCTTTTATCAACATGGTGTCTCCATTGCACATCGTTCCCTTCCAACAGGTTTTTACCTTTTTCTCTTCACTATAATCATGAGGTTGACCATGTATTGTTGGATATGGTAATTTTCCGATTCAGTGGCTTGATATTGTTATAGTTAACAGAGATACTCATAATGTGTGTTTCTGCAGACCTTCAATGGTAAAATATGGGAGAAATTCAACAGTGGGAAAGCTGCTTCATTGGCATATGCAGAGATCCAAGGGAAGTCTGCTCTTGCTTCATACATGCAGACTCCAAGTCCTATGAAGGAAGAAGAAAAGCAAATGTTTCAAGAAGTCTCCCACCATGATGAGGGTCAAGACTCCAATGATCACGTAAGTTATTAGATACAAAATCCTCTGTTTCTTGATAAATGGATTCAAAATGCAGTCTCTTTAGAGTCTAAGTCCACCAATTTGAACTTGTGTTTATGGATCATACAGGAGCAACTCTTTTCAAGCATTTGGAACATAGCCGTGCCTGATTCAGATTGGTCTTACACAATGGATCTTATCGAGAATCCGAGAGAAAACGGTAACTCCAAGAACGTTGCGGAAGAGTCCTCTTAAAGCCACACTAGCTGGAAACTCTAACCCACCATCAATGGTAAAGTAAGTGTACAGATCTGGCGCATGGAAGAAACAAATGTACAGTCTTAAAGCTTGTTTTTTCCCACGGAACAGAGTAACCGGGTTTTAGGGATTACTTCACGTCAAAAAAAAAAAAAAAAAAAACCCCGATCTAAAGACATCCCTATTAGTACATTACGCTTTATTCAGAACTTGTCCTTGTCTGTAATGTGTATATATAACAATCCTCTTGTGTGTACATTATCCTTTCCATGTGAAAGACATGATCAGAATTTAGTTGTCCATTACAACAGATTCGTTATATGTCTCTGTCTCAATTCGTTACCCTTACAAAACCGTTACACGACTCTCTCTCTCTCTCTCTCTTATCTCTATGTAGACACCTGTCCATTGTAGATCAATGGCGGATCAGACTCTTCTTCAACCTTTCCTAGCCAAACCCACTACCAAAAGCTCAACATCGGAATCAGATTCAAGTATTCTTCTACGGATTGTCACTGTAATTCTCGTTGGAGCAATCTCCTTGTGGGCAAACCATGAGGCTTCAAAAGGTTTCTCCATAAGTATCAACAACGATGCTAAAGATTCTCCTTCCGGTAAAATATTCGCCCTCTTCTTCGAATCTGATGACACCGCAGTGAGGATCTTGCTTGATACGAGCTACTTTGTAGAGAGGTTTCTCTACGAAGGTGTTCCTCATCGTCTCCGGAAGCCTGTAAACCACGTGACGGTCAGATTCTGTGGAAACAGCAGTGACGAAGTCGAAAAATTCTTGGTAACTTCAGGTGCAAGTCATGGAGAGTATGTGATCAGATTAAGCTCATCTTTGATGGAAAGAAGTACGTTTAGCAACGCTGTGGAATCTGCATTGCAACGTTCTATGGTTAGGATATGGCTATGGGGAGACGACTCGGGAGCTTCGCCGGAGCTTGTCGCCGGCATGGTGGAGTATTTGGTCGCGGAGGGACGAAAGCGACGTCATTTTGGTATGTTAGGTGGTGGGAATTGGAAGGATAAGGAGTCTAAGAGCATATTTATCGGAGGTTCACAGGAGGTTTATAAGGAAGTTTTAAGAGTTTTGATCAAAAAAAATAAATCAGAAAGGAAAATAAAATCTTAGATCTCCCCTTATATAAGAGGCTGAGTATTAGTTTAAGGGGCGATACGTGTAAGGTTGTGGTTGGTCGGGTGTAAAATACAAAAGCAAAAAAAAAACTGAAACCGACGAGATTTTTTCTTTTTTTTTTTTTCTCTCTCTCTCTCGGTTGCGATCGAAGGACCTGGAATCAACTGGAAACCATGGATTCGAAGGGAATGGTTTACCACAGTTCCCTACAGAACCGAGGTCAGTTCCCTACAGTTTCTCCCATTTTCATGTTTGTGAATCTTATGGTCTCGCAAAATTAGGGTTCTATGTAAGAATGGCTAATGAAATTTCTCAATAATCAGAAATTTTGAATGTCACATCTCCATTGTTAGGGTTCTTTGATCGCTGTTTATGAATTTGAGATCTGTTTCTTCGACCCCCTCATTGATTTGGCTTTGAGATATGTGTGAAAATTAGATAATCGAATTGTAAAGCAATGTGGCACTAGTGTACGGTCTTAGGTTCTTCATCCTGTGAAGCAATTTTTTCGTAGTGAGTGCTCTTTCAGATGATTCTAGAAGCGAATTTAGCCGATAGCTTTAGCGAATTCAGACGTATGTGGTGTGGTGTACTCACAACATGGATAATGTAGTGATTTGCAGTTCGTTTCTGTGTTCTTGCTAGTGTTTTGATCCCATGAGAAGCTGGGCTTTATAATCAAACGTGAGCTTTTTTTGTTTTTAGGTTGTTTGTTTTGCAGTTCGTTTATGTGTTTTGCTCTGTTTTTTGGTCTTTCTTGTTCTGTGATTCAAGTGAGCAGCTACTTTTCATTATGCAGGTGAACTTGCAATTGTTATATCAGTACATGAGCGAGATATTTAAACAAGACATGAGCCAGTAGAGCCTGATTGAGATCTTCATTGTTGGAGAACACTTGGAATTTGATACTTGAACTTGCTAAAGTCACTTTGAAGATACCCATGATGTTGAATTTAGTCTTTTGTCCCCGTTTATGTAGGTTGTTCAACATTCTAGGCTTTTTGGCAGGAATGTTATGTATTACTTCTACTACACTCGCACTTTTTAAATTTGGTGTTCATATAAAAGATCACTTGAGGACATGATAGGGTGATTTCTGGTAGATGGTGATGATAGGGTGTTTATTCTTCTTTTCAATTAAGAATTTAAGTGAGCTGTAGACTTTAGTTTTGGCATGTATTTATATAAGTTTTAGCATTCTAAATCACTTGTCATATACAGAAGAAGTGACAAGTGAATTAGTGTTGGCTATAAGTGGAAAATGGGTTCTTAAAAAAAAAAGTGCATTGAGGATATTGGGTTGATGAAAACAGGTTAACGCAGACGGGAGCAGGGATACCCGAGTTTTTACTAAACCAAATGTTTGGGACTGAGGAAGATGTGTCAGAAGAAGGATTAAGCTTGATGGTTAGCCGGAAACTGGTGAAGCTGATGAATGGAGATGTTCAGTACTTGAGACAAGCTGGGAAATCAAGTTTCATTATCACTGCAGAACTCGCTGCAGCAAACTAAGTAGTCCCCAAAAGAGATAGGGGTCAATAGTCTTCTGTGAACTCTTTTCTGAAGCTGTATATATGGATGCATATGTATCTCCTCTCGAGTGTTTTGGTTTCATGATGTATCATTCAAAAGCTGATGTATGAGAGAAATAAAGTATATGCCATATGCTTAATGCGGTGAACTTCTGCAGCTAGAGTATATGCCTTATGGTTAGTACAAACAAGCCAGAGTTTATATGTAATCTATGATCCTTGACTATGTTTCAAGAGTTCTTGGTTTCAAATAATTTGGCACAAATCTATATTACAATTAATCATTTTCTCCGTAATTCTATTTCTATTGTAATATGTTTTATGTTTTGTATGTTTGAAAATTAATTAAAATGCAATATTTTCTAATTTTATAAAATCTCACACATTTATACAATTTCTATTTTATTTAAAATTATTAAATTTTAAAAATAATATTTTCAAAAATAAGAGACCCATAATAAGAACCTACCAATAAAAGAGAAAATTTTATGTAAAAGATCATAGGTTCTTATATTTAAAAAAACACTCAATTAATTCATATAAAACTTAACAACCCCCTACTTAGAGACTACCAATAAACTTGGTCTAAGTCTGTGTCTGTGGTTAGCTTCTTGGATTACTGTGAACGACGTAGCGAAGGGTTCATCCGACGGCTGAACCATGGGATGAGACTTAGGTGGAATGATCGGACGGTGGATCTGGCTTCGAGTGGTGCGTGTGATTCACGTAACGATGTGTTGCGTGAGGTTAAGATGGACGATAGTGGGATTGATTATTGAGAGACGAACATGATTGGTTCTCGTATTGTCGTGATGCCACACATGGTTCCACGTCATAATTTATGTGTATATAATTCAACTTCTTTAAAATTTTATCGGAAAAATGATTTTTTCTTTCTTGTTAGAATTTTATATATGTTTGGTCTTGTTGATTA
Source organism: Camelina hispida (assembly GCA_023657505.1). NCBI lineage: Eukaryota > Viridiplantae > Streptophyta > Magnoliopsida > Brassicales > Brassicaceae > Camelina > Camelina hispida. Next base: position 2,900,888 of record CP094634.1, on the reverse strand, counting down.
ATCATTATTGGAGCACAACATTGGTGAGTGGAAACTTTTGATTTTGTTAATACTATCAAATAGACCAAATTATTGTCCAACAAGAGAGTTGTAAGAATTGGATCAGGGACCTATATATACTCCCTCTGTCTCACCAAGATTGATGTTTAGGCATTTTCACACATTTTAAGAAAAATTTTAGTTTTTTTTTGTAAATTAATTTATAATTACTTTTTGGTAGAAAGAGAAAAAATAAACCAATAGCAATTCAAAAATTTAAATATTTTCAATGATTACTTCTTGAAATTTACAAAACATCAATCTTTGTGGGACAAGAAAATATCCTAAAACATCAATCTTGGTGAGACAGAGGGAGTATAATATTTGTATGAGCTAGTAATTTGCAGTGTCAGTGTCAAAAGGTCATAGTCACACTAATCAAGGTTTAATTTAGACAATTTAGAATTGCAGAGTAATCAAAGATTTTGACCTCATCATATACATTGGATTACATTTTCTTTATGTTAAGTTCAAATTCTTTCGGTTCAAAATTATAAAATTTCTCAAATTAGTCATCTATTAAGGAAAATGAAGGCAGAATTACCTAGTCAAATGTTACTCTTTCTAAATGTATGATTAATGCATATTTGGGCTATTTGAGTTGGTTCATGCCGTTCAAGAAGTTTAAATAAAACAAAAAGTAATAAAAGTTTGAGACCATTGCGTTACAGAGTAGCATATGTTTTCATTCTTGCTAATTTCTCACTTATTAGCAGGCCTAGCTAGCTTTGAGAACATTCCTAAAAAGGTTGAGATTATGCTTCTTTTGGCACATTATATTTTCACTGCAAATCAAAATTAGGTTGAAGATAATGAACCAATTTGTTATGTCTTTAATATATGTTAGAAAAATCTCACATCAACAAGTGTAAGTGATGTAATTTGGTCTATAAGATCAAATTTTCTTGATCTTGTAGATCTAAGAGACGACAAGCAGTTCCCAATGAATTATCCAGCTGCTTGCACAATCTCCACATAACAAGTATGTTCTTTTAAAGATTGTTCTTCAATGTATACGCGATCAAGAACCATGTTAAGAATCAAACACAACTGGTAGCTACCTATGATGCTCGAAGTTATACTTTACAATTAGACCAAATATTTTGCAGCTCAATCTGCTAAAGTGTTGTGATGAATAATGATGATGATGATGATTTTTCAGAACGTTAAAGCGGTGTTTAATGCAGCAAATAAAAGTAATTTTACAACCTCTTACAAAGACTTAAGAGAAAGATTGGTTTATGCCATGTTCTTTGAATGGTTTACTCAAATCTCTAGTTTTGGGATAGATTTTAAATATTTTTTAGTGTACTTATTCTATGAACGGCTCTTGCAAATCAAAATTTGCAGATTAGTCGTATGTTTCATTATAGGAGTTCGATCTTGTAGTAGAGAGAGTTGTAGCAGAGTTTGATCTTTTAAGCTAAGTCTCATGTTCATCTATGTCTAAGCCAACATATATAAACCGGATTTAACCGACTAAATCTGTTAGGTAGAAGAAACCGAAATTTGGTTTTTGGCTTATATAAGCGAAACCAAATTGAATTAAACCTCAATTCCTTCGAAAAGTTCACTCACTTCAACTCTCGATTTATGATGCAAGACCATGTTAACAAATAACAATCATGCTCTTTTATAATCTCATAGATTGTTTCCCTAAAGGTCAAGAACTAAAAGAAAATAGAAAGGAGTTAATGCCTTTAATTTTGAGTTACAATTGAATTTACACTATGGCAAAATCTTTGTACATTCTCAAAGATTGGGTTAATAAATTCTGCCATGTATTTATGGCTATACTGTATTTGGTATCTTTAAACCGGTTTTAACAGATTAAAACTGAATCGGAGATTAATAAACCGGTTATGGTTCTTTGGCTATATAAACAGAGAAACAAAGATTGAATCTTTATTCTCAAGTTTCCGTTTTTTAATCTCTCTGCCTCTCTGGTCTTCTCTCTTTCAAACTAAACTCCATGACTACTACTGACGTCGCCGTTTCTAACCGCGACAAACGTCACAAACCACCGCAAGAAACCAACCAACCGCCAATGTCGTCGCCGTCATCGTTTACGTCACTGCCACGCGACCTCGTTTTGAACATCTTAGTCCGCCTACCAAAACGGTTATACCCAATCCTCTGTTGCGTCTCCAAGAACTTGCGTAGTCTTGTTCGCTCGGATGAGATTCAAGAGACTCGATCTTCCCACGGAAAAGATTCTCTTTATATCTTGGTCAAGGAGATAACTATAGATAAAGAAAAAAAATTTCCCTATACGTATCACTGGTTCAATCTCCGCAGGGTTGAGAAAAGTAACACTGAGAATGTCCTCGTCTCCGTCGATTTCTCTTTCCTTCCGGAGCCTTGTCGTCGCTCTGCTTCCGTCGTCGCCTATGGTCCTGAGATGTTCTTCATTCCCGGAACTAATCATTACTCAACAAGCTTTAGGATCTTTGACACCCAGTCTGGAAATGTTCGTCAAGGACCTAGTTTGCTAGCGTATCGAACGTACAATTGCGTAGCACTAGTCGGGGGTAAGATCTATGTGATCGGAGGATGCAGAGAAGACGATCTTATAGCGGAAAGCTTTAATCTAAAGACGGAAGCTTGGGAACCAGCTCTGTGTCCCCATGACGAAGAGAGTCGCATATGGACTCATGGGGTAGGTGCTCCACTAGACAGAAAGGTTTGTGCTGTAAGCTTCGTCCAAGGCCTGACATGTTACGATACTAGAGATGGTTCTTGTGAGTCATCTGAGTTGCCTTTTGGAATGTGGTGGAGGTCAGGAGTTTGTGTTATTGACAATGTCCTCTTCGTTTACTTCACTCGTTTCGGTTTAATGTGGTATGACACTGAACTGAGGCTATGGAGAGTGGTTTATGATTTGGATCTTGACAAACCTCAAGGCTTTGTTGCAATGGGTGAATACTATGGGAAGTTGGCGTTTCTATGGAGGAAACCAAGTCTTCTTTTTCCTGGAAGAAGAGAGATTTGGTGTAGAATGATTGGCTTGGCTAGGAGTGAAGCAGGATTCAGTGGAGCTGCAGAACCCTCTCAACTTCTCAGGATTGTTCCTTACACCTTTTGTTTTAACCACTGTCTGTCGGTTGGTTAAACTCGAGAGATCTCTTGTTGACAAAATTTGTTTAGTACTCTCTTTGGTGTAGAAATAGAATGATTGTTTTGGTCTTTTGGATACGAGTGACGAGTGAAGTAAGGATTCATTTGACTGTATAGATGGCAGCATTGTCTTTCTCTTTACGTTGATGCTTGATTGTAAATGATGATATTTTCGTTACTCATTTGATTAAGTTTCAATACAGCAGTTTGCATGTAGTCTACAGGATTATGAATGTTCTGCTGCACTTAGCAAGTTTTGTGTGATTGTATTTTTCACTCGTCAGTTACATAGGAGTTGTTGCTGTTTCTCTTGTCCCTGTCTACTAAACCGAATCTACAGAACAAGTTTATGTTTCATTAGAGATTCTTCTTCAATCTATGATGCAAGACCATGTTAACAGTCATATATGCTCTTTTATAATCTCATAGATTAATTGTTTCCTTAGGGTCAAGAACTAAGACAATATATAAGAGCAATAACATATTTCTATAGAGGTGCAGGTAAAAAATACGACAAGTGAACGAACCAACGAGTAAATGCTTTTTGAGTTACAGTTTACACTTAAGGCAAGATCTTTGTATCTCAAAGACCAAGTACACAAAAAAAGAGAAAAGATTGGGTTAGTTCTGCCATATGTATTTAGGCTGCTTACTCAAAAATCTAAATTTATCACTGGCTTTGGTATCTTTAAAATATTTTTAGTGTGTTTCTTCTATGAAAGACTTTTTGGGATCAAATCTGCACATTTAGTATGATTAGTTACAGTATACAAGTTCATACTGAAAACAGAGTTAGTATAAGCAAAGTTGAATACCAAAACAAAAATTATAAACCGGTTTTAACAGATTAAAACTGAATGGGAGAAAAATAAACCGGTTCTGTTTTTTTTTTTTTGGCTATATAAACGGAAACACAAATTGCAAGATTAACAAGATTCTCTTTTATGATCACTAGTCTTCTCAAGTTCTTTTTTTTGTTTGTTTAATCTCTCTTTAGTCTTCTCTTTCGAACTAAAACTCCATGACTAACCTCGACGGAGAAGAACCACCGCCAAAAACCAACGAACCGCCGTCGTCTTCGATGTCGTCGCCGTCATCGTTTTCTTCACTGCCACGCGACCTCATTTTGTACGTCTTAGCCTGCGTACCAAAACGGTTATACCCAATCCTCTGTTGCGTCTCCAAGAACTTGCGTAGTCTTCTTCGCTCGGCTGATATAAACAAGACTCGATCGTCCCTCGGAAAAGATTCCGTTTATATCTGCTTTATATCTACTGAGACCTATCACTGGTTCAGTCTCCGCAGGATTGGGAAAGATACAACTGAAAATGTCTTAGCCTCCGTCGATTTCTCATTCCTTCCCGAGCATTGTCGTTGCTCTTCTTCCGTCTTCGCCGTTGGTCCTGAGATTTTCTTCATTCCAGAAACTAGTAATCCCTCATCAAGCTTTAGGATCTTTAACACCCAATCTGGAAAGGTTCGTGAAGGACCTAGTTTGCTAGTGAACCGAATGTACAATTGTGTAGGACTAGTTGGAGGTAAGATCTATGTGATCGGAGGATGCAGAGGTGACCGTGTTTCAGCGGAAGTATTTGACTTAAAGACTCAAACTTGGGAAGAAGCGCTAATACCTGAGAGACAAGGGCGTTTCACATGGATCACTCCGGCAAAGGTTTCAGTAGACAGGAAGGTTTGTGCTTTAAGCTTTCATCATGGCATGACTGCTTATGATCCTAGAGATGGTTCTTGTGAGACGTTTGAGTTGCCTAATGGCCCTAATGACGATTGGTGGAAGACAGGAGTTTGTGTTATTGACAATGTCCTCTTCGTTCACTTCTTTCGTTTCGGTTTGATGTGGTTTGACTCACAACTGAGGCTATGGAGGGTAGTTAATGATTTGGATCTTGGCAAACCTCAAGGCGTTGCAATGGCTGAATACTATGGGAAGTTGGCGTTTCTATGGGAGAGACCAAGTCTTCTTTTTCGTGGAAGCAAAGAGATTTGGTGTATAATGATTGGCTTGGCTAGGAGTGAAGAAGGATTCAATGGAGCTGCAGAACCGTCTCAACTTCTCAGGATTGTTCCTCACAGCTATAGTCTTTACCACTGTTTGTCTCTTGGTTAAACTCGACATCTATTGTAGACGATAAGTGTGTGTGTAGTACTTTCTTTGGTATACAATATGACTGTTTTGGATAGGACTATAGGAGTGAAGATGTAAAGGTATCATTTGACTGTATAGAACCATCTCATCTTCTTGGTATTGTTCCTCGCGGCTATAGATTGCTGCATTGTCTTTCTCTTTCGGTTCAAACACAATAGATATAATGTTGATACTTGATGGTGAATGATGATGTTTTCGTCAGTCATTTACAGTTTGTGTCTGTCTACAGAATTATGAAAGTGCTCTGCTGCTTATCAAGGTTTGTGTGACTGTATCTCACTCAGTTACATAGGCGTTGCTGTTTTTACTTGTCCCTTTCTACTAAACCGATTCAAATGAAAACCGAAATTGTGTTTCTACTAAACCGAATAATGCTCTGTTTTTTTGGTTTCTACATTTTATTAACCAAAAAATTTTGAAAACAAAAGATTATAAATTAAAGACTCTTTTTTTCCAATGTATGACTAAGAACAATGTCAAAGATGAAGCTCTTTTATAACCTCCAAAATTGTTTCTTTTGAGGGTTCAAGAACTAAAGAAAGACGTAACACTTATTAGACCAACTTAATATTATAAACCGATTTTAACCGATGTAAACTGAATCATAGAAGAAATAAACCGGTTTGTGGTTTTTGGCTATATAACCAAATTGAATAAAAACCTCAATTCCTCTGAAAGATTCATTCTCTAAAGTCTTCCCCTTCAAACTATAAGCTCCATGTCTCCCTCGCCGCTTCTAACGCTGACGAACCACCGCGAAAAACCAAGCATCCACCGTAGATGATGATGAATACAGTTTCTTTTCATGATTATTTGGAGGAAAATATTCAATATTGGAAATAATGGCAACATAAATGAAATTTTAATGCCAGTATAGTATAGTTTTCCATTTTTTTTAAACATAAGCATCAAATAGTAGATTTTGGGGTGTAGAAATAAAGTGTAAGGAATCAAACTAAGCTTACTCTTCTTAGATTAGATTTCTTTTTGTTACGTTCAAATCTCTTTCGGTTCAAAATTATAAACTTTCTCAAATTACTCATATATTAAGGAAAAATTAAAGGCAGAATTACCTAGTCAAAATGGTACTCTTTCCTAATGTATGACTATTGACTAATGCATATTTGGGCTAATTGCGTTGTTTCATGCCGCTTTCAAGAAGTTTATATATAAAAAAGTTATAAAAGTTTATATAAAAAAAAAGGTAATAGAATGCAACATAAATGAAATTTTACAGTCAGTAAAGTCCAGTATAGTTTTCCTTTTATTTGAAATAAATTTAAAAACAAAATCATCAAATAGTTTTTTGGGGGTCCAGAAATAAAGTGCAAAAAATCAAATATTGTCAGCGGAAAATAAATTAAAAACGTGGGCTTTTGAGAAAAAGCAAAAAAAATAAAAACACTTTAAACCCTTTTATTTTGGGTGTATCCGATTCCGTAGCAAACACATCCCAACTCTTGCACGGCGCTCACTAATGTCTGAAGAGAACGCAGCCAACAAGAAGAGCATCATGGAGACCAAGATTTGTAAAGACGCCATCGTTTCTGAATTACAGAAGAAGAAAGTTCATCTCTTTTACTGCTTAGAGTGCGAAGAGCTTGCTCACAATATCGCCTCTGAATCTGACCATATCACTCTTCAATCCATCAACTGGAGGTCATCTTTCTTCCCCCCCTTCCTCATTTTCTCCGTTCTCTAGTTTGATATCTTTGGATGGGTTTATGTGAGTTTAGGTTTAGTAAAAATCGTATCTTTATTCTGAAATTTGGATTTAACTCTCCTCAAAATATTCCCTTTTTGTTGTTCTGCTCCAGATTCTGTGTTTTGTTTGTGTGGCTGTTTGATATTTGTGGCTTATATGTATTGGATTGGATTGTGTTTGGTCATTTGTTATATATATATGCTTTTCAGGAGTTTTGCTGATGGATTCCCCAATTTGTTTATCAACAACGCACATGACATCCGAGGGCAGCACGTTGCCTTCCTTGCTTCATTCAGTTCTCCTGCGGTTATCTTTGAGCAGATCTCTGTCATTTACTTGCTCCCTCGCTTGTTTGTCGCTTCCTTCACTTTGGTGTTGCCTTTCTTCCCCACTGGCTCTTTTGAGAGAATGGAAGAGGAAGGAGATGTAGCAACTGCTTTTACCATGGCAAGGATTGTCTCTAACATCCCCATTTCACGTGGAGGTCCAACTAGTGTTGTCATCTATGACATCCACGCTCTGCAGGTTTGTTTGGTTTATTTACTTCTGATATCTCCAAGTTTTGCTACATCTACTAGTGGAATTCAAGTTCATCACTCTCTATTTATATGTTGCAGGAAAGGTTTTACTTTGCTGACCAGGTTCTTCCTTTGTTTGAGACTGGAATCCCGTTGTTGACTAAACGCCTTCAGCAGCTTCCCGAAACCGAGAAAGTTAGTTCATGAAATCTTTGTTAGTTTTTATCCAGTTTAAAAGGGGCAAAACAGTTACTTTACTGATTGTGTCCCTGTGACTCTTCTTTGTTTTTTAATTCTCCTTCAGCTAAAGTTGATTCCTTTGGTTTGCAGGTCATAGTTGCATTTCCAGATGATGGAGCCTGGAAGCGTTTCCACAAGCTGTTGGATCAGTATCCCACGGTTTGTAGCTATCTAAACTGATATTTCATTAATCTTCATTTGAACATCTTTGTGACATTCACGATATCTAATGGATCTCAATCTTGAATCATAATAGGTTGTGTGTACAAAGGTTCGTGAAGGCGATAAGAGAATAGTCAGGCTGAAGGAAGGTAACCCCTCTGGTTGTCACGTTGTTATCGTGGATGATCTTGTGCAGTCTGGGGGTACACTCATTGAATGCCAGGTACTGGAACACTCATGAACAATCTCCCTGCATTTTGCATCTACCTATAGCAATCTTCAATGACTTCTTAATCACAAGTGTTGAGTTAAAAACTAAGGACATGCTCTATGTCAAACTTAATTAAGTCTTTCATTCTAATTTGGGGAGTGTTAACAATCTAACAAGTTTTTATCGAAAATCCTTGTTGTTTCTTAAATCTGCAGATGATGTTTTATGAGAATCTAGTCTGAAATTGTCAAGAGAATGACTATGTCACTCGTGTTAACTGTTTCACCTTCTTTTTTGTCACACAGAAAGTATTGGCAGCTCATGGAGCGGCGAAGGTGAGTGCTTATGTAACTCACGGTGTCTTCCCAAAGAGCTCGTGGGAGCGTTTCACCCACAAGAATAATGGTAAGTATCTGTGGAACTGTGTTCATTGTTCTTTACATTTTGTTGTATCTTTAAAACTGAAGTCTTCACTATTGTTTCCTCTAATTAGGATTGGAAGAAGCGTTTGCTTACTTCTGGATCACAGATTCATGTCCACAGACGGTTAAGGCCATAGGAAACAAAGCTCCTTTCGAAGTCTTGAGCCTCGCAGGATCCATTGCTGATGCTCTGCAGATATGAAGCAATAGAGAGATAAAAAGCCTGGTTCTTTTGCCTTGAACTTGTACTCAAGAGATTTGCTTCCTAGATGATCAGTTTATGAAATAATCATGTCACTTGCTGAAATAACTAGACTCATTGTTGAAAGTGAAACATCCTACTCTCTTCTTGTTGATTGAATCGTTAAGTTCAGAAAATACAAAAACCCACACACGTGTGGTTCTGTTGTTCAATATTCCCACACGTGTGTAAATCTCCCGCAAAAGGATAAGTTTTTGTTTTTTCCCATAAATGTCTCACCTTTAAACAATGTCTCCGACGATCTTATGCAACTCCGGTGTGACAGTACCGGCGATTCCGTCACCGTCTTCTTATCTCCGATTGATAGACAAACAATGCAGTACGATGAGAGAACTCAAGCAAGTTCACGCCAATCTCATCAAAACCGGTTTAATCTCAGATACTCTTGTCGCTAGCCGTGTCCTCGCCTTCTGCTGTGCGTCTCCGTCAGATATGAATTACGCTTATTTGGTATTCACAAGGATCAGTCACAAGAACCCATTTGTGTGGAACACTATAATCCGTGGTTTCTCACGGAGCTCGTTTCCAGAGATGGCGGTTTTGGTATTCATCGATATGTTATGTTCTTCTCCGTATGTGAAGCCGCAGAGATTGACTTATCCTTCGGTGTTCAAAGCTTATGGTTTAATTGGGCAAGCTAGTGATGGGAGGCAGTTGCACGGGAGGGTTATTAAAGAGGGACTTGAAGACGACTCATTTATACGGAACACGATGCTGCAAATGTACGTGACGTGTGGGTGTGTTGTTGAAGCTTGGAGAGTCTTTGAGGGGATGACTGGTTTTGATGTTGTTTCTTGGAATTCGATGGTTATGGGTCTTGCTAAATGTGGATTGATTGATCATGCACGGAAGCTGTTCGATGAAATGCCGCAGAGCAATGAAGTTTCTTGGAACTCTATGATTAGTGGGTTTGTGAGGAATGGTAAATTTAAGGATGCGTTGGAGATGTTTAGTGAGATGCAGGAGAGAGATGTGAAACCTGATGGGTTTACGATGGTGAGTCTGTTGAATGCTTGTGCATACCTTGGAGCAAACGAGCAAGGGAGGTGGATACATGAGTATATAGTTAGGAATAGATTTGAATTGAATGGTGTAGTTGTTACAGCACTCATTGATATGTACTGCAAGTGCGGGTGTATTGAGGAAGGTCTAAAGGTGTTTGAGTGTGCTCCTAAGAAGAAGCAATTATCGTGTTGGAATTCGATGATTCTTGGTCTAGCTAATAATGGATGCGAGGAAAGGGCTATGGATTTGTTCTTGGAATTAGAGCGTTCTGGCTTGGAACCAGATTCAGTCAGTTTCATTGGTGTTTTAACAGCTTGTGCTTACTCTGGGGAAGTGCATAAAGCTGAGGAATTTTTCAGATTAATGAGAGATAAATATATGATTGAGCCATCAATAAAACACTACAGTTGTATGGTTAATGTGCTGGGTGGAGCGGGGCACCTTGATGAAGCAGAATCATTGATAAAGAAGATGCCAGTGGAAGAAGATGCTATTATATGGAGTTCTTTGCTTGCAGCTTGCAGGAAAAACGGTAATGTTGAGATGGCTAAACGCGCAGCAAAATCTTTGAAGAAGCTGGATCCAGATGAAACTTGTGGTTATGTGCTCATGTCTAACGCTTATGCTTCTTATGGCTTGTTCGAAGAGGCAGTTGAGCAGAGGCTTTTGATGAAGGAAAGGAAAATGGAGAAAGAAGTTGGCTGCAGTTCGATTGAAGTGGATTTTGAAGTTCATGAGTTTGTATCTTGTGGGAAAAGACATCCTAAATCTACAGAGATTTACAGCTTACTCGGTATTTTAAACTGGGATGTCTCTGCTATAAAATCAGGTTTGCTACTGCTCAGTTCGCTGAATTGTTTGATGCTACAACTAGGATCGGTTTCACTTATCTAACAGAGAAATAAGCAATTTCATAGTCCTGGTCTACTGGGGATGTAGCCAAAGATACGGTATTTTACCGATTTCTTATATTGTTAATTATAATTTATACATAGTTCATATACAAAATATACGCTCTTTTAAAACCACACCTGATAGTCTTATTCTATAGGTTTCGTACAGCTCATGCTATCTGAGCAGCAATATAAGCCATGTATGTGAATACACGAACCCATAAGAAGCTTCCTAGGTGAGCAATTAGCACCATCTTCACTAGCCCATTTTAGGTTCAAATCACTCTTGTAAAGTAGGCATATGGATTGTCCACGCACCAGAGTGAGTATGTTGGTATGATGCTTGTGTTCTGCTGTGCAGCAACTCTACTAGTCGCATCTGCTGTTTTTGCTACTGAATTAAGCGCTAAGAGGGTTATTAACATCTTGTCTTCATTTGCTGCGAAATTCTTGCTTTTTGGTGTAATAAGTTAATGGAGAAACTGGTGATGAAAATATTTTGATGATGTTGCTGGTCGTTGTCAATCTTGTACATTTGCATGTGTTTATATTACTGGTTGTAGACGCAGTAAGGCCTATGCATGTGTTGCACTAACAATAGAAATTTATGGCAAGAATGGTTCTGTGTCTTTATTTCTTATTAAAGCCATGTCATGTTTTGCAGTTCACACTGACCATGTATAGTGTCTATGTTGTGTGTGATCAATACAGGGAAATGTCCAAAAGTGAATCATTCAATAGAAAACCTGGTAGATAATGTTGATTTGGATATGCACAAGTTATTGTTCCAAATCCAGAACAATCCAGAACTTGGTAGAGAATGTTGATTTGGATATGCACAAATCTTGAAGGTTAGTTTATCATTCGGGTTTTCAATGCGATTATGGTTTATGTACTAAGTTTTCCGTGAGGTGGAAGGAGAAAAAATTCACATATTTTCCTCTTTACTGGCTAGATATAAGTACATGGAAGATAAGCTTCAGGTTCACCAAATATGTTATTCTACCTACAGAAGTATATATATTGGAAATAGGAAAATAGGCTATGATGTTCAAGGAAATAGACGTGCTAATGTTTTTTGCATTACTCATGAAACATGAGAAACCGCATTTATTTCGTAACTCCAAGAGTTTGAATCTTGTTAGCAAAAGCCTCACAAATTCTCTAGAGATTTAGAGATTAGATAACATGTTGAAACTGGGATGAGCGTGGAGTAAAATCAGAAGTTGGTTGCAAGCTTAGTTTCCTAAATAATTGCTGGAACGGTACAACTGTAATTGCTATGTCTTGTTATTACTGGATTTGGATCAAGGATAAAACTATTGTAATATTTGCGTATTAAATTAGAGGATTCTGCTTAAGATTCTTAAACAATTACTTGTGTGTTTTTCAGTTTCTTCTTTTTACTGTTGCAGGTACAAACTACAGAGGAAGATAAACCTTCAGTTTTAACCAAACTTATGGTTCTCTCTACCTACAGAAACATCGATCTTTGATTCCAAGGTAAAGTAGATAATAAGACTATGGCACTTTGATATTATGATGAAACGTGGAGATTAGAGAGCTGTATCAAGGTTTCGACATAGCACGCTGTGCAGGCCCCCAAGAGTAAATATCAGAACCGGAGTTTCCATTAGTGAGCAGATTTTGAGGCAGTCCATGAATGTCATCTAAAGGACGGGATCTTCCATTCTGGTAGTACTGCTGGTTTTGCATAGAAGCAGCTTCATCATCGTCCATAGGAAGACGATCAAAAACAGCATTCATGAAAGATGCAGCCATGATAACAACAGGACCAGACGCGATTAGCCCACCAACCACTCCTCCACCAACAACCTGCCCTTGAGGTCCGGCTAAGTAAATGGTCAGACCAGTTATTCCAAGTGGTGCTGGTGGAGGCAAGATTGATCCAAGCAATGAGAGGATTTCGTAACGTCCGTGTAATGTCACAATTGCTCCTGATGAAGCTGGTTGCCTTAATGTCACATTGGTGACACAACCATTGGCACTGAGTATGGAGAGACCTCTCTGTTTCCTTCTTGCGAAATCCGATAAAGTCTCACAGATGTCACAACCTGAGCTGATCTCGACGGCATTAGCTCTGAGGGAATTTGGACTGTCGTGAGTCACAATGATTGGTGGTTTGGGTTTGTTCTTGGAGCCAGCGGGTCTGCCACGTGGCCTCTTAGCCATCTCTCCTTCGATTGATGAAACCGGTTGCACCGCTTTGGGTAATGCTTTCAGGCTGCTGTTGTTGTTATTGCCTCTCTCCGTTGCTTCATGGTTCCTCATTGGAACTGACTTGGATCCTACAGAGGTTGGGGTTAGAGCTGAGCCTCCAGCCATTGTTGTTAAGATTGTTATTATATTTTCAGCTGAAAGATTCAGAGATCTTTGTGAGGAGTTTGTGGGTATAAGTAAGGAGATTTTGGTGAATTATAATATGGTATAGACACCAAAAGAATGATTGTGAAGAGTAGGAGATGGTTAAGTTGTCACCAAAATTGTGATTAATAGTTAACAAATTATTTTGCAAAAAAAAAAGAAAGGTTTCTGGCAGCCTACTTCTCAACAGATGATTATGTATTTGATTCATGACAATTGTCTTCTTTAACAGAGAGATTCATAATAATCTTTAAATCCTTTTTGGTACCAAACCTACATAAAAACTAGTGATTGAGAGAGAGTTAGAGAACAACAACAAAAATGAGAGTCATCACTCACTGCTCTGTAAATATTTATAAAAATGAGAGTCATCACTCACTTGCAAGTGGGTTTCCAAATTTTAAACCCTAGGATCAGTTTCGAAAGCTCCATTCTCTGCTTAAGATTACACCACAATGTAGAAATACAAAAGTACATTAACTCAATTTTGTTGTAAACACAAATTTGGTCTTTTATCATGGTTTTTGATCGGATTTGGTCCCAGACTGAAACAAAACACAACCAAGGGAACCAGACCACAATGATATAGAAAGTTCAATAATAAAACCAAAGACAGCTCTCTATTCAAAAGTCTGATCCAAACCAGTTATTAAAAAGCACACACCAATATAAGTCTTTCATATAATTTATATATAGTTTTCAAGATCCAAGATTCAATACTTAACAACCATTCTGTCTCTTCAGCTCTCTTTTCCTTACTCCTGTAAGAATTATGAAATTAGATTTGTTAGTAAAAACGATCATAGATAGTGTTCAAGCTTATATATAAGCAAAAGAGAAGAAGAGCATATAATAACCTCATCGTCGTCATCATCATCTTCTTCCTTCTTCAGACGGGTAGAGCCACCTTCCTTGATAATAGGAAGCTTCATTGCTCCGAATGGTGTATCAACATCGACATTACCTTTGATAGTGTACCCAGTTCCTTTCCCACGGATCATGTCCCAAAGAGCAGAACCAAAGTCCTTTGGTCGGAAAGTCATTGGCACATTAATCAACCCGCTTCCGTTTTTGTCAAGCTTGATCGAGTCAGATATCTCAGCTTTCCCAATGCTTACATCACACAACCAAACTTCACAGTCCAAGTCATTGAGCCCCAAGTCAAAGTCATTCATGTTCTGAAGCCTCACGTGGAGGATCGCCACAGTTTCTTCCAAAGAGAACTTCTGGAACTTAATCTTCTCGATATCAACATCAGGTTTCTTTGGAATAGGGATCTCTCCACATTTCTCGAGAGGCAATGTCAGTCTTCCCAGAACAGGCACGTCCACAATGAGATCAACCTTGATCCTGTAAGGTATGATCATCCCAGGGTTGATATCATTGTAAGTGTTCTTGATGTCAGCATAGATCAAAGTCAATGGTATCTTGACAGTTTCTTCACCATGAGCCTTGAGTGTTCCAGCATCAGGGATCAATCCTGAAACAAGTTTCCTCCCATCACTCTCGACAAGGTAGTTGACATCAATCAAAGGGATAGGAACTGGATTAGGGTTTTTAACAAGGACATCAACAACAATATCAGCTCTCTCGAGATTAATCTTAGGGATATGAATAGCAGAGACATCAGCAGTAGGCTTCCCAAAACCAATGGTTTCCTCGATTTTCTCACCAATGTCATGAATAAAACCTTTCACCTTATCAAAGAATCCACCTTTCCCTTCTTCGTTTTCCTCGTCCTTATCTTTTTGACTTCTATCGACGATTTTAACGTCACCCTCATCAGGACCTCTAGTTAGGATCTCCTGTTTATCCTCAGAAGTCGACATACCTACCCTAAGCAACAAACAAACAGTAATCAGTAAGTTGTAAAAGGCTGATGATACAATACAATGCTGATCTTTTGATCTCACACTCACATCACAATAAAGATCTCATCAACTAGGGATCATAACAACAACATCATAATGGTATGTATAAGCTCAAACCAAACAACATACAATGGCATTTATGTAGTAAGTGAATCATGAGAAAAAGAAACGATCTGAATGTTGGATCTAAACAAAGATAGGACTAGATCAACCTAAGTGTCAAACAGATCGGGGAAAATAAAGTCAGGAATCAGAAAAAAGCTCGATCTAATCTAATATCACCAACGTTCGTTCTCTCTGATGAAATCAATCATAAACAGGATCAAAGCAAGAACAACAACAACAACAACAATCAGAAGAAAAGTTGTACCTGGAGAGTTGGATTGGATGAAAGTGAGTTGCAGAGACAGAGGAAGAGAGAGAGCAGAGTAGTGGTGCTCAACCAAAAAATTGAATGATTGAAGAAGATTGTGAAAATTAGTTGATTCGTTGAAAAAGTTAAAACTCCCACTCGTATTGGGCTTTTTATTTGGGTACTTAAGGTCCAGTAAGGCCCAAATATTGTAGATGTACACGTGTGTTTGTTTTGTTGTTGACCTTTTTGCCTTTCTAGGAATATACAGTAAGTCTCCTCCTCTTGACTCGAGCGTGTGCCACATTACCTATCTCTCTCTCTTTCTTTGAATCGGTGCCGAAACTTAGAGAGCCATTCTTAGGAATATATTGTTTGGGTTTGATTCCTTAAAGCTTTAAGGTTGCGTTTGAATTTCGTTTAATTTTGCAACCCTGAAAGTTTCGTGATTTTCGCTGTTAGTTTTTGATTCAGGAAACGAGAGCGAGGCGACTGGATATGAATCAAATAAAAACTGTGATTGAGAGTGAAATTGATTTTTTTCAAGTATGAATCCGAATAACAACAACAACGGGAACAATTCAGGTTATCATAACCTCTGGACCAATGGCCTTATCTGTGCTTTTGAGTTTTGTCAAGGTCGTCGTCACAACAACAGCACAATGTATGATGATGATAATTTTTACTAACAATACTGCTTAGTCTCTTTTTTTAATTCTTGTAGAGTTTTTAATCTGTGAACAGTTTTGTTATGATAGGAATAAACAGTATTGTGAATCAGACCAGTTTGGTGAAGAAGGGTCTTCGAGGAGTTACTGGCGAGGAATTGGATGGGATAGGATCTCTGAGCTTGTTCAGACTGTGCAAGTTGATAATGATTGGAAATTTCAAAACTTTGGTATAGATGATGAGGATGATAAAGCCACAGTTGCTGAGCTTGCTGCTCCTTACTGGGAAAGACCACTTGCTGGTCCAACTTGGTGGTGCCATCTTGATCCTACCCATCCAGGTATTGCCTCCTGGTTGCGTCATGCGCATTGGTTACATCCTGCTGTAAGTCTTGCTCTGCGTGACGAAAGCAAGCTTATTAGTGACCGAATGAAACATATTTTATATGAGGTAAAAGTTTGTTTGCTTCTTTGTTATGTTGAGGGCTGTGCTTTGGTTTCTACTACAGCTCTATGTAATAGATCAAACTTGTTGTTGTTATATGTTGGTGGTGGATAGGTTCCTGTTAGAGTTGCTGGTGGGTTACTGTTTGAGCTGTTGGGACAATCTGCTGGTGATCCTTTTATTGAAGAAGATGATATACCTATTGTTTTAAGGTCATGGCAAGTACAGAACTTTCTGGTGACTGCTTTGCACGTTAAAGGTTCTGCCTTGAACATTAGTGTGTTAGGTATTACAGAAGTCCAGGTTTGTTCTTCTCATCTGAAATCATTGCTTTCCTTGAGTCGTTTGTCAATTAGTCAAAACAGGTTTTTCAGTATTTTTTAGGCTTCTTCTGTCTTGCATAAAAGCTGATGCATTCTGTCTTACCAGGAAATGCTTATTGCTGGTGGAGCCTGCATTCCGAGAACCATTCATGAACTAATAGCACATCTTGCATGCCGCCTTGCACGCTGGGATGATAGGTATTTGTCTTCCCGTGATCTAGATCAAGTTCTAAAACATTGTATGTTGGGGAAGTTTAAGTGTTCATTATGCAAGCTTTTAGCAATGGATACACGTTTTACCTGGTCTGTACGGTATATGCAATGAACTTGCCAAACCTTAGTATTTCTTTGCACCTTTCAAATGTTGAAAGGTGCAAGTTGCATCTTCTCCCGTACTAGATTACCGTTGTAGATTAGTTATCTGTTTAGTTAAGATATAAGAACCTTTTGATTCCTTTTCATCCTCTGGGTTTAACCCAATGATGATTGATAATATTGTATCCTTACTGTAGGCTATTCCGGAAGTATATATTTGGTGCAGCTGATGAAGTTGAGTTGATGTTTATGAACAAGTACTTCAACTGAGCCTTCTCTTACTTTGGTATTTTCTTTCTTAGGTGCTCCTTGATATATATGTCTAATGAAACAGAATAAACTGTTTTTGTTGATATCAGGAGACAGCAAGAGGATCTAAATCTATTCACTACAATCTTGAATCAAGAGATCAGAAAGCTCTCGACCCAGGTAAGGCTTTCTTGTTTGACTCCGAGATGAGATCAGCTAGCTTATCTGAAATAGTGTTATTTATTTTTTCATGCAAGTGACTTTTATAATCACTACAATATTTTCTTGTTCATCATTTATCAGGTTATAAGGGTGAAATGGTCTCTCCATGCTAGAGAAGAGATTGTGTTCGAGCTTCTTCAGCAACTAAAAGGAAACAGAACAAAAGACTTGCTAGAAGGAATAAAGAAGAGCACCCGCGGTATGATCAATGAACAAGAAGCCGTTCGTGGTCGGTTATTCACTATCCAGGACGCCATGCAAGACACGGTTCGAGCATGGTTGCAGGTGACATTTTCATTTTTGGATATGATGACCACACAAGTAAAAAACTCTGCAAGTCATTTTAAATTTGTTTTGTTTGGCTTGATTAGGACCGGAGCCTCATGGTTACACACAACCTAGGAATATATGGAGGAGTGGGTCTTTTGCTTTCAATAGTGACCGGTCTATTTGGAATCAACGTAGATGGGATACCAGGAGCTAAAGATTCTCCACATGCCTTTGCGATTTTCGTAGTTGTTCTCTTCTTCTCAGGCTTGGGGCTGGCGTCCGCTGCTTTACCCTACCTTGGACTTAAGAAGCCAGTGGCAGAAAAGCATGTGGAGACTAGGAAACAAGAGCTTGACGAAATGGTAAAGAAGTTTCAAAGAGAAGCCGAGTCTCATGCTCAGGTCTGCAAAAAAATTCCTCAGAACATAGAACGTACGACAAGTAGTTGTAGAATAATAGTCCATGATCCTAATGGTTATGCTCCCTTGGATTGAAATCAATCCGTTTTATGATTTCTAAATTTTAACTCATTGGTAAACTCTTGTTCTTAAGAGAAACTTCTTTTAACATGGAAAAATCCCAAAACAATAGTATCTAATAGGAGTTGTGGGTAAGCGAGAAACAGAGCATTTTAAATACTAAACTCAAGACCTAGCGGAGACAAAATAATAGCGGAGAACTACAAAAGACACATGTGCAGCGAGCAGTATAATTGGGATCTTTTGTCCGATTGATATCCGCGATGTTGTTTTGGGAGGCAGAAGTGGGAGCCAATTCTCAATGAAAGGAGATATGACCAAAGTGTCTTTAGAGATGCAGCGGATGAGGTTAGTGCTTGGATAGAATTTCAACAACCTCTTTTCATTGTCATGGAAAGAAGTCACCGGGGGATTGGCGTAATCTTCAGGTAAGAGTCTGCTTCAATTTTGACTACAAAGATACAGAGACGAAACTTGTACATATTCCTTTTCCATATATGTGCATGCGATGCTACATGTGGTAGCTGGATGGAATGGGAAGAAAGGAGAGTTTAAACTGATGGTGAAGAGAAGTATTGCTTTAGTAAACAAGTCATGCGAGTTCTTGAAAGATGAGTGTTTAGTGCCAGGATCTTGGGGCATCTTGGTGGAGAAGAACAAAGGACTGATCACGAACGAAGATGGTGAATGGGTTATTGCTCCAGTTGAAGAACCTGAATTCTAATATTCTAATATTGTATTTCTGTATTTTTTTTTTCTTTTTCTTTTATAGTTCTTGTATTTGGAATGATCTCCACTCTACATTCTCGTGAGGTCTTGGATTTGAAGATCAACAACTGAATGTGTTGTTCCTCTTGTTTCTTGATTAATATCCCTGCGTTTTCGTTAAAGTTTCACCGAGTCTCCTGTATGATCCTGCTCCGTGGAGGAGAAACCACAATCGTTGCTTGTGGAAGAAGAAACAGAACTGAAACGCATCAGATCTTGGGAATTAAACCCGTCAAGAGATGAAGAGCTATACTCATGTTTCCTGGAAAGATCGTCTACAGTCCCCGGAAAGTTGTGTGACAATGAACAAAATAAGGCCAGGGGATATACTTGGTCGACATTAGGCTGCTGAGATTATTGAAAATCTCCGGCAACATATGATAAAAAGAAAGAGAGACCTATGAGAAATTCGAGTTATAGATGATAGTCCATTAAGGACAAAAGAGGAGGGAGCTAACAGGATTTTTTGAAAATCAATGGGAGTCAAATCGAAGATCAAATAAATTTAACATGAAATGACAATTTGATATCTATTCGAAAAACAATCGCAAATAATATTTTTAGAGATAACAGAATATATTGTAGGTGGTGGTCTTCTCTTCAGTGAGACCAGACCGGTTCAAACATGTGGAATCTTTATAAACAAAACATTTCTGTTTTGTACGTTTGCGTTGAAATGTGAGATTTTTGGTTTAATAGTAGTGAGTGTCAAACATAATTTGGTACTATTCCATTAGTAAAATTTGAAATATGTAATATTTTATAATAGGAGTTACTATAATAATCAACCTTACAGCCTATGGAAAGGCTACTGGACAATAAATTAACCAAGCAAAGTCTTCAATCATTTTTGGAGATAAGGTGGCAGATATTGTCAAGTTGGAGATTCAAAACAATTTGATGATTGTAAATGAAGGTGGAGCTGTAAGTATTTAGGCTCGTGAATGTTTTAGTGGCTCAAAAGGGGAAATGATTAGTTATATAAAAGACAAACTAAATGCTTAAGTGTCGGGTTGGGATGCAAAAACCCTTTCCATGGAAGGTAAGGAAGTATTGATCAAATCAGTAACAATGTTTGCCATGATCTGCTTTAAACTGCCAAAGGCTACGTGTGCCAATCTGTTAAGTGTAGTCGTGAACTATTGGTGTAGTTCAAAGTGAAAGTCACAAAAAAATTCATTGGATTAGGGAAAAACTCTCTCTGCCTCAAGACTTAGGTGGCATGGGATTCTGTGACATCAGTTTGTTTAACGAAGCCCTTTTGGCCAAGCGATCCAGTTCCCCCATAGTCTTTTCTCCAAAGTTATAAAGTCGAGATACTACTCAAACTCTTCTTTTGTGGAAGCATGTTTAAGAAAAAGGCATTCTTATAGGTGAAGAAGCATTATATTTGGCAAAAATCTCTTTAAAAAATATTATCTCAAAACGATAAATACAATTTATATCTAGTGAGAATTATGTTAAATAACTTATGTTATTATTTTTTTTAACTTCTTAATTTATTATTTATTGATTAATAATTTAATATACATGCTTAATAAATTATTTTGTTTTTGTTTACATATGTTAAATCTAATTGAGAACACACATATAATATAATTAACGTATACTTGAAAATACATTGATTTTCTTAATTTAAAAAAAAATTAGGAAAGATTTTTTTTTAGATGTAAACATGTAAATTTTATGTAGATATAATTTTTTCATAATTATATGTCCTACCATGTTTAAAACAAAAATATAACTATGTTATGTCAACATCTGATTCATGATCTTGCAAATGGCAAACTTTATGTAATAATTAATAAGATAAGATACTAGTAATTAAATTGTTTGGATTCAATGTTGAGATGATCTCCAATGGTTTAATTAGATGGCCAGGTGTTGAAGTTGTGTGGAATCACAAACACATCATTGGTGCTTTCTTCTTTGCCTTATATGTGATCCCTAAGTCAATCAATAGTCTCCACACCATTGCTAACTCCCTTGATGAGTTGAAAACAATTTTTGTGGATGTCAAAAATGGACTCAAATCTTGGATAGAGGGTCATCCAAGAACTATGGGTGCATTGAAGACTCTGAAAAATCAGTTTGAAGATGGGGGCTCTCCTTCAAGCCCTTGGTTCTGGGGGAAATTTGTTAGGTGATTCTAAAGCCTCTTATGTTTCTTTTTGCCAGAACAATGAACAAGTTGTATTTATTTTCACCTTATTTATTTACTTAGATACAATATGATGTTAGTTTTTGTATGTTTGTGGGACAACGGAAAAATTATTAGTGAACTAACAAAGCTATAAAAAATAAGTGAAGAAAAAAATTAAAATAAAAATTGTACGAGGGATGAATATACTTATTTAAAAGAATATTTAGATAATATGAACAATTAAATAATTAATTTATTCAAATAATTTACTAAAATCTTTTAAAATATTATTTTTATCTAAAAAATAATGATCATATATAAAAACATTTTTTAAATGGTCAATCATCATTTCAAGAGGTGATATGTTTGATGCTTATTTGCCACGTGTGGAATGTATTTGGAATCACAAACATGTGATAGGTGATGTAGTAGTAGCTTTGAAATCATTACATGACCAATATGGACTCACTAAATTTTAATTTCATTTAGAAAAAAGAAATAATAAACAAAAAAAAACAAAAAATATAATGTTTACAAATATTATTTAAATATATGACTAATGAAAA
Organism: Camelina hispida; assembly: GCA_023657505.1. NCBI lineage: Eukaryota > Viridiplantae > Streptophyta > Magnoliopsida > Brassicales > Brassicaceae > Camelina > Camelina hispida. The sequence goes on along the minus strand of CP094634.1, from coordinate 2,879,094 downwards.
AAGTGTGAAAACATGATTTAAATATATGATGTTTAAAATGATTTATAAAAATAAAATTATAAGAATATGATTTAACAAGATAATGTATAAAATAATATCAGAAATATGATGTTTATAAATTTATACTAAAGAAATATAATGTATAATAGCATTAATAAAATATGATTTTTGAAAAATATTATATTTAAAACTATTTTTAAGAAAAAATGTGATTTAAAATTTTGATGTTTAATAATATTTTTCAAATATGATTTATAAATTAGTTTTTGACTTCAATTTTTTTTTTAATCTGCAAAACAATCATAACTGTTTAACTTACATTCTAATTGTAAAATTAAAAATACATATATCATTGAAGAGCACTAACCAGAGAGATATATGAATCTAGGCTGGTATGCATTCATTCATAGACCAGAATCCTCTCGCTGGTATCCACGCAAGAGCGAGAGCCATAAGGCTGGACGAGGTCTATGTGCTGTAGCTTCGAGATTATCATCATCTCTTCATTCATGAATTCAACGTCACCTTCTTTTTATAATAACTAAAGAGGTTCTCTTATTAATTTGCTACTATTTGGTGTTGTTGAATCATCGAAGTCTTAACGGTTTCTAGCAGTTTTCTTTTTCTTCCGAATTCTTTGTTATCCATTAGTTTCAAATGCATGCATCAGAAGATATAGCTTTCGAAAGGTAGATTACTACGTGGTCGTGCAATAAATATTTTTTTATTTCATGATCATGAGTTTATCTTATGAAATTAATGTATTTGATTAGTAGTACATATATGCAAAAGTAAAGAGAATTAGGGAATTACTGTTATAGCTTTTAACTGGCCACGTGATGAGAACGTGTCAAAGAATCTAATTCAACTTATAATATTTTAGTGATATGAGAAAGTGAGAGTCACAAGTCACAACAAAAAGAAAAACAATACGACAAGTACGACGCAACATTTGACAGATTTGCAAGAAAAAAGCTAGTGGTTTTTATGGACGTTAAACTTTGATTATTAATTCAAATTCGTAAAGTTTTGTCATCGTTCAATAAAGTTTTCACATTCTGATAATATAACAAATAACAATGGGTTCTTTTAATAACAAAAATTAACGATTTCTATAAGAAGGCTTTAAAGCTAAGCCACTAGCCGTTATAATTGAACTTAGTTTTGTCTCTTTGTGTTCTGTCCCTCTGTTTCTGCTTACGTCTTCTGTTGTCACATAAATCTTAAACACATGTCTTTGACTGACAAACGTTCCGTACCGAGAAGACAGGAATAATTAGCTCCAAAATATTAAAAATATAAAAATAAAAAAATAAAAAAAAAAAGCCTCCTAAAGTTGCCGCAGCCATCAGTTATCACTCCACATGGTCTTTTTGATCATCTGAGAGAGACAGAGCAAATCAAACGTGTGTGATCATCAACATGGTCTTTTTGATCATCTGAGAGAGAGACAGAGCAAATCAAACGTGTGTGATCATCAATCAATTAGTTTGCTAAGCAGAAACAGAACATCTCAAGACTTGAAGAAGCTGCTGTCTCATCTATTTTTTTATTCACAAGCCTTCTCAGCCTTTGTAATGTGAGTATCTGAACTACTAGGACCAAGAGATTCGTCTTTGGTCTCAACAATCTCCATGCTCGCTGTTTTGCTCCTTCTGTTCCTCCTCTCCTGCCATAACATATGAAGATTTTGTTTGAATGATGAATACAGAAACATATGTTTATAACAATTGTTACAGCTTTGGACCATCATATATACCTTGTGAAAAGGGTGTTCATCGGATTCAAGCATCCGTGCAACCTGACTCATTCTTGGACGTTTCTCTGCTTCAGGATCAACACATCTAAGGGAAACCAAAAGTGCACGTTTCAGAGCACTTTTACTAGGTCTAGATTCAAGTCTTGGATCCACAACTTCTTCAGCTCTTCTTGTTCCAACCATCATCTTTAGCCATTCAACAAGATTCACCTGCCAGCCAAGACACAGACCGATTCATGATTTCCAAGAAACGACCATATTCATAACCAAGATTTCCAATCAATGTACAAAATCTATACCAATTGTAATTAGTACCTCATTAGCAGGACGGCCATAATCAACTGGATCCCGACCAGTTACAGCTTCAAGAAGCAAGACACCGAAGCTATATATATCGCTCTTTTCGTTTAACATACCTGTATTAGCATATTCTGGTGCTACATATCTGAAAAAACAAAAACAATAAGAAAAAACAGCAATTATGTCTTTGTAAGGACATCATCTGAGAAGATAATAATGATAACCATGCCTAAGGAAGGTACAAAATTTTGGACTTTACCCAAAGGTACCCATGACTCTGGTTGTGATGTGACTCTCACCCGAGTCCAAGAGCTTGGCCAACCCAAAGTCAGAGAGCTTTGCATTAAACTCATCATCAATCAATATATTGCTTGCTTTTATATCTCTGTGGACCACTTTTGGTTCAATTGCTTCGTGTAAATAAGCAAGCCTGTAAAGTTGTACAAATTGCAGACCCTTTTATTATGCAAGCATTGAACATATCCAACAAAAGCTAAACTGTTTCAAACCACTTACGCTTGTGCAGTACCAGTAATGATCTTCATCCGTGCCTCCCAAGTGAGATTTCCATGTTGCCGCATTGCTCCATGTAGCCATTGTTCTAAGTTACCACTGTTCACATACTCATAAACAAGCATCCTGCATTCATTATCATATTTTGATACAGTAAAATCAGTTTGGCTCTGGCAGTAGAACTGTAGAAGTATGTTCAAACTGATAAAAAGACAAGTGAGACTCACCGATGAACTCCCTCTATGCAATATCCTAAAAGCCTAACAAGATTCTTGTGTCGTACATGACCAATAGCCTCAACTTCTACTCGAAATTCCTTCTCAGCTTGCCCTCTAGAGACCAAAGTTTGGAGATGATGATTATAAGGAAACCAAACATAGGATTTACAAACATGAGATAGTCTAGTTGAGTTGAAAACTTACAGATTGTTGAGAAGCTTCTTTACAGCAACTTCAGTACCATTAACAAGTTTACCCCTATAAACTACTCCATAACCACCCTCTCCAAGAACATTCACTGCAGCAAAACGGTTGGTAGCTAGCTCAAGATCCCTAAGAGTAAACCAGTGTCCCCAACCAAGATGGGATATTTCCGGTAAACCAACCAAAGGAGATGCTGTTACATGTCCTCCATACTGTCTACCAGCACTTCCAAAGCCTCCTTCCTCACCTGAATGAGAACTACAAGCTCTCTCATGATGATTCACAGAACTACATTGACTCAAAGTATCATTATCACTAGACTTGGTTCTTCCCAAGTGAGACAACATCGTTTTTCCAGTGGATTTATCATTCATTTCAATATATAGACTTTCAGGGTGAGGATTGTGATTCTGAAACCTAGCTCTGTCCACTCTGATATCTTTGGACTCATGTGGTATCTGGTTGCAAGGAAACTTGCTTGAAGAACTTCTAGATTTCCGGCGGAATGTGATCCAAAGAGACAAGATGCAGAGAATCATAACTATGAATACTCCAACAACCAAACAAACCCATACCCACAACTTCAACCCCTTCAAACCAAAAAATGATATCTTCTTGGACATCTCAGCGTTTAAAGAATTCTCAGGTGGCATCTCTGGTCCTGTATCAAGCTGCTAAAACCTTCTCTTATAACCACCTAGACAACAAGAGAGTGTCTTACAGTTAAAACACTTGCATACATCATACAAAGACTAAAAAGAGATATCTTTTTCACACTTCTCAGTTGCAACTTAGTCATATAACCAACACAGACACCGTACAAAGTATAAATCTTGAAAGCAATGGAAGATAACTCAATCTGATGGGTGTGAGTTTAGTAAGAAGAAGGAAAAAAACGCATACTTTATCATTGGTATAAGCAAAACAAATTGCGGCATATCAACAAAACAAGGTATGGGCATTACGTGTTCCCAAGAAAGAGAATCTTTGGCTTTTAAAACCATCGGAAAAAAGCATCACTTAAGTTTGAAGCAAGAGACAATCTACAGAGAATCTAATCACATAATGCCATCCAAAGAAAACATTCATTCAGGGCAACAACAAAACAAAAGAGAGAGAGCATATAAATTTTAACCTTAGAATGTGGGGAGAGATAAAGCTTTATCCTTTAGATGTTGTATCTTCATCTTACAACAGAAGAAGAAACTATGAAAGAATGAAAGAGAATAAAAAAGGTTCCAACTTTTTTCTCTGTTTCTGAAGCAGAGCCAGAGGAAGATACTGAAATCAATTAATGAATTGGAGATTTTGGGCTAACCAGAGATAGATTCATCTAACCCAGAAGGAACTCTCATTAGAGTTAAGGTTAAAAAAACCAAAAGAATATATTAATATAACAAGGAAGTGTGTATGTATATAACTATATATAAACTACACAGTAATGGGTTAATGGGAAAAAAAAAGTTTGGTGGAACTGGTTAGTGGGGAGAGAAGCTTTGTTTGCAATGGAGGAAACAAGAGAGAGAGAGAGAGGAGTGAGCAGTGAAGGGAAAGCAAAGACAGTGGATTTGTCAACTGTAACATTTATAGCTGGTTGAAGAAATTAAATTAGATATTTTCACAAAATTTTATTTTTAATTATCCTATATAAACAACCAAAAAATTATTGCAACAAAATGAAAAATTGAAAGTGGATAGAGAGATAGATATGGGTAGGGGGTAAAGCCAGTGGTAAAGCACAGAAGAGGGAATTCCCAAACACACAGGCTTTGGAATTTTTAGGTCAATATTATTCAATATTGTACCCTTTTTCTTTTTCTTCCTTTCACATGTCAAGTTTTTGGATTCTATCAAATTTACATTTTTGTTTTCTAGGTACTTCCAAATATTTAATTATGACATATACGCTTATTGAAGACTTTATACTATTATTTTTTTTGGTCGTGGTGAATAATATATGGCATTCAAATGCACACAAATAGAAATTTATGTCTTTGTTTTGAGGAATGTTACAACTCATAAGTCATATGTGTAAGGGCATCCTTAATGGGAGAACTTTTTTTTGTGTTCTTAGATTAAATATATAGTGAAAATAATCAAAGATCAGTTGTTAAGATCATAGGTAAAAAAAATGGGGGAACTAATTTTGGTGTTCTTAGAATAAAAATATAGTAAATTTTTTATGAAACAAAAAATATATTTCATACATAAAGCTTCAAGAATCTGATTTTATTTCATACATAAATTCAAAATACAATACCATATAAACCTCTCTTTTTGAAGGTTCTCTCTTCCATTGTTACAATCTTCTTTTGTTGTTCTTGACATCGTTGCTGGTTTCAGTGAAGACGCGAGAAGCTGCGGATACACGTTCTTGCTGAAGCTGGAGACATAGAGGCACTTGAGAAAATGGTGGAATTTGAGACAAATCCATCTTCTATTGTTGCATATGTCACAAATCCAAGACTAAGAATCAGTGATCATGTTTATTCACGTGTCTCCATTGAAATCCATAAACGGTCCAAGGTCACCTTCCTCTCTCTCTCAGTCAGTCCAATACTGATATCACCTTCCTCTCTCTCGACGCATGAAGATAATGATAAAAGATCTGTTCTCTTACCTTTGCATTCGTTGATCCTCTAAGAGTTTCCCATCTCTCTGAAATTTCTCATATTTGGATCCAAAAACAAGAAACACAACCAATTAACCACTGATATATGAACTAACTACATAGAGAGAAGCTGCCTGCAACAGAACAAAGAGACATATCAATCTCAACTCACACTCATATCAATCTCAACAGAACAAAGAAACATTGTGAGGGAAGATAGTAACGTTATAGACATTGTTATGTCCGTGAACGGCATCAATACACTGCCTGCAACAGAACAAAGAGACATATTCTATACAAGAATAGATTGAGGCTTCTCGTTCTTAAACGGGAATGGAACAGAAACAACAGCTGGACCTTCGTCTAATGGATCCTCCTCCACTCACACTCATTGCTGATTACAGAATCTGAAACATATATAAAAAAAAACACAATTTGTACACATTATATGCGAGAAACAAACACAAGAACAGTTTCATACTTGAATGATACATCATACATATCACAATGATGGTGAGACCGATGACGACTTAACAAAAACTACAGAACCAAGCTAGTGCGATCACTACAAACTAAGTTCCTCTAAGAGTAATCAGAGTATAAATCAAACCCAAAACCCTAAACACCCAAAACCGAAATTGAGCACAACATAAGGCAGGCTGATCAACAAAGTGCCTCAATCTTCCTGCTTCTTCCTCTTTAACCAACCAACAAAGATTGATCAATACAAAAACTCAAATAAACGGAAACAATTAGGAGCGTGAGAAGAAGGAATCATCCATACCAGTGACACGAAGCTCGATAATCCTCTTGAAAGGATGAGCACATTTCCTCAAAGTGCTCTTAAACAGCTCCTTCCTATTCAATCGAGCTCTATTGCTTTTCTCAAAAACCTATATAATAAACCAGATAAAACACGAAAATTCAACAAATCGAACACGATTAAAAAATCCCTAATCCTATTATCCTAATCGGGAGAACAAAAAGAAGAAGGAGAATTGAGAATTGAGAAGAAGAAAAAAAACCGGATCGGAGGCGACGAGGCGGGCAATTCGATCAGAAACCTCAAAAGCGTGGCGGGAACCAGCCCAGACGATCTTCATTTCGTCGACGTCGAACTCCGCCTTGTTCCTCTCGTCAGCAAGGTGATCAACTCTTTCCATGATTTCGTAATTTCACCAAAAGAAAACACTCAAAACTTCTCTCAGAGATTATTAAGAGATGATGGTGATGAAGAAGAATGGTAGCCAAATCGACTCGATTTCGAACAGAATGAGAGAAATGAAAATTTTTCGTTCTCTCAAAATTCTTTCGACCAATCAGAAGGCAAGAAAAAAATAAGAACAGACGGTGGATCAGTTCTAGATGAAGACCATTTTTTTTGATCTAAGTCCACTGTTCTGTTTTTTAATAATATTATTGGCTTAGAACACATCAAGTGTTGCCCCATTAAGGATGGCCTAAGAAACCAATGTGCCTTTTCTTGGAGAACATGAACGAGTTCATGAGAGAGATTAAAAAAGCCTTTGATGGAGGCTTTACTTGAAGCATAACTTTTGGATAAAGTTTTATGCCAAGAAAAATAGATTAAATCTTATAAGCTTTTTTTAACATAATGATAAAAGATGATTTTGGATATGGTATAATTAAGTCCCTAATAATAATATAAACATTGCACTTGCTGACTTGCATGTTGGTCGTCGTGTGATTGGTTGATGGTGGGTGGGGATGTTGTTACAGGCTAAGGCCAGGTTTTGGCAGAGGAAAAGAATGGCCAATTTTTTTTCAGAATACTGTTGTTGCAGCCATGTGATCATGTGCTCCTCACGTGTCTTACACCTCCTTTTAGTTAGATTCGTCGTCCTCAAGTGTTATTCCTCCCCAAAGTTATGTGATTTTGAGGGCAGAAAATGTGATGGAAAGTCAGAGAAGAATGATTACTCTTTGATCAAATTATCAATACTAGAATTATATTATTTCTCCATGTGTGCAAATTTATGCTATTATTGACACCCATATGTCAAATTTCCTTTTACAAAAAAAAAAAACATCTAGTGACATATATAATGAACCCATATGGGGTGATAGCGCAAGTTGACAAGTGTCATTAGAAGAATCTGATCAAGAATTCAAAAGACTTTTAATCTATTTAACTTATTTGTACAAAAATATGGCATTGAGGTAAGGAGAATGAAGTGTCCAAGCTCGATGGAAAACGAAAGAGATTCAATAAGCTAACAATTATTATTGAATTTAGCTCTTACACTAGTAAAAATGTTATGCATTGTTACGGAAATAATTGTAGTTATGTGGTGTTTTTCGTAGCTAAAATTTGTTTGTTACAGAATTGTGACAAAAAAAATTAGTAATTATTTGGTAGTAGCAAATTTTTTCTTCGTAGCAAATTGTAACAACTTGCTACAATTTAGATACTAGTGTAAACGTAGCTATTTGCTACAAAATGTTACATTTATCTACCACCATTTGTTACAATTTGGGACAAAAACATTAGTAGCAACTATATACAAAAAGTTACAAAATTTTGGTTACTAATAGACTCAGAACAAGCTACACGGTTACTTGTCATAAACTTGTTACAGAAAACCACAAATATATGTTCACAGTAGCTTTTATTAGAACAAAATTATTGGGTTTTATATCTAGCAACAAAAACAAATTATGTGAATATATGTTAAAAATTAAATTGCAAAACATACACAATTACAATTAATGTTAAACTTAGTTTAATATCATACACTCAGAAAAGATAAGTTTTAAACTCTCAAACAGAGAGTTAAAAACTACTTACAAATAGAAGATATATAAATACATTCAAAAAGGATAGTTTCCCAAACCGAAGAGTCTGTCACGTGGTTTGACTTGAGCCCCAATAGTTGTGCATGTCTGCTGCTCCTTAACCTCGAGAGCAAGCTTCGAGACAAGGTGCTCTAGTTTGGTTCCAACCAAGATGACAAGCTTAAACAACAAACAAATAGAAACACATTCTCTTAGTGTTAGTGTCTTATGAATTTCAAGCTTTTTACTTATACTTGCTTTTGTTTACTTACAATGGCAGGATGAATGGTAACCAAAAAGTATGTATTCAGGCCTGCAATGAAATCATATAATTAGTAAAGACAAGGCTGAAATATGGAGATACAAATGGAATGCACTTTGTCTTTATGTAACCGATGAGTTACCATGAACATTTATGCAGATGCATACTATAGCATAAATATGTACAACTTCACGATCAGTAGAGTGCCTGATTTAACCAAAAAAGAAAGTAAAGTATTAAAGAAAGAACATAACTAACAAAGCATAGAACTATCAAGAACTAACCAAAAAAGAAAGTCATGTATATAACGAAAAGAGTGTTTGTTAATTCTTGATTAGCAAACGTAGTAGAATAATATTTTCCCAATGTTAAGAAAATTCTTACTTGCAAGTTGCAAACAGAGTCTGTAGCAGAGAATATTGCTCCAATGGCTATGTGACAAAATAGATTAAGCCGATGTGACAATGAGAAAAATAAATTAAGTCACAGAGCATCTCACAGTGACTTGGCAAATAATTTGAACATGATCCTATAGCACCCGAGACCACAGCATATGAGAAAGGAAGCAGCATTGAAGCGTCTTGTCCCTGATACCAAATAATGAGTTCGTGTGCCAAGTAGCTACATTGAGATGGATGAACCTGAAAAAACAAAGCATACACAAATATTTAAAGTTACCTTTGTAATGGCAACCTGCATAATAAACAGCCGAAGAGAGAAGGCTTCAAGAAGAACCATCGTCTTAGTCGCCGCAATCAGCAACGGGAGTCGAAAGCTCTTGATAAACAGTGAAAAATCAGACAAGAAGAGTAAACTGTTAACTTTAGCTACTCACTTGCTATTATGGCAGTACTATCATCATTACTCAAACTCGATTCTACTGTTTTCTAAAAGTCCCTATTACCCAAACCAAGCAACTTAGATGTGTTGCATCAGCAGAAACATTAAAAAGACAGGAGAATCTAAGTCAACCTTATTTCCTTGTTCAGCTCTTCCATTTGGCTTATAAACTGATCTCTGTATATCACAAAGACAATTAAACAATCACCAAACAAAACAAAAGTTATATGTCAAGAACTTGAACTTATGAAGATGTTAGAAAGATGAGAACCACCTGAGTAATCCTTCCTTGTTCTTTATTTTCACCAACCATCAAGTCATCCACAAAAACTCCAAAATATCAAACGAAGAAATCAAACCACACAAAGACAAAAACTCTAATAAACAATGTGTAGCCAAACCTTAAGAGCATCAATCTCATTGCCAATAGTAGAAACTTCAAGCTGAAGAAGACCAATCCTTGCCTGAGGAAAAAAAAGAATACAGTTTCGATCTCAATATACATCAAAGTTCTTAATCATCCCAAAAATCGCGTTAAATCAAAACCTCAATTCTGAATTTGCTGCTTCAACTTCCGATTGTAAAACCTCGATCCGTTTCTTCAATCCAACAACTCTTTGCTCTTAACGAGAAAAAAACACCAAATAAATTCAGAATCGAAATCTCTCCAAAAAACGAAATTCAGTCACAACCATAGCTTCTCGCTATTCTCTCGTAGCCACATATCATCTGCAAGATCTGGGGAAGCGAAGAGGTTTTGGAGGGGCTATCGGAGGTGATTTAGGCTTTGGGAGGTGGAGGAGGATATTGAGGAGAGGACTCCTCTCAGAGGAGGATGGGGACGGTTCAGCCATAACGGCGGAGACGGTGGAGGAGTAGATCGGAGATAGCGAGGATAGAGGGAGGAGAAGAGGGCTCGCACTCTCTCGATTTGTTCAACATTTTTTCTCCAAACAATATAAAAGCAAATGTCATTTTTTTTTTAATGTACATTATTTTGGTAAATTTTTACTACAATTTGTTACTTTTTGTATTGTGTGCAACAATGTTACAAAATTTTGTGTCTTTAAATTTGTAGTATTTTTGTTACAATTTGTATATGTCACTATTTGTTATTATATAGCTACACATAGTTACCAATTAGCTACTATATCTATTAAATAAAATTTTGTCACTAATTTGTAGCAATTTATAGATATTATTTGTTATTAAATTTTTTTGTAGCAAAAAATGTAACTATATGATACAATTTTACTAGTGTTAGCAAGGTAGTTGAAAACTACTTGAACCAAACTAGAGACACATGATTGATAATTTTGCTTTGATTTGTCTGCCATCATAGCTAGAAACCTCAAGGCAATGAAGTGTACTTTAATTCTTCTCCCATCATTTAGCATAGTTGAACTGCACCAAAATATAGATAAATAGTGCAGACAAACCAAAAGAATTGTCACATATAGGTAAAACAAATCGAATTGTCGTATATATACAATTGTATATGTATTGCCTATTGCGTTTCCTTTATGTAGGCCTTTATTAGATAAAGATGAAAGATAGATATAGAGAGGAAAAGTTTTTCTTTCGTGTGTGATTCATCAATTCCTATGTGTCTCCTTCCAAACTTTTTCTCCTTTGCTTGACCACCAAAAAAAAAGACATAAGCATTCACAACGGCTATTTGGAGACCGACAATCACAAATACGACACCGTCTCATAGCTCAATACAACAATAAAGCATATGAAACACATTCTCTAGCTAGTTCCGTATCAGTTTCGACATCCGAGTCTCAATAATAAGACAACGTTTCTAGTTCCGTTTTGAAACGTTTATGTGAACAAAAACACACATAATAAAAATGTACTACACTACTACGTGTTGTTTTTTGTCTAAAACGATTTAATTTTACAATGAAACATTGAAACCAATGCAATAATTTACTGGTGAAAAAAAGTCTAGGATAGTATATATGCAAACTGTTACGGAGTTTAAGGGTCATATTTAAATGATCAAAAACCCAACATTAAGAGGAAAGCTAAATCCATAAATCCACACATCAAAGAAGGATGAAAAATACACATTTACATATTTTTCACTCTTACTTTAATAACAGGTAAACAAAATCTTCATTATAATTCTAAGAACTCGACAAAGGATAAAATTTAATTAAAAGTTTCATGTATTTGTGTCTTCATCTTTTTTTGCCACAAAAAGTTTGCTTGGTTTTGAGTCTTTTGACTTTAGACTTTAGACTTTGGAGTTCAGTTGATTTTTACTCTGGTAAACATCGTTACTAAACGGAGAACCGACATGAAAGACTCCATGGCCCAATGGATAAGGCGCTGGTCTACGAAACCAGAGATTCTGGGTTCGATCCCCAGTGGAGTCGGTTATTTTTTTCATTTTCGCTTTACACGTGTACGCGTCCCACGTGTTAATCGTCCCACATGTAAAACCGAAGGATCTTTCTGAACGAATTGAGGCGGTTTAGTTTGGTCTGACTCGGAGAGAGACGTAAAATTTTTTTTTTTTTTTTTTTTCCCAAAATAATATTTGAAAATTTTCCTGACCTCTCAACGAAATTGAAACTTTGGAATCTCAAAGAGTAACACAGAACAAAGGCAGTGGGAAGCTTGGAGCTTTTTCATGTTATGGCTTTGAACTTCTTCTCCGCTTCTCTTCACCCAATTTCAAATCCTTCTTCTTCTTCCTCTTCTCATCGCTTCAATCAGAAACACCCCCTTTCTCCAACACGTGTCCGCTCTGAGAGGAACGAAATCGGCGTCACTGACAACGACAACAACCACAACAACGATCCTTCTTCATCTTCCTTCTCCGGTACATAATTCAAAAAAATTTCTGATCTTTCCGATAAGGGTTTTGTGAAATTTGCCAATTTGGGAAATTGAGAAAAGGAACAAAATTGATTCTTGTTGTGTCTGATTTCTATGAAAAGATGAGATTTTTTAAAAAATCTATTGAGTTCTGATAAGCATTGAATTCGTTTCCTTTGAAGGTTCTTCTTCAACTTCATCTTCATCAGTACGCACACAACTAGATCTCCTTGAACAGCTAACTTCAACAAGTGAAGGTACATTACATTACATGGTTTTGATTAGATCGTAGTAGAATCATTCACCTGGAGTTTATATGAATCATCATCAGGGTACTTGAGTGATGGTGGTGGGTCGAGGGAACTTACTATACGTGACCAATTAGCTGGACTTGTTGGTGACAGAGACGATGATTTCTCCATTCCCTTAGGCAAAAACTTAAAGAAAGTGAGTCCTAAATTCTTAACCACTTCTCAGAAAAGGAACATTAAGAGACAAAGCTACCTTAATGAGGTCTCTCGAAGGAATGATTCTGTTTTCTTTGCTACTATTGGCGCCTTTGTACTCCTTCCTCCTTTGGTTATTCTAGCCATTGCTATCTTAACTGGCTATGTTCAACTCTTCCCTTAAGTATTCAAGTTTCTATACTTTTGTCAAATAAAACAAAATTGCATATAGCAGGAGTTGCTTGTAATTACATCCAGTAATGGACATAGCTTGATCTTATTGGTACTATGTACTACTCTTTGTTTGATAAGGAGTATCCTAAAGAATCAAAGTAACTAGGTTCTGTGTGTACAATTACTTTTATGTTTATAAATCTATTAACGGTTTATATATCAGCACACTTTGTGGGTGCGTACCCTAGTCTAGACCTCTTTGTATCATAGAGTATATGGAAATTTTGTTGCTGGTAGTTTCCAATGATGGAAAAGGAGGATTTGGGAGTTCCTAGAATTGCCAAACAAACAATATCCTCACTCAATCTGATGAAGGTGTTCTCAACGGGGAAAGTCCAAACTGCTCCATCTGCGAAAGCAATCCCGAGCTCAGGCAGGTTGATGTTCTCCTCTACGCCAGACACGTTGAAACAAGGATCAAGGATATGGAAATCTCCAAACACTGGGTACTTCTCTTTTATTTTCTCTGCAAACTTGTTTTTGATGATCTCATATGCTGGCTCTGCGAAATAACTTAAGGTTGTACCCGAATCAATGATGGTTCCACCACCACCATCTGATGAGATGTTCCATGTTTCTTCAGGTATTTCATCAAGAGCTTCACCGTCGACTAGAATGGATTTGATCTGTATATAGTAAAATGACTCCACAGAGTTCTCCTTCCCGTTCACAAAAGAAGTGAAATTCAGATTTGGGTGGTTCAGCAAATCCTTGTCTTCTCCAAAGATCAACTTGCTGCTTACATTGGTGTCGCTGTTTCTATCGACAAGACAGTAGGAAAAGGAATGACCGTAGAGAGAATGAAGTTGAGAAGAAAACGAAAGAGGTCCTCTTCCTAACCCAAGCAGACCTGAAGCTCCATTGAAGAGACCTCGGTTCCAATGGCCACACCCAAACATCATATTTTCCACCTTGTACTCTGAGCTTTCTCCCTCGGTGGTCGTGAGATTAACGGTAAAGGTCTCAACCGCGAAATCTCCGGTTGTGTTTGACCTGTCTCCATACCAGTAGAAATAAGGGCATGATTGGTTATCTGATTCGCACTGTACTGGAGGATCGGGTGATGAGATGAGGCTGCATCTAGGGTCATTGCATGTTATGTTCTTGAATGAAGTGGATGTTTTCGGGTCATAAAATGCACCGTTTTGATGGAAACAGTCGTGGCAAGGCAGGCATTGGAGCCAGTTTAAATCACTCCCGGTGTCAAGAATCAATGAAAAGTGTTTTGGTGGTGTGCCAACAAGCACATCCATGAAATATTCACCAGAACCGTGCATCATACCAGACTGAAGAGTTGCTACCAGCTTCCCTGTTGAAGAAGCCTCTGGAGCTCCCACCAAAGAAATATCAGAGGTAATCTTCTTCTTAACCTTCTCATATTTCGATTTCTTAGCCCGTGCGTGAAGCGTCTGAATTCTTGTGAGGTCTTGGATTTTAAGATCAACAACTGAATGTCTTGTTCCCTTTGTTTCTTGATTAATCTCCCTGCGTTTTAGTTGAAGCTTCACCGAGTCTCCTGTATGATCCTTGGCAGGATCATGTTCCGTGGAGGTGAAATCGCAATCATTGCTTGTGGAAGAAGAAACAGAACTGAAACGCATCAGATCTTGGGAATTAAACCCGTCAAAAGATGAAGAGTTATACTCATGTTTCCCGGAAAGAGGTCTACAGTCCCCGGAAAGTGGTGAGATAATGAACAAAATAAGACCAAGGAATATACTTACTAGTTTGGTCGACATTAAGCTGCTAGATTATTAGAAATCTCCGGCAACATATGGTAAAAGAAAGAGAGACCTATGAGAGATTCAGAGTTATAGATGATAGTCTCTTAAGGACAAAAGAGGAGGGAACTAACATAAAAAGAGCAAGGGAAAGTATTAGGAGTTTTTGAAAGTCAATGGGAATCAAATCGAAGATCAAATAAATTTTTAATAAAATGACAATTCGATATCTATTCGACTGAGACTCTTAAGCCATAGCATGTTAGGACAAAACAAGAAAAACAATCGCAATTAATATTTTAGAGATAACAGAATATTGTAGGTGGTGGTCTTCTCTTCAGTGAGACCAGACCGGTTCAAACATGTGGAATCTTTATATAAACAAACAATTCTGATTTGTACGTTTGCGTTGAAATGTGATATTTTTGGTTTAATAGTAGTAAGTATCAAACATAATTTGGTAGTACTTCATTAGTAAAAGTATCTAATATTTCATAATAGGAGTTACCATAATCATCAACCTAATTTGTAGTGTACTATTATTGAACTAAATATTTGGTTGAATACATAATTATATCAAACAGGTTATTATATCCACATATAATGCGACTTTTTAACTAGAAATTATATATCATCATTGAGAGCACTTTAAAATATCAAATAGGTTATTATTATTTAATTGACTGTAGAAGAGTCTTTAAAATTCTAAGTGTGTCTTTGACTGTGACTAACTAACCAAATGCATTAAAAGTTATGAACAGTTATATCGAACTGGAGGAGCTTGCCATGATGGCTTGGTATGCAAGCAACCAGGCACCCATTCCCAGTTCTTTCTCTTCTCTCTTTTTTAGTTTAGTGACAGCTATAATGGAATCAGCTCTTCGAGCCAAGTGGAGTTGGCTAGAGTCCCGCATAAAGAGCAGTTGAAACAAATACGTTGTTTTTTTTTTAAAAATGAAAGATTGTGGAAATAAGAACCATGTTGGAAATACACCAAATCTTTGGAAAGCTTAAAATACCATGTTGGAAATACACCAAATCTTTGGAAAGCTTAAAATTTTGAAAGTTATACTTTTCCTTTCCAAAACATTATTCTTGTAGAGATATTATATTATTTTAGCTTTTATTTCAATTTCCTACGATTCAATTACAAAAAAAAAAATAATAAAAAAAAAAAATAAATAAATAGTAGAATACAATGAGGAATTTCATGAAATGCTATATTTTCAGGAATATATAAATATATATATATAAGTACTTAAGTAAATGTATGCTAAATATCTATAAGGGGATTAATGATAGAGCAAGTTTAGAAATATGTAATCATTTTCACCTAGATGTATTTTTGTTAATGAAGCAAAAGATTCGAATTTGACTTTCAGTTTCAGATTTATATACTGTGTAAGTGTAACGTGTTCCTAACCACACTATGATAAGCAAACTGATTAGCGACATTTCAGTTTGTTATAATCCAAACCAAATATTCATTCCAATTGTGTGCACGTAATTCCAATATATTTCCATCTCTATTGATCAAAACTACTTTTTCTCTCTCTCTTATTCGCCAGTCATGGGTTCAAATCTACTTTTCGTGTTCAAAAAACAAATGCTACATGTGTTTTGAAAATTTAATATTTCATTTCAAAAACATTTTTATCGTTGTTGTTATTATAGTGTAGCCGATATGTTTGACGTTAAAAAAAAAACTTGGCATTCTAGCCAAATTGTTTGATTTTCTAATATGAAAGCATCATGAGTCGGTGAGGTAAGTATTATGAATAAACCGATCAAAACACTCATGTACACACGACGTCAAGACAGCGATTTGTGTCTTCTGCTTACACATGTTAGAAGGCAACCTTACTAACCACCTCATGTCAATCACATCCGTAAAAAATGTTCACCAAATTCGCTAAAAACAAAAAAATGGGTTGACTACATAATAAAAGTCGATTTGCCATCTCTAAAATCAGTCACAGATCTTTTTCACTAACTAATGGTTTTAAGATGACCTCTAAACCTTTAAACTTGACGTTGACGGCTTGACCTAATTATCTACAGCTAGCTACCAAAACTTTTTTTTAAAGATATATAATTGACGAGGCTTATATGATTGTTACGAATCATGCGGTTCACGGGGTCAGACGAAATCATAAAGTTTGGAGGTGCAACCACCAAAACTACGTACATTATTATAAGCTTATCTTATTTATACATCTCTTCTACATGTGTCGTTTCATTTATTACCTCACCACCCACTTTTCTCACTATAACCAAAACTTAATAGAGAAATACCCCATTCCACACTATTTTCTTAATTTGTCTTTCTCCATATTCAATTTTTTGTGTTTTCTCACCTATGTTGTACCAGAATTATCACCTTGCATTGATGTGGTGTCACATAGCTTATATTTGATGTCACGTCCACTAGATATCAACCAAATTTGAATGTGGTATGTAGGATTGTGAAAAAAATAGTATTAGTTTTAATTTACCGATATAAATGTACATATCTGCTGAAAAGAAATTATATACATGACTGCTCATTGTAGGTAGATATCTGTTAATGAGCGCACTGAGCATGCATGCATTATATATCATACACCCACCAAACTTCGAATTCAATAAATACTTCCTACTCTGTTCCTTTAGTTTGGTTCTTTAATCAAATTTATACAGAGTACTTATGAACAAAACAAAACAAAAAACAATCTCAATTATAGAAATAGTAAAATATCAATAACGACAATATCTTAAATCTTATGTTCCTAAAAAAAATTGATTCTATACCACCGAATTCGAATAACTTATAGTACACTGAAATTAACACAGTTGATAATAAAAGAATTCGTACACATATCTAATATTTAAGTTTATTAAATACTATATAGTATGTATATATACTGAGTGAAATTCCTGGGTACCATCGCCGCATGCTAAACAAGTTGTTGGCATGGCAACACATTATTTGTCACCATCAATACTATGCATTATTTTGGCCACTCTTGTCTCCATTGTCAGAGCAAAAGTCCCGGCGATTATAGTCTTTGGTGACTCTTCCGTAGATTCCGGCAATAACAACTTCATACCAACAATGGCCAGAGCCAATTTCGAGCCTTACGGTCGTGACTTTCCCGGGGGCCGCGCCACTGGCCGTTTTTGTAACGGTCGTCTCTCTTCCGATTTCACTTCCGAAGCTTATGGCCTTAAACCCACCGTGCCAGCCTACCTTGATCCGTCCTACAATATCACTGATTTCGCCACCGGGGTTTGCTTCGCGTCCGCCGGCACAGGCTATGATAATGCCACGGCCAATGTGCTTGTAAGTCCACCATTCACTTCAAAATACCTAACTAAGGTTGATTTCTTGCATAACAAGATATATCGAGATGATTGTCTTGTTTCGAAATTTTAGGGCGTGATTCCATTATGGAGAGAAGTAGAGTACTATAAGGAATACCAAAGCAAACTTTCAGCCTATCTTGGCCACCGTAGAGCTGCCAGAGTCATCAGAGAATCTCTGTACTTAGTCAGCATAGGAACCAACGATTTCCTTGAGAACTACTTCACATTACCGGACAGGAGATCTCAGTTCAGCATCAGTCAGTACCAAGACTTTCTGATCGAGATAGCCGAGGTGTTCTTAAAGGATCTTTACAGACTCGGAGCTCGGAAAATGTCTTTCACCGGAATCTCGCCTATGGGATGTCTACCACTGGAGAGAGTGACGAATCTTGACGACCCTTTTAGCTGTGCTCAGAGTTATAATAACCTGGCTGTTGATTTTAACGGGAGATTGAGAAAATTGGTGATGAAGTTGAATAGAGAACTCATTGGAATGAGAATTTTCTTTGCTAATCCTTACGATATCATTTGGGATATTGTAACCAAACCTTATCTTTACGGTCTAGAGGTATCTAGTTCTGCATGTTGCGGCACGGGATTGTTCGAGATGGGATTTCTTTGCGGCCGGAACAATATGTTAACTTGCAGTGATGCGAATAAGTTCGTTTTCTGGGACGCATTTCATCCCACCGAGAGGACTAATAAGATTGTGTCCGATCACTTTTTCAAGCATCTGAAGAATCTGTTTCATTGATTCTATATATATTCCTATTTTACCTTTTTATGAGTACTTTTGCAATTAGTCATATACAATTTCGAAGATAAGAGCTTTGAATGGGTGTGAAGAGACGATTGATCAAATAAAGAAGTTGAAAAAAGATCAAAGAAAATAACTGGTTGCTTGAGCAAGAAGTATCAGAAAAATATCTTCCTCTAGAGTGTTAGAATTGTTGTTTTAATATCAACATTAAATTTTTAAAAATGGTTTGTTTGATATTTGCTTCATTTACGTCTTTTAAAGTTTTAACGCTGTCCAAGAATTTTTTTTTAAAAAAAAAACATACTCTACTTTTTTAACATATGATGCGTGCAAACTATATATAGATCAAAACTAATAAAGTGTTATTACAGAATACAGATACATCATTATTATCTAAAAACAAAAGCAATAGTTTGTTTTATCTTTTTATACAAAGCTCATGAGAAAAAGAAAATTATTACTAGGGTTTAGTGTTGCCATCTATAACAGATCTAAGTTCATCCCAACTTACAGAGTCTCCGATGAAATCTCCACCACTGACGTTCCAGAAACTGAGGAGGTTATTATCATTACAAGATGTATATGTCGGTTGATTGAAAGCCACCGTATGTTGGTTCCAATAAGGATGATTCTGTGGTTGAAGCGGCGGCTCGTGGGACAAGGAGTCTACTACGCGATGGCTTGTGTGGTCTGAATCTAAGCTGCTTGTCTTAGAACACGAGTCGGTTAAGGTGATAACCGGATTTCGGTTTGGTGGTACGATGGTCGGGTTTCTGTGTGATGTGACCCGTTTGAAGATTCTGCATAGTGTCCATACCTCCTGTGAGAAAAACAAGACGGACCCATTATAAATTTATTCCAACTGTAATAATACCTGAAAGCAATTTATGAATGCGTGATGCACTTTTGTTATTATTACGACTATTCGAATCTTCAAATGCTATAAAGAAATTTCAAATATACATAACTGTCCATTAATTGTCATTGACTCAATGAAAAGTCTGAATTTTACTAAGAGAATCCGATTCTAAAAACAATAGGTTAATATGTACTCGAAATTACATAAAACTAATAATGGATGATATCATTATAGTGGTTATAGTTATGCTGATTAATGGATGAATTCGTTATATCCAAGCTAAATTGTTAAGGAAACGAAACTTAATTCATTGTGGACGTTTTCACTTACATTAGAGCTTAATTAGTCTTCATGTGAAACAAAAATTTAGTTGGTCTATTTTTAACAAAAAGGTTGGGGCCATACTGAGAAGAAAATGTGGTGTAGCTTTCTCAATCTAGCTCTAGCTCGTTTGGAAATGTGTTCGTGGCTGACTTTTTAAAGCATTTAATTAACACTACGAATGATAGAAACTTGTCTCTTCAAAAATGGACAAGATATATGGTTTAGCCTGATGAGGATGATGATATTCTTGGTTAAATAAACCGTTTTTTTTTTTCAATTTTGTTCACAAAACAATGTAGATTATTTACAAAAGAAAAAATATTTAAAACAAAATACTCACAGCTTGTTGAGCTGGCGAGTCGGTTTTTGTGGTCGAGGGGAGACGGAATTCATGCATCATCCAATCGGTTTTGGTGCCTTTACCGGCAGAACCAAGATAGTAAACCAGAGATTTCTTGAGACCGACACAATCTAGGTTGGAGTAAACCGGTTTATCAATACCAGTGGCTTTCCAGAACCCTGAACCGGTGACTCGGTTTGGTCTAACGCTATTTCTGTATTTCCTGCCTCTCATGCAGAAGAAGTACCACTCCTTTTCCCCGACGCTCCTCACTCCTGATAAGATCCACCGTAAAAGCTCTTATTAATTTCGTAAAAAAATTATTTATAGAAAACGAAAACTAAAACAAACTATAAGTCCTAGTAGTGTAGAACTACAATTTCGCTTTCACTACCTAGTTAATTCTGTATGCATGTGTTGCATTTCCAAAGTTTCAATTGACTAGCAACTTGTGTTATTCAGATTTTTGAGTTTT
The DNA here is from genome assembly GCA_023657505.1 of Camelina hispida. NCBI lineage: Eukaryota > Viridiplantae > Streptophyta > Magnoliopsida > Brassicales > Brassicaceae > Camelina > Camelina hispida. Next base: position 2,858,255 of record CP094634.1, on the reverse strand, counting down.
GTGTATTACTATATTTGGTCTATGAAGTTTAAATTAATCATCGAGAGTGTTAAATTATATTTTCGTTTGTCCATAACACAAACGTAATTTGTATGTAAGTTAACCAAAAAAATCCTAGTCAGCTATCTCATTTATGTAGATATCTATCTAGCTAGCTATCGAAATTGAAACCAAATCGGTATTCCGAAATTGGCGGTTTTGTATGTTTCTGACTCATAGGAGACCAAATTGGACACTTCTTATTACTGAGCTAATAATCAATGGTTGAAAAAAAAAAAAAAAAAGACAACTCCATTCAATTGTATGATCCTAAATTCCTAATATAGGATAGGGACAATATATAAAGAATTATAAGAATTACCAATAATAAAAAAAAAGGTGATCCAATAAAAAGACTTACTAGTAAGATCCCAAGGATCGAACTTGTAGATATCGATCTGTTTGATAAGTTCGAGTTTGATGGGTTTGTTCTCTACTTTTCTTCGAAGATAAAACCCTAAAAGCTCTTCGTCCGTCGGATGAAATCTGAATCCAGGAAGTGGTGCTTCATCTTCTTCTTCATGATCCCTACCTAAGTTACCTTCGCCACTCATCTTCACTACATCGATCTCTCTGTAACACCAATCAAAGTCTCTCTGTATGAAAAGTTCTCTGTGCATATATGTGTATTTATATAGGTAAACTTTTATCTATTAAATGATTATTTTTCTGCCCTTTTAATTGGTGCTCAGTCAATTACGAATGACTTTGACTATTAGTTTACACACAACATCTTATAGACTTTCCCAAATATGAAATATCTTTAACGGGTTTAATTAATCGTTCTCATTATTTAATTATTATTAATTCAATGAAGTTATGTATTCTTAATTAAATTTTGCGCGAGTCATTTATTTGTTTTCAAAATATGATACTTTTAGAGATAAAACTTGTTCTGGTTGTGTTTAAATATATTTCTTAAAATATATAACAAAACAATAAAAAGTGTTATATAGTTTGATATAGATGGCTATTAAAAATTATGCAGAAAAGTCCAGGGAAATGGAAAATAATTAAATCACTGATTGCAACTAATTTATATGTATGATGTAATATATAATCGAAAATCAAACATGTCGTTATCCGTAGTTGTTACGTACTATATTACAGTAATAATATCAGATTATCAATAAACTGTAAATTCAATACATACGTGTAAGGGAAGTCACGTGGTTTGACCATATTAAAATTTTGCAAAATATCGAAGAGATGTAAAAGGTATAGTACTACTATTAAACAAAGATTCTTATGAATGATGATAAAACCAAAAGATAACTTTTAAATATGCCTCCTTTATAGACTCCATGCACTATTTTGATGGCCGGGGAGCCAAATACAAACGTAGAAGGTAAACCAAATCGATATATAAAAGTGTACGTGAGTATATATATACTTTAGTCAGAGGACGCCTAATTTACTACTTTTCCCGTTATAAATCCAAAACATGTAACAAGTTTTTTGGACCAATCAACATTTAGCTCTCTGTAGACTTATTGTAATAGGCAGAAAGACCAGAGTATACATACGTACGTACGTTTTGAATGATGATGTACAGGTTACTATCGTTTGTTCTTGGGCGGCAACAAATAGCAAATAGTTATTTCATATTTTTTGCCACACCAATATTAGTTTATATATCCTTAATTAACTACTTTTATCATTTCTAACGACAACATTTTCCACTTACAGTATTACTAAAATAACTCTTACAGTTGCGAATAGGAGCCTTGTAGATCAGAAACTGGTTAACCATAGTAAATCATGCATGATGTAAATATGACGCCTACATGATCTCATAATGAGTCATTAACCACTCCACTAAACATTATATTGCGAGAAAACAAAATAGTTGGAATGATTAATAAAAATAGTTGGAATCAAGGATTCAAGGTGATAGTAAGGATAAAGGATTGCATATAGTAACTTTTTTTTTTTTGTAATGTGTGTTTAGGTTGTTTCGTTTATTGTAAATTGTAACAGAATAATCATGTTGTAGTAAATGAAAAAAAAGAAAACAAATAAAGGTTGAAAAATCACAAAAGAAAAATTAGAAGTTAAATATGTATAGGACAGAAATCCGTAGATGAAGTTTAAAACGAAGGCAGGCATAAAGAGGAAATAAACTATCAAAGAAACTCTTGTGGTGACCCATTTGATCTATATAAAACATTCAAAGTCCAGATTTTGACTGTTGAATATTATCATTATAATCCATTAAAAATATACAAAAAAAAACTAATTAAAAGTTGCCACAACAATATTTAGTACACATCCAATCTTCTTGGGAAGACAAAAACGAAAAAAGATTAACAAAGGTTTTCAAAGAAGAGGAAGAGAGAGTCAAAGGAACATAATATCCAAGTTTTCAAACTCCATAACTTTTTTGAATTTCTTCGACACGAAAAAGAGAGAAACATTGAATGATGGTATATATATCAGCATCAGGTTTCTATAAAGAGTATATGTTCATACTAAAACAAAGAAAACAAAAAAAAAAAAAGAACAAGAAACTTTGGTATTTTGATTCGTGGGATATGAATTAGCACATCATCACGATTCACGAGACACGAGGTTGGTAGAAGAGGCACATCATCATCATAGCTACGGCCTACGGACTGGTGCGAGTGCGACGAAGATTCTTAACCGTCAAGACTCTGACGCAACTTGTCTTGTATTCTTCTATAAACATGGTGAAGTATTTTTTTGTTCCCCGGAAATTTTTGACCAAAACATTTTGGGCCTCTCCGTATAATACTTTTTCTGGGTTTTACTGAAAGGCCCATTACTCAAATCATAAGTGGCTTTTTCGACGCTATAGTATATGAAGGAAATGAATTTATTAATGTTTTGGTCACTAAATCTTTGTAATTAAAATGCAACTGAAGTTTGATTTTTATCTTCTAAGAAATGAAGACATCATTCAGTATTTACAAAGTCGTCTGTTTGGCTAATCAGCCTATCACAATTAATTTGAATTTTGTGAAAAATTTAAATCCATATCAGAATAAGATTTTTGAAATAATTTTGCTAGAGAACACAATTATTAAGATTTTATAATTTTTGGTTAAAGAATTGAGATTTCATCTTTGCGGTGCAGTTAAAAGAGAAAGATACTATACGTTTGAGAAAAATTAGCATGAAGTGTAATCAAGAGAGACGCGGTGTGGGATATATGGTCCATTACAGGAGGCACGATGATGGTCCACGAATAATTGTAACAACGACAACAGAATTATTTTGCATATCTAAGAGACGATATGAATCAACAACGAACGAACACATAAGATCTTCTTTCAAAATTACAAAAGGAGAATCAAATTCTTAGGTGGACGTTGGAAATATAAAGATTATAATTATTACTATGAGAAACTAACTGATATTTTTGTAGTGTGAAGTACTAATTTCACCAATTACAACACGTTTTGTTTTCCTTAATCCGTTCCCTTAAATGTGAATATATAAAACGCCAAAAAAAATATGACATGAACGTAGTATAATAAAATCGTTTGAGACTCTTCTGCCTCGGAAATTAAATGAACCATGCATTGAACTCGGATGATAAATCAACTTTTAATTTACTTTACATCATAGTGTTGATAACGAAAACAAAAACACGTAATTTAATTTGGCGCATAGTGAAGATTTGAAGAATTAAACGTCAAAACTAAAGATGGAAAAAAAAAAGGAGCCATATGAGAAAAGGTGTCGACAAAAAATAAAACCATACAGAGATGATGGTAGTATATGATTTGACAAAAACACCCTCAAATCATTGTTTTCAGAGTTCTTTTCTTTTTTTTTAGATAAGGTACAGATCAGAAACCACCTCTAGAAATCGAGCAATAGATCTCATTGGCTTAAAAGAAGAGAGAGAGAGAGAGATGAGAGATCTATTCTCTGCTCGTACGTGCAGCGTCCCACTGATTCCAACATAATGTCCCAGAACTTGCCACGTGGCGTTCATTACAAAAGATTGCAGTACTGTTGTCCTTAGAGAATCATTATCTCTCTCGCTGTAATATCATATCTTTATGCTCCTGTCACTTTCTGTCTGTTCTGTACCCAAAAGAAGTAAAGAACCCTCTCTCTCATAGTCTCATCCTCCATCCCCTCTCTGTTTCTTTCATGTTTTATGAGAGTTTTTTTCAAACACTTTCTGCTCTATCTTTGGGTTTTTATCTAGATTGAGAAAAACGAGATAGAGTAGAGTAGAGAGAGACTTGTGTTGTGTTGGGCGTGGAACTAACACTTTCCACAGATCAGGTATCGATCTTCTCTTTCAACTTCTGATTCGTCCAGAAGCTTTTTCCTAATCTGGTCAGTACTCTGTACTCTTCTTTTACAGTCTTTTTTTCTTTCGTTTTAAAAGATGTTTCTCTATATTTGGAAATAACTATATTTGTAAGCCTTCCTAGATTGCTGGAATATAAAAAGGGAGTATGTTTAACTGGAGAACGAACTCATATGGACTTGCTTTAAATTTAATTATTTTTTAATCATTCTATAATGATTAGAGTAAATAAACTATTGTGACTCTGAATTATAAAATCCGACTTAATCATTAGCTCTGTGCCTCTGTTCACTTACATCAAATACTATATTCTGAGGTTATTTAAACGTTTTTTTTCCCTTTTGAAATGTCTCCAGACTCCAGAGATCTGACATGGAACACCAAGGTTGGGGTTTTGAGGAGAATTATAGTTTGTCCACTAATAGAAGATCTATAAGGTATATTTATTAATCTTTGATCTATTCGTTTAGTATTTTCCTTACAAATAACGTATATAACAACAAAGTCTGTTTGTGTATTTATTATGTCTAGGCCACAAGATGAACTAGTGGAGTTGTTGTGGCGAGATGGGAAAGTGGTTCTGCAGAGCCAAACTCATAGAGACCAAACCGAAACACAAAAACAAGATCATCATGATGGAGCCCTAAGATCCAACACCTTTCTTGAAGATCAAGAAACTGTTTCTTGGATCCAATACCCTCCAGATGAAGACCCATTCGAAACCGACGACTTCTCCTCCCATTTCTTCTCAACCGTCGATCCCCTCCAGAGACCAACCTCAGAGACTATTAAGCCTACGTCCGGTCCTGACACTCCTCAAGTCATGGTTAAGCCTAAGGCCTGTTCTGACCCTCCTCAAGTCATGCCTCCTCCTAAATTTAGGTTAACTGATTCATCGTCAGGAAACGTGGAACTAGGAAAGGAACAGTACTCTGTGATGACCGTTGGACTTAGCCATTGCGAGAGCAACCCATCCCAGAGCGATCCTGATGTCTCAATGAGTCATGCTCGAGGCAAAAACATCCAAGAAAAGCTTTATCCGAACGCAAGTTCCTCATCGGGTGGCTCCTCTGGTTGCAGCTTTGGCAAGGATATCAAAGAAATGGCTAGTGGAAAAAGCATCACAACAGACCGTAAGAGAAAACACATAATGGACACTGATGAATCTGTGTCTCAATCAGATGTATGCTTTAATTTTGTACTCGTGATGATAAGTTCTTGAAAACGTGTTTTTTTCTTTGTATTCATTGCTCAGAGTGATCTTGATTGTTTATATAATACGTTATGTAGGCAATAGGTGCTAACAAGTCGAACCAACGATCAGGATCGAAACGAAGGAGTCGAGCAGCTGAAGTTCATAATCTCTCCGAAAGGGTACTTCATCGGTTCGTCTATATATGATATAATATATAGTTTAATGTAACAAAGATATCATATAACATTAATTCAGACAAATAAAACAAATAGAAAACTCTGTTTTTTTTTTCATCTTTTCTAAATCTAAATAGAGGAGGAGAGATAGGATCAATGAGAGAATGAAGGCTTTGCAAGAACTAATACCTCACTGCAGTAAAGTAAGTTACTTAATCGAATCTTAATAGTGGAGAATTGATAAGTTCATTGGTGTAATATCTGGTTCTGTTTTGCAGACCGATAAGGCTTCGATTTTGGACGAAGCCATAGACTATTTGAAATCACTTCAGCTACAGCTTCAAGTGATGTGGATGGGGAGTGGAATGACGGCGGCTCCGATGATGTTCCCCGGCGTACAGCCTCCACCGTTCATGCGTCAGATGCAAAGCCCGGTACAGTTACCTCGATTTCCGGTTATGGATAGGTCCGCAATTCAGAACAATCCCGGTTTAGTATGTCAGAATCCGGTACAAAACCAGATCTTCTCTGACCGGTTTGCTAGGTTCATCGGTGGCTTCCCACAGATGCAGGCCGCGTCTCAGGTAAGGCCAATATAGTATGGCAACATATTAATATGGGTTGTATTATATATACGAAGCCGTAGGTGCCATTTTAATGTTGAAAACGACGTAGTTTTTATCTGACACGCTGTGTGGTTTAAAAACTCAGCCGATGGAGATGTTGAGATTTGGGTCACCGGCGGGACAGCAAAGTCAACAACCGCCTGCGCCGACCAAGACAACCGATGGTCTTCGTTTGGACCACTAGGTTTGGGGTGGCACTTCGTTCTTCTATTTATGGTATGTTTGTTTTAATAACTTTCTGAAAAAATTAAAACGTTCAAGGATGTAATATTATAGAGTACTGCTTTACGTTATTTTCTGTATATGCGAGTTTTACATATGTCAAAATGACATGAGATTTTTTGTAAACATGATGTTAGAGATATATGTGAGTTTTTGTAATCATGAAAACTTTGGAATGCGATTTCTTTTCTAATCAAATTAAGGATATATACTGTACAACCCGTAATTAACTATGTATGCATTTATCCAAGCTGTCGTTTTCTTTTCCAAAGATTGAACTACCTCAGATCACACCTCTATAAGATTGAACTACCTCAGATCATACCTATTTTTCCAATGTAGCTACAATTCCATTCAATTTTTCTGTTCCCCTGATGGTAAACATTCTGTGTCTTTTTTTTTTAATATATAAATAAAATAGAAACATTGTGTTCATTTATAAGAAACACAGAAAACACTAGTATATTATTTTCTCAAAATACTATACGTCTAGCTCTCAGAAAAACTGACTGTAGATGATAACTCGTCTGGCTGGAGTTTGAAAATTGAAATAAATATATTTTTCTCTTATAGTGTCATATTGTTCGACGAGAAAATACATAATAAATAATGTCTTTAGCCAATAAATTAAAATAATAATAATGTAACCTCTTCTAGTTGATGTGTCTCTATATTATATAGATGGGAAAGGCAAGTCACATGCGAAGGAGCAGATTTCAACGAAAGTCATCTGTCAATTGTCAAACATCGACATTATAAGTTTTTTAAGCCATGTGCTGGAGTACTGGTCAGAATCTATTTTAGCAATTATTGAGTTAAATATCTTAGATATTTTCTGCATACTGTTTTTTTTTTTTTTTATGTACAATTTATTCGAACGATTGAAACAGATGATCGAAAACACTTATATTATAGCAATATATAGCCAAAGAAATTCGAAAGTGGAACCCGTCAAAGGTTGGATGCATACACTTAAAACAGTCGATCGAAAACACTTATATTATTTATAGCAATATATAGCCAAAGAAATTCCAAAGTGGAACCCGTCAAAGGTTGGATGCATACATTCAGTCATTCAGACAGACATGGTGTCTGAGACACCATATGCTTAAATTAAATCTTCGTTGAACATCAACATAACATTATTTTAGTGGCAAAATAAAAAAAGTGTAGAACAGTACAAAGATGAAAAATAATAGTGGTATATATATTAGGTTTACTAGTCTTCAAATCATGTGAAATTGTCAACCATTCACGAATCACTACTAAATATATGTTCGAATCAAAATGCTAATGACTTTTTGGTTGGAGCACAAGTCCATGGATATGATTTTAGTGGTTAGTTTTATAATTGTGGCTTTTGTGTTTGATCGGCCCGGCCAACATATCTTTTCGCCGTTTCTTTTTCTTTCAATATTTTTTTCTTTGAATTGTGTGGTCCATTTTGTATTTCCATTTGAAAACAGTGACCGTGTTTGGCAATACATCAAAATCTCGTTAACAGTTTTCGTTTATTTGTTCGTTGGATGATCGAACATAAAAGTAAATGCCTCCCTTTTAGTCATTTCATGGTGTTGCGTGATAAAAGTTGTATAAACGTTCATGCTTGGTGAAAGGTCTTCCTATTTGAAATAAAATTCCTCGGGTGGTTGACAATTCTTATTAGAAACAAATACAATTTATTGTGTAAAGGAATTTCGTATAGATGTCTTTTCATTAGCTCTTTGGTTATTAAGAAACATGTTTTTCTATTTTTTCTTGGTTAATTATAACCAAAAGATTTCATACCACAAATCAAAATTGGCTAATAAATATCTTATATGATTTGAATTTACGATATTGTTTGGTGCAAACAAACAACAATACCTTTATCATCGCTGCACACCCTTTATAAACACTAACATTTGTATATGATCAATTTTTATAGGTCAAAAAGAATAATGTAAATATTTATATAGTTAAATATAATTGTCGATCTCATAGTACGTACTAATGAGAAGTATAGTAACCGAAGTTGGTGTGTCGGTTTTGAACAAGGATAGATAGAATGTGTTTTGATTTCAATTCACCCAAGTATCTCGAATAAAATCGAATTCAGCTAAACCAAGGGTTTGAGCCATTGCAGTTGGAGTAAAGCTGGTTTGCAAGGATATGTAATGGAAGTATGGAACACAAACGCTGTTGAAATCGTGTGAGTTGGTTATAGCGTGTCAATTTTTTTCTTCTTAATCTTTATTCAGTTCGTAGTTTACAAGTTGTTTTCCCTGATTTTCTCTCTATCTCTGATGTAACTCTTCAAAACCTCTGGTTCGTAGTTAATTGCTAAAGTTGAACCCTTACTAATGTACGTACGTAAGTAAGATCGTTGACAACAAAATATTCCGTTTTATCATATCCCCTCATTCACACCATTATCTTTAAAAAAAACATGTTTATATCCACACAAAAATCACTAACATTGTAACATCATATTAAATAATTGAAAACGTGTAGAAAGTTTTCTTCAAATTTATAATTACATTGTTTTACATTAAATATTGTTTATATAAAAAAGAATATTTATACTCCACCAAAAAAATATTATTTAATTAAGCTGCAAGAACCACTGTCACATTAAAATCAGTCATCAGTAATCAGCCCAAAAGTCCAACCCGGAACACATGTATGTAGCAAGAATTTTGATTTATATATCATATTATAATGTTTGAATTTTTCTTGTAATTGAGTAATTTAGTTGTAAATCACAATCCATATAATTAAAACTAAAAAAAAATTGTTTCAAATACTGGTTAATATTAAATAGATGAAAATCAGTTTTTTTTTTTTCTTTGTATTCAATTCTTACCAAACTCATAGCCACCCAACATCATATTTATTGAAACCATTAGAATAGAAACGTCTGGAAAGTTTTGTACATCAAAGAATGACATTGTCGCATTAAATACCGGGGGCATTCAAAGAAAAAATAATTTGTGATTTGATGAGATTTGGTAGGAATTTTAGGGGTATATTCAACTTGACATTTTAGTTGATTTATATAAAAGTTACAAATCCTATATTATTCAATCATGAATTTTAAAAATTTTTCTGAAATAACAACTGATGATTTAAAAATCTACTTTAAAATCCATTGTTATTCAAAACATTTTGTGATTTGGATTTTAATAAGTTTTAGAGATTCTGGAGGATTTGAGAGGATTTGTTTAGTTAAAATACAGAAATCCAAATCTCATAGTTTTAGGTGGGGTTTGAAAATTTTACTAATAAATAATATCAACTTTTTTAAAATCTATCAAAATTTCTAATTTTCTAAATCCATAGAATCTTCCAAAATCATTGTTTCAATACATCCTCCTAAATGATTTTTTTTTAAAAACCAATCCTTCAAAAACACACCTATAAAAGTGAGATTTTTTTAATAGGATTTCTCTTACAAAAATATAGTCAAAATCTCTTACAGACACTATTATATTTTTCTATAAAAAAAAAAGAATTTGGTTTTGAATAACAATGGATTTGTTATGATTTTTGCAAATTGTTGATAGAATAACAATAGATTGTGAATGATTTTTAACAAATTTCATATTCAATAACAGTGGATTTGAGATGTCATTTTAAAATCATTAATTGAATAACAACAAATCATCTAAAATTCTGTTTTGAATACACCCACTCCTATTATTTACCAGATACCAGACAAAAGAGATGACGTGTTATTGATTTTGAATGTCAACGTATAATTGCATGACACGTGCTCCATGTTGGACCACTTGTCTTGATAAGTTACGTAACTTATCAAACGTGCCAAAATTCAACACGTGATTTCCACTCCCTGAAATTCACACAATATTTGATTTTAAATTAAAGTTATGATAATATTAATAAAAAAAATAAATAAATTAAATGACTAGTATTTATAATCCTAAAATAATTAAACTAATAATAATGTTGAAATTAAATATTTTATATGATTACGTTTAAATTAATGATATTGTTTGATTAATAATATTAATATCTAATATCATCAAATAGTATATTAAGTTCTTTCTTTCATTTGGTATAATATACTATTAGTTGTATTTAGCTCTTTTTAATTTTAATTTCTTAAAATATAGTATGAATTTGTACTACAGTAGATAACAATAAATTTAATATTTTTGGGTAATTCAACAAGAACATTAAAAAAATTATTATTAATATGAAATTAAATTTTAAGACTTACAGTCCAATAAGAAATTTAATGTTCTTGTTGAATTACCCAAAAATAAATAGAAAAAGATCTACAGTCCAATAAGAAAATTATTTTAATAATATTGATAATTGAGGGAACATAATGCGACATTATAAATTACAACCAAACCTACTTTACCGACCCATACAGAACTCCAAAGCCTAAAATAAAAATCTCATCTTTTTTTTTTTTCTTTGGTCTCTCTCTCTTCTCTCATCTCTCTAGAAGTCTCTGTTTTCATCTTTGCTCTTTCTCGTTTTCTGGGATTTTGATCTTTTTGCCCCCTCCCCATTGTCCGTTCTCGCCGATCGTCATAGATCTACGTTGATATTTGCCCGGCTGAGTAAAACAGAGTGAAAAAACAGAGGGGGGGGGTTTAAAAATCCTGAAGAAAAGAGAAATCGCATGAATTTGTTTGGAGGCCTGATCTTTTCATCTTCGATTTCGAGCCACTTTACGACTTGTCTTCTCATCTTTATTCTTCATTTCTCTCCCCAGCTTAATAGTAATAATAATAATAATAATAGTAATCGTAATTCTAATAATAATCTCTATAGTAATCGTTTGATCTATTGAAGAACAAAAATCATGGAGTCTAGGAAAAACTCTGATCGTCAAATGCGTAGAGGTATTGTCTTCTTTCAACCCTTCTTAGAAAATTTCGAATTTTTAATTGTAATCATACAACTTGGATGTATGTGAGGAATCTAGGGTTCTTACTATAGATTATATAATCTGGGTCATTTGTTTTTATGTTTTTGGGTGCTCAATTTTGCCCTCGTGCTTATTTCTCTGTCGGTGACTTGAAGTTTTGTCCTTTTTGTTTGGTGGGGTTTTTTAAATCGTTGTTTAATCGTTAGTTTATTGGATTTGAACGGTCGTTGATTCGTGGTTGATGTGTGTGTGTGTGTGTGTGTGTGTGACAGCTAATTGCTTTTCAGCTGGTGAAAGGGGGAAGACAAGGTCACCGTCGGTGATTGTCATCGGAGGTGGTTTTGGTGGTATCTCAGCTGCTCGCACTCTTCAAGATGCTTCCTTTCAGGTCTGTAATGCTATTTCAAGTTTTCTGTTTTATACTATTTTCCTAAGAACTGTTTGATGTTTTAATGACCTCCCTTGATTGAGAACTAAATTGCAGCTTGGTGATTCATGTTTTGTCTTGTAGAATGATGATGATCATCATCTCTTTCTCACGGTGTGTGGTTCTTTCTTGTTTTAGGTTATGGTGCTGGAGTCCCGTGACAGAATCGGTGGACGAGTTCACACTGATTACTCCTTTGGTTTTCCTGTTGATCTTGGTGCATCATGGTGATAATAGACACGGCTCTTTATTCTTGTCATTGGATGATGTTTTTTTGTTTTTTTTGGTGAAACTTTGTTAACACAGTAACATCGTTTTGTCACAGGCTGCATGGAGTATGCAAAGAGAATCCTCTCGCACCAGTAATTGGTAGACTGGGACTTCCCTTGTATCGTACTAGCGGTGACAATTCCGTCTTGTATGATCATGATCTCGAGAGGTGTGCTTGGAATATTCTGGTTTTGTTATCTCGATCTTCTATATCTTTTTATTCAGGTTTGACACCTTAAATTAAACTCACACTGCAAATTATTTTGTTTCTGTAGCTATGCTCTGTTTGATATGGATGGCAACCAAGTTCCTCAAGAGTTGGTAACTCAGGTTGGCGTCACTTTTGAACATATCTTGGAAGAGGTATGCCTATCACATTCGTTTATCATTCTTCTCCATATTCCGATTCTCGTTTTTCTTGATGTTGTAAGTCTTTGTTTTATGCTCATCGTCTTTTGCAAATACAGATCAATAAAGTCAGGGATGAGCAGGATGCAGACATGTCAATTTCTAAGGCTTTCTCAATAGTCTTTTCTAGGAAACCCGAGTTGAGGTTTGTATACATAATGTCCCCACTTTTAAAATTTCTTTAGTCTATGCACTTTTGTAAGCTTGGTTTCATGATTGAATTTGAATTTCCACATCCAGGTTAGAGGGGCTTGCACACAATGTACTTCAATGGTACGTATGCCGCATGGAAGGATGGTTTGCCGCAGATGCAGATACCATCTCTGCAAAGTGTTGGGACCAGGTTAGTTACATTGTCCCTCTTGGGAGTTAATGTTTTTATCACATACCGTTTCTTGATTTCCGGTTTAACATTCTGAGAAATGTGCAGGAGGAATTACTGCCTGGTGGACACGGTCTTATGGTTAGAGGGTATCGTCCTGTCATCAACACTCTGGCTAAAGGTCTTGATATCCGAGTAGGCCACAGGTACGCCTTGTCTATTTGAAGAGTTTTGGCCATTTACTTAGTGTTTTGCAGTCATAACCTCTTGGTGTTTTTCCTTATCTCAGGGTTACTAAGATAGTTAGGCGGTACAATGGAGTGAAGGTAACGACAGAAAACGGGGAAACATTTGTTGCTGATGCTGCAGTCATTGCTGTTCCTCTCGGAGTTTTAAAATCCGGAACCATAAAGTTTGAACCGAAGCTACCTGAGTGGAAACAAGAAGCAATCAACGACCTAGGAGTAGGTATCGAGAACAAGATCATACTACACTTTGAGAAAGTCTTCTGGCCGAAAGTAGAGTTTCTAGGAGTGGTAGCTGAAACCTCCTACGGTTGCAGTTACTTTTTGAACCTGCACAAGGCCACGGGTCACCCTGTCCTGGTTTACATGCCGGCTGGTCAGCTCGCTAAAGACATTGAGAAAATGTCTGATGAAGCAGCTGCAAGTTTCGCCTTCTTGCAACTCCAGAGAAGTCTTCCGGATGCATTGCCTCCGGTACAGTATCTTGTATCAAGGTGGGGATCGGATGTGAATTCACTGGGATCTTATAGCTACGATATCGTGGGAAAACCTCATGATCTCTACGAGAGGCTAAGGGTTCCAGTGGATAACTTATTCTTTGCCGGTGAAGCAACGAGCTCGAGCTTCCCTGGCTCGGTTCACGGCGCTTATTCAACTGGATTGATGGCAGCTGAAGATTGTAGGATGCGAGTTTTGGAGCGGTATGGTGAGTTGGATCTGTTTCAGCCTGTGATGGGTGAAGAAGGACCTTTCTCTGTTCCTCTTCTTATCTCTCGTCTCTAAACTCCCCCATCATTGACTAGAAAGAACCTGAAAGTGAAGATGGATTGTCTTGTGTCTTAATTTGAAACTATAATTATTCTCGTGTTGGATCGTTTAAAACATCTTTGGTTTGTTATTCAATAAATTTGAATTTATGACAATCATCTTCTCTTTTCTCACTTGTGCTAACTAATATAAACAGAAAGATACTTAGGTTTACTCCTAGAGGTGAATCATTGTATAATACAATTTGTATAATACAATTTGTATTCACTCCCTCATATCTCAACCAATTAGAATTTTCTATCTAATATTTTATTTAAAAACAAATTAAAATTAAATTAAAAAATCAAAAACAAATTGTGGAAACAAATTCTGTATATTTTTATTTAAAGAAAATTAAATATTGAGTTGGTTTATATTTTACAATTAAACGAGGTTATATATTGGTTTGGGTTTATAAATGAGAAATGGTTTAAATTTTACAATTAAAACGAAATTATATGTCGGTTTGGGTTTACAAATAAGGTGGTTAGGATTTAGATTTTATAATTAGAACAAAATTATATGTCGGTTTGGGTTTATAAATGAGATGGCTAGAGTTTAGATTTTAAAATTAAAATAAAATTATATGTCGGTTTGGGTTACAAATGACATGGTTAGGTTTTAGATTTTACAATTAGAATAAAATTATATGTCAGTTTGGATTTACAAATGAGATGGTTAGAGTTTAGATTTTTCAATTAGTACAAAATTATATGTCGGTTTACAAATGAGATGGTTAAGATTTAGATTTTACAATTAAAATAAAATTATATATCGGTTTGGATTTATAAAAGAACAGTTTAAGTTTTTAATTTTATAATAATGTATACAAATTTTATTTCATTATTTTATTATGGGTGAATGAAGAGATTCACCTCTAGGAGTCAACCCAAGTATTGTCCATATAAACACTAATCTAAAAAGAGGTTAAATTGAACATGAGAATAAAATAAAGAACGAGATGAACAAAATTTGAATTTCAGGACCGATATTGCAAATTAAAAACAACTGTTTGTTGTAAATATGAGTATCTTCAGGGGTATAATCACAAATTTCGTAAATTTTTATTAGATTGGAGAAGAGAAAAGAAGATAAGAGTGGCACAAACAGAGCTTTATCCTCTTCAGAGTTGCTTCTTCTTCTCTGTGAGTATTCTTGAGAACAATGGCGATGGCTATGGCGGTGGTTTCTTTCCCATCTCTACTCAAAAAATCAACCTTACCCTCTTCTCTCTTCACTCCAACCTTCCTCCCTGCGAAATCCTCTTCCCTTCTCATCAAATCATCACCCAAAACCAGATTCGTTGTCTCGTCCTCCATGGAAGCTGGAATCGGAGTAATGGGTTCAAAGCTCGGAATGATGACTTTCTTCGAAGACGACGGCACAGTCGTACCAGTAACAGTCGTCGGATTCCGCGAAGGCAACATCGTAACCCAAATCAAAACCCTAGCCACCGACGGTTACGACGCGGTTCAAATCGGTTACCGTCGGGTACGAGACAAGAAGCTAACTAAACCGGAAACCGGTCATCTCTTAAAAGCCGGTACGATTCCAATGAGACATTTACAAGAGTTCAGGCTAACGAACGTGGAAGGATTCGAAACGAACCAGAAGCTCGTGTTCGACGAGATATTCAAAGAAGGAGACCTCGTGGACGTGGCGGGAACAACGATTGGGAAAGGGTTTCAAGGAGGAATCAAAAGGCATCATTTCAAGAGAGGTCAGATGACTCATGGTTCCAAGAGTCATCGTGCTTTGGGTTCGATTGGTGCTGGTACTACTCCTGGAAGGGTTTACAAAGGTAAGAAGATGCCTGGGAGAATGGGAGGGACGAGGACTAAGATCAGGAAGCTTAAGATTGTTAAAGTTGATAAGGAGCTTAATGTTGTTATGATCAAAGGTGCTTTGCCTGGTAAGCCTGGCAATCTTCTTCGTATTACTCCTGCTAAAATCGTCGGTCTTAATATTCCCAAGAACTAGTTCAGACAACAACAACAACAACATCAAGACTTGTTCTGTTTTGTAATGTTTTGACTTTGTTTATCTATTATCTATTTTGTATCGAAATTGCGGAATTTGGAGTGTTGGAAATTTGTAGAATTGCTTTTCGTGTTAGAATTGGAGTTTTTGTATAAGTCAATGTTCAAGGAACTGCGATTCAAGGAACTTAATGTAAGAACAAGAGTAGTGAAGTAGTAACAAAACAAATATTAGGATGTTATACTCAAAAACCATATATTTATAGTTGTAAGGGGTTAAAATTGTACATGAGATCATATGATAGGAAGAAAAAAATGAACATATATAAATATAAATCTTTTATGATACGTTTTTGGGATTTTAAAGAATGGTTGAGAAGCTTTCAATAGGATCAGACTCTTCAAGCATAGAAGCAGCTTGGAAGCAATCAGTAGCATCAGCTATACGTCCATCAGATTTATGAACCATTCCTAGGTAATACCAAGCTTTTCGGTTTGTTGGATCAATCCTCAATGCATCAGAAAGCAAGCTTCTCGCCACGGGGAGAGTCGGCTGATGATCTTTCCCTCTTTCAGACAACAATGCTCCAACCGCTACTTTGCAAGGAACTGATGATCCGTCTAGTAATAAACCGTCTAAGAAAGCTGCTAACGCGGGTTTAAACTCTTTTCGTCCTTCCCACATTCGACCTGATCATCCCAAAGATTTCAAACCGAATTTGAGTAAAATCAAGAAATGGTTTCTAAGAGATTAGTTAAAATGGGTTCTTGTTCTTGCCTTCTGTATGCAGCATTGAAGCAGAGTATTGTTTCAGCTCCCCGGCCTTTTTCAAACAGACTTCCACGTCGTTCCAGTGCGAAAGGCTTGAGTAAAGATAAGCCAAGCCATGCCACACTTCAAACTCATTCACTTTGTCTTCCTCCATCTGTGTTATTGTAAAATGTCTTCAATATAAAAGAGAAATGTTTTGATTGATGGTCTCAATAGATTAGAAAACAAACCTGAGAAAGAGTTCTGAGAGGTCCGAAAGACTTTCTCTGCGCTTGAACCAATGCAAGAAGGTAACGATAAGTCTCTACAGCTTCTGTTGGATTTGACTGAGAGATTTTCAGCTTTGCTTTAAGTCTCAAGAGAGGTCCTTGATCCCACTTTGCGGTTTCATCTAAAGCAGCATCAGTCACAACTTCAGCTTCTGAAAACCGTTGCTGAGCGGACAAAACAAGCGCCAGAAATCTCCATCCTTTTAACACCGACCCTCCCGTTGCATCGATGAACTCTTTGGCGTAACGTGACGCGGCTTTTAAGTTCCGTTGCTCAGCGTATTGAACACCTAACTCAAAGATCAAATCAGGATTGTTGTGCTCAAAAGCTATAGCTCCATCTAATGCTTTCAATGATTCTGATTGAAGCCGAGACCTTTCGAAATCCGACGTGGGAACTTTCGCTTGCTTCCCTAAACAAAGTCCTAGCATCCTCAAACCAACGCCTTTCAAATGCTCATCCATACCTTGTGCATTGTTTATAGCTCTCTGCGCATAACCCGAACCTTCTGCAGCTAAAGAAGGCTCTTCACTGCAAAGCTTAGCAGCTAACAAAAGTGCCACAAGATCATCAGGTTGTTCATGTTTATGCAGAGACTTTCTAAGAAGGTTCACCGCAGCACTGTTTTGACCAGCTGCACTATAAGAAAGAGCCAAAGTGTTCCAACGCTCGATACGGCTATACACACCAGGCATTACTTCTTCAAGCTGCTTGGCGAGAACCGAGGTCTGACTACATAAAGACAACGCAAAGGTAAGGTGCTCAAACACAGACGGATCCCATTTAGCTTTCCCGAGGTTGAACTTCTTTAAAAGAATCATTAGAAGAAGAATAGCTTCTTCTAAGTTGTTTCTAGGTATGTATGAGCCTTCCATCTGAGAACCTAAGCTCGGGGGACTCGCTTCGACTCCAGAGTGTAGAAGAAAGACTGCAAAATCTTTCTGAATCCTTGCACAACAGTCATTATCAAGATTCCATTGGCTTAAAAGCGCGCGTCTATAAGAGGATATTGCTTCTTGATAGTCACCACATTCTTTCCATAATGCAGGAAGTAGCTCAACTGCGCGGCTAACGGTTTCTTGAAGTTTGTTATCCACTTGAGCATCTGGTATCCCTTGCTGGAATATTTTCTCAACAGAATCAAGAACACTCCTGCATTCATGTGCGGCCTCTGCAAAATAAAAACAACCATCAAGGAAAGATTCAGATTTGCAGATTGTATCAAGAAGAACAAGGCCTCAGATTCATCACATTTTCGTTTTTTTTCAAACTGTCTTGTAAATGTAAAAAGCAAACAAAATGAGCCTCACAGTTAAAAGAGAAAATTTACCGGTTATTCTCCCAAGCTTTTGAAGGGATTTGGCTTTCAAGTAGATAGCTTCAAGGACCAAGTTAGCAGCATGTTGAGAAACTAATTGCTGCGGTTCACGGGGACGGTTTTTCTTAGTAGCAGGTTTCTCAGGAGGGACAGAAACCTGTAACCGTTGAATAGCTGCTTGAAGGTCAATACCTTCAAAGACACGAAGTGCGCCTTCTAAATTCCCTCTTTGGTATTCCAATCTACCAAGAAGTGACCTTGCTTCCTATAACCACAAAAACAAGCGAAAAATCTAAAGACTAATCCTTTGCTTCCTATAAAAGTTGTTGGATTGATGGGAGAGTTTGGGAAATCACAAAAAACACAAACCTCGAAATTGAGAGATAAGCCTTCTCTCAAAGAAGTTTCAGCTTCTTGGATGTTTCCTTCATCAAGCTTTGCTTCAACTTCAGATGTTTTAATGCAAATCCCATTTGCACATAGTTGTCTGATGATCTCATCATCCCCATTCTCGCTAAAATCCGTGGATTGATTCCCGAGCATTGTTTCTTTCCACCTTTTTAGACTTTAATAAACCCGCATCTAAAGCAAATTCTCTATCTTTTCAATACTCCAAAGATCATACATCCACCGTAACTAGTAGCAACTGCATCACTTGTAACAATAAAAAATAAAAACATGATTTTTCTAAGTCAACGCAAGTTCCTTTTGCTCGATCACAATCAAAAACTTTTCCAAAGGTAAACAACAACCAAACATTTTTACTTTCTTGAGACAAAATCCAAAGAAATTGATATCATTATCTTGAAAGGACCCACCAAAAATGGAAGCTTAAAAGACAAAAAAAAAAAGAACTTTGTAATCTTTCTCACTTTTTATTATTACCTTAAAACAATTCGAGACTACTACCTACATATTCCTTTGATCTGTTCATCAGCAAAACTATATATGATGACAAAAATGAATGTTACACATTCAACCCAAAAAAAAAAAAAAAAGAGATTGCAATGTGGGAGGGTCGGTCCTTTACCAAGAAACAAAACCAAATGGGTTTTGTAAGGAGTTTCAAAAAAAAAAACAATGATGAAATCGAAACTCGCAGATAATTTCAAAATCGATCAGGAAAAAAAAACAAAAGCCAATTTCGGGACGAGGGAGAATGATGAATCTACCGTACCTACGATCATCTGCTTCATGATTCCTCCAGACACCCGATCGAATCAAGATGAAGAAGCTGCACTAACGAATTTTGCGGCGAAAATTCGGATCTGAAAAGAAAGGGAATTTAATTAGAAAGAGAGAACACTTTATGATCTTTTGGGATTTTTTTTTGTTTTTTTTTAATTTGGTTATAATAAGAAGAATGTGTTTTTAAAAAAGCGTAACAGAGTCTTAGGAGCCGTACGTGCTTCCGGTGTTGCACAACGTGAACGGGGGGAGGTAATGGAAGAAAGAAACACAACACAAGAGACCACTGTTTTGTTTTGTCTTAAAGCTCTCTTTTTCTCTCTTATGTGATTTATTATGTTCATTAGGGGTAGTATTGTCTTCTTGACGGTTACTAAGGAACTTGATATCAAACCTTTTCATTCACTAAGAGGCTTTCACGCACCACTGATGGAAAATAAGTCAAGTCTGTCTATCTAGGTGTGCAGCACAGTCGAATTTATCTAATGGCTTAGCTTAAAAAGCCCTCTTATAGAAATAATCGTTGTTAGTCTTTTTCTTTTCCACATTACAAAAACCACTATTATTTGTTATATTTATCAGAATGTTAAACTTTACTGAATGAGCAGGACAAACTATATGAATTTGAATTAATAATTTAAGTCTAACAAAGACAAGAACACTTTGGTTCTCAATGATTTTATAACACAACAGAGAATGCTTAAATACACTAGAAAATAATTAACTAACTAGTTAAGAACGTGGAATCTGAGCAAGAAAACATATTCCCACTAATTTAATACTCTCTCTCTCTTTCTCTCATATTATATTATGTAAGAGTTACATAAGTTTTTTGAACATGATCTCACAACATATTGGAACAGGTGGAGTGTAAATAACTAAAACTTTAGGCCACTTCTTCTTCTTCTTCTCCCCCAAGTGGTCTCTCATCAGTTTCACCAATACCTGCTTAGAAATTCGAATTTCAGTTGTGTCGTTTAGAAATCGTATGGTAGGTGGGTCGGCAAGAGATACACTTTGCAGTCTTAACTTACGCACAACTCTTTCAGAAAAGTTATGGACGTTTCGACTTTCAAAGAGGATACGAATTACTTTTCCGTCAACCGAACATGTGGATATAGCATGGTATGGTAGCCACAACAAGTCCAGTTGTTGTTCAATTAAGATGGCTCGGTCCCGAGCTTCCTGAACCGTGGAAGGATTAAATTGCTTCACATTGGTTTGCAATTGGGGACGTAAACCGGAAATAAACTGGCTGGTCAGTTGTTGTTCAGACTCGTGAACGTCGTTCTTGATGTTATCTGACATCATGTCGAAGAATTTTGTAGCATAAGCTTCCACTGATTGAGATCCTTGCTTGAGATTGCGAAATCTCTGTACAAAAGCCTTGCGCGTCTTCTTCCACCAATCTATAGCTCCCCCGCTAAACCGTGATGATGTTACCATATTGAAAGGATCTTGTCTCTTTTTTTTTAAGAAGTACGGGAATGATTCTTAGAAAAGATCTTTGGAACCCTATTTATATAAATCATAAACGTGCAAAGAGTATGAAGTTGAAAAAGGAAACAAACAATAAAACAAAACAAAAAAGGAAATGTCTGTTAGATAGCTTAAGTTACAAGTCATCCTATTCCTAACCAAGATAGGAGTTGTCAAGAAGATAAGAATCAGGTTTTGTTTAGGAGTTATCTAAGACAAAGGTTTTTCTATTAGCAATAGGATTAATGTTATATAAATAAGGGTGTCAAGCAACTACGATTGGGCTTTCAATATGCATTTGGCCCAAAATCAGTTTAGATGTGTTTTATTTTTTGCAAACACGACACACATAACACTGACACATATGTCATACTCGTTTATAAATCTTACACCAAACCAAATCTGGATGTTTCTTCTTCTCTATGGGTTTTTTTTTTGCCAATAAGGCAATAATATACAGCAACTTCTTTATCATAAGAATTTTTTTATAAATTATATAAATGAGATGAGTTTTAATGACTTTAGCCTTTCCTACTTAATGATACTAGTATAACAACAAAAGCGTTAGGTAGCAGT
This sequence comes from Camelina hispida, assembly GCA_023657505.1. Classification (NCBI taxonomy): domain Eukaryota; kingdom Viridiplantae; phylum Streptophyta; class Magnoliopsida; order Brassicales; family Brassicaceae; genus Camelina; species Camelina hispida. The sequence continues at coordinate 2,836,760 of CP094634.1, read as the reverse complement.
AACACTTCTAAGAGGATTCAAATCAATCATACTCAATCCCCTTAACCCAAATTCTACTTTTCTTTCTTTTCACATTTTATTTATTTATTATTAACAAAAAAAAAATGAAAATCCTCCAAAGTAAATAAGTTTGGAATGGTGAAGCATTTCAATTACTAGCAATATTCTCAAATTTGTGGAGAAAATAATTGAAGATATGTAACTAGAGTTCCACAAACCCACGTCATAGATAATTGTTACAAAAGGTGCAAGGACCTCTAGGATTCGAGTAATTTGCTAGTTTTTTTTTGTTTTGTTTTGTGTTTTTGTTAAAAAATCATCTACTTATCACATTGAAATGTGCAAGCTTTGTTATTGCTACTAATAGAAATTAATTAACTCAAAGTACATGTATATGTTAATTTAGTACTCAAATCATCACTGACTACCCTTTTCATTACTCTCTTTGGCATTGGGAAACATTTAAAGCTTAAACGTAAGGCCTCCATTCATTTGTCTTAATTCAAAATTATTTAAGTTAGTTCTTACGTAAAGTCAATCATCAAATCATGTAGTATAATTATATAATATTAATATATATCTATCAAAATACTTCATTGTTTTTCTTCGATAGATTCATTAATTTGAAATATTTGTAGTATTATACAGGTACATTATTGCGTGAATTAGTTGTGCATGCATTTATTAGACAAGACCTTGACCTCTTGGCTTAACATCTTAAGTCATCGTATAAAGCTTAGCATAGAGTTTAGTGGCATCCTTATCAAACAATTATTAAAACAACTATCGATATATTAATACTTTTAAAATTCAAAAAAAAAATCAATAATAGTATTTATATACTATACGATCAGACTCATATATATTGCATGCATAACTAAACTTTTGTATGATGATTATTTTTTAACAAATTTTTTCTTCTATATATAATCTTTTTGCTAAAGTATTGGTATATATCAGTTGCATGAATATTATTTTGACAACAAGATATACTATGTTTTTCTTTCTATATGAAAAACCAGAAGTTGGAGAATCTAGAAATAACAGTGTTTTACCCTTTAAATTTAAAAAGTTTAAAGAACACAAATGTGTTTTCTTTGTTCCCGAGGCTGCCAAGTGGGTGAGTAGTGGTGACGTCTCGTCGTTGAATTTTCTTTGAGGAGTACATATATAAGATGGATCCCATTTTCTTTGTCTGTTTAAGTTTGGCCGTATCATTAGCCATGCACATCACGCGATATATAATGAACCATATTTTCCAAGAAATAACATAACGATAAATATTCAGGAGGTAAAGATTCAAAAATGGTTATTTTCTTTGTCACCAAACAACTTTTTTTCTTCTTGCTTGCTCGATACATATCATAAGTAGATTAGTCGCATTTAGATATACCATTGGGTTGCGAGGGCACGTGTGTGAATTGGAACTTCTTTAGTACTTATCAAATTGTTAGTACGTAACATCATACTGTATATATACTATGGTTGAATATTTGAATTATATTGTTTTCGGAAAGTTTTTTTTTTTTGAAATTCCAAATTAGGAATTGGAACTTCTTTTGTACTTATCAAATTGTTAGTACGTAACATCATACTGTATACTTTGGTTGAATACTTGAATTATATTGTTTTCGGAAAGTTTTTTTTTTTTTAATTCCAAATTAGGAAAAGTTAGGAATTTATAATACGCGGTTTGCTTTAGAATGTTGCACTTTTGTTGTCAATAAATAAATGAATTTCACTTACATATTAATTAAATCATACTACATAAATTAGATATACTAATAAGTATCTATACTTATATTCGCGAAAATAAAGCACATACGTAATTGTTTATACGTAGCTCTATGATTAAAAAAGCAGCAAATGATTGTAAATATTACGAACAGTCTGGCAATTTAAAGCCTTCTTTGTATTGCTTCACCCCTAAGGTTTACATTTAGTGAACTAACTTTATACAATATGTGGAACATGTATGATCCATATAAATTAACCACAATACTTGTGAATGTTAAAAATTTGATTGCATATAGATTTTTTATTTTTTTGCAGATCAAAGATATGACTGGTGACTTCCTCTATTTCCTATACCCGTCAACCAGAAATAAATAAATAAAATGTGTCCTACTTGTTAAATGATTCATACCCGTCAATATATCTATAAGTTATGCATAACAAAAATTATAGATATATTGTGTGAAATCTTGTGATGGAGAGTAATCAATTGATTCATTACAGATAGATTAACTAATGGATGGAGATTAAGCTTGGTAAAACATCAAATGTTATGATACACCACAAAACTTACAAAATCAGTAATTATCAGGACGTTAAAAATTAGAATAGGCACTATCTTATTATACAATAAAGATCAATATGGATCCATCATAGAATGATATCTCGGAAATAAAGCACAAGTATTGTGGTATGTGATTTTGCTCGAAACTTAAGAGAGTCGTGTTGTAGTAAGAAATTAATCTAACAACAAATTAAAATTAAAATAGTAACGAACAGAAAAATGTAACTATATATACATGTATCATGTAGCTGCTGCTACCACAACAACTCACAAGTCAATAAGTTTCATGATAACTATAATGGCTTTTTCATCATCAATACCAAATCACAAGATTCTAAAAACACTTAAGTTTTTGCTGATCGTAAACTTCTTATACCTAATTCAAACTACTTCAACTGTGACCAGTTCCAATTCCAACTCCCACTTCTCAAGATTCTCGAGACATCGTCAAAGCTCACCACCATCAAGAACCAAACAAGGGTTTCTCGCATCGGTCCAGGAGAGTAAGAACCATGCTCTCTTGGCTCGTTCTCTCGCTTTCAACCTCACGCTTTCCCATCGAACCGCACAAACCCACACTTTCGATCCCATCCACGACTGCCTCGAGCTGCTCGACGATACGCTTGACATGTTGTCTCGCATCCATGCTGATAACGACGAAGAAGATGTTCATACATGGCTAAGCGCAGCACTCACGAACCAAGACACCTGTGAGCAGAGCCTTCAAGAGAAATCCAAGTCATACAAACACGGACCCGCGATGGATTTCGTCGCAAGAAACCTCACCGGTTTGTTGACTAACTCGCTTAACTTGTTCCTATCCGTGAAATCGAAACACCAGAGACTCTTGTCAGAACAGGACTCGTTTCCTACGTTCGTTACTTCACCAGAGCAGCGAAGGCTTCTAGAAGCTTCGGTTGAGGAGCTGAAGGTTGATGCGGTCGTTGCTACCGACGGAAGCGGAACACACAAAACCATAGTACAAGCCTTGTTGTCTACGTCACTAACGAGCAGTACCGGGGGCAGAACCGTAATTCACCTGAAAGCTGGGACCTATCATGAGAACATCAACATTCCGACGAAGCAAAAGAACGTTATGTTAGTTGGTGACGGTAAGGGCATAACGGTCATTGTTGGTAGCCGAAGTAACAGAGGCGGCTGGACTACTTACAAAACTGCCACCGTCGGTAAGTTTCTATAAATTTACTTTTATTTTCGGTTTAATCTTTTAATTTATTCTCGGTTCGGTTCGGTTCGGTTATCAATTTCAAATGATTTGATACGGTTTTGGTGGTTTGAAAGCCGCGATGGGAGAGGGGTTTATAGCGCGGGACATAACATTCGTGAACAACGCCGGACCTCAATCGGAGCAAGCGGTGGCGCTCCGTGTCGGAGCAGATAAATCCGTCGTGTATCGATGCTCCGTCGTAGGATACCAAGATTCACTCTACACACACTCAAACCGACAATTCTACAGAGAGACAGATATCACCGGAACCGTCGATTTCATCTTCGGAAACTCCGCCGTCGTGTTCCAGTCATGCAACATCGCCGCGCGTAAACCGTTACCGGGTCAGAAAAACTTCGTGACGGCGCAAGGACGGAAAGATCCGGGTCAGAACACCGGGATCTCGATTCAGAACTGTAAAATCACGGCGGAGTCGATGACTTATCTCGGTCGGCCGTGGAAGGCGTATTCGAGGACGGTGGTGATGCAATCGTATCTCGGAGGGTCGATTGATCCGTCGGGTTGGTCTCCTTGGTCCGGTGGTTTTGGTCTCAAGTCTCTGTATTACGGTGAATTTGGGAATTCGGGTCCTGGGTCATCGGTTTCGGGTCGGGTTAAATGGAGTGGGTACCATTCGGCTTTGACGATGACGGAAGCGGAAAAATTCACTGTGGCGGGTTTTATTAACGGCAATATGTGGTTGCCGTCAACGGGCGTTAGTTTCGACTCTGGACTTATCAAGTGAAGTGCGCTCTCTCTTGTTTAAATACAATTAATTTCTCAAACTGTGTTTGTTATATAGTCATTAATGTTGAAAATTGTGATTAAAGGTAATGGGTGTGATAAATAAATTATTCTCCAGTAAAAAATCTTAATGTGTTGCAGAATTGTTTATACTAATGTTTTAAATTTAAAGAATCTTAATTTGTTGAAGTAAACTGTACGAAACACATACAGTATATGTAGATTTTACACACTAACCTGTAAATTAAACGTTTGTAAATCATTGATTAATTGGATACAAATGACTTGCATGTGGATAATTGCTAATCCCGTCCATTAGTGGGTTTTGAAGCCTGCATTATAAGGTGAAGATTAAGAGATTTTAAAAGCCCATTGTTATAGACTTATATACCATAAACAATCTTGGATTATATATGTATGTTCTCTCTTCTGTTTTCTTCTTATTTTGGTCAACTTCTTTCTTTTGTTCTTTTCTGTTAAGGCACATATTTGGTAGAGCGACCGGATTAAATTGTGATATATATATTGTACTCAAGTGGTTTCCATAGAATTATTTGGTCAAATGGTTGGTCTATGAATCAATAATATATACATTACGTATGCTACATACGCCCAAAACTTATCAAAATTATGTATACGCCCAAAATTTATCGAAATTATGTATAATGCAGTTTCTTTTGTATGTCCTCTTTTTAAGAAACAATCTGCGGAAACTATGGAAAATCGGGTATTATGGTCGTCTAAACCATGCATGATTTGCATCATAACGGATGAATTTGACATTTAAATTTTAGACCACCATGAGAGTTAATGTGGTTTATATAACATATACTATTACTGTGCACGTGTTACAAAAATTATTTGTTTAACTACTACTAGTACTTATAGCTAAGAATGATTCCTTCAAACATAGTTAATCAAAATTTGTATGTTTTGATATTTTGGACATGCAAAGTTAAGTGTAAAGATTTTCTTGTTCAAGACTTCTAGTGTCATGTCGATACTAATCATCTACGTATAAACATATTGTGATTTGCGGTTGCGGATGTATAGACGCGTTGAAACTTGTAATTTCTAAGCGAATAGAAAGATTTTATTAGTTTTTCATATTGTGTGAGAGACTTGACCAACTAACCATATAATTGAAGAATAGTGATGATAAAGAATAATTAGAAGTTTAGAATATGAATAATGTAAAAGAGATAATTTAATTAGGAAGAGTGGCCTTCGTGTTAAGTATTAAAAATCTTGCCTCTCTAACCATAGGCAAGATTGTCCCACCTTTTTATTTTTCCACGGTTCTGTTTTCTTTAAAACTCAATACATTAATCAAATAAATGATGAACAATATACATAGATATTTTTGCATGTACGTGTGTATTCGTATCTGTTCATTAAATTTATCCCACGTGCAAATCTTTTGTTTCTGTATAACCACCAAAATTCTCATCCTTACGGTCAAATCTCTTATTAAATTTACAATGTTTTATATAAGCACGACGACTCTCTTACACGCAATATGTTCAAGCATTAAGTTACAAACACTATTCTTGAGTCATGGGTTTGGCTCTCGTCAGATAAAATCATACGTTTTGAGGTTCGTAAATATAAAAGAAAAGGAAGCGCCGTCATGTTATCTATAAAACGGGATCACGTCAGCAACAGTCGCCGACAGTTGTAACGTCAAGCTTAATCAGCCGTCTTCCTTCTTTTTTAACATAGCGTAATAAATAAAGCAAATACCACACACTTTTTATTTTCTTAACTCGAACGAAATTATTACATCAGAAAAACATGGCGTAAGTAATGACGTGTCTTTTCACACGTTTCTGATTTTAAACGTCATTCTTGAGTTTAACAACATTTGTCACACTATATTACTGAGTGACCAATAGCATTTGTTCTTTTAGTATTGGTTTTACTTTTTTAGTGGGATGGTTTAATCAACTACTAGTATCTCCTCAACGACTGATTTATTATTTATAGTTAATAAAAAAATTAAGAGGAGAATCAAAGAAAACGAATGGTGTAGACTTGTGTAATTAAATATTAATTAAAATAATTAGAACAAAAACAAATTATAAAGATAAAGAAGATAAGAGAGAAAGAAAAGTTGGGGGTGGGTAAAGGCCATAGCCATGTGCCTTCATGTGGTGGTTGGCCCATTTAGTGTCCCCACGCTACCACTTCTTCAACTCCTCTCCTCTTTTACTTCTTAATCTCATATGATTAAGATTAATACATTGTTATTCATTTAATTTCGTTTCACTCCTAGATTATCAGTTTTGTAAATTGTTAAACACTTCAACTTTATGGTAGATGTAATTATACTGAAAGCTTATAGAAAGCTTTGTGGTATTTAAGGGATTTTGGAGCTTAATTTTGAAGAAGTGGAGATATATATGATAATGATAATATAAAAAAATAATTAATGGCGTGAAAAATACGTCCGGCGGCAAAGTGATAGGGAGAGAGTGATTAACACAAAAGAGATGGGACTAATGCTAAATTATAGCCTTAACCAAACACAAATCGTATTCCTCAAGTCTCTCTTCTCTTCTTTTTTTCTCTTTTTGGCATTTAATATTCATGAGTTGTCATTTGTATATTAGTTAGTAATATATATATCTAGTGAATATATTGTTGTTGCTCTCTTGCATGGTGAATATTTTGTAATATCTTTGATCACCTTCGAACACGTTTTATCTTTGATGATGCGAGCGACTAATTGATTAAGTTTTTTTTAATACTTTTTTACGCCCAAAATAATCATAGCTATTTTTTTTTTTCAATTTGGTTACTTTACGAACTAACTTATAGTTCAAACTCGGGATTGAATAAACTTCCTCAATCAGTCGTTGGATTTTGGCTTGAATGATAGATATATCGAGAAGGTAATGAATCAATTTATCGATTTTTGGAGGGTTTTGTAAAATTTCTTTTGCAATGATAACAAGCTTAGATGTTTTCCACCATCATTCCATCTTAGTCGTCATTAATTGTCAACTAATGTTTAACATAAATAACATATAGCTTACCTAATATATTATCATAATAGTCTCTATTAGCTGGTCACGTTAATTAATCCATACGCATTCGTCACTAAACTTAACCTTTTTATAAAAACAAACAAATAAACATGAAATCGTGGTTGGAATCTGATTCCATAATCTGATGTTTGCTCCTAATTGCTCCTTTTTCCGTTTATATATAACACAGCTACGAACCAGAAGTGCTTTGATCAATTTGCGTCTTGTAAACATCTTCCGAATTATAATTTGTTTGAGTTGATGAGATGTATATTACAGCTAGCATTAATGCTATGTTAGTATATTTATATAATTAATCTGCGTATAGTGTTATATATTTCAAAGTGGTCAAGTATATATGTATCCAAAATGTCCAAGTTCTGCTCATCTATTAGCATCACCTTTTCTTCTTTCAAGCCAAAACATCGTTTTCCATTAATTTCACATTTATACATTCAAGACTTTATAACCCTAAGATGTGTATATATTATACTTATCCGAAATACATGGGTTTTGCTAATATACAAATTCTCAATATTTCATTTTGAAATCCTAACACATAACATGATTTTACACATCTAATTATCCACCAGTAAAACAATCTAATCAACAGCCAATCCACTAAACACATAACAGACGTACGACTCTCCAATCTTTTGAACTAATATTATACGATTTTTTATATAATATATTATACAATTTTTAAATAGTTGTTAGTAAACTCCCTAAATTAAACCATTTGAGGCAACTAAATTTGACGGACCAATTAAGCTCCAGAATTCAATATTTCAATCTGTTAGCACATCTATTTTTCTTCATCTCTTCACGTTTTTCTTTTTTCAATCCTACTCATAATTAAAACATGGATTAAAAAGTATCTTAAGAAAATATCTCTACCTAGAGTTTAACTTTCTTTATAGATAATTTGAATAGTTGTGCGTCTTGTGACATAAAAAACCATATTTGTAAAATAAAAAAGGTTAAGTGAAAGGAAAATAAACGATATTATTCCTCTTCATTTCTTTCTCTCTCTCTCTCTCTCCACCTCTTTGTTTTTATATTTAACCCTAATATTGTGTCATTCTCCCCAAAAAAAACGAAAAAGTTTTATAAAGGTTCTCAATCTCAAGTTCTCTTCTCTCTAAGAACCCAAACAATGGCCTCTTCAGACAAAACCATAAACACAGACGTCCCTGAAAAAGACGTTTTTGCCATCCACTTCCTTCAATCCCTCTCAAATCTCAGAACACAAAACGTTTTTAATTCACCGGATACAACAAACTACCGTGTGAGGAAGATCAAGAAGGCTGCGTACGTTTCCATGGCCAGAGCGGCCGGAGGGACTAGCCGCCTATGGAGCAGAGCCCTCTTGCGCCGAACCGCCAAAGGAAACAACAAGATCGTAAGATTTCCAAGGAGAAAGAGAAAGGTGACGTGGAAGATATCGTCAAAACGGAGGAGGAGTGACCAGAGAGCTCCGGTGGTGGAGGAGGCTGCGGATAGGCTGAGGAATCTTGTTCCGGGAGGCGGAGGAATGGAGACGTCAAAGCTGATGGAAGAGACGGCTCATTACGTCAAGTGCCTTAGTATGCAGGTCAAGGTCATGCAGTGTCTCGTTGATGGCTTATCTCCGAAATGATCATCAACTAATCATCATCATCAGTACGTGATCGATGTATATAGAGATACGACACATACATAGTATTGGATTGGGGTATAATCATAACGCATATATATGTGTATACATATTTTCATATATAAACATATATACGTGTAAGATAGGATACATATATGAAATGTGTGGATATGTATTAGTCTCGAAGCAACCAAAGATTTTTTCTTTTTCTTTTTTCTTGAATTTTGATAAAAGGGGAATTATTATTTATCATATGCTATATGGTCGCTTTAAACGTTAGGGCTTGTGAACTTGCCGTTGAGCTAGGCACTAGCTTCTTCTGTTTTTTCTTTTTTTCTTTTCTTTAAAGCATATACATGGTTTTGCTCAGGATTGTAATTCATGAATGATGTTTCTATGGATGGATTATATATCTATTTTGTTATAATTTATAAGGAAAACTATAGTGAAACTATAATAAAACATACCTTTTAATTTTTATGTATAGCTTATATATTTATATGATTGCTAATGTTTTTGAAAACATATACTTATGATATACGTATAGCTAGTAAATATATATACACATATAATTTATTGAATCTATGATCTTATATTAATTGACTATTTTCTTGAACTAAGTATCGCTTGAGTACTTGACATACATTATAGAGGCTAAAGAATTTTGTAGAAAAATTATTGTACTCTAGTTTTTTTTTTCTCATTCACACACTACAATACTAGATTAGTAATGCCGGAATGAATCCAAATGGTAGCACAACAACACTATTAACAAAAAACTACAAAACTGAGTATTTGTTATTTTTTTCTAAACACATCTTCTGTTGGGAAGGATTTATCTACAAGTCGTATAATAATATTATGCTATGCAGTTTGGTCATACTTCTATTTCATATGATTGTCCTACTTTGTCAATTATTATACACGTGTACATATAAATACAGACTGGTTGCGTCAATTTCCACATATTTCACATCAAACATTAAATTCGTGCATTTGTTTTCGTCTAGAATTCCATTGCATGAGTCGAATAATATTTGGACAAACTCCAAAGTTTTGTAGAATTATTAGATACCATATTTATCCATAAGTGTAAAAAAAAAAAAAAAAGATTTCACAAAAAGGGAATTTGCATTATACTTGAAATACTACAAATTGATGAATCCAAGAGAAGGTTATTATAAACTCTGTACAAACATGTCATACTACAGAATCTTTCTTTCTTCTTCCCCAAAACAAGAAAAATACGATATATTGCACTTTCGATGTGTGCCTTGAGTTACTATGGTACCCGATTAACTTTGGCTTTGCAGAAAACTTACATCAGCTTTTTGTGTATCTCTCACAGATGAAATCTGATAAAAGCTTCTCTCGATGTTTTGGGGAATAGCTAATCTGGTTTGATTTATATTATAACACACCCATTAGATTGTTGAATCATGTTATTATGCCGCAGGTATTGGATCCTCCGGTGTGTGAGATTCTGATTCTTCGATGCCGTAATTCCATAGTTCTTTAAGCTCTCCTCTTATCAACCCCAATATGACGACCAAACCTAGAGAGAATACACATCAGGTTTTGTTCGAAGACAGCGTGTTCGAGAATAGAGGGAGGAAAGGAAACTCAAGCTTCCGATTTTACCAAGTGTGCAGGGGACGATGTATAAAAGCGCAGGCTGGCCATGCCCGTCCATAAGATACAGACCTAGATATGTCAGTAACAGACCTACAAAACATAACAAGAAGAAACAAGACAAGTTACGTTACTTTCTATATGTAAGTTTCAAGATTGTATATGTAAGCAGCCATCTCGATTAGCAAGACAACTTACGTTGCTTTCTTGTTGGGAAAAACAACAGAATTCAGATCGTTCACTCTAAGTTAGTAAAGCGTGGACTTACCTATTCCATAGCCGATAGTTAACCAAAGGAAGTACCCATTTACTACTACCCTCTTTTTTATCTTGTCAAATCTGAGATCAAAGAGTAGAGAAAGCATTAATTGTGGAGAGGAGTGAACAAGAAAATCGTTAAGGAAGAATCCTGATGTATGAGTTGAGAGATTTAAAAGACAGTTCAGAGAAAGTATGGGCAAAGATGGAATTCCAAGTTTGTTCTTGAAAACTGACTAAACGTACCTGGAAGAAAAGGAAATGAGCAAACCGGGGAAGAGGATGTCCCCAAAACCAATCATGTCATAACCACCCCAAGGATCAAAGAACCGAGGAATCCTTAGTAGCATCGGAATGGACTCTCCACTGCTGCTGTCCCCTTGGGCAACCTACAAAGAAGGAATCTCAAATAAGAATATCACTAGCTAACTTGCAATGGTCTACAAGATTACTCAGCTTATAGACTTGGATACTATTGATAGGTTATTGAGTTATAAAGTTATTTGTGTATGCAGTTGACAAAACGACAAAGAAATACATCCCTGCAACTTTGCATTGATGTAATGTGACGGACCATACAAGATTTCTGTGTCACAAATTAAACTGCAAATAAAGCAGTGATACCTTCCAAATCTTCATAATAGATCAGATATATGAAGCACATTTTTTTGTCATAACAAGCCCAATTCTAAGCTTATTGACTGTAGCACTAGAAACGACAGATTATTACGGACATTGTAAGAGAAACTCACCACAATCATAACGCTCTCGTGAAAAATCAGTGGTGATATGAAGACCCAGAAAATGTCATAGACAAACGCGCAGCAAAGAAGTACAGTAGCAACCTGGAGTACAGACCACTATCAGCATATTAACAGAGAAACATCATAAATAACTAAATAACAAACCAGATAAATTACCTTGATGTTAGGTAATCGAACTACTTGCAAGGCAGTGATCATCAAACAAATGCCCTGTCAACAATATGAAAATTTCACATAGTGCAACCAAGAAACCAAAACTTCTTGCTTTATGAAGAGAGGGGAATATGAAGCTAAGTTGACAAATAAATCTGACGCAGTAATCGAGAAAAAATAAGAGGAAAAGAGTTAAAAAGCATTAAGTGATGAAGAAAAAGAGAGCTGCGGGAGTTACCAAAATGTCTTGGCCAACCCAAGAATACGATGTGTGCCGTTTTACAAACCAGAAAATAGCAAATGCCAAACAAACAATGTTCACTATAAGCGACAATACTGACATTGTCCCAACCAAAGGGAGATTCACAGATTTCCGACCAAGATGTCTGGATTTTCTGCAGGTTGATCGAGCATATATCCATAAGAAATGTTAACCAGAAAAAGAGAGAAGTGAATAATCAGAAATAGTTCAGAATACCTCAATATAACTGCGGTAATTATGTTATGCATACCCTGAAACAACAGCCACGTTTGTTAAATTGACTGAAAAGCACATATACAATATAAATATCATAAACAGGTTCGAAACTACCAGATGTTAATGAAATTACCTGCATGCCACCGATGCAGAAAAATATGGTGAGCACCCATACAAACCATGATGACATGAAGTAGAAAAGGAGCAGCAGAAAGATGGAGGCGGTTACAATAAAAAATACAGCACCGGTGACACTTATATCAAGGATTTCTTTCTCTGGGTCATCTTTCCTGGTCCCAGTAGCAAATTCCTAGAAAAATCAATCTTCGTTATTTGAAAAGACATTTCGGTAATCCATCATTATAACAGCTACAGAGTCAAATAAATTGAAGTTTTGATCACCAAGTCCAGAAAATTACAAGATACTGTACACTAAGTGTATAGGAATGTTAAAGGCAGTTAGTTGTGTATGATATGTAACTACAGCACGCGAAAGAGCTTTAACTTGTAATTTCCAGTATAGCTACCAAAGAAGAATACCAAAAAAGGACTTGAAAGATGTTAACCTTCGCTAATATGCTGTAAGATTCATTAGCTTGGTCAGGATCGGTAAGATCTGACCATAGTGATGCAACAACAACAGTTCCAACAGCCATGAGCAATAACAATCCAGCTGTCAGGTCCACGACAGGACGCTTTGGAGCATACAACAAAAGCTCAACTGCATCATACAGGAATTGGAATTAGCTTAGAAGAGAGGTTTTACAAGAATACCAGATGTTTCATGTGGTAGAATTAGAGCATCCACACAGGTCAACAAGTATAATTAATGGATGAAAAACAACTGAACTGTGAAATCACAACGACTCACCACTCTTTTTGTCAATTATAGACTTGTTGAGAGCATCCCCGCTTGCCTTAGAGATCATTAAGACAGGTATGCTCACATTTAGAGATGTATCTTTTTCCATACATCCCATCTCATCAAGATCTGATAACAGATCATGACTAACTCAGATACTAACAAAGCTTACAAAACCCGAAAAAACATTTCCATCCAAAACCGTATAGAGAAACCAAACCTTCTTTGTCATTAATAACCAACAGAGCAGAAGCACCAGCTGCCTCAGCATGTTTTGCCTTGTCAGTGAAAGCACAACTGCCACGGATCGACAAGGCAATACGTCCATCAAACTGAAACACAAAATGAAAACTCAATTTAACACAAAAACAACAATTAAAAAAGTAAAGCTTGCAATTGCAATTTGACTACAGTATAACCCCAAATCACATGAATCTGATGCAAAAGCTTCAAGGGAATGGATTGAAAATTGTATAAAACATGAAAAGAGAAACAAACCCTGGACGAGAGATTGGAACAAGAGTCCAAAGGATCTACAAAAGCAGCAGGAAATCTGAAACTTTGATCAGCATCAGAAGGCACCGAAGCTCCAAATTGAGCAGTTAAACCAGTAATGGCTTCACCTTCAACACCATCAACCCAATTTAAGACCTTAACCTGTATAAAACGAAACATTAAACAGTGAGACCAAATATAGAATCAGAGAAAGAGCCCAAAATCGGAAGATAGATAAAAGCAAAGTCGATCAATCAACTCCAGTGAACCAGAGAATAATTGAACACGAAAAGCCAAAAGAATCAAAAAGCTCGAATTATTACCATTTGGAACTTATTGGAACAGCCAGGAGACTCGAGGCCACCGGAATCGTCGGTCCAGGACACATCGTCGGCCGACGCTACCGAGAAAACTAACAGAAGAAGAAACAATACTACGACGGAGTATCGGTGAATCGGCGGATCAAACGACGACATGGCGCAATCGACGTAGCAAATCGGAGAGAAGGTGAAGAAGAAGAAGAAAGAAGAGTTGCGGTTAAAATCTTGTGAGAGATATATATCGGACGGTCGATAATAGTCATCGTTTTTTTTTTTTTTTTTTTCTTTCTTTTTAAAATTTGTGATTAATTTAATTATTTATTAATTGTTGATTTAACATCACTCCAATTATATTATTGTTGGTTTAGTGCGTTACTCTGCTGTCTGCTCTTAAGTTTTTTTTTCTTGGATAATTCTTATATAGATCAATGTATCGAATTATGTATTGTATCGACAATAATAATTAAAAAAAATCCAGCTACTATTTCAATAATATTTAGAGCAGAATTAAGATCTCCACGATGTATTTGACCAAAAAGAGCCAATATAACAAAAAAATACAGTATAACATTATGAAATTTGACTTATAAGGAAATTTTCATACATGTCTATTCAAATTTAGAATTTTATCAAAACTCATAAAATCAAAAGTCTCCTAACCAACAATAAATTTCAAATTATAAATTTTAAATTTTAACCAAATTATAAGTTAATATTCATATTTAATTTTGTTGTTCTTTTCAAAGGAGAACGTTTTTAAAGATGCAAATAGATCGTTGCATTGGTAAGTTTTTAAATATTTTAACTATAAATTTTGAAAAATTGTTAAGTTAAAACGTTTTTTAAAAGATTGTAAAAATGCATGCTTCCAATGGTAAATTGTAAAAATACATGCTTCGAATATTAACCTTTTCAAGTGAATAAGTCAAATAAGCAATTAATCAATTGCATCAACACCAAGAAAATTCAATTTAAAGTAAGAAAATAAATATTACCATCAAACTCAACAACGCTAGTTTGAGTTATTCATAATCCAATTTTTTTAAACTAGGGAATAAATTATTGAAAAATATATCAAAATCAGCAAATTTTAAATTTTAATCAATTGAATTCCTCATTAAAATTTGAAATTCTTCAAAGCATAAATATCTACTTTGTCAAAATAATGCATACAAACCAGTTCTAAGAAGCAGATTCCTTTAGAAATGAAAAAATAATACAAATCATGACTATGAATTTCATAATTTGTACAGAAAACAAAACTCTAGTTTGAATAATAAATTATTTGGAATGAAAATTGTATCAAAAGATGTTTTTTTGGACTCGTCGTTGGTTCCTTTTTTAGAAATAGGCTGTGATTTAATCGAAATGATACATGAAAGCTCATAAAAAACAAAAATAACATCACTTATCCAACAAGAAATTTTAAATTATAATTTTTCAAATAATAATCATTTAAAGATCCAAATATGTTGTATAAATATCATTTAGCATTAACTTTTTCAAGTGGATCGAGTTGAATAAGCAATTAGTCAATCATATGAAAAATAAGAAAAATCTAAATTTAATTGGATGAATTTAGAAAAGTAAGAATGATGAATATTATCATATATTCTTCTTTTTCAAAATCGATGATGGATGTTCAATGTTATATTGAGAAAGAGAAAAGTGAATGTTAAATTGCTAACTCAATTACTAATTAGTAATTACAAAACATTTAGTCATATTGTATCTAATGAGTCTAACTCTAAACAAGTAAACATGCAATTTGTAAACATACTTTTCATTTGTCTTCTTGGTGAAAATATTATTTACTAGATAACTATATTTTAAAAAATATTTAGAATAATCCAATTTTAAAAACATAAATATTTTGAAAAAGTCATTTGTTGGTAGATTTCTGTAACATTTACATGAATATTAATATTTTTTTAGTAACAGTTATGCTGGTGTAGTTTAGGATTTGTTGATAGGCGAAATGTTTGTTAAATAACCCTCATATCCATTATGTATGTAAATGACAGATTCTAAAATTGAAGGGTCAAAAAGAGAGTAAATCAAAACTCTGAGATTCTATGACATTTTTCCAATATAAGTCCCTGTGGTTCCTTTTTCTTTTTAATAAGTTTTAAGTACTTCAAGAAGTAGCTTTTTGCCTCATCCATTTAGTAGCAGACCATTTCTCTCCAGACAGTACTTCACATCCTCCATGTATACTCCTTGGATCTGACTGTCCATCGAGTCCCTGAATGATTTATGAGACGAAATTAAACACAAAGCAGTCCATATGATTCTTGTTTGTGTAGAGGGAGAGAGAGAGATTGAAGAAACAAACCATGCTCCAGAAGAGAACTGCGTCTCCTTTGGTGGGTTTAACCGAGATGCCTTTCATGATTTTGCCACCACATGTGCATTCACCATCACCAGCCTGCATTTTCCAAGACAGATATATATATCTTTACACATTGGTTTAATTTGCATGAACAGAGAGACGAAACAATTTTGTGTTAAATGAAAACAATTTGGAGAGCTAAAGAGATTCACTAGAAGAAGAATTAATACCAAAGGGAAATAAGTTTCTCCTCCTTCAACGTCATCGGTTAAATACATAAGCATAGTTGCTACGCGCTGACCACCACGCTTTAAATTGAACTGTGTGGTGGTTAACATAAGACAAGAAACGAGGAAATGTAGTTCTCAAATTGATTGTTCTTGGAAGATAAAGTAAAGATTGAACTAAACATTATTGAGAAAACCAAACCACTATACACTTATAAGTGATACATATGAAACAGAACCGAAGACTTACAGTGTCAGCAAAGTAGTCGTGATGCGGTTTGTAAAACTGTTGTGGCTCGTATCTGCACTGCAACAGATTTTGATTCATCAAATCAAGAAAACAGCTTAATTTGCTTCAATTTACAAAAAAAAAAACATAGTAAGGTTGCACTTGTGAACGCACCTTAGAACTTGAATAAGTTCTCCATTTTCAGCTGGTACTTGAGAAAAGACTGCAATTCGCTTTTCAATTGCCTAATAACAGCAAAAGAAAAGGACTATTATATACAAAACTGTCAAGTTGATCAAAATGACACACTTTTATAAGAGATTAGAGAGTGACCTACCTGTATTATTGGATAACTTCTTTCTACATGAGTTAGAAACATTCCGGAACTTGTCCTCACATCACTTTTAACTCCCTAAGCAAGAAGAAAGTAATAAGAAAACGGATAAGAACTTGAAGCATAACTAGAGCGTTTCTACTCGTGTCCAATGTTTGATTGACTCAGTAGAACAATCTAAGGCAGAGAGTGGAAGTAATAAAAATTTTGGGCACGTACCTTTCCGGTTTTAACATCAACAACAGTGGAAATTTGAAGGCGAGGCCGGGCGATTGCTTTTAGGTATTCACATTCCTTGCAGATATACAAATCACGAGAAACAAAAACAATAAAAATGTTATAAATGAGCCTAAGATTTTTCATTTTTCAAATATCATCTTATCATTGCTAGAATGAAGATGATAATAACACGTTTTATTTCTAATTTAAGGCCTAACATCAGCGATAACAGACAATTATATAGTCAGCTAACTCAATGATACAAAGCTAACTCAATAAATCAAACATGGATTTATGGGGCGTGTGTATACCTCAGGACTTAGAAAGTCATGGAGCACAATAATTCGAGGGGACCAACTGACTACTTCAGGCTTGACCTGCACTAAAGCAAATAAACATTAGGTGGAAGCAAACAGAGAAGACCTCTATCTTACAGAAGCAAAACAAAAACGATACATGTGTATATTTACGAAATGTGACAGTAAAAACTATTTCAAACTATTACAGTAAATGAAATCCTGAGCCAACCATTGGACCAGAGAAAAAAAAAAATACAACTGCAGAAATGGATATGACAAGACTTACATTGCCAAGCCGTAACAATTCTGCATCTTTGTCATTTGCCCACCGGGAAACATCTGAAAAAACAAACGAGTCTTGACATAAAACCGATTCTGTATCATAACATATCCAAAAATTAAGCTCTCCAAGAAGAGTGTAATCCTAAAGCTAAGATCCAGATAGTTAGAATTAAAACTATTGTGTAAACCAACCTCGTAGATAACGGGCGTTCTGGCCACGAAGCCCTTTCAAAGATGGAAATCCAGTTCCTGAATAAGAAAGAAGAAGGAGAAGATACTGAGAAATCAAAGGAAACCACAACAATTCAAAAAGATTTAATTTTTCATTATATCAAAACACAAACTACAAGAAAAAATCCTTGATTTCGTCCTACAGATTAAATGGCATTGTAGAGTTTACTCACAATCCCTAAAAATCACCATATATGCAATTCCATCACAAAACAAAACAAACATCTACAAGTAAAGGAGAGCGAAAGAAAGAGGTTAATGTACCGTACGAATCTTCCAATCTATTTATAAAGGCCAATTGTAACAAGGAACCTGCAGATTCCAGAAAACACAAAATATTCATGAGTTACCCACACAGAGCCGTTTCAATTTTTCTCATAAACGTCAAATCTTACATAGTCGTCTCCAAATAAAAAACAATCCAATTTTCATACTAAGTAGAATCTCTACACAATGAATAATGACAAGCAACTCCCACTCGGCCGAGAGAGAAAGCAAAAAAAAAGATCAACTCTTTGAAGATCGAAAGACAAATTTCAAATGTTAGACAACTATAAATAGAAAGAGAGAGAGAGAGTACCGATGATCATTCCGACAGTGACAAATGTCAAGAGACCGAACACGATCTTCATGGCAGGAGCCATGTCTCTCCCTGATCTTGATCTCCGACACAAAAAAAAAAAACAAAACAAAACTTGGAAGAGATAGATACAGAGAGAGATCAGTAACAGTACTTTTGCAGAATGAAAAAAAAAGAGAGGAGCTTTGAGAGATTTGGGTGTTTGAGAAAAACGTCAGAGGAGTTTCTTCTTGGGATCTCTCTCTCTCTCTCTTGCCTCTTTAAAAAAGCAAAGGCCTTTTTTTTTTCTTTTCTTTATTTAAATAAAATAACGAAGGAAGAGTGGCATTTTGGTAAATAAGAACATACACCCATTTTTATAAAAATCGCATTTTTATTGTTTGACTTGCTTTTCATCAATCTTCGACCACAGCAAAAAAAAAACAATGGCGGCTTCTCTTCAATCTGTAAACCCTACATTGTCCCGAAACCTATCTTCTCCAAACAACTCTTCCTCCTTTTCCCCCTTCCGATCTCCATTCCTCAGATTCAATTCCACCTCCATCGCTTCCGATTTCAAACCCCTCGTTTCGTTTCGAAACGCATCATCATCATCATCATCATCCTTCGTCACTCGCTCAGCCGCCGAGCCGCAAGAGAGAAAGACCTTTCATGGACTCTGTTACGTCGTCGGTGACAACATCGACACAGACCAAATCATCCCCGCTGAGTTTCTCACACTCGTCCCTTCGAATCCAGACGAGTACGAGAAGCTAGGCTCCCACGCTCTAGTTGGTCTACCAGCTGCTTACAAGGAGAGATTCGTTCAGCCTGGTGAGATGAAGACAAAGTACTCGATCATCATCGGCGGTGAAAACTTCGGTTGCGGTTCGTCTCGTGAACATGCTCCGGTTTGTCTTGGTGCTGCGGGAGCGAAAGCGGTTGTGGCTCAGTCTTACGCTAGGATATTTTTCAGGAACTCTGTGGCTACGGGTGAGATTTATCCGCTTGATTCGGAAGTTAGGGTTTGTGATGAGTGTAAAACAGGGGATGTTGCGACGATTGAGTTGAGGGAAGGTGATAGTATTTTGATTAATCATACGACTGGGAAAGAGTATAAGCTTAAGGCTATTGGTGATGCTGGACCTGTCATTGATGCTGGTGGTATCTTTGCTTATGCTAGGAAAGCTGGTATGATTCCTTCTGCTGCTGCCTGATTAAGGTATGTATGATTTTAAACCAATACTCTCAGTTGTGTATGAGATGAGGATTGTTAGTTTATTTTGGAATGAGATTGAATTGTGGCATAATCTAGGAAGCTTGACACTTGATGATGCAGAACATAGTGTGAGAAATAGAGAACGCTCTAGTAGGGATTCTGGTTTTGTGTGAGAAGATGATAATGACTGTTTTTAGGCTTAGTCGTTTATGAAGTGTTCCAAGTTTTGTTCTTTTTACACTTAAGACTTACTTTTATCATTTCATTGGTTTCAATTAGGCACAAAAACATGAGCATCTCTAGGTTGCAGTTGTTGAGGGTGTTGAACTAGTTATGTTGTTGGTTGTTTATTTTGCTGCTTTTTTCATGTTCACATCCATTGATTAGACTAGAGTGTCCAATAGTAGAACAAAACATCTTTCTTCATTATATGATTTGGATATCTCTTAGACTCTCCTCTGTCTCATATTGTATTTTTTGTTTTACTTGTTTGGTAGGGGTCAATTCATGGGCTTCAGAGGTCTCTTCAAGGGTCTTACATCGTGTGATCCAATAAGAAAAAAGAACAATAAGATGTATGTTTGCAAGAGCTTATGAATCTGTTTTGTTATGTTTTATGAATATATATGACTGTTGGGTTTAGTTTTCTCTGTCAGTTTCTTCTCT
This sequence comes from Camelina hispida, assembly GCA_023657505.1. NCBI lineage: Eukaryota > Viridiplantae > Streptophyta > Magnoliopsida > Brassicales > Brassicaceae > Camelina > Camelina hispida. Next base: position 2,816,265 of record CP094634.1, on the reverse strand, counting down.
ACGTTTTGGATGTTCCCATCGTTTCTAAAGATTGCATAGTTTCCCTTTTGAAACCACGTTTTTCTCTCATCTCTACCCACTTAAATATAATATTCTTCCGATCATAAGAACAGAACAAGAGCTCTGCTTTTCTCTCATAAAACAAAATGTTCTAGCACACTTTTGTCATTAAACATAAAGATATACTATTAAATTTTCTTTTCGGGCATCCCTTTCTAGTGTTTGTATCACCGTGACCTACCCAAGTGTCTCAAAACGCACGTTTGGGATTCTAAATGGCACTTTTGTAAATAGAAGGGTGCTAACAATTTCCCTTTTTATATTCTTCCCCCTTCGTTAAGCTCTCTCATTCACTCACCAAAGTTAAGAAACAATGGCGTCTTCTTCTCTTGCTACATTGTCCCAAGTCTTACCTTCCTCATCAATCAAGCATTCTTCTTCCTTGGCTCCTTTCCAATCTTCTTCTTTCCTCAAAATCAACGGTTCCTCTTCCTTCATCCCTTCCCCTATCTCCCTCACTTCACGTGGCACATCCTCCACTACCATCATCCCACGTGCTGCTGCCGCTGCAGGATCTGACGACTCTAACGAAGCCATAGCCAACACGACCTTTCACGGTCTCTGCTACGTCTTGAAAGACAACATAGACACCGACCAGATCATCCCAGCAGGAGCTGCTTGCACTTTCCCAACTAACCAACAAGAACGTGACGAGATCGCTGGTCACGCTCTCTCCGGTCTCCCAGACTTCCACAAAACTCGGTACGTTGAGCCAGGGGAGAACAGATCAAAGTACTCGATCATAATCGGTGGAGAAAACTTTGGTTGCGGGTCGTCACGTGAACACGCTCCAGTCTGTCTCGGAGCAGCTGGAGCTAAAGCCATAGTTGCTCAGTCTTACGCAAGGATCTTTTTCCGTAACTCAGTGGCTACAGGAGAGGTGTTTCCGTTAGAGTCAGACGTTAGAGTATGTGACGAGTGTAAGACAGGAGACACGGTGACGATCGAGCTGACTGAAACGGGTGGTTTGTTGACTAATCACACAACCGGGAAAAACTATAACCTGAAGTCGATCGGTGATGCAGGACCGGTTATTGACGCTGGTGGTATTTTTTCTTATGCGAGAATGATGGGAATGATTCCATCATTAGCTTAAATCATCTTCCACAAAATCATTATGTTCTTCTCTGTTGTATGCACAAGTCTTTGTTTTCGAATATGTGTGTTAACTTTGTTTGTTTGTTTTGTAATATTGGTGGTGTTGTTACCTTAAAGAATAAGAAATCAATTAAAGGCGAAGCTGTAGACCAATTTGGTTTGGTTATTGGGGAATTGGACGGTTTAACAAACCGGTATAAAAGAACCGTTAATAAGCGATTGGTTCAAAAAAACAGAACATGGCTAAACCCTAAATTTGTGTGGTGATATAACGCCGCTCTTCTTCTTCTCCATTGTCACCATACACTGAAAAAAAAAAACATGGCAATCACAGAGGTAAAACCCTCAGCCAATAAAAACCCTAAAAGAAATCGGAATCGATCACTGGGTCCGAAGAAAGATTTGAAGAAGAAGAAGACTAAGAAGTCAAAAGCACCAACCTTTGATAAGACCATTGAGAAGAAGGAGAAGAAGAAGAAGAAGACTAAGAAGTCGAAAGAGCCTACCTTTGATGAGACCATTGAGGACGACGACGTTGTTCTGTTTTCAGAACCGGTTTCTGCCTCTGAGCAGCTTACCTACTTTTTCAATCTGCTTGAATCTGCCATTAGTATACGGGTTTCTTCTTTAGAGCTCGATTCCATTAAAGGTTCGTCCTTTTTTTCTATCTGAGCTCGGTCTCTATAAGCTTCTCTGTTTCAGTAATATTTCTTGACGGTTTAGGGTTTTAGATCCCCAAATACGAGCTTTGATTGTTGATTCAGCTTATTAATTTATCCACAAAAGTTTCTCAAGTTCTGATAAACTCTAGCTTGTCTTGTTGTCGTTGATTGCAGATACGTGTGTAGTTGAGTTACCTCAAAGATTGCCCCAAGATGTAAGCAACTTGGGAGAGCATATAAAGTTGTCTTGCGGGTCTTCATGGAAAGAGAGTCTTTGTGAAGGAGAGACAGTTGAAGGAAGTATTGATCCTGGAAACCCATCTGTTCTCGTCATTAGTTCCTCTGCTTTGAGATCTTTGGAACTTCTAAGGTATTTTAATGTAATTGTTTTGTATTTGTATCTTTTGTTATTGATTGATTGAATACAAAGGTACTTAGACTATGTCCTGTCTCATATCTGTAGGGGTTTAAACTCACTTACTAAGCAATGTCCAGCAGTGAAGTTGTTCTCAAAGCATTTGAAGGTTGAGGAACAGGTAGTGTTCTATTCTTATAATGAGCTTTGAACTTTATTTAAAGTATATAGAAAATAGAGAACAAAAATACATGTTGAGTTTTTCGTTATTGAATCTTTGTTGTGGTTCGTAGAGAACATTGGGATGTGATGACAAAAATACGAGATCTCTAAGGCTAATTGCTCTGCAGATAAAAATGTATTTGCACGTCAGTCTGATCCCACTATATATGTATAACGTTTAAGAGTTGGTGCATACTCATTTAGTTCATTTCTTTCTTCTTTGACTTACAATTCATGTGAAGGTTTTTGGAAGTGATGATAAGATATATCAATATGTCATAGGCACATGCAATGCTGAACAAACATATTTGCACGTCAGTCTGATCCTGTAATATTTATAAAACATAAGAGTTGGTGCATACTCATGTAGTTCATTTCTTTTTTTCTTTAATTCATGTGAAGGATTTGGGAAGTGATGATAAGATATATCAATATGTCATAGGCACATGCAATGCTGAACAAATATATTTGCACGTCAGTCTGATCCCATCATAGATCCTTCATTAAGCATTGTTGCATATATTCATGTTTTTCATCCCTCTCTTTCTATTACTGCCATGTTAAGAGTCTGGGAAATGATGATAAATATATCGATATTTCATAGGCATATGCAATGCTGAACAAAATATTTGCACGTCAGTCTGATCCCAGCTCTTGTTTTTGTTTCTTTATTTGCATATAAGACTCTAGTAAAAATCTCACATCCCAACTCTTGTTTTGGTTGGACCTTTTTAATCAATGGCTTCTGCTTTGTTCTTAATTGGAAAGTCTCTTATAAAGAAGCCATGTTTTTCAAAAATCATTGTTTGTGTATTGTGTTCTCAACTCTGTTTTCATTGTGTTATATGATTCAAATTATTAACTCAAATTCGTTGCGGTGCAGGTAACTTTGTTGAAGAAACGGGTTAATATTGGGAGCGGCACACCAAGTAGGTTAGTAAATCTTATCACTTCCTTGGAGTTATATTAAGTTATATCATCTCTTGGCTTTTATCTTCATATCCTTCTTGGCCTAGCTTCTCATTGTCCTCTTACTTTACTGTGCAGAATCAAAAAGCTAATAGATATAGAGGCGTTAGGACTTTCGCGTTTAGATATGATTGTGCTTGATATGCACACAGACGTCAAGGGATTTTCCTTATTCACATTGCCCCAAGTCAGGTCTGGTTTCTTCCACTCTTGAACAAGCTGTCTCCTTTCTCATTGGCCATCATTAGCTCACATAAATTTGTTCTGATTTTTGTTTTGTTTGATATTTGCAGAGATGAATTTTGGGATTTGTATAAAAACTGCTTCCACCAGAGAGTCTTAGAAGGAAGACTACGTATCTGCATGTATGGTCCAAAGCCAGCTCCAAACCTAAAGAAGAAGAAAAAATAAATGACTGTTCATTAATTGTATCAAATTTTAAAAATCATCAAATTAAATCTATACGTATCTGTTTTTTTTTACCTCTGACATTTTCCAAAGAATTCTAACATAACCCGGATATGAGATTTTCTTAGATCGAGCTTATGCTCCAGTTTGACATTGAAGCTATTCTATTGAAAATGCCCAGTAGTCATTGTCTTAAAGTTTATGCTCTTGAGCGTTTATAAGAAGCATGAATGAGAAATATGGGTAAAAAGACTAACCGTAAAAGTACAAACAAAAATCAAATTTAAAGAAATAGATTGTTGTCAAAAAAAAGAAAGATTGTGGTTTGTTGTGTGTTTAGTGTTAACCTGTTAATGAACTCAGTTCTGAAAAGTGAAAACAAGAAAAGGGAGGGAAGTAAAGAGCCCAAGAGTGAACACTTTGCAGAACTTGAGTCCAATTTATGATCTTAACAGTTATCAATTGACTCAGCTGTAAGTATTATCAGTTATGACAAGGTTTTTTACACACAACCTAATAGAACACAGTTTTGTCAAGAAAGTCAGCCAATTTCAACTTATATAAATGTGGCTGACTTTCTTGACAAAACTATAAATCACGAAAACTATAACAGCGAAAACCATTTGCCTTTGCAATGTTTCACATGCATAAATTTATAATGGATTTCGACGACCACAAAACTTTTGCTATACTTGATCTGTTTTATGATACAGAGAGATCATGAATTAGCTTGTGAGAGAAATGCAATATTGTGTTAGTGTTTTTTTGGCCTAAAGTAGTGCACTAAAACTCACTTAAAAGAAAATTTCTCTCAAAGTCAAATCAATAAAAAATAATTAAAAAGAGAGTATATTATCTACATATGTATACATCTCTGAGAAAGTGTGTGTTTTGGGATTGTGGGTTTGTCCAATAGATGGGTGGGGAAGAAGATCCCACAAATGCAGAAAATAGTGGAAACACCACCCAAAGAGCTTCTAGATGTTTGACTTTAGAACTTTCCATTAAACAAGAAACATTCAAAGTAGTGTCTTTTTTTATCCTAGTCTTGTGAAAGATGAAGCATCTATATATATAATGATCCCATTATAACATACTTATAAGATAATGTTGATTTCTCATGGTTTTGCTTTTTTAGTATACAGTTCATAGCTCTATTTGATTAGTGTTGTTGCCTGTGAATGCACCTATATTGTAGAGTAAAAATGTCAACTGAACGACTTAATGGGTATTTTATTCTCAATCCTATTTTGTCATAATGATTGATAATTACATTAAATTTTAGTCAAATCGTGGTTGTGTATTGGTTTTGTTCCATATCTTTTGTCTATTGATATAAGGTTCGATGACGAAAGAATTTTCGTTAGCACTAAGAGAGCGACTTTTTCTAGTTGATTTTATGTGTTTATGATCATTTTTAACAAGCCACAATAACAGATTAAAAATTGTCAAAGTAAATGTTTTTGATTGGTTTTATTCATAGAATAGTTGCTTTTTTATACATACATATCAGTATATCACTCATAAATTTAAAAACTAGATTAACTTTTATCCTTTTTCCATATGATTAGGTAGCTTACTGGCAAACATAAACAGAAACGAGGAAGTGTGTAATTATTGGATGTTCTTAAAATATTTAGGAAAGGGTCCATCTTAATATAGTTTTTATTTTGGCAAAGGAGAAAAAAAAAGAATTCATCTATATTCATTAAGTCGATAAAGCACACGTATTGCTTAGGCATATTATATGTCACAATTTTTAAATTTTTTTTTTTGGATTTTGTGGCTTCAAGCTGCAAAAGCGTGGAGGGAAGTCATCCATGCAGGCTCTAAGTGTGATAAAGACTACTGATCATGGAAAGCCAATCTAAGCGCAAAAACATATCATTTATGAGTCGAGCAATACCGACATTTTAGACATCAAATAAGGGAAACTACAAGAGTGTCTCTACCTACATCTTTGATCATTTAGAACAATGTATGTTATACATGTAGCCAAAATGAGATACGATCTAGTCATCTAGCGATGAAGAATGATAAACTACTAATTCACTAAGTATAAGATTCGACAAGGTGGTGAAAACTTTCTTTGTAAATTTTTATTTTACCACAAAAAGTTAAGAAAAAGAAAAAGAGAAAAGCAATTCGATTCTTCCTTAATGTTTCTGATGGAAAGAAAAGAATACGGAGTCATTTCTGATGATGGCCAAATCATTCGTATCGAAAGTGACAACTTTTTATTTCTATGACGTTAGCATTGAGTCATTTTTATGTGTGTTTCTGATATTTCTAAATGCGAACGCATTACTTGCCAGTTTTCAATTCATGCGAATTAGATTAGATGATAATATATGTTTCTGTACCCCCAAATTTTGATGACGTCAAGGTTACATATGTGACTATGTATGCAAAAATTTACACGTGTCATGTCCCCAAGTTACACGCTGGCTTAGTAGTAAAAAGTCTAGAGATAATCTCTTGTTTCGTTTCACTTTTGAACTGGTCTTCGAAGTTATTATCCATATTTTAAAACTTCTAAAATTGAGGATTTATCCGAAATTATCAAATCAGATTGGTAAAAAAAAGAATTTAAAAACATTAAAGTCTTGTTACTTTTTCACTATCTCATAGCTCAAAAACTTTTTTTTACTTTGTCTCCTCTACCCAAAAGAAAAAAAGTTTCAGTATCAATATAGTTTGGTTATAAAATATTTTTGTTAATGATGATCATTCGACTATTTAATATGAGATACTGAAAATATAAAAAATTAAAAGCCAGATTGGAAACTAGAGAATTACTCATTAATTAGAGATTATATCAGAAAATACTACAAGAGTCGAACTAAAAAAGGTTGGATCATAATGACGTGAGGATGACACAATGCATCCCGTGTAGGTTTCCAAACAATGCGGCGGTGTATGCTTTTTTTGAAGCCCCATTAGGAAGACCCCACAAACCATTCGAAGCCGTCTTGATCCTCTCTCTAGTCTCTCTATAAATAGCCATACAGAATCACATACCCAAAACACACACTCATCCAAATTCGTTTTATACTTAGTACCGAGAAGACAACACAAGAGGAGACCTTATTAAAGTATATGAGAGCTGCTGTTATAAACAGAGCAAATACGCTTGGAGGTTTGTTATCATTTAGGTTTACCAACATCAGATCAATGTCTTCTTCTTCCCAAGATTTCGTATCAAGACCTGTTATCAAGAAAGTCTTCGCTAAGCTTCAGAAAGAAGGCGATGGAGCCGTCGTTAGACGCGGCATTTCCAGGTTCCTTATTCTCTCTTAATCTTCAATGATTTTTTTAAATCTTGAGAGATTTTATGGATCTTTTTATTTTTATCTTTTATGAATTCAGGACTGAGCAAAAGTTGTTGGATCCGTTCTTGATGCTAGATGAGTTCTCCGGTATATTCTTGAAATTTCCTTTCCAAGCCAACCATTTTTATTTCTTTATTATCCATTATAAAACAAGTATTTACTCTGTCTTTTTTCTTTGGAGCAGTTTCGCCTCCAGCTGGATTCCCTGATCATCCTCATAGAGGTCAATATCACATTACATATATAGACATAGACACCATTTAAAAAAAAAATGTTTTATCCAGTGACTCTCTAACATTTTGTGGAAATTATGATGAACAGGTTTTGAAACTGTTACATACGTACTAGAGGTAATTAAATAAACAAATTTTGTGATTATGAATCTTTTCTAAAACGTTTTAAAATTGTCTTATACGAGTTAAAAATATTTGGTTTAGGGAGGAATCACTCACCAAGACTTCAAAGGCCATAAGGGTACAATCTATGCCGGTGATGTTCAGGTATTTTACAAAATAATAAATCCGATGTAACACTTTAATTATTCAATATTCAACGATTTTAATTACTTAAATAAGCTTCTTGACTTTTTGTTTTCACAGTGGATGACTGCAGGAAGAGGAATCATTCATTCTGAAATGCCTGAAGAAGAAATAAACAAAGGTTTACAACTTTGGATCAATCTTTCCTCCAATGAGAAAATGTAAATAAACCAACTCTATCATGTTCCACATATACATATTTGGAGTTTCTAAACCGGAAACTGATTCTTTCTTTATTGACTTGGTTTCGACAGGATAGAACCAAACTACCAAGAACTGTCGCATTCAGACATACCAAGAGCTGAAGCAAACGGTGTTGAAGTCAAAGTCATAGCAGGAGAATCAATGGGAATCCAATCCCCTGTTTACACTAGAACACCTACTATGTTTCTTGATTTTACTCTCCAACCAGGAGCTCACATCCACCAGAACGTTCCTGAATCTTGGAACGCGTTTGCTTACGTTCTAGAAAGCGGTGAAGGCGGCTGTGTTTTCGGGTCCTCTAACGCTTCCCCTGTTTCAGCACACAACGTTGTGGTTTTCGGACCAGGGAATGATGGTGTTAGCGCGTGGAACAAGTCATCTTCGAAGATATTGAGGTTTGTGCTGATAGCTGGAGAACCGATTGGTGAACCGGTGGTTCAATACGGTCCTTTCGTGATGAATACTCAAGCTGAGATTGATATGACCATTGAAGATTATCACTATGGTAAGAATGGTTTCGAGATGGCTAAGCATTGGAGGTCACAATAAGAGACCTTAATAATAAAAAATAACTATTTTATTTTTTTTCGACTTTTATTTTATTTTATGTGTGTTTCTAATTGGGCAATAATAAAATGAACATGTATTTTTAATATCCTTTGATAAATTTGTGGGTGGGAACTCATTAAATCCGAGGCTGACTTTTTTTTTTCAGTTCCAACCTAGTAGTCATCATTACCAAATTCTTCCACAATTAAGTCTAAAATTACAAACTGTTCATACTAATTATATATTGGTATATAAAGAAAGCATAAGACACTTTCAATGATTCTTACTTTCTTAGAATGCTGAATGTGAATAAGACAGAGACGAAACAATTGTTGATTACCAAACGCGTATTAACAATTTAACATGGTGAAGTGACATAAACATGATTGTTACTTCAAACGTATTTGTTACTGTACTACATAATAAAAACTCTGACATTATCATTTTTGTGATGCTGATTGCACAATATATCAACTTTCTAAATAATTGATCTCAAAATGCTATTCAACTCTTCTATTTATAAAAATAATAGAATCAAGATCAAATTCAAGTTCCACATTATGATTAAACTATAAAATCTGATATAACACTCTGTAAAGACCAACTGGAAAATATAAAAATTGATATAACAACTCTGTAAGTTTACAAAAGTTACAAAGTAGGAAGTAGAAATGAGAGTACATAAATAACTTATACACTTCTTATCCAATTTCTTCTGTATCTGTAACAAAGAAACTCAAAAATCCTTTTTTTCTTTCTTCTTCTTCTTTAACTTTCATTCAAATTGAGAGCTAAAATAATGTCTCTTTGTCTTTTTTTCTATATAAGTTAAAGGGAGAACACGATTCAACCCGAAACCAAACAAAGAGAAAGATGTTACCTCGAACAGCAAGAGAAAGTCTTTGTTCCTTCGTTATCGTTTTTAACCAAGCTAACACGATTAGCAGATAGTTCCTCTTTGTAAGAATCAGAATTCAATTGCTTTCGACTCATATTGCTATAAATCTCTCGAATAACCATCTCGAAAGCCGTCTTCACATTGGTTGAGTCCAACGCAGATGTCTCCATGAAAAACAAACCTTCAGACTCCGCAAGACTTTTGCCTTCCTCAACACTCACAGCTCTTATACTCTCGAGATCACACTTGTTTCCAATAAGCATTTTAGCTACTGTTGTATCTGAATGAGCTACACCAAAAAGATTCATCATAAACTCAAACTTATCACAATCTTTAAAGCTCAGTAGAGTATATATATACAGATCCAATGTTCATCACAAGTTCTACTAAACAATCAAAGACCTAATTAAGAAACCTTAATGAATTAGATAATTTTGACTTGGCTTTGAATCAAAGTCTAATGAAGTCATCATCTTAATCAATCTTCCAGATCTAAACATTCTCATTAGCAGCATCACTATCACAATGATTCAATCCTAATCAAATCCAAATCCAAATCTCAATCGAAATCAACGCTCAGATCTAAGAAAAGAAACACATACTGTTGAGTTCATCGAGCCAGCGACCGACGTTTTCGAAAGTGGAGCTGCGAGTGATGTCATAGACGACGAGAGCACCGACGGCGCCACGGTAATAAGCAGAAGTAACAGCGCGGAAGCGTTCCTGACCGGCGGTATCCCAAATCTGAGCTTTGACTTCTTTGCCGTCGATGACCATGCTCTGAGTCTGGAACTCGACGCCGATGGTTGCTTTGGAATTGGGATTGAACTCGTTGCGGGCGTAACGGGTGAGGAGATTGGATTTGCCGACGGCGGAATCACCGATGATAACAATCTTGAAGAGGTACTCTTCACCTCTCTCGTCGTCGTCTGACATCTCTCTCTCGAGATCGTCTTCTTCTCTGTAACGCCTTTGTTTTAGAAAGAGAAGAGAGAGAGACTGAGGAGAGAGCAATCAATGTTATTTTTCTTTTTGCGCATGAAATTTATATTTCCATCATTAGTAATATTTTTCTTGTTTAAAAAACAAAATCTGATTTTTTTATTAATAAGTTATCTAAAACTGTTGAATAAAAGAGATTTAATTTTCTATAAAAAATGTTGTTCAAAAGAAGAAGAAGAAATTATTTTGATTATGAAATAAATGGTAGCCACTGAATTTTCCACTGATATTAAAAAAGGAAAAATATTGGTATTCCTAATTTTTTTTTCTTCTTCTTCAAAATATGATATTTGGTTTAGTTGTGGTTTAATTTATACATTTGAGTTCAGTTCACATATCAAAAATTAGGATTGAGTTGCTATATATATACACATAAGGCACATTCTTTTTCGAAACTCAAATAAATGGGTTTTGCTCTAAAGCTTAGATTAACCAATTTTTAAGAAGAAGAAGAAGAAGAAAAAAATCGATTGATGGAATTTTAAGTTAACAATTAAGGTCAAGACTTAATTTGAGAGAGTGACAAAACCACCTTCATTTAACTCCAATCCATCATCATCACTCTTTCTTTATACCTCCAAAATATTTGTTTTTTTTTTTTATCTTTGCTATGTTTCTTCTTCTGTCTTTTGAATTTTTCCTTTGTTTCCTTTTCTTCTATACTTTTATTTGTAACTCAATACTTGGAAACATATCATTCATGATCATCGCTTCTTGCATGCCCCACAAGTACATCTCTCCATTCCCTTTTCCAGTGACTGCACTTGAGCAAATAACAATATATACGTACGTAAGTGTGTGAATTTTTATATACAAACTCCATCTATGTTTCATTTTCCATTTGTTTGGTTTCATTTTTCTTAAAAAGTTTAAATAGATTCCTTTTTCCTAGCTATGCATACTTGAATAATTAAGACCATAACATGTGAGTTAGTTTATGGGACCTCTCAGAATCTAACCACAAACATGACGCAGATCAATGCATTGATTGACTGATTGGTATGTATATATAATACTATAACCATCTATCTGTATGCCTCAGTAGAGCAATTATGCAGAAATCTTATAGTACTTCTATATATTATGAAAGTTTAGAAGAGTATTATTAATGTACTTCCATTATGAATAATAAAATCAATGTTAATAGCTGAAAATAATTTTAAGTGAACCTAATCAAACACTATTATTAGAAGAACAAAGAGATCATGACATTATTTTACTTAACACTTGCTCACATGCATGAACATAAGCCATTATCAAATGAATGTATAAACCATTATCAAACACTTGCTTACATGATCACCCATGATTTAGATCAACACCTAGAGTTACTTCAAAACTTATTAGTTGTTGTCATGTAATTCTCGCAGTGGGAAGAAACTACGTCCGAGTAAAGATTGATCATATTGATCCATGAATCACTTGGGCTATGATGACCTCTATATATTACCATAATTATGTTTATAAAATTCTATAATTGGCTTTATGGTAACATTCTCTCAACGTATACTAAGGGTTTATACCTTTACTTCCATTTGAGAAAATGTCACTTTGCACAACATAGATTGATATATAAGGACGCACCTCTACTTGGTGCTGAAGACCTTTGATATGTTCAACAGCCAAATCCAACATGTCTGCGTAGCTCGTTTGCTGCCAATATTTTCAAACCTTAATTATAAATTTATAAGACTACACCAAAATAAATTAATGTTAGTATCCCTTACTTTATCCATATTCGGCACCAGTTCTTGTAGTTTCTTCAGCTTCCCGCTTATTCTTGTTCTTCTCTCCTATATATACACACACCCACAAACTAAATTTTTACTCTTTGTATTCTTTAATTAATGTCTTAATAATTTATGGTTATGCAATAATAATTATCAAAATGATAGAATAAAGCTAACCCTTTCAGCGATGCTGCGCGGGTGAGTCGCAAAGCCGCGCTTGGCCCTAACCCTACAAGGCACCGAGTCCTCTGGGATGTTCATCAAGTTCTCCATTCTCGCCATTTCCAGAGATGTTTGCGGCATGCTAAACTAAAAAAATCAAAACCATAAATATTGATATGAAATTAATGAAACCACTAAACGATTATCTTAACCAAACCAACATATATCAATGATTAAACTTTACAAAAATTTGGTAGCAAAGGGCTAGTGAACAATATACATAAATCAATCATAAACCTCCCCAAGCTATTTCTCTTAGGGACGCTTTCTCTTATATATTACACAAAACCACTTAACTTAATTTGGCTTCCACACACATGAACTTTAATTGGCTATGATCACATTCGATTTCATATTATATGACACACACTACTATATGATTTCGTAGCATGTTGTGAACCTAGTATCGATCAATCATAAATCTTCCGTAAGCTTAAGCAAATTAATAATACACAATATACCACTAAACTTTAGGAATATTCACTCTTTTTCCCCCTTTAGCTAGAAGAATCTAAGAATTATTAACTTTTTTGTATAACAAGTAATTAATCTAAAAAGTATTCATACACCCATAAAGAGTAACCGCGTGCATAGAAAATACCTGAGTTTCTAAGGTGAAAAAGTCGGAGTTCTTGGACCTCTTTCCGGGTTGATCAATGGTGAAACTGATATGAGAAGACGAGTTTTCCCAGTTGTTAGTATGATCATTTCCAAAATTCATACTACTCGATGCGACACCGTTTATAGACGCCGCAGCCGCATCAACTTCCGAGATTCGCGGTAGAGAATTATGTTCTTGATGACTACTACTCCCGCCGGAGAATCTCATCTCCGACTTCAACCTCGACGTCCCTCTTTCTCCTCCTCCTCCTGCTCCTCCGCCGTATCCTCCGTTTGGCCGTCCTAGAGAAAAACCTGTTCCCTCATCCATTTACAAATCTTGATTGAAAGAGAAAGAAAGAGATGTAATGTATATAATGTAGTAATGTAGGGTTATGTTATATATCTCAGTATTTTAATAACCCGTACGATTTTTTAAAAATGTATAAGACAAAGAAGAGAATGGGTCGTCTTTAGAGAGTAGAGACTCGAGGACCCCTTCCTTTGTCTCTACTTATATTTTATTTATCTCCAATTTGGTAGAGAATAACAATTCATGAGAAGAAAGAATCTTTAGAAATATTCACTATTCGAATTCCAATTATTATTCTATAAATAAGACTAGTGTGTTATATTTGTAATGTGTGTATATAATAATGCAAGAGGGGTAAATTTTCTTGGGGCTCGCACATGGATTACAGGGGAAAGTAAACCGAATGGATACACTGAACCGACGATCAAATTGCCCAAAAATAATATAAAGTATTACTCGCAACAAACACTATAGTAATAACTCGATTATATATAATGACAAGTAGGCGTATCCAAAAAAATCAACATAGTGACTATGATGAAGCCATGTCAGCAGGGTCGGCCCTCATGGCTGCTTTGTCAGAAGAAAAGAGCAAGTGGGATGGATATAATATTTTCAAGTGGACTATACCTTTCATTTCTTTTTGAAACGATTCGTTTTTTTTAACATATACTTTTGGCAAGTGCATGTTTTATATTACACGCTATTTGCATTAATTTACATTTATTATAACATACAACTTGCCACTCTTGGAAATACGTATTTGATTATTCATGCATATAAATGTAATGTGTATATATATTATATGTGACTGGTTATGATCAACAATGGTTAATTTCTCTAGTCAGAAAATGAAAGAGAAAGATGTGTATAAAGATCTAGAGATAGATTATAACTGTTAACTGAAGCAAATATCTATTAGAAAGATATTTTGAAAACTAACATGTCTAATAGATTTTCAGTTACGTGGTTGATGATATCATATTGTTCTTTAATTAAAAGAAAAAACAAAAGTCGTATCCCCTTTATATATGGAGAGAAACCAAACATCGAAACAAAATCAAGACTACCATGGAATTTCAAAGTTACGCGTTAGCTAAACCAATTTACTTAACGACTCGTTTATGGATATATTATATAAAATAACATATAATTAAGTTTTTAAAGAATAATAATTGTTTTTCGAACACAAACATGGAATTTCTTTAGTTTGATTTTATTTGTTAGGGTTAAAAATGAAATAATGTAAACAAAAATTATAGAATAAAACTGTGTGAAAAGGTGTAACCAATTTACTAAATGTAAAAAAGTTTAACACACTAAAGAAAATTATTCATATGTTTGTTGTTATCTGTAAATATAAGTCGGCAAGATTCAGTTCAAAATTAAATTCATATTAATTTAAGAAGCTGACCCTTTTGGTGGGGTAAAAAAAGAAAAGTTACCGTTGGGATCAGTGGGAAGATGTTGGTCGTAGAATCCAGCCGGAGAGCTTCTGTGTCGGAACAAAGAAGAAGAAGAAGCTCCGGAATCAAATCCGACGGAAGGTGGTTCGCCTGAGATGTAATGTCCAACGACGTTGGGATTGTGTTGCTGCTGCGGCGGCGGAGGCAGAGGATGGTGGGTTTGAGAGCCAAGAGAGGAGAAATCACGGGTAGTTCCAGCGGCTGAGTCATATTGATTTATATCGGCGTCGACGCCGTCTGGACCGGAGGACTTAGAGGAATTAGGAGGGTACATGAATAATGAATTAGGAAACGAACAAAACCTTACAAAAGTTAATCTAATGGTTAGGGAAACAATCTTGAGAGGAGGAGAGGGTTGAGGGAAAGAGAGAGAGAGAGAGAGAGAGATTATGAGTAGTTGATTAATTAATATGATAAAGGAAGAGGGTTACTAATTATAGTTAGGATTGTTATAATTTAATTAATTAAAGCAATTAGGGTAACAAATTAGAGCGATGGCTTGTGGCCTTGTGCTTGACGAAGAGGGAGTCTTCGACTGCTCACGGTCCCCGTCAACGCACGTGCACCTCACGTGGCTGACAGATAGTGGTTTGACGTTGTGTTAATAAATTCTATATTAATTTGTCGTTTTTTTCTTCTTCTTATAACTTAGTATCATTAATTATGGATCGAAGTGAAGATGTTGGTTGGATATATGTCATATCATATGTGTATAATCGTTCTGGTTTTATGGGGGTTGAATGGTTTAATTACTTTACTAGTAGAATCTTAATGCCAAAAAAAAACATTTAAGTGGAGATAAATATGATGTATCGTTAATGTGACCTCGGGGATGTATAGAGAGAATCAAATATCAAAATGGTGGTTTATAGAAATTTGGGTAAATACATACACATGTACATAAAATCGAAGCCGCCTACATTATTTTTTGGGGGATGACACTAATATGTAATGGTATAATTAATTATCGTCATTCGTCAAGTGGGTCGTTAAGATTCCATTTTTGTATTAATAGGGGAAACAACTTGCTGTTTAACTTTGTACTACTTTATATTATGGTTTACAGATAGTCGGGAACTTATGATTTATTTTTGATTTTAAAAAACTATGTTTCTCTGTTCATGTTTTCGTCCACCCCATATGATCCAAGACAAAGGCAGGCCATGACAAAAATAAAAAACTACAATTTTACAGATATAAGATTAGTTGATTTATAAACAAAAAGTACACATGTACAGATGTACTTTTTATTAAACTATATATGGTGAACGCCCATGGATTGGGATAGAGTAGACCATTGTATTTGTTTAAAAAAACAGTTGATTTGGATTCCATTTTCCTTATATTTTGACAAAGCCCTCAATGATGCCGCCTTCACAAATATTATAACGTACCAATATGACTACGATTGCTAGTGGTGATGAGTTCAAGCTGTTTGTCGTCGATCATCCAAATCTCTTAATCGAGTTATAGAAGCCTTCTTTATCTCACGTTAAGTAGCAAAAGAATTTGTGGTCGTTCCTGCTAAAGAGCCATACTGTTGCTCAATTTTGTTGTTTCATCCCTTTTTGATAAACCGTTTTATCAATTTCTAAGTGAGTTGACATAGTCGTCACAATATCGAATCTGCAAATAGCACTATTTGCATAGTATCCAAACTAATCTTACATATATGATCGCCAATTTAATTTGTGTCTGGCTCTCAGATAGTTTAATTAAACTTTAAACTATCTGGCTCTCAGATAGTTTTCCATACATAACAGTATAACACAAGTGCAAAATTTAGATCACTTTCTGTAACTAATGCATGTTAACATCATTTAAAAAAATTGATGTAAATATTCTGTATATTAACATCAGTTTGAAATAAATATATCGATGTAAATTATTTGCATCAACATAATGTAAATCATTTATCAATATGATATAATTATTATTATTATTATTTTTTGTAAAGCTTTAGATAGGAAAAACTGATATTGCATATCGGTTTTCTTCAAATGCTTGATGACGGTAATGCGCTGCTGTGACTACACAAAGAAATAGCAAGTTCAAATCCAGTAGATTTGGCGTAGAGTTTGAATTCAAAGATTTGAGGCTTTTAAGACTTTGCTCTTGACAAGAAATCGCTTTGGTTTTAATTTCTAACTAGATTTTTTTTAAATTTTTTTTTGTTAATGTACGATATTAATACTAATTTTGCTAATATACTTTTTGTAAATTTTAGTAATTTAATATATAAACTGTGGTATATAGCACAATAATTTTTGTTTACTACAATTTTTATTAAATCAGTTTGATTCGATATATTTTATATTGGTGTTATTAAAACATTAAAATGAGGATTTAACCCGTATTGAAATATCATATTACTGATAGTTTATTTTTTAGTATTATCAATTTAATCATGTAATGTCATATAATCTGTCATGTAATATAACCTGTTTGTGTAATTTTTTTAAATATTTATAACTTTAAATTTTTTATTAAGTTTAGATATATCATTTATAAATTATAAACTTCTTAAGATTTTATAATTTACTATATACAGTAAATTTACTATATATGTGTGTTGAACACAAACTTTTTATATCAACTGAGTAATATATGTTTGTTTTAAAAAATTCAAATCACAATATATGCAGGAAAATACACATTTTTATTAACTTTATGTATTATATGATGATCCACTACATTAAAATTTTAAAATAAAAGAGAGATGATAGGAGAATAATTTTTTTAATCTATAATAAATCTTCTAAATATCTATATTAATTATCGAACATTATATATATAGATATTTAAAATATTTTAATTGTGTTTAGTTATAAGGATAGTAGAGAAAATTAACTAAACATGTTTGGATATGAATATAAGCATTAAATGAGTAAAAACTTTCTAAAAAATATTTTTGAGCAAAAATTGGTGTAAAAATACTAGTATAAATAGTAGACTAGAGATTAATTTGTGTCTTTAATTTTTTTTGTTATATATATAAAACTGATAGACCACAGCAAAACAAAAACAAAAGCAAAACAAAAACAAAAAATGCACAAAGAGTGCATGAGAAGAGGGTCGCACCTCTTTTTGATAAAGATTAGTTTTATAAAAACCAAATATTTTTTTCGATTTTTTTTCGGTTATACAAAAAAAAAAAACCCAACAGAAACAGAAATTGATTTCCAGTCTATCAAGAAATGATAGGCCCATGAAGAAATGACAGGCCCATGAAGAAATGACAGTCCATCAAAAATTTCTAAAAAGGAAATATATTATATATCTAGAGACTACTTTTTTGCGAAAAACTTGCAAATATTGACCTAATTATATTTTATTAATTTTAAAATTTTATATTCTCACTGTAATTTATCTGTTAATTACTGTATGTACGTTTACATTAACCATGTATACAATAAGTCAATAACTGAGAGATGTCATTGTTATTTGATCCAATCATTTTCAACTTCATGAAACTCCAAGTATGAAACTCCAAATGTTGATGTATGCTCAGCGCATTTCTTACGTATACAGTTATTTAAAAAGTTTTGCTGTTGTGTTTTTATTCGAAAAGTTTGCGATTAATGTATGTTATGAGTTTAGTAATGACTACCTAATACCCATATATGCTAGAAATCTAAGTTAATTAATTCCAAGGATATTTATATTATGTTTACGAAAACCGAAATTATCGATGTTGTGATGAGTTAAACTGACTTGTTTCATAAAATTTTGGTTTTGGTATTAGTGTTTAAGTGGTGATATTAATTCTAGTTGGACAAATGCTCTACTCGTTACAACTAAATGCTGATGAGTCAACACGACTTGACGAATTTGATATAATTGCGACGAGGTTTCAACCCTATATATGGATCAGACTGATCATGACCTTTTAAAAATTGTGAATCCGTAAAGGTCATACATAACTTCAGATTTTTAATATTTGGATTTTGTTCTACCACAATATACTGAACTAGATTTGGACCCGTGCTAGAGCACGGGTTGAAATTCATTTTGTTTATATTATAATTTTAGAATAAAATATGATTCCGAAGATCACGATTAATGCTAGATTAGGACTTTAAAAACTTTAAAAATCAGTCATATAAATTATATTTTATTCTAAAATTATAATATAAATAAAAGGAATTTCAACCCGTAATCTATCATTAAAGTTTAATTTTTAATTTCTGAATATGATCCCAAGATCACGATTAATCTTGTTAAATTAGCGAGATTTGATTCTTTTTTTATGATTGAGAGTTTATTTTTATCCATTTAATAACATTTTTATTGATGTGGTTTATCAATAAAATCTGTGTAAAATAAATTGGTAATCTTCCGAAAATAAAGTTTGAAATATTCATGAACTATCAATTTAAAATAACCTGTTTAAGATTTTCTGTTACAATTAAAATTTTATTTGTTACAATTAATATATGGATTAATTTATAATCTATGTATAACCTATTTGTAACCATTTATTAAAATTATAAAGTCTACCAAAACAATGTTGTGTACTTCCGTTTTATTATAAAGGGGATTATTGATGTGGTTTATCAATAAAATCTGTGTAAAATAAATTGGTAATCTTCCGAAAATAAAGTTTGGAATATTCATGAACTATCAATTTAAAATAACCTGTTTAAGATTTTCTGTTACAATTAAAATTTTATTTGTTACAATTAATATATGGATTAATTTATAATCTATGTATAACCTATTTGTAACCATTTATTAAAATTATAAAGTCTACCAAAACAATGTTGTGTACTTCCGTTTTATTATAAAGGGGATACTGTAAAATGTTGTATTTTGTTTATTAATTGGATATTAATAACAAAAACAAGCTCTGTTACGTTAATCTGTCATTTTCCTAATATAATTTGTTATTCGTATTAGTTGACGGGTAAGTTCTTAAGTAAAACGGGACTCGTAAGCAGCAAAGAGTTATAATTATATATGGAATGTGAGTTATTTATCTCTATACTGCGACGTGGACATTACTATGTGAAAATGTGCTGCACGTAACATATTTATAACTAATCTCTTTAAAGTTTTAAAATTTTCAAATATTGTAAAATTTAGGTTAATAGTTCTTTATGTTTAAAACGCAATGACAGAAAATAAAACTTTTAACATAAATTGTCAACACTATGTGATAAACCTCGTGGACCATTGTTTTTCAATACGTATTAATATTATTAATTAGTTTACAACAATATAATTACATGTTTTTTTTTTTGTTAAAGAGCAATATGATTAAATCTCCTTTCTAAAAACAAACAGAACAAACGAATATGACTAAATCTTTAACAGAAAAATGATTAAATCATCATATGTAACTAGTTAAACACATTAAAGATATCAACTTAAAATTCATATTAATGTAAGTATGTACACCAAATATTTGTAGGAAAGGTTAAAGCCTTAAGTTGATAAAGCCTTAAGTTAAGAAGAGGTACTATTAAAATCATGAGAAAAATGCTTTTTTTTGTTAACTTGAATTAAAACATATTAACTAAAACTTATTATGAACATCACACAAAAAAAAAACAGTGAAAAATACTAACAATAAATTTGAAAAAGTTATTTGTAATAAAAAAAAAATAACTATAATAGTAGTGGTAGATTGTAGAATTTTCATTAAAAAAATTTTAAAATTATATTTTTGGATAAACAACATATTTTATACATGCTTTCTGGTAAAGGAATTGCTTGAGCTGAATTCAAAGAACGGACATTTGGCCTTTACCATTCTGTCTAACGAGTTACATAAAGCTCTTGTCGCACTGAGGTTTTAGTGGCTGAAAAGTTCTAAATGGTCCAAGAACAAAAAGGATCTGAAGAGGTATGCTACTATTAAATTGTCCAAGCGTTATATGGATAATTATGAGAAAAATGCTTAAGTTGATAATTAGTACTGATTTTGTTCAAAATGTTAGAATTAGACTAGAAAAAAACAAAACAAAAAAAAAACTGCTGAAAGGATTATTATTAACCGTGGATTGAATTGGAAGAAATTTGTGAAAGCTAATTAGAATCTAGAAATAGGTGACAAATATTTCATATATTTTATTTTGTTTGCTTTTTATTTTCCCTGGTTAGTGAAGGAATCATTCGTGGACAATTTTGACAGCCTAACCACAACCATTGGTTAATCTTATAAACCAAAAACTGAAATTTGGTTAATGTTTATGAAAACAAAAGGTTAATCTCAAAATATCGTCGGTTAACTGATCCTAATATATATATATATATATATATATATATATATAATTAAGCAACTAATATTTTTTATTTTAAAGAATATTCATCGAGTCGATACCTATAAGAGCATCTTTACTAGGAGCAAATTCCAAGATAGAGCAGCTTAATAAAGTATGGACATGGCCACCTTCTATATGATTCATGTATTCAATAAATTATTAATCAGAATAAGAACAAAAATAATGAAGAGTTGTTAAATATACTGTATTAACAAAATCGCAAGAATAAAAAATTAAACAAACAGAGACCTAAAGATGAGACATACGAGGGAGGCTAAGTTAGTTGTTGGAGGCTGCTATCAAGATTACGCCGCCGTGGGGTCCCTTAGAGCCAATCAGCCAACTGTTAAAATCGACATAAGTAAAATGAATGACTTGTTTTAGGATGCATAGACTTACCATTCGAAAGACCGCGAGCTAATAATATAGCATCCAAACCTTCTTAGTGGGAAACTTCCATTAAACTGTCTATGTAAAGAACGAGAAAGACTCTTGGGTGAACTAACATCATGTTTCATGTTATTCAATTTTGGTAATGACATATACTTAATACAGTTTTGTCACTACTATGCCTCTCTGATAAATTTGTAGCATTTAGGGTTAAACATGATTTTTTGGTATTTAAAACATGGAAAATTAAAAACTGATAATTGATGGCTGCTAATTGGATTTAGATATTGGCAACAAAGTCAAGTCAGCTTACGGAAGTAACCGGTTGAACCGGTGCACGAAGGCCTTGACCGAAAACGTGGCCATGTGATGTTATAATTAAGCTATGTATGTGGAAGTGCGTATCAAAGTATTTTGAGCACAATAATTCCAACATTTTGTTTTTTGTTGATTGTCGACTCATATTTGGTGATACCTTTGAATTGTTTTTTGTTATTTTAAAAAATGCTTTGAATTATTTAAAGGGTTGGAATTTCAGAAAAGTTTGGTCTTTCTTTTACAAGAAATGAATGAAATATAAAACGTATTTTTGCGTGGTTCACTCAATATCTGAATTTCTAGGATTTCCTCTCAAGTTTGGGACCAATTTAATCTTTAGTGGCACATGACTCCTCTCTTTAAATGTTAAGTTTTTACCTCTTAAAACAAAAGTTAACTCTAATATGAATTTTTGGCCGTATCCTAAACAAAGTATTGTTAACTACTCTTAGAGAAATTCTATTCTATGTGAGTGGTAGCGTATAGTAGAAATATGTTTTGGAAAAAAGGTGGGATTATACTATTTTGTGGTGTTTGTCATATTTTAATGTACAAAAGAACAACAATTATAACACCGAAATCACAAAATTTAACCCAAAAATAGTATTATGACTATTTAATAATAACTAAACTGTGTAACTAATATCAGTATAATATATAAACATATATCTCTTACAATTATATATATTGTTGATAGTTAATCCGTCCGTACATCTATATATGTAACATCGGTCAAGTTTAAATTTTGTGATGATGTCGATTTAATTATTCAAGGTTAGAAAGTGTCGGTGAAAATTATCTAACTTATTATAAGATATACTTTTTTTTTGTTTTTTTGTCGAAGCTTATAAGATATACCTGTTATCTTTGTTGCTCAATTTGATAATTAAATCGTATGAGTTGAGTTTTACAACTAGTCAATATAGCATGTTAGTTGAATAGCTGTTGTTAAGTACGTAAGTAAGAATTGGTTTAGTTATCTAATCTAGCAAGTGGCATATTTATGCGAAGATTAATCAATTATGCGCACATTATTACGTGTACGGCCACGCATATAGTTTTGGGTACAATTAGCGTTGAAGTAAAAATACGGAGTTTGCGATTTGTTTTTTGATCAGTATGTAAAGAAAAAAAAAACAATCGCTCTTACTAAATAACAATGTTACAATGACATAATTAATTTTAAATTACTAACAACTAGCAGCTAGAATACTGTCAAGTGTCAGTCTTTAATGAAGACACGAGGCAAATTCAAATTTGATTTTATAGGTATAATTTGACAGTTTCCAAGATCTATATTTTTAATACTAATTTATAATTTTGATTAGTTTAGTAGACTTAAAAAAAAAGCAGTGTCCAATAATAATATATAACAATAAAAAGAAAAATACATAAACGCTTCACAATTCGCACGGACGTGTCTATGCTATTATGTGAATATATGTCAGTGTGGTTTTCAACAAAAGACATCTACGATATTTGAAATCTCTCGAGACGGTTTTATTATGTTCTTATAATTTTTTTTTTTCTTTTGTTATCAATATTGAATTTTGGTTCCGTCTCGTTTTGCTTATATATATACTTCAACTACGTGTAAACGTTAATCGAAAGGATACAGACGTCTCGCAAAATATCTTCTAACAGGATATAAGTTCTAATTGTGTATGCAAAATGAAGAACTTATCTTGTAGTAACGTTTTTCTATAATGATAAGTATTGTATAGAGACTTCAGACTTATATTAGTCATTATAAATAAGAGACTAAAGCTAATCATTGCCTTTGAAAAGTATTACAAGACAGTAGTATTGTTTGACATGTTAAAAAACAATTGTTTTTAACTTTTTTAAAATAAACCCTCATTTACGACAGGAGAATGTATATTACCTTACATGTGGTGTGGTGTTATTTAAAATAAATATTTTAATAAAGAACAATTGTTTTGTCGTGAAGGGTTTCGATTGTAGCTTTCGTTCTCGAAGTCAGATTAGCATATCATTTTCTGATTGTAATGGGGTTCGATTTGGTGACAATTTCTCGATTTTTTTCTCTTAGTTAATGTTTTATTATATCAATATAAATATCGTTAAAATTAACACACACATACACACATATATATATTTATATACATATAGATTAGTTGTTTGTGATAATATTGTCCATGCGTGAGCAGAGCAGCGTGACGACCATCCCGAGTAAATGATGATCCTAGAAGTAATTTCTTGCCTGCACATGATCCCGATACTTGTGTCAGATCTCTGTACATTGTCTATAGTTTCTGACAATAGAGAAGAATAAAATGTTTTTTTCATAATTATATTAACATTTTTTTTATGAGAGATTGCTACAAAACAAAAACAATTAAAATGCTAACCATTAAAGTAACTAATTGTTTGCCGTATTATTGTATCAAGTATATAAACTTTAGCGGTGCTAACTTTTCATCTAATTGCCAAAGTAATCCTGTTGGATTTAAAATCTTTCAAATTTCAAATTTAAATTTTTAAATCATAATGTTGATTTAGTCTTTTCCTACTTCGTACGTGTAAAATCAGGTGATGAAACGTTAACATTGGGTTAAATGAAATCTCGATATACCTTTATATATATATATATATATATTTTGCAAATCATAAGCACGTGTCAATAGTTATAACCATAAACCAATGTAAATTTAAACTTGTGTCATATACATTTAAACGTTCAAAACAGTATAATAAACGATTCCATCTACATGGTAACTACCAACCAAAGTTCCCTCACAATTAATCGATTGTGGTATTACACGCATGAATACCACCGAAACTATTGACTGCTAGTATTGCAACTTGTGTTTTTAACACACATCTACATATAAATCAAGAAATAAAATGGCATACACAAAATAGGGTTGTTACAAACGAATTCTAGATAAACAACCAAAACCAAAGGTACTTTTTATTCAATATACTTCCCTTTAGAGTTCTTTCGTGGCACGCCATTGACTAACGACTAGGGAATCCTATAACATTTTTAAGTGTTAGTTAGTTGGTCCTAATTACGATAGGGTAGTAGATATTATTAAAAGCTATAGAGCAACTAATTCTTTGAAAATTTTACGAAATACATAGACATACATATGTTGATAATTAATAATACTATTTTGGGTGAAAAAAAAAGTTCCACATTAATATTCATCTTCCCATGAGTAATCCAACACTTGAGAGTTTGGCCCTAGATATAGAGTAACTTATTAATAAATAATCTTTTAAAAGTACATAATTATTCATTAATCATTAATAATATTATCATGGTATCAAATTTCCAGCATCAATTGTTCTCTGATGTGACGCTAAACTTACCAACGACGACTATGGGACTTACGCAACTTTTAACTATATATATGAGTTATAAAGTTTTTTTTTTCTTTTCTTTCTTATATACTAATTTACATGAACATTAATTGACTGATACATGTGACCAATCGAAGTGCAGAGGATTTATCAACTTTATCGTAAAAAAAATAATAAATAAATAATTTTTTGTCTAGATTAAAATTTGAGGAATCCTTGGTGTATCACATCTTTTTGTGTGGAAAAAGTGTTTATCCGCCCATGTGCTTTCTTGCTAATTCTTTTCAAACTCTAACCACCCTTTAACTTTAATAATTGATAGTTAAAATTCTAGAATTAATATCAAAACTATGAAGATAGGAAAAAAAGACGTGATATGCTAAGCATATACCGTAACACTGATATAGACCGGAAAGTTATAAATTGAAAGAAAACTATAAGTAGTCCCACCACAAATGTATGGCCTGATCATATATGTAAGCTCAGATTAATTGACCAGTCTAGCTATAACCATTTTTGTTTAATATCTCCCAGCATTTATATGCTTTTTATAAGGATAAGTTTATAGTAATGTGGGCAGCCTAAGTAGTAGTATTACAATTTTTCTGCACCTTCTTTGGGAAACAAATAATTTATACTTTTTGACGACATAAATAATTAGGGAATTTGACACCCACACCCACTTTCTCACAAACTAATACCACCCACACCCACTTTCCACTCTCCCTATACTTTTGCAAGTTTTTGCCTTATGTGTCATTTTTCTTTGACAATCTTACCCCTCAAATCTCTCTTCAGTCATTTTATTCCCTTTTACTTTTTACAAACCGATATCACTTTCTTACCGATCTCAATTTTTTTTCCAATCAGTACATTTATTATTTACAACCGTAAAAAATACAAAACCCCAAATCCCCCCAAACCCGACATCCCCAATTCTCTTCAACCCTAATTCTGCATTTCACGAATTCGAATCCCTTGGTTCCTACAACTCATTAATTTGTTCCGTTTGCTCCATTACCTCTATTTGTTCCGTTTTCCGTTTAACTTGCCGCCGGTAACCAAGTTCGGACATGGCACAGCCCCGTAGTCGCATCTCCAAATGTTCGACCTATGAACCGTCGTCTTCAACTGCTGGTGATACTTCTGGAGAAAAATCTGCAGATTGGGATGATCGGCTCCCTCATCGTCTATTTGCAACTGACCGTTTCCCCGACGCTAGGTTGAATGTTTACTCACGACCTGATATCCTGACTACAGTCCACAATGTTCTAAAAGGCACTCCCCAATTCGATACGATTCTTAGCTCAAGTCTGGGTTCTCTATTCCGGCTTCGTATTGGTGAGTCTCCTATATCCTGCAAATTACTCCACGCTTTGCTATGTAGGCAGGTTCTGTCCAAAAAAAAATACGAATTGTGGACTGTATTCGGTGGATACCCTTTGAGATTTTCTTTAGTTGAATTTGGTGTTGTAACTGGGCTTCAATGTGACGAATTTCCGGAAGATTACGACCCCGAAGTCGACCCTGCTCCCGAACCTCATGATAAATGTTACTGGGACACATTGATTGGGAAAGATCGCAAGGCGACCCTTGGTGATGTGTCCACTATTTTTGAAGACCCTACTATCAAGGATTTGGATCGGAAGCTTCGTCTAGCGTTGCTACTCATAGTCGATGGTGTACTCATTGCCTCCAGCCAAACGAGCCGACCAACTTGGAAGTATGTTGAGATGCTTGAAGACATCGACTCGTTCCTAGCATTTCCTTGGGGCAGAGAATCATTCTTGAAAACTATTTCCACTATGAGACCTGATCTCAAACCGCAGTCCATTCCAGTGGCTAAAAGACTTAAACGGCAGGCAAGGTTCAACCAACGGACTCCGTCAAGAGTTTCACGGAGAAGTTACAACAGAAGTCCTTCCGTTTGCACGGCTTCCCTCTTGCGCTGCAACTGCTCGCATATCGTAACATTTCTGGATTACGAGACAAGGTACCAGGTGCTGGTGACAGCCGCACTTTCCTGGAATGGTGTTCAGTTGGGCTACCAAAGAACAATTTACCTTTGACAGACGTCATAAGTGTTGAGCATTATCCAGATGTAAGTTGTCTTATATACACATTATTAACTTGGATTACATTATCCACGTGGATACACACATTATGACATTTTGTCTATCACAAACGCAGCTACTAGTTTCTCCGTTTTTGGAAGCTGTCCATCCCGAAGGGATTGTTGAATCTGGTTGGGGAGAGTGGGACGATGAGATTAAAGACAAAAGGATTGCTTATATGGAAAGTCTCATCCAGGCAGGACATATCTTCACCAAAAAGGAATGGCCAGGGGGTGATTGTTCTTTGCCTTTAATAACTTTACCAGACAAGAAGGGCAAAGGGCTTCACCGGAAGCACATTATTCCAAGGCGGAAAGAGATTTCTGCCAAACTTCGTGTCAATCAACCTTCTCCCAAGTCCAAATGCTCGAGTTCTAAGAGGCCCCGTGTTATCTTCTCCAATACTGATGATAATTCTTTCGCTGATTTCAAAGCTGCTGTAGAGAAAGAACTTATTTCTATTAGGGATGCGGCAGATAGTAAGTTTAAAAAGCTGCAATCTGAGAACAGGAAACTACAGCAGCAGATTAACTCCCTTCGATCCCGTAGGCGGTTAAGACTACCGCTAAGGCGCACCATTAGGAGTCCAGCATCCGTCTCTCCCTCTGCTGTCAAGGAATCACCACCGGCCGCTGTCGCAGTCGATGAGTTTACCTGTCCGGAGGACGCATCAGAGAATGTTACGGTCGGCAAGCCACCCCCAACTCCTCAACAATCTCCGACCAAAGCAGTAACGTCTCCTGACGATATCCTTCTTAACCAACACGACTGGGAACAATATGTCCACCCGTTTGGGACAATGGTATGTTGTTGTTTTCCATCATCTTGGAGTTAGTCAGAATGCATTGGTATTCATCTAAGTCAAATTATACAGGAACCATCCGTTGGGAACTGCTCGTCCGCTATGAAAGATGTGATTCAGGATGATTCAGGATGTCCGAACTCTTGCCTCAATCCCATTTATGACACCGAGACTAAGGTTAGACACACTTTTACCTTTTATATAAAACTTCGAGTAGCTTCCTTGTTGTTACCTGAACTATTTTTTCGAAAACAGCAATCCCCGGTATATGACACCGTCACCAAACCTGTTCCTTTGGATGACCAATCGGTACATATCCCATATTTTGAGTTTTTCAACATTTACTACAGTGTACAACTTACACTGTCCATGTGGATACATTTACAATATCAATATTTACCCCAATATCCAAATCTACATTGTCCATGTGGATACATTTTCATTATACAGGCTGCGACAGATATTGATCAAAACGGAGTTAACTGCGCTGCTAATGCATCTCCACAACCCCTACAACCTTACACCAGCTTGTTACAGGGATTTATTGGGAACTCTAATGTCAATCCTCAATTGCCTGCTCCTAGTCCTGTCCTTGACGATACACCTTCTGACAACATTGAGGTATATTTTCACCAAATTTATATACTTTCCGAGTAAGTCTCCATCCTCAACTATATCTCACTACTGAAACACTTGCTAACCTTCACGCAGAAAATTGACGCTGATAATGTGTTGGAAGCCCCTCCCCTAACGTTAGTTGAGGTAAGCAAGTCCGTTTATTTTTTTTTATGCTATCCACATGGATATGAATCATCCACACAGCATATCCTATCCACATGGACACCTCACTTTGTCTAGTGTTTTTATCACGACTGTAATGTATCCACATGGATATGCATCATCAATGCGGTGCCTTTTTCTTGCAGAACACCAATGTTGACATTGTCAGAGCTGGTGCCGATGAGGTACCGCAGACAAATACTACTTCAATATCAATTTGTTAACTTTCACAATTTAACATCATAGTTATTTAATGGGGCCCCCAACTTGCTTTATTAGGATCATGGCCGTGAGTCCCCCATACAACCTAACGAATCCGACAGCGAAGCCACCGAGGTATTCCATCCTTCTCTACTTTTCATCGGATCCCGGTATTCCATCCTTCTCTGAAATCAAGTCCAAACCCTGCCTAATAGTTTGCTGAAAATGAAATTTCCATCACCTCACAGAGCAATGATACGCCCACAGACCGTGTTGATGTCAGTGATTCTTCGCCAGCCAAACCTACACAAAAGGGTGTTCTCTCGGGACCAGAAGAGACCCTTCTCTCGGCTGTTTTGCGGATTCCTACACTTTCACCGTCCCAACTGCCTGACCTTCTACTCATTGTCGACAAAGATTTAGCATCCCTCATGAAAAAATCTCTGAAATCAAGTCCAAACACGTAACTCTCTACACACCCTACGCCGTTTTTTATTCTAACAATATCGGAACAATGAGCTCACCGTGGATACCATTTTCAAAACCTCCAGGGTACACATAACAAAATGTGGATACCCACTTGACAACCTGTTTTTCAAACAGTTAGCGAAGCCTCAGAATTGGGTTAGTACATTGGTAAGTATTTTTCTTTCTCCTAAAATATGAACTCGTTTTTCCCTTATTTAATCTATACTTACACATTATTTTCACCCCCTTCTCACAGCATATGGAGGTTTTGGTGGATTTTCTACAAAAAAAGTTGCAGAAGTTCCTACTCATCGAACGCTCTCTCTTCCTCTCACCCTGGCTTGGGAACTACTTACAAGGGAAGTATCCTTCCTTCTGTCAAGCAAAAGTGAAGGCCAGAGTCAAGTGGGACAATAAGCTAAAACGCAAAACCTATGGTTCTCCTTCAGAGTGGTTTGTGGATTGGAACACGATATATATTCCGATGATTTGGAATAATTCTCACTGGGTTGGCTTAGTCATTAACCTCTCGAATTGGAGCATAGACATCCTCGATCCTAATGTCAGTCTATACGATGACGCTAAGGTTGCCACCCTTATAGCCCCGTTCACAGAGCAGCTGCCATACCTTATTTCAAAACTTTGCACACCGCCTCCAACTCAAGATCATGGCTGCATTCCATTCACTTGGTCGAGGGTCCAGGACATTTACGTCAATAAGAGATGTGGTGATTGTGGTCCCCTTGCCATGAAGTTGCTAGAGATCGTCGCAACTGGGTTTGGTCAACAACTCATGTCTCAGATCACCGACCAAATCGTCAATGATATCAGGTCGCAATACGCGTTGGACATCTATAAGGAATATGTCGCACCCATCTACTCCAACTAGTTTAAAAACTTTTATTCGCACATTCTGTTAGGTTTCTCTCTGTATGTCTGTATCCTTGAACTTATCTATCCGTATGCCTACCTACTTTAGGATATCGTAACCTACAATACCCCCTCACAGGTATCCCGGTACCCATTGGACATGGTTTTTATGGATTCCGTGATAATTGACAAGTACAATTGATCAGCTCATGTACAATTTCTATTTGCGGCTTACTGTGACATACACCCATATCATATAGCCATTTATATCCACGTGATCAGACATCGGTGGATATCTCACGCTAATTTATACCCAACCAATACATGTTGATGTGGTTACTTTTTAACTAGTTAGCAGTTTGCACTCAAACCTGTACTTTTTAAGGGTTTAGTGCTAAACCCTAGCAGTTTTCACTCAAACTTAATTTACACCCACTAAATACATGTTACACTACGCCATATAGCCATTTATATCCACGTGGTCAGACATCAGTGGATATCTCTCACTAGCAAATGGATATCAGATAGAAGCATGTACATTTGGAGGGTGTTGGTTTGAGGGTTTTTGTGGATTCCAAGATGATTGACAAGTACGATTGCTCTGCTCATGTGGAGGCTTAGTAGTATGACATACACCCATATCAAGGGACATTTATATCCACGTTGTCAGACATGATTGGATATCATATAGGGAATTGGCAAGTACAATTGGATATAGGTATCCACATGAACATGTTTTTGTGGACGCCGAGATATTTGGCAAGTACAATTGCTCTGCTCATGTACACTATCTTTTTGCGGCTGAATTCCGAGATAATCCACATGGACTCGATTTTGTGGATTACAAGATAAATGACAAGTACAATTGCTATCATGTACACCATCTAGTTGCGGCTTAGTAGTATGACATACACCCATACCAAAGGCCATTTATATCCACATGGTCAGGCACCCGTGGATATAATATAAAAGCATGTGCATTTGGATTTAGATATCCACATGGACATGTTTTTGTGGATGCTGAGATAATTGGCAAGTACACTTGCTCTGCTCATGTACACTATCTATTTCCGGTTTAGTAGTATGACCCACACCCATATCAAAGGCCATTATATCCACGTGGTCAGATACCCGTGGATATCTCAAACTAACTAACTAGTTAGCAGTTTTTACTCATACTTAATTTACACCGAACAAATACATCTTGTACTATGACATATAGCCATATATCCACATGGTCAGATATAGGTGGATATCACAAACTAATTAACTAGTTTAGCAAATAGATATCCCGGGTATCCAAATGCACATGTCATTATGGATTCCGTTACAATTGAAAAGTACATTTGCTCTATATGGATATGGGCTTAGTTGTATGACATACAGCCATATCATTTAGCCATTTATATTCACGTGGTCAGACATCGGTGGATATCTCACACTAAGTAAATAGTAATCAATTTTCACTCAAACTTAATTTTCACACTAATACATGTTGCTGTGGTAATTCTGTTAATACATTTTTAACATAAACAGGTTTGTTGAGCTCCCACACTTTGTTGATTTCAGAGTGTAGATTTAACAAAATGGAAGGAATCAGCCTAATCCCTAGACCCTAAACTCTATACCCTCAAACCAACACCCTAGACCCAACACCCTTTACACCTCTAAACCCTAAACCCTAAACCAACACCCTCTAAACCCTAAACCCTCAAACCAACACCCTTGACTAAACCCTCAAACCAACTCCCTAAACCCTAGACCAAGAATCCTAAACCATAAACCCTAAACCCTAATCCCTAAACCCTAATCCCTAAACCCTAAACACTAAACCCTAAACCCTAGACCAAGAATCCTAAACCATAAACCCTAAACCCTAATCCCTAAACCCTAATCCCTAAACCCTAAACACTAAACCCTAAACCCTTTAAACCTCTAAACCCACAACCCACAACCCTAAACCAACACCCTCTAAACCCTAAACCCTCAAACCAACACCCTTGACTTAACCCTCAAACCAACACCCTAAACCCTAAACCCTAAATCCTAAACCCTAAACCCTAAACACTAAACCTTAACCCCTAAACCTTAACCCTACCCCATGAACCCTTAACAGTAAACCCTAAAACATTGTGTGGAAATAACCCTAAAACCCTAAAAAACCCCCAACTCAATGAATTTTTGTGTTAGGAAGTTGAAGATTTGATGGGAGAACTGTAGAGGTTTGAGGAGATGCGAGAATTGGTTCCTCCTCCAATTGATTGCTTGAAGATGAAATTGAACTTCAACGAGCAGTAGTGTTATCTCATGTCTTTATGTACTCTCTTTAAATATGGATCGCACTGTCTTATCCACGTTCTTTCGCACCACATCCAAACAAATTATATCATTTTTTTCCGTCCCAAATGGACACAAATTCATATCCATGTGGACTTATATATTTTGGATTCAGTTACAAACATATCCATATGGAAACGTACAAGTAGCCCCCGTTACCCTCTTCTACACTCAATTAGACGGTCAACAATTTAGAAATAACTTGTCTAGGTGATCAAAAACAAATAAACACAGAATCCAATTAAAAAAATTAGAGGAATTTTAAGGGATTTCCAGTCCACAGCCACCAACCTTAACGTAAAACATCAGAATCTGTGTCTGTCACCTACAGGTGGAAATGATGAGAACATTCTGGCAAATGATTATTAGGAGTCTTCGCTCCACCACAACGGGGACATCTAGGACGTCCAACTTTACACTTTGTCTTCGGCGGTGCTAATATATGATGGGACCCATATATGATCCACCATTACTGAATTTACATCACTTGATCCGGCTTCCACATATGAGAGACACCAATTTTGAGCACTATAACAACCTCCGACGAAATGTACGAAAGCAAGTCCCTTGTTATTATTCGCCCACATTGCATACGGATTACCGTTTTCCAGACATTTGGAAAAGAAGAAATAGTATTTCGTAGATGTCCACATGTATACGAACTTTGTTCTTGTAAATTTTCAAACTATATGTGGTTAAAACCATGTGGATACAGCGTAAACCATGCGTGGTTCCGAGTACTGGCGTCTTCCGCTGGATAAATCTGTTCCGTACACCATTTTTTAAAATTTTGTCAGAAGTTCAAACGTGTTATCACTATTCCCTCTCTCTCATTACTGTCTGCTCTGTTACACATTAAATGCTCCTTCAAAAGCACTGTCGTGATGTAACATTTTCTCGCCTACAACCGTAGGCTCACTTTTATCTTCCCTAGACTACTCCGTCTCTTGGTTCAGCTTTTACAGATGTAGACACCAACATCAATAATATCGCCATAAACTATTACTCTTGTAACAAATAATCGTTTCGAACTTTTATGACCACAATATACTGTCCACATGGATTTCTTTACTTAACTCATTTTTAAATATTAAGGTTGTTTCTTCCTAATCAGGCAGAGTTGAACATTAGTTACTATCCACTAAGATGCTTGGGAATCAAGGTCCCTCCGGATACGTTCACGTGGTTAGTGTTTTACAGTTTCTTTTTAGGGCAACGTGTCCCCTTAGTGTTTTCGTTTACTGATTCTATATAACCAGAGTATCTCTCTGTTATAAGATAGCTGAAAATGATTCCGACGTCCAAAATCGTCTGTGACTGTTCTCAGGGAAAATGCGCACATGGCCGAATTTTACCTAAGAGACATTTCCCTCGTCCGTACAGTGCACTGACACCGGTGACTGAACGCCACCCAGCGCAAGAACCAACCACCCAACCTCTTGTTCGCCTGAATCCTGAGGTTTGTTCCATTCTTTTTACAGTACGAAACCAGATAGATTTTTAAGCAATGGTAAATTAAATTTTAATACTTCTCGCTTTTACAGATCCCAACACGAAAAGATCTACACGTCCCACCACCACTTCTAGCGAAAATTGTCAGCTTCGTAGCTCAGGATGGCATCAAACATTTGAGGAACTGGCTTGTCGCAGGGCGTGCAGGTAGAGTAGCAGTTCACTCTTTGACTACACTTTCATCGGTTAGGTTGGACCGCCATCCCAAATTTGTTAAGTGGTCAAGACCGGATTCTGTGTACTATGATTTCTTTGGGTGGTGTTTATACGTTAAAAATCCTTACGCTTTGTATGTGAAAAGTTTATTCTTAGCTTTTCAATGCTGTGATCTTAAAGAGGCTGTCTCGCTGGTGAGTACCATTAAACATGTGTACCCAGTTGCTGAGTTGTTATGGATTATGTTGAAGAGCTGCGAAGGGACGTTGGATTCGGATTGTTACTGCACCTACAAAAAAAAGTATCGTTTTGGTGATGTCGATAGGATGGCTGACTCTCTAATGTACCACATCTGCAGCATGCGGCCAAAGCGATGGGGGACATATTCTGATACTTGGCGCTTCGAAGATGTGCCAATGTGCGGTAATCACCACGCAGCGTTCGGGGAATTCAATGGGGAAAGGTGTATCGACTGTATCTTCTACTATCTATCGAAAGATATAATGCTTCTGTCTTAGATATAATGTTTGTATGTTGCTGTTAAATCCGCTCAAACTCCTTTCCTATAACTGCTTATGATTTGCTACTCTAATATGATTTCTACTTTTAGCATTTGAATTTAATTCAGTCGGCAATCTAATGATGTCCATTTTAAGTCGACTTAAACAAGAGTATCTAAACACACATCCACCGTAAACCTGTACACGACCTACTGCAGGTTTCCTAAAAAAACAAGGTTTCGCTCCACGGGGTAATTGCAGGCAAAGGTTACTTTGAAGTTTTGTACATTAACTACTTGGATACTAAATATGTGGATTACAAGTACAAAGACCATATTTCGTCGAGTTTACTTCCGCTTTAACTCGGCTTAAACAAGAGTATCTACACACATATCCACCGAAAACCTGTACACGGGGTAATTGCAGGCAACGGTTGCTTTGTAGTTTTGTACATTATCTACTTGGATACTAAATATGTGGATTACAATTACAAAGATCATACGTCGTCGAGTTTACTTCCTTGTCTCAATATTCCACAAACTGTTCAGATTAAAAGTTCCAAACTACTTTTACCCAAAAAAAAAAAAAATTTAAACAACAGCATATAGAAAATGCAGACAACAAGTCTTACCCGTAGTAATACATAAATTTCATAGCAAATGTGATACAAAAAAGCAAACCCTAAGTTTAACCTAAATAAAACAGTTTGTGGAATCCCTTACATCAAACCCTAAGCTTACCCAAAAAAAAAAAACAGCAAACCCTACTTAAGGAGATTCTTATACGTGAAATCCCTTACATCATTCTCCGTTGAGACGAACAGCAATTTCCGCCCAATCAATCGGAGTTGGAACTCCACACTGCTTTGCCTCGTGATCCGCATCAACTCTCATCGCCTCTAATTTCTTGTGCTCTGCCTCTAAGTCCACAAGTTGTTGTGCCAATATTTCATTCAGTTGGGAGAGCTTGGCGTCAATTAAATCGACTTGATGCTTCAGGGCGGCACACTCTTCCTTCTTTTTCATATGATTTTTAATCATATGTAGAATATCTTTGAAGCGCTCAGCCGCCTCCGCCTCAGCCACGGCTCTTGTCTGACTGAAGGCTTCGCTCACGGCCAGAAGAGCTTCCTCCTCCCACTCGAACTGGGCGTCAGCATCCCGTACTGGGCGTTTGCTGGAACTCTCCCCGGCCACGGTCAACGGGAGTGTTGCTTCGTCTTCCCACTCTGACATTGGTTTTGAACGTTTCCTTGAACTCTCTCCCGCCATAGCTCGACTCTCTAATGGGAAAACTCGATGGATCTGAGGGTTTATTTATAGTTAAATTGATTGAAGAGAAGGGAACGTTTCACAGCTTTATGAGCGAGAAGGGAACGTCTACAGAGAACGACAATACAAGAGGAGGCAACCTTTAAATTACACAAATAGCCTAGGAATTCGGAAACACACCTAGGAATTCGAAACGGTATAAGGAGATTTCGAAACAATGCAGTGAATATCGATATTCATGTACACAAAATAACAACCACGTGGATAGTAATATCTAGTTAGCCAACGTTTCATTGACACAAATAACCTCCACATATCGGAACGACACCTAGGAATTCGAAACGATGCACAGAATATCGATGGCCGTGTACACAAAATAATTACCACGTGGATAGCAATATCCGTATAACAACATCGTGGACAGGAACAACGCGTACACTAAAACAACTTATTAAAGCTATGTATCCATGTACACAAAATAATTACCACGTGGATAGTAATATTCTAATAACAATAACGTGGATAGCAATAACGCGTACACTTAAAAATAATCAAATTCAAATGTGTACACACATGATATGTTATCCACAGACTATGTGTTAGTTATCTTCTTTATTTATGTTCAATTGTCCTTCCAATCAAATTCACATGTGTACACACCTGATAAACCAAAACCTAACACTTACTAAAACATAGAAAAGTATCCGTTTGATCACGTCTATTCGTAAATTTGCAAACAAAGTTCTAGATTTATCATCAATAGACTTACTTAAGTTAAAGTTCCCACAGAAATTCACCCAGATTACAATAACTTAGGATAAATACACAATATCTTTAGATAGATAAAAGTAGATACACTCCATGCATCTCTCCCCGTTCGTTTCTTTAAGAGCTTTGTGTTCCCACAAACACTCTGGGAAATCTTCAAAAAACCATGTCTTCACGTATGTCCTTTTTCTTTGAGGCCCGATTAAGTAGATGTGGTACATCAAAGAGTCCGCGAGTTTCCCAGAGTCAGCAAATCCATACTTCTTCTTAAACTTCCAGTACACATCCATATTTAGAATGCCAGCGCAGCTGCTCAACATTATCCACAGTAGTTCTGCCACTGGGTACTGACTTTTGACCGTACCGACCAATTCAATTGCTTCATTCAATTGAAGACATTGAAACGCTAAGAACAAACTTCTCACATACAAAGCATACGGATTCTTCTGGTTTAGACACCTTACAAAGAAACCATAGAAGACATGCGAAGGCCTTGACCAGGTTACAAACAATGGATCTCGGTTCAACTTTACCGACGAAAGCGTCTCTGGGGAAAAAACAGCTACTACTCCCTCCCGACCAGCAAGTATCCAGTTTTTCAGCGCCATCGGGCCATCTTCAGATACCAAACTCACGATTTTGGCAAGTATAGGGGCTGGGATGTGTAGATCTCTTCGGGGAGAAAACTACAACAAAATCCCAAGACAACTCACATAACATATTGATTCGGAGATCTGAAACAGTATACGTAAAAAAACCAACCTGTAACTTTAGTTGCTCAATACCAGCGCTGATTGACTCATCTTCATTTTTTTGGTCACATATCCTTGTCAAAGAACCGACATGGCCAGGGTAATGTATACGGCTAATCAAACGTTTAGCTGCCTCGTCGGCGGTGTGGTATGTTGGATCCATGTTCTCCTTTACTTTGTGCTCTGTTCCCGAGACCTTACTTGCTCCTTATAAAGCTAATTCTCCTCATTTAAACCAATCCACATGGATAATGTTTACTTAAAAAACGACGCTGATGTACATTGGGGGGACTTTTTTACTACGTTTTTTAGACATTATTATCCACCTTCGCATTCTCGATAACTAAGAATTACAGAAACGTAAGGATATCCACATGGACTACACTTTATTGTTATCCACATTTTCATATCCACATGGATACAATTCGACTAGTAAACGGGGGTGACCTTAGGATGCGTCAAGTTTTAGCGACAAGGGGGTGAATTATACGTGTCCATACGGATATGTATATAACTGTATCCAAATATAATTATCCACATCGATGGTTTTTGGTATGTCTACCAATTATGGTGTTTGCTAAAGAATGAATGTATAATTTCCCTCAATATTTTGGACAGATACCCAAAAATATATACGTGTGTATAGACCTACTTAGCATCTATACGTGTCCACATGGATGCGGTAAAAGGAGTTTTGTCACCGCAACAAATACATAAACGTGACCACATGTATACGTAACGTATAGTATCCAAACCGTAAACTTCACGATGACTTATAGGATTGAGAATATAGTTAAATTAAATAACGTAGAACAAGGTTAGAAATAGTGCGGAAGTTGTGAGAAAGAACGTTGTTTACAGCGTACGAAAATAGCATAAAATAAATAGATTAAATCTTCAATTAAGCTTCAACTTTCGACCAATCGATTGGAGGAGGAACCCGACAACCTGCGTACTCGGCGTCCGCCACTGCTCGCAACTCCTCAAGAGTCTGCAACTCCCCCACCAGATCTTCAATTTCCAGAGACATGATTTCATTAAGTTGCTGGATTTTGGCATCGATGGTTTCCACTTGATGAAGGAGGGCTTCTTTCTCTTCCTTTTTCTGGTAATGATCCTCCATCATCTGAATGATTGCCATGTAGTGATCCCTAGTCTCCGTCTCGGTCACCTTTCGTGTCTTAGTTAGCGCGGCTCGCATGGCCTCTAAAACCTCCCCTTCCCATTCGAAATCAGCATTCCTTTTGGTGCGTTTACTCGAACTAGCTCCTCCGGTTGGCTCCTCTGCGAGGCGTTTAAGACGTCCACTTGAACCCTCTCCGGCCATTCTTGCACTCTTGAAATTATATTGTTGATTGAAGGAAACACAACAGATTCGTACGACAATGAGAGGAGTTTTATAGGGGTCATGATTGAAAAGGCACTTAACAAGAATGAGACGCTTGAATGCATATAGACAGATTCAATCGCTACAATGAATTCTCGGGGATCGAATCGACACAACGTTTCCGACTCATTTATTGTGTTCTAAACGACGACCACGTTTCAATTGCTACTGGTTGCGTTATGGATACAAATCTTAAATAATCTTAATTTTTGGTTCGGATACCCAACTATCGTGTACACCCATCACTTTTGCCATAACTTTTACCATCACTTTTACCATCTATGTTACCTGATTGACTAAGACAAGCATCCACGCTTCACCATCCACATGAAGTATGCTCTGTTACTCTCCACAATATAATACACGTGGATACGAAAGCATGTATACTAAAATTTATTATATCCACATGGATTAGAACATGCCTGCGTTTCCGCATACTATAAACCATGTTGAGACTAGAGCGTGGATACTAAAGTTAATGCGACGTATGATCTTTGTCGGGGAAGTAAACTCAACGACCTTTGATCTTTTTAATTGTAATCCACAAATGTAGTATCCAAGTGGACAGAATATTTTACATTCATTTTCCCAACATACCATACCAAGGTCGTTACTAACCTTTCTTCTCGATTACAATCCAATAGAGTACCCCCCAAAAATCCGTTAATGACTACCCAAAACCATATCCATTAAAACAACATGGAATTAATACCTAATGTATAGGCCAAGATAGCAATCTAAGCACCAGTGTTCCATATTATATCCACAAAAAACAGCAAATCTGGACACTTCCAATTGGCTACAAACCGCTCCTAATCCGGTAAGCTTCCCCCCTTGAATAACCCAAAAAACAGTGCTCCCCAACACTACCGCCAACTGTCTACCTTCATCCTCATGGCAACGGGTTCGAACAACTTGTTCGATTGTGTCCCGTCTCTTTGCACCTACTACAACGATTCACTTTTGTTTTCCCGACTGCATTACTCTGCAAACAAAATAACATATCCACAAAAAACATTAGGTATTACACAAATGTTTATGTGGATACCAACACTACACATCACATATTAAGCCCACTTACACGAAATTCACCAATAGAAGGAATCCTACTCTCTTTTGGACGCCCAGCGGGACGTCGCGCCTTAGGAGGGTATAAAACACGGTTCTTTATTTCAACAGGAACTTCAGCATCACAAATTTCAGGATTAATTATACCTTCGTAAGTCCTTCTCCATGTTTCTGTCTTGTAACAGTCACCCACCAAAGTACCATAAGGTATCCCTTGCGTATCAGCTGCTATCAATGCATGCCCGCATGGTATTTTCAGCCTATCGTACTGCTTACAAGAACACTTCTTCATATCAAGCAATACATGATGTTTACCATTCAATAAACCAACAACTTCATAACTCCAGCTAGATACACTGCCTACTTTGCTACCACGAACACCATCCACGTTCTTCTGCATCTGTTTATCTACCTCCGGCGTAGTCAACCCTCTATGCTTTTCAGCTTTCTTGCGCCTCGCACTAAACCACCTAGTTAACATCGCACGAATGTACTTAAGTAGTTCAATAATATGACAGGATCTACCCTTCCCTAACACATTGTTTAAAGACTCTGCAATGTTGGAAGTCATCAAATTGTAACGGTTCCCTTGGAAATAAGCCCTACTCCAATGAGCTGCTCCAATTTTATCCAGGAAAGCAGCACATTTGACGTTTTTAGCTTTGATTTGCCTATAGATGTCTTGGTAACCAGTTACCTTATAGGCAAACGCTGCATTCGTCACAAGTTTTGCTAGTCCTTTACTATGAAACTTCGCATTAACATTCCGGGCAAGATGTACTATGCAAGCTCCATGATGTGACAAAGGAAACACCCTCTTCTTCGCTGTGTATATTGACGGACACCTATCTGAAATTATGGTCAGGCTCTTACTATCAGCAACAATTCGTTCTAATTTCTCAAAAAACCAAGTCCATGAGTCTTCGTTCTCACTGTCCACAACAGCAAAAGCAAGAGGAAACACCTGGAAATTAGCATCTTGTCCACTCGCGGTCAAAAGAACTCCATTATACTTCCCATTCAAATGAGTTCCATCCACAACAATAACACGCCTAAGCTTCTTAAAACCTTCTATGGAAGCCCCAAAAGCCAAAAACATATACAAAAACCTTTCACTACCATCTTCAACCACTTCAGTTTTAATATCGGTTACAGTACCAGGATTCGCTTCTTTCAAAACATGGAGATAACAGGGCAGATCCTCGTAAGACTCATCATCAGGACCAAAAATTCCTTCCAAAGCCTTCCCCCTTGCCCGATGACATTTGCGGTAGGACAAGTCGACCCTCAGTTCTTCTAATACCATCTGCTGGAGATCCAGAGGTGCCGGTCCCTTAGTAGGATCACTGAACTTTGATTTGTACACTGCTGCAATCACCTTCGAGGTCGCTTTCTTTAGGTAATTGGCCCTAATCTCTATTGGGCATGTGTGTTCTAGATTAGCTTTCCTGATCACATAGTACCCGGATTCTTTCATTTCACAAGCTAGTACCCTCCAGTCACACCTATCTCCAGAACAACTAACTACAAAGGACTCTTTCTTGGTCGTCGTCTGCGTGAAGTGAAACCTGTTCTTGATGGCGTATATAGCTAAAGCTATCTGGCAATCCTCTTTATTTGCAAACACCTTACCCTTATAAATTCCTTTCCCATCATCCTCATAATCAAGATCCGGTATTTCAGAACTAACATACTCGTGTCGTCAAACAAAGGAGGAATATCAAACTCCTCGTCATCTATATCTTCTAGCCTGCGACCATCCAGTGCAGTTGCAATTCCCTGACCACGACCACCTGACCACGTGGATACATCAACATAGTCGCCATCAACAACACCGACCTGTTCCAGACCACCACTTGTCCTCACTTTATTCTCCTCTTTCAAAGGAACAGCTCCGTTAACTAACACAGTGTGATCAAAACAGGAGTTCGTGTCACACATAATCTCCACCACGTTCACCCGACCAAACTGATCTCCAATGAAATTCCCCCAAAACTCTTTATCATAGCTCCTTGGGCTCACAGCTACATCTGTTAAAACAGATTCTTCTTCTTCGTCTACATCTTCAAAACTATCTTCCAATCCGTCAATTTTTTCAACACAACCTAATTGTGTACTTGTCATCCCACGACCAACCCCATCTTCTACACCCGTACTGCCCTTCATCTTTCCCTCTATTTCTTCCAACTCAGCCATATATTCTTCATCAACCTGGCTTGTTTCAAAAGCAAATGGCTTCGAACCGGCTGTTGAGGCTTCCCCTATAAACCCTTCTTCACTACCGCTGTTACTAAGCCCAAACGAACAACCCGGACTACGTCTCTTCCGACCTTCCTCTCTGCAATCGGAATCCTCAGCGTCGTTACCCATCCCTCTCTTCTTAACCTCCTCAAATGTCACAAATAAATTCAACCCACAGTTCTGACTAAGCATCTGAATATAATACTGAAGTCCTAAATTCGTGGTCACAACCACCGGAGGCGTCCTCACCCCCGTCGTCAAATCCATAAACGTTGGTATGCAGTAACTCAGATTAGCCTTCTTCTCCACCAAACCGAATTCACCAACGACAGAAACTTCTAACTCTCCTAACGTTGTGGTCGAAGACAGTGGAACTACACGTGAGAGAAGTTTATTGTCAACTTTGAATCCCCAAACGCCGTCGTCAGAACAGCTCCAGCTACCGGATATTACCACACAGAAACTCGGATCTTCACCCTGCATTACAAATAAAACGAAGATATCACACCCATCCACGAACATCAAACGAGTTGCATTTATACGACCCTATCCACACAACATAAACCCTACCTGCGCAGCCATGTTTCGTTCACGGGGACACAAACCCTACATTCAACTTCTGTCTCTTATCCACAAACAATCGACAGATCTAACAAGGTGAACACATCCAACGGTGGAGAACAAAGAGAGGTAAGTAAGGTAACTTTTAAGAAAAGAAGGAGAGGTAAGTTGTGTGTAAGGGCAAAATTGTCAAAGAAAAATGACACATAAGGCAAAAACTTGCAAAAGTATAGGAAGAGTGGGAAGTGGGTGTGGGTGACACAACTCACACCCAAAGTGGGTGTGGGTGTCATTATCCCAAATAATTATTTCTTTGCACGTTAAAAAATGTTCAACCTACATTTATGCTTGTAGTTTTGTAATTAGCTTTTAATGTTCGTATCTTTACTTCTGTCTTTCCCTGTCTTTTACATATAACCATTTGTGTGTTACAGCAGAGAGTTTCCAAATCTGAAAAACAAGAATAACTTAACTTTGTTTCGGACTAATCATTAAGTATTGATTAGGTCAAGCCATTTATTTCTCATGTGCCATAATACCATGAACCTAGTCATATAAAATAAAGATACGAGTAAAAAGGTTAAAATTACTCTGTTCATGTTATGACTACCACGATAAAGCCTGCAATCACACTAACAGTAAGTTTCACTCAACATGCTATATTTTCTTTTGTCACAATTACAATACTCATAACTGAGATTGCACATGCACTCTATACTTAATATGTCCTTCTGTACATAGAATGAAAAAGTATATGATCAATAAGGAGTAACCGAATAATATTTTTTTTGAAAGGTCAAGTATATGACACAACTTAAATGCTAAACGGAACTAAATTTTAGGTTATGTTATACACTTATACTATATACTAATACTATTAACAACTACAGTAGATAAGTGTGAAGCGAGTCGACGCGGTATTATACACCGAGTCACAAGACGCTACCTCGCATATATTAAAATCCATTTTTATGTCACAAATCAAAGTCGTTGGTGTTAAATTTGATCTGGTTTAGTTTAAATGAAACTTTGTATTATATAACTCGGTTTCATCTTAAAATACAGCTGTCTTCCCATTGATCGCGTAGGTTTCTTATGTCGTCAGACATTTTAAGACATTTGACTTTACTCATAATCATCCTTTTCTGTACATTTTTTGTTTGCTTGTTAAGGTTTTAATTACCTTTTACTATATATGATGTGTGGTTTTTCAGAAGCATTAAGTGTTTTTCTTGTACTATATATTTGTAGTTTCTAAATTTATGACTTCGGAAAAATTAGGATCGTTCTGGCACCACATTGTTATATGCATGATCGGAAAAATTGTGGTCCTCTTCCCCCAAAACTTTGAGCACCCACGACACAAGTTTTAAATATCTTTTACGTGTAATCATTTACTTTGAATTATTTTATAGCTCTCTTTTGACTGTATACGTATACGAGTGTGTAATATACACGATTTTAACATTTACGGAATGTCGGTAAATATAAAAAAGAAATTATATCAGCGAAAATGATTGTGGTAGATGTCATTGTGATTAACATAGCTTAACTAGCATCCAATAGTATAGCATCTATTTTTTTTAAATGGTCTGATTGACATATCTATGTATAATTATATCAATTAGTATTAGTTTGGCTTTATTTCAATCCGGTGGTTGGAGATTAGTTTTCTCAGACAATGGAAATTTCCTGATCTATTAGCTTGTTTATTATAAAACTAACAAAACCAATAATTGCCAGCTAATAACGAAATTTAAATAACAAAACCTAGAAGAAAGAAAAAAAATAACGAAGATATTGAATTGGTCCCTTATGAACAAAGCCCACCTCCAACGACTACTTTTTTTCACTATAAAAACAACTCATTTCCATGCAGAAACACAATCAATCACTTCTTCTTCA
The DNA here is from genome assembly GCA_023657505.1 of Camelina hispida. NCBI lineage: Eukaryota > Viridiplantae > Streptophyta > Magnoliopsida > Brassicales > Brassicaceae > Camelina > Camelina hispida. Next base: position 2,771,639 of record CP094634.1, on the reverse strand, counting down.
TCTTCCTCAAAAACAAAAACATTTTTCTCCAATTTTTTCTTCTTAAATAATAGGAATATTGGAGAAAACAAAATAGTCTTAACCAAGACTGAAAATTATCAGCTGAAGAATGGCGACTCCTGCATGGAGCCATGCCAAGGCTCAATGGGTAGTCGCCATGTTGGCGTTACTCGTTGGCTCGGCTATAGCTACCGAACCTTATTACTATAGCTCTCCTCCGCCACCTTACGAGTACAAATCTCCACCGCCTCCGGTTAAATCTCCGCCACCTCCTTATGAATACAAATCTCCTCCCCCACCAGTCAAATCTCCTCCTCCTCCTTATTACTATCATTCACCGCCGCCGCCAGTTAAGTCACCTCCCCCACCATACTACTATCATTCACCGCCGCCCCCAGTTAAGTCACCTCCCCCACCATACTACTATCATTCACCGCCGCCGCCGGTTAAGTCTCCTCCTCCTCCTTATTACTATCATTCACCGCCGCCTCCGGTTAAGTCTCCTCCTCCTCCTTATTACTATCATTCACCGCCGCCGCCAGTTAAGTCTCCTCCTCCTCCTTATTACTATCATTCACCGCCGCCGCCGGTTAAGTCTCCTCCTCCTCCTTATTACTATCATTCACCGCCGCCTCCGGTTAAGTCTCCTCCTCCTCCTTATTACTATCATTCACCGCCGCCTCCGGTTAAGTCTCCTCCTCCTCCTTATTACTATCATTCACCGCCGCCTCCGGTTAAGTCTCCTCCTCCTCCTTATTACTATCATTCACCGCCGCCTCCGGTTAAGTCTCCTCCTCCTCCTTATTACTATCATTCACCGCCGCCTCCGGTTAAGTCTCCCCCTGCTCCTTATTACTATCATTCACCGCCGCCTCCGGTTAAGTCTCCTCCTCCTCCTTATTACTATCATTCACCGCCGCCGCCGGTTAAGTCTCCTCCTCCTCCTTATTACTATCATTCACCGCCGCCTCCGGTTAAGTCTCCTCCTCCTCCTTATTACTATCATTCACCGCCGCCGCCGGTTAAGTCTCCTCCTCCACCATACTACTATCACTCTCCTCCCCCTCCGGTTAAATCTCCCCCTCCTCCATACGTTTACTCATCACCATCACCACCACCAAAGTCATACACGCCACCGTACTACTACTCATCACCTCCTCCTCCAGTGTCATACCCTCATCCTCACCCACACCCACATCCACTTGTCTTCAAAGTTGTTGGTAAAGTGTATTGTTACAGATGTTATGACTGGACTCACCCCAAAAAGTCTCATGATAAGAAACATCTTCAAGGTAATTCTGCCTTCCATGTGTTCAATAATGAATTTAATCTTAGCAGATTACTTAGTTGACTAGATAAGATATGTTATATTTGATGATTAATTATAGGATAAACTATATGCTTGTAGCATTGTATTGTAAAGTGGTGGTTGCATGTAGTATAGATTATTTAATTAGTGGAGAAAAGAAAACGATATTAAGTCAAGAAAAAGACAAGAATCTGTTATTGACTTAAACATGAATCCAAAGAGATCGAACAAACAAAATCGATTTTGTGGATACCAACTATAAGGACATGAAATAATATTTTAGATTTTAACATAATATGTTTTTGTCATTTTAGGTGCTGTTGTGGAAGTGACTTGTAAGGCCGGTCACAAGACGGTTAAGGCATATGGAAAGACCAAGAACAACGGTAAATACGCAATCACCGTAAAGGGATACAACTACCGTAAATACGGAGGTGATGTGTGCACGGCCAAGCTACACGCACCGCCTAAGGGATCACCATGTAACATTCCCACAGATTACCATTGGGGTAACAAGGGTGCTAAACTTCACGTGAAATCGAAGACAAAGGACGAGGTTGTTCTTTATGCTAAGTCCTTTGCTTATGCACCAAAGAAACCTTACGGAGAATGTCACAAACCGGCACCTTACCATCCTCCTTACTACTACAAGTCCCCACCACCACCGGCTCCAACCTATGTCTACAAATCTCCACCACCGCCAACTCCGACTTACGTTTACAAGTCACCGCCACCTCCAACCCCCACATATGTCTACAAGTCTCCTCCACCACCAACTCCGACCTATGTCTACAAGTCTCCGCCTCCTCCAACCCCAACCTATGTCTACAAATCTCCACCACCGCCAACTCCGACTTACGTTTACAAGTCTCCGCCTCCTCCAACCCCAACATATGTTTACAAGTCTCCTCCACCACCAACCCCGACCTATGTCTACAAGTCTCCGCCTCCTCCAACCCCAACATATGTTTACAAGTCTCCTCCACCACCAACCCCGACCTATGTCTACAAATCTCCGCCTCCTCCAACCCCAACATATGTCTACAAGTCTCCTCCACCACCAACCCCGACCTATGTCTACAAGTCTCCGCCTCCTCCAACCCCAACCTATGTCTACAAATCTCCACCACCGCCAACTCCGACTTACGTTTACAAGTCACCGCCTCCTCCAACCCCAACATATGTCTACAAGTCTCCTCCACCACCAACCCCGACCTATGTCTACAAGTCTCCGCCTCCTCCAACCCCAACATATGTCTACAAGTCTCCTCCACCACCGACCCCGACCTATGTCTACAAGTCTCCGCCTCCTCCAACCCCAACCTATGTCTACAAATCTCCACCACCGCCAACTCCGACTTACGTTTACAAGTCACCGCCACCTCCAACCCCAACATATGTCTACAAGTCTCCTCCACCACCAACCCCGACCTATGTCTACAAGTCTCCGCCTCCTCCAACCCCAACCTATGTCTACAAATCTCCACCACCGCCAACTCCGACTTACGTTTACAAGTCACCGCCACCTCCAACCCCAACATATGTCTACAAGTCTCCTCCACCACCAACCCCGACCTATGTCTACAAGTCACCGCCTCCTCCAACCCCAACATATGTCTACAAGTCTCCTCCACCACCGACCCCGACCTATGTCTACAAGTCTCCGCCTCCTCCAACCCCAACCTATGTCTACAAATCTCCACCACCGCCAACTCCGACTTACGTTTACAAGTCCCGCCACCTCCAACCAACTCCACCCCCGTATGTCTACAAGTCTCCGCCTCCTCCAACCCCAACATATGTCTACAAGTCTCCTCCACCACCAACTCCTCGACCTATGTCTACAAGTCTCCGCCTCCTCCAACCCCAACATATGTCTACAAGTCTCCTCCACCACCGACCCCGATCTATGTCTACAAGTCTCCGCCTCCTCCAACCCCAACATATGTATACAAGTCTCCTCCACCACCGACTCCGACCTATGTCTACAAGTCTCCGCCTCCTCCAACCCCAACCTATGTCTACAAATCTCCACCACCGCCAACTCCGACTTACGTTTACAAGTCACCGCCACCTCCAACCCCAACATATGTCTACAAGTCTCCTCCACCACCAACTCCGACCTATGTCTACAAGTCTCCGCCTCCTCCCACCCCAACATATGTATACAAGTCTCCACCACCGCCAACTCACACTCCAACACCATACTACTACCATTCACCACCCCCTCCGGTTAAGTCTCCTCCTCCACCATACCATTACAGCTCCCCACCACCTCCAGTCAAGTCTCCTCCTCCACCATACCATTACTCTTCACCACCACCTCCGGTTAAATCCCCACCACCACCATACGTCTACAGCTCTCCACCACCACCAGTAAAATCTCCTCCACCTCCCGTCTACATCTACGCTTCTCCCCCACCTCCCATACATTACTAGGCTCTTCAAACTCAACAAAATTTCCCCATTATTCAAGTAAGTCCAACGCTCATATAGTCTTTAACATACTCCAATATCATCCGTTTTAGTAAGTACTATCCCCTAAACAAAATATCTCAATTTCTTCTTGATAGGTTTTCTTTTAAAAAATGAAATAAAGGAAGGGTCAAAGTCAAAGAGGAGAAGAAGTGAACCAAATAAGGATCGTCGCTTGGAAATCAGAAAGGAAACATTTATAACAACGAACCACATAATCACTTCGTCTTCTTCAATGTCGCTCATCTTCCACTTGTGCATCATTATCTTTGCGTCTTCATCAAGTCAAAATTGTTTACAAGACCCTTTTAGATCGTATCATACTCTTCTCTGTTCACTTTTGTTGTTAAGTAAAAAAAAAAGTGGGTTTTGGTAATTTAATTGTTGTGCATACATTTTCTATGTTGTTATTCTTGTAATGAGAGAGTTGTTAGCATATAAAACAAAGTTCAGTTTCTTCTTTCTTATTTTTAATTTTATTTTCGAGTATTAGGTATGCACACACACTCATAACATTCTCTATCTTAGAAAACATACATATAGTTTTAACGACAAAGTTAAAAAGCAAAAAAATAGACATTCTTGTGAGGTTGGGCACGACATCGTTTCCATATGTTCTTACATAGAAAGTGATCATTGCTTCAAAAGCTGGAAAGCGGAAGTAACACATCTCTTCGATCTTATTGGCTTATTACTAAAATTGTGTTATGTTTGTACGTCAGAGAATCACTTTCATTCAACTAATTTCCACCTATTCTCTTTTACTTTCGGATGTTTGTTTGATTCCTTAAAAAAAAAAAAATATATATATATATATGGTGAATACAAAAAACCAAATTGGACCCAACATTACATATACTAAAAATAAAAATTTCAACTTGTTGGGAAAAAAATTCATATCAAACTTATTTTTAGCGAGGAATGTTCTTCAAAATGAATGATTTGGTTAACTATATAGATGGTTCAAATTCAAATGTACGTCAATCTTTTTAGTATTTTGGAAATCTTAATTAGTTACGTCAATTTTTTGTGTCTGGTTCTGTTAGAGGGTTCAACGGTAGTGTATCGAGAAGTGAAACACCTTTTTTTACTTATTAGATCGATAAGTTGATACTTGATTTTTGATTTATTAATTCAATTTTTTAATTTGTCAATCTATGTTTCCATCTTCTCCAAATGTGGATTTTAACATTCAGATTTGGTGATATCATCAAGATAAAAGTAGAGAGTTTTTGTGTTGTATGTCCTACTTGGAGATTTACAATGAGGAGATAAATGATTTGTTGGAACCTCAAAACCGGAAGCTACAGATTCATGAGAATAAAGAGATATTTTTATTTATGTCTGTCTTGCTAGAAAATTACAATCGTCTTTAACATATTTGATGATTTTTTTCCCTAATTTTAGAGAGGACTATATGTGGGTGAATTACAAGAACAAGTTGTTGTAAGTTCAAAATTAAATAATTTCTGATGATAGCTCAAATACAGCATCAATACAAAATGTGTACAGTAAACCTCTATAAATTAATATTGGTATAGCCATGACATTTTAATAATTTATCTACAGAAAACAGAGAATCACTTTCACTCAATTAATTTTTACCTATGCTTTTACTTTTGGATTTTTGTTTGATTATTTAAAAAAAAAAAAAAAAAATGGTGAATACAAAACCAAATCGGACCTAACATACACACTAAAATAAAATATAAATTTGTTGAAAAAAATTCATATCAAACTTATTTTTAGCTTATCATACCTAATTTAAACGAAAAAATGGAACCAAAGCATATATGGAAACCTAAAAATTGGTTATTTATTGTCGGAGACTCGAAATAAGTGGAGTAGTTGTACGTTGTTGGGCTGATGGGAATTTGAGGCCCGTTTGACTAAAAAGTGTATTTGGTAGTACTATTTATTTGCCTCCGACTTTTTTATATTATTTTGTCACCGTCATTTTTTCTAATTGATAATGAGTAATTTGATTGATAATTTTTTTTTTTAAATAACTTATGAACGTTAAATTCGATGAAGGTATGGACAACATTTTGTTCTACTATGGTACAGCAGCTTCCTACTCCACAAGATTATATAAGAAGAGAAAAGCATAATTGTGTCACACGAGAAAAGTTAGAATAAAAAAGCAAACTGTAAAAATGAGAATGGAAAAACTTATAAAACGTGCAGAGACCAAAGTAACTCAAATTAAAAAAAATAATAGGAAGATGAATAAGAAACAGCTGTGATTTATTGATTTCTCTCTAATGAAACGATGAACATACATACAATGAATGAATGATTTTGGAGAGCCTTTTGCTTAATTAATAATATTCTCCGTGTTTTATTAGTTGCGCTGTCTTATTATTATTTTCAATTTTTATACTTTTTCACTTTTTTTTTCTTTCCATTTTTTAAATTTATCTATTGAAATTTCCTTCCTGACTGCTGTGTCTTCCTCTCTCTTTCTAACTCGGAAATTTTCTAGAGAGAGGATCGGAGCCAAAGTTTGGAAAAGGCTAAAACGCAGGGAAAAAGGTGGAGGAGACAATCTCATCTTCCTTCCAAAGCGTTTCTTCATCGTCTTCTGTTACCTCTCTCCTTCACAGATCCGATTCTGATCAAGTTTTTTTACATTTCTGCAGGTACGATCTCTCGCTTCTTTTTAAAGAACAGATTCCTTAGTTTTTTTTTTTTTTTTTGGTCTCATTGATTTTTATTTTTAGATCTGTGTTTCCAAATTATCCGCTTGGGTTTTCAATTTTCATCTTGATGTGATGCGAGCTTATTTTTGTGGACGTCTGTTTTGGGATTTTTTTTAGCTTACGAGATCTTTTGGGAGCTTCGTTACCTTCTTAATTTGCGTCTGATTAGGACTCGCACTTTTTTAATTGGTTTGATGCGAGCTTCCGATTTTGTAATTCCCTTAGGATGTTTAGTTTGAATCTGAACACAAAGATTATTCGATCATTACTGATTGATTTGTTTTTTCTGTGTGTCTCGTTCCTCAATTCAATGGATTTGATGTATTATTGGCTCTTACGATTGTGTGTGTGTGTAATTGGATTCATACGTTGATAAAAATGTGAGGTTATGCTGAAGATTGATTCATTTTGAATGGTGTTTGTTTGTTTGTTTTTCTTTGTCCTATACATTTGTGGTGATATATATGTCTTTCTTTGGGATGTTGACAGCTAAAAAAAAGGTGCTTATACTAGTTGTACAACGGACTGACTCCCATAGAAGGCGTTTAAAAAGATACAGTTGTTCTTGGAACATATACGAAGATGAAGAAAGTCTTCGGCCAAACTGTCAGAGACCTGTAAGCATTCTAGTCTCCCCGATAATGAAATTAGTTTTCTCATTGTCAATCTCTGTGTGTGTTTTATTTACTTTTCCATGAACGATCCTTAATTTTTATGTTCCATTTATTTATACAGTAAGAGAGAGGTTAACAAGAAAGTGCTCAAAGTTCCTGGAGTAGAACAGAAGGTAAAGTTACTGGTTTTGATTGTTCTTGGTTGCATTCATCGTCTTACTGAATAATTTAAAGCTAGATGTCCAACATATTTTTCCTGTCTTGCCTCTGCTTTCTCCTTTTCAGGTGCTAGATGCTACTAGCAATGAGCCATGGGGTCCACATGGATCACTTCTTGCTGATCTTGCGCAAGCTTCTAGAAATTAGTAACTACGACCACTTTCGAACTGCTTATATTCTGCTGTAGTTTTTACGTTGCACAGGAATTATAAAAATGTTACTTCTATTTGCAGTCATGAATACCAGCTGATCATGGGGGTCATATGGAAACGCCTTAGTGACACTGGAAAAAACTGGCGGCATGTCTATAAGGTAAACATTATTGTATATGCCTTGCTGGCTTAATTTGTTTTGAATTTCTGTCTCAGTGACAAAAGTATTTACTGTTGTATACCTCTTCTCTTTCTCCTTCAGGCTTTGACAGTTTTGGAATACATGGTTGGCCATGGATCAGAACGTGTTATAGACGAGATTAGAGAACGTGCATATCAAATTTCGGTAATGACCACCTAGAGTAAATTATTTTTGTAAGTATTCAACATCAGTAGTTGACTATCTTACCCATAATATTATGTCCATGTTCCTTGTGGCAGACATTGTCCGACTTTCAGTATATTGATTCCGGTGGTAGAGATCAAGGAAGCAATGTTAGGAAGAAATCACAGAGCCTGGTGGCTTTGGTGAATGACAAAGAAAGAATAGCCGAGGTCAGACAGAAGGCTGCTGCTAACAGAGATAAGTAAGTTTCGTTGTCATTGTATCTTTCTGGAACTGCTGGATAGTTTCCTTTCTGTGTGAGTCTCGCTGGACACTCGTTTGATTTCATGTTGCTAGTCTATTAATTTGTAGTGGTGTCCCTTCAACAGTACACAATATTAGCTTCTGATTTTTGAAATTTTTTTATACTCGAGAGAAAAGAAAAAGACATCTCTTTTGGTTCATTCGAATTATGCTGCAACATATCAATCTGAAATTATTTTACAACAGGTATCGCAGCTCAGCACCAGGTGGAATGTATAAGCCTTCAGGCGGATATGGGGACAAATATGATTATGGAAGCCGGGATGAAGAGCGAAGTAGTTATGGAAGAGAAAGAGAATATGGTTACAGAGATGATGATAGAAATAGTCGTGATGGAGATCGTTATTCCAGAGACTCTGAAGACCGGTATGGAAGAGATGGTAATAGGGATGATGATTACAGGGGTAGGAGCAGAAGTGTTGATAACTATGGGTCACGAGGTAGGAGTTCGGAAAGGGAGAGGGAGGATGATGGCCATTCTTCATCACGGTAATGTTTGATTTTAAGTTGAACTTGCCTAAACAACTTTGAAAATTAATCAAAATTTGTATGGAACATATTGATTTTGAATCATAGCGTAGATGTCTTTGATGAAGAAAAAAGCACGATGTAGTTTTTAAATGAAACACTCCTTTTTGTCCTGTAGGGGCAGTGGTGCTCGAGCTGATGACAATTCTCAGGATGGGAGGTATTTCCGATATGTTTCTGCTGAAGTTTAGGCCTTCTTATATTGTATTTCAACTCATCTCACCTTCTTTCCGGATTATATGATAGAGGGCGGCTCGAGAGGAAGTTTTCTGAACAAAATATTGGCGCCCCACCCAGTTATGAAGAAGCTGTCAATGAATCACGCAGCCCTGTATACAGTGAAAGGTGATAATTTTCTACTTTGTAAATTTAGAGCTACTTTGGTTTTTATTGGTGCTGATGAATCTTTCTATGCCAGGGATGGTGGGGAGACCCCACAAGTTACTGCTCCAGGAGCTGCTTCTCCTCCTCCTCCTCAAGTTACTGCTCCAGGGGCTGCTTCTCCTTCTACTGGACCCAGCACAGACAATAAACCTGTTACTTTTGTTAATGAATCACCTTCTCAGAAAGTTGAGACTTTTGATGAATTTGATCCACGTGGTGCGTTTTCAGGTACAGAGAACTCTAAGTTTTGCAACTCATTCGTTTCTATTTTGTTATATCTTGAGATATTTTCTTAGTTTTTCGTTGTCTTTCAAACTCCTCGGCTGCATAGAGATTAATGTTCATTGATAAATCAGAAAATCTTATTCAATAACTAATTTAGTAAATGTTTCAAGGCACTTAACTGGAGGGTGGATGATTGTATTGTAAATTTCTATCTTATCAAACTCTGCTTGTTCTAAGTGTGGGCATTGTGTTTCTTTACTTTTCCAGCTGGCCCTCCAGCATATGTATCTACAGATGGTGTTACAGATCCTCCAACTGTTGCTTCTATGTCTGCCCCTCCCGCCTCGAACAGTGTTGAGATGGACTTGCTTGGCTCCCTTGCAGACGTATTTTCATCAAACGCATTGGCCATTGTACCAGCTGATTCTACCTCCGTTGAAACCAATGGACAAGTAAACGATGGTCCAGCTCCATCGTTTTCTACATCTCAGCCATCAACTCAGGTATATACACTGAGCTTGGACTCTGAAGATTATAATGGTTTCCTATGGTTATTGATGACTGGTGTTTGGATTGTGCAGTCATTTGATGACCCATTTGGTGACTCTCCTTTCAAAGCCTTCACTTCTACTGACGCCGACTCAACCCCACAGCAGAATTTTGGAGCTCCTGATACTACTCATAACTTTGGCTTTGGAGACTCATTCTCGGCCGTTGCCAATCCTGATCCTGCTTCTCAGAATGTGCAACCTCCATCAAACTCACCAGGTTTTCCTCAGAGTGATATTGATATTCTTGCTGGCATTCTCCCACCATCTGGACCTCCAGTTTCACTCCCACAACAATCTGGTCCTTCAATACCAACATCTCAGTTTCCTCCCAGTGGAAACAACATGTACGAAAGCTTTCATTCTCAGCCAACAGTATCTACAGCTCCAAATCAGCCCGGACAAACTCCGTTTGGACAAGCTGTACAACCATATAACATGGTTCCTCATTCTCAAAATATGACTGGAGCCATGCCGTTTAACAGTGGAGGCTTCATGCACCAGCCGGGCTCACAAAATTCATTTACTGCCACTTCATCAAGCTCACAAACTCCTTACTCTACCCCAAGTGGACCAGCTGGCCAGTTCATGGCACACCAGGGTCATGGAATGCCGCCTTCCCATGGTCCTCAACGAACTCAATCTGGACCTGTTACTCTGCAAGGGAACAACAATGTTATGGGGGACATGTTTTCACAAGCTGGGCCAAATTCCTTGACGTCATCATCATCTCATCCAGATCTCACACCTTTAACAGGAGCAATTGAGATTGTTCCTCCGCCTCAGAAAAAGTTTGAACCAAAATCATCAGTTTGGGCAGACACATTGAGCAGGGGGCTTGTTAACTTCAACATATCTGGACGTAAGATAGATTTCGCCAAACCATTTTGGATCAAACCCAGTTTTCAGCATACTTTCTAACAATTTTTTCTTTTCTTTCTACTCATGCGCAGCTAAAACAAATCCATTGGCAGACATAGGAGTTGACTTCGAGGCGATCAACAGGAGAGATAAACGGCTGGAGAAACCAACAAACACACCAGCAACATCTACTATCAACATGGGTAAAGCCATGGGATCAGGCACTGGCTTAGGGCGTTCCGGTGCAACCGCAATGAGACCTCCGCCTAATCCAATGACTGGCTCCGGCATGCCCATGGGTGGAGGAATGGGTGTTGGTAGCTATGGAGGTATGAACCAAAACCAACCCTTGGGTATGGGGGTCGGAATGAATCAAAACCAACCTATGGGTATGGGAATGGGACCTGGCATGAGCATGAATATGGGAGGATATGGCCAAGGCTATCCGATGCAACAACAAAACCCAGGGATGGTCCGTGGCCCAAACGTGCCTGGCAACAACTACAATCCGATGATGGGTCAAGGCGGTTACAACAACCCTCAACAATCCTATGGTGGTGGATACCGGTAAGATCAAGCCAAACATTACGCACTTGACTTCATTTGTAGAATCAAGAATCCGTTGTTCAGTGCTTTTCTTTACTCTCGGGTATGTAATATCATTCGATAAAAAGTAGACGGATTGGCCAGCCGCTTCACGGAAGTACTCTCAGGTTACATTATTCATCCCGACAACACACGGCTCCACGAATTTGCTTCTCTGTTCTTGCCTCAATCTTCAATTATATTCATTTTTATTTTTTTCTTCTAGTACGGACCTAATCGAGAGTTTGTTGTGAAATTTGTACCGGTGAGAGTGGCAAACCTTGCTCGGGTCTGCCCTTTTTGTTATATGCATATAATTTGATATATACACGTTTACTTCTTTTTCTTTATTTTGACGTATGTGTACAACAATTTTTCATTTACTGAATAAATAAAATATTTCACCGATACCTATTTCTACATTCTCAGTTTTCACAAATTTCTTCCAATTCAATACATGCTTAATAATAATCCTTTGAGCAGCTCTTTTTTTTGTTCTTTTCTATCCCAATTCCAACATCATCATATATATAAAAATAAGGTTTTAGTCTCTCCTTATTAGTTGATTTTCATTTAATACTTTCTATTTTTTTTTTTAATTGCTTTCTAATTGTTTAATTGCTTTAAATAATATTTAAGACCCAATTAACACAATACATTTAATTCATACATTAAAATAAAATTATAACTGAAAATAAAATAAATTATGCATTAATCATATTCCACCACTCAATTTTATTCAAACACAATAAATAATATTTGTAACTCCAATAATTCTAAATGTAACTTCCATCAATTCTTATCATATAAATAAGCATTGCCTCATTCTCTCATATGATTTTTTTACTTTCTCATTTTCACATTCTCTCATTCTCTTCCACTTCTCTCATTCTCTTCCACAATATCTCAAATCTTTTTTTTTTTATATATTTTCAATTTCTTATTTTTGTTGTATGGGTTACAAAAAACCAAATGAAATATCATTGTAAAATTTTAATGCTAAATTTTAATTTTAGAGACTACATGATATATATATATATATATTACATTGTTTTTATATTTAAAGATTCATCATCATTATCTAATTTGGATTATCATCTTATAAGTAATCATTCTCTCCTCCTCTCTCACCAATATCAAATGTTGTTTATCTAATATGTGTTGTAAGAGTTTGATTCTATATTTTAATTTAGAAAGTATTATATATAATTAACATTTTTTTTTGACAACAGCTTACAAGATTGGCTCAAACAAGCCAATGCGAAGGATATATATAATTAACATTGTATGCAATTTTTATTTTATTTATATAAAAATAAAATATTTCTTTTATATTTCTTGCCTTTTTAATCTATTCATATTTATTTTTAAAATTTCCATAGCTAAATTTAAATTCACATATGTTGGTTTTAACAAAAAATCAAGTTTATTTGAGAATCTGTTCTAAAATGTTTATCTTCATTATCTATTTTAGATTAGCATCTTATAAGTCATTATTTTTCGTACTCTTACAATATTCACCACACAATAAGGTCATGAAGTTGAAAATATCCATCTCTAATTCTCTATTATGTACTCTGGTTATCTCACATATTCATGTATCATTTTTAATAATTTAGAATGATCAATATAATTATCCATTTATAAAGTCTATTTTATTTTGTAAAGTCTATTTGTTTTGTGATCCAATAGATAAATATGTAAAAATCAATATAATATTTATATTATTTAAGATTTGAGGTTTTTGAAAACAAAAATAACTTAATTATAAAAAATTGATTTTTTTGATTTAAGAAAAATGAAAAAATGATTTAAAAAAGAAATCATGTTTAACTGGAAGTGAAATATAGAAAATAATATAATTATTAAAATACCATTTAACTAAATCCTCTAAAGATGAAATCATTAGTATGAAATCTAGCACTATAAATTAAATTGATGAGTGAAAAACAAAAAGATTTTTTTGGTAGGCAAAATAGTAAGGTTTGAAGTTATTCTTGGGGTTTTAACAAATCTTTAGATTGAAGTTCATATAATTTTAAAAAAAAAAACTAATTTAGTTTGTCACTTCAAAAGTAATATTTTCAATTGAGAATATTATGTGTGATTGTTGAGTTTATATGAACAAAACAATCAAAAAGTGTATGTTTAAATTTTGATTGAGGCACTTGGTATTCCTTTTCTTTTAAGTCAAAAATAAATTAAAACATTTATTTATAATTAACCCACTTTTAAAGGCATTTAACTCCATTTAACTCTACATTTAACTCAAATGTAACTCCTACCCAATAATTTTACATTCATTCCTCAAACTAATATATTTATCTTTCAAGAAAAAATGTTTTTGGTGAAATTTTAATATTATTTAATTACTTTAATTGCTTTAAACTTTGAAATGAGGAATATTCTATATACAATAATTTGATATGTAGTTACTAATTTTTTGATAATTTTATTTGATTCAATTTTACTCTACTACAGTCTTATGTTTACAATGTCATTAAGAAAAAATCTTTAAATCAATGTTTAACCTCTATAAAACATGATTATAAACATAGATTCTCTCATATTAGGAAAATGTTTAAATTTTTATATTATTATTTATATTAATATAGCTAATCAATTTGTAATAATTTTTTGTAGTATTGGTTAATTTTTGATTTATAGAAAAGTTTATATATTTTAAATTTTGTATAATAAATAACCATACCAAAAAAATGTTGACAAGAGAGTTATTTTGAGAAATTGCTATAATTTTTTTGAGATTCATACATTAGTATAATTTTTTTGAGATTATACATTAGTAAAACAATATTTTAGTTTAAGAAAATTTAAGAAATATAATCAAAACTATTATGCATACAACCACGCGTTGCGTGGACTAATTACCTAGTATACATAAAAGTAAGGTTTTGGTCTCTCTTTATTGGTTGATTTTCATTAATGTTTTCTAATTTTTTTATATTTTATATTTGTTTTCTAATTGTTTAATTGCTTTCAACAATATTTAAGACCCAATTAACACAATACATTTAACCCACACATTAAAATAAAACTATAACTGAAAATAAAATAAATTATGCATTAATCATATTCCACTACTCGATTTTATTCAAACACAATAAATTACAATTGTAACTCTCATAATTATATTCTAAATGTAACTTACATTAATTCTTATCATATAAATAAGCATTCTCTCATTCTCTCATATTAGCATTCTTTTATTTTTTTCATTTTCACATTCTATCATTCTCTTCTACTTCTCTCATTCTCTTCCACAATACCTCAAATCATTTTACGTTTTTTTTTGGTTTTCGATTTCTTATTTTTGTTGTATGTGTTACAAAAAAAAAAACAAATGAAATATCATTGTAAAATTTTAATGCTAAATTTTAATTTTAAAGACTACATGATTTATATTTACATTGTTCTTATTTTTAAAGATTCATCTCCATTATCTAATTTGGATTATTATCTTATAAGTAATCATTCTCTCCTCCTCTCTCACCAATATCAAATGTTATTATATCTCATATGTGTTGTAAGAGTTTGATTATATATTTTAATTTTGAAAGTATTATATATATTTAACATTGTTTTCAATTTTTTAAATTAAATTAATCTTTTGGATTTTTATTGCATTTCATATGATTTTATAAGGTTTCACTCTCTTATTGGTCCATTTAACATTTAATTTCTCAAAAAATATATTTATTTTTAATTAGATAAAAATGTAATAATGTACATTAATCTATACTTTAAATTCACACTTTACTACTAAATTGTAACTGAAATTACATAAATTATGAATTGACTTTTTCCTTTCATTTTCATTCAAATACATTATAAATTCTAATTGTAACTCTTCTACTTTAATTATTTTAGAAATGTAACTTCCATCCTTGAAATCCTATAAATAAATAACCATTCTCACATCTTCATCCACCATATCACAAATTCTAAATATTTTATTTGTTTTGTTTAAGTTCTTGCATGAATTTTGGTAAGAGTGTGATTATATATTTTGCTGGATTTATTTTATATTTTGTTCAATTTTTTTTAATAATTTATTTCTTCCTTTCTTCTTTCTCTTCTTATTTTTTTTTTTATTTTCAATTACATATGTATAATAAAAATTTGGTGGCTGTAAAAAAACAATTATCGATGCAAATTCAACAACACTAATTTCAACCAAAGCCCAATGAGGGAATCAAGCTAAAGAAATCATCTTCATACATGTATATATATTTTATTTTTAAAAGTATACAATGTTTTAACAAATTAATTATTAAATCAAAATTTTTAACTCTCTCTTACCTCCAATTTATTTTTAGAATTTGTATTATTGACATTTATGAAATTTGTTTGTTATATAGTATATTTTTAAGGAGAATTTCAAAAATACATCTTTTTCAATCCCATTTTCAGAAATACCATTTTAAAAACTTTATTAAAAAAATATTTTCAGAAAGTTCTCATAATTTTATGATTATTACATAAACTAAAATAAATTAACATAACTAATACAACAACCCGCGCATATGCGCGGAATATTACCTAGTTTTGAACAAAACCAGTGCTAATTATCAACTTAAGCATTTTCTTATGATTTTAATAGTACCTCTTTGGATCCCGTTTTTGTTCTTCGACCATTTGGAACTTTTCAACCATTAAAACTTCATCAGTGCATGTATAAATATGTGTCATCGTTCTTTGAATCCAGCTCAAGCAATTCATCTACAGCTTAGAAAGCATGTATAAATATGTTGTTTAATCCAAAAATAGAATTCTTTTTAAATTTTAATAAAAATTCTACAATCTACCATTACTATTACAAGTGATTTTTTTATTACAAATAGATTTCTCAAATTTCATGTTAGTATTTTTTTCGTTAATATGTTTTATTTCAAGTAATCTTATACATTTATCTTAAATATCTATATATTATATTAATTTTTGAGCATTTGATTAATATTTTCTCCTTTTTTGAAGTAACCTTTGTTTAACAAATTTTACCATTTTTCAATTTTGAAATGATAAATAACATAGATTGCTCAAACTATTTTAATTATTTATATTATTTAGAATTTTAAATAATAATATGCACCAAATCTTTATGGTTTTACGAGCAAAGTCAGACATATACTAAGGTCAGCATATGGAGAGATTATGACTATTAAAGTTTCCAACTCCGACTAATTCATACAGTGAGGCAGGCAAACTCACTCATCTCTAAGTAGCAAATAGCACAAAAATTTGACCTAAGTAAAACAATCAAGCTAATCAAAACAACAATTAAGAACGAATTTAGCTCGAAATTACTCAGGAGAAAACATCAAATCGAGAAAACTAAAACCTAGCTACAATGACAATGTCGGAATCACACTCTCTACGTGCATCAACCGCAGCTTTAATACGCATCACAGCTTCCTCTCTAGAAACCTGATGTCCCAATTACAGCATTTGTGACAGTGGAATCTGCATTTGCTGTGTAACTTGCTGCAAAAACAAATAAATTCCCACACTAGTCAGATATTCATGTGACTAATCTAGCTTCTTTAATAATATATTAACTAATCTAGCTTCTTTAATAATCAATACAAAGCCAAATAAAGTGAAGCTAATTAAAAATATTAATATCGATTTGGTAATCTTTGGAGGTTTGAGACGAAGCTAGTTTATATAAAGAACAGTTCCTTCTAACTATATAAAAAGTTACTATTTGGAGAGAAAACAACTTAATATATTATAAGATTTTCAATTTTTTCTACATTTTAATCATAATTTCCAATAATAATTTTATTTATTTATTTAATCACTTTTATAGAAATAATTTATATAATATGATAATTTTTTTTGTAATTTCATTCTAATTATAATAATCTAAAGTATATTTTAACATAGAGTTTATTCTAAAACTTTCGTCTAGAATTTGACACATATTACTCAAGAGTTAACATCTGTAAATAAAAAAACAACTTGAATCAAAGTAATATATTATAAGATGTTTAATTTTTCTTCTACTTTTTAACCATAATTTCCAATAATAATTTTCTGTTTTATTTCTTCACTTTAATAGAAATAATTCACATAATATGATTATTAATTTGTTTTGTAATTACGCCCTTATCATAATAAACTAAAATATATTTTAATATATAAAATTTATAAATATTTATAGAGAAATAGCTGAATACATATTTAGTTTTAAGAGAGAACAAAATGTAAATTTAAAATTACAATTTGATTAGCTTGAAGTTCCCTTCATATATTTATATTTATAGTAATTCCAAATTTTTATATTCAAACCAAAAGGTCAGTTCTTTATTCACAATAAATTTATTTTTATAAAAATTTTACATATTTTATTAACTTACATATTCTATCAAATAATTGTAACTCTCATATTTATAATCATATCCATATTTTAAGGCACCAAATTTTAATTAATTGAAATTATTTTTTTGTGTTTATGTTATTTTTTTCACCTCCGTAGAATTAATAGCATTCAAATGAATGATTAATGACAATTAAAAATAGAATAATTAATAAAAGATATTAATATTTAATTATTGCATTTTTGTAATTCTTATATACTTTATGTAAGAGTTCAACATGTTTGTAGCATATGTTATTATGTTTATAAGAAGTTTAACATGTTGTATGATATATATATGTAAGATATGATATATATATATATATATTTTTGTTTTAAAATATGATGAAATATTTAATTTTTCTATCATCTAAATTGTTCTTAATTTTTTGGGATATTAGTATTACATATATATTATTCTTATATTATGAACATCAAGATGAATAGTTTTATTTTTAATTCTACTTGTCATCCTTAATATATTTCACATATTTTCTATTTTAATTTTTATTCATTTTAAGATAAATAATTCACATTAAATTATTATGTAACTATTTTTCAATTTACAGTCATTTATTAATATTTTTTTAATCATATATCATTTATCAATATATAGTTAATTAACATATATATATAATATGTTTATATTAATTTATTTAAATCAAATTATTGTAAATCGTAAATATATATAAGTTAGGTTTTGGTCTCACTTTATACTGGTATAATTGAATCATTTTCCATATGATTTTTATATATGACTTCATCAATCATACTGGAAAAACATCTTTAGTTTTCGATTAATCATATCGAATAATATTTATTTTCATAATGAATCTACATAATATAATTATAAATAATAGATAAGTTTTCTTGTATTTGTTGGATAGTGGAAAAACCATTGAAAGAATTAAGAAGGCTATAAAACCATAATTGAGGAAAATATTTTATAAATTTTATATAAGTTTTGAAAAATAACTATTTAAAAGAATATTTCTGTAATATAAACTGTTAAATAATTAATTTATTCAATACATTACTAAACACCTGTAAAAATCTACAATTATGGTTTTTTTATATTAATCTCAAACTCACGCGACGTTGAGACATTATCTAATTTGCTCTGGGAATCGATATAAAGTGCTTTTCAGAAGAGAAACGAACGAATCTCTGATAAGAGTGTCGAGGTTTTGGAGATACTGTATTTATATTCTCAGGTAGCGTCTTCGGTTATGTCCAAAATTTATTCTCAAATCCCAATAACTCAAAAAACACCAACAAACCGGGTCTCTTGCGTATAAATCGATAAATAAACGCGGTTTGGGTAGTTTATATATTAATCACTGATTCTGTAAACAAATAACACATAAATTCCAAAATTGATTCTGTAGTATACAACTGTTAACAAATGAGGAGTTTTTTATTTCCACATTGAAAGACACTGTTATCATTGGCGATAAATACAAGTGGTAGTATCCCCACACAAGACAACATGAAAGCTACTTAATCCGTCTCTTTAAAATCTAATATAGCTTCTTCAATACGAACCCAAATAAAGTGAAGCTAATTAAATATCAATATCGACTTTAAATGTTTATTTCCAATTCAGTAATACACTACTACTATATGTTATGCTAAAAATTTGTACAAGAGTTGCTACACATAATATTTACTAGATTCGGACCCGCACGTACGTGCGGGATTGATTTCAAAAATTTAGTTTGCTATTAGAAATATAATGTATTAGATATGTATGGGATTATGCCTGTAAAAGTTTTTTTTAAGGAATATTAAACGTTCATAATCCAAATCCATACCAGTTTAATATTCGATTTGTTATATGTAAAGACAACTATAATTAAAAATAATAGTATAAATAAATTATTTTCATTTATAAACCAAGATCCGCAAAATTTTCAACATAGTATATAAAGTATATAATTTAAATTAATATTTTTGACAACTGATAATATTTCCATTTTTTGAGATAGTGAATGAATCTAAAATCATAAAAAATTTTATAAAGAATATGCTATTTTTCAAAATAGTATATTGTGGTTAGATTATATATTACAAATATAATAACTATTTTCATAATTGAAAAAAGTCAATATAATCTAAAAATCCTCTTCTTTTTCTGGTTTTTTCTATTTGTTATAATAATATTAATTAGTATAGTTTAGTTATATATTTTTTTTCGTACTTGATTCTTGTATGATCCAACATTTTTCATGGCTAAAACAATGCATAACACACCCTTATTATTATCCATCTTAAATCAAAGATAGAAAAATACCAAACAATTATAGATTCGTTCCCAATAACGAATCTCAAATCCCAAAATTTATTCTCAAAGATAGAAAAATAAACAAATTATGCTAAATCTGTATACAAAAGTTGCTAAACATAACATTTATATAAGCGCTATGTGACATACCCACAGAACCTATTCCCGCTTTATTTTTATACAGTCTATGCATCTCTCACAACGTGATTGCCCCCTCAATCCTGACCAAAAACAAAGTGTAAAATGTGAACCAAAAAGATTTAAACTTTACAAAATAAACAAAGAAGAATTTAGAAACCAAACATTACGCACTATGACTTCATTTGTATAATCAGGAATCTGCTGTTCAGTGCTTTTCTTTACTCTGCTTTTCTTTACTCTCGGGTATGTAATATCATTCGATAAAAAGTAGACGGATTGGCCAGCCGCTTCACGGAAGTACTCTCAGGTTACATTATTCATCCCGACAACACACGGCTCCACGAATTTGCTTCTCTGTTCTTGCCTCAATCTTCAATTATATTCATTTTTATTTTTTTCTTCTAGTACGGACCTAATCGAGAGTTTGTTGTGAAATTTGTACCGGTGAGAGTGGCAAACCTTGCTCGGGTCTGCCCTTTTTGTTATATGCATATAATTTGATATATACACGTTTACTTCTTTTTCTTTATTTTGACGTATGTGTACAACAATATTTCATTCACGGAACAAATAAAATATTTTTCATTTTGTTCTCTCTATTTAAATGTTTTTTTGACTACGTGTGCGTCACTCCAGAAAGACTTGGATTCTGTCGCCAGCAGTGTCTTTAAAATCTAACAAAAGTTTCCCTCCGACTTCATCGGCTGCATTGTCCATCAATTGCTTCAAGTTCACGCCTCCTAAAGCTGCAAAATTTCAGGGTCTGTCAGTAACTACGCATAAGAAAACTGAAACAGAATAATAACTTGAGGCTTTGCCTTACCTGGAACAATGTTGGTGACACCTTCCAAGAATCCAGCCTGGTCCAACCATTTGCATCAGTTCAGATAAAACAGGATAAATGGTTTGCAGTTACCAGAATTTTGACATCAATTTTGAAAATGTACTCACCGGAATTCTGACATCTAGTTTCTCAAACCCATCGCGTCCGATGATTTTGATCCTCAGAGATCGTGACCAGATCCTCGAAAAGGGGTTTCTTGGTTCATTATAAACCTCAGGTGTTATGACTTCAACAATCGGGTCCTCTCTCTGTTCTGAATCATCTTGAGCCTCCCGTTGATAATCATAGACGCTATTGCTGCTAGCTTCTTGAAAAGTAAAAACACAGATTTAGCTATTGATTTGATATTTCCCACCAAAAGATGATACACAGGGCTGAAGATTTTCATGTCTCACCTCTATCTGATGAGGAGGTAGCGTACCGTCTCTCTTCCTCCTGGTATGTATTAAAACCAAGAATCTCATCGATTTCTTCTAAAGACGCCATGCTTCCTGGTGGAGGAATTCGACCACCCTTAATTGCCAATAGAGCATCCTGCAAAAGTTCCACAAAGTTTTTAAAGTCTCTTTGCCAACACGGTGAGGTTACACACTACTATTGGCAGAAGCAGAAAGATTTGTCACCTGCATTGCTTGAATAGATACCCCAATCAATGAGATTGGATACACCACTAGCTTAAACCCAATCTCTTCTAGCTCAAGCGGGTTTATTATCGGAATTTTCCCTCCACTTTCTAGCATATTAGCCTACACATAAAAACCACAAAAATGTTATCTTCATATTTACCGAGTATATGTATCAAGATAGAGAAGAGTCTCTTCTAGCGCAAAGTGAAGTTACCAATTTAGGAACTAGTGGATAGACATTGCAGAACGCTTTCATCTCGTCCCTAGAAACAAGAGAATCAATGGAGAGAACATCAGCTCCAACATCTGTAAAAGCTCTTGCCCTAACCAACGATTCCTCTAAAGATATGACTTCTCGGGAATTAGTTTGAGCTACAATGACAATGTCAGAATCACACTCTCTACGTGCATCAACTGCAGCTTTAATACGCATCACAGCTTCCTCTCTAGAAACCACTCTTCTTCTCTCACTCACAGTATCGCCACTACAATCATTGATGATAATTCCAGCAAAACCAGCTTTGATGTATCCCTTAACGGTTCTCTTAACATTGATGGCATTACCGTATCCATTGCCACCATCTCCAATCACAGGAATAGTAATAGATTGAGTAATTTGCTGACCTTGATCAAGCATTTCTCCATAAGAAATAAGTCCTTTATCAGGCAAACCAAGCCTAGCCGCTGAAATTGAGAACCCTATTGGCATAAACAGATATTAGAGAGAAAAAATAGAAAAGAAAAGCAAACTCCTTTCTAATCTAATTCAGTGAAGCTATAGAGCTTTCTAAAGTGTTGAACTTTAAGCAGAACATGATAAGATCATAATAACCGAACCAAACCAGAGAAGAGAAAAGAAAAACAAATGCTTAGTGGTTTCCTTAGTTTTAGTGTATCAACTCCACAATTCCATATTCCCATTTTATTAATTATGTTCCTTGTGTCTAGGGTTAGTTATCAATCTGTTTTGTTTCGTTTGTGTATTTAAAGACTTCAGTGTCACGTTAATGCAATTAGACTTGATTTGACAAAAAGAAACGTGTTTGTTCATTCTCTTAGCTTTGAAGAGGGACCATTCTATCAGAACACAACCAACCAACAATAGGTAATAATAAGAAGATACAAATTTTCAAGATTTGGTTTTAGAAAATTCATCAATGATCGATGATTACCAGAGGTGATGCAGTAGGGGAATCCAGCTCGCTCGATGAGTTTGGCACTAAGAGCATCGAAGCAACAAGGACCCTGAAGAACACCAGGGGATTTCATAATCTCCCTTAGCTTCTTCGCCGGAGAAGATGGTGAATTCTCGTTTCCCGATGAGTTGGAAACTGCGGTGGAGTTAACAGAGACACGAAATCGTCTCGAGACAGAGATTGGTTTCGGAGATGATTCTCCGACGGGAGTGAAACACAAAGTTGTAAAAAGGTTAGAATCCGGAAGGAATAGGCTCGATTTAGATTGTTTATGAAGAATTCGAGGTGGAGAAGAGCTGCAAAAGCTTAGTGCCGCCATTGATGGATTTTGATCAAAATAACGAAATTGATCAAAAAGGAGAGATGAAGTTGGACAAAACCAAAACAGACCGAACCAGATTGAGTAATTTTAAAAAAAAACTAAACCATGTCACGTGAGTTTTTAGGGTTCACGTGATCATCTCCTATCTTCCTTCAATTTCAATACATCGGCCGACTTCAGAGAAGAAAAGTTTAGCTCCTCTCTTCTCTTAAAGCTCGCCGTGCATCGTCGGTCTCAGCTTAACCCTAAACCCTTGATTTCGTGAGTTTTTTTTTCTTGGAAGCTTTCGGTTTCACTGATTTTTTATTGATTAATTGCAGTTTAAGTATTCAAAATTGAGCTTTATAGATTCTTAGTATTTGGATTGAATTTAGTTAAGTTTGGTGTAACTTTCACACATTAGGCTGATTGAATTAGTAATGGACATCGAAAAGTCAAAACCTAAGAAAGCTCAGTACTTTTTTCAATATTCCTAAGCTCCTAATTCTATGGAACATACAACTTCGTAGATTAATATTTTGCCGCAAGATTTGTACTTTCATTCCCTTATTTGTTTCTATTGCTCTTTCTAGGTTTGAGAGATTGAACAATTTGCGTATCAGTAATAATCAGATAGAGGGACTAGGTTAGTTTATATCTGGTTGGAATGGGTACAGAGACAGTTGTGCATGATCAGGCAAGATGGGCAATGGCAGCTATGGAAAGAAGACTTGCTGTTGCAAAAGCTCAGCAACAACAGAAGAATGAGAAAGACAAGAAGGGAACTTCTGATGTACATGTCTCTTCGAAACAACCACTTCAAGCTGATTCACTACCTACTCCCTCAAAGACTTTAATTAAAAAAGGTTTGATGGTTCCCTTAATTTGGAGTTCAGTTACAAACTCATAAGCATGATTGTGTTGGAACTTTTTGTTTTGTGTAGATCCGAAGGAGGATGATTATGTTGCATATACAAAACTGTCACATCCCGTTGATGAGAATTTGATGGCAACCAATGTTAAGGTAAATTCAGATTCTTGATCAAACCACTGTCCTCTTCCTTACGATTTGAGATAAGGTTTCTTATAGTGGTTTTTGTAATTCAGTTTTCTAGTGCAAAGGGAACTATAGTTGACAAGGTTCTGCATAACCTCCTTCGAAGCGGTGACTCTGCTCAAAAGTACTTGCAAGGTTCGAAAAGTGTGAAGCTGGATAACTATATTCTCCTTGATAATTTTGTACAGTCGCGTCCTTCAGCCTCTGGTTCTAAAAAGGCATCACTGAAGGATTCAAAACGTTCTAAGAGCCGTATGTCTATGAAGCGACTCAAGAAGTCTGGTGCTTTGCATATGCCTAAAGATCTCCAAAAGTGAGTTTCGTGTTTGTTGTCACAGAGATTGATCTGGCTCACCATGTGTATCTCTGACTCTAAATTTTGGTATTCTTAACATACTTTAAATGTTTATGGTTCACTTGTGTTTGGAGGTGCAGGTTTGATTTGTTTAAGCCAATGCATGGTATGTGGGAAAGTTACATGACACAACTCATCAAGGTGACCGGGTAAGCTACTTATCTGATTACCAAATACTAATTCAAACTATGTGCTTCTTATACGAAACAAACCGAGGGGTGTGATATTAAGCTTGGTTGGTCATCATTATTTACAATCTACATTTTGCAGGAAGGTTCAATTAGCCCCAACTCTTCTCTCAGCAGATCTTCATGGTGCTTTCATGTTTGGTAATCCTACATTCTTTCACAAATCTGTAATACTAAGATTGATCTTTCGGCTCTCATTTTCATAATATAGCTTCTTGTACGCTTAAGCACGCCGTAAGCCTAGTCCATGAAGTGTCCAAAATAAATTTTCATATCATACTTTGTTCCTCCTACTAATCCAGTAACCTGTATTACTTGTGACAGTTGCTGAGTGCAAGATAGCATCATTCATAGGTGTCCAAGGCATAATGGTGCGTGAGACATCCGAAACATTTGGAATAATCACAAGAGATGACAAATTTCGAGGTATATTAAAGCTCTTTCACCACTTATTTGTCAAAATGTTTTTCATCTTCCCAAGCCTAGCTCAGTTATTGTAATAAATCTGATACAGTTATACCTAAGAAGCACTCTGTCTTCATCATCCAACTAGACTGCTGGAAAATTACTTTACTTGGGGACAAGTTTACTTCAAGAGACAATGTTGTTCAACGTTGATGCTACAATGAAGCTTTTCTCTTTTCTCTCATGCTCGTAGTAGAAAGAAACAACCAACCATTGATGACTAGAGAAGCATCCTAGTCTCACAAGATTTTGCTTTAGATCCTTATGTACCCTCCTATTAATATATTTCTTTAATCCTTAGATTTTTGTATGAATCCTCCTCTGTAAATATACTATTATTGTCAATACTAATTTTTATTATTATAAAATGAGTGTTTGATACATCTTGGGGCCACTAAGACAGGTAGAGTTGAAGATTCTAAATAAAATAATTCACCGAATGTGTTAAAAAATTAAAATCATCTATTTCTAGATTCTCAGCGTTCACAATTTTTTTCCAATTCACTCCATGGTTAATATTAATCCTTTAACCATATGGCTCTTAGAAGTTTTGAACAAAATCAGTGCTAATTATCAACTTGAGCATATTTCTCATGATCTTATTCTTTTCTGTGAAATGTATTCTAGTGTCTAGGATTAATCCTATATAAAGTTTGAATAATTTCATAGTCGTATAGAAAGAGATGTAGATGTATCCAGCTTGTTAGATAGAATGGTAAAGTCTAAATGTGCTTCATCATTCTTTGAATCCAGCTCAAACAATTTCTTTACAGCCAAAAATAAATGGAGAAAACATCAGCTCCATTATCAGTTAAAGCTTTTGCCCTAACCAACTAATCCTCTAAAGATATCGCTTCCACAAAGTTATTTACAGTAAAACCTCTATAAATTAATAATGTTTGGACCATGAAAATCTATTAATTTATATAGGTTTTAATTTCTCATAGATTTTCCTATTTTGGTGAATAAAAATTAAAATAAGTCTTAATCGTTATAACTAATATTTTTATAAAATCAATTACAAAGAAAATAATAATTATTATGTTTTGAAGATAGCACTCAAAAGATTTTGATATAGTAAAAATATTGAAAATAAACTCTAATAAAAATAAATTTGTATATATATACATATATTTAGAAAATTTTATATAATTATTAATTTATATTATTAATGGGACAATATATTTACAAAGGATTTTCAAAAAAAATATTATCTTATTATATTATCGAATTGTATCCAAAATTATACTAGTGCCAAGTTGGAACCGGAAAATTTTATTAATTTATAGAAATTATTAATTTACCGAGTATTGATGATAATTGAAAATAATAATATACAATGATTTTTAATCGATATGAATTTATAATTTAACATCAAGAATTGAATAGCCTCCTGATTTAAAAAAAAAAACCTTTCATTTTTATGTTTGTTTTTAAAAATATATATATATTTATTTATTTATTTATCCTAATAATAGTAACTTTTGAAAGTAATTTTTGTTCCATTAATATGTTAGCTTTTTCTAGTAATCTCTATTCATATTTTACTTTGATATATTCTTTTTGGTTGTATTTTTTATTATTTCATCTTTGGTTTATATTTTAGTTAACATTATTGTTTTTAATAATAAGAATAATATTACAAAAATGAGTGAATGAATTGATGTACTTTAGATTTTATGTTTTTTTAAGATGTATAATAATAATCAGACCGAACCAGATTGAATCTCATATAAGAAAAGAAAAAAAGACTAAACCATGTCACGTGAGTTTTTTTAGGGTTCACGTGATCATCTCCTATCTTCTTCATTCTTCAATATGTTTCTGTACATCGGCCGAGACTTTTCCAGAGAAAAAAGTTTAGCTCCTCTCTTCTTTTAAGCTCGCCGTGCATCATTGACTCGTTAGCATTTATTTGATTTCGTGGGTTTTTTATTCTTATCTATTTGTTAATTGCAGTTTGAGTACTCAAAATTGAGCTTTGTAGATTCCTAGTCTTTGGATTGAATTAAGTGAATTCGGGTGAAAATTTCACATATTAGGCTGATTGAATTAAGTAATGCACATCCATAAAACTAAGAAAGATCAGTACTTGTTTCAATATCCTTAAGCTCCTAATTCTATGGAACATACAACTTTCGTAGATGAATTTTTTGCCGCAAGATTTGTACTTTCATTCCCTGATTTGATTTTACTGCTGTTTCTAGGTTTGAGGGATTGAACAATTCTAATTAAGTTCGTCTTCTCTCTTGCGTAATTTTGCGTATCAGTAATCAGATACAGGGACTATCTGATTGCAATGGGTACAGAGACGGTTGTGCATGATCAGGCAAGATGGATAACTATATTCTCCTTGATAATTTTGTACAGTCGCGTCCTTCAGCCTCTGGTTCTAAAAAACTGAAGGATTCAAAACGTTCTAAGAGCCATGAAGCGACTCAAGAAGTCTGGATCTTTGCATATGCCTAAAGATCTCCAAAAGTGAAAAGTGAGTTTCGTGTTTGTTGTCACAGAGATTGATCTGGCTCACCATGTGTATCTCTGACTCTAATATTTTGGTATTCTTAACAGACTTTAAATGTTTACTGGTTCACTTGTCTTTGGAGGTGCAGGTTTGATTTGTTTAAGCCAATGCATGGTATGTGGGAAACTTACATGACACAACTCATCAAGGTGACCGGGTAAGCAACTTATCTGATTACCAAATACTAATTCAAACTATGTGCTTCTTATACGAAACAAACCGAGGGGTGTGATATTAAGCTTGGTTGGTCATCATTATTTACAATATACCTTTTGCAGGAAGATTCAATTAGCCCCAACTCTTCTCTCAGCAGATCTTCATGGTGCTTTCATGTTTGGTAATCCTACATTCTTTCAACAAATCTATTGATCTTTCGGCTCTCATTTTCATAATACAACGCTTAAGCACACCGTTAGACTAGTCCAGAAACTATCAAATGAATTTATATATTTCCTCCTTCTAATCTACGAACCTGTATTACTTGTGACAGTTGCTGAGTGTAAGATAGCATCACTCATTGGTGTGCAAGGCATAATGGTGCGTGAGACATCCGAAACATTTGGAATAATCACAAGAGACGACAAATTTAGAGGTATCATAAAGCTATTTCACCATTTATTTGTCAAAATATATTTTATCTCCCCAAGCCTCAACACTTAACTTAGTTATTGTAATCAATCTAATACAGTTGTACCTAAGAAGCAATCTGTCTTCATCATCCAACTCGACTGCTGGAAAATTACTTTACTTGGGGACAAGTTTACTTCAAGAGACAATATTGTTCAACGTTGATGCTACAATGAAGCTCTTGTCTTTTCTCTCTTGCTCGTGTAGTTGAAAGAAACAACCATTGATGTCTAGAGAAGCATCCTAGTCTCACAAGATTTTGCTTTAGATCTTTCTTTAATGTACCCTCCTATTAATATATTTCTTAATCCTTAGATTTTTGTATGAATCCTCTCCTCTGTAAATATACTATTATTGTTAATACATCTGGGGGCCACTAATAAAGACAGGTGCAGTTGAAGATTCCAGTTCAGGAAACGAGATGAGTTTGTCTTCTTAACTTTAAGTAATAATACTTTCACATCACTATCCTCTCTCTTTCTCAGCGGCTCTGAAATTATTGAAACCTAATTGCAGAAGAAGTCGAAACAAAAAAGAGGATGAATCCATTACAACAACACTTACCAAAGCTCTGTCCTAAGCGTATATTCTTCTTCACTCCAATCTTATTCTTCTCTCTCTATTACATCGTCACCACTATCAGAACCATCACCATCTCTTCTTCCCAAGATCCACACTATCCTCCCCAGCTTCAAGTACCTTCCATTTCCCATTACTCTTCCCTTCCAAAAACTTCAGAAGACCGATCACCATCACCACCATCACCATCATCATCATCATCATCATCTTACTTTCCAGCCTGTCCCAAAAACTTCACCAACTACTTGCCCTGCCACGATCCATCAACAGCACGACAGTACAGCATTGAGAGACACTACCGGAGGGAGAGGCACTGTCCTGACTTGGCTCAAGAGAAGTTCAGGTGTTTGGTCCAAAAGCCCTCTGGCTACAAAACGCCTTTTCCTTGGCCTGAAAGTAGAAGCTATGCTTGGTTCAAGAACGTTCCATTCAGAAAGCTAGCTGAGTTTAAAAAGTCTCAAAACTGGGTTAGGCTTGAAAGAGACCGCTTTGTTTTCCCCGGAGGCGGGACTTCCTTTCCCGGTGGTGTGAAGGACTATGTTGATGTGATTCTGAGTGTTTTGCCTTTGGCTTCTGGAAGTATCAGGACAGTTTTAGATATCGGATGTGGTGTGAGTTCAGTTACATGAATAGACACCAGAACTTAATTAATCTTGATATTATACTGCAGTACTAGTAATCTCAATCACTATGGATTCATCTTGTGCTTTGTTGTGCTCGAATGTCAGGTAGCGAGTTTTGGAGCCTTTCTGTTGAACTATAACATCTTGACAATGTCCATAGCACCAAGGGATATACACGAGGCTCAAGTTCAGTTCGCATTAGAACGTGGACTCCCTGCTATGCTCGGTGTTCTAAGCACTTATAAGCTTCCCTACCCGTCGAGCTCTTTTGACATGGTCCATTGTTCTAGATGCCTTGTCAATTGGACTGCTTATGGTGCGTGTATATTAATATACACATGTTTATCTGATTTAAATCACTGTCTTTTGGGATCCCTTGTTTGGTTTACTCTGCTTCTGATACTGAAAAAGAGAACATTTTATCCAGATGGGCTTTACTTGATGGAGGTGGATCGTGTCCTACGTCCTGATGGATATTGGGTGCTGTCTGGACCACCAGTAACATCAAAGGTTAAATCCAAGAACCAGAAGAGAGATTCCAAGGAGTTGCAAAAGCAGATGGAGCAACTAAATGATGTTTTTAGAAGACTTTGTTGGGTGAAGATTGCTGAAAGTTACCCGGTTGTCATATGGAGAAAGCCTTCTAATCATTTGCAGTGTAGACAAAGGCTACAAGCTCTTAAGTTTCCTGAATTCTGCTCTTCTAATGATCATGATGCTGCATGGTGACCTTACTTTCTCCAAATCTGTACGTTTTCCTCTGCATCTTTAGAAGCTGAAGGTTGATTAAGTTGCATCTTTTGTGATAATAGGTACAAAGAGATGAAGCCGTGCATCACTCCTCTTCCAGATGTCAACGACACACACAAGAACGTTCTCAGAAACTGGCCAGCGAGACTAAACCAAGTGCCTCAACGAATTAAAACAGGGTCGATACAGGGAACAACTATTGCCAGCTTCAAAGCTGACACTAACCTGTGGCAAAGAAGAGTTTTGTACTATGACACCAAGTTAAAGTTTCTCAGCAATGGGAAATACAGAAACATCATGGATATGAACGCTGGATTAGGTGGTTTTGCTGCAGCCTTGAACAAATATCCAATGTGGGTTATGAATGTGGTTCCATTTGATCTTAAACCAAATACACTCGGTGTTGTGTACGATCGGGGTCTCATTGGAACTTACATGAACTGGTAAAACACTCAAAACGTTCATATATTATATCTAACTGGACCTTCTTATACTTCTTTTCGATTTTTTCAGGTGTGAAGCTTTCTCTACATACCCTCGAACATATGATCTGATTCATGCCAATGGTGTGTTCAGTTTCTACGTAGACAAGTAAGATCCGTCGGTCACTTGAAAACTTTGATATACATAAAACGTCTATAAAATTTATACATATAAATTAATAAACACTATAAATTAATAAATTTGATAAGACAATAAGATAATATTTTTTTTTGAAATTCCTATGTAAAATATGGTCCCAATAATACCATAAATTAATGATTATATAAATTTATATATATATATATATGTGCTAATATAATAATGTACTAGATTTTACCCCGCGGTACACCGCAAAGCTATATTTTATTTTAGAAAAGAAAAATATAATTTGATTAGTAGATTAACTATATATATATATGAGTATATGGCTAATGTTTTGCATATTTTAAATCTTTATCGCTTATATTTATACATTAATTAAAATTTAACCCATGTTCTAGCATTTGATTAATAATATTTAAAATTTATGCTAATGTTGCTATAACCCGTTTTGAAATAAATCCTGTTTTGTGAGATTTTTAACATTTATAAATCTAAAAATTTATAATATTTTAATTTTTATTAAGTTTAACATAGAAATAATCATTTTTTTTTGAAATGGTGTTAAAATATAAAAAAGTATATTTATTTTATTTAATAATTTAGGTAAAACTAATTAGTTTCTATAAATACATTTCGAATTTATTTATAACAATTAAACCAAAATTATGGCATATGCTCCTCTAACAATTACTATGTATAACAATTAGTTTTTATTAAAAAAAAGAATTTAATTAAATATTTAATGTCAATGGCATTCCCTGTAAATATTATTGAACTTCAGGAAATATTTTATAATTGTCTCCAAAAATGTATATATAGATGCTTTAAAATTTTGATTTTTCTCTTAAAGCTCATATCTAGAAAATAATTGTTATGTTGTATTTTCAAACTATAATGATATAAAAAACTTTATAACATTTCATAAAATCAGCTAATTTTTTTTTAAGTTTTTTTTTCTAGATATACATCATTTTCATTTTAATTGTTTTATAGGCTATTAAAATACGATAATTGATGGTATTATTCATAATTTGAATTTCTGTATGTCATGTATATAAGTGATTTTTTAATAGTATTTTGTAATTTCTTGTCAATAATATATTTTTAAATATTAAAAATTGAGTTTCAAAACCATAAAATGTATAAGATGTCTAATCTTATTTAGCTAAAATTGTCTCAATTCATAATTTTAAAAAAATTTAAACAATTATCTATAAACTAATAATAGTGTAAATTAATAATATTAATTTATAGAGGTTTTACCGTACACATTTTGTATTGATGTTGTATTTGAGCTATCATCATAAATTATTTAGTTTTGAACTTACAACAACTTGTTCTTGTAATCCACCCACAAATACTCCTCTCTAAAATTAAAGAAAACAATCAATCAAATATGGTAAAGGAGATTGTAATTTTCTAGCAAGAAAGAAAGACATAAGTAAAAGAAATACCTGTTTATTCTCATGAATTTGTACCTCCAAGTAGGACATACGACACAAAAACTCCCTACTTTTATCCTGATGATATCACCAAATTTGAATGTTAAAATCCACATTTGGAGAAGATGGAAACATAGATTGACAAATTAAAAAAAAAGGAATCAATCAATCAAAAATCAAATATCGACTTATCGATCTAACATAAAAAATTGACGTAACTAATTAAGATTTCCAAAATACTTTTGTTAATTTATGATAGATGTGACATTATTGACTTATAATGATTCTTTTGTTGTTGTTTCTTATGATAGATGTGACATTATTGATATACTATTGGAGATGCAAAGGATTCTTAGACCAGAAGGTGCGGTTATAATACAAGACCGTTTTGATGTTCTTATCAAAGTGAAAACTATAACCGATCAAATGAGATGGAATGGGACTATATATACAGACGAGAATAGTGGTTTTGATCATGGAACTATACTAATTGTAGACAATTCAGTTAAATAAAAATCTTTTTGGTATTATTCCACTACTACAAAATTTGTGAGATTTGTTAATTTTGGTTTAAATTGTACAATTTAAAAAGTTAAGGAACATTTTTAGATGTTTAAAATAATTAATGGACCCGGAGACAATTAAATAATAAACGTGTAACGGCGTTATTGTGACGGTGGCGTTTAGTCGGCTGCTTTGTGAAGACTTAACGGACTCAAAAAGAGTCTTTAACGGCGTCTGATCTCTCTACTCGTAGCTTGCGTCGTTCGTTCTTGGTGTGTGGAGAGAGAGTTTAGGAATTGGGGAAAAGGTAAATTGTGAATCTCTGTATCTTCCTCCTTTGATTTTGATTAGGTTCCTTGGTTTGATCGGATCCAGGTTTGTATATTTGACTGAATTTTAGGGTTCAAAGGTTTCAGATTGATCTTGGGATTCTTTTGATTGACAGATGGAAGCTCTCACGTTCAAGGGTTCAGTTCCAGAAGCTATATTTGAAGCCAAAGGGCAGAAGAAGCTTTTTGTTGTTTACATCTCTGGTAAATAACGATTTCTTTTTGCGTGTTGAATTCGAATATGAGTTCGGATCATCCAAGAATCTGACTTTAAATATAAAGTTTCAACATTGAAGAGATTCATTATCATATAGTGAGCTTAAATCTCGAAATTTTTGATCTTTGATAGTAAAATTGATCTGTTTGTTAAACTCTAGGAGGGGATGAAGAGTCGGATAAGTTGAACAGATTGACTTGGACTGATGCATCGGTATGTGTCTCTTGTGTGTACTTTACGCATTCATTTCCTTTTATGATTTGTATTCTCAGTTTTGTTGAAATTTCAAGCAAGGCTATTGTTCATTCATTGACATTGTCTTATGTTTCCTAGTAAAGGTGGCAGAGTCCCTGTCCAAGTATTGTATTTTATTGCATATCCAAGCTGGAAGTGTTGACGCCAGTAACTTCTCCGCAATTTGTATCCTTTGTTGTTATGAGAGAACTTAAGATAGCTGATCTAGTTGTTTATAAAGCTGTTTCTATGGATTGTATAGTAATGCTGCGTTTGAACAGACCTTCTGTAGATCTGCTTTGTAGGTTTTGCTGTACCAACAAGTCCCTTACCATCCGGAAGAAGTAATGATTTCTAGGAGTGTGTCCTTCTGTCTGTGTTAGAGTACAGAACAGTTTCGGAAGAATAGACTCTGAGTTGTTTGGAATCTTTTGGTGAAATCACCTCTCATCAGTTTTCTGTGCTGTGTATAAAGTTATCTCTCTAGCTGATATATCCATCTTGGATACTAGGACTATCGATTTGTGTGTGTGTGTGCGTAATGCAGTTTATGTTATATTGGTTTTGTTGAGTTAACTGTTTGTTAAGAAATAGGGATCCTTACATCAGTTTCTAGATCCATATTCATCTGTTCCTTGTATAGCTGCCATTGGATTCAGTGGTACACAAGTTTGGAAAAATGGTAAGACCGTATGTAAATTTTGTTTACTAATTTACACATTATATAGTCAAGCAAACATGCTCATGTTGCGGGTGTTCGTCCCTTCTATTTTTCAGAAGGATTTATCGCTGCTGAAGCCCTTGCATCCAGTTTAGAGAAGGCATGGTTAGGACTTCATATCCAGGTACGTTATAGCTACTTCCTCTCACTTGTGGTATTGTGTGTTCTTCTCATATGATTGGTTCTTTTGTTTGCTCACATTAGCCTTACACATTTCTTATATTCAGGAAACAACTGCAAGCATCCTTTCAGCAGCAATTGCCTCACAGAACTCAGGGCAACCTGCCTCCAGTATTTCTAGTGCTGTCTTACCTTCTGAAGGTGGTCCTTTAGATGCAGCAGTTGCATGTCCATCAACGACCTCTAGTGTTCAACCCTCAGAGACAAAGTCAACGGTAACATCTGCGTCAACAAAAGAAAACAATGATAGCACAGCTGCAGTTAAGGTTGTCCCTGAAGCTGAAACCAATTTGCACATTACTTTAGTTTGATGTTATACTTACAATGGTGAAGCCTTGTTCTAAAACAGGGGAAAGAATCTGCAGAACCGAGTAATTTGTGTGATACTACCAATAATCAGCCAGCATCTTCTCTTGATGGAACTAAGGCTAATGTCGAACATGGAGCGACAGTGGCTCCTGTGCATGTTCAAGAAGAAAAGGAGCCAATTCGTCCTGCATCCCCAAGATCGAATGATAATTCATCCAGCGTTCGATCTTCTACTGATAGAAAAAGTAAACAGGAAACCGTGATGAACAAAGCTGATAGTAGTTCAGGTGCTACTGAAAGGGACGTAGATTTAGTAAAATCTGTGTGTACAGAAGAGACTGTAAAGCCAAAGGATGAAGGAGAGGATGGAATTTTTTTGAGAAAATCATCTGATGTTCATTTAAACATTAGATTGCCTGACGGTGCCAGCCTTCAAGAAAAGTTCTCTGTGACAAGTATATTGAGAATAGTCAAGGACTACGTGAACAGTAACCAAACAACCGGACTGGGTGCGTACGATCTTGCAGTTCCATACCCCCGTAAGGTGTATAGTGACCAAGGTATGCAAAATCTCCAATGCATCCAATAGATTGAGAATTTTGGTGAAGCAAATTTACCTTAATACCAGCTTCGTGATGGAAGATGATGCTTTCTGCTATTTGGTTTTTTTCTGGTCAGGTTGCGTTAGTGTAGATATGTAACTCCATTACTCTTAATCTCTGCAGATCTGGATAAGTCCCTATCCGAGCTGGGTTTGTTCGATAGACAAGCACTTGTAGTGGTTCCGCGTAAAAGTGCAACTGTTAATCAAAGAGGATCATCGTACTCTGAGTCTAACAACAACACAGACCCTAACAATGGCGGTTACTTTGCTTATGTTAGAAGAGTACTGTCTTATGCAAACCCATTTTCATATTTTGGCGGCGGTACTGCCAGTCCCAGCGCATCAAGCTCTGGTCCAGAACGTCAAACAAGTATGTGGGAGTATGGTGAGTTCATAAAAATCCTTTATAATGTAAGAACATGCAATTGCTAATGTGATTCTCTGATTTTTTGTTGTCTCTAGGACCAAATACGGAGCTGAGAAACAATATGGGGCAAGTGGGATCCTCTTTTCAAGATCCATCAGAAGGAAGGAGCAACGTTAGGAACAGGAGACCTACCACTTCGAGGATTGGAAGTAACATCCACACGCTGAATCACAATGAAGATGACGCTTCGTTTGGTGATGGAAACGCCTTCTGGAATGGAAACTCCACACAGTACGGTGGTGGAAGCGGCGGAGACAATAATGACAGGCGATGAAATGAGAGAACTTGAACTCTGTCTCGATCTATAGATACATAAACAGCTCTGACTATACTTTTCCGGTTTACTTTTTACACTACATGAAACATTTTATATCTTCCGATAAGAGACCCAGCTACAAATTGTTTCATGATGTT
Source organism: Camelina hispida (assembly GCA_023657505.1). Classification (NCBI taxonomy): domain Eukaryota; kingdom Viridiplantae; phylum Streptophyta; class Magnoliopsida; order Brassicales; family Brassicaceae; genus Camelina; species Camelina hispida. The sequence goes on along the minus strand of CP094634.1, from coordinate 2,735,483 downwards.
TCGGTTTTATCAGTAAATCCTACACAAAAGAAAGAAGCAATTTCTCTATTATTACTATTCAGCTCATCTCTTTATGAGCTGCTCCCTATCTTATTACATCTATCATTTAAGTCTAGTACTAGTAGTTGTGAACACCAACAACACTTCACAACTTTGCGTAGCTTGCTGAATGCATTTGCCCTCGGAAACCGAACCTATGTTTTTGGTTTCTCGAAGAAGAAGGAGAATACATAGCATTCTGGTTTCAAACCTACATATAAGCAAAAAAAAAAAAGGTTAAGAGTTGTTCCAAAAGAACAAAGAAGGAAATTTTGGGTTTTGGTTTGGTTTCCTTTTTCTTTCGATGAGTTTGATTTGTATACAATTGGGCTCTCCCACAAAACTACAACGCGTTACTTTTAACCTGTTACCGTTTACAAAGTCATTAATTCATTTGATCACAAAAAATTTAATATCAAAAAAGGGTGAGCTAGAGAGAGCGTCTATATGCATGATGAATGTGGCGAATTTGTAGTAGAGATTAGTCACGTAGTTCCATTAGGAAAAGACTAGACATGATTGGTCATCATGATCGTGGTCTTCGTTGGTTTGACTCATACATGAGCACTGGCAGACAATACTTGGAGATCTTCAAAATTTATATTTCTTGTAAATAGTTTAAAACGTAACCCGCGCACGAAGATAATAATATATCCTTAGCCGCTGCGTTGCTCATCTGTCTTCTCTCGAAGAAAATCATTTCCCCACGTCTGTCTCTGTCTAAAACAAAACAAATAAACAAATCCTAGGAATATATATACGCAATATATTACGTAGAGAGAGAGAGACTTTAAAGATAATTCTTCTTTTTGTGTGTTTTTAATCTGATATAATAAATTGACCAAATATGGGATGTATGTTCTATTCTTGATCACAACGCCTCTCTGTCGCTTCTTTTTGACGTTTTCTTTCTTTTCTTAGCTGTTTCTTTTCCTTTCTTTTGTCTCTTTTTTTTCTCGAAGTTATTTGGGATTCCAAATTGTTTTTTTTTTCATTCTTCTTAAACTTCTCCACGAGCGCACCCCTCCTTTCGTCGCTGCCTCTCATTTGTCTACCAAATCTTTTCTTTTCGATTCGTCTCTCCGGTTTATTGCTCGTTGATCGTTTGTCTCTTATTGCATCTTGATTTCTGATGGATCGTGATTTTCATCGTCGTGGTCAAGTGGTAAGCATTATACGCAATTTGATCTCTTGATTATTACTAATACATGTCAATCAAGATCAATGCGCATTAAATCCACATGTTTTTACAAAATTGCGTATCTAAAAATGTATATTTCTAAAGAAGCGTAATTTGCCTTTATTTTGCTGCAACAATTTCAGACATACGTTGTTATTATGAAGGCAGAGTCCTCTGTTTTTCATGCAACATTGTTAGATCAGCTCATTGATGTATTTTGATGAACTTTTCAGGCGAACGATCGTACACAAAGCAACTTTGTTCGATTGGATAAACCGAGAGCTGTAGACGATCTTGATATAGGCAAGAGAGGGAAGATGCGTAGGTGGTTGTGCTGTTCCTGTCATGTTCAAGAATCTTACCCTTCATCAGAACATAACCGTTCAAGAACCCCTCCTACTCGCCACCTGGATTACGGTATTGCTCTTTGTTAGATTCTTTACCCTCTATAAGTTACATTCCATTGAAGCTTTTGGTGTTTTCTTGTGTAGGACGTAACAACAAGAAAACACCGGCTCCTGTGAAACCTCCTGTCTTGAAGGAGCCTCCTCCCATCGATGTGCCCGCAATGTCATTGGCTGAGCTCAAAGAAAAGACTGGGAATTTCGGGTCAAAGGCATTGATTGGTGAAGGGTCCTATGGAAGAGTGTACTACGCGAGTTCGAATGATGGGAATGCCATGGCGGTGAAAAAGCTTGATAATGCATCTGAACCCGAGACAAATGTCGAGTTCTTGACTCAGGTCTCCAAGGTTTCGAGGCTAAAGAATGACAACTTTGTTCAGCTTCTTGGCTATTGTGTCGAAGGTAACCTTCGTGTCCTTGCGTATGAGTTTGCTACAATGGGATCCTTGCACGACATCTTACACGGTATGAAAGCTTTTAGTTCAAACATCAATAACATTCAATATAACTTGGGATAAAGATTTGATCTGTTACACAGGGCGAAAGGGAGTGCAAGGAGCACAACCTGGTCCAACACTTGAGTGGATGCAACGAGTCCGAGTTGCAGTTGATGCAGCTAAAGGATTAGAATACTTACACGAGAAAGTTCAACCTGCCGTTATACACAGAGACATTCGATCTAGCAATGTGCTTCTTTTCGAAGATTTCAAAGCCAAGATTGCTGATTTTAATCTTTCTAATCAAGCTCCTGATATGGCTGCTCGTCTTCATTCCACTAGAGTGTTGGGAACATTTGGTTATCACGCACCAGAGTAAATATGCTTCAACATCCAAGACTCGAAACTTCTTGATGATTCTTAGCAACTGAGAGAGTGTAACTTTATACATTTTTGGGTTTGCAGATACGCCATGACAGGACAATTGACACAGAAGAGTGATGTTTACAGTTTTGGAGTTGTGCTTTTGGAGCTTCTTACCGGGAGAAAACCGGTTGATCATACAATGCCTCGTGGTCAACAAAGTCTTGTCACTTGGGTAATTAACTTACTGATCTGACTGAACCTCTGCTTTCTGAGAATACTGAATCACTACTTGGTTTATTTAAAACTTTCTTTGCAAATCAAATGTTCAGGCTACTCCAAGGCTGAGTGAAGACAAAGTAAAGCAATGTGTTGATCCAAAACTCAAAGGAGAGTATCCTCCTAAAGCAGTTGCAAAGGTTTAAAGATAGAAACTTCCTAATCATTTATATAAATCCAGTGAACACTACTTAAAGCTAAAATGTGTGTTTTGATGGTAAACGCAGCTTGCGGCGGTTGCGGCTTTGTGTGTGCAATACGAAGCAGAGTTTAGGCCAAACATGAGCATTGTAGTAAAAGCTCTTCAACCGCTCTTGAGGTCTTCAGCAACAGCTGTCGCTCCTCCAACACAAGCTTGATTCTTCGTTGTGGTTCTTTGCATATTGATTAACTCATTGTTTCGAGGTTTTTTCTTTACTTTATTCTTACTATTTACAAATGAATGCAAATGGGCTATAAAGGAGAGATGGTGAGTAGGAATTGGAATTCGAGTCCATGGTTGTATTAACTGTTCTTTTATGGGTTGATTCTCTATGAAGTCTTCTAAATTTTGTTTGTTCTTTTAATATATGAGCTGATACTTTATCCTTTTAAGGCAAATAGCTCTCAATATACACCAATATATAACACATTATCTTTTCATTATGATTTTATAGTATAAAGGAGTCACTCAGACACTACTAGACTAAGAACAATTTGTGAACTATTCAATTACTTAAAAAATATTTCTGTTAAGTTTTAGTATGACAGAGAGTTTGAAATTCTTGTCTGTCACTAGAAGTTGAAAAAATGGCGTCAAATCAATGCTTGTCTATTACCAGTGCACCAAACCCAGAGCCTCAGCTGCACTTCTTTGACTGTCTTCACTGCAACACATTCCAACAAACGTTTTCAGTAGAGACTGTCGCTCTTCAAGCTTCATGAGTTTCTCTAAGCCTCTTGCAACCATTTCCATTTCAGCCTGAGTATCAGTAAACAATAAATGCAGTTTCTTTAACACATGGGAAGAGATTGAATGGTGAAAAATCTTTGAACTTGCAAAGAAACAAAAAGCACATACAGAGTACTCATTGGGTGGAAATATGCGATGAATGAGGCATATTTTTGATAGTTCAGCCACCGATTCAGAATGTTTACCTTGTATCTCCAAAGCCTGCAGTAAAAATGCATTCAGTCCATCTTAGATTCATGTCAAGATTTGGAGAAATAAATAAGCAATACTGCTATCTACACTAGAAAAAGGGTAGAAAGTGACCCAAGCTTGTAGAAACCAAGAACGTGTGCGTGCAGCAACCGCTGCAGAAACCATTCTAGCAGCATCTATCTTTGCAAGTCCAATGTTTTCAGAGAGCCCAGCAATGAACTCTCGAGCATCTTCACTACAAATCTCAACAGAAGAAGACTCCCAAGGAGCTCTACAGAGAGTTACCAAACAAGTTCAGAACCATAACATAAGACAAACGAGTAGAATCTACTTAATAGCGTAATAATAGGTCAATAAAGAGACACCTGCTGCAAGCATTCAGGACAAAATCAATAGATGTTCGGTAAAAGGAATCTCGCGTATTTGTTGGCTCAAAGGAGATTTGTACTCCAGAAATTCTACATACTCTACGCAGCTGAGTATATTTCATAGCAACAAAAACAAGAGTGATCCGGTTAATTCAACTCTTTTCAGGAGAGTCACACAGTCGACTGGAAAGAAGAAAGAAAACAAAAGACTAACTTGAATGATATCATCATCTGTGATGTCCCTTCCGCTGGTTCTGTTATCCTCAATTCCTGGAAACCAAACAAGTTACATTTGTGTGATGAAACCATGAACACATAAGTAATACTGATACCATTTTGTAAAAATGAAATCTTTCAGCTTTTTAGGCTTTCTATAAGCTAAAAGCTTGCAGGAAGAACAACATAAAAGCAAACAAAAATGAGGACTTTAGCATGGAGTTTAGAAGCAGACCTCGAACGATTCTGTTGGCTTCTCTTTGATACTCTTCTTTATCCACCACATCCAAGTTCTGGCTACTAGACAATGAAGCAGGCCACCATTTCGGCAAATTATTCTGAGACTTAAGCTGGTGATTTCTTCTAGGTATAGAGTCACTTGGAGAAACTTGATGATCAGAAGCTATTGAGCTATTCGAAGCTCTTGAAGATGAACGAATGGTATCAACAGAGACAACCACTTCCTTCCCACCAAGACTCCTATCTCTCCTAACAACTAATTTAGGATTACTTTGGAAATTACCCTTTAAGACTGATCCTAATTTCAAAAGAACCCTAATTGCAAAACCGAACACGAGTCCAAGCACAACCACACCGCCGACGAACTGCATAGTTGATTTCTTGCAAGAAACGACGACTCTCCGGTTATCGTCAAGCGCGATTAGTGTTTGCAAGTCGGAGAATGCGTCTTTGCTTGAATCAAGAAACAATTGGAATCGGGAATTAGCTAGTTTTGAAATCTGGTGAACGTCTAGGGTTAAGCTGAGGCTTTGGTCTTCGTTTCCGGCGGGAGACGTGGTGGTGAGTGTGAGGAGATTGCCGTCGGTGTAGTTGTAGGATGAGTCATTGGATTTCCGGTTGCGGCGAGGACGAGAACGACGGCGTTTTGGAGTGGAGAATGATAAAAGAGGAGACTTGTAGGTTTGGGATTTGGTGGCGAAGAGTCGTGGGAGAGACGAAGCAGATGAAGAAGAAGAACACGAAGTCATGTTCATTGTTGTGTGATGATGTTCGCTTGTGGTCTGAGAGAGAATCGAGTTAGTTGAAGAGCTCCGGTTTGTTTTAACCAACCGGTTATTCCCGGTTCGGACTTTTGTAAAGTGATTTATATTTAGGAAAAAAGATACTCAGCTACACGAAGTATCGTTTAATACATGGCCAAACATCCCAACTTTAAAAATGTATTGCCAACTACACGAAGTATATGTATTGCATGGTCACATATACCAACTATATGACGACATGTGCACAACATCACAATCCTCTTATTCCGGTACACCGTTCATCAGAATCCGGAGTTGACCAGTATTGACCGGCATTGACCTGTATTGACCAATAAAAATATGCATTATTTTTTGTTTTTAATATTAGAAACCAAAAAAAAAAATTAGTTGAATTAACTAGGAATCATTTATAGTGTTTTATAATGTAAAACATATATGGGTTCAAAATAAATATATATTGTATATAATTCCATTAAGTTAGTCTTATGATAGTTATTTTTTCATATTTCAAAACTTAATTAAAATTGAAATAATAAAATATTAAAACTTAAGTTCAAACCAGATAACCTTGTTATAATAAATCAAATAAGAAAACTATTTATTTTCACTTTATTAATTTAAAAACATCACTTACTTAATTTATCTAAATATAAAATTAAAATTATTTAATATTCTCAACCACAAAAAATATTTCCTACAACAAAAATACTTAGAACCAAACTCAATACATATCCAAATCATTAGAATTATTGGAAAATGTTATATACTCATGGTAAAATAAAAATTTTAATATCTGAAAAAATTATTAATGATTTTTCATTTCACTTTTATTACTTTTTGCAATATAAAAATATATTATATATCTGTTAATTCATCCAGTCTTATAATAGTTAATTTTTTTCTATTGCAATTAAAAACATCAAATTATTATTTGATTTATTTAAATACAATGTTTTATTTAATAAAAGAAATATATTTGATTGTAAACAACAAAAACACACAATATTTATTTTTAATATATAGAAGATCCAAAAATTGAGTTTGCAAAACAATATATTTGACTGTAGTAATATTAATATATACATATATAATTAATATATATATATATATATATTCAAAATAATTATTAATAATTTTTATTTAACTATTAGTTTAGCTTCAAAATTAAATTTACTAATTATAAGAATGAATACATTAAAGATGTAAACAATTTTTTTTTGTTTCTAATATTAAAAACAAAAAAAAAAATTGCATTTTTTATTGGTCAATATTGGTCAACACCGGTCAATACTGGTCAACACCGGATTTTGATGAGCGGTGTACCAGAATAAGATGGTTGTGATGTTGAGCACATGTCATCACATAGTTGGTATATGTGACCATGCGATACATATACTTCGTGTAGTTGGCTATACATTTTTAAAGTTGGGATGTGTGGTCATGTATTGAACAATACTTCGTGTAGCTGAGTATCTTTTTTCCTTATATTTATAGAGAGCAAAAAAAAGCAAAGATTTTTAAAAATACATATAACGATGAGTAGTAAAAGTTTGTATTGTTCTATCTGAAGAAAGAATACAGATGTTTTCTTAACGAACTTAACTAACTCTTTGGAGGTGAATTTGCAGCACGGCGAAAGGACTCAACCTCTCACTGAAGTAGTTTATTGCGCTGAATCCGGCTACTAGTATACCATCGAAATCCCCTGATCTCTAAAATAATCTTGGCCAAAAGAATTCTTTCGTAACAAAAATCCTGCAACAAGTACAAATGCATTTTGAGTATAAACATGGTGAGTTCCTTAATGATTATCTTAGATTTTTGATAGTATGATGAGGTTGTAGTTCTTACGCGGAGATGTTTTTATCTGGGAAGAAGTGGCTCTCGGTCGTCTGATTCAACACGGTGACTAGCCTGCAGTAACATGATTATCTTATGTCATAAAATTACAAGAACTAAACATGGGAACGTGTGTGTGTGTGTGTTCTTCACCTCGTCATTTGCTCCCGCTGCCATGTTGATGAATAATGACTCTTTAGCCCTGAAGGAAATAACAGAAGAAGAAAATAAGTTATATGGTGCAAATCCAGGCAAATGAAAATATACAATGTACAAGAGCAAATATTGCATCTAACAGTGACATAGTATTAATATAAAGATACTGATCAATGAAAACACTCACCCATGATCATCCTTTTCCTTAACTAATTCTAAGTTTCCGTTTTGTTGCTCATCTTTAGCTTTTGAAAGGGGTGAAAAGAACTGTATAAAATATGACCCAGAAACAACATTAGAAGAGATGAAAAGGAGCCAGCCTCTCCTTTTAGTAGGTTAACTGATACACCTAGGAACAGTTGGATTACCTGATGCATTGAAATGAAAACTATAGAAATCCCCAGTAGGAAATTCATGGTTAACACATGTCCAAAGAGTGCTGCTGATGCTATCCCAGTAAATATTGTGGCAACCGTGGATGAATATTTCTTCAAGATTGTATCTGAGAACATACAGAGATGAAGACAACTTAATATCCATGAAAACAATCTTACTGAGAGGTTTTTAGTTTCCAAACATATATAGCAAATTTCAAAAAATTTAAATATTGAACCTCCATATTCAGAACTGATCCATAAATTAATTGAATGTAACTACTAACTGTTACCTGCATATTTGAAAAAAAAGGAGGATAGAATCCCTTGTGCTGCATTGTTCACTATCAGAAACATAGTAGCTCTAGAATGTCCTTGTAGGATGTCAAAACTGCCAGGACCTGTCGACACCATAGCAAAATCGTTAGCACTGCATCTAACAGGATTTGAGAAGCTTTTATGGCATTCAATTTACTTAAAAACACCCATACCTTTATATATAACAGTTCCTAGTATTCCCAGGAAGTTGAATATCGCACCATAACCATAGAGAAATATATTCTGCACCAGGGAAATTAAAGGTTTACATTCAGAACACATACATTCAGAACGCAGGAGATGATCAACATCTTATAATTTGACAAGAGTAAAGAACAGGACTAATTCAACAACATCGCTAATAGAGCTGACTAGACCAAAGAACAGAGAAAGTTCAACAACACGAGAGAAAAGTTCTGATCTAGACAGAAACTGACCACAGCGTTAGTTAACACAACCAATTCGACCAGGGAACTGAGAAGAGAGTTCAACAACTCAGGCCAAGAGTTCCGTTATTTTCATAGAAACTGCTACTGGGATCGATGGTCTTACATTTTCAAGTGATGTGCCTCAAAGTTAACAATTCAAAAGAATCAACACCATTAACCAACAGTTACAAGCAACGGCTACCATGAGGCTTTCCATTGTTACAACAAGCCTTTCATTTCTCTGATGCTATATGGAAAAAAATTTGTGTATCAAGATTAGCTAACCTGAAGATAAATGCTTGTGTCGTACTGGCTCTTTAGAGCATACTCGTTGTAGACGGATGCCAAAGATGGGATAGTAACCTGCATGATGATATACTGAATAAGCGTCTAGCACGAATTACAACTTTTCTTTGATGCAGCAACAACAAGTTAGCAATTGCATTACAACAGACTATGTGCATGAAATCACTTCCATACTAAATTCTAAGGGAAGGATATATAAGAGCCAAGAAATGTAACTTACAAAGATAAAGGTACAGATGTATGCACCCGTAGCAATTGGAACAGCCACAGTAGTAGCACCTTCAGGAAGAGAACGCAGCTGATTTACACTAATCCCTATCAGCAAGAGCGCAAGTGCTTCCCACTACAACAAAAAATAAGAAATTAAATCCCATTGAGTTGGAGGTAAGGAAGGTCAAATATAATATATCTAATACTATAAAAAACTACACATACAGTGACCAAGAATAATTGAACCTGACCTGTATGATGGAAAACCGCCGTTTCATTATCATCTTCAGTAGTACAGCAATTACCAGAACCTTTAGATTGCTGAGCATCTTCACAGTAGCAGGATTGAAATATAACTGGTACAGCAGAAAAGTGAATCGTTGTGTGAAACTAAATAATAGAAAGTAAGATAGAGCCAAACATTAGCCAAGAAGGCTAGAGATATATACAACAGCTGAGCATAATGTAACTATCTTATAAGCAATTTCAGTGTAACTATCACAGGAAGCTCAAACATCTATCACCAAAAGGCAGCATGTCATATTGCAGAATGGGAAGATCGCGATAAGGAAAAACAGAAGGGGAGATAACATCTACTTAGGAATGATAGTATAATAATATTCTTAGGGACAAGTAGTGTCTACAAGGAGAGATGTTAAGTAACAAAATCAAGGATCAAATTGAGTATATTCTCGAGGAGCAACAAACCAAAGATTCTTACAGAAACCTCATATGAACTATGCTACACAACCATATTAGGCTTTCTGACATTCCAAAACCATTGCTAAGTTCTTATAGTGTCAAAAAATCAAAAGATATATTCTCTCCAGAAAGCTAAACACCTTTTTACAGTAAAACTCAAAACAACTACGACAGATTTTCAGTGAAATTGAATTGTCGCAGCTTTAATTACTGAAGGATGCAAAAAAATGAAAATTAAGAAGCACATGTACCTGCATTGTGAACTTAAGGTAGTTATTAATGGCATACAGCCCTGCTGGAACAGCGAGAAGCACATTGTTCCGAGCTGCCTGCGAAATAAAGGCTCGAGTTACTGCAACTTGCCCTATAACTAGTATACAAATAATTATTCAAGAGTTTATCTAGAGTTTAATAGCAGGAACTAATGTAGGAAAAAATATAGTATTAGATGGATGCTGGATCTCGTGGTGACATAACATCTACATTTCAAACAATCATGCTTTGAAAACCATATGTATAACATATACCACATTCATTAGACATTATGGTTTTAAAGAACGAAATCTTAATATGAGACTGTGCCACAATCCTAGTACTTCCAAATCGCTTAACTGCCAAGAAGATATACCTGGACAAACGTAGAAAGAGATAGTAGAGGCTTCTCTCCAACTTTTTGGTGCCTGGCCTAAAATATTACCACAAAAAAAATTGAGTATTAAAAGGGCGTTTAAATGCAAGAAAGAAACTTAATTGGCCCACAAACAAAACTGATATTTGGCAAGAACTGAAGTCAATTCAGAAACGTACCTGGAATAATAGCATGACAATGGCAAAAATAACTTTTGCGATTTCTGTCAAGAAGTTGACGCTAATAGGACTAAAGTTGAACTTTCCATCCACTTTACACATATACACTAAGACAGGCTGCAAGGACATAAAGGAAAAAAAAGGTAAACTTTTAAGAAATCATGACAACAACAACCTACTGCAACAAGAAGTAATGACAGGTGCATAGTAATAGTAATACTGAAATCGCTAATGTTTAAGACAAATCATGGGAAGACAACAATATTTGTCTTCCCAATATTACCTGTAGACCAACTAGCATGCAGTCACCGACTACCAAAAGGACATTGAGGGCTTTTTGTTTAGAAGAGACTCTAATCTTGTGTTTATCATAAGCCCTTGATATAGCTCTGCTACTGGGAGAAGCCAACCTTGAACGACATACGCTGCACTCAGCCATCCCGTTCTTTATAGGCCTTTCCCAACCTAACGAATTCTAGACTGAGCTAAAACCTGCATAACAGACAAAAAAACAGAAAGCAATCAAGAAAAAGGAAACACCTTTTCAACATAACCTATCATCATCAACTTAAAAGAGAAACTCAAACAAAACACAATCAAATCCACAGAACCAGAGTATGATTTCTGAATAAAACCCAGAATCAGATCTCTATAGCCATAAAAACCCACAATTCACAATTCAATGAGTGAAAAGTAGATCTTAAAAAACCTTAGAACATAAAATAAAATGTAAGCTGAGAACTGAATCAAGCATTGTAAAAATCAAAACTTTTATTTGCTACGGGAACCAGATCGATGAGACAAACCTCAATCAAACTATAAGATGAGACCAACAACGCATTCCAAAAGCAAAACCTCTTCCCGCTTAAGATCCAGACGATTACTCTCTGTCTAACCTCAACCCCTGCTCGTCTATGTGAGATCTAAAATTACATAAATTTAACAGGATCTCAGAACTCTCCTCCAGCTGAGAGAGAGAGAGAGATGAGGAAGAAGAAGATTGATGAAATATGAATGCGTCGGTCGATTGAAGTGCGCTCTCTCTTGTTCTCTCTCACGCACGACCCTTCCCTTCCCCTTTGTAATGTGTTTTTTTTTTTTTTGCTTTGATTTCACAACACCGTTTTATTTTGCGTTTCTCTTTTTGTATGGAAATAAATAAACAAAACATAAAACATCCCATAAATAATAAAAATAACAAAAAATAAATAATAATATGTGTGTCTCAATCTAGCGCTCACACATGCGGATTGTGACAGACCAATAAGATTTTAGTATTGAGTGGTATTGAAGCTTCGGTGAGGCTGACGTGTCATGCGGGTGACTAGAGAGGGGAATTTGTATTTGTATTTGTATACAAGTTTTTGGCTTTTTTTTTGGTCGAATGTTTCTTTCGCTTTGGACTTGTGTTTTGTTTATCTCTGACTTCGTTTAGTTCTTGTTTCTTTTTGTTTTTTATACTTACTTACTTTAACGTACACACACGAACTTGATTTTGTTGTTGTTGTAGGAAATATCTAATTATAGAATGTCCTAATTAACTCAGGACTTGCAGATTGATTAGGCATTCATTTTTCTTATTAGAATACGAATATGGAGTACTAATTAAACTAGCATTCAATTTCAAGCTAAATTTTGTAGAATCTAAACGATTAGTCTGAATTTGAAAACTTGGACCATGAACTAACTAATTCACATGACCCTTGAAATGTGTTAGACATATTCTACGGCATGATCTTATATTTCTCTCCTTAAAACAAGATACATACCACACACAATATGCATGCACTTCCGTGTAGACTTGTAGTTGCTCACAAGTCACAAACATTATAAGAACAAATACACGAACAACTCTTCACACTTTATAGATGATCCGTATAAAGTTGTATATTCATAGATTTCCCTCTATTTACATCAGATAGCATTGTCGTATGATAACACTAAATTCGTATATGATAATTTGTAACACAATAGTAATAAGTCTTAGACTAGTTGGTCACTACCAAAAAAGAAAAAAAGTCTTACATTGGTTTTTTTTTTTGTTTCATTGCTCATATTAACATTGCTAAATATTAACCGTAGTATAAGATCGTCAAATAACCGTATCTAATTATAGTTAATTTAATCAAAACCGTATAAAACCGGTGGTTAATAAATAGTAACTATGGTCATGTCTAATGCTAAAAAGAGACCAAGTCTTAGCTTAATAAATTCATAAAGCTTCGATTGGGTTTTCTTTTTTTCTCGTTGACAGCCTCTTCTCTGGTCCAACTTGTTAGCAATCCTCTCTAATCAGCCTTATGAATAGCAACTTTTAGTACACTTGCATCAACCATCTTATTCAACATCCGTTGAGCATCATCCACTCTCCCAACCTTAACGAATCCCTTGATCATTGATCTCAATATAGGAATCTCACTAGACAAGACCAAGTCTTTGCGTGAGCACATTTCCTCAAACAAACCCTCTGCCTCGGACATCATTCCACGCTCGCAAAACCTCTCGATAATGTTACTATAACTAGAAGCGCCAAAAGATGCACCCAACACGAAAGTCTCCATGGCCTTGGTAAAGTTGCCAAGCTTGAAACACTCATTCACCATTATATTAGTAGTCTCGGAATCCAAAGTCCTCTTAGCACCACCTAACAAACCATCATAACTACTACTACTAGTAGTATTGTTTATCATCTCGTCAAACAATTCCCATGCCTCACATTTCTTACCGTGGTCTAGCAAAATTTTCAACAGGGTATTTCCAGTCGTCGCAGATATGAATTTTTCTCCATCCTTAAAGGAGTTGTTGTTGTAAATCTCCATGGCTTTCTCATCGTTTCCTTGTCTGAACCAGTAATCCACAAATGTTGCATCCACTAGCGCTATGTCGTCGGAATCATAAAGCTCTTCCGACATTCTATTGAATAATTGATCAGCCTTGTCGTGGTTTCCTTGATCCAAGAAACCGCGAATCAGATAGCTGTGTACAGTTGAATCGCAGAGATGATCCGCACCATCAACTATACCCACAGCGTCATGGACCCTCCCGGCGTTAACCAGACCTTTAGTCAGAATCCTGTACGTTTCGTGGTCTGGATCAAAACCTCTGTTGTTGGCGTGATGGAATAGTTGGAGTGCTTCTTCTACACGATTCTCTTCACAATGAGCTTTGATGATGTGGTTGAAAGAGACCATGTTTGGAATAACGTCAGACTCGTTGAAGAAGTAGTGGAACAGAGCAATGGCTTCTTCATACCGTTTTGCACCGCACAAGGCACCGATGATTTCGTTGCTGATCAAGACTGAGTCGTTGCTGCGATATCTATCCAACACAGCTAGACGCGAGATCTCAGCCGCTTTGTCCAGCTGACAAAGCTCGATCATTGAATTGACTCTGTAGCGTAGAGAAATCGGACGGTCATCGATGAAAAAGTATTGATCTGTTTCTTCAGGAAGCTTCTGTGTGAGAGCCGATGGGAGTGAGGATGGATCTTTTCCAAGTGGATACTTGACGGCGGCGGAGGGAGAAGCCGAGGACAAGAAACGAAACCCGTTAGCAACATCCTTCGGCAATTTGAGGCCAAGGGAGAGAATTCGACGGAGGGTCATGGATGGCGGTAGAGAGGAGCGATCGCCACAACCAAACAAGATGAACTAGGTTTTGGAAAGATGTGAAGACTCTAGCCGAATTAGGAGGTTTTCAGTTTTTTTTTTTTTTTTTTTAATGTGGAGAAGCGAAGTCACGAGGGGCTCACGTACTTCAACTGCCAAAAGTATTCAGCAATTGTAACTTCTTCCTCTGCCATGTGGGCCCGTGGGTAAGTATAGTTGTATAAAAGGAGAACACAGCTGAGACATTAAGTGTTTAAGTCTTGTCTGTAACCAGGACCCTCTTTCTAGTGGATTTCCAAGTAATAATATCGGTCCAGACGTAGACAATGCATCATTAAATTCAAACGGCAACGTTTTGTTTGTGTCTGTTTTTTACTTTCTCTATTTAAACACATCAGTTGATGATCGAACAAACGTGACAGAGGTTTCCGCGGAACAACAGATCAAAGGTTCAAGCTTTTACATCAAAAAAGATTGGTTATATTTATTATTATGAGAAAACGCAACCAAAAGCATTTCTGATAGAATTTTGGGCTATCTAGTACACCATCTAACAGCATTCTGACATGCTTAGACAAAATATACTGGGAGAAAAAAGACAAACAAACACAAAGCAAGCCAAGGCCAACCTCTCAAACCAAGGTTTATTGTGTTTTATTATACAACCAAAAGAAGGCAAGCTATAATAGAAAGATCGGCTATAGTTATTATTATTAGAGGAAACGCCACTAAAAGAATTCTGACAGAAGTTTAAGCTATAGTACACAATTAACAGAATGAAAAAGAAAAAAATTAAGCATACACACACACACAAATTAGAGGCAAGCTAGCCAAGCAACCCGACCTAGAAACGCATCAACCATCCTGTCTGAGGTTCGGAGAGCATCCACGGTTCTCCCTGCTTTTAAATATGCATCTATCATTGTTGTGTATATGGAAACATCAGGGTGCGCCAATCTATCTAAACACAATTCTTCGAAGAATTGCTCTGCCTCCAACAACATGCCACGCTCGCAAAACCTAGTAATAATATTTCTATAACAACTAACTAGTGTGTATTTCAGCTTTGATGCTTTCACCTTGTTGAAAGTCTGGATTGCCTGGTCAAACTGACCCATCTTGAAGCACTCATTGACCATGATATTAACCGTATCTTGATTAAAATCACGCAGTTCCTCGCTCTGCAAAACCTCGTTAAACAAGGACCAAGCTTCGGTTTTTCTGCCATATTTGAGAAGAAGGTCCAAGAGTGTATTGACAGTAGTGGCTTCCTTGATCTCTTTTACCAACTTTTTTACAATATTGTAACACTTGATAGCTTCCTCCTCATTGCCTTGCTCGAACCAATACTCCATGAACGCGCTAGTCACATTCATAATATCGCCGAATCCCTTAGGGTAAGCGTGATTTAAACCCTTGAGCGCCTCCAATTCCACATAAGCCTTTTTAACATCTCCTCGACGCAACAGCCCCAGAATCAGACACTTGGACACATTAGAGTTCAAAGTAAAGAAGAAGCCTTTCGGCTTTAACAGGCTAACGGCTTCCTCTAGCCTCCCAGCGTCGACCAAGCCTTTGGCGATGAGGGATTGCGAACCGAAATTGGCAAGTGAGGAGTCGTAGAGGTTAAGAGCGTCGTCCAAACGGCCTTGGTCCAAGTGGTATTTGATGATGTGATTGAAGTAACCTCTTTCAGGTTTAATATTTGATTCGCGGAAGAAAAAATGGAACAGATCAAAGGCATCTTTGTACCTCTTGGCCTCGCACATGGCGCCGATGATTGCGGTGCAGGTACGTGAGATGTTAAATTGATCGGTCGCCTCGTCATATACCCGATTAACTGATAATGCAGCCAGGCGGGCGTGCTTTGCCGCCGTGTCCAGGTCTGACAAGCTGCCGATCAGGAAATCAACTCTCACGCGTAGAGCCAACGGTCGGCAGTCCAAATTGGATGTGGAGAAGAAGCGAGAATGAGAATAATTGTTGAACCGACGGCCAATAAGGACAAGCTGACGGCAGAGAAACATCTCGGCGGACGGAGACGGTGAAACCTACCGAATTCTTTTTCCTTCTGTTCTGTTAACGACTGCCTGAGAGCATCATTATCTTGGAAAACCCCTACCCTAACTAGGATTTATCAGTTCGGTCGGGGTTCAGTTTGGATGGGTCATGCCTCATCCGGCCCACTGGACATACACTCTTTCAGGCCCAGTCGGTGCACTGTAAAATAAACTGGAAATAATATCATTTACTACTTAAAAAAAAATTTTAGAGTTTCTTCAATAGAAGCAATCATCAACTTAAAAGAGGACCTCTAACAAAACAGTAAAACACAATTGAATCCACATAATCAGATTATGATTTTCTCATTCTGAATATTCAAGTGAAAACCCACGATCAAATCTCTACAGCCATAAATAAAAGGGTTAATTAAATAAATACCACAATTCTAAAAGTTATTTAAGAGAATAGCACAACAAATTTTTCTAATAGGAGAATACCATGGGACCCACATTTTTTGGGAGTAAAAAGACAAAATAACCCTTTTTTATTTTATTGTAATGTAGAAAAAATGAAAAATTACGTGAAATTTTTTTAAATAGCATGTAATATTTATATTTTACATCTCATTTATGAACCCAAACTGACATATAATTTCGTTCTAATTGTAAAATCTAAACCCTAATCATCTTATTTGTGAACCCAAACCGATATATAATTTCGTTCTAATTGTAAAATTTAAACTCTAACCGTCTTATTTGTGAACCCAAACCGACATATAATTTTGTTCTAATTGTAAAATCTAAACCCTAACCAGCTTATTTGTGAACCCAAACCGACATATAATTTCGTTCTAATTGTAAAATCTAAACCTTAACAATCTTATTTGTGAACCCAAACCGATATATAGTTTCGTTCTAATTGTAAATTTTAAATCCTAACCATTTAATTTGTGAACCCAAACTGACATATAATTTCGTTCAAAAAACAAAAATGACATGATATTTAAACAAATAACATGTAATATATGTAATGGGTATAAAAGTAATTGTATATGAAGAGAGAGAATAGATTGTGGGTCCTATGGTAGTTTGTTAAATACCTTTCATTTTTATGGTATGTAGTGCAGGGAAATAAAACCCACAAGTCACAAAGACAATAAGTGAAAAATTATATTTTAAAACCTTAGAACAGAAACTTTTTTGTATAATAAGATGTAAACTAAAAAGAACTATTATATGGATATATATCAACTAATTGTTTTTTTCAAAAATAAAAACCCTGAGAACAGAAGAAAAAAAAAATCATCCTACAACAAAAAAATTAACAAAATCATTACACATACGAATTGTGACAGACCAATAAGATTTAAGTATCAAGTGGTAATGAAGCTTCGGTGAGGCTGACGTGTCATGCGGGTGATTGGAGAGGGGAATTTGTATTTGTGTATACAAAGTTCTTGGCTTTTTTTCGGTCGAATGTTTCTTTCGCTTTGGACTTGTGTTTTGTCCTCTCTACAACTAATGTAACTTCGACACTTTGTTTACTTCTTGTTCTTTTTTATATTCCTAGAATCCTAGTTACTCTAACGTAAACACACGAACATTAACTGGTTTTGTTGTTGTTGTAGGAAATAGTATCTAATTATAGGATGCCCTAATTAATTAAGGACTTTGCAGATTGACTAAGCATTCGTTTTATGATCCGAGAACTTCATAAATAGTGCTGGAGTACTAAACTAGCATTCCATTTCAAGCTAATTTTTGTAGAATCTAAACGATTGGTCTGAATTTGAATACTTGGACCATGAACTAATTCACATGACCCTTGAAATATCAAATATGTTACATACTCGACGGCATGATCTATGTTTCTCTCCTTAAAACAAGACACACACAATATGCATGTACTTGAGTACTTCCGTGTAGACTTGTAGTTGCTCACAAACATTATAAGAACAAATACACGAACAACTCTTCACACTTAATAGATGATCCGTATAATGTTGTAATTGGAGTCTTCTTCTTTTTTTTTTTTTTTTTTTTTTTTTTTTTTTTTTTGTTATTGCAAAGGAAGATTCACCATTAGTCAACTAGTGTTCCAATCAGTTTTCAATTCTGTCACAAATTTTTCTTTTGGTTCAATCACAATATCTTTAGTCAGGATTATATAACCAAAGCAAGGATATCACATTTTCTGTATCCGAATGAATTTTCGAAGTTGAACCAAAACCAAATTGAACCAAATAATACATACAGATTTTAACAACATATGTGTTTATGGATCCATGTCTTTTCTATATAAGATTAATTACGCTGATTATCTGTATTGCTAGTTTTTATCCAAAAAGAAAATTGAACGAAACAAAATTAAAAATGGTCAAAACCGACTAAATTAAGAAAATCAATCGAACCAAACCGGAATTTGTTAACCGGAATCACAATTTAGAATTACGACAAAAGAGCCAACCTGTGTGGTCTGGTCTGTGTGTGCGAGCGATTATTCGTGAATCATCGGCCTAAAAAGTCAGAGAGAAAGAGAAGACGAGTCGCGCAAGAGAGGCTGAGTTTGTTGGGTTCGAACCAACGGATTTGATACTACCGAACCCTAATCTCAAAAATCCCAGATACTTCTTCGTCATCATCCGCGACAAGAATCAGTCTCCTCCTCCGTCTGCTTTGATTCTCCACGGTTGGTTTCTCTAGATTCTCTCTCTCCATCGGTCTTTGTTGATTTCATCTCTGAGTGTTTGTTTCGATCATCAATCAGTCTTACGAGATCGCGCCTGCATGATTCAGTAGTCCAATTGCTTTATCTATGCGCAGCTCGATTGAATTCGATAGACGACTAAGGGATATTTTCTCGGATTCGTTTGGTTTGCCCTGGAGGGCTCGATTCAGAATTCGTTTCACTAGGTTTAAAAGTCTCAGTCTTTGTAGTCCAATTCGATAATGGTCGCATTTTTTTGTGTGAATAGTCTACAAAACATATGGCCCTTTTCGATTTTTGAGAGCAATAGTGACCTGAAGGAATCAAAGGAGATTGTTCAGAGACTTACATTACCTGAGAGTACAAAGAACTTTGTGTTTGCTGTTAGAGTCCCTGAGCATGATTCCACTATTTACATACTTTCTTCTCAGAATTTATCAGAGAGATCCGCTAGTGATGCCGAGTTTCTTATACGAGAAATCCGTCCTGGTGCTGTGGTGGCTCAAGTGGACAAAACAGCTTTTGCGGAAGCTCAAGTTGAGGAGACTGTGTTATTAGGAGATGGCTCAAGTGATTCAGTTCCCACATCAGCTTTTAAAGTTCTTGTACAGTGTTTTGTAGACAAGGTTAACAAAGAAAAGTATGAAAGCGTTGCAGGGATCTTGGTTTTGAGGGAGATTTTTGGGACAAGTTTTAATGGTCATTTGTTGGCTGCAAAGAGGGTTGCTGGTGAGGTTGGTTCATCTTTTATGGTTCTGGAATCTCCTTTTGTCAAACTCGCTGCCGGGGAAGCTTCCTCTGGAGAAACTGAGACCGGAGGAGGCAAGATGCAGAGTTTAGCTAATAGTCTCATACCACAACATTTTGGCTCTGCTGTATTTTCAAGCTCGAGAAGGTTTTCTATAGGAAATGAGGTACAAGCACAGATGCTAAAGTTGGTATCTTTACAGCTCAATAAAGAACTTCGCCCATCAAGATGTGTTGCAAGTGGAGTTGTTACTAATGAGATACAGTCCTATAGTCATGAGGTTCCACCATTTGCTCAATCTTTTTATCCTTTGCTTGTTGACCTTCATGATATATTCAGCGATCTACCATCTATTGGGAAAGCTCTAACAAATGCCCGGAAGATGTTGTCTGATGTAAATAGAGGGGAATCTATGAATACAGAGGTTATCTCTGAAGTTTACCTTTTCCAGATTGCAGTTGAAGGTCTAAGAATTGCTTTAAACAATGCTGGGCGACTACCAATCAAGAACATGAGAGGTTCAAGCCGAGCCGAAGTTCAGTTTTCACAGCTCTCTTCTGAAGACAAATCTTACGCACTTATGGCAGATGTTCTTCGTAGCCAGGCTAAAAAGTTTAAGAACATAGTAGCAGTAGTAGATGCAAGTAGCCTTGCAGGTCTTAGGAAACACTGGAAAACTCGTGTTCCGCAAGAAGTCAAAGATATGTCTGAGCATATGGTGCAAGATTTTGATAGCGACGGGAAGACTAATGATTCAAAGTTGAAACGATTGATATCTGATAAACCGGTGGTAGCAGTTGGTGCCGGTGCAACTGCTATATGGGGTGCGTCATCACTATCCAAGGCCATCTCTGCTTCTCCTTTCTTCAAGATTGTAACTTTTAAAGTACCGGCTTCATTGAACCTATTCTTGACACATACCCACAAGGCAGTGACATTTGCGTTTACCAAAGTGGCAGCTCCATCGAAAGTAATGGCCCCTGGTTTTGCTAGTTCTGGAGCCAAATCAACATCTTTGGTAAAAGCATCTATATCCGCCGAGAAAATCAGAGCAGTAACACATAGCATCATAGCGTCTGTGGAAAAGACAAGCTTATCTGCCATGAGAACTGCATTCTATGAGATTATGCGGAAAAGACGAGCAAAACCCATAGGTACCTTACCATTGGCGACATTTGGAGCCAGCCTTGCAACTTGTGCGGGATTGTTCACCTATGGAGATGGGATCGAATGTGCAGCTGTGTCTCTTCCTGCAGCTCCTTCGATTGCAAACTTGGGTCGAGGAATTCAAAACTTACATGAGGCGTCTCTGGAAGTGAGAATGAGAGAAGGTAACAGGATACAGAATGCAATCGAGTCCCTTAGACAAAGACTGAAAGTCAAGTTTCAATGAAGAAGAGGGAATCTTTTTTGATACTTTCACTAAATGTTTCTTTTAAACTTACTGTATATATATAATATATTCTCTGCCATTTAAGGAGTACAAGTGTTTTGCATATATTCTATCAGAAATACGTGAGATTAAAACTACAAATTAAAGATGAACGATCTCTTCGTCCCCTTCAAACCGTGAATCGGGTAGGAGCTTCTTCGGCCCGCCGCAGTGGCAGTCTGGATAAAGTAAACTCAGTTCTGAGTTGCCCCCAGACTTTGAAAAAAAAAAAAAAAAAAAAAATTTGCCCCCAGACCTCTCTCAGTCTCTCTACCAACATAATCAAATAGTAGTTGCGTTTACTATTTCATAAACATAGCTAACCAATTAAACACAGCGATGTAGTCGATTGAAATTTGCAAAACAGTAGTTGGGATTCTTCTACACATTTTTTTGTGATAAACGCATTTTTATTGCTTAATAAACGATAAACATGATAAAGGTCCCACGGCAAGTAAGTAATGCCAATACATTCTCTCTACTCTAGTGGTAGAACAAAAGTAAAAAAGTAGCTTAATCCTTAGAAATGCCTAATTAGGCGAGAAGCAATCTTTTCGATTGTGGCATAAACGTCATTGATACCCTTTACTCTCTTAACTCTCTCCATGATTCTTTCCAAAGTTTGTTTAAGTGTTAAACATTAAAAAAGAGAGAAATAATCAGATGATAGTCATTAGTCACACACACACATATATATATATATATATATATATATATATTATATAAAGTTGGATTTTGAAAGTTAGCCACTAACAGACTTTTGATACATGTCAAGTTTTTAATATGAGATTTTGACATGTGTAAAAGTTAATATTTAATATGAGAAATTTGAGATAATGATAAAAAACAAAAAAAAAAATAAGTTATAGAGGGAGAGATGCAAGCAATGTAAGCAATTGATTCGTTGCAAACTAAGTTATGGTTATTCATTCCTCTTCAATTATCACTTCAAATAAACTGTAGATTTGAAAAGTTGACAAAAAACTAAAGCAAAAAAGAAGCAAAATAAAAGTAAAATCAAAGGTAAATATATGAAAAGGGCAAAAAAGCAACCAAAAAACTAATACAGTAATAAATAAATGACTTTATTATCTGCAACAACGACTTAGTGATTTGAGTATCATCATAACTAAACCTAAGCATAAACAGCAAATCAATATTAGTATTTGTTAAAATAGTAATTTAATAAATCAAATTATTAAAAAGACATTTTGTGGTAGATACATGTTAATTATCAGCATGGATAGGCAGTGGCGAAGGCAAAGTACAAGGAGGGTGTCAATTGACATTTATATATATATATTTTAATTATAGGATAAAATTCCTAGATTTTTTTTTTTCCACAAATCAAACTTTCATTAATTCAAAGAAGCGTAATTACAAAGACTTATACAGAATTACTATAACACAATTATTACATACGCGATTGTATGCGTCATACATTAAGAAAAATACAGCAGAAGGGAGATTGACGATGCTTTCCGAAGAGTAGCCTTACTCGCTAACCGTTCCCAAGATCGGTTATTGTCCAACTTCATATTTGATTTTTCTCTGTTATGATTTGCTTGCAGCATCTTGTGGCTGAACTTTCTTTTTGCGAACCATAACTGTAAATCCAATGTGTCCAAACATAATTCTGGAATATAGACATAATGATACCAAAGCTTCCGTACCAAAGTCTTTTTGAGATATCTCGACTTTGTAATATTCTTCACAAATAGTTGCAATATAGTAATAATCCCCATCGTACCATCCTTTGAAAAGATCTTCTTTATAAACTCCAACAAAACTCTACAACTCACCGGAAGCCACAATACTCTGTTTGATCTCACACTTCGCTCAACACCATCATCAATAACATCCAAGAAGCGATAAATGTGAATAGTCATAGACATAATTTTTGACTCTGCAAATGTAAAGTCATTACCACGAGAAAAACCAAGTCGTCTCCATCTCTTGCACTGACTCGATCAACATCATGACATGAACATCATGAAACACAAAGCAAATTTCTTGTGACCCTATCATGACAATAAAGTTCCATCGTTGTTTTGGTAAATCATTCTTCAACATCCGAACAGACCATTAACCATAAAATATTGTCGACTAAATGTGATCAGACCCTCATTTAAATTCACTACGCCAATAAAACAATAGCCACATCGATACAATCCTAAGTCCATCACCCAAACAATGGCATCACCAATATTCCTTCCTGGATCCCAAATCCTAATCTTAGTTCTGTTTCTCATGTAGTAAAGAGACAAATAAAACTGAAACAGACATACATGGGAGGCGAAAAGACAACCATCAATCAGAGATGGAAATAAACTGACACAATTACTCTTGGGCTGAGGCTTGAGTAAGGTCAGAGATACACTCTTCGACAAGAAGAGAAAGGAAACGCGTGTTTGGATAAAACTCCAACCGCGACAACGACGAACCGACACAAACCTTTTCCATCTGAAAAATAGGATTCCCGATGAACTTTGGGTGTGATTAAACGCCGCACTAGTCAAGAATGGTGTCAGTAAAATTGTTGGACTCAGATCTGACCACACCATCTTTCTAAAGGAGCAAAGGATGAAGATTTGGAAACTGGATTTGTGGAAATAATTATCTAAAAACTGTACAAAGAGATAAATGGAGAGACTGAAGAGAGAGAAGGGGCCGACCGACGCCGGAGAAGCCAGCGCCGGCCGGAAACAATGGAGATCGGAAGCGGTTTCTCAAGAAGAAGAAGGTGTCGCTTTGAAGAGAGAGAAGAGAGGTTTATTTTTGCTTTTTAAAAATTCCTAGATATTTAGATGTTTTGGTTTAAAATATTCACAATGACACCCATGTTATATGATCTATTCTTCTCTTTGACACAATGCATATTTATTTTGACCATAATGTCAGTTCCATTTTTGTACTGAATCTAAAATTTTATTAATATATTAAAGGGATTGTACTGAATCTAAAATTTTATATGATTTGAGTTTGTAAGTTTTTATATGATTTAATATCTTTTCAAATTTCAACTAAGATCATGAGATTTGTATTCATGTATTTTTAATTATCGAAATTCTCTCAAATATTTCAATATCATTAAAAATCAAATCCTCAAAATATTTTTTAAAATAGTGGATTACAAATTGTTTTTAAATCATTAGCTCAATAACACTGGATTTCATTAGACTTATTAAAATTTATAATTAAATAATATAGGATTTGTAAATTTTATACAAATCACATAATATGCCAGATTCAATACATCCTCTAAGATTCAAATCCATTTAAAACATAGGATTTTGAAATTCAAAAACAAATTAAATAACTAAACAAATAACATAAGAATTTAAATATTACTTATAAATCATTAAAACCAATAACAAATGATTTTGATAATTATTTTTAAATCAGCGATCAAATAACACATAATATTTTGTTTGACTTTCCAAATCCATTAAACTCCATCAGAAAATAACCCCCTTAGTAATTTCAATCATATAATAAACAGCTAAGTGCATTTAAACATTAAAAGTTAAAACTATAGTCTTTCCTATCAATTGGTGGCATACATTAAACCGTAAAATATTCAACCTTCTACACACTGACTGAAGTAAAAGAAATAAAATTAGAGAAAACAGAAAATTGAGACTGAAGTATAGAGAAACAGCAAAAAAATGATGAAAACAAATAAAGAAAGAAGAAAAAAATAAAATTCGAGAAAAAAAAAAAATGGAGAATGAAGTAAAGAGAAACAAGCAAAGAGATGATGAAAACAATTAAAGAAAGAAGAAAGAAATAAAATTAGAGAAAAAAAGAAAAATGGAGACTGAAGTAAAGAGAAACAAGCAAAGAGATGATGAAAACAATTAAAGAAAGAAGAAAAAAATAAAATTAGAGAAAAAAAGAAAAATGGAGACTGAAGTAAAGAGAAACAAGCAAAGAGATGATGAAAACAAATAAAGAAAGAAGAAAGAAATAAAATTATAGAAAGCAGAAAAATGGAGACTGAAGTAAAGAGAAACAAGCAAACAGATGATGAAAACAAATAAGGAAAGAAGAAAGAAATAAAATTAGAGAAAACAGAAAAATGGAGACTGAAGTAAAGAGAAATAAGCAAACAGATGATGAAAACAAATAAAGAAAGAAGAGAGAAGTAAAATTAGAGAAAAAAAGAAAATGGAGACTGAAGTAAAGAGAAACAAGTAAACAGATAATGAAAACAAATAAAGAAAGAAGAAATAAATAAAATTAGAGAAAACAGAAAATTGAGACTGAAGTATAGAGAAACAGCAAAGAGATTATGAAAACAATTAAAGAAAGAAGAAAGAAATAAAATTAGAGAAAAAAAGAAAAATGGAGACTGAAGTAAAGAGAAACAAGCAAAGAGATGATGAAAACAATTAAAGAAAAAAGAAAGAAATAAAATTAGAGAAAAAAGAAAAATTGAGACTGAAGTATAGAGAAACAAGCAAATAGGTGATGAAAACAAATAAAGAAATAAAAAAGAAATAAAATTATAGAAAACAGAAAAATGGAGACTAAAGTAAAGAGAAATAAGCAAACAGATGATGAAAACAAATAAAGAAAGAAGAGAGAAATAATATTAGAGAAAAAAGAAAAATGGAGACATAAGTAAAGAAAAACAAGCAAACAGATGATTAAAACAAATAAAGAAAGAAGAAAGAAATAAAATTAGAGAAAACAAAAAATGGAGATTGAAGTAAAGAGAAACATGCAAACATATGATGGAAATAAATAAAGAAAGAAGAAAAAATAAAATTAGAGAAAAAAAAGTGGAGACTGAAGTAAAGAGAAACAAGCAAGGAGATGATGAAAACGAATAAATAAAGAAGAAAGAAATAAAATTAGAGAAAACAGAAAAATGGAGATTGTAGTAAAGAGAAACAAACAAATAGATGATGAAAACAAATAAAGAAAAAAGAAAGAAATGAAATTAGAGAAAGTAGAAAAATGAAGACTGAAGTAAAGAGAAACAATCAAACAGATGATGAAAACAAATAAAGAAAGAAGGAAGAAATAAAATTAGAGAAAACAGAAAATTGAGACTGAAGTATAGAGAAACAACAAAGAGATTATGAAAACAATTAAAGAAAGAAGAAATAAATAAAATTAGAGAAAACAGAAAATTGAGATTGAAGTATAGAGAAACAAGCAAAGAGATGATGAAAACAATTAAAGAAAGAAGAAAGAAATAAAATTAGAGAAAACAGGAAATTGAGACTGAAGTATAGAGAAACAGCAAAGAGATTATGAAAACAATTAAAGAAAGAAGAACGAAATAAAATTAGAGAAAAAAAGAAAAATGGAGACTGAAGTAAAGAGAAACAAGCAAAGAGATGATGAAAACAATTAAAGAAAAAGGAAAGAAATAAAATTAGAGAAAAAAAGAAATATTGAAACTGAAGTAAAGAGAAACAAGCGAAGAGATGATGAAAACAAATAAAGAAAGAAAAAAGAAATAAAATTATAGAAAACAGAAAAATGGAGACTAAAGTAAAGAGAAATAAACAAATAGATGCTGAAAACAAATAAAGAAAGAAGAGAGAAATAAAATTAGATAAAAAAGAAAAATGGAGACATAAGTAAAGAAAAACAAGCAAACAGATGATTAAAACAAATAAAGAAAGAAGAAAGAAATAAAATTATAGAAAACAGAAAAATGGAGATTGAAGTAAAGAGAAACAAACAAACAAATGATGAAAACAAATAAAAAAAGAAAAAAGAAATAAAATTAGAGAAAACAGAAAAATGGAGATTGAAGTAAAGATAAACAAGCAAACAGATGATGAAAACAAATAAATAAATAAGAAAGAAATAAAATTAGAGAAAACAGAAAAATGGAGATTGAAGTAAAGAGAAACATGCAAACAGAAGATGAAAACAAATAAAGAAAGAAGAAAGAAATAAAAATAGAGAAAACAGAAATTTGAGATTGAAGTATAGAGAAACAAACAAAGAGATGATGAAAACAAAAAGAAAAAATAAAATTAGACAAAAAAAGAAAAATGGAGACTAAAGTAAAGAGAAACAAGCAAAGAGATGATGAAAACAAATAAAGAAAGAAGAAAGAAATAAAATTAGAGAAGAAAAAATGGAGACTGAAGTAAAGAGAAACAAGCAAAGAGATGATGAAACCGAATAAATAAAGAAGTAAGAAATAAAATTAGAGAAAACAGAAAAATGGAGATTGTAGTAAAAAGAAACAAGCAAACAGATGATGAAAACAAATAAAGAAAAAAGAAAAAAATAAAATTAGAGAAAGCAGAAAATGGAGAGTGAAGTAAAGAAGAAAGTAAAGAAAAAAAGTTTTCTCTAATTTTAATTATTTCTTCTTTCTTTATTTGTTTTCATCATATGTTTGTTTGTTTGTCTTTACTTTAGTCTCCATTTTCTGCTTTCTCTAATTTTATTTTTTTCTTCTTTCTTTATTTGTTTTCATCATCTGTTTGCTTGTTTGTCTTTACTACAATCTCCATTTTTCTGTTTTCTCTAATTTTATTTCTTTCTTCTTTATTTATTCGTTTTCATCATCTCTTTGCTTGTTTCTCTTTACTTCAGTCTCCATTTTTTTTTCTCTAATTTTATTTCTTTCTTCTTTTGTTTTCATCATCTCTTTGATTGTTTCTCTTTACTTCTGTCTCCATTTTTCTTTTTTTCTCTAATTTTATTTATTTCTTCTTTCATTATTTGTTTTCATCATCTATTTGCTTGTTTCTCTTTACTTCAATCTTCATTTTCTGTTTTCTCTAATTTTATTTCTTTCTTCTTTCTTTATTTGTTTTCATCATCTGTTTGTTTGTTTCTATTTACTTCAGTCTCCATTTTTCTGTTTTCTTTAATTTTATTTCTTTCTTCTTTATTTATTTGTTTTCATCATCTATTAGTTTGTTTCTCTTTACTTCAGTCTCCATTTTTCTGTTTTCTCTATTTTTATTTTTTTCTTTTTTCTTTATTTGTTTTCATCATCTGTTTGCTTGTTTCTCTTTAATACAATCTCCGTTTTTCTTTTTTGTCTAATTTATTTGTTTCTTCTTTCATTATTTGTTTTCATCATCTCTTTGCTTGTTTCTCTTTACTTCAGTCTCCATTTTTCTGCTTTCTCTAATTTTATTTCTTTCTTCTTTCTTTGTTTATTTCCATCATATGTTTGTTTGTTTCTCTTTACTTCAGTCTCCATTTTTCTGTTTTCTCTAATTTTATTTCTTTCTTCTTTCTTTATTTGTTTTAATCATCTCTTTGCTTGTTTCTCTTTACTTCAGTCTCCATTTTTTTCTCTAATTTTATTTTTTTCTTCTTTCTTTATTTGTTTTCATCATCTGTTTACTTGTTTCTCTTTACTTCAGTCTCCATTTTTCTTTTTTCTCTAATTTTACTTCTCTCTTCTTTCTTTATTTGTTTTCATCATCTGTTTGTTTATTTCTTTTTACTTCAGTCTCCATTTTTCTGTTTTCTCTAATTTTATTTCTTTATTCTTTCTTTATTTGTTTTCATCATCTGTTTGCTTGTT
Organism: Camelina hispida; assembly: GCA_023657505.1. Lineage (NCBI taxonomy): Eukaryota > Viridiplantae > Streptophyta > Magnoliopsida > Brassicales > Brassicaceae > Camelina > Camelina hispida. The sequence goes on along the minus strand of CP094634.1, from coordinate 2,706,889 downwards.
TCTCTTTACTTCAGTCTCCATTATTCTGCTTTCTATAATTTTATTTCTTTCTTCTTTCTTTATTTGTTTTCATCATTTCTTTGCTTGTTTCTCTTTACTTCAGTCTCCATTTTTCTTTTTTCTCTAATTTTATTTTTTTCTTCTTTCTTAAATTGTTTTCATCATCTCTTTGCTTGTTTCTCCTTACTTCAGTCTCCATTTTTCTTTTTTTCTCTAATTTTATTTCTTTCTTTTTTCTTTATTTGTTTTCATCATCTATTTGCTTGTTTCTCTTTACTTCAATCTTCATTTTCTGTTTTCTCTAATTTTATTTATTTATTCTTTCTTTATTTGTTTTCATCATCTGTTTGCTTGTTTCTCTTTACTTCAGTCTCCATTTTTCTGTTTTCTCTAATTTTATTTTTTTTCTTCTTTATTTATTTGTTTTAATCATCTGTTTGCTTGTTTCTCTTTACTTCAGTCTCCATTTTTCTGTTTTCTCTAATTTTATTTTTTTTCTTCTTTATTTATTTGTTTTAATCATCTGTTTGCTTGTTTCTCTTTACTTCAGTCTCCATTTTTTTTTCTCTAATTTTATTTTTTTCTTCTTTCTTTATTTATTTTCATCATCTGTTTACTTGTTTCTCTTTACTTCAGTCTCCATTTTTCTTTTTTCTCTAATTTTATTTCTCTCTTCTTTCTTTATTTGTTTTCATCATCTGTTTGCTTATTTATCTTTCTTTTAGTCTCCATTTTCTGCTTTCTCTAATTTTCTTTCTTTCTTCTTTCTTTATTTGTTTTCATTATTTGTTTGCTTGTTTCTTTTTACTTCAGTCTCCGTTTTTTTGCTTTCTATAATTTTATTTCTTTCTTCTTTCTTTATTTGTTTTCATCATCTCTTTGCTTGTTTCTCTTTACTTCAGTATCCATTTTTCTTTTTTTCTCTAATTTTATTTCTTTCTTCTTTCTTTAATTGTTTTCATCATCTCTTTGCTTGTTTCTCTTTATTCAGTCTCCATTTTTCTTTTTTTCTCGAATTTTAATTCTTTCTTCTTTCTTTATTTGTTTTCATCATCTTTTTGCTGTTTCTCTATACTTCAGTCTCAATTTTCTGTTTTCTCTAGTTTTATTTCTTTATTATTTCTTTATTTGTTTTTATCATCTATTTGCATGTTTCTCTTTACTTCAATCTCTATTTTCTGTTTTCTCTAATTTTATTTCTTTCTTCTTCTTTATTTGTTTTCATCATCTGTTTGCTTGTTTCTCTTTACTTCAGTCTCCATTTTTCTATTTTCTCTAATTTTATTTCTTTCTTTTTTATTTATTTGTTTTCATCATTTGTTTGTTTGTTTCTCTTTACTTCAGTCTCCATTTTTCTGCTTTCTATAATTTTATTTCTTTCTTCTTTCTTTATTTGTTTTCATCATCTATTTGCTTGTTTCTCTTTACTTCAGTCTCCATTTTTCTTTTTTCTCTAATTTTATTTCTTTATTTTCTCTTTATTTTTTTTCATCATCTGTTTGCTTATTCCTCTTTACTTCAGTCTCCTTTTTTCTGCTTTCTCTAATTTTATTTCTTTCTTTTTTCTTTATTTGTTTTCATCATCTCTTTGCTTGTTTCTCTTTACTTTAGTCTCCATTTTTTTTCTCTAATTTTATTTCTTTCTTCTTTCTTTATTTGTTTTTATCATCTGTTTGATTGTTTCTCTTTACTTCAGTCTTCATTTTTCTGCTTTCTCTAATTTTATTTCTTTCTTCTTTCTTTATTTGTTTTCATCATCTGTTTGCTTGTTTCTCTTTACTTCAGTCACCATTTTTCTTTTTTTCTAATTTTATTTCTTTCTTCTTTCTTTATTTGTTTTCATCATCTCTTTGCTTGTTTCTCCTTACTTCAGTCCCCATTTTTCTGTTTTTCTCTAATTTTATTTCTTTCTTCTTTCATTATTTGTTTTCATCATCTGTTTGCTTGTTTCTCCTTACTTCAGTCTCCATTTTTCTGCTTTCTCTAATTTTATTTCTTTCTTTTTTCTTTATTTGTTTTCATCATCTGTTTGCTTGTTTCTGTTTACTTCAGTCTCCATTTTTATTTTTTCTCTAATTTTATTTCTTTCTTCTTTCTTTATTTGTTTTCATCATCTGTTTGCTTGTTTTTCTTTACTTCAGTGAATATATTTATATACATAGAGGTGGAACATAATATATGAATATATAATACAAACAACTATCATTTTGTAGACAAAACATATGATATAGAAAAAGTCTATAGTCATTAAATATTTTGGCAATTCTAATAGATTATATAGATTGATCATCCAATATTAAATGTACTTACAACTTATTTTTCTCCGTACAAGATGTTGGTTATTTATCTAGTTTTTTGGAAAGGTAAAAACAATTATGAGTGAAAAAATACAAACAGATTTATAATCTAAATGACTTCATTAAAAATTTAAAACTTTATTTTTTAGAAAAATCCATAAACCTTTAGTTAAATCAATAAGCCTTACAAAAAATTCATTCTTATAATAATATATATTTAGTAACTTTAAAAACTACTTGCAAATGGTTGATTATTAAAAATTTGGAACAATTGAAATATTAATATAAAAATGAAAACAATGTTTTCTCAGTAACTTACACATAAATAGGACTGCACTTACATGATTAGTAAATGAATGCAGAGTTTTTCCGAGTGATGTGATCTTAACTATTAATTTTACCAAATATTTCAATGCTTCAATTAAACAGTTAGGATAATTTCTTTTAATATGTTTTAATATATAAAGATAATTTATGAAGAGTTATACTTAGTTAAATATGTGAACATTTGAATAGACACAACTGTTCGTAAGAGACACAACTTTACAGTTAACATACATTTACAATTTTTCAAAAAGACGCAACAATATAATTTTTTTGTCAAAAAAGATAAAAGAAAAAATATTTTTATGAAAGTCATAATGAAAAGACACAATTGTTTTTCGCATTTATTCAGCTTGCTATTATCATATATTAAAAAAGAAAATTAAAAATTTCCCAAAAGAAGAACAAATATATATAATCTTAAAGACGTGTACATTTGAACTAAAAGGAAAGTTGGAAATTGTTACAAAAGAAGAACAAATTATATAGATTACTAAAGATATGAATATTTGAATAAACATAATTGCTAAAGATGTGAACATTTTAATAGATACAATTGTTTGTAAAAACACAACTGTTTGTAAAAGACACAACTCTACATTCAATAGATGCAAGTTTTTAAAGAGACGCAGCCATATATTTTTTTTAATTCTCCCATATGGGTAGGGTTGGATTGGTATTTTAAGGTTACTACTAAACTGTTCTTTCCTATACGCTGTTACTTACATACACTTTCGTTTTCTCTCTAACTGCATGTTGAGCCGATGGCATATTGGGGCTATTGGCATCTGCCGGAATCTGTCTCTTGATTTTAGTTTTAATCGAATCACTCGAAGAACTCAAGCACAACGAACACATAAAACAGAGTTAGGCTAAAGATCGATATAAGATTAACACACACAGCTTTACGAGTTCGATTATAACTGTTTGACAGAAATTTACGTCTCCACGAGGATTCTCCCCCAGCAGTTCACCATATAATCAGAATGAGCGTTGGGATTTCTCACAGTCTGACTCTGAGAGCTCCAAAAAGATTACAATGCAGAAAAAAGAAGAAGGTGTACCGAGTTAGAAACAGAATCAAGACTTTTAACAACACTAACAGCTAACACTTTCTCTCACAACAAGTATCTTCCTTCCCAAAACAGTCTCATTCAATCAGAGTATTCTTCATGTAGAATACTTAGTAAAACCAAGCTAGAACGAACTGTTCAACTTGCTAATAAACATCAAACCATGAAAAGTTGGATTAATTATCAATATCAACGAGACAAACCTTTTACAGATGTATATACTCTCATTAAAACGTATTTAACTCGTCTTCTCAAGGAAAATGTAGTTTTGAGAAGAAGTAAGAAGAACATTGAGCTCATAATACATATGGTGAAGCCATCCATAACCATTAATATTATAGCATCCTCAAAAATACCAATAACCTTTGAAAGAACAAAGTGAATGAGCAATCGACGCAGGAGTAAAGTGAATATTAACTTTCTAGAAAAATGTCCGAGCTACGTTAATGTAAAATGTTAATCCGTAAATCTTGATGATATCACAACCAGTTTTTTTTTGCCCCCTAGTCAAAATCTCTGTAAACAGAGATAAATTTTTGACGCTTCGTACTTGCTTTGCAAGTTACATGCAAAGAGACAGAGAGGAATCAATTTACTACTTCAATTTGAATTGAATTATGTAAAATAGTAATAACCAACTAGAACTAGAGTGGTAAACAAAAACCGAAAGTTGATCTTCCCGAGCTCTGGTTGCTTCGAAAACAATCCGCAAGTAGATGTCCAGTCCTCCGGATTAGGTCCTGATCCTGGAAGTGGTACCAAATTCTCGACGTAAGGAGATATAACCGAAATATTTGAGGAGAGACAGCAAATCTCATCTTTCGCTGGATGATATTTGAACAACCTCTTGTGATTGTCATAAAAGACAAGATTCCCAAACTTAGTAACTGTGACCAGCGTGAACCAACATGGGTGATTGTTCATAATGATACTGGCTAACTTTATGGAGTGAGTCTTACTCCATATATCTCCTTGAGAATCTATCATGCTGAGTATTTCTAGTTCCCATTCTGGCGCCTTTTTGGTTTTGACTATGGCTAGACGGCCCTCAAGGTTCACCATGTGGATTTCCCAATTGAAACACGTACCTGGAACCGACACATTGCGGAACTCTAGTGTGTGTAGATCCAAGGCTAGTAATTCGAAACACCAGAAAGTGTAAAAGTATAACCAGTAGATTGACCCATTCACACACACTGACTTCCTTCCCACGTCAACCATGTGAGGAGGTGGATTAAGTTTCCTCCATTCACCAGTTTCAAGATCAAGAACCTCACATTCTTCAACAGGATAAAAACACATCCTCACCACTTTGTAGCAATCCGTAACTTTGTCTCTACCGAATCCCATAGCCCAGTTTCCGGAAAAAAAGGTGAGGTATGGTTTGTCTGCAAAATTTTTGTTTTTAACTTTTCAGACAACTCTCTTAGCTGACTTAAAGACTCTTATATACAAAAGCATATAAACACATATTACCTCTTAGCTGACTTTCAAGATTAAAGGAAGGCCCGGGATGATCTGTGGTACAAGGGAATCGCCGGAGTTGTCTGGTCGATAGGTTCAAAACATTGATCCAACCTGGTTCTGGGATACAGAACAAACCCTCGCATGTCAAGGACGGTCGTGTGGCATCATCATCGCAGTAGTTTAAATAAACCATATCGATCTCTTCGTCACTTTCGAATCCCGACTTGTTCCGGTCTCCGACAGCCAGGATTTTCCGGCGGTTGTTGTTGTTCTGAACATTCATACGCCTCTCCACGAACAACTTCGATTCCAGAATTGATCTCCATTGTTTTGAAACAGTTTTGAATTTGAGTATTGATCTCAACGGCAATCCAAGAAATATTTCTTCAAGTAGCTCGGGAACTATGTAAATCATCATCGTCGGATTAGGTGGTTCTGCAAATTGCAAAACTAAACTCGAGAGTTCCAGTTTTGTCTTTTTTTATTTTATTTATATATATAGATAAATAAATCACAACAGTATGGAGAAAAAAAAAAACTAAATCACAACTGTATGAAACTATTTAATAATATCAGACGACAAAAAAAATCCAAAAAAAAAAAAAAACTTTTTATTTACCAGAAACCACCCGAAATATTTCATTAATTACTATTTAGCCCAGTCAAATTCTAAAAGAAATAATTTAGGTCACCTCTATCTCTCTCTCTTGTGCTCTCGTGCAGCCGAAGATTCTTCTCTGATCGTCACTCAAATCCAGTAAGCTAATTCAATCCTACTCTTCAATTTCCTAAATTCCAAATGAAGAACTTCTTCAATTAAAGTTTTCGTACTTGGATCTTTAGTTTTCTTGACTGATTCAGCTAACATTAGAGCGATTTGTCGGATTCTTTCAATTGGAATTGGAATTGAACTCAAGTGAAGTGGCTTACATAAATTTTAAAACTTTATGATTTATGTATTGTTGTTGGTAGTGGAAGATGAGGAGGATCCAGCAGCAACGAAGAAGCAAAGCAGCAATAACAACAACACAGATGATGATGATGATGATGATTTTGCCATAGAGCCTTGTGAAGGTATTGAATTTGAATCTGAGGATGCTGCTAAGATGTTCTATGATGATTACTCTAGACGTTTAGGCTTTGTGATGCGTGTTATGTCTTGCCGGAGATCCGAGAAGGATGGAAAGATTCTTGCTCGAAGATTTGGTTGTAACAAAGAAGGTCATTGTGTTAGTATCCGTGGCAAGTTTGGATCAGTTAGGAAACCAAGACCAAGCACTAGAGAAGGTTGCAAGGCCATGATTCATGTTAAGTATGACCGTTCTGGTAAATGGGTTATAACCAAATTTGTCAAAGAACATAACCATCCACTCGTTGTTTCACCTCGCGAGGCTCGCCAAACTCTGGTGAGTAGATGATTTAAACTTCATTCCTTATGCAATGTAACACGAAGTTGTTTGAGCACAAAGTGTATGAGAGACCATTTTGGTAAATTATGTTAATGTAGGACGAAAAGGATAAGAGAATTCAAGAACTGACCATAGAGCTGCGAAACAAGAAGCGCTTATGTGCAGCATACAGGGAACAGCTAGATGCGTTTGCAAGGATTGTTGAAGAGCATAGTAATCAGATTGCCAAGAAAGTTGAGAACGTAGTAAACAATTTGAAAGAATTCGAACCTATAGAGCGTGAGCTATTGCGGAAGTAAACAAGATGCCGTCTAAGCCAACTATGTATATTCCTTGAATCGGTAAAGCTTTCTCTACTGGTTGAATCTTCAATGGTTTTAGTGTAATCTAGATGTGGTTGAATCTTATTTGTTTATGTAATGTAATGTGAGAAACTGTGTAACCATAATAGAGTAGAAGAGAACATTAAGGTTTACATACTAATCAGGTTTCACGAGTCAGGACATGAAAATAACACTTTCCTTATAGATAGTACAAATGTGGTTGGTTCTGCAATATGCTATATTGATAAGGAAACAGTTAACGATCTATTTAAGAACACTAAACCAGATGAGATGAGAAGGTGAATCTTACATAAGCCCATAGAAACCCTAAAAACAAAGATACACCAACAATGTTTTGATTCGTCATCATTAAAAAACTATTTACAGAGGAGAAACAAGAAAACAAACCAATCAATGGAATAAAACACTCTTTTCTTCTGTCAAATAAAACCCTAATTTAAAGATCAATTACTGCTGCTAAAGCCACCACCTTTCATCATCTGAAGAAACTCCTTGTAATTGACTCTACCATCACCATCTGCATCAACTTGCATAATCATTTTCTTACAACCATCTAGGGTTTTCCCTTGCTTGAGTCCTAAGGAAGCCATCACAGATTTCAACTCTTCCACAGTGATAAAACCATCTCCATCTTGGTCAAACACGTTAAACGCGTCTTTCATATCCTCTTCCTCTGTTGCTCCATCGTTCTGATGCTCGTCCACAATCGAGCTGTACAACGACTCGAACTCGTCTATGTCGACGCATCCATCACCGTTTGCGTCAATCTTGTGAATCATTTGAGTCAGATCTTTGTCTGGTATGTAGATACCTAAATTCTCGAGAGAGTCGTTGAGCTCTTCCTTAGTGATTCGACCGTCGCCGTTCTTGTCGAACATCTGGAAAACACGTTTGAGCTCGGACGGATCTATTCTTTTCGTCGGCACAGACGACGACGACGAAGAGGAAGGAGACGGTAACATCGTTTGCGGAGACGGTGGTGAGTTCTTGTGGAGAGTTTTGTCGAACCAAGAGAGAGGGAAGAGAGTTCGTAGCTTCTTTGGTACTAAAGAGAGGAGAAAAGAGTTTAGTATATTGTAGAGAAGAAATATTCTCACCATAACTGTTTAATCAAAACCCTCTTTTATGAAGAAAAAAAACAGAGAGAAGATCTGAGAAACAGAGAGCTTGTTTGGTAATAGAGAGAAACTTGGAACTTGTTGGTTTTTATAGAAAGATAGAGAGAGATTTTCATTTATTATAAAATTATTAAATAATATATTTTCGGGAATTTAATTTTCCTTTTTCACGCCTAAAATACAACCGTTTAATTTTTTTTTTATTTAACATAAACGTTACTCCTTTACTTTTCACTTTTCACTTTTCTTTGTTTGAAGTAAATAAGTGGAAAAGAATGAGCAAGTGCGAAATTAATCTGAAGATGACTTTTCAAACATCTACATTAGTCTTCCTATATTCAAAGTAGTCTCGGACTCTCGGTTAAAGATTAAGATACATGATCACAAAATCAAATCTTACAATACACGGCACTAATATATAAGGATTACACACACATATTTACAGTTTACATCTTATGTGTCTTAAATTATGTTATAAAATGGACAAAGAGGTTGAACTAGTAAGGAAAAAAAAAACACTCAATAGGTCTTTTAATAAAGAAAGTAAAAGAAAACGCGTGAAGAAGGTTGAGAGAGAGAGAGAGAGGTGTAGTTAAACATAAACATCGCTTTTCTCTGATAAATTAAAAACGAAGTAATGTCAAAAACGCGTTGTTATAATTGTTGATGTTTGGTTCCTGTCCCCATTTGCTGTAGTTTAGTTTATTTATTTCTGACTGTGCACCTGCCGGTCTGGTCTTCTTGCATTTTAAGACTTTATGTATCATTCTTTTTTATCGTATACGTAAGAACCATTGAGTCTTTTAAAGGAAAAACCTACCAAATGACTTCATTCAACTGATCGTTTTCTTCGATAACCCCGTAATATGGACCGAGATCCGACTAACTCGTACGTTTTACCTTTGTTAGTGTTTACTTTATTATATCAACTCATAACAAGTATAGGTAGGATTGAGATATTTGAGACGTACGTATTCTTTCTAGCTAGAATCAGTAAAACAAGTGTTGTTACTTGTTAATGATATATAACTCAACGGGTCTAAAGAAAAAAGAATTAAAAAGAAGACAAAATGGGGGACCAAAAAACGCGCCAAGAATGACGCCCGTTGGATCCCACCTCCACTTTCTGAGGTTTCATTTGTCGCTCTTCTATTGGCGGTTTGCTTCTTCCATCTTGGACCCATCTTGTTCAACAGCTTACAATTTTTCATATTTATTATTCATATTTGCACTTAAATAGGATGTATATTATTAACTAATAAAGTTAAGTTATAACTTAGAAGACAAAAATGTTCGTTGGAAAGTAAACTAAAGAAGAACTAGTCATTAGCGTTGGGATAATAATAATCTACATACGCTAAAAAGTGTTGATAATTTTTTTTTTTCCACCAAAACGGTCTATGATCTAATATCTAGAAGACTAGAACTCGAGTATATGTATAACTAAATCAATAATCGGCTTCCTCAACTAACGAGGCAAAACTCTTTGGATCTTGCGTAAAGTTTCATGTATATCGTCCTTACAAGTATAACATCATATCTTTAGATGAATTTTTTTCTAAAACAGTAGACAGGAAATTAAGAATTAGTAGAGCATAAACTTAATATTCACTTTTGGTATTTACGAGATTAATGCATGGTCCATGGATATAGTTTATAACATCTATAAATAAATTATGAATAATGTAGTTTTATATATACAAATAAAATAAACTAATGAATAATCAATCATATATTTTGAGATTGTCACGCGGGGGTGTGGTGTAACGGGATCCAAGGACATTTGACTTATGAGGAGTGTTTATGGACTTCATATGGTTGTTGTCTTCCAGCTCACCCAAGCCAGCTCCACTTATATGATTGATCATACTTATAGTTGTCATTATATATTGTTATTAACTGTATTTTCTGGTTCAAATATTCTTTGTATATGTCCTTAAGAGAAGAATTATAAAGTTTTTTTTCCTTTTAATTGACATTATGTTCTTTTTCTGTGTGTTGTTTTTTGTTATTAAATGTATGTTTACTACAATAACAATAGGTTGCAAACTTGCAATGATTCTAGTTAGTGGCCAATCTCACTCCTAATCCCCAAACTGTTTATCATCCCACGTAATTTCATAAGGTTAGGTACCCGTACCACTTTTTTGTTTTCATTACAAGATAATGTATATTGTGGATTATTATAATTACATTTTGTTGTTTAATCCGTATTATACATTTTTTCCAAAGTGGACCATCCATTACAGTAAAGATGACGAAACAATTGCCTCAAAGGTATTGTATATAGATATATTGTTTCGCCGGTGAGACATGAGAAAGAGAGATTGCACTCGTCTTATAACGCTTTTGAGTTCGTGTGCAATTGTGTTTAAAGAGGCTCAATGATTCTCCCTATTAAGACCCGAAACTAGATTGTTTTTTTACAATTCAGTGATAATACTCACACTAGAAAGTCAACTGCTTTATGAACGTAACATCAGCATAGTTTATCGGAATGCTTCAGTTTCAGTGGCTAATATATTCGATGGACTATGATATTCAACAAATCGAATTTGGAGCATCTATATGGTTTGAGGATACATAATTTAAAACATTTACCACTAAAAGACGCAAAACCTTTGTAACATTATCGTCTAAAATAGTAAAATCTAAATAAGTAATCTTATGGGTGAAAGAAAAAGAAAAAGAAAATCCTTAAATTATTCACTGCAACAAAAAAAAACATCTCCAAACTGTCACACGCGGTTTCTCTTTATAACACACAACGCCTACTTGTCAAGTAATGTCAACGAGAAACATTTAGGGTAAGCAAACAATTTGTAGTACTAATTAATTAGTTATTGACCTTATTACACATTGGAGTTGCACAATCAGGCACATTTTCCGGAAGAGAGAAGACATACGCATGCTCTTATGAATAATTGACTTTACAAATTAATATGGATATTATCTAGCATAACCATGTTCTGTTTGTATAATCTTTTCTGGAAAAGATTAATTTATACATCATTTCCAAGCTCAAAGGTCCATCCGTAGAACCAATCAAAATAGTTAACCATCGTATGATATGATCATTCTTTACAAATAAAATTAGTAAGGTGGTGAAAAAAGTGCCCACACGCAGGATCGAACTACGGACCTTCAGTTTACAAGACTGACGCTCTACCACTGAGCTATACGGGCTATTGCTTTCCATTTTCTCATTACTATATATATCATATATATAACTCCGATCCTCGTTTAATAGGACTAGACTGAGCACGTGAGATAGTCTCATCGATGTACGAGTATGAAAGGGAGAAGTACAAGAAACAGAGTGAGTTGATATTTAGACATTATTCTCCGAGAAATTACGAACCTTTCCGACCAAAATACCAAACTCTAGGCTTCGACAAGACAACGACTTGAGCTTCGATTTGGATAATAATTAATAAGAGGAAATAAAAGGGTAAAAAATTAAAAATCCGAGCTTGGAAAAGAAGTAAAAAATCTCTTCTTTTTTTTTATTTTCTCATTTGAATTAAAAAATCTCAATCTCGTCCTCCTCCGTGAGCAAACACAATAAGGAGAGATCTTTTTGGAAATTAACCGATCGAGAAACCAAAATATACGATGAACGGGACTCACCGTCACCATCTACTTCAACTGGTCTTATCATGCCGTAAAATCACAGCGCAAGTAACTCAACCAGGATCTTCAACGATCGTAGCCATGGCTTCATCCTCCGAACAAGAGTTCCTAGCCAGAAGCCGTGCTAATCTCTACCGTTTCCCTCATTCCAACAATTTCTGGGACTCAAAGACCGCTTCACGCGTCGGTGAGAAGCTTGGCCTTCGTTTAAGAGAGCTTGGTGTCGACGCTGTCTCCATTAATGCAGACGAAGAGATCTCTCGACCTATTCATCATCGCAAGAGGGTTCTTCCCTTGTTTGATTCCGTTCGTCGTACCGGTATCAGAGTCGACGGAACTGAGCAATTGAATGATGTTGGTGTTCCGGTTATTGTAATTCCCAGAAATTAGGGTTACCAATTTGGGGATTTAATTTTGTTTTTTGTTAGTACAGTTTCTTGTATTAGTGAGAGATTTTACAGAAACTAATTTGATTTATTTTCGATATAACAACATTTTGATGGTTTCTCAATTCATCTCAAATTCAAAGTTAAGAACTTTTTGGTCTCCCTTCATCATTTTTGCTTATGTGACAGTCGAAACTTCAATGTTTCACTTTCAATATGTATAAACAGAAGAGAGGCAATTTTACTTAGCCCAACTTTCATAGAATTTTGAATCCTTACAAAAACCAAATGCATTATCTCAATTGCACGACACTGGAGTATGTAAGTGACAGACCACATTTTTTTTTTGCGTTCAGCGAGATAAGTATTGTGCGCTTTCCCTATAAAAAGAGCACACGAGAGAAGGGATCCTCTCTAGTGTTATGAATCGTTGAATCCTCTCTCTAGTTATACTCCTCTTGTGTTTAAACCTCTTGAAATGTTGACAGAGTAGTTTCCATGATTAACTTTTCAAGTGAGGCAGTATCTAATTAAAAATCAGAGAGTAAACAATGCAACCTTTTGCTTTTGTAGGCTAAGTTACTGCAAGACCTAATTCTTATGTATAATTCATGGATTCTTGTTTTTGTCTGTTGTTATTATGCTACTCTAGTCTGTGCCTATGAGTTAAAAAAAAGACATTTGCCTTAGGTCCCCTAATATTAAGATTTTTTGGCCTTCTAATTTAAATAATTATTTGATATATTAGTAAAATATAAATTTTCAATGTTCTTTTTCTTAAGTTTCAAAAAAATTATTTAATATACTATAAAGTATTTTTATTTATCTCTAGTATTTTACAATATATATTTTTAAAAATTATAGTATTTCCGTAGATATAATTTTTAAGAAAATAGACTAAAAAATTGTATAGTATTATATATTTATAGTATATCACATAAAGTTTTATCATAGATTAAAAACAAAGTACTAATTATCTATAATTTATTATAAAAAAATCTAATTTTAGTTATAAGTTATAACATTTTTTATCATGAAAATGTATAAATTTTTTTTTTTTTTGCCTTACGCCTCCTAGAGTCTAGGCACGGCCCTGCCTCTAATATTGTTATGTGTTGTTATTTATGCTCCTCCTCTAATATCTTTGTCTAGATGACATGGTGTGGAGCTCGTTTTTGCGGCATCTTAATCAGCCACTCTAATTGTCCAACGGGTATGAGGTTCAGGTGCCCTCAATGCAATGCCAAGCTGACATTGAAGGTATGCCTATGATCTTTCTCTCTTTTTCATTTTTCTTTGTAATGTTTTTATATTCATCTTATGATTTGCTTCTGCAGGAGAATAGTAAAGCGATTTTATATGATGATACTACTCTCACGGATGAAGGGATGGAGCGTTCACGGAAAAGTCTTTGGTGGTTGATAGACATAGCTGACAAGTTTGGACCTTAGGTAATCTCAATTCTCTCGAAGTTGATCAGTTAAGAGGCAGCAACATTTTGTTTTGTAGGCTTTACGTATTATTTTTTTTTTTTTTTTCAATTTTAATTTCTAATAGTAATAGTAGTAATCTAGTAGACTAGAGATATTAATTTGTGTCTTTTGTTTTTTTTTTTGTTTTTTGTATAAAACTGATGCGTAGTAAAAAACCACATGAGAAACAAAAAATAATGTACAAAATGTGCATAAGAATAGGTCCCCCTAATCTTATTATATAAAGTTGAATGACAAAAACTCTTATTAACGAGATCGTGACACGTGTCAAAAATATTGATAAGATGTTGACATGTGTCAAATATAAATATAAAAACAAATTTGATTTTTACTATTTTACTAATCTACATGAATCTTATTATATAAAGTTCGATGACAAAATTACTAATTAACAAGATCATAACACATGTCAATTGTATCATTCATATGTTGACATAAAAATGTTTATTAAAATTTTATGTAAAATTGTATCATTCATTCATTTATCAAAATTTTAAAAAATAAAAATGTAAAAATTCAAAACCTACCATAAAAAGGTTTTCTATAAAATTAAAATAGAGAAAATAAAACCTAATTTAATTAAAAAAAAATAGATATATATATATATATATTTCATAAAATTCGAATTATAATATAATTGATTTATTTTAATTTTAATTTGCTAATTTGGCAAGAAAAAATGTTACTTTTTATATAAGATAAAAAAATAATTGTGAAAATATACAATTAATTACTGTTTATCAAAAACTGTAAATACTCACCTTTACATAAAGAAAAGATGGTTGAAGTAAAAAAAAATAGATCGTTTCATATTTTTTTTCACCAATCAAATAATTTATTCAAAAAGAGTGTTATTGTAATATATAAAATAGGATTATGTAATATTAATGTATGCGTTTTTTAACTATAAAAATATTAAATTAAAGAGACATATAATAGATTATTTAATCTTATTATATAAAGTTCAATGACAAAATTTCTTATTAACGAGATCGTGACACGTGTAAAAATATTGATAAGATGTTGACACGAGTCAAAAACAAATATAGAAACAAATTTGATTTTTACTGTTTTACCAATCTACATGAATTAAAAACAAATATTGGCCACGTCTTTTTGTTTAAATATGTCAATTAATTTGATTTTTACTATTCTATGTTAACTATTGGCCACATTTCTAGAAAAAAAAAGTTCAGAAAATATTTACCTATCACTATAAGGAAATTCAGTATATCTCTTATTATATAAAGATGTCTACTAAGTGGTATCCCATATCAAATAAAAACCTTGAGTACAGTAGAAAATCATGAACTCCAAAGAGACAGTTACAAACCATGAGACATCGGAAAACCATACTAGCAAAAGAAAACGGGGTATCATGAATGATAATCAGATTGCTATGATGGAAAAAATACTTGCAGATGAATCTCATATAAAGCTGGATTTAGCTACCCTTCAAATATGGGTAGACAAACTAAATCAATATGTAAGTACAATCTTATTATATAAAGTTCGATGACAAAATTACTAATTAACGAGATTGTGACACATGTCAAATATACTGATAAGATGTTGACACATGTCAATTTTTTTTATAAACGTAATAAGACAGCTTATTATATTTACAGAATTTTACATGTTTATATTTTAAAACATTTATATTCCTAAATCAAAAAGGAAAACTAAAAAAATCAATATATTTTCCATTGTATCCTAATTATATTATACATGGTTTCTCAATAAATTTGACATGTGTAACCAAAAATTTAATTCATTAAGCATGTATATTAATCAATAAATAATGAATAACAAAGTTAAAAAGAATAACATAAGTTATTTAACATAATTTTAGTCGGATATAAATTATATTTATCGCTGTAATATAAATTATTGTAAGTAAGTACACAAAACCTTGAAACAATAAATAAATTTATAAAATCAATACATGATTTGTATAAGTATAGTTTTACATGTTTTATTTTAAAGTTTTAATGCATGTAGTAATATGATAAACCTGAAAGAAAATAGAAATATGAGTTTGTTAGAATGAATATTTGGTTAATTGATTAAAATTGACAAAAGTATTACTTATAAAATTATGACATATAGAAGAATATATTTAGAATATTTTTGGATTTCCAAAAATTTTGTGGATGTTAACTGATTTTTTTAATGGTTATTTTTAATGTTATATTTTAAATACTAACCAATATACATATTATCTCATATTATTTTTGTTATTAAATTTTTTAACTAATCCATGAAGAAGTGAATTATGGTTTTACGATGAAATAGATAGTTAGATGTGATTGCTAAATTGAATGTCTAACGATGAAATTTATTTTAGATTAAATAGATTAAAAAATTTTCAAATATTAATTTGTATTATTTAAAAAAAATCATTCAAGAATATTAGTAAATTTTAATGTTTAAATTTATAATATTAACACATGTATTTTTGTAATGCATATGTCAAAATATAAGATAAGTTGAATACAAATTATAAATTACAGGAATAAATCTTTAGTTATTGAGAATTTCTCTGTATCTTTATATATGTTTTTATTTTATAAATTTTACTCATTTTTAAAATTGATTATGACATGAGGTAAAATTAGTACTTATGAGATAACAACATAACAAATATATCTTAAATAATGTTGATTGAGTTTTTTTTGGCAAATTATATTTTGTTAATTTTTATTTATATTTTCAGTTTTTACTAAGATATAGATTTGATATGATGTATTAATTGTGTTTGATATAAAGTACTTAGTTCTATGAATTAAGATGAAATGTGTAATTAAAATTAAAATATGGTCTCTTATGATGATATAAATATTTAAATGGCACTTCCTGTCCTATAAGAGTTTTTGGGTCAAAATACAAAGATTAATAAATAATAAATATTATGTCATTTATAAAACTTCCACCAATAGAAAATATACTGCATAATTCAAATAGTCATAAATTGTTATATTAATAAAAAATACATATAAAAATTTGAGAAAATATTATAAAACTCTTATATAATGGAACCGAGAGAGTATTAAATGAAATATGAGAGGTTTATATTCAATATTAAAATATTATAAGATAAAATCTAAAAACATGTATGTTACTACTTAACTATTCTCAATAATTTTTTTAATTTTTACCCGCGTTATTACGCGGGCCTTATCTAGTACTATATATTCCTATAACTGAAAAAAAAAATTTTGCATATTCTGTGGGTCCACACATTATTTCTCAAACATCTCCTTTTTAATAAAAGGAAAGCAAACAACATTG
Organism: Camelina hispida; assembly: GCA_023657505.1. Lineage (NCBI taxonomy): Eukaryota > Viridiplantae > Streptophyta > Magnoliopsida > Brassicales > Brassicaceae > Camelina > Camelina hispida. The sequence continues at coordinate 2,690,054 of CP094634.1, read as the reverse complement.
TTTTGGTAAACTTTATAATTTTAATACATGGTTATAAATGGTTACAAATAGTTTATATATAGGTTATAAATTAATCCATATATTAATTGGTTACAAGTTGATAATTCATATATTAATTAATAAATAAAACCTTAATTGTAACCGAAAATCTTAAACGGGATATTCCAAATCTGACCTAACACCTTTCCAAGCTTTTAATATAAATCAATGTCTTTAAAACCGAACCGGAAGGTGAACCGGAAGTCTTTCGGGTCACTGGATTAACAAGTCGGACCGATTGAATTACGGGTCAATTAGTTTATTAGATTGATTATATTTTATGAATATAACATCTACTTTTCTATAAATATATGAACAAAACATACATAATTAAGTACAAAACAACTAAAATTAAACTTTTAAATGATTAGATAAAATAACTAACTGATTCTTTTATAAATAACAACATTTATTTATAATTTGGTTTAAGTTTGAAGTGTGACCAAAATAAAATATTTTAATTTGAGACCGACCCGCCGGTTCAACCACTGGTTTACGGGATTTTAGCGGGGTTTTCTGATTTTTTGTGGGTTTTATTTATTAGGTTTTTAGAGGTTATCCGGACCGGAATACCTATCGGGTTGTGGTTGGAGGCTTGGAACGAACCGACCGGCCGGTCCAGTCCTGGTTAAAAAAACATTGATATAAATCATTCAGATCTCTATTCACCAAAATACATCTCTCATATTCATACAAAAAAAATAATAACAATCGTTTATCAGTTTACAATGTTAAACCGTCTTATAAGTTATATTTTATTTTGAAATTATAATACAGATAAAAAGAATTTTAAGCCGTGCTCTAGCACGGGTCCAAATCTAGTTAATCGAGTAAAACGAAATCAATAATTTCTAATTTACATAAATCTATTTTACTTACTTTTTATATTCAACTATAATTTTTTTTTGTATTTTTTTCGTTCTTTTCTTATTAATTAGTGACGTTTGTATTCGTATGGAAAATAATAAATCACTAGAAAACTGGGTTAAAAAAAACAAACGTTATAAAATTTCTCATAATCACACTAAATGGAATCACTCTCAATTTGGGAGAAGAGAAGTACAAAATACTTTCATATAATTTTGAATGCTTACAAAAAATCAAATGAAGATTGGATCTTCTTCAGTTACATCATTGCATATATAGCTACATTAAAGAAAAAAATGTTTTGTATTTGACTTCTTACTTTCTTCAACTTACGTTGGCTGCAGAATGTTTTTGGTCACATGACTCATGAGTGTGAGTTCTTCTTCTACGCCTACTTGAGGAAGAACTTCCAGATATCTCTGTCTGTAGTTTCCTTAACCAAATGAGCTCCTAAGATCGTTTCTTCATCGACCAAGTTCCTCAAATGTCTCGTTCCACTGCTGAATCCTACGTACTGCTTCTTCGCTGCCAAATACATTACACCGTATGGCGGTCTCAGGCACTGTCTCAACATCAAAGCAACACAACCATCACTTTAGCAGGAAACAACCACTGAGTCAAGAACTAGAGAGAGAATGGTAAATTAAAAAACCAACCTTCTTTATGAGAGAATACAGTTTCTTCAGAGAAGTAATCGAGTAAGGGATTTCGGTCATTAGTATAACATCATATCCACATTCTCCTCCTTGATCAGTCTCGTTGGCTCTTTCCCACGCTCTGCTTCCCGAGAGCTTCCTCGATTGCCTTGAGGAGAGATCTGGCTGTCCTGTAATGCTCCCGTCTTGGCTGCTACATCCATCCATGAAATCTTCTTCTGAGAAACTCAAGTTCATTGCAGGGATAGCTGGTTCAAGGATATCTGTTCTAATGATGGATAGAACAGTCGAGAGCTCTTCCCATTCTCCTGCATAGAAACGGACTGATGCAGAGACGGCTTGTCTAGATGGTGTGAGTGGGCTTTCTGGCTGACGGCTTTGCCTGTCTCGAGCTTGCTCGAGGTTTGCAAGAACGTTTGGGATGGTTGTGCATCTTATTGTTTCTGCGCTAAGGTCTTGAAAGTGGACTGAGGAAGCACCCTTTAGAAAAAAGCAAACAAGATTCAATTATGTGAATGTTTTCTAGAAATGTGAAAGTAATAGCTATCTAGCACTAACAGTGACAGTTTACTTACTTTCAAGCAAGCAAATATCCCAGGAACTCCGTAATTGCAACCTAGCTGTTCAAGTCACCATACAAAGCAAAAATATTCTGATAAGTCAGAACGCAAGGAATTGGAGATAAGCATCGCTTTCCTATAAAAAGAGCACAGAAGAGAAGTGAGTACCTCAAGGACCCTTTTGCCCCTGAAACTAAGCTGTCCATCGCGGATTTCGTTTTTAAGGACATTAACAAGAACAATAGAGCTTTCCCAACTTTTCAGAGAGCCTACACAACATTATTTTAACTTTAAACAGTTTATTACATAATACATAAGGAGAGGAAAACATCAGATGAAAGTCCATGTCAAGTACATACCTTCATTTTTTAGAGAAACAGTTTCTGAACCAGAGAGCCCGATCATATCAGCAACACTGACTTTTCCCTGCAACAAGTTAATGGTTACAATGCAAAGGTTAGTATATTCTATATATTCTTACTCTAGCCAATGGTTTTACATATAGCATGAGGTCTTTTCATCACCAGAATCGATTCTTGTTTTCACTATTGAATGACAGTTTATAAAGATCAAGCAAACCGTGCACTTCTAGACATACTAGTTATAACATATCGTAGACTTATTTACTAGGTTCTCAAAGAAAAACAGTCTGGTTACTTTATGTTTCACATTTTCACCAAGAAGAGGTAGAGTATATCCACTCTTAAAACCAGTATTATAATATCATCCTACCGCGTCACTGGTCCTTCCTGCAATCTCATTTCTTCACGTTGAATCTTGTATAAAGATTTGATAACAAGTTTTTAACTTTTATGTCTACTACCTCAAAGCTTAGAAGTGGTTAACTATATTAAAATTTGCATTATGTAGTACCTTAAAAACTTGTAAACCGAGTACATCTAGATTCTCTCCTGAATACCTGTGATGAGCTGCTGTCTACAAAAGAAAGAAACGAAAAAGAGCATTAGAATTGCAAGGTAGTATCCATTCTCAAGATGAAGTAGTAGTAGGTAAAATACATGGTGAATCCGAATATGCCCTGGAAAGGAAGAAGTCATAAGAAAACTAGGCGGAACATTTCTTTACTAAAACGTTATTCTGATGATAATCACAAAAATAAACAACGAGCAAACAACAACCTTAGAAGGTATGATCTCAACAGCTGGTGTTGGAAGCTGCAAATCCTTCTCTTTCTCTGATAAAGCAGACACACCACCTCGGTCTTGAGGCAGCAAACCGGGCAAGCATTGTGCAAGCAACGATGGTGCACGCATTCTTTAGCTCTGACTTCTCAGCAACGCTCCAATGGTAAACAATCTAAAATTATCAACAAAAGATCTAACCTTTAGTAAACCTTTAGTAATAAGATCGACACTCTTAACTTTAACTCTAAACCTTAAAACCCCAAAACCCTAGTCATCATAATTTCCACCAAACGCAGATGCTAACACATGCTAAAGCAAGTTTGAACTATATGCATCGATAAACTTAGTGACACAACTCATATCGAAATTGGCATACAAAGAAAAAGTCAAAATGAGAACTTTAAGATTCAAAACTAAGCCCAATTGCGAGATCCACGCGAAAATCCTAAAATTGTTACACAACCTTACTATTAAACTGACCAACAAGTATCAAAATCAAAATCAAAACCAGAAACCATCAACGAACAGTTGTTCTTCTTATAAGCCAATATGAATCAAAAGTTTTTGACTTTAGTTTCAATTCTAAACGACCAAGTAACCGTATCAAATGAAGAATCAAGAAACAAACTGAAATCTACTTACAGAGATAACTTGCTTATAGAGGATAATAAATTAGGAAATGATCAGCGGAGGAGGAGGAGAAGTTCTCGACACGAAATTGGATTCAGAAGGTAAAAAGATGAGAGTCTTCTCAAACACGGCGAGAATTTAGGGATCAAAGCAGGAGCAACTAAGGTTGAAATTTCAGAGCAAAGCGATCTCTCACACGTTTAAAGCAAAAGACTTTAACAAAAACAATGAATAATCTAAAAAGGAAAGACCAAGTTTGGCCAACCAACCAACAAAATCGAAGCTTCGGTTCAGACCCGCTGGTCCGCTTTTTTGTACACCTGTCTCTTAACTATTTACACTTCTGGTCCTTTTTATTCTTCGTAAATCCTCGAACTGATCACTTTCTTTTGTTCCTTTGGTCGTGGTCTGATTGGTCGCATTTTTACATTATCTCATTTCCTGGAAAATCGAATTTAATTAATTCTCTTAAAAGACCAATATGTATGGGCCTTAAAATTAAAAGGCCTCTATTACAGTTATTGTTTTAGCTATACTTAGGATTGGAATATTGTTCCCACGGTTCAAAAGTGGTGCATGCATGCACTCTATTGTTTTTCAAAAGCTTAAATTAATACATAACATAATGTTTTTGATATTATTCTATGGTTTCAATATTATTATATGATTTACTTACATAAGAAAAAAAAAAAGCAAAACATAAGTAAAATATAAACAAAACATAAATAAAATATATTTTTATGTATGTATTTTTATAATAAATAAAGATAGCTCAATGACTTTCATTTGGATAGAAAAGCATTTTTGCAGTTTCCTATCCATGAAATATTTGTATACTAAAATTTTCAATTACATATAGGATAATAAACGAAGTAATTTATTAAAATTTTGCGCAAAAAGTTAGAAGTTTGTGTTATCTAGATTATACCATCTCATGAATTCGTTAATTTACTTATCGATCAGTGTTTATTATCAATGTTTGATGAGATGCAAAATGAGTTCTACTAGACATGAGAGGTTGTTGACAAATGAATTCAGCGCTGAGATGTGAGACGATGTCTATCCATCCACCAAAAAAGATCACTCTCACCATTATCGATTAGAACTTTTGACAACTTAAATTATCACATCATAAAGAGTTTATCAACGGTAAGGTAAGAAGATAATAAACCCACAAAATAAAAATGAGGAAGCTATATAAACCTTCTTTTTGTAAAGAACTCCCTTAAAATTAGGGATAAAGAAAAAGTAATTGTTGATCAAATGTTTCGCCAAGTTGGAACTTTGATTTTGATATTAACAACCAAGACGAATGATTGACTTCATCTGAAAAAATATGGTATGACATGGTAGACTTTATATGCAATTAGAATTAGTAATCTTCACCATAAAGATTTGGGTAAAAAAGCATTTTTGCAATTTCCTACCCATAAAATATTTGTATATTAAAATTTCCAATTACATATAGGATGATAAACGATGTATTAATTTATTAACTTTTACACAATTTTTTAGAAGTTTTTGTTATTAGATTTTTATTATAAGTATTAATCTAAAATGGTTAATTGGTTATCATTCTAATTGGTTATAATAGATACATTAGAATGTTAGTATTAATCTAAAATGGTTAATTGGTTATCATTCTAATTCTCTCTAGTATGGGTACATGTGCCTATAGATTACTAGATAGAGTATTCTAGGAGAGAGCGTGGTTATACGCGCCTTATCTAATTCATACTACACGTGCACTTACGCGTGTGACTACCACTACAACAAAACCAACGGTAAAGATGAAATGTGAACAAAAACTAGAGGTTGAAAAAAAAGCGAGTAGAACAGATTTACATAAACGCGGAGAGTAACACTTGGTTTTGTTCGTTTGAAATAAGACAACCTTATCCACGTGTCCACGTTTATTAAAATGTAAAAAACGTTATTGTCTGTTAGTCTGTATCATATCGTCCTACGTTTCCTTTAATTTCAAGGCTTCGTTTGTGCCGTCACATTTTTCACGACGGCGAGTTCCAAAAAATCCAATTTTTTTTGGGGTATTATTCCGAAGAGGAAAATCTATATTTGGAAATTTTTTTCGTTAGGTTATGCAGAATTAGGGAAGTAAACAGATTCCTTTCCATTTTCAACCAATCGCAATTTATTGAAACTCCGGCGAAATCATCAGATTGTTTTTGTTAGGGGAGAAAGAGTTTAATAAGAAAGATGACATTAACGATCCAAACCGCACCTGGGAGCTCAGGGTACTTGGATATGTTCCCTGAGAGAAGGATGTCATATTTTGGGAATTCTTATATTTTGGGTTTGACTGTTACTGCTGGAATCGGTGGCCTTCTCTTTGGTTATGACACAGGTCTCTCTCTCTCTCTCTCTTACTCCCCCATGGTGAATTATACTCACGTATTCAGATGTTTTAGGCTTTAGATTTGATTTCTTTGCTCACCCATTTGTTGGAATTTTGTAAATTGAATCGAATGTGGAGTCTTTTAATCTAATTATAATCTGCATTATGGTGGGTATGGGTTAGAATTGTGTTTAGGTTTATGTCACTGAACTTAGTAGTGGCTTGTGTTGTCTAAAGCCTTTAAGAATGGTTCCTTGTACAGGTGTAATTTCCGGTGCTCTTTTGTACATTAAGGATGATTTCGAAATTGTTAAGCAGAGCAGTTTCTTACAGGTATGTAAATCTTGCTTAGCCTCTTCGAAGCTGGAAACTTTCTGTGTTTAGTAGTGAGTGATCCATGACATGAAGAAAAATGTTATATTGTAGGAAACTATTGTAAGTATGGCTATAGTTGGTGCAATGATTGGTGCTGCGGCAGGAGGTTGGATCAATGACTACTATGGTCGTAAAAAGGCGACTATGTTTGCTGATGTTGTCTTTGCAGCTGGTGCAGTCGTTATGGCTGCTGCTCCTGATCCGTATGTTTTGATATCGGGTCGTCTCTTGGTTGGTTTGGGAGTTGGTGTTGCTTCTGTGACTGCGCCGGTTTATATAGCGGAAGCATCTCCATCAGAAGTGAGAGGTGGACTTGTGAGCACCAATGTATTGATGATCACCGGTGGACAGTTTCTTTCATACCTCATTAATTCTGCTTTCACACAGGTTAGTTAGTAAGACATATCTTTCCTCGCCATTAAAAAAAGTTTTGAATTTTGGTAAAGTTCTGTTACATCTACAGAGAGCAACAGCTGCTATCTTTGCAAGTGATTGACAATGCGCCATTCATGTTATGTTCATTGTAAGCATTCTAGGAATTCCCATACCTTCATCTATCTCTGCTGTAGAGGATCAGGAACCAAGAAAGTTGATTATTGTGAATTCAGTATTTAAGTATTCTTTTGTTACCTCTACTGTTTTTACAACCTGAAACTGAATTAGACTAGGGAAAGTGAGCACTGTTTAGTTTCTATGTTGTTGACGTCTGTGGTCCTCTATGTCTCATGCTGGTGTAGTTAACAAAACCATGCTACAGTCTCATTGTGTGTCGTATCATTTGATATAAGATGATCTTTCTGACCTTTATATTGGTTTATCTCAATGCTCAAGTTTACTTTGCTGCAGTTCTTCCTGTCCCGGCAGCTTATCTGTCTTTTCACCATGACGAGAAAATAAGTCTATCCTGAGTTCCGACAAAGGTCACTCTTTGGTGGTCCTTTACATTAATCTAGTCTTGAATTTGAAACTAATATCCCACTATTCCAATAAAACCAAGTGAATTTGACTTAGGAAAATGGAAGGTTGTTATTGATGTTATGCAAATGTCAGTTGGTACTTAATTATGTGATACCAGTTTTTATATGGCTAAGAAACTACAGAGAGAAAGTGAAATTTTGTTATTTAATGGTAGCTTATGAATTCATGTGATCATTGTTGGCAGGTTCCAGGAACATGGAGATGGATGCTTGGTGTTTCAGGCTTTCCCGCTGTTATACAGTTTGGTCTCATGCTTTTCATGCCAGAATCCCCTCGATGGCTTTTCATGAAGAACCGTAAAGCGGAAGCCATCCAAGTGCTCACTAAAATGTATGACATATCGCGGTTAGAAGACGAGATTGATCATCTTTCAGCAGCTGAAGAGGAAGAAAAACAAAGGAACCGCACTGTTGGTTACTTGGATGTTTTCAGATCCAAAGAATTGAGACTCGCATTTATTGCCGGAGCAGGGCTTCAGGTAAAGTACATGTAGACTTTTGCAGTCTTTGACTGAAATATTTATATGCCTTAAGATTTTGAAAAAACTGTCGGAATTTGCTACAGGCGTTTCAGCAGTTCACTGGCATCAACACTGTAATGTACTACAGCCCTACAATAGTCCAAATGGCTGGATTTCACTCAAACCAGCTCGCGTTGTTCCTCTCACTCATTGTTGCTGCCATGAACGCTGCTGGAACAGTCGTAGGGATTTACTTCATCGATCATTGTGGAAGGAAAAAGCTTGCTCTCTCAAGTTTATTCGGCGTCATTATATCTCTCGTAATCCTCTCTGTTTCGTTCTTCAAACAATCTGATGCACCAAACGATGGAGGGCTTTACGGTTGGCTAGCTGTACTTGGCTTAGCTCTATACATTGCTTTCTTTGCACCGGGAATGGGACCGGTACCATGGACAGTAAACTCAGAGATATACCCACAGCAATACAGAGGCATATGTGGAGGCATGTCAGCTACAGTTAACTGGATCAGCAATTTGATTGTGGCACAAACATTCTTGTCAATCGCAGAAGCTGCTGGAACAGGAACAACGTTCTTGATTTTAGCGGGAATTGCTGTTCTTGCGGTTTTCTTCGTGATTGTGTTTGTCCCTGAGACTCAAGGGCTAACGTTTTCGGAAGTTGAGCAGATTTGGAAAGAAAGAGCTTATGGAAATGTCAGCGGTTGGGGCAGTAGCAGTGATAGCAACAACATGGAGGATGAGGTGTTACTCGAGCAGGGATCTTCTTCTTGAGGATCTTGTACGGGTCATGACTATACGTTGTGAAATCACATATTACTAAACCGGGATTGGTTCCGGTTTAGTTATCTGATATGTATGTGATGTTGGAATTTGTAATGTGTTGTTAGGAACTGTGTTTGTTGTAAATACATACATTTAGGGTCCACTTTGGTACCCAATCTTTTTCAATGTCTTATGGTCTACAGATTTCTTGTCTGCCAATCTCTACGATGCATGTGTCTATTTTTTTTGCCACTAAAGATGAGCGGAGATAAGTCGACAGAAGCATTGAATAGATGAATGTTAATGCACAAACGTAAGACTTGTCTTAAATCCTTATAACTAAATTAGGAACTGTGTTGCATTGAATAGATGAACTGTCTTTTTATGAAAACATGCATTAATTGAGAGGAAAATTAAGGGAGATGAAAAAGGAACATTAAATTTGTAGTGGACACGGCAATCAAACTAAGGACATAAAAGGGCCACCAAAATGTATGATTGGATATTGTGTAAATGTATCATTCATGTTGAGTTGTCTTATGTGTCACTATACAATGTAGGTTTGTGTTTTGGTAACTCAAAATACTATTTGTGTCAATGGTTATTTTATCACTTTATCTCGATTCTTTTTGTTCTTATCTGAATTATATGATCTCCTTTTAGATATGGTTATCTAGTTGAAATGAGTTCAATATAAAATTCGACTTTTCCCGAGTATATCTTTTGAGTTCAAGATAACTATTATAAAGTTTAGTTTGAGTTTTGATCTAGATTTTTCACTTTTCAGGTTACCAAAAAAAAGATTCATAGCCCATATAATATATCTCCAAGCATATAAATTTCTTCCAATTATATTAAACTTTTCCCCTCAAGATTGTCAACCCGTGAGTAAAAAAAGACCTCATACGTTATATCACCCGTGAATGATAGATAAAAGTAAAAATTTTAAAGGATAGTAGTAGACGAAGGAGAAGAATATGTGGTATAGAGAACAAATGATAATGATGAAAATGGGACCAAACTGAACCATGAATGTCGTGAAGACCAAAGAGAGAGTGGGTGTAAATGTGGTGCTGATTGATTTGTTGAGCCGAATAACGAAAAAAAAAAGAAGAAGAAGGAAATGGGGACATGTGAGTTGTTGGGTCTCTTCTTGTCTCTATTTCAAGTGGTGAGCCCCCCTCTCTTGATCCCTATAGCCCTTTAATTTCTTATCGTAACTGTCCACGTGGCTTCTCCCCTGCCTTTTGTCTTCTTCTCTCGTTCACATGTGATTCTCTGTTCTGCTTCCACATTTATACACCCTTCCTCCCTCCACATGCTTTGTTAAATTGTTTACATCACTACAATTATTGAAATCAAACTAACTTCTTTTGAACTTTAAAAAGTAACAATTTCTCACTTGCTTCTGACTTTAGTTTATCCAACAAAAGTTACATGAGCTAGAGACTTCTGACTTTTGTATCCCGTGATCCTTCTTCTCTTTTTTGGATTTTTAGTTACATGAACTAGAGAGTGGGTATAATTTGTGGTTATATGTGCTATCCTTTTGTGAGAATTACAACTTTTTTTTTTGTTAAGTACCGAAATTGCAATTTGAATGAAATAATATATACTTTATCCCCTTTTTATAAAAAGAAAGTACATAACTTCAAATTGGTATACTATATAATATTAATGTAGGTTATAACTAAGATTAATTATTTGATAGTTTATATGGATTAATTATTTGATAGGTTATATAGATGTAAGATTATGATTTTCTTAAAGAAAATATTTTAAAGCATAAAATAAAATCTTAAAGAATATTTAACTAACCATATATAGATAAAAAATCTCAGAAATTAATGACTCTTCCATATATTACAAGTGATTTTCAATTATACTAAAAAATAAAATCTTACATAACTTTATCAGAAAATTTTGACTGAGTAACGAGTCAAAATTTGAATATTTAAATTCATTTCCCTTTTATTTTTTTTTGTTAAAGTTCATTTCCCTTTTATTCATTTTTAATAAAAGGGAAGTACACAACTTTAAATTGGTATAATATAAATGTAGGTTATAACTAAGATTAATTATTTGATAGGTTATATAGATACAGTAAAACCTCTATAAATTAATAATGTTGGGACCATGACATTTTATTAACTTATAGTGATATTAATTTATAGATATAACTTTAATTCTTTAAATTTTTTACTTGTGATAGTTATAGCAAAATAAGATTAAGTTTTCAAATATTGTAAATTTATAGTTTTGAAATTGTTTGTAATATCTAAAAAACATTATTGACAAAAATTACAAATACTATAGACAAATTCACTTATACACATAATATATATATATATATATATATGAAAATATACGAAAATATCATTTGTCATATTTTAATAGTCTATCAAACTATCAAAATAATACATATCTACAAATTTAAAACTTAAAAAAAAAATAGCTATTTTTATGAAATGTTATAGATTATTTTATATCATTATAGTTTAAAAATACAACAACAATTGTTTTATAGATATGAATTTTAGAGAAGCATACATTATTATTCAGCATCAACATATATATATATATATATATAATTTACGTGATTATTAATTTATGATATTATTGGGACTATATTTTACACTGAAATTTCAAAAAAATTATTATCTTATTATCTTATCGAATTTTGTTATTTTTTACACTGGCCCGACTTGGGACCTGCAAAATTTATTAATTTATAGTATTTATTAATTTATAGAGTATTAATTTATAGAGGTTTTACTTTATAAAACTATGATATTCTTAAAAAAGATATTTTAAAGAATAAAATAAAATCTTAAAGAATATTTAACTAACCATATATAGACAAAAAATCTCCAAAATTAATAACTCTTTCATATATTACCAGTGATTTCCGATTATACTAAAAAATAAAATCTTACCTAACTTTATCAGAAAATTTTGACTGAGTAACGAGTCAAAAATTTGAATATTTAAATTCATTTCATATATTTCTTTGGTTGAATTGTACAATTTTATATACTATAATAAACTTTTTTAATAATTTAATTTGAAATCATTAAAAATAGTTTAATTTGATATTATTAAGAATATCATAAATATATAATAGATCAAAAAGCTAAAAATTATAAACACTCTAATTTGATTTGTTATAGCATGAGTCAATAATATATCATTGTAATATGAAAAAATTCAAGAAATATGATTTTTTTGCTAGAGCACGGGTTAAAATTTCAAAAATATGATTTCTCGGATTAAATTTAAGTTTGAAATAATGTTGTTTGGTAGGTTTTCTTGGTCATTATAATGTTGACAAAGATATGTTACATATTTGGTACTAAAATCAATATGCGCTATACTATAGGTTAAATCATAGAATAACAATCAAAATACAATATATAATTTTAAACACTAAACAAATCAAATAAAATTAACAAACAAAAATTAATTTTTTTTATCACACAACTTAATCCGCGTTATATCGCGGGTCAAAATATAGATATAGTATAATATATCTTACAAAATATATGTTATTTTCATAAGTCATATTCAATATATGATTTCATGCCATATTCCATCTAAAAAAAACAATTTCAAAACAAACAAAATAATCACATATACAATGTTTTAAACAAAAATTACCGAACAAACAAAAAAAAAATTTAAATTCATATCTACCACGGATCATATTCTAGTACCAATTTAAATCAGCATACAATTAAATTATTTAGTGAACAAAAATCGCATTTATTATACTCTTAGCAGCGCCATATACATTACCTCAATCATTTGGAGCCTTTCGTTCTATAGGAACAAATAATATGGGCAACTTATGGTTTGGCATCTATATACCATGCAAACTAGCTATGCCCTCTTATATTGCTTTTATATTGACTGTACAATATATCCCACATGGCAAAAACATGTAATTATACCATGTCATGTGACCATCATCATCATGACATAAATGACATGAATATCAGATATATTAACATGACACGTTTGTCTCCATCTAACGCCGGCGCACCATATATCAAAGTCATGTTAATTGTCAATGAAGCCAATTAGCTCATCAAAAGCTGGACCACGATATAAATTTTCTTACATAGTTTAATTTTCCATTAGAAATTTCGAGAAGCAATCTTCTTTTGGCTTCTACAATATTTATTCTTTACGATTTCTTATGTTTGTATATTTAGCTGTTTACAGCAAAGAGTTTTCGTACAAAAGCTATGAGGATTGGTTACCAACTTAAATTATTAGCAGAAAAGAGTTTATTTCTTATTAAACCAATGATTAATACATAGTATTATGTATGGATTTAAAATTCTTATACATCAAACTCAATTATTATCTCCGCTTTGTATACATAGTTGCTACTTTTGCTAAGCAAACACATCAACTAATCCATGATATTATGGAAAAAACTCGTTATATAAACCACAATATCTAACATTAATACAAATTGATATACTATTCTTGAGTTCTTTGTGAAAACATTTAACATACATGTATTTTCTAAAGTGATATATAAATCATAACTAACTAAAATATAAAACCGCTGAAATAAATATACAATGATGTTATACAAAGTAATCACCGATTTGCGTCAATATACAAAAATAACAATAAACAGAACTGATTAGCGATTGATGCAAATAATATGGTCTCGCTTTGGTATTTGGTAGCCGACCCTAATAGTAATTCCACGGGTTAGCTTCATCGCACGCCAAAAACAAATGTCGATCAAGGCATCAAGCTATAGAAGGATTGAACAGCCACACTTTTTGTTCGATATATACAAAATAAAATAATACTAGTAAAAAAACAAATGTTATTGCGGAATCTAAAGTTACTTGTCGTATTAAAAATTTGTTTTTAAGTCGTAGGGAAATGTAAAATTGACGTGGCGCATCTCGAGGCCAACGACTTATTGGCAGGCCGAAGGTGAATTGTTTTATAATTAGATTTGTATATAAATCATTATTTTATCTAGTAGTTTAGTCTTTCACCAACATAATACCAAAGTTCTCTATTAAATTGAATAGATTTTTTTATTAATGTTGAGTGCAATAATCTGTTTTCAATAGAATAAATTGCAGCAACCTAACAAGTTTGGAGCAACGACTTCTTGTTGCGGCCGCAAGAAGTTAGATATGAAATATGTGTGCATACATAACTACTCTATAATATGACTTAACATGTAATATTATTACTAGACCCGTGCCAGAGCACGGATTAAAACTTATATCGTCATTTTTTATGACATATCATTTATGTGATTGTATTTTAAATTTTTTTTGATAAAATATTATGCAATAAAATCATATGCTAAATATGATGGCTTAAAAAAAGACACATATCTGGTAAGTTATATATTGTTAATGATTCTAGCACGGATTATTCTTTTTATTTATATTATAATTTTAGAATAAAATACGATCCTGAAGATCAGGATTAATGCTAGATTAGGACCTTAAAAACTTTTAAAATCAATCATATAAATTATATTTTATTCTAAAATTATGATATAAATAAAAGGAATTTCAACCCGTGTTCTAGCATGGGTCTTAATATAGCATTAAAGTTTAATTTTTAATTTCTGAATATGATCCCAAAGATCACTATTAATATTGTTAAATTAGCGAGATTTGATATTTTTTATGATTGAAAATAAAATTTTATCTCTTTAATAACTTTTTTATTGATGTGGTTTATCAATAAAATCTGTGGAAAATAAATTTGTAATATTGTAATTTTAGATATTTGGACCCATATACATGTGATCTTCCGAAAATAAAGTTTGGACTATCCATGAACTATAAATTTGGAATATCCCGTTTAAGATTTTTGGTTACAATTAAGATTTTATTTGTTATAATTAACATATGAATTAATTTATAACTTATGTATAACCTATTTGTAACCATTTATTAAAATTATAAAGTCTACCAAAACAATGTTGTGTACTTCTCTTTTATTATAAAGTGGATATGGTACATAATTAATATTGCTTTGTCCATTTCGTCTTTTGTGTTTAAATTTTCAACAAATTTTACTAGAGAGACTTAAAACTCATTAGTATATACAACCAATTTATATAGAGATTTATCTCTTGGTGTTGGATATATTTGAATCACTTGCAATGGAAATAATGGATATTGCATTATCAACCAATAATCGTCTAAAACTTTATTTGAGTTTCATTATAAAAAAAAAAGAAGCAGATTTGTTCACGTGTTAAGTTTATATGTATGGAAATATTATGGTAATGTAAGTTGAAAAACAGTTATGATCAGAAAACTTAATTAAAGAGATCAGTTTAGTCTTTTTCTAATCATAAAAAAACTTAAATGAATTATGAAGGTACGTAGTCTCTTCAATTTCATTTGATATTGTTGAGAAAAAATAATTCGAATGAGTTGTAGTATCAAACTATCAATATATTTATTTGTTAAAATTTTAGATTTGTTAAGATTTACCTTCAACAGTGTAAACTAATGTCCAATTCGTTGGGGTTTGGAAGTAATATTTGATAATTACACATCTAATATGTAATTTTGTATGTAATTAACTAATTAAGGGCTAAAAAAGCGGTGGAGGAATAATAATATGTGTGCATACATAACAACTCTATATGAATAACATGTAATATTATTATACTGTACATAATTAGTATTGTTTTCCACATTTCGTTTTTGTATTTAAATTTTCAACAAATTATACTGGAGGGACTAAAACTCATTTGGTATATACAAACGATTTATATAGAATTTATCTCTTGGTGTTAGAAATATTAGAATCACTTGCCATATATATAATGGATATCACATTATCAAATATCAACCAATGATGGTCGAAAACTTTATCTGAGTTTCATAACAAAAAAAAACAGATTTGTTATTTCTTAACATGTAAAGTTTGCACCAAAAAAAAAGACTTTTTATGTATATGGAAATATTATGGTAATGTAAGTTGGAAAACCTAATTAAATCATTATATGAATGAATTAGTAGTCTTTTTTGTAATCATAGAAAATGGTTAAATGACGTATGAAGGTATGTAGTCTCTCCAATTTCGTTTAATATTGTTGAGAAAAAATAATTACCGAATGAGTTGTAGTGTTAATATTTTTATTTGACAATAGAGTTTTAGATTTGTTAAGATTAAGTTCAACCTCCACATGTAAGCTAAGGTCTATAGCTTCTCAACTATATTTTGATTAAGAAGCTGTGTAAACTAGTCCAATTCGTTATGAATTTCGAAGTAATATTTGATAATTACACATCTAATATGAATTTTTGTATATAATTAACTAATTAAGGGCTAAAAAAGCGGTGGAGGAATAATAATAATTGGTGGAAAAGGTGCTCTCTGACGACGATTCGATGATCTAGATTCTAGCCGCACATGGTGGTCCCAAAATTTGCTCACACATCCATGACATGATCATCATCACATATATACACATAACATAAATTGATTAGTGACCACATGATGATTAGAAAGAGACAAAAATAAAAATAATTGCCGCCCGATAAAAAATATAGCTTCTTTATAAAGCAACACTTCTTTCTTCTTTCTCTCTTCACTTTTCTTTTTTTCACCTTTTCACATCCCTTCCAAACAAAAACAAAAACAGAGGAGACTCACAAAGTCACAACACAATGTGCGACTCAGATCTTCCTCTCTCTCGTTGTTCTTCTTACGAAGCTGACGTTGATTCCGACAGCGAGATCTCTACTACCTCCAGTTTCAGTTCTTGTTCTTACAGTGGATCTGAGGAAGAAGCAGAGTTCGACAATGGTTTTGGTGTTTCACAGTCCAAGAAACAGACGAAGAAGCTGGAGAAGAAGAAGAGCAATGTGTTGTTAGAAGGCTACGTTTTAGATTCAGCGGTCAACGATGATTTGAAGAGAACCAAGAGTTTAACTGACGATGATCTCGAGGAGCTTAAAGGTTGTGTGGATCTTGGATTTGGTTTCAACTACGAGGAGATCCCTGAGCTTTGTAATACTTTACCTGCTCTTGAGCTTTGTTACTCCATGAGTCAGAAGTTCATCGATCAAGATCATCATCATCATCACCATTCTTCATCTTCTTCCCCGGAGAAGAAATCGTCAGTTCTTGATTCTCCTGTTAGTCCTATTGCTAGCTGGAAGATCTCTAGTCCTGGTAAGTCTCAAGTTTTTCTTTTTAATTGCATTTTATAGCTTTTGTTTTGGTTTTCTGATTATGATTTCTTGTGAAAACAGGTGATAATCCTGATGATGTTAAAGCAAGGTTGAAATTTTGGGCACAAGCTGTGGCCTGTACTGTGAGATTATGTACTTGATGAAGAGATTTGGATTTTGATCAATCTAGAAGTTGAAGAATCAACGGACGGGGGAAGGAAGATGATTGATTAAAGCAATTTGCAGGAGTGAAATCTCTTTATGAGACTGGACCTGCTTGGATGATACACACCCATTGTTGTAAAGCTCTTTGTTCTGACTGTATGTATAAAATGATTAATGATCAACCAAGATTTTGCTTAGGACATTGTTGTAATGAATGATTTGATAATAAGAGGAAATAAATGAAACAGCTGTGTTCTTTATTGATATTTCATAAACATATTTGGGGTCTTGTTACAGAACATGTGGTTCACAGATTCAAGCAAGCATCTTCTTTTCCATGAATGGTGTTAGATAAAACATACAGGTAGGTACGGGATAAGTATAGAAGTGGCTCTCGTTCTCAGTACCAGACATGTTTGATACGATGCTTTTGCTCTTCTGTCCTGCACCACAACGGTCCACATTATATTCCTTTGTCTCCATGACCATTTCCTGAGAAAAATAGTTCTGATTCTTGGACTTAAATCTGTGTTATCAATTTCACAAGATTCTGTTGCTTCTATGTCTCACCCATGAGCTTGGAGGAGTTATTATTACAAACCTAACTGTCCCTAAGAGTTTGGCAACAGTTGCATTCCAAGTTCTAACTACAGATATATATATATGGTCACATGCCACATAGAACTTTATCTAACCTTTATAACTTACAAGTTTACAACCTACGAATTAGTTTATTGTCTTATTCCAGAGAGGGAAAGTGAGATTGATCTGATATAGAGAGATACCATTGGGGGCTAGAACAAAAACTCACCTTTTAACATGTATGTTCAAGCTGATGCCAATAGCTTCACTATGTCCTTCTACAATAAGAAGAGCGAGAAAACTACAGAGTAAGAACCTTTAATGATCTAGAGAAGTGATAGCAATGTAAGAGGGGAAACTTCTACTAACCTCAATCTCAAGAGGTGATGTAGTTGGAGCATATCGGTCCACAACATTTCCTTGTTTGTCTACCAGAAACTTTGCGAAATTCCACTTGATAGAATCACCAAACAATCCTCCTTTTTGTTCTTTTAAGAAATTGTAAAGAGGAGAAGTGTTCTTTCCATTGACTTCAATCTTGCATAAGAAAAGAAGACATGTTACAACTACAGAAATATGGCACCCTGTGAGAAAAATTGAGACCAGTGCAAAAGTTTTTGAGACCTTGTCAAAGATTGGGAATTCTGCTTTGAATATATTGCAAACTGTTTCCTTGATCTGTATGTTGCTACCTGGCTCTTGGCTGCCAAATTGGTTGCAAGGAAATGCTAAGATCTCAAGGCCTGCGTGAAACGATGCTTCCCTCAATACTTATAATGTTATATAATAAGCCTAAGAAAGCCACAGCAAGATAAAGAGACATACCTTGAGATTTGTACTTGGCATACAAAATGTTCAACTCTTTGTAGTTTCCATGTGTTAGACCACTGCCCATTCATGACAACAAGATTCTAGATTTAATGCCATTATAAAGTCACATTATATGCAACGCTTCTGTAAGCCAATGTATCATAATCACACTAGATGGTAGATGCAGTTCCTAACATAACTTATAAAATGATGCAACTGAATCTCTCCACATGAGACGACGGTTCGAGTAGGACAATACAGTTTGTGAGGATTTAGGAGATGGAATATGTATTTCTGAAGAACTAAATAGTTAGTAGCGTACCACTTAGATGCTACATTGACGATAAGAAGCACTTTTCCTGTGAACTTGCTCAAACTCACATCTTTACCTTCGATGTCCTGCACTTTCAGTTAAAGACATTGTAGAACTCATGAACTTGAATGGCATAGTGTCATTACAAGATTCACTTAAAAAGCAAAACACAAAACAAAGCCAGCTAACACTAAAGGAAGGCACTCATCTAGATTTCAGTAACTTGGCTAAATCCGCAGTAAAACATAAAATTTTCATAAATAAAACATCAGCAATTACGATATTAACATCAATCCTTTTGATTTCCTTTTAAAAATCACATCTTTGTACTCAAATTACAAATCAATTCAATCAATTCGAATGATAGATTCAGAATCAGGACTAAACATCGACGCGACGTTGAACTACTGGCTTCTAAATATGCCTAGTTTAAGCTGATTATACCTTAACGGAAATGTTGTAGATGGAACTGGACGAGTGTTCAACAGTGGATGAAGAAGAAGAAGAAGGGTATCTGTAGAGGTAGAAGACAAAGGCTAGAAACAAGAAGATAATTAACTTTTTAGTCTTAGAGGGAGCTCGATGATTGACCCATCTGCTTGATTTAGGCATCGCAGAAAAAGAAATAAAATTTTTTGCTAGTCTTCTCTTCCGTGAACAAGGACGACGATCTCAGAACAGAACAGAACAAAACAAGCATGTTGACTTGGTATTACTATTTGAAATAGTTATCTGAAGATTTGATAGGCTTTACATGGGCCACTGTTTAGTTGTTAAGCCCATATCAGCCTTGAAAACACTATTGCTAACTTCTAATTACTGTAATAGTAGATTTGATTGCACCTTTTCTCTTTAACTTTGATCAAGTGTACTTTAAGATGAAAATTTAAGACATCTATGAATAAGGATTAACGAACATGGTAAAAGGGACTGCTTTATAGTGTCTCGAATGCAAAAAAAAAACAGAAGTGGATAATAATAATACTAGTGAGTAGCGGAAGCAACTTCCTCGCAGTTCTCTGATTCAGAATCATCTTCAGAAAAGCATGGCGGTTTAGGAGTGAGGCCTAATGTCTTGAACATGAGCTGGTCAGCGTCAAAATCATTGTTTGGTGTGGTTAAAAGCTTTTCTCCGGTGAAGATAGAGTTTGCACCAGCAAGGAAACACAGAGCTTGTTCAGGCATTGAGAACCGGACTCTCCCAGCAGATAACCTCACCATTGCTTTTGGCATTACGATACGTGCGGTTCCAATCATCCTGATCATCTCCCATATCTCAACCGGCTGCAAAAAAAAAAAAAACAAACACAAAAGGTTTTCAAATCCCTTAACCAGAATGTAGCTATGACTTGCATTTTGTGTTTTTAGATTGTGGAGATTTACCTTCTGGTTTTCAAGAGGAGTGCCTTTCACTGCAAGCAGCGCATTTATGGGAACACTCTCGGGGTGAGAAGGAAGTGTTGCTAGTGTGTGTAATAACCCTACTCTGTCCTCCTCTGCCTCTCCAAGCCCTATGATTCCTCCTGTTTACCGAGAAAAGATAAAATACTTTAGAACACATTTGTTGTTCTTATCCATATGGATTTGATCAAATCAACAAATCAACAAATGCTGTAATTATCAAGATGGAGACAGGTTTAAGCCCTCTAGTTCTATAGAATCAGAATTTCTTTGTTTTCATATCAAAGTTACCTGAACAGACGTTGATTCCAGCATCACGAACATGCTCAAGAGTTTCAAGGCGCTCATCATAACTTCTAGTAGTAATAACGTTAGGGTAGTACTCTCTTGAAGTATCAAGATTGTGGTTATACGCAGTGAGGCCAGCCTTCTTTAGCTCTAAAGCTTGTTGTTTCTCAATCATGCCTAAGGTGCAGCAAACTTCCATCCCCATGCCTCTGTTGCAAAGTGAGAGTCAAGAAAGTAAGTATAAGAATGTCACAACCAAGAGAGACTATATTCAACATCGTGTTCAATTTTCTCACGGATACAAGTTCACTTTGACAGGATTACTTTAACAGATAAAAAGATAAAATCACTCAACAGATTCATTCAAAGAACCAATAAAGAATGCACAACACTTTTTTAATAATCGTAGCCAGTGAATCATATTTTAGGCTATAGAGCAGTTGCTTTAATACAGAAAGCAGTTGCAAGGAGATCATATGTAATAGGAACATGGAGAGCTAAAATGAAAGACTTAAAAAGGTATTATATAGTAACTCCTCAGATATTGCCAACAATAATAAGGGAAAGGTACCTTATTTCTTTGATGTATTCAAGTATTTGGCTGAAGTTGGTTTTCCGTCCAATAGTATCTCGCCATGCAGCACCCATGCAAAAACGTGTGCTACCAGCTTCTTTTGCCTAACAACGCATTAACTTAGTTACATCAAATCAGAGGAGACTTATTACATTCTAAAGATTCTCGGATCCTACATTTTCAGTTGTCATCATCCTCAAGCTTCTAGTTTTATAAATTAAAGGGGAGTGGCTAGTAAAGAGAATGATTAAAATATGCTACATCAGGGGATAAAAGCAAAGTTCGATGATGGGCCTTCCTACCAATTTTAACATTCCTCAAAGTTTCTTATTGATACATGATGCTAAGGAACATACATTCAGCAAAATAAATTCACAAGAAAACAGCTAACCTTCTTTGCAGCATCAATGACAGCATCTTTAGACATAAGTCTTTGTGCCTTAACTCCAGTGCTATATCTGGAGGATTGAGGACAATATGAACAGTCTTCGCTGCACCCACCAGTCTTTATGGAGAGGAGAGTACATTGCTGAACCTCCCTGAAGTTATGAACATGTCTATGAACCTGAGCCTGAAAACCCAAACAGCCCACATAACATCGTTATTCAAGTAAGATACATATTATAACAAAATCAGATGAGCAACCGAATGAATAATACCAAAGACAATGTTTTGGGAATACACTAAATTCCTCAGACAGGAATCCTGGAAGTTAAGACAAATGTTTCAAAGAGATTCAAGTTCAGGGCTAAACTAAAAATCGAAATTTCATTCAAGATTATAGTTGTAATATTGCAGAAACACAAAGAGAGAAGGGGAAAAAGAATTACTCCATGGAAGAGGAGGTCAAGAACAGGAGAGTCATAAACCGCCTTGATTTCATCTCTACTCCAGTCATTTCTGGGACCTTCTCTGATACTCCTTTCAGCTGAAGCTGAAGCAGCAGATGAGTAAGCATAGCAAGAAGCAGACTGCAGACGACCCGACGAGGCAAAGCCTCTCAACTGAGATCGAAACACCGATCGAACAAGCATCATTTGATCTGCAAATCAGATGACACTTTTTTTCCAGATTTGGTGGTTTACCTAACCAAAAAGCCAGCTACCGTTGTTGGAGTTTCCGCCAGGGAACTTAAATAGGCTTTAATAGGCCCAATTTATATATTGGGCTTAAAATAGTTAGTCAATTGGAACGACGACGTTTTGTTCTTTATTTCATTGAATCGTTGTTGACTAGCCGGAGCCGCCGAGAGAAGAGAGAGAGAAGAGATGAGCGGCGGAGGAAACAACGTCGTATCATCCGATTCAAGCCGGAAGCATCGACGGAACTGATGTGGCTCCACATGATAACGGCGTCCGTCGAGCTCTCCTCTGTTATAACGCCGGCTTATGTATACTCTCATTCTTTCTCTCTGTTCCTCTTTTCAGTGTTTCTGCGTTTCTGAATTCTAAATAATCATTGATTTGGTTTGTTTTGGAAGATGATCCTTCTGGTGATCCTTACTGTACTCTCTTCGTGGGTCGTCTCTCTCATCATACTACGGAGGATACTCTTCGAGAGGTTAATGATTGAAATTTTCACTTAGTTTTGCCTTTTGTGTAAACTATGTTTTGAGTATGATTATGGACTTTTCTTCTTCACAGGTGATGATTAAGTATGGTTGGATTAAGAACTTGCGCTTGGTTAGGCACATTGGTAAGATTTTGCCACTGTTCTGCTTATCATATCAGCACTTTGCTTCATCTTTAGGAAATTTATGATCTTTGGTTTGTTGCTTTTACCAAGCTATTGTCTTAGTAGAACTCTGATTCTAGATTTACTCTACTTTCCACATTGTGTAGATTTTGTCGGATTGTGTTTATTATAGATTTACTCTACTTTCCACATTGTGTAGATTTTGTCGGATTTTGCCAGTGTTCTGCTTATGATATCACCACTTTGCTTTTTTATCTTTAGGAAGTTTATGATCTTTCTGTTTCTGATGGTTTGTTGCTTCTACCGAGCTATTGTCTTAGCAGAACTGTGATTAGAACACCAGTGGACAATGCTCTAAATGTGCAAGCAGAACAGAGAATCATGTGAACGAGAGAAGAAGACAAAAGGCAGGGGAGACGCCACGTGGACAGTAGCGATAAGAAATTAAAGGGATCAAGAGAGGGGGGCTCACTCACTAGAAATAGAGACAAGAGGAGACCCAACAACTCACATGTCCCCATTTCCTTTTCTTTGGTTATTTGGCTCAACAAATCAATCAGCACCACATTTCACACCCACTCTCTCTTTGGTCTTCACGACATTCATGTTCACTTTGGCCCCATTCCATCATTATCATTTGTTCCTTCTACCACATATTCGTCTTCTTCTTCTATCCTTTTATTTTTTTACTTTTATCTATCACGGGTAACATTACGTAGGAGTTTTTGTAATTTTGTTTTACTCACGGGTTGACAATCTTGGGGGAAAATTTTTAATAATATCGTTGGAAGAAATTTATATGCTTGGAGATATATTATATGGGTTGTGAATCTTTTTTTTGGTAATCTGAAAAATCTAGATTAAAACTCAAACTAAACTTTAAAATAGTTATATTGAGTTCAAAAGATATACTCGGGAAAAGTCGAATTTTATATTGAACTCATTTCAACTAGATAACTATGTCTAAAAAGAAGATCATATAATTCAGATAAGAACGAAAAGAATCGAGAAAAGTGATAGATAACCATCGACACAAATAGTTTCGAGTTACCAGAACACAAACCTACATTGTATAGTGTGACACATAAGCCAACACGAAGGCTACGTTGCACATTATCCAATCCAATTATACATTTTGGTGGCCCTTTTATGTCCCTAATTTGATTGCCGTGTCCACTACAAATTTAATGTTCTTTTTCCATCTCCCTTAATTTTCCTCTCAGTTAATGTTTTGACAAAAAAGACAGTTCATATATATTCAATGGAACACAGTTCTTAAAGACAAGTCTTATGTTTGTGCATCAACATTCATCTATTCAATGCCTTTGTCGACTTATCTCCGCTCATCCTTAGTGGCAAAAACAAACGTACCGTTTTGCTCATAGACACATATGCATCATAGAGATTTGCGGACAACAAATCTCTAGATCATAAGACATTGAAAGAGATTGGGTACCAAAGTGGACCCTAAATGTATGTATTTACAACAAACACAGTTCCTAACACATTACAAATTCCAACATCACATACATATCACCTAACTAAAACCGGAAACGATCCCGGTTTACTTCTATGTGATTTCACAATGTATAGTCATGACCCGTACAAGATCCTCAAGAAGAAGATCCCTGTTCGAGTAGCACCTCCTCCTCCATGTTGTTGCTATCACTGCTACTGCCCCAACCGCTGACATTTCCATAAGCTCTTTCTTTCCAAATCTACTCAACTTCCGAAACCGTTAGCCCTTGAGTCTCAGGGACAAACACAATCACAAAGAAAACAGCAAGAACAGCAATTCCCGCCAGAATCAAGAACGTCGTTTCTGTTCCAGCAGCTTCCGCGATTGACAAGAATGTTTGTGCCACAATCAAATTGCTGATCCAGTTAACTGTAGCTGACATGCCTCCACATATGCCTCTGTATTGTTGTGGGTATATCTCTGAGTTCACTGTCCATGGTACCGGTCCCATTCCCGGTGCAAAGAAAGCAATGTATAGAGCTAAGCCAAGTACAGCGAGCCAACCGTAAAGCCCTCCATCGTTTGGTGCATCAGATTGTTTGAAGAACGAGACAGAGAGAATTACGAGAGATATAATGACGCCGAATAAACTTGAGAGAGCAAGCTTTTTCCTTCCACAATGATCTATAAAGTAAATCCCTAAGACTGTTCCAGCAGCGTTCATGGCAGCAACAATGAGTGAGAGGAACAACGCGAGCTGGTTTGAGTGAAATCCAGCCATTTGGACTATTGTAGGGCTGTAGTACATTACAGTATTGATGCCAGTGAACTGCTGAAACGCCTGTAGAAATTTCGACTCAGTACTTCAAAAATCTTAACGCATATCAGTCAAAGACTGCAAAATTCTACATTTACTTTACCTGAAGCCCTGCTCAGGCAATAAATGAGAGTCTCAATTCTTTGGATCTGAAAACATCCAAGTAACCAACAGTGCGGTTCCTTTGTTTTTCTTCCTCTTCAGCTGCTGAAAGATGATCAATCTCATCTTCTAACCGCGAGATGTCATACATTCTAGTTAGCACTTGGATTGCTTCCGCTTTACGGTTCTTCATGAAAAGCCATTGAGGGGATTCTGGCATGAAAAGCATGGGACCAAACTGAATAACAGCGGGAAAGCCTGAAACACCAAGTATCCATCTCCATGTTCCTGGAACCTGCCAACAATGATCTTATAAATTTAGAAGCTATCATTAAATAACAAAATCTCACTTTCTCTCTGTAGTTTCTTAGGAATATGAAAACTGGTCTCACTTATTTAGTACCAAGCGACATTTGCATAAGATCAATAACAACCTTCCATTTTCCTGAATCAAATTAAAGACTAGATTAATGTTAAGGACCACAAAAGCAGAGATAGATGAAAGGGTATGGGGATTCCTAGAATGCTTACAATGAACATAACATGAATGGCGCATTGTCAATCACTTGCAAAGATAGCAGCTGTTGCTCTCTGTAGATGTAACAGAACTTTACCAAAATTCAAAACTTTTTTTAATGGCGAGGAAAGATATGTCTTACTAACTAACCTGTGTGAAAGCAGAATTAATGAGGTATGAAAGAAACTGTCCACCGGTGATCATCAATACATTGGTGCTCACAAGTCCACCTCTCACTTCTGATGGAGATGCTTCCGCAATATAAACCGGCGCAGTCACAGAAGCAACACCAACTCCCAAGCCAACCAAGAGACGGCCCGATATCAAAACATACTGATCAGGAGCAGCAGCCATAACGATTGCCCCAGCTGCAAAGACAACATCAGCAAACATAGTCGCCTTTTTACGACCGTAGTAGTCATTGATCCAACCTCCTGCCGCAGCACCAATCATTGCACCAACTATAGCCATACTTACAATAGTTTCCTACAATATAACATTTCCTCATGGATCACTCACTACTAAACACAGAAAGTTTCCAGCTTGGAAGAAGCTAAGCGAGATTTACATACCTGTAAGAAACTGCTCTGCTTTACAACTTGGAAATCATCCTTAATGTACAAAAGAGCACCGGAAATTACACCTGCACAAGGAACAATTTCTAAAAGCTTTAGACAACACAAGCCACTACTAAGTTCAGTGAGATAAGCCTAAACACAATTCTAATCCAAACCCACGTAACCAATGATCAGATAACAGAAGAGATATAAAAGAATGCAGATCAGAAGACTTCACATTCGATTCATTTTCCAAAATTCCAACAAATGGGTCAGAAAAGAAATCAAATCTAAAGCCTAAAACATCTGAATACGTGAGTATAATTCACCATGGGGGAGTAAGAGAGAGAGAGAGAGACCTGTGTCATAACCAAAGAGAAGGCCACCGATTCCCGCAGTTACAGTCAAACCCAGAATATAAGAATTCCCAAAATATGACATTCTTCTCTCAGGGAACATATCCAAGTACCCCGAGCTCCCAGGTGCGGTTTGGATCGTTAATGTCATCTTTCTTATTAAACTCTTTCTCCCCTACCAAAAACAATCTGATGATTTTGCCGGAGTTTCAATAAATTGCGATTGGTTGAAATGGAAAGGTATAACCGGATAAGTGTAACCGGTTACGCACATATCTATTAGTATTAGGATTTATGGTTTAAGTTCTATTGTGATAAGGCTTAGGCACCTATTGTTTAGGTCTCAGTCCTAATCTCTTCTCTTGTATAAATACTTGTGTGTGATCATTAATAAAGGCAAGTCAGTTTGATAACCAATTCTACATGGTATCAGAGCCAAACAGATCTAGTAAAACTCTTTAAATTTTTTTTCTTTCCTTGTTACTTGCGTGTCAAGATAACGATGTCGGGGGTAGAAGATAGTTCTTCTGCAACCAAGTCTACTGCTGCGTTGCAGCAACCAGAAACGGTGGTGGTTTCACCGTATTTACTGTCCAGTTCGGACAATCCAGGTGCTATGATTTCATCCGTCATGTTGACAGGTGACAATTACAATGAATGGTCAACGGAGATGGTGAATGCTCTCCAAGCTAAGCGAAAAACAGGATTCATCAATGGTTCGATCCCTAAACCACCTATCGGTGATCCTAACTTTGAGAACTGGACAGCCGTGAACTCGATGATTGTTGGCTGGATCCGTTCTTCCATTGAACCGAAGGTCAAATCCACGGTGGCTTTCATCTCCGATGCTCATTACTTGTGGAAGGAGTTGAAGGAACGGTTTTCTGTGGGTAACAAGGTTCGTATTCATCAACTCAAAGCGCAACTTGCGTCATGTCGTCAGGATGGTCAACCAGTACTCGAATACTATGGTAGGTTGAGTAAACTTTGGGAAGAATACCAAATTTACAAACCTATCAAAGCATGTACGTGTGGGTTGTGTACTTGTGGTGCTGTTCTCGAACCACAAAAGGAACGAGAGGAAGAAAAGATTCATCAGTTTGTCTTAGGTCTTGATGAATCTCGGTTTGGTGGTATTTGTACAAACATTGTCTCGAAGGCTCAGTCCTAATCTCTTCTCTTGTATAAATACTTGTGTGTGATCATTAATAAAGGCAAGTCAGTTTGATAACCAATTCTACAAAAGGAATCTGTTTTCTTCCCTAATTCTGCATGACCTAACCAACAAAAATTTCCAAATATAGATTTTCCCCCCTTCGGAATAATTCCCCAAAAAAATTGGATTTTCGGAACTCGCCGTCGTGAAAATGTGGCGACGTTTTTAAAGACGACGATATGATACAGAGTCTAACAGACAATAATGTTTTTTTTTTATTTATAAACGTGGCCACGTGGCGAGCTTACTCTGGATAAGGTTGTCTTATTTCATAACGAACAAAACAAGTGTTACTCTCCGCGTTTATGTAAATCTGATCTACTCGCTTTTCTTTCAACCTCTAGTTTTTGTTCACAATTCATCATTACCGTTGGTTTTGTTGTAGTGATAGTCACGCGCGTAAGTGCACGTGTAGTATGAATTGTTTTTGTATGCGTAGGCGCGTATAATCACGCTCTCCTAGAACACTCTTATCTTAAAAGGCAACTAAAATTTTGCTCACGAAATTCTTTTTTTTTGCTCAGACTAAGCAGTGTTTGTGCTTGTGAAAAGATAAACACAAAAAAAAAAAAAAAAAAATCGAATATGTACTTACAATTCGTGTAGTATTGTTTAGTTGTTTATTTTTATTAAAATCATACAAATCTCATTCTGTCTAGTTTTATATAGTATTAATAACAGTAAAAAAATATATACATTTTTATAAATTAAAATAACATGAGCTTATGTGCATGTTGTTGCCCACTAGAAAAAAATGGATGATGGAAAATTGGAAGGCTTACCAAGTTACCATATTAGTTGTTGGGTCCTTTCTTTTCTGATTTGTCTCAACATAATTGCCAAATTTAATTTCTCATTTTAAAGTTGCTATGAAAATGACTTTATTTAATATATATTATAAAGAGTATTTCTAACTTTTTTCAACATTGAGTTGCTTATAATCCTAAAGTTATATAATCAAAACTACATTTACTTTTAACATGAAAATTTGCTAATATTCAACCAATAAATTAGATTGTAAACTACTTTAAAATATTTTACCAATTACAAAATAATACATAATTGCATATTATTTGATCATAAAATAATAATTTGAAATTATATAAATTCCGGAATTTATCATTACATTTTCAGCTGTTTCAGCTGAAGCTGAAAGGACTATTAGAGAAGGTCCCAGTAGAGATGAAATCATGGCTGTCTATGATTCTCCTAAAAAAACTGATTAGAACACCGATCTACACAAAGTTAATTCTGTACGAAATTTGTACGAATCAATGTGTTTGATCCGTTGAATCATAATTATTCAAGTATATATACGCATATCCATTATTAAATATTTGTGCATATCTATCATAATTATGTCCAGCCCTAATACCATTATAAAATAATATCAAACATAATTATTTTATCAAAAATAATCAAACATAATTATTTTATTGAATCATGAAATAATAATTATGTCAAACATTATTATTATCTACAAGTAATTATGCACCGATTTGCTCAAATATTTAATAATGGATGTGCATCTTTTGCTAATTATGATACTTAGAGTGGATGCAACATGAATGCAACATAAATTATTTTACCTTAATGGATTAGATTATTATAAAATAATATCAAACAAGTTTACAAATCCAATCCAATCCAATCAAAAGCTTTCACTCCAGTGAGACTCTCACCTAACCAAAACCAGCCACCGTTGGAGTTTCCGCCTCTGTGTGGTCCTACAAGAACATAGTGACAAAACTCCGACAATTAAATGGGCTTTAATAGACAGTTTATATTTTGAGCTAAAAAAAGACAATAATCAAATAAACGACGACGTTTCTTCTTTATTTCAGTGGATCGTTTGTTATTGACTAGCCGGAGCCGCCGTGACAGAGAGAAGTATGGTTTTGAAGAATATACAGTAAAACCTCTATAAATTAATAATATTAGGACCAAAACATTTTATTAATTTATAGTGATATTAATTTAGCTATAAATTAATAATTATTATTTTATAGTGTAAATTTATTGATATATTTTTAATTGTGTAAAATTTTAATGATTATAAATTGAGACAATTTTAGCAAAATAAGATTAGAATGTTGGGTGTTGTCAATTTTTTTGGGTATTGAAATTGAATTTGAAATATTTAGAAAAAAATATTGAAAATAAATTACAAATACTATAGACAAATTCACTTATACAAATGACACTAGATTAGGACCCGTGCTAGAGCACGGATTGAAATTCCTTTTATTTATATTATAATTTTAGAATATAATATGATTCTGAAGATCAAGATTAATGCTAGATTAACACCTTAAAAACTTTTAAAATCAATCATATAAATTATATTTTATTCTAAAATTATAATATAAATAAAAGGAATTTCAACCCTAATCTAGTATTAATGTTTAATTTTTACTTTCTGAATACGATCCCGAAGATCACAATTACTCTTGTTAAATTAGCGAGATTTGATTATTTTTTATGACTGAGAGTATATTTTTATCCCTTTAATAATTTTTTATTGATGTGGTTTATCAATAAAATATGTGGAAAATAAATTGGTAATATTGTGATTCTAGATATTTGGAACCATATACGTGATCTTCCGAAAATAAAGTTTGGAATATCCATGAACTATCAATTTGGAATAACCCGTTTAAGATTTTCTGTTACAATTAAGATCTTATTTGTTACAATTAATATATGGATTAATTTGTAATCTATGTATAACCTATTTGTAACCATTTATTAAAATTATAAAGTCTACCAAAACAATGTTGTGTACTTCCGTTTTATTATAAAGGGGATACATAAATTCAAATTTATGAATAAGAATATGAATTTTCGTATTTTAATAGCTTATAAAACTATCAAAATGTAACTGATGCATATTTAGAAATGGAAAAATTTAAAACGTTTTAGCTATTTTTATAAATTGTTATAGAATGATTTATATCATTATAGTTTGAAGATACAACATAACAATTGTATTATATGAGTTTTAGGAGACCATATTTATTAATTTATGATATTATTGAGACCATATTTTACATAGGGATTTTAAAAAAATTATTATCTTATTATCTTATCAAATTTTGTTAATTTTCACACTAGCCCGACTTGGGACTAACAAAATTTATTAATTTATAGTGTTTATTAATTTATAGAGTATTAATTTATAGAGGTTTTACTGTAACTGACTCAGTTAAGAGTGGGTGACCAAGTTGTAAAAATTCATGTGGGTGACTCATATATAATTGACTCAGTTAACCGTTTTGGCCTGTGAAAACTGTCGCTTTTACAGCTTATTATTTTGTATGAAGAACTATTCGACTGTGGTTGGTTTCTTAATGTGCCCTTTTTGTTTAGTATTTTTATGATAAGACTCGGAGAATGTATGTTAGGCGTTCAAATAAGAATGAAACTGCAAAACAGAAGAGGCAGCAAACAATTGAAAATGAATGCAAGTAAAACTCAAAGACAAAGAGTCAAAACTCATATACTCCAAATTGACAGAGGTGAGACTAGTGTAGATGACCTTTTCTTACAAGTAGACAGATAAGAGTGGATCAACAAAATTATAGGTGAACACTGCAAACAAAAGAGATAAACAACAAAACCGGTGCTCCTTAACGTTGCATAATTTCATGCAGAACCAAAACGGAATTCAAAGTCATTATTACTTTACTTGCATGACAAGCAAGTAAGAAGCAAAACAGGCATTCTTAACTAGTCTCAAGAAACAACAAGATCGGTTAGATTCTTAAATACATAAGACATAATGGGACGACAAGATACTTAAAAATACATAACACATAATGGTGGCTTTCACACCAAACACTTGACTTCGAGGGACATATGACCTGGAATTCCATCCATTGTTCTCCTTAAGATAGCATTACTTATGAATGGATTGTCGTCTTGCAGGGCACAGGCTTTGAAGGTAATGTAGAAGATTGCATTCTCCTCCTTGGCTTTCTTCTTAGACTCCACATCGTCTTTGGTTTGCACAATTACCTTTTGCAGGTCAAATGACCTTTCCCACAGTGATAAGCGCTGCAACACAACATCAAGAGATCTCATTATAACCTAGTACACAAATTCCCATCCTATTTTATTGTCAAATTCTGTTTTTTTCTCACCGGGAAAGAATTGGTGCGCAACGAGAGTTCCAAGTAGAGAAGAAGCCAATCCTTTTCTTCTTACAGCTCTGACTCTTTCAACTGCAAAAATCAAGTCAAAAATGTGTTCTCTAGCTAGGCATGCTTCCTCTAAATAATGTGTGAAGGGCTAAAAAGGGATACCACGTAGAATTGCAGGTTATCACTGGTGGTGGTAACCTCAGGCAACGAGTTGGGCATATCACCTGTGAAGAAAGCATCCACGGCAAGTTTGTCAAAGTCGTCACAGATTGGGAAGCCTTCCTTCTCTGGCAATAATGTGCATTGGGTTGTAATGAAACTCAAGCAGTAGCCATCTTTGGCAGACTCAACCACCCTTGTTAAGAACTCGCAAATGGAAAACTCGTAAATGGAAAACTCTCGAGTTGGATCCCTTGCATAAAATTTTACAAGCGGAGGATACTCCTTGTCGTCTAGGCAGAAATATTCAAGGTTTGTCCGCTGCCAAGAAGATGTGAATAATATTTAAGAACTTGTACAATATATTTTACAAGATACAAAACAATAAAAATGGTAAAAAAACAGAAGAAGGAGAGAAAAGAGAAGCTTACATTTTGCAGATTGTAGCAGTGAAGCCCAACTTTACCAAACAAGTCATCACCCACTCTATAATAACTCTGATGGATGGAGAGGGTCCAAAATCAGAATATATAATATGATGATATGATATGGATCAGTAGCATAAAACAAAACCCCCCAGAATTACGTAAACAAGTGTGCAAAAATTACCTTAACTGGCTTATCCTCGGGAAAGGAGGTCAAAGGGATTTCAAAGTCAGGAGAAGAAGGACAGTAAACAGGAGAAGGAGGAGAGTAAACAGAAGAAGGAGGATAGTAAACAGGAGAAGAAGGACAGTAAGAAGGAGAAGAAGGACTGTAAGAAGGAGAAGGATGGTAAGGAGGAGAAGGTGGTGCGTATGTTGATCGTGAAATGCAAGTTTCCACGTCAGAGGGCTCATCCAACATATTCTTACCAAGCTTAAAAGATTCAATAGCATCGGCCCGCAACCATTCGTCCTGTATCAGCATCTGCTTCGATAGAGAGTAATTATCGCCGAAGGTTGGTACAGGGATCGTATAGAAACTTTCCCCTTCCAGCTTATGATACGGTTTTAAAGCATCATACAGTTCCTTACAACAAAAAAAAAAAAAAATTAGAATCATGATGAGAGTTAATTAGATGATGCAAACGAGAGAGAGATCCACAATATAGAAGAAATCCAATTACCTTATAACTCGGAGGCCTACTGGTTTCTTGTAGCTTCAACAAAGCGAAAGACATTGTTGAAGGATTCGATATTCAATTAAAATCTCCCACAGGACAGGACTCTCCAACCCTAATTTATAGTACTATCAAACCACAATCTAGGCCTGGGCATTCGGTTTATCCGGTTTAATCGGTTCGGTTTATTCGGTTTTTCAAATTTTCGGTTATCTAAAAATTATGCCGAATTGAACCGAATTTTAATTCGGTTCGGTTTAATCGGTAATCGGTTTATTCGGGTCGGTTATCAGCTTTGAAATCCATTCCGAACTAAACCGAAATTGTTTCTAATTCGGTTTATTTAAACCGAATTAGACCAAAATACAGATAATGGGCTCAAATGAAGATAAAATCCAATAACAATCCCAATTACAAAACCAATCCAGTTACATAATTACGGTTTCAAGCCCATATCCATTAACAAACTAGGGTTTTGACGAAGTGGCTGATGGCGAGGCTGCGAGGGAGACGGTAACAGCAACGACAACGACGTGCTACCGTTAGATCTCCTCGTCAAGTATTCCAACGAGATCTGTTAACATAGATAACAACGCTACACTTTAAAACATGCGAAATCAAAGGGGAAAAGCTCGTTTCTTTTTCGCTATAATCTTCATGAGAAATCAAATAATACAACCTAAAATCAAATTCAAGAGCAAAACTCAAAAATTGATGATAAGTAAGAAAACTTACTGTAATCTAGCAGACGAATATGTTTTTGAGTTGATTCAATGGAAACAGCCTCAGTTTCCGACGACGGAGTTTTGGCAATATTCACGAGTGAAACCGTTCGGCGGCTCTCAAAATATTATTTGAGATAGTGTCGAAAGAATCTTAGGTTTCAAGAGGAAAAATGTCACTTTGGATTGAGTAAAAAATATTAGTGGGCCACATATTTTTATTGTTGACTTATTAAAAACATAGGCGTCAGATTTCTTTTGGGAATACAAAACAGTTAGAAGCAGCCCAAGTTCAAAACAAATTAAAGATGCAAGTCATCTAACCTAATCGATCGTGAAGGATTAACGACCGCCGCACTTCTTCTTCTACAAAACACACAGAAGCTGACAGGTGAAGAAGGAGATGGAGTGATGTAGAACAGAAACCGAATAACCGATCGGTTATAGCCTGCCGAACCGAACCGAATCATAAACCGAAATCCCCTGAAAATTTTGCCGATCGGTTTAGTCCTTCATTCTCGTTCGGTGCCGATAACCGAAAAAGTCGGTTCTTTCGGTTCGGTTCTTTCGGTTTCTTCCGAACGCCCAGGGCTACCACAATCAATCAGGAAGTCATCGCAGTTTTATGAAAAGCAATTCGCCAAATCAAATAAGAAGATAATCTTAATAAGTTTTGGTGAGATTTCAGCTTAAATGGGCTTTAATAGGCCCAATTTATATATATTGGGCTTAAAATAGTAGTCAATTAGAGAACGACGACGTTTTCTTCTTTATTTCATTGAATCGTTGTTGACTAGCCGGACCCGCCGTGAGAGAGAAGAAGAAGAAGAGGGAGAAGGAAATGAGCGGCGGAGGAAACAACAACGTCGTGAACAAAGTGTTCTACGCGACGTCGTATCATCCGATTCAAGCTGGAAGTATCGACGGAACCGATGTTGCTCCACATGATAACGGCGTCCGTCGAGCTCTCCTCTGTTATAACGCCGGCTTATGTATACACACTCTTTATCTCTGTTCCTCTCTTAAGTGTTTCTTGATTTCTGAATTCTAACAGACATTGATTTTGGTTTTTTTTCGGAAGATGATCCTTCTGTTGATTCAAAATCTGTTGGAGATCCTTACTGTACTCTCTTCGTGGGTCGCCTCTCACATCATACTACGGAGGATACTCTTCGAGAGGTGAATAATTGGAATTTTCACTTAGTAATGTTCGTGTCAACTATGTTTTGAGTATGATTATGGATGTTTCTTCTTCACAGGTGATGATTAAGTATGGTAGGATTAAGAACTTGCGCTTGGTTAGGCACATTGGTAAGATTTTGCAAATGTTCTGCTTATGATATCTCACCACTTTGCTTTTATCTTTAGGAAGTTTATGATCTTTGGTTTGTTTCTTCTACCAAGCTATTGTCTTAGCAGAACTGTGATTTACACATTGTGTAGATTTTGAGTCCTCCTCTTCTTGTTCCCTTTTTTGTAGTGACGGGATCTTCTCGAGGATATGCTTTTGTTGAATTTGAGACCGAAAAGGATATGCTCCGTGCTTATGAGGTGCTGTGATGCTAAAAGTTTGCTTTTTTACCTCTTGTTTTTGTTCTTGGAAGCTGTCTGAAATCCTTACTAAGCCCAACGCATTGAACATATCGATGTACATGCTGGTTTCTGGAAACTGGTGTAGTTTGTCCGAGTGAGAATGTTTGTGATGATTTTACAGGATGCTCATCATTCACTAATAGATGGTAGAGAGATTATTGTTGATTACAATCGGCAACAACTGATGCCTGGATGGATACCAAGAAGACTAGGTCTGCCGTTCTTTTAACTTCTTTTTTTTTGTCTCTCATGAACTGTCTATAGGAGTTATTATCTTAATGCCCACCTTCTTCTCTCTAAACAGGAGGTGGGCTTGGTGGTAGGAAAGAATCCGGACAACTTCGTTTTGGAGGACGAGAAAGACCATTCCGCGCTCCCTTGTACGGTTTTGTTTTGCTCTTCATTTAGCTTGTCCAAAGATATAACACCAGCAGCAAAGCA
This sequence comes from Camelina hispida, assembly GCA_023657505.1. NCBI lineage: Eukaryota > Viridiplantae > Streptophyta > Magnoliopsida > Brassicales > Brassicaceae > Camelina > Camelina hispida. Next base: position 2,654,006 of record CP094634.1, on the reverse strand, counting down.
TAGTGGCATGAACCTTGTTCTGACTTTCATATTCTTTTAAGTGGGCATTCTTTCTGTTTGTTGATATCAGGCGACCAATCCCTCATGAAGATTTACAAAAACTCGGCATTCAGCTTCCACCTGAGGGAAGATATATGTCACGCACACAGGTCTACTTTGTCTTTTAACTTCAGAACCAATCTACAGTCATTCAAACTTTATCCCTGTTTTGTGTCTGATGCCAGTTTACTGGGTCTTTTGTACATGTTCTTCCAGAAGTGACATATTTGATGGGATTTTTAAATGTGTTTAGAGAGAAGCTGATTGGTACAAAACTAAAGTTCTAAGCACTATAGCTTGTTTGTGGATGCAGATCCCATCACCTCCGAGGAGAAAAGGAAGTGTGTCGGATGATAGAGAGGAAGGATATTATCGGGAAAAGAGTTCTGTAGAAAGGGAAGAAGAGTTTAAAGAGCGAAGCAGCCATAGGTATAATTACAGTCACAGGTCGAGCTCACACACATACAGTTCGCATAGAAGACGCTGCAAAGACAGAGAGGAGCGTTCTAGGACAGAGTCCCGTTCCGATAGGAAAGAGAGATCACGAGGTACGGAAGCTAGATATGGTGATAACAAGGGTGAAGTTTCTGGCAGCAAAAGATCAAAACGCGCAGAAGAAGAAGAAGAGCGTTCTCACAAACGTCATAAACACATGCATTCCCACCATCATCATCATATGAGGTCCTCTAGTCGAGATCATCAGTCCTCTGACTAAATAAGTTTCTGACTTTTCTGAGAGATTATATATCTGTAATGTTTTTTTTTATTTTCTGAGAGATTATATATCTGTAATATTGTTTTTTTTTAAAGAATGGAGATCGATAGTGGAATCAAAGAAGTTCGTTGAGATGAAATTCAAATATGAGGGAAGTGATTCAAACATTATTTTCCACACACATATCTAACTCAATCCATTTTTTAGCTATTTTTTTCTTCTTCTAAACATTACTATTGTTACCCTATCTAGACGATGTTCTGTATATTAGGGGATTGCTTTTTCTTTTTAATTGATATCATTATTATATGCACTTTTGTTATGTTAATCGACTCATGCAAATGATATGTATTTTTTAATTGTGTATATACTTATATTATTTTATGACAATAATAAAATTATCAATATATATATAAATTATTTGATTGTTATACACTTTACATTAAATTCTATATAAATATAAATTGTAAGTATAATTGTTTATATATGACAGCAAATTAGTCATGTTTTGAATTTTTGGTTCTTTGAAATGTTGAATAGATATTAACAAAAAAAATAGGCAAAACATATATAATATATAAACAAAACATATGTAAAATATAAACAAAACATAAGTAAGATATTTTTACGTATGTGTTTTTAAAATACATAAAATATACTCTCAGATATCATACAATCTACTTTTTATTATCACATTAGAAATTTATTAGTTCATTAAAATTATTCTTTCGTATAAAATTTTAATACAAGCTCTCAACTTTCATGTGGGTTTTCATTTTATTTTCAAACATCTAATACATTATAAAATACTCTATTAATACAAATAAAATATTTAAAAAATATGAAGTAAGAAAAATAAATAATAAACAAAATATCATGGATTTTTAAAATAAAAAGCGTAAACAAATCTCCCGACAAAACTTTCTTTACAATGAGCCCACTAAGGAGCGTATCCAACAACATCTCTATAACATTACTACGCTATTACCCGCATCTAAGTGTTTAGGTTGACAACAATCTCATCCAGGTACATGGAGATATCCGTTATAACATAAGTTGGGATAAATGTTTTGTAATAAGTAATTGAGTTAGCAATTTAACATTCATTTTTCTCTCTCTCAATATAACATTTAACATCCATGAATTTTGAATAAAAAATATTCTTCATTCTTACTTTCCTAAATACATCTAACTAAATTTGGATTTTTCTTGTTTTTGATATGATTGACTAATTACTTATTCAACTTGATTCATTTGAAAAGGCTAATGCTAAATGATATTTCTACAACATATTTGGAGCTTTAGTTTATGACCATTCAAAAATTTATAATTTGAAATTTCTTGTTGGATTGGTGATGTTATTTTTGTTTTTATGATCTTTCATGTATCGGAGAGATAGATAAGAAATTCCACAGTTCAGTTAGAATACAACCTATTTCTAAAAAAGAAGCAACACAAGTCCAAAAACCTTTCTTGATACAATCTGTACAAATTTTGAAATCCAGAGTTTGATGCTAAAGCTTACCTTTTCAGATTGTTTTTTGCTTATAACTTTAGTTTATTGATGAACATAGTATATGTCTAAACTTGATTACTTTACCCATGCAAATGATATGTATTTTTAATTGTTTATATATTTATATTATTTATGACTATAATAAAATCATATATATAGATATATAAATGATTTGATTGTTATACATTGAGTATAGTTTACATTAAATTCTATATAAATATAAATTGTAGGTATGATTGTTTATATATGAATCTTCTTAAGCTCCTCTGCAAGTCGTTCAATTTCAGTCCCTAATCGTTCTATAACGAAATCAGATTTTGAAATTAAACTTTCCAATGATTTGGAAATGCTTTTTAATCTATCGTACAGCTCTTGTGACATGTTGTAACATCCGCGAACCAGATTTTGTGTTTTTGGAAGGAGTATCGATCGACACCCTTGTGGCATCGATCGATACCACTAATTTCTGGGTTCGACCGGTTTGATTTAATTGCCGAATTGGTTCGGTTTGGTTCAGGGAAATCCCTAATTCGTGTCTTAAAAGGGAGAAAACGACCTAGGGTCGTGTTTTTGGTTGTCAGTCGCCGTTTTTGAGAGAAAAAGAGAGAAAGGAGAGTTCTTGAGTTCCTAAGAGAGATTTGGTGAGATTCCTTGCTGTTCTTGAGAGTTTTGGAGCTGGGAACGTGTTAGAGCTTGCTAGGAGTGAGGATTTCGTTTCTTCTGCTCAGAATCTTCTTGAGAAAAGGTGAGTGCTTGACCATGGTTGATCTAAGCATGAGATCTCTCTTGTTTGTGTGTTTTCTTTGTTGTTTGTGTTGTTTTGTTGCTTGGGTTCGTTGCTTTTGTGTTTCCCAGTGATTTCTGAGGTATTTGGGTGAGTTTGGAATGGATTCGAGATGGTTTGGTTTCGGAATTCGTCGTTCGTGTTCGCGCAGATCGTGTCTGCAGAGGAGGCATCGATCGATACCATTTCTGAGGAGCATCGGTCGGCACCAGTGTTGAGTAGCATCGATGGATACCACTTTTGAGGAGCATCGATCGGCACCTTCTGGAGTAGTATCGATCGGCACCCATTTCTAGCATCGGTCGATACTGTTTCTTGCCGTGTCTTATGTTTTCCTGGTTTGATGTTTTGATTGTGTTCTTGTTGTTTGATGACTTGGGAGGTCTCATCTGCTTGTGTGTATAACCCAGTAGATGGGAGGATGGCCTCACTAAGTATTTATGATAATACTTACGCATCTCAATTGTTGTTTGTGGTGTGCGGTAAAGGAAAAGTGTGATCGTGGGATCAAGGGCCATGAAGAGGAGGATGTTCTAGAGGCTTGATTGATTGTGGTCTAGCTGTTGTTAGGTTGCTAGATTAAGTCAATGGAACGTTGTAGGATGTTAGCTTTTGGAGTTTCCTTTATTTGGTTTATGTTGCTACCTTGTTATTGGATTATTGTTGTTGCATTCTTTGGTTTAATGGAATTGGATTTTTACTTGGTTATCCGCTGTTATTGATTGCTGTTAGGTTGTTAGTGGGTATGGGACCACTAGTAAATTAAAGTGTATTAAAAAAAAAAAAACGGGAAGGGTTGTTTCATTTTGGTATCAGAGCCCTTACGGTTCTAGGTCTAGGGTTCATTGTGCTTTTGCTGTTGATGTTTAGGATTACATGCTGTAATTGATTGTGTGAATGGCAATTGTGTGTGGCATGAAGTCCTAGAACATCCTCTTCGAGCCTGTTTTGTGATTCCACGGTGAGTTATTGTTATGTTTCTTTGTGGGTATTGTTTTGTTTACTGCTTGTTAGCCTCTGTTCTTGGAAGATCAGTGGCTAAGGTGTTTGAGTTGTTGGTCGTGGACGGGGACGTGGTCGTGGTCATTGTCGGGCGGGTCCCGAGGCCAGCGAGTGTGTGGTCCAGAGGTCCACGAGGAGGTACGTCGAGAGGGTCGCAAGCGTATCGGGAGGGACCAGAGGGGGTTAGCCGGTAAGCGTGCCGGGGTGCTGGGAACCCAGGTGTGGGGTTGCAGCAGGTGGAGCCCAGGGTCGAGATGATCGCTTGGCGGATCTATTGGCGTGCTGTGGGAGCGGTTACCGAGAGGGGTACCAGTGTAGGCTCCAGTTGTGCCGCATGTGGCAGGGTGCAGCCGAGGGCTGCGGATGTTGAGGATTTTTCCACCTTATGTTAAAAGGTTGGGGCGGTTGTAGATGACCGGTATGAGATTATTCTCAAGAGGTATCAGACCTAGAGAGGCGGATAGGTGGACTTATGCAGTTGGAGCAGATATTTCTCTGTTTGGGTGTTAATCCAGTTGGATAATGTAAGTTGAGTGGGCAGGTGTAACATTGCAATGTTATACTCGGACCACAGGAGGTACTTGTGTCGAGAGATGTTTATAGTCGTTAAGGATTGTTGCTCCCGAGGGGATGGTGATTCCCCGAATACCGATGGCTCGAGGGCTGAGGGCTCCGAGAGTGGCAGAGGGGATGTTGTTCTCTGAGGGGATGAGTATTTCCCCGATACCGAGATCTTGAGGATTGTGGTCCAAGAGTGAGACGGTATAACTCGAAGACGCTTGTCTGAGAGTGAGATCGGTATGACTCGAAGGTTGCGACCTAAGAGTGGAAGAGTTGGGAGCAATCGATTCCTAGGACGTGAGTATGAACATAACGACGGAATGTAGACCTCGAGAGTGATGATGGTTTAATCTTGGATCTTAGGATTATGTTGGCCGGTGGGCCAGGATTTTATGACCAGAGCGGTTATGAATTTTTGGCTTTGCGCCAGGATTGTGAGGCCGGTGGTGCTGGATTCCCGAGAAGGGGAGTTACAGCAGTTTTGAGCCGGGAGAGGCATGTTTTGCCAGATACATAAGTTCACGAGAAGCCTTCATGGCAGGATAAACTAATCGTTGCGACGATGTTGGATTACGTTCATTTGAGATGGACAGGGTTGCAAGATTCAAGGTTTTGGTAAGCTTGTTGGAGGGAATAAGTCAAGTGGTTTGAGTTAGTTGCCTGCAAAGCATTTGATACGGTGAATCGGAATATGCGATCGTATGGTACTTGTTTGTTTTATTACGCTCGTGTTGATGATTTTCTGTGGAGAATTGCTAAGCGGGAAGCTAATTTTGGATTAAGCTATTTTTGTGGAAGTTTCCCTAAGAGGCAAGTTACTAGAGGTTCTTGGACGAGCTAGAGGGGTTGATATTCAGATCGCGGGAGAGTCGTGGACAGCGGATTTGCTTATCAGTCTAGTGGAGTTGTATGATGTTATTCTTGGTATGGATTGGTTGCATCGGTATAAGGTGCATTTGGATTGCTATCGGGGTAGAGTGGAGTTTGAGCGTCCAGGAGGGAAGTTGGTTTTTCAGTATTAGACCGACTTCGGGGAGTCTCGTGATCTCAGCCGTTCAGGCGGAGAAGATGATCGAGAAGGGCCGTGAGGCTTATCTGGTTACTATATCTATGCCAGAGTCAGTGGGGAAGTCTACGGTTAGCGGTATTCCGGTTGTGGAGGACTTTGAGGATGTGTTCCAGTCATTGCAGGGATTACCACCATCTCGGTCGGATCCTTTTACTATTGAGCTGGAACCGGGGACGATGCCGTTATCCAAGGCTCCTTACAGGATGGCTCCAGCAGAGATGGCAGAGCTGAAGAAGCAGCTTGAGGATTTGTTGGGCAAGGGTTTTATCCGTCCTAGTTGTTCACCGTGGGGAGCTCCGGTGTTGTTTGTTAAGAAGAAGGATGGGAGTTTTCGGTTGTGTATTGACTATCGGGGTCTGAACCGAGTTACTGTGAAGAACAAGTACCCTCTCCCGAGGATTGATGAGTTGTTGGATCAGTTGAGGGGTGCTACTTGGTTCTCCAAGATCGATTTGGCATCAGGATATCATCAGATTCCTATTCATGAGGCAGATGTGAGGAAGACAGCCTTCAGGACGAGGTATGGACACTACGAGTTTGTGGTGATGCCGTTTGGGTTGACAAACGCGCCAGCTGCGTTTATGAGATTGATGAACAGCGTGTTCCAGGAGTTTCTGGACGTGTCAGTCATCATTTTCATCGACGACATCCTGGTATATTCTAAGAGTCCCGAGGAGCATGCAGTACATCCGAGAGCAGTGTTGGAGAAGCTGAGGGAGCAGAAGTTGTTTGCTAAGCTGAGCAAGTGCAGTTTCTGGCAGCGTGAGATGGGGTTCTTGGGTCACATTGTTTCAGCTGAGGGAGTTTCAGTGGATTCAGAGAAGATTCAGTCCATCGGGAGTGGCCGAGGCCGCAGAGTGCCACCGAGATTCGGAGTTTCCTGGGGTTAGCAGGTTACTACAGGAGGTTTGTTCGGGGTTTTGCTAGTATGGCCCAGCCGATGACTAAGCTTACAGGGAAGGATGTCCCATTTGTGTGGTCACCAGAGTGTGAGGCGAGCTTTGCAAGTCTCAAGCAGATGTTGACTACCACGCCGGTGTTAGCACTGCCTGAGCAGGACGAGCCTTATGTTGTGTATACGATGCTTCTAGAGTGGGGTTGGGTTGTGTACTTATGCAGCAGGGGAAGGTTATAGCTTATGCTTCGCGGCAGTTGCGGAAGCATGAAGCTAATTATCCTACTCATGACTTGGAGATGGCAGCAGTGATCTTTGCACTTAAGATTTGGAGATCCTATCTGTATGGTGGGAAGGTGCAGGTGTTTACAGATCACAAGAGCCTGAAGTACATTTTTACTCAGCCTGAGCTGAATTTGAGGCAGAGGCGTTGGATGGAGTTAGTAGCAGATTATGATCTGGATATAGCTTACCATCCTGGTAAAGCTAACTTGGTTGCAGATGCCTTGAGTCGGAAGAGGGTGGCTTCGGCTCAGGAGCAGGATATGGAGACATTGGTAGGTGAGATTAGTGCATTGAGTTTGTGTGCTATCTCAGAGGAACCTTTGGGTTTGGAGGCAGCTGATAGAGCGGATTTGTTGAGCAGAGTGAGGTTAGCTCGGGAGCGATGAGGGGCTGATGAATGCCTCTAAGGCTGCGGGTGCGAGTATCAGGTTTCTGCTAATGGTACTATCCTTGTGCATGGTCGGATTTGTGTGCCCAAGGGTGAGGATTTGAGGCAGGAGATCCGAGAGAGGCTCATTCGAGCAAGTTCTCTATTCATCCAGGGAGACCAAGATGTACCGTGACCTCAAGCGGTATTATCACTGGGTCGGGATGAAGAAGGACGTAGCGGACTGGGTGGCGAAGTGTGATACTTGCCAGCTGGTGAAGGCGGAGCATCAGGTTCCTGGTGGTTTATTGCAGAGTTTGCCTATTCCGAGTGGAAGTGGGATTTGATCACGATGGACTTCGTGGTAGGTTTGCCTGTGTCGAGGACGTTTGATGCTATTTGGGTCATTGTGGACCGTTTGACTAAGTCTGCACATTTTCTGGCCATCAAGAAAACTGATGGAGCAGCGGTTTTGGCCAAGAAGTATGTCGGGAGATAGTCAGATTGCATGGGGTGCCTGCTAGTATTGTGTCTGATAGGGATTCCAAGTTCACTTCGGTGTTCGGAGGGCGTTTCAGGCAGAGATGGGCACGAAGGTGCATATGAGTACAGCCTATCATCCTCGGACGGACGGTCAGTCGGAGAGGACGATCCAGATTTTGGAGGATTTGTTGAGGATGTGTGTGCTGGATTGGGGTGGTCATTGGGCAGATCACTTGAGCTTGGTGGAGTTTGCTTACAACAACAGCTACCAGGCTAGTATTGGGATGGCTCCTTATGAGGCTTTGTATGGGAGGCCGTGTCGTACACCATTATGTTGGACTCAGGTGGGGGAGAGGAGCATATTTGGTGCGGATTTTGTTCAGGAGACCTCGGAGAAGATCCGGGTTTTGAGGCTGAACATGAAGGAAGCTCAAGATCGGCAGAAGAGTTATGCTGATAGGAGGAGAAAGGATCTTGAGTTTCAGGTTGGTGATAGAGTGTACCTCAAGATGGCCATGTTGCGGGGTCCGAACAGGTCATTGACAGAGACTAAGTTGAGTCCGAGGTACATGGGTCCGTTCAGGGTAGTTGAGCGGGTGGGGCCAGTGGCATATAGGCTGGAGTTGCCTGAGGTTATGCGTGCGTTCCACAAGGTGTTTCATGTGTCGATGCTGAGGAAGTGTCTTCACGAGGGTGATCAGTTGTTGGCTAAGATTCCTGAGGATCTTCAGCCTAACATGATTTTGGAGGCGAGACCAGTGAGGGTGCTCGAGAGGAGAGTCAAGGAACTTCGGAAGAAGAAGTTTCCTTTGATGAGAGTCCTGTGGGACTGTGACGGAGTAGAGGAGCAGACTTGGGAGCCCGAGGCGAGGATGAAGGCAAGGTTTAAGAAGTGGTTTGAGAAGCAGACCGCTTGAGCTTGTCTAGCCGGGTCCGAGTTGTAGTCCGTGGCTGGAGCGGGTACGGAGTATTCCAGCCCATCTCTCTTGATTTTTGGTCGCTTAGGGGTGGTTGGTTGTGCGACTAAGTATCAAGATGAGGTGGTGCTCGGGATGCGGGTTGATGACTCCAGTTGTTGTATTTTTGTTTTCCTGATGTATTTTCGTTGAGTTGTAACGATTATGACATTTTGAGATTAATAAGATGAGTATTTTTCTTTTGTTTGACTGCGATTGTCATGAGAAAAGAGAAATAGCTCGGGTTTCTATTTTTGGAAGTTTCCATAAATAGAAAGTTTCCACAAAAGGAAAGTTTCCAGAATTAGAAAGTTTTCTAGAAAGGAAAGTTTTGTGGAAATGTTGAGGTAGATCTAGCCGGGAGATACTCGTTGGCATCAGTATTTGTTTTGCTCTAGGCCGTGTGGGCCCAACTCACGTGATACCGATAGCTCGATGGACTTTGTGGCCGAGAGTGGGAGTGGTATGTTGCTTCGGATGACGATCCGAGAGCGCGCTTGAGGGTGACGACCCGAGAGCGGGATATGTGAGGCTCCCTGGATACCGTAGCTGTGAGCCGAGGCTCGGCAGTGAGCCGGTATGTCTCGAGGGTTGCGACCCGAGAGCGGGGGAGTGGGTGTGAGTGACTTCTGGATGCCGTAGCTTAAGGCGGTTGGCCTGATAGCGAGCCGGCATGATTCGTTGGTTGCGACCACGGACGGGGAAGCACTGAGTTGTGAGCAAATAGTGTTATGATGCGAGTATATTGGCTAGAGGGAGACCTCGAGGGTCAGTCGGAGGTGTGCGGGCTGTTGCGACAGTGGCACGGGAACCTTGACTGATGGTGTTTAGTCCGGTCTGGGGACGTGCGGGCCGTGTTGACGGTGGCACGGAGGTCCTTGGCAGATGGACGGTATTGCGGGATTCGGGGACGAATCCATATTGGTGGGGAGAATTGTAACATCCGCGAACCAGATTTTGTGTTTTGGAAGGAGTATCGATCGACACCCTTGTGGCATCGATCGATACCACTAATTTCTGGGTTCGACCGGTTTGATTTAATTGCCGAATTGGTTCGGTTTGGTTCAGGAAATCCCTAATTCGTGTCTTAAAAGGGAGAAAACGACCTAGGGTCGTGTTTTTGGTTGTCATCGCCGTTTTGAGAGAAAAGAGAGAAAGGAGAGTTCTTGAGTTCCTAAGAGAGATTTGGTGAGATTCCTTGCTGTTCTTGAGAGTTTTGGAGCTGGGAACGTGTTAGAGCTTGCTAGGAGTGAGGATTTCGTTTCTTCGCTCAGAATCTTCTTGAGAAAAGGTGAGTGCTTGACCATGGTTGATCTAAGCATGAGATCTCTCTTGTTTGTGTGTTTTCTTTGTTGTTTGTGTTGTTTTGTTGCTTGGGTTCGTTGCTTTTGTGTTTCCCAGTGATTTCGAGGTATTTGGGTGAGTTTGGAATGGATTCGAGATGGTTTGGTTTCGGAATTCGTCGTTCGTGTTCGCGCAGATCGTGTCTGCAGAGGAGGCATCGATCGATACCATTTCTGAGGAGCATCGGTCGGCACCAGTGTTGAGTAGCATCGATGGATACCACTTTTGAGGAGCATCGATCGGCACCTTCTGGAGTAGTATCGATCGGCACCCATTTCTAGCATCGGTCGATACTGTTTCTTGCCGTGTCTTATGTTTTCCTGGTTTGATGTTTTGATTGTGTTCTTGTTGTTTGATGACTTGGGAGGTCTCATCTGCTTGTGTGTATAACCCAGTAGATGGGAGGATGGCCTCACTAAGTATTTATGATAATACTTACGCATCTCAATTGTTGTTTGTGGTGTGCAGGTAAAGGAAAAGTGTGATCGTGGGATCAAGGGCCATGAAGAGGAGGATGTTCTAGAGGCTTGATTGATTGTGGTCTAGCTGTTGTTAGGTTGCTAGATTAAGTCAATGGAACGTTGTAGGATGTTAGCTTTTGGAGTTTCCTTTATTTGGTTTATGTTGCTACCTTGTTATTGGATTATTGTTGTTGCATTCTTTGGTTTAATGGAATTGGATTTTTACTTGGTTATCCGCTGTTATTGATTGCTGTTAGGTTGTTAGTGGGTATGGGACCACTAGTAAATTAAAGTGTATTAAAAAAAAAAAAACGGGAAGGGTTGTTTCACATGTTTTAAATCAAACGCCCTTCCATGGTGGCCACTTAGGGTTTAGCAATGAATAAAGGTGTTTAAAAAGGAACCAAACTACTATGCAGAAAGAAATTTTAGGAAGAGAGGATTAGGGTAAAGAGAGAGAAATCGTAGAAAGGTGCCGTCGAAGAAATCGTAGAAATGTACTGTTTGATTGTTATACAGTTTACATTAAATTCTATATAAATATAAATTGTAGGTATGATTGTTTATATATGATAGCAAATTAATCATGTTTTGGACATTTGGTTCTTTGAAATGTTGAATAGATATTAACAAAAAAATAGACAAAACATATATAATATATGAACAAAACATATGTAAAATATAAACAAAACATAAGTCAGATATTTTTACGTATGTGTTTTTAAAATACATAAAATAGACTCTCAGATATCATACCATCTACTTTTTATTGTCACATTAGAAATTTGTTAGTTCATCAAAATTATCCTTTTGTATAAAGTTTTAATACAAGCTCTCAACTTTCATGTGGTTTTTCATTTTATTTTCAAACATCTAATATATTATAAAATACTCTATTAATACAAATAAAATATTAAAAAATATAAAATAAGAAAAATTAATAATAAACAAAATATCATGGATTTTTAAAATAAAAAGCGTAAACAAATCTCCCGACAAAACCTTCCTTACAATGAGCCCACTAAGGAGCGTATCCAACAACATCTCTATAACATTACTACGCTATTACCCGCATCTAAGTGTGTAGGTTGACAACAATCTCATCCAGGTACATAGAGATATCCGTTATAACATTAGTTGGGGTAAATGTTTTGTAATAAGTAATTGAGTTAGCAATTTAACATTCATTTTTCTCTCTCTCAATATAACATTTAACATCCATGGTGAATTTTGAATAAAAAATATTTTTCATTCTTACTTTCCTAAATACATCTAACTAAATTTGGATTTTTCTTGTTTTTGATATGATTGACTAATTACTTATTCAACTTGATTCATTTGAAAAGGTTAATGGTAAATGATATTTCTACAACTTATTTGGAGCTTTAGTTGATGACCATTTGAAAATTTATAATTTGAAATTTCTTGTTGGATTGTTGATGTTATTTTTGTTTTTATGATCTTTCATGTATCATAGAGATAGATAAATTGTAGGTATGATTGTTTATATATGACAACAAATTAATCATATTTTGGTTATTTGAAATGTTGAATAGATATTAACAAAAAATAAACAAAACATATATAAAACATAAATAAAACATAAGTAAAATCTCCTAGGACTCGTCTATCATCTCAGCACTGAATTCACTTGTCAACTACCTCTGCAGTCTACTAGGACTCGTCTCGCATCTCAGCACTGAATTCACTTGTCAACTACCCCTCCAGTCTACTAGGACTCGTCTCGCATCTGAGCGCTGAATTCACTTGTCAACTGTCTCTCAGGTACCACTGAATTTTGTCTTATGATCATGTTTATATTTTTGTATTTGTGATCTAGTTGCATGCTCTCTTTTGTATTCTCAATGTTTTTGTTTACACCTAACATGAAATCAAAAATCTAATGGCTGTCAAAATTCTAATGGCTGTCTATGCAGGGGTTTGAAGAATATTGTGTAACCAAGTTCTAAAAATTCATGTGGATGACTAATATGAAGAACCATTAGACTGTGGTTGGTTTCTTAATGCGCCCTTTTTTAAGAATTTTTTATGATAAGACTCTGAGAATGCATGTTAGGCGTTCAAATAAGAATGAAACTGCAAAACAGAAGAGATGAGGCAGCAAAGACAGAGTCAAAACTCATATACTCCAAATTGACAGAGGTGAGACTAGTGTAGATGACCTTTTCTTACATGTAGACAGATAAGAGTGGATCAACCAAATTATAGGTGAATACTGCAAACAAAAGAGATAAACAACAAGCCCGGTGCTCCTTAACGTTGCACAATTTCATGTAGAACCAAAACGGAATTCGAAGTCATTATCACTTGCATTGCAAGCAAGGAAGAAGCAAAAAAGCAAGCCAAGCCAAAGATCGAATTAAGAAGAGAGAAAAAGGGAATTCGGGTTTGCGATTAACAGAAACATCGCCAACTTGTACAAAACACTTGCAAGCTAGATCTATCATCATCAACATGAACGTATAGGCAATGAAGCAGAAGGAGACAATCAACTTTAGCAGAAAGCGAGGAATCTAGAGGCAGCCTCGAGGAGAGTATCTTATACTCAAATTTACAGTGTAAACTAAGGTGAGATTAGTGTAGATGACCTTTTCTTACAAGAAGATAGATAGAGAGATGGAGAAACAACCATATAAATTATAGGTAAATACTGTAAATATGCAAACAAAAGGGATATAAGCGAATAAAAGAGATAAACGACAAACCCGGTGCTTCACTTGCATGACAAGCAAGGAAGAAGCAAGACAAGGCATTCTTAACTTAGTCTCAAGAAAGACCAAGATCGGTTAGATTCTTAAATACATAAAGACATAATGGGACGATAAGATACTTAACAAAACATAACACATAATGGTGGGTGGCTTTCACACCAAAGACTTGACTTCAAGGGACATATGACCTGGAATTCCATCCATTGTTCTCCTTATGATAGCATTCCTTATGATAGGAATGCCGTCTTGAGGGCCACATGATGTGAAGGTAATGTAGAAGATTGCATTCTCGGACTTGGTTTTCTTCTTAGACTCCACATCTGCTCTGGTTTGCACAATTACCTTTTTCAGGTCAAATGAACTTTCACACAGTGATGAGAACTGCAACACAACATCAAGAAGAGATGTCATTATAAGCAACCTAGTACACAAATTCCTATCCTCTTTTTGTTGTCAAAGTCTGTGTTTTTTTTTCTCACCGGGAAAGAATTGGTGCGCAACGAGAGTTCCAAGTAGAGAAGAAGCCAGTCCTTTTCTTCTTCCAGCTCTGACTCTTTCAACTCGTAGAATTGGAGGTTATCACTGGTGGTGGTAACCTCAGGCAACGAGTTGGGCATATCACCTGTGAAGAAAGCATCCACGGCAAGTTTGTCAAAGTGGTCACAGATTGGGAAGCCTTCCTTCTCTGCAAGGAGACATGACATGACATGACGACCAAGAAAGATTAGGACACAATAACCAATAATAATAATAATAATAATAACAAGAGATGCATAACCAGTTTACAAATTACCGTACCTGGCAATAATGTGCAATGGGTTGTAATGAAACTCAAGCAGTAGCCATCTTTGGCAGACTCAACCACCCTTGTTAAGAACTCGCAAATGGAAAACTCGTAAATGGAAAACTCTCGAGTTGGATCCCTTGCATAAAATTTTACAAGCGTTGGATACCCCTCGTCGTCTAGGCAGAAAAATTCAAGGTTTGTCCGCTGCGAAGAAGATGAGAATAAATTTAAGGACTTGTACGATATATTTTATAAGAAACAAAACAATAAAAATGGAACAAGAAGAATAAGAAGAAGGAGATAAATTAAAGAGAAACTTAAAATACTTACATTTTGCAGATTGTAGCAGTGAAGCCCAACTTTACCAAACAGCTCATCATCCACTCTATAATAACTCTGATGGATGGAGAGGGTCCAAAATCAGAATAATAATATAATGATATGATATATGGATCAGTAGCATAAAATAAAACCCCCCGTAAACAAGAGTGCAAAAATTACCTTAACTGGCTCATCGTAGGGAAAAAAGATATAAGGTAAATCATTATTGTCAAGGATAGGTTCAAAGTCATGAGGAGAAGGCCAGTTAACAGGAGAAGGAGGAGAGTAAACAGAAGAAGGAGGATAGTAAACAGGAGAAGGACAGTAAACAGGAGGAGAAGAAGGACAGTAATCAGGAGAAGGAGGAGAATTAGGCCAGTTAAAAGAAGGAGGAGGACAGTAATCAGGAGAAGGTGGTTCGTATGTTGATCGTGAAATGCAAGTTTCCTCCTGTTCATTCAACAAATTCTTGCCAAGCTTAAAAGATTCAATAGCATCGGGCCGCAACAATTCGCCCCGTAACACCAACTTCCTCGATAGAGAGTAATCACCGTCGACGGTTGGTACAGGGATCGTATAGAAACTTTCCCCTTCCAGCCGATCATGATATGGTGTTAAAACATCATACAGTTCCTTTACAACAACAACCAAAAAAAAAAAAAAAAAATTAGAATCATGATGAGAGTTAATTAGATGATGCAAACGAGAGAGTGAGAGAAATCCAATTACCTTATAAGTCGGGGGCCTACTGGTTTCTTGTAGCTTCAACAAGGCGAAAGACGACATTCTTGCAAGATTATGATAAATCCAACCCTAATTAAAATCTCCGACAGGACTCCAACCCTTATTTATATGACCATCAACACATAATCAATCAGGAATTCGACAATAAGTCAAAAGAAACCGACAATAAGTTATTGAGCTATTATAAACTCTAAAAGCCTAATTCATCGGGTTAAAGCCATTGGGCTTTTTCTCAACTCAAAAAGCCCAATTTATTGGGGGAAAACTTACCAAGAAAAAAAACGGACCATTACAAAAAAGCCTCTTTTATTTCAACTTTGATTTTGGTTTGAGTTCCGTTTATATGAGCAAAACCTTAGTTTTTGGCTCATAGTTTTCTATATAATGATTAACCTTAGATTTTGCTTTTTCTTTTTAATTGATATCATTATTTTTTTTTTAAACAGCTGCTTGCATTGATTAATTTGGACAGTGATCCTCATGGAGGATGTTTACAAGGAAACTTGGAACATAAGAATGATAAATATAAGTCAAATGATTTTGAAAAATTGATATCATTATTATATGCACTTTTGTCATGCTAAATCGCTGAAACTTCAG
This sequence comes from Camelina hispida, assembly GCA_023657505.1. NCBI lineage: Eukaryota > Viridiplantae > Streptophyta > Magnoliopsida > Brassicales > Brassicaceae > Camelina > Camelina hispida. The sequence goes on along the minus strand of CP094634.1, from coordinate 2,638,345 downwards.
CCTCTGCTTCGAATAGAGCACGGAACACAAACGTATTTATGAACCATTATATAAGCCTAGGTTACAAGTATATCGGTATATTTCTTAGGTTACAAGCAAACTATAGTTTGACAAGCATTATTTTGGTAAACATTGAGTATGAAAAACAAAGGACCACAGTAATATTTCATGCAAAATATGGTTTTATTACGTGTTTGAGAATTATCACAATCTAAGCGTATACCGTGACTGACTGTCGCAAGAGATTTTACGAACAATAATTGCTACTTCTTCTCTCTTAAAACAAACTTGTTGGCACTCTATTTTTCTTAGCACTTCCTCAATGCACCCTACAATTAGGAAAAACGTAAAAAGAGGAAAGAAAGTTGTATAATAGGAAGTTTCGGCCAGGAATGGAAACTCTTAAAAACGAATATATATGATGAAAATAAGAAAGCAGAGTTGTAGAGATCATCATCTATCTAGGGATCAAAGAAGATAGGTGGGAGGGGGGGAGACGGGGAAAGAACCACAATGAATTCGATCGATTTTGCTTCAGATCCACTGAAAGAGATATTTGTGAGGCTTCCCCTGAAATCTCTAGGGAAGTTGAAGACCGTGACAAAGGAATGGAGATCGATACTGGAATCAAAGAGTTTCATTGAGATGCATCTGAGTTTTCAGAAATCTCGACGCCGCCAGAAAATCCTGGCCGCTTACAAGTGCGACTGCTGCGACCGGCCGAAACTCTCACCTGTGTCAGTTATGGAAGGTGACGAAGAGATCGTGTATCTTCACTGCGACTCAACAGAAAGACCATCGATGAATTACGAAGGTTTGCTCTGCATCCCTGAACCAGATTGGGTCAACGTCTTGAATCCCTCGACCGGAGAACTACGTAGATTTCCTTCCGGCCCCGTTCCTGAACCTTCCTTGTTATTGAATATGCTTCCGCGGTCAGCTGGTAATTTATTCGTTTGGCTTCTTTTTTCTTTCTTACATCTCCATACAAATTATGCGAAATTTACTAAAATTGCTACGTTGTTGTAGAAAATTAAAGGATAAAAAAGTGCAAAAAAAAAAATCATATAAAAAGGCCCTAATTAAATCATAACAACTTAAATCTATCCATATTATATGTGCGTAATTCACAACCCTACCTTACAAATACCATATAAAAAATCTTATAAAATATTTTATAAATAGTTGGATCAGTTACCGTATTTTATGTAGCTTATAAACATTTACTAGTCACACCCTAGTTGATTTGAAAAAATATTTTTTAATATCTATTATACATTAAGGAATTATATATATATATCCCAATCTTTTTATATGCTTTGGAATTAAATTTTGAAATTGCTCAAAAGAAATTTAAATTGCAGAGAGAGGGTTGGCTTTTTTCCCGGGATATTGGGCCATGGGTTTCGGTAAAGATAGAGTGACAGGCAGCTATAAAGTGGTGAGGATGCTCTTTGATCCTGTAGAATGTGATATTCTTGACGTTCAAACTGGTGGTGAATGGCGGAAATTGAGTCCACCTCCTTACGATATCGATGCAGAAAGAAGATCGGCTTGTGTCAACGGAACTATTTACTGGCTAAGAATTGGTGGTGGTTACAAAATACTTGCCTTGGATCTTCACACGGAAGAGTTTCATGATGTCGAAAGTATTCCAAAGTATCCTTATGGAGTCACGCATTTAACCCAATTATTGAACCTCGACGACTGTCTAGTCATGTCGACGACAAGAAATTGTGAAAAGGAACTAGAGATTTGGTTCATGGATTCTAAAGATGAGAGATGGAGCAAAACCTACTCGATAAGTTTAGCCGATGTAGCTTCAACCCTTCATCCATTAAAGGTTTGGTGGTTCACGCCTGTGGCTATATCTAAGGAAGGGAATGTTTTGATTTGTGACGACAAGAAGAACTTATGCAAACACTATCCACACACAAACACCACTCGTCGCCTCTCACACTCTACTTGTTGTGTTATAGCTCCATATCTCAAAAATTTGGTCCGACTTCATTAAATTTATTAGTTACGTCGATCTTTTAATGCATTTCTTTTATGTGAATGTTGGAACTTAAGAAATTTGAGATACTTAAATTAAGTTTTCTTATGATTTTGATGGGTTATTGTGAAAAAATTTCAACTCCTACCTAAAAGCAAAGGATTTGGATTTTGTACTTTTTAACTAAAAAAAGCCTCTCAAATCTTTCAAAATCATTAAAAATCAAATTCACTAACTGTTTTTAATAACATTCTAATTTAAAATAGATTTTTAAATCATTTATTTAATAACAATAGATTTCACTACATTTTATACATACATGATTGAATAACATAGAATTATATATTTAAAATATCAATTTGAATACACCCTAGGGAAAAGGACCCTCATATGTATACATCTTGAGAATCATAGGTTACTATTTCCAAATCCAGACTAACAAATTAAATAACGGTTGGATTAAATTTAACGAATGTAACCAGAAAGAATGAACAACTCAAGCCATTGTACAAACAAAAGTCGCGCGCACATGTCTACATAGTCGATCTAACTCTCCCTGGTTATTCCCTCATGTAGTTCTTCTGATTATCAAAAGTTGCACGCACATATTTATAATTTTAATAATATTATTAATTAATTAAAAAAATATATTGGGTTATTGGTTTGGTTCGGTTTACTATTTCGGTTGAAAAAATTCATTACCAAATAGTTGGAGTGTAGGATCGAATTTGTTTGAGTTCGGTTCGGTTTAAATGTCCACCTCTACTTCTTTTTAAAACCCAAGTAAAAAATATGATCGAATGGTATACCTCCGGGTAAACCGAATATATATTTTTTTTAATTCTTTTTTTTATTTGTATAATAAGAAGATTAACAATAAGCATAAAAATGTAAGTTTCATATATTTCATATATTGTTTCTCAAAATTTTACATTTCTCTTTATATATATATATATATATATATATTTTCCTTTATATCAATATCTTTATATATAGAAAATATTTAAATTTAAAATTGTTAATTAGTGAGATGTAAAAAATAGTTAATTAGTGACATATGGAATCCTACTTTTATTTACCTATATAGACTAGATAAGGGCCCGCACGATGTGCGGGTATTAAGATTGTTGAAGAGAATAAATCCTAAATTCTAAACAATTTTTAAAAATATGAAAAAAGAAATTATTTCTTGAAGTAAATATATAAATAATTTTTGTTATAGAAAAAATCATATTTGTATTTACCTTCATACATTTATTTATATTTTTATATATTATAACAATTATTACAATAGTATAAAGCTAAATTATATCCCACCAAAATCATATTTGTGTTTACCTTTATACACTTATTTATATTTTTAAATTTTTATATTTTTAATATATTATAACAATTATTACAATAATCTAAAGCTAAATTATACCCCTACCAAAACTTTTGCCAAATACTCATCATTAAAAATATTATTACTGTCAAATTTCAAAAACGTTTCACAACTTATTACAAAATATTTTACATGCAAAGAATTCATCAAAACAACATATAATTTAGTAATCACATACAATTTTACTGTCTGTTTCACCTTTAAAAATATGCTCTTAAACCCTAAATTATTTTATTGTTAAAGTATGCTCTTTATCACCACCTATAAAATGTATTTTAAACATATTAAACAAATTTTATGTTGCTTGGTATAAATATAGTTCTTATAATTACTAAAATTGTATTGTGACATAATTTATTTAACCCTTAAATTTTTTTTACTCCAAAGATATTTTAGATAAACAACTGGTGAAAATTATCTACTCTATTACAATGATTTTATGACCAACCCAATTAAAGTTGAGAAATTGAAAGAAAGTTAATATCACATAATAAAAATAAAATTTGAATATTATAATCATGATGGTATATATAAAGCCTTAGATAATTCAAATATACAAAATAAATTTTTTATAAACAATCCAAAACATGATATATGTCATAATCACGTTAAGGATCGATGCCTTATTTACTCCTCAGAAGTATCGCATTGTACCAAAACTACTTAGAACTCTGACCTTGTTATCGAATCATAAGTTCTCAACTTATTTCTAACCGGCTAATCTTTGAAATTTGTAATGCTACTAACCGTAGAATTACTTTTGGAACCTCCATCAGTGTCTCCATCCTCGATTAATTTAGCGGGCTTTATATACTTTGATTTCATTTCATTGCATCTGGTAGCTTCCATTGAAGAACCCGCACGAATAAAAGACCCAAAATATATCGGCAAAATTATATCAGAAAAAAAAATCAAAGATTAAAGCTTTTGATATAAACATGTAATTTTTATGTAGATATAATGTTGTTTTCTTAATTAGCTGTTCCTATTATGTTTCAAAAATTATGATTCTTTTGACATAACTTATGTTATTTTTTAAGATTTGTTATTCACTATTTATTGATTAATAATAATATACATGCTTATTAAATTGTTTTTTTGTTTATACATGTCAAAATCTAATTGAAAAAACACATACAATATAAGAAGCGTAAGATATCTGTTAGATTCGCTTGCAAGATATATTAAAAGTTAAAAGTTAAAAGTTGTTACCATTTTCTTAGCTGCATAGTTGTAAGCTGGAGTACCTATATTTTGTTAAATAATATTAGTCAATTATGAAAAATATGTATGTGAAGCTGAATATGAGTTTATACTTACGCATTGATTTAGTTTGTCGACCCATGCCTAAAGTGTAGCTAGTTTCAGTCGCATATGAGGTTCATTGGTAAGCGCCTTCTCCATCATAACAATCTGATCATTATTCATAATGGTTCTATTCCTTTTCTTGGCTGACTTTTCGTTATTTTCACAGTTTTGGTTTCCATCTATAGTGCTCATGTTAAAAAATTCTAATTGAGTTTGATACATCGGAATGACGTATTCCTCTCTCTGTATATATAACAAAGATCTGAGAGAATACATATCTTTATATTTAAATTCTTTTTCTTTTAAGATTAGGCTAAGGAATTCAATATAACGTAATATTGTTTTGTATAAGTTTAATTATTGTAAATTTTTTAGGATTAAATTTTTTTTAAGATTAGGCCAAGGAATTCAGTATAAGGTAGACAATTCCTTTTTCTTTAAAATTACAAAATTGTATAATTTAATATAATTTTTAATTATTATTTTAATAATCTACAACGTAATAAGATTTTGACACATGTCGCGATCTTATGAATTAGTAATTTTTGAAATCATACTTTATATAATAAGATATAGAGGATTGTATTTACAAATATTTTATTTTTAGGATTAATAAAATTTGTTTTTAATATAATAAGATTACAATTATCTTATTATTCGTTTTACCAAGCTTGAAAACTGTGATTTCTGATCGTTAAAATTGACACATGTCACAATCTAATGAGTTACTAACATTGATCGTTAAAATTGACACATGTCACGATCTAATGAGTTACTAACTTTGATATTTAATCGTTAAAATTGATATCTGTCACGATCCGGTGAGGTTTTAACTTTGATCTCTGATCGTTAAAGCTAACACGTGTCACGATCTGGTTTGATATTTAATCGTCAAAATTGACACGTGTCATGATCTGGTGAATTTTTAACTTTGATCTCTGATCGTTAAAACTGACACATGTCACGATCGATCTGGTGAGTTACTAACTTTGAGAACTAAGGTTTATATAATAAGATATGGGAAGAAACAAAGAAAAAGGCAAACAATTGTAATTGTAAAATATAGAAAATATCGGAAACGAAAAAGGAAAGTCTAATAAGAGATGGGACCTTAATTATGTAATTCCATAATAAGTAACAGGAGTTGTAGTTTATATATATATATATATATGTCAAAGAATGGATTTATCCGAAGGGAAACTCACACATTCACAAACCATGAAACCAAAGATGATGAAGGAGACGGAGAAAACCCTAACTTCAATCAATATTCCTCCAAAGGTATTGAAACTGATAATGTGGACGCTTCCCCTAAAATATGTGGGCATATGCAGAACTGTATCAAAAGAATGGAGATCTACTATCGATAGTTTTATCGAAGAAGTAGATAATGTGGAGGGCCTGGAGGCTTCCCATCAAACCTCTTTGCAAATTCATGACTATTTCAAAAGAATGGGGATCTAATATCAATAGTCTAATCGAAGAAGTTCGTTGAGAAGAAACTAGATATATATTAGCCATGACGGAAGAAGAAGAAGAGTTTATTCAAACATTGTTTATCTATACTATGTAGCTCAATTCCTTTTTTTTTTTTTTTTTTAATCTAAACATTATTATTATTATTACCCTAGCTAGTGGATGATGTTATGTTTATTAAGGGGATTGCTTTATATTTCTATTGATATGATCATTATTATATATGAACTTTTGTTATGTTAATCGCTGAAACTTCAACCACTGCTACGAGTAGAGAGCTAGGAACACAACGTCTTGAGAGTTATTTATGGTTCAGAGATATCCGTGCTTGAGATACAAGCATATCGGTATATTTCTTAGGTTACTAGGAACCGTGTTTGAGAATCATCACAATTTAAGCATATACCGTAACTGTGTCGCAAGAGATTCTACGAGTTTTAATATAACACATAACAATAGTTGCTACATCTCTTATAATAACTTGTTTTAAAAGTAGCTAGGCATTCAATTTTTCTTAGCACTTCCCTCAATGCTTGGTAATATTGTCAAAGAAAGCTATTGCCCATCCAATTAGGCTAAACATTGGACAATTGAATTGAAGAAACCATTATAACGCCGCCACTCATTGCCTCTCACCCTCAAGAAACCCCATCGTTCCGCCATTAGTACTTTCTCGCTTTCTATATAATCAATAGACAAAATCACTCACGAAAACACGGGACAAACTAATAGAATCTAACAAACCAATGATTGTATTGTATGAAAAAAAAAAAATTAAAACCAAATTCAGACATCATTGTAGCTGCTTTAAATTTGGAGGAAGCCATGGGGAAGACATCAGATCAAGACTTGACTCCAATCGTGATGAGAAGCTATACAAATTATTATAGGCACAATGCAAAAGGTAGCTCTGCTGTTTCTTATAAACCCAACAAGCACCCGTGTCTGACTTAATGCCATTAATAAAACAAACCCCAAACACATCCATAAACCATTACAAAAACAAAACCAAATAATCCGAATATATATGTAGCCAAGAGTATTGAATCATGAAACTATTGAAAATATATATAAGTTCCATGGGTCTTCCTCTGGCATTTTGATCTAGGCTCCAAGCGGCAGTCAGGTCGCCATTAAAAGTGGCGCCTGCTGTTGACTCAGTAAAGATGGAGCCTTTTTCTCATTAAACATAAACATTTCGAAAAAACGCACAGATCTGTCATAAAGAAGTTTCAAACTAAACAGAGATGATTGATGCAGAGACAGAACAGAGAGGTATGGATTTGAGTTTATATATATGGTGTGGGAGATTGCAAAACCCTAGCATTTTTGTGTTGTGTTATAATGGGTTTTATTGAGCCCAATAAGGCACCCATTAGTTGAGCCCAATATAGCAATTATATTAAATAAAACGACGTCGTCGAACCGATCTCACAAGTGAAATCAAACGAAATTTTAAACTTTTTTTTTTTTTTTTTTTTTCCTTCCAATAACTTTTATTAATCAGTAGGGTATTACAACAAGTACAAAGCCAATACAAAACCTTAGAAAACAATTTATTACATAAGCATAAATATGTGCCATATACTAAAGATAACAAGTATGAAGAAGTGAATTTGACGATGCTTTCTTCCGATAAGCCTTATTCGCTATCATGTTATTAAACAATTGTTTTTTTTGTTTTTTTTTATGTTAACCTGTTTTTTTATACACCACACCTTATAATTTGTATATGCCAAAAACCTAGTCATCATTTTTAATGTTTCTAAATGTATAGAACTAAAAATAAAATTGATTCACTCTCAAATACCATCCACAAAAATCATTGAACAAGTTGTCTAAATTAATAATATACTATATCTGGAAGTTTGGCTTAACATATAAATACACTATGATGATTAACAAAAAAACAAAAAAAAAAGGAACAAAAAGACTTTACGAAAAAAATGGCGTTAGGAATGAAAATTGCGGTTGTGTCAATGGCCATATGTCTAATGATGATAGTAGCAACGACCGCTACCGATATTGATGGCCGAATCCATATCCGACGGAGCTTAGCTGATTTTGGTGGAGGTTGTTGCAACGTGATGATGCACACTTGTTGTTTTCCTAAACATTAACATATAATTACGTAAACATATTCTCTTAAATTTTTTTCCCTTTTTTTCCAAAGCGAATTGATTAACTATATAAATATTTCGGAAAGTGGGCGATTGGACATCATATTGATTAGCGATGTATATAAACCAACGTGTGTGTTATCTTTTTTTTTAGAGGATCATCAATGTAGTAGTAAAGTATATATATATTTGTGGGAAGGATTAATCGTACATTTGTACATATGAATGGAACAATATATCATTTTGAGTTAGCTCAACTTTTTTTTATTAAAAGAACGACGATGGAATATATTTGGCCGATACTCAAGCTAGTTACGAAGTATCCGATGGTAATTTAAAAGTATTTTTGCCAAAAGTGCCATTTTAAAAAATCTTGTGAACGTCAACCAATTGAAATAGGAACACTTTAGTTATAACTTATAAATTTTAAACTCCTTTTATGTTTTTATTATACAGACACAAATTTACATACAAGAAAATGTAAGACAATCCAAGTTCCAAACCTTAAATCACTTGATAAAGTCTCCAAGTTTAATCTCATCATGGCTACGAAACTCTCTAAATTAAAGAAAAACACACACACACACACACATGTAGTTACATCAAATTAAACATGTAGATGTATGTAGAGCAACACGTTTATATCGAATTACCAATAATTAGTTTAGGGTTTGATTAATTACTTCATGATATTTATGGCCCAAACAAGAAGTTAATTATGGTTGATGGATCGAAAACTTTGGTTACTTTATGCTTCCAGGTCTATAATCAGCCATTGTAAACCTAAATTGTTTTCATTTTTAATGAAAAAATTACATTCTTAGCAAAAAAAAGAAGTCAAACTAATTATCTTATAAAACGATGTAACAAGATATATTTCCTTTTTTTCTTTTTTGGTAAAAATATATATTTCCTTTTTAACAGCAAACTAATTATCTTATAAAACGACTGTAAAATTTTTTTTTATTAAACATATATATAAATATATACATTATACAATGCGGTATACTCGAAATACGAAGTAGCTAGAACGCAAGCAACCTATAATGAGGGAAGTAGTAAACCCTAGTTCGCGCTATGTCCCTTCTCATCTCGTGAAAGAGATATTTTTGAGACTTCCCTTAAAATCTCTTGTCAAATTCCAAACTGTGTCAAAAGAATGGAGATCGATACTGGAATCAAATAGGTTCGTGGAGATGCACCTGAGTTTTCAAAAATCTGACAAGAGTTGCCAGAAAATCCTGGCCGCTCACCACTGCTACTGCGGCGCCCCCTTCCGTATGTCCTCCCCGGGGTACGTTTCAAAGGGGACGTCGAAGAGGTCGTCTATTTGCACTGCGAGTCGACAAGACCGTCGATGAGTTGCGACGGTTTGGTCTGCATCCCTGAACCAGGTTGTGTCACCGTCTTGAATCCCTCGACTGGACAACTCAGGCGATTTCCTTCCGGCCCTGATCCCGTGCCCTCACTCTTGAACCGTCGTACTGCTTTTAATCGATGATAAAATAATTTTGTCTAAATTTTGCATTGATGGTAATTAGGGAAACAAAACTATATTTAAATTTTCAGGAGCATGGTCGAGTTTTTTTCCGGGTAATTGGGCGATGGGGTTCGGGAGAGTCAAAGGTACGGGGAGTTATAAAGTAGTGAGGATGTTCTTCAATCCTAACCATTACGAGATTCTTGATGTCAACATTGGTGAATGGCGAAAACTTAGTCCACCTCCTTACGAGGTGACGCGGGACGAAGATCGGCTTGTGTGAATGGGTCAATCTACTGGTTAAACATTTGGCGGGGTTGTAAGTTACTTGCTTTGGATCTTCACACGTTAGAGTTCCATGATGTCCCACTTCCAGCGGGTATGAGATTCAAGATGGAAACTCAGATAGTGAACCTTGACGACCATCTAGCCATAGCTACAACAAGATTGAATAGTGATCCTGAATGGCAACTAGATATATGGACCATGGATGCAGGAGAAAGATGGAGCAAGACTTACTCCATTAGTTTAGCTTCTCTAGGTATTAAGCCACTGGAGCCAAGGTGGTTTAGGCCGGTGGTAGTTTCTAAAGATGGTAATGTTGTGATCTATGACGATAAGAAAAAGGCCATGTTCAGGTGGAATCAACGTCAAGATACAATCCGTCGGATATTCTCATATAATTGTGTTATATGATTATATCTCCTTATCTCGAAAATATGGTCCGACTTCAGAATGAACAAGTCGGATTAAGGCTTGCATGCATCCTCGAGGTAAGTAAGTTTAAAGTTGACCTAGCGTTATTCTTGGTTGAACTGTATTTATTTTAATGTTAATTGCTATCATATATATATGATTTTTTTTTTTCTGCATGTAGGATGGGATTGCTTTTGTTGCTCATGTTGTGTCATCATTCCAACCAAGAGTTTACAAGCTTTTTTACAAGGGAAAAGGTTATACAAATTCTCAAATATTTAATTAAAATGGCCCCTAGAGATTGGGAACATTTACGACTGACGATGGTTTGTTATTTGATTGACCCTACAGAATTATGTAAATCGCTATGGAGGAACAAAATGAATATACTAGTTGCATATTTTCTGTATAACTTCGGTTACTTTTGTGCTTCAACGGTATTTTTTTCTATTGGTCTAAGTGTGTTACTTTGGATGACTTTCGATTTTTTATAATATATGGACTTCTATCTCAATCCCTTATAATAAGAGATCATATATAGTCAATGTGAGATTCCTAATGTTATTAGTTGTTTGACCTTTGCAGTATATAGTCATGATTTTACGAACCCATGTGTTGTCGTCCTCATTCTCGCTCGCGATGATTTTTGGAGGTACGCTTCTATTCCTTTTTATTGTTTAAGAAAAAAATATAATCTGGTTTATAATCTACTGAAAATTCTTTAGCTATACCTTCTCATTAATTATTGATGATATTGGTATTTGTATTAGCAGTGTTTGTACCTGCTCTCACCATAATTTTGATACTCTCAGCCGTGAGAGCCTTGTTTCGTCGCCTACTCCATGCGGTCTCGTCTTTTCTTCAGGACTTGATTTGATAGGGAATTCATTTTTCGTTAGGAAATTACACTACTTTAAATCAATGTTGTTTATGTTGCTTATATCAACGTTCTTATTATTTATTGATATACCGACTATACATTATTTATCACCAAATTAAAACCATTATCATCGACTAATCACGACGTAATTAGAAGGCGATCGAAGATACTAAAATATGATTACCATGAAAAAAGGAGGTGAATTCAAGTTTCCAACCACTCAACTCAAAATGCAACATTACCATGAGAAACCTAATTGAGATTTTATAAACTGTTACCCTCTTTTGAAATCATATTTTGTGAAGTTAAGGAACCCTGTCACATTCTTAATTTCATATTTCGTTTATAAATTATACTATTAAAATATCCACATTTTGCGTACACCAAGTCATAAAATACTCCGGTACTAAAGGTTTAAAACTAAGAATAAGATTCGCTCAAATACCATCCACAAGAAACATTCAATAAGCTATCTAAAATAGCAATTTACTAAAATTGGGAGCTTGGTTTACCATATAAATAACACCGATAGCTACACCCATAATCATCAGTCAAAAATTCAAAACATAAAAAAACAACAACAAAAAAAAAACAAAAAATTTCAAGAAAAAAACAAAAAAAAACAAAAAAATAATAATAATGGCGTTTGAAAGGAGAAGTGCGATTGTCTCTATTGCCGTATTGGTAATGATCGTAGCAATGACCGCGACCGAGGTTGAGGGCCGCATTACTTTCGGACGGTACTTATTTGAAGGCGTAAAAAACAAACCTATCAAAGTTGATGAGGGAAGGCAATTATATGATTTCTTTGGCACAGTGAAGAGTAAATCTTGCTGCAACAAACTCATCACTTCATGTTGTCGTAGTGCTGCTCCTGCTCCACAGCCTTTTGCTCCTGCTCCTCAGCCTTCTGCTGGATTATATTATTAATTATATTATCACCTCCTCATTTATTCTGATGATTTTATGTTTTCATTTTATATAACGAGAATTAATTAACCATATATCTAATTCATAAATAACTGGACCACTAAAAATAATATATTCCTAGGAGTGATGTCCACATAATATTGGTGTTTTTTTTGTTTTATTTCTTTGTTTTAGATAAAACTTTATAATTGTGGATATATAATCTGTCCACATATTTGTATTTTTTTTTCCTTTTTGGGTGAAAATGTAATTTTATATCTAAATAAGACAAACATTTTCTTGGATAATCAAGTATTGGGTATCCTTATTATGTGAGCATTAATTCATAGTGGTCATGAAATCAATGGATCACCAAAATATATAGTTTTGATTTCTGATTTACATATTATACCAGTAAGCTTATATATTCAAACCTTAATTCACTCGACAAAGTCTCCAACTTGAATCTGAATGTGGGACATATACACGAAACTCCCCAAACGAAAACACGTACGTATGTGTAAATGAAACCAAATATTTACATGTATATGTACGAAAGAGCAACATCGATCAATACTCTATAGGCAGGGCTAGATTAATAATTACTTCATGAAATTATCTCTGTGCCCCCACACAAGAAGTAAAAAATCCAACACTACGAATGAAGCAAGAGTAGAAGCTAAGTTTTGTCCTCAAAACTCTAATCGCAAAACGTCTCTTGGTCGTACCTTGACGCACTTCGGAAACCCACCGCTCCGCGGACTCGTTAATTCCTTTCATCGACTTCCTTAGTTTGTCTTTAAAACTGAAACTCTCTGATCCCATCAAGTCGTAGCTTGCCAACACCACCCGTCTTCCGTCCCGATAACATTTCTGAGAGTAGCGTTCTCTCTGGTCATCATTGTGCGGCAGCGTTACATAAGCGTACATGTACGTTTCCTCCGGCATCATCATAAATATAACTCAAAATGTAGCATGTGTATAATCGTCTCCCCTATGTTACTACGTCTATATATACGTACGAGAGAGGGAGAGTTGGGTGAGATTTTGGTTCAACAATTATGAAATATTGCGTTTGATAGTGGTTGGTGACTGTGTTGCACCAAATATGGAATCTCATGTGTTTTGGTCTTACGCATGTGACCATAATATTGCATATACGTCGCTATGTAATTTTTCAATTTGTTAGAAAAATCTTAAAATTTTGATTCATAATTTTACCGCAAAAACATTAGATTAATATTACTATTAGTTATAAAAAAACATTACATTAATACATAAAAGTTGCATAAATCAATTTCGTTTTTTTTAATCTATATATACATTTTCAAAGTACATTTAGCAAATAAATCCTGAAGTTGCCACCTATTTACAACATTGCCATTGACATTAATTTTTAATTTGATTTTCATTTAATTAATTAATATTAACTTTCTATTTTTGAAAACAAAATTTCCCCTCCTAAATAACTTTTCAAAACAATTGGAACCACTCACTTTAACATTAAATATTAAGTTTATAATTGATTTAATTAATACTAAGTTTCCAATTTTACAAAACAATATTTTCTCCATACACAAATTTCCTAAACAATCGGTCTAACCAAAAAACGAATTGATTTTTTATCTTGGAGGAGGATCTGTGGCTGATATTTTTGATCTCAACGCATTGATTTCTTTCTAAAATATATGTTCAAAATCAAAAATAAAATATATCATTCAAAAAAATTAACGATATGATTTTAAAAGTTAACAAACATATTTACCATTCAATTTGATATCTTATTCTAAGAATAATAATAAAATATAAAAGATATTGCTTGCTCCCATATTTATTTTTATTTTGTATTACATATTTAAGAATAATTTTATTTTCTTTCATAAAATTTTTTTGCGGATTAAAAATCTTTGAATATGTTGTCTGACCCGCCTAGCATGGCGGGTTTGGAAAATAGAACCAACACTAAAACTATTAGTTTATCTCATATATACTATAGATTTGTAATCATAGTTTTGAAAATAAACTTATAAATTATTTAGTATATGAATACAAAAAATTACACATACTATAACACATTCTTAATATTCCAAAAAAAAACACATAAAAATATACACTAACATATTGTATAGGCATATACCTCTGTTTAATTCTATAAAACAAAACAAATGTAGAATTTTATATTCTATTTAATAACAAATTTAATGTAATTAGGTTATAAACTTTATAAAACGTAAGAAGAAAAAAAATTCTAAACAAAATTTTAAATTAATTAGACAAAAAGTTAATTAATTGAAAATTTGAAAACTAAATAAATTAAAAATTATTATTTAAAATACAATAATTTATAGCTTAGCGGTTGAAATCCTAGTGTTATAGTATTTTGGATAAAAGAGAGAGAGTAATGAATGAGACTGCCACATCATCGCCGAGTCAGTTCGAAGCTTTTGTTAATGTCTTCTTCTTCTTCTTAATCCTTTTTCCTCCTCGATCATCATCATCCTATTTGACTCAGTAGTGATCCATCATCATGCATAGATTCCTTGTAAAGCTCTCTTCTTCTTCGAATTAATTCAGAAGCTCTAAGAATCACCGTCTGATTCTCCCTCTGTTACCTTCTTCAAAACCTTTGACCTCATCCTCCTCTGTGTCGTCGTCACCTCCGAGGTCCTCGCATCGATCTGGGTAATACTACAATTATAATACGTCGCTATGTAATTTGTCAATTGGTTAGAAAATTGTCAATTATAATACGTCAATTAACTAGGTAATACTACAATTATAATACGTCACGATCAGTTACATAATTTTACCACAAAAATATTACATTAACTAGGTAACAACCCGCACTATATATGTGCGATATAAAATAATTATTAAATGCTTTTACTATTATTTTTATTTACAAATTCTATAATATTTATCGGTATTTGTAATTTAACATTCGATTGTGTAGTATATATACATTTTTTGCATAATAATTAAAATTTAATTCGTGAGAATTATTATAATAGCAATCTTATATTATCATATCATATAATAAAGAGTTCTTAAAATTCATTTTAATGATTTTATAAACATGTAACTAAAAGATATAATTAAGTTAAAAAGAAGATATACAAATTTAAATTTGGGTGTTAATTATATATTTGGAAAATTGATATAAATATTATTAAAAATTAATAATAAATAAAGTAAATAGTGTTTGAAACTCTGTAAGTACGATATGTCAGCATTTTGTACGAGAATGTTTCTCTTTTATTATATAAGAGATATTAGTTATAAAAAAAACATTATACTAATACATAATTATTGCATAAACCATGTCTAAAAATAATAGTCAATTTCCTTTTTTTAATGTTATATTTTCAGATAAAAGAGAGAGAGTAATGAATGAGACTGCCACATCATCGCCGAGTCAGTTCGAAGCTTTTTTTAATGTCTTCTTCTTCTGAATCCTATCGTCCTCGATCATCCTCATCCTAGTTTTACTCAGCAGTAGTGATCCATCGTCATGCATAGATTCCTTGTAAAGCTCTCTTCTTCTTCTTCTTCGAATCAATTCAGAAGCTCTAAGAATCACCGTCTGATTCTCCCTTTATTACCTTCGTCAAAACCTTTTACCTCATCCTCCTCTGTGTCATCGTCACCTCCGAGGTCCTCGCATCGATCTGGGTATCCTTATTCCGTCGAGTTCTTTCGAAAGCTATCACCTTTAAGCTTAAATTCAAGGGCTTTAGGAGTGAATGGGAGGGGTATCAGCAGTGAAGCGGGAAGAGAGTCGATAGAGTACGATGTTGTGATTGTTGGAGCTGGACCGGCCGGTTTATCTGCTGCTATACGATTGAAACAACTGTCTCAGGAGAAGAACATTGATCTCTCTGTTTGCGTCGTTGAGAAAGGAGCAGAAGTAGGTCAGTTTCTCAAAAAAGTATTTGATTTTTAGATGCTCTTTTAGCTCTCTGTAATTGGTTGTGAGTTTCATATATGTAGGAGGACATGTTATCTCTGGAAATGTTTTTGAACCTGTGGCATTAGATGAACTTCTACCTCATTGGAGACAAGAACATGTTTGACCCTCTCTCTCTCTTTACTTAGTCTTGTATGTTCCTTGTTTAAGAACTAAGAAGAAACCATATGTATGTTTGTAGACACCTATTGAGATCCCTGCTTCATCTGATAAGTTCTGGTTTTTGACGAAAGATCGTGCAATTTCACTTCCTTCTCCGTTTGATAACAAGGGAAACTACGTTATCAGGTATTGTGGAAGAGAAAAACTCTATTACTACTCTTTATGTACATGTTTACAAGTTTTATTTGTGATGTTTGGTATTTGGTGGTGCTTGTGTATACAGTTTGAGTCAACTGGTTCGTTGGCTAGGAGGAAAAGCTGAGGAGCTTGGAACTGAGATTTATCCTGGCTTTTCTGCCAGTGAGGTAATTTTTGTGCTTCTACTTATGTTTAGAGTCTTGAATACAGTTGATGTTTTGCATAGCAAACGTTTTTTTTCAGGTCTTATATGATGCAAGTGATAAAGTTGTTGGGATTTCAACCAAAGATATGGGTATATCCAAAGATGGTTCCAAGAAGGAGAATTTCCAGCCAGGTGTTGACATAAAAGGGCGAGTTACACTATTTGCAGAGGGATGCAGAGGATCATTGTCCGAGGTCAGAAGAACCGTTTTGATTATAAGGATACACACACGATTTGCCTGCATCTACTGCTGATGCTAACTAAGTTGTTATTCTCATTTGTGCAGAGAATCATTAAAAAGTATAAATTAAGAGAGGAGGTTAATGCTCAACATCAGACATATGCTTTGGGAATTAAGGAGGTAACCACTTCTATCCTTGATTAGTTTTAACTCGAATTCAGGTTTACTTAATAGTTTCTTTGTGTGAACTGTTGGCCATATGTTATTTTAATTGCTGATACTTTTAGCTCAACAGGTTTGGGAGATAGATGAAAGCAAGCACAACCCCGGGGAAGTTGTTCACACATTGGGTTGGCCCTTAGATCCCAAAACTTATGGAGGTTCATTCTTGTACCACATGAACGACAGGCAGGTAACTCATCTCTCCCTTCGAAGATTCTTTGGTACTGTTGAGAAATAATGCCTTAATCAATTACAAAACTTATCTTTCAATTTTGGTAGCTCAGTTTGTGTTTTCTTTTCAACCAAACAGGTTGCGCTTGGCTTGGTTGTTGCCTTGAATTACCACAACCCTTTTCTGAATCCGTATGAGGAATTTCAGGTTTGTCAATATCTCATTACGATTGGACTTTTTGCCGGTTACAATGAATGCCTTTCTAATAAGGCAATTCAAAACTGGTAAGTTTGATGAACAATATCATTTTATCCTCCAAACAGAAACTCAAACACCATCCTGCCATTAAACGCATCTTGGAAGGCGGTACTGTGCTTCAGTATGGAGCTCGTACTTTAAATGAAGGTGGTTTTCAGGTGAGTTGAAACTTACTCCCTTAGATACTGCTGCCTTGAAAGCAGTACAATTCCCATTTTTGGTATAGCCATTTTCTAAAGCCTGTAATGTACATACATACATAGTTTAGTTTTATTGACTGGAAAATAAGATTTCTAGATAGCATCGCAAATTTGTTTGGCATTTTAACATATTTGAACTTGATGCTAGTAAAATTTCAGTCCATTCCCTATCCAGTTTTTCCTGGAGGAGCAATAATTGGATGTTCAGCTGGTTTTCTCAATGTACCCAAGATTAAGGGAACGCATACAGCAATGAAATCAGGTCACAATAAATCTTTGGTAAAATACGGTTTTTTTCATTGTCCCATCACAGAATTCTCATCTTAATGTCATCAACATCTTACAGGAATGTTAGCAGCAGAGGCTGCATTTGGTGTACTTCATGAAGGTATAAACATGAACACTTACTGGGACAACCTGAAAGATTCATGGGTGTGGAAGGAGCTCTATGCAGCTCGAAACTACCGTCCTGTACGTAATATCATATGAACATATACCAGCGCAAGTTGTTTTCTATCTAATTGATATTTCCTTGAAGATAAGATCTTAATCTCTAATCCTTGCAGGCATTCGAGTATGGGCTACTCCCTGGCTTGGCCGTAAGTGCTATGGAACAGTAAGACCCGGGCTTGATTCTCCCTTTTGCAGTGTTTGTATGATCATTTCTTTTTGCTATTAGTGAACTATTTATGTTTGATTATGCAGCTATGTACTGAAAGGAAAGGTCCCTTTCACGCTCAAGCACGGGAAAGCTGACCACGAAGCAACAAATGTAAGTATTACAAGCACTTGTATAAACCTTAACTATATCAATTATAATCGTCCACTGAACACAGACACTGATAAAAAGACAACTAAAGTCGTGCTACATTTTAATGCAGCTTTCTCGAAAATGTACACCAATTGAGTATCCAAAGCCAGATGGTGTTTTGTCATTTGATGTGCCAACTTCGTTATACAGGTTTGTACCATGAGGTCAATGACACAAACTGCAACATATTTACAATGTTAAAAGTACTCCTATGGTATTTACGAGTGGTTGATTGCATCTTCAATGTTGAATGATGATGATGATAACAGGAGTAATACTAATCATGATCATGATCAACCATCTCATTTGCGCTTGAGGGATCCCAAGATTCCAGAAAAGGTAAACTTTCCAGAGTATGCTGCACCAGAGTCACGTTACTGCCCAGCCCGTGTTTACGAGTAATAACTCACTTACTCTCTCCGCTCTATCTCTCCATATGAAATTTGATCAATAGAGTAACTTACTGAAACAAGATACTCATCATGGTTTGTATGTTGATGCTAAACTTAAAAAAGATATGTCGAAGATGAAGAGGGAAAGCCGAAACTGCAGATCAACGCTCAAAACTGTTTGCACTGCAAGGTATGCATCATTCGTTGACTTAATGTACTTTTTTGTTAAATTATGTGTATTCATGTTACTCAATTGATTTTGGCGAAGCTTAAATCGTTATTTTGAATTTTGTTTTTAAATATGTGAAAGGCATGTGACATCAAGGATCCTAAGCAGAACATAGAGTGGACGGTGCCTGAAGGAGGTGGAGGCCCTGCTTATTCCCTCATGTAGTCTCCAAAATTCAACAAACTTCTCACTTTAGCATAAGTGAGACTCAACAAAATCGTATTTGTCTAGTTTTTTTATTTAGTTTATAGTAAATAAATGTACGTAAGCTCTAGTGTTTTGTTTGTTTGTAAAACTTTCACATGATACTAATGGGGCGTACGAGAAAGTAGATTTAAAACTTGGGTTCTCCATTGAAATATCATCAACAATTTTGACATGATGTCGAGGATTTGTATTGTAAGAGACTAAGAGTAACAAAAATAAACTACTGTATTTAGGAAAAGAAAAGAAAAGACAATCTAAAAATCACAGTCAAATTTATACAGCCTTTCTTTTATCTAAACACGGCAAGGAAAAACCTAAGAAAGAAAGAAAAACGAGGATGAGCTAAGAGCACCAAGCCTTCTTCTTCTCTTGTTTTGCGTCTGTAGGACTTTGTTCGTACACTTCTTTACCATATAGCACAACGCCTCTCTCTTGTTCAGGCAAGTTTTACCGCTTTTAGCTCTCAAACCACCACCCTACACAGTTTCAAAACAGGTATGAGTTAGTGACACGGCTTCTCTAAGCTCCCTTCCTCCAATATAATTCACTTTTCTCTAAGATCATAAAAAGGCAAATCACACGATTGAATCTGTTATTTTCTCCTTGGTAATTTAAGAGGTTTGGTAAACGATAAGAGTATATATGTATCATCAGATTGTTCATCTGAGTTTTTCTCGGACAGCATTTTCAAGTCTATCAAATTTGGCTTTCTGCAATCAGGTAATCTTTGTATGCTCTTTAATGACCGCAGTTAAGATTCTCTGTCTCTTATCTTTTGTATTAAAGGAGAGTTTTGCAAGCTGAAGCAAAGTTTGATATATTTCTATACAAGCAATTAGAAATCCTAATCATCACAGAGTATATTCTTATCACATTTAACGAATTTTACAAATCCACGGTATGCTAGTAACCAACCGTTTTTGTACACACACATACACACTCCATGGTAGCTCCACAAAAACAAAGAGAATTCAAGAAAAAACAAAATTTACATGTGATAAGAATACTAAATTAGATGTTATATGTATACCATTAGACTGGATTCATGAAAGAATCAAAGAAAGAACCATCAAAGTAGACATCCACAAAGATAATGCAAGCAACAAATAAAAAATGTATACATATTCTCAACAAAACAGTCCTATGTTTTTTTCATAAAAAATTCATGTACCCTATATAAAAATGCAGACTAACATGCTTCAGCTTTTACTCAGATAACTCTACAGAAATCCAAAAAGATTGCAAGAGTAAAACAGGGAGCATATGCTTTTATCATATGCCAAGAAAGGATCAGACAAGTATTTCAATAGAGCTTATGCTCATTCAACTCAGTGATCAAACAAAGGGTGAAGATAGAGATGATTTACCTTAAAGATTACGATGGCGTGTGGAGCTAGTTTCAAGGCCCCTGTCCAGCCGGAGTACCTGAAGACTGTTGCTGCTGCTTCTGCTGTATCTGGAGAAGAAGGTTTGCGGCAAACTGTAGTGTTGACTGGTATCTCTGGTTCTTATCCACATCCCCATCTGTTGTACCTTGACCTGCCCCAGAGAGCAAAGGCTGCAACTGTGGTGTTTGGCTTTGTGGCTCTAAGTTTGCCTTGTCAGCTGGTGGTTGCATCGCAGCTTGGAATTGGGAAGGATTTAAGTTATGTGCCTGATTTGTATGATAATTAGCTTGCTGATAGCTTGGAAGACCATAGTTTTGGTTTGGCATGGAAGCTTCTGGTTGATATTGCTGTGTCATGGGCTGAGAAACAGTCTGATTTGACGAACCCTGTGTGTACATGGCATAATTATTATGAGGCATATTTGGTAACGGAGACAGCTGAGGCATGTTAACAGATTGGCCTTGGTATTGCACGTTGCCATGGACCATTCCGCTAGAGTAGTTGGGGTTGTTTGAAGCTGCTGGATAACGCAGAGGGGGAGGAGGAGGTAGTTGCCCGGCTGGAGTGTACTGATTTCCATATTGTTGGAATGACTGACTTGACGGTGCTTCTCCATTGTACAGTCCATTGGATTGAGTAACTGTGGAAACAACTGTTGAATTGCCCGACAAAGGTTGGTGACTCTCGGGGGCAGTAGGTTGAGAAGTTGCAGGGAGAAAAGATGCCAGAGTCGCTAAAAGCTCCGGTGTTAAACTAACCCCAGCTTGAGGCGCTGCATTGTTAGGTATTCTGAGAGGCTCGCTAACGGATGGTTTTGAAGGAACTGTCAAATGTTCTGGTGCACCCATGTTGTAATTTTCCCTAGGAGGATATAAACTGTGACTGGCATTGGCAGGTGAATCCCGGGCTTGATCCGTATAAGGCAGAGGATTGTACTGAGTTTCATGTCTGTATGATGCTGCAACAGGAACAGCTGGCGGAGGCAACTTGAGAACAACACCATAAAGCCGTTCTGGACCAGACACTTTGAGTACATCAGTTAAGAAATCTGATGGAGGCACCAAGAATAACGTTGTTCCATCATCTAATTTGGCAACACCTGCCCGATTTTTTGAGCCAAGGTAGCGGAGAAACTCAGTGTAAGACGCAAAATCTTCTTGCAGGTTTGGTAAGAAGAAAACGATTTCAAATCCAATGGCCTCGGTGTAATGTTTGGCGAGCATATCCAAACCAGTTCTTGCTGAACAATTGATGACGTCAGGGCTATAAATCAATTAAAAAAGAACAACCAAAGTCAGCAATTGAAGGAAACGTCATCAGTTAAAATCATAAATGCATTAGCACCACGTAAATAAAGACATCTCAGAAACTATACAAGCAATAGTCAATCCTACAATTTACTACCTAAAATAATGACCTCCAACTTCCATCAAGAATGTAAAGAAAATATGTGGTTCTCTCTAAAAGAATGAAAACATTAGAATGAAAAGGGTACTCACAGTTTAGTTTCAATCCCTTTTCCAATAGGTACACAACGAGCACAACAGACAGGAGTGCCACCCTTGGCAATCATTCCTCTCCACATGTCAGAATCAGAGCGGATAGGCCTAGCAGCAACTGAACCACGTCCATATGACCTCTCATCAACACCCATTGGAGTAAAACCGTCCACCGATCCATCTCTTTTGGCTCGTTTACTTTCCCTGTCCAACTGAGCAGGATCATATCCTTCCCAAGAACCAGGGTTTGACCTCGTACCTTGTGCAGGAGATGGGAGGATTCCAGGCCCTGTTGGAGATGGGAGTATTCCCGTTCCATTTGGTGATGGCCTCCTCCAGTTTGGCTCCTTGCCTACAACATCGTTGTATTCTGAACCATTATAAGAACGCTCATTGCTACCTCTGAAGGGCCTCATAGACCCTGGAATTCCAGTAGAATGAGGAGAAGCTACAAATGACGGGTCATTGTTGTACATATCTGGCCTTGACCGTTTCACACCAGAGTAAAAACTAGTATCATCTTGCTGAGGAGGCAGCTCATCGTTTGAGTACATAATTGTGATTCTCTGATCCCTGTATAACCTCCCCTGTAGCTCTTCCTTTGCACGGCGAGCTTCCTCCGCGCTTCTAAACTCCACAAGTGAAAAATGCATTGATGGGTAGCTTTTAATCCTCTCGATCTCACCAAAGAGTATCATTGCATTGTGTAGCACTTGCTCATCTATCTGAAGAGTAGGAGGGTACACAACCCGCAGAACCTTACTTGGCTGGACACCTCCTTTACCATCTTCATATGAGTGAGGATACTGTAAGAATATACCAAAATGTCAAAGCCAAACATACACAAATAACCATTAACAAGAAACATACTATTTTCAACTTTTACGAGTACTAACCTGCGGTTTCTGATTCATATTCCCATTCCTGTTATCATAGGAGCCAGCCCATTGTTCCTAAATATAGAGAAAAAGTAACTTGATTTCAGAATAAAAACGATGAGCAGACTCTATTATGGAATATGAAAGGGTGCTACAAAGCTGTAAGAATTCTCTAGAAACCAGTTGATTCGAGTAAATACTGCTCATAGGTGCACAAGACAGAGCTCAGCACTAAAAGTCTGATGCAAATTATTAAAGTAAACAGAAATAAATGTCACAAGGGCACTTACTTTTCTTGGCGCTTGTGAGCGAAGAAAATCAACCCGCAAATAGCTACCACCCATTCGCTTTCCATTCATGCTCTTAGCCTGTAAAGCATCATCCATCTCATAATAATCAATGAAAGCTGTCTTGCGTTCTCTAAGAAACCTAAAATCCTCGATCTTCCCAAACTTGCTGAACTCTTCCTCCAGCTCATCCTTCGAGACACTCGGGCTGATTCCACCCACCCAAAGACTTTTACAAGGTTTTGCCTGCAACAACAAAAGGCGCATACATAAGAAGGTGATATAATAATACCCAGATAGGTTGCTAAGAATAAAAGCTTCAAACATCAAGCAAATTAAACACACAAACTAACTAATAATTCCTAAACTAACAACATCATCTTCCACTTATCAAACAGTGTTAACAGTTCCTCTTGACTAAACACACATATGGTCTGCAGGACAAGAATGTCGATCACAAAGCTGGCAAGACATTAACGTTCTCTGCAAAGCATTCTTGTCTTTATTGTTGCTCGAGTCCCCAACAAACCAAACCCTGGACTCTCCATTAAGTACTTAAAGCCGGGAGATATTGAAATTTGAGTCTGCTTGCAAATGAATCTTTTTTCTTGATCACTGCAGATATACCAATCCCAGAATGATCGTAAAGAACTCAACTCCTTGAGGAACAAAACTGGGAAAGCCTAGATTGTACGTAGGGGCAAGAATTGAGAAGCACGTTTTGTTCTTCAGAAAGAGCGTTTTAAAAATAAAAGCATCTCTTTCACCAGGCGATGATCATCTACTACGTTATCTGATTGGTAGAGTTCGTCTATTAACAACCACATAATTCGTCTTTACTGTAGCATCCATGAAAAACAAACAAGCCCTACACTCCTCCATAACTGATATGGATTTGTGCCACCGATACTAAGGAATTTGACCGATACGTTGCCGGTTGTTGATGATATCTCGAGTACACCCCATAGACGAATCTCCCACACAGTTTGGTTTTTGCAGGAAACTGAAACTTTCAAACACCCAGTTTCTTATCTGTTTTGGCTGATGATCGATGATTTGCTAAACTGCTTCCAAATTTTTCACCTTTGCAAATTCCGCAATTTAGTCAATACTGAGATAAGATTTAACATCTTGAGCGAACCTGAAATCAGACTCTGCTAAACGCGGATACAAGTCTGTAGATAACGCTATATAACGATAACGCAGAAGACGACAATTGAATCATCAACCTTTTTGCTATAACGAAGACAAGAATGTGTTTGATGTATTCTTTTGTGCAGCTCATTCGATAAGAGTGTTTATATATATGCATTGACATCAAATTCTTCACACGTATAACCTCTCTTTGTGGTTTCGGTTGGCGCAAGTTTGATTAGACGTTGTTGTAGAATAAAACCAAACTAATTCGAGAAATTGCGTTTTCTCTTTCTTTTTTCTGAGATCGGATCAGGTTTTGAAAAATCTAGGTTTGGACTTTGATTTTTGTACGAGGAGAACTCAGATTCAAAACACAAAAGATTAATTTGAACTAAACAAGCAACACCAAAGTTATGTGAACCTCCTGGACTATGAATTCGAGAAAACAGTATAATAATCGTTGACAAAAGACAATCAAAGTTAGAGAGCAATAGATAAGAACAAACCGGTCGCGCGAATTCGATTTTAATCTGACTTCCGTTCAAATCAGCACCTTGAAGAGCCTCTTTCGCAGCCACAGCTTCCTCCACATGTCTGTAGTATATAAACGCGAATCCACGCGAAGAATACGCCGTGATTCTATCGATATCTCCGTATCTTCCAAACAACTCGGTCAGATCTGAGTCTGTCGTTTCGATCGTAAGGCTACCGACCCAAAGGTTATTCGATTTGAAACCCGAATCATCGGCTTTGAATGGCTTCATGGCTAACGCCATCGTGAGATTTGGTTTCAGTTGGCGATAATTCGAATCCTTCTGAATTGATGATTGTTTTACCTTGATTTGGATTATCCACGAGAGACGGATTGAACGATGAAGCAGTATAGTACGTTGATCAAGAAAGAGAGAGAGAGAGATTTGATTTGAGTTTTAAAATCCAACCAGCAACACAGAGGAGAAGAGAGAACCCTAGATAAGAGTTCGCAGACGAAGAAGATTAGATTGAGAGAGAGAGAAAGAGGAGAGGCTAGAAGAAGATATCGAAGCGGCGGCTTTTAAAGGGCATATATAGATGATAACTTTTCCTTTATTTTATTTCATTATTATTATTTTCTTTTTGGAATCCGGAATGAAACGCTGCGTTTTAATGTAGTCATGGCAAATTGGTAAATTATCTTAATTATATTATCATCCCTCTCTCACTCTTAAGATTACATTCCGAAACATAGCATATTGTTTGTACAAAAACATCTAAATAACTGCAATTAGTCTCTGGAACTGTTGGTGTTCGTTTAGTAGACTTTGGAAGCTTCACAAGAACAGTGGTTTAGCCGAAGCATCACAAACAGGCACCATCCTTTTAACAGCTGTTAAGCATTCGATGAAGATCCTGGCTAGGTAATAGAGCTCAAGCTCGTATTGCTCGTAGATGAAGAACGCCGTGAACGAGAACGACATCACTGTTCAGCAAAGCGTTCAGACAATGTCATGGACAGGAAATTTTTTGGATAATGAGGTTTTTAAATCATGATTATGAAGTGTGAAAACAAAAGTTTTGTTCAGGTACCTGTGAAAAGAAATGCTGCCAATGAACGGGATAAGATCAGTTTGAGGAGATATAGGGATCCTGCAATCTGTTTTTTGGTGTCAGGAAACGAGACAAATGAGGTTCCTTCAATGTTTTCTGTTTTCTGGGATTGGAGTGTGTAGAGAGTAGAATTGTACCTTGAAGAACTTGATCCAGTCTCCTCCTCTGCTTAGGGATTTCAAACGGCCAACTCCGTGGTTCCACACAACTACGACATCTTTGCTAAAATCTCTCACAGCTGACTCCGAGATCTCAAATCTCCACGGGGGTATTTTCTTGACTTGAAACCCCAAACTGTCAAAATAAGCAATTATATCACTTTACTGCGTATAGATTTCACAAGAGAAACATATATACATGGATGCATCACCAAAATTGTGGTGTCACAAAATAAGTTTACTATCCTCTATAGTGCTAACTAAACTTTCGGAACTAATACTTACATTTTTGACGGCACAAAAGCAAGTCCATAGAGAGCAACAGCAAACAGAAACAGGAGTTGGGCTGCAGATGAAGTAAATGTCTTTCCAGAAAAGAAGAACCAGTAATATAACAAGTTGAGGAAAACAAAAGAAACGAATGTTTTCTTCTCATTTCTCCACAGCAAGATGTCTGCAACTGCATGAGAACATAGATGAACGGTCAAGTCAATTTAAAGAAATTAAGATTAAACGCTTGCATTGACCCAGAGTTTGTTTATATGTGCATGACATAAAGTTGGAACTCGCTTAAAATCACATGGTCTGGAAGCAGGTGTAAACGAACCATTGGACCAAGTAGATACTTCAGCATGTTCTAGACATTTAGAAGCAAGAAATCTAAATTAAGAATAGAAATAGATTCTTTCCAGGTTAAGACTTATTAACATGCATCATCATACCCATAGCTAAATGAGACACAGACTTAAAGCAATATCACTTAATACTTAGCCAAGAACACTTTAGAAGGGTATTATTTTGTTAATAGTGAGATGGTTCTAACCTTTACCACAACCAAGAAGCTGATCTGCAGTAGATTGAATGATCGTGTCATCAGACTTCTCAAGATCCCTAGAGAACCACTGAATCGTCGATGCAATACCATCCTATGATCCAACAATAACTAATGAATCCAAGGAAGCTATCAAACCAGCTGAATATGATAAAAACAGAAAAGAATCCAATTTAAACTCACTTCAAGTGCCACAACAGGTGTGTAACCAAGATGCTTCTTAGCTGCATTGCAGTTAAAAGTTCTCGTTGATGAAGCTAACAGACCATACTGATGAGCTGTGTCATAATTACTCCCAAGGCTCTCCTTTTCGTGCGTCCATTTAAGAAGTGAGAAAACAAACAAAACCACCCGAACGGGAAGTTTAATGGATGGTCTGCAATTGACGAGAAGAAAAATATCAAAACAGGTAAACCAAAAAGTTGGCTCTAAGGATCTGAAACTTATGATAATGATCAATATTTAGATATTAGGAGACGGAAACATGTGCAATATAGTAGCTACCAACAAATCAACACAATATAGCCGTACTCGAAACAGTTCCACTAGATAAGGTAGTTCATGACATCTATCATTAGAAAAATACTAAGAACGCAGATGCTTTAAGAAGGGAGCATTCAGGGTAGATTCAGAAATTGTGAGGGACCTTCGACCATGCTGCAGCAGAGGAAACAGCGAGAGAAAGAAGTTCACAACAAGTTTCATTATATCAAAAACTGTTTGGATGCCATTTACCTTGGGTTTCCCAGACCTTCAACAATGTGGCTTACAAAGTCCCAAAATCTGACCGGCTTGAGGTTTGTGATAAAAAAGTCCTACATATAGTCGGCACAGAACAACTTCATCAAATATAACAGTCATGCGTTTCAGGAGTGATTTGGCAGATACATATGCCTCAGGGTTACCTTTCCAGCCACATACTCCATCTGTGAATCTAACGCTTCTGCGGCGCATATATGTGCATGAGAAACGTTCTCAGAGTAAGTGAAATCAGACATATTTTCACCACTCCCGATTATAAACTGAAATTTTAAAAGACCAAAAGAGTCATTTTCCAAACGAAAGAAACCCAAGAACACATCAAGCTCAAGGAATCTCTTATTCCAAAGGGAAAACTACCCAGGTAACGTTAGATAATAAACATAACTCAATAATAATAAGACCTTTGCATATCCGGACTTGGCTAGATTCACAAGGAAAGGTACAAACTCCGTGTCACCAGGTCCAAAAACAATGCTAGAGCGAAGTGCACAAGTTAAGAGACCATCACGGGTGTTAGCAAATTTGATCAAAGCTTCCGCTTGAGCTTTAAAGTCTGTCAACATGGATTGGAACTGCAACAGAATCAGAGCAAAACAGATATCATCTCTGAACAAGAGCAAAGAGAAAAAAAAAACCAACAAAACAATCATCCTCAGGGATTACCTTCAAAGGACGTTTCAAGGATTCATCACCATCATGTATAGGTTGGGAACCATCAAAAACAACATCAGCAGTACTGTTGTAGATAAGTTTTCTCACTCCAGACTCACGACAGGCAGAAATCACATTTCTTGTACCTATCAAGGGGTCAACGAGATATACGATTAACCACCCAAGGTTAAACTAAACCATCTTGAAGTGAGCAAGAACTTTACCTTGAACAATAACCTTGTAGCACTCAAAGTAATCATCAGAACGTAAATCAGTAGCTCCCATGTAAAATACAACATTGGAACCCTCAGTAACTGCAATGAACAAACCAATTATACGATGTTACAATCACATCCCAACATCTAAAACACCAAAACTCAAAATCAGAACCCAAAAATTCTCCCACAGTATTTTCTCAGATACCGAAACACCGATCTGTCCAGCCATTCATACAGAGAGAAATAAGAAGCAAACCTTTAACGATCTGAGGTTTATCACGAACATCGACGGAGTGGTAAGAAGCGCGGTCGGAGGAGAGAGCATCCACAAGGACCGAATCGGATTCGTCAAGGTTTAGAGTGTGAGAGGAATCAGCGACTCGGACTGTCCAGTTTCCGAGGCGAAGCAATCTAGAGACAAGCGATCTACCAATGAACCCTCGGCCGCCAAGGACGACACATGTCTTGAGGTTGAGATGAGAATCGCCATGGACGGAATCTTCTCCCTCCATTGTTATCGCCGAATTAAATAAAAACCCCAAGCTCTCTATTCGCTTTTTTCCGATATATCGAACTCGAGCGAGTCAACTCAGCGAAAAAGGTCGGGTCGGGTTGGATCAGTGCACAAAAAGCTGAATATACTACTAATGTTGAAGGGGTTGCTTGGCGGGCAGATCATACGCTTGCAACCTCTCCACTCGCGAAACCTTTTAGCGTTTCCATTTTTATTCTTCCGCTACGTAATAATAATTAAATACTGACACTTTTTCGCATAAATTATATTGAATTGGACTTTAATTTTATTAAATCATGTATTTAACAATTATATAATTGTTGTAAAACTTTTTGTTGTTTAAGTATTTGTTGACAAGAAATAGACGCACGGTTGCGTTTTCACGTTTGGTGAACCAAATCCATCAATCCACCAAACTAATGATTTCCAAAGTTAGAAATTTGGTAAAGCTCTTTGAAGAGAGAAACTAAAACGTATACACTTGAGTAGTTGTGTGTTGAAGTATATATTACAATTGAAAATCTCATAATTTAATAATTGAGCAACTAAATATATATAGATTTTTTTCTGTTTTGAATACAGATTCAAATGGATAACTGAAGAAAGCCCAAAACATATAATAACATATTGATTTTTTTTGCGGCTGATGATGATTTTGCGAATTTTCTATACAAATTAAGGAACATGCCCAAGTTTTTTTTTTTTAGAAACGGTCTCTGGCTCTTTGTATACGACGCAGTGCTTCAGCTTCTGTTGCTGAGTCTGGAATGCTTAATGATTTACGGATATCTTTGCTCGATGTTCTGAGGAACGGATTACATGCTTTCTCCACCTTAACAGTCGTTGGAATCTACATACAAAACCTCGTAACTGAGATCTAGAAAGACGTTTAGTGAGCTAAGAGGAGATGATAGGGAAGAGATCAGATTTTACCGATGGGAGTCCCTGGCTGCGTAGATGGGCGACTCGGGTTGCATAGGACTGAAGAGTTTCATTCTTTGGTTCTACTGATAGTGCAAACTTTAGATTTCCCTGTATCATGGAGGATATATAGATAGTTTATTTCACCAAGTCGCAAAGAGTTCACCAATGTGAGGAGATAAGACAGTATCTATGTGGTGTAAAACTTACTGCTGTGTTTTCACGGCCGCAGTATATATTTGTATCATCTGGTAACGCCACAATCTTTTGAAGTGATGAAAGCATCTGAGACTTAGGCAAAAAAAAAAAGGGGTTATCGTTAACAAAGGACAAAGCAGAATGAACTTGCTCCATAAGGTCTATAACATTTGACCCACTTAGCCCATTTTTGCCAAAAGAAACTAACCATAACAGTGCAGAGATAGAGAAGGTTGAAAAAGAAACACAATTGCAAAACCGCAAATCACTAGCACAACTTTTGCCAAAAGAGATAACCATAGAGTGCAAGGCTACAGAGGGTTATATATTGTTATTTTCCAGATTCATCAGTTAGGTTTTATGCCTAATTTTCAATCAATGTTACCTGCTCAGGGGTACCTTCTGAAAGGGTACCACAGGATAAGCTATATATCAGGTCTCCTGTGAATATTGTCGCTGACCCAGGAAAGTAGAAGCTAATGTGACCTGCGTGAGAATAACAACAATTAAGAGCGTAAAACATGAAATTACTAGTTGTTGACCACTAGAACGATAAAAACAAAAAAAAAAGAGCAGTTACACAGTAATGTCTGGAGAATGAAAAATAAGATACTAATATGTGAGCCACCAAACGTGTCTAAAGTTGGCAATACTTGACTATATATCATAGTTCGTTAAAGTAGAGGTATATGGCAGCTACAAACCTTGTGTGTGGCCAGGAGTGTCAAGTATCCGGACCTCATGGCCAGCAAACATCCATTTGTCACTATCCTTCAGAAGTATGTCAATTTCAGGAATCCGATCCTTATCCGACGCTGATCCAATCACCTGTCGGCAACATAGGTCACATAAAAAAACTTTAGCATATATATCAGAAGTAACAACGAAAAGAACAACTAAACATAGTTGCAAAACAAAAAGTCCCAGAAAGCCAAAATTTTCTGGTTAGACTAACACTTTACTACATCACAAAAACCAAACCATTATAATGTAAAGCTCTACTACGTTTCATAGCATTCAGAGGCTAAGGAATACTTCAAGGGAACAAATGATGAGACTTGCGCAAAAAACAAGGTCAAAAAGTTCAAAACCGACAATAGTATCCTCTTACCTTAGCGCCATACTTTCCTTTCAATTCAGCATTCCCTCCAATGTGATCATCATGATGATGAGTATTCAAAATGTAAGTTAAATTCCAGTTTTTCCTGCTCAAGGCCTCAATAACAGGTGCAGCCTCAGAAGGATCAACAACTCCAACAGTGCCAGTGTCTTCATCGTGCAAAAGATAAGCATAGTTGTCCTTACTGCAGGGAACCTGAAAACAATGTTTGCACAGGGCATATAAACAATGCTTGCACAGGGCATAAAAGAGGACAAAGGCATACTACTAACCAGTTCGATTTTTAAAGAGGATGGCATGTTGGAAATGCTACAAAAGTGGGTAATTTTAAGGGTTTTTCTAGCTCCACGCAATGTTTTCAGTGGCATGGATAACAACCACATTACTCCGTATAATAAGCTTTTCCTGAGGCAAAGTTGTCTTAAACCAGGCCACACACAAAGCTGACCTCCAATCTGTTTCATGAATTCAATCAACAAATCAATAATCCCATACAAATAGTATAAAGATTATCAAACAAAAGACTAATAAAACACAGATGTCACAAAGCAGACAGTAGACGCTTATATTAGATAATTCAATCGCTAGTTCCACCTAACCAGTCAACAACAGATAGATAGTAATTGACCCTTATGATTGAATCAAACCTAACTAGTCTCAATTTTATTAATAGTGTGAATCAGCTCTCTCTACTAAGACAAACTCAATACACACAACACTAGCCCCAGTCAAAGGAAATCTCAAGCATACAAACGAAGATCGATACAGCGAGAATCTGAATTTCAAAATTTTACAGAAGATAAATCTCATAAACAGTACCAAACACAGAACTTGTAAAAAGGGCTAATCTCGTACCAACCATAAAACTGGATCCGAATTATTTAGAAGAAAAAAAGGAGCAAAGGGAGAATCAAAGAGAAGAGTAAGGAAAAAAAAAAAGGGGAAGGGGGGAGAGAGAGTAAACCCTAGAACAAGAAGGAATCGATGAATTGTTGGTAGCGGTGGAAGTCGATGAAGCTTTGGAGATCATTGGCATCCTCTATAAACTCTCTCTCTCGCTATCTATCTATCTGATAGATTCTTCAGAGAGAAACGAGGAGGAGGAGATGATTAGGTTTTACCTTATTAGAAGAAGATTTATCGCGTAGAGGAGGAGAAGAAGAAAACCCAGAATTTCTCCCCCCTGAGCTGTGATGACGAGTCTGCGACTTCGACAGGAAAATAACGTCAGACAGCTTTTTTTTTTTTTTTTTTTCTTTTAGCTTTTAAGTCAAATTTAATTAGCTCAACTACTTAAAAAAAATCCCACAATAAATTGTTCCCGTGCTCTATTTATTCATAATCTCGTTTATAAATATTTTCACCACGAGGAAATAAATATTTTTTACTATATGGTATTATTATTATTATTATTCAAAGCAATACTACTATATGGTACTACTAATTAATATAACGGTTGTAGTTATACCATATAATTTTTTGTTTACTTCTTATGCTTGATTAGATTCCCTTTTCGGTAGCCAGGAAAGAAAGAAAAAAAAACATTTCCTTTTGGGTCGACGCGAAGTAATAATAGTATAGATTCCATTTGGTCAAGTATTTGCTGATTTGGTTTTAGCTCAATTTAGAGTGGTTGAGTTTTGTCAGTCTTACATCTTGCATTTAGAAAATTTAAAAAAAAAAAAAAAACAAATCAATTATTAGTTAGAGAGTATTATCATCAACACTATTATTTATTTTAATACTATCAATTATAATAAAGTTGGAACTTTTTATACATTAGTTGATACATATCAAGATTCTGGAATGTGTATATTTTCGTTTTGTTATCATGAGATTCTCTTCTAAATCTTTACCTTTACAAATTTCAAAAGAAATAAAAGTTAGCAAATTTATTTAAGAGATAGTACAGTAATTCAATTTCAATACCAAGGTAGTTCGGCAAGAATAATAGTGTCTATCTTTTATTGAAAACGAGCCACTTGTAAAAGTCTTGGTGTATATGAATGATTGGCTTATGTAGTTTGGTTTACATTTAATACAATTTTTTGAAAATTCATATGTGTAGCTATCTCTCAGTTAAATTATAATAATGAACAAATTTATAAAAACAAAACCGGTTCAGAATTCAGACACAACACTGTGGAAGTCGATATTTGGAGTTTCCTTTATATATGTCATAGAGATAGGGTTTCTCAGAAGTCATAATAAAAGATGAAGGAAGGTAAAACCTACTAGAAGAATACATTAGCGATGATCTTAGATAATACTTTTTAAATGAATATTATAATGCCAAACTGTAAAACAAATCTATTTAATACTAATTTTTGGTACTCTCATTTGCAGTTTGGTTTGATGCCCAATAGTTCTAGTTGCAGATGATTTTAATTAAATATAACTATTCTTATCTATGTGTTTTTGTTGTTAAAAGCTGTGTGCCTTCAAAATATTTTAGGCTTGAAAACTTCTGTTTTTGTTGTTCAAAAATAAAAGCTGATAAATGAATTAAAAATAAGCTTACGCTATAACTTGGCAATTATAGTTGCCAATGATTTTTTTTATTGAAATATATCCATGTTCACCAAAGCCAAGTTCAGTAACTTGAAGTTTTCTTAAAAAACAGAAGTTTTCAAGTCTTTTTCAAGTCTTCTTACAAACGACAGAAGTTTGGAACAACTATAGCATTTTCAGTCTAGTTACATTATACTAGATAAGGATAAGTAAACTAGGCCAAGTACTACAAAAAGTTCTCTCCACAGCGGATTGGACTAAACCTGTTTCCATATTTTTGTTTTGTTATTAAAGGCAAATTAGTAACGCTCCGTTCGGTTTGTTGTCGCTGCGACGTATTTAACCTACTCAAAATTACACTTCAAAAAATGTAAAAAAATGATAGAAATTAAAAAAGATATTGCAGCGACTACGAACCAAAAAATCAGAATAAACTAATCTTTGGTATTATCAAGAAAATTTTCAAAAAATCTCTTACAAAAAAAAAAAAAAAAAAAAAAAAAAAAAAAAAAAAAAATCAGACAATAGTTAGAGACTATCATATCATCAACACTATTATTTATTATAATACTATCAAATAATAAAGTTGGAACTTTTGATACATTAGTTGATATTATCAAGATTCTGGAATGTGAATATTTTCGTTTTGTTATGAGATTCTCTTATAATCTTTACCTTTAAAATTTCAATAGATATAAAAGTTAGCAAATTATTAAAGAAATAGTAGTTCAATACCAAAGTAGTTCGGCAAGAATAATATTGTCAACCTTATTGAAAACGAGCCACTTGTAAGGCTTGTAGTTTGGCTTACACTTAATACAATTTTTGAAAATTCATATGAACAAAATTACAAAACCAAAACCAAACGCATGAAATATACAAAGAAAGAATGTACAAAATCTGCTGAACGAACATAGAATATTAATCTTGTCTATTTGAAGTCAAGAAGAAAGACACATACCAAACATCTTTACATATAAACAACATAACATTTTGTCGAAAAATTAGAAAAAAAAAAAAAGAGAGTAAATTATATGCCTATGTAAATATTTTTGTTTAATCAAATGTCGTAGGCGTCAAAACTTCATAAAATAGTCGCAGAGATTTTAGAATGGTTTATATATTTCGCTTTCATTTTTATATAAAGTTGTATCTAAAGTTGGAGCTCCCATATTTGGAGTAACCTCTTTAGAGGCGGATTAACAAAACGCTGCGTTTTTATATTTTCGATTCACGAAAGAATGATACAGAACAATCAGTCTACCCGTTTGACATCCACAACAATTTTTGATATTTTTGTTTAAGTTTGGGTACTACTGTCAGTCTGTCATGCAGACTCTAGATTATATTGTGTATGAAAAGCATAATATATACAGAATAGCAATTTATGTAAATACTTAAGATAAAGGATTGATTTTTGATGAATGTGATTGTGATTAATGATAGAGAGGTCCGATGATAAATAAAAATCCAAATTGAACCAGAGTAAGATAACGCATTTCGTTTTTCCAAATTTGAATAAATCCAGAACACACTCATACTGGAAACCACAAAAAAAAAACTCCTAAGAAAATTATACGATGATGCAAAGCTTAGTCACCAACGAACTGCAGAAGATCTTTTGCTTCATCTTCAAAGGTCTTGCACACTCAAACCTGAAAAAAAAATAGAGCAACACATGTCCATAACTCAGAACAAACTCATACAAAACAACAAATATGAGAATGTAGATGATGCTTTTCATAAACATAGTTTACATACTATAAAGCCAAGACAAAGCAAGGTTAAGCACTCAATGCTAAAGTCAACAAATCGTTTCATGTTTCTATTGATTGCGACTATATCCAGGTTTAAGACTTAGGTGACACACAGGTAATGTACTATACTAAAACCAGGTTTAGGACTCATATGACATAATCCAATCAAGCTTTCAAAAAGAATACAAACCTGGAGGAAGAGACTGCTTAAGCTTGTCGGCTTTCTCTTGGTCAAAGACGCAGAGCGTGTAGAGGTACCTGGAGCATCTGACCTTAAACTTGACAATGTCCTTGCTTCTCTTGATCTTCACAGATCGTGCATCTTTCCTTCTTGCTGTCAGAAGGAAGTCCTTGATCTCGTGGATTTGCTTAGGCTGCAACATTTTTCAAACCAATCAATCAATCATCAAACTTGATACAATTTCAAAACAAGATTCAAAATTCCAAATCAATCAACAAAATCAAATCCACAAGCTAATGATTACAATCTCACAGACAAAAGCTCAGCAAAACCAAACCTCATTTTTGGATACAAACAAGTATAACTATATCCTTACCATAGTAACAAGCACTACTCAAAGGTGAAATGATACAGAAATCGACATTTTAAGAAAACTTCAAGACACAAGAGCAAAACTATAATACTACACTATGAATGATTGAAAACGAGCTACGATTAACCAAATCGTAAAACATCCAATGACGCCGTCGTGAGATGAAACGAAATCTAAAGAACGAGCAAAAAGAAAGTACCATGATCGGATGTGTTGGTTGAACTAGCCGCCTTCCACAGAGAGAGAGAGAGAGAGACCCCCGAGCAATTTCACCGCCGCGAGAATATAAAGGGATCTCTTAAAAACTTGTATCAAGAAGTAACCCTAGCCATTGTTCTCATTAGGACTTTACATATTTACCCTCAAGCCCATGTATTCGAAACAACTTTCATATTGGGTTTTAGGCCCAGTCTCTTATATCTTGAATTAGTTTTGCCCAATTTTACGACGTTTCTTACATTTTAGTCCCTCTATTTTAGTGTTTCACTCTTTTCTTACCCAAATGGCCTAATTATAACAAGATCAACCACAAAATCCTTTACTCAGAAAATCACAAATTGATTTCATAGTCACAAGAAAAGAAACATTGCAAATTTACACTTTTTACAAAGAGAAGAAAACGATTCAGCTACAAGAGAAAACTCCACTATGATGTTTTCAGGTGTGGGGGGACTCTTAATGCTTCCAGGCCATGGAGTGACCATCCTCCATGTAAGGCTCAAGAAATCCAATGAACTGCCATTAAAAAAAAGAATCAGAAACAGGACACTTTCAACACAAATCTGATGGAAAACTATTGTCGATCAAACATAAGATATAGTGTTTTACATATGTACTTTGGTTCCATCTCGAGTCCAACGTGCTCCATAACCTTGAGCTACTCTTATCTCAAACACTTCTCCATGTGGTGGAACTATATGTATGTTCATCCAACAACAATGGCCAATGAACCGACTGATATTGTCCATTGCATGCCTATTTTTATCTGACTCTGAAAAAAAAGGGAAGAGGGACACTCAGATATGGAAAATGCATCAGACTCTTGCACAAATTTGCTACTTACCAGTTCCCTGAAGAATACCCCAAAATCCATCACTACTTCGATCAACATGTTTGGCTAATGCTCTAGCTCCGTGGCTCAATCTACAACCTTTTATCTCAATATTAGGGAAAAAGAAGGGTTCTAAGTTTGATGTCATACAACACAGCTTAACTGTTCCCAAAAGAATTCACTACGATGTATCTCAAACTATTTATTAGTTTTTTTAGTACCTTTGGCTTATATGGAAGCATGAATGAAGAGAGTAGAACCGATCTTGGAGGAGGCAGAGCATGAAAAATGGATCCAGTTGTGTGAGAAAGACCGAGAAGGCTTTGTATGCCAGTGTAACTTAATCCCTGCAATTTTATATGAGTTTCTGGAAGAAACATTGAATAAGAATCATAAATCACAGAGGAGAAGACTGAAAAAAAGTTTAAACTCACAGACAGTATGTGAGCCAAAGCAACACAAGGCTGAACAACTGATTTAGTAAGATGGATTGCCACAACACCATTGAAATTCTCTTGATCCATATCATACAACTTCCTAAACATTTGCATACCTAAGAATGTGAAACCTTTGAAACAGAACTTACACGGAAGTTAATGGCTAAGAATCAAACAAAGAAACACAGCTTACCTTCTTCGGCAGTTTCAGTGCCAGGAAACACTTTCTCCGAACTCTCAGCTTTTAACAACTCGTAAAAGGACGGATATTGGTGAACTTCCTATATATCAACATTTAAGAGAATCAATCACAAGAAATCGTTTGAAGGAACACAGAAGCAAAACAAAACAATGTCAGTATATATATATCTCACCAGAACTTCAAACATGAGACATTTATTTATCATAACCATTGAACCTCTTCGTCTGAGTCTGAGGAAATCAAACAACATTTGTGAACACAAGAGACACAGAAGTAACCAAGCTCAGTAAATTTTCACTTCTCATACCTATCATACTCAGCTTCAAAACACCTTGCTTCAACTGTTTTGATGCCATCTAATGTATCCATTCAAATCAAATAAACCAAAAAACTAATCAAGAACTCTTGCCACTTCATATTGCTAATTTACAGGCATCTAAAAAGGAAATGAGTACCTTTCATAAGGGAGAATAAGGGCTCTTGAACGTGAAGCTCGCAAGCTACATCCTTCAAGGCCTGTTAGAATATTGCAAAAGTGAACAAAACTTCTAACAATCAAAAGCAAACCCAAAAATCTAAGCATTGATTACTCTGATAACCCCCAATACCAATCAAAATTCACAACTGAGTACAGAGTTAATCAACCAAAATCCAAAAACGTTGCTTTTGAAATCTAAAAGTCACTCACATTGACTAACTCGAAACCCTTTTGGATTATAAGCTTTCCCCACTCATCCTCTCTCTCCTTCAACCAGATCACCTCCTTCCCCAACGAAATCTTCTCAAAAGCTCCACAGAAAGAACCATAACCAATTGATTTCAGCAAACCTAAAGCAAGACGCTTGTACAGAGGATACTCAGGAACACCTCCAAATGCTTCTACAGTATCTCCAAATCTCTGTAGCAAAGCTTGGGAAGACGATTCGGTTCCTTCACCGCCGGAAAGAAGGCCGGAGCAGAAATCACCAGTAAGCCCTAAATCGAATTCTACACGGTAATCGAGTGTGAATCTCACCATCTCCTCTATACAATCTCTCAGTCTCTCCATATTTACTCATTCGGAGCAAAAAGTTCAAAACTTTTTTTCTCGAAGAACATAAAAAAATAACCTTTTTTTTTCCTTTTGCAGAACATGAAAAAGTTTTGATTTTTTTTGTTTGTTCTTCAAACCAAAAGCTAAGCTAATTTGATTAGATTAGATTAATAAATCAACTGATAACAAAAGTTTAAAAGCTTGTGTTCCAAGTTGGTAACAAGAAGAAAAGAAGAAGAAAAAACCTAATAACTGAAAGAATCAACTGAAAACCAAAGAGGAACCAAATGCAATCAGAATGGTGGTAGATTTGATGTAGGAAACATTGCAGTTAAGAGCTCCTCGTTCAACGTCTCCGGCAATGATGGCATAAGTTTCATTGTCTCCGACATATTCTCATTCAAACTGAGACATCACAACAAACAAAAGGAAAGAAGTTATAAGAATATATATGATCTGCTTAAACAATCAAGAGATGATCAGCAATATAATATTTATGTTACAGCTTACTTGGCGAGAAGGGTTTTGATGTTCTTCCGGATTTTGTAGAAAAGCTCTTTGTTGTCCATGAACTGTAGAGAAAGAATGAAAAGTACATTGGAACATTATATAAACCAATAAAGTTTAATTCTCAGCAGTTTTGGTTTCTCGAGAAATCGAAAATTGGTGATTTAAAGAAAGGGATGTATATGTATACTTACCCTTGGGGTTCTGAAATTTGCAGAAATCTGATCGAGCCATTGCAAATTCTGTTTCATAAGCTCGTTGGTGTTCCCTATACATCATATCAAGCATTAAATGAGAGCACTTTTATTAAGAATATTTCCATATCTGTGTTTATTTTAAGGATCTTCTGGAATCTTTGACATATTCTTGTTAAGATTCGTTGAATCATCAAAGAGAGACTTACCATTTTCAGATGGTTCAAACTGTTGTGAAGAAGGCACCACTGTATCACTTATCTCCTGAAGAAATCAAAACATAAAACGTACAGATTACATTAACAAGATGAGGGTATAAAGCTAGTTAATCTCAAAGATTTAGATGACAAGTATATAGATAAGATCAGAAGATGATCAGAGAAATATTCTATGTCTGAACCTTATTGTCAACTCTGCAGGCAGCTCTTCCCAATCCATTGTGATGATCTTCTTTTCTTCTCTTCGCATTTCCTTTCTTCTGCTACAAAGAAAAAACCAACATAAACCCCAAAAGAATACAAAATCAAGAAACATAGAAAGAAAGAAAACTTGACGAACAAGGAATAAAGGAGAATTGACTTTACACATATCCATTTCCAACGTATAGCAACGTCCCTGACGCCCTTGTCTGTCAAAATATCCGCGACTTCCACGTAGCGCGCAAGACTCACCGGATAACTTCTTGGAAGACAAAACAATATATCAGGAACAAAACAACAAATTGTGAATTTTAAAAGCAAATTTTGATCGTAAGAAGGGGAATTCATGACAAACCTAGCAAGTCTATCAAGCAGAATTTGATCTTCTTCAGGGGTCCATCTCAAGAGGACACCCGTGTTATGTTTCAGCGTCAATGACCTCCCCGACGGCGGCGGCGTCGTCAAGTTGCGGGAGTAGGCATTATGGTGATTCATCTCTTCGTTTGTCCAGGGAGGAGGATTCACCATCATCAAATTCACACCAAAACCACCTAAACAAGAACAGATTAGAGAAACAGAATCGCAATATATCAAAAGTGTTGTCAAATATAAAGAAGAAACCCTAGCTAGCTATCTGAAGAACACAACTCCAAGTTAAGAGTTTTCCGTACGATGTACGAATTAATTTCGGATATATAGATTTAGATATATATGTAATCTTGAAATCCTTGACGTATTTGGTTTTTTTTTTGTTTTTTTTAGTTAGCTGTCGAATATATAATAGAATATTTTAAATATTTTTAAAAAACGTAGACGAGATTTTTTTACTCTAAATCTATTTTTATTTCCCTTTTTTATTAGTTTTATTTTAATTTAGAATAAAAAGAAGAAATATACACAAAATGTCAGATATGTGTATGCATTAGAGTATTAGACGACACAGCTTGACACTATATATTGTCAATAAGTTAATTCTTATATGATTGCAAAGACAACTATATATAAGGTATAGTTTAGAACTATTTGAGGGTTACAAAGGCATCGTGCATTATCATTGTAGACCATGAACACGTATATTTAAACACCTTATCTTTATGTAATGTTCATATATATATGAGTTTACAATCAGACGATCGACAAAAAGTATACTAC
The DNA here is from genome assembly GCA_023657505.1 of Camelina hispida. Lineage (NCBI taxonomy): Eukaryota > Viridiplantae > Streptophyta > Magnoliopsida > Brassicales > Brassicaceae > Camelina > Camelina hispida. The sequence goes on along the minus strand of CP094634.1, from coordinate 2,596,985 downwards.
AGTATATGAGTACTGACTACTGAGTGTACAAATCTTGGGATTTGTTAATTTTAATGATCGTGCAATTTTACTTCACGTGCATAAATTAAAATTACATCATAAAGCAAATCCACATTATGTAATTCCCAATTTAAATTGTTTGTGTAAATAATCTTAAAATTATAGATGGAGACTATATGTAATTATGTCTATGTGCATATAATGTATGCCGAATTGCCGGAATAAAAAAACATTAGGTGCATTAGATGCATTCATCTGATGGTTAATAAATTTTTTTTTTCTTCTTATAAGTTCTAATATGGAATAAATAGTTGAATTTTGTTAGTTATTATCTCTTACAGTATTATCGAATTTCTCGTTCCTCTGTGTTTATTTCATTCATTTTACTATATAAGTATATATATGTTGTAAGATTTTGAAGCACGTTTATTGGTTTGAATTTTCCTCAAATTAATCAGTAAGAGGGACATGATCACACTAAAATATACTAGAATATTCAGAAGAATGGAAAAGACCAACCACCCATTCATAGCTAGAAATGGTACAGACAGATACAAATAATGTACTAATAATTAATTGGGAGTTTCCAGCTGTTTTAGTGCATAGTGATAGTTTCAATATGAGTTATATGATATCCTCTCTTGTCTAAGTGTTTAAAAAAAAAAAAAAAATTGGATATATTGTTAATCTAAGCTCTATATGTAGGAGTGTGGTAATTTTATAGCTTCTATATCAAGTTTTGAGGTTGATCTAACTATGGGAAATCTGTTGTGAAATGACAGCGGATTTATTTTAATGTAATCATAATAAGATCATTTGCTAATTTGTTCCTATCGCCATCGACCCAATCGTCATAGCAAGTTATGACAAAATCCGTTGTTATTACATGATGTCTTAAAATTATGGAAAATTCAGTAAAAAATCATCCTTTATTATATTTGAATGTTTTTTTTTTTTTATCGTCTAGATTTATTATTGATTGCAGATTATTGAGAACTATTACAAATGATTCTACCATGGACAATTTATTCTGACCCTAATAGATTCACTACATACACCCTTGCTCCAATCCTTTCCTGCTCCATACTCTTGAGGGACATCTCCTTCTCTATGCTCACCTTCCTTCAGTTGTATGTAGAACCATGGCGAACAGCAATAATTGCGCATCACTAGAGATCGTCTGTAAAATTGCCTCCATTAATCTGCACAATTAATAAATCGTATTATCTGAGGCTCGAACTCCAGACCTCCTGGTGTAGAAGCATTAATGAACCCTAGGCCAACCACTGGGCCAAGGGGGCTTCCACATTATATTTGAATGTTAGAAACAGTCTTTCTTATACACAAGAAAATAATAATAGTAATAAGGGTCAATTAGCTCAATAACCAAATTTACAAATTTAATTAAGAATATAGCATCATAATTCAGAAAATTAAGTAACATAAGGGGTAGAAAAAATTACCAAAGGGGTTGTGATAGTGGTAGAGGAAGGTGGCCGGAGGTGGTGGAGGAAGGTCGCCGGAGGCCAGAGATGGCCGGAGTTCGCCGGAGGTCGGAGATGGCCGGAGGTCGCCGGAGTTCGCCGGAGGTCGGAGATGGCCGGAGTTCGCCGGAGGTCGGTCGGAGTTCGCCGGTGGTCGGCCGGAGCTCACCGGTGGTCGGCCGGAGGTCGGCGGTGGTCGGCCGGAGGTCGGCGGTGGTCGGCCGGAGGTCGGCGGTGGTCGGCCGGAGGTCGGCGGTGGTCGGCCGGAGATCGGCGGTGGTCGGCCGGAGATTAGCGGTGGTGGTGGTTAGGAAAAAACTAAACCCTAAGATAATACATTGGGAACCCTAGGGAATAATAATAAAAAGGTAGAGATGGTGGTGGAGGTGGTGTCATGGTGGTGGTGGGAAAGAGGTAAAGATGGTGGTGATGAGAAGGGTATAATAGTATATATTATAGTTTATACACTCTATATCATCTTTTAATGGTTAGTATAGTTAGTCTTTGAATTATAATTTTTTTGTTGGTTATACAATGCAATTCCCCTAGTAATAAATAAGAACAAAAACATACAAAAGAAAAAAGTAAAGAAAAAATGGGATCTCATAATTCTGCATGGGAAATCAAACGACGCGCAGAATCCGAGTGGAGATCACATGTTAACACGTTGATTAATGATTCACTATCAAAACGTAAACTATATATATACACACCCACTCAAATTAATATTTTGATATCCCAAAGGACCCAATCTCCAATCGTGTGTTGTCTTATTATTTTCTATCTTGACCTTTGCTTCTTCCTTTTCTTTGTTTGAATGAATGGCTTTTACTTCTTAGTTTTTCTTAACATGACACATTATAATTTATTTATAAAACTATTCAACACTCTAAACCCTGATTTGATTTTTTTTTTCATTCTCATGAGTTATGTGCATACCATTTATTTTTCATAAGAATTCCATATATCAATTATCATCTTTATGAAAAAATCAAAAAGAAAAAATACTATATTTATTTTCATTCAACTTTAAATGCCTAGAGACGACATTGGGCTGGCGACTTAGCTTGCACGGTACCTAAACAAAACTCAACAAAGATCCGATAATTATGCTAGCACAAGTGTTTAAAAAAAAATTAAATTGAAATTCCTTACTATATGATCAAGAACCCCAATCCTAGTCAGATATGTCACGTGGACAAAAACCCATAAGTGCCTTCACAATCTATCAATCTCTCCTTATATAAACCCTCACTAGTACTCAACAACACACCTCTTTGTCTTCTCTATTAAACAACACACAACATCTTCACAGTGAGATGGCTATGTATCAGATCTTCATCACCGCGTTGTTGGTTGGAGCCGGCAGTTTCTTACCCGATACGGCAGAAGCGGCCGTGATGGGACCGTCTATGCAGAAGCTGACGTGGCATTACTACAAAGTTTACAACACTTGCGAGAATGCCGAGAATTTTATAAGGCACCAAGTTGAGACATTTTACAAGAAGGATAAGAGCATTGCTCCTAAGCTCCTTCGTCTCCTCTACTCCGACTGCTTCGTCTCCGTACGTTTCTTCTTATCCTTGTCTTACCATTTTAAATATATGTCATATGAACTTAAGGATATATATTATGATTAATAACATTTGTATACTTCTTGTGAAATATAAAAAATTTCATAATATAGATGTAATCATTGATTTGTTTTCTATATTCACATAACTATAATATACAATCGCATTATATATTACTTTTTTAGCAAACACAGAACCAAACCTAAACCAAGCTAAAGTTGTATCCAACCTAGTTACAAAAACTTTTAAATAGTTTCACTTTTTTTTTTTTTAATTAGAAACAAATTAAACTGAATCAAGAAAACAGACTAAACGTGCGTGTAACACTATAATGATAGGGATGCGATGCATCGGTTCTTCTAGAAGGACCGAACTCAGAGAGAATGGCGCCACAAAACAGAGGACTTGGAGGATTCGTGATCATAGACAAAATCAAATTAGTCTTGGAACAAAGATGTCCCGGTGTTGTCTCTTGCGCCGACATTCTTAATCTTGCAACTCGGGATGCTGTCCATTTGGTAATCTCTTTTCCTCTTAATACTTATAGCTATACAAGGATCATTATTATATATACTGACGAGCTGAGAGAAACGATTTCCTACAGGCTGGTGCACCATCTTATCCTGTGTTCACCGGCAGAAGAGATGGCTTGACGTCGGATAAGCAAAACGTGGACTTACCGTCACCATCCATCTCATGGGACCAAGCCATGGATTACTTCAAATCTAGAGGCTTGAGTGTCCTTGACATGGCTACACTTCTAGGTCAGTCACCTTTTTTGGTCCTTCCAGTATCTTTAGACCGGGTTGTCAAGATTAACATGTTTAGGAAGGCCTATCCTGTGTTCCGGTTCGGTTTGTCAAGTTCTTGGTTAGATATAGGTTTGGTCTCTGCTCATACTTAGAAGGTAGTTTTGGTCTGGTTTGAATCGCTTAATCTGAATTACTCCCTAATCAGGATCGCATTCAATGGGGAGAACACATTGCAGCTATGTCGTTGATCGTCTCTACAATTACAACAAAACCGGTAAACCAAGCCCGACTATGAACAAGTATTTCCTGTCTGAAATGGCAAAGCAATGTCCACCAAGAACGAGGAAAGGCCAAACCGATCCGCTGGTGTACCTAAACCCGGACTCAGGCTCAAACCACAGCTTCACAAACTCATACTACTCAAGAATTCTATCAAACAAATCTGTACTTGAAGTAGATCAACAACTGCTTTACAATGATGACACAAAGCAAATCTCTGAGGAATTTGCAGCTAGTTTTGAGGATTTTCGGAAATCCTTTGCTCTTTCGATGAGCAAGATGGGAGCGATAAATGTGCTAACTAAAACAGAAGGTGAGATACGAAGAGATTGCAGGCGTACAAACTAAACACAAAAAGCACAGTCTCTCTCTGATCTCTTTGATTGCAAGAAGGTATAAACAGGAAACAACAACAGGGAAAAATATTGAAATATTTATGTTTCAGATATATAAATTTGTTGTCATTTTATTACATTGTAATCGCCGTGAAAAAGGCTTCTCTATAGCTAAAGGAGATCGATTCTTTTTGTGTTTCTAAAGAGTAAAAATTTGTTTGCTTCTGATATTCACATAAGTATAAAGGGTATGCAGTCAAAATAGTTCCCGCACAAAAGAGAAAGGAGATTTTATTTGTCTAACCTCTTTGGTTATGAGTCTTAGACTCTCAGTTTGTGAAGTACCAAGCGATTGAATTGAACAAACTTCTCAATATCTCGCTACTTCCCATCCTGCTGGCTTCAAGAAGAGGCAAAACAATTATTAAGATTATAATTTTATCATATAAACAACAAAACAGCAGAGCCAAGACTTTTTTGATATTTTCTTGATCCGAGTTTACATGAATCTGCAGGTGAAAAGGAAAACAGTTACCTCAAAAAAGTTGTCGACACAGATCAAAGCATGAATCTTCAAACATAAATCCCTTCCTCGTAATCCGTAATCAAAGATAACCTACTTGGTATGAGCTTCTACTTCATCTTTTTTGTTTTATGTTAATGTAACTGTTATAGGTAAGTTCTGCCTAGTCACCATTCTGAGCAGCAGGACTATGATGTAAACTTGGTGTTTGGCTCTGGTTCTCACCATGGCTCTGAACCTCCTCCCGCCTTTGGCTCTCCATATGGGTTTGATGCTGGATTTGAACCTGGTTGGGATTCTGAGATTGAGTGTGGCTCTTGGTCTTGATTACCTGACTCTAACAAGCGTTCAACAGTTAATGGCGAGAATAGAATAATCCAGCAACAGAAGCTTACTTTGTACAACATATCTAACCTTGTACATGTATTTCCTACGAAGTTTCATGGCTGTGCGTATGCATCTTCTCACGCGGAATACAAGAACCTTCTCATTGAAGATCTGCAAGATATCTTCTGAATTAGTATGGATCCATCTCATCAGTTGAGCATGAAGGGAGAACAAAATACAAATGAAACAAGCTTTCTACCTGTATCATGTCATCGATCGAGCGAGTTTCTTTCATTATTTTATGTCGGTTCATGATTAAAATCGCCGCTACACAAAACACAGGAAGAGCATCATCCCCTTTTTTGATGGATGAAACTACACAAGGGACATGTGTTGTTCTATCGTTCCTTGACCAAAGACTTCTTGTCAGACCACAGAAATGATATGAGGATGATGCTGCCTTTATCTCAGCCTCATCAGACAAGGGACCAGCAGTCTTTGGCAACGGACCACTCTTCGGCAGCAAACCGCTCCTCGACAACAAACCACTGCTCTTTGAAATTGGCCCACTCTTTGAAATTGTTGCTTCCCTCTTTGTACTAATACCATTTCCCTCCTCTATCGTTTCTTCACTCACCTCAGCTTCAGATTTTCTTGGAAGCTGAATCACCAAAGGCTCCAAGCAATCATTCTCCAAAGTTTCAGCAACAGATTCATCATAATCAGCTGCCCACATCATCTACATCAACGACAAACCCCATTGATAGATATTAGTAACAGAGACTGAACAAAAGACTCAGTATTTGAAGCCAACAGAAGAACTACAAACCTCCCACATCCTGAGAGCTTCGTTAAAAGACAATTCACGCCGGAACAGAACTAAAAGCATCCGAAAGGCAAAATGAAGACTTTCAGCACCAATACGCGATAAGTGAGAAAATATATCTTTATCTGTAATCTGCAATATGTGCCAGAGTGACTGCAATTGATCCATCACCCCAGTTGGTCCCTCCATTTGGAAATTTGCACGCTAAACAAATAGACACATGGCAAAAGCATGATGCATGATCAAATTAGAGCCAGAACAAAACAAAACATATACTAAGCATTGGATTTACCGTTCTTCTTATGAGCATTTCAAAGCACCAAAAGGCATCGGCATTATCATCAAATAGAACCACAAAAGGAGAGACTAAATCGCTCATTCCTATCAACAGATTTGCAACCAGAGAATTAGTATACTAACCAATAAAACCTTATTATTCAACATATCTAAAAGATATCAAAGTTAAGAGATATATGGAAAACCTTGGCAATAACCAGTTGCAGGATCAACCCAAGCATAAACCGCAAGGATATCCGACATTCTTCCTAGATTTCCTGGGTCCTCATAAAACTCAAGGTGGCTATCCGTCCTTACCACATCAACAACTGTGGAAACGAGAAAGTTTAACTATGAAATGATGCAAGCTACGACAGAGAAAGGAAGATTTTTGCAAGTTCTCACGACAAAAGATACAAGGAATAATTCCTACCTATTCGATGCAATGTCCAAAGCCATTCAGACACTCGTTCTTCCGTGACGTTTGCAACACGAGAGGGAGTCTCCTTTACTGATGCCATTTCAGGGGCATCTGATATTCTCAAGCTATCAACTATCTCTGTATTACGACCAGTATAAGACGATGGTCCAACAGAATCCGGTTGCATCACTTCGATCTCTGAAGTGGACCTACGTTGTTCTCTAACTAAATCAGCATTCTTATCAATTCGAAAATTGTGCATTCCCTCTTCCTCAGATCTCAATTCACTTTTCAAAGAAGCATCCTTGTCTGGCGTAGAAACCTCTATCTTATCTAAACTATTCCTCCCAAACAAATCTGTAACCGGCAGTGAGGGAAAGTCAAAATAGCCGTCAGGGGAAGCAAAGCCATACGGACTAGAGGCAGATACAAAAGAGGAAGTGTTGTATACTACGCTCTCTGGACTCTCTCTTCCGCTTACTAAATCAACAGACTCACTAGAACTTCCCCTTCTGTGTACATGAGAAGTATCAGTACCATTATTACTGTGATCACTGTGATGATTCTCAGTATTCGCATTATCATTATTATCTATACAAGCTTCTTCATCTCTGCTTTCATCTGTAGAAGCAACCTTTACTGTCTCATCTCTATAAGATTTCCGCATATCCATAACTTTAGACCCAACAACATAAGCAAGTGAACCAGTTCCCACACTTGAATGCATCGTCTGGCATTGCTTGAGCAAATCATTGTACCGCTTCCTGCGTGAAAACCCAAATAAGTTTTTTTGATTGAACTTTAACTTACTAATACCACTCTCTCTCTCATTCACTCTAAGCTGTGATAATATATTAACTCAATCGAACAATCTAACCTTCGAGCTACCCTGAGTTGATCACGGTGCTCAGAGGTACTGCTCAATGCATAACAACCAAGGAGAAATTCCCAAACTTCAGCTCTAATAGACGGATCGATCCCCTAATAAAGAACAACATCATACATACATTAGAGAGCACTGTATCCAACCGAAATTGCTACAAATTGTTCTACAGAAGAAAAAACATACCCCCAAAATAATTAATTTAAGCGCCTTTTGGAAACCAGAAACTCTTCCGTCACTATCAAAAGACGCTTGCCACTTCTCAGGCTTAAGCATTTTGCCGATCTGTGCATATTATAAACAGACCAACTTAATATAGTCATACAATTACATTATAAGTTATTGATTGAAGAAAACTTTACAGATGCTGAATTGAAAAAAAGAAAAGAAAAGGGTAAAGTAAAAGGAGGAAGAGCTTACAGTTATAACAACCTGTAACCGTGATTGTGAAAGACAAGGCTCGCTCAAATCTCGAACAAGAGATCCAACTTTCTGTAAACTGACAACACCGGCTTTGCCACAACTCCATTGTTTTCCTTCTCCACCAGAACACATCAGTCCTCACTTCCCAACTCTTCTACAAACATCAAAGAAAACCCAAAAAAAAATAAAAGAATCCTAATCAATCCAGATCCTTTCGTATAAACCAAAAAAAAAAAACAAAAGGGTCCAGATCAAAATTTACACCATTACAGAATCACAGATCTTAGTGTAACCAAAATCACATTTTTTAATTTCCTTTCAGGAAATCCAGATACATAATGAGTTTGGAAAGAAATCAACAAACTTTGGCGTGTCATATTAAAAAAAAAAAAAAAACCATAGATCACAATCACTCGAATCGAATCAGATTGAAATGCATATCATTCTTAACAAGAACGTAGACGAGTTTCAAATAAACAGAAATAAAAACAGAAACTTTCGTCGAGCATCATTTACAAATCAGATACATTTGCCCCCCTCAAATACGTATTGTGTTAATGTCGTTTGATCTAAGAGAAGAAGAAGAACCTGAAAAGGTCAATGGGTCATGGAGGAGGATATTCTTCTCCGATCTCCATTTTTTTCATCGATGCCCCCAAAAAGTTTTCTCCTTTTTTTGTTTGTTCGTCTCGTCTCGTCTCGTCGTCCTCTCTCTCTCTCTCTTTCTGACGAAGTGTATTTTTTTTTTTTTTTTTGTTCTTCTCTTCTTCTTTTTTTTTTTTGCGAATTTGTTTTTATTTTTTACACATTTGTTCCTTGTTTTCTTCTTTTATTTTTAGGCTGTGAGGTTTCATTTAGTCTAATAAACATATAATAATCACAAAAGAAAAATTAAAAATTGAAGTGTGATAATAATTGAAATTAGCCCTTTATAGGACCAATCGAAAAGTCGGTGCTATATAATTCAATACAAATTAATCAATGGAGACAGAATCATCAATTACATGTTTACGATGTAGTTGAACTATATAGATGATCCAGTGTTTTTGTAATGTCACTAGACAAGTGACTTACATTACCTACAAATTGTATAAGACGAACAAAATAATTGTATTGTTGAACAACAACATCACACCGAAGTTTGCAATTCCGTTTTTTTAAAATGGGCCTCTATAACATTGTTAGGCGCCTAGCTAGGCTTCCACTCCATTAACGATATTGGGCCTTTATTAGTTATACTCTCAGATTAATTTGTTCATGAGTTATTTTTGTTAGTATTAGCTTGTTTTCTGATTCTTATGTTTCTCTGGTCGTCTAGCTAGTGCAGTTCTACCGTTGTTTATTGTTGATATCTTTCAGTATCCTACATTATATATTACACAACATTTTTATAACAATCAAGTAGATATTTTCACAATCATACGTGATACGTCGTATACTTATTAGTATATTTGACTACTTACAATGGGTATGTTGAAAAAATTATTCAACAGTTGAAAGTGGTGCAATGGTTGTTGTAAGAAATGTTGTTAAGTATGTGGTAAATTTGGAGTTGTAATTTATCAACACCTTGAATTTTGTTTGGTGGAGTATTCTTTGTCATGTGTTGTGTTTTTATTGGTCATCAAAATTCTTGATTCTTTTTTCTTTCATCCCAATTATTTAAACCCAATTATTTCAAAATAAATTATTTTATATATAAATAATTTATATCAAAATTTTTCATTTTTCATTTTTTTATAAATAGACACTTATTTCATTTGATTTGGATATAAAAAAATCATATTTTAAATATCTTAATTATTTTATATATTAAATAAAAATGAAAACAAAATTTATTTGATTCTTAATTATTTTAGTGCAAAAATTCATTTAATAATATATATAATAATTCAATACAAAAAAAAAAAAAAAAACAATTCTAAATATTTTCTTAAAACCATTGTAGAATATAAAAATAAAATGAGTGTTGAATTATGATGTGGAAGAGGGAAAAAATGAGGTGGAGTGTTGAAAGGTGAAAAGTAGGGTGTTGTAATTTTAAACCAATGTAAATAGTCTTAGAGCAAATAGGGAGACAGGCAAAGTCCTACAAGTTATATATAGCATAGCCTCCTAGCCTGGCCTAGCTGTATATTGTTGAAGATTCCACGCTTATTAGAGAGAATCTTGAATGAGAATTCGAATCTCGTAAGTATTAGAATCTAATCGGACGGCCAAGATTCACCGTATATCAAAAGCTTTCGTCATTAAAGTATACTGTTTGTGGAGAATATGTTAAGACGAGACGAAGTGGGTCATTCATGACATCAGTTAGAACAATACTATAATATACTTCCATACAGATATTTTATACTGACGTGCAAATTAATTGATTGTAAGCCAAACAAATTATATAAAAGTGGGTCCAATGCCTATCTTGTTTGATCTCCTAAAACTAAAAATAAGATTAAGAAATTGGTAGTTTATTCTTAAAATGATAATTTATTCTTAAATAAAGGCATAAAGCCCTCTGGGTTTCAGAACGAGAACACACTAATTAAGAATAAATAGAGGCACCGATCGGGTTTATTGTAGTTTGAATAAACTATGTCTACATTGAAATCGATGTGGGTGGCATTTGATGATTGTATTAGTGATTTCCGACCATTTTGTTTTACTTAAAAGGTTTTAAGTTTCGCAACAAATTATTCTATTATGTTAAATTTAGCTAACTGCATGCTGTTCCAAAACATACTGAAACTATGATATAGTTATGTCTTTTCAATTAGATAGGCATCTACTTGAACTATTGTATATGGACAAGTTTTAATCATATTCAATAGTAGATATTTTTATACGTATTTTGCCACTCCAAACCGAATGCTTTTAGATATTCATCTCCTGCTTTAGTTTGCGAATATTTAAGTATGAAACTTTTAGCATAGATATTTTTGGTTTACATATTGATATAGAGAATAAGATGTGGTTCGTCGTATATAGGGCAAGCACGTTGATCATATTTGTTTTACAAAGAAAAAGCGAATACTTAAGATTTTATTCTAATGAGTAATGGCGACTTTTTGTTTTGATCATTGATTTCGTTTTCTATATTGATTTAAATTTTATTGAATCATCGTTGTAACTATTTCTAGATCGTATTTGTACATCTTACTATAATTTTAATATATATAAAGTAGGTTCATACCATGTGGAGGTTGGTGTGTCGTAAGACCATGGGCATTGGTATTGGTCCCTCAAATATTTTAATCTTATTTTCAGAGTTTCTTAATTTTGGTATGAGCATTGGTGTCCCTCACAATTGGTCCCCTGAAAAAAATAATATTATTTTTTATTTTAAAAATTAATTATGTAAATTAAGAAGTAAAATCATATTAAAGTTTTAATTCAAATAAAACATATAACATTAACATTACATGATGCATATAAAATTACAAAGTTGATGGTCGGTTACTACAGGGAAAAAAAACCAAAAGATTGATCAATATGGTCATTGATCACAAAAGCAAAACACACATTTGTCTTCTTCATGATTGGATTTGTTGTTCTCTTGTATTGTCATATTTTACCATTTGTGTTTGGGGGGTTTGAAATTGAGGATTATGTATAATTTACTCTATATATTCTTGATCCAGGGAAAATAACCTGGATGATATGTTTACATGGATTTGTTGAAAACTAAGGTTTTGCAAATTCCTTTCGAATTATATGATCAGATAACAGCGGATAAATGGGTTAAGGTGGATAATTTAGCTATCTAAAACCAGCGTCATCACAAGCAAGCTTAACTTAGATTTGTCACAATCTTTACTTCTCTCTGCTAAAGACCCATCAACAATACACATGGTCTCAATGTTTGTTTCTAATGTTGTTGAATCAACGAGTCTCTCAAATTCACAGATTTAATCATATATATAATATCATCAGTTACAAACTACACAGCCAAACTCACTTTGCATTAAAAAAAAAATCAAACTAGAAGAATTGTTCGCCGAGTTCCTGACCAGCCATTCCTTCTCTGATCACTTTCTCGATCAACTCAGCTTCGAACTTCAGTTTTGCTCTCTGGAACTCCAATAAAGGCTTCTGCACACAAATCGCAGAGAGCAAAACGAAATGCTTAGCACCAAACTTCTTACCAGCTAAGAGACTGTTCTTGGTAGCTTCGTAATCAATCTTCCAAGAATCTTTAATCCCTCAATTACGACTAGCGAGACAGGACACAACAACATCAACACCAAAACCAAGATTCTCAATCGTTTTCTCTAAAACATCTAAATCAGTAACATCGAGAAACACACATTGGCGCCTTGTAATTGCTTCAAAGTCTCTTTCTTGTTGTTCTTTCCTCTAATCCCACTCTTCTCTCTCGCAACAGCAATCACATTGAACCCTCTTTTGATCAGCTCTTTCACTACGAATCTACCTATGTACCCTGTTGAACCAACCACTAAAACGTTTACATCTTTAGGGCTTTTGTTCCTGAAGGAAGACGATGTAGCGATTTCTGAAACTCCCGAGTCTACTAGAGATGAAATTGGTTTGAGTCTCGCTCTACTAAACTTAAGATTCGTTGAGGATCCATGGATTTGGAATGTTGATGCTAAAGGAGATGACTTTACCTGAAATTGTGAAACGAAGTTGGAATTTTTGAAGATGGTTTTGGGTTTTGGTGAGTAGGAAGCGAATACGTTGAAGGAAGAACAAAGTGACATTCTTTGAATTTCTCTCTACAATGGTGTTTCGATGATCGGGAAAATGAGAAGGAAGGTGCGAGAAAACGAAGGAAACAAAAAATTACTCAAGAGACGAAGAAGTGTGAAAGTGGTACATAAACACAGATACTCAACAATCGAATCATAACTCAGAGACAAATCGATCGAATCACATAAACAAATCCCTTAAAACCCAAAAAAGATAATACATCAAAAAAACTATAAAATCTACCATCGGAAACGAAGCACGAACACATACCTCTTTCTATTGCAACCGGCGAGAGCAAATTGACGGCAGATTTCCCTATGCTTCAGGCAAGTTTCAAGGAAAACATCCTTTGTCCTCAAATCGCCGTCGAGAGAGAGAGGATAAAGAAAGAGAGACGGAGATAAACAAAATGAGTCGAACCCTCGATTTTTTGGTCTCACCCCACAAAAAAAAATTAGCAAATTAGACAGCGCCACGTGTAATGGAGGACGGCCGAATTACGTCCCATATTTAGAGACGTTTCTTAGATATTAACATGATTTTGATTTAAATTTGGGGTTTTTATTATGTGGGACGGTGCACTAGGACAGCAATGCACTTGGTCTAAGAATCAATAACTACGATACTAGTTTAGATTAAAAATAATCAAATCCAAGTTACAAAATACTCTTTCGATATGAACTTTGTAACTTTGCCGTCAATACGATGAAATTACATGTTTGCATACGTATCAGTATTAGTATCGCACATAATTGAATGATACAGTACTTAAAATAATTAAATTAGCAGTAATGTCGGTTTTGTAAAACATACACTGACATAAATGAAGATACCGTGTCCAAATGATTCTTAAAATTAAAAAAAAAAATAAAGATAAATACTACTCCCTCTGTCCCTTGAAGATTGATGTTTGAGGTATTTCACACAAATTAAGAAATAATGATTGTTTTCCTATTAAAAAAGAAGTATATTTTTATAAACCAATGACTACTGAGATTTTCAAATTTTCTTAATGATTACTTCTTGAAATTTACAAAAGTTTAATATTTATTAACTAAAAATATTAAAACATCAATCTTTGTGGGACAAAAATAAATCATAGAACGTCAATCTTTGTGAGACAGAGGGAGTACAATTTGGATAATTAAAAAATATCAAATTCACCAGTTACCACCATCACGTCGTCACACGTGGATGACTCAAAACTTAAAACGCATCGTTTTTAATTGCGTTTGCTTACGCAAGCAAAAGAAGAACAAAAGGCTCTGAGAGAAAGACAGAGAGAGAAGAAGAAGAAGAAGAAGAACAAAAAAAAAAAAAAAATCAATCTTTCAGTTGCTTACAAGTCTTCTTCTTCTTCAATTAATGGAAGCGGCCTTATTTCACTCTTGCTGATGTAGTAAGCTGCGTAATTTCAGCAAAATGGAAACTATTCGAACTTTCTACTTTTAGCTTAAATCCCAAAGTTTCCCTTTTTTACTCTCTCTTTCTCTCTCTCTCTCTGAGGAAGACAACTCCACTCCGTCTCTGTTTTTTTTTTTGAACTTTTCTGCCGTCTCTGAGTTCAAATTTGGGATTTTCTAGGTATAGAAAGCATTCAAATTTGATCTTTTTTATATAACTGAGATTGTTCTGGAACTGCGTTTTGTAAAAATTTTGGATTTTTGTTTGGATATTTTTTTGCAATTCGGTGAGACGTACGTGTTGCTGTTGTTAGATGTTAAGGAATGTGCTGCTGGTTTCGCATTTGTGGAATTTTGGGCTTTTTGTCTTTATTTCGTGCGGTGATGTTTGTCTTCTTTGAAAGTTTTCACCTTTTTTATAAGTTTGGTTTCAGAGCTAAGTTTACTACTTTTTTCAATGACGTCTCCTCCTCTCTGTTGTAGGTTACTGGTGGAGGTTTGATTCATTTATATTCGCTTGGGATACTTTCTTTCAAGTTGTATGTAAGATTCTTGAATTGAAAGATCCTGTCTTTGAGATCTTGTGAGTATTGTTCTGTAACTCATCTTCTTGGTCTCTTGTTTTCATATTCTAAGGAGTTTGAATCTCTCATCAAGAAATAAATGGAAGACCCCTTTGCTTCCAGAGAGAAGGGGTTTGGTTATCAAGATATGCCAACAGAACAGATGGATGGTTTTGGTTCTGGTGTTAGGAGTTTGATCTCTGATGATTTGCTCAACTCTTCCTCCGAGCTTATGAATTTCGACTCTTTTGCTGCGTGGTGCAACACCCCTTCCGCGGCTGATATCTTGTTCTCCCAATATGGTTTGTTGAACTCCCAACCTATGCCTTTTGGAGCAGCTTTCACTACGTTTCATGCAGCTGACTCCCCCAAGGCTACCAGTCTCACTCGTTCGTTCCATGACTTGGAAACCTCTTACTTTGGTGAAGAAACATCATTAGTACCTGAAATAGATAACGATGTGTTAAGTGGCAAACGGCGCAGGGTTAATAATAATCAGAAGATTGGTTTCCCTGACCTACTCAACTGTACTATTCCCAGGTCTTTGAGCCACTCACTAGATGAGAAGATGCTTAAGGCATTGAGCTTATTTATGGAGTCCTCAGGTTCAGGAGAGGGGATTCTAGCACAAGTTTGGACGCCTATCAAGATAGGAGACCAGTCTGTGCTTAGTACTTGTGATCAGGCCTATTTGCTTGACCCGAGGCTTTCTCAGTACCGTGAAGTGTCAAGGAAATTTACTTTTGCTGCTGAAGCAAATCAGCGTTCTTTTCCGGGTCTTCCTGGCAGAGTCTTTATCTCGGGAGTACCTGAATGGACATCAAACGTTATGTATTACAAGACTGATGAGTATTTGCGCATGAAGCATGCAATTGATAATGAAGTCCGTGGTTCCATTGCAATACCTGTCCTTGAAGCCTCTGGTACATCTTGTTGTGCTGTCATGGAATTCGTTACATCTAAGGAGAAACCCAATTTTAATATGGAGATGGACTCTGTTTGCCGTGCTCTTCAGGTTGATTCTCTTTTCTCCCTCTCTCTCTCTCTCTCACTCTCACTGTCTCTCGTTCTCTTTCTCTTTGCCTATATATATGTTTGTGTGAAACCTAGGTTGTTGTTTTTCATTCGTTTGTTCCCCAGGCTAAAGTTTGTCTGGTGTTTTTTTTTTTATACTCTGAACATTGTTTTTATCAAGTTCAACACCTGTAGGTTAAAAGAATATTTGATTTTTAGGCTCTTCCAAAAATTGTAGGCAATAACAATTGAGCATAGAGAACTTGTGTCAGTTTTATCTTGAACAATCTAGATTTTGATGTTTTTTGCAGCAGCAAGTGCATAAAACAACCTTTTTAAATCTTATGGAAGCTTGATTTAGGATATGAGAATCTTTTTTGGCTTAAGACCTTCATGAGTCCTCTGCCTTTGTCAATGAAAGCTTCCCGGGGAGCTCTGGAGACAGTTTGTTGTGGTTGCATAACCTGAGGTTACAAAACGCAGTTATTGAATACTTGTATTGTACCAAAAATGTTGAAAAAGATAGATGAAATAGTATTAGGGTCTTGGGAGATTTATGTTTTCCTTTTCTTTTTTCAGGCTGTAAATTTACGGACAACAGCGATTCCTCGTCCTCAGGTAACATCCGAGCTAGACAAAAACTATCTACAAACCATTATTTTTCTTTATTGCATGTCTTAATAATTATGTATCTGTGTTTTCCAGTACCTTTCAAGTAATCAAAGAGATGCCTTAGCCGAAATACAAGATGTTCTCCGAGCAGTATCTCATGCACACAAGTTACCCTTAGCTCTTGCCTGGATTCCTTGTAGAAAGGATCAATCTATAAGGGTTCCTGGACCAAATTCAGGTGAAAATTGTGTTCTTTGCATAGAGGAGACAGCTTGTTATGTGAATGATATGGAGATGGAAGGCTTTGTGCACGCATGTTTGGAGCATTGTCTAAGAGAAAAAGAAGGAATTGTTGGTAAAGCTTTCATATCCAACCAGCCGTTCTTTTCTTCTGATGTGAAGGCCTATGACATCAGTGAGTACCCTCTTGTTCAGCATGCTCGAAAGTACGGTCTGAATGCTGCTGTAGCTATCAAACTGAGGAGCACTTACACTGGTGAAGATGACTACATCCTTGAACTATTCTTGCCTGTAAGTATGAAAGGAAGCTTGGAACAACAGCTTCTATTAGATAGCCTTTCGGGTTCAATGCAGAGATTATGTCGAACTTTGAGAACTGTTTCAGAAGTAGGGTCAACTAAAAAAGAAGTGATCAAACCTGGAGTTCAGAGTGGTGAGATGTCTATTTTCCCGCAGACCACATGTTTGGCTAACTTTCAGACAACATCACTAGATTCCGAACATAACTCTACTAGAAGCATCTTTTCGGGCATATCCTCTGATAAAGATGACAGTATCACAGTATCTCAAGGCATTTTAGAGCAGGTATGTGGTGTATGCACTTTGGTTCTTCTATGGATACTGTGAACCAGTTTGGTAGATTATGAACTGATGATATTTTTCTTTATTCGTAGGATATGAGCAAAGCTAGAACACCAGAGAAGAAGAGAAGCACCACGGAGAAAAATGTGAGCTTAAGCATTCTCCAACAACACTTTTCTGGGAGTCTAAAGGATGCTGCAAAAAGCCTTGGTGGTGAGACTTCCTCATTTCCTAGCCATGGTTGTAATTTTGTTACTAGACAAACTATCTAATACTGACTTGCATATTCTTCTGCAGTTTGTCCGACTACACTAAAACGGATATGCAGGCAACATGGGATCATGAGGTGGCCATCTCGTAAGATTAACAAAGTGAACAGGTCACTAAGGAAAATACAGACAGTACTTGACTCGGTCCAAGGTGTAGAAGGAGGACTAAAGTTCGACTCAGCAACAGGCGAATTCATTGCAGTTGGGCCTTTTATCCAAAAATTTGATACCCAAAACGGTCTATTGTCTCATATTAATGATACACATGCAAGGAAAAGTCAGGAGGAAATGACTGATGATACCTCGTTCGAGCTCCAAGAAGCTAAATTTGTCGACAATGCCGTTAAGTTAGAGGAGGATATTACCATGAACCACGCAAGCACAGGTAAGAACCTTCTTTATCCATAAACCATAAATGGAGGGATTAGAAAAATCGTAACCCATTTTCAACTTTTTGCAGGATCATTCATGGAGGTTAATGCTAGTGGTCAGCCATGGGATTGGATGGTGGAGCAGTCCGGCTTAAATGGCAGTGAAGGAATAAAGAGCGTTTGCAACTTAAGCTCTTTGGAAATTTCAGATGGAATGGATCCAACAATCCGCTGCAGTGGCAGTATTGTTGAACCTAACCAATCCATGTCATGCAGCATTTCAGATTCATCAAATGGCTCAGGTGCAGTTATGCGTGGAAGCTCATCTACTTCCGTAGAAGATTGGAACCAAATGAGATCCAACAACAATAATAGCGGCGGTGAGAGTGGATCAACAACGCTGATCGTAAAGGCCACGTATAGAGAAGACACTGTACGTTTCAAGTTCGAGCCATCGGTTGGATGTTCTCAGCTCTACAAAGAAGTTGGAAAACGTTTTAAATTGCAAGACGGGTCTTTTCAACTGAAGTACTTGGATGATGAAGAAGAATGGGTGATGCTGGTTACAGATTCTGATCTACAAGAATGCTTAGAGATACTATATGGTATGGGAAAACAGTCAGTGAAGTTTATGGTTCGTGATTTGCCTCCCCCTATAGGTAGTTCTGCTGGCAGCAATGGTTACCTTGGAACATGCTTATGACGTCTACTTTATCGTGGTACGACATACACACTCAGACTCAGTTTTGATGTATTTCACAACGAAAGAACGTTGTTCATTTCTCCAGATATTAGTTTGCTTATTATAAAAAGGCATGTAGGAGAAAGACAATTTTGGTTTAGTGGAGTCAGCAAAATGTATATGTTTTTCGTCTTATATGAATCAGAGAATAAAGGTTGTGACAGTACTCTTGAACACCTATTTTTACTTATCTTCATACAAGAAAGGAGAGCACTTTCTTTAGTTCATAATCGATAGATAGTGTGATTCAAAATCATAAAGATTACAACTTTGCTCATGATAAATCATATACTTTACTTTACTCAGTACTTGCGATGAAGCTTGCCTTTCTTCACTCACTCACTCAATCATATACTTTACTTTGCTCGTACCTCTGTGTCAATCATGAAACAGTTTCTAAGGGGCTTTTAAATGAGCCTTTAAAAGAATATTTTGATTAAATTAAAAGAATACACATTTTCTCAACGTAATCAACCGTAAATCGAAATAGACAACAATTATGATTTATAATGACGTGAAGATTAGTTCAAAAAGTCATATGATGTGGGGAAGATTTAAGTGATCGATATCGTCTTATCGACAGCGAAGACCGTAACAATATATATCATTAAATTTCATAACGATGGTGGGAACGATTCGAAGTCAAAAAATATGAAAATGTCAAATATTCAAACTTATATCTTTGAAGAAAACAATAATTTAACACAGAATCTGACTGGTTTAGTTTTGGTATGGTCCGGTTCTATATCACCAAACAAAGCGGTTTTGTCCTAAAGATAATTATAAATAGCACCAACACAAGTGTTAATATAAAGCACATATCAATCAACAAGCCCAAAGTTAGATAAAGAAAGAGAAAATGGCAAAGGCCATGAAATCTGTTTCCCTCTTCGTTGTCCTCTTCATCTTCTTCTTGGTAATTTCCGGTAAGCAAACCGTACTCTGCTTTTCTTGACAGACTTGCTTCTTTTACAAGTTCTTTGCGATCATTGCAAATTCATGATATGTGATTTTTATGTTCTTGTGTAATATATAACAGACGTGCCAGAGATAGAAGCTCAGGGTAGCGAGTGCTTGAAAGAATACGGTGGCGATGTTGGTTTTGGGTTTTGTGCCCCTCGGATATTTCCGACGTTTTGTTATACAAGATGCCGTGCGAATAAAGGAGCTAAAGGTGGAAGATGCCGTTGGGGAGAAGGCAGTAATGTTAAGTGCTTATGCGACTATTGCGATGATACTCCCCGATAAGATCTAAAGTCTTAGCTAATTAATGGATGCACAATGACTACAAACACATAAACATCCGTCGTATGTTTGAATGTTTTGTTATGTTTTTCCACAAGTTTTAGTAATGTATTGTATAATAAGTGGATATGAATGGTCCTTATACAATAATACATCTGAAATAAAAAAAAAAATGAAAAGTACGACTTTTGTTTCTTCGACTATAT
Organism: Camelina hispida; assembly: GCA_023657505.1. Classification (NCBI taxonomy): domain Eukaryota; kingdom Viridiplantae; phylum Streptophyta; class Magnoliopsida; order Brassicales; family Brassicaceae; genus Camelina; species Camelina hispida. Next base: position 2,576,931 of record CP094634.1, on the reverse strand, counting down.
TTTCATATACTGTACATACTTTGACTAAGAGGAAAAGAAACGTACGTGCGATTTGAGTTGCCTGTGTTTTGGTATCCATCCACATGTTTGTTTACTATGTGGACAGCGTTCCGATTGTTTTGCGGCTAATCTAGACAGTCAAAGACGAATTCCGAACGTAACATGTGTACTAGAGATTTTAATTTGTAATAGAGATCTGAAATCTGAATTCTGAATGTGACGTGTGGTTAATATTTTACATGTTATTATTGTACGTTATACTCAAATGTGATAGTAGTTCTTATAATTCGGACGCATAAATTATGATACTCTTTTAAAAGATAACATTAAGTCCACTACATTATCTATTTATGTAATTATTTAATTTTAAAAGTGACATTAGCTGTATAATTTTTATTTTTAAAAATTCAAATGGATAGAAATTAAACTCATATATACAACTCGCACGTCCTTTAGATTAATCCAGTTTAGAGCATTGCAATATTTCGATTTCCAACTTAAGCATGTGTTGTGTTTTTAAAACAGAAATTGGACGGGGTTTTGTATAATTATTGTTTCTCATGCAATGAATATATGTCAGGTTTCATGATTTTACCAATCTCGTGCTATTCTATCAGGAAGGTAAGTGGTTACTTTTCATATTTATATATTGATAGTGATGATGATGATAACTCATGAGCCAACGATAGTTATATATATATTTTTTTTTGTCACAAAGATAAAAGACAAATAGTAGCATAGCACCACAACAAGTGTTAAGCATGCGTCTCTATATATATATACACACATACGTTAATTCCAAAGTGAAACGAAGAGATTAGAGGACTAGAGAGAGAAGATCATGGGAATAGCAAGGAAGTCAGTTACTACCTTCGCCGTTTATTTCATCCTCTTCTTGATTATATTTGGTAATTTAATCAACTCCTTGTATCTTGCATGCATATTTGTTAAATCTTGCGTTTTTGTTAAAGATGTTACAATAGGATTCAGGGAGTATTTCTTCTGGTGACCACAGCAAGTTTCATTAAATGTGATATTATAGATTTGATTGATTCATTTCTATATGTCTAAGTGCAGAAGTGCCAGAGATATACGCGCAGGATAGCAAGTGTCTGAAACAATACGGCGGTAACGTGGGTTTCAGATACTGTGCGCCACGGATATATCCGTCGTTATGTTATCGAAACTGCCGTAAGAACAAGGCCGCCGAGGGAGGAAGATGCCGTTCAGGGGAGGCAGGAGCTGGTGGTATGAAATGTTTATGCGACTACTGCAGCGACATACCTTAATTAAATCAGATCGTTTACAATTACACACTTTGGCCGCGAACGCGAAAACAGCTATACTCTGTATTTAAACCTTGTATGTGTTATGGTTTGTTGAATAATAAAGGTTAATGGTCCATTAAGTAACAATATTATAATGAACAAGTGAAATAGTATAAAACAAAGAAACGTAGGCTTTTGTTTCAGTACTAATTTGTATATATATAGTTTGGTCTAGCTGATAATAATTAAGTGCGACTAGGCTTCCGTTATTCTGATTTGCCAAGAGTGGATAATTTTGGTTTAATTCGGTTTCCTTTATCTCCAACTTCAGCATGTATTCGGTATTTTGATAACATTGGTTATTCGGACTGTAAGATATTTTGTTTTTCTCTTGCGATTTGGATTATACTAATCCATGATAGGTGGCTACTTTCTTCAATAATTTCTGGTTCAGTTCAGTTCAGTTTCATCAATCTCCAACTTAAGCATGTGTATTGGGCTTTATATAATAACAAAGACACTTGGCTAAGCTTCGGTAATATTAGCAATTTGTAATGCCACTAAAAATAAGAAAACCTTAAACAGTATATTTTTTTTTATATATATACTACTTCTTTAAACAAATCTGTCACGGCTTCCATTACTTATCAAGAATATAAAAAGATAAGTGACAGTCGATCGGTAGGTTCATTTACGCAGAGCAGACTCGGTTCTAAGCTACTTTTGGAGGAGTTTGAACTCATAACCCACATTATTTTTTGTTCGTCTTCTGTAATGTTAAATATATTAAAAGTGAATAACATGTATATTCGTGATCGATCTATTATAAAATACCTTTTATCAAAAATAATAATATAATAATAAGTATATTGGTGATCGACCATAATTGGTTTCCTACAATATTTATTTATAGCCTGGTCCAGCCTACTAGATTTTTAGTTATCACAGATAAGGACATTTATCCTCGTGAAAAAGGTGTTTGTTCAACGACGAGGATAAATAGCAACGCACAACAAGGGTTGAGCATCAGTACCTACACTTACACATACATCATCAATTCCAAAGTGTGTGAGAAAGCTAGAGAGACAACGGCAATGACAACGAAGTTAGTTTCTACTTTGGCCATCTTTTTCATCCTCGTTCTTGTCATCTTTGGTAAACTAACAAACTTTTTAGTATTCTCAGCATATTTGTTTAACTTTATGATTCTCACGATACATATATAGTACTGTATTTCTCGCAGTCATATATATGTGAAAATTTTTATTTGCTTAAATTAATGTGCATGCAGAAACGCGTGGGACAGAAGCCCATGGTGATGCGTGCCTGAAAAATACGATGGCGTAGATGGTTTCGCCTTGTGCGCGCCTCTGATATATCCGCCGTTATGTTATACAAGGTGCAGATCGGACAAGGGTGCTAAAAGTGGTAGATGCGTCCGGGGACGCGTAGATCTCATGCCTATATGCTTATGCGACTACTGTGGCGGAGAACTTGGACCGTTTATAAGACAAGTTTGAATCTTGCAAGTGTCATATGGTTTGCTTTGAATCAAGGATGATAATCCAATAAATAAATAAATGTAACGATGAATTATAAATAAAATAAAATAAAGAAACCTAGGCCTTGCCTAGGTTGTTATTTTTCTGATTGCCACGGATCATTTTTTTTTCCCAAAAAAAACAAGAATAATATTGGCCATAAATCGTAATCTTTTAAGGCCATCTTTATTGGTGTAACACTTAAAGTGTTCTTGGGCTTATTTAAATTGGAAAAAATGAAAAAGTGGTCTTAGATCAGTTCAACAGATCTTATTGTAGAACTGTTGTTGGGTTTGTTCTTGTGTGATGTGGCCTATTGTGATTGGAGGATTTGATTGAGAATATATGGAATAAATTTGGACCTTAAACTATGTATTAATTAAATATAATGTTTGTGTGTTCTAATTAATTAAGTAATATGTTTGTTTGTTTTTTTTAAAAAATTTTATTTATAATATTTTGTTGTTTCATAAAAATTTAGTCTATTTAACTACTGATCTTACATTATTTTTCTAATATATTTACTCTAAGAACACAAAAAATAGTTGCCCTTTTAAAGATGCTCTAATCCAACGGATATAATTTTTCAGAAAATGAGATCATTCATATACGACAAAGGAAATAGATCGTACGGTGTCCGATTAATTTGCGGCTGATCCAACGGTTAATAATTAACTCTAGTTGTGACCAAAACAAACACATTTTAATAGCTGAGTCAATCCCAAGTCGACTCAGCTATCCGGGTCATCATCTCCCAAGTCGCGCCGGCAGAGGAGGAAGATGATGAGATCCTCCTCCGATCAGCAGGGCTGGCCCAGTAAAAACTGTAGTCCAAATACAAAACAATATTTCTTATAGATAAAAAATTAAAACTGAAACTAAATTTTAAAATTTCGGAAAATGAGGTCTATTTTTAAAATAACAAAATAGATAAATTTAAAATTTGAGACTAAATCTGTAACTTTCATAAAACTAAAGCGTATTTTTGCAATAAAAATATATTTTGAGACCTATTTTTTTTTGTTTTTTGTCAAATTTTGAGATTTATTTTTTCTTTTTTTTTTTTGTTTTTTTTTTTTGAAAAAGGCTTTCTATTTAAATGCAGAAGAAAAAGAAAAAGATACAAAAGCAGCCCAGCTTTAGAGTCTTTTAAGGGCAAGCCCAATTAAAAAGAAAAGGGCAAGGCCCATAAACACAGTAAAAAAGTAATTAGAACCGTAGTTGGATAGTCGTTGGGAAGTGTACTCCTTTATGACGAGGAGAACCAAAAATCGAGGAGTGAGAGAGCGAAGGAAGGATCTGAGTGTCTGAGGCTTGAGATTTTGTTCCGGATGAGCAAATCCACCGATCTGATAAGCGCAGCTGCCGTGCGGAAGGTGTGTCGATGCAATCGATGGTTTCTTTCTTCCCAGAGTAAATAGAGGGTGCACTGCCAAGCAAGTAGCCTGATTGTTCTTTCGGATTTGGATCCCTGGCTAGCTTGCATGCGTTCAATGGTGAGATTCCAAGATGAGGACGGTTGGATACGACATCTAGCAGCTATAGTATTCCAGACTGGCCAACTATAGTGACAATCAAAAAAGAGATGGTCCCGAGATTCCGGCGAAGAGTTGCAGAGGAGGCAGTTTGGATCAGTTGCAAGTCCCCAATTGAGGATGCGGTCACGGGTGGGACATCGGTTCAAAACTACCAGCCAGGTGTGGAGATTATGCTTTGGGATGCCTCTCGGATTCCATACTGCTTTACGCCAAGGAACCAGGGGAGAGGCAGGACGAAGCAAGTCATACATTTGGCCAGTAGAGTATCGCGGGTAAGTTCTTCCTTCTAATTCCCATTCGTAATAGTCATTTTGGTCAGTTAGGTTTAAGGTAGTAATGAAGGATAGAAGTGAACCTGCTTCTCAGTTCGCGCATGTGGGAGTAACCAGTGGTCTTGATGATACAGTTGATTTAGGGTAGCTGAAGGCGGGATCCCAAGACGAGAGTCGGCATGAGAAGAAAGGAAATCCTTGATTCTTCCAAATGGAAACCAGTTATCACTCCAAAACCTGCAGGTTTCCCCATTTCCAATTCGCATTTTAATCCATCCATAAACCTCATCACGCAACTTGACTAGTTTATTAGCTAACCAAGAGTAGTTCTGTCGTTTCTTCATAGTCCAATAGTTGTTGAGTGAACCCCGGAGGAAACGAAGCCTAAACCACGCTACCCACACTGAGCCAGACTGGAAAAATAGCAGCCAAATAAGTTTAATGATGCAAGCTTTATTCCAGTAGCTAAGATCACGAATGCCTAATCCGCCCTGATCTTTAGGTTGTGTAACAATAGCCCAGGAGACTCTAGCAGTGTGATTCCCTTCAATGTTACCTTTCCATAAGTAGGCACTACAAAGTGATTGGATCTTTGAAATACATTTCTTTGGCAGGATAAATGTAGAGCACCAGAAGTTAGATATTCCAGCAATCACTGTGTTAATTAGTAGCCTCCTACCAACAAATGATAAGTGTTTAGCGCTCCAGTTGGTTATTTTCCCTTTTATTTGTTGTAGAAGTGGTTCACAGTCTTGCATGGTTAATTTTTTGGTACAGAGTGGCACTCCAAGGTAGCAGACAGGGAGGCAACCATGAGTAAGACCCGTAGCGGTAGTGATCAACTGGACTTCCTCATCTGCTAGGCCCCCTGTAAAGAAAGAGGTTTTTTGGAGACTCACAGCTAGACCCGAACGGTTTTCAAATTCATGAAGAACTTGGAGGACACCTTGAACCGAAGAGAGAGTCCCATCCACAAATATGAGAAGGTCATCAGCAAAACAAAGGTGAGTTAACTTCGCTTTGCACAGTTGTGGTGGTAGCCAAAACGACCCTCTTCTGCCGCTTTATTAAGCATGAGAGATAAATTGTTCATTGCAATGACAAACAGGTAGGGAGACAGTGGATCCCCTTGGCGAAGACCACGATTCCCTTTGAAATAGCCATGGACCATGCCATTGTATCCGATTTAGGAAACCCAATACCAATATGTGTCATGAGAATGGATGAATGATCGGATCTGCCGATCAGAGGAGTTCAAGGAATGGGCTATGGAGGTTTTCACGGAATCTGTAATGAGAAACCCGAGGAAGGCGATAGCGAGTCGGATACCATTGGGAATCGATGGGATCGGAGCGGTGACTCGGTCAAGTCAAATCATGATCGGAGCAACGATTGGTGACTTGGTGTGTACGCGATCAGAGTTGCTACTTCCGTTTTTCTCAGCCTCTCCTAATTACAATATAAGAAAAAGATTAGTTTCTGCTTTTAAATAAGTTGGTTTCATTAACCAAACAAAATATGATCGATGTTCTGGATACTTTGTTTGGTTAATGAAACCAACGAGAAATCCTCAAAATATGATTATAATTTGTTTCATGACCCATCATTGAGTCTTGATTTATGTTTTTTTTTCTCCAAAATCAGAAAATTTCATACTAATTTATATAGTTTAAGGATCTGAATGGTGACTGCGGTTTTGGTTGTGCGGGAAAAACGGTATTACAGTGCGGTACGGTTCAACTGCTGTTCGTGCGGGAGAAATATATTTGCGGAACAAGTGCGGTTTGTACAAAATAAGTGGTACATAATAATGTTTGATTGGTGAAAAAAACTACTTGCGATGTGGATTTTATTATATATGTATATATTTAATAATTAATTAATTTTTCCTTATCAATAAATAAACAATAACAGATACACCACTAATACAAAAATTAATCAAAATATAATTATATATTATAAATAAACATTAAAAATAATTATATCATATTAATATATATTTATAGATTTAAACATTTTCTTTATTACTAGTGAAATTGTATTTTCATTTATTACTTATGAACCTAAAAATCCAAAATTTATATGAATTTATTATTTATCATGTAATTTTTTGTTCATTAAAATAATAAAATAGTGAAAAATATATTTAAAAAATAAATGATTTATGTATGATTTTAACAATTTATATGATAAACATGTTTAACATAGAGACATTTGTTAAAATATAAATGTTGATTGTTATTCATTTTATTAATCATTATTAATCATAAATTAAATAAATAAAAACTTACTGTATCTTGACCAAAAAAAACTTACTGTAGCATTTTTTTAAACAAACCGCTGGGTAATTGATAGTCATGACTCATGTAAACAAGTGCGGTACGTTTGTTAATAACACTCCTTGAAAAATGCAAACATGACTTTTTCACTTTTTTAAAAAAATGCTAATGACAACTTTTTTTGTGAATAGTGTATAAAACAGTTTTTTTTTAAAGGCACTTAAAAAACTGCAATTACTATGTTACCATTCAAGGCCTAAGTTAAACTTTTTGGTTACAGATGATTATTTTACATACAATACATACGTCCTATCTTAAACAAAAATTCTTTATGCCAGTTACATACGATCGAGTTTTTTCTGTTTGATATAAACGAGAGACAATAATAGAGTTCAGAAAAACAAAAACAAAAAACTAAAAATAGAATCTTTTGTGGATTTAAAATAATGAAATAGAGATGTCGACCGAAAAAAAAGGAAATAGAGATAATGGAGCTTCAAAATGACCACGTGAAAAACGTCAATCCAGACAAATCTAGAAAGGACCGTTACTGTCATACATAGTATATTTTTTTGGTATATTTAACTTATATTATTATACGGCCTAGATTGTATGAAAACAGGATTCTTTTTTTTTTTTTTGGTATTAAAGTAAATAACATGTATATATATTGGGTGATCGACTATAAAATTAAGATAGGGTTGCGTACAAGATTTTTTTTTTATAGCCAAGAGGTGGTCCAGCCGCCTACTAGATTTTTACTGATGACAAGCTAGCGAAAATTATCCTCGTGATAAATGTTCTCTCTCAACGATCGACAAAGATAAATAGCACCATATAACAAGGGTTGATCATCAGTTTCAGTACCTACATTTACACATACATTATCAACTCAAAAGTGAAAGAGAGAATGGCCATGGCAACCAAGTTAGTTTCTACTTTCGCCATCTTTTTTGTCCTAGTTCTGGCGATCTCTGGTAAATTAATAAACTTTGTAGTATTCTCGCATATTTATTTAACTCTATGATTCATATTTCATAGGATACATAGTGTATTTCTTGCAGTCATATATGTAAATTTTCATTGTGCTTAAGTGTATCTATATTTTTGTTCAGAAATGCCTAAGACAGAAGCGCATGATGAGCAGTGCCTGAAAGAATACGTCGATGCGCCTCCAAGCTTTTGTACGGCTAGGATATATCCGTCATTGTGTTATTATAAATGCCAATCGGACAAAGGCGCCAAAGGTGGGAAATGCTTCCGAAAAATCGGGGGAGATGACAATCGACTTATATGCTTCTGCAACTTCTGCAGCGACAAACCTACCGATCAGTTTCTAAGCTATGTTTGAATCTTGCATGTGTAATGAAAGAATCAAAGGTAATTTGGTCCAAGAAATAATGTAACAATGAATAATTAAAATAAAAATAAAAATAAGAAACGCTAGACGTTTCACGTACGTTTGCTTGTGAATTATTATTACTAATTAATGTCCTAATGATGATGAGTGATATATATATCGATTTCCTTAAGATCGATCTCGCACAAGCTAGATCAAGCTGTTTCACGAATATTTCCATCTATTTCCCTCTCTTTCAGCCTTGGATACGCAAACCAAGTTGCAAGTTAAAGTATAAACCCCAGGAATAAAATGGGTTAGATGCGAGTTAGGTTTCGTGGCTTGTCAAGATTCAAGAAAGATAGCAGACGCGGTTCTAAGCTGGTGTTGGAGGTGCTTGAACACAAGGCCCGCAATATTTTTACAAAAAAGAAATAAAAATATATTATACGGTCCAGATTGTAGAAAACAGAATACTTTTAAATTTGGTATTAAAACTAAATAACATGTATATTGGTGATTGGTGATCGACTATAAAAGATAGGGTTGCTTACCATAATCTTTTTTATATCCACGAGGTTCTGGTCCAGCCTAGTAGATTTTTAGTGATGACACACTAGCGACGTTTATCCTCGTGATAAATGATTCGTCTATAAATAGCACGTACCAGACCAAGGGTTGAGCATCAATACCTACAATTACACATACATTATCAACTCCAAAGAGAGAGAGAGAGATACAAATGGCCATGGCAACGAAGTTAGTTTCTACTTTTGCCATCTTTTCCATCCTCGTTCTGGTCATCTCTGGTAAACTAACAAACTCCATAGTATTCTCGCCAAATTTGTTTATCTTTATGATTCATATGTAGGATTAGGATCCATGGTATATCTCTAGCTCGCAGTCATACATGCATGTGAATCTTCATTTGCTTAAATATACGTGTATCTATATATGTGCATGCAGCGATGCCTGGGACAGAAGCGCATGATGATGACGACTGCCTGAAAGAATACGGTGGTAATGTTGGTTTCCCCTTTTGTGCGCCTCGGATAATTCCAACCATATGTGCTAGAAGGTGCATATCGGACAAGGGTGCTAAAGGTGGGAAATGCGTATGGGGAGAATACGATGTTAAATGCTTATGCGACTTCTGCAGCGCCGAACCTTCTGATCAGTTCATAAGACAAGTTTGAATGTTGCAAATGTCATTATGGATGAGTTGGGTATTAATCCAATTGAAGTAATGTACCGATGAAAAAAATAAAATAAAGAAACCTAGGCCTTTGCCTGGGTTGTTTTATTATTTTGATGGTTACGGATCTTTTTATTTTGTAGAAAAAACTAGAATTATAATTCGAATATGTTAGAAAATGAGATAATTCATAGTATAAGACAAAGAAAATAGAGATGTTAAAAAAAAAAAAAAAAAAAAAAAAAAAAGACAAAGAAAATAGATCGTACGGCGTTCGATTAAATGACGGCTAATCCAACGGTTAATAATTAACTCTAGTTGTGACGTGTGACCAAACAGCAGTTTAATAGATTTATTCTCTTCCGTAAGAGAGAGAGAGAGATGGGCATATCGGGTTCAAAGCGAGTCAAGACGATTCTATCCAACTCGCCAGAGTTCGACTCGGCTTGTGACTCAGCATACGAGGAGTCTCTATCTCTCGCACAGCATGCTTTCGCCGGGGTTCGTCCTTATCAGCTCCTCTCCGCCGGAGCTCACATCCACCGGAATCTTTCCTCTCTCCGGTTCCCTCTAATTACGAGGTGGATGTCTTCCCCTCCGAGTCAATCCCAAGTCGACTCAGCTCTCCGGGTCATCATCTCTCGAGTAGCGGCGGCGGCGGAGGAGGAAGACGATGAGATCCTCCTCCGATCAGAGGAGTTCAAGGAATGGGCTTTGGAGGTTTTCACTGAATCCGTTGTGGGAAACGCGAGGAAGACGATAGCGAGTCGGATACCATTAGGAATCGTTGGAATCGCTGGGATCGGAGCGGTGACTCGGTCGAGTCAAAACATGATCGGAGCAACGATTGGTGTGTACGCGATCGGAGTTACTACTTCGGTTTTTCTCAGCCTCTCCTAATTACAATATATATATATTAGTTTCTGCTTTTAATAAAGTTGGTTTCATTAACCAAACAAAGTATGATGTACTACTGGTACTGGATACGTATTATTTATTAATTAAGCTAACGAGAAATTCTCAAAATATGATTTTAATTGTTTCATGAACCATCATTGCTGTTTTAACTTTTAATCCAGTCCACATATAAACAGACAATGTTATTATAAATGTAAATGCTAAATAGGTTATTCAAAAAAAAAATTTAAGACTTGATTTAAAATATCAGAAATTTATATATATATATATATATATTTTATCCCTCCAAATATCAGAAATTTCCTTTTACTGTTATATATTTTGAAGTTAAACTTTTTGGTTATATATGATTATTTTATTCTTTATTTACATACAATAAATGATCTTATCTTAAACAAAGAATCTTTTTGCCATTTACATACAATCGAGTTTTTTTTGTCTGCCATAGTAAGCGAGAGACAATAATGACATATACTTATATAGTAAGCGAGAGACAATAATAGAGTTCAAAGAAAACAAAAACAAAAATCTAAAAATAGAATATTTTGTGGATTTAAAAGAATGAAATAGAGATGTCGACCGAGAAAAAGGAAATAGAAATAATATTGGAGCTTCAAGATGACCACGTGAAAAAACGTCAGTACCCTGCAAGGCAATCCAGAGATATAGATTTGACAAATCTAGAAAGGACCGTTACTGTCATACATAGTATTTACTATTTGTTTGTTTCTTTCTTTTTTCTTGGTTCCGTATGTTATTTTGTTTAATGAAGTTAATATTGTTAACAAAAAAAAGTTAATATATTATACACAATTTTACAAATAGAACTCCATAAATCTTAATATTAAATCAATATATAGCAATTGTTGATCAGAAATATATATATATTTAACTTATATTATACACCGAGTCAAAACATTATCAGAATTGCTACATCGGTTGTTCTCAGCCTCTCTAATTAAACAAAAAAAAAAAAAAAATATTACTCCCTCCGTGTTAATTTATCTGTCGTTTAAAGTTTTTTTACACAAATTAAAGAAACTATTAAAATTTATGTTTTGCCATTCATTAATATATTTTATATTTTTTTCATTGGTTAAAATTTTAAAACAGCAGAATAAGATTGAAATATTCATCAAACATCTGCATTGAAAATCTAAAACGACAATTAATATAAAACAAAAATTAAATCCTAAAACGACAACTAAATTAGAACGGAGGGAGTAGTTTTGTTCTTCTTCTACTTAAATCTGCTTTTAATAAAAGTTGGTGTAGATTTTTAACAAACATATAACATCATCCGTTTCATTAATCAAACAAAGTATGATTATAATCGGTTGCTAGTAATTTGTAAATAACCTTCACTGTTTTAATCCAGTCCACATGTAAACAGGCAATAGTGTTATTACTAGTAATTGTAATTTGTAAATATATAGATATTGCGTCTTGATTTATTTATTTTGTGCATTATCCCTCTAAATATCAGATTTTTTCACCCGTAATAGTTATACTTATATATATATTGAACCTTATAAAACGAGAGTCAGACAATAATAGAGGTAGAAAACAAATATAAAAATCTGAATCTTTTGGTTTGAAAGAAAGAAATAACTACCACGTGAAAAAAATGTCTTTTACTGCAAATCGAGAAATACTAGATTTTACAAATCTGAAAAGGACCGTCGCTGACACTGTCATAGACATTTTTTTTCCTTGTTTGGGTCCGAGTGTTATTCGTACTTATATAGTATACATAATTTTACAAAAATGAAGCAAAAAAAAAAAAAACTTTAACTTAAGCATGTATTGGGTGTTTTTTTTTGAAAGAAATGGCACTGGATTAAGCTTCTGTAACTTTTTACATGCAACTAAGTAATACTTAGATTAGATATAATATAAGTGGTTACTTTTTTAAAACAATCGGTAGGATTCTTGCATGCATGGCAGTTCGAAGCCAAGTGTTAGAGGAGCTTGAGCAAGTGGCTCATGGAGGAAAACAGTTTTTAAGCTTTAATTTGTAGTAATAAGTTAATAACAAACCTGGTTGGGTCTACTACAAAAATAATGCATAAGGCCATAGTGATGACAGGTAAATGACTTGTGGTCACGAGGCTCCACAACAACTGACAAAAAATAAATACGACGACAATAAGTGCTGAGCATGAGTCCATCTACATACACATCAAATTTAAAGTGAAACAGAGAGAATAGAGACTAATCAGAGAGAAGATGGGCATGGCAACGAAGTCAGTTTCTACATTCGCCATCTACTTTATCCTCCTGTTTGTCTCTGGTAAAAATTACTACAACTTACTACTCACATATCTGTTAAAATTTGGGGTTCATACGATCCTATCCATAGAAGTAGTTCCTAGCTCCGTGATCGCAGCAACTTTGCAATATATATTTATATGTGCTTAAATTTATCATGAGCAGAGATAGCTGAGATAGGAGATCAGGATGGTAGCCAGTGCCTGAAATAATACAGCGGTGCGCCTTTAAGCTATTGCACGGCTAGGATTTATCCGTCACTGTGTTATCATAAGTGCCGTTGGCGAAAGGTGGAAAATGCAATGTTCTTAAATGTTTCTGCGATATCTGCAGCGGCAAACCTTCTGCGATCAGTTTCTAAGCAATGTTTGAATCTTGCATCTCATGTGTAATGGTTTGTGTAATTATGAAGGTAAATGGTCCAACAAATAGTGTTATGATGATAAGTAAAATCCAAATAAAGAAACGTTAGACTTTAGTTACTAGAAGACATGAAGTTAAATATACGTGAGAGAAACTCCGGTTTCTGTAAATCTGATTGTCACTCGAGATCTTTTATTTGAAATACTAGATGACTGATAAAATTTTTAATTAATAATAATTATAATATAGGTCTGAAATCTAAATGGTAACGCATAATACTAAAGAACTAGATTAAGATCCGTGCTACAACACGGATTGAAATTTATTTTATTTATATTTTATTTTTTATATAAAATATATTTTATGTTATTGTTTTAAAAAAAAAATGGATAAAAAATTATGCAATAAAATCATATGCTAAATATGAAGACTTGAAAAAAACACATATTTTGTAAGTTTGATATTGTTAATGATTCTAGATAAGTACCCGTGCTATAACACTGGTTAAATTTTATTTCATAATCTATCTTGTAACCCACTATTTACAATTTATCAATCTATCAATTTCGTAATATATTTTTGGTTAACGTTGTGGTCTATCCATAAAATCTGTGGAAAATATATTTTTAATATTGCGTTTAAAAATCTTTGGAAACAACGTGATAAAAGACTAAAATCTTCCAAAAATACAGTTTGGAATATCCATGATTTTATTTGTTACTATTAATGTATCAATTATCAATTTAGAATATTCCTGATATTTAGGTGTACTCATTAATATTAATATATGAATTAACCTATCTATAACCTATTTTTATAATAATTTGTAACCATTTATTAAAAATATAAAGTTTACAAAACTATGTTGTGTACTTCCCTTTTATTAAAAATGGGATAGTTGAGGAATTGGAAGAAAACCAAAAATGTCACAACATTTGATAAATCAGAGAAATTAAGGAAATTTTGAGGAATCGAAGAATTAGTGTAATCGATGAAATTAGAATATTAGTATATTTTTACAATTTCACTGTGGATTTTTATAAATTAATTAATATTTTTAAGTTTTATTTTTCTTTTGTCGGATGTCAGCTTATTATGGGTGTGAATGGTAACTGCGGTCAGGGCGGCCAAACCTGTCTGCGGACTGGACCGCTTTTAATTTACCATTCAGCAAATATAGTCCGCAGTGGTGCGGTCCAAATAAAGTAGAGATAAGACTGCTGCGGACCAACTGCGGACCGCTTTTGTATACAAATAGAGTTGGTCCGCAGTGGTCTGTAGTCCACCCAAAAATAGAGCGGTCTAGACCGTAGACGGATTTGGCCGCCCTGACCGCAGTTACCATTCAAACCCTATATCTGTATTAGGTGGTTTGTCGTGTTGTACATGGGATAATGGGGTCCTTTTCATAAATTTTTAAAATAAACAAAAAAATAACATGACACTAATAAATTTTTAAAAATAACAATTTGACAAGATAAAATTTCATTGTTTTCTTCGTCAAAACTTTGCTAGTCCCCAAATTCACGCACCCACGGTGGAGTGAGGTCTCCTAGAAATATATATATGTCAAACCGATTTAAACCGGGACAAAACCTATATACTTCGGTTAATTTGAAGAGTGGGGTGATGACTAATGGCAGCTCTTGACTCATGGTTCTCGTGGTAATTAGTTTATAAATAGCACCACAGCAGTTGTTAAGCATCAGTACCTTTACACATAATTAACCCCAAATTAAAAAGAGAGACAAAGAGAGAGAATGGCCATGGCAACGAAGTTAGTTTCTTCTACTCTCGCCATCTTTTTCGTCCTCGTTCTGGTGATCTCTGGTAAACTAACAAAACTTCGGTATTCTCGCATGTTTGTTTTTAACTTTATGATTCATAGGATCCATACATATATATATATATATATATAGTATTTCTCGAAGTCATATATGTGAATCTTCATTTGCTTAACTATATGTGTATATCTATATTATATATTTGTGCAGAAATGCCAGGGACAGAAGCTCATGCTGAAGAGTGCCTGGAAGAATACGGTGGTGATGTTGGTTTCCAATTCTGTGCGCCTCGGATATTTCCGTCGTTCTGTGTTTCAAGGTGCCAAGCAGACAAGGGTGCTAAAGGTGGTAAATGCACCTGGGGAAGTGACGGTGTTAAATGCTTATGCGACTTCTGCGGCGAAGAACTTACCGAACAGTTTATAAGACAAGTTTGAATCTTGCAAATGTCATGGTTTGCATGATAATCCAATAAATAATGTAACGATGAATAATAATACTATAAAGCAACGACTTTGCTTTTGGGTTATATCGGCTTCCGTAATTTTGATTGTTACATGTGAACAAGAGATCTTTTAATTTTAAAACTAGTAATTGATATGATTTTTTTTTTTTTTTTTTAACTCACAAAATAAAAATATTTTTGTCGGCCACAAAAACTCACGAAATAACTAAATCGTATATATATTGGTCATAAATCGTAATCTTCCAAAGGACTATAATTTAAATATGTTTGATGAATCATAAACGACAAGAAAAAACATCATATGGCGTCCGATTAATTTTACGACTAATAGTAGTTAACTTCTTTGTGAGTCATGTGACGTACTGACGTGTGAACAACTTCACAACAGTAATCGTCGGAATCGCTGGGATCGGACGCGGTCAAAACACGATCGGAGCAGCGTTTGGAGTTGTTAGTTGTTACTCAGGTGTTTCTCAGCCTCCTAATTAAAAAACGATTACTTTTGTTTTTCTCCTTTTTATTGAACTGATCAACTATGTTGTAATCTTATCTTTTAACTCTTAAAACTCTATGGCCTAACAAATCAGCCATGTATCTTTCATTTTTATGTATTTTCAATAGAATACTTATTATTAAAAAAACATAACATGTATGTTAGTGATCAACTATAGAAGATATATTGCCTACAAGATTTTTTATCCAAGAGGTTCTGGTCCAGCCTACTAGTGATGACAAGCTAACGACAATTAATATCCACGTGATGTGATAAATGCTCCGTCTCAACGACAAAGATAAATAGTGCGCATCAAGGGTTGGGTACGATACCTACATTTACACATACCTCATCAACTCCAAAGCAAAAGAGAGTGAGAGAAAGAGAGAATGGCCATGGCAACGAAGTTAGTTTCTACTTTTGCCATCTTTTTCATCCTTGTTCTGGTTATCTCTGGTAAACTAATAAAATCTGTAGTATTCTCACAGTTTTTTTATTTTGTTGTTTTATAAAATTCATAGTGTATTTCTTGCAATCATTTATGTGATTTTTTTTCATTTCCTTAAGTAAATGTGTATATAATATATTTGTGTAGGAATGCCTAAGACAGAAGCGCGAGATGATGACGACTGCCTGAAAGAATACACCGATGCATCTCCATTCTTTTGTATGGCTAGGATTTATCCGTCATTGTGTTATTTTCAATGCATTTCGGACAAGGGCGCAAAAGGTGGGAAATGCGAGGATCTTAAATGCTTCTGCGACTTCTGCAGCGACAAACCTTCCTATCAGTCTCTAAGCAATGTTTAAATCTTGCATGTGTAATGAAAGACTCAAAGGTAATTAAGTGGTCCAAGAAATAATGTACGTAGCCAGAAATAATTAAAATAAAATAAGGAAACGCTAGACGTTTCACGTTTGCTTGTGTTATTATTACTAATTAATATCTAAATGATGATAAGTGGATGTGGATCTCCTTAAAACCGATCTCGCACAAGTTATAGATGAAGCATGTGTCAAGAAGATTTCCATCTAGTCTTCCTCTCTTTCGGCCTTCGACACGCAAACCAAGTTGCAAAATCGCTTTCTTTCTTAGTGTTTTCTACTTATGATGATGCAATTTCATATGCTTATGATGGAGATTGGCTTCAGAGTTTTATGTTGATGCTGTAAACCCAAAGGAATAAAATGAGGTTAGATGCGACTTCGGTTTCCTCACGGGTGAAGAAGAAGAAACAAAAAACAGATAATTCATAATTGATATAAGAGATTAAAAAAAATATGTACTCACGCAAGAACGTACCTAAAAGGCTAAAACTAATATTGTCATATATCATAATCTTCTACGAAGTTATAATTTAAATATTAATTAAAAATGTGTCAAAAGCTTAATAGACTGACTCGGTGGTAGTTATGTATTTTGAGCTTAAAAAAATGTATTTTGAACTTTTAAGTTCGAAAAAACTATTGATTAGTTTTGCCATTTACAATGTACTATCTTCAAAATAAATAAATAAATAAATTAGAGAGAAATCGATTATTTGATAAATAAACGAGAGGCAATAATCGAGTTAAAAGTTACAAAATCGAATCTTTTGGTTAAAAAAAAAGAAAAGAAATAATGGAGCATCAAAAGGACCACGTGAAAAGTGAAAACGACGTCTTTGGGATTTGCCATATCTAGAAAGGACCATCAGTGTTTCAGACTTTCAGTTATCTGTTTTTTCTATCCTTTTTGGCTTCGAATATTTTGTTTAAATACAACTATTTTTTATAAAATTAACAAATGAATTAAAGCATTCAGGATAAGAACAATGAAGTCTATATCTCTGCATCTTCCTTTTTTCTGTATGATACGTTCATATGCATGAATTCTCAGGCATAATATGTTATCCGTTCGTATGTGTAAGGTATAATAATTAAAGTCTAATAACAATGCATTGCTAAAAAAGAAGTAACTTCTGTTTTATAGTAATCATGCATATGAGCATATCACGACTTATCAGGAATATGAAAAGATAAGTGACAATCGGTAGGATGCATTTACATATAGCCGATTAGCACACCCGGTTTAAATTAGCTAGTGTTGAAGGAGCTTGAACACAAAGCCCACAATACTTTTACAAAAGATTAATGTATATTATACGGCCCAATATCGTAGAATAACATTATCTTTTTAAAAAGTTGTATTGTAGTAAATAACATGTATATTGGTGATTACTATAAAAGATATCGCCTACAAGATTTTTTTTTTTTTTAATCCAACCTAGAGGTTCTGGTTCACTCTACTAGATGTTTAGTGATGACGGAGCTAAGAACATTTATCACGACGATAAATGTTATGCCTCAACGGCAAAGATAAATAGCCCCACAAGGCCACAAAAAGTGTTAAGCATCTGTACCTATATCTACACATACATTATCAACTCCAAAGTGAAACAAATAGATTAGAGACTAGAAAGAGAGAGAGAGAGAAGACAAGCAAGGAAACGAAGTCAGTTTCTACCTTGGCCATATTAGTCATCCTCTTTTTGGTCATCTCTTGTAATTAAGTGGTAAATTAACTACTAACTCCGTATTTCTCACATATTTGTTAAAATTTGTGATTTATACGATCCATAGATTATTTCTCTTGGTGATCACAGAAAGTTTCATGATATGTGACTTTTATTTGCTTGAATCTATTTATGCATGTATATACACGAGCAGAAATATCAAATATCCGAGATAAAAGCGCGGGATAGCAAGTGCCTGAAAGAATACGTCGATGCGCCTGCAAGCTATTGTATGCTTCTTATTTATCCGTCAATGTGTTATCATAAATGCTGTTCGGACAATGGCGCGAAAGGTGGGAGATACGTTGATCTTAAATGCTTCTGCGATTTCTGCAGCACTAATTAAACCTTTCGTTCAGTTTCTAAACAGTGTTTGAATCTTGCAGTAATGAAATAATCAAAGGTAAGTGATCCAAGAAATAATGTAACAATAATTAATTGAAATAAAAATAAGAAACGCTAGACGTTTCACGTACGTTTGCTTGTGTTATTATTTTTGGTTTAATGCTTCTGTTATTATTACTACTAATTAATGTCTAAATGATGGTAAGTGGATGTCGATCTCGCACAAGCTTTCTTTCTTTTTGTTTTCTACGTATAATGCAATTTCATAAGCTATTGTGCCAAATTGGCTTTCAGCACTAAACAGACACCTGTAAACCCCATGAGTAAAATGTGGTTAGATATGACTAAACCGTGTCTGTTTAGTCCAGTCACTATATCTGAAGAGAAAAAAGTGTCTAATCTTCTGAAAATGGACGGCTACAATTATTGATTGTAAATACTAAATAAAGTGTTTGATTTTTTTGCTCTTTATTTCTCCAGATATCAGGTATTTTCATGTAATTTACTGACCGGTGGTAGTTATGTATTTTGAACTTGTAAGGTTCGACAAAACTAGTGATAATTAATTTTTATCACTTGAAAAAAAAAAAAATTGTCATTTACTTATCTACTGTATATGAGTATATCCTGTCTTAAAAACAATAGATAAATAAGTAAATAACTAGAAAAAACTCGAGTATTTTTGTACCAGAGATAATAATCGAGCTAAAAAGTCCAAAAATCGAATCTTTTGGTTAAAAGAAAGAAATAATGGAACTTCAAAATCACCACGTGAAAGACATCTTTAAAGTTCTAGATTTGTCAAATCTAGAAGGGACCTCAGATATTTGTTGTTTTTTTTCTTTTTGGCTTCGAATATCATTTGTTTAATACTACTATATTTAATATATACAAATCATATGACATCAATATAAAACACAAATATACATTCTTCGTCAAAGTAGCAATAAGCATTAAGGCAAAGGAAGAATGAAGTCTGTTTCCATATTCCTTGTTCTGTTCGTCTTCTTTGTCGTCGTTTTTGGTAAGTACTTGTGACTTAATCTTATAGAGTTACTAGTTACTACATAACTACATATACAAGATGATCACTATATATATATGCAGAGGCAGCAGAGAAGATAGAAGCCGGTGACAAGTTCAAATGCGTGGTTGAGTACGGCGGAGACGTGGGTCCCACGTTCTGTAACCCTAAATTCTTCCCAACGCTGTGCCGTCAAAACTGCCGCAGCTTCAAAGGTGCGAAAGGTGGTAAATGCGTGAAGCAACCCAAACACAAACCTATCAAATGCTTTTGCGATTACTGCAAAGACGACTAAACTTTACAAGAAACGCATCAAACCGCCCCCTTCTCGCCGTATAGACGTTTGTAATTCCATATATATATTTATAAATGTATCCTTGAAATAAGATCCCAACATTGGCATGCATGTATTGAGTATTGTCGGCATATATAATATGTTATCCTTTCATATGTGTTAGGTATAATAATTAATAAATTATAACAATGCCCCCTGTTATAGTAATCAAGCATATCAAGACTTATCAGAAATATGAACAGAGAAGTGACAATCTGTAGGATAATTTACATATAGCAGACTAGAAGACCCGGTTCTTTAGCTAGTGTTGGAGGAGCTTGAACACAAGGCCCTCAATATTTTTACAAATTAAAATAACATTATCTTTTTATATTTTGTATTGAAGTAAATAACATGTATATTGGTTATCTACAATAAAAGATATTGCCTACAAGTTTTTTTTTTTTTTTTTTTTTTTTTTTTATATATATATACAACCTAGAGGTTGTGGACCTTGTGGTCCGGCCTAGTAGATATTTAGTTATGAAAGATAACGACAATAATCCTCGTGATAGATGTTATGCCTCAACGACAAAGATAAATAACACCACAGCAACAAGGGTTGAGCCCTGCATTTACACATATATACATTATCAACTCCAAAGTGAAAGAGAGAGAAGAAGATGGGCATGGCAACGAAGTCATCAGTGTCTACCTTGGCCATATTTGTCATCCTCTTTTTGGTCATCTCAGCTGGTAAATTAACTAACTCCGTATTCCTCACATATTTGTTTAAATTTGTGATTCATAGAGTATTTCTCTTGGTGATCACAGAAAGTTTCTCTATTATATATGTGACTTTTATTTGCTTAAATTTATATATGAGCAGAAATATCTGAGATACAAGCGCGAGATGATGACGAGTGCCTGAAAGAATACACCGATGCGCCTCCAAGCTATTGTCTGGCTTATATTTATCCGTCATTGTGTTACCATAGTTGCCGTTCGGAGAAGGGCGCTAAAGGTGGGAAATGCGATGATGATCTTAAATGCTTCTGCGACTTCTGCAGCGACAAACCGCACAATCAGTTTCTAAGCAATGTTTGAATCTTGAAATGTGTAATGGTTTGTGTAATAATCAAAGGTAAGTGTGGTTCAAGAAGTAATGTAACAAATAAATAATTAAAATAAAAATAAGAAACGCTAGACGTTTGTTATTGTTACTAATTAATGTCTAGATGATGATAAGTGGTGTTGATCTCCTTAATCACAAGCTAGATCAAGCTGTGTCAAAAAGATTTCGGACAAGTTGTATATAGTAATCATGCATCTTGTACAGTAAATATATAGCAACATAAGTTTGGGTGATGAAGTGAGGAAACTGAAATTTCTATAATTAATTCATCAATGGAATGAAGTACAATGAGATAATATAGCATACATAGAAAATCTTGTAACTGTGTATTGAAATTTGCACTTAAAAAAAAAGAGTTTCATTCTTCGTCTGACTCAAGGCCTGGTATGTACTCTAAGCTCACATCAAATACCACTGGACTGTTTGGTGCAACTCTAGGCCTCCCTGGAGCTGAGGTTAGACCCTTTGGAAATGCCAACTTATAATGAAACAGAATGAAAAAAAAAGGCAGAACGTTAGAAGCTCTGTGACATTAAATGATTACTATGTATATAATCTTGATGAGTATTGCTTACAGGCCCAGGAATGTAGAGTCTGCGTTTGCCACCAGCTTTCATGCTCAAGATTCCTTCATCAAGTCCCTTGATCACCTGTTCAAAAGTATCAGAAACTACCTTTGTACCTAAAGCCAAATCCTTTATTCTGATCTCTATGAACTTAAGCTAATGTAGATCCACAATTACCTGACCAGACCCAACTCGAAAGAGATACGGTAGACCTTTCTCCAGGGAACTGCAATTTGAGTGAATGTGACCATTTGGCAGTAGATTCATTCAGCTAATATGATTCCACAATAAAAACCAATCACTAAAGATGATCGAGTTGTTCTGTTTTTGTATGGATTGAGAAAGATCACCTGTCAAAAATTTGTCCTGATGGAACCATAGCCACATAATTAGCAGCAACCTACAAACAACATTTTTGAAACGTTTTACAAATCTCTCACAACAGTTTTTACAATGGTTTTGAATCATTCCTTTTTACCTGAAAACCAACCGGAGGAGTCGGACCTCTACCGACTTTGATATCTTTATACTGCAATCCTGATTCTGTAGTTACCATTGGAACCTTCACTCATACATACAAAAGAGAAACCCTCATCAGTGTTTCTTGAAAAAGGTTTCTATAGAAAGGCCCAAAAAAGGTGTTTTACTGTGATCTCACCATACATTTTCAAGCTCTTTCTCACATTCAGCTTCACAGAGTCTTGGTTTATCTTCAGGAGGCAAACCGGCTGCATAAGCCGCAAGTGAGCTCATTGATAATCCTCCTGAAACGCCGAGTACTAACAGCATTGCATCTCTACGACTAGAGAGACTACTCTCTCTTGTTTCTGAAGCGACGATTCGAAGCTCACACTTGACTCTTGTAGCTACTATATATCTCGATGTATTTGGATTCTTCTTTACAGAGAGACCATCTCTAGATGCTGAAACTAGATTACATAACTAAGAATGTCAGATTCTCAAGAACCCAATTGAAACATTTGAGTAAAGGAATTATACAATTCTAATTGCAACTATGCAAGACACTAGTGAATGAAGCCGGTTTAATCTGAACTAAACCGCCCTGATTAAAAGATTCAAGAAAGGTGAGATTTTTATCTTCTCTGAGATTTTAAAACCCAGAATCCAAAGTGGATAAGAACATAGGAAAAATCTAAACTTTGTTGACGAAATCAATCAAGATTGATCAGAAGCTTAGAAGGGTCTTACCAAGAGGTAGCAGGAGAGACGGAGAAGAAGCTGCCATTTAAGTTTCAGTTTTTAAGCTCGAGAAATTTTTACGATTTGATTTGGCAATTTGGACAGAGGAAGCTTATTAGTGTGGATAACGAAATCTCTGGTTTTTGGGTTTGTGCCTACGGTTCTTGCTGACTTGTCTTTTCCATTATTTTTCCCTTTTTTAAGTTCGATAGAGATATAGTAAAACAAAACGTCAAGGAGTGGGTCATCTAAAAGTTGAAATGGCAAGTAGTTTGTTTTTTTCCTGCAACATGCAAAATGCTGTCGTCTAAACTACTTCCGGCGGTTGAATTAGAAACGCATATCATGTGATTAAAAAAATATCCAAACTAGGATAAGAATATATAGTTCCAATCTAGGTTGCATAGAAACAGAAACGTATACGCGGAAGCGAAACGTATACGCGGAAGCAAAACGTTTCAGAAACGGGAAATGATTTTTTTATAAAATTAAGAAATGGAAACGTTTTGGAAATATATGTATATATATTTAGATATATATATGTATATACATAATAAAACATCAAACATTTTGTTCAAAAAAAAAAAAAACATCAAACATAAAACCTATATCAGAAGGAATATTTAAAACAACACAAATTCAAAACATAAATATTAAATAATTGAATTAAAACACTAATAATATTATTTATATGTATTATGTATATATATTTTCTAATTATATTTATTTATTAAGTTTTTATGCTAAAAAAAATTTGCATAGTGTTTCCAAATCGGAAGCGGAGTTTCCATCGTGTTTCTAAACAAATTTTTTTAGGAATCGTGTTCCGTAACTTATTTCTGTGTTTCCACGAATTTCTGTTTCTGAAACGTTTCGGAAACGGGAAATGAACCTTTAAAAGAGTTTATATGCAACATAAGTTCCAATTATATATGTTGACATAACCAAACATATATATTAACTACATTTATTTGAAAAAAAAATGAAATGGTGATTGCATGCAAATAGATGGAAAGATTAACTTAGAGGGATCCTTAACAGAAACAATGGCATTGTCCTCCATGAGGAAGAGGTTTGCAGTAACCACCTTTGCCATTATCGCAACCATTAAGACACCAAGTGTTGCATCTGTCATTATCTTGAGATGTCTTGCATACTCCGAATTTTGGATGTGAATTGCAGCACAACGAACCACTTTCCGTAGAAATCGACCCTTCAACATCTATAAATAAAAAAAAAATAAAAAAATTAAAAGCTATATCTAGATCAGATCATATAAGCGTATAAATAATACATAAATATATATACATTTGCTAACTATACGTTAATTCACGCTCGACCTTGATCAAAAACTTGAAAACATTACAAAGAGTTGTCATGAAAAATCTTAAAAGTTCAGCCAAAAACTAACCAATGGAGAGAAGGAGAATAAGTAGCAAAGCGAAAGACACGAATTTCATGGTTGTAGCCATCTTCTTGAATCTTGATCTTCTTTCTCGTTGTATAATAGTGAACTTAAGTTTGGTTTTCTCTATGTTTTCGTGAAATGGCTATGTTCTCGATCTATTTATATTTGATTTCGCCTTGTTTATATGATTCCATGCACAAAATGAAAATCTTACGTTTTGAGAGATTGAAATAAGAAAATCAATGTTATTCCTGAATCAATGGATGGTGAATTTTTACAGTCAATCAGCTTTTCATTTCAAAGATAGAAATTATACACAAAAAGTAATGTCTTTCAGTGTCGATACGTTTTTAGTCTGGAGTGTTTTTTTTTTTTGTTTTTTTTTATAACTTAGGTATGATTCTAAAGGCTTTCTAGGCCCAAACACTAATCTCGTAGAACCGGGAAAAATCATGTTAAATTTCGAACCCCGTGGCCAATGCTAAGGAGTGTTTTCTTTTAACAACAATACAATATCCATATTCAATTTGCAGTCACAGAATTACATTCAAATAAGTGTCCAACGATTTAAACGAAAATGCACAATTTTTTGTAATTTTTTATTATTTTAGAAATACTAGTGCCCCTAATCCAAATATTGGTTAAAGGAAAAACGCAAGAGCAAAACCACGGAAACAAAATGTTTAATTAAGAAACTAATTTTAGGGCAAGATGTTAAAGAGAAAGAGACGTTTGGCGTAAATAATTCTGTTTCTGATACAAGATTCTGTTTCAAAGCCAATGTAGGTGTATTGGCTTTGAAAGCTTAATTACATTGTGTCAACCTTTGTTCTAGATCCGCCGTGCTTATACATAAACGGAAATCGTTTATCGATATTATTACAACATTATTAGCTAGTATACTATTATGATCTCTTATTCTTATATCGCGAACATAGGCTACTTCCGATGGATAGAGAGAGACAACTCTAACAAGTGAGGTTATCTCCAGGTTGGACTCCAAGCTTAGCACAATAGTCTTGGAAATACTTAACCCTATTGGCGGCTTTCTCTGTAGAATCTCCTCCGGCACATTCCCTACTATTCACAGCCTTGATAGTCGCGCCAAAGCCTGATTTAAAACTTGTGCGAACATTAGTGGTCCAGAACCAGAAAGCGGTCTTGAAGGCAAGAACTGGATCTTGAGCCACTTTCTCTGGTGAAGCCAATATGTTCTCTTTCAGGTCTCTTCCACAGGCACCGTAGTTGTAGTTCCAAGAGAGCTGGATCGCACCACGACCATAGTAGCCCTTTCCTGGTGCACATGGGAACTCTTGTTTCTCTAAGTCGCAGTATTCTCCTTTTTCGGCTTTGGCTGGTCCATCGATTTCTTCAATGTAACACAGGGCTATAACCAGATATAATAATATGGTCACAAAAACGAATGTCTAGTGGTGGACATATAATATTAGCATATATTAATTTCTGATTATATTATCTTATATGCTGAAGTTGAATATTGTTTAATTTAACCAACAAAGTCGTAGTTAACGATACTAAAACCTTATATTGTAACGTAACTATCTTTATTAATTCAAAATTATTTGAGCAAATTACTTACACGCTGTTTCTTGGGCGACGTGAGCGAAGAACGCAGCGATTTCACGTTTGGAGATGGAAGCACCGAAGCTAGGGTACGAATTAGCTGCTGCGATGAAGGTATCGCGGCTGTAGAATCCTTTACCTGCACAATCACCTCTTGGGTTTGTTATAGAGTTGAAGAACTCTGGTGTCACCGTTCCTTCAAGTGACACAGCAGGATCTCCACCACCACCGCTCCTACAAGGTCCTGCCTGGCAGCCATCGCCGCAGAATTCGTCGGTGGTGCCACAGTAACCATATTGGCTGCAACATAAGCCAGACGCGCAGCCACAGTTCTGAGCCGTGACCGGTTTGAAAACGGTTAGGATCAGGAAAAAGAGAGTTGTGAGAAAAAGGGCAAATGGGCCATTTCGTGATGTGGTTTTAGCGTGATTGGCCATTGTTTTTCTCTGTGTGTCTGTGAGTGAGGCAGAGAGAGATGTTCATTATAGCTTCGTGTTTTATAGATGAAAAATTGTAGACGATGATGGATCCGTGAGCATACGTTTTTGTGGTACGAAACAAGTATCTTGTAATTTCTACGTCAACGTCAACGCTAACGCCACGTATACTTAGTCCTTTTGCCCATTCGTCACGTTACGTTGGGAATTTCCATACAAACATCGAAATTTACTTTTAAATCTACGGAATTCGTCGTTAAATCAAATATACTTTTGTTATTGTAGAACTGTGATGTAAACATTTAGTCTAAAGTAAAGTTACCAGAGATAGCATGACAAAGGTGGCAAAAGTATATGTAATTGGTTTTCGTGGGTCTAAAAACACATGAAACTGATTTTGATTTAAATTATTTGCCTAGTTTAAAAAAAATTAAAGTATGGTTTGCAATATGAGATGACAATTTGAATCGGTAGAAGGTTGTAGTCAATTGGTTTTACTAATCCCATGTTGTGTGATAACAGAAAAAGTCATAAATTGTCAAAAAAAAATTCTTAAATTGTGTTTGCTACATTATAACACAAATTAAGATTTGACAACAGACGTGTGAAATTTTGTTTTTTGTTTTTGTTTTTAGGACAAAAGACGTGTGAAATTTTGTAAATAACAGAAAAAGTCATAAATTGCTGGCAAAATTTGTTGTTGAATAAGTCTTGCAAGAAATAATAATCCCATGACACTGGATACATCATACATAAAGGATTTAATGCATTAAGACTAGTCTATGATGTTGATCTTCTCTTTGAATAGTAAGACTTTCTTCTTTTGTTCCAACCATTTAAAATTATTTTTCAAAGACTTTGCACACTAGAAGTTTAAAACTACTTGTAAAAGGTTATTGTTGTATATATCTTTTATTAATATCTATTTTTATTTACGTCCCCCATTCAAGCCTTGCTTCCCCCACCGGCACTGACAGTTCCATATGTTTGATTTCAGTCAGAACAGACAGCTTAATTGATATCTTTGATTGAGACAAGTACCCACCATCTAATTACAATGATGAAAATAAGACGAGAATTTTCCTTTCACTTATTTCTTACAAGATAGTTATATTCGTGAAAGTTACTAACAAAAGAGAAACGGCAGTTAAAATTGTTAACACTAAATAAAGTTTATTTTTTGAAGCTTAATTAATTAAGTCCATGGCAGGGAGATTTGCTTTGCTTTTCCTCCTTGCTTCACATTTCTTGCTCTCGGCCGGTACGTTTCCATACCTGAACTCATGTCTTATTTCATCTCATATTTGTTAACACTTTTCTTATATGTATATAGTGATGTCGTCGAGGAACTTTACGATAGAGAACAAATGCGATGCCACTATATGGCCTGCATCCTACTCTTACAAGGGATCGCTCGAAACAAATGGTTTCCGTCTGGAGAAGGGACAGACGCGTACCATCAAAGCGACGTCGTCATGGGTAGGTCAAATCTGGGGTAGAACGCTCTGCTCGGCCAACTCATCAGGGAGCTTCTCATGTGTCACCGGAGACTGTGGCACCGGGGAGATCGAGTGCAACAAGACCGTCGTTGAAACGTATAATTCAGGAACTTTGGCAACTTTGGCCGAGTTTAACCTCGCCGCGACTCCTGACGACGGTGAAAACTATTACGACGTGAGCGTCATCTATGGTTACAACCTTCCTTTGCGTGTAACACCTGAGAACAAAAAGTGTGAACGCATTAAATGCGTCGTTGACCTGAACGAGACGTGTCCGTCTGAGCTGAGGATGAACACTGATGAATCGAACAATCCATATGCGTGTAGGACCTCATGTCAGCAAAATCAGTTGCCGGAGCTTTGTTGTGTCGGACTCTACGTCGTCGATAAAGATGTCAAAGCACCGGAAAACTGCAACCGAACTATCTACTCGAAGACTTTCAACCACGCGTGCCCAGACGCTTATAGCTACGCCTACGACAATAAGTACTTCACATGTCCAGGCTCCTCCAACTTTGTCATCACGTTTTGCCCGTCTAGCACAACAAAACCAGGTTAGTTCCCACCCACTCGCCTCTAATTTTCAAAGAATTTAGATTCATTCTTTCATTATTTACGTTAGTGGGTAGGTCAAACATCAAACCACTAGACATCCCACCTCTTGCAAAAAAAAAAAAAAGACATCCCACCTCTCTTTATAAAATATTTTAGGTCAAGATGCTTTAATGCACCATAGGACATATATCTTAGTAATTTAAGTTTTGTATACCATCGATCAGTTACATCTGTAGATACACCAGACCTGTTTTTTTGGACCCATATAGTCACTATGTGAATTCTATAATGGATTAATTAATATGTTGGCAAAACTAAAGCAAATGAGTTTGCTACTTCTATTGAAGATATATATGTAATTCTGTTTTTTTTTTTTTCTTATCGACCTACGGCAACATACATAATTTTACTTTTCAATTAATCGAAATCTTGTTTGATACATTTGCAGGAATATCTCCATGGAAGTTAAAACTCATAGTTGGTACACTTCAACCGTGTGACATTACTCACAACTGTCTTACTCATTAATTTGTCATTTATATAACACCTAACTATTGTGGGTTGTTCTCTTGTAGGTTTTTCATCAGGTTTGGCTATGATCGTCATTATTGCTATTGTGGTAAAGATGAGAGCAAGTAATATGAGAAAGAGTGATCAGAATAGGAAGAACATGGAAGCATTTGTAATGTTAAAACGTTTTAGCTACTCGCAAGTCAAGAAGATGACAAAATCATTTGCGAATATTCTTGGGAAAGGGGGATTTGGAACTGTATATAAAGGAAAATTACCCGATGGCAGCCGAGAAATTGCAGTGAAGATCTTGAATGATACAAAGGGAAATGGGGAAGAGTTCATCAATGAAGTAGCTAGCATGAGTAGGACATCTCATGTTAATATCGTTTCTCTGCTTGGATTCTGCTATGAAGGGAACAAGAAAGCTATAATATATGAGTTCATGCCAAACGGATCCCTCGACAAGTTCATCTCTGAGAAGATGTCGGAGAAGATGGAATGGGAAACGTTGTACAACATTGCGGTAGGTGTGTCTCGTGGCCTAGAATACTTGCACAACCGCTGTGTATCGAGGATCGTACATTTTGATATAAAACCGCAAAACATTCTCATGGATGGAGAGTTTCGCCCCAAGATTTCGGATTTTGGTCTTGCTAAGCTAGGCAAAAATAATGAAAGCATCATGTCAATGCTTGATGCAAGAGGCACAGCAGGGTACATTGCTCCCGAAGTGTTTTCCAAGAACTTTGGAGGAGTATCTCATAAATCAGATGTATATAGTTATGGAATGGTGGTTCTTGAGATGATTGGAGCACGAGAAAACAATCAAAACGCTGGATCCAATAACAGTTCAATGTATTTTCCAGATTGGCTTTACAAAGATCTTGATGAGAAGGGGGAAATCATGAGTGTTTTCGCAGATCAGATAATAGAAGAAGAAGATAAGAAGATAGTAAAGAAAATGGTATTGGTTGGTTTGTGGTGTATTCAGACCAATCCACTTGATCGTCCACCAATGGAAAAAGTCGTTGAAATGTTAGAGGGAAGTCTAGAAGCTCTTGAGATTCCACCTAAGCCTCTTTTATTTTCATCCGCAACAACAGTTGCAAAAACTGCTCATGAGAGTCAAGAGACTTCAAATTTCTCAGAAGTAAGTCAAGATACAACACTACAGTACTATTTTGAAGAAGGTGTTCAAGATATTGCAGAAGAGAATCAAGATCTTCCTAAAACAAGGCCAGCAGAACACGAGTAATCTTCTAAGATCTTGGGATCTTCTTACCCTTTTGTTGACGAATTCCAATATTAAATTTTGTTGAAATTCATCTTCATCTTTCTTTATGTGGAAATGAATAAAAAATCCAAAAATTAATATTCAATGCATAGAACAAGAGTCGATGTTTTGGATTCCAACATCCAAAAACGTTGATCAAAATCATAGACAATTATTAGGAAGTCCTCGTAATCTAAGCCAACAGGCGATGAAAACTGTTGAATAGGCAGGTTTCTTGGATATGTTCGGTGTCGAAAATATAAATGTTACACGCTATCAAAACTCCATGCGGTTTATTATAATTGTCCATGATGTATCTGTGAAGAAAAGTCATTGTGGTTATTTTATGTCTGGTCAAAGTCAATACCACGTGTCCTATTCAACCATATAATTTGTAAGATATTTTGACATTCGATTTCACTTTTCATGCAAGTCCGAAAGATACAAAAATGTTTGGTTTTGTTTTTATTTGATTTATAAAAACTGTTACTAAAACTGTAAGTTTGGGAAAAAGTTCCTAAAAAATCTTATAGGGGTCTTGATATGTGTGTTTTAGATATACCACACAAACTCTTCCTAGATGTTTTGAAACTCTTTCTTATTATATTTTTAAGATTATTCTTGCAACTCTATTTTTAGAAACTCTACTTCTGTGGATTTTTAAGATGTATTGCCATCTTATATATATATAGACAATGATGCCTCTATTTTAATTCACAAGTTGGTTTATTTAGAATTCATTCCTCTTTAGTATCTGTAGCCTGTACTGTAGGCATGTAGCAGTAGTTATAAAATAATTAAACCTCTTCTAAATTAAAAGATAATTAGGAATACCTTAATTGTGAGTTCTTTGTACTTCTAAACGAATAACGTTAATGCCATTATTTATAACATGATTACTACAACATCAAATTTTCTTAAGCGATAAATTACAATCTTACACCGAAGACTACATGCAAAGAGATATATTACAATTTTTATTTTCGCACTTTTCATTAAATTTTAACACTTACGTACCACGTCAACTGCGCGTTTGAAGAGCATTTTAGCACCTAAGGTTAACACCAGGGTCCACACCAAGCTGTTTACAATAGTCTCTATACTGCTCAATCCTTGCATCGACCGCACCTGAATTCCCACCGTTACAGTCATCACCACTGATGGCTATAATGGTGGCTCCAAATCCTTGGCTCAGTACCGGCCTTGCGTAATTCATCCAAAACCACAATCCAGTTTTGAAAGCCACAGTCGCGTTGCTACCAACTAGCTCAGGCTGGCGTAGAAGGTCGAGACCGAGGCCCTGACCACAAGGACCGTAGTTGTAGTTCCATGACAGTTGGATCGGGCCACGACCATGGTAACTCTTGCCCGGTGCACATTGGTATTGCTTGTTGTTATCGTCACAGTAGTCACCTGACGTCCCGTTTACGGCCTCTATGTGGCAGAAATCTAAACGTAGAGACATATATATGAAGCTATATAAAGTGGCACCAGTTGTTTGATTTAAAAGCCAAAAAACAAATATTTTTAGTTTAATTGTTTCTAAAAAAATTATCGGAGTCTAAATCTTTATATAATTCAATAACTTATTAGTTCACAATCTACTAAATAGATAAAGAGGACCTATGAAAATTAAAGGATTAGTTCTTACGTACGTTCAGTCACGTAGGTAAAATGAGCGAACATGGCAGCGATCTCGAGGCTGGTAACAGAGCTAGTGAAGTCAAAGGTAGCATTAGCGGCTTCAAGGAAAGACTCACGGGTGTAGAATCTTTTACCGTCGCAGCCATTACTTGCTTTGCTAATAATATTGTCAAAGAACTGTTGTGTTACAATCTTGTCAACCGGATCTCTACTTCGTCTGCAAGGACCTGATCTGCAACCGGAACCACAGTAGTTGTCGGTAATACCGCAATAACCGAACTGACTACAGCAGAGGATCGGAGAGCAGCCGCAATACAGAATCTTGGGCGACTGGGCAGCAGTTTGGGAGTAGAAACCGAATAGGTAGACGAGAAAAATTGAAGAGACTTTTACAAGAGCCATGTTTTTGTGTGTTATTGTTTTTGAATGAGAACGAAGAGTACAAAGAGGTAATTGGAGATGTTTGGTAATTTGTCAATCTGATTAAACTGTTTTATTTTAATTTATTATATACATTTTGATTATATAACACACGGCTTTGACTCTGAATTGTTGCTCGAAGACTTTTATATGGTGTAATTATTATTATTATTAATTTTTTTCAAACAACACAAATATGTCACTTTTTCTCACTTTTGTTTTCATATGGTCTAGTAATTGATTTTTCTCACTTTTGTTTTCATATGGTCTAGTAATTGAATTTTCTCACGTTTGTATTTTATATTGTGACATACGAAAGGATCGGAGAATATACAACAAATAACAATTTTGGTGTATAGAGTTCATCTTTTGTGAAGTTAAGAAAGTAACGAATTCACTTTTTCTGGAGGGGGTAAAGCAAACAACGAAATTGTTTCAATTCAAGCTTAGAAAATCATAATTCTATGTCACACTTTATACTTTAGATACATGATTTTATTACATCAACAAGACCTAGAAACTATATTTGTTTATTTTCTCGCATTTATCAGCAAAAACTAATTATTGCTATCGTAGATATTTGTTAAGAAAATAAATAAAAATCCACGAATTCGTCTACCAACAAAGCAAATCTATATATAATAGCAAACCCACTTTTTTGTGTCAACTTTTAATCTAACGGATGAGATTGATTCCAGTTTTAATCCAATGGTTTAAAATTATTAATCGTGTCTTTTCGTCGCACCTCTGTCTTTCAAATATCACACCTCTTAGTCTTTGCATCTCTTTGTTGTACCTCTTGGTTTCAAAAATCACATCCATTCATTTTTACACCTTTTAAATCACACTTCTTAGTCTTTGCATCTCTTTGTTGTACCTCCTGGTTTAAAAAATCACATCCATTAATTTTTACACCTTTTAATTTCACACCTTTATGTGTTACACCTCTTTGTTGTACCTCTATGTCTTACACCTCTTTGTTGTACCTATTATTCATGTCTTTTCATTACACCCCCATCTTTCAAAAATCTCACCTCTTAATTTTAACACCTTTTTATTTCATATCCCTACGTCTTACACCTCTTTGTTGTATCTCCATGTTTCTCATCTATTAATTTTGACACCTGAACCCACTTTTTTGTGTCAACTTTTAATCCAACGGATGAGATTGGTTCCAGTTTTAATCCAACGGTTTAAAACTATTAATTGTGTCTTTTCGTCGCACCCCCATCTTTCAAAAATCACACCTCTTAGTCTTTGCATCTCTTTGTTGTACCTCTTGATTTCAAAAATCACATCCATTCATTTTTACACCTTTTAAATCACACTTCTTAGTCTTTGCATCTCTTTGTTGTACCTCCTGTTTCAAAAATCACATCTATTAATTTCTACACCTTTTAATTTCACACCTCTATGTGTTACACCTCTTTGTTGTACCTCTATGTCTTACACCTCTTTGTTTATTATATATTAACTTTTTTGGACAACATAAGTTTCAAAAATTGTTTTCTGAGTACTAAAAGATTGTTTAATTGAAGTGTTTTTAACTAACAAGCATCAATCTCTAATTCAAGGCAATTTAATGTTTTCGCTAACCTGTAGTGTTTCTTCGGTTAGATTATTATTATTTTTAGTCGACACTACTAAGTTCATACATTAATCTTAGTTTTGTAAACTTTTAGTCTCTTTAATATTTTTAGCCTTTCCGGTTTTCATGTTTTTGATCCGTTGAATAAATACGCATGCTATATTTTTCTGCATGGCTAATGTTTCTAATTCTTAATGTGCAGATTTTATTTTTTGACTTTCTGGAAAAACCAAAACAAAGATACGAGAAGCACGATGATATGCAGTGATGCTAAGCCAAATTTTTTTAACAAACATGGTATAATTATAAATTTATATATGTTCTATTATTTAACCTATTTATTTTTTTTAACAAACATGGTATAAATGTAAAAAAAATAAAAATTATGTAGGATGTCCATTAGATATAAATGATCCAGGTTAGTTTCTATTCTTTTGTAAACAAAGCTTTTAAAATTTTAGTTGAATTTTAATTTCTTATACTTTCTGGGTATCAAACATTTTGATAATATATAGAAATATTACAAATGAGCATGGAAATAGAGAGTGTCGAAGAAAAAGTCAGACATACTTGTGACAACACAAAATCAATATCTAGAAAGCATAAGCACGACCAAATGACAAGTCAAGTTAGAAAGAAAAGATCTACTAAAGGTAACTTATTTAGTCTTTGATGACTTTCTAATTAATCTGTATATACAATTTTTTTAAAACATAATGTATAACAGTCACTTTTAAAGTGATATGGAATCTGCCAAAAAAAAAAAAAAATACAAGTAATTTCTAAAATTAGTGTTTAACCCAAAGAAGAAAACATCAAAAGGTGAGATATTATTATCACATGTTTCACCACATCGACTTCGTTTTCGCTCTGGTTGATTGAAGAACATGATGGTACTGATTCATAGACATAAGTGAGAAATCAATTCCTAATATATGGTGGATACGAATGTAAACTTCAATCTAGTGAAAACCGCACACACTTTTCCATTTAGCGGTTTAAAATTATTAATGATCCCAACAGTTGCAAACTATTAATCGTGTCTTTTCGTCGTGCCTCCATCTTTCAAAAATCACACCTATTAAGTTTTGCATCTCTTTGTTGTACCTCCATGTTTCAAAAATCACATCTATTTATTTTTACACTTTTTTATCGCATACCTCTATGTTTACATCTCTTGGTTGTACTTCCATGTTTCAGAGATCATATAAATTGATTTTTACACTTTTCTATTGCACACCTCTATGTCTTACACCTTGTTTATTATATAAAAACTTTTTCTGGACAACATAAACAAGTTTCGAAAAATTGTTTACTGAGTATTTTCAAAACTTACAAGTTAATAAGTAAAACTAAAAAATTGTTTTATTGAAGCGTTTTTTTAATTTTTAAATATATAATAGCAAACCCACTTTTTGTGTCAACTTTAATCCAATGGATGAGATTAGTTCCACTTTTCCATCTAAAGGTTTAAAATTATTAATAATCCCAACAGCTGCATATTATTAATCGTGTCTTTTCGTTGTGTCCCCATCTTTCAAAAATCACACCTCTTAAGTTTTGCATCTCTTTGTTGTACCTCCATGTTTCAATCTATTTATTTTTACACCTTTTTATTTCATACCTTTATGTTTACACCTCTTTGTTGTACCTCAATGTTTCAAAGATCACATCTATTAATTTTTACACCTTTTTATTTCACATCTTTTTGTTTTTGTTACTTTTTGTTTATATAAAGTTGCAATATTTTGATCCAACAAATGTTTTGTTCCGTTTTTTACTCGAAATGTTAAATTAACAATGTTAATCATTTCAAGTTTTTATTTTCCCCGACATCCTAGTATATAGTAAAAAAAAACAAAGCAAATATATCATAACTAGTTAATTTCTTGAATAACATATCTAACTATTTTATTACAAAGCAATGTAGTAATTTTGAACATTGTGATTACTATTAACACAGGTGTTGGTTACCATTCCGATCAATCCCGCAACTCGGATCACAAAATATTGCGCCAAATCAACAGACATGTATATAATATTTCATTTCGTTACATTCTTAATACAACATTAATTAGTATTATGTCCCTTCGGTGACATCCGATAAAAGAACATTAGTATTATATGATATATTTCCTATGTGATATCTTATTTCTTATAGTTCGAACGTTGTTTATTTCAGATGGATAAAGTGGAAAATCTTTAATTAACAAGAGAGGTTCTCTCCAGGTTCAACCCCAAGCTTTCCACAGTAGTCTCGGTAATACTCAATCCTTTTGGCAACAGTTGCAGCATTTCCTCCGCTACACTCCATACCATTTACAGCCCTGATCGTCGCGCCAAAACCCTGATTAAAATTCTGGCGAACATTAGTGGTCCAAAACCAGAAAGCGGTCTTGAAAGCAAGAACTGGATCTTGAGCCACTTTCTCGGGTGAAGCCAATAAGTTCTCATTCAGCTCTCTGCCACAGAGACCGTAGTTGACGTTCCCTGTTAGTTGGATCGGACCACGGCCATAATAGCCCTTTCCTTCTGCACACGGGAAGTCTGTGTTGTCATTGTTGCAGTATTTCTTGGCATTGGCTGGTCCATCGATCTCCTCAATGTAGCACATGACTGCAACAAGGTTTAATCAAATAGTTACAAAAAAACAAATCCTAGTGGTGACATATATAATATGCACCAAAAAAAATTAACACCAAAACCGAACCACAATTTTTTTATAATATGATGTGATCGATTTTAGTATTTTAAACCAATTAACTAATGATCTCTATGGATTAGAAGAAAATAAAAGGGCTTATGAAATTATATTTTTTATCAACATAAAAATCGAATGGAATTGAAACTTAATTTTTTTTGAAATAACCGAACCAAAATAACCAAGTGCATGCACAAAACGTAGAGAGATTTACGTACATCCAGTTTCATGGGTGACGTGAGCGAAGAAGGCAGCGATCTCGCGTTTGGAGATGGAAGCACCAAAGCTCTGGTACGAATTAGCTGCGGCGATGAAGGCGTCGTGAGAGTAGAATCCTTTACCTTCACAATCACTTCTTGCTTGGTTTATGATAGAGTTAAAGAACTCAGGTGTCACCGTTCCTTCAAGCGAAACAGCGTCTTCGCCTCCGCCACTGTTTACTCCGCCGCTGGCGTCACCACCACCTTGACAAGGGCCCTCACGGCAGCCATAACCGCAGTAATCATCCGTCTGACCGCAGTATCCCCATTGGCTGCAGCAGAAGTCAGAGGGACAACCACAGTTTTGAGAGGTTACAGGTTTGGAAACTGTCAGGATCAAGACAAGGAGACTTGGGAGAAAAAGGGAAAATGTGTCTTTTCTTGTGGTGGATTTGGCGTAATTTGCCATTTTATTTTTGTAGCTCTTGTTGCTTATTTGTATGTGGAGCTGATAGAGTTATATTAGCTTCGTTTTATTTATAGCTGATTGGAACAAATGAGGGTGAGTTCAGATAAATGTTGGATCCATGAAGAAGACTTTGTCGGAGACAAGTGTCTAGTTATTTCCAAGTAAACGTCAACTTATGTAGACTTTTTGTTCTAGCCCATTCGTTACGTAGGGAAATTTCCACATAAACATTAAAAAATTTATTTACCATATGATAAGATTCAGAATAAATTCTATCTCTAATAGAGAATTTACTATATTCCAGGTCTTGGGACTTTACACCAAACGATTCACAATAATCTTCTCAGAGCGTACATATCATCAGCACTTAAATATTCAAGAGATTGAATTTATATAGAAGAAACATTAACAATTCTAGAGATTGATTTTAATATTTTATATAGAAACAGAGCTAACATAGTGGTTACAACGATTTTACACAAAATCGGTTAGTCTTAATCGCATCGGTATACATGTGAAGAATCAAAAAATTTCTTTGTATAAGTTGTTTTTTTTTATTAATCTTTGAATAACGTGATATAATTTCACAATATTACTACAACAACAACTTTAGTTTAACATCACTTCTTATTTCACTTTAACACGTCACGTGCATGTCTACAAGATAAGAGCGTTTTAGCAAGTGATGTTGGAGCCAGGGTCCACACCAAGCTGTCCACAGTAGTCCCTATAGTACCCAATCCTTGCATTCACCCCACGTACGTTCCTTCCGTCACATTCCAAAACGCTGACGGCTCTCACGGTGGCTCCAAATCCCTGGTTCAACACAGGCCTCACGCTCTTCATCCAAAACCAGAGAGCCGCCCTGAAAGCCACAATTGGGTTACTGCTCACCAGTTCGGGCTGGCGTAGGAGGTCGAGGCCGAGACTTTGGCCGCATGGTCCATAGTTGAAGTTCCATGATAGTAGGAACGGACCACGACCATGGTAGCTCTTGCCCGGTACACATGGATATTGCCTGTTGCTCTGGTCGCACATGGCACGTGACGCGCCGCCTATCTCTTCTATGTAGCAGAAGTCTACATACATGTACATAGATGCATAGTTGTTTTAGGATAAAATCAAATGAGATAATGATATCGATCGAGGGTTTGAGGTTTAAATCTCGTAAGTCCTAGATAACGATTATTCAAACATTTGTATGTTATAAAAATTAGTAATTATTTGTATATATCTGACGCTAATGTAGATACAAACGTCAATTAACATGCATATGTTGCTTTTTAAAGTTTTTTGAATATAGTACTCATTTT
The DNA here is from genome assembly GCA_023657505.1 of Camelina hispida. Taxonomy (NCBI): domain Eukaryota; kingdom Viridiplantae; phylum Streptophyta; class Magnoliopsida; order Brassicales; family Brassicaceae; genus Camelina; species Camelina hispida. Next base: position 2,538,501 of record CP094634.1, on the reverse strand, counting down.
TTTGTATGTTACAATCTACTAATGTGTATATTTATCTTGGCCTAAACAGATGAACCCTAAAATATGCTTGGTGTATGAAAAAAAAAGAGCATAAAATCGAGAAAAGAGTTCTTACGTCCGGTCTCGTAAGTGAAATGAGCAAACATGGTAGCAATTTCACGCCTAGTAACGGTATTAGCAAAGTTGGGGAAAGTATTGGTGGCGTTAATGAAAGAGTCGCGGGTGTAAAATCTTTTTCCGGCGCAGTTATTACCGGCTTGGTTGATAATGTTGTTAAAGAAACTTTGTGTTACAATGCTACCAATCAAATCTGCACTGGTTGGGGATCCACCGCCTCTACAAGGACCTGATCGGCATGTTGGACTACAGTGATCAGCAGTGATGCCGCAATAACCGAACTGACTGCAACATAGGTTTGGGGCGCAATTGCAGTTTTGAGATTTGACGGTTTCAGAGTAGAAAGCTACGAGGGAGAGGAGAAGTATTAAGTTGATTTTTGTGAGAGCCATTGTTGGGGTGTTCTTTTTGTTTGAAGAGAAGGAATATATAGTTTGAGGTTTTATATAATTGAGAGATATTGGGTAGATTGGTCATTTCATTAGGATGGGCTTATCAATTGTGATTTTATTTCTTTCAATTATTTATTTTACAATGGTTTGACTATGCCGAAGATGTGTATGGCAATTGATTTTTTTTCTTTTTCAAATCCAAAATAATTTTGCAGATTGGACTTCATAGTTGGAAAAATAATTCGTATTTACATATAGGATCTATTACATGACACATTCATAAAAGAATTGCATGTCTGATTATAAGAATATATAGCCACCCTACACGACGGCTGGGAACATCCAACCTGAAAAATTTATTAAAATTGACTACTCAATTACTAAAGGATCAAAAAGATATTGGACTGTTCCTTCATTAATTACAAAAATACAAACCGAGCCCCCAATCAGTTGCCCCTCGACGCTCGAGCATTTTCTAAAAGCCGCCTCTTAGGAGAAGTCGTAGCATATATTTATGATACATCATTGTAGATTTTAGACAACAGGTTTGCCATAGTTTTGACTTTTCAACGTTCAATTAATAGAGTAGTTGCATCGTCAAACATTCATATTAAGATTTTTCTTTGCTAGTATGTTATTATTATACTTTTTATTTATCTTACGCAATTTTCCTATATGAATTTAGTTTGGATAAAATTACCTCCCGAATATAAGTTTAAATTTAGTGGACCAAGATCTCATAAGAAGTTTAAACTTTTTACTTTTTAAGAAAAAAAAATAGAAGATAATAGTGTGAATTCATGAAATAGTATATTTGGAGGGATTCTTGCATGCTAAGAATTTATTAATATTTTATTTTTAGAATTTGTAGTGCTTTAGAGAAAATGTGAATTTTTTTTAGAAATAAAACAATAATCCCTCCAAAAAATTACAACTCATCTATTTGTTACTCATATATCCTATTAATCATTAAACTCTCCAACACAATCGGTGGCAGAATTTTCAAGGGACCGCTAGGATGCATATATATATCTTTTACCGTTAGTCTCTTTAACTACGATAGGCTGCATGCATGTCTAAGTTTAACCCATTAAAAACTTTAACAACTGAGACTATTGAACCATTAATTATACTACTAACGTTTATAGTTACTTTCAATAGGAAACTTTTTGTTTTTGTTTTGACGTGATAAATACAAGAATATAAATATTACAACACCAAATTCGTGAGAATATTATATATCCCAAAAGCAGAATATTCTGTAAATGTCCAACTCAGACATATTAAATCAATCTTAAATTTCACTTTCATAAACAGCCAGAGAAGAAAAGATTACACTTTCACAAGTTTATTACAACCGTTTTTTTTGCTTGTGACGCAGGGAACACTGAGACCCAACATAAAGTACATACGTTTGAAATTTAACTTTATTATCTCACTTATTCTTCCATCTTATCACGTGCCACGTTACGTGTATGCGTGTATGGGCTCAGAGAGCTTTTTAGCAACTTAGGTTAGGACCAGGGTCCACACCAAGCTGTCCACAATAGTCTCTGTAGTATCTGATCCTTGCATTGACTGCACCTGAGTTCCCACCGTTACATTCCATTCCGTTGATGGCTCTAATGGTAGCTCCAAATCCTTGGTTCAGAACCGGCCTTACGCTGTTCATCCAAAACCACAAACCCGTCCTGAAAGCTACAGTTGGGTTGCTACCAACAAGCTCAGGCTGGCGAAGAAGGTCGAGACTAAGACTCTGACCACATGCCCCATAGTTGTAGTTCCATGATAGTTGGATCGGACCACGACCAAAGTAGCCTTTGCCGGGTGCACATGGGTACTGCCTGTTGTTCTCGTCGCAGTAGTCACGCGATGCTCCGTTTATTTCTTCTATGTAGCAAAAATCTAATACATATAGAGGATCACATGAAACAGAAGAGTGCTTTAGCCTTTAAGATGATCTACATTAGTTGTGATCAAGTATAATGTTCAGTTTTAACTATATCGAAGGTCTGATCTTACATGTCGTAGATCAATATTGTTTTTCTTTAATTAAATACTTTAAATGTGTTATAATAATATGACTTATTTTAATATGCAAATTTTTAGAAATATCAATAATATTTTTAGTTTACTAAAAGTTAGAATCGGTCATCACTAGAGAACACAGACAAAAAAAAAATTCAATTAATTCTTTTTTGAATTAAGCAAAAAAGTAAAAAAAAAAAAAAAAAAAGAAAAAGAGAGATCTTACGTCCGGTCTCGTGAGTGAAATGAGCAAACATGGTAGCAATTTCACGTCTAGTAACGGAATTAGCAAAGTTGGGGAAAGTATTGGCGGCGTTAACGAAAGAGTCACGGGTGTAGAATCTTTTCCCGGCGCAACCACCACCAGCTTGATTGATAATGTTGTTAAAGAAACCTTGTGTCACTATGCTACCGACGGATCCACCACCGGCCGGGGTTCCACTACCTCTACAAGGACCTGATCGGCATCCAGCACCACAATATGCATCGTCGGTACCACAGTAACCGAACTGACTGCAGCAAAGGTTTGGAGCGCAACCGCAATTTTGGGACTTTACAATTTCAGAGTAGAAACCTAAGAGGCATAGAAGAAGGACTAAGGAGATTTTTGTGAAAGCCATGTTTTGTGTTATTTGTTTGTGGATGAGAAGGGAAATGTGGTCAGATATATATAGGGTAGATGTTGGGGGTAGTTTGGTCATTTGCCCTTTTTGTATTATGAAACGAATTTGACTTTTTGGTCTCGTTCTTGCCCAAGATAAATAATGTGGACTTGGTCTAAGAATTCTTTTTTTCTTAAATGGAACAATTATTTATTAATATTTCTCACTTCTCGTTCTGATTTTTGAACAAATTTTATGATTTCACAAACAAAAAGGTTTGTTTTCAGTGTTTTATTGATATATTTAGCATGCATATATGTATTTTTTTTGTTTGGACAAAGCATGTATATATGTATATAAGTGAAAGTTAAGGTATAATTTTTATAGGAAAAAAATTAAAGAGATTAGGGCTGCGAATCCAATCTGAGACACATATTTATGGAGAAAATTGACAGTTCATATGTACGTCTCACAAAAAAACAAAACAAAAAATATAAAATGGAAGTCCATGGAGTTGCTTATAATTTAGGAAAATGTTAAGAGCCTACAGTAAGAAATGAAAAAGATCTGAACACATATTTATATTTGTAATATATTTATTGTTAATTATTTGTTCAAAAAAAAAATATATATATATTGTTAATTATAAAAAAAAAAAATATATGGAATAGACTATTTGAAGAGCCAATCCTCGGGTTATAGTTTTTTTTTTTTTTTCACATTTATATATATATATAAATATATATATATATATTTTAAACATTTATCTTACTAGAGTTAAACATTTCAAATGCATTTGATAAAATTATACTCGATCATCGGCTGTTTCATCTAGAGCTACCCTAAAGCCAGCCCTATCTAGTCATGTTGATAAGAAGAAAAAAGAAGAAGAAAACAAGTTGAGAACTCGCATAGTCACTATAAATCTTTGTACTATGTGAGCCTTCGGTTGGGTCCATTTACCCGGCGGCTATTCAAATTCAAACGTATGAATTTCAGATTTAAGTTGACAAAAGAGTGATTCTCAATTTATATTTCAAATTATATTCCGGAATAATTATGTCATTAATCAAATTAAAGTCTAGGTAATAAGTTGTATATTATATATTTAACAAAAAAAAATAGCTATAAACATTTTGAAACTTGCTGATAAAAGACTTCAAAATGCACAATCATGCAAGTTCGTCTCATACGTTGAAAAGTTGATAGCAATTTTTTGACAATTCAAAGCTCTCGGTTTCTATTTTTCTGGTGGGAGTGACAACTGTAGCGGATGTTGTTTCCGGCTCGATCACTAGCCCGGACTTCCAGGATCGTATGATTCATCAACAAACTCAGTCTCTTTCATAAAAAACTTTAAGTTCTTAGAAAAAAAACTAAAAGTACTTATACTATATCTTTTTCTATCGGTGTTTGCCCGCCGAAGATATAAAAGTCATAATCATAGTCATTTATCCGCACTTTCAGGGATTGTATGATTCAACAACAAACTCAATGACTCATTCTCTTTCTTGAAAACTCATTTTCTTCAATGAAAAACTTCAAATTCTTATTATTAATTTTTTTTTTTGTTAAATCGGTGTTTCTCCCACCAAACATTTAAAATTCGATGGATTCATACTTGTGGGTTACAACGTTAGAATGTACCGTTGGATTTATATCTTATGAATAAGTTTTTTTAATAAAATAATCCCACTACATAAAATCTCAATTCATATCATCAATCTGGAGCAAAATTTATTTGTTAGTTTGGATATGACTTGAATTGGAGAGAATTAGCCCAAATCAGATTAGGGTTAACTAGGGTTTTATTTCTATATATACTTTAAAATAAGTATTCGAAATCTCTGTACTTTTACGTAATAAAATCTGTCTCTTTGCCCGTGGTAGCCAACAGAAAGTGTTGGTGAACCACGTTAAATCTGTGTCTTGTTCTTTAAGTTTCTATTATCTTGCTCACATCTGTTATAACAAACTGGTATCAGAGCACAAGGTTTTATTTTTCTGTTTTGTGCAAATTTCGTGCAGTTTCAGATCCGTGCAAATCTCGGGCCGGTTCAGATCCGTACGAAATTCGTGTCAGTGCACAAGTTTTGTCTTCTGCGTTCGTGCGTTTTTCGGGTTGAATAAGTTTCGTGCAAATCTAGTGCCGAAACTGGTTCTGTGAAAAAATCTGTGCAGAAGGTTCGTGCAAAATCCGTGCAGAAGAAAGTTCGTGCAAATTCAGGTTCTGGGAATTCTGTGTGGTTATTCTGGTGAGAAGATGTCTGCAGTGAATATAAAGATTGACAAGTTTTCTGGGAGAAATAGTTTCAGTCTCTGGCAGATAAAGATGAAAGCTCTGTTAAAGCAACAAGGCTTGTGGGCACCTTTGGCTAAAGACAAGAAAGGTGATGTTGCTGAGATAGCTGAAATTGAAGAGAAGGCACACTCCACGATTTTGTTGTGTCTTGAAGATGAGATCATCATTGAGGTTTCAGGTGAAACCACTGCTGCCAATCTGTGGAATAAGTTAGAGATTCTGTATATGACAAAATCTTTGCATAAGAAATTGCTTCTGAAACGTCGTCTGTTTGCATTGAGAATGCAAGAAGGTACGCCACTCAAAGATCATTTGGATCAGTTGAACTCAGTATTACTTGATCTACGTAATATTGATGTTAAGGTGGAAAATGAAGATTAACTGCACTCGGAGTGTCAACAGGCTTTGATGATGACATGCCAAACTTGTTCAACACTTTCTGAATGTAGCCTTTCTGTGACAAGAAAAGCTTCTTCGATGTCTGTCCTCTAAGGATTTCCATTCCTAGAATCTTCTTTGCTGCGCCTAGATCCTTCATCTCAAACTCAGCACTTAGCAGATCTTTCAACTTCGTATATCACTCATCTGTTTGGCAGCTATCAGCATGTCGTCTACATACAGCACCAGATATGAAGATTCATCTCCCCCCTTGCTGATGTAGACACAACAGTCATATGGATTCCTCATGTAGTCCAACTCCATCATATAGCTGTCAAACCTCTTATACCACTGTCTGGGAGACTGCTTGAGTCCATACAGAGACTTGTTCAACTTACAAACATGATTCTCCTTACCAGGGACTTGAAAACCGTCTGGTTGAGTCATGTAAATTAGAGCCAAGAGCAAGGAAGGGAGTTTTTGTAGGCTACGGAGATGGAGTCAAGGGATATAGGATTTGGTCTCCATCAGAGAACAGAGTGATTTTGAGCAGGAATGTGGTCTTTGATGAAAGTTCTATGCTCAGATGTTCAACAGTCTACAGCTGCAGAGAATGGTAGTATTGATAAACAGGTGGAGCTGATAAAGGATCAGACTGATGATTTGCAGCAACACGAAGAGAATCAAGAGATACAACCAGAAACTGTTTTGCAAGAACCTGTAGAATCAGAAGATAAACCACATAGTATCGCTCTGAACCGAACAAGAAGAGTTGGAGTTAGACCACCTCAAAGATACCGTGTTGAAGACACAGCAGGGTGCTGTTTTGATGAAATGGCGGGTTATGCTTTACAGGTTGCAGAAGAAGTGGATACTTATGAGCCATCCACTTATCAGGAAGCTGTTTCCGGAACTGATGCAGAGAAATGGTTTGCTGCAATGGGTGATGAGATGGAATCTCACAGTAAAAATCAGACACTGGATCTGGTCACACCACCACCTGGGAGGAAAATTGTAACTTGTAAGTGGATCTTCAAGATAAAGGAAGGGATATCACCGGTAGAAGGAGTCAAATATAAGGCTCGAGTTGTTGCTAGGGGTTTCAGTCAAAGAGAAGGGGTGGACTACAATGAGATTTTTCACACTGTGGTCGAGACACACTTCTATCGAGCTCTGCTAGCAATTGTAGCACATCAGGATTTAGAACTTGAGCAACTTGATGTCAAGACGGCTTTTCTTCATGGAGAGCTAGAGGAAGAAATTTACATGACTCAACCAGACGGTTTTCAAGTCCCTGGTAAGGAGAATCATGTTTGTAAGTTGAACAAGTCTCTGTATGGACTCAAGCAGTCTCCCAGACAGTGGTATAAGAGGTTTGACAGCTATATGATGGAGTTGGACTACATGAGGAATCCATATGACTGTTGTGTCTACATCAGCAAGGGGGGAGATGAATCTTACATCTATCTGGTGCTGTATGTAGACGACATGCTGATAGCTGCCAAACAGATGAGTGATATACAGAAGTTGAAAGATCTGCTAAGTGCTGAGTTTGAGATGAAGGATCTAGGCGCAGCAAAGAAGATTCTAGGAATGGAAATCCTTAGAGACAGACATCAGAAGAAGCTTTTCTTGTCACAGAAAGGCTACATTCAGAAAGTGTTGAACAAGTTTGGCATGTCATCATCAAAGCCTGTTGACACTCCGAGTGCAGTTAATCTTCATTTTACCATGTTTGCTCATCAGTCTGAAGAGGAAAAGGAGTATATGTCTCGGGTTCCTTATGCTAGTGCTGTCGGAAGTTTGATGTATGCAATGGTCTGTACAAGGCCAGATCTTGCACATGCAGTCAGTGTTGTGAGCAGGTTCATGGGACAACCAGGAAAAGAGCATTGGCTTGCTGTGAAGAGGATATTCAGGTATTTGAAGGGTACATCTGATGTTGGCCTCATATATGGAGGTGAGGCTCCGAGCCTGGTTGCAGGCTATTCTGATTCTGATTATGCAGGAGATGTAGATAGCAGAAGATCAATGACTGGTTATGTGTTTACCTTGGGTAATTCTGTGATCAGCTGGAAGGCAACTCTGCAGCCAACTGTGACGTTATCAACTACTGAAGCAGAGTACATGGCCTTGACAGAAGCTGCTAAGGAAGGTATATGGCTAAAAGGATTGATCAGCGATCTGGGTTTGCATCATGATCAGGCTACAGTGTACTGTGACAGTTTGAGTGCGATCTGTTTAGCCAAGGATCAGGTTCATCACGAAAGGACCAAGCATATTGATGTGAGATATCATTTCTTGAGAAATGAAAAGCGGATTCAAGTGAAGAAAATAGGGACATCTGACAACCCTGCTGATATGTTCACTAAACCGGTTCCTCAGAGCAAGTTTAAACATTGTTTAGACTTGTTGAATATCTCAACCTGTTAATCGCCCAGGTGGGCGATCAGGCCTCTGATGAGGCATCAGGTCCCTGAAGGGACATCAGGTCCCTGTAAGGACATCTGGTCCCTGAAGGGACATCAGACCTCTGATAATGCATCTGGTCCCTGAAGGGACATCAGACCTCTGATAATGCATCAGGTCCCTGGAGGGACATCAGACCTCTGAATATGCATCAGGTCCCTGGAGGGACATCATGACTCTGAATATGCATCAGGCTCCTGATGGAGCATCTGGTCTCAGTTGGGCATTCTGGCTCGGCGAAGCATCTGACATCTGATATAGCATTCTGGCTCGGCGAAGCATCTGACATCTGATATAGCATTCTGGCTTGATGAAGCATCAGACATCTGATGAAGCAAAGAAGAACTCTGGTCTGTTTGTCTGTTACATCTGTTCTGGTGGAGAAGTCTGGTACATCTGGCACTGTGATCAGTGCATCTGGTACATCTGTCTGTTTTTTGGAGGATTCAAGTCAAGGTGGAGATTTGTTGGATATGACTTGAATTGGATTGGGCCCATGAATTTAGGCCCAAATCAGATTAGGGTTAACTAGGGTTTTATGTTCCTATATATACTCTTGTTAACCTAGCCTCCATGTATTCTGAAATCTCTGTACTTTTTACAGTAATAAAATCTGTCTCTTTGCCCGTGGACGTAGCCAACAGAAAGTGTTGGTGAACCACGTTAAATCTGTGTCTTGTTCTTTAAGTTTCTATTATCTTGCTCACATCTGTTATAACAGTTAGCAAAATTAAAATTCAAATGCGCAGAGTATAATGACGACAAAAAAAAACGCAGAGTACGTATAACATGTATGTTGTTGAATAGCAACGAATATAGTTTAAGACGAAGGTAATTCCTAATTTTCATAAACTATACGTATTCGTTGAGTAGTAACGAATATATAGTAGCTCAGTTAAATAAACTATACGTATTCAATTTAACATTAAACCAAAAAAAAAAACTATACGTATTCGTTGGGTATTACTAACTCATTCTTTCAAATTTATTCGGGACGCATACTTTCATCTTTAAATAGAGTTTTACGTACGGTGTATGTGTATCGTATTATAAAATGATGTTTTAGTTTCATAGAGTAGACATTCATACTGACTGATTCTTCTAGTCTATATTGTACGATAATTTTATTTTTTTTTAACAAATTTATATACGTTACCGACAATAGTTTATAATCTCTTCAATTATTTGCGAATAGAAAAGTCATTTATCTTCGGGAATTCGTCGACCACTTGCAGCGATTTTTTTTTTTAATATGCGAATGAATTAATTAATTCATAGATTGCTTACTCATACAATTTCACAAAGTAATAAAATTATATCATGAATATACCCCAACAGGCAACAGGTATGTAATCTAAATCTCAAATAATTAATGAATACTTTGACTTATTTTTTAATAATAGGCCGGATATTAAGATATCGAAATTACAAATCACTAATCTTTCAGACCAAATGCGGTTTAAGAACTCTGTTATTCTGTTAACCATCCATTAATATATATAGTTTAGAAGATAAAGAAAATTTTCAGAATAGTTGATGCCTACACGCCTCCATAAAGTCTTAAGATTATATGCGATGAGGACTCGCATTTTGGAATCATGGTACAAGCCGTTAATCACACGTCGATTGTGGAGTGTTGACCCATTATTGCCTATGGTATCGTTACGCCATTAAACCAAATGACCAACATCAATTATGGCGAAATGACTTATGTTACTTATTGTATTTTGACCTACGATGTGTCATGTGTGCATGATTCCTAACATTCTTGAACCAAATCTCACGATAGAACCGACAATATATAATTGAATCAAGATGATATACTCCCACTGTCTCACAAAAATTGAAGTTTAGGATTTTACATACATATTAAGACAGAGAGAATATATGATTTATTTTTCTAATACTTTTTCACTTTCCCACCTTCCCACTTTTACACTCCATACATTCTACAGCATCAGTAATCATTAAAACAAAAATTTATTAAAAATATTCAAAACATCAATCTTGTTGGGACAAAGAAAATTCTTTAAAACTTCAATCTTTGTGAGACAGAGGAAGTATATTTTTACCACCAATCAGATCATATATTTTGTGTGATCGAAATTTGTATTGTTATGAGGAAATTGTGAAAGTAATAGGAGTGCAGATCATCTATTATTATTTTTTTCAAAATAAGTAATTAGTTACCATTGATCGGATTAAAAAACAGCGGCATGAAATTACTAGAGGTCTAGATATTGCCTCACCGGCTCCTTAGTAGAAGGCTACAAACCGGCTGCACCTCTTTACCCTAATAAGTCTCGGATATTGCCTCTCACTGGCTCCTTGAAGGCTTGAACCAATTAATAAACGAATATCTTCAACTTTTAAATAAAAGAAATATATAAGCCAAGACTAGTCAATTGTAAGTTTGTAACCGAAGCATGATTAAGGGAACCCAGCCATGTGTATGTGGTCTCATGCTCTCTACACAGTCTCTAACTATGCCCCATCCATATGTTAATGGCTAACAACACACGTTATATTAACAAACTAATAATTAACGTATCAACTTGTTATCACTATTCAAACGTATCAACTTGTTAACATTATTCTGCAGAGATTGCGAAACTTGATTATATTCAACAAGCAAGAGGATGGTTTGGCGCCGTTTTATTAATAGAATTTGTGTAGCTGTCTAGTTTCCAGCTAAACTTGGAAGTATACTGATGAAAAAAAAAATTAAAGCCAGAGAAAATTTTAGATCCAGTTTTTATACGCCAAAGTTGACAATGTTTAGGGCTGCTCGCGACTTATTTGAGATATTTGTTAACAAAAATGACCATACGTTACCAAATGACAAAAATATGAAGTTATAGGCTCCACTTAGTTGTTTCATCATGGGCATTTTAAGATGCCAATTCTTGGACCAGAAAAAAAAAAGAATGTCAATTCTAAAAGAGTTGCATACTACGTACGATGGTAAACTAACTTACCAAAATTAGTTTGTCGGATTCTTCTCAAATTGAATACAAAAATAATTTTTTAAAATTACAACTTATTTTTTTATCCTTCTCAATAAGCGTAAAATTGTTAGTAAGATGAAGATTTGTAAAGGTTCTTAAAGCCGGCCTAAGAAGAGAAGTCGCGTTTGTCGCTACAAATCTTGGTACCTTGTGAGCCGTTGGGTCCACTGTTGAATGCATATAACACTACTTTTCGCCACTGGGATAAATGGTGATTGATTTTTTTTTTTTTTTTTTCGTGCAAACCCCATTTTATTAAGTTAGTGACCTGAAACTCTCCTCTAAGGTGAGTCTTTCAACGGTCAAGAAACTTACATGGAAAAGTAACAGTACAAAGAACAACGGGTTCCTAACGAACCATAACAACCCAACATAACAAGGGTACAAATAATAAAGATACGTAAAAGCAAAAAAGATAAGGTGAACCACAAAGAAGATAGTTCACATGAGATGGCGAGGAACAATCCAAGAACAATTCGCCGGTCGCAATACGACAAATTGCCACATTGGAATACAAAGATTCCGAAGGGTTTTTAAAAACCTAACTCGCACTAAAGATGACAAATCATCTTCATCTCCCTGAAAAGGGAGGCAGCATATAGGGTGGGAACAAGTTCCCAAGAGTCGAGTGCCCGAAGAAGGATCCGAGATAAAGCCACCTTGCCACACCACGTTGAAAGATCTAAACCAAGTGGTTACCAAAAACCATAGGACGTGATGAGACCGTGAAGACAAGGGAGGGGAGACATGGGGAGAAAACAACCACCACCGCAGAAAAAAAATATCCCGCTAACCTGGCGCTCCCAAAGATACCACCAGATTGATTTATGTAAGGAAAGTAGCGTTAAGCGTTTTGGTTCGGTGTTCATCTTAATTAAACAATTAATCAATAATTCATTATATATGTGAAAATGTTGGAATTGACACTGCCCCGTGCATATACTGTTAGATTTTAGGCCTAAAGATACAAAAATTATATAAATTAAATAAAAAGGCATGATGTCAAAAAAAAAAGAAAAAAAAAAAAAAAAAAAAAAAAGGACATGGAATTGTTATGGGCTGCAGTAGTATAGTAACATGCATCGTCGTATAGTCCAAAGTCATGTCCCAATATTATTTTGCATATAGCATCTACTGAGTCTAATTAATGACTTCATCATCTTGAGTATTTGGTAAAGAAGTTACTAACTATAAATCTTTAAAAAAATAACCTCACACCCTGACTAATTACTGTGTTAGTAGTAATTAATCAAAAACTTGCACGATTTTGGATTGGATTTGGGTTTTTAACAAAAGTATTAGACATGTAGTCCAGTATTAATTTAATCATAGTGCCATGACATTAAATGACTTTAGCAATCGAGACCTTGATCAGGAGTGACCCAAGCATCTCGCAGAACTCTATGTATTGCCTAACCTTTTTATTCGTATCATCACGACGCCAATTACCACATTCACGGCCATTGACTCTCTTTGTGATTTCTTCAAATCCAAAGTACAAGGCCGGACGCACGTTTCTATTCCAAAACCACATTGCGGATTTGAAAGCAACTTCCGGACTACGAGCCGCCAGATCTGGATCCTTCAATAGTGGTAGGCGGACTGGCGGAGGTGCTTCCTGGCAGCACCATAATACTCGTTCCATGTGATTGATTGTAGCAAACCGCGACCATGGTAGTTTTCACCCTGTTCACAAGGGTACTATTTGCTCTTTGAACAATACCTCTCATTAGATGCTTCTTCTTTGTAACAAAAACCTTTACGTAAAAAGAAATCTATCAGCTTAAAGCTTCCAAAAAAACATTGCAGTACCATAATATTGATTCTTTTACATGCAAATATCAAACTTACTTTTAGATCCATATGAGAAATGAGCCAATATGGCAGCGATCTCACGTTTAGCCACCTTTCCGTTGTAAGCTCCAAACGATTTGAAAGCAGTGATGAAAGCATCGTAAGTGTAGAATCCTTTTGCCGAGCAGTTGCTTTCGACTTTTCTCATTATGCTATCGAACAATGCTGATGTGATAACGGTCTCTATTTGACCACGTGGACCGGCATCGACGTTGCAATCATATCCGTAGGATTTTCACTTGATATTGCAAGGGCCACTGAAACAAAAAAAATCCGCAGTAGTCATCACCGGTGCCACAGAAACCCCATCTGCTGCAACACTCCTTAAGGCCAGGGCAACTAGTATCCATGCAGTTTTGCGAGAACACTGTCTCGGGCAAAATTGCTAGAATGAAGAGGGAAACATTGAGAGCGTTTTTTAGAATCGCGTTTCGGATGGTCATCATGTTATAATAGCAAAAGATGTTTGGAAATCAAGATTTGGGGGGAATGGGATGGTTTGTGGACGTATTTGTAGTTCATAATCACTCGGTTTGTACGTATGGTCAACTACACTAAGATATTTTTTTATGACTAATAAAACCATTTTATTTTCAAAAATTCAGAAGTCATATATTCTATGTACTTTAAATATTAAGCTTTTGCGAGAAAATTGGTGAAGACTACATATAAATTCACTAGATCTACTATCTGAACACTATAAAATTCACAAGTCAACTACTAACCCTGGACTTATAAGAAGCTAAAACTAGAATAAATATATCTTTCATGTGACAATCTGTTGCTTTGTTATCAATGTTCCATCCCTATGACTTTCAGCTTAGAACAGAAAATGGAGCAAATTATATCAACTTATCAACATTTGGAATATGAAAAAATCATTACATAAAAAAAAAAAAGTAAAATTAGATTCAGATCACCAAGTGACCAAATCTCGTTGGTTCCGTTAACAATGACCGGATCATATAATTCCTCTTCCTCTTCTTCATTTTTTTTTTCTTTTTTCTTTGTTGTTGTTGTCATCAGTCATCACAGTTAAGTTGGTTCGGCTAATGCCTATTTTCTCTCTATAAAACTTTAATAAGAAAAGGTCTGATGATACAAGAAAAACACTTTTCATTGCTTATATGCTACTTGTCGAGTGTGAAAAACAGGGAAACCATATATATGTTTATTGGATAACAAATCCAATTTTTATCACTTATGACAGGGGATACAAACAACACACAGTATCAATTACCTTAAGAGACATCAACCACACAATATGCCTCCTAATCACTTATTATTTTATCTATTCTAGTATTTTCGACTTCCCTTTATTAATCCACCCGACATTATTAATCCACACGACATTTATAAAAATAAAACCACATAAACAAGTAGTGTCTTCAACATTTGAGATTGGTTCCAGGAGTGACCCCAAGCTTCTTGCAGAAGTCCAAGTAATGGTTAACCCTGCTCTGCACCGCGGCTGGACGCCCACCGTTACATTCACCACCGTTGATCCTCCTTGTGGTTGCACCAAATCCTTGGCCAATAACCGGACGCACATTCTTGTTCCAAAACCACATGGCACACTTGAAAGCCACTGTTGGGCTACGAGCCACCATATCTGGGTCCTTCAAGAGAGGAAGTCCGAGGAACTTTCCAGCCGCACCATAGTTGTAGTTCCATGTGATTTGGATCGGACCGCGACCATAGTAGTTCTTTCCCGGTTGACAAGGATATGTTGTGCTTGGTGAGCAGTACCTTCCTCTGGCTATTTCTTCTTTGTAACAAAAACCTTTACATAGCCCAAAAGATAAAATTTATTTCAAACAAATATTAGAATAAATCCAAATAGACGAACAAATCAAAATTTAACATTTTATAGAATAACATCATACTAAAGATAGCATATCCTTCTATCTGATGAGGAAAATTTTCCGTCACTATAATTTTCTTCAATTATCAACATTAAGTTTATTCATGCAAAGGAATAAATCAGAGACGTTTACATATATGTGTTTTTGTTTATAATTTTTAAAAAATTCTAATAGTTAATTTAAAATTATTTTAAAACATTTTCTGAAATATAATTTAAAAAGAGTTAAAAAAAAAGAAGAGAAAATGTAGTAAACGGTGAACTTACTTCCAGATTCGTGTGAGAACTGAGCCAACATGGCGGCAATCTCACGCTTAGCAACAGTTCCTTTGTAGGCTGGGAACGATTGAGCGGCGGCAATGAAAGCCTGGCGAGTGTAGAACCCTTTGGCCGGGCAACCGCGTCCGACTTTACTCATGATGCTGTTGAAGAACGCTGGTGTGACAACGCTCGCTATGGTACCACGAGGACCAGCGTTTAGACCGCCGGTACCACTGGGAGTAGGTGTAGGTTTAGAGCTACAAGGTCCACTCTTGCAACCAGTGCCACAGTAGGCTTTTGTGGTACCACAATATCCCCACCTGCTGCAGCACATATTGCCTTTACATCCGGTTTTACCGCAGTTTTGTGAGAACGCCGTTTCTGTCATGATGGTTAGAGTGAAGACGAGAATGATGAGAGCATTTTTCAGAATCGCATTTTGTGTCGCCATTTTTTCTTTCTTTCTTTCTTTTTGATGGAATGTTTTGGAGGGAGGGAGAGTTGTGTGACGAAAGGAGGATGATATGTGGACGTATTTATAGTGTAAAATTGGTAATATTAAATTATCTTTGGTCAATTATAAATTTTTTTAATGAATATGTCGTGACCCATTCCTTTTCTTGTAGTTGTGATTAAGGAGAAATACTATGATGATTTGAATTTGGACTTGGTCGTAACGTTTAGCTGAATTAGACTAAGAGACGGAAACGAATATAATACATCGTTTTGAGGATAAACTTTTTTTATATATAATTTAGCAAGTCAGGATTGGGTCGGTTCAATTTCGCTAAGACCTATTAAAATTTTAAAATATACTAAGTTTGAATTCGCGGTACACCGCTGGACTATTTTTGTTTTTATTCTGTTTTTAAAACATTTAAATATTTTAGTAAATATATGTACATTTATTTTTGAAATAATTATCATTAATATTAGTTTTTTTCATTAAATATTTTATAAATTAAAAGATTTATACCATTAAAAATTAATAAAATGTAAGTACTAAACCGGTTGTGGACATGTATATACTTTGCGGCTTTCGTAGGATGGTTAATTGTTTTGTGAGTTAAAAATCTAAAATATATGAAATAAATTAATATTTTTAGTGTTAGTTCAAACCCGTAATATCAGGTTGGTTCTGGAACAGATTTTTTTACTTTAACCCGCAAATAATTATCCTACAAAACCCATGGCTTCCATGGGAGTATATATAGTCTGCACCCATATGTCCCGCTTGAGTTTACAGAATTAGGATATGTAAACATTTTACTAATTCAATTCTTCTAGTTTTGTTTTAATGGTGAAAGCGTGATAATATGTGTTAATCCGCCATATGAGGTCTGACCCGCAGATTCAATGACTTTAATATGCAAAAATATTATTACTTTGATTAGAAAGAAATTTTTCAAATTTAAGGAAAATTATATTTATTTAATTAATTATCAAATTAGTATTTAATGCAAATAGTAGTGGTTCCGATTTTTTTTTGGAAAGTTGGAGTTATGGGAGAATAATTGTTTACAAAAATTAAAAACCTTATCATAATTTAATAAATTATAAATTATAAAATATAAATATTTAATACTAACGGCAGTCTTGTAAATAGGTGACAAATTCAAGATTTATTTGCTAAATGTACTTGGAAAATGTATATATAGATATTATATATTGATATATGTCAAACAAAGAACAATGAAAATAACCAAACCTTAAGTAATTTTGAGACATAGATACAAAGTTTTCCGAAAGAACTTTGACCCCGCTTTTTTTAGTTTGAACCATATTTTGAAAACAAAAACTAAATAAACCATTCTGATTCCAAAATCGAAGAGATGTATATAAGGACTCTGATACTAAATTTTTTGGATCGTAAAAACAAATAAAAAAACAATGAAAATATATACAACTATTAGCTCGATTTATTGTCGTTCCATATTCGTTAAGTTAACTAAAACACTCATCTCCGAGTTCTATTTTAGTGTCGAATATCTCAGATGAAGAAAACTAGTAATTGTAAATCGTACGTAATTGACATGAAAGTAAATATAATTGGTTGCTTAACGATGTATATATCACATTATACTATATGTTGCTTTGTTTGAAGACTGTAGAATCTCATCAAGTCTTCGTATTCAAACTTGACCGTGTAATATTATAATTTATAAGCATATCGTGTATGCTTTATCTAAATTTTCAAGATTTTAAAACCTAGAACCAGTTTCTTATACGTATAATATTATCCAAAAAGTTAGATTTTGTGTAAGACTTTTTCATCGACGAGTAAATCCAAGAGATACGATACAGGTAAAAATTTAGATAAGTCATAGATGTGTTGGTCAACTTAACTTGGCCATAAATTTATAAACTAATATATCGAAAACCATTCTCTACTACTGGGATATCAAATTAGAAAACATAGAACTATCCATATAACATATATCTGATAGGTTCCTCCATGATTTGGAACAGTAATTAGCGCGGGGATCGTTGAGTTCAACATGAAGAAATTTGTTTTTGGTTTGAACAATTTTGCAAAAACTGACGCATATATTCATACAAATTACTCACTTACGGTCCACGTATAAAATCAAAGGTATAAAACATATGTCATATACAATTGATTCGAATACATGAATCCCTATTATAATATGCAGGTGTAGTCTATCTGCCTATCGGAGGCGAATATGCGATCGTTATACATACTACTAGGTTTTCAACTTTCAAGGAATCATGCAAATGGTCTGGAAATATGATAATCTTAGTTTTTTTTTTTTTCTTTTTCACGTAATGATAATGTTAGTTAACATTGCAAACTAATCAATACTAATACTCCCTCTGTTTCACAAAAGAGTGTCATTCTGACACTTTTCACACAAATTAAGAAAACATTGAATTATACATATATACCCTTATTTAATAAGGTTTTAATAGATAATTTTAGTTATAACTAAGGATAAAACTAGGAAATTTAAGGTAAAAATTGTATTGGAAATATAAAATAATGTATTGAAATTATAAAGTGACACTTTTTGTGAAACAAAAAAATTTACAGAATGACACTCTTTGTGAAACAGAAAGAGTAGGTAGTAATTAATGAAAAGTTGTCTTGACTAAAAAACGTTAACAAAATGAAGGGGGCGTTTACTTGGGAGAGTCACGACAAATAAAGAGGTTTACTTCAGCGCTAATTAAGGGGGGTCCTTGGAATGCGCTGACGTGGCCCTATCCATTCAAAGTCAACTCAAAAGCATGTCACATGCTCACATGTATGAACTCTTTTGTTTTTTTTTTCAGGATGTAAACTTACTACTATTTTTTATCTTTTTTTTTTTTTTTTTGACACCCATGTGGTTTGTTTTATAACCAAAAAAAAAAAAAAAAATCCAGTCCTTCGATAGATAATTTTATATCTGAAATCATGATATTACTGAAGATTCCACGATGCACAAATCAAATCTTATCTTGACTATCGCATAATGCGCATTACTCTACTAAAATTCGGGTTTCATCTTGAGTTCTTTTTTTTTTTTATGTCATGCTAATTGGTACTGTGTCTGTCTGCTTTTTTTCCTCTCTAAATATTATCTCTATATAAGTGATTTGATAAAATTTTATTTTTGTTTTATGTAATCAAAGTTTTACTTTTATCCCTAGTTCCCCTACTAGATAAACGCCGTTCATTTTTCATTCATATAGATTATGTTATAGTTTTCCTACTAGATTAGTGTCTACTTCAAAGTTAAGTGATTACTAAATAAAACACTACTAGATTAAGTTGAAATTCATTTTATTTATATTGTAATTTTTATATAAAATATAATTTATGTAATTGTTTTTAAAAGTTTTTTTTGGATAAAATATTATGCAATAAAATCATATGCTAAATGTGAAAGCTTGAAAAAAGACACATATTTTGTAAGTTTTATATTGTTAATGCTATAACACTGATTAAATTTTATTTCGTAATCTAACCAGTGTAACCCACTATTTAACTTGTAATCAATCAATCTATCAATTTTGTAATCTATCTTCGGTTAACGTTATGGTCTATCGATAAAACATGTGGAAAATAAATTTGTAAAACTGTGTTTAAAGATCTTTGGAAACAACGTGATATATGACTAAAATCTTCCGAAAATACAGTTTAGAATATCCATGATTTTATTTGTTACCATTACTATATCAATTATCAATCTGGAATATCTCTAATATTTAGGTATAACCAATTAATATTAATATATGGATTAATCTATAACATATCTATAATCTTTTTTTTGAACAAACAACATATCTATAACCTATTTGTAATGATTCGTAACTATTTATTAAAAATATCTATATATACATTTTCAGAAACATTTATGAAAAAATTCCTCAAGTTCTAACTTATTTACAACCCTGCCATTACCATTTATTATTAAATATATAAATATTATTCTTTTGTATTATTCCTATATTCTCTCCACTTGATTACGAATTTCCTTTTCAATTTTTTAAGATTCAATTCTTCTGCAAACAAATAAAACAGCATTAAGTTATTTTCGGAAATAAAAACTAAAATATCTTAACGATTTACACTAAATTGATTTTGCAGCTTTCCTTTCAAATTTTGTTTCTTACATTTTTCTAGAATCAAAGAAAATAGCATTTACTAATACACCGTAAGAGAAACAATAATATCTTATAAAACCATAATTCTACAGTAGCATATTCCATAAACTCCTAACAAAAATCTACTCACAAACCTATTTTTAAGCACTCACATAACACCCTATTCTCTCATTGACACTATATATTGTTCTCTTTCACCGCAGCTCATAACAACACCAAAACCAAAACCGGGTTTTATTACTATCGAGTGATGTGTTTCTTATACAGTCTGTACTCATTTTATAACTATATCATATTCGAGATCCAAAAGTATTGTCATGGTCATGTCACAACAATGTAAGCATCTAGACTAAAAGTTTGACTTATTCGTATCTCCAATTAAACTAATATAATTTGTTTCTTGATTTCATTTACAGGCTCCAAAGCGAAAGACTATCAAGAAAATGACACAAGGCTAAAGAATCTTCTTTCTAATGGCTATTATGTTTCTTATAAAAGATGTTTTTGGTTAACTCTCATTCTCAATTCTAATGTTTATTTGTAATACAAGGATAGATGAAATAAATGTTTATTGATTTTGCATATTCCATATGTAGTTGATTACCTTTTACTTTTCATGTTAAAAGTATGATACAATGAAGTGCAGTTTTATCAACCTGCGATTATTTACAAAGCAAATAAAATATTATTAGCTTTATACTAATGTATAAGATGAGCCAACATACTGTTTTGATTTCGAAAGTGGTTATGGATCTCACACAATTTTCTAGGAGAGAAAAATCAAATTAAGATTGAAAAGGGAAACTATTCATGGTCTTGAATCTAATAGACACAAACACCAGGTTTAAATAGAAAACCCAAAACCATAAAGTGAAAGGAGATTCAAAATTGTTTACCTCTGTATCGGCTCCCACGATTAATCTACAAAATTTGGATGGATCGAATCGATGTAAGAAATTGTTGATTTGGATCTAGACAGACTTTCCTTTCTAAATTTTTTTTTTACACACGGCGAATGTTTCAAAGGGAACCCACTTTCCCTTTCTTATTCATGTATTCAAATTTTTTTAATAATTATTATTTTCATATGTCTTTTTTTTTTATGCAAAGTGTATTTCCATATGTCTATATATCTCTCTTTCATGTTAAAAATATACATATCAAATATTTTGCAGTTTCTAATTGAGTTTTAAATTATGGTTTATAGTTCTTATTTTTTTTATGTAGATTTTAGTTCTTGCGAAATAATCTTGAATGTATACCACATGATAAATATATTACTAGAATACATATGTAGCACGAGAAAATTTTTAAAAACACTAAAAAAACTTCTATAATTTAAATATTAAAATTAAAAATGTGTGAATTATAGAATTAAAGTCTTCCAAGATAAATGAATAGATTAATTATTAACTAATTTAATAAATTATATATAGAATTAGCATATCCGAATATGAGTTTAGAATTTATTCACTTGCATATTCTATCTAGAGTTATATGTGCACTACATAGTGTTATATAGAGTAACATTATCTGTTTAAAAAAACAAACTAATATAGTGTACCACGTGTCAAAACCTAGATAAAAAAACACACTACAATAACTAATTTTAATTGATCAAATTCCAAATGAAAACAATTAATTTGTATATACATCAAACCAGTAAAGTTAGTTTTACTTCCCACAGATCTCTATACTATTCTATATAAAAAATACATTAATGCGATGCACCGCAGGTCAAAACCTAGATAACATTGTAACATTTATATTAAAAATCAAAGAACTTAATCATTGAATTAAAAATCATAAAAATTAGTTATGAAAAGAAAAATTTCTTTCATGGTAAACTACATGATAAATTCAATAACTATTTATCTATATATACATTTTTGGAAACATTTATAAAATAAATCCTGAAGTTGGCACTTATTTACAGGTATGCCATTGACATTAAATAATTAATAAATAAACAAATTAACTCTACTTCTATTTGATTTTTTTTTTTATAGAAACTAAGTGTTTTAAAAGATAACAAACATAGTTGTAAATGTATACAGATTTTATTTCCTTATTTTATAAAGTGGTGAGTGAAGAGGTATTGTTCTTTAAAAAATTGAAAAACTGATTTGATAAAAAGTGACTTTTAGCCTCACATACTATATTTTACTTTCACGGGTTTCGTATGATGAGTTTTTGCGGATTAAAATTCTTTGAACATGTTCTGATCTGCCTAGCATGGCGGGTTTGGACTATATGTCCAACACTAAAACTAATAGTTTATTTATATACTATAGATTTGTAGTCATACTTTGGAAAATTAACTTATAAATTATTTAGTATATGTATATGAACTACAAAATATTACACATACTAAAACACATTTTTAATATTCCAAAAAACAAAAAAAAAATATATACACATAAAAATATACACTAACATACCATATAGGCATATACCTCTGTTTAGTTATAGAAAACAAAACTAAATGTTTTAAAATTTTATATTCTATCTAATAAGAAATTTAATTTAATTTAAGTTATAAACTGTATAAAACGTAAAAAGAAGAAAAAATATTCTAAACAAAATTGTAAATTAATTGGGAATTTGAAAACTAAATAAATTAAAAATTATTATTTAACATACATTAAATTAGAATTTAGTCCCGCGGTATACCGCGGGTGAAAATCTAGTAAAGTATACAAAAACTATGTTATATTTCCCTTTTATAAAAAAGGAGATGTAAATTCATCGTAGACAAACTCCGTAAAAAAAAAAGCTAGTAACATCATTTCAATAGTCAATAGTCTTTTTTTTTCTTTTTTTCACTACCAATCCTACATAACAACTCCACATATACATTTTTGGAGCTAGAATTCCAGCACTTTTAGTATATATATAGACTCAATTCACCATAAGGAATAGAGCATCCTCCGATCCCTTCATTTACGCTTACCCAAACTAGCTTCAAACTTTGTTTTCACTGACAACAACCACCGTGACGCAAGAATCCGACATCACGATTATATCTCCTTTGCAAACTGAGTTCAAAAGTTTGTTTCTTGGTCTTTTGTGAAAGGCTATTCCACTTTTGATCTTAAAAACTCTATAGCCATTTAATTTGTTTTACAAAACAGATAACCATTACCCAAAACTTTATTAGTTATTTATTTAAATTTTTAAAATAGTCTTTTACTTTCCATAAATAGACCATCATTAACAATTCTACTCAAACATACAAATTTTGTCAGCACATCAGTTTTTTTTCATAGATATCATGATCTAAAAGAGTAGGAGTCTTCACTGGTAAAAGCCCAAGAGGGTCCTCTTGTGAGCGAACAGAGACAAATAAGAAGTCGTCGAAAGAGGCCTCTTTACGTCAGTTATGAATTATGATGCGTCTACGTACAAACGCTCTCATGTGTAAGTCCACGCTCATCGTGTGTGTGTGGACCATTTTTTCTGGAACTATTTTGTTATTTTTAAGATATGTTCCTTAGTTCAAACTTCAAACTACTGCATGTGTGATGTGTCTATATATATACATTGAAATTTTTTGGAAATCATTTTAATCTTTTTTGATTGTCAATATCTATGCATAAATGTTTTGAGGCACATATTCAATACTCGCAGTGGTATATATTGGCCAAAAAAGTTGCAAATTTTAGTAAATACGTTTATTATGGATTGGCTGATATATGCTTCATGCTATGACAATCGATACAAACAACACATTGGTACATTAGAACACACCGCATAATCTTTTATTCGACATATTTAGTTATAAACTCACACATGCACGACAACAGTCATACTATAAACCGTGCCATATATTAACCACATTTAACATCTTTAACAACTAAGACTTGTTCCAGGAGTGATCCCAAGCATATTGCAGAACTCCAAGTAATGGTTTACTCTGCTCTGCACCGCTGCAGGACGTCGGCCGTTACATTCGCCACCGTTGATCTTCCTCGTGGTGGCTCCAAAGCCTTGGTCCAAGACTGGACGAACATTTAGGTTCCAGAACCACATGGCACACTGAAAGGCAACTTCTGGACTACGAGCCACCATATCTGGATCAGTCAAGAGAGGGAGTCCAAGGAACTTTCCTGCTGCACCGTAATTGTAGTTCCATGTGATTTGGATTGGACCGCGACCGTAGTAGTCCTTTCCCGGTGTACAAGGGTACGCAGTGCTCGGGGAGCAGTATTTTCCTCTCGCTATTTCTTCTTTGTAGCAAAAACCTAGACATGATCACGGAAAAAAAATCATTATTTATAGTAGAGACGATACAAAAAATATGAACATAGTGATAAGTTATTTAAAAAATAATATTATGGTGCCTAGTTCTAAGAATATTCATGTAGTGAAACTATAAAAGTTTATAATGAACTTACTTCCAGATTCATGAGAAAACTGAGCCAACATAGCGGCAATCTCACGCTTAGCAACGGTTCCTTTATAGGCATCGAACGATTGGGCGGCCGTAATGAAGGCCTGGCGAGTGTAAAACCCTTTCGCTGGGCAGCCATTTCCAACTTTGCTCATGATACCATCAAAAAACGCTGGTGTAACAACGTTTTCAATCGTATCACGAGGATCAGCGTTTAGACCGCCTCCACCGCCACTAGGAGTACTTGGTGGGATAGGTGTGGCTCCGGATCTACAAGGTCCGCTTCGGCACCCGGTACCGCAGTAGGCGTTTGTGGTTCCACAGTATCCATACCTGCTGCAGCATAGGTTGCCCGCACATCCGGTCGTGCTGCAGTGTTGGGAAAACACGGTGTTTGCCATAATGGTTATAGTGAAGAGAAAAAGAATAATAGCGTTTTTCAACATTGCTCTTTGGGTAGTCATATTTTTGTGTTTTGGAGTGTGTTGTAAGGAGTAAGAGATGTGTGAAGAATGAAGAAGGTGTGTGGGATGTATTTATAGTGTAAAATTTTGGTCTATGCAATGCAAATGATATATTGATCAATGTTAGATATTTTCCACGATTGTTGATTGTCTTTTTTCTAAGTCAAAGTCAATGCCTCAATGGCCCTTTGTAGTTTGTACCACTAAACATAAGTCAATGATACATTTTTTTTTTTTTTGTTCTTGTCGATATTACATGTCGGTCATAGATCATATCAAAAACGAAATAATCGAAATTGAAAACAACCAAGTTACATACTTAAGATTAAGATCATAATTAAAATCATTCTCATAGAGATAAGGCCCAACATTAACCAAACCAAAACACATCGATAATGCAATTTGCAAATAGTCAACTCAAGCCCAAGCGGCGTCGGTATTAGACCAGCTAATTAAATAAAACCGGTTTAGTCTTACCAACCCATGGTCTAGTCTTACCAACCCATGGGTCTAGAACCATCGAGGCACAAGTCGAAAACGACGCCGTAGTGTAACATCTTTGAAGATAGATAAACTTTGTCGATCGGGCTCCTGCTCCGCTCACACACAGTTGAGCTTCTCCGTTGTTTCAGGACGCAAAAGGGGAAAAAATCGAATCCTTTTCTCTCCAAAGCTAATCCTAGGGTTTCGAATTCTCCGTTCCGTCAAGGCTTCGAAGAGGTACGATTACGTTTTCATGATGTTTTTCCCGGAGCTTCTCATTGTTCTTACCTAATAATTGCCGAACCCAAAATCGAATTACAATTAGTCATAGCGTCCTTTGTTAAAACCCAAATTCTAATCATGCCCATGCCCAAAAGTATCTTTTTTTTTAGGTCAATGTTGGGTTTTAATTAGTTTGTGTTCGTTGTTTTGTTTTTGGTTTAAGGAAGTGATTGCATTAAGAGAGAAGCATTGAGGGGAAGGGTAAAGATGAATTTCACTCAAGCTAATTGTTTTCGACCATCTTACTCTCCTTCAAGGATAACAACAAGACCAAATTGTATCTCCAGTGTACCTATTAGGTCTTCTTCACCACGCTTTGATCACTGCCCTCGTACCACATTTGCTGTTCGAGCTACTGCTTCAGTGTCTACTCAGTTTTCACCTCTTCTTAATCATCATCAGCGTCGTCGTTCACCTACTGGGAAATCAAAGCAGAGTCGTCCTGCTGTGTGCTTATTTGGTGGGAAGGAGAAACCTGATGGTAGTAGTGACGAGGTCAGATGCTTTAACCAGAGAGTGTTTTCTTTTTGTGTTATGTTTCTGTGTTCTGTTTTCTGATTGTTGTAATGAGTAATTGTTATTAGATATCACCATGGAAAGCAATAGAGAAAGCTATGGGGAAGAAATCAGTTGAAGACATGTTGCGGGAACAGATACAGAAGAAAGATTTTTATGATACAGACAGTGGTGGCAACGTTCCTCCACGTGGAGGAGGTAGTAGTGGCGGTGGTGGAAATGGTGAGGAGCGTCCTGAAGGGTCAGGAGGAGAAGACGGTGGTCTTGCTGGGATTGCTGATGAAACCCTGCAAGTGGTTTTAGCGACCTTTGGCTTCATCTTTTTGGTATAATGAACACATAACTCTCAGGAAAGATGATTCCAACTTCATTTATTGTATCTTGCTTTGAACTGGATATTCTTGTTTTTGCAGTACACTTACATTATCACTGGGGAGGAGTTGGTCAAGCTTGCAAGGGATTACATTAAGTTTCTTATGGGGAAACCTAAGACTGTTCGATTGACCCGAGCTATGGATGGTTGGAATGAACTTATGGAGAAGATGTCGACGCAAAAAGTGTATGATGAGTATTGGCTAGAAAAGGCGATCATCAATACGCCAACCTGGTATGACAGTCCCGACAAGTACAGACGTGTCCTCAGGGCTTATGTGGGGGGATCAAATTCTGATCGAGACTATGTGGACGCAAATCCTGATGAAGACTATGTGGACGCAAATTCTGATGAATAGTTTGGTGGCACTTTTGCCTTTTGTTACACAACAATGTGAGGTGTCTTATTAGGTTAGGAACAGGAAGAGATTCGTAATCACAATTTGAGGTTTTTTCTCAGTGTTAAGCTTATGTTTGAATTTAAGAATCAGTTTATGGAACTGGTATTATTATTATACATGATCATCATGCTCGAGCCAAAATCTGTGATGTAACAATTCAAAATCTTTGAGATCTTTCAATAGCTTTCAAAATTCAATTCTCAATCAAAGTTTCGTAGATTTAGTGGTTGTTGAAGTGCCTTCTTTCTTCTCTGCTTCTGTGGATTTCTTCCGGTCAGTCATGTGGGCCTTAAGAATGGTGGCATAGGATGCTTGAAATCTCTGGTGATCTTAAGAACCAACCTTACAAACAAGAAAGAAAGCATTGTGTTTTATGTTTAGTGAATTTAGTGAAACGAATAATGATCGCTTATTTTTATGTTTTCCAATAACAAAAATTTACTTTTGTATTTTTCTTCATATGCTGTTTTTTTTTTTGTACATTATTTTAATTTTATGTATTCCAACTTCGTTTTGATGTTATTTTTCTTTTTTATAAATAGGTTCGTTTTCAAAAATTATATTTGTTCATAATTAAATAAAATTAAAAACAATAAAGAGTTAACATTTTGATTATTTTATATTATATCATGATTAGTAAAAAAATTGAATTAGGAAATTTTCCATATTTCCAATTATTCCTTTTTTACAAAAAAATAAAATAATAATAATTAATATATAATACAGAGAGAAGAACTATCGGAGTGTCAACTTACCTCCTCAGAACTTGCTTTTTCCTTCCTCCGCCACCGGAATCCCTCTGCTCCCTGCGTCAGCGTCTCTCTATGCCTTCTTTGGCGGGAAATAGGTCAGAATGGTTATTTTGATTTTAGCTCCCATGTTGTTGACTTGTATTGTTTTTATGCATGCAGTACCTAACGTATCTTTCTTCTTCTTCATGATCCCTTTGCATATCATTGTTATGTTTTGGAGTCTATAAATTTGACTTTTGTCCCTCCGATTTCCACAGAAGTCTCAAGAGGCTATGGAAACTCATCAGCAATCTCAGGCGGCTATGGAAATTGTCTGAGGAGTATGAAGTAGTATCTGAAGAAGTCGTCAAGCTTGTGGAATTGAATTGCGGCTGTTTTAGTGTCTGTCTTGAGAAGAAGACGATCTATCTTGAGAAGAAGACGAAAGAGAAGATAGCGAAAGAGAAGAAGATGGCGAAAGATAGAAGAAAGATCTACCCGGAGCCATGTGAAACCGCGGAAAATATTCTCCGTCCTCTCGAAAAAACCGATTGAGGATACCACACCTGAATACATTACATTACTGAAGAAGAAGAAGCAGAAGTGTTTCTGATGAATAATAGTTCTTGGGTTTATTTTTACTAGGTTAGGAACATGAAGAGTTTCAATTGAGGAGGTTTTGTTTAAGTGTTCTTCAGCTTATGTTTGAAATTAAGAACCATGTTCGTGCATTTTCTATGGAATTGGTTATACATGATCATCATTCTCAAGGGAAAAGCAAGTGCAAGCCAAAATCTGTGATGTAACAATTCAAAATCTTTGAGATCTTTCAATACCTTTCAAAATTCAATTCTTTAACCAGCAATTGCAAATCAATATGATAAACATAAAAAAGGAGGGGAAATCAAAGTTTCTTAGGTTTAGTGGTTGTAGAAGTGCCTTCTTTCTTCTCTGCTTCTGTGGATTTCTTCCGGTCTTTCCTTTCCCTCTTCTTCAAAGCAGTCATGTGGGCCTTAAGAATGGTGGCATATGATGCTTGAAATCTCTGGTGATCCTTAGCACCAACCTTACAAAACAAGAAAGCATTGTAACAACTTAGTGTCGGTCTTAAAGATCACAGACCAGTATCAAATTTATACGAACTTTGGTATGTTTTCAACTTTCCCAACTGCTAAAAGCCAATCTATATAGTGCAAGGAAAGATGAGTAGAGAGCTAAGAGAGAATGCTATCCTATATTCATTATCATCTATAATCCATTAGTGACAGTTAAAAACAATCTCTCGAGTAATGGGTATGTTGGTGTTTTACTAAGGGAGAATTCCGAACGTTTGGAAACAGACATGGTTTCTATATCTTGAGATAATAATAAGAAGAGAACATACCGAGGTAGAGACTGTTTTCTTTCCATCAGTAGCTCGAATAAGACATCTGTATTCAATGGATTCTCCAGCTGAGCTCAGTTTCCTCTTCTGTAACTTAGACTTGAGAGATGCTGACACACAAGTAACATAAAAAAATCATATAAGATAATCTTCCAAAAGTTATTTCAAGTACAACCAGATAACAAAAGTGGAGAGAAAACAAGATAGTGTGTCAAAATTTTACATCTTTTCAAAGTAACCCACACAGAACCCTTCTCTTTGCTTTTCTCAAACATGCTCGTGAGTTCATTCAGGAATGGATCCAATTGTAAAAGAACCTGCATAACCAAAAAAGGGATGCCATCAAAAAAACGCATTGAATCCTACAATGTAGCGTCAATGCTAAATCAAATCACAGCAAACACAAAACGAATAACAAAAACAAATCTTCACAAAAATCTTCACATGTTTACAAATTCGTCATCATCTAGCATAAAGATGGAGAATTTACCATTGTTAAACCTCAGATGGATTAGTTTCAGCAGAGCTTCAAACCAATGTAGAGACTTGTTATCACTTGGATCACTGAGAGAGGAGATTAAAAAAAAAAACCATAAACACAATGCAAGTGAAAAGCAATAGTTAGATCTGATTGAATCGAACTTTGTCAATACTATAAAAATCTAAGCACAATTTGAAACAATTTGCTCGAAACCTTTGAGATTTCTAAATCAATTCGACGCTAAAACCCTCTGAAACCTAAATCGTCAAAGCTTCTGAACAAATCTAAGCAATAGAATTCAATTTTACAGCAATTTGAAAGCGTTACTAATCATATTATAGCCAACAAAGCCCAGCTCAAGAACCACGAGATGTGAAGAATCAGAATTCAAACTAAGAAGAAGAAGAAGAAGAAACTATTCAACTGACCAGAGAGAGACTAGAAGAAGAATCCCGTATGATCGATCGATCTCTCCTGCTTCCACCACCGGCCGGAGGAAACACAATTTCTTCTTCGGTTAAAAGAAGTCGCCGCAGGTCAAAGACGAATATACCCTCGGTACCCCAAGAGAGTTATTTAAAGCTGGGCTTATTTCTTTAATAATGGGCTTTATTAGGCCCAGTTAAATTGTAAAACCTTTCTAGGGTTTTATTCGGTTACGTTCTCTTCTCTTCGATCATCTTCGTCGACGGACACCATTGATAATCCTCCAAAATTGTTCCCGTCGTAGAAACTGTGTTGCGCCGAGCTCATCTTTGTGAAGTTTAAACCCTAATTTGGTTAGGGATTTTGAATTTCTCAGAACCTACTTTTGCAGCACAACAATGGGGAAAAAAGGAGTGACTCTGAAGAGAAGTAGTAGCAAAAGCTCGAAAAGCCGCAAAGATATCGTCGAAGACCAATTCGATGACGAGATTGACGCCTGTAAGTTTCTACCCACTTTATAAAAATTTGTCCTTTGTTTTGTTTCCTGGAGCTTAATCGATTATGATGTTTTTGTTTTTGTGTGTGTGTGTGTGTGTGTTCACAGTTCATAAACAGAGAGATATAGTTCCCCTAGATGTTAATGATGATGATACTGATGAATCGGATGAAGATGATGTGCAACCTGTTTTTGATATAAAGGTTTGTTATTTTTGGTTTTATGTTTCTAGGCATTTGTTTTTTCTCCTTGCAATGTTTCCCTTTTAATTTCGGTTTCTTTGGCTTTTAAATAGGGTGAGGATGATGAAAGTGAAGAGGAGGATGAAGATACAGAAGACGAAGATGAGTCTGCTAATGGACTTACCGCTAAAAGTAAGGATGCCTTCTTATGTTAATGTTTATAATATGTTGTTGTTGTTGTTGCATCTCTTCCGTTAATACGGTGTTACTAAAGTTTTTGTGAGTGCCTTATTCGTTTTCTCATTGGGGTCTTAATTGTGCAGTAATTAGGCAGAAGAAGTATCTAAGGCAAAAGTTTGGTGATGGTGACGATGAAATGGCTGATGATGATGATAAGGAGAAAGATGAGGAAGACAAAAAGATCACATGGGGTGGAAGGAGAGGCATATACCATAGTGTTGATAATGTTGATTTTGAGGTAAGAATTGTCATTGTTTGTTTGTTGATAGGCTAGTTTCCTTTTTGTTATTATTCTGATTCTCTCTGAAACAATCTCTACATAAGTTGCTAATCTGGTTTGGTGTGATTTTTGAAGCTCCGATCAAGTGATGATGAAGACCTTAAAGCGGAAGAAGAAGAGGTGATAAGACTACGGAGAGAACAACTTGAATGCATTACAGATGCTGATGCTGGGTTAGAAGATGATAGTGAAGACGACAGCGATAGAGAATTAACCATGGAGGTGGGCTATGGGTGTTTGCGATTACTATCATGTTGCTGAATATATTTTTGTTGCTTAGTTAATTGACACATCGTTCTGGTTTATATTTGGCAGGAAATTCCTGTTAAAGGCAAGAAGGCTACAAAATCCACCACATATAAAAAAGAGAAGGGTGATACGGACATACATGTTGAAGAGATCAAGAAAGACATAAACTCTTTGTCAAAAGATGAGCAAATGGAAGTAGTACTTAGGTAATTTGATGTTTTCTGTTTCTCAAATTCTCATTAGCTCAATATATCTGCATGAGATCGTAATACATATTATGTATACTAATATTCAACTGAAATGTCTTTTGTGTAGTTCTGCTCCGGAAATAGTTGGGCTTTTGTCCGAGTTGAACGATGCAGTTGAAGAGCTTGAGAGTAAGATAAATCCTGTTATGAGTAAGGTAGATCACTTTACCTTCCAACTTTTTTTTAATAGATTTCTGTATTGTCACTTTATATTACTACCACAGTTTGAAAGACTATATTGTTACTCCTCCAGAGAATTTATGCAATTATGTCTCCTTGCAGTTAAAGGAAGGAGAAATATCGTTGAGTGGTGGAACAAGGTACCTGGAGGTTAAGAAGATTCTGCTACTGGCCTATTGCCAATCTATAACATTTTATCTTCTTCTCAAAGCTGAAGGGCAGCCCATCCGTGATCATCCGGTCCTTTCCCGTATTGTAGACATCAAAGTTTTATTAGATAAGGTTCTGTGAGGTTCCCTTTTACGTTTTTAATCTCTCGACAATTTACATGTTGTACTGCTATGCCATACAAGCTGTGTTTATTAACTTATCACAGCAGCTGAGTTAATATATTATTTTTTGTGTATAATTAGATGAAGAAACTTGATGGAGAGCTTCCCCCTGGATTTGAGGAGTCCCTAGCAAGAAGTATTGGTAATGGAACAGTGCAAAAGGTGGTCAAAGAAGACCAGCTCGCTTCACCCGTCTCTGATTCAGTAGTTAAAACCACTCAAGACATAGCCAAGGTAGAAGTTAGGATCTTACTTGCTGTCACTCGAGTTAAACTCTTATTAGTTGACAGTTTCTTTTGTATTCAACCTTGCTGATCTCCATTTATCCAGCCGATGAAAATTGACAACCCGAGAGAAGAAAAGAAGAAAAAAGGAGAGAAACGCAAGCACCAGGTGAATACAAATCTAAGCATTTTCTATTCTATCAGAGAGAACTCCCCCAACCTCTTGCGTACTGGAACTTTTTTTCGTTTAACTTGAACAAATTGCTTTCGTTGTAGCAGAATGATCAGGTTGATATGCAAAGTGAGCAAATGTTAAGACTTCGAGCTGCTCTAGAGGATAAAATTAGAAGCAATGGAGTCCTTGGTTCTACTGTCTCAAAGTCTGATAAAGCTCAAAAACGCCAGAAATTAGCTAATAATAGGTAATAACTTCTTCATTATTTTCATCACTCTGTTAATATGCTGGAAATTGTCTGTTAATTCGGTTGTCCCTTTCTGAAGATTGTGATATATTATTAATTTTCCAATCTTGGATGTAACCAGGAAGCTGGAGACTTTCGATGATTATGTGGATGATGCAGACAATAATAGCACACATGATGTGAAAGCTAATAAAGTCACCAAGCTTGTGTCCACCAAACGGAAGCCCAAGGTAAAATATATCGCAGATGTGAAACTTAAATCTGTCTTTTACTTTTTACGCTATTCCTTTTCTTAAATCTTTTCATCTTTTGTCTTGGAAGACTGTTTCTGGAGATGATGATTTGCCTCAAAGGGATGATATTGGAGAACGGCGTAGGAAGTTTGAGCTCAGAGTTTTGGCTGGAGCTGGTGTGAAGTCAGAGGAAGATGGCAGGAATGGAAGTGGGACAGATGACTACAGTGATCACGATGGTTTTAGTAATGACATGGTTGATAAAGATAGTGAATCAGAAGATGAATTTTACAAACAAGTGAAACAGAAGCAAGAAGCTAAACGAGCTGCCAAAGCAGAGATCTATTCAAGGTAGTAATACACTACATTAACCTTTTTTTTTCAGATAGTTTAGTACTGTTGTTCATCTCCATGACACGTTTTGTGTTGGCTCAGGAAACCACATTTGATCCCGTCAGCGCCAGAAGACGTGGATGGAAAACGACTGATTACACCTCAGGTTAGAATGTTTCCAAAGCAACACAACAAACATCATCTGTTTCTCTACCACGTTCATGGAGAGGATTGACCTCTGCATCGTAGTTTAACGTTCCTTTTCATCTCTCTTTTTTTAAAAAATCTCCACCAAAACATAGATACAAGGCAACAGAGGATTGACCCGGCAACGCAACAAGGATCGTAAAAACCCGAGAAAGAACTACCGGGTAAGACGATCTTGGATTGCCGTTTTCTGTAACGTTGGTTTCTTTGACCTGTCTGTTTGCCTTAACTTTGGGATCTTGAATTTTTGTTTGCAGGATAAGCACGCGAGAAAAGTCATGAAAAATAAAGGACGGCAGAGAGATATCAGGACACAAACGGGTCCATATGCAGGTGAGACTCGAGGTATCAATCCAAACACAAGCCGGAGCATCCGAATCAAGAACTAACCTCCTCTTCTATATTCCCCAATTATCTCTATTTCCATGCTTCTTTTTGCTGTTGTATTATCTCTTCTTTTTTTTGGATGTTCTACTTTTCATTTTCTCTTGTTGAAGACTATAAGCAAATCATTGCTCTGCAATTTTTGATGTTTTTTTTGTTTAAACTTGTTGTCTTACATTTGTATTTCTAAGTAAGGAAAAACTTGTTTTTCTAACTTCAATATGCTTAAGAGTAAGAAGAAGTAGTTAATAAAAATTTCAGCCAAATAGATCGTTATAAACTCTAAAGTCTAAGCCAAGTATTGTGTTTGTTCTCTTCATCCCAAATTGAGAGTGATTCCATTTACTATGATTGTGGAATTTTTTAACGTATTTTCCCCCCTTGTTTTCTGGTAATATTTTCTATACGAATACAATGTCACTATTGATCGTTAAAAGAAAAACAATGTCACTATTAAAAACCATTATAGTTCACTATAAAAGTGGGAGAAAGGGATTTATGTAAATTAGATTGTGATCAATAAATTGAGTTAAAAGAAATAATCTAATTAGATACAACTTTAGATGTAAAAATCTCAGATATTACACATGTGTTGTAAGAAATTATTATTAATAAATAAAAATTTGTAAAATTGGGCAAATACAAGAGAGTCTGTTGATAAATACTTAATTACTTCGAGATTATACAATAAATTATCACCTTGAAATATTTATAGCCATTAGCATAAAAATTATAATTCATAGAGGAGTTTTCAGAGGTCAAACGAAATTAAACATGGCTAAAGCATATATATGTCTTTCTTTCATCATCTTGTTATACATCTCATCAGGTAATCTAATCATTAGTTTAAGATTATTTGCAAGATCTTAAATTGATTGTAAGAATTTCGAACGTATGTTAACAATTTCAGTTTCATTTACATTTACAGCAGGACATTTCATGAGAGTCAATGCGCAGGTACATGCTTTGAGAAAGTAAGTAAAAGGAAATCAAATTTCATATCATATGGTTTTTTATAACATTTTGAGTTTGCTTCTTTGTCGTAGAGCCAGGGGTATTGGTGTGTGGCCAAACCTGGCACCACGACCAAACAGCTTCAAAGTAACTTAGACTATGCTTGTTCAAAAATCGACTGTCAAGTTGTATCGACCGGGGGTACATGTTATTCACCAGATAATCTCTATAATATGGCTTCTGTGGCCATGAATCTTTATTACCAAGCTGAGGGAAGATACTTTGGAAATTGCCATTTCCAAGGCTCTGGTATCATTGCCATAACCAATCCTAGTGAGTTTTATTATCTCTCTTTTTCTTACTCTAAACAGTTATGTAACTTTTGGTTTATGTGATCCAAAAAATCAATTTATTTTTTGGTTTGTTTTTGCAGGCTATGGAAGTTGCAAATATCAGTTTAATAAGTAAAGCATGTAAAGCTGCGTATCTGTTACAAAACAAAATAAAGAACTCTAGTTCTGATATATGATATCTAAAGTACTTTGAAGTCTGAATGGTTCCATTGTTAAGTGTTTGAGTTTTATATCATTGTCAAAAGTCAAAACCATTATTAAAATATAATTTCTCATAAATCATCTTAGGGCATCTGCATTGGGAAGAACTATTTTGAGTGTTTTTAGAGTAAATATATTATTAAAATAATGCAAGATTATTAGATTAGATCTTTTGTTTAAAAAGTTGGTTATTGGGAGAACATGTTTAAG
Organism: Camelina hispida; assembly: GCA_023657505.1. NCBI lineage: Eukaryota > Viridiplantae > Streptophyta > Magnoliopsida > Brassicales > Brassicaceae > Camelina > Camelina hispida. The sequence goes on along the minus strand of CP094634.1, from coordinate 2,502,954 downwards.
ATTATAAGATTTAATAATATAATAATATAAAATATATTACAATTTTAAAAACTTTAAAAAATAACATTTATATTAAAATTTAGTAGGAAATAAAAGCCAACACAAAATACAATTCCAAATTATTATGAAAGAAAATAACATGAAATATATAAATGAAAAAGACAAAAAAAAACAAACATATTAATTAATAAAAACACACAAACATTTTATTTAATTAATACAAAGTTTAAAAACCTTATTAATAAAAACACACAAACATTATTCCTACAAAAAAAAACACACAAACATTATTTTATTTCTCTTGCAAAATTTTCACCCACTCCGGTGGTGCCATGTGGACAGAAGATCATGCCTAAAACAGATCTTGCACAAGATCCATCTCCACTGATCTAAGCCCACTGTTCCATTAAATCCTATTTTTAAATTGTTAAGAACATAGAGAGTGTTGGCCCGATGCAGATGACCTAATAGTGAGAACGAGTTTATAGTGGGAAGAAAGTTTGTCTTGTCCCTTAGCGGAAAAGCCTGAAATATTTTTAGTATTGTGCCTTAAATTGTATTCCTTTTTTTTTTTTTTTTTTTTTGAACAAAGCCTTAAATTGTATTCCAAGGTTCAATTATCCATTTTTTTTCATCAATCATTAGTAAAACCAATTTTTTTTTTTTTTTTTTTGAACAAAGCCTTAAATTGTATTCCAAAGTTCAATTATCCATCTTTTTTCATCAATCATTAGTAAAACCAATTTTTCCCGAACAAGTAATATTTTTCTTTTCTTTTTTCTTGGACAAACACATGATTTTATTCAGTCAAACCAAATCAAAGTACAAAAATGGAGATCCAAAGATACCAAAGTTTAAAAAGTTACAAAGGAAGTTATTCCCTAGTACCATAAACAAGAAGATAATAGAGATACATGAATCAATCATTTATCTCCTCACTAAACCAAGAACTAGGTCGATTCTTTCCAAAGTAAACCTCTTTCGTAACTGGGAAGGCTGAACAAGATTATTTGATTTTAGTAAGGGAGTAAAACAAAAAAAATTGAAATTGTTTACAAACATAATACAAATCAAATTACGAACAGTGAGTGTTATGACATCTTGAATGTATATGTTTGTAGGGAAATTACTTCTTAATCCAAAATCCGGATTACAACAGTCTTTCCTGTTTCTTTATTGCAAACATTTTGCGTGTCTGTCCTTAAACCAATAGAGAAAGCCATCCTAAAAGGCTAAAACCTTAATCTTTTGTAGTTGGGAGATATCAGTAAGAGACATAAAATAGTATCGGAAGCCTCTTGCTCTATAATGGTGTTGAACGAATCCATATATATTCTATTTTTGTATTTCAAAAGCAAGATATTTATTTTTCGCGTTTTGGTTTGATTTTGATAATTTTACTATTTTCAGTAAATGTTAGAATATATGGTAACTATGATAAATTTTGTAACTTTTTTTTTGTTTTTGTTTTCTAATTTTCTTGCCAAAGTAAGTAAGAAAAAACAATGTAAGTTAGAAATGATATAGTTGACACATGTTTTCTAAACTATAATAATAAAACATAAATGGTAGTAACATTTGTAAAAGTTGACAAATAAAAGACTGAAAGTTACAATATACAAAGAAAAGTACTACTAAAGTACTATATATATATATTTTAATATTAATTATGTTGATATATATCATACAAATTAGCTTAAAAATATATCTAATTGTTAGCATAAAAGTATTATATGATTATTGTTTTGTTTTGGATACCTAATTGTTAGCATAAAAGTATTAATATATATCTAATTGTTAGCATAAAAGTATTAATATATATTATAAAATTAAAATTTACCAAAGAATCACTAACTTTTCTGAAATCATTAAATGTTTTGGATACTATAGAGGATTAAAAATTTACTATGTTACAAACTATGAATAGTTAAATATGATTATTGATGTGGTAAAATGTGACTGAACATACTTTCTAATATAAATAATTAATTTGCTGCCCAAAAAAAATAATAATAATTAATTCTATCAGCAAGTATGCAACATCTGTTGATAATAATGAGAAATTTTGCAAGATATGACAAATTTTGCAAGATATGACAAATAAGTATTTTATTAGATACTCAACCATATATATCCTCTCATAATATTAATTTTTTTTTTTTTTTTTTGTCAATCATTAAAAATTTCTATTTATTATTCCAAATCTCTCTATATAAGAGATGATGGGTTAGCCTAGTTTATAGCAAAGCTATAGAGGAGGTTTCAGACGTCAAACGAAATCCAACATGGCTAAAGCACAAATATGTATCTGTTTCATCATCTTCTTATCCCTTTGGTCAGGTAATCATAACTAATCATCATGTGTGATTAATATAATTACAATATATCAATCAATCTATATACATCGATTGTAGCGATGCATACCGACGTTATAGATCATTTCAAAATCACAATTTCATTGTAATATTTTCCAAGTTCTGTAGTAATATTTTGTTTTTGTGTTTTGTTCATGTTTTTTTTTTCACTGACCGAAGGAAATTTCATGGAAGTCAAGGCACATCATGTAAGTAATTAGATTACTCATAATTGCAGTCAAGTCATAAAATTGTTTTTTTTTTTTTTTTTAATATAATTAATGGTCTTTGAGTTTGTTCTTTGTTACAGAGCTCCGGAAGTTGGTGTATTGCTAAACCTTCTACGTCTTATGATCAACTTCAAGAAAACATAAAATTTGCTTGTTCGAAAATCGATTGTCAGATCATATCGAACGGAGGTGCATGTTTTTCTCCAGCTAGTCTCATCAGTCGTGCTTCTGTTGTCATGAATCTTTACTACCAAACTAAAGGAAGACGTCTTGAGAACTGCAACTTCGGAGGCTCTGGTCTCATTGGCGTAACTGATCCTAGTGAGTTTCCTTTTTCTATTATTTTTTTTCTGCAAACAATTATGTAACTTTAATTTGTTTAGTCTAAACTTAAATCAATTCTTTTTTTTTATTTACAGGCTACGGAAATTGCATTTATAAATTTCGTAAGTAAACATATGAATTATGAAGCTTCGACTTTGTTGCAAGAAGATAGAAGACCGTACCTGAAATTTTATATTTATTTGAAGTTGTGATCTTTCAAGAATTAATAAATGTTTGAGTCTTGATATGTGTATGTCACTATCAAAATAATAAATAAAACATAATTAATAATTTTATCAACACTTCATCTAGCTCAGTATCTATACTAGTATTTTTACAACAGTTTTTGCTCAAAAATATGTTTATGGAAACAATTATCATTGAATGCCATTTAATGCTTATATTCATATCCAAACAAGTTTAGTTAATTCTCTCTACTATCCTTATAACCAAACTAATTAAAATATTTTAAATATCCATATATATAATATTCTATAATTAATGAGATATTTAGAAGATTTATTCCATATTAAAAAAAAATATTCTCCTATTATCTTTTTTTTTTGTTTTAAAATGTAAATGTAGTGAATCATCATATAATACATAAAGTTAATAAAAATGTGTATTTTTCCTGCATATATTGTGATTTAATTTTTTTAAATCAAACATAGATTACTCAATTAATATAAAAGTGTGTGTTCAACATACATATATAGTAAATTTACCATATATAGTCAATTATAGAATTTTAAGAAGTTTATAATTTATAACTGATATATCTTAACTTAATAATAAGTTTAAAATTATGAATATCTAAACATATTAAATTTTTATAATAACAGAAACGAATTATATTACATGACGGGTTATATAACATTACATGATTGAATTAATAATACTAAAAAAGAAAATATCATTAATATGATACTTCGATACGGGTTAAATCTTTATTTTACTATTTTAACAATACCAATACAAAAATATTGAATCAAACTGTTTTAATTAAAATTATATTAAACAAAAATTGTTGTGCGGTATACCACGAATTATATACAAAAATAGTATTACAACCCGTGCTATGCACAGGATTAACTACTGATATCATACTTCATACATACATCTTTAGTATAAAGATAAAATCTTATTTTGATTATTGAATAATATTGTTTGTGTTGTTTTTTCTACTTTTGTAAACCAACTTAAAAAAGAAACACTTAATAGAGAAGCAGACAAAATCTCTACCGCCTCATCTCTCTCTTTGGCTCTTATGGCTAGAAACAATGGTCTGAGACTCCCATTAGTCCTATGGTGATGAAAAAACACTATTTAAACATCAATGATTGGTTCTCCGATTGTAAGATTATGCTTCACAGCCCGTGGTAAGCCAAAGAGCTCACAAACGTAAAAAAAATCCATATACATTTACGTTGTATGATGCACCAGAGAAGAAGAGCGCCTTGGCATCATATGTTCTCGCCTGCCACACACAATCACGAAGTGAACGGTTATATATTGTGTATTTGTGTTCAATATGTGGATTTGTTTCTAAAATCTAATTAATTATGTCATCTCAAGTTTTTTTTCCACATAGCGATGACTTCAAATTGAGTAAAAATATATGGCAAGGAAATGTCCATTGCAGACAATGAGGGAAGCTGAATGAACTAATCAATTATAATAGTACCTTCGAATTCCTATACACTGTCGGAAATGCAAGCCCCTTCCATGGAAAGCATATGTTCCATACTATTAACCACTTTTCTCCAAATCCTCTAGTTCCTTCCATTCACGAAGATTAGTTTGCCTTCAAATTAAAATCCTCAAATTAGTAGAATTCTTATCAATCATACTCGACATTCTCAGCAAATTTAGATAGAAAATGATAGGAAAATCTTGGAAAATTGAATAAACAATAAGATTTTAGTTTCCAAGAGATGAAAAAAATGATATTCTAACTCACCGGGAAGCTAGCTTTTCCAGTCTCCTGTGGCTGTGCTCACAGTCCTATTACCAGTGATAGGTTACATAGGAACTCGTTGCCAACGTCCACGGTAATTAGATGAGGCTGAAGACATTATCAAGTAAGAGACGGAGCCGATCGAGACATGCATATATCTTGGAATTTTCTGGAAACATAAACAACGTAAACAAATTGTGTGGAGGATGAAATATAAAAAAAAACTTTGATTTACTTGAGTAAATGAGATTTGAGTTCATGATGAATTAAATTTATAGAGGAAGATGAAACAGTTTCTACGATGTAGAAGAGATCGTGGTGATAGTGAGAGATAAAATTCAGGGATTTTTATTAGAAAATTTGGTTATTGTTTAGTTTTTTTTTTCTCGCCACGATTTCGATTTTTTTTCCGAATTTTTTCTAATGAAATTTAAATTAAAAAAAAAACTAAAATCTGATGTGGCATGAATTAATTGGCCAAGTGACTTGTGAATTATAGTATAAAGGATCACTAAAATTAACAAAAGAGTACATTAGCAAAATTAGTATTAAAATAGTACATTATTAAAAAAATCAAAAAAAAACTTGCCCCGCGGTGTACGGCGGGTCATAATCTAGTTAATAAAAATATAATACCAATAATCTTAATTATATTTGATTTAGTTATGCTACATAATTACGTACATACATTCGTTAGATGTGAATTTTCTTGCCAGCGAAACCTAATTAACACATACATACACTTATTATTAGATCACATACACAAGCAAATGTGACTATGTGAGTATGTGACAGCATGGGAAGACGGACGAGTTTTTTTTAGTGGGAAGAAGATTTGACGACTCGTCTTGCAGATATTCTATCGTTGTCAAAAGCATTATTAAATTTAACTAGGATAGTACCCGCGCTACGCCGCGGGTTGTTTCATATATTTTTCTGTTATATATATTTTTATGTTTATTTTTTGTATGTTTGCAATTTTAAATCGGTTAGCTCACACAATCTATAGACTATCATTACAAATCCAAAAAATTTCCAAACAACCAACATGTTAAGGAGTACAAATCACTATTAAAAGTAGCAACTCACAATTGCTAATGCCTTTATAAGACAATACTCATAATACAATCTATCTTAACATTTTTTAAGTACATTTTTGTGTCATCCTCTCTTATCTTTGTATCCAAACAAGTCCCAACTAAATTCTCTACAATCCTTACAACCAAACACAATCATTTCCTTATTTGATAATATTAATTTCCTAAAATCTATCTACCTAATTTAAAGCAATATGTTATATTAAAATAAAATTTTCCTTTCACTTTTATTTAATTTTATATTTAATTATTTGAATTACTATTTAATACATAAAGTTAATAAAATTTTCGAGTTTCTTCAGCATATGATGTGATTTAAATTTTTATAAACGGATATATATTTTAAAAATTGTTTGAGGATTTTTGTAACCAAACAAGCATTTCTAGATATATATTATTTTACATTTGAGTTATTAATATATAATGAATATTTACAATTAAAAGTTAAAATAACACGCAATGAAATTATATTGTGCGAATGATTTGGATCAATATGAATATCAATTTAATTATCATTAATTTGGTGTTACACAGATAATTTATCGTTTCATTATTTTGCTAACATTATCAATATTAGAATATTAAATATATTAAATTGAGTAATTTATGATAATGTAGAGAACACATTATTTTGCGGTAAACTGTGGGTTATATCTTATAATTAACAGTCAAATAAAATTATAAATCTTACACTAAATAAAATTAACACATAAATATAACTTGAATTTTGATCTATTTGTTATAAACATTTGACTGTTAATTTCTTCAGAATGCAATGGGTTATTGATTTATAAAAAAAAAAGGACCCGTATAATTTTAGAATGCAATGGCAATATGATATATACATTACTAAACCACTTCTAATAAAGAGAGTTCAGAAGCATAGTCTCGTATAATAAAACTTTAAAGATTCCATCAAAAAATTCAAAATAAGTTCTGCAAATCTCTAATCCAGATAATTCAAACGCATCATAGAAAGTTTTATAATTTAAATTATGCATGAATATATGAAGAGTCTCCTATATAAAGAGAAGGGCATGCAACAGGTCTTATCATCTCGTTCATTAACCAAAAAAAAAACTTATAGCATTTTCTTCTTTCCTCTACAACAATGGCTGGAGTTGCCTTTGGTTCTTTGGTTCTTAATAAATGATTTCATGTGTTGCCGTTTTACTCTACATCTATTCGTGATTTCGTGATTTCATGTGTTTGCTAAAATAATGACATTTTACGTAAAACAAAACAAATTCAACTTCTTTGTATTAATATATTTTTGCTTAGGTGTATTAATGTTTTAATTTGATAGGCTACTGTTTTTTAATGATGTGTCAACACCAGGTTCAATGTTCATGCTGATTTGTCATGCTCTGGATAGAAACACCTTCTTCTTTTATTGTATTGATTTATCGGAAATTATCTTATTCAATGGACCTGTTTTTAAAATTCCCGTCTAGCACCGATTACGCCCCGTAAAATCACTAGGTTCACCCTCTCTGTCTCGATTAATGACAAATCTCTGTCTAGCATCGATTATCCGATTATGTATATCTAGTCCGATTATTTTCCGCTCAATTCCGCTTAGTTCTGCTTAATTTTGTGTATATCAATTTTTTTTAGAATCAAATAAAAATCAAACATAAATATTTTTGTTATTTAGGTTTAAATTAAGAGATTATGATGTTTTACAATAATTAATTTATAACTTTTAATAAAAATCGTAGAATTTTCTTTTAAACGTTTTTGTGTGTTTACCATAATTTTAAAGACAATACTATAGTTTTATATTTTATTTGTTATTTTCCTTTTAACATAAACAGAATTGTACATATATTTAATACAATATATTTTTATTTTATTGTTAATTTAATAAAATAACTCTAAAAATAGTCCCCGATTAATTTTTGTTCAATTTCCGATTTTCTCGCTAGGCGCTAGGCCCACCTCGACCGCTCGATTAGTGCCTAACAATTTCTAAAACAGGGTTCAATAGCATGTGAGGACGAGTTTATAGTGGGAAGAAGGTTTGTTTTGTACTGTAGCTGAAAAGCGTGAAGTATTTTTAGTATTGTGCCTTAAATTGTATTCCAAGGTTCATTTATCCATCTTTTTTCATCAATCATTAGTAAAACCATTTTTTCCCGAACAAGTAATATTTTTCTTTCTTTCTTTTCTTTGACAAATACATGATTTCATTCAGTCAAATCAAATCAAAGTATAAAAATGGAGATCCAAAGATACTAAAGTTTAAAAAGTTACAAAGGAAGTTATTCCCTAATAACATAAACAAGAAGATAATGGAGATATATGAATCAATCATATATCTCCTCACTAAACCAAGAACTAGGTCGATTCTTTCCAAAGTAAACCTCTTTCGTAACCGGGAAGGCTGAACAAGATTATTTGATTTTAGTAAGGGAGTAAAACAAAAAAAATTGAAATTGTTTACAAACATAATACAAATCAAATTACGAACAGTGAGTGTTATGACATCTTGAATGTATATGTTTGTAGGGAAATTACTTCTTAATCCAAAATCTGGATTACAACAGTCTTTCCTGTTTCTTTATTGCATACATTTTGCGTGTATGTCCTTAAATCAATAGAGAAAGACATCCTAAAAGGTTAAAACCTTAATCTTTTGTAGTTGGGAGATATCAGTAAGAGACATAAGATAGGATCGGAAGCCTCTTGCTCTATAATGGTGTTCGAGCGAATCTATAAATATTCTATTTTTGTATTTCAAAAGGAAGATATTTATTTTTCGTGTTTTGATTTGATTTTGATAATTTTACCATTTTCAGTAAATGACTAAATGTTAGAATATATGGTAACTATGATAAATTTTGTAACTTTTTTTTTCTTCTAATTTTCTTGCCAAAGTAAGTAAGAAAAAACAATGTAAGTTAGAAATGATATATTTGACACATGTTTTCTAAACTATAATAATAATAAAACATAAATGGTAGTAACATTTGTAAAAGTTGACAAATAAAAGACTAGAAGTTACAATATACAAAGAAAACTACTACTAAAGTACTATATATATATATATTAATATTAATTATGTTGAAATATATATCATGCAAATTAGCTTAAAAATATATCTAATTGTAATTAACATAAAGAATTATAGTCTTAAAATTAAAATTAAAATTTACCAAAGAATCACTAACTTTTCTGAAATCATTACATGTTTTGGATACTATAGAGGATTAAAAATTTACTATGTTACAAACTATTAATAGTTAAATATGATTATCAGTTTGTCAAAAAAAAAAAAAGTTAAATATGATTATCGATGTGGTAAAATATGACTGAACACACTTTTTAATATAACTAATTAATTTGTTTGCCCAAAAAGAATATAAATAATTAATTTAATTCTATCAGCAAGTATGCAACATCTGTTGATAATAATGAGAAATTTTGCAAGATATGACAAATTTTGCAAGATATGACAAATAAGTATTTTATTAGATACTCAACCATATATATCCTCTCATAATATTAATTTTTTTTTTTTTTTTTTGTCAATCATTAAAAATTTCTATTTATTATTCCAAATCTCTCTATATAAGAGATGATGGGTTAGCCTAGTTTATAGCAAAGCTATAGAGGAGGTTTCTCAGACGTCAAACGAAATCCAACATGGCTAAAGCACAAATATGTATCTGTTTCATCATCTTCTTATCCCTTTGGTCAGGTAATCATAACTAATCATCATGTGTGATTAATATAATTACAATATATCAATCAATCTATATACATCGATTGTAGCGATGCATACCGACGTTATAGATCATTTCAAAATCACAATTTCATTGTAATATTTTCCAAGTTCTGTAGTAATATTTTGTTTTTGTGTTTTGTTCATGTTTTTTTTTCACTGACCGAAGGAAATTTCATGGAAGTCAAGGCACATCATGTAAGTAATTAGATTACTCATAATTGCAGTCAAGTCATAAAATTGTTTTTTTTTTTTTTTTTAATATAATTAATGGTCTTTGAGTTTGTTCTTTGTTACAGAGCTCCGGAAGTTGGTGTATTGCTAAACCTTCTACGTCTTATGATCAACTTCAAGAAAACATAAAATTTGCTTGTTCGAAAATCGATTGTCAGATCATATCGAACGGAGGTGCATGTTTTTCTCCAGCTAGTCTCATCAGTCGTGCTTCTGTTGTCATGAATCTTTACTACCAAACTAAAGGAAGACGTCTTGAGAACTGCAACTTCGGAGGCTCTGGTCTCATTGGCGTAACTGATCCTAGTGAGTTTCCTTTTTCTATTATTTTTTTCTGCAAACAATTATGTAACTTTAATTTGTTTAGTCTAAACTTAAATCAATTCTTTTTTTTTATTTACAGGCTACGGAAATTGCATTTATAAATTTCGTAAGTAAACATATGAATTATGAAGCTTCGACTTTGTTGCAAGAAGATAGAAGACCGTACCTGAAATTTTATATTTATTTGAAGTTGTGATCTTTCAAGAATTAATAAATGTTTGAGTCTTGATATGTGTATGTCACTATCAAAATAATAAATAAAACATAATTAATAATTTTATCAACACTTCATCTAGCTCAGTATTAATAAAAATATAATACCAATAATCTTAATTATATTTGATTTAGTTATGCTACATAAATACGTACATACATTCGTTAGATGTGAATTTTCTTGCCTGCGAAACCTAATTAGTAATTAATTAACACATTCATACACTTATTATTAGATCACATACACGAGCAAATCTGAGTATGTGACAGCATGGGAAGACGAGTTTTTTTTTTTAATGGGAAGAAGATTTGACGATTTGTCACTTTAGCTGAAAATCTTGTAGTATTTTAATATTGTGGCTTAAATTGTATTCCAAGGGAGTTATCCATTTATTTTAATCACAAATTAGTAAAATCGTTTTCCCGAGCAAGTAATCAAATATAATGGAACTGCCGGAGTTCTATATCTCCTCACTAAACCAAGAACTAGGTCGATTCTTTTCAATGAAGATCGCATTCTCAAATCGGAAAAGCTGAAACTACACTATTTCAATAGAGGATTAAAACACAACATTTTGAAATTAATTGTTTTTACAAAGATCTGTAAAAGTTGGCACAAACAATATGCAAAGAAACTATAGTACTTACTATATGTAGTACTTACTATATAGACATTAATATTAATTATGCTGGGATATATATCATACAATTAGCTTAAAATATAATATATAATTGTTGGCATAAGCTATTAATTATAGTCATAAAACTAAAATCTTAAAATTACCAAAAAATCACAAACTTTATCTAGATGATTGAAAATTTACTATAAAACAATATATTATTTTAATTTTCTGTTTATATAATATTATTTCACACTTTAAATTTAATATTTATATATATTATTCCAAATTATTCCAAATCTCTCTATATATAAGAGATGGGTAATGGGTTAACCTATAGTTTTAAACAAAGTTGTAGAGGAGGTTTCAGACGTCAAACAAAATCAAACATGGCTAAAGCACAAATATGTATTTGTTTCATCGTCTTCTTATCTCTTTGGTCAGGTAATCACAACTAATCATCATGTGTGATTAATATACAATTACTATATCGATCAATCTATATACATACAGACCGGACGTTACAGATCATTTCAAAATCTTAATTTCGTAAGATATTCCAAGTTCTGTAATAATTTTTGTGCTTTTTCTTTTTCATGTTTTTCTTACAAAAGGAAATTTCATGGAAGTCAAGGCAGATGTAAGTAATTAGATTACTCATAATTAAGTGAAAACAGACAAGTTATATAGAATGTTTTTGTATAATGCTCTTTGAGTTTGATCTTTTGTTACAGAGCCCCAGACAATGGTGTGTTGCTAAACCTTCTACGGCTTCCAATAAACTTCAACAAAACATAGACTACGCGTGTTCGAAAGTCGATTGTAAGATTATATCGGAAGGAGGTGCATGTTATTCTCCATATAGTCTCATTAGTGCCGCTTCTGTTGCCATGAATCTTTACTACCAAACTCTAGGAAGAGATTTCTTGAACTGCCAATTCGAAGGCTCTGGTTTCATTAGCGTAACTGATCCTAGTGAGTTTCCTTTTTATCTTTAAAAAAAAATAATATTTTCTAAACAATTATCTATCTAACTTTTGTTTGGTCTGATCTCAAATGAACTTTTTCTTATTTACAGGCTACGGAAATTGCATTTATACATTTCAGAAGTAAACATATGAAGCTTCGACTTTGTTGCAAGAAGATAGAGGACCGTGAAATTCTATAGTTAATATTATTTGAAGTTCTGATGTTTCAATTTTTCAACAGCTAAATGGTTGAGTCTAAATGTCATTGTCAAAGCAATGAATATAATTTTATCGATACTTCATCTAACTCTGCATTAATATATAAATATAATACCAATTAATAAACTTAACTATATTTGATTTGGATATGCTACATAAATAAATACACATACGTTAGATGTGAATTCTTTAATGTTTGGCCTAAATAGATGTAAAGTAATACTATAGTTTTATATTCTTACCAGCAAAACCTAACAGGCTAACACATATATTACACACATTAAAAAGTTTTCTACGGTTATCATAAAATTCTTAACTGTGTTCTTTTTAGTAAACCATATGACATAAAGTAATGTTGTTGTGGTTTTATGAGATAGAAAAAAAGAGATATAGAGTACAAGAAATATGGCTATAGATCACCTAATTTTATTAATTATCAGCTGAGATCAATTATATATCAGCATCATATCAACCAAAGATAATCTATGTTTGGGTATCCCCTTATACATAAGAATATATGATGGTATCATGTATAGGTAGGGTTGGGTTAGGTCTTAATGATGAAAAATTAATAATTAAGTCACACACACGAGTAAATGTGGCAGCATACGAAGACGGGTTATTAGTGGGAATGAATGTGGGAAGAAGTCTTGTCTTGTCACTAATGAGTTGAAATATTTTATAATATTCTTGCTTTGAATTGTATTCCAAAGTTAAATTAAAATTATATGCGTTTTTAACAACCCAATTAGTAAAACATGTTTTCCAAGTCCACGGACTTTTTTATATGTAATTCGATACATTTGATTCGCATGTCTAGACCAATAACTAGGTAGGACGAGTCTTGTTGAGAAGACACCTTATCCCGCCCCATACCATGAAACAACACTAGTACAGGCCACGCTGCCTCGGCTCTAAATAAGTTCAAAAACTCCTCCACTTTAAACCCCAACATATCCAAGAGGAGAACAGTGATTGGTCCATGTCACGTGAACTAACACATTTGGCAAGTACTGCACAAATTAATGACGGTAAGAAAGTGAGACGACCACACGCGAGATGTTAGCGCGTAAGTCATGAGAGACAGACAACAAAGAGAATCAACCTCGTCTATGAAAATTTCCTTCAGATTCTGTCGATACCAAACAAAAAAACTCATACTAATAGTATTTTTGTTGGTCGTTCCTAATTATGATTTGTATATTATACACCCGATAAAATAAACAAATCAGAATGGGTCTCTCCACTAAACTTAAAAAATATATTAAAAATTCTAAAAAATACTATATATATATACTCTTTGGGAGGGGGGACAGGAACAAATATACTTAACAAAACGATAATAATGGGCATAGTTCTTCTTTGAGACCTGCTTCTGCTTTTCTTTCTGTTGCTGTCTCTGATTATAATAGGAAAGCTTTATGTTTATTTAATGATGCAACTATGACGTCTTTCATTAAATTTAACTTACAATAGATTAGCCTAAAACAAATTTATTAGCTAGAAAAAAATCCATTCAATAATTAAATTAATTTTATGGTAACACTGAGAAGAAGTACAGCTCGACATCACATCCTATATCAACTAAAGAAATGGTTAAAAATAACCATACAAAAAAAAAAAAAAAAGTTAAATCAGTTGTTGTCTACGTTTAGAGATGAAAAGTTATCAAGAAGTCTCCCTATAAAACACTATTTATGATCCAAGAAAATCTACTAATCTAACATATTACCGTTGTTTGGTTAGGGATGAGTTCTTTGAGTTTTGTGGTTAGTAAAAAAGCCAACATTGAGTGATAAAAAGTGAACAACTCTTTCTCTCTCTTCATGATGGTAAAACCGATTTGATTTAAATCCAAAAAGGTAAGTAAGAGAAGGAAAAAAAAAGTTTCAAAATTTACATTGGCATAACCAACTAGACCCCAGATCCAAAGTTGCAGACTTTTCAACCATTTTCAAAGTAATTTACCCACACACACAACACTAACTAAAAAGGATTAGTATTTAGAAGACTAATTAATGTTTTCTTAAAATACTATTTTCTTTATTGTGCGTTAGAGAGCTGAGAGAGGAAGGAAGCAGAGAAGAGGATAGACAAAAGAGAAAAGGGAAATTTACCAGACAAGAGCTTCTTTCTTCTCTGCCCCTTTGCTTCTTTCTCTCTCTCTCTCTCTCTTTCTTTTAGTTTCTTTTGAGAAATTTTGGAAGAAGGGGGTAAAGCTACAAAAAACTTCAGAATCGAGGTTAGTAATTCGTGTTGCTTAGTGATGATTATTTTAGTTCTGTTTCTTGATTTTATAGTTTTCTGGGTTGTTTCAAAAGATCTGTCTTTTCTTGTTCTGTGTGTGTACTTTGATGTCTCTACTCTTGTTGGGATGTGAAACAAAACACATGATACTTGAGGGGAGAGAGAGAGAACTCACTTGTGAGTTGTGTTTTGTTCTCTTGAGTAAAATTCACAAAATTGAAACTTTTTTTAGTTTAATGATATTATTCTGCATATTAAATTTTGAGAATTTTACAACTTGAAAGCTGTCTTCTTTGTCTCTGTGTGTGTCTCTCTCACTCTCTCTTTTTGTTGCAATAGAGCAAGCTAAGTTTTGTGTTGATTTTGTTAGTTCACCTAATTTGAAGAGTTGAGCTAAGATTTAATTGTCAAAAAGTTAAAACTTCCTTTTCATGGAAGCTCAACAAACTCAAAAACACCTCTCTCTCTCTTTCCTTCTCTTTGGCAGTTTCTGTATTTGAGTTTCTTTGGATCTGCCTTTGATTTTCTTTCATTTGTCTTTTAACTGCAGTTTCTTTTGGATCATGCAGGTAAGAGTTTTTCTCTTGGGCTACAGAGCAATCATGCTAACTTACGCCTTTTCCCAAAATCTTATCCATCTATCTCAGTAAGAAATGCTTCTGATGAGTAATACACTGTTTTGTAGTGGTCTTAAAACTCTCCATGCATAGATCTTTTAAAACAAAGGTTGTGTTCTTCTGTTGAATTGTGTTGACAGATAAAGAAAGTAATGTTGGAAAAATGGTGAAGAAAGGAAGTTGGTTTTCTGCAATCAAAAGGGTTTTTACTCCACATTCCAAAGAGAAGTTTGGCAATGTAAGCTTGTTTTTACTCTAAAAGAAACGTTTACTTTAAGCTTGCAAAGATGTTGGATTTAAAGGAGTTTTTTGATGAGTTACTTTTGGCTCTTGGTGACCATTTTACTTGCAAACAGGAAACAGAGATAAAGAGTGGAAAACAAAAAAGGAAGAAAGGTTTTGGGAAGCGAGAGCCTAGTAGTATTGAAAAGATCTTAGGCGAGGCTGCGAGAGATCATAATCTTGTTTTCAGGCCTCCTACTCCTGAGAGACCAAATCCATTCTCAGCCTCTCCTCCTCTGAGGCCTGCTTCTCCTCGGGTTCCTTCTCCAAGAGTTGCCTCACCACGAGCTGCTTCTCCAAAGCCTCCTTCTCCTAGAGCTGAAGTTCCAAGATCCCTTTCGCCAAAGCCCCTTGATCGGTCAAAGCCGTCATCAGCCTCTGCCAATGCTCCTCCTTCTCTGAGGCCTGCTTCTCCTAGAGCTGAAGTTCAAAGATCCCTTTCGCCAAAGCCTTCTTCTTCTTCTAGAGCCGACCTTCCAAGATCCCTTTCGCCAAAGCCCTCTGATCGATCAAAGCCAGCATCAGCCTCTGCTAATGCTCATCCTCAAAGGCCTGCTTCTACTCGAGTACCTTCTCAGAGAATTACACCTTCCAGTGTTCCTTCTCCAAGACCAAGTTCACCAAGAGGTGCCTCCCCACAAGCCGTCTCTTCAAAGTCACCTTCTCCAAGAGTAGAGCCACCACCAACATTGGACACTCCAAGACCTCCTTCGCCAAAGCCTCCTTCCCCAAGAGCAGCTTCTCCAAGAGCAGACACACCAAGATTGGATGTTCCAAGACCTACCACGCCTAGGCCACCTTCTCCAAGAGCAGAAGCACCAAGATTGGATGCTCCACGACCCACTACACCTAAGCCACCTTCTCCAAGAGCAGACCCACCAAGACTAGATTCTCCAAGACCTACTACGCCTAAGCCACCTTCTCCAAGAGCAGACCCACCAAGATCAGATGCTCCAAGACCCACTATGCCTAAGCTCCCTTCTCCAAGAGCGGTTTCGCCTAGAGCTCTTCAGCGACGAGAGATTGTTCATAGACCAGAGCCAACACTTTCAGTCCAACATGCTTCTGCAACAAAGATTCAAGGAGCTTTCAGAGGCTTCATGGTACGTATACTGTATACACATTTTAAGTTTCTGTATCAAGATTTGCACATTATTACATTAGCCTTTATGTCCGAGACAAGGAAGTTACTGACTTGAGAGTGAAACAGGCAAGGAAGAGTTTCAGAGCTCTCAAAGGTCTAGTCAGGCTTCAAGGGGTAGTGAGAGGATACAGCGTGAAGCGGCAGACGATAAATGCAATGAAGTACATGCAACAAGTGGTCCGTGTTCAATCCCAAATCCAGTCACGCCGCATCAAAATGTTGGAAAACAAAGCTCAGGTTGAGAAAGATGAAGCCAAATGGGCTGCATCTGAAGCTGGTAATGATAATTGGGATGACAGTGTGCTGACAAAAGAGGAAAGGGATGCAAGATCACAGAGAAAGACTGAGGCTATCATCAAGAGAGAAAGATCAATGGCCTATGCATATTCTCGCAAGGTAATACAAAATCATTCCTTCCTCATGCCATTATCATGTTGATGCAGTTTTTGCTAACATCTTTATCTATGTGCAGTTGTGGAAAAATAGTCCCAAGTCTACTCAGGAGAATCGTTCTTCAGGTGGGTTCCCTCAATGGTGGAACTGGGCTGACCGGCAGAATCCTCTTGCTAGTCCTGCACCGAGCTATAGCCAACCACTAAGAGATTTTAGGCTAACACCATCAAGACTCTGCCCTAGTCCTCTTTCTCAGTCAAGCAAAAAATACCATACAAGGCTTGACAACCACTTTGACAGTTCAACACCCAGATCGTCCAGATCTACACTGCTCACTCCATCAAGACACACAGGGACATCAAGATACTCGAGAGGAAGACTAATAAGAGGTCAAGATTCTCCATTCAAGGATGATGACAGCCTCACAAGCTGCCCTCCGTTCCCGAGTTACATGGCTCCTACAGTCTCTGCAAAGGCAAAAGTTAGACCAAACAGCAATCCAAAGGAAAGAGTGATGGGTACACCTGTCAGCGAGAAGAGGAGAATGTCGTATCCCCCTACACAACAGCAAGGTCTCGATACGTTTAGATGGAACAAAGGGTCATTGGTCATGAGCAACAGCAGCAGCCAAAGGGGTCCTGGTTCACCTGGAGGTGTGGTTCTTGAGAAACACAAGACACTTAAATCAGTAGGAAATTTGAGCATTGGTTCCTCTGCCTCGACAGTTGGGAGAAAGGAATTTAACAGATTTGTGTGATTTCTTATGATTTGAAACATTTTTTTCTTTCCTTATTTTGTTGCTTTTGCTTCACTTATGGTTGGTGGTGTTGATTTTGAGTGTTGTAACATAATAAAAAGGTAAAACAAAAACAACAACAGAGGATTTGGTTTGAAGTAGAAGTTTTTAGAGTCATATGAGCATGAGAGTTGGTAAGACAATTGAAGCAATTCAAAAGCGTAAAATGTGACCAAAGGTAGGATTCAAGACCTAAATCTGTAGGGTAGAAACTAGAACAATACACAAAGTATCTTAAGACTAGATTCAGATAAAACGTATGATCAAGATCATCATCACAAATAGTTCACATTAGGTTCGTTCTAACATCAGCTTTCTCAATTCCAATCTTATGCTATTGAAGTTACGAAAATACCCTCTGTCTAGCAAAAACGGTACGTTCCGATCCATATAAATACGACTTAAATCAAAATACATAGGGGAAACCAAACTGATGAGTATAGTTGTTTCTCTGCTTAGATTTTAAATTTTAATGTTTCAGAGACAACTTTCCAGTAAATTAAGATATTGGATTTGTTACATATGTCTGGCCTGGTTTTATATAGAAAATATATAAAACTTATCATTTATGGGAATAATTCATTATCAATAATAAGAATAACCAATAATTCATTTTTGATTTTTTTTTGGATATTAGTTCTACAAGTATATTCTTTCTATATTATGAACATTATGATGTATCGTTTTTTTTCTTCAATTTTACTTGTCATATGTAGTGTATTCCTTATTTTGCTTTTATATTTGTATTCATTTAAAAATAAACAATTCACATGAAGTTATTATTTAAATATTTTCAATTTCTATTTACTTATTAATATTATTCTAATCATGTATCATTTATCAGTATAGAGTTAATTAACATATTATATATATATATATATATATATATTCATATTACTTTATCAAAAACAAATTGTTGTAAACTTGTAACATAATTTAGGTTTTGATCTCACTTATATTAGTACAAGTGAATCATTTCTCATATGATTTCAATATATGACTTCATCAATCATTTCCAAGTATCTTTAGTTTTGGATCAAATATCATGGATAATATTTATTCTCATAATTGAATCTAAATAATATAATAAATAATATGTTAATTTTCTTGTGTTTGTTGGATAGTATAAATACTATTGAAGGAACTAAGAAAACTAAAATCCAATAATTGAGGGAAACATTTTCAAATTTTTGTACGAAAGAAAAAGTATATTTATGTTATATAATCTAGTAAATAATCAATTTATTAAATAAATTCTTAAAATCTTTTAAAGTACATAATTACAAAATAACTTTTCATAGTATTAGAGAAAAAGAGACAAGACTAAGATATGAATCCAACAACGACAATTTTATGCAATACATATAACCAAAATAAATTATCCAAAGAACCTTTATGGAGGCGAATTAGTATTTTCAAGAGCTGACAATAATTTGTTTATATGCTAGATTTTATCAACCAAATTTAATGTATCTTGCGAAACTGAGTTGGTTTCAACGTCGAGACCACTAAGTATGTAATAGACACGTTCATTGAAACATTCAATCAACTGAACATTAATTTCATAATTGCAAGTGTTTTGTTTACTATGAGCTAAGAAAAACAAATTATTTAAAGATCTATGACACTATAGTCGTTCTTTGAAATGTTATTTGACTCATTATGTGTATAAACAAACAGAAATATCCATTAAAACATAGAAAAAAAACTAATCGTTTATGTGAATAATTCATTTGAGTTTTTATCTTAATATGAGTAACCAATAATAATTCAAAACTTTTTGTTAATAATAATTATCAAATATGATATTTTTTTTTGTGAAATAGGAGTATTGGATTTATGAATAATAAGATAGGGGATTACTAAAAAAAAAAAAAGATAGGGGTTACTTAGTGATAATCAATTACTTCGATCTTGTTAGTTTTACCTTAAAAATAAAAAGGATTATGAAAATTGGAGTAGTTCAAAAAGATTAGCATTAATAAATGATGTAAAATAAATTAATCACAAATCCTATGATAAAATTGAATTATATCAACAAACAAGTGGGTGCCTAATAAGGGCCACGCGCCTCACGCGCCTCGGTCCCTCTTAAGTTTTAACACTTTCTCCTTTATCCTCAAAACAAACCAGTGGCATTTTCGTTGATTCATCGAACACATAAGGTTAAAACTTTGAAAATCTTTAGTTTTCCTCCTAACCGAAGTAAACATGAAGTCATGTATGTAGTAGATTAAGTTTCAGCGGTTATTAGAAAAATATATCCATGCCATGACTTTGATTATATGTATTACACAGATGTCTTATGTAGACCAGCAAGACTACTAAATCACAGTAAATAATTTTATTTCTTGTCAAACATTCGAATCCAGATTTTTATGATGTTTGACCAGTTCTTTAGTTATTGCATGATTCATGGATATGATTTGGACACCACGTTAAATTAATTGTTACTTAGACACTCATCTGCAACTCTATGGCTCTCTGTTTTAAATATTATGCAGTTCTTATCTTCTTGCTTATCAAAGATATAAACAACAACACTAACTAATATTATCTTCTTCCCTTGTAAACCACTCAATCACTCACCGATCATGTCTGTAACTTCAACTTGTTGATGGTTTTGGTGATCATTATTGCTCTGTTTAATACTAAAAACTCACTTGGCAGGCTTGTTTTTGAGGGATCCACTGGTATGATCAATGGTTTCCCGACGTTGACAAACACCAAGAAGCACGTCTATGGTCAAGCCTTCAATGACGAGCCATTCCCTTTCAAGAATTCTACCAACGGTAACATGACTTCTTTTTCATTGACCTTCTTCTTTGCTATCGTCCCAGAGCATAGAGACAGAGGCGCTCACGGTATGGCCTTCGTGATCTCGCCTACGAGAGGCCTTCCATGTGCTTTTGCTGATCAGTACCTTGGAATATTCAATGATACAAACAATGGAAAAAGCTAGAATCATATCATTGCGAATTTCTGTATTTGTTAAACCCCGTAATGGGTCTTGGATTTAGTTAGAAACTGCTCTAACGTGCGTTGTTACCATCACGCGCCTGGAAATACAAGTAGACATGATGCCACATTGCCAGGTTTGTAACATAAGATCGTTTCTCTCGGAGGTATGATAGAATTATATATTTTCCTTAAACAAGGCTAGCTGTGACTTTGTAGTGAACAGATGTCATAAGGTATGCTGGGTCTACTATTATAAAATGTTGATGTGGAATATTATCTTCTGCCCAAAACATAAATAGTAATTTTTCCTAACTTAGTTTATTGGTTCTTCCATGGTCCATGGAGGTTTGGGATACCATTAAGTCTCTAACTAGTTAATTAATTGATTTCAAGCCATTGACCCTGCAACTTGTAGCTCTCTGTTATAAGTCTTTGCAGGTCTTGACTAGTTCATATGTTTTTTTTTGTGTCTACAGTCATTAGTTTACTCTCTTTAAATATAAAAATTGGGTAATTAACTGATGTCGAAGCATTGACTCTGCAAGTTGTAGCAATCTTTCTAATTTTAGTCCTTTGTGGAGCTTGACTACTTCATGCGCTTTTTGTGTGGCTTAGTTGACTTCCATCATGCTCTTCAGAATATAAACTAAGCTCCTAGTTTCTCAACTCATCGATGAAAGATGATGTCTCACAAACTCAACTTACGAGTAATTTTCTTGATCCTTGCTTTGTTCTGTTGTACTGAAAACTCCCATGCCAAGCTGATTTGGGAGGGATCTGCCGGAATTTTCAAAGGTTCCAGGACGTTGACGAGCACCACGAAGCATGTATATGGTCAAGGATTCGATGACAAGCCATTCCTTTTCAAGAATTCCCTCACCGGTGCAATGACTGATTTCTCTTTCACCTTCTTTTTTGCTATTGCCCCTGAGCATAAGCATAAAGGCTCTCACGGTATGGCCTTCGTGATCTCTCCTACAAGAGGCATTCCTGATGCATCGGCCGATCAGTACCTAGGAATCTTCAATGAAGCAAATAACGGGAACAGCTCAAATCATATCCTCGCTGTGGAGCTGGACATAAACAAAGATGATGAATTCGACGACATTAACGATAACCATGTTGGTATCAACATAAATGGGATGAAGTCTATTGTATCTGCTCCAGCTGGTTATTATGATCAACAAGGTCAATTTAGAAATCTTTCTTTAATCAGTGGAAATCTACTCCGAGTCACGATTTTGTATAGCCGGAAGGAGAAACAGCTTAATGTCACCTTATCATCGCCAGAGGAGTCTTATTACCCAAAGCAGCCACTTCTTTCGCTAAACCATGATCTCTCACCGCATCTTTTGGAGAAAATGTATGTCGGCTTCTCAGCCTCGACGGGTTCGGTTAGGGCACTGCACTACATTTATATTTGGTATAGATTTACCACACTGATTGTTCCAGAACTGGATTTTGGGATACCGACGTTTCCTCCATATCCCAAGCCAAAATCACTAGTAAATCGGATTCTTTGGGCGACTGGCTTGGCATTGGCTCTCTTTGTTGCAATGGTTGCATCAGCTTTTAGTTTCTTCTTATATAGGAGAAACCAAAAGGTTCAGGAAGTTTTAGAGGAGTGGGAGATTCAAAATGGACCTCATAGGTTTTCTTACAAAGAGCTTTTTAAAGCCACAAACGGTTTCAAACAACTTCTAGGCAAAGGAGGGTTTGGTCAGGTCTTTAAAGGCACACTTCCAGGTTCCGCTGCAACAATTGCTGTTAAGCGGGTTTCTCATGGTTCGAGTCAAGGAATGAGAGAATTCTTGGCCGAGATAGCAACTATTGGTCGTCTTAGACACCCTAATCTAGTTAGGCTTCTTGGTTACTGCAGGTACAAAGAAGAGCTCTACTTGGTTTATGACTTTATGCCCAATGGAAGCCTTGACAAGTACCTCTACGGCGGATCAGATCAAGAACAGCTCTCTTGGACTCAACGTTTCAAGATTATCAAAGACGTTGCATCCGCACTTTCCTATCTCCATCACGAGTGGGTACAAGTCGTGATTCATCGAGACATCAAGCCAGCAAATGTCCTAATCGATGACAAGATGAATGCAAGTCTTGGAGATTTTGGATTGGCTAAGCTATACGATCAAGGATATGATCCTCAAACCTCTAGAGTAGCTGGAACATTCGGGTATATGGCACCAGAGCTCATGAGAACCGGAAGACCAACCACGGGAACAGATGTGTATGCCTTTGGTGTGTTTATGCTTGAAGTTTCTTGCGGTAGAAAGCTGTTTGAGCCACGAGCAGAGCCTGAAGAGGTCGTTCTTGCGGATTGGGCGATTAATCGTTGGGAAAACGGAGATATTGTAGAGGCGGTGAATGAAAGTATCCGACCTGATCATGATAAGGGACAACTCGAGCTTGTTCTGAAGCTAGGAGTGTTATGTTCGCACCAAGCTGAAGAGGTTAGGCCGGATATGGCTACCGTGGTTAAGATCTTGGACGGAGTTTCTGAGCTTCCGGATAATCTCCTTGACATTGTCAGAACCGAGAAGTTGGGAAAATGGTACGAGACGTACAAAAACGTGCTTGATACGGAGATTACAGAATCTGCTGGTAACTTGACGATTACGGAACCGATGACTTCCGTCGGACGGTAAAAAAAGTGATTGTCGAGGTTTTGATGAGAACTTCAACTGTACAACATGTGACGGTGTTTGCTTCATAAAATATCTTTGTGTTCATACTTAAATTTGGCGGTGTATTTATTATTATACATGACCAGAGAAGTGTGTGTTTCTCTTTGTTTTCTTGTAGTACTTATCTTTTCGATTTTTTTTTTTTTTTTTTTTTTTTTGTGTGCTACTGCTAACTAATTGGCTTAATCGTATTTGTTTGTTAACTCTTAACTAATGTGTTTAAAAAAAAAAATGTGTTTTTGTTTCGTTAGAAAAGAAGAGCTTTGTGGAAGGAAAAAAAAATCCAAAATGTTTAACTAATACTCCCTCCGTTTTTATACAACTTAATTAGTTTAATATTTTTTATTATGCAGCATGCTTTAGTATGTAGTACTAAGGGCATTCCCATTGGTGATACTGAATGAGTGTCTCTTCATTTAAAAGAAAATGAAAAATGAAGAAAAATAAGAGAGAGGGTGTGATAATGTCTCTGCACAGACACTCTAAAATCTTTGTTTGCCAAATGTCTTTTTTTCAGTGGTTGACATTTTTAAAAAAATCAATTATATTAAAATATGATTATTATTAAACTTTGACCCTCATTTTAGAGGTTGTGCAATGTAGATGCTCTAATATCTCTAGATTCATGCCAAACCCAATCATCATTTATTTATTTAAAGAATTGATCAGTCCAAAATATGGAGTTACATAACGTTAATTTGGAGTTACATAACGTTTCCATCATTGTGCTATAATTGTGTTTTCTTTTACTGGGAAATTCTAAATCAAAACTAGACTAATAGATCCATAATATACAGTTACATAACGTTAATTTTCTCAGGAGATAAAATGCGATCAAAGAAAAAAATTTAATCGCTATCACGAACAAGAACAACTGTTCACTCTAGAAAATATTGCAAAACAAAATTAAAATAAAGAAGAAGTCTCAATTGCCACGTTGTTAATATACAAATGCTTATTAAGTTGACTTTTTTTTTTTTTTTTTTTAATCACGGTTGTAAATGAGAAACGTTGTGCGATCAAAGGCTCAAAACGTTGTGCTAAACTTGGCAGAAGAGTATAGAATGAAGCCTAAAAATGCACAAAACAAAAACCATCAAACCCAACAACGTACGGTCAATAGAGTTTTCATATGCCAAGTGGGACATCCACGTGGAGACCCAATGACACTTGTCCCCTCTCTCTCTCTCTCTCAACTTATTTGGCTTTTTCGTGGATACTCACGCCCCGAGTACGTTCGATTGAAACAATTACAAAAATCAAATACTATATAATGTAATTGACTTATTTACCCCTTCTCATTGCTAATCGATTTGCTAAGATCTAATACCCAAATTAATTACTATATATGTATACAAATTACAAAGTCATCTAATGATAATTAATCCTTATTGCTTAAGCGTTCACAAGAATCATGATCATCTTTTGACACCTATGTGCTTAAAAGGTCATATTTATTTTCAACTTAACTATTCAACTAAACACAAAAATTTTAATCAATTCCACTGATTAATACTATACAGTAGGTGGTCGTCGATGTGTTGTTGTTTGTATCATTTACTCATTGTTGACTTTTATACTTGTAAATTATTTGATACTATAATTCTATTACCGACATGGATACTCTACCAAAAATATCTATAGACAATAATAATGTGAACTTGAAACATCATCTCTCAAGGGTATTTTAGAACAGATACCCAATTTTTATTTTATTTTTTATAAAACATATTTCTAATATGACGTCATATTCCATATATTAATAATAATTATTATTTGTTCCTATCTCTCTCTCTCTCTCTCTCTTACTATTACTTACACCTCCTTCGCTCTCTACGCTGTTCATAAGCATTCTCTTTCTGTGGACGAAACTGAACCTGAGAGAACCAAAACAAAAAGCTTAACCCAGACCGAGTGAAAGAGATTGAGAGAGCAATTTAGCTTTGTAGCAAGAACGATTCAATTCATATCAAAGAAATGGCTTTAAAGCTTAACCCTTTGGTGGCATCTCAACCCTACAAATTCCCTTCCTCGACTCGTCCGCCTATCGCTTCTTTCAGATCTCCCAAGTTCCTTTGCCTCGCTTCATCTTCTCCGGCTCTCAGCTCCGGTGCCAAGTCAGTCTCTTTCTCCCATATACTTCTCTTATCTAGTTTTGATTCTCTCTGCCAACAAAGTATAATAAGAGATTTGGTTCATCTTTGTTCTGGGTTTTGCTTGGTTCTTTTTTTGGATATTGGATCTAGGTTTTTCTCTGTTTACTTCATTGTTATTTACTTAACATTTGCTTAATCTCGAGTGTGATTTCAATCAAAGTACTATCCTTTTTCATCTGGGTTTATAAGAAAAGATGTGGCCATCCTCTGATATTCTCTGTTCTTGAACGATTCATTACATTTTCCTATTGAATCTCATGTTGTTGACTGTTCCCTATTATTCTCTAGATTCATTCACGTTTCTCTTCAGATTGTTCCATGTATCAAATCTATTGTCTTCACCATTATTTAGATTGGTCTTTGATTGGATTGGTGGTTAGTTAAACTTAACAGTATATACTCTCGTTCTAGTTATCTCCTGTATTGTATAGTGATGTTTAGATTGGTTAAATCCTGGTTTATTATCGAGGGGAAAGTTTTGTTTTTTTTTTTTTTATCTGGTTGATGTTTTGGCTTTTTCTTTTGTTACATTTAATGGTGAAATGCATGTCCACTTGTTGCTTACTCATTTCTTGAACGTATTACTTTACGTCTGTTTCCTTTTCTTCAAAGGCATTACGTTGGATATCACGCTTCTTACAGGGCTTCCTTTGTGTAGTAGACAAACATATTGCGTCTATGCATGCTTACTTCGTGTCCTCTCTCTCTTTAGTTTCCGTCCTAATTTTTTTTCACTCTTTTTTTCTTCTTTGTTTCTTTCTCTCCCTGCAATCTTTCTTTGTGCTTCACATTGACAAGTGAACATTGAAATGAAAGAGCGTTTCATCATGCAAATATAACGTCTTTGTCTTATGATTAAACATTTCTTGTGTTTGTCAGTCAGGAATTGTTATCTTGAACGCATAGATTAATCTATTTGGCAATGTTGACATGAATGGTTATCTAAATGCAAACATATGTGTTCTTGTTTGTATTTTGGTTGTATATCGGAAATGAGACTTTTTTTTTATAGTTTCAATTGGGAATATAACTAGATTGCTGAAAATACTCTATTTTTTTTGGTTGATGCAGGGAGGTTGAGAGTTTGAAGAAGCCATTTACGCCACCTAAGGAAGTGCATGTTCAAGTCTTGCACTCCATGCCACCTCAAAAGATCGAGATCTTCAAATCTATGGAAAACTGGGCCGAGGAGAACCTCCTGATTCATCTCAAGGATGTGGAGAAGTCTTGGCAACCCCAGGATTTCTTGCCTGATCCTGCATCGGATGGGTTTGAAGATCAGGTTAGAGAGTTAAGAGAGAGGGCTAGAGAGCTCCCTGATGATTACTTTGTTGTTTTGGTCGGGGACATGATCACAGAAGAAGCACTTCCGACCTATCAAACTATGTTGAACACTTTGGACGGAGTTAGGGATGAAACAGGTGCTAGTCCTACTTCATGGGCTATTTGGACAAGAGCTTGGACTGCTGAAGAAAACCGACATGGTGATCTTCTGAACAAATACCTTTACTTGTCTGGTCGTGTTGACATGAGGCAGATCGAAAAGACCATTCAGTACTTGATTGGATCCGGAATGGTGAGATTAGTTTCAGGCAATTATCATGAACTCTGGTTAATATGACTTCCTAATGCTTTAACTTTTTTGTTTGAATAGGATCCGCGGACAGAGAATAATCCCTACCTTGGCTTCATCTATACTTCGTTCCAAGAAAGAGCGACCTTCATCTCTCATGGAAACACAGCCCGCCAAGCCAAAGAGCATGGTGACTTCAAACTAGCACAAATATGTGGCACAATAGCTGCAGACGAGAAGCGTCATGAAACAGCATACACCAAGATAGTTGAGAAGCTCTTTGAGATTGATCCTGATGGTACAGTCATGGCTTTTGCAGACATGATGAGAAAGAAAATCTCAATGCCTGCTCACTTGATGTACGATGGGCGCAACGACAACCTCTTTGACAACTTCTCATCCGTGGCTCAGAGGCTCGGTGTTTACACTGCCAAAGACTACGCAGACATTCTTGAGTTTTTGGTTGGTAGGTGGAAAATTGGGGACTTAACTGGACTCTCAGGTGAAGGAAACAAAGCACAAGACTATCTATGCGGGTTGTCTCCAAGAATCAAGAGATTGGATGAGAGAGCTCAAGCAAGAGCCAAGAAAGGACCCAAGATTCCTTTCAGCTGGATACATGACAGAGAAGTGCAGCTCTAAAAAGGACAAAGACAGAAAAAAAACCCTCTCCTCTCTTGGTTACTCATTTCATCAGTCTGCTTTTGAAATTGGTGTAGATTACTATGGTTTCTGATAATGGTCGTTGGTCTACTAGTTTACAAAGTTGAGAAGCAGTGATTTTAGTATCTTTGTTTTTCCCAGTCACACTATATGTTTGGGTCATTGGTCCCTTCTTAGTACACTTTTGTAGTAGTTAAAAACAGTTGGAAGTCTGGTCTGTACTCAGTTTTCTCTGTGGAGTTTTGTTTGCAGTTCAGGTTAGTTTTGTTTTTGTCTCCCCGAGTTTCTTCTGTTTTCTTAGACAACAACAACTCATTTGGCTTTTAGCAATTTTGATAATCATAACTGAATATCTTCCATATAATTTTACAGTTATCAATCATTGTTCAAAATGTTTAAGATCAAGTTTTGATTCGGCCAAGAGACTCTCGAGACAAATCTTGTCTTTCATAAATCTTAAAATCATTAACACTGTAAAAGTTTCATATTTCCTCGATTGATAATGGTCGTTAATGGGCCCAAATTTAAAAGCCCAATAAGGTAGTGTCTCACTGATTCCGCCATGGGAGGCGGTTGAAGCTCTAACCTATGAACTTGGGGAAGGAGGCTCCTTTCTACCGCGAGTTATAAAAGATTCGAAATTTGTGCGTGAATCATCATCATTGTCATTGGAACAGAACAGGAGAAGAGAAACTGAAGTTGAAGTAGTAATAAAAGAAAATCCAAGTCGCCGGGGAAAGAATGGATCAGACGGCGGAGGAGAAGATGGTGAGAGAGAGAATCAGAAAGAGAGTTAACGAAGTCAGTTCTGTGTCTCAGTCTCTTCTTTCTCCAATACAAGACCACATCAATTTCACCCTTCAAGTTCGTCTCTTTCTAGCTCTCTCTTTTTCAAAAAAACTTGATGTGTTCTTGCTAAAATTATGTCGAAACAAAGTTAATTTCACAGAGCCCTAGACTCAGTTTTATTTCTCCTAGTTGCTAAGTTCCTGAAGTTAGGTTCTTTATGTATACTTAGTTTGCTTAGTCTGAGATTTTATCTAAAGGGTATGTTTTGTGCTGTTGTGTTGATGCAGAAGGCATACTTCAAATGTGCATATGAGTGCTTTGATAGGACAAGAACACACGCTGAGATTAGTCGATGTGCAGAGAGTTGCAGTGTTCCAATCACCATTGCACAGAACCACTTTGATAACGAGATGTCTGTGTTCCAAGTGAGTCACTTCTTAAAACTCTGTTTCTTGTTTAGTTAGAGGTTGATGTAGGGCAAGTTTTCAATTGCACATGAGTGACTGTAATCTTAAACTTTCGTTTTCCAAATGTGTTTATGAAGGTAGTGTAGGTTATTGATTCCTTGATTCTCTATATCTCTCAGGACAATAGATCAGTTTTGAGTACTAGAGATCAAGTACTAATTCAAGTTTGTGTTTTGATTTTGATTGATGAATGTAGGAGAGGTTGAATAGATCTCTTGTGGCTTGTCAAGACAAGTTTGAAGCTGCTAAGCTTCAGAAGACTAGAACTGAAGCTGTAAATGGTTTGGAGCAGTGTGTGAACCAAACTGTTGATGAAGCTGTGAAGACTCTGCCTAATCTCGTGGAAAGAATGAAGAAAGCTTTGTCAATCACAGACCTATCTCCTCCATAACTATATTATAATAGCGACTCTTTCTGATTCTTAGAAATTAAATTTTATTTAAGCTCACTTCATTAGCATTTAGCATAACATAAATTATAGTAGTTCTTTATTCAGATAATGAAACGAAACAAGAAAACAAAGAGTTCTGAAGTTAAAGTAACCAAGAGAGCACTGGATCATACTTCTTGCTTAATAGTAGTGTGTACACCCGAGAGGATAGGCTTTAGATAGAGACCTATCGAACAAAGAGAATAATCGCAAGATCCGAAGAAACCTCCAAACTCACGGCGGTCATGTATTTCCGCAAGAAACTCAAACCTCTCAGGTCTTGTCCGGTCAGATTCCGATCCTGCACAAAGGACCTCGTGCTTTCCTTCGTTTGTATGAAACGTCAGAGAGGAAATATTACAGTTACGCATCTCTCCGCTAATGCCAGTGACAAACTCAGACTCATGGTTCAGCCTCAACTGCAGGTTAGTGTTAAGTAACCAAAACGAAGTATCAATCCATTTCATTATTAGACTGACATAGTTTTTAGAGGTAAAACAAGAGAGTTGAGTGAGACTTACAATTCGAGTACTTTGGTTTTCTTCGTCTGAGCCGTACTTTTTGGACATGACAAGATCTCCGTTTTCCACATATCCAAAACTGAATGGATGTTACAGAAGAATCATCAAAAGTGACGAATATGTGACTTATTTTGTCATGGCCAGTTTCTTCGCAGTGATCTATCTTGTCATATTCTCCTAATGGTCCGAGTTTCAACACCACCATTTTTTTGTGGAAGATTAAATCGTGCTAGCTAGTGTGATTGGATACAGAGTAAGGCAAGGGGATATATAGAGCCATAGGCGGACTCAGGGTACGGGATTGTGCAAGAAACCGATGAGTCATCTTTGACTTGCTCTTTACGGTGTTCAAGCGTAGAAAAGTCTCCACTACATTAAAGAAAAGGGCCACTTGTAAACGTAAAGATTACTCATTCACTCTTTGAATTCCAAGAGGCATTAAAGAACACAAATCATACGAGCCAAGGTAATTCAACAGATGCCAAGTGAACAATCATCCGGGTAAAACAAATTAATAATCTAAAATTATTAGTTGTGGGTAGTCTCTTGTCGTTTAAGACTACTATTCTTGCACGAATGCACAACGAAAAAATTAAAAATATAATCCAAGATATTTTTGTAAAGGCGTCTCAACTTGGAGAACATACCATTTTGGGTTTGGTTTTGGGCTGACCTGAACTGTACTCAGTCAAAATATAGTTCAATGACTCTCTTTCTCTCATTTTAGGGAGAAAATCATTTTGCAATTTCCTACCCTAATCTAACAAGGCTTTGAAGAAGCCAATGTAAACATATGCGGAGTGGATTAACTCATTCGAATAAAGCAAATTAATAATCCTAATAGATATATTAATCTTTAATTATAAGAGTGGTAGCTTAATTTAACGATATAACAAAAATGTGGCATTCCTCCATTAAAGAAAAACATAAAAACTTAAAAGTTAATAGTACTTAAAAAGACAAGAGATTGTCTCATGTCGTTTAGGAGCATGCAAACGAAAAGGAAACTAATTTAGTCCAAGAGATTTCTAAAAAAGGCGCCCCAACTTTGATAATATCCCATCTTTGAGTTTAGGCTTACGACTAATAATGGGATTGACATGCCGAGGCATTAGATACTCAAGTGTCTGATAGTTAGTGCTTTTGGCTAGCCGGTCATCAGATGATTGGTAGTGACTGATCTTGTCTTCGAATTTGGGTTGATGAACCATGGCCTTGACATGATACCCATCGGAGACCTCATTAGGTAATTGATATCCAAACTTCCCATTACGGTTGTTTGTGGCGCTTAAAGGATCAGATGATTGGTAGAGAGTGAGCTGATCGTCTTCGTCATTGGTGACTTTGTAGTTGGTTTTAACCCCATGTTGCACCTTGCTGGTCTCAGGGGGCTCATCAACTGCGTCATTGAGAGTGGGCTTGTCATCGTACCTGGGATAAACATACATTCCAATCGATGCCAGACCGCCAAATTGGTGAAAAGACCCAAAGAAACCACCAAACTCACAATGATCACGAATCCCCACATCAATTTCCCTCTCACAGCTTTTAGGATAATCGTCTATCTTGCAGTACGGTCCGCATTTCCTCTGGTTAGTGTGAAATGTCAAAGACGTGACAAGTCCTTTCCAATATATTCCACTCAATCCAGTCACATACTCATCGTGATTCAGTCTTATCTGTGTACATTGCATAAACTTGATTTAGCGTGGTAATCAGGAAAAAAAAAAAACATGAATATATACTATTCCAATTAAAACTTACTATTTCGTTGATTGAACCTTCTTCGGACGAACCGTACTTGTCAGACACGTTATGACCTCTCTCCTGAAAATAGCTAAACTGAATAGATAGTATTCTATGTTTGTTGAAACCAACAACTATATTAGAGATCATGTTGCCTCCCTTCTCGTTCCAATTCTTATGAAAACAATGTTTTGACCCAATCGGTTCGACTTTGAACATCTTCCTACTACGAGATTTCATTTCGAATATAGCAGTCAAAAGAATTAAGCTCTTTGCTGCTTTAATAAAGAATTTGTTCTTATTGTGAAGACGATCCACACTTTATAGACAAGAAAAAGAAAAAAAAAGCTTTACATAATTTCTCTTAAGAAAACTTCCTTAATCAAAATGTAAATCAACTTTGAAACGGTAAATTTACTAAATTCTAAAGACCGAAAGTGTAAAACTAAATATTATCCTTGATTGCATATATATTTGTTATTTACTTTTTTACCTTATACATAGTTTACCTATTCTAGCTGGTTTCTTTGCTAACAAGTTAAGATGCCGATTATCCAAATATCTTAAGATTAAATGCCTTTTTACCATCTCTAGAATTTATGAGCCACATTGAGGGAGGTTTTGTGTGTGTGTGTGTGTGTGTGTGTGTTTCAGGTGCATATAGCTAAGGAGTTGGATAAGTCATCAGCCAAATTGGACGACGTGAATCGGTGAATGAGATTATATCATTAATTTATATGAGGACTCATAATTCTTTTTCGCATGCTCCATCTGTTTGAAACTTTCATCAGTCATGTACAAGACCGAAAAGCAAAAAATGGCAACGTAGAGGAATTTTGTGTGTTTACACAAGTTGACACAAGGAGCTAGACTGCTGAGTTTACACAAGTTAAAGTCATCATGAAAAAATTGAAAATGTAATTATCATCTCCAACAATCAATTCACAAAAGATTTTGTCATTTATAGATTTCGTTTTAAGTCAGAAGACATGGAGCACATAATTGTAGAAAACTAATACATTTGCTTCATTAAAGTAGCTACTTTATTTAAGATAAAACTCAACAGCAACTTGAACACTTCCACAAGAAGTTGCTTAATCGATCGACCAGGTCGGGACTCAAATACATGCCAATCGAGATCATACGTGGGATAGCGACCAATTAGTCCAAGAGATTTCCGAAAAGGCGCTCCAACTTGGAGAATATCCCGTCTTTGAGTTTAGGCGTACGACCAAAGGGCTCGACATAATAACCATCGGCGAACTCATGATCAGGCATTTGATACTCAAGTGACCGATTGTTAGTGCTTCTGGCTAGACGATGATTAGATGATTGGTAGAGACTCATCTTGTCATCGAACTTGGGCTTATGAACGATGGCCTTGACATTATAACCATCAGAGACCTCATGATCATGAGGCATTTGATATCCACGCGTCCCATTATGGTTGACTGTGGCTAAAGTATCATCATATGATTGGTAGAGAGTGGGTAGGCCGTAGTCGTCGTCGTCGTCATCGTCATCTTCATCGGTGTCGTCGTCATCATCGGTGACTTCGGTGACTTTGTAGTTGCTTCCAAGGGGTGCGTCATTGAACCTCGTAATGGGACACACATACATGCCGATGGAATTCAGATTGCCAGAGTTATCAAAAGACCCAAAGAAACCACCAAACTCACGACGATCACGGATCCCCACATCAATTTTCCTGTTTTCGGCTTTCGTATATATCGATGATGAAAATCTATCACAATACGGCCCGTGATTCCCCTGATTAGTGTGAATAATCAAATCCGTGATCCCAAGGCAATCAATTGCACTCAACCCGGTCACATACTCATCGGAATTTAGTCTCACCTGTATATTGCATAAATTTTATTTAACGTGCATGGTCGTCAGGGAACAAGTACAAAAACAAACTATACATTGTAAACAACATTGTTAATTACAGAAAAAAAAAAAATAGATTACACTATACAGTAAAACCTCTATAAAAACCTCTATAAATTAATAAAGTCGGGACCATGAAATTTTATTAATTTATAGAGGTTTTAATTTATCGATTAATTAAATTTCTTAATTTGGTAAAAAAATATTAAAATAAGATTTAATCTTTATAACTAATAGTTTTATAAAATCAATTACAATGAAAATAACAATTATCATGTTTTGAAGAGTAGCACTCAAAGATTTT
Source organism: Camelina hispida (assembly GCA_023657505.1). NCBI lineage: Eukaryota > Viridiplantae > Streptophyta > Magnoliopsida > Brassicales > Brassicaceae > Camelina > Camelina hispida. The sequence goes on along the minus strand of CP094634.1, from coordinate 2,469,012 downwards.
TATATAGTAAAAATATTAAAAATGAACTCTAATAAAAATTAATGTGTAGATATATACAATATTTAGATAATTTTATATAGTTATTAATTTATATTATTGATGGGACCATATATTTACAAAAGAGTTTCAAAAAAATTATTATTTTATTATATTATCGAATAGTGTCCAAAGTTACATAGTTCCAACTTAAGACTGGAGAAATTTATTAATTTATAGAGATTATTAATTTACCGAGTATTAATTTATAGAGGTTCTATAGCCAATTATCATAAGAAGAAAATACATGAAGACATATATTCTAACAAAACTTACTATTTTGTGGGAAACAATTTTCTCGGACGAACCGTCGGACGAACCGTACTTTTTAGACACGACATCATGACCTCCGTTCTGACGATACTTAAACTGAATACTTTTTATGCCTTCTTCGTTGAAGGCAAGATATATAAACGAGATCATGTTGCCTCCCTTCTCGTTCCAATTCTTATGAAAAAAAAGTTTTGACCCAATCGGTCCGACTTTAAACATCGTCTTCCTATTACGGAATTTCATTTCGAATATAGCAGTCAAAAGAATTAAGCTCTTTGCTGCTTTAATAAAGAATTTGTTCTTATTGTGAAGACGATCCACACTTTATAGACAAGAAAAAAAAAAGCTTAACATAATTTCTCTAAAAAAACTTCCTTAATCAAAATGTAAATCAACTTGGAAACGGTAAATTTACTAAATTCTAAAGACCAAAAGTGTAAAACTAAACATTATCCTTGATTATTTACTTTTTACCTTATATATAGTTTACCTATTCTAGCTGGTTTCTTTGCTAACAAGTTAAGATGCCGATTTTCCAAATATTTTAAGATTAAGAGCCTTTTTACCGTCTCTAGAATTTATGAGCCAAAATTGAGGGAGGTTTTGTGTGTGTTTCAGGTGAATAGAGCTAAGGAGTTATCAGCCAAATCGGACGACGTGAATGAGATTATATCATTAGCCATTGCTTCTGATTCACTAGTTCAGACGCTTCTTAGCAGACCAGCCAATGTTTGGATGCCGCTTATTACTGCTGGCACTGACGAGATACTTAACTAGTTAACATCACTGCCTCTCTTTCTGGTGATGAATGAGCTTCCTAATGAGGATACTACTACCAACAAGACCAGCTCTTCTTAATCCCATTTTTCTTTTAATGAACTCATGTTGTAGGTTTCTCTTTTGCAGTCTTGTTACTTTTATGTATTTCAACCAGTCCATGCTAACACTCTTTGGCCTTTCTACTTTTCTAGTGCTAGTCCAGAGCTCGGTTCCATATAAGCTGAACCAAACACAATAATTTTTCTAGGGCCAGTCCGAGAGTTCGGTGATTATATGAGGACTCATAATTCTTTTCCGCATGCTCCATCTGTTTGAAACTTTCATCAGTCATGTACAAGACCGAAAAGCAAATAATGGCAACGTGGAGGAATTTTGTGTGTTTTTACCTTCCCACTGCTCTTTCGATATGTTTTCTTCACATTCCTTCGCAACTGATTTGATCCAAAGCAAAACTTCCTGTTGCAACAAGACAAAAATAAAAGACAATTAAGAAATTGTTCCCACCAACTTATCATTGTACCATAAAACTATCACACGTTACCTTTCCTAGACAATAGACAACAAAGACACTCATGAAGCTCTGACGTAAACTGAAGTACTTAATTAAACATATATTCAAGATATAGGCAATTCCCCCTTCATATAGCAGATATAAAACAGTAGATGAGCAACATCCAATAAAAAAAAGACCAAAATCATGTTTGAAAAGTCCAAAACTTACAAAGCCAAAATTCAGAATCCAGTTAATGAAAACACTTAGATAGCTGACATATACCAACGGGAAAGAGAACAACAACCTGAATTAACCACATGTGACTACCACATGTACCACTTAAGAGACTTTGAAAAAAAGACTTATGACAAAGTTTAAGAACAAACTCGTGGAGAATCTCTCATCTGAATGCTTGGTGGGAAACACAAGAAACAGAGGACCAACAATAGCTAATATTAGATAAAGCAACCGCTAGGCAAAAAGGTTTATTGATGCAAGGTAACCTGAAAGTTAAACTCTGAAATCATACGCACTTCCACAATTCTTTCTCTCAGAACATCCCACACTGTAATCCCGGTGCCTAGACGATCTGCGTCAAAGAGAGACAGAGATGTTTGTCACTTATATAGAAAGCAAAAAAAAAATAATCGGTTGAGAGAGGAAGACAAATAACCATCCACCAAAACCATCACTCATCGATAAAAGGAAGAGGAAGAGCAAAACCCCAGAAGAAGTAGCACATAGACGAAGCTTTTCCATCATTGATTGATGATATAAACGTCATTCAAACCCTGAAATAACAGAGTGGAAAGGTAAAAATTGCTTGAACATATAACAAAGAAGCCTTGAAGGATTCGATTTAGAAACCAAACCTCACAAGACCAACAAAAATTATACCAACAACGATCAGTCAAAGCCATCACCGACCAATCGTAGGATCATCCTCCACAAATCTAAACCAATAAAACATAAACGACAAGTAACATGTAATTAGACAAAACCACCCAACTAAAGTGAAAAACTCAGAAGCAAATAGAGATGCGTTTAAATGTAAACCCCTGAAGAAAGAAACGTAAGGTATAAAACAAAACAACAAGTGAAAATCCAATGATCGGTTCGAAAATAAAAGAACAGAGCCTAGTTTAGGAGAATGTCACCAAGATACTGTACTAGAGAGAGAGGAACAAAACCGTTGAAGACGTAACACAGAGAAGAAGCGTGTTCATCAAAGCCATCATCCAAAACCTTAAAGAAAAAAAAAACAGAACAACAAGTTAGAAACAAAACCCTAGAAAAGAACAAGCAAGTTAAAATCCAATGATCGATTCAAAGCAAAACATTAGAGACTAGTTTAGAAGAATGTCACCTCCAACGTAACGACCGAGCGAAGATACTGTACTAGAGAGAGGAACAAAGTCCTTGAAGACGTAACATAGAGAAGAAGTGTATCCATATCAAAGCCATCATCATTGATTGATAAAAGCATTATCTAAAACCTGAAAAAAAGAACAGAACAACAAGTTAGAAACAAACCCTAGAAATAAAAAAGCAAGCAAGTAAATTCCAATGATCGATTGTAAAAAACACCAGAGACGATCGAAGAGACTGTGATGGAGAGAAGAGTGAGGAAGAAGAAAAAAAAACATAATTAGGAAATTGAGACTGAGAGAGCATTATTACATAGATGAGGTATGAAGGCTATTGACGATCGAGATCTGATCATGCAATTTTTAACGATCAAGATTAAAGCTACAAAGTCGGTAGTCAAACAACTTTGACTCTTTTGTCCAGCTGGCAAATATCCTTTCTTTTTTTTTGGTTCTTTTACAAAATTTCCTTATTTTCTTTCACAAAATTTCCTTTTTCAAAAACTAATTTGGTAAATTTAAAAGCGACCGTTAGAGAGATTCATGTAAACTATTTACTTTTTTTTTTGTTTTCTCTTTCTGTTTTTTTTCTTTTTTTTTTTTTTTTTGCTATGCTCGATTCTTTGTTTTTATTTTTTATTTTCTAACAAGGATTAATTATGTTATTAAAAAAACATGATTTTGTTTATATGACTCTAAAAAATAATTGCTATTTTTTTAGTTTAAAACGAGATTTTACGTTTTTCTACAAAAACAAAAAAAGTTTGTGATTAAGCACTTTTTAGCCAAACATAAATTCAGTTTTGTTTTGTTTAGCAAAAAAAAAAAAATGTAATTATTCATTTTTGTCTGCTTCATTAACCAAACAAGAGGACACTTATGGTTGGACAACGTCGAATTTCTGATTCCTCTATTATCCTTTGCCAATACTCCACTCAATTTTATTGATTTTGATGTTATGTTTGGTTTATTGTTTTTAATAGTAAAAGAAGAAGCAAAACATAATGCAAAATAAAAGCAAAATACAAGCATAACCTAAGCAAAATACAAAAACATGTTCGTTTCTCACATACTTAAAAATCTTTGTTTTCTCTCTCTCTTTTCAACCCTAGTGCATTATCAGTCCATCCAGATCTCTTTTCTTTATCTCTCTTTCATTTCGTTTCTCTCTTTCTCTCACATAACATGTTTAAATTTCTGAAAACCTTGTTCTCCAAAGAAAAAAAGAAGAACAGCACTCCGATCGAGGATGCGATAACTAAGATAAACACTAAAAAAAGGGTGTATTACATCAATAAAATTATATCATAATAAATGATACTAATTTAAATTACTTATTGATAACTAATACAATATATCTAATTTAACATCAGTTAGACAATCAATATTAATATTAATTTCTTTGACATCAATTCATCAAAAATGATGCAAATTTATATTAATTTGTATCACTTTCAAAATATTGATACAAATATATATATATATATATATATATATATATATTCCCATCACTTAAATAATTGATGTATTAACTAATTTTTACTAACATCACTTAAAATATATATTTAAAAATTACATAAAAAGAAAATGCTAATATAATTTGTATAAATTACGCCAAAGTTAATTATGCGATTTAGTTTGGATTGTTAAAACTGATGTATTTTTTACCTTAATTTGCCTCATTTAAAATGTTTGAGACTAATATAACCAATTTTATCTTTATTAAAATAATTAAAATATTAAAATAGTAATGTTTGCATCGATTTTCAGTAAATGATAGGATTTTTATTGGGCGGTAGTAAATTTTTATTGGGCGAGAGATTTTTTAGCAAACAAATAATTGTTATTTAAGTTTCCTTAGTTAACCGAAATTTATGGCAAGAAAAAAATCTTTTTGATCTATATCTAGCAGTTACAATATCTTTTAATTTAATCTTTTTGTTACAATATCTAGCAGTTACAGTATCTCCTAATTAATAAAACCTACTACGAAAACCAAACCTTATAATTAAAAAACTTCTCCTCATCTTCTATGTCAGTCATATACTTATGTGAAATCAGATTTCTTTGTGAGTCCAGCTTTCTCTGAATAAACTCCATCTTTCCAGTGAGGATGTTGAACCTCTTGTTTAAAGAACACTCCTGTCGGCATCTCAAAGATTTTTTTTTAAATGTGATGATGACGTAGCATTCTTCTACTTGTGTCTCTAATTTTATTTTTTTCTTTATTTGTTTTCATCATCTGTTTGCTTGTTCCTCTTTACTTCAGTCTCCATTTTTCTTTTTTTCTCTAATTTTATTTCTTTCTTTTTTCTTTATTTATTTTTATCTTCTGTTTGATTGTTTCTCTTTACTTCAGTCTCCATTTTTTTTTCTTTAATTTTATATCTTCTTCTTTATTTATTTGTTTTCATCATCTCTTTGCTTGTTTCTCTTTACTTCAGTCCCCATTTTTCTTTTCTTTTTTTCTCTAATTTTATTTATTTCTTCTTTCATTATTTGTTTTCATCATCTGTTTGCTTGTTTTTCTATACTTCAGTCTCCATTTTTTCTGTTTTCTCTAATTTTATTTCTTTCTTCTTTCTTTATTTGTTTTTATCATCTGTTTGCTTGTTTCTCTTTACTTCAATCTCCGTTTTTCTTTTTTCGCTAATTTTATTTATTTCTTCTTTCTTTATTTGTTTTCATCATCTGTTTGCTTGTTTCCCTTTACTTTAGTCTCCTTTTTTCTGTTTTCTCTAATTTTATTTCTTTCTTATTTCTTTATTTGTTTTCATCATCTGTTTGTTTGTTTTTCTTTACTTCAGTCTCCATTTTTCTTTTTTTCTCTAATTTTATTTATTTCTTCTTTCTTTATTTGTTTTCATCATCTGTTTGCTTGTTCCTCTTTACTTCAGTCTCCATTTTTCTGTTTTCTCTAATTTTATTTCTTTCTTATTTCTTTATTTGTTTTCATCATCTGTTTGTTTGTTTTTCTTTACTTCAGTCTCCATTTTTCTATTTAATCTAATTTTATTTTTTTCATCTTTCTTTATTTGTTTTCATCATCTGTTTGTTTGTTTCTCTTTACTTCAGTCTCCATTTTTTTTCTCTAATGTTTTTTTCTTCTTTCTTTATTTGTTTTCATCATCTGTTTACCTGTTTCTCTTTACTTCAGTCTCAATTTTTCTGCTTTCCATAATTTTATTTCTTTCTTCTTTTTTTATTTGTTTTCATCATCTGTTTACTTGTTTCTCTTTACTTCATTCTCCATTTTTCTGCTTTCTATAATTTTATTTCTTTCTTCTTTTTTTATTTGTTTTCATCATCTGTTTGCTTGTTTCTCTTTACTTCAGTCTCCATTTTTTTTTCTCTAATTTTATTTTTTTCTTTTTTCTTTATTTGTTTTCATCATCTGTTTACTTGTTTCTCTTTACTTCAGTCACCATTTTTCTGCTTTCCATAATTTTATTTCTTTCTTCTTTCTTTATTTGTTTTCATCATCTGTTTGGTTGTTTCTCTTTACTTTAGTCTCCATTTTTCTGCTTTCCATAATTTTATTTCTCTCTTCTTTCTTTATTTGTTTTCATCATCTGTTTACTTGTTTCTCTTTACTTCAGTCTCCATTTTTCCGTTTTCTCTAATTTTATTTCCTTCTTCTTTCTTTATTTGTTTTCATCATATGTTTGCTTGTTTCTCTTTACTTCAGTCACTATTTTTTTTTCTCTAATTTTATTTTTTTCTTCTTTCTTTATTTGTTTTCATCATTTGTTTGCTTGTGCCTCTTTACTTCAGTCTCCATTTTTCTGCTTTCTCTAATTTTATTTCTTTCTTCTTTCTTTATTTGTTTTCATCATCTCTTTTCTTGTTTCTCTTTACTTCAGTCTCCATTTTTTCTGTTTTCTCTAATTTTATTTGTTTTTTCGTTCTTTATTTGTTTTCATCATCTCTTTGCTTATTTCTCTTTATTTCAGTCTCCATTTTTTCTGTTTTCTCTAATTTTATTTCTTTCTTCTTTCTTTATTTGTTTTCATCATATGTTTACTTGTTTCTCTTTACTTCAGTCTCCATTTTTCTGTTTTCTCTAATTTCATTTCTTTCTTCTTTCTTTATTGGTTTTCATCATCTGTTTGCTTGTTTCTCTTTATTAAATTACCTTGAATTAGAGTTTGATGCTTGTTAGTTAAAAAACACTTCAATTAAACAATCTTTTAGTACTCAGAAAACAATTTTTGAAACTTATGTTGTCCAAAAAGTTAATATATAATAAACAAAGAGGTGCAAGACATAGAGATGTGAAATAAAAAAGTGTCAAAATTAATAGATGAGAAACATGTAGATACAACAAAGAGGTGTAAGACATAGATGTATGAAATAAAAAGGTGTTAAAATTAAGAGGTGTGATTTTTGAAAGATGGGGGTGTAATGAAAAGACATGAAGAATAGGTACAACAAAGAGGTGTAACACATAGAGGTACAACAAAGAGGTGTAACACATAGAAGTGTGAAATTAAAAGGTGTAAAAATTAATGGATGTGATTTTTGAAACCAGGAGGTACAACAAAGAGATGCAAAGAATAAGAAGTGTGATTTAAAAGGTGTAAAAATAAATGGATGTGATTTTTGAAATCAGAAGGTACAACAAAGAGATGCAAAGATTAAGAGGTGTGATTTTTTAAAGATGGGGGTGCGACGAAAAGACACGATTAATAATTTTAAACCGTTGGTTTAAAATTGGAACTAATCTCATCAGTTGGATTAAAAGTTGACACAAAAAAGTGGGTTTGCTATTATATATAGATTCTCTATTTTTTTTTATTAATTAATTTTGTTGTTTTGGTCAGCTATTATAATTTTAATTATTATTCTCGTAATTGTACGTTTGTACCACAATTTTTTCAGTTATTTGATTTTTAGTTTTAATTATTTTTGTAAATGACTCAATTGTCAAAATTATTAAAATTTAAATTAATTTTAACATCAATTTATGTAAATAAAATAATTATTAAAATCAAATAATCAAACCGATATAAATATATAAAATCAAATAATTATTGAAACTAGTTTTAATATCAGTTATCTATAACTGATAAAAATATTTAATATCACTTATTATAACCGTAGCAAATGTTCACGTCATTTATATTAATTGATGCAAAATTTAGATCACTTTTTGTAAGTGATGCATGTTAAAATCATTTAGAAAATCAATGTAAATATTTTGTATATTAACATCAGTTTGAAAAAATTGATACAAATTATTTGCATGGTTCAGCCCTAGTATGGAAAGGTTCAGCCCTAGTATGGAAAGGTTCACCCTTAGTATGGCATACTAGGGGTGAACCTCTCCATTGACCTCCTTGTAAAATAAGAAAATAAAATCTGTATATATTATTATAAAATTAAAAACTTAAACCACTCTTTTATAAACCTAAAACGACATATAATTTCCTTCTAATTGTAAAATCTAAACCCTAACCATCTCATTTGTAAACCCAAACCGACATATAATTTCGTTCTAATTGTAAAATCTAAATCCTAACCATCTCATTTGTAAACCAAAATTGACATATAATTTCGTTTCTAATTATAAAATCTAAACCCTAACCATCTCATTTGTAAACCCAGACTGACATATAATTTCGTTCTAATTGTAAAATCTAAACCCTAACCACCTCATTTGTAAACCCAACCGATATACAATTTCGTTTTAATTATAAAATCTAAACCCTATAAAAATTATTTGTAAACCCAAACCGACATATAATTTCGTTTTAATTGTAAAATCTAAACCCTAAACAATTTATTTGTAAACCCAAATCGACACATAATTTTGTTCTAATTGTAAAATCTAAACCAAGCCAAAATTTAACTTTCCTTAATTAAAAGTATACAGAATTTGTTTCCTTAATTGGTTTTATTGTTAATTTAATTTTAATTTATTTTAAAAATGAGATAATGTATATAAGATTCTGATTAGTTGAAAAGGAGTATGTGAACAAATACGTTCAGCTCTAAGGGTGAACCTAAGTATTTTTCATCACGAAATACACCCTCTCTTTTTATTTTCTCTTTTTTATATCACCAAAAGATATTGAAGCAAAATCAATTTCTGTCTTAAAGGAACATGATAATAGATTAATAGTCACAAAAAATCAAATTAAATTAAATTATGGATGAAAACTTAAAAAGAAATTTTTTAAAAAACATTAATTTTAAACATCTTTTTTTTTAAAACATCTTACATAACTGAAAAGAGGGAATATATTAGATATATTAAGAGTTGTAACTCAAATATGAGAAAAAATGTGTCATTCCTCTCATCAATGCTGCTTTTAATATAATAGTGAGTGTAAATAAATAAAACTCAGGACGTACTACTATCAAAGGACAAGAGCTAGATATCGTTCAAGAGTCCTACCTAGTCTTAATCCAAGAAAACTTTTACAAGGCACAAAATAGCTCTTTCGAAATCGAACGTAACTTGGAAAGTAACCGGTCTTTGAGTTTGGTCTTATAACGGATGTGCTTAACAGGAATACCATCCACGATCGTCGGGATTTGGTAATGGAGGGCGGATGTATATTGAGGATCACATGCTTGATTGAAAGTTAGCTTGTTATCGTATGTGGGATTAACATAAATTCCAATGGATTTCAGACCGTCAAATTCATGAAAAGACCCAAAGAAGCCACCAAACTCACTACGATCACGTATCTTCACATCAATTTCCCGCTTATATTTTTTCATATCTATGGATGATGAATAATAATTATTACTGTCACCAAAAGGCCCGTGCTTCCCCTGATTAGTGTGAAAATTCAAAGACTTTATCCCATTACAATCAATTGCACTCAACCCGGTCACATACTCATCGTCCTTCAATCTCACCTGTATATTGCATAAATTTGCTTTTAACATAGGCCATCAGGAATAAGTAAAACAGAACATGTATATTCTAACAAAACTTACTATTTCGTAGTATCGACCTCCGGACGAACCGTATTTTTTAGACACGACATGAACTCCCTTGTGAAGATAGCCAAACTGAATACATCGTATGGACTTGTCGTCGAAAGCAACATGTATACTAGTTATCATGTTGTGTCCCTTCTCGTCCCAACTCTTATGAGAATAACGTTTTGACCCAATTGGTCCGATTTTGAACATCTCCCTATTACGCAATTTCATTTAGAATGTCCAAAGAATTAATTAAACATAGAATTAATACTCTTTGCTTTTTAATAAAGAATTTGTTCTTGTGAGGAAGATCCATACTTATACAGACGAACAAAAGATTTACATACGTAATCTCTATAAGAAAACTTCCTTAAATTAACTTGAAAACAGTAATTTTACTAAATTCAAAAGACCAAATATGTAAAACTATATATTATACTCGCCCTTTATTTGCTTGAGTTTATTTGTGATTTCCTTTTTCACCTATATAAATTAAAATCTACATTCACGGATACTAATAATAATATTTAAAGCTTTTTTTTTTTTTTTTTTTTCCTTCCGCCTCTAGTTGGTTTCTTTGCAAACAAATGTAGAGGTCTTGAATGGTTGTGGATTTTAGAGCTGTTTTTGGTTTTAGATTTTTCAAAAATCTATTTTCAAGCCAATCAAGATTATGCAAAAATTGGTTTTTCTAAATCTTAGGGAATCCAGATTTTGTTGGTTTTTGTCAATTTTCAAAGAAAAAACAAAATCTATGTTTTACTAGTTTTTCATTTTTAATCATGATTTGATTTTTTTTTGTATTTTTCTTTTTTTAATAAATTATTAACACAAAATCTAATAACCATAAACCAAAATGTAAAATGTAAAAACTAAAATTCAAAAACCACTTAAAAACTTGTAAACATTCATTGGCCAAAGTGTTTAAAAATTAAAAAAAAAAATGCACAAAAAATTAACAAAATAAATACATTCGGGGTTTTTGGAACTCCTTGCAACCTACGACGTGTCACATTTTCATTGGTGGGAGAAGAATAACAAAAAAAAAAAAAATAACTCCTTGCAAGTCTGGTTAAGTGTAGGGCTGGTTAAGTTTAGCTCTCTCTTATTCAAGTCTGGTTAAGTTTATGTCTCTCTTAGTCAAGTCTGGTCAAGTCTAGGACTCTCTTATTCAAGTCTGGTCAAGTCTAGGACTCTCTTGAGTCTCTATATAAGTGTGTAACCTTATGATTAATTCAATTTACTCAATCCCTTTATAAACATCTTACATTTCCTGAATGTAAAATGTAACAGATGGGTTTTGGTTTTTGAAACTAAATATGGTATGGTATCATTATATTTGAAACTAAATATATATACCTTTTGATTTTGCCTGAGATTTTGTCAATTTGAGTGTTCTTTTAGCTGAATGAAACGTTTTTTTATGTGTTTGTGTGTGTAGTCTTGGACATTGATGCAGTAGGAACATTCAACATGTGTCACGCAGCACTAACGTATCTTAAGAAAGGAGAGACTCATCAAGTGGCGGTGGTTAGATTATGAACATAATTCATGTTTTTAAGTGCTACTTTGCACTATACGCCTTCTTGGTACCAAATTCATGTTTCTGTTGCCAAAATATTTCTTTGTATAGTTACATTTTGGTTAGGAAATCAAGAACTGAGTAATAGGAACAATCATAAATTAATTTTGTTTAGAATGTGTTTTGTTTAAAATTGTGTGTCAAGTATTACTTATACACAAGTTTTAAAAATTTACATTTTTAGACCCTCATTAGGTGTTCTACCATTGTTGGAGTGTCAAAATTAATATACATGGTCTAATTAAGTTTCTAACTTTTCATAATTTGGATCCAACCATTGGAGATGCTATTAAGTTGCCAATTTCCCAATTTTTGGTTTTTGCCATGTGTTTTAATTATTTCATTTATGAGCATCATAATTGTTGTCTACTGGTTTTAAGATACCATAACAATGGTATAGCTAGATTGGCAAATGGCAAATATATATACCACTTAATATCAGATTAAATTTTTCCTCATTAGAGGTACGAGTTTTTTTTATGATGTTAGAAAACTGCAAGTGAGTTGTAAGATATTTTTACCATGCCTTTGCTTGTCTAACAAGCGTGAATCAATCCGTAAAGCTAGTACGGAACATTCAAGACATATCAAACATTCGTTTTTTTTTTTTTTTTTTTTTTTGAACAAACGACATATCAAACATTCAAGACACGACATTATTGTAAAAGGGAAATCATATTGGTTTCGCTGCCCTAAATACAGTCTCTATGATGCCTAGCTAGACAGTAAAACTAAAATTGAGTGACCGAAATGATTTAACTTACGATGACAAGATTCTACAACAACTTCAAATCAAGAGCTTAGTCAGAGCTAGTACGGAACTAGACTGCTGAGTCTACACAAGTTAAAGACTTAAAGTCATCAACAATCAATTTCACAAAAGATTTTGTCATTTATAGATTTCATTTTAAATCAAAAGACATGGAGCACAGATAACTGTAGAAAACTAAGACATTTGCTTCATTAGAGTAGCTACTAGCATTAAATTTAAGATAAAACTCAAATAGCAACTTGAACTAGGCTACTATTGGACACTTGCACAAGAATTTGCTTGGTCGAATACATGCCAACCGAGTTCATGCACAAATGAAAAGGCGCCCCAACTTGGAGAAAATTCCATCTTTGAGTTTAGGCGTACGACCAAAGGGCTTGACATGATAACCATCGGAGAACTCATGAGGCATTTGATACTCAAGTGTCCGATTGTTAGTGCTTCTGGCTAGACGATCAGATGATTGGTAGAGACTCATCTTGTCTTCGAACTTGGGCTTATGAGCGATGGCCTTGACATGATCATGAGGCATCTGATATTCACGCGTCCCATTATGGTTGACTGTGGCTAAAGGATGATCATATGATTGGTAGAGAGTGGGTTGGTCGTCGTCGTCATCATCATCGGTGACTTCAGTGACTTTGTAGTTGCTTCCGAGGGGTGAGTCATTGAACCTTGTAATGGGACACACATACATGCCGATGGAAGTCAGCTTGCCAGAGTCATCAAAAGACCCAAAGAAACCACCAAACTCACGACGATCACGAATCCCCACATCAATTTTCGTCTCATATTCCTCTTTCATATACATCGATGATGAAAATCTATCACAATACGGCCCGTGTTTCCCCTGATTAGTGTGAATAATCAAAGACGTTATCCCAAGGCAATCAATTGCACTCAACCCGGTCACATACTCATCGGAATTTAGTCTCACCTGTATATTGCATAAATTTTATTTAACGTGCATGGTCGTCAGGGAACAAGTACAAAAACAAACTATACATTGTAAACAACATTGTTAATTACATAAACAAAAATATTTAGATTACACTATATAGCCAATTATCATAAGAAGAAAAATACATGAAGACATATTCTAACGAAACTTACTATTTCGTGGGATTCACCTTTCACGGACGAACCGTACTTTTTAGACATGACATGACCTCCGTTCTGAAAATACCTAAACTGAATACTATATATGGCGTCTTTGCCGAAGGCAAGATATATACTAGAGATCATGTTGCCTCCCTTCTCGTTCCAATTCCAATATGTATTATAATAAAGTTTTGACCCCATTGGTCCGACTTTGAACATCTTCTTGTTACGGGATTTCATTCCGAACATGGCAGTCAAAAGAATTAAGCTCGGAGTACTCTTTGCTTAAATTTTTCTTGTGAGGAAGATCCATACTTATATAGACCAAGAAAAGCTTTACATACATAAACTCTCTAAGAAAACTTCCTTAATCTATATTTAAATCAACTTCAAAACAGTAAATTATACTAAATTCAAAAGACCAAAAATGTGAAACTAAATATTATCCTTACTTGCAATATACAGTTTACCTAATTAGAGTTACATTCATTTAAGGATACTATTTAGAGTTTTTTTTTTACTAAGAAGTTAAGATGCCGATTTTCCAAAAATTAAAGATTTATTTTCCTTCCGTCTCTAGAATTCGTGAGCCAAAAATTTTTTGTCTTGGTTTATTAGAGGAACGCTAAATATAGTAATAAATGACGCATTATCTTAGAGAGTATAGTAGTGTGACTCGTGACTTCAATTTTACAAAAACAAATAATTAATAAAGGAAGAAATGGGAAAAGTTTATTACTTATGAGTTGAGATATAGAAAGATGGAACAAAGACATTGTGGAATAAAGCTACTTTATTCAAGAAGATAAAACTCAAAATGCAACATGAACTAGGGCCACAAGGTGTTTCTTGGTCAATTGTTTTCGCGTTTAACAACCATGTCGGGACTTGTAATGGGACTCAAATACATACCAATCGATGTCAGATTGTATCTATTGTAAGACCCAAAGAAACCACCAAACTCACGTTGATCAGTTATTGCCGGATCAATTACTATTTTGGAATCAGTTGGATAATTGCCGCTTGAATTTCCAATCAAATAATCACCGCGGTTAGTACGAAATGTCAAATTCCTGATTCCTCTATTATCCTTTGCTAAAACTCCAATCAATCCAGTTACAAATTCGTCTTGTTTAAGTTTCAACTGCGAATAAACTTCATCAGAAACTTAACCTGACCGGATCTTACTCAAACGCCAAAAAAGAAAAAAAATGAAGTATATATATAAGAAATTTTCATAAAACTCAAACTTACAACACGAAAGTTGGATCCCTCCTCCCAGCCACCACAACGTTCAGACAGGACAAGAGCTCCATTCTCCAGAAAACCAAACTTAATATACGTTATGACTTCATCGAAAGAAACGTATATGTTAGAGATCATGGTGCGTCCCTTGTGATCCCAATCATCGTCACCCATCACCTCTTCTCCAGGAGCCTCCCCGCCGTCCCAATAAGTGTACTCATCTGTCGACTTTTTTCCCACTGATCCTACTCTCATCATCGGTGTGATAGAAAGCAGCCACAGAATACAGTTTATTTAAGACACGACATTATCGTAAAAGGGAAATCATATTGGTTTCACTGCTATCCCTAAATACAGCCTCTATGATGCCTAGCTAGACAGTAAAACTAAAATTGAGTGACCGAAATGATTTAACTTACAATGACAAGATTCTACAACAGCTTCAAATCAAGAGCGTAGTCATAGC
This sequence comes from Camelina hispida, assembly GCA_023657505.1. Classification (NCBI taxonomy): domain Eukaryota; kingdom Viridiplantae; phylum Streptophyta; class Magnoliopsida; order Brassicales; family Brassicaceae; genus Camelina; species Camelina hispida. The sequence goes on along the minus strand of CP094634.1, from coordinate 2,453,958 downwards.
TAGTACGGAACTAGACTGCTGAGTCTACACAAGTTAAAGTCATCATGAAAAAATTGAAAATGTAATCATCATCTCTAACAATCAATTTCACAAAAGATTTTGTCATTTATAGACTTCGTTTTAAATCAAAAGACATGGAGCACAGATAACTGTAGAAAACTAAGACAATTGCTTCATTAGAGTAGCTACTAGCTATACATTTAAGATAAAACTCAAACAGCAACTTGAACTAGGCTACTATTGGACACTTGCACAAGAATTTGCTTGGTCGAATACATGCCAATCGAGTTCAAGCACAAATGAAAAGGCGCCCCAACTTGGAGAAAATTCCATCTTTGAGTTTAGGCGTACGACCAAAGGGCTTGACATGATAACCATCGGAGAACTCATGAGGCATTTGATACTCAAGTGTCCGATTGTTAGTGCTTCTGGCTAGACGATGATCAGATGATTGGTAGAGACTCATCTTGTCTTCAAACTTGGGCTTATGAACGATGGCCTTGACATTATAACCATCAGAGACCTCATGATCATGAGGCATTTGATCTTCACGCGTCCCATTATGGTTGACTGTGGCTAAAGGATGATCATATGATTGGTAGAGAGTGGGTTGGTCGTCGTCGTCATCAACATCGGTGACATCGGTGACTTTGTAGTTGCTTCCGAGGGGTGCGTCATTGAACCTTGTAATAGGACACACGTACATGCCGATGGAAGACAGCTTGCCAGAGTAATCAAAAGACCCAAAGAAACCACCAAACTCACGAGGATCACGAATCCCCACATCAATTTTCCTCTTATGTCCTTGCATACATATCGATGATGAAAAACTATGACAAAACGGCCCGTGTTTCCTCTGATTAGTGTGGATATTCAAAGACGTTATCCAAAGGCAATCAATTGCACTCAACCCGGTCACATACTCATCGGAATTTAGTCTCACCTGTATATTGCATAAATTTTATTTAACGTGCATGGTCGTCAGGGAACAAGTACAAAAACAAACTATACATTGTAAACAACAATGTTAATTACAGAAACAACAAAATTTAGAGTACACTATATAGACAACAATTATCATAAGAAAAAAAAAAACATGAAGACATTCTAACAAAACTTACTATTTTGTAGGATTCACCTTTCTCGGACGAACCGTACTTTTTAGACATGACATCATGACCTCCGTTCTGAAAATACTTAAACTGAATACTATTTATGCCTTCTTTATTGTAGGCAAGATATATAAACGAGATCCTGTTGCCTCCCATCTCGTTCCAATTCGGATATGATTTATAAGAACGACTTGACCCGATTGGCCCGACTTTGAACATCTTCTTGTTACGGGATTTCATTCCGAATTATATGGCAGTCAAAAGAATTAAGCTCGGAGTACTCTTTGCTTAAATTTTTCTTGTGAGGAAGATCCATACTTATATAGACCAAAAAAAGCTTTACATACATAATCTCTCTAAGAAAACTTCCTTAATCTATATTTAAATCAACTTCAAAACAGTAAATTTTACTAAATTCAAAAGACCAAAAATGTGAAACTAAATATTATCCTTACTTGCAATATACAGTTTACCTAATTAGAGTTACATTCATTTAAGGATACTATTTAGAGTTTTTTTTTACTAACAAGTTAAGATGCCGATTTTCCAAAAATTAAAGATTTATTTTCCTTCCGTCTCTAGAATTCGTGAGCCAGAAAAATTCTTGTCTTGGTTTATTACAGGAACGCTAAATATAGTAATAAATGACGCATTATAGTAGTGTGACTCGTGACTTCGATTTTACAAAAACAAATAATTAATAAAGGAAGAAATAGGAAAAATTTATTACTTATGAGTTGAGATATAGAAAGATGGAACAAAGACATTGATCCAATAAAGCTACTTTATTCAAGAAGATAAAACTCAAAATGCAACATGAACTAGGCCACAAGGTGTTTCTTGGTCAATTGTTTTCGCGTTTAACAACCATGTCGGGACTTGTAATGGGACTCAAATACATACCAATCGATGTCAGATTGTATCTATTGTAAGACCCAAAGAAGCCACCAAACTCACGTCGATCAGTTATTGCCGGATCAATTACTATTTTGGAATCAGTTGGATAATTGCCGCTTGATTTTCCAATCAAATAATCACCGCGGTTAGTACGAAATGTCAAATTCCTGATTCCTCTATTATCCTTTGCTAAAACTCCAATCAATCCAGTTACAAATTCGTCTTGTTTAAGTTTCAACTGCGAATAAACTTCATCAGAAACTTAACCTGACCGGATCTTACTCAAACGCCAAAAAAGAAAAAAAATGAAGTATATATATAAGAAATTTTCATAAAACTCAAACTTACAACACGAAAGTTGGATCCCTCCTCCCAGCCACCACAACGTTCAGACAGGACAAGAGCTCCATTCTCCAGAAAACCAAACTGAATAGACATTATGACTTCATCGAAAGCAACGTATATGTGAGAAATCATGGTGCGTCCCTTGTGATCCCAATGATCGTCACCCATTACCTCTTCTCCAGGATCCTCCCGGTCGTCATAATAAGTATACTCATCTGTCGACTTTTTTCCCACTGATCCTGCTTTCATCATTGGTGTAATAGAAAGCAGCAACAGAATACAGTTAATTTAAGGGGATAGAGAGAGTGATAGACTAAGGACGAATATATATAGATATAAGCTACTCTGTTTTGTCCAAAACCCGAAGAGTCGGTCATAACTTTCATTTATGGAGTTCATTGGGAGCAAGCTAGACAAGTTTTTAGGTACATTAAATAAAACGCTTGAAAATTGTGTTTAAGAAGAAGACTCTTCATTTGACCAAAACCTGTCTTACGTTTTTCTAAGTAGTCCAATTGGCACCACGGAAAATAAACAAAAGGTTTTCCACTAGACTTCTCAAGCCTTGTATGGAAACTTCGTATCGGGCTAAACCCGTTTTGGGTGTTCGAGTGAGCCTGCAGGTCGGTAATCAGGCAGGAGTGCACGAGACCTTGTTCTTCGTTGCTCTGTTCCTGAGACAATAGAATTGGCTATATGAATCTAGGCATTGGTATATTGAACAAAACTACTTCATTTTGTGATAGTTTACATACGTATAATTTACTCTACTTTCAATCATGCAAATAGCTGAAACTAACCACGGATGAATCCAAGTACGTATGAATCCAAGTTACAAGACTAACCACGGATGATGCATATATTTGGGAGTGCAAAAGCAACTCGATCGGGTCTTTAATTTTGTCACTTCATATGTCAATATTTATATCAATAACCACCAAATTGCGTTGCACATTGCAAATATACACTAGACGTAGATATCTCTACAGAGACGTCTATTAGTAGAAACAATAAGCAATAAAACAAAGAAGAGGTCGCGTGTTGGTCAAGAAATAACTATGATCCCGTTGTAAGTGCTTCCCTTTTTCTAAAAGGAAGATTGTTGCGTTTCCGGGTTAATCCTCAGTTACTTTGTATCTATGTTTTGGTGGAGATTAACAAATAAAAAAGATGAAAAGGAACGTTAAACCACGGTGCTAGGTCGAGAGAAAAGAGAGACTAATTTAGTCCAAGAGATTTCTGAAAAGGCGCCCCAACTTTGAGAATATCCCATCTTTGAGATTAGGCTTACGACTAATAATGGGATTGACATGATAACCATCGGAGAACTCATGAGGCATTTGATACTCAAGTGTCCGATTGTTAGTGCTTCTGGCTAGACGATCAGATGATTGGTAGAGACTCATCTTGTCTTCGAACTTGGGCTATGAACGATGGCCTTGACATTATAACCATCAGAGACGTCATGATCATGAGGCATTTGATATTCACGCGTCCCATTATGGTTGACTGTGGCTAAAGGATCATCATATGATTGGTAGAGAGTGGGTTGGTCGTCGTCGTCATCATCATCGGTGACTTTATAGTTGCTTCCGAGGGGTGCGTCATTGAACCTTGTAATGGGACACACATACATGCCGATGGAAGTCAGCTTGCCAGAGTCATCAAAAGACCCAAAGAAACCACCAAACTCACGAGGATCATAAATCCCCACATCAATTTTCCTCTTACAATCTTTCATATCTGTCCATGATGAAAATCTATCACAATTTGCTAGTACGGAACTAGACTGCTGAGTTTACACAAGTTAAAGTCATCATGAAAAAATTGAAAATGTAATCATCATCTCCAACAATCAATTCGCAAAAGATTTTGTCATTTATATATAGATTTCGTTTTAAGTCAAAAGACATGGAGCATACAGTCCCGGCTTAAACATATTACATGCCCTGAACAAACTAAAAAAAAATGCCCCTTAACCTATAGAAAAATGTACTGGTTTTTTTTAGGTCTTTTTGGTTCATATAATCTTTTTTTTTGCCCCTTTCTAGCTTATAAATTTTTTTTTGTGCCTCTTTCTAGCTTACTAAGTTTTTTTTGTGTGTCTCTTCAACTTACAAATTTCTTTTTGTGTCCTTTTTTAGCTTACAAAATTTGTTTTTGTGTATTTTTTAGCTTAGAAATTTTTTCTTTTGCCTATTTAATTTTCAAATTTTTTTATTGTGCCCTTTTTCTTATACGTATATGCCCCATTAATTTATATACCCGGGGCGGTCGCACTGCCCGTCCTCCTAGTTAAGCCGGCACTGGGAGCACAGAATTGTAGAAAACTAATTAAGGCATTTGCTTCATTAAAGTAGCTACTTTATTTAAGATAAAACTCAAACAGCAACTTGAACTAGGGTATAGTATTGAACACTTCCACAAGAAGTTGCTTAATCGATCGACTCAAATACATGCCAATCGAGATCATTCGTGGGATAACGACCAATTAGTCCAAGAGATTTCCGAAAAGGCGCTCTATCTTGGAGAATATCCCATCTTCGAGTTCGACATGATAACCATCGGCGAACTCATGATCAGGCATTTGATACTCAAGTGTCCGATTGTTAGTGCTTCTGGCTAGACGATCAGATGATTGGTAGCGACTCATCTTTTCTTCGAACTTGGGCTTATGAGCGATGGCCTTGACATGATAACCATCAGAGACCTCATGATCATGAGGCATTGGATATTCACGCGTCTCATTATGGTTGACTGTGGCTAAAGGATGATCATATGATTGGTAGAGAATGGGTTGGTCGTCGACGTCGTCGTCGGTTACTTCGGTGACTTTGTAGTTGGTTCTGAGGGGTGCGTCACTGATCCTTGTAATGGGACACACATAAATGCCGATGGAAGTCAGATTGCCACAGTCATCAAAAGACCCAAAGAAACCACCAAACTCACGACGATCACGGATCTTCACATCAATTTCCCTCTTATACTGATCCAAATTTCCTGATTTAAATTTATTACAAATAGGCCCGTGCTTCCCCTGATTAGTGTGAATGTTCAAAGACGTGATCAGTTTCATACAATGTATTGCACTCAACCCGGTCACAAACTCATCGTCCTTCAGTCTCACCTGTGTATTGCATAAATTTGTTTTAACGTGGTCATCAGGAACAAGTACGTACGAAAACAAACTATACATTGTAAACAACAGTGTTAATTATTACAAAAAATAAAATCTTAAGATTCCACTATATATATATATATATATATATATATATATATATATTTAAATATGGTTTCAGGATAAAATAACAGAACTTACTATTTCGTGGGATTGAGCTTTGATTTTTTTTTTCATGGTATCGGCCGACGCACCATACCTTTCAGACACGACATGATCAACTCCGTTCTGATCAGGATAGCTAAACTGAATACAATTTATGCCATAGCTGTCGAAAGCAAAATATATACTAGAGATCATGTTGCGTCCCTTCTCGTCCCACTCCAGACTCTTATGATTATCATGAATTGACCCAATTGGTCCAACTTTGAACAGCTCCCTATCAGAGACCTCATGATGAGGCATTTGATATTCAAGCGTCGTTGAGGCGCGTAAACGATCAGATGATTGGTAGAGAGTGGGTTGGCCGTCGGTGACTTTGTAGTTGGTTCTGAGGGGTGCGTCACTGATCCTTGTAATGGGACACACATAAATACCGATGGAAGTCAGATTGCCACAGTCATCAAAAGACCCAAAGAAACCACCAAACTCACGACGATCACGGATCTTCACATCAATTTCATTCTTATACTGATCCAAATTTCCTGATTTAAATTTATTACAAATCGGCCCGTGCTTCCCCTGATTAGTGTGAATGTTCAAAGACGTGATCAGTTTCATACAATGTATTGCACTCAACCCGGTCACAAACTCATCCTCCTTTAGTCTCACCTGTGTATTGCATAAATTTGTTTTAACGTGGTCATCAGGAAGTACGTACGAAAACAAACTATACATTGTAAACAACGTACAGTGTTAATTATTACAAAAAATAAAATCTTAAGATTCCACTATATATATATATATATATATTATGGTTTCAGGATAAAACAAATTACCATATATTATAACTATCAGAAGAAGAAAAGACATGAAGATATATTATAACAGAACTTACTATTTCGTGGGATTGAGCTTTGTACTTTTTTTTCATGGTATCGGCCGACGCACCATACCTTTCAGACACGAGATGGCCACCTCCGTTCTGATCAGGATAGCTAAACTGAATACAATTTATGCCATCGCTGTCGAAAGCAAAATATATACTAGAGATCATGTTGCGTCCCTTCTCGTCCCACTCCAGACTCTTACGATTATCAAGAATTGACCCAATTGGTCCAACTTTGAACATCTCCCTATCACGGGATTTCATTTAGAATATAGCAGTCGAAATTAGAATTAAGCTCCGAATTGAAATTTATTCTTTGTGAGGACGATCCATACGTATATATTGATAGGGACGAAGAGAAAGCTTTACACAAATAAATCTCTAGCTAGCTCTAAGAAAACTTAGTCAAAATGTAAATCAACTTGAAAACAGTAAATATACTAAATTCAACGACCGAAAATGTAAACAGTATATATTATCCTTGCTTGCATATATTTTTTACCTATAGTTTACTTATTTTAGAGATACATTCATTTAGCCGGTCAAAGCCTTCCTTTAAGGATACGTACTATACTTCCTACATTGCACTTTTTAAGGATACGTACTAGTAATAATATTCAAAGGCTTTTTTAATTTCTCTTTTCCGTTTTTTTCTAATTATAATTTTGGAATTTCTTAATTAATATTCTTTCTGTTTCAAAATATAGGATGTTTTAACTAAAGCACGCAGATTACTAAATATTTACTTTTAACAAGTTCAACCAATCAGAAACAATATTGCATAATATAAAATACTAAAATAAGTTGCATAGAAACTTGAAAACATCTTATATTATGAAACAAAAAACTTTTCTAAAACATCTTATATTTTGAAACGGAAGGAGTATTTTGGAAGTACACAAATTTTTTGTAAACTATATAAAAGTTATAAGTTATAAAATTATAGTTATTATTTGATTTATTAGTTGGTTACAAAATAGGTTATATAGATTGGCTTCGTTACTCATACATACACGAAATTTGGGGATTAAAATGATTACTTTACCTGCATTATTATTAATTACTAGCAATGAATACACTTAAAGAGTATATTCCAAAAGAATAATATAACTTAAAGAAATACACAATTAAAGAAATAGAATAAAATCTACTGAACTAATTATATCAAGCAACTAAATTTATAATTTTGTAATCGTTCTTTGTCTCATCTTTTAGATGAACTGTTAGTTATTTTAGATATAATAAATTTTAAATTTTAAAATATTATATATTTTACACTTATTAAAAAATTATTACAGACATGGTTATATATTTATATGGCGGACCGAGTTTAAGTTAATATTAAATATAAAATTTAAATTATCATTAATTGTTACAACGGGGTTAAATCATAGGTTAAATTATCAAATTTTTGCAGGTTCGTTTGGGTTTCATTGTCTCTCTCTCTGCGTGGTGATCTTAAGGTTATAATTATCGTTGCAAAAAAACTATCTTTATCTCTGCTTATATTAATTATCTTTTTTTTTTTTGTCAACTATTGGACCACAACAAGCCGGTCCATTAGCCTAATACCTACATTCGTAGGAAGCGGGACTCGATCCCTGATGTGATGGTGCCTTGTGCACTAAGTACTTATCTTTTTTTTTTTTTTGTTAAAAGTATATGTTAATTATCGACTTATGTTCGTAAATATTTGAATTATCGACTTATGTTGTTCGTAAAGATATGTTAATTATCGACTTAGGTTGTTCGTAAAGATATGTTAATTATCGGCTTATGTTATAATAACCTATCTATGTTGTTTTCATAATTATACGTACGTTAGCATATCTGGGTGGGTTCCATGAAATAATTAAATGGAAATTACAATGTCAAATACGAAAGATATACATGTATTTTTTAATTATTTTTGTATTAAATTAGAGAAGAGGAAAAAAGTGGCATGAGGTAAAATAGTCTCTATGACAGGTTTCTCTTTTTCGATCTCATGCATTATAACATCTTACAAATACTTTTTAATATGGTAAAGTAAATTAACAAAAAAATAAGCAAAATATAAGTAAAATATAAACACATAAGTAAAATAAATTTTACATATGTGTTTTACAAATAAAATAAACTCTTAGATGTTATACCATCTCCTCTTTTTTTTATGTCCCTTTGAAGTTAGATTACATAGTAGTAGTACCATTGTCATATGTTTTCGCGTTTACCAACCATGTCGGGACTTGTAATGGGACTCAAACACATACCGATCGATGTCAGACGGTATCTATTGTAAGACCCATAGAAACCACCAAACTCGTACGTTGATCACATATTGCCGGATCAAATTTCTATTTTGGAACCACTTAGATACATAATTGTCGCTTGATCTTCCAATCATTTACTCCCAACGGTTAGTTCGAAATGTCAAATTTCTGATGCCTCTATCACCCTTTTTCTTGTACTCCACTCAATCCTGTTACAAATTCGTCTTGATTCAGTCTAAACTGCAACTAAACTTCATCGCTGCGTTGCACATTACTTTCAATAGACCTTTTAAATTTTCGAACCTCTTATGCCTTTATTAATAACCACCAAATTGCGTTGCACATTGCAAATATACACTAGACGTAGATATCTCTGCAGAGACGTCTATTAGGAGAAACAAGGAGCAATAAATCAAAGAAGAGGTTGCTTGTTTGTCAAGAAATTACAGAATAAACTCATAGCTCAGGCTGCATCTTCTCACACTCTTCTCGAATCGACTGGAAAAGCTGGGTCGAGAGGTAACGTTCCCCGAAGCTCGGGAACACAACCTAAAAACCAAGATGCATCAACTCACATATCAAATTTTTAACATACATATGATGACTCGCTTACATTTGTTACTCCATACTAGCTAAAACGGTTTCATTGGGATTCCCTGCTTTGGGCTATTATAATTGAATAATAAGCTTCAAGAGCTCTTTTATTCTTTCTGGTGACTAGCCAGGGTCAGTTTGGAGATGATGGCAACGCAAGTGTTCATTAGACGTATAAAGGCTAAGGTTCATGATTAATTAACTTAAGAACTGTTTTGTCTATTATTATCCGGTGGTTGGTCATAGATACAGGACTAGGGTTTGGTGAGAGAGATGTGATATAGAAATCTTTCTGATTAAAAGACTAATTAACCAATTCCTATCACCTACCTCCACTAAGAAAATATGATGAGATACAAAGATGGAACATTGAGAACTTACAGCTATAAGTTTCCCAGCATTTTCAGGTCTCTTTGCAACCTGGATTGCAGCAGCAGCTGCTGCTCCAGAAGATATACCAACCTGAAAAATGTTATAAATAGTTCACTAATCATCACAGATTTCTCATATGCATTCACATTCGTTTAATATCTCCCATTAAGACTTGTTCCCACTGAGAAATAAGTCAAAACAGAAAAACAAAAATACACTAACCAATAAGCCTTCCTGGAGGGCTAGTTGCTTCGCAGTTTCAATTGCTTCTTCACTGGAAATCTGATCATAAGCAAGGAAACAGGTGAAGTTTGGATAGTACTCTTTCATGCTCAGGCCATTTATATTTGTATGTCAACGGATAAGTTAAAAAGGAAAACAGTGTCTTGCTGAAAGTGAACGAGATGACTATATAATTTAGGGAACCAAACCAACAGATCATACCGCTATGTACTCATCTACAATAGTCAGATCCAAATTCTTGGGTACAAATCCAGCTCCTATTCCTTGAATTTTGTGAGGTCCTGCATTTTCAAATACAAGTTAAAGAAACATAGAGTTACAGAATAACATGTCAGAGAAACAAGAAAACGAAATCACTGTTTTACCGGGTTTTCCACCAGAGAGTATAGCACTCTCCGTAGGTTCTACACCGATGACCTGGTACACATAAACATTAACTAATTAAATATAACTTTACTTATTGAACAACGTATCTCTAATTACAGAGGCTATGTATTCCAGCTGAAATGCTACAAGCCCCATTGCTATTATGTACCTTAAATTCTGGTTTTCTTTCTTTGATAAATCGACCTACACCAGTGACAGTTCCACCAGTGCCTATTCCAGCAACCAATATATCCACCTTGCCTCTAGTATCTTCCCAAATCTCAGGACCAGTAGTCTCATAATGAATCTGCAAATTCTTTATTTTAATACACTAGCAAATACTTGCAGCTTAAATAAGTGGAACCAGAGAGTTTAACAAATTATCATGGTGATTCAAAAATCTTGATACCAGACGAGTTTCTATATTTTCCTTAACTAAGCCTTTCACATTCGCCTCTTATGGTTCAAAACTAAAGGTAAGACTAGCTCATGATTCATGTCACAAGTGGAAACATCATGAGAAGATAAGTAATTACAAACCTTGGGATTGGCAGGGTTGTCAAATTGTTGTAGCATGTAGGAGTTGGGAGTGTTCTTCAAAATTTCTTCAGCCTTTTGAATTGCTCCGGTCATACCTTTTGCAGGTTCAGTTAACACAAGTTCGGCTCCAAATGCCCTCAAAAGAACACGCCTTTCCAAACTCATGGATGCGGGCATGGTCAAAATAAGTTTATAGCCTTTTGAAGCAGCAATGAACGCAAGGCCAATCCCTGTGTTTCCACTTGTCGATTCCACAAGAACACTCTAAAAACGTGTAACAAGAAAAGAAAAAGTCAGAGGGCTTGACACACTAAGACTAATAAACTTGATACACTACAATAGGTGAGTACTCATTCTAACTTCTTAACAACAAGAAAGATCAAATCCATTATCAAATACCTTTCCAGGTGTTATAAGTCCCTTTTCTTCAGCATCAGTAATCATACTATACCCAATCCTGAAATCACCATAGCAACAAAAGCTCAACATAGATACAATATGTAAAAGATAGCAAACCAAAATCAAATCGGTAAGACAATTACCTATCCTTCACACTACAGCAGGGTTCCATAATCTCAAGCTTAGCAGCAACACTTGCAACACAACCCTTGACTATATTGTTCAAGTAAACCATTGGAGTCTTCCCAATAAGCTGAATCATCAATTTCAGGAAAATAAGATTAAACAACGAAATCAAAAGGAGATAAAAAAAGAAGTCAAAAATCACAATCCGTAAGGCTCAGTTGTTTCTCAATTTAGCTTTCCCTCTCTATCTCTCTCTATTCAGATGTAATTAAAAAAACACCAATTCAAACCTGAGCAGCATTCTCAGCAATATTGAGCCCTTCAACACCAGCTTCAGGCTTAACGGACACAGCCTTGCACACAACATCGGCACACCTCCGGCTCTGTCTCTTGAGAGTGAGAGCAGCAGAGGAAACATCGGAAGAAGTAGCCGCCTTTCTAGAGGATAAGGAGACAGAAGAGAGCTCAGGCGAATATTTGAAAGGTCGGTGGCGAGAAGTCAAAGGGTTAAGAAGAAAAGCAGAGGAAGATGTCGCCGCCATGATTTGATCTTTTTGCTTCAGTGTATCTTCCTCAGTTTCCCGATATTGTACACAAGAGGGGAAGGTGAGAGAGAGAGAGAGATGCGGTTTAAACTTGAAGAGACACACTGATTAGATCGCACTGTACCTCCCAAACGACATCGCTTTTGTATAATTAAGAAAAGTCAATCAATTTGGCATCTTTTTATCTTTTTTGGAATGGTAAAACAGAGCATCTGGAGAAAAGAAACAAACTTTGAGATAAAAATTCAGAAAAGGTTTGTTTTTTTTGTTTGTTTTACAATCTCACCAACCTACTAGTCTGATAAGGAGGTGAATATAGAGCACATGTTCATCTTCATCATCATGCAGCCCTACCAAACTCTCAAAGGTCAAATCAAATCTTTCTGAATCTTTTTTTTTTTGTTCCTTGCCTTCTTTTAGTTTCTGAGTAGCTGTTAAAGTTATTATAAAGTTTTCGAAACAGAAAAAAGTATCAGTTTTTAGTGTAGAATTGTAGAAAGGTACTTGTCGTTATCTCTGTGTTTCTATGATTCTATCCATTCGATCCTTAATCTAGAAAAACTGGAACCCAGATTGGAATTTAGGCGATTTTTTGTGCGTTTGTTGTTTTGTTGTTCGATCATAATGACCAATTCGGCGGTTTCTTCTTCCCTGAGTTTGTATTTCTCTGCCAGTTAAAACTGTGAATTGCATTGAGTTTGTAGTTGTTTTGTTTGATCTAATTGCAGATTAGAATTTGCGGTTGGATCATCTGTTAAGCTCGGTTTACTCTTCCTGGAACATTGATTGTATTGAGGTTTACTATTCAGGACGTTCTTGAAAATATTGGGTCAAAGATGTCTGCAGAGGAGAAGAACCTAATAGAGATCTTGGAGGAAGGTCACAAAGTCGATGTTGTTAAGTATATTGATTATGTCAGTGCCCCTCAAGCTGGTGCTATAGCAACGTTCTCAGGAACTACAAGAGACATGTTCGAGGGCAAGACAGTGTTAGAGCTACGCTATGAAGCATATGTGCCAATGGCAACACGATGCCTCAGCTCGATCTGTACGACCGCTAGATCAACTTGGGACATTCACAAGATTGCAGTTGCTCACCGTCTGGGACCAGTTCCTGTTGGAGAAATCAGTGTGTTCATAGCTGTCTCATCTGTTCACCGTGCGGATGGTTTAGATGCTTGCAAATTCTTGATTGACGAGTTGAAGGCAACGGTTCCGATTTGGAAGAAAGAGGTTTACACTAATGGAGAGATTTGGAAAGAGAATTCTGAGTTTATGGAGAAAAGATTGGAGCTTGCAGAGAAAAGAGACAGCTTAGTGAAGAAACCTGTGACTGAAGAACATAGAAGAGGTTGCTGTGGAAGTAAAGTTAGAGTAGAAGAAGATGAAGAAGAGCATAAAGATATTACAGGACATAACAAATCTTCTTCTTGATTACTTGTAGCAAAAGAGCAATGTTTCGTTTTTTCACTTAATAAACAAAATGTCTTAAAGCACATTGTTGAATCTAAAGACTTCATATTCAAATAAGTCGCAAAGGTCTCTCAGCTTTAAAACTTCAGATCTCTCCCAAATAGATGTTTTTATCACTACTGCAAGATCCAATGATAGGCTCGGTTGGATGGAAAACACACTCATTGACAGAGCCAGTATGGCCGGGGAGCTTATACAGAATACGCCGACTTGTTGTATCCCATATGTGAACCATACGGTCTGCACTACCAGCAGTGACTTTGGTACCATCAGGTGACCATGAGCATTTAAGTAGGTTCTTCTCAAAGTTGTGTTGATGCCCATCAAAGATCTTTACACATCGGTTCTGTGGAGCATAAGGACGCATGTCCCACACGCAGAGCTTGTTGTCCATTCCGTTGGTGAGAAGGTAGGAACCGTCTGGACTTAAGCTCATACCTGTGATTGTATCTTCATGGCCCTCAAGTGTCATTGTGGCTTCACCTTTTCGCAAGTCCCAAACTTTAACATCATTGTCTACACCACCAGTGAAAATCTTATCAGCTGCATCAGAGAAACTAACGGCTGTGATTTGGTATTTATCAGGAAATGTTTGTATGGCTCCTCTTTGACGCATGTCCCAAAGCTTAGCAGTTCCATCGTCAGATCCACTGATGATAAGCGGTGGTCCTCTACGTGTGGGACAGCAAGAATTCACAAACGAAGAATGTTCAGCCATCTTCTTGATTTGCTTCCCAGTTTCAACATCCCATGCTCTCACAGTTTTATCCGGACTGGCTGATACAATCTGAGAGCCATCACTGGTCCAATGAAGATCAAGGATGGCGTTCTTGTGACCTTTCAAAACCATGAAGTTTTTGCAGTCGCCGTGAACTCTCCAGAGGAAGATTTCTCTGTCATGGGATCCAGATGCAATCAGAGTTCCAGCTGGATTGAACTTCATGGTATAGACAGCACTTGGATGCCCACTTAGCAACATGATAGGTGCTTCCAAGCTCGATGTCCGGTTCTTGCCAATGGGACCAGGTCCTTGAGGAGCATTGTGTGGGACAGTAGACCATTCCATAGGCCTAGGACCTGACAAAGCGTTTTCATTCTCTCTTGGCATGATCTCCATCTTAGCCTCCTTTTCACTGTAAACCGAGTTATAACCTGGATCCCATGAGAAAAAGGAATTAGTAGATTGATAAGATTATATCAACATTCACACAGCGTTACAGATATTGCATCCGAAAATCAAAATACTAAACACCAAGAAGAATAAAGAAACCTGCACATCCCAAGTAAAGCTTACAAAAGCAACATGGTGCAATATTTGCTCTTTGAATTTAGAGTACTGTCAACAGTTTCAAGATTTTTTCGCTTTTCCTATACAAATAAGGACACCCTAACTTGTATCTGAGTTCTGAGATACACACGCTTCTATTATCAAGCCGCAGGGGAATAAACACAGATCGTAGAGAAATCAAAATCTCTCTAAAGCTTGAGGTTTTGCACAAGAGACTAATAAGGACTACACGTCCAGTTACAGAGATCTAACAGATCAATTTCGACATATGTAGCTCTATTACATCACCTTAGAATCGGAGAAAACAACTATAAATCTCCGATTCGTCAAACACGAAACAAAAATTCCTAACCACCAGCTCCAATTACATATAAGACAGTGAAGAGTTGAAGAAGAGTGGAAACCAAAATTTTCAGCAGAAGACTTCACAGAACGAAATTGCTTAACAGAGAAACCCTAACATCGTTCGTTACAGAGAAAGAAATAACGTACCGCAGTCGAAGGTAGGTGAGAGAGAGAGAGAGAGGCACGAATCGCTCGGTGTCGTTTGCAAAGTTACCGGAACCCTAAAACCCAGAGAGAAGAGCTCGCGAGAAAGAGCAAGTGAGAGATTCAGAAAAAGTTAAGGAGAAGAAGTCTGTATTTCTATTTCGATCGGGTTAATTTGCAAAATACTGATAAGACCTTAATATTTTATAATTAACGTCAGATTGAACCCTATATTATTCTTTTTATCAAAAACAACCCAGCTCCTTCATCTTGTGAGATTTCCAACTCTTTTTTGATTGATTTTTGACGGAGCAACAGATTATTTTTATGTATAGCCAAACCTTATAACAAACATGAAGGTACAAGATTATGATAAAGTTATGTCAAGATTCAAGAACATTAAAACCATGTCCTGATCAGAATTCTCTTGTTTTAAAACACTGTATTAGGGATTGGACTGAGACTCACACAGATACCAATCTGACGAACGAGAGTGAGTGAAGAACTTGGAAGACAAAAATAAACAACAACGGGTTTGGTTGGACATATCAAGCCGGTGAGGATTACATTAGACTTTAGATGGAACCTTGGTGTCGGTCTCAACTGGTTTTTGGCCTTCGAACTTGTCAATAGCCACCTGAAGTTCGTCCGTGCCACCAACAGCCCTCATTGTGTAGAAGTATACCCCAAAAACAAAAGCCGTTAATCCCCCCGCTACAACTGTGTTCTTGCTTTTTGGACCAAGGTAACTAAAACCTGGAAATCCCGCCATTGTTTTCAAAGTCTTTAAACCTGCAACATTCAAGAAAGTGTAAAAATTGTCACATGTTACAGAACAGACCCAAGTAGCTATGAGAAAGTCTTTAGCTAACTGTTCAATCTTCACAAATCACATGATGAGTAACTAAAGAGAACTCTGAAGCATGTATATAACAACTTCTAATTACTCCTTTTAACATAGCAGAACTGAAACTCCAGAAGCTCTGAGGCCATCGTAGAACATTGACATATATTGTTCATATAGTGAAAACATCAAAATCAACGTCGATTGAATAGAAAGACCCTTCCAATTGTTAAAGCTCATCCTAAGAACTACAACGCCAAGATAAAATGACAGTGCTCTAAGCACAACTAAATCAAAGATGAGTAACATCACAACTGAAAAGTGGAAAACATTACAGCAAAATAGAACTCTTTCTTTTGCATTATAATGGAGGCTGGATAGACAATTCAATCAGCTGCTCACCAGGTGCATCAGTTTAAACATAATTGTTCACAAGCTTATAACAATCGGCGCAAATCAGAATCATCAACCAGTCAAAATCAAAATTAAAGCAGAAATAAAGGCATTATAGACTCTAATTCTACATCTACAAATCCAAAGCTATCATCTTTTGATGCCAACAGATGTAAGTTCTCAAACCCAGATCAAGATGCTAAAAATGAAACCAGAGAAGAATCTATCAATTAAAAATTGGATCTTTTGAACAAATGAGTCCAAAGGATCACAAAAATTAAAATGGAAACGAACCTGATGCTTTACGTTTTCGCAGATAACTCTAAAAAATCCGATTGAGATACAGAAAGCTGATATTTTTTTTTTGGCTTCCACAAAGAATGCGACAGAAGCCTAACGTTTCCCTATATAGGTGACAAATGGTTCGGTGACGCGCTCGGTGTCGTGGCCACTTGCCTATCTATTGAAACCCTAAACCCAAAGTAAATGAATGAGCTCGCGTGAAAGAGGGATCGATGCAGAAACTAAGTCGTCTCGAGTTCGAACCCAACTGTAACACAGTAGAAGAACATATTTATTTTCTGAAAAATATTTGATTAGATCCTTGTTTTTTTGGAATACTTTCAAATTGAACTATCATATTTTTTATCACCAAATTGGCCCCACAGCCAAGCATGTTTCATGCTTTGACTTTGACCTCAATCACACTATAGGTACAAAATTTTCAATCTATTCTTGGATCTTTCGAATAAATCATATTCCGATAACTTAATATATGATGCTTGATTAGCAAATAAAAAAATGTATTGTTCTACTTAGATCAGAGTTTTGATAAACTTAGTTAATTGTATATTTTTGTATTTAATATTTGTACTTGTCTTTTAAGCTACCTAAAATTTATAAATTTTTAGGTTAATAAAATGATTGCAAAATTAAAGTACAACCATACAAAATAGTATCAATGATGATAATAGTTACAACATATTCCAATAACTTAATATATAGTACTTGATTAGCAAAAAGATGTATTATTCCAATTAGATCACAGTTTCGATGAATTTATTTAATATATTTTTGTATTTGATATTTTTACATGTCTTTCAAGCTATGTAAAATTATTAAAGTTTTAGGTTACTACAATGATTGCAAAATTAAAGTAAAACCAAACAAAATAGTATCAACGATGATAATAGTTTCAACATATTCCAATAACTTAATATATGGTACTTGATTAGCAAAAAAATGTATTGTTCCAATTAAATCGCAGTTTCGATGAATTTACTTAATATATTTTTGTATTCGATATTTTTACATGTCTTTCAAGCTATGTAAAATTAATAAATTTTTAGGTTACTAAAATGATTGCAAAATTAAAGTACAACCAAACAAAATAGTATCAACGATGATAATAGTTACAACATATTCCAATAACTTAATATATGGTACTTGATTAGCAAAAAAATGTATTGTTTCAATTAGATCGCAGTTTCGATGAATTTACTTAATATATTTTTTTACTTAATATTTTTATGTGTCTTTCAAGCTATGTAAAATTAATAAATTTTTAGGTTACCCAAATGATTGCAAAATTAAAATACAACCAAACAAAATAATATCAGTGATGATAATTGTTAGAGCATATTCTGATAACTCAATATATGGTGCTTGATTAGCAAAAAAAAAATGTATTATTCTAATTAGATCAGAGTTTCGATGAATTTAATTAATATATTTTTGTATTTAATATTTTTACGTGTCTTACAAGCTACGTAAATTTTAAAAAAATTTAAGTTTACTAAAATGATCCCAAATCCAAAGTACAACCAAACAAAATAATATCAATGATGATAATACTTACATTTATTTGTAATTTGTTTTCATCCAACATTTACTTAGCGATCTTTCAAATAAAGAAAACTATCGCAAGATTAAAGCACAACCGAACAAAATAATATCAATAATAATAGTTACATTTATTCATGATTTGTTTTCATCCAACATTTACTTAACGATCTTTTAGTTACATTAATTTGTGATTCTCTTCACCCAACATTTACTTAACAATCTTTCAAATAACGAAAACTATCACAAAATTAAAGTACAACCGAACAAAATTATATCAATAGTAATTCCTAAACAAGGAAGTCAATGAATGATAGTATGTATGAACTTATAAGTATTAGTCAATCTCAAAACTCAAAAGAATTTTTAACAAGTGTTAAATCATAAGAAAGGATCAAAGTTTGACGTTTTTAAACAGTGAGGTTTGCTAACACATTTGGAAACCCATTAATAAATCCGTCCGTACGTATATAACACGCGAGAGAGAGCACATGACTTTCACTTGTTCTCTCTCAGATCTGTTTTGACCCCCAAAAACCAAAACCAAAGTAAATCAATTTTTCTCCTTTCATTCATTCTCTCATTCATATTTCATTCATTCACTCACCCCCAAATTAAAAAAAAAAACAAAAAAACAAACAAACAAAAACAAGATTTTTAATTTACCTTCTTCGTCGATCCACACCAACCTCAAAAAAAAAAGCTTGAATCTTTACCGGTCATGGACGGTGGTTCAAATCAACCAGCGGCTGATACAGAGATGACGGAAGCTCCTGTTGGTGTTTCCGCCGCGGCTGCTTCTCCTCAGATGCCAGGGATTGAGAATATCCCGGCGACTCTTAGCCATGGTGGTAGCTTTATCCAGTATAACATATTTGGAAACATCTTCGAGGTCACCGCCAAGTATAAGCCTCCGATCCTGCCTATTGGCAAAGGTGCTTATGGCATCGTTTGGTAATTTCATTTTCTCCGATTCTTTGTTTTCAATTTTCGTTTTTTTTTTTTGGCTTTTTCAATTGAATAAAGAAAAAAAAGATATGATTTTTTTGGTGGATTGGGTTTGGTAAAGTTGCCTACTTTTTTTTTTTTTTTTTTTGATCCAAAATTTGTGAAATTGATTGATGGGTTGTGTAACGTTTTTGAGCTTTAATATGGATTGGGGTCTGGTATTTAATGAAAGATTTATCCTTTTTTTTTGTGTGATTTTTTTTGCAGTTCGGCTATGAACTCTGAAACTAATGAGAGCGTTGCAATCAAGAAAATTGCTAACGCTTTCGACAATAAGATTGATGCAAAGAGGACTCTCCGTGAGATCAAGCTGCTTCGTCACATGGATCATGAAAATGTCAGTTTTTTATTAACTAAGAGTCATCTGTTTATAGCCTTATTGTAGAGAGCATAATAGGATTGTAGATTCATATACACTTGAAACATGGTAACCACTAGTTTAATTCAATATTGTTTAGGTAAATATCTGTGCAAGGTGTTTTGTGCATGAATGTTTTGAAGCGGGTGGTTGCTCACATAACATTTAGATTTAAGGGATTATACATGAATGATGACAGTATTGTGCGTGCATTTTCTTGGATTTGATACGGATGGTTTAGTGCTTATTTGGTAGTATGATCTTTTTTACCATCTAAGTAAAGATCTTAATTTGCAACGTGTAAACCATTTCCGATTGATAAAACAATTACCATGTTTTTTCTTAAATCAGATTGTTGCTATCAGAGACATTATCCCACCACCATTAAGAAACGCTTTCAACGATGTTTACATCGCGTATGAGCTAATGGACACTGATCTCCATCAAATCATACGGTCTAATCAAGCATTATCCGAAGAACATTGCCAGGTTTTGAGTTTTTGAGATTGTTTTTGTTTAACCTATATAACTCGACTTGAAAACCTGAACTAACTCTCTTCTTTTTTACTCTGTTGCAGTATTTTCTTTACCAGATCCTCCGTGGATTGAAATACATTCATTCCGCAAATGTGCTTCACAGGGATTTGAAACCAAGTAATCTCCTCCTGAACGCAAACTGCGACTTAAAAATCTGCGATTTTGGACTAGCTCGAGTCACTTCCGAGAGTGATTTCATGACTGAGTATGTTGTCACGAGATGGTACCGTGCACCAGAGCTGCTCTTAAACTCTTCTGATTATACTGCAGCTATCGATGTTTGGTCTGTAGGCTGTATTTTCATGGAGTTAATGGACCGTAAGCCACTCTTCCCTGGACGGGATCATGTCCATCAGCTTCGCTTGCTCATGGAGGTAAAGTAGTAACCCTTCTTTGACCAAAAAAAAAACAAAAGCCTCGATGTTGTACACTTAAAGAAACTTATTGAAACAAATTTTTTTTTTTTTGCAGCTCATAGGAACTCCATCAGAAGAAGAGCTTGAGTTCTTGAACGAAAACGCAAAGCGATACATCAGACAACTTCCACCGTATCCTCGCCAATCCATTACTGATAAGTTCCCAACAGTGCATCCTTTAGCTATAGACCTTATCGAGAAGATGTTAACATTTGATCCTAGACGGAGAATCACAGGTCAGTCCCAAAACCTCTATACCATTTTTTAACTTCCAAAAATAACAAGGAGTTGTTGATTATTCAAGGAGTCAGTAGTGATCACCTCTTCTTGATTTCTTGATTTCAGTTTTAGACGCACTGGCACATCCATACCTGAACTCGTTGCACGACATAAGCGATGAGCCAGAGTGTACGTTACCTTTCAACTTTGATTTTGAAAACCACGCACTCTCAGAGGAGCAGATGAAGGAACTCATCTACCGTGAGGCGCTTGCTTTCAATCCAGAATATCATCAACTAGTTTGAAGAAGAAGAGCATTTGGGAGATGAAGATGAGATATGGGTTTGGTTTAATTTGGTCTGGACAACATTCTTGAAAGGAGGAGGAAAAGATCATTGTTTGTCTTTTGTGTATACTTGTGAAAGATGTTTGAAGGGGATGGGGCTCAAACTTTTTTCTTTTCAGTCTTTTGGATAATTTCTTCTTTTTTTTTTCCTTTTCCGTATTTGTAATTTGCCCTCATTTTGTTGTTGCAGCTATTTAAGACTTGAATTGTCTCAGAAATAGTTTTCATGTGTTATGATAGCCCACCTTTATTAGTCTCTACATGTTTGCCAATATTGTCATAGTTCTTGTTCTATAAACCATACCATACGCGTACATCATTGCAATTTTGAATCAGCGAAGAACTGTAACTATTGCAGGAAGATGAGAATAGTACATATTTGCTGAACACAAATCTCAAGTCTTTGCAATGTGTCAACTCTTAAGACTGCCGAAGAATTTCGATAGCGGTACAGGGCCATCATCAGGCAGGCTCATCTTTACTTTGGCTTGAATGTATGCCTCTAGATTTGTGTTTCCTCTCCCTTTTTGATCTTTTAGAACTTGACCTTGATTTCCTAGATTTCTCTTCGTCACTACTTGATGATTCAGAGGATGAGCTTGAGTCAGATGATCGCCTTCTCGAATGCTGCATTTTCAAAAATAAACACAATGCATGTTAACAGAAGCTACGCTACAAGCCAGCAAAGTTATAGGAGTTGTTCAGACTAAACTCGATGCAATGTATTTTGAGCACCTTTCTCTTTTTGCTTCTCTTTCTCTTTGAATCTCTTTCCTTTCTATATGTGAGATCTCTCTCCTTCTTATCTGTAAGATCATAGAGCAAATTGGAGATCGTCTGACATGGAGAAAGCAAAGACTCAATTTATTGTAAACCTTTTCTGGATTGATCTGCAGAATAGTTCCTTCCCTTAGAGAGCTTTAGTGCCCTTTCAGCATCCAGCTGAGCTCTATACTCACGCATCAGTTTATCAGTATCTGCTTCAAGTTCCCCTTTTTCAATTCTTCTTCCTATAAGAGACGGTCACATAAGTATATAAAATGAAAATCATTTCTTATATGTCACAAACACAACGTAAACCATTTAATATAAGAACACAATATACCTTTTGCTTCTTCTTATACTCTTCCCAAGTAATTGTCTGAGTAGTCTTGAGACTGGCCAAACGAGCAGCATGCCACTCTGGTGTATGAAATGAACCATCCATCTGCGACTCGCCTCATCAGAAATGTTTAGGTGAAAAGAAATAACCCATAAACAAAACAATGAAGCTTAGACATATAGCAAAGAGGTTATATACCTCGATCTTAATCCTCCGGAAGTTAGACGGAAAGCTCCATGCACAATTGGTTGGCTCAAATGAAATGGTGATGGATCAAGGTCTAAAGAGAGCAATGTATGTGGTCTCGATGGACTTTTACATACATGATCATGAAGGCTTTGGTTAATTAAGTAGTTAGATTCCACTTTAAGGATATTAATAAGAGTCTCTTTGATCGCATTTTAAAAGACTTTTTCAAGATAGCAATAAAGAGGCTGATAGGATCGATAGTCAAAGAATGCATTTCTAAAAGAAGTGTGTACTAAGGTTCTATTGCATTGTGCTGGATTGGTTAGAATTGTATGTTATGGCTGATAAGTCTATGTTGTTCTTAAATACTGGAGTAGTAATAATGACAAGTAAGGTGTTGATCGGAAAAGCAAAAGAAAAAAAAACAATAACAGGCACTGTAGTTTATTAATGGGCCTAAAGATACATGAGGTCACGAGCTTATAATACAAATGCCAAATTTTACGTATATTTAAACATAAGATTTCTTAGTTTTTTTTAAGGTAGATAGATTTCTTTTAAAAAGGAACTACAATCATTTTTTTCGTGAATTATTCAAGTGAAATTTAGAAAAAGAGAACCAAAAAAACTAGATGAAGCAAAATATTGGAGCACCGAGCACTTGGCTTTGGCTTTCTTTTAGTACTTTTTTCCCCCACAAAAATCCAATTTTAATGCAAAAGATTTTGCCTTTCACGTCGTTTGGAGCACGATCCACTCTAAAAAAAGGTACATTTTCTCACATATATACCCTCAAAAGTATATGCATGCTTTTCAATTATTATATCTCACTTTGCCTTCAAAATAATTTGAAAAATGTCTCGCTTTTAAATCACTGACAATAATAATAAGCTCCCATTTTACTTTCTTCTGTAGTTTCAAAACGTTACTACTTTATACTATTATCTTTTTTGTTTCTCAACTTTATTTTTTATTTTCAGTACATAAAATCATAGCTTTTCTCTACAAAGTTGTTCTCATTAAAGAATATACACTCCTATAGGCTATAAAATAAAAAATTCACGTTTGAAATGATGCAAAACAATCATATTTGAACACAATAAATAGTGATAGAGATAATTCATAATTTCATTTGTACAGTTAGGTTTGTATGATAGAGATTAATATGGACCTTAAAGGTAAACATCGTAATTTAAATATGGGAAACCGGAAACAGGAAATAGCCGGTTGAAGAAGAGGGTTAACAAAAGAGATGAAGACTGACACGTGGCTATTAAGAAACAAAGTGGGGTGACTCACTGAAACGTTCTGGATTTGCGTGATTCACGGGTTCACTGTAAAAATAAAAAAGACTTCGTCGTGTAGCTCTTCTGAACTCAGTTTTTGTTGCTCCCTAGCTCGGACTATTTATTTCTCACCGACGATTACGTCTTTGTTTTTGGTTCGCTTGTATCACAAATATTTTATACTTTAATCTTACCCTGAAGATGATAAACAATAGTTTAATTGTGTGGTCAGTGAAACCTTTTTTTCAACAGAAGGAATGTTTTCCACCCCACCTATTAAGATGCTTATTGATTAAGTTAATCGAAAGAACTGTAACTAAACTATTTGGAGTATAATAGTTAATACTTTTATTGACCAAAACCTAAGTGGGATAATTCAAATTATAGTCCCTTAATTGTTGTAGAAAATAAAGTAAGATGTAAAGTTTAAAAACAAGTATTCCATCCTATATGTTGCAGATATTAAAAGATTCTTAGTGAACCACAAAAAATAAGCAAATATTAAAAGTTCTGATTAGTTGAAATTATTAAAAGTAAAGATTTTTTAATCTAAGTGCTTTGCTTAAAACATCCTATATTTTGAAACGGAGGAAATAATAAATAAAGGAAGTGAAAATTGAAATTTCTAAGAGACAGAGGAGAGAATCTTTGGAGAAGTCGGAAAATGATGCATATCCCAACACTTTTTTTTGTTACTTGCAAATGTGTAATTATATACACTGGCAGTGTATAGTGTCTACTTTTTTTTTTCTTTTTGCCAAATATCAAAAACTAGCTAAAATGTTTCCAATAGATGTATATGAGGCGCAATTAAAGTTGGAATAATTTCGATTAATGTTTTTGTTATCACAATCTTTATTTTTTATTTTTTACGTACGTTAGGATATTCAATAATAATAGGTCATGGGTGGACAATAAATTTCAGATTAATACCGCCGACCAAATAAATCCATAGGCCATCTTTTTTATTGACACGATGTATATCAATCGGCTCTCTGACATTGAATTTGTATTCATTGCATGACCAAAGCTAACATTTCGGTTGAAGTGTAATCAGTAATACTACTAGAATGCGCAAATGCAGTAATTAGACTTCTCTTCATTATGCAAACGTATCCGTGTTTGTCTCAATATATTCGGTTTCTTTATTACATAAACAATGTGGTTGTATTGTGTACTTGTGTTCGAACGCTATTCAGTACAGTACACACTCCAAAAAGATTTTGAGGAGCCCTTCAATTTTCACCATTTCAATATTACAATAACAACAAGAAGAGGAAGAAACTACTATAACATGTTTTAACTAATCGAGGTAGTGAATTAGTCACAATCAAAATCTTTAAAATCTTACTAGTAAGAATAGGAAGTACTAATAATTAACAGAAAAGTATACTAATCACGTCATAATCGTGAAAACAAACTATTGTTTCTAATTGAAGAAAATCAAAGTTGGGAAAAGATGTCCACCGCTATTAATTATTACACCAATCATGCATTACTATCAAAAAATCGATTTTTCTGCTAACAATTGGTCCAACACAACACCATATCATTTACTACTATTTATTTAATTTATTTTGAAACAAATTAATGATTCGAAATTAAATGTTTGATTATTAAATAATTCGATTTTATAGATACAAAAATTTAAAGCTACATATTTTTGGATAAGATTAAACGTAGAAATAAATAAACCATTTCTCTCTTTTTTTATAAAAAAACCATTTATCAATTAAATAAAATAAATATTTTAAGCAAATGACACCTATATACTAACTTACTATTCCCTCCAATTTCTGTCCTCGTAAAGACCAAACTTTTATTTGGTTAGTGATACACAGTGGGCTAATAGTGTATCTCTCTTTCTCTCTCTTCAACGACCAAACCAAGCGCTTCTTCAACACACTAGTCTCTTTTTTTTCTCCAATGTCAGATTTTGAATGTCACAACAACAACAACAAGCCCTAGAACTAGTTTTGTTTGTGTGTTTTTGGGTGAAAAACATAAGAAATGACTACAATACCCTTCTGTTCAATCTTGGCCGTTCTCTGTTTCTTCTCTTCCTCCTCCACGGCCGATCAACGTCTTCACTCTCGTCACTTACTTCATCAACCCTTTTTTCCAGTCATAACCGCCGCTCCACCTCCGTATCAGCAACCTTCCTCTTCCCAACCTCCGTCTCCTTCCCCACACGCGCATCACCACCATCACAAGAAACAACAACCAGCGGTACCGCCACCGCCACCTCACGAGAAACATCTTTTCTCATCCGTCGCAAACCCTCCTCCTCCTCCGCCGTCTCCGCCGCATCCTAACCCTTTTTTCCCTTCTTCAGACCCTGCTTCCACCGCCTCTCACCCTCCTCCCGCACCTCCTCCTCCAGCCTCGCTACCTACTTTTCCCGCCAACATCTCTTCTCTCCTCTTCCCAACGCATCAAAACCCTTCCAAACGTCACAGCAACCATTACATCTCAAAGCTCGTCACCATAACCGCCTCAGCCATCTCCGCCGCGGCTCTCCTCTCTCTATTCGCCGTCATCATCATCTTCATCCGCCGAACTCGCCATCGCCGCCGCTCCTCCCCTGCAGACGACACCAAATCCACAAGATCGGACGCTCTTCAGCTCTTCAACGCCTCTCCTTCCGACGGCTCTCTGAAACACAAACAACATCAACAACCACCCAAGTACACTTCTTCCCACACTTCCTCCGAGTTTCTCTACTTGGGTACTCTAGTAAACTCTCGAAGCGGTGGTTTAGATCAGCAAAAATCTCCAATCTCCCTTTCCGGCGGTGTCACCGGTGTACTGGAACTACCTCCTCCAGCTTCGTCGTCTTCCTCTTCATCTTACTCACAGTACCAAAAGCTAGGGTCGCCGGAGCTTCGTCCTCTTCCTCCTTTACCAAAGCTTCCGTCTTTCACTCCGACTTACAAAAGCACTGAACAGTTAAACCCTAAAAGACAAGACTTTGATGGAGACGACAACGAAAACGATGAGTTTTACTCTCCTAGAGGATCTTCAGGGCGTAAACAGAGCCCGACACGTGTCTGGGCTAGTATAATGAAAGACTCTGATGTTGATCAGATTGGCCAAAGTAGTATCAACGGCTCCGGTTCGAACTCTTCGTCGTTGAATGCTTCTCCGGGGACAAGCTTAAAACCTAAGTCGTTGAGTCCTCCTCTGTCGAGGCACAGTCAGAACAGCTCAAACGACGGCGTTTCGAAGCGTCCTTGTCCAAAGAGGCCACCTCCACCTCCTCCTCCTCCTCCCCCGTCACAACTTTTGGAGTCGCTCTCGCCTCCTATTCCGGCTACTATGCCGCTCTCGCCTCCTAGTGGGGATTCTGATCCTGAGAAAAAAGAGGAGACTTTGAAACCAAAGTTGAAGCCTTTACATTGGGACAAGGTTAGAGCAAGCTCGAGCCATGCTATGGTCTGGGACCAAATCAAATCAAACTCATTTCAGTAAGACATAATCGAATTCTTGAATAATAAGCAAAACATTCCCCTCTTTTGCATACATGACTAAGTATGATTCTTTGTGTGTTTACAGAGTGAATGAAGAAATGATAGAGACGTTGTTTAAGGTGAATGATCCAAGTTCAAGAACAAGAGAATCTGTTGTTCAATCAGGGAATCAGGAGAATCAGTTTCTTGATCCAAGAAAATCCCACAACATTGCCATTTTGCTGAGAGCTCTTAATGTAACTGCAGATGAAGTTTGTGAAGCTCTTGTAGAAGGTAAATAATTCACAATCTGTTGTTGCTTCTGCAGAAGTTTCCATGTTGAATTTTGAAATTTGCATAGACTAATCACTCACTCACACTCACTGCTACATTCATTTGGCTTTGATGGTTGGAAGCATGGCTTATCTGACTTGGTCTTTATGGGGGAAAAGATGTTTAATCACTTTCTTGTTCATGAATCAGGTAACTCGGATACGCTTGGACCTGAGCTTCTTGAGTGCTTGCTTAAGATGGCTCCTACAAAAGAAGAAGAGAACAAGCTTAAGGAGCTTAAAGACGATGATGGATCTCCTTCCAAGATAGGACCTGCAGAGAAATTCCTCAAAGCATTGTTGAACATTCCTTCCGCCTTCAGAAGAATCGATGCAATGCTTTACATAGTCAACTTCGAATCAGAAACCGAGTACCTTAAAAGATCCTTTGACACTCTCGAGGTAAACCTCTACTTGTCCTCATAAGTGTAGTTGTGCAGAAAACAGAACATTCATATGCATTTTACCAAACTCTCAGGCTGCTTGTGGTGAGTTAAAGAACACACGGATGTTCTTAAAGCTTTTGGAAGCTGTTCTCAAGACCGGGAACCGGATGAACATAGGAACCAACAGAGGTGATGCACATGCTTTCAAGCTCGACACACTCTTAAAACTGGTAGATATCAAAGGTGCAGATGGGAAAACCACTTTATTGCATTTCGTGGTTCAAGAGATCATTAAATTTGAAGGAGCTCGGGTTCCTTTTACTCCAACTCAAAGCCACATAGGCAACAACATGGCTGAGCAATCTGCATTCCAAGACGACCTAGAGCTCAAGAAGCTAGGGTTGCAAGTAGTTTCAGGTCTCAGCTCTCAGTTGATAAACGTCAAGAAAGCAGCTGCAATGGATTCAAACTCCCTAATCAATGAAACAGCAGAAGTCGCCAGAGGAATAACCAAAGTCAAGGAAGTCATCGCGGAGCTAAAGCAAGAAACCGGTGTAGAGAGATTCTTGGAGTCGATGAACACGTTCTTGAACAAAGCTGAGAAAGAGATCACAGAGATACAATCTCATGTAGACAATGTCATGAAGATGGTGAAAGAAGTAACAGAGTATTTCCACGGGAACTCTGAAACTCACTCTTTTCGCATATTCGCTGTGGTCAGAGACTTTCTGACGATTCTTGATCAAGTGTGCAAAGAAGTTGGTCGTGTAAACGAGAGAACAGTGTATGGATCCGTGCCACGACATTCGCTTTCGAACCAGACCAACACACCTCTGTTTCCGATGGTTAACAGTAATAATAACTCACAGCTTAGTCCCTCGGGTTCTATAGACAACGAGGATGACTCGTTTTAATTTGGCTGCGGGTTTGGTTCGGGTGTATGCTGCTAATGTGTTGGTTTCATTTGCTTTACGTAATCAAGAAACATGTTACATATAAAATATATTATATTTATATTTTTATGGATAGGCGAATTTATATGGAAGAAGATTTAAATAGATTTTGGAAGATTGTTGCAAGTTGCTTTCATTTCAACTAGCTTCTGTACGTTCGTTTCAGTCCTCTGTTGAATTATTTATGTCACGTGTACATGTATTTATTGAACCCAGCTAGATACAACTGAAATAAAAATATCCTTCTCTAAGCATATACTATTTGCACTACTTTACTTGAAAAGTTGTTATCCTAAACCAATTTGAAAATTCACTTTTCCACAATTAAAAATTGATTAAAAAGAATTATAATGTCTCACATAATGAACCATGCAAGAGTAATTCACTTTTAGCCTTTAGGTCAAAATGATGTCTTTTGCGGACCACTCATAAAGTAAAAGATTGTTAAAAAATTAAAAAATTGGTTTAAATTTATTTAATTTTTTAAGACAATAATTTATTTATTTATTATTATTTGGTGTGTTTACTTTTTTTGACTAATAGCAAATTCTCTCTCTTCGACTTCTTCTTGATCGGAAACCTAAAGTCTCTTCAGCTACGCCGTTTGCAGTTTGATCGCCGACTCGAGGTTCGTTGTTTCCAATACACGTCTGTTGCTGTATTCTATTTCGAAATTTCTTGTCTTTCGAACTAATTCGCGGCTCTCTATATCTCTCTCTCCCCTGAATTAGTCGAGGTTTTAGGGTTTTAGGTCGTTGAGATTGCTACGAGTTTACGAATCAAAGATGATTCATTTTTCTCAAGGGCTTTATGTAATTGGATTGATTTATTGATTTCGAATTGCTGACACCAAAGTTATTGCTTAAATTTGTTGGCTTTGTGGGGAAAAAAAAACGTTCTTGTTTGATTTTTTGGATCTAATTTGTTGTTGATTTGTGGTAATTAAGCAAAGAAAAAGAAAGATGAGTGGAATTGGAGAGAAAGCTACTGGAACAACTAAGACTCCTAATGATTTCTTGAAGTCTATTCGTGGTAGACCAGTTGTTGTCAAGCTCAACTCTGGTGTTGATTACCGAGGTTGGTCTCTCTCTCTGTTGTGCATTTTCTTTTTATGCTCTGTGTTCTATCGTATTATAGTTTGCTTCTGGTTTCGGGTGGTTATGCTTTTGCACTTTCTGTTAGATTACACAACGCCTTTCTTTTTCGCCATGTTATTGAAACCTTTGTATATTTGCTTAGAGAAGGATGAACCTTTCTTATTCTATGAATTGCTTGATTTGAAATGTGCATATGTGAAAATTTATTTTGGATCATTAAATCAGGAGAGTTTCCCAATCTTGTCTCCAAGAAAGTTAAGAAACTGTGTTTGAGAATGGCTTTGAGACATGCTCGTTAGATTTTGAGAGTGGTATTAAATTTAGATGACAGCTTTGTGAACCTCAGAGAGTTTCTCGCGTTTAGATGTATAATTCATTTCTCTAGATGATAGACCCAAATGTGGTTGTTTTTGTCCTTTCCGAGCTACTGTTTCCTCCTTTCCTTGTCATGTGCTGGTTTTGATAAGTATCTTCATATATATTCTGTGATGTGTTTATGAGATGCATTTACATATGTGATAGAATGTGGATTTTCACTTTGCAAATAATCTAGCCTTGGGAGCATATATCACTTGCAATATAAGGACAAGACCTTGGTCTCTTTTTGAACTGGCGTATGAGACTAGGAGAACTTGTAGCTTGGATATATTTGTTTGTTTTTGTCCTTATGAAAAGCCAGACTATTTATATCTCTCCTCCATGTTGTTATCAAGCAAATTTAACAGAGCTTAAGTCACGCAAGGAAACTACACATGACACTGACACTTTTTCTTTGGTCTTGTTTGCAGGCATTCTTACTTGTCTTGATGGGTATATGAACATAGCTATGGAGCAAACAGAAGAGTACGTAAATGGCCAGCTTAAGAACAAATATGGCGATGCTTTTATCCGTGGAAACAACGGTAAAATTCAAAATCACATCCGTCATCATTATTTACATCGGCTTCAGTTTGTTTTGCGATTCATGTATCTGAAAATATTGTTGTATGTTATGTTGGCCAACAGTTCTTTACATCAGCACAACGCAAGGGAATTTGGCAGATGGAGCCTAGCTCTCTTTCATCTTTATGAAATGAATGGGGATCATCTTCTTCTACCTCTGGCATTTGACAATGTTAGGATTTATAGCTATCAGAGATTTTATTATTCATCTCTGAATCAATTCGAAATGTCTTTTTTTTTTCCTTACAACTCTGCTACACTCAGTTTTGTGTCTGTGAATCATCTCCAAAATTCTGAGAAAGAGTCCGACTTTTGTTTGATAACAAGAAAAATCTTAAGCATCGCTGTTCCCTTGTTAGTCTTGGAAGCCAAATTTACAACGTATGTACCACGTGAATGGCTCTACTTTATTTATCATGTTTAGATGACGCCAATGATTGGGTCAGAATCTGATGTCATCTTAACAACCATTGATGATTTGATGTGTTACATATGATTGTTTTTTTTTTTCCACATTGGGATTGTCTGATACAAAAAATATAGATTTACTGAAAGATAAAAAAAATAAATCACAAATCCTAAGATAATAATGTTAAGCCAGGTACACTTGAAGAAGACCTCAACTACACACGTCGTTTTTCTTTTTGTCGACAACTTGTTGTAACTATTATAGAGAGCCGTAGAGAATCTTTTCACATGTTAGTGTAGTTCTTCTACAAGTTTAAGAGAATAGTTTTGTTTTTCTGCTTCAATTATTAACAAAACGTAAAAAAGAAAGTAAACGCTGAAACATGGTTTCTCTTCCATTTTCATTTCTCGTTTGTATGTTTAATTAAGACTTAATTTTTGTGTTTAAAATAGTAGAACTTATGGTTTTATTTTTAAAATAAAAAAAATATATACAGAACAGAAAAGCACATGGCATGCAAATTGCAAAATAATGAAGCCAAACTTACTATAAACAAGCATTTCAACTTGTAATTATTAAACCCATTTCCTTTTCTAGTGAAAAGAAATGCAAATTGGTTTTGTTTTCGTCTTTAAAAATAAAAACAAAACTATCATTTGTTCTGATCCCAAAAGGCAAAAGCTCTTATCTAAAAACAAGAACCAGTCGAACCTAGCCAGGCTATATATATTGGCATTATCTCTTAACGCATATTCACTTTGGATAAAACAAAAGATTTCAAGAGCGAGAAAGAGAGATGGAGAAGAAGAGAGGACATGTATTGGCAGTTCCATATCCAACGCAAGGACACATCACTCCGGTCCGCCAATTCTGCAAACGACTTCACTACAAAGGCCTCAAAACCACTCTTGCTCTCACCACTTTCGTCTTCAACTCCATCAAACCTGACCAATCTGGTCCGATCTCCATAGCCACCATCTCCGACGGCTATGACCACGGTGGCTTCGAAACAGCTGATTCCATCCACGACTACCTCCAAAACTTTAAAACTTTCGGCTCCAAAACCGTTGCAGACATCATCCGCAAACACCAAACTAGTGATAACCCTATCACTTGTATCGTTTATGATGCTTTCATGTCTTGGGCGCTTGACGTTGCTAGAGAGTTTGGTTTAGTTGCAAGTCCTTTCTTTACGCAACCTTGTGCTGTTAACTACGTTTATTATCTTTCCTACCTAAATAATGGAAGCTTGGAGCTTCCCATTAAGGAATTGCCTTTCCTTGAGCTTCAAGATTTGCCTTCTTTCTTCTCTGTTTCTGGATCTTACCCTGCTTACTTTGAGATGGTCCTTCAACAGTTTATCAATTTCGAAAAAGCTGATTTCGTACTCGTTAATAGCTTCCAAGAGTTGGAACCTCATGTTAGATCTCTCTCTACTCCCTCTCTTTCTTACAACTTCTTAAACCATGTATTGTTCTTGTTCTTGTTCATGTCCTAATTACTCTGGTTATCGTTACAGGAGAATGAATTGTGGTCGAAAGCTTGTCGCGTGTTGACAATTGGTCCGACTATTCCATCAATTTACTTAGACCAACGTATCAAATCAGACACCAACTATGATCTGAATCTCTTCGAATCAAAAGATGATTTCCTCTGCACTAACTGGCTCGACACGAGGCCACAAGGGTCGGTGGTGTACGTAGCATTCGGAAGCATGGCTCAGCTGACTAATGTGCAGATGGAGGAGCTTGCTTTAGCAGTAAGCAACTTCAGCTTCCTGTGGGTGGTCAGATCTTCAGAGGAAGCAAAGCTCCCATCAGGGTTTCTTGAGACAGTGAACAAAGACAAAAGCTTGGTCTTAAAATGGAGTCCTCAGCTTCAAGTTCTGTCACACAAAGCCATCGGTTGTTTCTTGACTCACTGCGGCTGGAACTCAACCATGGAAGCATTGACCTTTGGGGTTCCCATGGTGACAATGCCTCAATGGACTGATCAGCCAATGAACGCAAAGTACATACAAGATGTGTGGAAGGCTGGAGTTCGTGTGAAGACAGACAAGCTGAGTGGGATTGCCAAAAGAGAGGAGATTGAGTTTAGCATTAAGGAAGCTATGGAAGGAGAGAGGAGTGTAGAGATGAAAAGGAACGTGAAGAAATGGAGAGACTTGGCTGTCAAGTCACTCAATGAAGGAGGCTCTACAGATATTAATATTGACACATTTGTATCGAAGGTTAAGAGAAATAAAGTTATCACATGAAAGCAAACTAGCAAAGACCTCTTCTATAATAATTCGTTGGGCCATTATTTTTTTTCAGTATGATCTTTTAAGTTGATTCTGCTTCTGTTGTTTTTTTCATCTCAGTCTGCTAAAATTGCCCACTATGTTTATGCTTCCAAGTTTGTAGGAATGTGTAGTTTCATATAAACTATAAAGACAAAGCAAACAAATAAGAAGCTCTTGAATATTTTTTTAAACTCTTGTTCCTTTAAAGCTTATAATTATGACAACAACAGTCCACCTGCTCTTTGGTACAATCTCTTAAAAGTGCACAGACTGCAGCAAACAAATTTAATTTTCCAGCAGCTGCAAAAATATATATCTTCATTTTATTTCTCCTCCGTGAAATGCTATGATCCGTTCAACTACCTAGCCGTTCTGACACACACAACTTCCTTAACCATGCCTTGTTTTTAATTTGTTCATGCCTTAATTACTCAGTTCTTCTTTTTGTTACAGAAGAGGAAGTTGTTGTAGAAAGTTTGTCCTTTGTTGAATTAGCCCAACTGGTCCCTCCATTAGTTAGCGGTTGGGATCTCTGCTTCAGTTCCGCCAAATTGACCTGACCACCTTCTCCATTGATTCCATAAACAACTTTGGATGTTAATTTGCTTTTCAAATCGAACAATCAACTTTGGATGTATATATTTTATAGAAATGTCCCATTTTTCGAATATTTGATTCATATCAAAACGTGGTATATTTATACTTGTATGCAAGTACGAATACTTAATTAGTTCTAAACCCTTCATGACCTTTTTATTCTTGTTATATTATGTTTACCAAATGCATAAACTATTTATATATTTTGGCTTTGTTGGGTTTAACATATACATCACTTGACATTTGGACCACTATACTTTCAACTAATATGTATTTATAAAAGTTATACACTACATTTTGGAATCGATTAAGTACAGTATTTTAATATATAAAAACACACATTATTCGCTTGCTCCTA
This sequence comes from Camelina hispida, assembly GCA_023657505.1. NCBI lineage: Eukaryota > Viridiplantae > Streptophyta > Magnoliopsida > Brassicales > Brassicaceae > Camelina > Camelina hispida. The sequence goes on along the minus strand of CP094634.1, from coordinate 2,419,405 downwards.
TGATAAATAATACGTTATTCCAGTTTCGAACTATAGCTAGAACCAGAGAGAATCTTCTTCTCACTTCTTCACTTGTGTATATCTGTATTTCATCTCCTATAAAAAGAAAAAAATCTACAGTATATATTTCTTACTTTGGTATTTCCATTTTCCTTATAAATTTTATTCTTATCTTTTTATTTTTAAGTTTGTTTTTTGGTACAAAATCTTATTACATATTTACTACTATAAATAAATATTTTGAGGAGATTTTATTCTAACTATAGAACCGTGGAGAATCTTCTTTATTCTTACTTTCTATTTTGCATTTCCATGTGTGTTGTACTCTCCTCGATTTTCCCAAAGATAACAAAAGTAATTATAAAATTTTCTGATATAAGCGTTTCACTTGTCACCTTTGTTGGACCATTATCACATTCTCCTTTCTTGCCTCTGTTGTCTTCTCTGACAAGAACCACCCAACCCTATCAATAATATATATTTGCAATATCTCTTTAGAAAACGTTCTGCACAAAGCAAAAGATTGAGAGCGACAGAGAGAGAGAGAGAGAGAGAGAGATGGAGAAGATGAGAGGACATGTATTAGCTGTGCCATTCCCAAGCCAAGGACACATCACCCCGATTCGCCAATTCTGTAAACGGCTTCACTCCAAAGGTTTCAAAACCACTCACACTCTCACCACTTTCATTTTCAACACCATCCACCTCGATCCATCTAGTCCTATCTCCATAGCCACAATCTCCGACGGCTATGACCAAGGAGGCTTCTCATCAGCCGGTTCTGTCCCTGAGTACCTCCAAAACTTCAAGACCTTCGGCTCCAAAACCGTTGCTGATGTCATCCGCAAGCACCAGAATACTGAGAACCCCATCACTTGTATCGTCTATGATTCTTTCATGCCTTGGGCACTTGACCTTGCAAGGGAGTTTGGTTTAGCTGCTGCTCCTTTCTTCACGCAGTCTTGCGCCGTCAACTATATCAACTACCTTTCTTGCATTAACAATGGAAGCTTGACACTTCCCATCAAGGATTTGCCTCTTCTTGAGCTCCAAGATTTGCCTACTTTCGTCACCCCTACTGCCTCCCACCTTGCTTACTTTGAGATGGTGCTTCAACAGTTCACCAACTTCCAAAAAGCTGATTTCGTACTCGTTAATTCCTTCCATGACCTTGACCTTCATGTTAGTGCATCCCTAATTACTCTGTTTCCTTCCCCTTAGTCACGTCAAATTTACTCTGTTTTCTAAATTTTATGTTGTTTTAGGTCATAGTTACACTGTTTTCATCCTAGTTGCTCTGTTTTTTTTGCCCTAGCTACCCTGTTTTTTCCTTAGCTACTCTGTTTTTATTTCCTTACTTACTCAGTTTTATCACATACTGACTCTATTTTTGTTCGTTGGTTTCCACATCTACAGGAAGAGGAGTTGTTGTCAAAAGTTTGTCCTGTGTTGACAATAGGTCCAACTGTTCCATCAATGTACTTAGACAAACAGATCAAATCAGACAACGACTATGATCTAAACCTCTTTGACTTACAAGAAGCCGCCTTATGCACTGAGTGGCTAGACTCAAGGCCACAAGGGTCGGTGGTATACATAGCTTTTGGGAGCATGGCTAAACTGAGTAGCGAGCAGATGGCAGAGATTGCTTTGGCGGTCAGCAACATCAGCTACCTGTGGGTGGTCAGGGCTTCAGAGGAGTCAAAGCTCCCACCAGGGTTTCTTGAAACAGTGGATAAAGACAAGAGCTTGGTATTGAACTGGAGTCCTCAGCTTCAAGTTCTGTCACACAAAGCCATCGGTTGTTTCATGACTCATTGTGGCTGGAACTCAACCATGGAGGGTTTGAGTTTAGGGGTTCCAATGGTGGCTATGCCTCAGTGGACTGATCAACCGATGAACGCAAAGTATATTCAAGACGTGTGGAAGGTTGGGGTTCGTGTGAAAGCAGAGAAAGAAAGTGGGATTGCCAAAAGAGAGGAGATTGAGTTGAGCATCAAGGAAGTGATGGAAGGTGATAAGAGCAGAGAGATGAGGGAGAACGCGAAGAAATGGAGTGACTTGGCTGTGAAGTCACTCAGTGAAGGAGGCTCTACAGATATCAACATTAACGCCTTTGTATCGAAAATTCAAAGCAAATAAGATTTCATATGCTTTTAAAATGTCCTAATGGATATTTGATATATTTCATTCAATAAAACCCTTTGGGTCGTGCGTGTTGTTGAACTTGCTCTCTTCGTTAGTCCTCTAGTGAGACCTCTTAGCAATGTTGTTGAATTAGTCCTGTTATTTAATGTCTATTCACTTCTAAGACCATAGAACCTCTACTGCGTTCAATTTCCCTCGGAATACATTAGGAACTGTTATACTAATTCATATATATATAGAAAATAAAATCTGTTACACGCACTGAATAATGGGATTAGTAGCCTATAATAATGGGATTAGTAGCCTATAATAATCTTTAGCTTAGCCACCACCGTCAAGCTTCCTCCAAAGGTGAAGCGTCAATTTGATCCACCAAGCTTTGTAAGGAACTAAGCTTTGCTTTGCTAAGAAAGATGGCAGCCTCAGTAGTATGGATTAACCCTTGATAAAAATGCTTCTCGTTCAGGTTCCACTGAACGATCCACGCGTCCGTCGCCGTCGTGATTGCCTTCTCCGCTTTTGCTATCTCCTTGCGGTATTTTATTATGTTTGATTCCATTTCAGCATTGTTGTCTTCTATTTTAGATATCGCCCATAGTATCTTAAGCTTCTTCTTCTTTGCACACAAGATGTTGAAGAACTTAGACAAAGGTTGACTCGCCATCGAGGCTGATCACGAAGAAGAGAGGAGAGATTGTTAAATAAATGAATTGTAAAGTAAGAGAGAGAGAGAGAGAGAACATCGGCAGATCGATTACCTTAGTAAGGAGCTTCAAGCTTCTGTGACTCGAACACGTCGACTTCCCGGCTACAACTTTGGTTCGCTAGATGAAAAAACCCTAACTACAGATGCGATCGATAGGGTTCAGAGTTTCTCGTTCTTTTTGTGTTCTGTAATGGGTTCTCTAATTAATATATCTTTACGTTTTGGGCTTTCAAAACTGGGCCTTTGGTTCTGTAAAACTCTTATTCTCAGGCCTTTTTAAAGTTGATTCTTCTTCTTTTATCTGTTTGTTGTTTATTATTATACAGTAACGCTTATAAACTATACAAACTTTTGGATACAGCCACCGTAAAGAAGTACTAGAAACTATGTTCTAGAACAAAAATAACAAAAAAAAGAAAAATACATAGCAAGTGAGTTTGTCTGAGAATACACACTGTGAATTGGATTTTGTCCACAAATCTCACGCTGTTCTTGCTTCTCCTTCTTCTTCTTGTTCCCCTTTATTTCCTGTGAAAGAAAGCATTAAAATCACAATCTTTCATCTCTGTTTGAACAAGAGTTTATATATCAGAAAATTAATACTAACCAAGGGAACTTGAATGTGTCTTTCCACCATCCTTGTTTAGAGCAATTAGTTACTATTTTGTCAAGTCGAAAGATAATCTCAGAGAATGTCGGTCTAATACTGGCTTCTGGATGCCAACATTCCTCGATCAACCTGCGCCAGAGTAAGCGATATAACAGGTTAAGAACCGGCACTCCAAGTTCCTGCATAGGCCCTAGATAAAGTTTTTGGTTCCAAATAGTTTTTAGAGCTATTTACTCTTTTAGATCTGGAGGGTAACTTCTTGACTTAGTTTTGAATACTGGTCTCTTTCCTTCTAAACACATCATTTTCGCAACTTCTTCAGGAGGCCTCGGGTGGAAAACTGGTACTCCCTCTGTTATCTGACCACACACACACACACACACAAAAAACAAGATTAGAGAAACACAAAGACACAAGATTGAACAGTGCAAGACGATGAAAATGTACCTCGTATAAAATGACACCAAAGGAGTGTGCATCGACCCTTCGGTCAAATATTTCGTCTTTATAAACCTCTGGTGCTATGTAGTAATCTGCAAAATCAAGAAAGCATTTTGTGTCAATGATCACAGATCTTCTTCATGCATGTGAATGAAGTATTTTTCCTTACTTGAGAGATCTATATGTGCTTTGTGGTTTGCTACTTTCGCCTTGTCTTGTGAAATTTTCGACAATCTTATCATACCAAATCCCGAGATCTTTAATTGCCCACCTCTATCCAGCAAAATATTTCTGACACCTTACGAAAAATTTTCAATATATTAAACGAACAGAAACATCTCAATGAGTATGTACCAAAGGTTTTTAAACGTATCTAATTGACATTTGCCTTCGGTTATCTTACTTTGGCTTTAGATCACAGTGAATGATTGAATCAGGTTTACATTCATGGAGGTAATTCATTCCCCTGACACCAGAAAAACCATGAACAACATCAGGTGACGTGGTAGCTACGGTAATCGCAGCAGCATGCAATACCTGAGAAGTTTGACATACCTTGCAATATCAAGACCAAATCTAAGTGCCTTGGAAGGAGAAAGACGTCCTTTCTTTTGGAGATATACACCTAAATCTCCCTGCAATATGGGTAAGGGACGAGAAGAAATTGAGATGAGTAGTGAATAAAGGTAAATTCAGAAGGGAGAATACAACTAAAGATGCTTACTTTTGGGTTATACTCGACTACAATCATCATCGGTATATTCTGAGTGACAGCTCCAACGAACTGGATAACATTAGGATGCCGGACTTTTTCTAGCATCGTCAATTCATGTTTAAATGCGTTTCTGTTCAGATTAAAAGCCACAAAGACAAAGCAGAGTCAGTGTCTTCATGCCAAACCAAGTCAGAGCTTAAGGAAACAAATTTAAGAGTTGCATATTATTCTAAGCTCACTCAAATGTAACACAGAGAAAAGGACGTAAATAGTAGATGCATACATGCGTTCAGGATCTGAGTAGCTATCTTTATCAAGTATTTTGACAGAAACCCGCGTGCCATTCCATTTAGCTACTTGATATGCTCCCTGCAAACAATCAAACCAGATTGGCTGACTTGAATAAATAAAAACACTCCAAGAACAATGATGTTACTAAATGTGTCTAAGAGAGCAAAAAGAACATGCCTTTGAGATACCATCAGCTTTCCGGACTTGAACCTCAAGTGGATTAAGCTCATACTCAGGAACTTCTCGTGGATTCGACACAGTCATCGGCGTCTTCCTCGTTTTCTACAAGTGTGAAGTTCAATGATAAGCCTATCATGATAAAACAAACACATGGCCAAAACAGAGCAGTCGTATCCAAAAGTCAATGAAAAACTCTTACCGGAACCTTAGCTCCTCGAGCCTTCAAGAGATTGTAAACATCTAAATTCCCATAATACTTAGCATCAGCAGCCGCCTAATTCATCATAAAACATAAAAAAGTAACCTTTAACCCAAATCCATACAATCATAATTGTCACAAGAGAAGCTAGAGGTTTTGAAGAAGAAGACAGACCGTACTTCCCCATCGATCACGAGCATCAATGTTAGCTCTCCTGCTAAGAAGAGCCTTAACAACTCCAAGATGACCCTCACAGGCACCGATGTGAAGCGCCGTACGACCATCAAGATCGATACTATTAACATCAATCCCTTCATCAAGAAGCTCCTCGACTCCTCTGACATCACCTTTACTAGCCATAAAGAGAAGCTGCATCGTGGAATCGAGATTCTCCGGTACCGACATATGTGGCTCGTCGTCGCTCCTAGTCGAATCAGGACTTCTCCGGATCGGATCTAGAGAAGACTGACGACCGAAACTAAACCTCATGTTGGTCCGACGAGGGTCGAGAGATGACTGACGTGTGAACTGTCGGCTCATCGTTCGACGAATCGAGCCAGTTGAGAATTGTCTTGAGATCCCTCGTTTTAGCTGTGCGGCTATGTTCTCCATTGATGAAAAAGTTTGTTCCTTTACGCAATATTCTCAAAAACCCCCAACAAGATCATTCATCAATGGATCAAAACCCACATTGCGTCTTTGAGGGGTTCGTCAATGGGGGCGTTGAAGACAAAGAAGAAGACGACAACCAAGTCACAAAACACAAACCAATCGTAGTCCGTTTATTTTATTATTATTACTTATCCATAAACGAAATTAACCAACAAGTTCGTTGTTCTTACAATGTGGTTTTGGAGGTAAAACTTGATTGGAGTCACTAATCCTATAAAGATTAGTATATAAATAGATGACTTATAATAAGAGAAAAAATAAATTTGGGTTTTTTAATAATGGAATACAACCTGGAGAAAGTGGGGGGTTTTGACTTTTGAGTGAAGTGGAGAAGATGATGGTAATTTTTTTAATATTAAACCCTAAATATAGTTTGGTGCTACTGCTACCCCACTAATTTGTTTTTATGGAATTAGTATCAAATCTCTCCATATGCTCGAGCTCCATGGATTATTATAGTAGTGGTAACAGTTAATGGGGTCGGCTATTAATTACCATTTATGTATACTAATCATTTTTCTAATTACTTTATAGTTTACTTTACTCCGCATCCACATATTTTCATTATTTTCATTGTAGCAACACCCACAATCCCACATCGACATGCTGACATGCACTAAAACAACTTGAGAAAGTAGAAACAATTACTACAGGAAAAAATGAAGAAGAAGAATAGTATGTGTGTGTGACAAAAAGATTTTATCATTATTTCAAAGTTTCATTACATATATTCTTGAAAATTTATTAAAAAAAAAAAAAAAAAAAACAGTACGACGTCGTTCGCTTATCTATCTGCATTAGCTCATTTAATTTCAGCCATGTAGCGATCGGGACGACCGTCGTTTCCCGAGGATTTATCTATATTTAAATCGTAATTATCTCGGTCCTTAGACACGGAGTGACTGGGACGACGTCGTTCGCTGATCCATTAGCATTATCGCAAGACGCCTGAGCCGGTCGATTAACGGAGACGAGGTTCACATTGGCCATTACAATACCGGTACATGGTTCCTCCTTACTACAATCTAACAAAACCGCCATCTCCGAATTAGAAGTCCCACGTATATCTTCATATCTCACATTTGATACCTTAACTCCAGATTCCTATAATAACACAAATATAATTATCATATATACAAATTAAATGAGTCAATATATCGAGTTATGGGTACAAGATATGGTTAATTAATGTAATTTTTTTTTACCTGTTTAGGGCAAGGTTTGTCAAGACAATAGTGTTGGTCAATAATGATCGGGTTCTTGACCATTTTCATATTGATATGTTGGAAGACGATGTTTGTAGCGAAACTCTTGCTATTTTTCCCCCACGTTTTGATTCTAACTCCGTTATCCGTTCCCGTGAAATCCACGTTACTCACAGTTACGTTATTGACACCATGTTCTTCCTCTGCTCGTCCAAGACTTCCGATACTGTTAGGAACGAAAGAGACCATTTTAGCAAAGTTGTATAAAGAAAACATGGAAAGCAATAAATGTATTTTTTGTTACCTGATGCCGTGGCCTGGACCGCATTTAATGTTTTGTATGAAAACATTAGTGGATCCTGGACCGATAGAGATGCAATCATCACCGGTTGCGATTCTCGAGTTCGTGATATGGACTGAGTGAGATGAATCCACGTGAATCCCATCGGTGTTAGGGCTGTTCGCATCAGCAGAAACCTTTACGCCGTCAATGTTAACGTTATTGCTTGAATCAATCACTATGTGGAACTTCTGGCTGTTTATCGACGTTAAGCCATTGATTTTGATGTTTTTTGACCCACTAAACCACAAACTCTGCAAATAAGTGTAACAAACAATTATTAAAACTTCCATAGAAATTAATAAAGTTTGTACTATCTTGTAGTGGGTCAAGCATACCTTGGCACCGGTAGGACAATTTTGGCCACCGTTGTTCTTGCATTTCCATAAACTGGCACCTTGTGCGTCAAGTATTCCACCGTAGATTGAAACATCCGTAACATCCTCAAACGAAATCCAATGTTCTGAGCTTGCTATAACTCTAAAGTCTCCTGGAGCAACAATTGAGCCTGCTATACGAATAGATATTGGAGCTTGCTTACACTCGTTGCCGTGGAAAACAATGGTCCCAACCATGAACCGTCCTGTTGGTACGATAATTGTTGTAGGATTGGCCGAGGCACAAGCGACGTCCCATGCGGCTAAAAAGGCTTTGGTTGAGTCTTTTGTGCCGTCTGGTTTAGCTCCGTAGGATAAGACGTTGATTGTGGTTGGAGTCGGATTGGCTAATGATGAGATTAAGATGAAATAAAGAAAGATGAGCGCCAAAGGAAGAGTAAGACGCGAAGTGCTGTAAACCATTTTCGTTTTTTTTTTTTTTTCTTATTTTTCTTTTTCAGAGACTGTTGATTAGTGTTGTATGTTGTAAGGATGAATGATACTGTAGAAGAAGATACGTGAGAGGGGAATTTATAGGATTTTGACGATAGTAACATACTGATTAGTTTATATGGAAATTCTTTATTTTATTACTCTATCATTGTATCAACTTGTGCCCAGAGATCACGGTGTAACTTTTTATGTAATAAAATTGATTCGTTTATTAACGTAAGATTAACGGAGATAAATTTCCATAGACGATTGCATTAGTCTATGGTAATGTACGCATGCAGTATATGGGTTGATTTGATTTAAAATGAAAAATGGAAACTGATAATGGATTAATTTGGTAACTTTCTTTTTTTTCTTTTTCTGGATTGATTAACTATGGATTGAAGTTAAAGAAGACGAAGAAGAAGATTTGGTATCTCTTATGAATTATGATTGTGTTTTCCTTTTATGTATTCTTTGGTATCATTATACATTATTTTTTACTAACTTGACTGCTTAAGTAATTTATTACTGTATTTTTTTCCATAGTGCATGCACAACTTCTTTAATTGTGCCGATTAAAAGGAGTATCCTTAGTTTGGACATTAAATTACCTAAAATCCTTGGTGAATTTAGAAACCGATAATTAATGATTCGTCAACTTTTTGGATAGATTCCGATATAATGGTTGATATAGACGAAAAAGGATTCACCTATTGAAAACACAATCTAGAAATGTGAAATTGCACATTCAAAACAAGACATAAGGTAAGTATTTGATAAAAATAATAATATCTCTAATAATAATAATTGTCAAATACAGAAAACATGCGCATTTTCTTGTGGTGCCACAAGATTCGTATATCACTTGCGTTAAATTCACACTTCATTACGTAAGATTCAGTTTCTTGATTTCTTTATACAAGTAATATCTTGGTTTTTGGTTAGTCAGCAAAATCAATATTGTGGAGACTACTTTATAAATGAAACGTATAAATTAGTTGTAAACTTTTTTCAAAGCTCTCTCAATTTGATATGTTTTGATAACATTTGTGAAAGTTTAAAATATTATGAACTCACTTTAAAATAAAAATTCCAGTTATAGTGAGTAAGTTAAAACTATATACATTATTAAACAGTTTCTTTACATTGAAGAAGAAATTAGGGAGCCACCAAAGTCCAAAATGATGCAAATGTCAACCGAAACAAACTACCCACCAATTATATCATATGTAAAGAAATTGGCGCGAAATTGTGGAGGCTTGTCTTTTAATGTCCTTGTTTTCACTATAACAAAGCAAACTGTAAAAAACATATAACAGAAAATAAAAAAACTCTCATGAATAATTTAAAATTAAAGTTCTCAAACAGTTACATAAAAATAACACAAGTTATAACACAAGTACACAACACATCAAATACATCAATGGTCGGCTGGTCGCCCTAGTTCATATACTACAAAGCAAGGCCAGGCTTTAAGGTCCACTAGGCCATCAACCGCCACAGGCTCATGCATCTCAATTTCATTTCACTACTACGAATTTTTTAAGTAATACTTAAAAGAAAATCCATGTTTTCTTTGTTTTTGTCATAGACAATTTGGCTGAAAAAATCCAGCTTCTATTCCTCCGGCGTGAGCACAAGCCGACGCCGCCGGCTTATTCCGGTATGTTAATTTAACGTCCTCAAGTCGTATTCCGGTACAGGGTTTCTTAGAACTACAATCAAGTTTCACTCCAACTTCGGTCGCTGATGTTCCATGTATATCTACAAACAATACATCGCTGATTTTGATTCCCGAAACCTACAAAGACATTAGTGTGAAAAGAAATGGATTAGTCTCCCCCACTATCCCAATATAAATACATTGTGCATAATCATATTACTTAATTGTTTTAGATAAATTATTACCTGGACAGGACAATTGTGATCAGGACAGTAGTTTTGGTCAATGATGATAGGGTTATCTACGTTGTTCATTACACAATGTTGGAAACGGATGTCCTTAGCGAATCCACTACTGGGCCTGGCCCATGATTTGATCCTCACTCCGTTGTCTGTTCCCGTAAACGTCACGGTTTTAACAGTCACGTTCTGTACACCTGACTCCACGGTATCTTTTCCCAAACTACCAATGCTGCACAAATTTGATCCCATCCAAAATGTTATTATACGAGTGCATATAAATTATTGTAAAAAATAAGATTATACATATTCAGAAATATTACCTGATGCCATGACCAGGGCCGCATGCTACATTTTCGATCCATAGTCCGTTAGTGCCTGGACCGATGGAGACACAATCGTCTCCAGTGGAGATTTTAGTATTGAAGATAGAGACGGTGGTGGAAGACTGAACGTGGATACCGTCCGTGTTGGGGCTGTTTCCGGCAGCTAACACTTTGACTCCTTGTAGCTTCACGTTGTTGCAACCGTTTATGACGATGTGGAACATCTGGCTGTTGAGTGACGTCAGCCCAGAGACCACGACGTTGCTTGAGCTCTGAAATCCTATGGTCTGTTCATCATATGATAGTAATCATCCCATTTATTAATTTAACGTATTATATTATTCCATATTGGTCCATGTGAATCGGGAATGTGGTATTATTTAATTTTAAGAAGTGGATTAAAACTTCATAATTCAGAAAAGGGTTGCCATTATATTAGTCTTTTTTCTTGGATTTTAATCAAGCATATTAAAGTTAGCATTCACAATCATATTTTAGAATTTTATTTATTCTTTCTTATTAATAAATGGTGATTAAACGAAGGGCAAAAATAGTAAACTTATACGTACCGTTGCACCACTGGGGCAATTCTTGCCGGATTTTTTACAATCCCATAAAGAAGCTCCTCGAGCGTCAAGAACTCCGCCGTATACGGTGACGCCGTCGACATGCTGGAAGAATATCCAATAGTCTTCATTTCCGATAACTTGATAATCAGCCGGAGCCACCAATGTACCGTCGATACGGAACGTAACGGGCTTCGGTTTGCACTTTGAACCGTCGAAGTTAAGGCTCCTTAACAAGAACCGGCCTTTGGGAACCACAATGGTAACGGGACGAGACGATGCACAAGCGGTTTTCCAAACCGCCATGAACGCTTTGGTTGCGTCTGTCTTTCCGTCTGGTTTAGCTCCGAAAGACAAGACATTGTAGGATTGAGCAAAACAAGATGAGATGAAGAGGAAGAAGAAGAAGACGGAGATGACAAGAAGTGAAGCCATTGTATGTGGTTAACGTACGCTTGTTTAGAGATAATAAGAGAGAGAGAGAGATATAGAGTGGAGTAGTGGTGGTGGTGTGGGAGTTTTAACGGTTATGGAATGTATTTATAGTGTTTGTGTTTGTATGGGAAGGGCTTTACTTGTTTGTTTGGTTTTGTTTGTTTTTTTTTTTTTTTTTTTTAATTTAGTTATTATTTGAATAAAAAAATGGTTACTGGATTTGGCAGGAACCTAAAGCAACATTTTTGAATGACTAAGAAATTAGGTGTAAATTTGTTTTGCATGATTGTTTCATTCATTCAAAACGCATCATATATAGATAAGATATGTTAAAAATAGAATATTTAGGTTCATATAATATTTTTCAATAGATCATTTGTATTATTAATTGTCGTGTGAGTAGAGTTAGAACAAAGCTCAGCTAATTATGATAAAGTAGGTAAAATATCACCAGTAACACTTTTGTAACAGCAAAGTTAGGTCCGGTTTTTCACAGATTTCAAGAATTGGTATTAGTTTCACGAAAGAAATTTGTTATTATATCATGATGGGTTCAAAGAAAATGGCGTGGCAGTGGCACTGCCGCACTGAGTAGAAGAAGCAGATCAAGAAACCCAAATGAGACGTTCGTGGACTGAGAAGATAAAGACTTGGTCCAAAAAGTTTGTTAATTTATCATTTGTGAATTAATGGAAAAAATCTGGTAATTCCTTGACAAACATAAACCATTCGACACGTATTTGAATTTCAATTGTTGTAGGAACTGAGGTCATACTTGTATTTGTTTTGTCCCTTTCCTATTTAAGCATACAAAGATCATCCATCGTTTGCTTTTCTTTGACTGGGAATTATCATATCACAATATCAACATACAAGATTGGATAAATGTTCTTGGATCATTTGTTTAATTAGATAACAAAGCATCCATCTTTCAAGTAAATTACGTAATGCCTTAATTTCCACGCCGCAGCAAATACCAAAGTAATGACGGGGCGGGTAGTGTGAAAAGAGAAAGCAGGAGAAGTACAATAAAAGGTAGAAAGCGAAATTACATTGGTCAATATATACAGTATAACTTTAGTGGAGAAATGTACGAAACAACGTACGTGGAAATGCGAAGAGTTCGTTAATTTATGAGAAGAACACGCAAAGTCTTTACACTTTTGGCAGCCCCTCCAACGTGCTCAAGCCGCAAAAGTATTTTACTTCAATTTTTCTGTTTTGAAATCATATTTTCGTAAAAAGATTGTTAGCCAATTATCAAGTAATGTGGATAAAATTGATATATCACAAATCCGTTTTAGAATTTTAGTGAATTGATTATTTCGTGAAGTGGCTTATGATTCGTGTTTGTCATTATCCTCAAATAGCAAAGTGTAAATTTTTACTAACAAATATATTGATCTTGAAAGTATTTCTGTATGTTTGTTTATATATATGAAAAGTATTAGTTTAATAGTTTCGTATCTGATCCACATCCCATGAATGAAAGATAGAGTTGAATTCTGTATACCTAAGGTAGCAGCCAAATGGATTAAGCCACTTGTATATAGGCACAATATCGGGGATTTAAATTGGTAACTTTAGATGACGCCGAATAACTAATAATGGTCACGGTTCAGGGTTCACGTTGGCTATGCTGCCCGTGCATGATGGTATAACGTTTTCACGTTGGCACAAGCCACAAGATTAATGCATGAGGCCATTTATTTTTAACGATTAGCTTAACTTAAATACATTTTATAAACGTTACACGATCGCTTTTTTTTTTTTCTTTTTTTTTGGAAATAACCACACTAATGGGGGTGCGCTGAATAGATATTTTAAGTCTTTTTTTTTGTGGTATTATGTGATCGAATTTCTTTTAGGTGTCTAGACAATATTATGATCATGTTTGGATGGATGAGCCACATAGTTTATATTTTACGAAAAAAAACTCATTATCAGAATATGAATTAGATTATCTGAAATATGTTATTTAATTAGATGTTCAAAAAGCTGACTAAGAGGATTATGGAACAAGTCTAAATGGGAAAACAATATTTGGATGATTAGCGCAACATGGTTACGGAACGTGACAAGTGGAAAAGAAAACGGAGAAAAAATTGGGCCAATCATCACACCGAAAGGTTCTTTCAATTTAATTTCTCCAAAATTAAATTTCTTCCGTATACTCATACTTGAATGTTTTTTCTTAAGTCAAACATTTGATTGCTCACATTTTTCGAGTTCATGCACTTCAATTAACGTGCTAATGGTGAGATAAGATAAGATTAACTAACTAATTAACTACTCGAATATACTTTTCCGGTAATTACTTAATTCTTATTCAAAGCCAATGGAAGGATCATATGATTCGCCGAATTAGTACTGATTGCATGTTCAAGGATCGAAGTTGATTTGTGACTCAATCCTTGCGCTAACCTAGAAGAATGTGCTATATATGAAAATTTCCGTATATATGTAATAGTATAGGATACGCTTTTACGATATAGTATATGCTAATCCACTTTTTTATTATGTTATGAACCTATGATCCCTGGATAAATCTGATAGCCATGTGTTCCCCTTTCAAATTGAAGGGTATGTTAATGTGTTGTTTTGTTTTCGTTTTTTTGGTTGTTTTTTTTACTTCTTCTTATAAAATACTATATGTATATTGCGATATATGTCTAGTATAGATTCCAAACCAAATATATTAGTATAAGGTATAGGACTCAACCATAATAATAAACTAATCGTCAATTATACATTTTTAAAAACAATTTTTTATGCTCTCATAATTATGTTGTCGAGGGTTGATCACATGCATTGTAAGATCTCAAGAAATATCATGTTTAAATTCACGTAACACATTTATTACGCATGCATATATGCTTTGCCGCATTTATGGATAAGGACATCATGTTGAGTTCATGTTTCTCTTTGATTGTCACGTATATGCGTACACACACTGACACTGGTGCCAATGCATATATGATTGTAATGGGATAAAGTCTTTGAATTTTCACACTAATCAGGGGAAGCACGGGCCTTTTTTGTGATCGTTATTCATCATCCATATATATATGAAAAAAAAAAACATAAGAGGGAAATTGATGTGAAGATTCGTGATCGTCGTGAGCTTAGTGGCTTCTTTGGGTCTTTTCATGAATTTGAGGGTCTGAAATCCATTGGAATTTATGTTAATCCCATCACGTGCGATAACAAGCTAACTTTCAATCAAGCATGGGATCCTCATTCCTCCATATACATCCGTCCTCCATTACCAAATCCCGACGATCGTGGATGGTATTCCTGTTAAGCACATCCGTTATAAGACCAAACTCAAAGATCGGATACTTTCCAAGTTACGTTCGATTTCAAAAGAGCTATTTTTGTGCCTCGTAAAAGTTTTCTCAATTAAGACTAGGTAGTAGTACTCTTGAACGATATCTAGTTTGATAGTAGTACGTACATACAAGTTGATAAAAGAGGTCATGGGCACAATGTTTCTGAGGTAAAAAAATAAAAACCATTTGCAAATACATTTTGACCAAGACTGGAATTATGCATTTAACATTCAATTTGACCATGTAGGTGATGAACTTAATTGGGGATGTTAAAGGGAAAATAGCTATAATTAATGGTGAACTTAATGATTGACACAGCATGTGAGTTCTTATTAAACTGTTTGGTAAATTGTCAGTCTGATTAAACTGTTTTGTTTTAATATATTATATATATTTTGATTATATAATACTCCCGTTTCAAAATATAGGATGTTTTGGAAAAGTTTTTTGTTTCATAATAATAGGATGTTTTTAAATTTTAATGCAACTTTTAGATTAGTTTAATATTTTATATTATACAGTATTGTTTTTGATTAGTTTGTTAAAAGTTAAGATTTCTTAATTTGTGTGCTTTGCTTAAAACATCATATCAATTCAAGTTTTGTAAATAGTTCTATGTCACACTTAATTAATACTTTAAAGATACATGAACAAGACCAAGAAACTATATTTGTTTATTAATTATCTCGCATTTATCACCAAAATTATTGTTATCGTATCGTAGCTCTTTGTTAAGAAAAAAATGCAGAACTAATATAAAAAATAAGTCTTTAGAAAGTGACGCAAAACAGATAATAACTATTGAGGTCGAATAACTGTCAGGGCATCTCCAATGGTACTCTATTTTTGCCTCTATAATAGAGGAGTTCTATTTTAGAGGTGAGAATAGGGGAGTTATACTCCAATGGTACTCTATTCTCACCTCTAAAATAGAGATTGCTATTTTTTCCTCTATTTATAGGGGAACCCTATTTTTTTTTTACAAAGGTTTCTCTATAAATAGAGAAAAAAATAGCAATCTCTATTTTAGAGGTGAGAATAGAGAACCATTGGAGCAAAACTCACCTCTATTATAGAGTTCCTCTATTATAGAAGAAAAAATAGGGAAAACCATTGGAGATGGTCTCAGAGACTATTTGACCTCTTGTCACTTTTTTCATTGCACCGGGCTTAGGTTACAACACATGTGAGGGAGATGTTCCAGTATGGATCGTCCTCACACAAAAGAGTTTAATTGGACCAATTGGGTCAAAATTAACGCGAATCCCTTGTTTATACATTTCTTTTTTCTGCTCTAACTGGACCAAGGTGGAACCCATACGCAGATAATAAATATTCTAATACAGATAATAACTGTCAAAGAATATTTGACCTATTGCCACTGTAGCTGTCACTAAACCAAAAAAAGAGAGAAGTCCTCTTCTCTAATTTAATAAGAAAATAATTTCATGGAACCCAAGTCGATAATTCAAATTAATATTTACGAACCTAAGCGTCGATAATTAACATATATGTTTAACAAAAAAAAAAAGATAATTAACATAAAGATAGTTTGATATATAAACTGAATATGGTTTAATTTGCAGTCCATATCGTTCAGCTGGTGCAGTAGTGTTCTACTAAGTGGCCTAAATATGCACGTCACGGTTCACCATTCCTCTAACGTCACGGATTCAAAACACAAGAATTAGAGCTCCAAGTGGAAGCCCTAAAAACGAATCCCTTGTTTATACATTTCTTTTTTTTTGTTCTGCTCTATTTGGTTATGATTATAGACGAATTGTTTAAATGACAAAAATCAAGGAATTTAGTGTTTAATATTCATCTCTCTATTTGGGTTGGTCACTACAAGAGTTGCTTAAAAATATTTTTATTATTTAATTTAGAAAAATATTAATAAGTTTAAACTTATAAACCTTTAAAAGGAAAGTTTGATATACATCATGATTACTAAGCAAAACATCACAACCAATCACGACATGTTGCTTTCGACGAAAGAAAAAAAAAGGTGGAAAGCATACGAAGATAATAACCAGGCATTATGCATGAGAACGGAAAACTGTCAGAGAGAATATTTGAGAATACAGTAAAACCTCTATAAATTAATAAAATCGGGATCATGAAATTTTATTAATTTATAGAAGTTTTAATTTATCGATAAATTAATAATTATTAGTTTATTGAGAGACTTTCTTCATTTGGTAAAAAATATTAAAAATAAGATTTAATCTTTATAACTAATATTTTGATAAAATCAATTACAATTAAAATAACAATTATCATGTTTTGAAGATTGCACTCAAAGATTTTTTATATAGTAAAAATATTAAAAATAAACTCTAATAAAAATTAATATGTAGATATATACATAGATTTAGATAATTTTATATAATTATTAATTTACATTATTGATGGGACTATATATTTACAAAAGAGGTTCAAAAAAATTATTATTTTATTATATGAGAATAGTGTTGATTATGCCATGAACAGTGAACAAAGTTTTCCCCTATGCCATTTTACACAATTCGTTTTCCCGTCTGCCACATAGTGTTAGAAAAAAGACCCCCTTGCCCTCATAATAGAAGCCTCCTTACGAGAGGGGAAAAAAAAGAAAAAAATTATGTCCAATAAAGTGACTTAAAGCTGTAAGAGAGAGATAATTATAGCATCGGGTAATGCAACTCTTCGGTGATTCATTGAACCAAAGCAACTGTTTCTCTTCATAGTTCCTGTTCGCTCTCTTCTCAAAATTCATTGTTTGCCCTTCTCAGAAAAATCCCATAAATTGTCCGACGCTTGGTAATTTTTCGCCTGAAATTGCCGTAAATAAAGGAGATCTTACCGATGCCGGAATTAGTAAGGGAGATCTTACCGACACCGCCGGATGCAAGTAACTTTGTTGTCCAACCACCCTCCTCTTCCTCTGTGTTTTGTTGTTTTTGTTGTTCGTTACCGTGAAAACCGCTTTTTGATAGACATCAAGTTTTGGGTAGACTATATTGTCTATCGATACTTTTTGTCCATCTATAATGTTTTCGTTGTTGTTTTTGTTGTTTGTTACCTTGCAAACCACTTTGATAGACATTAATTACTTGTGAAGTTTTGGGTAGACTATATTGCGTATGTATGCTTTTTGTCCATCTATAATGTTTTTCGTTGTTAAATTTAGGTAGAATATATTGGTTATAGTTTTGTGTCCACCGAGTCTGATGTTCCTCCCTGTTGCAGGCCTCATGAAGACTCATCTAGTAATCTGTCCTACTTGGAGGACATGAATCAACAACGAAGGTAGTTATGTCCATCATTCTCCTTTTGCATTCAATTTACATGTCTACCTAAACATGTTGTCTATCAACGCATTCAATGATGGACCAGATATGTCCACCCAAACATTTGTCTCTCAAACCGTTTTTTGGATTCATAACTAAGACCATACAACATTCTCCCCATTGCAGGTCGGGCGAGGTCGCAGTGGCTTCTAATGTTCAGCCATCTTCTTATTGCAATTCCCCCAACAAAGCAGCCCTTTCTAGTATCAGTGGTCCATTGATGGACAACAGTCCGGCTTCAATGTATATGTCTACCCATCCTTGTCTATCAAACCGTATTTAGATACATTGTCGTTGATACCATACAACCTTCTGCCCATTACAGGTTGGCCGAGGACGCAGCCGATGTTGATGTTCAGGGATCGATAGACAACATAGAAATGTAAAGGTATATGTCTATATAATAGTGGACTTTCTTCTATTCACTGTGGACAAGAAACTAAATTCTTCCCATAGCAGGTCGGCTGAGGATGCAGACACTGATTCAGAGCAAGACTTTAGGAATTTCGTGCCTTCGAGGCGCAGGTCCCTGTGGAGAATACCAATAGCGACCGCTAGAATCATAATTCCACGTCCCGCCATATTGTTCTTCTCTGGTTCAGTGGACAACTCGTTCGCTTCAAAGTTTTGTCTACACCCGACGGACATATTGTCTTCAGGTCCGACAGACACCATATTCTGTCCATCCCTTTGTCAACACATGAGCGACATTTCGAGATGTCCATTTTCATAACATTACCCACATTGTTCTTTTTCCCGATAGACAACATACTTTGTCCTTCTTCTGATATGACCTTATTTTTGTTGATCGAAACGTACAAATACATCCCCCACCTTCTTCATTCTTCGCTTTAAACTGCTCAAACTCAACTTCAAACATCATCACTCCTTGCAGACACCATATTTCCTCCTAACCTTTGTCCACACATAATCGACATTGTGCCATCTACATCATCAGTAACAATGTCCACATTGTTCTCTTCCTTGATAGACAACTTCATATGTCCTTCTGCATCTGCAATGAACTCCCTTTTGTTGATCGTACAAATACATGCCCCCACCCTCTGCATTCATTAACTACAATTATTTCTTTTTTTAGCCCCATCAACAACTAAAGGACCTACCGCCGCTGCCATTAAGGGCTGTCCCATCGGCATTAATGCCTTTAACCCATTAAATTTTATTTCTTCTATGAATTCTCTTGCGTGCAAGACAACGATCGTTACAAAATAAATGAGGGGCAATTTCGTCAATTCGCACCTACCAACAAATGCCAAACTGGCATTTTCCAGAAAAAAAAACAAAAGTGGCATTTTGGAAGAGTTTTTTGAGTTTTATGGTATTTCTGGCCAAAATCCCTTATTATATTATCGAATAGTGTCTAAAATTACACTAATCCCAACTTTGGACCGGAGAAATTTATTAATTTATAGAAATTATTAATTTATCGAGTATTAATTTATAGAGATTCTACTGTATTTGATCTATTGCCACTATAGCTGTCGTCTCTCAACAAAATTTTGTATTGTTTTAGTTTGGTTGATATGAATTCGTTCGTTTACATGCAAATTTTTATAAAAAAAGACTTGCAAAGTTTCAAATTTTGAGTCTTTGTTATATATATTGTTGATTTGGATTCGTTTTACATGATTTGTTGTTTTGATGTAGTAACGATGCAGGTCCCTACACTTAATGTTTTCTTAATCCTGAGTGCAAAATACAATTTTGATTGTGTTGTGTGTTCAACTCTTTTACATATGCCAAATTCTATGAATTGACATATGTCTGATCATTTGTATACCAAAAGGCTTGAGTTTGTTCTTTCTGCAATTGCTTCTTGCTGTGAAGGAATATATGTCATGTTAAGCTATGATAGTTTGAGAGCATCTGATTTTCATGATAGTTGCATTGATGTGTGCGAATATATGATTTTTTACCAAACGTTGATACCTTAACTGGTAAAGATTCTTTGGCAAAGTTTAGAGGTCGCTGGTTCGAGGGACGGTGTTTGGGAAGGAACCATATAAAATGCTCTGGTCCCTGGCCTGAGGGGATGTACGGATCTAGGCCCGGAACCTCTTAGGAATTCAAAAAAAAAAAAGAATATACAATTTTTAAGGTGATATCAAGTGCGAAAAAATATTGCTCACTTCCTGGAACTAGTTTTTTATCTTGTAAACCCACATACATTCCTTATGATGATGATCCATCAGACTTCTCCTTCTGGTCTGTAGGACTTCTGGAGAAACCTTGGAGCTAAAATTAGTTTCTGAACTTCCTGCAGGTGGTGATGAAATCATAAGGATGTCAACTTTTTCTTGCTGCAGAGAATCAAAGTTTTGAGGATCACCAATGGGTGAGAAAAAATAATACAAAGCTAATGGGGGATGCTTAAATTAAATTAATGTTTTCAGAAGAAATAATGATAGAAGAAAAAGACTTAAGTCTAGTCTAGGCTGGAGCTTGTAAAATCTTCCAGCTGAGCGTACTTTAGAAATATCGGAACCAAATAGACAGTAATGTCTAGCCTCTAGGCAGTTTAAAGCAAGCTTACTTCTCAAGAGTTCGAGTACTTGTACGGCTGTACCTTGATCAACACAAAGGTTGGGAGCGGTGAAAGTTTCTCTACTATTTTTTTTTTGTTTGTTAAAGGGTCAAGTCTCTCAACGTTTCGTACAAAGAAGAGCGTAGGTCAATGTTTCAAATTTTCAACCAAGACATGACATGAGCCCGGCTATATAGCTTATGGTACTGATAGCTTTTTTTTTTTTTTTTTTTTTTTTTTTTTTTTGATCAAAGAGGTGTTATCATTCCATTAGGTAGAAAATAACATACAAGGCCAGGATTGTTTGGGGTACAACAGATGGTAAGCTAAGACAAAACATAAAACAATACAAGTACAAGGATAGATAGGAGCATTGGAGGATAAGAGCTTGAGAGCTATGAGCCATATGCTAGAAAGCAGCATGGAACCTGTGAGATCAAGACCAACCGATGCAGACTCCATGAACAAGTCAAAGGAGTAGGAAGCCACTGTCTTGCAAAATTGCAGACTTGGCGGAAAAGAGAATGGCAAAGCTGTGTTGCCAAAGGGTCGAGCAGGGGAGCTGATACTCTGATAACCGGTTGCTACATATGTAGTTGATGGTCCACGGTTGATAATGGGGGACTTGGAGATGTTGTGGTAACCACTCCTCCTTGGAGAGAGGGTCATAATGCCACTAGTCTTCAAGGAATTATGCAAGGACTTCATAAAGTAGTTGAGTTGCGGTTTAAAGATCTTTGGAATATGGTGAGGTATAGGTAGAGAGTTGGTGAAGCATCGGTAACCCCCACTCCATAGAGTTGGGATCATAATGCCAAGCTGCACCAAACAAACTCCAATAGCGGGATCATCCCTAGTGTACGCGATTAAAGAGGTTTTCAAAAGACTCTGGAGCCAATCTAGTAACAGTGGTGGTTTAATGTTCATAAGCTGTCTTCGGACTAATGAAACAACTAAACTAACCAAGGTTTGCTTAGGGTGGGACAGAGTAGAATTTCGACCAAACCCGGGTACACACTGGTCTCGACACAAATGGGTTTCCATCAACCTAGAGAGTTCAGGTGTTCTGTTACCGAGATGTACTCGACTTGATCCAACAGAAATCATCAAAACTAACAGGTTTGAACGGACTATATCTTTCACGAAATGGGGTCGGATTTGGTGCCAGTTCAGGGATGTACCATAGTTTAACCTAAGTAAACTATCTTCCAGGGTTTGAATATAAGATTGGGGAATAGACCTGGGAAAGAGGATTACCGAGAGAGAAGCAGAGGCCGCCAAGGAAGGGGATTTCTTCGTCAAAAGGTTCACCGGTGCCGGCGTCAATACGAGCTTCCGTCCCGCTGCATCCAAGCAAAGTACTTGGTGAGAGGATTTGAATCCAGGGAGCGGTAAGATGTGGAAATTGACGGCTTAATGGGATGGTGAGATAGACGGAGGCCGAGCCTAGGGGACCCTGGAGGATCTCTCGATCAATACCAAAGCGGTGGGGGCTCGATGTACCGAGGGAGTAGCCAGATGCGGAGGCGGAGGGGATGGTTGAAGCTGATGCAGCGGCGGAGATGAGATCTGGACTCTCAGCAAATCTCCGAGAGGACTGAAACGGAAAACAAGTGAACTACAAAGGACGAGGAAGCACAGGAGGTGAAGAACCCAAGTCCCAGCGACGCCGATCGGGTTCGGCGCCGCCGAGAGAGCGGATCTCGGTGGTTGTGCCAGAGAGAAAAAAACTAGGGCGAACTTTCTGAACAAAGTTAGCTAGAAACCCACTTGTGCTTATGGTACTGATAGCTTATAAATAAATTTCTTCAACCATACATACAATTTAATTAAAAATATAGAGAGGAGCCATCAGCCATGCATTGCATATATTCCCGCCCAATTGTCCTGCAGAATTTCCTCCACGTGACACCACCACAATCACATTAATAAATTAATTCCAACTGTGACAGATCACTTTTGTTTCTCCGATCCACTTGGTTTCTTGTTGCTGTTTTAGTACCGCATAAATATATCACATTCGACTTCATTCTTTAACCCGAGTTTGATTTCTCGTGAATTCGTCATACGTAAACAGAGTATTTCAAATCTTAAAAGGTAGAGATCAAAAGAATAAAATGAATCAATGAATCAAGTTTAAAAGGAAATCCAATAAGCATTTGCATCATGGATATATAATTTGTTTATTGTAATAATTTCATGCATCTATAGACTAATATTCGTACAACAATAAGTTGTACACACAATAGCCATAAGTACATTCGCATTAAAATAAAATGGAATATAGGAATCAAGTAATATTTAGGTCACTTATATTTTAATGCACCGCGTCTAACGCGATTAGTCATTAATACACGGGATCGTCCGATCTAAAACAGAGTATTTTTTGTTCCCTATATATATAACCTTTCTCATTATATCATCTTAAATCATTATAATCACACAAAGCCATCACCCAAATTAGAAGAAATCTCTAAGATGGCCAATAACATCTCTTTTCCTTGTTCCATCATATTATTATCTATCATCTTCTTCTTTTTTATCAACTCATCACACGCAATGCCATCGTTTAACGTACAAAGATACGGAGCTAGAGGTGATGGAAGAACAGATGCGACCAACTCCTTTTTGACAGCTTGGTCATTAGCATGCCGCTCACGGGCTAGGGCCATGGTCTACATTCCCCGTGGAACATATATGGTCAGAAACCTAGTCTTTTGGGGTCCTTGCAAGAACGTTATAACTTTCAAAATCGATGGAACACTCGTGGCTCCGGCAAACTACTGGAGTATAGGTAATTCCGGTTATTGGATTCTCTTTGCTAAAGTAAACCGGATCTCGGTTTATGGTGGCACCATTGATGCAAGAGGAGCTGGTTATTGGTCATGTAGAAAGAGTGGTGGACATTGTCCTCAAGGTGCAAGGGTATGTATATATATTCATATTGAAAAGCGGACTTTGAATTGTTCGTTAATTAGCTGTTTCAATTTGATATATATAAACTGAATATGGTTTCATTTGCAGTCTATATCGTTCAGCTGGTGCAGTAATGTTCTACTAAGTGGTCTAACGTCATTTAATAGCCAAAATATGCATGTCACGGTTCATCATTCCTCTAATGTTCGGATTCAAAACATAAGAATAAGAGCTCCAAGTGGAAGCCCTAACACCGACGGTATCCACATCCAATCTTCTTCTGGAGTCACTATTACTGGCGGAACCATTGCCACCGGTGATGACTGCATTGCTCTTAGTCAAGGATCTAGGAACATTTGGATCGAACGGGTGAACTGTGGACCTGGACATGGAATCAGGTAATTGAATTGAACAATATGTTATCTTCTTAAATATGATGATGTACTACCCAATTAAGATGAGGTTTGCTTGTAAATGTAATGCAGCATTGGGAGTCTTGGGGATTACGCTAATGAGGAAGGTGTGCAGAATGTAACCGTGACGAGCTCTGTTTTCACCAAGACGCAGAACGGAGTAAGAATAAAGACTTGGGCTAGGCCGAGCAGAGGGTTTGTGAGAAATGTTGTATTTAGGAATCTGATAATGAGGAATGTTGGTAACCCGGTGATTATCGATCAGAACTATTGTCCTAATGGAAGAGGATGTCCTCGTCAGGTGAATAATCTAATCGATTTAGCTTAACTCAAGTCTTCTAATCTAGTGTTTATTTGATGATGTAATCTTTGTTATGATTTTGATCAAACAGAGCTCTGGTGTGAAGATAAGTGGAGTGACTTTTGCAAACATAAAAGGAACATCAACAACACCAATAGCTATGAAACTGGATTGTAGTGGAAGCAATCATTGCACCGGGCTTAGGTTACAAGACATTAAGCTCACTTACATGAGAAGATCATCAGCTTCTTATTGTAGGAATGTCCATGGACGAGCCTCTGGAGTTATGGTTCCAAGGAATTGCATGTAAAACTTAAGAAGCCAAGATTATTAATTGGGGTTTATATACGTATGTAAACCCTAAGATTGTTGGATGTAGATATATATATTCCAAAGTGATATTTATTTGATGTTTCATAACCTTAGATTCATCCGAAATTTGAATGTGGTGAATTCTTTGGTGGGAATGAAAAAAAAAAAAAAGCAATCAATGTGCTAGTACCAATTCTTCTTTACTTGAATTCTTTTCCATCTTTAAAATTTGTAAAATTTGTAACGCGTTATAATAGCAAAGAGATTATTTATTTGGGTTTAACAAATGTTTCTTCTGACAGATCCAGGTGACTCGTTGTATTTTAATGTACGGTTAAAAAAATTGGCATTACAAGAAAAGTAAAATATAACGTTAGAACTTGTACTTCTCGATTCAATAATTTTTTGTATCATAAGAAAAACAAGATTACAAACAATTAAGGGATAGATTACAACCTGTGCTGTACGTAAGATTCAATATTGTGAATGGATGGGATGACGTGTCTATATACCATTGGTCGACATTTTGACTATGTGCTACTAGTAGCGCAAGATTCGGAGGGTTTTTCTCTTTAGCCGCTGAGATCTGATCTCTCCCCTTCCGTAACCACTAACCACCCACATGTCACGTTCCAATTCCATAACATAAGGCTTGTCTATATGACTATGAATATGTTTTCCAATTTGATTTTGTTTTGGTTTTGTCTTACTTTTTTAAAAATTGATTATTTTCAAGATCTTACCAATGAGATCAACCTATATGAAACTTGAACTAATTATTTTTTCTTCACGACTAACTAATATTGTTGTACTTTTAGGAAATAAATTTATCGAATATATAGTACTATAGCTGGAAGTACGTAGCCGACACATTATATAAGGAAACGTGGATATCACATGTTTATCAGTTGTCTCTACCTTTTATAAGTTGCTTGATGAGTTCTGATTGCTTATCATTTACATGTAAGCCGTACTGTACGTATCATTTTTCTATAGTAGTTTCGTGATGAATCTATCAGCATCGGACTGGCATTATTCATATGCATTGGGTTTGATTGAACTTCGTCCTACCGGTCGATTGAACGTCTTCTGACTAATCCTAAAAGATGACAAAACAATAACGTAATTAGTCCACCAAGTTTTCAACTTAACCTCAATATCAGGATGAACCTAATTAATTTGCTTTACAAAGAGTAAAGAGCATGCACTACAATCAGCCGAAAACAGAAACGGTTTCAACCCCTATTTACCAGAGGTGCAAAAGTTTTTGTTCCTAGTGGAAGTAAACGAAAAGAGAAGCGAATCTGTAGGGATCTGTAGGGATATAAACTTCTCATGCATATACTATTATACATTGTCTTCGGTATAAAGTTCTCCAATTTTGGGGGTTTGTTATTTTTTTTTGTTTTCGTCTTTCACTTCACCTTAACATAACATGTAAAACAAATCGAGAAATATGATTGTCCTATAAAAAAAATTATTCCGTTTGATGCCGGATTTTGAGTAAAATCGATGGTATTTTGAAAATATTTTCACCATTATATGCGCTTATTCGATTTCTTTCTGAGCAAGAAGCTTTTTTTGTTTATAATTTCTAAAAAAACCTTTGAGAACTCAATTCTCTATCATGTCCCTTAGTTCTCTGTAAAGCTTTTGAAAATATTTTCGGTCTAAAGCTAACTTAACATGTTCGAAAATTTTAATCAGAATATAGTTAGTACGTAAGATTATTTTTTAGGTTCGCTGCAGAAGAAGCCATTAAGAATTTATAATTGAGAGTTTGCGACAAACCGTCATTGATGACGGTACGGCTCTTCATGATCCATTCAACGTTCACGTAAACCCATGTGATAAACTATTCTTCTAGTAATATACAAAAAAAAAGGACAAAAAGAGAGCATTAGTAGATGAGCATGACTAATCTACATTTTTATGTAGGTTGTCGTTACTTGTGGTAAATTTACTACAAAGAACTTCACTAATATTATATCTGTCCATGTGTAGAGAAACAGAAAAAGTGATCTGAATCAATGAACTAAGTTTAAAAGATAACTCAATGGGCATTGCATTTGTATAAATTATAATGATAACGTGAAAGTTAGGGTACTATTTTTTTTTTTTTGAAACACAGTTAAGGGTACTATTTTGTTTTGCAATAATTATTCGTACAATAATACAATAAGTTGTACTCACATTATCATCGAATAATTACGGAATGAAGTAAAATATGGTCATAGTAGTCATTAAATTCACCGCATATAACGCGATTAGTCATTAATACACGGATAGTCCGATCTAAGGGGGTGGACCGGATGGTATTGGATTTTAATTTATCAAGATTTCTGAATAGTTCAACAAAATCATTAAAAATGAATAACTGAAAATTTGTTAAAGATTGTTAGAAAGTTTTGTTGATTAGTTTTCTAAAATCTTGTAAAGTCATCCAAACAATCCATGTATTTTGATGATACTTTCTATGACTTTATTTTGTAAAGAAAGTGTATAACATCATGAACCAATAACATAATAATTGAACTAATTAACAATCCTAGATTCTTTTGTTTTAATTAAATAACACAAAATTTTTAATGACTTTATAAAAATCTGAATCTAATAACCCAAATTTGTTAAGATTAACAGAATTTATTAAAATTTTGATTTAATAACAACAGATTGTACATAACATTTAAAATCTTATTCAAATCTCAAAATAATAACCCTCACTAAAACAAAAAAAAATTCTGCCTCCTATATATAGCGTCATAATTTCTTCTTAAATCATACAAGCCCGAAAAAAATTACAAATATTAATCTAAGATGGCCAATAACATCTCTTTTCCTTGTTCCATCATATTATTCTCTATATTCTTTTTTCTTATGAACTCATCCAACGCAATGCAGTCATTTAATGTACAAAGATATGGAGCTAGAGGTGATGGCAGAACAGACGCGACCAAACCATTTTTGACGGCTTGGTCATTAGCATGCGGCTCACGGGCTCAAGCAATGGTCTACATTCCCCGTGGAACGTACTTGGTTAGAAACCTAGTCTTTGGGGTCCTTGCAAGAACATTATAACTTTCAAAATCGATGGAACGCTCGTGGCTCCGGCGAACTATTGGAGTATAGGTAATTCCGGTTATTGGATTCTCTTTGCTAAAGTAAACCGGATCTTGGTTTACGGTGGCACCATTGATGCTAAAGGAGCTGGCTACTGGTCTTGTAGAAAGAAAGGTGGTTATTGTCCTCAAGGTGCAAGGGTATGTAAAGCTAATTTCGTTAACTAACTATATTAATTTGTTGTATAGATATACAGACTAATTTTTTTTTTTTTATATGGTTTCTTTCAGTCTTTATCATTTAGCTGGTGCAACAATGTTCTATTAAGCGGGTTAACGTCATTGAATAGCCAGAGTATACACATCACAGTTCATCATTCTTCTAATGTTCGGATTCAAAACATAAGAATTAGGGCTCCAAGTGGAAGCCCTAACACCGACGGTATCATCGTCCAATCTTCTTCTGGAGTCACCATAAGTGGTGCAACCATAGGGACTGGTGATGACTGCATTGCTCTTACTCAAGGAGTTAAAAATGTTTGGATCGAACGTGTGAGCTGTGGACCCGGACATGGAATCAGGTAACTAAATTTAAAAATATGATGATTTCAGTTAAGTCATTAGCATGAGTTTGATTGAATATGTGATATAGCATTGGGAGTCTTGGGGACTTCACTAATGAGGAAGGTGTACAGAACATAACCGTCACGAGCTCTGTTTTCACCAAGACGCAAAATGGAGTAAGAATAAAGACTTGGGCTAAGCCGAGCACAGGGTTTGTAAGGAATGTGCAATTTCGAAATTTGATAATGAGGAACGTAGAAAATCCATTGATCATTGATCAAAACTATTGCCCTAATAGAAACGGTTGCTCTCGTCAGGTGAGTAGCCTAATCGAATTTGGCTTAGTTCTTCCATAGTTTGTTGTTAGTATGAAGGGAATCTTATTATGCTTGATGATATATATAGGGATCTGGAATAAAGATAAGTGGAGTGACTTATGCAAACATAAAGGGAACATCAACAACACCCATAGCAATGAAACTGGATTGTAGTGGAAGCAAGCCATGCACAGGGCTTAGGTTACAAAACATTAATCTTACTTACATGAGAAGATCGTCAGCTTCATATTGTAGGAACGCCCATGGACGATCCTCTGGAGTTATGGTTCCAAGGAATTGTATGTGAAATCAGAAATCCAATATTCGATTCATTGGGATTTTACATATACATACTTAATTAGATATATTACAAAGTGATATTTGTTTCCCTTGACAAATTTGTTTCATGTTTCATAACCTTATATTCATCCAAATTTGAATGTGGTGAATGTGAATCGACTGTTTGGCTCATGAAATGCGCTTGTAACCAAAATTCAAGAAAACATTGTTATTTTATCTTGAAAATCAATAATTTGTTCCTTTTACTATTTCAAAAAGTTGCAAGGTTTCGGACTATTGTGTCGCTTATTAATTTATCCAACATCGATCACTTTTTGAAGTTTTCCAACATCAGTTTTTCTCTAAAATGTTCGCGAGTAAATTTTTGTAACTAGTGATCGATTGTAACTGTTTAGGCTATATAGCTCATATACGAGTCAAATAAAAAGTCTATACAACGTTCACTAGTTACACCAGCGCTCATATGTCTCACACTCTACACACTACAAACGTTCATAATTTACCTTTTCTTCTCGAACGACTTAGGTCTCTGATTCATGTGGAATCCTACGCGCAATGTAGACACCGCTATGAAATCATCACATGATAATTTAGTTTAGCGCGTAGACAGTTTTTTTTTTTCATCATTGAATTTGTCATATTTTGGCTTATGATTTTGCTTCTACCCATTCAGTTGCTAGATTACGACTAATAAACTATTAAAAACTTATATCAGATATATTATCTGCTTAAAGTAAAATTCATCTAACAGATCCAAGAGGGGAACGTGGGTGACACTTGATCATTAAAATTTGCTTTAAAAGTTCTCATTGCTTCTCTCTATTAGTATTTTTTTAACGTTTTCTTCGTGTTCTTGCCAAAAAGGCAAAAACTAGTCTCTATCGTTTTACTTCAACCTGATTGTCTCAAGATTATATTTGGCTATCCCATATGCATTTAACTAGTTTAATTCTTCCTTTGGTTTTAAACTGTTTTTTATTTATAAATTATAAAGTTAGAAACTAAGCGTGAATAGTAGTGTGTTTACGGTTTCCTTTTTGTTGATAAAAAAAAATATTAGTTATAATATCAGGTGTTTGTTTAATTACGGTTTACCACTTAGGCAATTACCACCAGCCTTAAAATTAAAGGATTCTAACGTATTAGGCTATTACATAATTAGCTCCCTTCATCATCTTAAAATCGTAGTCGTAGGAAAGAAATGAAGTTTCGGAGAAGAAAATTATAATTACTTTCTTTTTAATGCCTCTCTATAAGCTTTTTGACAATATCTACCTTCGGTCTCAAGCCAACATAGTCGAACATTCAAATCAAAAACAAATTAAAACATCTAAAACGATTGATTAGGTTACTTGGAGTCTTGGAGAAGAATAAGAATTGAGACTAACCGTCATTGATAACGGTACGGTCCATCCATCCATTTACGTAATCCCATGTGATAATTATTCTAATACATGTTAATTTTCCCAAATGACCATATATTTATGTTACGTCCCATGTTACATGTTGCTTATTACGTGATAAGTAAACATTGGTTGACTTTCAGTTAATCCTTTTTTTAAAAGAGCTTTTGTTGACTAATGCTTCTCCTGACCGTAGGATTCGGAGGCTTTCTTGCATCTACAGCTACGAATGTTTATAAGATTGCCACTGTCCACATGTCACATGCCATAAATTATGCTATTTGCTATACATGAAACCTGGTCCAGTCTTTCAGACTTCTCTCTCTTAAGCAATTCGTTTTTGTTTAACTAAAGTATAAATATAAATTTAACCGAAGAACGATAGAAAAGTCCACGGACACTAGCATGATTTATTTATTCTGTTTTGCAATTACGAATTTATTACATTCTCTACTTGAACCAACAAAAATATTAAAGTTATACAAGTGAACATGGATCACATGCTTACTCGTTTATAGATGAGCATTATTTGCTTAAGACCTTCACAACTGCTTATCATCACATGCGTTTATGCGAACCGTACATATCATTCATTTGAATTTAATCAATATCAAACAATCATTAGCATTATAATTAGAATTTGTCAAACGTATATATTCTTTAAAAACAAAAAAATATATATATTCAAACATACCACTATATATACCGTTACATATAAAATACCCACCATAACCGTCTCCGATTACTTCACCCTCACACTACACCACAAACACAAAACATAAATACTTTTACAAAATCGCAAAATCTACAAAGATTTATCACTCTTTCTCATTTTAAGAAACATCAAATATGGATAATAATAATAAGCTCATAGCTGTTTTGCTGATGTTCTTGTCAAGCTTCTTGCTGATGAGATCATCAACGGCTGCTTACAACTACAATGTCGTCAACTTCGGTGCCAAACCAGACGGTCGAACGGACTCTACAAAAGCCTTCCTCGGCGCGTGGCAAGCAGCATGCCGTTCAGCTGCATCAGTCACTGTAACGGTACCGAGAGGGAGTTTCTTGCTCAAACCGGTGGTGTTTCGTGGTCCGTGCCGCAGTAGAATCACGTTCCAGATCTATGGAACGATTGTAGCTCCTTCGGATTACCGCGGTTTGGGAAATTCCGGTTATTGGATTTTGTTTGTGAAAGTTAACCGGATCTCGATCAATGGAGGAACGTTAGATGCTAGAGGTGCTTCTTTTTGGGCTTGTCGTAAATCCGGAAAGAGTTGTCCTGCCGGCGCCAGGGTATGATAAACCGATTTAACCAACTCTTTTTTATTTTTGGTTTTCTAATTTTTTGAAAAAAATAGTAACAAATATTAAAAATCGAATAGGTATGATTTGGTTTGACATCGTTTCAACTTCGGTTCATCGTTTATACTTTTTTGTTTTACTCTAATTAAAAAAATTAGTAACATATATAATATCAAATTAGTTTGTTCTATATGGTTTTGGTGTTTCAATTCAAATTTTGTTTTCATTGGATATAGCACTGAAGTTTAATATACTTTAAAATTTTCAAATTAGTTTGTATATGGCTTTGCATATTCTACTTTCAACTCCTAATCAATAATATTGGCGATGATGTTTTATTTTTGCAGTCAATGACGTTTAACTGGGCAAACGATGTCGTAATAACCGGTTTAACATCAATAAACAGTCAAGTAACACATTTAGTTATAAACAGCTGTAACAACGTAGTCGTCCGGAAAGTAAAGCTAGTGGCTCCAGACCAAAGTCCCAACACAGATGGTCTCCATGTCCAAGCTTCTGCTGGTGTTACCGTAACTGATAGCACGTTTCAGACAGGAGATGATTGTATCTCTATAGGTCCGGGAACTCGTAACCTCTACATGTCTAAGCTCAACTGCGGTCCAGGCCATGGAATTAGGTATTGAAAAATTAAAGCATGTGTTCTTATTTAAAGATTACTTGGAAAGCAAGATTCAATTTTTTTCTTTCGTGAGTACTGATTATTAATCGTTTGCAGTATTGGGAGTCTGGGAAGAGATGCAAATGAAGCTGGAGTACAGAACATAACATTGGTAAACTCTGTTTTTACTGGATCAGACAATGGTGTTCGGATCAAAACATGGGCTAGGCAAAGTACAGGTTTTGTAAGAAACGTTTTGTTTCAGAATCTGATCATGAGAAATGTTCAGAATCCAATCATCGTCGATCAGAATTATTGCCCGACTCATCAAGGTTGTCCTAAACAGGTAAAAAAAAATTGTTCGAAATTGAAACCTATCTAAATACATATAATGGAATCATATAATAACAATGATCTGATTGGTTTTGTTCATTTATATATTTGTAGGGTTCAGGAGTGAAGATTACTCAGGTTGTGTATAGAAACATTCAAGGGTCGTCGCGGACGCAACAGGCTTTAACGTTTGATTGCAGTCGCAGTAATCCGTGCCAAGCTATTAGATTGCACGATATCAAGCTAACGTTTAACGGTCGGTCAGCCACTTCGACGTGTAAAAATATTAAAGGAGTTAAGGCTGGTGTGGTGATGCCTCAAGGTTGTCTTTGATAATTCATGAATTTGAAGATGTTTGGATGACATTACACCATCGTGAACGCAGAGTATTTATTATTTGCGTTCTGTGATCGAGATGTTTTGTTTTGCGTCTTCATATATGTATGTAAATCATGACACTTTAATTTGTATCTCCTTTTTAGTACAAAATATATTGATATTAAATTATGTTTAACGTATTCGAAGCTAAAAACATTACTCTTCAAACATTCGATTTATGACTCATATACAAGATTTCATTCAAAAAAATATAAAACGAATTTGAACCAAATATAAAAATGTTAATCCTAAGATCATTACTCATTAGATAGTTAGATACTAGATTACTTTATTATGAATGTAAAATGAAAAAGAATGAATGAAATTAAAGAGGCAGAAAGTGTTGGTAACTGATGTAAAATACAAACAAGCTAGTGAGCATGGACAAATTTACAGTTTTAAATAGGTTGGTATTTGTAATAAATTTACTCTCAAAATTTTTTCCTGATTTGTTTATCAAAAGACAAAGTCAACGTTTGTTGTGGCCATTCAGGCTCTCCTCTCCCGTTGACAAGTTATCATTTTTCTTCCCACTCTGCGACATGTATGAGTTTGAAAATTCTTCATCGTTCTTCTTTTGAGACTTGGAACATGATTCTCCATTGTTCTTCTTCTGAGACTTAGAACCGGAGTATCCATCGCCCTTCTTCTGAGACTTGGAACTGGAGTCTTTATCGCTCTTCTTCTGAGACTTGGAGCTCGAATCTCCATCGCTTTTCTTGTGAGACTTGGAGCTAGTGTCTCCATCACTCTTCTTTGAGGACTTGGAGTTGGAGTCTTTATCACCCTTCTTCTGAGACTTGGAGTTGGTGTCTCCATCACTCTTCTTCGAGGACTTAGAGTTGGAGTCTCCATCACTCTTCTTTGAAGACTTGGAGTTGGAGTCTTCATCACTCTTCTTTGAAGACTTTGAATTGGAATCTCCATCACTCTTCTTTGACGACTTCGAGTTGGAATCTCCATCACTCTTCTTCTGAGACTTGGAGCCGGAATCTCCATCACTCTTCTTACTACTTTGAGATTTAGAGTCTCCTTCATTCTTCTTCAAACTCTGGGATTTGGAATTAGATGGATTGGAGTCGATCCTAAGAGTTTTAGCCGAGAAGCAGTGACGAACATGGACCCGGTGGCACACAGTCTCAGTCGAACAACCTCCTTGTACATTCACCACAAGTATTGCTTCTTTATCCCGTGTGTCCTCACACCACCAATTCTGAGGAATTCCATCTACAAACTCTTCTAATGTATGGAATTCCTCATGGTGAACTGATACCTCCACGAAACTATCCGGTTTTATAGTTCCTGCAGCTGGCGTTACCTGAAACAAAAAAAAAGTCCTTATCATCTTAACAAGGCAAGTCTTGAGAGATTTGTGACCAAGGTATGATCATTTTAGTTTGGATACCTCGAGCCACCGTGGGAAACCGAATGAGCCTAATGGATGTAACTCAAGCGTGTCTTCGTCTTCTCTCACCGTACTCTGCCCTTCGCATAAGATCCTAAACACAGCGTTCTCCTTGACACATTTATTGGTGATGCGAAGCACGAAGGTGTCTTGGTTCTGGAGAACGATGTTGTTGCTGCTAACAACTGTCTCTGGTACATATCGTAAGTCATCGAGCAACGCTTTGACTTTCTCGTTCGTCTTGATGATTCTACCAAACTCTTGTCTCCTAACTGATCTATCAACATGCTCTATCTTCACATGGAATTTGCAACGGACCGGTTTGTGATCACTTTCCGTCACATCCATACAAGCATCATACCTATCCATAACACGCCAGTATGGGTAAAGACTTCGAGTTTATAAATGAGTTTGAATCTTATAACAGAATGTGTAAGGAAAATCTTACAACATAATTGAAGCAACAACAGGACAGTCTAAACTGCATTCAGATTCCGGACTCGTACGTGTGTCTCTGTATATTACTCTGTCACACCATGCAGGAATCCGCTTTTTCTCACCTGAATCGTACCCTGGAGAAGAAAGCATTGGTTAAATAAAACATCAAAACTTTTATATGCTGCAACACTTGCATACAAATGTTGTTTATGTACCTCCTAAGCCAGGCCGATGTCTTTCAAACTTATAAGTTGGAGGGAAAGTAATGATGGCTTCACGCATTCCTTGAAAAACTCTTCCAGCTTTCATCTCTGCCCTGAGCTGATCTTTTTCTCTAAGCCAATCAAAGCTTCTTTGTGAGACAAAGTCCCTAGCTTCATCATATGATATACCAAAGAGGCGGTAGTTGAAATCACCAAAAAATACAACCATGTCCGCCTCTGCTAGGTCTTGTTTTATCTCTTCTGTATTTACGTTTACATTCTGCATAATGTGTGAGGAGTCTAAGGTAAGCAAAAAATTCAAACCAAAGGTAGGAGAAAAAACATGACTGATCTGTAAACTGTGATCATTAGTTAGTTTTGTGTTAAACTAGACATGATAAAATAACAAAAAGGGACTTACATTTGCGCTCTTTGTAGTATGAGAACTGGTAGACACACCAGCTGCAAAAGTTAAAAGTCATGAGGTATACACATGAGATGCCTTCAGGAAAGAGAAGTGAGGTGAAAAGTGGGTGTAAAGATATACCGGCTGGTGCATTATGAGCACTTGATGACCGGGTGAAGGACATCGTTTTGTAGATATGATCAAAATCAGCATTCCTGCGGTTTACAGCTTCTAGATGCGCGGCCAAGTGACAGTTGATGAAGCACATAATCCGATCAAAGACCCTAATTCTCAAACCTACACCTCCCTAATTTGACGTGTAAAAGTAAATCATGTAAGATGCTGTTATATCAGAAACAAGAATGATCGACATGTTGGAGAGAAAGAAATAAAATGCTAGAATAAACTGTACTTTATCTTAATCGGAAAGAATAAAATTATATACCTTGTTTCCTATTGCGCGTCCAAAACCACATGGAACTGCTGCAACATCAATATCGCCTACATGGGTTCTTAGATTCTTCCTCACCCTGAATTGATATCAAAATATATCAGGACACCATCAAACTATGAATAAAGCTTTACGTGTTTGTTTAATAAGCTTTCTCATGGATTAATTCAACTCACCAAAGTGATATGAGCAAACCCGCTAACTGCCTCGATCCCATGCGTTCAAAAACTGCTTTTTCGTCTAAGGCCTTCCCTATTGTATCTATCCAGTACTGCCCTATCGTACTCCCTTCATTTCCTCCTACCTAATATAGAAACAAAATGAGGTTAAAAAAAATTTGTGAAGGAAAAAAATAGTCAGCATACTCTTTCAACTATTTGTCTCACCGATTCCTTAGCAGCTGACATTGCCAAAAACCCAGCACCCATTTCTACTTCTTGTAAGCCTACGACAAGAATACCAACATCTGATGCTACAGAACCTAACCAAGACATAAGCGCGTCTTGAGAAGCTTTTCCCTGGCCAACATTCCATGAACCAATCAGAATCCTAACACTGTCCGTCTGTGCATATGTCCGTTCTTTCTCAGCCAATTCCGACCTTATAATCCCGTCAAGAGGCCCAGGAGAAATCACATGCCATCCACGTATACCACCGTGAGTGGCTAAGCTGAAAATGTAGCCATCAGCTGCTGCCATCTTTATCACTGCGTTATTATGTGCAACCCATCCCGCGATTAGATTGCCTTCAAGATCAATAATCTGGATGTGACCACTAACATAACCAATGTATATTCTTTCCCCAAAAGTGCAGAAACACAAAACAGCACACTGATGGTGACGAAAGTCTTGTAAACGGTTTCCATTTCCGTCCCATTGTATAAGCAATCCATTTGTGCATCCAGTCCAAATCATGCCATCCCCGGCTAAAACCATCGCTTCTGTTCTCTTGGCATCTTCACATGACCCTCCTCCTCTTGTTGCAACTCTTCTAACAGCATCTGCAGCTCCCATTATTGCATTCCTCGAGCGTTGCAAGAATCCATGCGATTTTTCCTTTTTCGAAGTGGATGCAATTTTTGTCTTTGTCTCATCTTCCGCAGGTTGATCCTGCACTGATGGCATTTCAACTCTGTTTTCAGTCTGACCTTCTGTGTTGAACACTTTCAGTAGCTCTTTTGTACGACCATCCCTGCAACGATATTGACCTCATTAGAACAAAAAAAAGACACAAAAATATCAAAACTTGCAATAAAATTTTGGAGCTTCAATACTCACCATAAGGAAAAGGTTTGAAGCTGAGCAGCCCAAATTTTAGATCTTACATTATCAGCTAACAAACACTTGACTTCAGAGGAAGATATATTGCAAGTTCCGTTGACAGTAACTTGAGCTCTAAGATCAATCCCTGACCTTTCCACCAACAAAGCAGCCATATGTTTCTCCTCCAACCTAAGCGAAAGTGATTTCTCCATAGATTCCCAAGTCCATATCTTTATCACACCACCTTCCGAACATGACCACAAATCGCCTAGCATTTTCCAATAATAACAAGCAATGGACATCAGATTGAATTCAATACAAGACTAAAAATATGAATTTTTTTTTAGCTAGATATAATATCTATTACCATAAGAGCTCATGATAACAGAATTGACAGGACCCTTGTGAGCTTGCCAAGAGAGACCTTCCTTGAAAGGAGAATCATCACAATCATCAACCTCATAATCCATATTCCAAGAACGAATCTTTCCATCCTTGTGACCACTCCAAACAAGCCTATTCCCATTATCAACCATCAAACAAGTAGTGGGGGAAGTACT
This sequence comes from Camelina hispida, assembly GCA_023657505.1. Taxonomy (NCBI): domain Eukaryota; kingdom Viridiplantae; phylum Streptophyta; class Magnoliopsida; order Brassicales; family Brassicaceae; genus Camelina; species Camelina hispida. The sequence continues at coordinate 2,381,706 of CP094634.1, read as the reverse complement.
AGCCGACTCATGAAACGGAGCAGCATCCTCATCACCTCTCTGTACACGATCACTTAAACCACAACCTGGCTCAAAGGCATCATCAAAGTTCCAAAATCTAACACCACTCTCTTGTCCAGCCCACAGTTGTGTCCCCGTACAAGCAATGTTCCTCAAGAATCTCCCAACCTGAGTCTCCTTTAACGGATGTGGTCTCAACTCTAAACAAGGAGGACGCGCAGAGTGCAAAGGAGACCGCGTCGGTACTTTAAACATCCCAACGCCGCCACCAGATGCGACGAACTCAGGGAGCGGTTGAAAATCTTCTCCGATCTCAGGCTGGTGAGTGATCAAGTAATCATCGGAATCTCCTGTATCACCTCCTCCTCCGGTGAAAGGGAAAGATGAGGAATTGGTGGTGGCGGCGTAAGGATAGAACTCGTCATCGGAAGAATCGCCGGAGATACCGCAGCTAGAGATGATTTCAGTGATTTTAGGGATATCGTCGAGGCTGTGCTGACGTTGACGGTGGTGATGGCCTTTTTGACCGGTGGCACGAAGCTGGTGGCTATAAGAATGGATTTTTCGAGGAGGAGGAACAGAGCTCATGGCGGAGAGAACGTCTTCGTCGTCGTCGTTGTTGTTGTTGTTGTCGGAGTGATGGTGGTTGTTGTTGTTGATATCCATGGCGGAAAGGGGGATTGAGGAGGAAAGAGAATGAGAGAAATGGAGGTGTGAAGAAAATGTAAGAGAAGAGAGAGAGATGAAGCGAAGTGTTCGGGAGAAACATGGCGACAAGAGACTTTGTTGCTTCTCTCTCTCTCTCTTTGTTCCTCCATTTTTCTTGGGAGATTGATTTCTCTGCCACTGTGCCTCCTTCTTTTTCTCCTTGTCCCTTGCCTTATTATTTCTTCTTTCTTTGTTTTATTTTTGTATTATTTTTTTTCTTCGATCAATTTGGTTTTTATTATTTTAAAAAACAACACTTAAGATAATGCAAAAACAAAATGGATTAGTAGTATTTTTTTATAAATAAAAATTGATACAAAATTAATTAGTATTTAATAGTAACGAGAATGCTTATGATTAATTAAAAACCTATATATATATATATATATATATATATTAATCTCTTTAGATTATACATCAACCACTTAAATTTGATCAAAAAAGATTAATACAAAAAAAAAAATTATCCACGAAGAAGAAAATAGATCAATTTTGTTTTGATTAAAATTTTTTTTTCATAAACATTATTGTTACTAATAAAATCATCAACATAAATAAGTGTTTAATTCATGAGGAGCGGAACTATACTCCAAAACGAATGATATTTACAATTTACTCATCGAGTCACCATTATGCTGTGAGGGATTGAAAGAGCAGATGTCTACTTCATATAGTTTGATTTTTGTAAAATGTTGAGCTATGTCAAATTCTTTTGTTTCGTTGTTGTAAATACGGTTCATAATGAAGGTTTTGCATAAAATAAAGTAATTTTTTTAATTCATTTGTTCGTTTGTATGTTTTTTCTTCTTAACGTTTAATCAATTCCTATTGTGTGTCATAAACCAACTATGTAATCTCTGTTTCAATTTTAATCTTTTGTTTTTCACACTCAATGTTACCAAAACAATGCTTGTCAAAGTAGTTTGCTTGTAACCTAAGAAACATACCGATATGCTTGTAACCTAGGCTTATATAACAACGGTTCATAAATACGTGTGTGTTCCTTGCTCTATTCGAAGCAGAGGCTGAAGTTTCAGCGATTAACATAACAAAAGTGCATATAATAAAAAGAAAAAGCAATCCCCTAATATATCATTTATTATATGCACTTTTGTCTATCTAGGGTAATAATAATAATGTTTCGGTGAGGAGCCGTAAGTCTATATATATGCATGTAATCAACGGAAAGTGATTATCAGTATCTCACAACAAACGTTAATTATCTGGAAAGTGATTAATATAATTATGATTAATCTAACGACGAAGCGTTCAGGGTATGCCGTCGCAGCGACATCGTGTCCCCTACTCACATTCGTGTACATCATATACAAAGTTAGTTTACAAGCATTTAAATTTTAGAATTTTACACTAGAAAGCGATACTAATTAAAAGAGTTTTATCATTATATAGAAACTATGAGCCAAAAACTAAGGTTTTGCTCATAGAAACTACACCAAAATTTTGTTTCTTCACAACCCTATCATACCAAATCAAACTGAAAATCATGTAAAACCAAAATCAAAGTTGAATAGAAGAGGCTTTTTTGCATTGGTCCTTTTTTTTTTTTTTGGTAAGTTTTCTCCCAATGAATTGGGCTTTTAGAGTTTAGAAAAGCTCAATAACTTATTGTCGGTTTCTTTTAACTTTTATTGTTGAATTCCTGATCGATTATGTGTTGATGGTAATATAAATTAGGGTTGGAGGAGTCCTGTGGGAGAGATTTTAATTGAATATCTAATCCTCTTTATACATTCTTCCAAGAATGTCTTTCGCCTTGTTGAAGCTACAAGAAACCAATCGGCCCCCGACTTATAAGGAACTGTATGATGCTTTAACACCATATCATCAGCGGCTGGAAGGGGAAAGTTTCTACGCGGTAATTACTCTGTATCGAGGCAGTTGGTGTTACAGAGCGGATTGTTGCGCCCTGATGCTATTGAATTTTTTAAGCTTGGCAAGATTTTGTTGTGGGATGGGCCCTCTGACGAGGAAACTTGCATTTCACGATCAACATACGAACCACCTTCTCCTGATTACTGTCCTCCTTCTTTTAACTGTCCTAATTCTCCTCCTGCTTACTGTCCTTCTTCTCCTGTTTACTGTCCTAATTCTCCTCCCAATCTATGACCACTTTGACAAACTTGCCGTGGATGCTTTCTTCACAGGTGATATGCCCAACTCGTTTCCTGAGGTTACCACCACCAGTGATAACCTCCAATTCTACGAGTTGAAAGAGTCAGAGCTGGAAGAAGAAAAGGACTGGCTACTTCTCTACTTGGAACTCTCGTTGCGCACCAATTCTTTCCCGGTGAGAAAAAAAAAAAAAAAAAAAAAAAAAAAAAACACAGACTTTGACAACAAAAAGAGGATAGGAATTTGTGTACTAGGTTGCTTATAATGACATCTCTTCTTGATGTTGTGTTGCAGTTCTCATCACTGGGTGAAAGTTCATTTGACCTGAAAAAGGTAATTGTGCTAACCAGAGCAGATGTGTTTTCTAAGAAGAAAACCAAGTCCGAGAATGCAATCTTCTACATTACCTTCACATCCTGTGCCAGTCAAGACAGCAATCCTATCATAAGGAATGCTATCATAAGGAGAACAATGGATGGAATTCCAGGTCATATGTCCCTTGAAGTCAAGTCTTTGGTGTGAAAGCCACCCACCATTATGTGTTATGTTTTGTTAAGTATCTTATCGTCCCATTATGTCTTATGTATTTCTTTCTGTTTTGTTTCTTCCTTGCTTGTCATGCAAGTGATAATGAACGCAAGTGATACTCCGACTCTTATTATCAAAAAAATTCAAAAATAAGGGCACATTAAGAAACCAACAACCACAGTCTAATATAGTAAAATAGATTATTATTTGATCATAACATTATTGATACAAACAATAATCATCACATTCAACACTTACATTGCGTAAATAAAGGAAGATAATCATTTTATTCTTAAAAGATTAGAAGATTACGTATAATAATCTTACTAACAGTGAAATCTATTATTTCTTAGAGATCAATTGATCTTCTTCCACCTCCCAAGCTTCTCTTTGCCCTGTCCATAATTTTTTTACTATGAGTAGTATATTAATTGTTCATGTACTCGTTTCGTATAATGTATGCATGGAATTTCATGGCATTTGTGTTATGTAAACATATATACATTAAAATCATAAGATTTAGACTAATGCTTTACTATTATAAAATGCGTTAATTATAAGTAATCTCGCGCAATGTGAGTGTACTTCTATTATATATACCTTACGAGTAGGAATGGCGTGTGGATTCTCCTCGATAGACACTGATTTAAATCCTACGGGAACCAACACATCTTCGTAGCTGATCCACATAAAACACACACACAATTAATATTTTAGTTGCTTAAGTTCTGAAGTATTGATTCAATTACACTATAATTCTACGTTTAAGACAAACTGAGGGATTGATTACGTACGTAGAGACATCAACTTTGTAGGGAGGTCCACCAACGTGGTCGGTAATCTAATAATTGGAAATGAAAGTGTTAATCCATATATTCGATGAGTATATATATCATTGAATTATGGAACATTCGCACGACAATAAATTGAAAATTATTACCGGATACATGAGGGTTATGAGTTCGCCGTCAGGTTTTAATAGTTCATGCATAGATTTAGCCCATGTAGGTCTCATCTCCGGTTCAATGGCGCAGAAGAACCTGTTAATTATATTAGTTAATTAGATTTTAATTACTTACTGCTAACATTATGTTTTCATAGTTGATAAACTCACACATAATCGAAGATGAGGTCGAATAATTCGTTAGGACGCCAAGTGAAAACATCTTCCTTCACGAAGGAAACGTACTTTGCCTTTGGTGAGGAGCTGTATGTCTATACGTAATCAACATAAAGTATTATTGATTTTCAGTAGACAAATAGTGAGAAAGTGATGAGATGATGAAACCATTTATTTAACCTCATTAGCTTTCGTGAGGGCGCTTTCAGATATATCCAATCCAATAACGAAACGTTCAGGGCTTGCCATCGCAACGACGTCGTGTCCCTACTCACATTCATAACATGATTTATGTGCAAAGTTAACTAACAAGCATTTTATTTTCAGAGTTGTTCACTAAAGCGACTAAACGTAAGTAAATTGGCTCAACCTAAATTAACTTATTAAGTAGAGAAGTTCATCTAAAAAAGCAAGAATGTAACTGAAGAACAAACAAAATAAATAAAGAAAATCTACACCAAATTAAACTTCTTTTAAGAAATTTAAACGAAATTATATTGTGTCTTCAAAAAAAAAAAAAAAAATGTTGCGTCCAAAACCGTGTCATACAAATTTATTTAGATTTGCTTTTAATCACAAAGATCTGAAGTTGTTATTACTAGAATTTTTTTTTTTTTTTTTTTGAAAAATCGAATTCAAAATTGCAAACCCAATAAACCGAAATGGAAAGAGAGAGAGAGGTATGAAGAAGACTGACTCCACCACAGCCGGGGACAAGAGCACGGCCAAGAGGGAGTGAGGAAGTGTCGACGAGATGTACAACGAGAGGTGTGGCTCTTCCTTGGTCCCATGGTGTTATCTCTTCTTCCCAGCATTTCTCCCATCCACCTAATTTTAATTTTAATTAATTAGTTACATACTTACATTATATATGTGCTCTTATTTAATTTTTTTTTTCTTCTTTCTGCCTTCCGAAATTTAAAATTTCCATAACTTTCTGGTCTACAGATAATTAAAATGACACAAGTGATATAAGTTAATCATCATTTACCAACTGATTTCTGAGTAGAAAATTCGTTAAACTTAGAATATACATGAAAACTTTCTATGTCCAGAAAGCATTTGATTTTAGTTAGTGTGGCTCATTTATATATATGGACCAAAGAACCTAAATCTCCGTTAATTGTAAGAAAAAAGATATCAAGGGAAGAATGAATCACCTTCTTCAACAGTTTTGGGCAGGAACGTAGCAACTTCCTCAGGAGTAGGAAGAACGTTTCCACCAATGCTCTGACCTTGACGTTCTTCAGCCATTTTAGGGGTTCTCAAGATATAAAAATGTCGAAAGGCCATGGATCAATGATGCATTATTATCCGTAGTATGAAAATCAGAAGCAAGTGTGGCCCTGGTTACCCCTCAATTATTCACCAATTCCCAATCAAATAATTATATATTTATTGAACATTTCTGTGAACAACATTCTTATAGCTACAAAAAGAACTCTTTTTGAGGAGGTCAAAAGGACGGACTCACGAGTGAGTGAGTGATCACAAGGGACCACACAAAATTTTAGTAGAAGAAGCAGTAAAACAGAGTATGATCTAGCTTCCACTCACACTTAATTAAAAGTGAAGACGTCGTGTTCTGAATTAAAACATATAAGACGACAAACGTTTTGAAGTGTGTCTGTGTGAAACGTCTCTTCCTTTTTTAAGGTGTGCCAATTTTCACCAACAAGCTAGGATTATTGTGGATGAGAAATTAGACAGTCTCATTCAATACTTCGCGTTTATTTATTACAAATAATATATAAGATGCATGGTCGACGAAGCTTTAGACATATTTATTTATCTAGACGTGTACATTTGGTTCCGATTATAGGAGTTTCTAAAATATATGTATTCTTTTTTTCATGTATAGAACCATGAGACTGTGCAGTTATGATGTTACTATAATGAGGAATTATGACAATGACTTCTTCTTCTTCCATCTGCCAACTTTTTCCATTTCCTGAATATTAATTACAAATTTAAACCTCTTAAGTCAATCTTGTTTTACAATGAAACTACTGTACAATGATGAAGTTGATATTTACCTTTCGTGTATTTGGAGCAAGTTTGATATCCAAAAGCTCTTCATATAGCTACAAAACATTTTAAACAAGTTTGATATTTTAACCAAAAGTGAGAGACGTTAATACTGATAAATGAGACGATGACGATTTATATACGTCAAAACTGATACCTTTCGGTAAAGAGGTTTTCAACGCGATCATCCAGCCCATAAGATTACCATATTTATTTATTTATTTAAAAAGCATCAATAATGTCAAACGAGTTAATAAAATCACTAGCTCCATATATATGAGAAAAATCACTCGAGATTTGTTTTTCTTTTCTTCTCAGTGAAATTGTGGTCGAACCATGAAAAGACAACATACTGAAACGTTAAGAAAAACAAAAAAGATACGCTTAGATAAATAAATAAACGAAAGAAAAGCAAACTTCGAAATGATAGAGCAGATAAATTAAGAAGGAAAGAAACTTGAAAGCTGGCAAAGACAATTTTTCAGAAACAAAAACTCTAATGGGAAATGAGAACCTTTTCAGTTTTCATTATATTGAAACACAATCACTGGATAAAACACACCAAAAGAAAGAGGAGGAAACATGGGACATGATAGATCTGGACCGTTCGTCGTCGCATAGAGTCACGGCCTTATAAGTCAAACATACATATTTTACATAAGAGTATGTAATACTCAATTTATTCTTAGTACACACATATATATAACACTGATCATACTAAACAGCGTAAGATCTCTCTCTTGAATCATCAGTTGATCTTCTTCCACCTCGCAAGCTTCTCTTTGCCCTGTTGTAATACATCCGAAGGAATGATCATTAGTTATAAGTTTATAACGTGATTTGAAGTTTTGATTGCATGTGTATATATATATACACCATTAATAAAATATCAACTTATATTTTGATATAACATGTATATGTCATCTCGCACAATTTGAGTGTATTATTTATACCTTGCGAGTGGGAATGGAGTCTGGGTTCTCCTCAACGGACACCGCTTTAAACCCTACCGGAACCAACACATCTTCATATCTGAACCTCGAAAAAGTAAAACACTTGTTAAGAAGGAGAATTACGTATGTAAGACATAATTGAGGCTTAATTTACGTACGAAGATAAAGCTACTTTGTAGGGAGCTCCACCCTCGTGGTCGGTCATCTAATCAATAAAAGCACGAAGTGTACGTTGATTCATATATACTGTGATTATATACAATATTGTTGAATTATGGAACATTCACACGAAGAAAAATATCAAAATAATCACCGGATACATAAGAGTTATGAGTTCGCCGTCAGGTTTTAGCAGTTCATGCATGGATTTACCCCATGCAGGTCGCAACTCTGGTTCAATTGCGCAGAAAAACCTGTATATTATTATATTAAGTTAATTGGGTTTTTAAATGTATCGTTGTTAAAGTTATGTTTCTCATAGTTAATAAACTCACACATAATCAAAGATGAGGTCGAACTTTTCTTCAGGACGCCAAGTGAAAACATCTTCCTTCACGAACGAAAAGTACTTTGCCTTCGGTGAGGAGCCGTAAGTCTATATATGTGCATGTAATCAACGTATCAGTATCTCACGGCAAACGTTAATCATCAGGAAGTGAGGTGATTAATCAGAAAAGTGATTAATTATGATTAACCTCATTAGCTTTCTTGAGAGCCTTTTCAGAAATGTCCAATCCAACGACGAAGCGTTCAGGGCATGCCATCGCAACTACATCGTGTCCCTACTCACATTTGTAAATATCACATACAAAGTTAGTTAACAAGCATTTAAGTTTTACAATTTTACACCAGAGAGCGATATCTATTTAACAGAATTTTATCATTATATAGAAATTATGAGCCAAAAACTAAGGGTTTTCTCATAGACACTACACCAAATTTTTGTTTCTTCCCCATTTAACAACCCTATCATACCAATACAAACTGGAATCAGTTTTAATCTCCAAAATCTAAAAATAGTATAGTATATTATAAAACTAAAATCATATAAAACCTAATAATGAACTCAAACAAAATCAAAGTTGAAAAAGAAGAGGACTAACTCCGCCACAGCCGGGGACAAGAGTACGGCCAAGAGGGAGAGATGAAGTGTCGAGAAGATGAACAATGAGAGGTGTGGCTCTTCCTTGATCCCATGGTGTTACCTTGTCTTCCCAACATTTATCCCATCCACCTGTGTATATTTTGTATATTACCGTTAAATTTTTTGACAAATTAATAATATCAAAATTATGATATTTGTTTTGTTTTACGTACTAATTATTTGATAAACCAATTTTGAAGCATATGCTTTTTTTTTTGGTTAGTGAGACTCATTTATCAAATATTCGCAAAGATATTTTCATATTGTATATGAAATGTAATATTGAAGAAAGAAGAAATAATAACCTTCAGCAACAACTTGGGGCTGGAAGGTAGCAGCTTCTTCAGGAGTAGGGATAATGTTTCCACCACTGCTGTAGCCTGAACTCTGTTGTTTGTCAGCCATTTTTAGTAGTTGTGGAATGCTTGAAGCACAAGATATCTATTTATAGAGAGGTTTCCAAATTAATTTAATTAATTTTAACAAAAATAAGTTAAACAAAGACTGAGTAAAAAAAAAATTAATTTTGTATAGAGAATTAATTATTGCTAATTATGCTCTCTCTCACCCACTGTAGTTTCTGCCTTTCTGCCCATTTTGTGTGTTTTCAAATTGGAATATTCCCATTGAGACGTCCCCAAAAAATAATAATTTGCATAGTCAGTCATTCTTTAATATAAACGACGACGTCCATCACAATTTTGAACAAATCCCAAAGAAACAAGACCAGTGGGCTTTATTGGGCCCATAATATTTCGATTCCTTTTTTTGCCAACAAATGATATAACCTTGGAATTTACAGAAATTACCGTATATGCCATTCATTCTATAAAACATGAAATCTCCCAAAACACGTTATTGTGTTAATCCTGTTTAGCTAAAATTTTCATAAAATGTTTTTTCTTTTGGCTAAAGCATCATCGCTAAGTTTGATGATACAAAGTGAGAATCATTTGCGTCATTACAACACTAATTATTCGATTTGCCAGTGAACATTCTGAGGTCACGACGACTTGCGTGTGATCACAAGGAGAAAGGCCACCACCACCGAGGGACCACAAATTCTAATAGAAGAAAGAAAGAAAGAAAGCTACGACCTAACTTCCCCACTCACTTACTCACTCGATTTTTAAAATTAAAACGTGAACCAGCCTGGCCGCATCGGTCTATAAAATGGAAAACGACAAAAGTTATATACATAAAGTAAGACTGTGTTTTGGAATTGTGTTACACGTATCTTTCTCCTTAGGGTATATGCCAATTGCAGTAAGGAATTATAATAACGGATGAGAAAGTAGACATTGCCTCTCATTTAAATATACATACATGTCAGTCATTATTAGTAGATTAAACATTGACCCAGTTTCAGATATTTTTTTTGTTCATCAAGAAGATGATACTAATAAGTTTTTGTTAGGACTATTTTCTTTTTGAACATAGTGCCCTCGGGATCTGACTAAAATAGTAATCTTTACTGATGTATAGAAGAGCCATGCATGATATAGTGTGATGTGATGGTATTTGATGATTTAGGAGAAGCAACTTCCATTGTTGTTCAATGTTCATCTCGGTGAAACGAGGATTAATTTAATACGAACCAAGACATCAAAGTATAACTTTATAAAAGAAAAGAAGTACTCCCTCTGTTTTGTAATATATAATGTTTTAGTGGTTTTTCTTTGTTTCATAATATAGAATGTTTCCAACTTTTTAGGTAACTTTTAGATTACTTTTATATTTTCTTATTATTTATTTTATGCAGTTTTGTCTATAATTGGTTGAACATTTTATGATAGCTAATGAAGAGAACATTTTCGGAAAATAAAAATCTTACAATTAGAAAGAATCAGAGTGTGACAAAAAAGAAAAAGAAAGTAGAAACTAACTGTGCCACATCCAGGGATTAAAGCTCTTCCATTAGGCAATGAACTCGTTTGACAGAGATAACAATAATGGGAGTTGCTTCTCCTAAGTCCTAAATCCCAAAATGTTTTTCCCTCTACGGCTCTACCCATAACATCCACCTTAATTAGAAAACAACATAAACATTGCATTCATATCTCATTATAATCTATGATCTATCAACAACATTCATTAATATATCAGCCCGTCTAGCTCAGTTGGTAGAGCGCAAGGCTCTTAACCTTGTGGTCGTGGGTTCGAGCCCCACGGTGGGCGATTGTCTTTTCCTGTTTTTTAACGTTAAGGTAGATCACTGCCTTTAGAAACAGAATGATATTTTGTTACATGAATTGTATAACCAGACTTGTATATTGTTGAATAACCACACCTGCTTAGAATTTTCTCTAACATAGAAAATTATGTTTCAAAGCAATAAAATCTAAAAAGAGATGAATTGTCAAATAATATGGTAACGAGGTTTCTAAAATAGATGCACAGGTCCAGGGATAAAGCCATCAAATGTCGCCTTTGATTGATTAAAAGAAGATTCAAAAGGTTACTGTTGAATATTGCACACATTATTGTGTTTACAAATATTATTTGCAGTGAAAAAAATCACAAGACATCCCCAGATTGAAGCAGATGAGCTTCTGTAATGATCACCATTTACAAAGTGGAGTGAAATGTGGAAGATTTCTTCCATCTTCCAAGCTTCTCCATCCCCTGAAATTTGATTCCAAGATAACATTACCTTTCTGATCCTAAACTGGAAACTACAACTCACCATCGAGTTATATTAAGTGTTATTCAAAAAGTTCATGTTAATGTGTACCTTGCGTGGTCTTATAGCAAGTTCGTTATCCACAATGGAGACTACCTCAAACCCCAATGGAATTAGAACCTTCTCGTATCTGCACATCGAGAGAATTCAGAGTGAAGATTGTTAAAAAATAATTCACTAATGTTGCTCTTAGTAAAAGAGATTCTTACTCAGACACAGATACACTGTAAGGAGGGCCTCCAGAACGTTCGTCGAGTTCGTCGATCTAAACAAAGATGCATTTTTTGAAGTTTTCAGCAACTAAGGAAAATATGAAACAGAGAATAGAGAATGTTATGATTTCTTACAGGAAACATCAATGTTATAAGCTCTCCACCAGGTTTCAGAAGTTTCTCCATTCTCTGTGCCCATAGAGGTCTCAAGCCAGGTTCAAAAGCACAGAAGAAGCTGCGAGAATGAATGGTCATAATGGCAGTGATATATTAATCTAACTAAAGTCACATTTGTATGAACCAGAAACCAAACATGTAGACTATATACATACGTATAATCGAAAATGAGATCGAATTTTTCAACTGGCTCCCAAGTAAAGAAGTCTTCACTCAAGAAGGAGAAGTATTTTGCATTAGGCAGTGAGGAGAACATCTGCATTTAGAGAATAAAACAACCAAAATTGTGTCAAGACTCCAACTCAAAAATCAGCAAAGTTTAACTCAATAAATGCAGGCTACATATATGAGAACATTGATGATCATGTCCATATACTATGCACACCTTTAATGATCTCTCAACCGCAGTTTTAGATATATCCAGTCCAACAACATAACGATCAGGGGAGGCCATTGCCACCACATCATAACCCTACAAAACCATAACAAGTATTTACAAGGAAGCAACCGACCACACGAGGCAGAACAGAACATATTCAACAGTACTACTCAACTCTCAAATGGCCACAGTTCAAACTAACAGGAAGCAAAATTCAAAGAAAGGAAGTGGCTTTAAGCAGTAATATCAAGCAAAGAAGCTGAAGCAAAGAGTATTGAAGAAGAATAATACGGTTCCACAACCAGGAACTAGAGCTCTGCCATTAGGCAATGAACCAGTCTGGACGAGATTAGCAATAACCGGAGTTGGTTTCCCCAAGTCCCATGGAGTAGCTCCTGCTTCCCAACTCTTCTCCCACCCACCTTTTAAAAAACAAAACAATCCGATCGATCAATTCAAGACGAAACACACACAAAAAAAAAAAAAAAAAAATTGAGCTGAGATAATAAATCTTAGGGGTTTGTGTTTACCAGAAGAATCCTCACTCATAAGCCGTTGGAATATTTCAAAGGACGTCTCTTGGACTGCCATAGCTTTACCGGCGGCTTTTTCCATCGGAGTCAATGAACCCAAAACGATTCAGCAACCGGAACAACTCACACTCTTTAATAACACAAAAGGATGATTAAGGTTTTTTAATTCTGTAACATTACTAACATGTGACTTATTTATATACTAAATCATCCACCTAATTGTTTTTTCTATTACTATAATACCCTTTGTTTTGTAATGGAAGATACTTTAAGAAAAAAATATTTAAAAAGAAACCCAATAATCATCTAATACATACATACTAGTTGACAAGTAAGCCTATAGAATCGTCGTACTGATGAGGTGGTGGTATCAAAATTTAGACAAAAGGAATATAATTAGTTGGTTTGTGTATGTTTTGATCAAGATTTCATAATTTACAACGAGAGGCTTATCTTCTCTGTTTTGTAACGACGACAAGGAAGGGGATAAAGAGAGTGGTGTGGGGGCAGAATCAAATCAATCGAGGTAGAAGAGAGTGACGATCTTGCGTAGGTTTTTAGCTTCTTGACATGTTTCCATAAGAAGCTTACTGTCATGAAACGCAAAGCAGATTACTTGTTGTACTTGTGATATGATATCCATATTACACAGCCTGCAATAAATTTTTTTAAAGAAACGATTAGTTTCTTAATTCTGGACCAAAGTGGATCAATGTACTATGATGATGATAATGAACACCAAACCTGCTGGCTTCTAACAAAGGCAAATGGTCATTGTGTGGCTTTTCTACCACGTTTTGTACCTGTAAAATTGACATAGCAATAAACAAGAGTTTCAGAGACATAAATTGACTCCAACCAACAAGATTCTGTGACTTTCAGCAGAAGAACAAGTTTTGCTTACTTTAGACAACAGTTCCTGGCTCTCAGGAGGTTGTTTCTTCAAACTTTGGGGTAAGATTACTGTAAGAAGCTCTGGTCTCTCTGCTCTCAATGCACCTCTGATAACTGCAGCGTTAGTTCCAGATGCACCTGAAGTATATATATGATTTTTCTGCAAAAAGAAGGAATTATTGTAGAAATGTTTTAAAAACACTTTAAATGGAAAGATTGGATATGAATTAGGATGAAGCTCAAATATTTTTACCGTAATAACCATGGCGTAGCTAAGAATCTCAATCAGTTCTTGATGCATGAAACCCATATTTCTTGTCCCAAAGAAACCAATTGATCTAGGCCCTTGCTGCTGTATCGCCAATAGCTCCTGTCCATTTTAAACATACATGGTTACACAGTTAGCTAAAAAGATTGATATTCCAAAACCTGCCAGTATACATATGAGTTCAACAATAAAGCTATTAATGTCCTTCAGGTAGGTTAAGTCAAAGAAAGTAGTCTTACTTGAATGTAATCAACATCAGCGGCGGGTTTTAGCTCTGAGACTGCAACTGAACCAGATCCTTCAACGATAGCTTGCGCCTGAGTTGGAATCCTCAGCCCGCACTCTTCATCCGATTCAAGCACACATTTGATGTGGTCAGCTTCATTACTCCCAATATCTGTGTTGTCTTGATCTCTCATGTGTTCAGGTAAGCACTACAGACAACATAAAAACAACAGCATCACTGGATAGTGAAAAGCCAAAAACACAAGACTTTTGGCAAGAGAGACAAACACAAACTCTGAAGCTTTATACTAATCATAAAGAAACTCTAAGAAAACTTAATAAACAAATACCAATATCTTTTTTACAAATCAAAGATGATGTTCCAACTAGTAGAGCGACATGTTTCAAGACCAAGAAAAACTGAAAACAAGCTTTCTTATATTTTCGATATAAGCATTGCTTCATCTGCAATAATACTCTTCAGAATATGCATAATCTAAGTAAAGCACAATGGTAGAGATACAATGTAGTCTTAAGAACAACACTAAGGGATACAAAAACACACATACAACAATCATCAATGAAGTCTTAAATAGAGTGGAATCTTGAATAAGTCAGCAAATGGCTACTAAAACTGAGATCTCCCACCTAATTAATACCATTGAAGACGAAAGCGATACAGAGTAAATCATACATTGAATAGTTTCAGGATTGAATCTATTAATATGAAGGAAAAAAGATACAATCTTTAAACAAAACATGGATCATTCTTAACACAAAAAAACAACGGATTCTACAACATTCCAGGAAAACTGATCAAGCAAATTCTAATGAAGAAGCACAAATCATAGAGAGAGAGAGAGAGAATGAGACAATACCATGGAAACAAAGGATCTGAATCTGCGTATCCGCGCAGGGAAAAGCTGCGACTGGGAAGAACAAGAGGTAGCATAAGAAGAGGATCGGCGATTAAAGTTAGGATTTTGCGATCTGAGCGGCGAAGGAGCATGACAAGAATCTAAAGGAGGAGGAGTTGTAAGAGGAAGAAGTAGCCTCAGAGGTATACACGAACTCATCTCTCTCTCCTAGAGTCACTACTATCTTCTCGATTTCGTTATATTTCTCCTCTCTCCACAGATATTTGAAATGCTTCAATTTGTCGGGACTCTTTTTTTCCCGTCGATGTGTATTTGGTCGGGTTGTAGAAGAAGATGAAGAAGATAAAACACACAGATAGTCACATAGACACAGACAAAGTTCATTACAAAAAGAAACAAAAAACACAATAACGGAGGAAATAAGCCAACATTATTATTATTATTTTATTTTATAATTTCGAAGAATATTCCTTTTTCCAGAATTTAATATTAGTCGCTACACTTGACTTTTTGTTTTTCATGATTGGGTTAAAAAGGTAAAAACAAAAAAAAAGCAATGTAACTTTTATATGTTGGAAATGTTTTTTGAGGATATCTTTTTCACGTGTGAAACAAATACAATTTTGCGCAATTATTCTCTAATCTTTTTTGTATCTTCACTGTTCAACTTTTATGGGTTTTACAGAGAAAGAGAGAGAGATATGAGAAAATGAGGATTGATTTATTAAAAGATCTCATCAGATGTCCCATCTTTTCTTGACTCGGAACATCAAGACCGACGATTTGATGTCATCTTGTGGAACTTGAAGCATGAACTGCACTTTCATCTTCATTGGTGTTGTTTTCACTTTTCCAGCTTCATCCCCCACCTGCCCACCATTTCATTCATTCACCCCTCAGTTCTTTTTACTTATCTCATAAGAATCACCTAGCTAATACAGCTCACTCAGAAGCTAGCTCAAGTGTGATGGGAGTCCTTATCAGATGGTTGTGACATTAGGTACTATTCTATGCCATGCATCATCATAATCGTATGACTCGGATTGTGGGGCTTAAGTGAGTAAAAAACAGACTACGCTCTTAAGAGAAGAGAGAAATGAGAAGTAAAGTTTGATGATTTTACCCAGAGAGATGCCCAGCCAAGGCGTACATCAGAATCATATCCAGCTTTGAATTTGTAGTCTTTACCATATGTGCGTTTGTACACCGCACTCCACATGTTTGAATCAAAGTTGTACCAATAGCTGCAAACATAGATATATCATACACATAATCATAATATACGGTAGCAAGTGGGATAGTTCTATTAGATAATCATAATATACGGTAGCAAGTGGGATAGTTCTATTAGAAGAGAGAGAGAGCAAGAGGAGATACACACTTACCTCAACTTATCTGAAGGGGTAAACCGACGTTTAAATGCAAACGATGCAGCGTTTGAAGGAAGGGAGATACTCGGAATGAAGGACAATGCATCATCCTATATGAAAAGAAAAAGTAAAAGTCCTAATGTCAGATCCAACAAAAGATGGAAAAAGAAGGTTCTAGCAGCTATTGAACAATAACACACACATAAAGCAGAGAAGCAATTTCGTAAAAAGACAAGAACCTTATAAGCATATCTCAGCCTCAACTCTTCATCTGTGTATAGAGCGCTACAAATACCATTCATGGCTTGACGTTTGAGGATACCGTTAACAGACAAAACTCTTTTCTGCTTCTCTTCCTCCTCATCTTCTTTCTCTTGTAACGAAATTTCTCCAAGTGGGAATTTAAGAGTCGCTCTTGGCTGCATAAAGAGATAACCATTCGAAAATTTGAAGTTAGTGTTTAAAGACAACATATTGCAAAGTAGTCCCCAGCCAAGCAAGACAACAACAATTTACAGGGTAACTGATAAAGAAAATTATGGCAAATGCAAAACAAAACAGACAATGCAAGGGATGACACTCACATAACCAATAGGAACAGGCGATGAAAGCTCCAGAGAATAGCCTGGTTCAGTCAGATTTGCCTCCATAGCAATCTCTCCTTGTTGTGCCTGCAACAACATAAAGTTAAGCCATACATCAAAGACGCAGCACTAAATTAATACATACATAGTCATGGATTGAACATAAAGGCTACATACATATCCAACTGCTACTAATAGTATAGTTGCACAGCTCGCAAATGCCCACTCAGAACTAGCAGATTCTAAATGCACAACATGGACGCAAACCAAAACCGTTACACAACAAAGAAGCACACAAATTGTTCTGTTCTGTCCCATTAATGACAAATTGCCAAATATATATACATCCCCAATTTGACAATTCAGTTCAAACAAAGATTAATCCTTTTTGTCTTTATCTGTGCCTCAGGAAAATAAAAAAATCAATCCTTTTTGTAGCAAACAGTGATAATGGGGAAAGAAGAAGAAGCTGTACCTTGACATTATGAAGAGCTCGGAGCTGAAGGCGAGGGTGAACATCGAGATTGCTTTTGATGAAGGTGTTCTTATCTTCGATATCATAGAGAACAGAGACGTGTTTGGAAGTAAACGAGACCTGAGGCTGTGAAATCTCGCGCTGGGAATTGTTCTGAAACGAGAGTTTGAGCTTGGCGAGGTTGTCGAAGAGCTTACAAGAGACTTTATTTAAGAAAAGAAGACTATCGCTGTCGAATTCAGATGTAACACGGAGCTTTGGTCTGTTTGCAGTCTTGAGAAAGGACAAGGCAGAGCAAGTCGGTGGAGACGGTGGCGATAATTCCGAGGTTGCTGATTGAGGGGTTGGTGAAAGAGAAGAAGGAGGAGGAGGAGGATGGTTTTGAGAAGAAGGATCCGCCATTGAAATTGGATTTGGTGAGAGAATCTATCGCAAATTCGCGAACATGAGATTCAAGTTTGTTGTTGTACTTTGAGAGAAGTAATATAAGTTATGTTATGAAACGGACGGTTCTTGTTTTTCTTACTTATCGATGCAGTCTCTCTCACTTCACTTGTCTTTTTTTTTTTTTTTTTTATTCTAAAATAATTAGGGATCGTTTACTTTGGCCACTATGATTATATATGAAAGCATTTTTCTTAAACGTTAATTAGGTAGATACTAGATAGTGCTTTTCTCCGTTTAATTAGTTATGGGTTCACACGTTTCTATATAGTTTACGAATGTGAAACTAAATTAGGTCGGGGTATAATGTTTTAATTCTTGTAATCTTGTATTATGCTATTTATAGTTATTTGAAGGTATTTTTTTGGTCAGCTAAAGATTAGTGAAACAAGATAAAAGATGTCATTGTTTCATCATCTAATCCCCTAATAGGAGGTCTTTTTACTTTTTAATGATGTGTTATTGAAGTGGGTAATTAGTGAATTGAAAATGAGAATATGAATTGCATTTAGAGTTCCAAATCCAAAACATACTTAAAAGTCATTACCCGATGTTGAGCAAGAAACTAGAACTTTCAACGTTCATCTTTTGTTAGCTACAATTAGTGACACAAGATGAAAGTGTCATTTATTTTCATTATAAAAGCTTTTAGAGAAGAAGAAAAAAAAAAACTGAAATTGCTGTTTCATCATTACACGTACAGTACACTATACGAGGAAAATGTTGTTTGCTTTCTTTTTTTTTGTTCTAATTAAAAAGTATTTAGAAGTAGTAAGACACATATAAAGTCTGCAAAACTAAACCATTCCCCCATGGGAAGTAAAGGATAAATTTCTCTCTCTTTCTCTCTTGCTCTCTTGCTCTCTCTATTTATCTCCCTTTTGAAACCCTTTCACAATTCCACATCACCTCCATTTTCAAAACACCTCTGTATCACTCTGCCTGAACCAAGACCGGCTTTCCCCGTCCCATTGAGAATCCTCTCGTCCCATCAGGCATTCGTGGTCCAGGTGGTTGCTGCTTCCCCATCGCTGGTTGCTCCATGTTGTTCATTGGATTGTTTGACGGTGGTGTTCCCACTTGATGATGATGATGCTGATGATGATGATTCCCTCCTCGCCCATTGTGGTTGTTGTTCTGGTTCTGGTGTGGTTGACCTCGTCCTCGTCCCTTTCCTCTACCTCTGTTACGCCCTTTTCTTTGCCCAACCGCTTTCTCATTCCCTTGATCCTCTCCCTGTTATGTGGCAAAGTTATAAGAATCATCCATGGATAAACAAAGTAGAGAACCAAGAACGTATTTGGTCTACTTACTATTATTGGCTGCTCTTGCACTTGTGTATCCCATTCCCCAGAATACTCTTCAGATTGTTTCTCAATCGGCTGCTGCTCCGATGTTGTAGCATCATCTTCCTCATGTTCTACTTCTACATCATGTCCTTTTCTTCCTCGTCCTTGACCTTGTTTTGGTTCCTTCGTCTGTATGATAGTATAATAACATATAAGCCAAGTGGAACCGACAACTTCCACAGATCTTAACCCAGACCTACGAAATCTACTTCTGACAACTAAGAGATCTGGACTCTGTTTATTAGAGTGAGAAAGGACGGCAAAGGCACAGTGTGTTTGCCAAAATTAAATTCACATACCTGATGCTTTAGCATCAAACGGACTCTAAGACCACTCCTCCAATTTCCCGCTTCATTTAAGTCAGCAACCTGTACAGTAACATGCCTTTAGTTTACCCACATTAGCACATGAGGGTATGAACATGTATAGTCTAGAAATCTAAGTAGGTGAGGCTTTACTGCTTTCTCGGCTAGCTCAACCATCTCATACTCAACAAAAGCATGGACCTACAAGAACATGTAAAAGAGACATCAATTTTGCATCCAGTTAATCCAAAACTATGAGGCAAACACAAAGCCGCATGGGTCCATCTAGTTTACCTTGTTACTGAAAAGCGTGCCATCGCTTTTGGCTGCTCTTGCTGCGGGTGGAGCACCACTTCCATTATTTTGTGGCTGGCAGGTACGGATGTTCTTCACACTGAAGACAAACACTCATAATTTTAGAAAACCTCAACTGTATAAGTAGTAGATTCTAGGTTTTATAACATCATCAAAACAGTTGTGTACCTTCCAACAGTTGAGAAAATCTTCATCAGATTTTGGTAGCAATGATCCTCAGGTAGATTCTCAGCAATAATAATGCGAGACTGGATATGATAATTTATTAGTAAATCAAATACACAACCCTTTACTCATAACTTTAAACTTGGAACATCAGGAATGAGTTTAAGTACCTGGAGCTCTTCTATAGCAGACTCAGTAATCGGATTAATGCGTCTCACTTTCTTTCCATCTTCACTAACAACCTATTATATGACTCAAAAAAGTTAGAAACATCAAAGCACGTATTAATGTTATTGACCAACCGAAAAAAACACACACTAACTGACTAACATAAAGAACTCACAAGCTTTGCTGAGTTCTGTAGCACTGCGGCAAGCTGAGAATTACTGTTAATAACAGCTTTAATCTTCTTGAACGATGCAACAACATGAATCGGCACTGTAATCACATGAACCCCATTAAGATTTGTACTTTTATGTAAAACAAACTCAAGAAGATGCATATGATGATGATATAGCAATAGACACTCTTACTTACCATATCCTTCAGGATCCTTGCAAATGAATCTCATCAGATGATCTGTGGTCGCCAAGTTCAAGTCGCTGAAATAGTATTCAACCTGATTTTTGAGCAGTCAAGATAACCAAATTTAAGATCACAAGTCTAAATCTAACTAAAATTTCGAACATTAAAAGAGATCGAAGCTAAAAACCTGATTCACTATCTTCTGAATAGTATCTTCAGTCAAACCAGTTTTTGCATCTATCGTAACAGAAGCTCCAGTTTCAGTAGCTTGATCGGTCTTAGATTCTCTCTTACTATGATTCTCTCTCCGATCGTTCTTCTTCGGAACCAAATCCGGTTCCTGCTCACCACCGACAGCACCACCACCACGCTGCTGATAATCTTGATGATTCCTCACCGGAACATACTGCTGATTCTGATGACGATTCTGATGATGATGAAAGCGATGTGGATGATGGTTTTGAACAGGAAGCTGGATTGGAACAGGACGTAGAACCGGAGCATTGAAAGGAGGCTGGTGGTGATACATATGATGAAGCATACCGTGCGGCGGAGGAGGAGGCGGGATAATCATCCTCGGAGGTTGTGGCAACGGAGGAGTAGTTCGACCAGGTACGAACTCAGGAGCTCCGGCGTTGAGTCTACTTGAGGATAAAGACCTCAAGAGCGATGGATCTAACGAAGAAGTAGTAGAAGAAGTAGAGTGGGAGCGAGATAGCTCATCAGATTGAGTAGTAGAGGAATCTAGGGTTTGTTGATCAGCCATGGCTGATGAAGATTTAACAGTTGATAGATGAAGAATCTCCCAAGTAAAGTTAGGGTTTTTTTCAAATTTCTTGAAGTGGGAAGCTTCTTCTTACAGATTTGATAGAGAGATGAGAGAGAGCAGATCCCTCCGGAGAAGGGGAGAGACCAAAAGAGGCAAAAAAGGTCGCTTCTTTTCGTTTGTTTGGAGAGATGTTCTCGACTCTCAAAGGTCGTCTCCTTGTCTTGTATTTATAGAATTGTGACTTTTTTTCCTCTTATCGACAAAATTAAATAAAAAAACAAACTTGTTTTGTCTTAAAATTACAAACTTTCTCTGTTTCTCACAAATTATTTTGGTCTCATAATGTCTGAATCATTCCTCTAAATAAACAGACAGGAAGAGTTTTCGTTTTCCCACAATGTTGGATTTCAATTCAATGGTTCTCTTGGAGATGTTGGTCAACCCTGTTTCTAATGGCTTCCCAGAAAGCAGGAACTGCGATGTTATCAGGGACTTCTTTAAACGATGGTAAGTAGTTCAAGTCTACTATCACGTGATCTCCTGTTTCTTCTTGAATCTGTGGAGATGAATTAAGAGAAATGTGTTAGTCTAGTCCGTGACCTGGATATATATATATATATATATATAAAGAGGGTCTTGTGATGAGGATGATACTTACAACTACATCAAAGCCAAAGATTGTGAGATCTAGCTTCTTTCTTAGCCAAGTAGCTGCTTCTGTAACCAGCTCTAGATCAATCTCGTTTAACGGGGTCTGGTTTGTGGAGCCAACAGGTAAAGATTTTAAGCTGTGGGAGGTAAACAGAACTACTAAAGTTATAATCTTTTTAGGAAGTGAAGGTTTTTGTGTCTATGGAACTGTTATGAAATTTACCTGTCAAAGAGAATTGGTTGGAGACCGTTTTCCTCGGCTGTTTTCCTCAGACTAGAAGAGCTTGGGATTGATTTCTTGACCGCGTGAAAGATTTTTTCACCCAAGACGTAAAACTTGAATATCCTGGATGAATGGTCTACATACTCCTGCAAATCGATGGTTGTTGACAAGTTTTCTTTATGCTTTACATATTGATTTAGTAGTGTTGCCCTATAATTGTTGGGTATCCAGGTTACATTATGACTTACTTGGATAATGGCAGGCACAGGAGTGTTCAAATCCTTAAAATCCTCAACTCGGAAGACAATGGCCTGTGACAAAATGAGAATGAGTCATTTGTTTTGCTGTGAAAAGAGAAACGGGCAATTCGAGATACCAAAGCAAAATGGAATCTGTGAGATATTCACCATGCTGTGAGCATCAGCAACACCACAGGCAACCTGAGGTTTCACAATACATGGAAGAGAGAGTCCAGCTCTTGACAAGTTTTGAGCCAGATCCGGTTCATTATAGTTGTCAATCTGCAGATAAGGGACTCATACATTAAGTTGCTACTGTAAAAAAGAAAAGTGAAACTATAATGGAGCAATCTCTGAGGTCACACTTGCTGGGAAAGGACTCAAGAGATGCTCTGTCATATTTGAAGCATAAAGAAATTAACGAGCTACTACAAATGAGAGACTTTTAAGACCTTGAGAAAGCAGGCGCCTCTTATCTTTCGTCCTGCTGCAGAAAAGTCCTCTAATCCAAGAAGAGTATGTTGCATCTTGAGTCGGTCCAGGACAGGATATATATTTTGAATAGGGTCGACTACAGCACAAGCATTTTGAGCTTCCATATACCTGTAAGCAAAATACCTTCTATCATAATATGTACAGAGAGCTTTTAACTATCTGTGCGCCACTTGCTGATATAACAGAGTGCTAGATAGAAAACAAAGAGTTGAGAGGCTTACTTTTTCAGTTCCTCCATGCCGGTAGAGAATGTAACTGCAACAGATGATTTTGAGTCGGCGCAGTTCAGTTGAATGGACAAGATTTCATCAGTTGCTTTGTGGAAAATGATATCAGCGTGTTCGAGTTGAGATGAAAGAGGGAACTCAAACATGAGGGGTAGAAATATCAACCCATTTGAAGTAGGGTACATGGGTAACGCACCCCTCTAAGAAGATCAGAAAAGTTTAATATCGGTGAACATTGTATATATAACTATATTACTTTCATGAATCAAGAACGACCTAGAGGATACAGCATATATCCGATCAGTATACAGTGAGCCAAATAAGGTTCTACAAGTCTGATTACCATAAAAAAAATAATACTTCAGAGTCGGATTTCAAATAGGTTCTAACCTTGGCAAAGTCCTCTACCCGAGATGGCTTCATGATGTAAGCAACTATTGCAACACCATCACCCATTGCCTGTTTTGGGAGGTGATATCAAAAGGGCGATCAAAAGGTGATATGAAGGTGTAATATCAAGCATCTCAAACTACATTTTTTACACTGTTTAGTTCTGGCCTACAATCTGTTTAGTTCTTCAAAAACATAAACGTTTTCTAGTATAAGCCAGAACCGCCGTCGAGACATACCTTTTTGTTCATGCAGCAGATAGTCATTGGCAGCTCTTCGAGGCTACCAATATGAACCATGTTAGGATCCTTGCATGAACCAGCTTTGACAACATCTAGAAACCCAAAAGAAACCAAAAAGTTTGAGGTCTCATCAAAGTTATCAATACAAAAATCAAGACCTTCCTGGAATAATGTAGCAAACTATAATGGCTTATTTTATCCCATTATTAGTGAGAGTTCATACTTCTACTTAGGAAGCCAAGAAAACAACTGTGAAGACATAAATGCAGAAGCTGAAATTTTTGAAAATGCTATCTCTCATGGGACTAGAGATTATCTTTATCACTAACCGAGTATAACAACAACAAGCTGGCTGTGACTAAGTTCACGAAGCATCTCTTCCTTCCTGCTTGAAGCAACATACAGAATACGACCGTCACTATACCATGCTTTGAGAGTATCACCAAAGGTAACACTTGTCAGAGACGCCTCTAAAGGTAAGCAATCAATTGAGTATTCAGCTGCCGTTGTCCTCAGTAAATCCACCTATAACATATTAGAGACAGATCATTCTCCTCACACATATTTGATATGAACAAAACACTTTGCTTGAAACATAGAAGAGTCATCACGTTCGTGGACTCGAGTTGAAATAGTTAGTCCAAACCTTGTTTTCGGAAAGATCATTCCCATATGAAATCCCCTGCATGAAAGAAAAAACAAAAAAAAAACAAAATCCAATTTTCATTACAGTAGATGAAAGAAAACCAAAAGACCAATTGCATATAAAAGTTCTCCGCAATTATGATCTAAAGTTCAATCCTTTCTCAACTAGCTCTCAATTGAAGGAATCACTACAAAAATTTACAAGAAGAAGAATTGAAGACATCCAGAACTTTTTGCATGAAAGGGTTTACTTGCAATGCAGATAGGAATCATGGATTGGAGGGAATCAATCAAATACCGTTCGGATCATGGAGTAACGAAGCAGCCTGAGAAGAGACGGGACTGAATCACGCAGTCTCGGTGACGAATCATCACTCTCAGGACTGAACAGCACAGATTCGTCAAGTAAAACCCCTTTGATCGCCCTTCTTCCCATTACCCTCACTGTGAGAAAGAATAAATCAATGTATTGATCTTTTGGGGATTGACAGTATCTATTAACTCACTGTCGTTAAAGCGTAGCAGGTTAATTCCGTAATTGAAAAAGAAGAAAAAAAAAAAAACAAAAGCAAAGATTTTTTATGGCATTTTAATCCATCTGTAAAACTTAAAGGTTGAGTAATTTCTTAAAGGTTGAGTATTCTTGTCTAATCAAAAAAGGGAAAAAATCCATATACCTATGAAAATGTAATCATCATTCCAACCTATAAAAAAAACATTAGAAGATGTAAAATAGTTATGATATCTTATTATATAAAGTTGAGTTTTGAAATTTAGTCATTAACAGGATTTTGACATATGTCAAGTTATCAATTTTAGATTTTGACATGTGTAAAAGTTAATATTCAATAAAAGGAATGTGATTACAACAAAAATAAAATATTTTGTTTAAAACATATTAATAATATAAAAAGATAATTATCAAAAAGTACATAATTTATAAAAAAAAAAATACAAAGTTTTATTAAATAATTATAAGAAGATTATATATATATATATATATATATATTTCATAAAATTCAAAATTATAATATTATTAAATTACTTTTAGTTTTAAGTTATTCAAAAACACTATTTTCAACTTTGTTTAATTGAGAATTTTTTTTTAATGGGAAGGTAAATTTTTTTTTTTAAAACCAAAATTTTCTCCTACTTTCTCCTTTTTCAGTTGGGAATAAGTAAGATTAATATATTGACCCAAAAAAATTAATATATGTGTCTACTTTTCTTAATACTGTATTTTAAAATTTATTGTAGTATTTTTAGATTATTTTATTTAATTTATATTTTCATCATTGAATTATTTGGGATTTATATATTATCGTTCTTATAATTTTCTATTATTTCTTTAATTATGTCAAATTAATTTTTTTATAATTTCTTAACCTTGATTGGTTGGTCATAAACCCTTCCTTATTTTGCAAACATAATTGTTACCATTATTCATTCAATCCCAAAGAGAGATAATGAGTAAAAGCTCATCAACCTAATAGATAGATAAAATAGGTTAATCAAACACAAGTTTACAACAGATAGATAGATGATTGGAAAAACATAAATCCTTGTAGTAACATCCGCGAACCAAATTTTGTTTTTGGGTCTGAGTGTCGATCGATACCCATAACAAATTTTGTTTTGGGGTCTGAGTGTAGGGTGTCGATCGACACCATGTGTTTCGGTTTGGTCGGGTTTGTTTTAATTGTTGTTTGGTTCGGTTTGGTTCAATTGGAAATCCCTAAATCACATTCATAAGGGAAAAATCGACGAATTAAGGGTTTTGGGAGTTTAATTTGTCGCTGTTAAGTGAGAAAAGGGAGAAAATGAGATAAAACGTTTCTGTAAGTTTCTGGGCTTGTATCTTCATAATCAATATATTATTAGTATGCGAAAACATAATAGATGTAAGAGATGACGAGTGTATATCAGAAAATAAAGAAAGAACTAATTCTAAAATAAACTAAAACACGAAAACATAAATGGTGGCGTTTAATTGAATATGAGAAAACAAAATTGATTCATGATTCTTTTGATCATATTTGATTCTTAAACAAAATTGATTTTTATAACTTTTAATTATGTATTTGGAATACTATTTTACCTCAATAATAATTTAAAGTTTTTATAACTATCATCAATTATCTATAATTTTCACCAAAATATATCAAGTTTTTTATTACAATGATTAAAAATTATAACCAAACCTAGCGAATAATAAAAACAATTTATAAAAATCTTTGGATTGTATCTTAAAATTTTGATTGCACTTCATATGATTTTATAGGAAATATGTATTTTTTACTTTTCAAAATATTTTAGCTTTTAATTATTAAATACTTTAGGTTATGTGTTAATTTATTTGAAAAACTTAAATTATATATTTAAATCACATAGTAAAATTTTGTTTTTATTATTAATAATATTTTATTACCTCAAATGCTCAAAAATACTAATGAATATAATTTACCAAAGTTGAACATAAAAAACAAATAAATTTAAGAGATATGTATAATGTATGTATGATTATATTTAAATAAGTTATATATTTTGATATTGTATAATTTGAATAAATAAAATTGTAAAAAATATTAATGACATTTTCATTAATTTGTTAATTTTTATGACTATCAAATAAATTTAAATTAATTAATATATTATATTATACAACAATTCCGCGCAAATACGCGGGATATTACCTAGTAACAATAACATGAGACTCTCTTTGGGCATAAGAAACTCACGTAGAAGGTATCATAAAAATAATTAAGATTTGCGCTGACTTTACTTTATCAGGGTCAACGTTTATCTGGTAAGTTGTAAAATCTAGTGGCCTCGCTCATTGACATTCTTGGGGTTACCAATCCAACATCTATTACTTTCTCCAGGTTCAACGCTCTGGCCCAGTATAGGCTGGTGGTGACTGGTCTTTGTGTACCAAGTATCACAGACTCAGGTACAAGATGCTTGCCATACATTCTGCAAGAGAATTCTTCTAATCACCCTAATTCTTTCTGGCATGCCACTGATGAAAGAGCCGTCGTTGTCAGAGGAGTTACAATTATAATTAATAGTGTATTTAACTGAAAATGAATTGAGAAAAACAATAGTCAATTCACAATTTATGTAATTTCAGTTACAATTTAGTAATAAATAGTGAATTTAAAGTATGAATTTTATATAAAAAGAAATATTATATTTTAAAACATTGAAGAGCAAATTGACCAATAAGGAGAGAGTGAAATCTTAATTATATATATATTATTAGATTCTTAAACACAGTTGATTTTTATAATTTTTATTTACGTATTTGGAATACTATTTTACCTTAATAGTAATTTCATTTTTTATTAAATAATAGTATTTTATAACTATTATCAATTATCTATAACTTTCACCAAAATATATCAAGTAAACTCACACATAATAACGTTAAAAAATAGCAGTTATTTGTTGACTGAATAATTTGTCAAAATTTAAACAACTACCATTAATTTCATAGTTGGACATAATTTGTACAACTTAACATATAAATGATATCACCTTCCTCCGGCACTTTCACAGTTTCACTGGCCTCGCCCTCGAATTTTAGTTATTTTGTTTTTATTTTCTAAACTTTTAATTATTAATTAAAGATAAAATGTCATTTTAGTCAATATAGTATATAAACTTCAAATAATCTATACTAAATAAAAGTAGAAGCTATAAGCTCCTAAAACTGTCTACCTAGGATTTAAAACATCCAATCGGAATTCGACATCTCACAAAATTAACATTATTAGGCTGTCCTTAATTTATGCTTATTTATCAGGTTTCCAAATTTAAAATTCTATTTGATTTATTTTAGCAAATTAGAATTTTTAAAAATTTAAATATTTATTATAGAATGTTTTGAAATATTATAAATACCTCCATAAAAATGTTAAAATATTATAACTATTTAAACTCTATAAAAATTAAAACTATCATTAATATTTAATCAATTTACACGATGGCGAATTTAATCGTTAAATTATGGGATATGTGTTGATCTTTAATAAAATAACAGTATTACCCTCACTATCGCGTTAAAGCGCAAGAGATAAAGTTAAGGTTAATTCGGTAACTAAACGTTAAATGACAAAAGTAAAAAAGCTCCGTCAATCTTTATTCTCTCTCTCCAACCTCCTCCGCCAAAAAAAAAAAAAAAGTATCATTTTGAAATAATCAGATCGGAAACTTTGAGACTGAGACACAATTAAAGAGATATACTTACTTAGAGGGGTTTTAATCGAATGTCCGCAAGATGAATCGAGTAACGTCTTCTTCAAATGCGCAAACGAAGAAGAAACTTTCTAATTCTCAGCCGCAGTCTCAGCGGCAGCCGCAGCCGCCGGAGAAAAAGGAGAGCAACCTGAAAAGGGAGAGATTTCCGGTAAACCCTTTGAAAGGTTTGAGTACAAGAAGCTCTGGAAGCAGCACTAGTAGTAGCAATGCGAGTGGTTCTGGTTTAACTTCAGGTGAAGCATCCAACGGTTGTCACAGGTTCTTGCTTTCTCATTCTTTCTCATCGTCTTCTTCTTCGTTAGGAGTTGTTCCTCGTCGACCAGTCAGATCAGTGGCTAAAACCCCCAAATCTGCTCCGGTTGTGAGTAAACCCTTAATTAGAAAGAAACCAAGGTCTACGGAGGAGGTTAAGTTGAAATCAACTCTTACTGAGAAACCCAATTTGCATAAGTCTCAGAGATGTAAGACCAATCCTGTGTCTGGAAAGAGACCAACTTGTAATGATAAAGCTTCAGTTTTGAAGAAACAATCTTCTATTTCTAGAGAGGTTAAGCAGGTTAGAGATAGCCAAACTACGATTAGAGTAGATGACAGTATTGCTCAGAGTACTCCTGTGTCTAAATTAGGAACTGGATCTGATTTATTTTGTAGAAGCAAGGGTGAAGCTACAGATGATGGTGGTAGACTAGGTAGCAACAGTAGTAGTAATAAAGAGAGGACACCACCTGTTCAGGCTTCGGTGTCTCCAGAGATACAGTGTGGATCGTCTATGAATTTGTCTGCATCAACTCAATCACAAGCTTGTTATGCTGCTGGGCATTTACTCTCAGGTGTTAGTGATAAGAGGAAGTGCAAGCCTAAAGGGTTACTCACTGTCGGTGAAAATGGTTTTGAGGTTGGTAAGGGAAAGATACTGAATGATTCTGATGAATTTAATGAGGGAGATTTTGGTAATGATGATGGAAGTTGTGATAACGTTTCTATGATGCCTTTGCCTGTGGATGCGTCAGTGCACTGGCTTTTATCTCCTTGTGATGAGGAGAAAGAACATGAGAAGGAATTATATGAAGTTGGCTTCTCTCAGTTTCCTCAAACTGTTGACTGTGTTGGCCATGAGACTCCTTCGCCATTATCAGATCGTAGTCCTTCTCCTGAATATTTATGCAACATTAGCAGCGGCAGAAGTCTTTCACCCGTGGATATATGTAAAGAAGAGACTACGAGAAGGATCAGTTCTTCGCTTTCTCCAAATGAGCTTTTTCGGTTCAGAAGGTTTATTCACCTCTCTTCCTGTGATGGTGAAGCTTCAGCGTTCGACACTACCCCTACGTGTGAGCTGGATCCTTCTGAGCATTTGAAAGGAGACAAACTGTCTCCGTTATCTGTTGATACACTAGGAAGCGAGAATGTAATCCAAACACCAGAATCCAACTCAAGCTTTGACAATTATTTTGGAGTCTCTTGTTCCCAAGCTGAAATCCAAAAGACACATGATGTTGGTTCAGATTTGGAATCACTGACAAGGACTTTTCAGTCAACTGATTTGTCACCAAGGATTCAGGCTTCACAGGACCCGAGCTGTTCAAGTTTCAATTTTGAGTCTTTAGCCAATTCTTCTGATTCCATTGATCTCTCACAATTTCAGAGAGCTTTAGTTGACAAGAGTTGTTGTCATCCTCATGTGACACTGGATAAAGTGTCAAGGACACATGTGGGAGTAGAGAAACTAGATAGCCACATGCCTCAAATGAAATCCCAACAGATTACAGATACTGAATTCGTTATGCAAAATTACAAAGAAAGCTCTGCTCCTCCAGGAAAAGGAAGGGAACTGCTTCCATGCTCTGCTGCGGAGTCAATAAGCACTGATGGTGGTGGTCTGATTTGTTCTGAGGATTCAAATTGGATGGCATGCTACAAGAATTAACTTCCTAGACGAATAGATATATTAGCATCGGTTTCTTTGTAAGTAGATTCACGCTAGCAGCCTAGCAGGTAGCTGAAGGAAAATTTCCTTCTGTATTTGTGTTTCACTTGTTGTCTTTAAATTTTCCACTATAAACAGCTTTTTCTTTCTTATGAGCACATCAAGATTCTTGAAACTCGTTACAGTATTTTGGTAAAGCATTGAACTTTCTGTTGCCCAGCTCTCAACATGATTCAGTGCTGGTAGAAACTCTATAGAGTCTTAACACTGAATTTTCTGTTGCTCAGTTCTCAAAGTAAAGGAGAAAGAATCACTATATTCTTTTCTTTTGGTTTCTTCTATTGAACGGACGTTGTTGTTTATACTTTTCTTTTCCTGATACTTCTTCTTTGCTTCAGGTTCGGTAAAAAGCCAAGTCTTCGAGAATATATAACTCTCTATACAATATTTCGGTAAATCATTGAATATTTTGGTTCCTCTCAGCTCTTAAAGTACAGGAGAAGGATTCTCACACGAATATGGGGATTGCTATATTCTTGTCTTTTGGTTTCTTAAAAGGGTATTGTTGTTTCGGTATCTTTCAATAAGAGTTTCTAGTATGAAACTATACGTGATACCTTTCCTTTGCTTCAGGTCTTGGGCAAAAAGCTTATTCTTTAAGGAGAAACAAAGATTAAAAAGGGTTCTTTTAAGCACTTTTACTTATTTCCGAAACCACACATAACCTTTTAATGTCATGCTGATCAAGAACCCATTGATACTTTCTACTTTCCACATATTCAGCCATTTCTTTTGTCTGGTTTGGCTTTGCTGATTGATTCAGTAATATATATATCTTCTTGTTATAATCTAATTTCCTCTAGACAAAACCAAGTTTTTATGAGTCATGACCATCTCTGAGGAAACAATGTCACACTATGCTGAAACTACATATGAAAGGAGGAGCAAAGATGTTGATGAAGAAGCTCACAGAATTTACCAACGGAAACAGAGTGAAATCACCGGTAAAATCATCATTTTCACCCTTGCTGGACTTTGCATTCTGCTCTTCATCTTCATCATCATCGGTTTCTTTTTCATAGCCAAGCCACTGAAAGCAAGCTTGACATCTGTTGCTGTAAGAAGCCTCAGCTACAACAAGGATACATCATCATCGCTTTACTTCAACTCAACACTGGCTATGGAAGTCAGAATTGAGAATCCTAATCTCGGGTTCTTTGAGTTTCCCACTAGCAAAGGAGATGTCTTGTACAACGGCCATGTTGTTGGTGAAATGAGGATTAGTGGACAACGAGTGGCTTCTTTTGGTGCCATAAGAACAGAGGTTAGGACAGAAGTGGGTTACAAAGGGAATCAAAGATCACCTGTTTGGTTGAAGAATGATATAGAGAGAAGGCTAATAATCCTTAACACCAGAGCTAAACTGAGAGGTGAAGTACACTTGAAGGCTTTGAACAAGAGAACAGTGAGTTTGAATTGTCTAATGCATCTTAATCTGAAAGATGAGGTGATTCATCGTTTGTGGTGTAAATGATACCCTCTTAGGTTGTTCCATACGCCTTTTTGGTTAACTAATTTTTATACATATTAGCATATTTATAAGTGACTATTGGATAACTTAGTTTTCTTTATCATAAATTTTGATATTAATATATCATATGTTTATACTCTTTTAATAAGAGCCAAACTAAACCTCGATTTATGATTATGTCCTATACATTTTCCATGGTGGTAGATAATTAAAAAAAAAAAATTGAGATGCTACAAATCTGTAGTTCTAAAATGTCAAGTTTCGATTTTACAACAAAGTTTATATCAGAGATTCCAATTTTTAATTCTTATCTTCCTTTTTTTGTCACTTTCTTTATCTTTTATCATCAGATAAAAAGTGTCGCTTTAGAATAACAATTCAATATGGTTAATGTTTGTTAGCGTAAGAAACATCATCAGCTTTGTCGTCTCTCTTGTTTAAACTTGTTTAGTCTTTAATTTACTTCGATGCATCTTATATCATATATACTCCTTGGACGCAACGCAAGCATATTTGATGGGCCAGCGCAAAAGATTTTAATACCCAAAGCCAAAAAAAAAATTTAACCTATTAAAATAACTAAACTAAAAAAAAAATCCCAAAAATGACTTGCGTTTAGGTCGAACTGGAGACTTCTCTCTTTAGATAGCATCTATTGACCACTGGACCACAACGCACTTTATAAATTTATTCCCCTTGACAATTTATATAATTCTTTTGACTTGATGATGCCCTTAACATTTAGTTTGGTTATTTTTTTTTTTAAGAACTATATTAGCATATTTATAGGTTAGTATCGGAATAATTTAGTTTTCTTTATCATAAGACTTGATATTAATACAGTATATCATATGTTTATACTTTCATAGCTAAAGAGCCAAACTAAAACTCGATTTTTGTTTTTTTTGGTAATGACTAAACCTTTATGATCAAGTCTTGTACATTTTCCATAGTGGTAGTTTTTAAATAACAATTGAAATGATCAAGTACCAAGACTTTCCTTGGCTATGAGTTCTCATCATCCACACTATTCTTATAGAAATGAAATTAGATCATTTCGCTAATTGCTAGTCATATTAATACGTAACTGTTTTACATAAAATTTTACATTGAATTATCTTGGGATTGGAATAATTACATATGAATTCCACCCCTAATCGTTCATTTAATTGTAATTGTAAGAGCATCTCTAACCAATATCTCCAACCAGTTTCTTCATTTTTGACTCTATTTTAGAGTAACTACATTATATTGAATATAATTTGACTGCATTATTGGTTTGTTTTTTGAAATGGTTTTATCAACAGCTTTGTAAAACGTTTATTTTCTTTTAAATATAATTTAACATTGAATTCAAAAAAAAACTGCATTATAAAGATGAGTTTTACTCCAACCTATTTTTCCATATTTGACTCCAAAAAAGAATATTCTAATTTATATAATATTTTTTATATTTTATTATTAATTTATATAATGACCCTTTATTTTTTAAATTACAAATTTGACTCAATTATTTTATTTTTAGCAAAAAAAAATAGCATATTATTTATACTTAAAATTTTTATTAAACAACAATACATTACACAACATTCATTAATTATTAGTCTTTGTTGTATTAAGTTATTTTTAATTTTTAGTGTAAGTCATATTATGTATTTGAAATTTTATTGGTAGTTGTGCTATTTTGTACTGTTCAAGTTTCAACTTTGACTCTTTGGCCACATCTTATGATTGAACAAAACGTAAGCTTTATCTTCTTCCAAGCTCAATACATGAGCATTGTACCATGCAATCCTTAGTTCAGGTCCTCCCCTTAAAACCTTCAAAAAAAATCTCAACTCAAGTCCATAACAAAACGAACATCAACAACCGCGAGCAGTTAAGTGTATTTATGCAAATATAAGACAAACCTTTACAATAGAACCTTTCTTGATTTCGTCATTGGTGATATCCCGTGTTGTACAACATAATGGCAAAGATAAATGCACTTTAGTGACATAGGTGGCCAAATCAATTCTTTTAAACATCTTCGCAAACATGGGTGTCACACTTGGTTCTTGTACTTATTACCAACATCTTAATCAATAAAGAGAGACTTTTAGACCTAGATTTCTTGTTTTCCATAGATTTTCAAGAACCGGTTACTTTTGTTCAAACACCATGCATTACTGCTCTGCAACTATCACCCAAATTGTAACACAGTCGAGAATAAACCATGCATACAAACGAGACTAACCATGTATCAACAATGGCGTATATTTTTGTTGGGTCATCTTCATGCAATAACATTGTTTGCGATGTGATTCGACTTTTCTTGGTGTAACATCCCGATTGCCATCTCTTAGTGGGCCACATGTCCAATCCCAGTCCATGGGCTCACCTTCCTTAATGGGCCTCACGTCCTCTCATTAGGTCCGTGAGCTCAACCATATCCGACGGTCGGTTTGCTACGTCTAGGAGACTTTAAAGACTTGTTATCGTCCCTACAAATCACCACATGATATTTTCCTGTGTTTTGTCCTCACTCGCACAGTTCCGACAGTCACTTCTCGGAAGGTCACCCATCCTGAGACTACTCCAGCATAAACATGCTTAACTCTCGAGTTCTCTCATGATCCTTAACCGAAAAGATAAGCATTTTGGTGACATAGGTAGCCAAATCAATTCTTTTAAACCTCTCCGCAAGTCTCTTAAACCGGAGTGTCACAATTGGAAGCTTTGCCTTCAAGCGTGTGGATTCAGGTGCTAAGAGGCAGCCGACACATCATCATCCGAAGTCGAGAACAGCCGCTGGTTGAGTGACCTAGGTATGATTGGGAAAGATAAGCGACGAGCAGAGTGAATAAGCATATGTATTCAACTCATTGGGTTAACGCAAGAATTCAAAAGATCATAAGTTAAAGACATCAAATTCGCCGTAGGTGGAGTAAACGAGTGAAACTGAAAGGAAAATGAATTTGTGCAAAATTAGAATTATTCTCGAAGAATGCAACCTCAATGGGCCTATATTGTTTCCTATATCATCCTAAGATATTAATTGGGAAATAAAAATATGAAACTAATTTTATAAAGGGTAAAAAACTATATTGTCATACCATTTATCTTAAGACAAATATTTAATATTTCATAATGGTAAAATATAATTTTAAATATTAGACAAATAAAATCTTTTAAATGATTACTAATTTAAAAAAAAAACTCTCTATCTAATTAATTTTGGACGAAAATTAATAATTAATTTTTAAAAAAAATGTAAACCAATCATAATTTTTAAAAATAAGATTTTATATTTAAGTATCCAAATTATTATTTTAATAATTATATTTAGAAGATTTTGTTTAGATTTTAAATTATGATTCTCCTATCATCTTTTTTTTATTTTATTTACAAATTGTTTTGAATTATCTTATAATACATATGATAAAAAAAAATATGTAGATTTTTGGCATATGTTGTAATTTGAATTTTTAAAAACGAACTATGAAGAAAAAATGTGTGTTTCAATGTTCCACATCGTGGGGTTGGAAAACCAAAAATTTATGTAGTTGATAAATTAATAAATTTATTAATTTTAGTTGCTCACAATTAAAATATTATAATTACTACTTGAAAATATTTTACAAAATAATGATGCAAATACAACAAGCGAACAATATAAAATGGTAATATACATCAAACAAATTAAGATACTATAATATTTTAAAATAATTATTATTTAAAAATATATATGTAATTTTACCAAACAATTACAATATTAGAAATAAATATTATCTCAAATAAAATAGCATTTTAAAACAATTATAATGATAATTTTTATTATGTTATAATTTTTGGAAAAATGTTGATATAAAACACAGAATATCTCCTAGTTTTAAAAAGATTAAAAAGAACACCCTCTTTTGTATTTGGCAAACAAACACACTTTCATTACGAGCGTAAGAGGTTTATTTTGAACCAGTCTTTCTCTTGAGGAAAATAAATAAATCGTGGATATAAACCTAATTTTTTCTTTTTTTTTTTGGCAAACTGGAGATAAACCTAAACTAAACTCAAAAAAAAAAAAATCCAACAAAAAAATGACTTTGGATTGTTGCCATACATAAACAAGAAGTCAACGATCTTTGGTGGGTAACGTGTGCAACAGCTAAATCATTTATAAAAAAAAAGGAAGTGACCTGTTGGACTTTTTTGAGGTCGATCTCAATCACAAACCCTTTTTTATGTAAAAAATATATATATGCATATGCATTAAACGTTAATGATTTACACATTTAAGTTTGTTATTAATCATCTGTTTCTCTTTCTCGTTGACAATAAATTTCAAGTATACAAAGTTCTGATGGCTGGATGGATGTTGCAACTTGCTAGTACAAACTTTTGAAATTAAACGCTTACATCGATAATCTCATACGAATCTAATTTTTGAATCATAAAAATCAAGTATAAATTAAAAATACATTAATATCACGACCAGACCGCTAGGTGTTAAACACTTAAGTTACGTACATAAACTGTAAATGTTTTAAGCTTGACCAAAGAATAATTAATGATCATGAATTCCAAAAACAAGATAATCATTTTGTTTATATATTTTATTGTGTAAACTGTGGAATTCCACATAGGTAGATTTAAAACTAAACGACCCTAATTATTATAATTTGAGATATAGATCAGATGGGAGAAGAAACAATACTATATATAAAAAGATGAGATTTCTTGTATAAAGAAAGACATATATAAAAGAAGAATATTGGAAGGTAACTAAGCACCAAACCCAAGTCAAGAAACCATAAACATAAAACCCTTTTTTTTTTGCTAGCTTCATCTCAAAAGAACCTTAAAGAGAGAAAACAAGAACAAAGAGTGAATCATCAATGGATGGTTTAATACCAATGGCCTATAAGGCTATGAAGAAGAACCTAACTCGTCGTCGTTACGAACGTCTCTCCTCCTCCGCCACGACTCGTGAGTCTTACGAATTCGTCTCTGATATTGAAATGAACGTCGACGGTCACCACCGCCGTCGCTGGTCCATCGGAGATTTCTCATCGTTATCAAGCCGTGAAACAAAAAGAAACGGTGGCGTAGCTCCGGAGAATGGTTTTCTCCGCCGCGGGAAGGTCATCAGCTTGTGAGGTTCAAGAGCCATAGATTGTTTTCTTGCATCTCAGGTCAATAACTTTATCAAGTCAAGAATATTCCGAAGCAAAAAAAAAAGGAAATTTATATATTGTTTCGTCTTGTGTTTGATTTTATTTACAACGAATCATGTAGATATCGTTATATTTTTGTGATCTTTTGATGTATACGTAAAAGTTTGTAGTTGGGGTTTGTTGTTCAAATGTATATTTGTAAAGTCATAAACGAGAAAATGAAAACTTGTATGGACCAAAACTCGAAATAATGTTAATTCCAACTCTCCAAAGTTCTAGTTGACCTAATCCATATTTGACCATGTCCCGTAGTTGAATTGACTGGTCAGAACTCAGAGTTGTTCCTTAAGATAACACCAAAAAAACATAACTTAGTTTAATAAACCAAATTCATAATTGGTTAGACTAAGAGGCAGCTGAGTAGATATACATTAGTCTTTAGATGAATACTGAATAGATTGTTTTTTCATTGTTTTGGGTGTGTATAAGAGAAACCTTCAACATCTAAAATTGTGCGACAAAATCAAGTGAACAGAGAACAAAATGAACACAAATGCTTCAAACAAGTGTAGCTAAAATGCAAAAGTTCGATAAAGTGAAAAAAAAAAACTTTAGATTATTCTACAATGTAACAGTACGTCTGTAGAGAACTTCATCATCATCACTCTCATCTTCTTCCTCATCAGACACAATCTCGCCACCAGGCATATCTAACTTCCCACCCATATCAAATGTTGGACCTTCAGTATCTGGATCAATATAGTTACCTTGCAACCGTTCCTCAAATCTTTGGTCACTGCAATTGAGGAACCAGTTCAACGAACTCCTAATTCCTTTGCCCTGTAGCTTCTGGTACCTCGGTTTGATTCTTGACTCCAAGCTATAAGTAAAATACTCAGGATACTCCACGAGTTCTTTCATCGGTCTCCCCATCTCAGTCTTGTAAAA
The DNA here is from genome assembly GCA_023657505.1 of Camelina hispida. Classification (NCBI taxonomy): domain Eukaryota; kingdom Viridiplantae; phylum Streptophyta; class Magnoliopsida; order Brassicales; family Brassicaceae; genus Camelina; species Camelina hispida. Next base: position 2,343,611 of record CP094634.1, on the reverse strand, counting down.
GTAGTAGCTATTCTTCATGAGTTCGACTCGGGAACAGAGGATCTGAGGACATCTCACAACCATTTTCGCAATGTCCTCAACTGGAAACGCCCTGCCCAAGAGAAACTCAACGGGTTTCATTATCACATTCTGCTTCAAGCTAACAATCTGTGGCATTTTCTCTACCACACGAGCAAATCCTTCAGGGTCAACCTTGAGCTTCAAGCTGAAAAAGTACTGTTGTGTAGACATCTTGGCTTTTAACGGTAAGCCAAGAATTTGAGGATATTGAGCTATAACCAAAGGCAGTACTTCTTTCTTGATGCCAAAACTAATCAAACAATCTACATTTGGTTTAACAGTCTCCTCAAGATTGTATCCAACTATATATGCACGTTTCTCTAGCATCCTAGCCACAATTTTCTTCGGCAAACCAATGGAAATAAGATAATCTACAAGAGGTTTGATCATAGTTCCAACTCTCATTCCCAAAAGATAAGGATACTGAGTCACCATTGGACCAATATCCCTAGGACTCACACCAATGCTTACCAAATACGCAACGGATGTGCTCATAGTGCCTTCGAGTTTAAACCCTAACAGCTCAGGGTACTTCATCAGAACATACCCCAAATCTTGCTTCTCAACGTCAAGACCTCTAAGAAACTTAACCACAGGAGCAAGCTCAACAACCACACTTGCATGAAGAACCTGAGGATAGTTCTTAACAAATTCTCCCAATTTCGATCTCGGGATTCCAATTTTCTCTAAGTAAGCCAAGACAGGAATCAAATTCTTACGCACACTGCAACCTAACATCAAAGGATACTCATTTATATCATCTATGGTCAACCCTAGCTTCTGTAAAAACTCAACACGCTCACACATGACTTCAATTGTGGAAGGTAACTCAATACTCTCCAATTCATCGGTGATTATCCCCAAACCTTTGAGATAATCGCAGATTTTGACACGATTCACGAGCTTCTCTTTCTTCCCTTGTATGACTCCCCATGTGACTGTAGGCATCTCGTACTCCGGGAACTTTGAAGATTGAGTTGCATAGTGAGCAATCCTTGAAATCGAACAAGGGTTTTGAAATTGAGGGGTATTAGGATCTGGGTTTATCAGGGTTTTAGTTTCGGGGGATGATGATATAATCGGAAAGATGAAACACTCTCTTTTGATTAAAGTTACGAACTTGTTCCTCCTCAGAAGAAGATACCTCATTCTGGAGATACCCAGAAGATTGCTGTCGATGAAGATTACGACTTTGCAATCAAAATCAAATGGGATTTAGAAAAAATTCTCGCTTTTTCGTCTGAAGGAGTTAAGCTATTCGAGAGAATACGAAAGGCGCGTGTATGAGAGAAGCCCTAACGAGAGGGAGTGTGAGAGAGAGTCTCAGCTTTTTTTTTTTTTTTTACCATAAATATTAAAATAGTAAAAAAAAAAACACAAAATTTACAACTTTTTGGTGATGGATCATACATTGAGATCGTTGTTCATAACATTTGGAGAATTTTTATCTGTAAGACTTTAGTTCAATTATTAAGAAAGGAGAATAACATTTAAGGTGAAGAGGTCTGAACAAGAACAATACAATGACAAGTTCATGTGATATACTAAGGAGTTTCAAAAGCCTGTGTGTGCTAAAGGCAGAAGAAGTGGGAACCAACCAAACATCTAATTTTCACAGCTGTTGATTTGGTAAATCTAATTTCAGCTCTTCTAAAACCACCATTTGGTTAACATGCACTAACACAACTCGGAAGCTTAACGCATGTTTCCCTCTCTCAAAACATCGATCATGTTGTAGATTCTCTGATCTGCTTTCAATCGAATCTGCATTCCACAAAAAGTGTTGAATCAAGGACTAGCATTATAGAGATTAGTGGTGAGGTGAGACTCAGAGTAAGCTGAGATTCAATCTCCCAGAATCATGATGAGCTATAGGAGTAAGCTTTAGAACCTTTTTGGCGAGGAAGAGCACAGCATCAACAGTACCCTCAGCATATATTGATCTGCCGCAGACATTGTGCTGGAACTCAAAGGAGACACTGCAAAGAAAGACAGAGAAAAGGGAGCTAGTTATGGAACAGACACACTTTGACTATAGAATGTAAAGAAAAGTATAAACAAAATATCTTGGTATTGCATTACGTTTCATCGGGTGATGTCAAGTGATAAAGATGGAAAGCGTGGCCAGAGATATGCTCTTCGGGAACACCCACCATCTCCACTTGCTGTTTTGGATCCCGAATCAATTGTATCTACCACAAAAGTTGTATACACAGAAAATTCATATCCTGAGAATAAAATAAGTCATTGCAGAGAGATGTAAACAATAGAGGATGACCAATGCACCTGATCCATGTCGTAAGACACACCCAATTCCTGGAAGCAAGAAATAACAGCTTTTGCTGTTCCGGATGCATCTAATTTGCTAGCTTGATGAGACTCCATCACCTACATAGATCGTAAGTTGATTAGATGTAGCAAGAAGTAATACAAAACTAACGGAGAAAAAATGAATTTGAATTTATAAAAGAAGTAAGAACAGTACATCCAATGAATAACCAGAAAAGGCTCCCGGAAACTGCTCAGCCATGATCTCCATTGCCGCAAGAAATGCTACAACCTTTAGACCAACAAAGCACACAGATATGAGAGCTAAAGGATCTTAACGTACATGTATAAGTAATCATTTCTTCCAGAACACATCCAAGTACACATACCTGTTTACCCATCTGTGGGGAAATCACTGCATAAATCTTTGCTTTCTCAACAGTTTCATACAATTTCTCCCTATCTCCACCAGTTGTTCCCATGACGAAAGGAACACCAACTTTGCTATACAGCTCCGCATTATCTATACATTGCAAAAATTCCAAAATTTGAAAATCAACTCACAACAGACAAACAAAACTCCAAACAGATGATTTTACACTTGCACCAATTCTAAACTAACTCAATCAAGGATCACAAAGCTCGTTCCCCCCAACCAGAATTCAATCCTAGTATCAACAAATCAAGAATACAATTGTCTCTTGATAATAGAAATGAGAGATTCTGAAGTATACCATTTACTGCAGAAGGAATTGTGTAGTCAACAACAATTAGCTCCGGATGCTTCTCAAACACGGAAGAGAGAACTTTTTCTCTTTCAGCAGGACCATGCACAGTAATCTCCTTTCCACATACCTCAACCGTCTGACCATCCTCACCAGCAGAACCAAACGATATGGGAACAATATTTACTCCAGCAGACTCTGCTGCTTTGATCACAGCTTTCCCCATTTTCCCACTGCATCCATTCACCTGTTGTAACAACAGATAACGAATGGCTTAACTCCCAAACAATTCCCTATTTCTAGTAACTGAAGTAAAGACTCAATCTTTGAAACTGGGAAATCACACAACTCTGTGTCTAAGGGAAATAATCAGATTACCATGATGGATATGCCATTTCCAGGCAAAACAGACTTGACGACCTCGTCACCGGAATCAGCCGACGCCGTCATCGATAAAACCACCGGAAGACGACGTGTCCCAATTCCCATGAAACTAACACGCCCGTTACCGCATTTTCCTGCATTGTGATTCGTTCTAGAAGCAAATGCGAGACGCGAGTCCACTGGACGATGAAGGAACACACTTGAAGACGCCATTAACCTGAAATTTTCTTTAAAGAGTAAGCTCATCTCCATCAATCAAAACCAAAAACAAAATTTTTGAAGTGAGATTACTAAGCTTCAAAAACGTACCCGTTCATATCCTATTGATTCAAGGATTAGATTAGACGAAAGTTTTGTTCTTTATTGCGCCAAGGCAAATCGTTAAAATCTTCCACTTTTGTCTGAAATTTCCCGGCCGGCGAGAGATTGATTTAGGGTTTAGATTTATCTTTTTATCATCGAACCGGAAATCTCTAAACCAAACAATTAGATGTAATAAACCGGATTTAATTTAAATACTAACCGGGAATTTTGAACCGATAAGAGAAGCTTCAGGTTAACCACACACAGTCTCACTCTAAACGAAAAAAAGTCAAAAACGAACCATCTCAAAAACGAAAGATGAAGTCCTTAACTTCGCCGCCGTGTCTCCGCCTAATACCGACAGCACACCGTCAGCTCAATTCGCGTCAATCTTCCTCCGCCTGTTATATTCACGGTGGCGCTTCTGCAAACAAATCCAATAACCTCTCATTCTCCTCATCCGCATCCGGTAAGCTTTGCTTTGACTTCTCTTATAATAACTCAAGTTCGTGAATGAAATGTTAGAATTTGGTGTTAGGGTTTGCGTCACCACTCGTTGTAGAGAAGGAACTACGCTCTTCATTCGTACAGACCGCTGCTGTTCGCCATGTTACTGGGTCTCTTATCAGAGGCGAAGGTCTTAGATTTGCCATCGTGAGTTCTCAGAATCGCTTGTTTTTAAACTTCGTGCGCTGCTTAGATTTGGTGAATTGGTTCTGATTTGGATGATTTGTAGTGAAAATTTAAAACTTGAGTTGACTTTTTTTTGTTAATTCAAAATTTGTATTCAAGGTTGTAGCTCGTTTCAATGAAGTTGTGACTAAGTTGCTTTTGGAAGGAGCGATTGAGACTTTCAAGAAGTATTCAGTCAGAGAAGAAGACATCGAAGTAAAAGTCTTTTGCTTGTTATGTTAGATCAGAGTAAAGAAAGATCTGAGCTTTCACAAAGCTAACGAAGAGTCTTTATTTTTATTTAGGTTATTTGGGTTCCTGGCAGCTTTGAGATTGGAGTTGTTGCACAAAACCTTGGGAAATCAGGAAGGTTTCATGCCGTTTTATGCATTGGCGCTGTGGTATGATTCTTGCTATACACCAACTCTTAGACCAGTCAATTCTATTTCCTCATATGACTTCTTCAAGTTATAGAAAGTTTCTCACACATGCTTATACTCTTGTCCTTGTTGTGGTTTAGATAAGAGGAGATACCACACATTATGATGCGGTTGCCAACTCTGCTGCATCCGGAGTACTTTCTGCTGGCATAAATTCAGGTTTAACTTGATAATCATTTGCGGTATATGCATTTATAGACATCTTTATGTTAACATTGTTTTGAAAACAGTGAAAGATTGTTTTTGTAGTACTTCCGAACCTCAAAGAGCTGGTAGTTCATTTTTTTGCGTTTCTTAGGATTTTGGATGATTTAATTCTAGTATCATGAACTAATTCATCAAATTTTGTTCTGGTTGTTCACTCACTATTCACTCTAGTAGTAATTAAAGCTTACAAATTCCTAATTTGCAGGGGTTCCATGCATATTTGGTGTATTGACTTGCGAGGACATGGATCAGGTTAAAATTTGTTATGCAAGGGTTGATGATATATAGTTTGTTAATCATATGGATAAACACTGAACTTGTTGCTATTGTGGTCAACTAGGCTTTGAATCGATCTGGTGGCAAAGCCGGCAATAAGGGAGCTGAAACTGCTTTGACAGCGGTAAGTATCATTATGATGATTATTCAATCCTTTATTCTTAGAACAAGATATAGAAGTTCCTAATTCATTCCATTACGCAAGTGGGGTCATTTGAGTTATTGTCTCTTCGGTAAAGTCCTGAAATTTTCTCTATGCTCTTTTTGTTCAGCTCGAAATGGCGTCGTTGTTTGAGCACCACCTGAAATAGCTCTGCTGGTTGGTTCCATGGATGAACAACAATGATCACGTATGAGAAACTACACGTTGTTGTCACATTTGGTTACAAACCCAATCTCCAAAATTGTACCTCAAAGATATCCAAAATGTTTTACCCTTTATTTAAACGCTTTTGTAAGCTTTTGAATTTTGATCTTTCTTTTGAATCGTGTGGTAATAATAATAATAATTCATCTGAATTTTGGGGTTTTTTAAAGCTCCAATCATAAATGTGATCTAACTTAATTGATTGTCATAAAACGGTCTAGTCTAGACCAAATTCAAAAACCAATCCAATACTTTCCCGATTTTATGGATGGTTCGAACCGGGTGACCTGAACCGGTTTGATTAATCTATTACGCTTCGTCTTCGATTCCAGTTCAGAGCCTCCTCTCTCTCTCTCTCTATCGTCTCTTCTTCGATTTCGCATCTCTGAGGTTGTTTAGTCCTCGATTTCAAAGTAAGTCATCCTTTATGTAAATCACGCGTAGAAAGCCCTAGTTTTGTGTTTATTCTATAGGCCGTTGAAGCTAGAGTATTTTGCGATAAAAACCCTACCTTTTTTTTTTTTTTTTTGCTTTCACTGTTTTAGAGCAGTCTCACTTCCATGTCGGCGCTTGTGGCGTTATGCAGAGCTCGAGCTACTACTGCTTCGTCTTCTTTATTCAACAGCGTTATTCGTCCCGCATTTCGCAGTTTCTCTACAGGTTAGGTTTGCTGCTATACTCTCTTTTTTAATCCCGGAGAATGCTCAAATTTGGATCATCAATGAATGGAGTGTAATAGTTTTGATTAAACCTTGTTGAACATTGAGTTTTACAGTTGTAGTGATTTTTCCTTAGGCTGTATTCTTGTTAGCCTCTTCTGTCTTAAGTGTTTAAAGTTGAATTTTTTTTTTGGGGATTACAATGTTATGAACTTGTGGATGCAACAAGTTACTTCTGGACTGGTTTAGATGATGAACAAGCGTGATTGCTTCTCTTTGTTAGATGATTTAAAAGAATGAGAGCTTGCTTCAGATCTCTTCTTCACTAGTATTCTTGGACAATTTAGTTACCTGAAAACTATGACTACTCCATGTTAAGATACTCTTGTTGTGTTGGAAGAGTTCATGATCATTATTAGAACATAGGATCGCTGCTAATTTAGTGCTTAAGCTTGGATCTCTGCAACTCTGTTGCTATTTTGTATCAAATTCTTTTTCTTTAACTTAGGTGTTGGCTGCCTCAGATTTGCTTGTTGATGAGTGCATTAACAATGGTTACTTTATGGGACTTTGGTTTCTCTAGTCTATGTGGTTTCCGTGATTTAAGATTAAGCTCTATTGGGTATATACAGCTTGGAAGTTACTTAAACTACATGACATCTTGGTATATGGAGATCCAACTAGCTTTGTGTCAAGATCAATATCTCTGTGTTGGTGTTTTGCAGGTTTTGCTGATGCACAGAACAAATCATTGGTGGCGCAGATGAAAGAAGAGATGCTCCACATGGACATCAACTCAATGGTGGGAAGTTCTATGCCACTAGGTATGATGCGTATCGGAACAATCATCCACAACATCGAGATGAACCCAGGGCAAGGCGCCAAGATGGTCCGAGCTGCAGGAACCAACGCCAAGATCCTAAAGGAGCCTGCTTCAGGGAAATGCTTGATAAAGCTTCCATCAGGGAACACCAAGTGGATCAACGCCAGGTGCCGTGCTACGATTGGCACAGTGTCAAACCCGTCTCACGGAACGAAGAAGCTGAGGAAAGCAGGACAGAGTAGGTGGTTGGGGATAAGGCCCAAAGTCAGAGGAGTGGCGATGAACCCGTGTGATCACCCTCACGGTGGAGGTGAAGGAAAAAGCAAAAGTAGTGGAAGCCGAGGAAGGACATCAACAAGTCCGTGGGGGAAACCGTGTAAAGGTGGGTACAAATCCGCTAGTGTCAAGAAGAAGAAGAAGCGTTTGGCAGCTGCAGCAGCAAAAATGTGATATGGTGGATGAAGAAGAAGACTAGTTTACAATTTCTTAAAATAATCTATCAAGGTTTATTGAATCTGCTTCTGAGAGTTGGTTTTTTAGTGTATTCATGATTTTTCTTACACAGAGGGGTGAACACTGAACACCGCAAACGTTTTTAAATCAAACGTTTTTTATTATCACGATCACGTTTTAATAGAGTTACTATCTTTTTTGCCTTTTTTAAATTGTCATAATCAATTTTGATGCAATTTTGAGAGATTGTTGTTATACGCTTACTTATGTTTAGTAAGACACTGTAGTAAAAGGTTCGATCGAGGAAAGGGTCTAAAATCAAAAGTAAAATTCAAAAAAAGGAAACAAAAAAAAAGAGTCAACAGGTTGGAACTTGGAACAATGCACTGAATCAATCCCACACACACTAAAAAAAACACGTTCAAAACAAATGTCTTCTTTGACTATTAATTACCCCCAAAACTTTTAATATACCCTGACATCAGAATTTTTATCTTTTCTTCTTATGAGTTTCAACTTTGAATGTTGTAGCAAAGAACATTTCTATTCTTCAGCAATGAGACGTTCACTGATCTAAAATTACTGTTGGAAATTAGTCGGAATTAAAATGAAAAAGAAATACATAATTTTGTTGGTAATATACTAATATGCTTACTTTTATATATTCCTAAAGAATTTATTTACGTAACAGTTGCATAATTTTAAATAAAGTCATATGGAATTTTTTAGCTAGTCTAAAATGTCGGATTTTATTCTCTTATCAATATGATTTACATCAATTTTTTGGTTGTTATGTATTATACCAATTAAAATAGTGAAGAAACCAATTTGACATCTACCTTTGGTCCAACCAACCAACTATTTAAAAAAGTTTGAATAGATGAAAAATTTAAAAAAATTTAAAAAACCAATAGCTTTTTTTAGGGGGGTTTGCAAAAAAATTTAAAAAACCAAGAATGGTATTAGTACTCAATAGATGAAAAAAGTGAGAAGCACACAGAATATGAATTAAGATTGAAAATGAGACTGTAACAAGTAACAACACACAAGCCACCATGGTTACAATCTTGGGTCCTACTCCTCCATACCAATTCATCATTTTCATCTTTATTCGTTTTTTCTGTTATTCCCTTTATTTATTTTATCTACTAATAACAGCTTCTTTAGCTTTTAATTTTTTTTCATACAAAACCAAAGCAAAAAAAATGAAAATATCTAACTGATTCAGAACAAATACTGGCAAAAGTTGAATTATATCGAAAATGAAATGACGCAAGAATTTTTTAAATTTTCTTATTGTAACTATTTTATATTTTTCTTATCTTTTATGACAGGGGAGGTGAAACTAAAAAAAAAAAAAAAAAAAATCATTAAGTAAGATACGTGCAATGAATCATATATAACTTTCACCAGCAGATGCATGTATTTTGCGTATTTTTGTTTCTCTTCCTCCTGTTAACTCCTTTTTCAGTCTGGTCATATCTTTGTTAGCTCAGACTTCATCACAAAGCTTGGAAACAGAATAGACAAAAGTATATGTCCCCATATATATTCCTATATTTATCCTGAAGATAATAAATACTTTATAGACTTTGTATATGCCACTAGCTACTTTAGAGTTTGATTTATCAACTATAGTTTCTAACCATTAACTAAAGCATAGATTTTTATATATATAACTATACTGATTAGGTGATGAGGATCCACCGTCCACGGTTGTAGTACCTAATTAATAACACAAACCGTGTAAAACTTTAAATCAGAAGTACAGTATTATATAATGGATGGTATTAGGAAAACAACGCTAGCTTAATTACCTTAGGCTAGCAAAATAATATAAAGAAATTTGATTTCTAGCAAAATAATATACATACAATATGATCAGAAGTATTTTTCTTTTTTGACACTATATATAGAGATTTTTTTTGTTGAAGAAATTAATTTGTTTGAGCCATATGTGTGTTAAAATAATTAAGAATAATTGATATAATAACATACTATGTGTCTTATATATTTAAAAAACAATAATTTTGGGGAAATTTTGGCAAAAAGAGAAGTATTTATAAATAAAATATAAGAGAAAATGAAAATGAAATGTATAACGTAGAAGAAGAAAGATGAGATTGGAGGAGAGTTGTACGAGGAATATTAATAAGTCAAGTTGGTCGAGAGATATGCATTGAATCGATAGGAACTAGCCACGTGACAATGACATGTGCCGTTTCATCCACATTGCACTACCTTTCTAAATCATTGCTTATTTATATTTAATATCAACATTTTTGGTTATACTTTATATTCTTTTCTTCAATTTATACCACTAAAATTATTAAAAGGGGGCGGGAGTGACTCTTAATTGAGAAATAGAATTTAATCATTTTAAAAACCTCAAGTATATGATGAAAACTGTGGGCATATCATATAAACTCGTCGTTAATTAATTGAGATAATGATTCATCTTATTATGTCTATGCATTATGCAAATGTATATAAAATATAAATATTTTGTTGAATAATATTGTTGCAGAGGTCCACTACATTACATATACCACTAGACATGCAATCTAAGGGAGGGTTTGCGATGTTCAAGGCAATCATGCATGGGTTGCCATTTCTGTAGCTTTCCCTTTCCACCAATTATTTTCTTTTTTTCTATAGTATTATTTTCCTAAAGTTAAAATATACACCATGAATTAAAATAATAGAATCCTTAGGATATTAGTAAAAAAAAACAGAACAAAAAAAAACTCATATATTTCACCTAATTGGCTAATTCCTATATCTTTCTTGGTTTTGGCTACGAATAAAAATCATTTTTCTGATTTGGATAAGAGATTGCGCTCTCTGTATAAAATTCTTACATATGATTCTCTTTTGTATAAATCTGAACAGTATCATGCCATTTATATTATGCTGTATCGAGATATTACCAACTGACATTTATACGGGTGATCTTGATCTTGAATATACTCCAAATGTACATTGTATTTTTCCATAAATTAACAATCTTCAAAAACATGAACTATGAGTCAAGTTTGATATGCATTTTATAACAAGCATTTATAAATTTAATTATAAACAAGATATTTACGTTCATACGTAGTTACGTACATATACTTTGTTATTCACGAGTGACGAGTGGCAATGTGGCATCGATGATCGATCCTAACCATAAGATCATGTATACATAAAATCAAAGATATCAAATCAAGTACATATCCACAAGATGATATGAATATCTTTATGTATCGGGAAGATATCACTATGCTACTTAGTACTTACCATTTATATTACTCTAATAATAGTTAGTTGAAGTTTTTTTGTTTAGTTTAAGACTGCATCACTATCTTTTCTACAGGCCTAAAGTTTTATTTTTATTTTATTTTATAGCGGGAGGTAAACTAAGTAGTTTTGTTGTAACTACATGTCTACTTGAGCCATTATAGTTGTAGAATAGTAATGTCAATGAGCTAGTGGTTGATAAAAAAAAAAACAATCCTCCTGTTTGAACTTGTTTTTTTAGAAAAGACGTAACAGAGATGTTTATATATGCGATTCATTGAATTTGGATAACTAAAATAAGTGTTTTTAATTATTTTGGATTGAAAAAAATAAAAATAAAAGAGAGTAATGGTGTAATGGATTCACAATTCTGGTAAGCTGTCAATTGGTGGATACCTGAACGGCCAAAACAAAACTGCTTGCGGAAAATTATCATGTCCCTCCCTCGATCATAATTAAAACACAGCTACCAAAACTAGTATGTATTAATGTATATGTATAAATATAATCCCATTTGATATACTTTTAATTTTGAAATGATGGATGTAAAACGTCAGATTCTTTATCTTTTGTTTTTTTTTTTAAAAGAAAATGAAAGAAGACAATGATTTTGCATATAACAAATATCATGCTTCGCAATGCGATAGATTTAGACTATTACTATATCACGGTTTTGTTGAAACATTCTATAAAAAACACCACTTTTTTTAGTTTTTTTTTCTTCTTAAAACCCTACTAAAAGAAATATATCTACCTAATTAATTAGATTATATATTAAAAATAGAAAGAGTCTCTCAAATTATATAGTTTTGCACTGCCATAACTAAATAATAAAAGCATAAAACCGAAAAAAAGAAATAAATATTGGACCAACTGTCCCACTAAGAACGATGATATGATAGAGGCAACACATGAAAATGCCGAGGAGAGGAATAACAATATGGGTCATCATCGGTCGATAAACACATAGACAAACATTATTATTAGGTGGGAATTTTTAAAAATTTAATTCACATATTATATATTCTATAATTTGGAGTATTTATATACAGTCTCCTAATGGAAACCATCAAATTGGTAATTCACATCATTCAAAGTATATAAACTATGCAACGTAGAAGGCAAGTAACTTCGTCTTTTTGAACATCAAGTGGTTAAAAACATTTTAAGTTGCTTTTCGTATTATACTTAAAAATCGTAATAAATAATACTTACGAGACTTAAAAAAATCTACACACACAACTCAGAAAAGGAAAAAATCACGACTGCTTTTTATTTTTTTAAAATTGTCAAATAAAACAACTTTGACTACACAATAAAGGAACAATGTTGAAAGCTTAGATTCGTTAACTTATAATTAATAAAACCAAACCAGAAACCACCTATTGAAAATGAATAATACATTCGTAAAAGAAAGAAACTAGAAACCTCGACCTCAGACAGAGGCTTACCCCAAATAAAATTCCAGGCTACGTCATCTCGAGAGAGAGAGAGAAAGTGTCTAGGGGAGAAGAACCCAACCCAACTGGGGGCTGATTTGAAATTGTTTCAGACCTTCCAGAATCAGCAACTTGCCTCTCTCACACACTTGTCAAAAAAAAAGTGATAATAATTTTTTAAATCCTTCTTTTTTTGTCTTTAAACATAGGCAAAAAGAAGAAGAAAAAGATCTGTAAATTCAGTGAACCTTCCTCTCTTTCCTGTTTCTTCTCTGATTCCACAAAAACAGTCTAATCCTCTCTTTATATTTTCTTTTTACTACCATCTTTTTATATATTTCTTCCTCTGTATCTTCCTCTCTCTCTCTATTCATTTTCTTTTTTCTTACATAAGAAACTTCATTCGTCTTCCTCTTGCTTTCATAAAAGCTTCATCACCCATTTCTAACGTTACCATCTCATCATCTTCTTGTTGTTCTGTGACAGCAGAAGAAGAAGAACAAAAGCTTTGTTGCTTTATGCATTTGAGTTCCAACTCTGTTTCTTCATACATCGATCTGATTTCCCCGGATCAATCCCCCAAGAAAGGAACCTTTCTTTAAATGATTCGTGATATCTCAAGTCTACAAAACGACATCATAAACATTCAAGAACACTGTTCACTCAACAACAACAACATGGATATGAGAAGAGATAACCGGAAGAACATCAGTTTTCGTGGATCAGCTCCACCTCCGATCATGAGGAAGCAAGAACTGTTTCGAACATTGTCGTCGCAGAACAGTCCGAGGAGGATAATATCAGCGAGTTACTTCAGTTTGGAATCAATGGTTGTGCTTGTTGGTCTCACTGCATCTCTTTTGATCTTACCGTTGATTCTTCCACCATTGCCTCCTCCTCCGTTTATGCTGCTTTTGGTTCCTATTGGGATTATGGTTTTGCTTATGGTTCTTGCTTTCATGCCTTCTTCTAACTCCAAACATGTAGTAGTAACTTCTTCTTCTTCCACTTTTATGTAAAACGTTTCTTTATATTGAAGAAATCCTTTAAAAAACAGAGGAAGTTTTGTCTTATTGTAATTTACTTTTAAGGTTTCAGGGTAAGATATTAATACTATTTCATTTGTAAAACTTTGTTTCTTGTTGATGCAGAATTATACAACTATATAAATAAAGAGAAATTTAATTGTTTCCATTGTTTCTTGATTTTTTCACTTTTCTAATGGTTTGAAACAAAACCAGATGAGATTGGGACATTGTTTTAATATTAACTTAACATTGAAAGGCTTTGATTGCGGAGACTTAAAGACAATGAGACAGAAGTTGTAACTTTGATTACAGCTGAAGTAATATAATCTGCATTGCTTTATCTGTAGATGAAATAATAATAATAATATATTAGGCTTTCATTATCATTCTCTCCCATGGTTTAGGATGCATAAAAGACAGATATAGAGAGACTTGACAAAGACATTCCCATTGGAAATTTTGATTCATCATCTCACAACCTGGATCAGAATCCAAAACCGTAGTGGTATGGTAGTTTGTTTCTCACTTCTTATTTTTCAACTATTGTAAGAAAACGACTTGTGTTAACCCCAATAGCTCAGATACGGGATCCATAGTTGCTCAGTGTGAAGAAGCTTTGACCAAAAATAGAGGAAGGTGATACTCCAAAACTGCCATGAGCTGATGATGACCATTCTTTACTTCTTCCGAGGCCACATCGAACCCTTGAAGCTGTTTTGCGGCTTCAACAAGTTGTCCTCTTAGCTTCTGTGAGAGCAGCCGTCCACCCGCCTTCACACACTCTCTGTACAGCGGCATGTAGGCGATTGCTACTCTCAATGGTGCTGGGAGATCCTTTAGACTTATTGCAGACTCTCCAAGTTTCAAAACCCTCATGAAATTCATAAAGTTTTCCTGGCTTTCCCTCAACCCTTGGTTGAATGCAGCCTCTGACCAGTGTTCTTGGAGAAACGATTTAAGATGTGAAGGAACAGACTCGTCCTCTGACTTTGCTATGGTTTCTGCAACTGAATATGTGGCTACTGGATCCCGGAGGAAATCTGATTTAAGGAGAAACTCCACTCCGTGGAGGGAACCACCACTTCTTTCACCGGCTGCTTTGAGGATTTCAATGCTGAGAGCAGTGAGGACGGGTCTTGGTACATGAGGAAGGAGATAAGCAGCAACCTCGACTTGGCTACTTGAAGTGGCGGCTGTGAGAGCTAAGCATAGCTCCATCTCACGACAGCCTCTTTTCACAAACCATTGTACAACTTGCATGCAACCTCTCTCCGCTGCTCTCATCAAGGGACCCAAGAAAGCAATTGCATGACCTTCTTCCACAAGGCAATTCATAGTCTCGATTTTACTATAATGTGAAGCAAAACCCAGGGCTAAGTCAACATCCACGTCTAAGCTATTCCTTTGAGCAATCTGCACCCAGGAAAACGTTCAGTTAGATTGCACAAAGAAGCTTGCAAGCAATCATTAAGGATTAGATTTACCTGCAACAAGATGCGCACAAGTTCTGTGCTACCAAAACGAGAAGCTTCAAGGAAGCACTGATTTACGTTATCTGCGCCTCCTTCGACCAACATACCAAGCAATCCATGAATGACAGTAGCTGAGATTCCAGAAGACCAGCCAGGATTAAACGAGGTAGAGAACAGAGTAAGCGGGAAGCAAGCTGCATCAAAGGCTTCTGTGAAATCCTTTCCTGATAGATGGTTTCCAGCAAGATCTAAGAACATCTTGAAAGCAGAAAGCTGGAGTTGGATCTCAGCAGCTGAGTCTTGGTTAGATTTATCTCTAGGTCCCTGGCATCGGGAGTGAAAACCTATACATTTGAGGGCCCATTCAGTAAACTTTTGAACTTTGGCACCAGCTTCTGCTTTGAGGACCTCATCACCGTTACACTCTTGGAGACGCTCGTGCAACCTGGAAAACGCGAAAATGGATTTATATAGTAAGCAAAGACATGCAACACATTCAGCTTTTGCCATCACTATCACCTATCGATTTCAAAAGTAGCATCTCTAGAGACCTATATAGCTATATCTCGTTCTTTTCTAATTCACCACAGTCAATAGCACATAGTTAAAAACTTCCTTGTCTCTAACCAACTTTGAATCCCATCATCATGAAACAAAAATATAGGAACACTCTAATAAGTCATAAGTATTTGCAATATATGTTTTCAAACAAACAAGGCAGAGGCAAGGGAAACCAAAGGCATGGATGGAATCTAATCCGAGAATTGTACAAGCAGTATCTAAATCCTTCAATCAGCTCAAAAATAACAAACTAGTTAAACACTTGCAGATATAACCAATCACTGTAACAACTAGTACACAACTTTGTGAACAAATGAAGCAGAATAAAAAGCAAGGAATCATAACAGAAACCCAATTCTCTAATAATAATCCAAAAATGCGTTGCCATCTAATGAGAGAATCAAATGAGTGTACCTTTGAGCCATAAGAGTTACAGTATCAGCGAGACTCACAGTTCGGCTGTGGCAAGATGAAACACAAGAAGCAAGAAACGAAGTCCTAAGTGTAGCTCTAGTATAGTCATGAGCACCATGACATATGATCTTCGAAATCAATCCCGTGATACCCTTTAACTCGTGCTCTGTACTCAAGAACCAAATAGAATCTAGACTAATACACAAGAAATCATTCAAAGTCTGTGGATCAGCGAGACGAATGAACCTCTCGGAAAGCTGCCAATCCTGTGAGCTAACAGAACCTTGGAAAAGTCTACCCAATTCGATTCTATCCTGTCTGTTAAGATGAGCATTATTATTACCCCTGCATTGCAGTTTCTTTGCACTACAACAATCACAGCAATTGCTCGGTTGAGTTGTTGTAGCTATAAGAGGTGACGCTCTTGCAAAAACCACACCACTCCCTTCAGCTCCTTCCACCGTAACGATCTCATCAGGCTCAAACTCAGAACTAATCTCTTGGTTCTCCATCCACCCCAAACAACACACTAGAAGAGAGAAAGCAAAAACCTTTACAATATCTAACCAATACCAAAAAAATCCAGACTTGTGCGGCGAAATCAGTAGCCACTCCTCAGATTGCTCCAAAGAGTCTGAATTTAAAGCAAAAAAGGTAGTAGTACTAGTCAACATAAGCATTGAAAACTAAAGACAAACAAAAAAAATCAAAACTTGGCACTGATTCCAAGTAATCAGAATCCATGGCCGAGACGGGAAATTGTGAATTCGGGCCTGAGAATTGCATCGGATGAAAGAAGAAGAAAAATGCGAAATTGCAAATAAATCTGAGAAAGGAACATGAGAATTGACAAGGGAGAGGAGAGCGAGGCGAACCTGGACGAGATTTTTCATTGAGAGGTTACGACGCTGCAAAATAAAAATAATTATCAGAGATTTGTTTTTTTTTTTTTTTTTTTTTTTTTAATGTAAAAAACGTTATTTGTTTATTTTTTTGGGTTTTGCGTTGCATGATTGGCCATGATTTCCGAGATGTAGCTTTTTATACAGATTGTTCAGATTTGGTGAAGATGGTGTCTTCCCTTCAAGACTGGCCGGCGTTCAAGACTTACCTCGATGACATAGAGTTGGACAGGGAGGAGTTCTCGTCTTTCTCTTTATCTTTTATTTACAGAAGTGCTAATGTTATTGCAGATTTTTTGGCACGCCAAGCGCGTACGTCACCGCAACATGTTTTGTTTGTAAATTCTTTTCCTTCACATTAACTCATATGAGCTGATCATTTGTTGTCAAAAAAAAAAAAAAAAAAATTTAATTTTCGTCTCTTCGTTTTCACTTTTCACTTAACCAAATTTATCTTTTTTGATTACTGAATTGTTTTAGACCATGGTAGCTAACTAGCTATATTTCTTACAAACAAAAATAGTAGTCTTGGTCAATAAAAAGAAGCGCTTTGTCTTTTTGTCTAGGCCATATTCAGATGAATTACAACATAACAAAACCGGGCTACTATGTGCCCTTGCATTCGTCTTTGTCAAATCTTCACCAAGCTAATGACATGGGTGTGAGAGGTACAATCTCCCTTTCGTACATGTTTGAGGAGAGGATCTGTTGAAGGTTAGAAAGATGAAAACTTTGATACCATCAAGTTGGCGGGAGGGATTAACCACGGTAGTATGCTCTCTCGGTACAAAAGAGGCAGATAAAGATCGTCACAACTATCATGGCAAATCATGATGTTCTGAGTAGGGAACTTGATCGTCGTATGTGTGTTCCAAGTCCAACACACATACGAGCATCAGAGAAAAACGAAAACTTCAAGTCAATATATTTCATACGATTTACATAACTCACATTATCATTTTTACATTACCTTTTCTTCTCTTTTTTTCTTCTTCTGTTTATTACTTTTGTGACCTGATTTAACTCCTTTTTACATTTTGATTTATCCATTGTAAAAATTCTCGAATAGATGAAAATAATTTCTTTTAAATAAAATAAAATAAAATAAAGAAAAGAGGAATATCCTAGAATAGCACTAATTTATGTTTTTCTTCCAAGGTTAGCACACATGTTCAAATGTTCCAAAAATAGCATTATTGGTATTATTATTTTATCTTAAATATAAAATTACGATTTTGAAAGCTTAAGTGAAGTATTTAATGCTTACGGTGAAGAAGAAGAAGAAGAAGAAGAAGAAGAAGAAGAAGAAGAAGAAGAAGAAGAAGAAGAAGAAGAAGAAGAAGAAGAAGAAGAAGAAGAAGAAGAAGAAGAAGAAGAAGAAGAAGAAGAAGAAGAAGAAGAAGAAGAAGAAGAAGAAGAAGAAGAAGAAGAAGAAGAAGAAGAAGAAGAAGAAGAAGAAGAAGAAGAAGAAGAAGAAGAAGAAGAAGAAGAAGAAGAAGAAGAAGAAGAAGAAGAAGAAGAAGAAGAAGAAGAAGAAGAAGAAGAAGAAGAAGAAGAAGAAGAAGAAGAAGAAGAAGATGAAAGCACATCCTGATATTGATTTTGTGTCTTCTTAAATATATTATGAAAGCTATCATGAAGTTTAAGGTTTTCTTCCTAAATATTATTGAATCCTTCCTAAATTTAAATAAATGTGTTTATAAATCTTTCTTCAATGTTTTGTCTCAATATGTGAAAGATTACTCTATTAGTCAGGGGTAATGATATCATTTAAATGTTTTGTCTCAATATGTGAAAGATTACTCTATTAGTCAGGGGTAATGATATCATTTAAATGTTTTGTCTCAATAAGTTCATCCTTAAGTTTAAGGACATTTTTCTAAATTTCGTTGAATTCTTCATAAATTTCGTGGAAAGTGTTGGATGTTGGTTTTTCAAGTTGCAAGAACAACATAAAAGATTTTAAAAAATACAGAGAACTTAAACAAGAAAGAAAAATAGAGTAAAAATCCTTGTTAAGAGAACTTAAAAGAATTTTAATGCTATGAACATAAGAGGTACTACATAACAATAAGTTAAAGGATTACACTACTAAAACTAAACCTAAGCATGGTGATGAGATTTTCAAAGTCTCCAGCATGGTGGTGACTCCAGTTTTCTGTTTCCGTTAACATGCATTGGGATGAAGAATGTTGATCATTTTCAATCAAGAGTTGAAACCGAAGACACAAGCCAAAAATCAAACTTCCAACACCCAACAGACACAAGCCTCCATAAGCACAAATGCATGAAATCATCATTGGATCTAATGAAAACAAAAAATGATGCACACCCAAACCTAAATCTCTAAATACAATCACAGATTCATAACTCAAACATCATTATACTTCCACCATTGTCTTTAGTTATGTCTTCTTCTACCTCTTCCCTATATTATTATACTTTCACCATGTGACATGGTTCATGTCTATCAGCCACCTCCTCCGCCGTCTCTGCACCACCACCACCACCACTACCGTAGCCCTATTGTGATCTCGGTTCTCCATCAACAAATCCACAATAAAGATACGGAGACGAACACTAGTAACAATCACGATTCAAAGAAGAATCAAAACTCTAATCAAAATCCAGCCAATGATCCCTTCTCAATTCCAGATTCCTCACAATCATATCCCTCTGATTCCCTAGCCACCGATCCGGCAGCGTACCATGACCTCATCAAACGAAGGAGCTGCAGCTTTTGATCTGAACTAAACCTTCGATCATCTTCACGCAATACGACGAAATCCTTTGGCTTCTCCTTTAAAATGTGATTCCAACGCGCCACAGCTTTCGAATTTCACCTCCACACTCGTCGGCCAAAAGCTTAACCTTCGTAATAGAGTCATGTATAATTAGATTTATAATAAAAATATTACTCCCTCTGTCCCACAAAGATTGATGTTTTAGGATATTTTTTTGTCCCACAAAAATTGATGTTTTGTACACTTCAAGAAGTAATCATTGAAAATATTTAAAATCTTGAATTGTTATTGGTTTAGAATTAAACAATATTTTTTTAATCAAAGAAAAAAATATATTTAAACTTACTAATCATTGTTTTCTTAAAATGTGTAATCTCCCAAAACATCAATTTTTGTGGGACAAAGAGATTATTTAATAAGTGTACTAAATTTGTAAAATATAAAAATGGGTGTTAGTTTTGAAAAAAAACTTAAATTTGTGATATTTTTAAGAATTGACCTACAAAAACTAGTAAAAATGAAAATTTTATTATACGTCAAAAAAAAAAAAAGGAAATTTTATGTTCGACGGAGATTGATAAATAAACGCAACGCAATCACCGATCTCTCTGTCTCCGTGTCTCTCTCTCTCTCTATCCGTCTTTATACTAGCAAAAAAAAAAGTCCGAGTCTTTTCTTCGGTGTGAGACTTTGGGGGATCGGCTAAGCTATCAGCTATGGATGAAGAGTACGAAGTGATTGTTCTGGGTACTGGTCTCAAGGAGTGCATCCTCAGTGGTCTTCTCTCCGTCGATGGTATTAAGGTCTCTCTCTCTCTCTCCCTCTTCTCTTGTCTTTGTCTTTGGCAACTTTTTTAACCCTATGCTTGATCCGGAGATATCCATGATTCCAAGTTTCGTTTCATTATGAACGGATCTTGCTGAGACTCTATCTGCTTTCCCGATTGTTAAGCGCGATTGCTTTGTGAGCTTTCAACATGGGGGGTTTTTGATCATTGAACCAATCGATTTTTACAATTTTGATACTTTTGATCATGATGTGAATGATAGAGATGCCTTCTAGCTGACTTCGTCTTCAATCTATAAGCCAAGTTTACTTGTAATCTAATGATTTGTGTATTCCGAATAGGTACTTCACATGGACAGGAATGACTACTACGGTGGAGAGTCAACATCTCTTAATCTCAATCAGGTCTAATCTATACTCTCTTAAGACCTCTTTTTCTGTGATAAGTTATGGTTTAGCAAAGCGTTATTGATGTTGCTTTGTTTTTTTTTTAACAGCTGTGGAAGAAGTTCAGGGGAGAAGAAAAGGCTCCTGCTCATTTAGGCTCTAGCAGAGACTACAATGTTGACATGATGCCTAAGGTATCTATATCTATATTTGCTGCTTTCTAGCTTTAATCCTCTCTTTGCTAGCCTTTTATTGTATTAATGATTTCGGATTACTTACTTAACTCTTCTCTCTCAATATGGCGGACCAGTTTATGATGGCAAATGGAAAGCTTGTTCGTGTCCTTATTCATACTGATGTGACCAAGTACTTGTCTTTTAAAGCTGTTGATGGAAGCTATGTTTTTGTCAAAGGCAAGGTACAGTGACGACTCATTTTCATTTGATCTTGTGACTCTTTCTCTTCTTTCTTTTTTTTTTCCCATTGATTTCAAGTGCGCATCTTTCTTTCTCCCATTCTTCTGTTGGTTAAAAGCTTTTCACTGAACATTCTAGCTGCAGATTTTTGCAGGTTAGGTAATATTTGTTTTCTCTAGATACTTAACTGTTTATATCCTGCAGGTCCAAAAGGTGCCAGCAACTCCAATGGAGGCCCTCAAATCTCCTCTTATGGGTATTTTTGAGAAACGCCGAGCTGGAAAGTTTTTCAGCTATGTTCAGGATTACGACGAGAAGGACCCAAAAACACATAATGGAATGGATTTGAGGAGAGTTACAACAAAGGAGTTGATTGCGTAAGTTAGATGTTCTTTTGTTTCATCAATATGGTGTTGTCAGTATTTGATTTAGATGATCTGCTGCTAACTATTAAGATTACATATTGGCAGGACATTCGGTCTTGGTGAAGATACTATTGACTTTATTGGTCATGCAGTGGCACTTCACTGTAATGACAATCATCTCCACCAGCCTGCCTATGATACTGTTATGAGAATGAAGGTGAATTGCTCTTGTGGGACTGTAAAACTATGGCTCCCCTTGTTTTAGCATTCTTGCATTTTTCTCTTGAGTTAAGCATCTTTGACACTGTTGCTTGAAATGTTTTATCAGCTCTATGCGGAATCCCTTGCACGTTTCCAAGGAGGTTCACCATATATCTATCCTCTCTACGGGTTGGGAGAATTGCCTCAGGTTTGTCTTTATCTTTATATACATGCTTTATGTTGCTGGTGCACCTATTCTGATGATTTGGATGAGATTTTCTTGAATCTCGTTGATTTTATTTCTTCTTTTCCTTGGTTCAGGCATTTGCACGGCTTAGCGCTGTCTATGGTGGGACATATATGTTGAACAAACCTGAGTGTAAGGTATGTCTTTGGCTTCCTCATCTTTGCAGTTGTTTGCTTCAATCGTTCAACAACTGGTGTTGCTTCTATAATAGGTAGAGTTCGATGAGGAGGGTAAGGTTACTGGTGTTACATCTGAGGGAGAAACTGCCAAATGCAAGAAAGTTGTCTGCGATCCATCTTACCTGCCCAACAAGGTAATGACTGCGACCACAAGTTACATTGTCATTTAGGTTTGTCTGATGCCTCTCCATAGGAGCAGAAAGCTCTCCTTGATTTTTTTTTGTTGTATGCATATAGTTCCCATCTTGTTTTCTGGTCTGTTGATATATGAGCCTGTTAGGCATTTTAAAATCTCCCACTTTTTCCTGATTATTTTTGTTAACATAATTTTGATATGTTTCATAATCCGATTGAAACAGGTCAGGAAGATTGGAAAGGTTGCTCGGGCAATTGCTATTATGAGCCACCCTATTCCAAACACCAATGATTCTCACTCAGTGCAAGTCATCCTACCCCAAAAACAATTGGGCCGCAAATCAGACATGTAAGTTCTCTTAGCAATGCTTTGGTTCCACTAGTAGAAGTAAATGAGCTTGAATGACTTGAAGGAACAGAAACTTCGATTTGCATAAATTTGTTCTCTGTGATAGCTAAGCTTTGTCTGAATTATGCTCTTGAGCTTGCTGAGATTCCTTTCTTCATTCAAAACTATAGCTGAGAGGTAAAATTTAGATGGATTTCTCTTTAGACGGATGTTGGCAAGAGACTCTTCTCAACTCTATATTTTCTTGATTACAGCACATTTTCACACACTATTAAACCTTGCATTTATGTATACATTGAGTCTATTGGTATGTTTGTTTCTCGGCTCATGATTACATCTTTATTGTAACTGACAGGTATGTCTTCTGTTGTTCGTATTCACACAACGTTGCTCCCAAGGGAAAATTCATAGCATTTGTGTCGACAGACGCTGAAACTGATAACCCTCAAACCGAGCTCAAGCCTGGAATCGACCTTCTTGGTCCTGTTGATGAGCTGTTCTTCGACATCTATGATAGATATGAGCCTGTCAACGAACCCACTTTAGACAACTGCTTCATATCAACGGTTAGTGTAGTTATCCTTCTTTTTTTGGTGAGCATCCTAAAGTTGGCTGGTTTCTAATAACATACTTTTTGCATGTGCTAAACAGAGTTATGATGCTACAACACACTTTGACACAACTGTTGTTGATGTGTTGAACATGTATAAACTGATCACCGGGAAGGTACTGTTCCAAATCACTAATATATCTGTTTTATTAATGAACCGCTGCATCTTCTGCGATTGGGATGTGATCATTTTATTTTTTGTGTTGCAGGAATTGGATCTAAGTGTGGATCTTAACGCAGCTAGTGCTGCAGAGGAATGATGGAAACAAATTTGCAAGCTCTGTCTCTTCTCTCTCTCTCTGTGTACTATCACCAAATGATGTATAACCGGTTCTCTTTCGCCCCTCGTTATGTTGTCTGTTAGATACAGATCTCATCGTTATCACCAGTTTCCCTTTACCCTGTTTTATAAACGCAATGTTAAAACCAAAAATGTTGGATTTCATGGTTCCTGTTTGGAGTGACATATATCAGAATCCTCTTTTACTTCTTTCTTTTGGATGCCTTCGTATTTCGTATACATCAATTCAATTGGGCCATCTAACTAAAGAAAATATAACTTGCTCGCATGCAATTTCTAGATGTTTGATCATCAGACGGAGGTTGTAAAGAAGAGTCAGGTCCCGATGTTTAAACTATTGTCGTCTATAGGTTGATCAGCCTGTCTTATGGTTTCTTTTGATAAATACATAAAGACTAGTAGTACCCGTTGTTACATGTAGAAGATCATTTTATAATGATACTGATGGAACTTAAAAGATTTTCCAAAAACAAAGGCTTGTTTGGAAAGCACATCGTTCGTTTGTTTGATAAATTGACAAAGACATTTAGGCATTTAGCATCTTTGCTGTACATATTTCTTACAACACTGTTAAATCAGTTTTAGATACTAAACAAAGTCTCACGAAGTTTTTGTCTGATGGAAGCTTTTGTTAATCTTTCTCAACAATCTCTGATGTTTTCCCAAGGTGCTGGTTTTGTTGAGACGAGCCTTTTCCTAGCAACGACTGCAACTGAATAGACCGAGGTGAAGGAGTAGCTGCAAGAGGGTTTGGACTGCCACCATGACTGCTACCTGCCTGAGTTGAACTTTTCTTCACTTCCTTTCTAGCCGTTTTTGCCCATCCAACAAGTTGTTGCTGTGTCTGCTCGTTGAATATTGCACCTTTGTATGAACTTCCCATCTTTTCATCAAAAGAAGAAGCTGTGGTTTTGAGTTTGTGTCTTTGTCTAGTTGAGATATCAGAACACAAGGAGATGTAAAATCCATACCTGAGTGACAAGTGCATAGAGCGGTAAGGTACTATAACTGCAGAGAAGCTGAACCAATGCCCTGAAAAACAGATTCTACATATCAAGATCAAGAAACTTTTGAGGAGATAGATTTAAGAAGCATTGGCGATATAATGGCTACTATTACCCGATGATGAGTCTTGGAATTATGAACTTGACATGTCCCATGATGCAAGAATCCCAACCATATTGAAACTGTTCTTACAATTGTCAGCGTTTAATTTTCTATGATATCTTCTAGAATGGTTTAGATTGATTTATGGCACAAATAAACTTACGAGGATAAAGAAGAAGTAGGCTAATTCAAAGGAGTTCTGGAAAAGAATGAAATGGATCAAGAAGAGAATTAGCCGGGGACTTTGAAACCAGAACAAATCATCTGATGGTCGGACAACCAAATCTCCTTCCACAGCAATGTGTTTCTCTGCAACTTCATGAGCCAAATCTGTGATGATATGCTCTAACTTCGTCCCCACGGCAAGCAAAAGCTGAGGACAAAACAGGTTTTGGGTCAAGATGGGTTTGAAGAATAGACATGGTGGAGACTGGAGCGGTTCAGGGACTTACAATCAATGGAATAAAAGCTAGCCAGAAGTAAACATGCCATGCTGCAAGAAAGATGGAGTCGATGATCATTACACCGAAAAAGAAAGATAGGGGAAAACTTAGTTTGGACCGAAGTTAAAAGATGTCATCTCACCAGCAATGTTTAGAAGCAAGAAGAAAACCACAAATACCCAAAGGTACCAACTGCGAGTTTGATATATACATTAGAACAGAATCAAGAATACCATTTCGAGTCAAGTGTGTTTTTTAAAAAAAAATCTTGAAATCTTTTACCTGATACCGACAACTTTCTTGAAATCGGAATTAAGGGCACGCATTAAATACTTATGGAAATTGAATTTTGGGTTCGTCTTGCAATGAGTCTAATAGGAAACACGAAAAAAGAAGAAGGTGTTTTGATTTTTTTTGTAGATAGAAACTCAATTCTAAAGGACGAATCAAAATACGAGATACATACCGTGACAAATCCTAGCCTCATCGTGATGTAATCTGATTTATTGACTGACGCAAGAAACTGTTTCATAAATGATTGCTGCATGGGACAAGAACACACTCAAAAAACTTAAAACACTTGCATGTACATACAATCATGTCTTGAGGATTAAGATACCTTCGTAGAAACAAAAAAAAAGAAAGAAAAGGAAAGATACTCACCACCCATCCAAAGCAAGCATCAGCTTTTCCAACCCCAAGAAATCGTGTCCTGATGAATTCGTGTTCTTGAACGTGTGTGAATTTCTTATGGATCACTGTGTGTAGATATAATGTGTATAAAAAGGGTTAATGTTAAAAATGATTATAATTATGCTCAAAATGAAAATTTCTTAATTTTTCTACTAAGTAAAAATATGTCTTTATTTTTCCAAGTTTCTTTTATACCTTGGTCTGTGTTGTGGTCCTTCTCTGATACTTGATCCTCCCATTTTTTCCATTGCATTATCTATGCCAATAACATCATGTTATAATCATTAGACAGTATTAACAATATCTTTATCAGGCTATATAAACAATATAAGTAAGCAAATGCATCTTGTAGTGTGAGCTTTGGTTTTAGAGTTTAGGATTTGTACGTTCAGTGTGATATTCATTAGTGAATGAAGATAGAAAAAAATATTAATATTGTTGAATTAAGGTACGTAATTAAGAAAGTAATTACCTTCATGGTACCAAAAAGAATGGTCAAGAGGCAGAAAATAATGTGGGAAACAGCTAATACGAAGATGAATATATGAAGCTCGTGGAGAGCTGATAACGACATTAACGGCACCTTCCCCTGAATTTTAAAACAAAAATATATCATATTATAGATGATCTATGTCAATTGTATGCACGTCTTCAAATCCAATCATTGAGAATGTAACATATGCTGAAAACGTGTAAGACTAAAAATTTACAAAAGGAAAAA
Organism: Camelina hispida; assembly: GCA_023657505.1. NCBI lineage: Eukaryota > Viridiplantae > Streptophyta > Magnoliopsida > Brassicales > Brassicaceae > Camelina > Camelina hispida. The sequence continues at coordinate 2,317,192 of CP094634.1, read as the reverse complement.
AAAAAGAGATAAATATTGGGTTCGACCCCAAAACAAAAACTAAAGAAGGGGTAAATTACCTTTTGGGAGCAGTAGTCGCCGGCAGCAGAATCTCCGGCTAGGAGATGACGGCCGGTGAAGCTGAACTGGAAATGGGAGGAGTCTTTGAGGGACTTATCATCCTTTGGTTTTTCACAAGGGAGGAACTTTTCACTTAGGTCCTTTGATATGCAAATCTTTGCTATTTTAGACTGGCTTACTGATAGTAGCAACGATATGAACCCTAGTAACATAAGCTCTGTTGCCCATTCAAGATTTTTTGTAAGAATCTTGTTAGAAGGATGATCAAAAACTTTATTACCAATGATTTAATTTAATAATGGGCTAAATAAACATAGGGTTGAGGTTGCACTTTTCAACAAATGAGCTAATTATAATCTATGAAATTATATAAATGTTGGGCTAAAACATGATGTCACCTTCTTTGATCTTCTGTAATGCCCCAAAAAGCTGTTTCTGATCCTTCTTCCGAAATTGCTAGATTCCAAATGTAATCATTTAGTCGACAACATATACTATACATAGAAATAAACACATATATATATATATATAGATGTGTGTATAGATATAACCTTTCCGGCACGATGGAGGAGACGCTCGACGGCAAAAGAGATGGAGACGATGACGGAGCAGACGAGAGCAACCACCCATGTTGGCGTGAACTCTAAGGTCGTTCCTCCTCCGGCCATTATAGCTCCGGTGATTCTTGATTTTCTTGATCCATCATGTAGTGCATTATATAATGAGAGTTGATTAGCCTAGTTTGACCAAGTCCTTATATTTCGATTTTCAAAATGGACCATCTTATTCCTTAGAACGTGTCTTTATACTATATTTTTAAAAGGTTCACATTCGATAGGTGATATTCATTTTTATGGTTTTTTCTCTTTCTTTTTTATAAAGTGTAGGTTGTATTCATAATTCATACACATCATATACTGATACATTGTATATACGGTGTAATGTAATGTATGAGGTGTCAGTGTGTGTATGTCCTCTATGTTTGAATTTTTCTGACTATACTTATTTGTAACAGTTAATATCATAGAGATGAGTATTTTATATTGCATATAAGAGGATGATGATAAATATTAATGTTACGGAGACGTCAAGAGTTAACTGAGGTCTAACCCCAATTTTTAATTTGGCTTTATCAAAGGTCTAAACCGCATTATCTAAGGACAATTCTTTAAATTAGTAGAAGAAGATCAAACACCAAATAGACTACTATAGTAATTAATACGTCCCCCTATGGCCCCTATCGATTCATCAAACTTCACATACCATACATTTAACCGATTTTAACCAAACGACTGATGAACCAAATGACCGGTCACTCGATAGCAACATCAACATGTCTAATTTTATAAGTCGGTCGGCTGTATCAAATTGTCCAATTATATTTTTTAAAATCACTCGGGCCAATTCAACCAGCCCACCTCTGCTAAAATTGGCTTTCTATGTAAGTAAGTAAGGCCCGTTAAAAAAAATTGAAAAATTAGGGTTACGAAGTAAAAACCCTAAACCCATTTTTCGACTTGTTTGTTTTCTTCTTCTTCTTCAGCGCCGCTCACTATCTCTCTCTCTCTCTCTTTCTCTCTTTCTCTCAGACTTCCTCTTTCTCAAGTAAGCTTCTTTCTCTGATCTTCTTCCTTTTAGTTTCGTTTCTAATTGTAAGTCTTTTTTGATTCATTACAAATTTGGTTGTTCTATGTTTGTGAGATCAATATAAACCTGATCGTTCAGGTTCTATAGTAGAATATTCATTTTGATTAGCCTCTTTATGATATCGTTGAGTTTCATGATCTTCGCTTTTGTTGGTTTTCAATCATTGTCATAGATGCTCCTGCCTTGCTTCGATTTCTACCCTTTGATAGTTGTATTTCTCAAAGGTGTCATTTTTATTTATGTTGTTGTTTAGATTTATAGCTTATTCTTGCTTTGTTTTATGTAGGAGAAATGGCTGAATCCAAGGTAGTGGTTCCAGAGTCTGTCTTGAAGAAGATCAAGAGGCAAGAGGAATGGGCATTGGCCAAGAAAGAGGAAACTGTTGCTGCCAAGAAGAAGAGTGTTGAGACCCGCAAGCTTATCTTCAAGAGAGCTGAGCAGTATGCTAAAGAGTACGCTGAGAAGGTAAAAGAGACATGCTTTTGTTGGTTTTTGGAAATCATTAAGATGACTGTTGTTCTGTTGATGGTTGTTCTAATGTTGTATTTGTCTTTGTTTTAGGATAATGAGTTGATCCGTTTGAAGAGGGAGGCTAAGTTGAAAGGAGGGTTCTATGTCGACCCAGAGGCCAAGTTGCTCTTTATCATTCGTATCCGTGGGTATGTGTTTATTATTATGTTCACAGTCACATACATACTGCAAACTGTTTCACTGTTTCTGTTGTTTCATGTACATGGTTGTTTATGTTTTTGCAGTATCAATGCCATTGACCCAAAAACCAAGAAAATTCTGCAGCTCTTGCGTTTGAGACAGGTAGGTTTCATAGATTGTTTGTTATGTTCATCTAGTCCCATACCTTTTGTTAGTCTGATAGATCTAGCAGTCTTATGTTTAACTAGCATGTTAGAGTTTCCGGTTGATCATCTATTTTTAAAGAGAGTCGATAGATGGACACTTACCTTATCGGGAAGTTTACATGTGTTATACATTTGTGCAGATCTTCAATGGTGTGTTCCTTAAGGTGAACAAGGCAACAGTAAACATGTTGCGCCGAGTTGAACCTTACGTGACTTACGGGTATGTAATCTGACTCTCTCTTTCTCTCTGTATATTGTCTACCATTCGAAGATGCGCTGCTGTAACCGAATGATATCTCTGATGTAGATACCCAAACTTGAAGAGTGTTAAGGAACTGATCTACAAAAGGGGATATGGTAAGCTGAACCATCAGAGGATAGCACTTACCGACAACTCTATCGTGGATCAAGCTCTAGGAAAGCATGGTATCATCTGTGTGGAGGATCTGATCCATGAGATCATGACTGTTGGACCTCACTTCAAGGAAGCCAACAACTTCCTCTGGCCATTCCAATTGAAGGCACCACTCGGTGGCCTCAAGAAGAAGAGAAACCATTACGTCGAAGGTGGTGATGCTGGAAACCGTGAGAATTTCATCAACGAGCTTGTCAGGAGAATGAACTAATGAAAGCAGCTTCCTTCTTTTATCTTTTTACTTATTCCATAGATTTTGGGATCTGAGTTTTTGTTTTGTTCCAGTTATCAGAGACTAGTTATATTTTATCGGAGATAGTAATCATTTTCGTTTGCCATCTGTGGGCTTTTTTACTTTGTGTTCTTCTCAGCAAGTTGAATTTTTGGCTTTAAGTTTACGGTAAACTGTTTTACCTCACTGTCCTCCCCTGAGAAATCCGGGTTTGGACTTCTTGATCAAATAATTTCGGTCGAGCAGAGAATCATGAATAGATGTTATTGCCTGTTGTTTAGCATTAGTTCTACTATAATGTTCATGGAAGAAACATGCTAATACATAACTCAAACCCTTAGTGCACACTTAGAAGCCAAAACCTATTTTATTGCAATGGCTCAACTCATAGCAGTAATAATGCTACTGTAAGATGGATTATGTACATCTAATTGCCAACTCGTTTTTGTATTAATTAGAAGAAGCAATCAAACCTTAGTTACTTATATAAAAGTTATAAACCAAAATGTAGCTATTTAATGCTATTAAAAGTTTATACATGATATGGTCTTCTAGAAGAAAAGAAAGAGAAACACTTTAGTAACCGTAAAGAAGAAGACAAAAGCTAGCAAAGAGAGGTCTAGACGACAAGTGCTTGCCAGTTTCGGCCCACTCGTGTTCTGCCCTATAAAGATGACAACTCCCCCCTAAAAGGAAAGAAAAATATCAATGCTCTTCTAGAACCCTTATCCCTATTTTTCTTCTTTTTGATTTACTATAGTCTATATCACTGTTATTATAATTTTGGTTTTACTTTCAGAGAATACAATTAGAAACCAAATCATTTTCATCGTAGTCGTAAATCAATCAACCTTCGTTGAACAAAAAAAAAACACAACCTCTTCAGTTTCGTAATGATTTCAAATTCTTCTTTTTATCGTCGTGGTGATTAATTAAGAGAATGATTAAGTACTTCAATCATCCATTTATGGAAAGTAAAACAGAATTAACGATATTAGTTGTTTTTTCTTTGTCGAGACAAAAAAAACTCCCTTGTTAACTTGGTCTATATATATGCGAAATTAAGCAAAAAGAATCTACTACGTTATTCACAATAATTCGTAATGATGAGTAAATTTACAAAAGCTAAATAGGGAGAAAAAAAAAACAAGAAATTAAGTAGAGTAGAGAGAGTGATAATAAGAGAAAGGACATTTGACAAAACAAGAAAAGGACATTGTGGGGAAAATGTGATAAGAGAGCAATGGACCAGCCTGTTCTACGACCACATTATTATTATTTTCCTTTTTCCGTATTCATCATCCACTACTAGTTTCATGTTTTTTTTTGCTATGTTCATGTCGCTTACATCCAAATTAAACATGTTTTTATCAGTTTCAACTGACTTATGATGAAATTATATTAATTTAAACCAACTTATAACAAAACATTGCTTGAATATAGGATGTCAAGACGCCATGCAACATGTTACATGTTTTTGACCACTTGATCGCAGTTCCGGCCAGTAGTTAGTGAAAGACTTGTATTTAATTAACTTTGAAACTAAACATATTCACAACTGACTATAGAATAAAGCATAGAAAAATATCTAGCTGATTATGATTCGCATGCATGCATAGTACTGTACAATAGTGACTACAACTTTTTTTTTTTTTCTTTCTCTGTAAGTTTTTTCGTTAGTACTTAGTATAACTATTCTATCTGTATACGTCGTCCGTGTAATTGACCTTTGGTAATTAGAACTTTGGTTGGCAAGGTCATCTCAGATCGATCAATAAAAAATGATCCACGAGTGACTAAATCCATGATGAGAGTGAGGTACGAACAAGAGTTTTTACAAGTCCGGGAGACATACACATACCTTTGCGTCGGTGCACCGCGTAAACTACGTGTAATCGTAACAATAAGACATTCGGGATAGATAATCTAGAAGAGGAAGACCCAAGGATAAGACCAATGTAACCATGAGGAGTACTTCTAGAAGGCTATAAAGTAGAAACCCTTGTAATCGGTCAATAAATATTCATTCATATATATAATAATATAATTGGCTAACTGCCCCTCACAAATTAAAAACACATGCATGATGATGATGATGATATATATTAAAACTTTTAACAATTAAGCACAATACTTTTGGCAAGAAGGAAAAAGAAAGAATCTATATATGTGTACTATTTGGTGAAAGAATTTGTTTGATAGTGCGTGCACAATGCCAATTTGAAATGAATATGTCCATCACACATATATCTAATTTTTAATTCCAAATTACTTAACAATTTTTTTGTTTTGTTTAAATAGTTTCATTAACACACTTCACTATATGTGTTTTAAACATCAGTTGACGGTTGCGTCAGTGAGTACGACTCATTCCTTATTCGAGCATTTGTTTGTCTAAAGCTTCTAGATGCTTGCCCATTTCTTTTTTTTTTTTTTTAAAGGAAAAAAAGAAAGGAAAAAATAGTGGTAAAAAGCTTAACTGGTCTTCTTCACTAACTTTATCACGAGGTTAATAGATTCGGTTTCAAAAAAGCAAATTCGTATGGAGGGAAATCACGTCAAGCAGAAAGGTAGAAAATAGTGATTTAGTTGATAAGCTAATTAAAAAACTATATATTAGCCTCAAACAACCCTATATAGCTTAGTGTGTGCGGCACAGTATATATATCACTTGATGGATTAAAGTATACAATAAAATTACCTAACTTCTTCACTTAACTTATATAATATATGTCACTTTTTTACTTAACTTAGCTTCAACTTATTAGTTTTTTTTTTTTTTACAAAATACAACAGAACTTGAACAATATATACATATTGTGTCGATGCGATCAAGGAATTCACCATCAAAATGTATATATTTACCGCCATAAACAAAAGTTAGTAATATATTTTTGATTGGTTGATGGATAGTCAAGATTTGTTTGGACATGAGTCGCGCTCCACTTGTTTAGTAGTTCTTCTTTGGTCCATATAAAAGCTTCTAGAAGCTTTCTGCTTTTTTTTTTTTTTTTTTTTTTTTATCTAAAAAGTTTGAACTTAACAATAAATAAAAATAGGAAAAAAATACACACCATACGTCTTCTTCATGAACTAAAAACCTCATGTTTTACTTTTAGTTTCCCCCCACTTGTTGTTTACATCAAAATATTAACCAAACTGTTGGGTGAAATCGAAAGGGAATAATTTTTATGTGAAAGAAAGAAAAAGTAAGCACTTATTTAAAAGAAATAAATTTTTAGATACGTTTGCGTTTTGCGACGACATATGTACCATACACGAATCTTTGGTTTTGTTTAAGTTAAAAAAAAAATTTAAACGAACCGTCGCGATATTTTCATCTTCCTCCTTTTTTGCCTATATAAAAAGGCTCTTGCCACCTCCATGTAACTTCACACTCACTCAAAAGCAAAATCGCACCTTTTCCTCTCCGATCCACACTTTGCTCATCTTTAAACTCAAAAATCTATAGTTTAAGAAGCTTTCTTCTTTGTTTCTTCATCAAACCAAAGTTATGGGAGTGACTAAAAAGAAAACCGGAGATTTCCAGAAATGTCACGATTTGATCCCCGGTTTACCGTACGAGTTAGCTATTGAATGTTTAATCAGAGTTCCATACCAATTCCAATCCGCAATGAAATCCGTTTGCCGTTCTTGGCGAACCTTGATCTCCTCCTCCGACTCTTCCTTCATCCAAGAGCGTCGTAGATGCGGCAAAGCAGAGCTTCTACTCTGCCTCGTTCAACCGCTTCTCACATCGCCAACTCCAACGTCTAAACCGGTTGAGGAGACATTAACGGATAATAATACTAATAATAATAAATCGCAGCCGCGCGTTTTCTGCACGCCGCGTTTTGGGTTGAGCGTTTACAACACCGCGATGTCCACGTGGCACCGCGTCGCGTTTCCGAATAAGGAGCGGGTCCCGCTTTTCTGCGAGTGCGTCGTGCTTCAAGACGCCGGGAAGGTTCTACTCATCGGCGGTTGGGATCCGGAGACGTTACAGCCGACGAGAGACGTTTACGTTCTCGAATTCGCCGGAAGGAAGTGGAGACGAGGTGCGCCGATGAAGGAATCGAGGTCGTTCTTCGCCTGCGCTTCCGTCGGATCGACGAAAGTTTACGTCGCCGGAGGTCACGACGATCAGAAAAACGCTTTGCGGTCGGCGGAGGTTTACGACGTTGAGAAAGACGAGTGGTCTACGATTCCTCCGATGACGGAAGGAAGAGACGAGTGTCAAGGATTCGCCGTTGGAACGGATCAAAGGTTTTGCGTATTGAGCGGTTACGGAACTGAATCTCAAGGAAGATTCCGATCCGATGGAGAGATTTACGATCCAGCTACGTGTTCGTGGTCCAAGATCGAGAACATCTGGCGGTTTCCGGATACTAGCCCGAGAGGTCGCACCGCCGGAGACTTTAGAAGGCTATGGTGCTTCACTGACGACACTGAGGATGATTTGAGTACTTCGAAACTGGATTTTGAAACTATACAGCTTCCGACGAAGACGGGAAGTTCAGTTTTCGCCGGAAGATTAGGGAGTGAAGCGGTGGTCATGATTGGTGGAAGAAAAGAGAGTGAAGAAGGTGAAGGAGGAGTGATGATGAAGATGAAGATTGGGAAGAAGATAGGAGAATGGAGTGATGTACAAATACCTTCAGCTTTCTCTACTCTGCCATTTTCACATGCTTCAATCTATGTTTGAAAGATCTTTATAGTACAACATTTGTTTTTGATTCTAATGTAATTTACAAAACACCAACAAGGAAAAAAGAATTGTCGCTTTGAAATTTGTTAAAATGGTTTGATGATGATGATCAGAGCAATTGCCAGTCATCTTCACGTCCTTCTTCATCGATGTTGTCTTCCTCTGAAAACCCGTAGTTGTTTTGGTTTATAGCACTGTGTGTTTGAGTTACCGTGAACAATGGAGCACCTTTTGATTCCTCGGCTAATTTCGATGCTCGGAGACAGAAGTCGTTGAAATCATCTGTTGAAGATTAGTTAAGTTTTCATCAAGTTAGGATACTACAGGTTTTAATCTAAACTTTGGGTTTTGGAGAATTTGGTAACAATACAGTACCTTTGTCGCGGCAATAGAATCCGAGAGCTAGAGATGGGTCTAGTGATTCCAAAGGAACATAACGAAGAACTCTGATGCAGATTCAAGATAACATCAAGTAAATAAGATAAAAACTGAACCAGGCAAAGATCGACTGAAATATGATTAGATAAAAACTCACTTGCAGTGGTAGGAGGATGTGTCAACATCTGCAGATTCTTTGTTGACTGTGACCACCTACACCAATCATTAAACGATAAGTATGAGAAAGTGAAACCATAAGGTGATATTCCATTTATATAGGTGATTAATGTCAGATCTTCCTATCAGAGAAAGATAGTTCTTATGGCAACGAATCTGATTTAGGCACACAACTATACCTGTTGAACATCGTGTGGATCAAGGTAGAAACCTTTGTCTTCTTGCACGCCAATTATGTAAGTTGACGCACCTGGTTTGCCACCCAAAATGCCCACGCTCTGAGGGAAAGAGAATGTAGCTATCAGAGATGGAATGTACCTGACACCCGAATTTAGCAATGTGTCACAAAGACCATAAACAAATACAAGCACAGACCAAAACAATCAACTTCACAATTGCAACCTGGGATTCACTTTGTCAAGCCCGAGAACCAGTGGAACCAAAAGGAGAATCGGTGTCCAGTCAGACTGTCCTTTTGAGAATTCTCGACAAGATTTGGTGGCGTCTTCTATACAGAGTATTGGAGCCCCACCTCTCTCTCCATCTTCGCTGCCAGAAACGATATGAACAGCCATGGGAAGCGTCTCGGTTATAGAATCAGTCTGTTTTCTCTTCTTGCACGCTAAAGATTCCCACGATCGACAAATGGCATATGGTCCTATCCATGACCCAGCAGCGAGACCATATGACTCTCCAGCTATTATAAGATTGTGGATGGAGAAAGCTGAAGTCTCGGAATCACCAAAAGGTTCCAATGTCTCTAAGTATTCTTGTTCAGGCAGCTGCATTTTTCACATCAAACAAGCCTAAGGTTTCCACTTTCTTGATGTAAGAATGGACTAGAATCAATCTGATCAACCATGTTTTAGTTCCCAGTGTTGCATATCCAGTATTATTATGACATAAACTAGATGTTACATTGAGCTTACCTCAGATTTCCTGGTCCAAGACCTCCCCAGCCTATGGAATAGCAATGCCTGCAAATATCTGGCTTGTCAAAATATGTTATATAAACTTCACCGTTTATCGCCAAGAGAAATACTCTTCCACGTACCTGAGCAAAAAGCATTTGGCTGCTCCGAATCATGCAACCCCAGTTCACATCGCTGGTATATGTTGTGTCTCTGAATGGTTCAAAACCTGTCAAAAAAATAAATGGGTGAATATTATGCAAAAAACTTAATTTTGGCTTAATTTTTGTAGTTGAGTGAACAAACCTTTACGATATGTAATCAGAATTTTGGATGAAAAATCTTGTTGAAATGCAGCTAATACACTGCCAGCATCGGTATCCCCAGAGGCCTCATCCTCGGATATCTTATAACAAACACCCAAGAGCCATATGTCACTTGTTGTGCTGGGAAGACCAGTCCTATTAGGACCTAAAACACGCTCCTGGAATCTCCTGATTGCGCCAGTTGCCATAAAAGCTCTTTTCACAAATGCTGTCCAACCATTACGAGTGGTGCAATCTTCTTGCTTATGCCCAGAAGAAGTGGAAGAAGAATCCCTATACGGTTGAGAAACTGAGGAAGAAGGCGTAAAGACGTTTGACCAAAAGGTAAACTTGGACTTAGTATCACTAGGTCCTGAATCTGAAACTAGAGGGGACTTATCATGCGTATCACTCTTGCTTGATGAAGAAGAAGAAGAACAGTGTTGAGGAACAAATCTATCACATAAAGCCTTCATTACCTAGACATCAAGCACCAATTGCAACGTGTCCTTCTCATAGAAATCAACCTAAATCCTGAGAACCTTATCTGAAATTCTAAGCATAACAGACATTAAATTAACATAGAACACTGTTGAAGTAAGAATAAACCAAGATAAAGAAACTTGTACAATCAACATCAAACACTAGACAAAATTGGGTGTGTGTGACATTAAGGTTCCAGAGAAGTTTAACAAGTCTGAATTACAAAAGGGTCAATCACAAACTACAGTTTTGTGAAAGTTAAATACTCTAGATCAGCACTGTTAAACCTAAAGCTAAGCATCATGAAGGCACAGCACAACAGCCCTCGTTATTATAAGCTTCAAAGACTACATTACTAAGCGTTTATACAGCAAAATCAGGCACAAAGACTACATTTCTGAGAAGTCAAAATATTTTGAGATAAAGAAATGATTTCTCACATGATACTAAGGGTTAAAAGTCACGATTTTTTGAGATAAAGTTCTTGAAAGGATTCGGATTCAACATGCATATCTTCCTAATTGAAGAAACTATCAGCAAGATTACAAAAGACAAAAAAATCAAGAAGCAGAGTTTAAGAGCTTTGAAGACCTTTCATTTCAAAAGCTCGTCTAAACAGTAATCGAAAATGATCAAATTAATCAAACACAACAATCAACTCAAAAGCTCGTCTACACATTTAAAAAAAAAAAAAAACCAAATCAATAAAGTCATCTAATTAAGAAGGATCACCTGAGAGAGAGATATCGATCAATTGGTTTTAACCAGACGACGGAGATGGAAAACGTAAAGGGGGAAGAAGAAGAAAGAAGATCGATTTCGTGTGTGTGTATTGCTCGCTTCAACGTCCCGTCGAAGATACCTTTACAGCAAAAGAGCTTCTGGGACACAAACTCAATGGCGAATCTCTCTCTCTATAAGACCACCTTGTTCTTCAAATCAATCCTCCGATGTTGATAGCTTTAAGCCTTTAACTAATGACATCAATTAATGGAGTAATTAATTTCACATTAATCATGCTTATAATGATTACTTGTTTACACGCGGAAGATAAACTCGACTCTCCGATTTACTATTTTACTTTAGATAAATCGTTCGAATAATTATAATATATGGTTATGCTGTATGAATAAATGTTACAGATCACATTAAGCACTGGATAATATTTTCTCCAAATTCCTGATTCTTTGGGATCACAATTTCATTGTACTATTTAAAATTAAAATGTTGCTAACCACAATTGTGATTACGATTATGACATACACGACATAAAGCAACATTATTGTTATTATTTTTAATATTAGTTTGGTGGGCTAGTTCAAACAATTTGGATCAGAAATAAAAAAGCCCATTATGAACCAGGCCTACATAATATCTCGAGTTTCGAAGTACGCTTTTATTACGCTTTTTTTTCTCGAGTTTCAGAAATACACTGAAGAGTTCATTGTGCACAGTCGCTTTTCTAGGAGTGGATGAACCATTCCACACTTCTTGGACCATGAAGCGATACAGAAAGTGATCATTGACACATTTGAGTAAAGCTATATCTTAGAGGCTTGTAAACTCTAGCTAATTGTGCCAAGTCTTCGGTCTTTATGTGTATTATTATTAAGAAAGTTGCACAACCAAACAACGTTGTAGGAAAGTTGTTATCAAAAAACCAAGCGATTTAAGTTTACAATTTTAAATATTCTATTTACCTTAATATTTTTACAATTTTTGGTAACTTTTCTATATAGATTTTGATTTTGATTATTATTATTTTTTAATTAAAAGTAAACATTCCGTACATATATATAGAAAAAAGAATTCTAAAAGAATTCTGAGAAACTCTAAACGGCCGCCAGCCATTGAGCTTCTTTGTTTCTTAGAGATGAAGCCACCTCTAAAAAAGAGAAAGCAGATACTTCGGGTGGAAGGTCTTGGGAGAAACCTGAGTTGTGAGAGACTCAACTTGTTGGGAACGATAAAGATCAATATTTTGTATATACATAATTTGGCGTTGTACAAATTACGTCCAACTATGAAATCAATGGTAGTTGTTTAAATTTTGACAAAGTATTCAGTCAACAAATAGCTGTTATTTTTTTAGTTTATTATGCGTGAGTTTACTTAATTAATAGTAATACAATGCTGCTAACTCAATGGAGAATCTCTCACTATCGTTAAAGCAATGCTACTTAATTAATCATGGTTATAAATTTATAATGATTAATTGTTTACACGTGGAAGATAAATCCTTCCAATAATTACACTAAAATACTAGATATTCACCCGCGATACACTGTGAGGCTATAGTTTTACTTAGGAATGCATAATATAATTTATTTATTATATTTTCTATATATGTAACTAATATCTTTAATATTTTTTAAATGTACTATAGTTTTATATAAATATATTATGTATTGTATAATTTTCATTGTGTATATTTATTACTTTATTATATAGTTAAAATATCCTGTTCATATAATTTACTTTAGTCAACAAATATATTGTTTTTGTGATTTTGTATTTTTATTTACAATGTATGGATAATAATATTTGAAATTATATTTTTTATAATTATATGAGTATACTATAATTTGACTTTTTAATTTAGGTTTTTTCATCTGTATATCATTTTAACACTTTTGTATTTATAGGATCTAAATATTTTTATAATTTGAGTTGAAATCAAATTAGTTATTTGGTCAAATGTGCTACTTTTATTTTTCAGATATGATGTCTTATCACGATTTATTCTGCTGATTGAATATTAGCAAAATTACATAATGAACCATCCTTTCCATATACTTTCTGGTTAATCTGTTATGTAAAATTCGATTCGGACATATTTTATTAATGTTTAAAATGGCATGGAGTACGATTGTGTTGATACCAGCAGGTTTGTTATCTGAAAACATGTAAAACTTCTATTTTACTAATAATATGGGTTATATTTAATCGAATTTTAAGTAAGGGGTGTTTTAAATATTAATCTAACCAACACTTATGTGTTTCATGTCAGAGAGTTTTCTCCCATGGTGATTACATCATCAAGTGGAAACATGCAGTAACCAAGAAATAAACACAGGCCAGTTCTCTATGTATTTTTAGCATATTATATAGCTAGGATGTAAAACTTCTATTTTACTATGGAAATGGTTCATTATATAGTTAGGATGCAATACCAAACTCGGAAAGTTTTAACATGCAAGGGAATAAAAGTAAAAAGCAAAAACTATAATGTAAATAAAATGGGTTTTAGCAGGAGAGAGTTATGTAGTCGATCTAAAGTATGAATTTCAAATAATTAATACCATGATTGTAAATATGTTTGAAGTTCAGGATTTATTTCAATAAATGTCTCCAAAAAAATATATATAGATGGTTATGCTGTAGAAATAAATGTTGTACATCACATTAAGCACTGGATAATATTTTCTCCAAATTCCTGATTCTTTGGGATCACAATTTCATTATATCTAAAATTAATACAATGTTGCTATTATGACATACAACGACATAAAACAACAATATATATTTGTTATTTTATTAGTTTGGTGGGCTAGTTGAAACAATTTGGATCAGATATAAAAAAGCCCATTATGAACCAGGCCTACATAATATCTCGAGTTTCAAAGTACGCTTTTATTTATTTTTATCCTTAAAGAGAGTCACTATTGTGGCGTAATTATCAAAGAAAAAAAAAAGAAAAAAAAAAAGCAACTGCCGCTCATTCTTCAATCTCTCTGTTTTCTTACTGTCTCAGATCCGCCATTGTTACTTCATCTTCATCTTCTTATTCTTCTTCTTCAACAATAATACTTAAAACGCAATTAGGGTTTCGATAACTCGAGTTTAGAAACAACAGCAGAAGGAGACTTGCTAGTTCTAAACTTCTTTCACCTTAACTTCAACTAATTTGGCCTTCCTTCTCAATAGGTCATAAAGTTCAAGTCTTTGATTTAGAGCTTTACTCTTTATCTCCACCATCGATCCGGTGACCATGCCCGCCACCAAAAAGGTCTGTCTCCAATACTATCTCTCTCTCTGCTTCGTTAACAATTTTTACTTCTTCATAATGTCTGAAATTTCCAATTATATAAATCTCAGATTTCGGACAGGAACCACTTAGGGAAAGTGTTCAACAAGCTATTGAATCAGATTGGAGATTCTCAAGAATTTGAGTTGCCAGATTGGTTGAACAAAGGGAAACCTACTCCTTACATCTTCATCAGGCGCAGTATCCTTATTATTATCTTTACCAAGTATCTTTAGAAAAACTTTGCAGATTTTTCACTTCATATAATTTGTTTATATGCCTTAAGCTAGTTAAAAGATATTTACTTGACGAAGAAAGTCAAAAAGAGGGTTGAAGATGATGGGATCTTCTGTTCTTGCTCCTCCTCTTCCCCTGGTTCTTCTTCTTTTACTGTTTGTGGCAGTAACTGCCATTGTGGGTATGTCTCAGTTTTCCAATTTTAGTTTTCTTCATCTATCGTTTCAGCAATTTCATGGATTTAATACCACAAATTGTGTTAGGATGCTATTCTCAACCTGTTCCTCAAGTTGCAAGTGTGGGAGTGAGTGTAACAATAAGCCATTCCAACAACGCCATGCCAAGAAGTTGAAGTTAATTCAGGTAATTGTATCAATGGTTTTGCTCGGATTTAGTTGTTGTTGTTGTTAGGGTTACTTGGTTTGTTGTTATATGAGTTGTGTCTTGTAGACAGAAAAATGCGGATCAGGGATTGTTGCAGAAGAAGAAATCAAACCTGGAGACTTTATCATTGAATATGTTGGTGAAGGTAATTTGACTATTTGATGGTTTTGTCTCGCTGCTGAATTATTTATATTACCAGTGTTGTTAAACTTGTTTGCTTCCGGAATCTTTGGTTAACTGTAGTTATAGATGATAAGACTTGTGAAGAGAGACTTTGGAAGATGAAACACCGTGGCGAGACAAACTTTTATTTATGTGAGATTAACAGAGATATGGTGATTGATGCTACTCACAAGGGAAATAAGTCGAGATATATCAATCATAGTTGCAACCCCAATACGCAGATGCAGAAATGGTTTGTTGTTATTAGTTTTCCAGTTCTTAGTGCTTGTTTTCTACTTCGGTATAGTTGAGAGCAAAGTCATCATATATGGTTATCTTTTGCTTGCAATTAGGATTATTGACGGAGAGACAAGAATCGGCATCTTTGCTACGCGTGGCGTAAAGAAGGGAGAACATTTGACCTATGATTATCAGTGAGATAGTTTCCTCCCACTCAAGTTTGCTTTATAACATATCTCGTTTCATAGCTTCTGCTTTCTCATATCTGTTGAGTTGTGACACTAAGAGATAGAGCAGGTTTGTTCAGTTTGGTGCAGATCAAGACTGTCATTGTGGAGCCGTAGGTTGCAGAATGAAGCTTGGGGTAAAACCTAGCAAACCTAAGGTAGCCTCGGATGAAGCTTTTAATCTAGTGGCACATGAAGTGGCCCAGACTCAGGCTCAGCCCAATGTATGTTGAAATTTATCTAAAATACAGATCTTGTCTTTGCCATTGCATAGTATGTGAGATTCTGTGTGTTATGGAGGTCTAGAGACTTACTTTTGTCCCATTTTTGGTTAGGTGCATCAAAATGGACATATACATGCAGGTAAGTATAGATTTTTTTCTGATGTACTTGCGAGTGGAGCTCATTGCCTTTTGGTTGTGTAAGAAAAGCAAATTTGGACCACGTTTTTTCAGGAAAATCATGGAACAATCTTAATGAAGGGAAAATATGTTCTCGTAATTGCATTGGTGAAGTGATCAGGTTATCTCGCCCCATGAGTGATAGGTACTTTTATATACTTTTGGACTCCTGAATTAGTATTATGGCTGATTCTATATTCTTCTTCAATGTGTTCATTTTTTTCTTTTTTTGAGATTTTCAGGTGTTTTGGCCTGGTTAGACATTTTGATGAGTATTCAAGAAAGCACTCGGTATTACACTTAGCCGATTCTTCTACATTGTTCACCTTCGAGAAATTGGCAAAATCATTCTCGGTGTAGACCTCAGCTAACATCTTTTAACTTGCCTCAGGTGATGTTCGAGGATGGTGTTACGGAGTTTATAGACATGTCGAGGGAAGACTGGGAGATTGTAACTGTCTAATATTGTTTTGAGGTAATTTAAACTCTTATCTGATTTCACTCTACGAATGAAAGAAACATTAGAACTAACAAAAGCATAGATTATTAAATAACCCTTGCTGCTATGTTTCTGCAGAGTTGAGAAACCAATATAATCTATCTTGGTTTAACTGAAGTAATCAAAGAAACGGTCGTTCGGGATCATCAGCAGTGACATTGCTGTTGCATCTAACTTGTTATATGTTGTACCATAATATCATGTTTACAAAATATATATTTACTTATAACCACAATTGTACTCTCTTTCTTATTCCTTTTGTCTCATGAGTCATGAGCATCTCAAATGATGTTGTCTTGCAAGAACATTGTGGTTGTTGTATGAATAAGATATATTTATTTCCAGTAGTTGGTTTTTTAAGAACCGGTAATGCTATCATATCCGGTTTAGTTTTTTTTTTGAATTTTGTATCCAAAGACCGGTTTTGTTCGGTTTGCACGTGCTGATAATAAGCTTTGTTCGTACATCTTGTGTCGGTGTCGCCGACAAAAGCTAGGACTCGCAAAATCTGACCACTTTTGGTTTCGCGAATTAGGTTGCAATGGTTTCAAATGTAAAATGAGTTTGCGTTTTACATAAAGAAAATAGAAAAATTACAAAACCAATTTACATTTGTCAATTTTGCAAAGATTAAATGGTTCACCGTTAACATGATCAAGGGAAAGATTTTCTAATGTAATTATTTCGTGAAACAAGTGATTTGGGATCATATCGATATATTTTGGTGGTAGGTGAGTGATGTGGGTGTATGTTTCTGGTTCACCAACTCAAAAAAGCATATACAGTACATCACTGCAAGGGTTGGGGAATGATAGCGACAAATTCTAACTGTGGTTGGTAAATCTTTTACTCATCACATTTCCTTTAATATAATTATTTTACTCATCTTCTTTAAATACTTTTTTTTGGAATATATAATTAATTACATTGTCGAGTTACATAAAAATCAATTTTTTTAAAAATACCTTTTCACTTTGAAAAGATTAATAGTTAAAATAAAACATGCATTAAAATTGGTTATAAAATTATAAAATTTAGTCTAAAAAATGAAATAAAAATTTAAGGAAGTGGACGGCTAAAGGTAAAGTCTAAAAAAAACCCACCAAACTTTTTGGGATCTACCTCTCTGTTTAGTTAGTATAAAGCAGTGAGTGAGTTTAGAAGAGCCTCTGATGAAACAAACAAACTCGTCTCTCTTTTTAAAATCTCTCATAAGATGAAGGTGATAGACAAGATCCAGTCACTAGCCGAAGAAGGCAAAACAGCTTTCTCGTTCGAGTTCTTCCCACCAAAGACAGAAGATGGAGTCGACAATCTCTTTGAACGGATGGATCGAATGGTCGCTTATGGTCCAACGTTCTGCGATATCACTTGGGGAGCTGGTGGATCTACAGCAGATCTAACCCTAGACATAGCTTCGAGGATGCAGAACGTTGTTTGCGTTGAGAGTATGATGCATCTAACGTGCACTAACATGCCTGTTGAGAAGATTGATCATGCCCTTGAGACGATTAGATCTAATGGGATTCAGAATGTGCTTGCTCTTAGAGGTGATCCTCCTCATGGTCAAGATAAGTTTGTTCAGGTTGAAGGTGGTTTTGGCTGTGCTTTGGATCTTGTTAATCATATTCGGACCAAGTATGGTGATTACTTTGGTATCACTGTTGCTGGTTATCCTGGTATTGATAAAAAATTTCGAATTTTTTCTTGTTCGTTTGTTGCTTAGAAAAAAAAGAATCCATTTTTATGTGTTTGAAAATTTTCAGAGGCTCATCCTGATGTTATTGGTGAGAATGGTCTTGCGTCTAATGAAGCTTATCAGAGTGATCTTGAGTATCTCAAGAAAAAGGTTTCCTTTTTTTGTTGTTGTTGTTGTTGTTGTTGTTGGTTTAATGTTTTCATCAATTTTTATTTTTTGTATGATTGTGATGTTTGAATTTGGGGTTTGTTTTTGGAACAGGTTGATGCTGGAGCAGATTTGATTGTTACTCAGCTTTTCTATGATACTGATATATTCCTCAAATTTGTGAATGATTGTCGCCAAATTGGGATAAATTGTCCCATTGTTCCTGGAATTATGCCTATTAATAACTACAGAGGGTTCTTGCGTATGACTGGTTTCTGCAAGACTAAGGTATATAACCTTTCTTATGTTTAGAGTAAACTTGATTCTTAGTTTTAGAGAACAGTGTTCGTTTGAGTTAGTTTAGGGATTTGCTTGTAGTGTTGTTCCTGTTGTAGGATGAAAACTCTCAACAGGAAGAAGAATTAACATATGCTTTTGTTGATGGTGGTGACAGTCACATTATTAATGTTCCGTTTCATATTGTAGATACCAGTTGAGGTCATGGCTGCCTTGGAGCCTATCAAGGATAATGAAGAAGCTGTGAAAGCCTATGGTATTCACCTTGGAACTGAGATGTGTAAAAAGATGTTGGCTCATGGAATCAAGTCTCTTCATCTCTACACACTGAACATGGAGAAGTCAGCTCTGGCTATATTGATGGTTGGTCTTCATTTTCTACTACTTTAAGGATCATATAGATATATACTGGGGTCTCCTAACTTTCATGGTGGTGTTGCAGAACCTTGGTATGATTGATGAGTCCAAAATTTCTCGCTCTTTACCATGGAGACGCCCTGCAAATGTTTTCCGTACTAAAGAAGATGTGCGCCCCATTTTCTGGTAACTACACTTTGTTTTTGTTGTTCTGATTATGCCTCGCTACAGATCTGAATCCCCAGAGATATATAAGACTTGGGCTTTCTTCTTATCTTTTGAAGGGCAAACCGTCCAAAGAGCTACATTTCCAGAACCAAGGGCTGGGAAGACTTCCCACAAGGTCGTTGGGGTGACTCACGCAGTGCTTCATATGGTGCACTCTCGGATCATCAGGTACGACTTCATCTTTAAATTCATAACTCTCTTTCAGGATTTCATAGCAAATGGATTTCATCTAGTAGTCTTATTGATTGCTATAGATTGTTGAATGTAACATCATCTTGTGAGCTTCTCTGCTGAACTAAATGCTTTTGCTGTCAGTTCTCACGTCCACGAGCACGTGACAAGAAGCTTCAACAAGAATGGGCTGTCCCACTGAAAAGTGTTGAAGATATTCAGGAGGTAGAACATTTCTTTCACTACCACACGTAAACAGCTGTTCCCCCATTTTTTAAAAAGGATGACACTTAAAATAATCTTGCAAAAACCACATAACAGAAATTCAAGGAGCTCTGCCTTGGAAACCTAAAAAGCAGTCCCTGGTCTGAATTAGATGGATTCCAGCCAGAGACAAAGATCATAAACGAGCAACTGGTAAAAATCAACTCCAAAGGCTTCTTGACCATCAATAGCCAACCATCAGTCAATGCCGAGAGATCTGATTCCCCAACTGTTGGTGAGGAATCAGTCCCGTTCTGTTCTCATAGCTAATAGTGTTTCAGAGTTTCGATCCCAGATTCATGGATACTTGTGCTTGTGTTTGGTTTGCAGGATGGGGAGGTCCTGTTGGATATGTATACCAAAAAGCTTATCTAGAGTTCTTCTGCTCAAAGGAGAAATTAGATGCAGTGGTGGAGAAATGCAAAGCTTTGCCATCGATTACTTACATGGCTGTGAACAAAGGAGAAAACTTGGTATCAAACACTGCCCAATCTGATGTGAATGCAGTTACTTGGGGAGTTTTCCCGGCTAAGGAAATCGTTCAACCAACCATTGTCGACCCCGCGAGCTTCAAAGTCTGGAAGGATGAAGCATTTGAGACTTGGTCAAGAAGCTGGGCTAACTTGTACCCTGAAGCCGACCCTTCCAGAAACCTGCTCGAGGAGGTAAGCTTTGATCGGATTAGTTATTGCTATTGACAATGGTTTATTTATAAAATGACTAATGGACATTTTGATCGAAAATGCAGGTGAAGAACAGCTACTATTTGGTTAGCTTGGTGGAGAATGATTACATCAATGGTAACATATTCGCCGTCTTTGCTGATCTTTGAGAAAATCTTAAAAGAAACAATTACAGTATATCGTTTCCTACTGCTTTCCTGATTTGCTTTTGTAATTTCTCATAAATATTTTGGTTCTTACATCTTTTTACCATTATAGTATTGATATGCCAATAATGTTATTGATTATAAGCATCTGTTTCACTACCTTAAAGATCCAAAAACAAAACCAAAACACTGTAATGTTATTATGACTTTATAGACAGCAAAAGATGAAATAGGAATCTAGGAATAGGAATCTAGGCTTTAAACTTTCCTCTTGTTCATATTAGTTGCAAAAGACATCTAGGAATATGAATCTTAGGCTACACATTGGTTTAATGATCATTGGTTGCTCACATTCGGGAGCTGTAGGAGTTTTAACAGTACTAGAGAACTAGACCAAGTTCTGATGGCTTCAGTGAACTTCCCAAACGGTAATTATAGAGATAGTAGTGAAACAGTTCATTTCCTGGAGCAAACCTCAACTCTTTGAAGAATCTCTCGTTGTGCATCACATCTGACGCGTAGAACAGATCAAAACCTTTTTGCTTAGAGATGATTAGTGCATCCTTCATCAGCTGGGGAAACGAGGTCACTGTCGCTACATTGTAGTAAGAATAAGCACATTCCAGTGTTGTGTATTTCCGGTTGCCGGTGATAGTTGCAGGTACACTGTAGAAGCTGCAGAAGTCAGTGACGTCATGAGTTTCAGGGCTTACAACTAAGTAACTGTAGATGACATTTTCCCGTGGGAGAAACAAGTGCTTGACATCGTTTTCATCAAAGTCAGCCGCAACTTCAAACTGGCAGAGGTAGTTCCTGAGCAACTCTGTAACAGCTGGGACATCACGTCGTTCCATTTCCCTAAATCCAGGAGTGATTGGTGCATCTGGTAACTTGTTAACTTTGATGGCCATGCTCATAGTCATTCTTCCACTAAGACTTTTTATCCCAACATCGATTATCTTCTTCGGGTTCAATAATCTACCCCAGAATCGGCAGGTGGTAAGTGGTCTAGAAAGTATAAGATACGAGTTATAAGCAGCTTGCCATATATTCTGCAAGTGAACCCTTCTAGTCATCTCCTTGATCATGACAGGAGCAAGACCCTTAGACCTGAGCTTCTTGTGAACACACAAGAAAATGATCTTTGCCATTTTAATAACCTCATCACGCACCCTGATTCTCACTGGCACGCCACCGATGAAAGCAACGAGTTTCTTCGAGGTCTTGACACGGACTCCAATATGCCAGCTCTGGTAATAACCAGGTGGACACAGTCCCCACCTTATAAACTCTCTAGAGTAATCAGTCTTGAACAAAAGTCCGTCATCAGGGTAGTTTTCCTTGAGAAAGTTGTGTAACTCTGAACACAAATCATCAGAGTACAAATCGCATGTGGTCCATTCGAATTGACCAAGAAGGTTGTATGGCTCTTGCTTGACTTTAGATACCAAAGTTGAGTGCTCAATTGGCCCTTCAGTCAAACTCTTGTCTTTGAGATCCTTAAAGTGCCCAACAGGTTGAGTTCCCCAGAACTTACGGGTCTCTGAATACTGCTGTACTACCCTTTCAAGTATGGCTGCACATGAACAATGGTCCTTGGCTGATTGAATTTGAGAGTTCTTGGCATCAGCACCTAGAGCGTCCTCCACAGAATTCGGTTTTGGGTCTGACATTGTCATGTTTCGTCTGCCACAAAAAAAAAAAATTTGATTGCTCAATCATGAATCAAAACGTACTCTAGTAACAACCATGAATCAAAACTGAAAACGAATGAGAAATATATACAGTATGAAGCACAAAATTAGTAAACCCTAGCCGATCCCAAAATCTCCAGCAGCAACAACACACAAATGCTTTTCGATTAACAGATCGGAGTAGATGTCTCCATATAAACGAAACGGGACAAAGATCGCAAGAAAATTATGACGGAGTCTGATACAAAAAGGCTTGAATAGAAACAAAATCCAAAGAATCAGAAGCGGATAGTATCAACAGTGATAAATTACTTACCAAAAAGCTCCGGGTTGAAGTGCGAGAGGAGGAATCGGAAGTAGATCGCCGGAAAATAGTTGAGCTTACGATCGGAGGATACTGAGAAAACTTAAATTCGAAATTTCTGGAGAAACAGAGAGAGAGGGTCGAGTCCTGAAAGATGATGACGAAGAGATGTTTAGACGATTTTGACCCTGAGATTTCTTCAATACTAACCGTCAGATTAAAGCGAGTCCACGTGTTATCATCTGCCTTTTCATACATTTGGCGCCATAATTTCCCTTCTCAAAACCCATTCAGTTGGCGCAAAACAATTATATATATGTTGATTTTGCACTTATTATGTGGAAAATATGTACTTTTAAAATTTAAAATTCTATAAAAACATTATTAAAAAAAAAAACATTTGAAACCCATTTAAATCTTCTTATAATTTAAACTAATTAAAATATAAATCGAAATCAGTAATCCAATTTGCTTTCCTTTGAGCGTCATCGTTAAATGGATTCAAATGTGACTTTAAGTGGACTGGGTTACAGGCCCAACGATAGACATCGGCCTATCCAGCTTTAAAGTGATCAAGAAAACGACGTCACTTTAACACTTTACAATTTTGGTTAATGTAACTCGAGAAAACCCTAAAAGTTGTTTCTTGGAGATGAAACCTTCTGATGTCAATCCCTACGATATAGCTGAGGACGGCCAGAGCTCAAAAATCCAGTCTCAAAACATGTCAAAATCTCAGCCTGTGTCTAAAGACGAGAAAGCAAATCAAATCGTTGAAGCAAACCCATTAGCCAAGGACGATACTTCAGCCCCAAGGTTACCGTGTTCAGAGATTTTGAAGACTCAACCTATTGGGCAGTTAAATGATATCGGAGACACGAGTTTGCCTGAAGGTCCAGTTGAGCCCGCAACTCCGTTATCTGAGGTCAGGCAAGAGCCACACGATCTTCCTTCTCCTGCTTTGGAATGGACGACATGCGATTTGAACTCTGATGATATGTGTTCAGAGGTGTGCAACTTTCTCAATCAACATTATGCTGATGTCAAACAGTTGTTCAAGGAAAATTATACCAACGAGTTTCTAAGGTGGGCATTGTGTCCACCTGGTTATTACCAGAGCTGGCATATTGGAGTCCGTGCCAAGACCTCAAAGAAACTCGTTGCTTTCATAAGTGGCGTGCCAGAGAGAATTAGTGTTCATGATGAGGTTGTAAAATTTGCAAAGATAGATATCTTGTGTGTTCAGAAAAGTCTGAGGTCAACGGGAATTGCTCATGCCATGATCAAGGAGGTGACTAGAAGGGTTCAGTTACAGGATATATGGCAAGCGGCTTATAGCTTACCTAATATACGTGCTAAAAAACCAGCCACCAGTATCGTCTGCCATTGCCAATACTGGATCAGAATGTTGAACCCGCAGAAGCTAGTGGATACAGGGTTTATAAGTTATCGAGACAAAGAGCAAGTGAGGAGGTTCAACAAAGCTAACAAGTTACCAGATGCAACGGTCACTCCTGGATTTAGGGAAATGGAACTACGTGATGTCCCTGCTGTTACAGAGTTGCTCAGGAACTACCTTTGCCAGTTTCGAGTTGCGACTGACTTTGATGAAAACGATGTCAAGCACTGGCTCCTCCCCCGGGAAAATGTCGTCCACTGTTACGTAGTAGAATGCCCCGTAACTCATGCTGTCACTGACTTCTGTAGCACCTTCACTGTCTCTTTAACTATCGAGGGTAACCTCATACACAAGACAGTGGAAATTGCTTATTCTTACTACAATGTCGCGACACAGACCCCGTTGCCCCAGCTGATGAAAGATGCGCTTATCGTCTCTAATCAAAAAGGTATCGATGTGTTGTACGCGTTGGATGTGATGCACAATGAGACTTTCTTAGAAAAGTTGAAGTTTAATCGAGGAGATTCAAAGATGCACTACTATCTCTACAATTACCGTTTGACAAGTGCATTGAAGCCATCAGAACTTGGCCTTGTTTTCTGAGAAGTTCATTGATCTATAACTTGCTTGGGTGAGATATTGTTAGTTTCCTATCAACAAACTTGAATTTTCATTATTTATTTTATTCTGTTATCTGAACAAGCTTCTTCCATATAGGCCTTTATGCATTACTGAAGTACCTGAGTTTAATTCTTTTGGTAATGGGATTTTGAATTATTTGGAAGTGTGATTTTGTTACTTGTGTGCATCTTCTTAGAGTTTTGATACATTCTACGTGAGTTTCTTCTGCCCAAAGTGTCTCCTGCTATTTTCCTTACTCTCTCTCTGCTCAAATATAATAATCTCTCTCTGCTCAAATATAATAAGTAAATCAAATGTTATATTTTTTTTTGAATTTAATATTAAATTTTATTCAAAGAAAAATAAATGTTTTACAAACACCCACTATATATGTTCATTATAATCAAATGTTATACTTACAATATATAAACACCCACTATATGTATCTCTTAACATTACAATTGCAAGAAGAATGATTACTTTTGCGTATTAGTTTTTAAACAATTATATATACTTGATCGATATCAACGGTAAAAACATGTGGGTACGTTCTACGTACTCTATACAAATTTACGAATTACGAGTCTTAAGGAAACATAGATAAAGAATAGTTGTATTGAGTTTCGTTTGTATTCGAATATATAGGCGATGGTTCAATGTTTTATTATTAGTAGTATGGACAGAAATTACCATCCGTCTCTTCTCTTCACAAAGTTATAATCATCATAACAAGATATACTAGTTTGAGCCATCAGGACTGTGGCAATCCAAGGATATATATTGATAGTATTTAATATATTTTTACTGTTACATTGATTAGACAAAAAAATACTCAAACTATATGAAACAACATCCAAAATCTTAGATCCTTGATCCTCTTACATAAGAAACTAAAAATAATTAGGAAAAAAACGAGAAGCAAAGTGCAGTGCCTCTCAAACCTTGCTGCAAGACAGTGGGGAAGGGATCCGATAGAGCCAACGCGGGAGAGAAAAGGTGACATATGCTGAATAGTGACCATTTACGGCGTTGTCCCACTCGCCAGCAAAACTTAGAATGCCACTGTCGTCGCTGCTATGGTCCCCAAACTTGCCTTTGTGCAAGTTAGCACATGCCAAACAGTGAGGCATCTTCCTCTGCACGTAGGCTGTATTAGAATCAAAAGGGTTTATTGTCAGCGTAATGTAATCGAAAGCGGTCTTTGGAGATATTTGAGCTACTAATTTCCATTCCCCGCTCTCTAGCCTCCATATACTTAACTTGAGCTCTAAACTTACGTTCATGTACATAAGAAACCCTTGAGAAGTTGTGCAAGGTCTTTTAAATTCTGATTTGTTATCTATGTCGGGGAAATGTAAAACTTGGCATAGATCAGATTCAGCGTAGAAATCGTGTGATACAACAACTTGAATATGAGGATTACACTGCTTGTTACCGAGCCAGTAAAGGCTTCCGTTCAAGTTAACGGGATTGTGCCAAACAATACGGCGCAAAAGGAGAGAAGAATGGAGAGTGGTGAAACTCCACAAGCCAGTGTCAGATGAATAAATAAGTAATTCTATGACATCCCTGATGTAATTTGCATTCATCACAACAACTTTGTAACCTAAAAGGACGCCGTTCTCAACTTTTGTGACGAGTCCGGAGGGTACGTGTCTGAATCGGATATGAGGAGGCCGAGGATGAGGAGGGATCTTCACATATTGTCGTGAAATCGGATTAGCCACATAGTAGGTTCTCCCGAGGGAGTCAGATAACAAACATACCAAAATCAATCCGTCATCCGTGTAAGCCACGACTCTAACTAATTTGTTTTCTGGATGGTCTTTGTGGTTCTGGAACTCGTCGGTTAGGAGAGAAGAGATGTAAGAACCAAGAGATCGTGAAAGACCCCAATTTTCACATCCGTAGTGAGCCAAGACTTCTTCGTTAGGTTCGTTGCGTATGAATGACCAAGAAGAATGCGAGTTTTGATGATGAGAAAGGAAAAGCTTCCGAAGAAACTCAGATTCCACGATTGACTTCCACTCCTTGCAAACCAAGTTGCAAATTGTGATGCTCTTAATCGGTAACCTCGCTAGTATAATTGCCAATAGATCTGAGTGCAAGGAGTTCATGAACTTATTCAATTTTCTCCGTATAACTTGTCGGGTTAGGCGGAGTTAGGGTTAATAAGATGTCGGGTTAGGGTTTGCTATGCTCTTACCCTAAGGCTAAGATATATCATATATATAATAAGATGTTATATAAGATATTTATATATTTAAATTTAGATTAGGACTGTGTGATAGTATATTTTTTAAGATGAAAAAGTGAATTAACCCGGAAGGAAGAAAAAGAGGAAAAAAAAAACACGCACACACACGGCACCACACACACTTTTAGACAACCAATGAGCATCGAACTCGGGACGTGGAAGCTTGTTAATACGGTGACAGAATAGAGGGTATTTTGGCCATTTTACTTTGCCTGTAGCTTTAATATGACGCTGTTACATCTTCGACTAAAACGGCGACGTTGTGACGAAGGATAAGGTTATTTTCGCCATTGTTCCACGATTTACCATTGAAACGACGCCGTCAGATAGTACGTTGCGTAAAAATAGCTGATTTGAAACACTGTCTCATTTTTGTTGGAGGTAATCAGAAAATAGCAATATTTCTCTTCAATCGTCTCTTAGGGTTTAGCCATGGATTCGAGATCTGAGCTAAGAAAGAGCTTTAAGAGCTTCAATGGAAGAATAATAGTCCTGATTCTAGCATCTCTCTGTTTGCTGACTGCAACCTCCTCACTCGTCCTCCTCGCGTCGTCGTCGTCGTTAGGTTTGTGTGTTCTCCCCGAGTATCTTTTCTTTGTGTTTCTCCCCGAGAATCACTTCTTTCCTATAGCTTAATCATCTCTTTCCTATGGCTTAATCATCTATTTTGCCTGAGATTCACTTAGTATCTATTTGTGCTTCTTTCTCGTTTGATTAGATGTAGGTTTATGCATTAATGGTTTTATCGGAGGGGTTTTTGCAAAATTGAAAGCAGTTTTTGTGTAATTATCTTTGTGATTTCGGGAAATTTTATTGTAAGAGGCCAAAAAAAATTGCGTTCTGTTGTGCTAACTTCGACGCTTTCAGGTAATGAAGATGAAGTCGAGAGTTCTTCTGAGGTATAATCTGGTTTTTGTTTCTCGTTTAGTGTACTAAGTTACTGATGATTGTGTTGGTACTAAGTTACTGATGATTGTGTTGGTACCTTTCACATGATGTTTTAAGGAGCAAGAGAACCAACTTGTTCCTTATTTGGGTCTTGGAACGTGGATAGGAGGAGGGGCTCAACCATCGAATGATGAATTACCAGAAGATGTGAAGTTGGAGGACCAGCTTACTAATGACATCTGCAGAAATGATGACCCGCTGTTGTATCTCCTTGTGCCATCATATGCAAAAGATTGTGCTAAGCCTATGGAGAAGATGCAGAACAATCTGGCCTTGCATCATAAACTTGGAACACAACTCGCCAACCCATCATTGGAGGAAGAAGGTTCGGCCAATACTGACCAACAACAGCAGAGGTAATGTCATTTTGTTGTATATATGAGGGTCTTGAAATGGTCCTCTTAACACTTTGATCTTATTTTTTTTTTTTTGTTATTGTTGCAGAGTTCTTGATACTATTAGAGGCATGGGCCAAGTGCTGGCTGGAGGAAGCAACCAGCTATGTGATTGCAAGATGATTACAGACATGTTGGGAACAATGCTACAAACAGCTGTAGAGAATCCAGATCTTTTCCACTATGCTCTCTTTTCTGACAATGTGTTGGTTGCATCAGTTGTTGTTCGTTCCACAGTCATGAACGCACAGGTAAGGTGTTAGAAAATCACTAGTAATTAAGACTCAAGAGAGTTGCCAGAATTAATGCTTTAAACTTACAAGGGCACTCTTTTTTTGGCAGGATCCTTCACAGCATGCTTTTCACCTCGTGATCGATACACTCAATTTTAGAGCAATGAGTATGTGGTTTCGTTTAAACCATCCGGAAGACGTGACCATCCAAGCGCAAAGTTTCAGGGGTTTTTCTCGGCCAGACTCATCGTACTCTCCACTTTTGAGACAGCTCGAGTCAGCAGCTACAAAAAAGTTATATTTTAAGAACGAGTTAGAGACGTCTGAGTCTCTTGAATCATGCTCAGACTCAGAAAACCCCAAGTACTGGAACCCTGAATACATCTCAATCCTTGACCGCTTAAGATCTTTTCTCCTGAATATTTTCCCAAAGTTGACCAAAGTGTTGCTTCCCCAAGATCATTTCACTTCCTTGTGGTCCATAAATCTTGAAGAAATGATGAATAGTGAAGAAGTGATGTGCGGTGGCAGCTTCAATCACTTAGCAACTTACTTGACCTTCAGGGATTGATAAGCTCAAATTAATCCCTAGAGCTACTCTCTCAAACAAGAGATCAGTTGCAGTACTTAGGGGTCGAATCCACAGAGACTCAAGATAAAACACAATAGATTGTAGAGTTTTGTAAATTACGCTAAACAAGTTAATTTGAATTAAAATAAAAGCAATGCAAATAATTAAATTAAAGTGTTGTAAATTCAGAAATCAAAAGAGTTAAGCCTAGGAATTTCTCAGAAATTATGAAATATTAAATCAGATAAATTAATTAAGGTTCAAGCAATAAAGATCGATCTAGAACTCTAAACATCATGGTAAAATAATCAGTTCTCACCGCAATTATATTCTAAATTTAAAACCGTAAAATCCAAATCTCTTTGTAAAATTCTAAGTAATAAATCAGCCTTAAGAACAGGTTTAGATAAGTTCACAGAATTATTAATTCAAATCTCTTTGTAAGAAACAATTCTGCTCATCAATGGTTTAATCAGGAAAACAATTATATTCTCATATCAATTTATTTCCCTAAGATAACAATTCTAGGTGATCAATCAAGAATTATTGTAAAGAACAACCAAAGATGAAGATCATAAAAGATAAAGAACCCTAAAAATCTCAGATTAATAAATCATAAAAACCCTATGAAAAACCCTAAACCTAACAAGCAAATTACTCAGACATGTTAAATAAAGAACAAATCATCATTCTGAATAATATGCAATTGAAATTAAAAGAGTAAAGGGAGTTCAAGAAATTCTTCTCTCAAAGCAGATCTCTCTCTCCAAAGCTCTCAAAATCTCTCAGGGTTGCAGGGAAAATAAAAGTTGCTAGAAAAAGACTTGAGGGTTTCTAAAACCTAAAACAATATATATACATCCTAAAATTCGTCCAGGGGCTTATGTTGCAATTAAAGAAGACTTTGGGCAAATTTGTAAAACTTCCAATTCTTGTTCTCTCGTCGGGTAATCAACAGCGCCGATCGATGCTCCTCAAGTGGTGTCGATCGATGCTCGGTCTTTGATCCGACTCCAACTTGATTTCCTTCGGTAAAGTGCTCCAAAATGATCCAAATTGTTCCATATTGCCCCATCCGTGCCAAATTCCTAAATAACCTGTAAAGACTTAAAAACAAACTAGAAACACATCAAAAGACTCAAAAAGCACACTTATATCATGGTTAAAAACCGTAAAAACCATGATATATCAGGGATCTTTACATTTCTGAGAGTTTTAGGAATACCTTCATCTTAAAGGTAAAATTATCTACTTACCATCATCACAGTTGTACTGGTGCAGAAAGATTGATTGGAATGAAATGAGGTGTTGAATGGATGTTTCAGGGTATTTCATGGAGAGGTCTTTCTTGGAGAGAACAGGAAGCTCCGCAAAGCATTCATTCCCAAATCTCACAAAAGGCAAGTGCTAATTTGGCTAAGGAATTTTGATTCTGTTCTTTTTGTAATTGCCTATACTTACCAGAGTTTGAAAATTAGGTCTGTGGTGTTATCAATACCACAACTTCCACAGTAAGAGAAGAACTGGAGAATGAGATTTGGGTTTCTTCTGAGGTACATATGAACTTATCAACAATTTGCTTTTTAGGGTTTTTAGATTGTCTTCTCTACTTTTCTTGACATGTACTAGGTTTCTGATGCTTGTGCTATATTTGGCTATTGGTTTGAAGGGAGAAGACGATACACCCGAGATATTGGAGGACTCGAGTCACATCAGCATAAAAGATGACTCTGTTTCGGATCTTATTATACTAATATCTGCTAAGCCATTGAAGAAGGACATTGAAGATTTCATTAAGTCTTGTATCGATGGACTAAAAGCTGGAAACACTCCGGAGCTGTCAAAAGAAGGCACTGGTGGAGCTTACTTCATGAAGGGTTCATCGGGCAAAACAGTTGGTGTCTTCAAGCCCAGTGATGAGGAACCAATGGCTGCAAACAACCCACGGGGCTTAGAGGTTTCAAAAAACGGAGAAGGTGCAAAGAAAGGCACAAAGGTGGGAGAAGGTGCGTTAAGGGAAGTAGCTGCTTACCTTTTGGACCATGACGGTTTTTCTGGTGTACCTCCGACCGTGATGGTTGAGTGTCGTCATATTGGTTTTCATAATCCCAATGGCAATGGGTTGAAAACGAAGCGTGGCTCTCTACAGATGTTTGTAGAGAATGAAGGAAGCCTTGACGATCTTGGTCCAGATACCTTTCCAGTAGAAGAGGTGCAAAAAATTTCTGTGTTGGACTTGAGATTGGCCAACGCAGATCGGCATGTTGGGAATATCCTGAGAACAAGGGACCAAGATGGAAAGATGACCTTTGTACCCATAGATCATGGTTACACCTTGCCTAGCAGCGTAAGTGTTTTTTTAATCTTTCTCTACTTTTTTTTTTTGCAGCTTCATGAAACTAAATTTACTTCTAACTTTACTTCTGTATCGCAACAGTTCGAAGACTGCACTTTCGAGTGGGTGAATTGGCCACAAGCCAAACAACCCTACTCTGAAAAGACCCAAGATTACATCAGAACACTTGATGCAGAGTCGGATATTACACTGCTGAAAAGCCGTGGCTTGGAAATTCCCATGGAAACTGCTAGAACACTGATAATTTCAACCAGGTAACATCAGGACACTTGATAAAGAGTCGTATCTTACACTGCTGAAAAGCCGTGGCTTGGAAATTCCCCTGGAGACTGATAATTTCAACAGGTTTCTGCAGGAAGGATCACGAAGAGGACTCACTGCTTCAGCTATTGGAGGAATGATGTCCAGGGAAATATGGGACAAGAAGTCTCCAGTAGAGGAAATTTTGGAGAAAGCTAAAGAAGAAGAGCTTCCAGGGATGACCGAATCAGATTTTCTACAACTTGTTTTCCAGTTTATGGACGACTATCTCAATGAGTTGTTGCTTGACTAAATCAAAACTTCCAGCCGAATCGGGTTTTCTCTTTTAGGGTTACCAAACTTTTGACTTTTGAGGTTGTTTAGTGAATGAATCTTTTAATATCAAAGAAAAAAAAACTTTCAACATTTTATCCCTAGTTTTTAAAAAAAATTTGTGTAGGTGTCTCACAAAGCGATAACCCATTTTTGGATCGTTTACAACTTGCAAATCGCATAACTTCTTCATCTATCAAAATAAATACGGAGAGACTGCGTCGCCATCTTAGTGACTCCGATATCTGTACGGTTTGTAGAGGTGGGGTGGAGACGAGTATGCATGTGTTGCGTGATTGTCCTGCCATGTCTGGTTTATGGAGGAGAATCATACCTCCAAGTAAGCGGAGGGAGTTTTTCACAATGTCTTTACTTGAGTGGCTGTACCATAATTTGGAGAAGGGTACAGGCGTAGGCGAGGGAGATTGGGCCACTATGTTTGCACTGGCCGCTTGGTGGGGGTGGAAATGGCGATGTTGTGATGTCTTTGGGGTGAAACTGGTCTGCAGGGATAGAGTTTCTTTTGTGAAAAAGCTTACGATGGAGGTGACTAAGGCTCAGTCGCTAAAGGGGAACCAGGCTGGTGTACGAATAAGGGTGGTCAGAGATATAGGCTGGGTGGTACCAGACCCTGGGTGGTTCAAACTCAATACTGATGGAGCGTCAAGAGGGAATCCAGGTATGGCAGCTGCAGGAGGGGTACTGCGGAATAATGTGGGTGAATGGTGTGGTGGTTTTGCAGTACGTATTGGGCGTTGTTCAGCGCAGTTGGCAGAGCTGTGGGGCGTCTATTACGGGTTGAGCTTTGCTTGGGAGGCGAAGGTTACACGTTTGGAGGTGGAGGTGGATTCGCAACTGGTGGTTGGTTTCCTTACGACAGGATAGGAGGAGATTCTCATCCGCTGTCTTTCCCGGTGCGCATGTGCCATGGCTTTCTTACAAGGGACTGGATAGTCCGTTTTCGACACGTTTATAGGGAAGCTAACTATCTTGCTGATGGTTTAGCAACCTATGCTTTTTCTCTTTCTTTAGGTTTTCATGTTTTTAACACGGTTCCAGAGTCTGTTGCTGAGTTGTTGCGTGCAGACTTTACTGGCCGCCGGTGCCAGAGGCATATTAGTGTGTAATTGTATTTTGTTGTTCTAATAAAATCTGGGGTAATACCCCGGCCGTTTACCAAAAAAAAAAAATAAATAAATAACAATAAAAAAAATTGCAAAATTTTAAAACAATTTTTACATTATATTATTTAAACAATTCGGCAATATAATGTGTGTAAAATCTTATTATATAAATAACTACCTACTCCAGATCTTTTATTTTTATAAACAATGTATTTTTTTGTCTAATAAATTTTTTATTTTTCATTTTTCATTTTACACACAAAAATAAAAATCAATTATGGACAGAATCAACGTAGCACACATAAAAAGTTGTATGTATATATTCATATATTCCCCTTGACTTCTAAAAATAAAATCAAATATAATTTCAAGAAAATTTAACAAGCAATTCAATCTACTATCTATACTATTAACTGGGGAGTACACTTAGGGATATAAAAAAACAATAAAACATGACATATATCCAAGTTGCCAAACAGACCAACTTGCATACATAATTAAAAAAATAATAATTAAACTTCCTTAAAACAATGGTAACACTTAGGGATAAAAAAAAACAATAAAACATGACATATATCCAAGTTGCCAAACAGACCAACTTGCCTACATAATTAAAAAAATAATAATTAAACTTCCTTAAAACAATGGTAACAATTATTATAAAAATAAATGATTGACTTTTTTCATAATTGGTTATAACGAAGGATACTTAGAATTCGGATCTAATTTTGGATATGGTTATAACTCATAAATAAATTATTTTGAATATATTAAGTTTTCCAAATAGTTTTTAAAATTATATATTAAACATTTATAGTTTTATAAAAACATTTAGTCGTGTGTTAAATTTGATTCAAATTATTCCAGTATTTTAGGAAACTATATTAACTAGAAATGATATATTCCTATATTTTATGAAATTATATTCAGTATAAATAATAAATTCAAATATCTTAGGAAACTAAATTAATGATTAAGTATAAGAGATCTCAATCTTTAACAAATATTCTAATAATTAAAGTTAGAGATTGTTGCAAAAAAAAATAGTTAGAGATTTATACAATTTTTTCAAAACACGATTACAAATTAAAACTTGACATTAAATCTCATTTAAAATTATACCTTAAATTGATTAGAGATGCTAATTAGTTGAAACTAATTAAATATTTCGTAAAATATAATTTTTTAAAAATATATATACAAAAACGAACACTATAATTATATTAAAATATTTATCATCAATTTTGTAATCTTTCTAATATATAAAATGAAAAGATTAATGAGAATAAAAAATATTGAAAGATGTTCTGAGACTTTCCCATATCTTTATCAATTTGAATTACCTAAAAACGGAGAAATCTGATAATATTAGCGTAATTAATCATTAATTACAGAAATCATGTATATCTAGAAATAATTCTTTTTGAATTTGGAAACAAACAATAAATAGATTTTGACAAACAATTAAGATATTGAATGGTGATATCAAATATTTTGTTAAGATTTATTTGTTAAAATGGTTGGACACACTTCTTCTCCTTATAAATATAGGCAAATATGTCAATACTTTAATTTAACGAAGTAACATACTCTCTTCCTCTCTATTATCATTTTTTTTCATTATACATTATGCTAATATAAGTTTTAGAGACTGATGTGATTTGTTCTTGTGATTTTTAGGGTTTTACGAAGTCACTCCCTATGACGTTTGCCTTGGAGTTTGACTTTATATATGATTATCCAAGGAGAATTTGTGTTGGCAATGGCAGGTTGTTGATCGGCTTGGATTGTAAGTTATTCATAGTTATTTTACTAATGGTTTCAATGAGTTTGCTACTCTCGGATGGACTGTTCTAAATCCAGTATAAGTTTTTTTTTTCCGTGTCACCTCTATTTCTCTTAATGTTCAGTCGAATGGTTCCATCACTTAACAACGTTGTTGTTATTTATTTTTGGGCTTTGGTGATTGTAAAATGGTTATAAAGGAGTATGGTAATAATCCTACATATACTTTTAATGTGAAGACAATTTACGTCAAATGTTGTTGTTGTTGTTGCAGATTGATATATTTGGGGGCTTATGGGGTTTCAACATATTTTTATGTGTATAAATGATTTTTTTGTAGGGTAACAAGCTCTCTTTTGTTACTTTGATTTCTTTAGGGTAGGAAGAAAAATTATAAAATTACAACATTATAAGTTTCATAGAAAAAAGAACAAGAAATAAATATATCAAGATGAGATTATAAAATTACTATGGTTAAATTAAATTTCATGTGAATCCAAAATTTATGGTGAAACGGTTATTATTTCAAACGTTTAGAAATTTGATGAAGGTAAACCAATATAAATTTATGATATAAATGCTATACTAAATAATTATATTTACAAATAAAATATTATGTGGATGCGAATCTTTTACTTACTTCCTTATTTGTTGGACTAAAATATACAATCTCAAATTTATAAAATATTATTAAAACTACGGTTATAAGATTAAAAAAAAAAAAAATTGGACATTCCGTATATGGGACGGGATGGGTTCCCGAAACAGACATAAACAGATATACTATCTTTCTCTTACTATTTTTTAATTTACTTAAATATAATCATCTTTTTTTTCTAAACCAAACTGAAAATAAATTGGTACAAAGTTGAATTATAAATGTTAATAACATTTTAACAAATACATTTACAAATATAACTCCGCATAGTCCAAACCTCATTGCAAACTTAGTTTTTTTAAAAATTAACCCCGCACGTATGTGCGGGTCCAATCTCTAGTATATATATATAAGAAGATCAAAGATAAATTTGCCCAAAGAGTGTCCTGTAATTTTCTATCCTCTCTTTTTTACTCTCAAGGCTTTCATCTTTTCATCAACTTCACCTCCCAATCTCAAAGGGTCTCCTATTATTTTCCATCCTTTCTGAGTTTATAAGTTTGTATAAGTTGTTTTATTAGTGCTATGAAAAAATATTACCATCCTTTACTTAAAAATTCATTATTTCTTGTCACTTCTAATCTAAAAGATTAGTACTGATCAACATATCACCGCAAGTCCAAATGCATCATAACATATAGCTCGTGGTAAAGGAACTTGTTTTGAACTTTCTCAAAATCAATTATAAAAGTGTTATTTCTCAAAA
The DNA here is from genome assembly GCA_023657505.1 of Camelina hispida. NCBI lineage: Eukaryota > Viridiplantae > Streptophyta > Magnoliopsida > Brassicales > Brassicaceae > Camelina > Camelina hispida. The sequence goes on along the minus strand of CP094634.1, from coordinate 2,281,226 downwards.
GTGTTGTTTTGAACTTGTTTTGAACTTGTTTTGAACTCCTACTGTTTCAGGTTTGGACCCTCTTGATCATCTCATCACTTGATCTCAGGTCCTCACATTTCACTTGATATTACCATTTGTTACAATGATTATAATTAATGTTAAATTTTTGTCAATATTAATTTTTATAATTGATTTTCAATAATTATGTTATTTATAATATATTTTTCATAATTTCGTATTACTAATTTATATGATTATTAAAATATAATTTTTTGTAATTCTTATTTTTTGTATAGGAAAAACCTGTTTAAAAAATCTATTAAAATCGTTAATAATATACATCACCATTAGTAAATCAAATCTTGTTCAAGTGATCTTATACATGATCATCAACCCTTTTATAGCCAAAAAAAAAAAAAAAAAATAGTGAAATGATCTAAGATTATTATTGACCAATGATTACTTCAGTATAATAGCATATTCCTTTTTTTTTGTAGTGCTGTAAGATTTTAATGTTTCGCTCCATATTATAGATACAAGCTGAGGTCATGGCTTGTACTGTGGTTCTGTTGTAGGGAAAACACAGTAACGTTATTATGACTTTGTAGACACGCAAAATGATAAAAGGCTTTAAATTTTCCTCTTTTCTTTGTATTACTTCCAAATGATATCTAGGAAGAGAAAACTTAGGCTAGACATTGGTTTAATGATCATCGGTTGTTCACATTCGGGAGCTGTAGGGGTTTTAAGAGTACTAGAGAACAAGCCCAAGTTCTGATGGCTTCAGTGTACTTCTCAAACGGTAATTATAGAGATAGTAGTGCTTCAGTACAGTTCGTGGACTAAACCTCAACTCTTTCAAGAAACTCGCATTGTGCATCCCATCCGACGCGTAGAACATATCACAACCATTTTGCTTAGAGACGATTAGTGCATCATTCATCAGCTGGGGAAACGAGGTCACTGTGGCTACATTGTAGTAAGAATAAGCATATTTCACTGTTGTGTACTTGCGGTTACCAGGGATAGCTAAATGGAAAGTGTAGAAGCTGCAGAAGTCAGTGACGTCATGAGTTTCAGGGCTTACAACTAAGTAACTGTAGATGACATTTTCCCGTGGGAGAAGCCAGTGCTTGACATCGTTTTCATCAAAGTCAGCCGCAACCCCAAACTGGCAAAGGTAGTTCCTGAGCAACTCCGTAACAGCTGGGACATCACGTCGTTCCATTTCCCTAAATCCAGGAGTGATGGGTGCATCTGGTAACTTGAAAAATTTGATGGTCATGCTCATTGACATTCTTTCAGTAAACAGTGTTAACCCAACATCGCGTAGCTTCTTCGGGTTCAACATTCTTTCCCAGTATTGGCAGGTGGACACTGGTGTAGAAAGTAAATCACGTGAGGTATAAGCAGCTTGCCATATATTCTGCAAGTGAACCCTTCTAGTCACCTCCTTGATCATGACAGGAGCAAGACCCTTAGACCTGAGCTTCTTGTGAACACACAAGAAATTGATATTTGCCATTTTAATAACCTCATCACGCACCCTGATTCTCCCTGGCACGCCACCGATGAAAGCAACGAGTTTCTTAGAGGTCTTGACACGGACTCCAACATGCCAGCTCTGGTAATAACCAGGTGGACACAATGCCCACCTCAGAAACTCTACCGAGTACTCAAACGCTAATTCAGAATAGTTTTCTTTGAAAAAGTTGTACACCTCTGAAAACACATCATCAGAGTTCAAATCGCATGTGGTCCATTCGAATTGACCAGGGAGGTTATACGGCTCTTGCTTGACCTTAGACACCAAAGTTGCAGGCTCTATTGGACCTTCAGGCAAACTAGTGTCCTGGATATCCATAAGCTGCGCAACAGGTTGAGTCTCCCAGAACTTATGGGTCTCTGAACACTGCTTTAGTAACCTTCTAACTATGGTTTGACGTGAAGTATCGTCCATGGGTAACTGAATTTGTAAGTTCTTGTTGGCATCAGCACCTCCTAGTGTGTCCTTCACAGGATTCGGTTTTGGATTTGACATTGTCTGCCACAAAAAAGTTTGATGGCTTAGTCATGAATACGCAGCGTATTAAGCTAACAAGCAAAAACGCACTCTAGCAACAGCCATGGATCAAAAATTGAAAACGAATAAGAAAGGTACAGTACGAAGCGCACAAAATTAGTAAACCCTAGCGATCCTAAAATCTCCAGCAACAATAATACACAAATGCTTTCCGATTTTGCAAATTACAAACAAAATCGAGTATCGGATCTGTAGATAGAGTTAGAATAATGCGATACACAGCCATGAGTGAAACAAGGAAAAAAAACCTAGAAATCTGAGTCCAGCGAATAGTATTAACAGTGACAAAATTGCTTACCAAAAGCTCCGGGTTGAAGTGTGAGAGGAAGAATCGGAAGTAGGTCACCGGAAAATAGTTGAGCTACGTTCGGAGGATACTGAGAGCAAACATATAAATTCGAAACTTCTGGAGAAACAGAGAGAGAGAGAGAGGGGCGAGTCCTGAAAGATGATGATGACTACTGTGACTAGGACGACGCGGAAATGTTCAGACGATTTTGCCCCTGAGGTTCCGCCTTCAAAACTTACCGTCAGATTTAGGTGAGTCCACGTGTCATCATCTGCCTTTCAAAATTTTGGCGCCACAATTCCCTCCTCAAAAAGACCAAAATATTCAATTGGTCCAAATGCAAACGGAGACCGTCCGTTTCTCCTTATTGGGCCCATTATTTAAAGGCCCACTAAACTTCCATTAATTCTTTCTGAGAGTTATTAGTATCACTATAAGTATAATTGAGTCACTCAAACTGACAAACTTGAAGATTGTTAAAATAACATATAGGAAACTATGTAGATAAATTGATGAAGATTGCAGAGAAGGATTTGATAAGCTTTTATGATTAGAATTATAGTCAAATAACATATAAATTTAGAGTACAAGAATACAATAAAAGGCTTGAAAAGTGTTTTAAAAAAGTGACAGAAGAAAGCAAACTTATGATACAAAACTCCAACAAGAACATTTAGAATGACAACAAACCATTATTGGCCAGAAGCAAACTACGTACCAAGTTCTGCAAAAATAAGCTATTTCAATAATCGTCTCCTTTGGAAATAACCTCCTTGCAAGTTGGCCGCAACAACATTGTATGCTCAAACTGAGAAACATAGCTTCCTTTCACATCACAAACTGGAGGACAAGGCTACAAATAACCCAAATGAACCAACTTTCATCAAAAAAAAGATGTTCTTGAACAGAAGGATAAGAGGATATATACATAAGTCTTTAGGAGTTTACCTCAATTATGCCAGAATCACAAAGATTTTTTAATGCCATCAAGTATTTTGTTTCACCAAGACGGTCCAAATAGCGTCTGCAGAAGGCTAGAGTGGAGAAGTTCTTGTTTATGGTAGCAAGGAGTTGTTTCGCTCTTGGTAACCTCAAAGGGACATGTCCCACATCGTAGTTTTTCATGTAATGGCTACATTCCAAGTCTTCTCTCACATATCCTTTCCCTGCAAAAATGACACGAGAGACAAACCAGTTTATTGCTGAATTCTCAAAATCTACATTTTTTTCTAGTTTGATACGTGAGAATCTTACCAGTTGATCCAAAAGTTTCAATGGCATATAGTTCACCCTCTTCCATTTTGGTCTGTTCGCCTCCTCTAACATTAGGAACAGATTTTTCAGCGTGTATCTGATAGCGTCCAATGCTGTGCCCATTCAGGTTTCTGATACTTTTGACTGCCCACAAAAAGACACAACATTGTTAAAACTTTTTGATATTAATCCAAATAGAAACTACCATTGAAGTAATCAGTTACCTTGGTATACTTTTCCATTTATTTCAACCTCATAAGACTCCATGACCTCCTGAATTGCAGCACCAACATCACAAAGCCGGACATCTACCCCGGCTTCCTGAACAAACAATATTAATAACACAAAGGACTTACTAAGTTGGATTGAACAGTAAAAATATTCACAAGGAAGAAGCTGAATATGGTTATAAGAAAATGATGCAAACTACAAAGTAGAAGTCGAGTTACAGAATGAATGGCTGCATGCACCAGAGCCGAGAACAGAAGAATCCCACAAGTTGTCATAGAGACAGAATGAGTACCTTAATACCAGTATATGTTGCTTCACGCGAGGCTGCTAAAAGAGGATCAAACATAGGATTGAACGCAACAGTGAAAGCAGAATCCACGATATGTCCTGCCAAAACAACATAATCATTGTTTTTATGGGACATTTTACATTGAGAAATAAAATAAATAGATAGAAATGTTTCTGTTCATATCATACCATCAATATGTGTTCCAAAATCCAACTTCATCACATCATCATACTGAAGGACAGTCTTATCTCCAGAGTTTGGTGTCCAATGAGCAGCAACACTAAAAGTTCAAGTAAATCTGAGCCGCGTTGATCGATCCAACGATCAAAATAAATGCAGAAAGAATGAAAAAAAGGTAGAACTAACTTATTCAGAGAACACCCTGTAGGGAATGCGATACCAGCTTGAAGACCATTCTCTGATATCAACTTACGAACAGTGTCCTCTAAAGTCTCACAGAGATTAACCATCAACATTCCAGGTTTCAATATGCTTCTCACATACTTCCTAACTTGACGATGTACTTCCGCTGCTTGGCGAAGAGAGTTATATATCGGTTTTTGCAGCCGCTCCATCTCTCTCTTCTCTTCAGATGTTGTCCTCCACAAATTACTACATTACAATATTATAGGCTTCGTAGCTAGCAAGACAAAGTGTTACATAGAATCTAGTCTAGACAACAAGGTAATGTGAACTTACTCATCCTTGTAGTGTTGGATTTCACCTTCAGGAAACTCACCAGAAGGGTAGAGCTCAAGAACAGGAATTGAAGGTGGATCAGTCTGTTGAAGAGAATTCTTCTTCTTCCTATTAAACAATCATCATCAGATTTTTTTTGAGAAAGATCAACTAAGCAAACACTGAACAATCTATAGTACTAAAAACAATGTTCTCACTTGCTTTTACTTTTCTTCTTTTTCTTCTTCGTTGAAGCCTCAGCTAAAATGAAAAGACAAAAGTATTAACCAACCATAAACCATTAAAAAGGAAGAGACTTGAGAAACTCAAAACCAACTTAACGTACACTAATTCCTCTAAAGTTAGCATCTTTGATGACATAAGACCCCAAATTCCCATCTAAGTTATAATAATCAAAGAACACACTAAACCATCTTTTTCCCCTCATGATTGCAAACATAAACCACAAGATCAATCAGAAACACGAAATGGTTCTTACCTTTCATTTCATATTCTTCTTTTTCATCTTCAGCAAGATCAAGATTCTTGGTTAAGTCAGAAGCTAATTGAGTCTCTTTTCCATTAGAGGACTCGGCTTCAGTATTATACTTCTCATCCTCCATAGCTGCTACTTCTTAGTTTCCTATCGTCATCTCAACTAAATTCTAAACAAGGCACACACAGTACTTGTATATGAGAAATCGTACCAAGCAAGCTCAATGAGAGTTGCCCAAGAAAGAAAATTCAGAAGTCAAAGTTGTTGGGGGTTGATCCATACCCCAACAAAAGGCCTGGCCCAGAAAAAGCCCATGATGAATCTCCAAAGGAAGGGAGGGCATTATGGTCTTTTTGTATAGACGAACCGACGCGATTCCCTATAAAGGGAGGCGTACGGCCCGCAGAAAGGGGGATCGTGAAAAGGACAACTGAATTCGTACGGCAAGAATCAGAGCTAAGCTCGTCTAAGGAGAAGTGAACGACTTCAAGTCCGGAGCTCGGAGAATCGACGAGCTATCAGCCCGTCAATCACCTTGTTGTAACTCGTTCATATTGTGTTGTAACCCATCCTTTTGTGCTTCGGCATCAATATAATTAAGAGAACTTCGACCCTCCTTTGACCGAACTAAACGTATTAATTGTGACCCAAAAGGGACATCAACAATTTGGCGCGCCAGGTAGGGGGAGCCAAGTCGAACTTTTCTAAAGGAATTGAGGAACGGGTTTACACCAACTGGACGAGATGACCACGGGTGACAAGCAAGCAAGCAAAGAAGCAAGCTCGGCGGGGGGAACGACTACCCCGGCAACGGAGCAAACAGGGCAGACAGTCCTCCCCACGCCGGACGCTCCAAGAAAGGTCGTGGCGGTGGAAAGCCCAGAGACATTCGTCATAGCTACGAATTTGACGACCCCTGTGACCACAGAGCCACCGCAGGTCCCCACACAGCTCTCCTTGCTCAGCAACCAACCCGTCTCCAGCATAGACGAGCTGTTCCGCGGAATCCTAACACGCCTCGACCAGCAGGAAGAGCGAACTAACAGCCGATTGGATGCACTCACTGCGGCACAAATCAATTCGCAGGATGAAATCAATCATCTCCACAATGCTCGGTTCAACCCAGTGAACCTCGTCTCCGCAAGGATAACTCCAGGATCATACGCGCGAACTGACAGAGTGGAACGTAGTCCCATCCAACGCATTGCTGAGCAAAGCAATGAAGTGATAGACCGAACGAGAGATCCCGAGCTCGTAGCAATTAAAGAGCGAATGAACGAAATGGCCGCACTGCTCCAGAAAGCGACGGACAAGACGCCTGGAGTCGGACTTATGCTTGAGGCAACTCAGCGAACTCCGTTCTCCCGGAGACTTGCCACAATGACAGTCAAACGAGCAGTCAAACCAAGATTGGGCCATTATGATGGAACGGTCGATCCACGAGATTTTTTACTCACTTTCGGCGTGGCTCTTGGGCCTTTACAATTCAGTCCGGCGGAGTACGACGCTGGCGCTTGTCAAGTTTTTGCCGAGCATCTAACGGGAACCGCTCTAAGCTGGTTCTCGCGACTCCCACCAGGATCAATCGATAGTATCCGGAACTAATAACTGAGTTTTGAAACAGTTCTCTGTGTTGATCGAAGACAAGAACTCCCATGCGGACCTGTATGCCTTAACCCAGCACAAGGACGAGTCACTTCGATCCTTTATAGGGCGATTCAAGGAAATCTATGTGAATATTTCAATCCCGGATGCTGCCGCGATCGTCGCGCTTCGAAACGCGCTCTGGTATGAATCTCGGTTCAAAGAAGAGTTGTCTTTGACACACGTCGAAACCGTGGCCGAGGCACTACTCCGAGCTGCAAAACATATTGGTCTCGAAGAGGACAAAGCTATCCATGCCAGGAAGCATTCCTCCGAAGCGAATGTGGTAACCAAGCAGCCTACAGCCGCAGCTCCTAAGGTCGAGTACGTCGAGCCACGACAACACTTTACCAAGAACCAAGATCGAACTCGCCGAACTTTTGCGATTGGCGAAAACAAGTATATTCGGAAGGAAGGGGGGGAAAATAGTGTAACCTCGTATTGTGATTATCATCAGAGTACCACCCACTCGACCGACGAGTGTCACTACCTCCATAAGGTTTTGATGGAGCGGTATAAGAAAGGGAAGATAGTCGTCGAGCCCGACAGGAGCAAGGCAACCCGATCTGGGCGAAGCGACCCTAAACGCACTGAAAATATCGCCCGAAAGTTCGTCAAAGATTCGAAGATACTGGCCGATCAAAGCGAGGACGAGATGGAAATCCCAAACCTACTCGCTGAACGACGGGAAGACAACGGTCACGAAAACGAGCGCATACAGATCGTAAGCCTGATCAACGCCCGACTATAAGACGAATTAACATGATTATGGGCGGGCTGGCTGGATGCAACGATTCTGTCAGAGCAATCAGAGATTATACTAAGAAAGCCGAGATGACGAAGTCCTGGCCATCCCGGTTCGAGGCTGAGAGTATGCCAATCACCTTCGACGGGAAAGATCTGGAAGGTTTGGACTTACCACATAACGACCCACTGGTCGTCGAGCTCTTGATCGGCGAAAGCGAGGTGACGAGGATACTGATCGACACCGGAAGCTCGGTCAACGTCATCTTCAGAGACGTCTTGTCACAAATGGAGGTCGGCGAACGGGACATTATACCGGAGTGTCACTCTTTGACGGGCTTCGACGGGGATCACCTTATGTCCGTCGGCACAATCACTTTGCCAATCTTCGTCGGAGGAATAGCCAGGTACTTTCGGTTCGCAGTTATCGACAAGCCGACAATCTACAACGTCATCCTCGGCACCCCATGGATTCACAAGATGAAGGCTGTTCCATCGACATATCATCAGTGCGTCAAATTCCCAACTTCAAAAGGTGTATACGTTGCGCGGCAACCAACAAACTGCACGAGCCTGCTTTATGATCGAGCACAAACTTCGTACCGGAAAAAAGTTATAGCAATCAAAGCAACAAGTCGGCGACAGTAGCACGTCACCGACAGATGGAAAGCCGACTGCCGTTCAACAGGGCGTCGCCGCGGTCGAAGAGGTAAACCTAGACGACAACGACAAGAAACGATGTGTAAGTATCGGGACAGAGATAACGCCCGTCATGCGCGACGAGTTAATAAAGTTCCTCAAAACCAACATCTCAACGTTCGCATGGAGCGTTACTGATATGAAAGGAATCGACCCAAGCGTCACGACCCACGAGCTTAACGCCGACCCCACGCATAAACCGGTCAAACAGAAACGGCGTAAACTAGGCCCCGAACGGTCCCAAGCGGTGAACGATGAAGTTGACAAACTCCTCGGCGCCGGATCAATCGTAGAAGTCAAATACCCAGAGTGGCTAGCTAATCCAGTGGTCGTCAAGAAAAAGAATGGAAAATGGCGGATTTGTGTCGACTTCACCGATCTCAATAAGGCTTGCCCAAAGGACAGTTTTCCGTTACCAAGGATCGATCAGCTTGTCGAAGCAACTGCGGGCAACGAGTTGTTAACCTTTATGGACGCATTCTCTGGTTACAATCAGATTCTCATGCACAAAGAAGACCAGGAAAAAACGTCTTTTATTACAGATAGAGGGACGTATTGCTACAAGGTCATGCCTTTCGGGTTAAAGAACGCAGGAGCGACATATCAACGACTAGTCAACAAGATGTTCGCTGCGCAACTCGGCCGGACTATGGAGGTCTATATTGACGATATGCTTGTCAAATCGCAGCGCGCAAAAGATCACATTACCCATTTGCGACAATGCTTCGACACCCTCAACAAGTATGGGATGAAGCTCAACCCGGCCAAATGCACTTTTGCGGTCAAATCCGGCGAATTCCTTGGGTACTTGGTAACCAGACGTGGCATCGAGGCGAACCCGAAGCAAATTAAGGCGATCATTGATTTACCACAGCCGAAGAACGCCAGAGAAGTACAACGATTAACGGGACGGATTGCTGCGCTAAACCGTTTTATATCTCGATCAACAGACAAATGTCTACCATTTTATCAGCTTCTCAAAACAAAGGGCAAGTTCGAGTGGACCGAGTCATGTCGTAACGCGTTCAACGAATTAAAGAACTACTTATCGACCCCACCGATATTAGCAAAGCCAGAATTCGGCGAAATTTTATTTCTTTATATTGCGGTCTCAGAGTCGGCTGTCAGCGGTGTACTCGTAAAAGACGAGCGAGGGGAACAGCGACCCATCTTCTATATTAGCAAGTCACTCGACGACGCGGAAACTCGCTACCCAACAGTCGAGAAGGTTGCCCTGGCAGTTGTCACATCTGCAAGAAAGCTCCGTCCATACTTCCAGTCGCATACTGTCGCTGTCTTGTCCAATCAACCTTTACGATCTATACTGCACAGCCCAAACCAGTCGGGCCGGCTAACGAAGTGGGCAATTGAACTTAGTGAGTACGACATCGAGTATCGAACTCGGCCGGCTGCAAAGTCCCAAGTACTTGCCGATTTCTTGATCGAGCTACCGCTTGGGGAGGCCGAGCCAACGCCTGTCGACCCATCAGATGACCGATGGACCTTGCATGTAGATGGAGCGTCCTCTCACCTTGGGTCAGGTATAGGGATTCGATTAACTTCGCCGACCGGAGAAATTTTGGAACAATCCTTCCGCCTTCGATTTCAAGCGACTAACAACGTCGCCGAATATGAAGCGCTCATCGCCGGTCTTAAGCTCGCTAACGGCATGCAGATTAAACGAATACGAGCCTTTTGCGATTCTCAGCTTGTTGCTAACCAGTTCAGCGGCGAATACGACACCAAGAGTGAACCTATGGCCGCCTATCTTAAGGTCGTTCAGATTTTGTCAAAGCGATTCGACGAATTCGAACTCGTCAAAATTCCCAGAGGAGATAACGCCCCGGCCGACGCCTTGGCAGCACTAGCTTCAACATCGGATCCCGATCTTCGACGAATCATCCCGGTAGAAAGCATAGACACGCCGAGCATAAGTGAAACTTACACCGAGACTTGCTTCGCGCTCCATCAACCCAACGAAATACGGACGACTTATCGAACGATGAGATCAGGCCGAGGGTGCGAACCCGCATCTGGCAACGACGCGACGGATTGGCGGGTCGAAATCCGAGCATACCTAGCCGACGGCGACGTGCCAACAGATAAATGGGCTAGACGAAGACTAAAAGCCAAGGCTGCTCACTACACTTTGATGAAGGACCATTTGCTTCGGTGGACGGCGGCAGGAGCCTTGTTGCTTTGCATACACGGCGACGACACCGAACGCGTCATGCTAGAAATGCACGAAGGAGCTGGAGGAAATCACTCAGGTGGCCGAGCCTTAGCACTACGAATCAGGAAGCATGGACATTACTGGCCTACGATGATATCCGACTGCGAAAAGTTCGTCGCCAAGTGTGAAAAATGCCAGCGACACGCCCCCATTATTCATCAGCCCACCGAACTTCTACGAGTCGGAGTAGCCCCTTACCCCTTCATGCGCTGGGCGATGGACATCATCGGCCCACTACCAACTTCCAGGCAAAAGCGATATATACTCGTCCTAACCGACTATTTCACCAAATGGGTCGAGGCCGAGTCTTACGCAAACATCAAAACAAGGGACGTCCAACTCTTCGTCTGGAAATATATAATCTGTCGTCACGGCCTCCCGTACGAGATAGTCACGGACAATGGGTCGCAGTTCATTTCCCTGCAATTCGAAAATTTCTGTGCGCGATGGCGAATCAGATTAAGCAAGTCGACGCCGAGGTATCCACAGGGAACGGCCAGGCAGAAGCTACCAACAAAACCATACTCGATGGCCTTAAGAAAAGACTAGACGCCAAGAAGGGCGCCTGGGCCGACGAGCTCGATGGAGTACTTTGGTCCTATCGAACGACCCCACGGACGTCCACTAACCAAACCCCATTCTCCCTAGCTTATGGGATGGAAGCAATGGCACCGGCGGAAGTCGGCAGTTCGAGCATCCGGCGGACAATGCTCGTTCAACACCGCGCTCAACAGTCAGATGCTCTTGGACAGGCTCGACGAGTTGGAGGAAGAACGAGACAAAGCACTCCTCCGCATCCAGAACTATCAGCTCGCCGCGGCCAAGTACTACAACAAAAAGGTCCATAATCGGCATTTTGACGAAGGAGATCTCGTCCTTCGCAAAGTTTTCGAGAATACCGCCGAACCAGATGCCGGGAAAATGGGGGCCAATTGGGAGGGTCCGTATATAGTGTCTAAGGTCGTCCACCCTGGCGTCTACGAGCTCTTAACAATGGCCGGCAAACCAGTGCCGAGGTCTTGGAACTCGATGCATCTCAAGCGTTACTACTACTAAAAATCATCAAGCGAGCACGGCTATGCGTAACTCGTCCTTTTTATAATAAACATGTAAACGTGAACTACGATCGGCTTGATCCCTCCTGATCGGGGGGTACGTAGGCAGTCCCATTCTACGGGACCCAGCCGCCAATAATGTAAAAATTTCTTTTTAAAAAAAAAAAAAACAAAAAAAAAAATCTCGTCATTTGCGAATCATTTTAGTTATTACCCTGGCCCGGTAACGACTCGATGTTCCGACGTATTATTTTAAGCCGAGTCGCACTCGCACAAAAAGGGTAAGCCGACTGCTAAAACGGTCGCCCCTGGTTATTTAAGCCGAGTCTTCACTCGCACTAAAGGGGTAAGCCGACCGCTAAAACGGTCGCCCCTGATTGTTTTAAGCCGAGTCTAACTCGCAATAAAAGAATAAGCCGACTGTCACGAGTCGCACTTTTTTGTTACGAATCTACCGTTTGAGAAGACGAGTAGAGCTCTCATAAGTAACATAAGATTGCTATTAAGAAAAGGGAAGGGCGGTAACACAATCCGATACGGGTGCCGACCCCATTACGGCACACCAACAAAAAAAAAAAAACAAAAACAAACAAACAACGACGATCCAAAGACGGTTATTCGATTCCTAGATCGGCGTTGGAAGGCACGTTAAATTCCAGCCCGCCAATTGTCGTCTGCCAGTGACGGCATGATTCTTTCACGTCCTTCAGCAGATCCATCGGAACAGCCATGCCTCGCCCGACCATGTCTTCGAGGTACGAGCAGATCCCATCGACACGACTACTTTCGCTAAAGTAGTGATTTGTGCTCTCCAATTGTCTCACGTAACGGCGAAGCACGTCGATACGATCGCGACAAGCCTCGATTTCTGCCCGCTCCTCAAACGGCCTCCGACCAAGAGTGTCAAGATCGCCCTGCTCAAGTGTAGGAATTACCACTTCCGCAAATCGGTCTTCGCGACGGGTGCGCTCTTCCACCAACTGATCCCATCGCCATCTCGGGAAGAAGAATCCCTCGTCGATCAATGGTTCAAGACATTCCACAACCCCGTCAATACGACAGAAGTCGTAATAAAGCTCCAGCGAGCGACGGGTGGCAATGATGTAAGCCCTTAAACGTTGAATACGAGCATTGTAGTAGGCGAGTTCCGATTGAATCACCTCGTCAGACCTGACGCCGAGCTGTGCTCGCGCCCTGCGTAACCACGCCGACCTAGTTGTCACCGGCATTAGAGCAACTTTCTTCTTCCTACGGAAATAACAAACTCACCAAAAACAAAGGTTGAAGGACAACATACAGACTATTTATAGAACAGGGGGCACAAGTCCCAACAAGCGCAAGTTCCCAAACGACAAAAGCATTAATAAGTCCAATAAGCAAACGTTTCGAGATGTATGGCATTAAATGAGATCCTCAATTAATTCCCCCAAAAAAAACAAGCATGCATAAAGTTTTAAGGGAGCCGACCCCTATACACGGCGCATCAAGTACGAGGGAGCCGACCCCGAAAAACACGGCAGGAGAGATAAATCTAAAGGAGCCGATCCCTCGACACGGCGAGTAAGAACATAAAGCAGTTAAGGCGCCAAATCAGCAGGAGGGGATTCATAGCCAGGAGTCAGAGGACGCGGGAGTTCTTCCGTGGAACGATCGACGGTCTGCTCTTCGATCCCACCCGCAGGACGATCGCCACCCTTTGCTTGTTCGCCCACATTTTCTTCAGGACCCCCGTCGCCAAACTCTCCTTCTTCCCTTTCGTCTCCGCCTTCAACATCGGCGCTAATGGGGGACGCGACCCAATCTGGCACCGGAGGAAGAGGCTCGGAGTACATACTGGACACGTCGAAATCGGCCTCGGTAATATCCGGAAGCTCGAAGTCATCGACCTCACTCTTCAGTTGGGTCATCGCGGCGACAACCTTGTCCTTCAACCCTTCTTCGAGCACAGCGATTTGACCCTCTTCGACGAGCGCTTCGAGCATTTGGACGTTCCCAACGGCTTGGTTGTACTCGAGAAATTTCTCCCTCGACGCCTCGAGTGCCTCGGCATACCTCTTATGTTTAGCCAGCAATTTCTGCACGCGCACGGCCATTTCGTTGAAAGCCTTGATTCTCTCGTGGTAGCCGAAATCCTCCCGCCGATCTCTGAGCCTCTTTGTCTCCGAGTTGAGCGTAAGCTGCATCCCATGGAAGGCCGCATTCGACGCCTCAAGCTTTGCCCTCAGGTCGTCCCGCTCAGAAATCCACTTACGCCGTTGACTCTCAAACTTCGACGCCTCGTCACTGAGCTTTTGGTTGGATCGAACAGCTTCCCCCAGTTGGGCTTCGAGGCGTTCAATCCTTTCTGCATAGGCCGATGCTCCCGACCGGTCGTCCTCCCGACCGCGAACGCGGTGTTCATAGCGCGAAGTTAAGCGGTTGATTCGGGCAACAAGCTGAGAAGGAAAGAAGGATTAGAACAGAACAAAAGACAGAAACAGATTCATAAAAGAATCGTCGACCCTAAAAAAAAAAAAAAAAAAAAAAAAAAAAGTACCTCGAAGGAGGCCTGCGCCACGTCAGCAACAGCATGCGCTTCCGTCATCTGATCAACCGAAGGCAAAAGACCAGGCCCAAAATGAATCCTCCGGAAGAGTTCCGAGCAAGCTGAAGAGTCGTTTGGAAAAGGACGAGCTTCGGAAGTGTGAGAAAAGTTCCAGCCAAAATCCAACGACCTTTGCTTTTTGGACGGATCAGATCGTTCGAAGCCAGTGTCGTCTTTTCGCTTTGAAGGACCCTTTACCCCCTCCACACCACGTCCAGACCCCTCTGAGCGACGAACCACAGGAAGGGATTGGGACTGACGCCTCGGTGGTGCATCAGACGACTGACGTGGTCGGGAGGAAACTTTACCAGCCGAACCAGCACCAGAGGACGAAAAATCACGTCGACCATCCGACTGAGGAGGCGGCCGAGGAACGGACGACGAATCAGAAGCTCGGCGGTAGCGAGCAGACGCATTGGGAACATTCATGTTCATTTTGCCCATCGTCCCGACTAAAAAAAAAAAAAAAAAAGGGAACGAGAGAAGGAGACATCAGTCGCGACTGAGCTAACCTACAACTCGAAAAGAGTAAAATGAGGACCAATTGCACAAGGGTTACCTGTTTTTCTTCGAGAACCCTGCGGTTTCCTTGCGCGATCTTTTCCTAATTCGGCACCCGGCCAAACGTAAGGGCAAAAGACTTTGATTGCGTCAACCTCAGCTTGAAGAGTAGGAGGAAACGGAAGCAAACACCGTGGGGTGACAACTACAAAAAAAAAAAAGAAGAAAAAAAGAAGAAGAAGGGGTTAAGTAAAGTCAAAATATGCAAATGAGGATAACTAAACAAGAAAGATTGGCTACCGGGTGAAGGGTTCCACCCAGAAAACCAAGGGATCGACGGATCCTCCATAACCCCCGCGGCAACTTCTAAAAAGAAGTACGAGCCTTTCCAGTTGTATGTTTTGCCCTTAGCACCCTCGACGAGCGTCGTTTTCTTTGCTGAGGCCACGTAATAAAGACCGGGCGTCTTGTCCCGACTCGACGGATTCAGACATGTTAACTCTTCGAAGTGATCACAAGTCAGCTTGACCTTTGCAGCCTCGGCCATGATCGAAAGACCGACAGCATTTCGAAAAGTCGCCGGGGCAAATTGGGAAACAGCCGCTTCCGACGAGCGAAATATGTCATCAAAAAGATGGAAGAGGGAAGGTGAGCCCGCACTCGGTAAAGTATTTCTCCGAAAGACAAATGAAACCGGGAGGTGCGTCCCAGTGACGTTGAAAAGGTGCCGGAATCAAAATCTTCGGCTTAGTGCTTAGTATCTGGGCACTAATCGCATCAGTCGTCACGTCGATTTTTAATTTCCCGACGCGAACCGCATCAACCGCCGCGCCTATTTTTATCGAGGTTGGTGGCATGTGGTTGAAAAGATTGACATTCGGCAGCGGGACATCGTCCATGTCAAGAGAGAACGGATCATCGTTTAGAGGCTCGTCTATCAGCGAGGGAATTTCGAAAGGATGCCCCGACGAACTAGGAACAGCAGATCCAGGGGAAAGTCGACGTCTCATCTCGTCGGAGTAAGCCGCATCCGAATCCGTCGAAGACGAGTCTGAAGAATCCGAAGTACGAGCCCGACGGCGAACAGATTTGGAAGAACCGCCAGACTCGGAAGTCGTCGCTCGTCGAAGGTGGCTCCCGGCAGAAGGGTTCGACGATGTGGATCGTGGAGAGCCCATAGTAAAAAAAGTACAACACACAGAAAGTAATACAACGACGAGATGGGAAGAAGAAAGACTACCTGAACGACGAGGCACCAAAGACACGAGGGGAAGGTGAATGAAAGCGAAAACGACCGGAGAGAAATGGTATTTATAGGAAGTGGAAAGAAGAGTCTAGAAACGTCATCATTACAGCACGCGCTTTATGACGGTACAACTTCCGGACGTCACGCGCAAAGAAGCACCGCACACAGCGATTCGACCCCAAGCATCGAAGTTCGCATTCTCACGCGCGACCTTTCGACTCCCTAATTTTGTTCTTCACCTAAAAGATTACGAACCAAGGGTGAAGGGGGGGGACTATTGTTGGGGGTTGATCCATACCCCAACAAAAGGCCTGGCCCAGAAAAAGCCCATGATGAATCTCCAAAGGAAGGGAGGGCATTATGGTCTTTTTGTATAGACGAACCGACGCGATTCCCTATAAAGGGAGGCGTACGGCCCGCAGAAAGGGGGATCGTGAAAAGGACAACTGAATTCGTACGGCAAGAATCAGAGCTAAGCTCGTCTAAGGAGAAGTGAACGACTTCAAGTCCGGAGCTCGGAGAATCGACGAGCTATCAGCCCGTCAATCACCTTGTTGTAACTCGTTCATATTGTGTTGTAACCCATCCTTTTGTGCTTCGGCATCAATATAATTAAGAGAACTTCGACCCTCCTTTGACCGAACTAAACGTATTAATTGTGACCCAAAAGGGACATCAACAAAAGTCTACTCTTTTTACCATTTTCACTCCAACTTTTCTTCGTCTATCAAGAAAAATGTACAAAGTTTTACAAAAATTACAATTTACCCCAACAAAACTTTCATATATACACATTTACAACCCTTTACATAAAAAAACTCAACGCTCCTTATTGGGCCCCAATATTAATAGGCCCACTAACATTAATCTGGCTTATCTTATCCTGATTAATTCTTTTAATTAAGAGAAAGCAATTAAAATAAAAAAACAAAACCTATCGTGTTTATACATTCACGGACAAGAGAACCGTTACCCTTGTGAAAGCATTCCGTAACGGCTAGTTTCCTTATTGTCTCTTCTTCTCTAATTCATTCTTCCCCCTTTTCTCTTCGTCTTAGGGTTTCGAAATTTTCCAATCCGATTTGAACAATTCCTGTTTACAAAATCTCCGGTGAATATGAAGCAACCCGACCCGATTGTAATGGAGGCGAGAATCGGCCGATCTATGGCACATCCATCTACACCGGCGATTACTGCTCCGACGCCTGTTCCTCCACCGTCTACGAGGCGGCCGAGAGTGAGAGAGGTTAGCTCGAGGTTCATGTCTCCCTCTCCCTCTTCCTCGTCGTCTTCTTCGTCATCTTCCTCCTCTTCCGCCGCCGGAGATCTGCATCATCACCAACACCAGAGGTCGACTTCTGCTCAGAGGATGAGACGGCAGTTGAAAATGCAAGACGGAGACGAGAATCGTCCCACCGAGACGGCGCGTAGCTTAGACTCGCCGTTTCCAATTCAACAACTCGACGGTGGTAAAAACCCTAAGCAGCAGATTCGATCTAAGCCGTTGAAAGAGAACGGACACCGTCTCGACACTCCAACAGCGACGGCGATGTTGTTGCCGCCTCCGTCTAGATCCCGGCTTAATCAACAGCGTTTGCTTACCGCCTCCGCCGCGACGAGGCTTCTCCGATCAAGCCTATCTTCATCTACAGACGGTGAAGAAGACAGTAACAAATCCAACGGCTCAGATCTGTTTCCCACAATCAGGAACCAGGCAAAGGTTTTTAACACTCCCAACGCCTCACCTCTTTCTCGATCCCTCAGTTCCGACGATGCTTCCATGTTTCGAGAAGTAAGAGCTTCATTGTCGCTTAAAAATGGGGTTGGTTTGTCATTGCCTCCGGTGGCTCCTAATTCGAAGATTCAAGCTGATACAAAGAAGCAGAAGAAAGCTTTAGGACAACAAGCTGATGTTCATTCTCTGAAACTGCTCCATAACCGCTGCTTGCAATGGAGATTTGCCAATGCAAATGCTGAGGTCAAAACACAGTCTCAGAAAGCACAAGCCGAGGTCAGTTTCTGTTCTTCAACTCTAAGAATCATAATTTTGATAGCTTTTGCTCAGTATCAGAGTTGTACAAATAATCTTTGAATTGAATCTCATAGCTGTATTCGGTTAGATAGATCAGTATGATTCTGACATTAGCATCAGTGTTAGAAGTGAATTGCACAATACCAGAGTTGTGTTTGGTGTATAGAACAGTATGATTCTGACATTAACATCAGTGTTAGAAGAGAATTGCACAGTTTCAGAGTTGTGTTTTTGGTGTATAGATCAAAGTTTGAAACATTAGCATCAGTCTTAAAAATGAATGTGGCTTAGGTGATGGTAATTTTATGAATTAGGACGAAGTAGCAATAAGTCTGTACCATTAACTGTAAATTGTTGTTTCTTGCAGAGAATGTTTTATTCCCTTGGTTTGAAAATGTCAGAGTTGTCCGATTCTGTACAGAAGAAACGCATGGAACTCCAACGTTTACGGAGACTTAAGGCTGTTACAGAGATTGTAGAGTCTCAAGTAAGTAAATTCTTAAATTTCAATCATTTGAGCACATATGTAGTTTGTGATACTCTGTGACTAAACTATATTTTAACTCTATGCAGACTCCCTCTTTGGAGCAATGGGCTGTCCTTGAAGAAGAATTCTCAACTTCACTATCAGAAACAACTGAAGCGTTGGTGAATGCTTCATTGCGTTTACCTCTCGATTCAAAAACTAAGGTATATATTGTTTTGGTCTCGTCAACTAGGAAGAGCACTGTTTCATTTTTATATCTTCTGTACTTAACATTTGCATTCTTATAACCAGGTTGAGACTAAAGAGTTAGCAGAAGCACTTGCTGTCGCTTCAAAGTCTATGGAAGGCATTGTGCAAAACATTGGAAATCTTTTGCCTAAGGTTAGCAAAATACAATCAGTGTGCATCACATTAAACATGAACAGAAACAAAATGATTTCCTAGACAAGCAACTGTTGAAACTGAGACAACTTCTTTTGATGAATTTTGCAGACACAAGAGATGGAGACTTTGATGTCGGAACTAGCAAGAGTAAGCAGCAGAGAAAAAGCATCAGTAGAAGATTGCAGAGTTGCACTGCTTAAAACACATTCATCACAGGTATACACATACATACATTTTTGGAGACATAACCCTTTGTTTCGTTTTTACTTTATGAAATCTTGAAGTGTTTGTTTTCTTTCTGCAGATTGAAGAATGCTATCACAGAAGTCAGCTTATCCAGCACCAGAAGAAATGCGTTCAGCAAGAGTGCACAACTTCGGAATGATGATTTCTTCCCTCAGAAGGTTACTTACTACTTATACAGTGAAAAAAAGCGAGCCATAGTTAGCATAGTTACTACTATCTTGGCTTCAAACTCATAATCTGTCTTCTTACATTACCTCAAATAACAATTGAATGTGTATATATACATCAGTTGTCTTGTAATAATACGTGATTGTCAATGATCCATTAGTCTTGTCTGAGCATTTAAGTAATTGAAATTTGGATGTTTCAAACTTTTACAACAAATCTCAACAAATCGAATTATAATCAAACCAAAGTAAACCGGGATTCTATCGCGATAGGTCCTAAACAGGCCCATTAACGTTGATCTAGCCCAAATTTCCAGATAATTAAGTCAATGAAAACGGACGGCTCTGATTTATTTTTCTTTTGTTGAAGGCGGCGGTGAGATTATAAAACCCCTTGGATGAGGAGTTTTTTGAAGCAGAGGAAGTCTAAGAAGGAAACAACAATGGCGTTGAAGTTTCTGAACAAGAAGGGATGGCATACGGGAAGTCTCCGCAACATTGAGAAAGTATGGAAAGCTGAGCAGAAGCACGAAGCCGAGCAGAAAAAGTTAGAGGAGCTTCGTCTCCAAATCCAACAAGAGAAGGAGCGTTCTGAGTTTCGCGATATCAAGGAACAGGCCGGTCTCGTTCCGTAAGTTTTTCTAATTCTCCACTCCTAATTACTTTCCAAATTCGATTTCAATTGGTATACATAGTTCAAATTAGGGTATTTGGTATATATAGTTCAAATTATGGTTATTGATTAAAGTTTGATGTTTCGAAATATATATCTTTATTACAGTGGTGTTAAGTGATTGGATTTTGTTAACCTTTGTGTGATGTGAAGATGATCCGAATTTGATACCAATCGGTCTATATATAGTCGTGATTAGGAGAAACAGTTCGAATCTTAAGATATCTTCTGTTGGGAGTTGTTGAGTGCTTGTTTTTTTAACCTTAGTTTTGTTGTTTATTCATGTAGGAAGAGGCAAGAGAGAGTGGAGTTCATGTATGATTCAGAATTGTTAGTAGTGAAAGAGAATGCCAGGAGTTCAGGACATGGTATTTCGTTTCAGAATCAAGATCAGCGAGCCAGAGCTGATGCTAGTTGTGTTACTACTACTACTACTACTAAGAACAAGAAGCAGAAGCAGTCGGTTCCTGGTGCCTTGTTTGATGATGATAAGACTAAGACACACTTTGCCAATGATTCTTGGCGCAAATCCCACTCCGACCCTTTGCTTCTCATCAGGCAGCAAGAGCAGGCAGCTCGCAAATCTGTAAGTTACCTTTTTCTTCTTTCTTTACTTCACTTGTGTCTCTTTCTCTCTTTGAGCTGTTGCGATTTCAATCGTGGTTGATTTGGATTTCTGCTGCTGACCTATTGGATTGTGTTTCATCTTCTTTTTCAGGTGAAGAGAAAAGTTAGAGGATAATGATGGAGCGAGCGACGTGAGGAAACATCAGCGTAGAGTGTTATGGCATCACAATCAATCTTTCATAACACACAATCTCTGATTGCTTTCTCCGAAGCACATACTCTTTTGTGAAACAAACAAAGCTTTTTAGTTTGAAACAGTAGTTAGCTGAATTTGTAAATACGCCGTTTGTCTTATAATGTCAATAATCATTTCCATTATTTTATCCAGAAACCAGAATTTAGCAGAAATAAATGTGACGTTTGAGTATCTTGGGAGTTCCAGGGACAAAGTTCAACTTCAACAAGCAGTGAGAATTTTCCATTGGACTTAACCAAGTTAAACCGGGTCCAATTATCTTAGATATGCGGTTTAGTACGATCATTATTCACTAATAAGAGGCCCATTAACATAAGGCCCAAACATAACATCATCACAACGGACGGTTGTAATTTCATCACATTATTTAAGTATATACGGCGGCGACGGAGCAAATTAAAATTTACAACCCTCGACGAGTCTGTGCGATTTGAACGAGAAGAAGGTGACCAGATTTAGAAGCGAGAGGAAGGAGAAACAAAAAGAGGAGATTAGCCATGGGGATGAAATTTCTGAACAAGAAGGGATGGCATACGGGGAGTCTCCGTAACATCGAAACCGTATGGAAGGCTGAGCAGAAACAAGAAGCCGAAGAGAAGAAGCTTGAGGAGCTTCGTCTCCAGCTCTCGCAGGAGAGGGAGCGTAATGAGTTTCGCGCTCTCCAGGAACAGGCCGGCCTCATCCCGTAAGTTTCTCTTTTTTCGTTACCCGCGATCGCAATTGATTTGTTGTCGTATCTAATTTGGGAATTAGGGTTTGCGATTTGAGTTTTTAGCGTAGAATCGTTTTCTGGTAATTTGATTAGTTGAATTAACGATTGGCGATGGAATTGGTGATTTGAAGTTGTGGGTCGTTCTAAAGTCTTATACTTTTATGATTAGAATCTTTATATGATTGGTGATTTGAAGATCTGAACTTATTTTAATTTTGTTGCAGGAGACAAGAGAGATTGGAGTTTCTGTATGAGTCAGGATTAGCTGTAGGGAAAGGGAGCAGTTCAGGTCATGGTGTTTCGTTTCAGAAAGAAGAGCAGCCTTTAGTCAAAGCTGAAGCTGGTAATAGTGCTAGTGAGAAGCCTGATCCGTCAGCTCCTGGTGCGCTGTTTGAGGAGAAGGCGCAGTCTGCTAATGATTCTTGGAGGAAGCTTCATTCTGATCCTTTGCTTCTCATCAAGCAGCGTGAGCAGGATGCCCTTGCCAATATCAAGAACAATCCTGTGAAAATGGCTCTTATTCGCAAATCTGTAAGTTTATTTTGTTCCTCCTTTTTTCCTATGTACATGGAGAGTTTTGTGTCCTGCTTGAGTGTCTGTAAAGCATTGGATTTCTTTTATGTTTTCGCCTTTCTTTTCTCTACAGCTACTGACCTGTTGGAATGTTTTCTCTTTTACAGGTAGAAGAAAAAGGAAAGGGTAAAGATGGAGACAGAAAGGGGCACAAGAAAAAGCATAAGCGTAAAAGTGGAAAGCATCACAAGAAATCTTCATCCAGATACAGTTCTGATTCGGAGGAAGATTCTGATGAAGAGAATAATGGAAGAAAATCCCATGACAAACACTATGAGAGACGAAGGTCAGATTTAGAGGATGAGTCAAACGGAAAAGAAAGTCGTGATAGGCACTATGGGAGAAGAAGGTCAGAATTGGATGATGAGTTCAAAAGACGAGAAAGTAAGGATAATCACTATGAGAGACGAAGGTCAGATTTGGATGATGAGTCCAAAAGAAGAGTGAGTCATGATAAGCACTATGAGAGGCAAAGGTCAGATTTGGATGATGAGCCCAAAAGAAGAGTAAGTCATGATAAGCACTATGAGAGGCGAAGGTTGGATGATGAGTCCGAAAGAAGAGAGAGTCTTGACAAGAGACGAAGGTCAGGTTTGGATGACGAAGCAAAAGGAAGAGAAAGTCATAGAGAAATCCGAGCCAGTGAGAAATATAGGAATCACTCCCCTAAAGGCAGTTTGGAAAGGGAAAACATTAAGAGTTATGGTCAAGAGGATAAGAAAAGGAAAATAGAGGATTTAGACAATGGAAAGCGTCCCTCTAATGAGAATGAATACCAGAATAGACGCCGGAAAGGTGGCTCTAAGCTATCAGAAGAAGAGAGAGCTGCTAGATTGAAGCAAATGCAAATGGATGCTGAGGTACACGAGGAGCAAAGGTGGAGAAGAATAAAGAAAGCTGATGAGACTGATGCAGTGGAAGCTGATAAGAACAAAGT
Source organism: Camelina hispida (assembly GCA_023657505.1). Classification (NCBI taxonomy): domain Eukaryota; kingdom Viridiplantae; phylum Streptophyta; class Magnoliopsida; order Brassicales; family Brassicaceae; genus Camelina; species Camelina hispida. Next base: position 2,258,184 of record CP094634.1, on the reverse strand, counting down.
ATCCACGGGCAAAAGCTTTTTGGACGATGCTAATAAAAGTGTGTATGGAATTGAGAAAGGCGGGAGCTCAACTATCGAAGAAAGCGTGCGTCGAAGAAGCTATTATTCACAGCGTGGAACTGCAGCTGAAGGCAATGCGTTTCGCCGCTGATGATGCAAATATCGTTTCAACCCAAGACAATGTTGGTCGCTAATTGAGTTTGGTCAACAGTTGCAACGTTTCGGTCTAGACGTTGTAGTTTGTGTTGTTGTGTCTATTTGTTTAACTATATAAACCAATTTTGTCTTCATTGTAAACAACAAGTTTCAGGGATAACTAAAAGTTTCAATTTCGTTCTTGCCTTCTATATAAGAGAAGAGACAAAGGTCTCTTACTCTGTTTTGTTCTTCTCTTCTCTCTTTTGTTCTTCTAACAGACAATACATAACAAGGTTTGTGTTTTTTATTTGAAAATGGTTAGCAAATTCTGGTCAGAATGTTGAATCACTCTTCTTCTGACATTGTTTTTCTCATTCCAGGTTATATTGTCAGAGAGAATACGTCAGGACGACTGGCTAGGCTAAGGCCCATCGGCATAGCCCATTATGGATGGGGTGGTCCAGTCTTTTATCTCCAAAGCGAGCGTGGGATTTGAATTGTGTATTGTGTAATATATTAAGTGAGTGGGACGTTGAAATGAGGTGTATGAGTCAATCAATACCCGTGACATGTAGTTAAGCATAATACTCCAAGATTCCCCTTTGGCGTTTTTAAAGAAACCACGAGATGAAGCCACTCTCTCTTTTGTCTTTTGATAATTTATTTATTTTCTTTGTTTTTTGTCCATCTTTCGACTCTAAAGTTTTATTATGTCCAAAGATTAAACAGTTCATGTTTGACCAATTGAAATTTGAACGAGGGTCATTGCCGTGTTATAAATTTTGAGTTGCGGATGAAAAGCAAAATATAAAAAGTTATGGAGAAAAAAAAGAGAGAGGAGATTTTGGTTTGTAATGGGAAACATATTGACGTGTGAGATTTGAACCTCTCATATTTTCAAAAGATTCGGCAATTACGGGGGTAGAAGCTTGGAAGGAGGCTTCACGTGTAGGCATAAATGTACAATGATGTCATTTCTACACTTTATCACGTCGTTGTATTACGGAATAAATCAAAATGTCAAAAATAAAAATCAATACAAAATATTTTAGAAATTGTTTGTGATTAATGTTTTTTTAAGTTTAATTTTTGTTATTAACTTTGACTTTGCAAGCAAGACCAAAGTGCGAACCTAGAAGAAAAAAGTATAGATTATTTAACCATTTGAAAATATACATTGAATCGTACGTATTACTACTATTCATTTGGAAAATTCGGAAGACTTGTACAAAGTACGAAGCCAAAATATTTAAACATTACCTAACAAAATTTTGTAAGCTTCTTAAATTTAGCATTTATTCTTATAAAATATAAAAAAAAATTGATATCAGTACGGACAATACCAATTTGCACCTTCTATAAAATATCTAGTGTCTTTGTAGGGGTGCACATAAATTCTTAATATTAGAATGAAAAAAAAAACTATTTTAAAAATGGTGTAACAATCACAAACATAATATTCAAGAAAAATGAATATATTATAGACAATATGTACGAATTCACTACAAAAATAGACAAGATGTATTTTTGGCCAATATGAAATAAATGGTTTTAGGACATATGAGTCCCCGACTTAAAGAAAAAGAAATACAAAGTGGGAAATGAAGTTGGAGATGTAACAGAATGGAAAACGAAAGGTGTGGGGGGCGAATTTGAGAGATGAAGAAGAAGAAGAAGAAGAAGATGTCGCCTAATAATATTAAACCGACAATTAGAGTGAGTGAGTGGCCTCTTCTCTGACTTTTTTGACTTTACTACTGTTTTTTCACATTGTGGTGCTCTCTCTCACAGTCTTACTCCCACCCAATCACGGCCCTTCCTTTCTAATCTACTCTCCTTATTTAAAAGTAAAATATAAAATTAGTGATGATCATAGTGTGCAACATTTGCTTCAACAGTTGACCTAGTAATTTAATAGTACTATCCGATATGTTTATGTTCCTTTTGTTGTCATACATGTTTTAAGGTTTGAAGTTAATACCAAAAAAAAAAAAAAAAAAAGAGAGAGTACTCTATTATTGTAAGGTTGTATAGTTCATATTTGATTTGTGAATATATCTCATGTAATTAAGAAAGATGATTAGATTCTCTAGTCTCTAACCATAGATAATTGGAATTGTACATGCTGATTATAAATGATTAATTAAGAAATTAGTTACAAAAAGGCATCATGAGGCAATGAAAACAAAAAGAATAATATTGAGATTTGAATTTAAATCCTTGTAATGATGATATTTAGTTTTGATTTATCTTTTTGTCACTATTCCAGTAAGTTGTAGTAAAATTTCCCAAATAAAATTAAAAAAAGTTTGAAATCCCAATAAAAATTGTATGAAAAAGAGGAGAATGTTCCAGTTCAGTAAAATATCCCTTTTTCTATAAAGGTTGACAGTAAAATATTTTTTTTTATAAAAACCACCTAAGAAAATTTCCAGAAAAAGATTCTGACAAGAAAATATTAACAGAGAAAAAAATCTTATGCAAAGTAGAATCCAAAATTCTTTCTTTACTTGTCTCTTATTTATATAAATCAAAAAAAAAAAAAAAAAAAAAAAATGGGTCCTTTGTTTTATTTTGATGAAGGTTATTAGTGCCCAGAATTAAACGCAATCCACTTCAATCCAAAAAATCCCCTCCTCTCCTCTCAAAAAACTAAAGAAGAAGAAGAAACCTTCAAAGATTCTCTCTTTCTGTAAAAGAAAGAAAGAAGAAAGCTTTAACCTTTTTTGTTGTGTGTTTCTTTTGTTTAACCATGGCTGTTAACTTGACAAGGGTTAGTTTCTTCTTGGTTCTTGTAATGACGGTGGCGATTCTCATTCTTTCTTCAGTTGTCTCCGGTGAAAATGGGTTTTCTGATCTTAAAATCAGTACCCACTTGAAACGACTCAACAGACCAGCTCTCAAATCGATTCAGGTAATTCAAAATTTTTTACTGAGAGATTAACAAACTCCATAAAGTTTCATTCTTTTTAAGCTGATTGTTTTTATAAAAACAGAGCCCAGATGGAGATATAATCGACTGTGTCCCAATCACTGACCAACCAGCTTTTTCTCATCCTCTTCTTACTAATCACACTCTCCAGGTTTTTTTCTCATTTGTTTCTGTTTACACCTCTCTCTTTTTGTGTGGCTTTTGTTCTGACATTGTTGTTGTTATAGATGTGGCCAAGTTTCAACCCAGCAAGTGTGTTTAGTGAGAGTAAAGTTTCATCAAAAACCAAGAATCAGCAGCACTCTCGTCCTATACATCAGCTTTGGCATGTGAATGGGAGATGTCCAAAGAACACTGTTCCCATAAGAAGAACCACAGAACAAGATCTTTACAGAGCAAGTGCCGTCGAGAGCTACGGTATGAAGAATCAGAAAAGTATCCCTAAACCTAAAAATTCTCTTGAGCCACCTAATGTCCTTACACAAAATGGTCATCAGGTAATATATATATTATGTTTTCTTCACATTTGAATTTGTTCTGTCCATTATTAAACCCTTTTGCTCTATTTGATATTAGCACGCGATAATGTATGTGGAAGACGGGGTGTTCTACGGGGCTAAAGCAAAGATAAATGTGTGGAAACCAGATGTTGAAATGCCTAATGAGTTTAGCTTGGCTCAGATTTGGGTTTTGGGTGGAAATTTTAACTCTGATCTCAATAGCATTGAAGCTGGCTGGCAGGTATATATTTTTGTTGTTCTTTTGGTAATTATGTCCTGAATAAAAAGAAACTGTTCTTGATTCAAAGATTTGTGTTTTCAGGTCAGCCCTCAATTGTATGGTGATACTCGCACCAGACTCTTCACTTATTGGACTGTAAGTCAGTTTCTAACAATATGATTTTGTTTGTGTGTTTTGGCTTAGTTTTTTTAAAAATCATTCTTTTTGTGTCTCCCTTGTGAAAAACAGAGTGATGCATACCAAGGCACAGGCTGCTATAATCTTCTATGCTCAGGGTTTGTTCAAATCAACAGAGAAATAGCAATGGGTGGATCAATCTCTCCTTTATCAAATTTTGGGAACTCTCAGTATGACATTACCATACTTATATGGAAGGTAATAAAAACCAACAACAAAATACACAAATTATTACCATCTCTGAAATTAGATGATACGGATCAGTTTTGGTTATAGGATTGGTTTGAGAAATCTTACTTTTGGTTTTTTTCTCAGGACCCAAAAGAAGGACATTGGTGGTTACAATTTGGAGAGAAGTACATAATCGGATACTGGCCAGCTTCACTCTTCTCTTACTTATCAGAAAGTGCATCAATGATCGAATGGGGAGGTGAAGTCGTTAACTCACAGTCCGAGGATGGACAACACACGACCACTCAGATGGGAAGTGGACGGTTTGCAGAGGAAGGTTGGGGTAAAGCGAGTTACTTCAAGAACGTTCAAGTAGTCGATGGATCGAATGAGTTGAGAAACCCTGAAAATCTTCAAGTCTTTACTGATCAAGAGAACTGTTACAATGTGAAAAACGGCAATGGAGGTTCTTGGGGAAGTTACTTCTACTATGGTGGTCCTGGGCGAAACCCTAATTGCCCTTAAAAGATGTGATCTACTTACTCACATCGGAGATCATTCTAAATCAATTGTATAAAACATATATATATATATATATATACACATTCTTAAGTATATTAATTTCAGGGTTTGAAGAGTGGTTTATGGTAGTATAGTAAATTTCTACAGAAGTTGGTTTGTTTGAGAGTGTTTTCCTCTGTTTCCATGGAGTGAAGAGATGAAGATAAAATTTTCATTTAAAGAACATGGTCCCATGTGTGTATTGTAGTATACTGAAATGAAATGATCACATTTAATTTATTTTGTATATGAGTATGAGTGGTACTTTGTTTTCAGTGTGACCTGTGTTATATGCTTTGTCTGTAATCAGTCATGGAGATGGGACTTTTGGTTTTTGGATCTTCATTAATCATCAGTCATGTATCAACAGTATCTATTGGAATTATTAGACAAACTTCATTTAGACTTGACATTAATTACAAACCCTGTTAATTCTTAAGACTAAACAGATCTCTTTTAGTGTTTCTCTTTGTTAACGTTATCATACGAATAAAGAGTCGTCAAATAATATTATCTAGATAAGATAGATGTATTAATATATTCATGCAGGAACAAAATTTGAAGTTAGGACAGTGTCAAGTTTCAATTCCTTGATTTGTTTATTTATTTGATGTGCATATAAATAATACACACATATATTCAGGTACACAGATTCAAAATAGGAATTTTATAAACACAACTAAGAAAATTAAATGAATATTTCTAGCATTTATTTCTTAGCAGTTAAAATTCACAAATTAGAAAGTAAAAATCTTACATCTATATATACATTTTTTAAGTATATTTTGGGTTCTACCCTTTTATTTATACTTATTTAAAAACTTATTTACAAAGTCAATCTCTAAAACATTTCCAAAAATAGAATTATTTCAGTTTTTGTTTCCTAAATATTTTACATATATCATTCCAACTAAAAAAATACAGCATAATCAATAATAAGGAAACAAAAATGATATATTTAACCCTTCTATTGTGTAGTGAAGATATTCCATATTTGAATCTTTTGTAAACAAATAAAAAAAACAATTTGATTCCTATTTTGTTTTTCAAAACCTATGAGCTTTGACTCTTAACGTAAGAAGAACTTTGATTCACATTTATTTAAATATTAAAATAATATAAATAAACTTAATAAAATTTTAAAATATTACGAATATGTAAAATTAAAAAGATTTTAAAATACTATATAATAAGGTTATATTGTTGATAAGGTTATATTGTTGATGGTTTTTTTTTGTTGGTCCATTGTTGATGGGTTATAAAAAAGACATGTTGAATTAATAAAATATCATTAAATTTGTGCTTACACGGATTAAATCCTCATTTCATTATTTGTCAACATTATTAATATTAGAATATTTGACATATAAAAATTAATTTGATTTAACTAAGAGTGTGTAAGATAATTAAATCATTAGAAAAAATATGACTTAATCATAGCATATAAATGACTTACTATGTATTTATATCTCTTATTTTTTGTTATAATAAAAATCAAAATAGAATCTCAAATACTAAACAAAACAAACAAATGGTCATGAAGTACAATTATTTAGCCGCACAAACTGTCGGAAAATTTACTTATTCTTTTATTTGCAAAACATCCAAAATTTAATAAACAAATACAATATAATATATAAATAATAATAAAACTTATATGCACGCGGTATGTACCGTGGGTTAAAATCTAATTTCAAATTAATTTCATAGTTTTCATCTAAGTGGATCACAGATCTATCTTCTCATGGTGGCTGTTTAAAAGTCAACGAAAAAATGTGGGCCTCAAGCCACAAGAGAGTTGACTTCGATCGTGTTGACGAGTTCTCATTTGAAAAGTTTATGATCAATTTAACATAGTAAGAGAAGTATAATTAATTAAACAAAATATTCAATGGTAATCAAAAGAAAAGAATGTACCGACCATATTATAAATTCATGTCGAAATTTTATAATGAACTAATGCAGTTACAAGTACGTGACCTCACACGGAATGGTTCATGATGACAGACTAACATATGATTTAACAAATAATTTATAAAGATAACGTCCATGACTAGGTAACTAAATTTTAATATGTGAAAAAAGAATGATAACTGGTTCAGTTTAGATTAGTTACATTTACATATATCGTTTGGTCAAATGTCAGTTTATATTTTCGCAAAATTTATCTGGCTGATTAACCAAATCAATGATTAACCGGACCAAAATTTTATGGATTCAAATAATATTGTGACTGATGAAAAACCTGGAGTAGCATTATAAAAAAGTTCAGTCAACGATTTGGCTAACATAATATAAGCACTAACCTTAATATTCATAGAAGTTTTGGGTATTAATATATATGGTTAGACTTTATACCAAAATAAAAAAATATGGCTAGAGTTGAGAAGACTGGTTAAGAAAAAATAATTAATTTATGAAACAGAAGCCATCTACTCCTATAAAATCCAATGAGTAATGTCTAAAAGTTAAGCTAAGAACTGCATAACCATGATGAGAATGGCCAGTTTCATAGTAGTGCTACTTCTTATGGTGGTGACAGGTGCGATATTAGCTATTTGCGTTGATGGAAACAAAATCTTCGATCAACAGGAAATCAAACTACATAGACATATGAAACGCCTCAACAAGCCCGCTCTTAAATCCATTAAGGTATCTTATACAAATTCTATATGAAAATTTCATAACATCAATTCTTTTAATTAAATCTTATTTATAGAGTGAAGATGGAGATGTAATAGATTGTGTTCCTATCACTAATCAACCAGCTTTTGATCATCCTTTGCTTAAAAACCATAACATTCAGGTTTGGCTCTTTTCCCCGTCTCTCTATTCTTTTATAACATGACTTTTTGAAACCATTGCGACGAAAAGTTAAACTTGTAGATGAGGCCGAGTTTCTACCCGGTAAGTGATTCTACGTACACCAAGAGAGAGGCCGAGACTATAACTCAGGTTTGGCACAAGACGGGAGAGTGTCCCAAAAACACTGTTCCAATCAGAAGAACAAAGAAAAAAGATCTCTTAAGACCGGAATCCATCAGCAGTTTTGGGAGAAAGTCTCATCAAAGCATCCCAAGAACTACAACCTTTGATCCAACATTAGGTCATCAGGTACAACTACATGCACACACACACACACACACATTGATAAATGTAATCATGTGTATTATTGTTACTTTCATGTAGCTTACAGTTTTCATATATTCTGGAATGGTTTTAGTACGCTTTGATGGGTGTGAGGAATGGAAAATTTTATGGGACAGAAGTTGCAATAAATCTGTGGAAACCATATGTCCAAATTCCCAAAGAGTTTAGCTTGGCTCAGACTTGGGTTATTTCCGGAAATGGCTCTAGTCTTAACACCATTGAAGCTGGTTGGCAGGTTTGTTTCCTTCTTTGACTACATCTTTTTTGTTCTTATGCAAAACACGTAACTACTCTACCTTTGTTTGTCATCATTTATAGGTTTATCCAGAACTATATGATGACAATAATCCCAGATTCTTTGTTTATTGGACGGTAAGCCTTCTATGCATACTTATTTCTACATTAAACACTATTTTGACAATTCAAACAATTAACTAGTTTTTCGATCTTGAATAGAACTATAAAATATAACTAGTTTTTTTTTTCTTTTTTCTTTTAACATTGGCCTACAAATTTATGCATCTTTCTTATATTTCTTTCCGGGTGTAGCGCGATGGATACCGGAAAACAGGGTGCTACAACCTCCTCTGCTCTGGTTTTGTTCAGACAAGTAATCGATACACCGTCGGTGGGTCGATCACCACCATGTCACGTTACCGTGGAGCTCAATACGACCTATCCATACTAATATGGAAGGTAATTAACATAATTATATATCACGTCAACATTCATATATATTCAACGTAACTTCAATGGCAAGATATACCTTGTCCCTCAAGTTACCTCTCTATCTAACCCGAATGGATAATTTTAATCATCAGGACCGAAAAACAGGAAACTGGTGGCTTAGGGTCAATGACAAAGACGTAATTGGGTATTGGCCAGGCTCGTTATTCAATTCTCTAGGAAGAGAAGCTACGAGAGTTGAATGGGGAGGTGAAATCATTAACTCGAGGACCGGTGGGAGACACACAACCACAGATATGGGAAGTGGGCATTTTGCAGACCAAGGTTTTAAGAAAGCAAGCTATTTCAGGAATCTTATGATAGTTGATGGAACCAATACTCTTAGAGAACCACAAGGACTTTACTATTTTGCTGATAAGCACAACTGTTACAATGTTAAGGCAGGGAATGGTGGAACTTCTTGGGGGACTCATTTCTTCTATGGTGGTCCTGGTCGAAACGTTAAGTGTCCTTGATTTGGATCTGTGTGTGTACAAAAGCTTTTGAGATTTTTACATACTTTGTATGCATTATTATGAATAAGAACATGTAATAGTCATTGAAGTATAATAATCCACGTCACCAGAGATGTTTCTATCTATCATTAATTCGATTTCAAACACACAGTCTGTTTTATCAAAAGAAGAAAAAAAACAATATTTTGAAATAATTCGAGAATAATAAAGACAATACATATTAATATGTTAACTTAAAACACAGCTGTTTGTGATAAAATTCAAAAAAAAAAATGTATAACATTGCACGTTTAATAAATGTAAATTAAACCATGCTCGTTATTCTTTGACTAAGATTCGTTTGGACGGAAAAATTATTAGAGCATCTTTGTATTAGGTGTTAAACATTTTTTATATTTAATTTAATTTTAATTTAATTGAGTGTCTAAAAAAAAGATACTAATCTAAAATTTTTAAATCTATATACTTATTTAAGCAACCCTTTAAACAAATAACCCTACTTCATGTAAAATATTACATAAAATGCCACTGTATTTTAATAGAAAATATAATAACAGAATCTCATAATTAATTTGTTGTAACTTGAAAATGATTATCCAAAAAAATAGTAATTATTAATTTATTAGATCCAAGATATCATTAATAAAAAAATTTGAAATTATTTAATAAAATAATAATAAAATTATTTCGAAATTATGTAATAAAATAACTAAACAGATTCTATTTATTGTTTCAGAAATTTTAGGAAACAATAACAAAATATTTAGAAAAATTATAAAACTTAAATTTATTTATAAAACTAAGATTAAACATTTACATATTTAAATCATTTAATAATAACAAATATATATTAAAATTAAGATACAACATTGTTATATTTTTAAAATATATCTATATACTTATTTAAGCTATGTTGTTAAAAATTTAATCAATTCTGATGTGACATATTATAAAAATGCTATAATATTTTAATTATTCTAATAACTAACAAAAGAAAAGTTTATATTTATTTACAAAATAATAAAACTCTATTTATTGTTACATAAATTTTCGGAAATAATAACAAACTATTTAATTGGCTAAAACTTAATTGTTTATACACAATATTCACTATATAAACAATACTAAGTGTATAATATTGATAATATACATAACCTAATTGTAATTTTCACCTATAAAATTAATATATAACATGTTATACCAATAACTTCAATTTGTAAATTTGGTATATTAAGATCTCTAAACACGATCAAATCAATTTGTAATACCAAATCACGGGTCAATACATATTTTGTTGCGTTTTTTAGCTTTACCGAATGTATAATTAACGAATTTGATATTGCACCAAACCAAAATAGTAGTACCAACTACGGGTCAAAATCAGAGTATGACCTTAAGTAATTAAAAATATGATTTTATAAAATGTATAGAATTAATAAATTTTCGACTATTATTTTGTAACAAACAAATCCAAATTTACATAGATATTTTGTCTCACTGGTAATATTGTTCTACAAAATATTAACGTGTATTTATGAGTCGGGTAATAAAATGGGTAATGAGACAGGTAACGGGACGCCCAAAAATTAATTTAATATCCGATACTCAATCATTATTCATGGATAATATAATTATTATACCTTTCACTCGACTCTAAAGTTGCGGATACCTTTTTCGGAACGGATACAAACCGAAAAACGGGTCAAATACGGGTATTGGTAGTAGTTCCAGGCCTACCTATTAGTAGGTTAATATGAATCAAAACTCACCATATAGTACTATATTATATAACATGTAAATAAATGATACAACATAAATATAATATTAACAAATAACAAAATAAAATAAAAATTTTCCCGCGCTAATAGCGCGGACTATTATCTAGTTACTATTATGCGTATAATAATAACAATGTTTCGCCATGGTGGTGTTATATTAGTCATAACAAACAAAAGAGAAGTATTATACGTAATGGTTAAACGTGCAAAACATTACTCAAATTCAATAACAAACTATGATGATGATGATCGTCGATCGAATCAAAGGCCAAACAACCCTAATAGTGATTTGCGATGACTTTTTCGTTTCACAATAAATACCTAACATGTGCTGAGTAGTTGATAAGACTAAATCATCTGTATGTGGTTGATCTAACTCGACCAACAGTATTGCTTCTGTCCCCATTTCCCTTTACGTCTATCTTTACCACATCACCAATCAAAAAGACATTATTTGTCATCGATCTTGGACTCGTGAAATCTCAAAAATGGGTAACAGCTCATCTGCTCAAAGTACATCACCATCTTTGCCGATTGATTCCACGTTCAATCTCCCTTCTCCATTACCATCTTGGCCTTCAGGTTCATGTTTTGATATCTACTTGTTGCTTGTCCTGTATTTTCACCTCTGTTTTTAGCTCTGTTTTTGCTCTGTTTATGGAGTTTTGTTTTGATCTTTACAGGAGAAGGATTTGCGAAAGGCAGAATAGATTTGGGAGGTCTTGAAGTATGCCAAGTAGAAACGTTTAAAAAAGTATGGACTGCATACGAAGGAGGACAAGATAATCTCGGAGCCACTTTCTTTGAGCCGTCTTCAGTACCTCAAGGCTTTTCGATTCTTGGCTTCTACGCTCAACCTAATAACCGCAAGCTTTTCGGATGGACGCTTGTGGGAAAAGACCTCTCCGGCAACTCTTTAAGACCTCCGGTGGATTATCTTCTTCTTTGGAGCGGCAAATCTACAAAGGTAGAGAACAACGGGGCCGAAACAGGATACTTTTGGCAGCCTGTACCTCCTGATGGTTACAATGCAGTGGGTCTAATCGTGACAACTTCGGATGAGAAACCTCCTCTAGACAAGATCCGTTGTGTTCGTTCCGACCTGACTGATCAATCCGAGTCTGACGCTCAATTATGGGAAACTGATGGGTTTAGGGTTTCAAGTTCTAAACCTGTTAACAGAGGAACACAAGCATCTGGAGTCTGTGTTGGCACGTTCTTCGCAAGCTCTACAAATCCGGCTTTACCCTGTCTGAAAAACAACAAGTTCGATTTTTCTTGTATGCCAAGCAAGCCCCAGGTCGATGCTCTGTTTCAAGCTTATGCCCCTTGGATCTATTTCCACGAAGATGAGAAGTACCTCCCAGCGTCTGTCAACTGGTTCTTCAGCAACGGTGCCTTGCTTTACAAGAAAGGCGATAAATCAAACCCAGTTCCAGTTGAACCAAACGGTTTAAACCTTCCCCAAGGTGAATCCAACGACGGTCTCTATTGGTTAGACCTACCTGTTGCTCCCGACGCAAGAAAACGAGTCCAAGGTGGTGATTTAAAGAGCATGGAAGTGTATCTTCATATAAAACCCGTTTTCGGTGGAACCTTCACAGACGTAGCCGTTTGGATGTTTTATCCGTTCAACGGCCCATCACGGGCCAAGCTGAAGGCCATTACAATCCCGTTGGGGAGAATCGGCGAACACATTGGAGACTGGGAACATTTCACCCTCCGAATAAGTAACTTCAGCGGCAAGCTACATAGGATGTATCTGTCGCAGCACAGCGGAGGAAAGTGGATCGATGCTCCGGAGATCGAGTATCAAGGCGGAGGAAATAAACCGGTGGCTTATGCTTCTTTGAACGGACATGCAATGTACTCAAAGCCGGGACTTGTGTTGCAAGGCAAAGACAATGTGGGGATTAGGAACGATACAGGAAAGAGTGAAAAAGTGATTGATACGGCGGTTAGATTCAGAGTTGTTGCAGCGGAGTATATGAGAGGAGGAGAAGTGGAGGAGCCGGCTTGGTTGAATTATATGAGACATTGGGGACCAAAAATTAATTATGGTCATGAAGATGAGATTAGAGGAGTGGAGAAGATTATGGTTGGGGAGAGTCTTAAGAACGTGTTTAGGAGTGCGATTAAAGGATTGCCTAATGAGGTCTTTGGAGAGGAAGGACCTACTGGTCCAAAGCTGAAACGTAATTGGTTAGGCGATGAAGTTTGATTCTCCTCGTTTATTTGCTTGGTTTTGTGAATCTATCCTTATTTTTCTGTAATATGAGAACACCTTTCTTTCGTTTTGTGATGTTTCGTAAGTTACCTTTAGGTTTCCTTTATTTCTCTTCTTGCCCAAAAAATGATTTGGTCAAGAATGTATTTTCTTTTGTATTGTCAGTATCTTTCAGAATATTAATTGTTTTTTTAGAAGAAAAAAGTATTCTATCTCAAATTAATACGTTGTGTTTTCACATAATATTTTACGTCATAACTCATACGTACGAAAACTGAGTTATTTCTCTTGAGATTAGATTCCCAATTTTGAATAGGTCAGAGTGCATATTATAGGAATTACACGGTCTTTTCAATTGTCATGATCGGAAATTACTTATGTCCTTTTAAATCAATAACGCGTTTCTTCACAAGATCGGAAATTACTTATGTCCTTTTAAGTCATGAGTCAATTTTATTGATTTTTCATGCATGGTGTTATTAATGTAACCAGTAACCACTAAACCTATCACAAAACAAGAAAAGTATTTTAGCTCTCTATAATTTCATAATTTTTAGAATATTTGATAAAGTCAATGAGTCAACTCTTAATCTGCACCTATAAATTTCGAAGAGTACTTGATTAAAATATTATAGAAATACAAAGAGTGCTACCTAAAAGTATTGTGTTAACAAGATGGGAATGGCCGGTTTTGCGGTAGCTCTGATGGTAATAACATCACTGACAATCGCTACTTGCGCCGATGGAAAAGAGTTCTTTCATCATCCGGACATTAAAGTACGAAGATTTTTGAAGCAGCTTAACAAACCAGCTCTTAAATCCATTAAGGTATCTTATACAAATCCCATATCCTGATATGCATCTACTCCATGCTTTGAATATTCTCAGCAAGAAAAAAAAAACTGAGACTAATTTTTGCTTTAATCTTTCGTAGAGTGAAGATGGAGATATAATTGATTGTGTTCAAATCACTAGCCAACCAGCTTTTGATCATCCCTCGCTCAAAAATCACACCATTCAGGTTTGCTACCATTTACTATTTCTGTTTTGTTTACACATGCATGATCGTCTGAAAACAGGAATATTTTTCACGTAGGTAAAACCAAGTTTTATCCCGGAAGGTGAAGGTGACGCGACGTACACCAAGAAGAAGAAAAAGCCTACTCAAGTATGGCACAAAGATGGAGAGTACTGCCCAGAAAACACTGTCCCCATAAGAAGAACAAAAAAAGAAGATATCTTACGAGCAAAATCTCTTGAAAGTTTTGGGAAAAAGAGTCATCAATACATTCCTGAAGATGTATCCTCTAATCCAAATTTTCACCATGAGGTACAACATTTGTGTTGCCCCTTTTCAAATACTCCTTTCTAGCTAAGTTACACTTACACTTATACTCAAAGGGTACGTATAGCTTAATTTTTTGTAGTACATATATCTGATTAAATTGATACTCCCTCTGGTTTTTTTTACTTGTCATTCTAAACTAAAAATTTTGTTTTCCAATACTTGTCGTTTTAGGTTTCCAATGCATATGTTTGACAAAAATACCAATTTTATCCCAACTATTTTAATGATTTGACCAATAAAAAAATTAGAAAATGTATTAAAAAAGGGATATAATAGAACATTGATCTATTTTTTTAATTTGTATGCAAAGCTCTAGAACGACAAATAAAAAAAACCGGAGGGAGTATATTTTTTCTATATATTTTATTGATTTATATCCGTTTTAAAGCTACCCAGACATTCAATGTTTATATTTATATCTGTAAAAAATGGATATTTGATTGAATATATGTATTTTTAAAAAAAAAGTTATTAGTATAAAATATTTTAGATAATTCTTTCGTCACTTAAAAGTAGAAACAAATAATGATTTAATAATTAATTTGGCAAATAAAACTATTTGTTTTAAATAAATGCAAGAGATATATGTACAAGTTATTCATATATTCATAATAGAGAGTGAATATTTACAATCCCCTTTATAATAAAATGGAAGTACACAATATTGTTTTGGTAGACTTTATAATTTTAATAAATAGTTACAAATAGGTTATACATAAATTATAAATTAATCCATATATTAATTGTAACAAATATAACTTTAATTGTAACAGAAAATCTTAAACGGGTTATTCCAAATTGATAGTTCATGGATATTACAAACTTTATTTCGGAAGATCACGTATATAATTCCAAATATCTAGAATCACAATATTACCAATTTATTTTTTACAGATTTTATTGATAAACCAAATCAATAATAAAATTATTAAGGGATAAAAATATACTCTTAATCATAAAAAAGAAATCAAATCTCGCTAATTTAACAAGATTAATCGTGATCTGCGGGATCGTATTCAGAAATTAAAAATTAAACCTTAATGCTAGATTAGGACCGTGTTAGAGCACGGGTTGAAATTCTTTTTATTTATATTATAATTTTAGAATAAAATATAATTTATATGATTGATTTTAAAAGTTTTTAAAGTCCTAATCTAGCATTAATCGTGCTCTTCGAAATCGTATTTTATTCTAAAATTATAATTTAAATAAAAATATTCAATCCGTGCTCTAGCACGGGTCTAATCTAGTTAAATTTTAGTAAAATGTTATTTACTTTGTATCTGACGAATATTGATTTATACTTTACTAGTATTCACCCGGTGGCCGGTGCTATACACCAAAAATATTTTATTACATCGTAATTGCATTCTAAAATTTACAATTACACCGAATCTAAGAAAAAAAATTATTTATTTAACTGAACAACAAAATTGAACAAAACTCTTAACATGTGCAATCTCTCTTGGTAGACATTATTGATACATGATTGAACATGATACATTTCTTTTACTTTTTCATTTTTGTTTTTTTTGTTGCCTGAAATCTTTTATTCAAATCAAATTTAACCGGATAAAAAGCTAACTGAAACGGTTAATTATTACATACTAATATTAATGACCAGTCGGCCCGATCCTAATCAATCTTACCCCGGTTTAGTACGCGTACATGGGTGTGAAAAACGGAAAATTTTACGGGACAAAAGCCTCGATAAATATATGGAAACCAGATGTAGCAACTCCCGACGAGTTCAGCTTGTCTCAGACTTGGCTCGTATCTGGAATTGGCAATAGTCGTAACATTATTGAAGCTGGTTGGCAGGTTTGGTCTTCCATCCTTAACATAGTAACGACATATTGTTCATATATTTGCTGGACATATCATACATAATTAACACAACTTTTGTTTGCCTTAATTTATAGGTTTATCCAGGAATGTACGGTGATAATAATCCTAGGCTATTTGTTTACTGGACGGTAAGTTCCTATTTTTCAACTAACATATATAAAATAAAAGAATTTGCCGGCTAACTAGGCTAAATTACCACCACATATATTACCATCATAACCAGATCAATGATACGAATCTAAATTCAAATTATATATGTTTTATTTTGAGATTTAATATTTTTCTTTTTTACTGATGAAAGTTCATGCTTATATTATGATAGAGCGATGGATACCAACATACAGGATGCTACAATATCATCTGTAGTGGTTTTGTTCAGACGAACCAACAATACGCTGTAGGAGGATCCTACAGTACCGTGTCACAATACGTTGTAGGAGGAACCAACAATACGCTGTAGGAGGAACCAACAATACGCTGTAGGAGGATCTCAAATAGATCTCAACCTACTTATATGGAAGGTAATAATAATGCCGTAAATACATTTTTCACCTTAACAAGTCACCTTAATTATGGCAGACTCATAATTAAGATAAATAATACAAAATTATATACGAGGAAAAGGGAAATTTTCTACCAAAATAAAATAAAATAAAATACACAAGACCAGTTGAAATTATACCAACGGTCTTATCGTGTAGTTTACATCTGTTTGTATTTTCTCAATTTTATTGACTAAAAATGGAAATTTGCGATCATCAGGACCAAAAAACAGGAAACTGGTGGCTAAAGATAAATGACAACGACGTTATGGGGTACTGGCCTGGCTCGTTATTCAATTCTCTAAGAGATGGAGCTACAAAAGTTGAATGGGGAGGCGAAATCTATGCGCAAACCGGTGAGAGACACACAACCACCGATATGGGAAGTGGGCATTTTGCAGCGGAAGGGTTTAAGAAAGCGAGCTATATAAAAAATATTATGATAGTTGATGGGACAAATGCTCTGAGAGAACCGCAAGGCCTTTACTCTGGTGATACTGGTAATTGTTACACCGTTAAAGCAGGAGATAGTGGAACTCCCTTTAGGCTTCATTTCTTCTATGGTGGTCCTGGTCAGAACGTTAATTGCCCTTGATCTGATCTGTATGTTCAAAGCTTTTGAGTCTTTCCATGTATGTTTCATCCTATCTATATATAATTGATAGTATTATAGTAAAGTGCTCTTGATCTATGTGTATGGCTTCAGTTTATGATCAATAAGAACATTTATGTGTGTTCGAATCCTCTGTTTATAATTTTTTTTTATCTTCTTAAATTTCATAGTCACTTTAATAGAAAATTCGCAAGAAATCAAAGAACTTCCAATAATTGCTTGACAAAGGACTGTTGACTCCGGAACTAGTCGAGTTTAGCGATGACAAATCTATAACACAACATGATTTTATGGCTCCCAAATGGAAATGTAAAAGATTGTACTGTTCGAACCACCGATCAACGAGCTTCCATTATAATTTGGTTTCTTCATTTAAGTCTTTATTGCTAACACTTGATTGATCACCTAGTACTAAGATATCCAAATTAAAGAAGTTTAGCGCACTAATAATTTGTGTTTAAAAAGCTGATCGTATCAATTTTTCTAACCCAAATTACACGATCTGATAAATTGTCATGCTATAGGGACTCGAAAATGATAAGGTCTTTACGCACTAATTTCTTAATTTATATAAGATATGATGCGTTTCATCACAATATTGGGTAATGTTTAAGTCTTGGATCAATTTTCTCTAATTTCCATTACATGGTGTTATTACTATTGTAACCACTTACAAATTTATGACAAGATGATAAGGTCTTTAAGCACTAGTTTTTTAATTAATTCATAGAATATATGAGTAATATGCGCCTATAAATTCCAAAGTGTAGTTGATACAAAAATAATATTCAAAGAGTACTATCTAAAAGTTTTGCTTAAGATTATAATCAACCATGGTAGGAACGGCTGGATTCGTAGTATCTCTGATGGTGATAGCGGTGATAATATCTCCTTGTGTCTATGGAAAAGATCTCCCTGATCACCAGAAAAGCCAAGTACAAAAGATTTTGAAGCGACTCAACAAACCTGCACTTAAGTCCATTAAGGTGTTTTATACAATCCCACATGCATATATAAAACTCTATGCTTTGGGAATTTGCGGACAATAAGACAAATTCTTGGCTTTAATATTTTTTTAAACAGAGTGACGATGGAGATATAATCGATTGTGTTCCAATTAATAGTCAACCGGCTTTGGATCATCCTTTGCTTAAAAACCACACAATCCAGGTTTGCGTTCGTTTATATATGGTCTCTCTTTTTCTTTATATATATGCATGATCGTGTTGAAATGGGAAGTTTTTGCACGTAGATGAGACCGAGCTTTATCCCAAAAGGTGATCACTACACCAAGAAAGATGCAAAGGCTATAACTCAGGTGTGGCACAAGAATGGAGAGTGTCCGGAAAACACTGTTGCTATAAGAAGAACAAAGAAAGAAGAAATCTTACGAGCAAAATCCATTGAGAGTTTCGGGAAAAAGACTCATCAAAGCACCCCTGGAGGCCATGAGGTACGTACTTTGTGGCTTTATGCATTGTCCTCGTGTAAATTACTCTCTCTCTTCTGGCCATGGTGGAACCATAAATTGTAAATAGTTTACCCTTCAAAACTTTACTTATTGTCATAATTAAAATACAAAGAATATATATATCGTACGTACTCTGATCAAATACAGAATTGTATCTTTTAAATCAAATTACATAATAAAATATTTTATTTTATTATTATATGTCAGAATATAATTGAAATAGATAGAAACAAAAATTGTATCGTGTAACATGGCATATTCTACATTCGAAATTTTTACTATTAATTTTGTAAAAATTAACATTTTTCCTATTTTCTTTGAGCCGGTTTAGTATGGCATCATGGATTCGGGGGACGGAAGGTTCTACGGGACACAATTTGCAATTAATATGTGGAGACCAGAAGTTGAAGTTCCCTCAGAATTCAGCTTGGCTCAGACTTGGCTGTCGTCTGAATCTGACGATGGTATTAACACCATTGAAGCTGGTTGGCAGGTCTTATATATATATGCTTTTGGTCCTTCATCCCTAATTGCATCTTGTTCATCATCATATGCAATTTGACTCAAACTTTGTTTGCCCTAATTTAATTTTATATAGGTTTGTAAAGTGCTGTACGGTGATAATAATCTTAGATTATTTGTTTACTGGACGGTAAGTTCCCATATTCAGTTCTAATGATTTCCTTTTTAGCTTCAGTATTTTAACTAAGCTAAGTATGATTTTCGGATTTTGAATAGAATACTGAATAGACAAGTCTCTCTGTATTTGAAATTCACGAAACAAATCAAAACTCACAATTATTTTTATTTGTAAACATATTAATTTCTAAATTCCTTAGTATCCACAAATTTAGGCGAATGGGTATAAACCAGGGTCAGAGTCGAGTGGGTGTTACAACCACGCTTGCTCAGGTTTTGTTCAGAGGAGCAATCGTATCACTGTAGGAGGATCCTTAGCTCCCATGTCACAATACGACGGAGGTCAATACAGCCTCCCCATGCTTATTTGGAAGGTATACCAACTAAAAAAGACAGTTACATATTATTCTTAACTTTTATGATTCTATATAGTTACACCTAATTTTTTGGAACTATTCGTTCATTAAATTATTTCGTTATTACCTACGTACTAATATGTCTTAACTATAAAAAAAAAAAAAAGAACATGAATTTAGATCCCCCACCACTGCTTAACAACAGGAGATATACTAGAGCTAGGTAACTTGAGTTGCCTCCCAAGTTAGATATGTTTCTAAACCCAAATTGACTTCTGACTATTCAGAGCGGCGACAATTGGTGGCTAATGATCAGTGACGAGCTTGTCGGGTACTGGCCTGACAAGTTGTTCAATTCTCTAAGAAATGAAGCTACGAAAGTTCAATGGGGTGGTGAGATCGTAAACATGATGACCGGTGGGAGACACACGGACACTGATATGGGAAGTGGACATTTTGCTGATGAAGGATTTAAGAAAGCGAGTTATTTCAGGAATCTTATGACAGTTGATGGAGCCAATACTCTGAGGGAACCACAAGGACTTAGGCCTTGGGCTTCTCATGGTAACTGTTACAATGTTAAGCCAGGAAATGGTGGAACAAGCTTTGGGAGTCATTTCTACTTTGGTGGTCCTGGTCGAAACGGTAACTGTCCTTGATATAACGAGTGTGTTAAAAAGCCCTCTTAAGATTTCCAATATCTGTAATATATAAATAAGGAATGTATGTTTGAATAAGAAACGAGAAAGGAAAAGAATAGAAATATGAAAATATGAAATGGAAGTGTTAATTTGATCAAAAACCTTCACCTTATAAAGCTTTTGTCTGCCTATAAGGCTTTTGTACATGTTCGTGTTTGAATAAAAAACTCTAATGTTCATATTTCATATTATCCGAATGACTAACACCAAATCTCAATAGCTTTACTGCTTACTGCGGATAGACTCTTACACGATACTATTGAATCTTTAGTGATCTTAATTTCTCTAAACCTCATTGAAGGTTTTGAACGTTCTTGGAGAAGAGAATTATTCTAAACTTCTAATCTTTTGAATATACTAATGTTACTCCTCAAAAATGTTTTTCCTTGCTTCATCAGTAATGCATAGGCCATATATTTCTTCTATATTTCACGATCATTAAATTAAAATAACATTTTAAACCAAGAAAAATACGGAGAAAATGTGTTATCCAATTATTACTGGACACATATTTAATAATAAATGTCCAATAATCATCCAATTCCTAATATGTGGAATAATACGACTTGCTGGAATTGACTCCGCTTAAGTTTGTACTAAGTATACCATTCTACGGAATACCAATACGGACAATTTTCTATGGGTCAGTCAGTCAGTGTTAGTCTTCTTTGTTAGTTTTCCTGAATATATATGTGTCCACATGCATTTATTCGTAAACGAAAAAACATTTAACGGAAAACTAGAGAATTGATCGCCCATGTAAGTATTCTAAAATCAAAATACGAGTCTATTGACAATACATAAATCAAATATCCGTTTTCATAGCAAAGGTTTCAAAAAACTTATGAAATATTTACAGTAACACATACTATAATTCTTCCATTTCACAAAAAATATCGTTATGACAGATTTTTTTTTTTAAAATATAGTCTGTCTTACCACATTATATGAACAGATTAAGAAACATTTTAATTCTAATTTAATTTCAGAGTTTATATATTAGCTTCGGATAATAAATAAAACAAAGTTCGGTTTTGGCACAAAAACTGTGAAACAAGTATTATAATTTTTTGTCAACAAATAATTATTATAATATTATAATCTTTTTATAGCTTGAAATTAGTAAAGAATTTAATAACCATCACATTATATTTTTCCAAAATTATGATATTAATATTTAAATCTTTAATTATTGGAAATTTTTATTGTCCAAAATTCTAATATTACAATTTAATTCTTTCTTATTTGCAAAATTATAATGTTATGGTAATTATATAAAATATTGATACCTAAGGGAAATTATAATGTTATGGTAATTATATAAAATATTGATAAATGATATCTATATATATTTACTAAAAGGACATTGCATAAATGTCAATATTTTTTTAGTACAGAAATATCATTTAAATTGAGTGAATATAAAAAATATCATTTTGAGAAAATGAATTAAAAGAATTTAATAATTGATAAGTGAGGACAGGTGTTGAAAATATATGATGCCGAATGTCATCGTGTTATGTAAAGTTAGGAGAAAACCTTTTTTTTTTAAGTATAAAAATATCATTTAAATTTAGTGAATATGAAAAATAATGTATGTAATTTTAAAAAAATGAGTTAAAAGAATTTAATAATTGATAAGTGAGAACAGGTGTTGAAAATATATGATGCAAGTGTCGTAATGTTATGTAAAGTTAGAAGACCACCTTCTTATATTATATTAGATATGAGCAATCTACTCCTATAAATTCCAAGAGTAAGTAGTAGCTGATAGAAAAACAAAAATTGAACAAAAACTCGAAAGAGTACGTACGTAGTATCTTTATATATTAAACATGATGGAAGTGGGTGCTTTTGCGGTAGCTCTGATGATGATAACGGTAATAACCTCTCCTTGTGTTTACGGAGAAGAGTTCTCCGATCCACAGGAAATCAAAGTACAAAGACTTTTGAGACGACTCAACAAACCTGCTCTTAAATCCATTAAGGTATATCTTATACAAATGTAAATTATCTACAAACTCCATGCTTTGAATATTCGCAACAAAAAAAAAATTGTTGAGATTATACTTTTTGCTCTAATCTTTCTTACAGAGTGAAGATGGAGATATAATAGACTGTGTTCCTATAACTAGTCAACCAGCTTTGGATCATCCTCTACTTAAAAACCATACTATACAGGTTTGTCTTCACTTACGATATATTTTTTTGTTTATATATGCATGATCATGTTGAGACGAGAATTTTTTGCACGTAGATGAGACCAAGTTCTATCGCGGAAGATGAATCTAAGAACAGCAAGAAAAAACAAAAGCCTATAATTCAGGTGTGGCAAAAGAGTGGAAACTGTCCGGAAAACACTGTTCCTATAAGAAGAACAAAGAAGGAAGATATTTTACGAGCACAATCTTTGAAGAGTTTCAGGAGAAAAACTCATAGACGAAAATATAAAATTCCAAATGCAGGCCATGAGGTACATCATCTTATTTCAATTGTCCTTGTGTTAAGTACTGTCATGTGGCGTTACTGACATTTTTTCCCATTTTCTGGAGCCGGTTTTAGTATGCAATCATGGAATTTAAGACGGGAAAGTTTTTCGGGACAGAATTTACAGTAAATATCTGGAACCCGAAAGTTCAAGTTTCAAATGAGTTTAGCTTGGCTCAGACTTGGCTTGGGTCTGGAGAAGGCCCTAATACTAACACCATTGAAGCTGGTTGGCAGGTCATGTCCTAGTCCTCCATTCTAAATAAACTAGTTTCCTCACATGCAAAAAAAACTTAATTGACACCTATCTTTGTTGCCATAATTTGTAGGTTTTTGACAGAATATACCATGATAATAATACTCGATTATTCGTTTTCTGGACGGTAAGTTCCCAAATTCATGAAATTTTAATTTTGTGTGTAAAAAACCCTAACTATATATCAAGCTAATCATTTGAGAAATTTCACGTTGTGGGGGAAAAAAATTATATATTACCACACTATGACCAGATTTTATATTATTCCCTGGCCTGAATTATTAACTAAAATTTTGAAATTGTAGAACAATGGATACCAAGGACCTGGGTGCTACAATCTGGCTTGCCAAGATCATGGTTTTGTTCAGGTGAGCACTCGTTTTGTTGTAGGTGGAACAATTAATCCCGTATCACAATACGACGGAGAACAACAAGAGCTCTCCATGAATATAAGGAAGGTACAAATCTTAACAACACTACTGTAACAAAAAAAAAAGAATGATTATCCTTCAGATATATAATTTACTCCATTGCATGAAAAAATTGTGAACCATTATAAATTATGTTTATTCAATAAAAAAAGATTAAATTATATATTTATATTTTTACAGGGAAAAAAGCTAGTTTATGTTTATTCAATAAATAAAAAATTAAATTATTTTGTATGAAACTAATTAATTTTTGTATTTAAGGAGATAAGAAATAAAGTATTAATTAATATAATCAAAAGGAATATATATATTTAGCTTTTAATTACGAAATGAGTAGATCATATATATATATATGTGTATATATATATATATCTTACTATATATCTT
This sequence comes from Camelina hispida, assembly GCA_023657505.1. NCBI lineage: Eukaryota > Viridiplantae > Streptophyta > Magnoliopsida > Brassicales > Brassicaceae > Camelina > Camelina hispida. Next base: position 2,234,028 of record CP094634.1, on the reverse strand, counting down.
TAGTTTTTTTATTTTTTTCGGTCAACAAAATAAATTTATGAATAAAAGCATCATATGAGTTTATTGGTCACCCGGGCATAACTATATATGGGTATATTAGAATGTAACATGAGTTGCTCCGTTCCCTAAGTTATTATATATCTTCATCTGAACCACAAATTAATGGACTGCCGATTTTATAGCATGACGACAAAAACTGGTGGCTAAAGATCGGTGAAGAGTTCGTCGGGTACTGGTCTGACGATTTGTTCACTTCTCTAAAAGATGGGGCTACGGTAGTACAATGGGGAGGTGAAATTGTTAATGTGATGACAGATGGGAAACACACGACCACCGAGATGGGAAGCGGACATTTTGGAGAAGAAGGGTTCAAGAAAGCAAGCTATTTCAAGAATCTTATGATATATGATGAAGCCAATACTCTGAAGGAACCCCTAGGGCTTTATCCAAGAACTAGTCATGATGCATGTTACAACATTAAGGCAGGAGATGCTGGGACAGACTGGGGGGTTAATTTCTTCTTTGGGGGTCCTGGTCGTAACGACAACTGCGCTTGATTTGGATCTGTGTGTTCAAAGCTTTGGATCGAGGATTTTACATACATATATGTACGTGTCTGTCTGTATTTGAATAAGAACGTGTGATAGTCATGATCTAAGAGAAAGAAAAAAAAAATCCACGTCATAGTCATGATATTATGTGTATCTGTGAAAGCTTTTCAGATTTCACACCTCTAATCCTAAATTAAGCTAATATCTATCAAAAAAAAAATCAGGGACCGAAATTCAGAATTATTTTTGTTTGTAAGATATCAATTTCTAAATTTCCATACTATCCACAAATTTAGGCTAACTAAATATCAACCAGGGTCAGGGTCGTCTGGTTTATACAACCACCGAACCACGCCCTACGTAGGATATTCGTAGCTCCCATGTCAAGATATTAATGACATCTTCTTATATCAAGCTTTTTCAATTAACAATATATAAAATAATTATATATAATACTTTAATAGTATATTTAGTTATATAATTATGTTTATTATATAAATGATTTTATAAATTAGACCTTAATTTTAAATATTTTATCTGTAAACGTTTTTTAACACACCTGTAAATAGTATATATCCGTAGTTTAACTCTAAACTACATTTTTGAAATATTTTATGAATTTAATATATATATATATATATTATCTGTTTTTTTGTTTGTGTGCTCAGATTATTTTAGCGCAGTAGATTTAAACATGTTTACTGATATTTTGATTTTGTTTTTGTATATTGATTACCTTATATACTATTCCTCTATTTCACAAAAAGTGTCATGCTACACTTTTTTTTTTCATAGAATGTCATTTTACATTTCCAATGTAATTTTTTACATCAAATTTCTTACTTTACTTTTAATTCAAAGCTCTTTTTATTAAACTTAAATAATTAACTACTCATTAAATAATGATATATTTATATAATTCTAGTTTTTTTTTTTAATTTGTGTGCAGCGTGTCAAAATGACACTCTCTGCAAAACAGATGTAGTAAGTGATTAAATTAGGTTTAATGGATCAATGGGTAAAATAGACTCTCTTTTGCCTTTCACAATAATATGTGATCCTTACAATTTATATTTTAAATCTAATGTACATATCTATTGGTTGCCAAAACAAAAAGATTACTAACAAAAGCTTTCTTTATTTTTATTGTATTTTTTTTAATTTAGAAATTGATATCTATTAAAAAAAATCACGGACCGAAATTCAGAATTATTTTTGTTTGTAAGATATCAATTTCTAAATTTCCATACTATCCACAAATTTAGGCTAACTATATATCAACCAGGGTCAGGGTCGTCTGGGTGTTTTATACAACCACCGAACCACGCCCTACATAGGATATCCCTAGCTCCCATGTCAAGATATTAATGACATCTTCTTATATCAAGCTTTTACATTTAACAATATATAAAATAATTATATATAATACTTTAATAGTATATTTAGTTATATAATTATGTTTATTATATAAATAATTTTATAAATTAGACCTTAGTTTTAAATATTTTATCTGTAAATGTTTTTTAACACACCTGTAAATAGTATATATTTGTAGATCAACTCTAAACTAGATTTTTGAAATATTTTATGAATTTAATTTAGATATATTATCTGTTTTTTTGTTTGTGTGCTCAGATTATTTTAGCGCAGTACATTTAAACATGTTTACTGATATTTTGATTTTGTTTTTATATATTGATTACCTTATATACTACTCCTCTGTTTCACAAAAAGCATGCTACACTTTTTTTCATAAAGAATGTCACTTTACATTCAGTGGCGGATCTAGCAAATCTTCACATCAAGTGCAAAAACTATAAAAATGGTAGAGAGGTGGGGTTTGAACTCATGACCTCAAAATTAATATGGTGCATTCTTACCAATAAGCCACTATAACCTTAGTAAATTTTTATCATCTTAAACGTTTTTATAATTTCATACGGTGCACATGCACCACCCTTGACCAAGGTGGATCCGCCCCTGTTTACATTTCTAATGTGATTTTTTACATCAAATTTCTTACTTTACTCTTAATTCAAAGTTCTTTTTATTAAACTTAAATAATTAACTACTCATTAAATAATGACATATTTATATAATTCTAGTTTTTTTTAATTTGTGTGCAGCGTGTCAAAATGACACTCTCTGTAAAACAGATGTAGTAAGTGATTAAATTAGGTTTAATGGATGAATGGGTAAAATAGACTCTCTTTTGCCTTTCACAATAATATGTGATCCTTACAATTTATATTTTAAATCTAATGTACATATCTATTGGTTGCCAAAACAAAAAGATTACTAACAAAAGCTTTCTTTATTTTTATTGTATTTTTTTTAAAGCTTTCTTTATTTTTTTATACAAATTAAAAACAACTGTAAAGTTATTTTTTTCTTTCCTGTTGCTAGATTTTAATGATATTTTCCATATTTTTAAACAAAAAAACACAAAGGCCCATATATATATATATATATATATATATACACCATGTCCAAATCATCTTCCAACAATTATTTTAAAAGGTTTAATTATACGTACTAACAGGAATAATGCTTAATCATACGGTGACTTTTCGCCTTCTTTGGGTGACAATAGCACTTGTAGTCGGAACTTTGCCTGGAATGAGCAAACTCTCCGATATCCATGAGAAGAAAATTGAGCAACGGTTGAAACAACTCAACAAACCTGCCGTTAAATCTGTCCATGTATACATATTCATAATAATAGCTACCTCTAGTTTTGCTATTTCTCAATATTTTCTTGCCTAAATGCTCCTGTACGTTTTGCTTTAATTTAGTTTTTTACGTTGGACAGAGTCCAGATGGAGATATAATTGACTGCGTATGGATCTATAACCAACCAGCTTTTGATCATCCTTTACTTAAAAACCACATCATTCAGGTTTTGTAATATTTTTTTCTTATTATTTCTTTAATTTCTCTCTTGAATTCATATTAATTTACTTCTACGTTTAACTCCTAACACTTTTTGTTTCTCTCGAGGAGATGAGGCCGAAAAGTCACTCCTTCAGGGATAAGCCCGGAGATAAGAAGACAGACTTTATACTTCAATTGTGGCGCACGAAAGGTGAATGTCCTGAGAACACTATTCCCATCAGAAGAAAAACAAGAGATGATCTGTTAAGATCAGATTCCATTGAAACTTATGGAAGAAATAGCTCAGCAACTATTTATCACCTCCACGGTGATCAGACGGAAGTTCATGAGGTACATAGTCCCGACTCCCGACTCTAGTCAAAATTTTAATGTATGCTTGGTTTTATAATTAATATTTTGAACGCTTATTTTTTCAGTTAAACTAGTAAGAGCTACCCTTAACTCCTTAAGCAACTAACAGAATATCTTTAATTTATTTCATGAAATACTTATACCGGTTGATATTTTATTATTTTGTATTACATTATTGTAGCATGCGTGTGTGTACGTCGATTATGGTGAATTCCATGGCAGCAAAAGCCGTATAAGTATATGGAAACCAAATGTTCTAAATACGGGCGAGCTTAGTTTGGCTCAAACATGGGTCACCAATGGAGATTGGGACACTGGTTTAAACACTCTGGAGTCTGGTTGGCAGGTAAATATTGCCCTTTATTTTTTTTTAATTAACACTTATCTTGTGTACATGTTTTTTTCTTTTTAATGTCGGATTGGATCCATGAGACATAATGTCGCATTGTTGCAAATTTTCATGACTTTTTTACTCGATACGAATTGATATATAACTGTATACTCATATATAATAGATCCTACATGCTTTGTACGGTGACAATAATCCAAGACTCTTCACCTATTGGACGGCAAGTTTCCTTTTTCTTATTAATCTTCTAATGTCATGCATTGACGAAGGTTTACTAATATTATTCGACAAAAAAATGCGAAACATATATATAGAGCGATTCATACGGAGAGACCGGCTGCTACAACCTTGATTGCCCAGGCTTTGTTCAAGTGAACAGAGATATTTCTCTTGGTGCAGCTTTCATCACTATCTCGACCTACAATGGTGACCAATATGATTTTCATCTAACTATTGAGAAGGTATAGTTTATCTAGAAGTGCTAAACAAACACAACTTATAACATTTTTGACAAAGAGGGTCATCTCTAAGTTAAACTACAACCCGTTTTAGGATCAAGATACCGGACTTTGGTGGCTTAAGCTTGAGACATATTTAGTCGGATACTGGCCGAGCCTCATAGTCCCAAAGCTAGCAGATTCAGCACGGAAGATCGTATGGGGAGGTGAAATTGCGCATTATGTTGAAGGCAGAGGGGAACACACGTCTCCGCAAATGGGGAGTGGCCATTTCGCAGAAGAAGGTTTTAAGAAGGCGGCTTATTTCAATAGCATAGAGTACATCGATAAATCTAATTATCCGATCACACCCTTTCCTCAAAATCTTGAAGCTATCATTACTCGGCCTGAATGCTATAACCTCAACGTTGGCTCTAGCCGAAGGTGGGGAACTTACATTTTCTATGGTGGTCCTGGACATAACCCTCAATTCCTATGAGAGATTAGGTTAACAAGATCTTTAATTGTACTTAATAGCGTTCTAAAGAATGTGTAGACTATTGAAGACTAACAAATTGGTTTTGCGTTTTAAAGTAAAAAAAGTCGTATCTATATTATACGACTTTTAATAAGCGCCACATTTCTTTTGCTGGATAAACGTAACAAAGTCGTTGTCACTTGTCATTAATTCACTTATCAAGTGCTACCTTGCACGATTTGTAACTTGCAGAAAATGGAACATAGAAGGATATGATAAATTTATGTATATTTAGTATAAAACCTTGCACGACACCTTCCGTTTGATCGATCACCTTTGACTTCTACGTTTAAGTTTGCGTTTTTATCATTCACAAAATAAAGAATATGCTTTACACTTATCCTCTCTTTCTTGTTTCTAAGCAATTAACACCATTAGACTTGCATTTATAAACCCATGACTCCAAGTTTCCTCTGTTTCTAACAACCACAAAAAGGTATCCTTTGTTGACATATCTGTTATCTGTACATCAACCTTCCTGTGTATGTTCCGCTATCCGAAATATGGGAAATTGCCTTTCAATATCAGATCCTTCTCTTGAAGATGTATCAAATAAGATTCTCAAAGCACTTCCCGTCGAAACTGCCTTCAAGTTTCCCTCACCATTGCCTACTTTTACTCAAGGTTTGTATCGCTTCTCATTGATCCCTCTCTCTCTCTCTCAATTACTTTGATGATTTTGATTTGAGTTGCATCATCAGGTGATGGTTTTGCGAAACGAACCATTGACTTGGGAGGTGGTCTGGAAGTTAGTCAAGTTTCGACATTCAACAAAGTTTGGTCCACTTACGAAGGAGGACCAGACAATCTCGGAGCCACATTCTTTGAACCATCATCAATCCCTTCCGGTTTCTCCATCCTCGGTCACTATGCTCAACCAAACAACCGTAAACTTTTCGGTTGGGTACTCACAGCTAGAGATCTCTCAAGCAACACCTTGAAACCCCCAGTAGATTACACCCTTGTCGGAAACACCGAGTCACTCAAGATCAAACAAGACGGACCTGGATATTTCTGGCAGCCCGTTCCACCTGATGGATATCAAACCGTTGGTCTAATAGTCACAAACACCTCACAAAAGCCACCTCTAGACAAACTACGCTGCGTTCGTTCCGATCTAACCGAACAATGTGAAGCTGATACATGGATATGGGGAGGAACAAACGGAGTCAACATCTCAAATCTAAGACCAACCACAAGAGGAACACAAGCTACAGGTGTCAGTGTAGGTACATTTACATGGCAAACACAAAACTCCTCTCCTTTACCATTATCTTGCTTAAAGAATACAAATTTCGACTTCTCTACAATGCCTAACGAGTCCCAAATCAAAGAACTGTTCCAAACTTATTCTCCAACGGTCTACTTCCACCCAGACGAAGACTATCTACCTTCCTCTGTTAACTGGTACTTCAACAACGGAGCATTGCTATACAAAAGAGGCGAAGAATCAAAACCAATCCTTATCGAATCAAACGGTTCTAATCTTCCACAAGGCGGATCAAACGATGGATCATACTGGCTAGACCTACCTATAGACAAAAACGGTAAAGAGAGAGTTAAAAAAGGAGACTTACAAAGCACGAAAGTGTATCTTCACATCAAACCAATGCTCGGAGCAACGTTCACAGACATATCGATTTGGATCTTTTACCCTTTCAATGGTCCTGCACGAGCTAAAGTCAAATTCGTAAACCTACCATTGGGGAGGATCGGAGAACACATTGGTGATTGGGAACACGCGACGTTACGGATCAGTAACTTCACCGGAGAGCTATGGCGATTGTTTCTATCGCAGCACAGCGGTGGAGTTTGGATCGAAGCTTGCGATTTAGAGTTCCAAGGAGGAGGAGGAGGAGGAAGTAACAAACCTGTAGCGTACGCATCGCTTCACGGACACGCGATGTATCCGAAACCTGGATTGGTGTTGCAAGGAGACGATGGGGTTGGGATAAGGAACGATACGGCGAAGAGTAAAAAAGTGATTGATACTGGATTAGGGTTTGAGGTGATTGCGGCGGAGTATGACGGCGGAGGAGTGGTGGAGCCGCCGTGGGTTAATTATTTGAGGAAGTGGGGACCTAAGATTGATTATAACGTTGATGATCAGGTTAAGAGCGTTGAGAGGATATTACCTGGGTTTCTGAAAAAGGCCTTTGTTAACTTCGTTAGGAAGATTCCTAATGAAGTTTATGGTGAAGATGGGCCTACTGGGCCTAAACTTAAGGGAAACTGGGCTGGTGATGAAAGTTAAATGATGAATTTGTTTGTTTTTTCTTTAGATTATTCTTTGTTGGTTTGTTTATAAAGTTCTTCTTAACCATTGTTTATGTATATACACATAAAAATTAAGTTTGGCTAAGTGAAAAAAAAAAAAAAAACAAAAAATATTGGAAACTAGTGAACAGATTTTTCATTTTTATCATACCAAAACACTTCAGATACACACTAAGCCAAAAAGTAAAACCAAAAGTACAATTAGTTTATGAAAGGAACAAAATTTTCTTAGTTTTTAGTGACCAAATTTTTAGAAATCCAGAGATCCACATTGTTTGCTCTCTATAGATTTCACAGCAGGTCCAGGCTTCTTTGTTTCCTTTTTATGATCACCATTTACGCCTCTCGGTCTTCCAATACCCATCTTAGGTAAACCACGGTTCAGTCCTTCTAACAAAACACAAGCTTTACACCATTTCTGCATATCATGTTTTAATCCAAAACAATCAAACAACTATATATATTAACTCTATGTTCTAATGATGCATGACAACTGACACTTTAAGTGATAAAGAGAGGTCTCACCTGGCTAGAAATATACCCACATCTCTCACACGTTCCTTGCTCAGGCATCTTTGTGGTTGTTGCAATTCTAAAATCTTCTCCAGATTTTATGATGTCCAGGATCGCCCTTGGCCTGCATTTTGTATAAGTTAATGATCCCTACTTGAATCATGATTGAAGAGGATACTGACAGGAAAAAGAAGTCGAGAAAGAACCTTAGTCTTTCCAAATCTTTGATGAACTCACGGGCAAACCCACGATATGCATTAGGAGAGTATATGCCTGCAAACTCAACAAACGAAGAGCTGTCTTGGCTGAAATTGAAATCTAAGAACAGAGAAAAAAACTCTGCAAAAACTTTAAAAGTGCACACTTACATTCAGTAGAGAAGTAGTCCAGCTTCTTGAAATAAGCATACGTATAGCAACGTTAAGGTATATAGCAAAATACTTTTGGTTGACAAGTTACAGTAATATAAACTCATCAGTAGTAATCAAAACAGAAGGACGTAAAAGTGAAGGATATATGACAATCTCCTTTTCGTATGTATACTTGAAAGGTTTACATCTTGGAATAGGACCGTCTTCACCAGTAGTAATCGATGTGCACCGACTTAATCTACAATAGCCAACATTACAAAAATCATTCCATTCAGGACTGAGAGAGATTTTTCCTTTCAATCAAATCATTAAGAAAATACTTTACCTAGCAATATCACCACGCAATATGTTCAAGAGAACGGTTTCGGCTATATCATCTGCATTATGTCCAGTGACTAGCTTATCTACTTTCAATAACGCAGCTCCTCGATCAAGTGCCTTTAGATGAATCAAACAGAAGCAAATCAAACACAAAATTGTTCTTGTTGTTATGCAGAGTTATTGACAGACAGTAGAACAAGAGAAAGAAATATGTTCCCCTACCTGTCGACGGAATACACCACAAAAGGTGCAATTGTTCTTCAAACCGATCATTTTCACAATGTCATCCATTGTCCATCCATACAGATCTTTGTATGAAACAATCTGAAGAGGCAAACCATACTGAAAGAAAGAAATACAGAATCCATCAAATGAAGAGAAAACAAAAAACGTCAAAAAAACAATCACCTATATCACACACATAGAATTCAAAAAGAAGCTTACTTGGACTTCGTTCCGTTTAACGGTCTCAAGTGAATCATCACGGTAACCCGTGATCCCTTCATCTATGGACAAGAGAAAGAGGTCCAGCCCGTAATCATGCCGTCTGTTTAGTTCTGATAACACATATGCCAGAACTGTAGAATCTGCACAACAAAGCCCCAGCTTTTTGGATTATTTGATGAACCAGCTATCAACTAAATCAATCCAGAACAATCTAAATGTGTAACAGTATTATGTTGAAGCAAAAGATCAACATAAGTTTAAAGGTTGAAAGAGAGAAGCAATTACCTTTTCCACCAGAGGCACCTATAGCAACTCGTTCACCAGATTTGAATAAACGATTCTGAACAATGACTTGATGAATCTCCTCCTCAAAAACCTCATAGAAGCACTCTCTGCATATCTTTTAACACACATACCCAATCACTTCTCATACATAAACACCAAAAGAGGAGGCTCTAGCAACTAAACAATACACTGAGAAACTAAAGATTGGATTTTGATCCAATTCCAACGAATCAGATCGATAATTTTTGATTCGATTTCACATAAGAATCATAACCCAAACCAGTGGAATTCATAAAAGAGCCAAATCTTACAGTATAGAAGTTTGTTCAAAGCTTCTTCTTAAAAATCTTAGCTAAAACCCAAACAAGAGAAGTTTGAGTAGAGTTACCTGTTGAAGGGTTTTGGGACGTTTGAGAACGGGACGTCTCAGGTTGCATAAGCAGCAGAGACGAGTGGCTCTTGCTTTCTTGCTTTTGGCCTCCATTTCTCACCGGAGCACCTCCTGCTTGTCGGAGGTGAAAAAGCGACCTAAACTCGACGAAGTCAGAGAATGATGAAACGCCATCGTTTTTTGTCTATATGGGCCCTAAAAGGGCTTTGACGGAATACGGGGTCAAGAGTTAAACGACATCGTTTGAGTAAAGGCATTGCGTCTGTGCTGCCTGAGTTTTGACTCATCGCTTAAGAGTTAAGATTAGATAAACAAACACTGATGCGGTAATTTTGTCTTTTAAACTCTCAACTCTGTAACTTTATTGGCACAAAACTTGGCTTCCATGTTTTCATCATATCTCCCATCTCCATTGCTTGATTGGTCACAAGCTTCAGCGATGGTGGTTGTAATGGCACAAGCACATGTTATGTGCGTTCTTATGAGAGAGGATTCATTCAGCCGAGAAGTTAATTTACATTTACTTGCTCAGTTTCTTCCTATTCCTCTGTTTTTCCCTGCTTTGTTTCTTTACTTGCTCTGTCTTTCTTATTGCTCTCTTTTGGGTGTTCTGTTTACTTTACTTTACCTTACTCTGTTTTTTGTGCTCTGTTATCTTTTTAGCTCTGTTTCTTTAGGTGCTCCATTTTTCTCTGGCCTCTGTTTCTCTACTTGTTATGTTCTCTACTTAACATTACATCACAAAGAAAGATAGACATTGATCTATATCCAAAATATGGTGTAGTATGATCAATAGCTTATGAATCAATATCCTTATTTCTCAGAATCTGTAGTATAGAGAATCTATGTAATGGATCAAGTGAAGTAACTTAACCAACCTTGATGTGTTTCTCAATTTATCTATGTTCCAAATGTCTAATGAAAACAAAGAGTATTCACAAGACTCATTCTTTATTCATCTATAGGGACTCACACAAGGAAGATACAGAGAAGAAAGCGACTAACGAGTAGCCAACATGGAACAGAAAATCAACTTGTATTAATTTTTAATGACTTTGAAGTAATTTTTGTACATTGTTTTGCCTGTTGCAGTATGATCTAAGCTTATCCTTATGAACTAAAAACTGAAACATTATACTGTTAAACAGTAACCAAGTTTGAGTTATGTTTACCATACCAGAAACGTCACATATCTTCCTTGTGTTCATTCTAGTAGTAGTGGTTGACGCAGAGGCTTTAGAATTGTGCTATCGAGTTCCATAAAATATGTTACAACAACTCCAATAAGCGAGCATACAGCTGGAACAAGTCCTAACCCATATCTTGTCACCGAGAAGTAAAAATGTTGGTTGATGTTTACATCGACCTTTGGTGTAGTGCCTGCACCATTTTCCAAATCACACTTTTATAAACAATCTCTAGATATTTAAGATAAATTTAGAAAGAAAAACAAAAACTTACTTTGATGTGACTGAAGAACATATAAAGCAAGCCCACATGACATTTTGTCTAAGAAGCTTAATGACCCACAAACAAAAGCACATCCACCGAGTTCTGAACCAATCAACACACTCTGCATACTGATTGCTGTCACCTGTGGGAAATAATGTGATTATCAAAAGACAGATCTCTAAGTTACATGTAAACAACACATGAAGACGTCAGATCTAAGAAAGGATTGTCTTACCAGCATTAATGCATTTGCGATGCCGATAAAGATAGAGATGGCATACATGTAATAGTTAATACTTCTGGACAATAAGAGGATTGCTACACCGCAGAATATCCAAATGATACCACCCGCACAATAATATGCCTTGAGGCGTTTTCCATTCCATGGAATCTCCTACAATTATGGGAATATAGTTATTACATAACACACTAAGAAAGGACAAAGTTTAGACAAGAAGAAGAAGAAGAAGAAGAAGATAAATGCGTTTGAACTTTTTGTCACCTGAAGCATAACCGATACAACGAAGCTGCAGATGTAGATTATTGCAGGGATCTGAAAATTAAACATTGATCAGTAACATTTTGATGATCATACTTACTGCAGTAGTTGTATTGATTTTACCAGAGCTTTAGCGGATTGAGCCATTTGCAAATCATCAATAACAAAGAATGCAAGATATGCCTGCCAATATTAAAGACATCCTGAAATTTAAGTATTGATCGAATACAAAAGAAGCAAAACATGAAAGATACAGAAACTAACCTGAGAAACATTCAATACTAGTCGAGTGAGGAGATAAACCATAGCAACTTGATAGTACAGAATTTTACGAAACCAATAAGCCCATGGTATTCTTGCTCGGCTAGTTTCTCTTAGATCTATCCGCAGCCTTTGAGAATACATAAAAACCAACTCATTTTCAATAAAATATCATTTATATCATGCATGAAACTTTGGTAAAAACTGATCTAGGCATTTCAGAAGAAAGTGTGCAGTACCTTGGTTCCTTTGTCCCCATAAGAAATATGACCACAAAGCAGCAGCCAACGGTGATGGATGAGTAAGCAATCCAACGATACTGTAGACTTAAGGCAGACTTAGAATCATATCCAAAGGCATTAAACATAAACAAGTCGATAGAAGAAGCACAAACCTGAGTTTCGGTATTTTCTTTTGTCCCGGCCTCACTAACACCAAATACAACTAAAGCAATCGCGTATAAGCCTAAATTAGCAACCTGAAATAACAGTTAAATGAAAATGTTAAGTATAAGCCTAAAAAGACATTTTAAAGAGCTCAAATAAGACTAACCATGCTAAAAGCGTTACGGGAGCTTGTTAGTGCTACTCTGCTTGTTGAGTTCAGTGTAATGCAATTGACCATAGCCCTAACGAACATAAAGTTATAATGATGAACAGATCTCACTGAGTAAAATTTGAGATTAACCAAAAGAGAAGATCAAATGGAAAAAGAAAAGATTGTTTATTTACATGTGAGAAACCTGAGTAGCAGCCCATCCTATATTGAAGATAGCAGCAAACATACTGTACGATAATGTTTCAACAGTTAGAGAGTTACTGTTGAGGAGTGTACAAGGCAAACAACCGCCAAAAACAGATGAAAACGAGACAGCAACTAGTAAGGATCCTGCAGCATGCCAAATTTTGAAATGCCCAAATCTGTCAATCTGTTCATATGAAAAAAGACAGATTTTGTGAGATACTAAAATACACTGTTCCATTGCACAAAGATCAATCAATTTTATCTCAATCTAGACTACTCTTAAATCAAACAAGACTACAAAAACATAAAAAACAAAACTTTACCAATTCACCAACGAAGACAGTAGCAAAACCATCTGCAACTTGACCAGAGAGCATGACAATTGCAGCATCCCTACAGAAAGAAAAAAGAACTCAATCAATCTCACTAATGACACAGATTGAGGTACAAAAACTCAGGAGAGGGTATTGTTGTACCTTGGGGAGAGGCCGATTTGGGTTAAAAACAAGAGGAGGTAAGTGAACCAACAAGAAGCAGTAATGTCATTAAGCATATGTCCAACTCCATAATAGAACACAGACAACCTTCCAAGTGGTTTCGTCGATGGATCCTCTTCCTCCTCATCGTTCCTTCCGACAATCACAGGTGACGTCATCAACCAAATTGGGTTTTTCAGAAGAGACAAATTTTGTATTTTTTTCTTTTTGTAATAATAATCCTACAATTCGAAATCTGCATGGAAAGAAGACACATCGAAGATTTTTCAAAAACAACCCAAAACCTCGAATAAAACTCAATTGTATCTTAAAATAAAAAAACACGAACTTTCGGATTGAAGAAATCAAGAAACGAGAAAAGAAAGAAAAAAGGAACAAACTTTATCGTACCTGTTGAATGTTAAAAAAAAAAAAGGAAGAAACTTTGCAATCCCAAACCAAAATCGGATTTTGATTCAGAGATCCTTTAAGAATCTGTTCAATCAATAGATTATCCCAATTCCCAAGGAAACGGGAATAAGAAGAAACCAAAGAAAAGGAAAGAGACAACGGTTGTGTGAGCGAGAGCTTAACGAGAAACTTTTAAAAAAAAAAAAAAAAAAAAAAGGAAAAAAAAAAGGATTATAGTAATACTTTCCGGCGTAAATACGTCATTATTATTTTTTCCTGCGATTTCAAATTTGATTATTGACTAAAGAAGAATAAAATAAATTACTAAAAAAGGAAATTAATTATTGTTGACCAAAAAAAAAAAGAGAATCACGACGACCATGAAAGAGAGACGAAACTGACCGGAGTAGATAATCTAGGAAACCGTGCGGTCATGTGATTGCTCTATAGATTTATGGTATGGGGACACTTTGGATAATTTTATATACTAGTATGATACTATACTATATGGTTTGCAAGTTGCAACAGTTTCTTCCAACACTGTGTATTGGTGTTACTACTTGTCTCTGCCATAGTGCAAACAAACAGTTTCTTTTACAACACTATTACTGTGTGTTGATGCTACTACTTGTCTCTACAATAGTATTAACACTTTTTTAAGTATACAAATTAGGTTTAGCCTAAATTCAGGTTTGCCGAAGTTTTTTAACCAACTTTTGTTGAGTAAGTTTTTGGTAAATCCCACTCTAATAAATAAAATCTCATTGAACCGAAGTCCTTGATCGATCAGTAGTCCAATTGATTGTTTTACAATATGACAACAACAAAAACAAACAAAAAAAGTTTATGGCAACTTGGATCTCCACAACTTAGTGATCATGTTCCATTTGATCCTTGTGGTTCCCTCTTTTATTTTATTTTATTTTATTTTCTTGTGGATCTGATTTGCACTCAAAAGAATTCATCTGTCGCTAAGCGGCTTATCGGTTAATGAAATTGCGTGTGGATGCAGTTCACTTCAGTTCAAACAAAACCATCATAGGTTCATACTCAATTGAACAAAAATTCAGAGTTTTTTTTTTCTCAAGTAAAAAATATTACAAAAATAAAATTGATAAAATCATACAAGATAGAGAGAAGAGTTGTCATTTGTAGCTAGCTCGTGTCTCATTTTGCGCCATACAACGAAAGAAAAAAAAAAGTAGTTGATAAGAGTTGTCACAAAGTGAAAACTACATTCATCATGAGTCAAAACCAAAAACAGCAACGGCACAAAATCAAAGCCACCGCAATAGCACAAAACCAACGTGACATCCTTGTCACGTTTCACTGTTATTATCTAAACGAGTATGAAAATACAATATATTACGAAGAAATGGGCAACAACTAGCCATCGTTTACCAAATAAATGGGTCGTCCGACCACTGTTGTTGTTATCAGATCCTGCGGTTGGAGGAACGCTAGGTGGGTCAGAAGCTAGGCCGATTTTGTGTAAAGCTTTATCTATTTGTTCGAACACTTGGGCTTCTGGAGATTTTGGGTCCAAGTGAAGGAAAGCTGAAACACCCACCATCCCACCACACAAATTATGGTTTCGTTAATTTTGCTTCTATTAATCTAATTTATAAGAGAATTCATAACTAGAGTACTTATAAAAGTTACCAATGGTCTTGCTAATAACTAACCACAAGAAAATGCAAAAGGACCCATACTAAGCAAGAACTTTCTTTATGTCCACAGTAGAATGTACCATACAACCAATTAACCACATATATGAGAATGACTGTTATGCCGTAAAAGTCTTAATTAGAGAGGTGATTAAGGTACGAACCAGGGCATTTAGCGACATCAGCAGTGACGTGACAAACGGAAGGAAGAGTGTAAGAGAGAGAGATGTTGATCTGGAGACCCAAAGCAGGATCATTCCTGTCTTGGATGATCACACAAATACAGTTCTTGTCCGAATCAAGAATCTGTTTGAGGCCGGAGCAACAAACCGGCGTCGGAGATTTTGCTTGTCCTTTCATGTAAGGAAGACACGTGCCCATACTCAAACGCTCTTCCTTACACTGTTCTTCATTTTTTGCCTTTTCGTCTCCACCTCCCACCACCGTAGTCGTTATTGTTAAAGCTATTGATATCGCCACTAGAATAATCCTCCATGATTCCATTTTTTTTTTTTTATAATTTCTGATTTGATTTTTTTTTTTTGTAAAGAAAATGTAAGAACAAGAGATCACGATTCACAAATATCAAAATCATTATCTCCAAAACGCGGAATCTGTGTATAGTAACCTTATAATAAGACAAAAGTTTATGGACTTTGTAAAGACTTTGGTAAGTCAAGTTTCAACCCTCTTCGTTTTGTTTGGCCGACCTCTTTTTTTCTTTTTAATTTCATTTTTCAAGATCTTAAAAGAATGTTCAATTGTTCAAATCTGTCAAAAAGTGTACTATAACTCTTCACAAGTCACTACAACTCTACAAGATATTTTACTAGAAGCATTTTTTTTCTTAACAAGATCTCTTTACTAATTTGTCGATTTACAAGTGACTTTATTATATCTATACTCAAGTTTTCGAGTCAAGGATTATAAAGGACTGTAAAAGTAATGAAGTTGACGCTAAAATTTAGATGTCGTGTGTAAGTCTAACGTCTATTTTAAGTTTAACAACGAAACAAAATCCATTCACGTTGCCTTTATGGCTTTATCAATATGTTTTTGAATCATTTAAAAACCAACGTCGACCTTAGTTCTTAACTAGGTTTGATAAATTATTGTATTTCTTAAAGAATAAAATATCAAAGTGTTCCAAAAATTTTTTTAAAAAGCATTAAACGAGACATAGAAAAACTGTAGTTCATACGTTCTTATTTTGCGCCACACAAAAATAGAAAGAAAGAGGTCTCACGAAGCAGAAGTAGATACATCAATCAAACACAGTTACGGCAAAAACCAGCGTCACTCTCCAATTGCGCAAAAGCAACGTTACATACTTTGTCACTTTTCTTTTACTTATTGTTATCTATACGAGGAGGAAAATATAAGAAACTACGAAGAAATGGGCAACAACTTCGATCCCTAGCCATTGTTTATAGAAGCTATGAGCGTGGTTCGAGCCTGGCACAGAGGTCGTTCGACCACTGTTTTTACCATCATCGGATCCTGCGGTCGGAGACATGCTAGTAGTGGGTCCAGGGGACGAGCCAGTGGGAGCAGAGGCTGAGACGGTTTTATTTGCTAGCTGGTAGAACACTTGAGCATCTGGAGATTTGGGGTCCAAGTGGAGCAAAGCTGAAACACCCATGCCATAAAAATATGAGTTTTATTTAATATATAATCCCTTTTAAAAACTTGTTTACTAAACATACTATTCGCATACTCTGTTTTTATTCTTGAATGTGCTATATATATCGATGTACATTAACATATGACTAATTACTTCATAACATTTACTCATGTAAGCTAACATGATTCATGTTATACGCTTAGCTTTAACTAATTCTAACTATTATGAATTTATGATGGATTCGTTGATTTTTCTTTTTCGTTTTTTTTTCTTGTAGGATTCCACCAAATCAGCTGATATAATTTAGTCCAAATGTTGTATGGATAGAATTCTGACGTTTTAAATCAATGATGATATTATATAGTTTACAAAAGTCACCCAAATATGTAAAATATAATGATTCTACACTATAATCATAAACACTCGGATTCAGTTAGCACAAAATTTCTACATATCCGGAAAAAAAAAAACTTATTTATTTATTCACTAATCCAACGACGTCGCAAATTATTTATAATATGGTTGAATTGTAGAAAGGTAAAGATACGAACCAGGGCACTTAGTTATGTCAGCAGGGGCGTGGCAAACAGAAGGAAGAGCAAGAGCGAGGGAGACGTTGACCTGAAGACCCAAATCAGGATCGTTCCTGTCTTGGATGATGACACAAAGACACTTCTTGTTAGAATTAAGAACTTGTTTGAGGCCGGAGCAACAGTCTGGCGTCGGAGATTTTGCCTGTCCTTGCACGTATGGAAGACACGTAGCCATACCCACCAGCTGCTCAGTACATTCATCCTTATCTTTTGCCTTATCATCTCCAGCAGCCACCACCATAGCCAACATTATCAAAGCTATTGCTGTCGCCATTAGATTAATCCTCCATGACTTCATTCTTTTTTGGTTACAGCTGTGATGCTTTTTCTTTTCTTTTTCAGTGTTATTGTTGTTGTGATTTCCACTATAATTCCTTCCCTACCTCTCTTACGATTTATATAGCACTTTTGAGCTTTTAAGGGTTTTTCTACCAAGTTATTTTGTTTTATTTTATTGTGTAATTTACGCGATGATTGCGTTGTATGCGTTGTCGTCACGAGAAGTTTATCGGAGTATATACTGGTGATGGAAAATTGTGTCGTATATACATGCGAACGAACATGTGATCTCAAATGTCAACATCATTATCTCCATAAGCTCAATCGGTGTATGGTGAATTAAGGACCCATAATTTTAATTGCGGAGTATATTTTGTCCATACTAAACTATTTTTTGGTAAGTCAATCAAACTCTTTTTTGTCAAATTTCAGTTTCTACAAAGCTATCTTTCAGTTTGATAGCTACGTAACGTACCCATTAGTTTTCGCCTTATTATAAAAACCCAAATTAAAACATGATAATCTACATAAAATAAAATTTCGTTAACAATAACAATAAATGAATTAATCAAAGAATTAAACATATGTGTTATATCACTTACCATTCTTTCTTTCTTTTAATTACATTTTCAATTATAAAACAGCAAAATTCCAAAGAAAAGAAAACTATTGAATATCTATATGCAAGACTGAAAAATCGCATCACTAATGTTTTGATAGCAAATCTTTGTTGTCATAAAGCTATTTTTCAAAAAAAGTTATTCCCTAAAAAGTAGCTCACGAGATGTTTTGATAGCTAATAATTCATTTTTAGTATAAAGTATTCATACAGAATCACTACCCATCCATCATAATATTAGAATAAATAAATAAATAAATAAAATAATTGCCAAAGCTACAAAACAAAAGCTGTGGGAATGCATAAAGAAATCGAGTTAAGAAGAGGAAAGGGACCACGACCATCACTACTAACACGGTAACACCTACAACAACCCACTGAGTGGGACTGTCGTCTCAGTGTTTGAATTGTAGACGTTGACACCTGGTGCAGTCTTTTGGAACCCTACTACACACCTACAACTACAAAGCTACGAGACCATTGCGTCATTAATGAGGTCACTCTTGCCTTCACCGTAGAACTCACTCCGTTTCCTAACGCTTTATTGGGCCTTTTCAACGGCCCAATTATTTAACGGGCCTACTATATTATATATGAATAAGATTCGTTCTTATCGTCACCGACGAGACGACTCATCACATTCAGGAAGAAAGACAAAAAAAAATGGGAGTAGTAGTGATCGATGGATCAACGGTACGATCATTCGTGGAAGACGAAGAGCAGTTCAAGAAGAGTGTAAACGAGAGGTTCTCAGCTCTGGATCTGAACAAAGACGGCGTTTTATCGAGATCGGAGCTAAGAACGGCGTTCGAATCGATGAGGCTGCTTGAATCGCACTTCGGAGTTGATGTGGTGACTCCTCCGGACGAGCTGACGAAGCTATACGACTCGATCTTCGAGAAGTTTGATACGGATCAGAGCGGTTCAGTGGATCTAGAGGAGTTTGGATCGGAGATGAAGAAGATCGTGCTTGCGATCGCTGATGGGCTCGGGACTTGTCCGATTACGATGGTGTTGGATGATGGTGAGGATAATATCTTGAAGAAAGCTGCTGATTTGGAAGCTTCCAAGCTTCAGAAGAAGGCTTCTTCGTGATCTTTTGAAAGTACTGTGTTTTGTCTTTTGTGGTTGTGTTCACTTGTGTTTTTGATGTAAGCGAGAGTTTGAATTAATAAAAATAGACTTTGAATTGTTTGTGATGGGAAGATTATATAAGTAAGACTTGGGATTGAAGAAATTGGAAGATGATATTTTTCAATTTTGTATAAGAAAAAAAAAAAAATGAATCGTCGCCTGAGAGATTCGAACTCTCGCGGGAAAATCCCACTCGCTTAGCAGGCGAGCGCCTTAACCACTCGGCCAAAGCGACATCTTGTGATAGATCTGACACTTTAATATTTAAAAACTAATTTGATGGGCTTGCTGATGTTTTTTTTGGTTGTGTCGTGCACATTTTTTTCTTTTCTTTTAAAAGGAAGTTTTGGGCCTAGGCCCATAGTCTCCCTTTGCCGGGGCCAGCCTTTCTGTAAACTTTTCCTAAAGAAAATCGCAACCCCTCCCAAGCTGACTTGAACACAGGGGGCCATTTTTCTTTTTGATATGGCGGCAAACACTAGTAAAAAGTAAAAACCACTATACTTCAAAATAAAGTCATGCACTTGTTGAATAGATGTGTCGATTCGTGTTTCTATTCTTAGTAAATTTATGTATATGGAAATTTAAATTTTAAAGATTTTATCAATCTTGACCGCTAGCTGCTTAGAGCATTACATGAATATGTACCAATATCAAAACCATACATAATTGGAAGTCTGATTGGTTTTCGTAGAAAAAAATCATTGCAATTTTGACCAAAAAATACCATAAGAGCAAATTTATTGACGCTCATCAATTTTAGAAGAATCATTGAATGGAAGGAAATACCAAAGTCCAAAACTTAGAGATACGCACCCATTTTTACCATATAACTAACATTCCCATTATATTATAAGAATCTATAGAGATATCAATTTTTTTCTACTGAATCCCCTCTCAACCACCCAACTTCTCTCATCAATGTCGTCCTCCTCTACCCAAAACCAATTGGAGCTGCAGGAGTACACCTGTCAAGAATGTGACATCATCCTTTCGGTTCTCTCTTCATCTCCCCCTTCCTCTCCACATTGTCCTCAGTGTAATCTCGTGTCTTCTTTTACTTCTTCGACCCCTTTTGGAGTTAGTCCTGATGATGATGATAACGAAGACGATGAGGAGCCTCAAATTGATGATAACGAAGACGACGAGGAGGCTCAAATTCTCGATCCAATTACGACCGTTCTGATCTCATCTTCAATGCTGTCCTCATCAGACGGATCTTCTTTACTTTGCACCATTTGCAGGGAAGATTTCGTCGTCGGAGAACCTGCCTGGAAATTGCCATGCAACCATTTGTACCATGAAGATTGCATCGTTCCTTGGCTCACAAGTCATAACTCGTGTCCTCTCTGTCGATTTGAGCTCACGGTTGAATCTACTGAGGACGACAGTGGTCTAACCTTGTGGTTCGATGTATTGACCCTAGAGGACGAGTTGGAGGAAGATACGGAAATAGGGTTATAAAAGATTGATAACATCTGAAACATTTTCACATTTACATTGATTTCTTTGATAATAATAGACATATATATATATATATATATATGTGTGTGTCTGTGTGTGTGTGTGGATTTGAAAATGAGAGCGTAATTGATTTCATTTCAAAATGTAATTTCATATTATGAATTTGTTTAATTACATTACATTTAGTTTATTTTCAATATGTCTCTTATTTAGTCATGTCCATTTATTTTAGAGAAATAGAAACTAGATTAGCAATAGCACAACGTAGTCCCGTGATTTGGATTATATGGTTCGATGTATTGACCCTAGGGGACGATTTGGAAGAAGAAGATAACTTTGTAGGGTTATCAAATATATGAATTTGAAAATGAGCGCGTAATTTCATATAAAATTATTGTTAGAATCTGGAGAGAGTGAGCTCCAAGATACACTCTACTCCAATAAACTCACAAGACACCAAAAAACAGAGTTTGTGTGTTCATGTCTAAAGAGAGTATAGTAATACAAGCTGTGTATACTTAGAGGATAAGCATGAGAGGCAGCAACACTTTCACACCAAAAAAGAACCCAAATAACCTTTATAGAAACCGTGAAGAGAATGGAAGAGATTTAGATTGAAGGAATGGTAGAGACCAAGCATTGCCAAGGCTTGGGCTCTCCATGAGAATAGTATCAACCTAATTTACCCATTTTAATGTATAAGAGACTGATTTTGTATAAGGGGAAGTCTCCCAAAATAGAGAGCTTAGTTTATTCAATGCATAAGCATACATATTTATACACAAATGGATGAGAGTAGTTGTCTCCCTTTTTTAACCTAATGCCAACAGTTGTGTTGCTTAGATCCACTTTAAATTTAACTACAACAGTTGTGTTGTCTCCCACTTGCTTGTACTTCCAACGGTCACATTGCTTCTTCCTTGTGTCCGCTGAATGATAGAGTGTTCTCCTTGCAAGTTGCTTCTTCTTCAATGTCAACATGTGATGGTTGAGTGCCCAAGAGTGATAAAAACATCTCCTAAACGGATCTTTGGGTGCATGTGAGCTTAACACACATGTGACTCCTCTTTGGTGCTAAAACCAAATTTGAATGTGGTTTGAGTCCTTTGCAGCCTTGAAACTGCTTCAGTTCAATAATTAGCGCATAATTAAAATCAAAAATACCATTTTCAGTTTGTTTAATAACATTAGATTCAGTTTGTGTCTCTTATTTAGCCATGTCGATTTATTTAGAAAAATCGAAAACAGATTAACACAACGTAGTCCGGTGATTTGGATTTTGAAGGTATAGGATCTCTATAGTGTTTTTGGGATTAAATATATTCTATTATTCACGAGTAGCGAAAACTACTATATAATTGGATTTGGGTCTTCCTAATAGATAAATAGACAATTTTGAATGCGAGTATATAGTAAACAAAATTAATGAACTCCACTCTCTCTAGATATCTAAATTGATGGATGATATGATTTCTCTAGAGCTTTGCATATATATTTGTTTTTAAGTAGTGCGAATGTATAGAACAAGTCTTTCAGTCCGCGTAATGGCATTAAATAATGACTACATAGATTTGTTTCCCTCAAATTTATGTTATTCACCTAAATAAAAAAAACATACAGCTATTTATCTGCACATATATCGAATCTCTAAGATTTATAAAAACCAAACGCGCCAGTATCAAACATTGTTTTCCTTTATAAATAAGTTTGACTTTAAAATCGACTGACGTTAATATAATAAATAGAATAACTACCAATATTGAAAACTAATATGACCTCTCCCTATGATCATATGCCATTGTTTACAAGAATTAATTAATCAAGGTCAAAACCACCAAATAGTGGTGTATCGTAAAAAAAGAGTACTGGTACCAAAATTTTCATCGTTTGGGCCAAAGCTTCATCGAACGGTGGACTACTTAGGTGGTATATAGTTCAAGACATCTTCTCTTTATATATGTAAGTATGTAATTCTGTTTTTTAACAAAAATAAGCAAAAAAAAAAATTGATGTAATTTTGTAGAAATGATAAGCAAATATGGTTTCGTTTGTTGTAACGACTACAGAAATAAAATATAATTCGAATTCAACTACATTCGACTCTCCATATGATCTAAAAATATATTTTTTGTAAAATAATAATAAACCACAAACTTACGTAAAGTCAACGAAGGTGAAATCCACCCTGTCGCTCTTGTTTGCTTCTTTGGCAAAACAAAAGTCAACTATTATTTTATGAGTTTGCACCTTTTGAATTTTTTTTATTGTAAATTTGTATGTCATTTTTTTTTGTATAAAATAATTCTTTCGTGCGTCCGCTTCTCTGTGCAAAACTTTAAATTCAAAAAAAAAAAAAAAAAAAAAAATTGAACCAATACGAAAAAACAGAATTTTGTTTTTGCTTTCTTAAGTACACCATATCGCCTAATCTACGTGTCGACACCTCAAACATTAGTTTGTAGATAAATGATGTCATATATATGTTCGTGTCTAAAATACATAGAGATGAAATTAAGGAGTGGACATTACAAAGCTATTCGAGGGAAAATTTTGGTTTTAATATAGCCTATATTCGAACTAAATAAGATGATATGAAAACTAATGATCTACTGGTTTCCTCTCGTTTATTACCTTGCTGGGTATAGTTATAGATCTTCAATAAGATATATATTAAAAAAATATGGTATAGAAAGCATCATCAAACCGAAGCAACTTAACTAAAGAAGTAGGGGATTTGATTTAAGTCGGTTTTCAAGTGACAGTTCCCTGAGTCAGATTTTGACCCCACAAACTAAAGAAACTGATATTAAAATTGCATACGATTTTAGTTTCCATCTACTAATATTGTTATAAGTTGTGATAAAGTTAAATTCCACACACACGACGTCATTAGCCAAAAGAATAGAACGAAACTATCAATCATTTGAACATGAAGAGACGCCCAATATCGTAGATGCATATCGGTTAGACAAAAAATGAAACTTGTAAAAGAAGTATACATCATGTATATTAAAACAGAAATAACACATCATAATTAATATATAGTTTTCTACAGAAACTATAGGAAAGCCAAATCCCAAAACCAGAAAAGAACAGACATGCCGACAATTAACACTTTTACACACGTACACACACACAAATTTGCTACCAACGATATATAAATGATTCACGCTATCTATGCTTAGATAGTTTATTTATATGATATTTTGTAATTAATATTATAGTTTAGATTTATGGTCAGCTGATTAATCACAAATCATAAGCACATATTATTTTATTTCGACTGTAAAATATAGAACTAAGATGTTCTCATGTAAAATAATATGATATACACACAAAAACTTTATTAAAATCAAGTTGTTGTTGTGTGTCATGGAGGCAGGTCCATAGCTGTTTCGTCCTACATCTTCTTTGTCATTTTCATATTCAAGTTTGTCTTTATTTTAATGTTATTGACTAACCAACAATCCGATATTTTACAATTTATATAACTATCTATATATATAATCACCCAACCGCCGCAGTATAATTATTCCACGGCATACGAAATATCCTTTTATTCAAACATCTCAAAGATCAAATTCATTTCTCAATCCTTTCTATTTGTTCTTTTGAGTTTCTATTTTGAATAGTGAGAGATTTAATGGAGATTACTCAATATCAAAGTTTTAACGAAGGTTCGAGTTCTAGGGTTTCCATGAATAGAAACTCACAAGTAATATCCAAGATCAAGCCCAAGATTCGCATAATCCATATATTCGCACCGGAGGTCATCAAGACCGACGTCAAGAACTTCCGTTCACTCGTCCAGAGCCTAACCGGAAAACCAGCGCCCGGAGAGGCCAAAACCGGTAAAAAGAGAGCCAAACCGAGAGTTCCAGCGTCCCATCAACCGGCTTGCGGAGATCATCAGCAGGTCAACCGGCTTTCGGGGTTCTCCGGTTTATTAGCAAACGGAGGAAACCAACAGGTGAAAGAAGAGTGGGGATCAGGTGATCAGAGCACTTCCAACACAAACACTTACTTTGACCTAGAAGGTTTGATTCAAGACGTGGGAGAAGATTACTTCTCTTCCTTCCCCATGAGATCTTCTTCTACTTCACAAGTCGAAGGTTTTATCTACAACAACAACAACAGCAACAACTTCGATACAAAGGGTCATAACTCGTCCTAATTGATAACAGTTTAATTTCTAGGGTTTTCAGGCTGATTCGGCAAATTCGTGTTTTGGTGAGATCTTATCGTAACGACGACGAATAAGATCATATTTTGTGGAGGAAAAGGCCTAGACGTTGTATATAGATATCTTAAATTTTTGAATTCGATGGATACGACGAGATCACTTAACCTTTGGTGGACTGAATTTGCCGAGTTGAGGTGAAGAGTTTAACTTACGTGCAGCCCTTCTAGGAGAAGTGGCTGTATCTAAATCTAATTAAGAGATATATCGTCGTCGGTTAAAAAACCCTAGTTTTTTTATGTAACTTCATTGATGTGCTATTAATTTTCGGATGTGTGTATTAATTCTCTGGTGTGCATTTTTATATATATGTGCTTTGTACTTTTTTGGGAAAAAGTTTGTATGCTAATTAATTAGAACAAAGATTGAGTACTAGTTTTGGATTGTTATAGAGATACATATTTTACATATGTCAACGGTTAAAGTATACAGCTACACTAACTAAATTAAATTGTACAAGAATATTCATCTGTTCTTTGTGACAATATTAATGTCGTTCTTGGTTAAAGAACAAATAATTTAAACTTACTGATACTTACTTACGATGTTGAATCTAATATCTTACATCTATATCAACTTTTTTTTTTTTTTTTAAATGTGATTTGTTTAATTTAACTTTTAAGTCAACTCTTAGCGACAAAGATCTAATAGCAAATATGAAAACACCTGAGCTGATCGTTTTGTTTAGTTTTAGTGACCATATGCAACGCAGCTCTAACCGAGAGTAAATCGTAGTGTGCACACAACACAACACAAGTGCTAAAATGTCAATTAGTCTATTTGATTCACTGCAAAAAAAACTGTCCCCTAACGTATAATTCCGGTTTACTGCTAGGAAGGACACAGTGTTTCGGTTTAGTTTGGTTTGACCTTCTAAAAGTTCTTGAACGTCAACACTTTTTAATTCTTGTTTTGTAATGTTCTGCACAAAATTAATGCACATGTTATAATGATTGATTAGTCTACCTTTTCAGGCATTACATTTTTTCCCCCTTTTAACTAGTCTAAACAGTTTTTGATTGCATAATATGAGATGAAAACATTGTAAAGGACAATTTCAAACTTGACTTTCTAGGTTTTTGGAAACGTTCCGGCTGCTTGAAAAGCTCATATAAGTAAGAACAAAAATAAAAATAGTAATTTATAAACAATATAATAGCAAAGGAAATCGATCTTAACCGATACAAACCACACCGGTTCACTGAAATTGTATTTGAGATTTGTATAAGAACCGCCGCATGATCTTATTATTCGATTTGGTTTTCCTCAAAAGCCGAAAAGGGCACGGAACTGACCTTAATTATTCCGGTTTACGGCAACGATTCTGTATCCCGGTTTATTTAGTTTGGTTTGCCTTCTCAAAGTTCTGGAAGGTCAAAATTGGAAATTTGAGTGTTATAAACCTCCCCCAGGCTAGCTCTACTTTACAAATGTCACTTGCTCACCTTTCGCCGTTTTAATTTTGTACATCACACGCAGCAGAGCAGACACAGTTTAGTTATTTTATTTTTTTCTCGATCTCCGTCAAGCTCCTCCCGATTCTCTGGTAAGTTTCGTCGCTTCTTCCTAGCAGTTTCTCATTACCTTTTGGTCTTCTTCCATAATTTTCGGAGAATCTAGTCTACGCTTTTTTTCTTCTTCTGGAATCTCAAATCTCCGGTGAATTGCGCTGATCGAATCTTTTGAGTTTCGTTGATTTTTTTTTTTTTTTTTGATTCGGCGATAAACCTAGCCTCTCTATTTTTGTTAGTTTCTGATTTTGGTGAGTGTTGATCGCTTGAGTTTCCCACGGATCGGCTTTTGTTTTGAGTAATTTGGTGAATACTGTCTGTCACAGGTTTTGAGTTTTTGGAGAATGGTGTTTTTCCGCAGCGTATCAGCCTTATCTAGGCTGAGGTCTCGTGTTGTGAGTATCTGAAATCTTGCTTTGTAGCTTTTGTGTTTGTTCCCGTTTTGATCTCTTGTGTTTGATGCTAATCGATTGGTGATCGGATCTATGTAACTAGGGGCAACAATCTACGCTCAGCAATTCAGTTAGATGGCTTCAGATGCAGAGCTCTACCGACCTGGTAATTTTTCTCCTTTTTCGTGTGTGATCATGTAGTTTTTAAAATCTTCTATTTGCGTCTCAAGCTCCTTTTAAATGCTTTACTAACCATCATATGTATGTTTGATTTATTCATAGTCTCAATAATTGTTTGAGAGAATGGTCTTCACTTTTCTGTTTGTGGCGTCTTTTGTTCATTTTGTATAAATGGTGGCAAATGCAGGACCTGAAGTCGCAGCTGCAGGAGTTAATTCCGGAACAGCAGGTTAGTGTAGACTAGACCCCCCCTTTATATTAAATGAAAAGATGAACTTGTCTATTATAGTTCTGATGGTTGAGATTTTTCTTAAATGCTACTTGCAGTGAATCTCGTTTTGGCTTTTCTAGTTCCCTCTTTCCTCATAAGTTTTTTTCCGAATTTCAGGACCGTCTGAAGAAACTGAAGTCAGAGCATGGGAAGGTCCAACTAGGAAACATCACTGTTGATATGGTAGAAACAATGATGGTTTTACGTTTTTTGGTTTGTTTATATGATTTTCACCTTGCTCATTATATAATACCCTTTGTAATAAAGGTTATTGGTGGGATGAGAGGGATGACTGGATTGCTTTGGGAAACCTCATTGCTTGATGCTGATGAGGTACTGATAACTCTTTGTTTACAGTTATAATTACCATTGAGTTATATCCTAGATATCAAGTTCTCATCCTTTCCGTTCTAAGTCAGTCTGTTGATGCAATTATCTTATCATTATTTCAGGGTATACGCTTTAGGGGCTTGTCAATTCCTGAGTGCCAAAAAGTATTACCTGCTGCCCCTTCTGGAGCTGAACCATTGCCAGAGGGTCTTCTATGGCTTCTTTTAACTGGAAAGGTGTGACTACTGTACATTTCTATAAGTTGGTCATGGGTACTTCCCTCAATATATCATCTTGTGATACTCTTTTTTACCCCATTTCTTAAAGGTACCTAGCAAAGAGCAAGTTGAAGCACTGTCGAAAGACTTGGCAAGCCGTGCTGCTGTGCCAGGTTTGCCTATTTACCTTCTGGCTCTGGCTGGTTGCAAAAAAGCAGTCTGTTTATTGGCTCATCCAAACTTGTTCGACATAAATGTTTTGAAGAAATTGCTTGACAGAAACTAAATGGTTTTTGTCTTCTTACTCTTCACTCAATTCTTAACTTGTTTCCATTTATGCAGATTATGTGTACAATGCCATCGATGCCCTGCCTTCCACAGCCCATCCAATGACTCAATTTGCTAGCGGTGTTATGGCTCTTCAGGTGTGGTTCTCTTTTCTCATATAGCTGTTCGTTTGTTCTTGTTATGAGATGGTTTAACGCCTCTCTTTTTTGCCATAAGTAAACAATGTTCAGCAGAATGCTAATTTTCTGTACCTGATATCCAGGTGCAAAGTGAGTTCCAAAAGGCCTATGAGAGTGGAATTCACAAGTCAAAGTATGCTTTTGTAGTTTCTGCTCTAGATATTGATAACGTTTTATAGTAGTTGGCATCATAACAAAGATCTTTCTGTCTAGGTTCTGGGAGCCAACATATGAGGATTGCCTCAACCTGATTGCTCGTGTTCCGGTTGTAGCTGCATATGTTTATAGGAGGTTAGTGAAAAATATAAATTTTTGTAATTTTTTCATTTTTCTTGTCGCTTCTGAATTTTCTTGACTGATAGTGTGTACCCTTTATTGGAAATATTGTCATTCCTTGTTAATTCTTTGTGTTTTACATTTCCACTCAATCATTGCAGGATGTACAAGAATGGTGATTCCATCCCCTCTGATAAATCTTTGGATTATGGTGCAAATTTTTCCCATATGTTGGGATTTGATGATGAAAAGATGAAAGAGCTCATGAGGCTCTACATCACTATCCACAGGTTTGTATTAATTTCTCCTAAAACAAGCTTAAATGTCTTGTGTTATTGTGGTCTTTAAGACTTATAAATATGCTGTAGCATGATATTTTGTTTTTCTATTGTTTTATTTTTGCTATAGTGATCATGAAGGAGGAAATGTTAGTGCGCACACTGGTCACCTGGTATACATTTCTTGCAGCCTCTCCAAGTTTCCTGTGAAGGATTCACCTTCTTAATATTTCTGTTGATTCATCTTTTCCTGATAATAATACTTGTGCATTTAGGTCGGTAGTGCACTTTCAGATCCATATCTGTCGTTTGCAGCTGCATTAAATGGTTTAGCTGGGCCACTCCATGGTTTGGCTAATCAGGTATTCTCTCTTGTATATATATCTTCAATAAATGTTGATTCTTCAATTGACGTCAGAGCTTCAAGAGAACAGATTCTGAGTCTCGTATTTGTCTTGTTGCAACAGGAAGTTTTGCTTTGGATCAAATCAGTTGTCGAGGAATGTGGAGAAAACATATCGAAAGAGCAGTTGAAAGAATATGTTTGGAAGACATTAAACAGTGGCAAGGTAAAAGCACGAAATTCCTCTATATATTGGTGGTCTTTGCTTTATGGTCTTGAAGCCAACCAACAAGACTGATGAAAGTTTCATCCAGATAGATCATGCGAAAATGAATTAAAACCTAAAAGTTTTGGTCTATCAGTCTCATAGCTTCTAGTAACTAATACCGCCATAAGAGATTTCATAACTAATTTATTTTCCCTTCTCCTAGTTAACGTTGTAATGTTACGAGGACAGTGTACTAAATATCTCTGTTGACCCGTCATGATTTGTCTGCAGGTTGTTCCAGGATATGGACACGGTGTTCTGCGCAAAACTGATCCAAGATATGTATGCCAAAGAGAGTTTGCCTTGAAGCATTTACCTGATGACCCTCTTTTCCAGCTGGTACTTTCTTTTCCCCCTCGTTACTGTTGTGCTCTCAAAATTGTATCAATGTATAGTGGCTTACAAATCCTTCCTACTCTGTAGGTATCAAAGCTTTATGAAGTTGTGCCTCCTGTTCTTACCGAGCTTGGAAAGGTAGTATCTCTATCTTTTCGCGTGTTAAATAGAGGTGTCGTTTCATGTAATGGAAAGTATGACACGCCTGAGATAATAGGATCTTTTAAATATACAAGGCTTGTGAACTTCCTTGCCGATCATTTTCGAATTTGAATATATATTTACTTGCAAATCCTATGATGGCTTGTTGTTATAGGTGAAGAACCCGTGGCCAAATGTTGATGCTCACAGTGGGGTCTTGCTGAACCACTATGGTCTAACCGAAGCAAGGTAAGCAAGCAGCAGATATCTCATTTGAAGAATCATTGCGCCATAGGATAGTGCTTAAAATTACATAATGTTGTGCGTTTTATAGGTACTACACCGTGCTCTTTGGTGTCTCAAGGAGTCTTGGCATCTGCTCACAGGTATATCTATATTTACAGAGTGCGCCTTTGTTGCTACACACCATCTGAAACATAGCTCAACATAACTCATATGCCTAATTGTGTTTTGGTTCACAGCTTATATGGGACCGAGCTCTTGGACTTGCACTAGAGAGGCCAAAGAGTGTTACCATGGACTGGCTTGAGGCCCACTGTAAGAAAGTTTCATCTGCTTAAGCCACTACCTGAGTCCTGAGTCTCGCACTCTTCTCATGTTTAGGCAAAAGCCGTTATGTTCCACACTGAAAAGTTTTTTTTGTTTACCTTCTATCAACAGAAGAACCCATTGTTGGTGTAGAAAATTGTTCGTTCGAGATTTTATTTATTTACTTTGGCTTTGAGAAACAATTGCTTGTTGCAAATTTGATGTTTCGGAAAAACTCGTGATAATAATAAAATAAAGAGTTGTATTCAATTTGGATAAACATCCAACATCAATATCAGTCATGATTAAAAAACAAGTGTCTAGGTGATGGATATATATTTACTCGCAAATCCTATGATGGCTTGTTGATGCTCACAGTGGGGTCTTGCTGAATCACTATGGTCTAACCGAAGCAAGGTAAGCAAGGCATCTGCTCTCAGTCTCAGACACAACACGCCTTTGTTGCTACACGCCATTTGAAACATTACTCACATTCTCACACTATTCTCAATTGTGTTTGTTTCACACAGCTTATATGGAACCGAGCTCTTGGGACTTGCACTAGAGAGGCCAAAAGTGTTAATATGAACTGGCTTGAGTCTGAGAAAGCTTCATCTGCTTAAGAAACAATCGCTTGGTTCAAATTTGCATTTAGGAAAACTCAGTGATGATGATATATAAAACAGTTGTATTGAATTTGCATAATAAACATCCAACATCAACAATATCACTCATGAATTAATAAAAACAAACTTGGTCTTGGTTTGATATACATAAAAGAAGAAACAAGACTAGCAAAAGAGAAAACTGAGTTTTTATCAAGAGCTGGTCTTGTTGGTAGCAGTAGTGTCCTTATTATTAGGAAGAAGCTGGTCATCATCATCATCAGCAGAAGCAGCAAGAGAGGCAGTGAAGTTAAGTCTCTCCTGAGTGCCAGCAGTAATAACAGGCAACCAAACATCAGCAGTGCCGCTAAGAAGCGTCTGAACTTGTGGATCAGAAGCAATAGCTGATGATATCATCTCATCAACATCGTCTAATTTTGCTGATAACTTATCCAACTCATTAGCTATATCCACCTGAAAACACACACAACCAAACAAAACCTCAGATTTTACGTTGCAGTGTGTTTCAAAAGATTATGAATGAACAAAGGAGAGGAGAGGAGGAGACAGAGACCTCATTGAGGTGTTGAGCAGACTTAGATGGGACTTTGGTGACTTCCAAACCAAGAGCTTCGATCTTAGAACGTAGCTCAACCTCTTCTGTGTTTGTCAATGATTCCACCTTCAAGAAGAAAACCAAAAATTAATATGAGTAAATTGATTTTAACAATTGATAGAAATTGAGATTAAAAAAAGGCTCTTCCTTTTGTTATTTTAACGAATTGGACAGAGAAATTGAAATTCGAATGAACAGAAACTGAAAATCAAAATCTAAGGAAGAAACGAATTGGACAGATGATGATAAAGAAACGAAATCGAGATCGAAACCTGTTGAAGAAGACCCGAAAGAAGCTGAAAAAGCTGCTCGTCGGGTTTACCCTCATTCGCCATATCTGCTCTCTAGATGTAATTACTGCTTCTGATGATGGGTTTTGTGTGATCGTGGGGTAATCTGATTGCGGCAGTTAGGTAACTTTGAAACAGACGAAGGATCAAGGAAGCGGCGCGCGTGAATCTCACGGCAATAGTTGTGTTTTGTTTTTAATTGTTTGTTTTATATCTCTGACGTGGACTTTGACTTTTCCTATTCGGGACTTTTTGTTCTTTTTAGATTATACGGACATAGAGGATGTAGTTTTTTTGTTCTTTTTAGCTACTTTGTGCATGTCAATGCTTATCATTGTTTACCAGTTCCCTCGAATATGATTTTATCCACAACCTACTCAACCCCTCTTGTAATATCCTATACTTAAATATTCGAGACGGTGATGCATGTATGTAATTGTAATGACTAGAGCAAATAAAGTCAAAAGGCTTTTATTCAAAAGGAAGATATAATAAATAACAAACATGAAAGCTTGCAACAATTCAATGAAAAAAAACAAGAACGTCCAAATCCACAAGAAACAATTAAACGAGATTTAAAAGCATCAACAAATCCTGAAGAGATAGCTCGAGAGTAACGCATCTCATATGATCAACAAGTTTCTTTTTTCTTTTAAGATAAAGCTTAATTAAGTTTTTAATAATTAGATCAACTTGAGACAAGCCTTTCTTGCTTTCTTCGCAATCTTAGCTCTTTGCATCTCCATATGTAACTCTATCTGCATCCTCTCCATCTCCCTTTGTGCTTCCAACATTGCTGCTAACTCCGAAGCCGCTGACCCTCTTCCTCCTTTACTTCCACCGTTGTTTGTGTTTCCTGATCTTGCGCTTCCTCTTTTTGGCTCTTCTTCTTCTTCTTCCTCCTCCTCTACCGCGCAAGAATGTAAATGAGTGCCGTAATCACATTCCTTACAGTAATACGACCAAAGGTGATCCGGTACAGTTTCTTGACAAACATCACAATTAAAGATCAAACCGTTCTGGTAAGGAGAACGGTAGAGCAATGTGAGCGGATGCGTGTGTCCTTCACGCTCCACGGACTCAGGCATGGACACACACCCGACATGAACGTCGTACTGGCAGGTAGAGCAGTTGTAAGTGAATCCGGATCCATACTCACCGCATGCGTCGCACGTATAAGTTGACTCGTACGGTGGGGCAAAAAGCAGGGTCAAAGGGTGATTAGGGTGAGCCTTGTGACGAGTCTCTCGTGGAAGCTCGAAACATGACTTGTGCAAGAAGTAATCGCATTCTGACTTTGTGCACTTGAAAGCTGCTCCTACTAGGTCTAGGTCGCAACCAGAGCAGATGATCTCTTCTTCAACTTGGGCTTTGTGACCGCGCAATGGATGGTTGTGGCTTGGATGCCTCACCGACGGTTTTCTTGCAGCCATTACAGCTTATATCTTCTTCTTCTTCTGTGTGTTGGTGGTTCTTTGTATTGGTTTTGTGATTTTTATCAAGCTAAGGGGATTTCAAAGTATTTATAGTAAAAATAGCAAGACGTACGACTTGTGGTAATGAGTCTTGTTTAGAATGGGATTAGTGATGTGTTTTGGTTTGATTACGTACCAAGTTGTAGATTATATATTAACTAACTATATATTGGGACAAGAATGTCAGTACGCGCTTATATGATGATACGATATAAACAAGATTAGTTCTCATTAGGAATTCAAAGTCAAGCAGAGGAACTATTCCTTCTTGATCCCATCCATCACGCCGTATATATAGTTTGTATTGTACTAGTAAATTATAATTGATTATCAAGCTAATTGTAATTAAATATTATGAACTTTAGAATTATCAAGCTGGAAAAAATGTATACAATAGAGAGTTGACATAGTGAAGGATGTGAGGTCAATTAACTACGCTGAGTCCTCTTGCAATGAAAGTAGTAGTCACTGATGTCAAACGTCCTGTATAATAATAATAGAGATGATGCTCAAATTATCATAATCATATGTTTATGATAGAATAAGGAAACACATTCTTAAAATAATGTAAATTTAGGCATCATAAAGATTCTTCATTTATTGTATATAACCGCTGTAAATGTAATGATTTATATTGATGGCTAATTTATTGTTGTTGTAACGGTAAAGGTAATTTGTTTCTTACCGTTGTGATCGATTCCCATTTTTTTTTGTTGCAGCATAATCGCAAAAAAAGGAAAATTACTAGGTACGATTCGAGTCGCCTGATGAGTTTTGAGTTTCGTCGAGATCTCTTCCTCAACAAATTGCAATCTCGGCCCAAGAAAAAGGAAGAAAATATGGGCTTTGGAAAATAACGAATGGGCTTTTACCAAACAACAGTGTATGCATCAGCAACGTCTCCTCCAATTACTTAATTTCCAATACCGGTACGTGTCACATCAGGTTTATTAACCAAACCGGTTTTATCCGGTCATTTTTATCTTTTATCGAGTGGGAAAATGAAAGGATTTTTATTAATTTCGAATTTCGAACCTGAGTTTACACAGTAATGTAGTTAGGTCTTTTCTTTGGCCGGAGAAGGAAATCGGAATCGGAGAGATGGAGAGAATCCATGTTTCAGTCAGAGCAAGACCAATTTCCAAAGAGGAAGCAAAAACAAGTCCTTGGAAGACTTCTTCCAATACAATCTTCATCCCGAATCATCCCGCATTCAAATTTGGTACTCTCTGTTTCTCTCTTTCTCTTTTTCCCATTCTTCATGTTTGAAATTTCTCATGTTCTCTCAATAACAGATAGGATTTTTAGAGAAGATTGCAAAACTATCGATGTGTATGAAGCTAGAACCAAAGAGATTGTGTCTGCTTCGGTTCGTGGTTTCAACGGTATTGATAGCTGTTCGATTCTTTCATTTGCTGTGAATTGTTTGATGTTTCGGTTCTGAGAATTTTTGGCTAATTGTGTTGAAGGAACTGTTCTTGCTTACGGACAAACAAATAGTGGTAAGACACATACAATGAGAGGCTCACCTATTGAACCTGGAATCATCTCTCTTGCTGTTCATGATTTGTTTGATATTATTACTCAGGTTCCTAATTTCAATCACTCTTCTTACTAATTTTATGTTTCTATGTTCCGTTAAATTTGGACTTAATTCAAAAAAATTTGTTCTTTTTAAGGATGCAAGCAGGGATTTTTTGCTGCGTATGTCGTACTTGGAGATATACAATGAAAAGATCAATGATTTGTTAAATCCACGCAACCGAGAACTTCAGATTCATGAGAATCTAGAGGTACTTTTGACTTTTATCTATTTCTTGTTATAAAATTAGTATCTTATTTAGCAAATTAGCTAGGAGTTCTGATTGTTTTTGGTAATCTTAATGTCTTTTTTTTTGTAGAAAGGAGTGTTTGTAGCTGGATTACGAGAAGATTTTGTTGATTCCCCTCAACAAGTTATTGAATTGATGGAACTTGGAGAATGTAAAATTTCTCTTTTCTTTACATTGTTCTGTCTCTATTTTGGTTTTGCTATGATTTTATATTTACTGAATGAATCTTTGTTTGTGTCTTTGGAATAATTTTTTCAGCTAATAGACATATTGGGGAGACTAACATGAATCACTATAGCAGTAGGTCTCATACTATCTTGCGCATGGTAAAGATAAATATATACTCAAACCTTAGTGTTCTGTTAAATGTAAGTTTGAGCTTTAACTTACCAGTTTT
This sequence comes from Camelina hispida, assembly GCA_023657505.1. Lineage (NCBI taxonomy): Eukaryota > Viridiplantae > Streptophyta > Magnoliopsida > Brassicales > Brassicaceae > Camelina > Camelina hispida. The sequence goes on along the minus strand of CP094634.1, from coordinate 2,198,064 downwards.
TTTCATCTAACAGATTATAGAAAGTAGACAGAGGAAGCAAGATGAAGGTGTTGGAAACGTTTGTGATCCAGTCCGTGTTTCTGTTCTGGTAAGATCCCCTGGAACTAGTTTTTTTGTATTAACCTTTTATGTTAACATGTTACTACCAAAAACTAGTTTCAGGGGATCTCCGTACCAGTTTCATCTTTCTTCTTACTTGCAGAATGTGGTGGATCTAGCTGGTTCAGAACGGGCTGCAAAAACTGGTGCAGAGAGTGTTAGGCTGAAGGAAGGCACACATATAAACAAAAGCTTGATGACACTCGGGACCGTTATTAAAAAGTTGAGTGAAGGAGTTGACCGTCAAGGGTAAGTTTTCTTTTTTTGGTCTAGGTAGTACTGTTAGGGAACAGTGGATCATTAATTGTATATATAATCTTATTGATAATTTTCAATTTCTATGATTGGATCAGTGGACATATCCCATATAGAGACAGCAAGCTTACTAGGATCTTGCAGCCAGCTTTAGGTGGAAATGCGAATACAGCAATCATATGCAATATAACACTTGCGCTGGTAAGTTTATTAATCATCTATGGTATGACATTAAGATAAGCTAGGGAGATGAAACCAAGAGTAGTTTTCATTTTCTTGTATGTTTGGTTTGGTAAAACTAACACTGTTAATTTTTGTTTTGATGCTAGGTTCATGTAAATGAAACCAAGAGCAGTCTTCAATTCGCTAGCCGAGCTCTGCGTGTCACTAACTGTGCACATGTTAATGAGGTAATTTTTCGACTATTCTCTCTATGTTTGTAACATATTTTCTGATTAAGTCTGTAATCCATCTATTCTTGTTTTCCAATACAGATATTGACTGATACTGCATTATTAAAGCGCCAAAATAAGGAGATAGAGGTGCTAAGATCCAAACTTAAGGTACCTTTTCTAAACTGGTAGAAAATGAACCGTTTATATAACATTGCAACTAAAGATAGTAATATTGGAACCCTTAAAGATTCTGCATTTCCAAATCCATGTGCTTTAGTGTTCCTCTTTTGTATGTATCTTGTGTTTTCTTGATGTAAAGCTGGCATCTTATTTATGCTTCACAGATTGAAAACGAGTTAAACAGAGTTCAAAGGGAGTATGAGGATCTTCTCGTGCAATATGAAACCGAGGTGATAGTTTTTCCTTGTCAATATCAATAGTTAATTCATCTTTTTAATGTCTAATTTCTCCTCACCTTTGAATAGAGAACCATCAACGAGATACAAATTGAGTTTCTTAAGGCAAAGTTGGGTGAAGATGGTTTATCTGGTGAAGCAAAAAGCAACCATTTAGTATGTGGAGTCCTTGGAAATACGCACTGCGATGAGAACGTTGTAATCAGGGATCCAGAAGCTATTCTTGCTGTTAAGCAACTCATAGATAAGGTGCAATTCTTTCTTTCCTTACTTACAACTGGAACCACTATTTAAGTAGCTTTACTTTCTTCCATTTTGGCTGTTTTGCTTCACCTTTGATATGTTCCGTCCAAAAGATAGACAAGCTGGAAATGGAGAAGTCTTCATTGAAGCAAAAAGTTATTGATACTGAGACTGAGAAGGTTCCACACTTTTGTTCTCCTCTCACCTTGTACTTGATGATAAATTCTTGTGGGTAGTTAGCTTATGTCTCTGGTTAATTCTTTTCAGCTTCTTTGGCAAGAGCAGTGTGCTGATTTGCAGAGACAAATAGAAAAATTAAATCAAGACCAAAAAGAGCAGGCATGTGGTTTCACACCATGTACAGATTCAGTTAGTACTCCTCTGCTCTAGTTGTAACAACACCTTATAACTATTATGTGTCTAACATTAAGAGTATGATGTGTACAGATCGAAGTCAGGGGCTCTAGTGGAGCACCAGCAGAAACAACAGAGGCTACATTTTCAGCAAAAATCGTCGATGTTGATAAAATTATCGATGTTGATGAAATCATCTATCTTGATGACGACTAATGATGAAATTGCAGGTAAAAATCATTCAGTGACTAACTTGATCTAATGCCTTCGTATATATATATATCTAATGTCTAATGATGTCCTGTTAATATAACATAATGTCTATATTTTTTGGGAGAGGGGTAAGTTTATATATGTATGTATGTCTATCCGTCTCATATATCTTCACCTTAAAACTGATGAAGTAATCAAACTGTTCAGTAGAATGGACATGCCTGGTCATAATATGATCAAATCGTTGGTTTTTTGACAGTAGCTTTGGTCCTCTCATATCTCAATAATGTTTCAAGATCACCACCCTCATTCATATATGTGAATGGTTCTTCAATCAGCTTATCTTTCTTTTATTCGCATATGAAAATAACTTTTACAACAAACCCACACGTAAAAAACGAACCACAAGATTCGTCAAGAGCATCATATCAACATGGTTCTTTTAATCATAAACCCATTTATATCTCGGTTCCTCGCCAAACTGGATCACGGAATTTTTTATCTTGTTTCTAATATGCATCGCCGCAAGCTCATCTCGAGCTGCCATCAACGACTGCATCCTTAAAGCTTCTAAACTCGCCTCTACTTCTCCTCCTCCTCTGTTCTTTGGCTTGTGAACTTCATAAACCGGGCAAGAATGCACATGTGTTCCATAATCACATTCTTTGCAGTAATAAACCCAAAGATTCTCCGACATAACTTCTTGACAAACATCACATATGAACATCGCACCATCCTCACGACCTTTGCATGGTGTGTTGTAAATCAGAGTGAGTGTATGTTCGTGTTCTTCGCGTTTTACGGTCTCAGGGATAAACGCACATCCGACATGAACATCGTATTGACATTCAGAGCAGTTGTAAGTGAATCCAGACCCGTATTCACCGCAAGCATCGCACGTGTAAGGTTGACCATACGGTGAGGAATGAAAAAGGGTTAAAGAGTGTTCAGGGTGAGACTTGTGGTTGATTTCACGGGGTAGGTCGAAACATGACTTGTGCAAGAAGTAATCGCAGTCTGACTTGGTACACTTGAAAGCATGCCCGGTTAGCTCGAGCTCGCATCCGGAGCAGATGATCTCATCTTCGCCTCGGACTTTACAAACACGCAGTGGATGGTTGTGACTCGGGTGCTTCACCGATGGGCGATTAACTGGTTTTCTTGAAGCCATTGTGTTTCACTTGTGGTTTTATTTTCTGCTAAAAACAATTCTGAGTTTTGGTTTTGGTTATCCCACGAAGTTGTAGTTTAATATATATAGAAGAAGACAGCCGACATTAAAGTTGTAAAATTTAAACACGGAACCTTTAGTTTTTGTAAAATTTTTATGTGATTTGAAATCTCCAATTTGGGTAATCGTTAGGAAGTAGTGACAAAATAGTGTTCATCAATAATTCAGGTTCGTGTAAATCCAAGTGGTAACGACTTACTCAAACATTGCAGCCGTTGACTTTAGAAGTCGTCGAGTGAAAGTGTAGGATCCACTGTCCACATTCACACAGTAGGAATATTGACGACCACACAAAAAAATAAACAAAGACTTTCAGCAAATCAATCCAAGCTGGCAAGCCACTGGTTTATTTTTGTGCTTAACCGGTGAACCTCATAACAACCTAAAGGGTCTCGAGTTGTAAATATTGGCTCTGATTCTCGGTTCAAAATACAGTAGAACCTCTATAAATTAATACTCGGTAAATTAATAATCTCTATAAATTAATAAATTTATTCAGTACCAAGTTGGGATTAGTGTAATTTTGGACACTATTCGATAATATAATAAGATAATAATTATTTTGAAAATCCTTTGTAAATATATGGTCCCATCAAAAACATAAATTAATAATTATATAAAATTATCTAAATATATGTATATATCTACACATTAATTTTAATTAGAGTTTATTTTTAATATTTTTACTGTATAAAAATCTTTGAGTGCTATCGTCAAACAATGTTAATTGTTAATTTCATTGTAATTTAGTTTAGAAAAATGTTAGTTGTAACCATTAAATTTTATTTTTAATATTTTTTACCAAATTAGGAAAGTCTCTCTATAAATTAATAATTATTAATTTATCGAAAAATTAAAAACTCTATAAATTAATAGATTTTCCTGGTCCCAAGATTATCAATTTATAGAGGTTATACTGTAGATTATAGACCTTAGTCCGGAACCTCTTTATTGAAAAAAAAAAGAGAGTACATAAAGTGAAAAAAAAATTGTATAACAATTAAAGATAAAATTACATGAAATAACAAACTTTGCAATAACTCACACCGTCACACGAGGAAACGAAATTTGCAAAAGGAAAGACAAACCACAAGCTTTTTCATTGTATCAAATTTTATCATTTGTTGACTTGATCATCAATAATAATATCGCCGTTTTGGACTATCCCATAAATCGAGTATAGCATTATTAGTATCGTTCCTAATACGTGCCTCGAGCTGCAACGCCGCCATCTCATCTTGAGTCTTCATTAACTCCTTCATCCTTGAAACCGCAGAGCTCCCTTCTCCTTCTTCTCCTCCTTTTATCTTTGGCTCATGGTCTTCATAAACCGCGCAAGAATGTACATGCGTCCCATAATCACATTCTTGGCAGTAGTAAACCCAAAGATTCTCTGACATATCTTCTTCACAAACATCACATATGAACATCGCACCATCCTCACGACCTTTGCATGGTGTGTTATAGAGAAGAGTGAGTGGATGTTCGTGATCTTCACGCTCCACGGTCTCAGGGATAAACGCACAACCAACATGAACATCGTATTGACATTCAGAACAGTTGTAAGTGAATCCGGATCCGTACTCACCGCATGCGTCGCATGTGTAAGACTGACCATACGGTGGGGAATGAAGCAGGGTTAAAGAGTGGTCCGGGTGAGACTTGTGACTGGTTTCACGAGGTAGATCAAAACATGACTTGTGCAAGAAGAAATCGCAGTCTGACTTCATACACTTGAAAGCTTGTCCCGTTAGTTCGAGCTCGCATCCAGAGCAAACAACCTCATCTTTGCTTCGAGCTTTAAAGATGCGAAGCGGATGGTTATGACTGGGGTGCCTCACGGATGGGCGATTAACCGGTTTGTTTGAAGCCATTGTTCCTTGATTTGGTTGTTTAAGTGTAAGAAAGGTTCATAAACTATAAATAGCAAAATATTTAGATGACTTGTGAATTGTGATTTCCATTTTCGGCTAAAATAATTCTCAGTTTAGTTTTGATTATTTACCAAGTTGTAGTTCAATAATATAAACAAGGCGGTTGACATTTGACTTGCAAATAATATACAGATATCTGATTTAAAATCTCCAATTTGGGATATTGTTAGGAAATAGTGACGAAAAATTAGAATTCCTCAATTATTGAGCTTCCTAAATATAATCCAAGTGGGTAAGACTTGATCAAACGATATAACCATTGACTTTTAAAGTCGTCGCCAAGCGAGTTTTCGACTCTCAAAGTGTAGGATCCAATTCACACGGTAACAAATGACTACCACAAAATAAGTCTTCCTATATATAAAAATCCAAGCCAATGAAATTATTTTCATATACCAAATTAAAAATAGCATTTTAAATCTTTCTGACCAAAATAATGGGAAGACCAAAACCAGAGGACTCAATTCGACATTTCAGTCATCCACATCCATTGTTCAACTCATCTCTTATTCCTCAAGACCAATCTTCTTCTTCTTTTTTGTTGCGTGGTTCGCAAGCTAAAACTCCTAAGTCTTCCATCATACTCATGCAAGCCTTGCAATTACCACATCCACCTAAAATGTTCCGAATTACCTCAAAAAATCAGACACCCTTTCGACAAAAACCATCTCCTCTCACTGATCCCTTCTCCCAAATACCAAGAAGGACGATTCCGCTGCGATGCATGCGGAAAAGAGGGTGACGGCTTCGCTTACCACTGCGGAGACTGCGGAATCGATCTTCACAAGGTTTGTGCCAACATGCCTTCTCGAGTCACCCACCAATCTCACCCTCACCACCAACTTTCTTTAATGTTTTCCATTCCACCCCGGGAACCAGGATCCGCTACGGCATCTAGCTTCCGCGGTTGCGTGTGCCGTGGTCTAGGGTCTAACTCGTGGCTCTATAGCTGCAGAGAGTGTGGTGGATTCGATGCTCATTTGTTGTGTGCTAGAAGAAAATTAGCTACTCCAACAAATTTAGTTCAACATGTTCAAAACCGGATGCAACCGCAGCTAATTGGTACGACGCCTTTTGTTAATGTTCCTAGTCTGGTTATTAATAATAAACCGTATCCTTTGGTGGTACCGACAACTACGAGTCCTATGATTAGATCGATGATTAATGAGATGATTAGTAATATTGTAACCAATACACCGCAAAATCCAAGCCAAGTGTCTCAGCTTCATGCATGAATTGCTCGGACCATTGGGAATGGGCAGTGGCGGACCGGTTGATGGATCCGGTTCATCTCCGTCTTCTGGTTTTCTCGGGTTTGATCCGTCGGTTTTCACATCAGTTGACCCGTCGGTGTTTGCTGGACTTGATCCTTCTTTGCTTTCTACTTTATTCTCCGGACTTGATTTCTTCTCCTAATGTTTTTTTTTTTTGATAAGAATGTAAATATTCATTTCACAATGAAAATTTGAGTTACACAATTAAGCATAAATTATTACATGGTTCCATGCCAAAAAAAGAATAAAAAAATGGAAGCCTACCACATTCTTGCACCAAATCATCAAATTCAAACCATTAGCATAATGATAATGGTAGAAGACAGTTTGATGCAAGATAAAAACGAATCCCTAAAGAGAGCCTAGAAATCAAAACAACAATGAAAAATATGACAAAGATGCAAAGCGTTTGATCGAGTAGCAAGGAAGCAGTCCGTTCAATGGTAGCCCGAGACAAGCAAGTGACTGCGAAACCACCGAGCTTAATGAGGCAGGCAATGCTTACTCACTCTATTAAGTCCATCTTAAGCCCTCTTTGGAGTCAGTAGTACAGAGCCTAACAACTTCACATCCGCAAAAAGCCATACTAGAACCAGCATCTCACATGATCAAACAGATTTTTCGAAGCTTGAAACTAGGGACTTACTAATCCGAAGAGGCTGGAACAAAGGCCAAAGACATTTGCGGCGAAGGAAGCAATAAACTTAAGCGCTAAGGCGAAAAACAGGTGTGACATGTTAAGGAGATGCATGGAGATACAGCTAAATTGCTAATGTTTTCGAACATGCTAAATTGCTGATCCATCTACCTTTTGATCTATTATTATTCATTACGTTTCTAGTGAAGTAATTGACTCAATGTTATTGCGTTTTAGTAATGTACGTACGTATATGAATAATTCAAATAATTAGAAAATGGTTTCATACTTTCATCTCTTTTTCATGTTAGGTTTATCCATATGGTCGGAGACATTCTTTTCTTTTTTTTAATAAATTTAATACCGTTGGCAGGGCCTGGTGACTGACTGGTGTGGTGAGATGTTAAAGTTGGATTTTAATTTGTTTTATAAAAAAAAGATGATATAAAAAGAATATTATTCAATAAAGTATGGTAAAAAAGAAGCAATGATGTATTAGGACAGCATTCTATGCACGAATTCAATAAAGATTTTTTTTTTTTTTTTATCATAATCACAATATTACTATTTTTATTTTACTTCTTTACAAATTTCTTTTATATAACTCCTTTAGAAATATACACATCATTATTAGTATAATCAGCTGAATGTTACTGATGATCATTAAAGATATGAAATTGATGAAATTATTTTTTAGTAAATAATAAAGTAAAACTTAAAACTGTAGATAAAAGCATTATCTCAAAATACATTTATATAATATATTTTCATATCTTTTGACTAGTCAAATTAATAACATCCATTACAATGCTACTAAACTACTAGTGATGTTACTACAAAAATTCGGCAAAAATGTTAAAAAATAATTGATGATACTACAAAAGTAAATATGTCAAAGATGTAAAAGAAAGTTGATGATACTAAAACTAGTGTAATAATTTTTTTTTTTTTTTAATATGTATATGTTCAATTATTATATTTAGTTTAGATAAACAGTAATATTCTAATGTGTTGCAAGGCTCACGCCAATGAGAATAGATTTTTTAATCACTATTTAACTATGATATATAAATTAATAAAATAAAAGGGAACGTTGTAAACCTTAACCTAAATAACATAAATCAAACAGACAACATTACTACTACAATTAAGTATTAAACTAACGCAACCACACAAACCTTAAACATTCGGAAGACAAAACCATATGTCGTAAAAAGTTTTTTTTGTTTGGTTTAAATTGTCCTAAAGACCTACTTCTTCTCATTCTTCTTCTACCTCTCTTCCTTTTTTATTTATCGGTGTCTCTCTCTCTCTCTCTCTCTCGCCACCGATCATCACGAGAGCCACCACCGCCCTCGAAATCTACGTCATCCACCGCTTCATTTGATCTCTCTCTCTCTCTCTATACCTCAAAAGGTCTCTTCTTTCTCTTCAGAACTCATATATGTCTCTGTTTTCTTCGATTGTGCGGTCAATTCTCTGTTTTCTTTAAATTTCTTCGATAGGGGAAAAAAAGATTAGTTCAAAGTTGATTCCTTTTGATTGTGTTGTTTGGTTTTATGTAGATGCATGCGTTGCTTGATTGCGGGATTTTACGAAGTTCCAATTCAATCGATTGATAAATAAAAAAAGCTGATTTTGGGAGAATCGGTGGGATCTATCAGCTATGGATCGGAAACGTTGAGGTTGGTTTTAACCCATTTGCAGAGAGACGTTTGCTGGGTTTTGATTGATCTGTGTAAATCTTGGTGCTTTTTGTTTGAGCTATATCATGAGCAGTAGTGTTCAAGGAGAGACAATGGATCTTGATTTGAATCAAGAACCATCTTCTGATTCTGAGTCTCCGGCTAGTTTGATGACGGAGCTTTCTCCTTGGTTAAATGAGATTGAATCTGCTCAAGAACGGATTGAAGAACGCATTAGAGAGCTCGAAGCTATCGTTTCAAGAATCAGGGGACGAGAAACTACAACAACAACAACAACAACAGCAACAGCAGCAACAGCAACACCGGATTTGGTCTCGTCTAACGAACATAGAGATTCAACTGCTGGAGTTATACATGAACGTTCTAGAGAGAGACTTGTGGAGAACGGAGAAAACAAGACTTATCTGATAGCAAAGGCATTGAACATGGAGAAGACAAGTTCTGTTCCTGGTGGGTTCTTTGACTGCAACATATGTTTAGAGAAAGCTGAATCTCCTATTTTGACTTGTTGTGGTCATTTGTTCTGTTGGGGTTGTTTCTATCAGCTGCCTTTGATTTACTTAAACATAAAAGAATGTCCGGTTTGCGATGGAGAAGTGACAGACGCTGAGGTGATTCCTATATACGGTAATGGAGATGATTGTGTTGGTGGTACTAAACCCAAGTTTGAAGATTGTGGTATTAGTCTACCTCCAAGACCTAATGCTAAAAGAGTGGAGAGTGTTCGTCAAAAGATCATTAACCGAGGGATTCCTTTCATCGCTGGGCACGATCACGAAACAATCGAACATATTAGGAGAACCATTGACTCCATAGGACTACACGCGTTAGCTCAAGGCGAGGAGTTTGGTTTGACAAACATAATAAACAATGGAGGAGACAATGGTGGGCAACAACAACAACAACATCATCATCATCATCTGGCTTTAGGACCTTTGAGGTTAATGACACCATTTGCTAGTTTCCCAGGTCTTGTAGTTGATACCTCGGACATAACCCCTTTGATGATGATGATGCTTTTGATGTTGATAGTTTTGTTGACACAACTAGTCTGAGAAGAAACCGTAGAAGACCTTCACCAGCGGTACGAGCCTCTGCCTCTTATCAGAGAAACCGAAGTAACAATGATTCTCAGACGATTTCGTTCAGGCTTGGTTCCACAGCTTCATCTTCACATAGAGGGTTTGCTGTTCCGAGCTCCTCCATTGCGACGAGAAGCCAAACTGTAAATCCTACTGAAGTGGTTACTTCGGGTACTTCAGCTTCATCTTCTAGGAGAAGAACAGAAGATGTAAACAATGGACCTCGGACCAGGTCTAGAAGGAGGCTGAGGTAAACTGTAATAAAACGGTCGTCAGAGTCTTGAACTATTGCTGAATCTCTCCTTCATTATTAAAAACCACATTTGACACACCATGTCTGTCTGATGTATGTATGCACGTTCTTATGTGTACTTGTAATTTCTGCTAGCCTCTTAAAACTTCTCGATCTCATAGCTTTGTTTGTTCTTTTGGGAAAATAATTTATATTAAGTATAACTTAATTTCTTGAAGTGTTTGATAATGAAGTTACAAGAATTCAAGATTTCCCAAGTACAGTTGTAGCTTGTGTTTCTTTTACTCATTGGATGGGATAGAAAATTAAGGGTAAATCCGTAATTTTACCATAAAATCTTGTAACCGGGGGGATTAAACGTCATGCTGTTTACTCCAGAAACTAAAAACGGCAAGTAGTTATTGACTTTGTTTTTTTTTTATATATAAAACGCGACTTGTAAAAAAGTCATCGGCGATTGATTTAATCTTTTGTTATCGCCGTCGTTGAACTCTCTCGCCGGCGATAATGATCTATGTTGATGGAACACCAATTCAAGATGAGAGTAGTTCATCTTCCTTGTCTTCCTCATCTCAGGTGAATTTTAGTTTTTCTTCGTCGTCTCTCTCACTCACGAATCTCTATTTTAGGGGTTTAACTAGGATTTTTGCTTATTAAGTTAGTAATGTGGTTCTAGATCGTTAAACCTTGAATTGGTTTTGCTCAGTTTGATCTTCTTTTGTTATCTTCTCCTGATAAGTTTTGAATTAGCCAAAACTATTTTTAAAAAATTGCTTACATAAACATTATTTTGGTGAACAGGGAAGTAGCTTGCTTCTTGATGTAATGAGTCATCCTGTGATAATGTCAGCCTCTGGTTCTTTCAAGAATCTTGAAGAAAGGAATGTATCTTTCGGTGAAAGTGACTCAGAGAGCTCAACAAAAGACAGATATGTTTATGTATTTCAAAGCGAATTTGCTGTTGTGAATCCAGCGCTTGTTGATGTATGTTTTTGTTGCCTCACCTTTAAAGGGTAGTCACTAGTGTTCTTTGATTCTCTAATGATTTTGTTTCTGGTTGTTTTATTGATGAGTATCAGTTTGTTGGCACTGATGAAGCAACCACTTGCGTAGGGCTTGTTATCCGTAACAGAAAATCTGGAATGTAAGGACTGATCCTATATATGTGTTATAGAGGGGATTAGGCACAATCACTTTTTTAGTTTTTTTATAATCTAAATTTATGATTCATCTGAAACTGCAGGACGTCTATTGCACACATGGATTCGCCAGAAATTGTGGATTTGGGGTTAAGCCAGATGTTATCATTGGTTTTAGAGGATGAAGATGCTGAGTTAGATGTACATTATCTCTCTCCTTTAGATTTTATACTAAGTGTCTTTGAGCTTATGGTAATCATTCTGTATTTTACTTTGAGTGCTTTTTTAATTATGTTCACGCCTTTGTATGCAGGTACATTTGGTTGGTGGTTATGAAGATGTCGACATAAAAGTGTGTACTAGTATTTCTCAGTGTAGTTACTACTACTAAGCTCTATAAGTGGTATTAAGCTGAATGTATTGAACGTTATATGCAGAATGCTGATGGTGGTGACTTTGCCAAACCAGAGGGTTACTCTTATCCTCTGTGTTGCAAATTAGTAGAAACTTTCCAGCAGAGACGAGAAAACTTTCACATTCAAACCCTCTTTATTCTTGGGCACAATACTAAGTTGGATGCACAAGGGAATACGTGCCCCATTTTCAATGGATGTCTGGTTAGTCTACTTATGCCTTGTTCTCTTAGGATGTAGTAATTGGTTCTTTACATATAAAGAATCAAAAATTGACCATTGTTTATCTAAATTTCGTAGGTGACATGTAAAAACTAGGCTTTTGTGATTGGTTTTTGTAATTAAAATACTGTCTTTCCAACTAGACAATAGAATTGTTTGAATGTTTTTTCATATGAATTGGTAATTAGCGTTAAGCTGTTTCTTTGAAACCTTTATATCAGGTGAATACCTCCACCGGTGCAATTTCCCCAGCCAGTTTCGACAGAACATCTAGATGTCCGGATGAGATTGTTCGTAGAATTCGAGTTTCATCGTCATGTGAAGATCCTAGCTGGAAGGGAAAGCTGCTTGACACATATGACACAAAAACTGATAGATTCATTATTGCACCATGCCGCTGGTAAAAACAAAACACTACTTGTGCCGCTTTTCATATAAGCTCATCGACCATTATATATGTCTTGCTCGCCAGAACTTAAGTAAAGACTATATCTACTATACTCTCCATTGCAAGTTTCATGAATTGCGTTTTTGTTTTATGATACAGGACAATGCGCCTGATTGAATATGTTTGGGAAATTAATCAGCTTTCTGATGAAGAAATCCTCACTAATTGTTCTACCTCACCTTCTGCTGAAGGTCCAGACTTCGTAGACAATTCAAGAAGGTTAGTCATTTTTCTTTAGCTTCTATTGGATCATTATCTATAGTATAAAACAAACGGAACAGAGTAGATTCACATTCTCCTATGTTGTTGTTTGTTTTCAGGGTTTGGGAGTATTTACTAAAATATCCAGAGTGGAGCAAAACATTCCCAAGGAGACAACCACGTGTGTTTGAAAGGACTGCTGATGGACACTGGACAAAATGCTAACTGTCTCACCCTAATCGGTGACATTATCCACGAATTTGGCTATAAAAAAAAAGCGGTTTGAGTGTAACTACTACATTTACTTTACTGGAATTATTTGCACCCCCCGGAATGAATCGTAAATCTGTAAATGGTTAAGAACACATGTGATTCTTGAACACACGATGTTCTTTTTTCTTTTTCTGTTTGTTGTAGCAAACAGTCAAGCATTGTAAGTTTGGTTTCTGATGGGACCGATTGGGTCCGCTAGGCCTAATTGTTGAGGCCCATGGTGTTCTTTATACATTCCAATTGCAAATTATACAGATGCGAGACCTATCTGTCACCTACGTATACGGTATAATCCGGATGTTGGTTCAAATTTGGTTTGAATTCATTAATCTCTAATAGAACAAGGTTAACTACACTATAACTTATCCAATATTTGTATATCATATTATTTAGGTTTATCCCGGATTGAATTAATACAACGCTACTACACAAGCATGATTCGTAAACGTACTCCGACCTAACTTTCACCAACAAAGACGACTGAAAGCAATTCCTATTTATAGTAACCAAATAGGGGCATTTATGTAAATTTCTACAGACCTTCTTCCTGAAGCTGCTGAACGAAGCCTAAACTGGGCCGGCCCCGCTTCTGTTCATGGGTTTAAAATTTACAATTTATAACTTCGTTTGCCCTAATTGTTTGAAAAAGGAAAGGGTCAAAGGATTAAAAAAGCAGCGGTTAAAACTAGGGTTACGTACTCTACTTTTAGGTTTTATTTCTTCTAACTTAATACTAGTATCTTACAAAATTTACTTTGGTATAAATTCCCTATAAAAGAAATTCAAACTTCCTTTCATTGAATTGGTGTGTGTTAAGTATTTAAAGCACAGATCTCATTGCTTGGATATAGGAAACGAATTTAACCTCTGATATTTTGATTTGGATTAAAATAAGCTGAGTGAAAAGAAAAAAGCGAGCGAGTTAGACAAGAAAGCAACAATACAAATTTAAATATAAAAGTATTAATAAGAGGAAGCAAAAAAAAAAAAAAAAAAAGAATAAAAAAAATACCTAAAACTGCGAGCGTTTTTGTTTGTGAAGAGAGAAGAAGAGTTTTTGTATGGAAGAAAAAAAAAAAAGAGCTGAGTAAGGAAGAAGAAGCATGAACGTCGTCGACGATACTAACAACAACAACAACGACTATATCTGCACTGATGAAGAAGAAGACGATGATAATAGCAAGAACACTAACAAGAAGAAGAGCCAAACACAACAACAAGCATGGGGCACGTGGGAAGAGTTGTTATTAGCATGCGCCGTTAAACGACACGGATTTGGTGATTGGGACTCCGTCGCTACAGAGGTTCGTTCCCGGAGCTCGACCCTCTCCGACCTAGTTTCCGCTAATAACTGTAAACACAAGTATCGAGATCTCAAACGTCGATTTCTCGAAAAAGAAAAAACCGATACGGCGGCAACGGCGGAGGAAGACGACGAAAAAGTCGGTAATAATAATAATAATAATATATCTTGGCTTGAACAACTCCGCAACCTTCGTGTAGCTGAGCTCCGTCGTGAAGTTGAACGATACGATGTTTCAATACTGTACGAAACTCTCTCTGTCTCTCCGTCGACGGATCTGAGTTTTTTTTTTTTCCGATTTTGATTTTTTTTTTTTTTTCTTTAGATCGCTTCAGTTGAAGGTTAAGAAATTAGAGGAAGAGAGAGAAGAAGAGAAACCAGATCTGGAAGACGAGATGAAAACAGAGAGATCGGAGAATGAAACAGAGCACCGTGAGAAGGCGGAGGAATCTGATCGGGAAAACGGTTCGATGAACGAGTCGAACTCTACAGAAACCGTCGGAGAAGACGAGAGAGTTGACGGAAACGAACCGAGTCAGACGACTCGAGATAATAATAATAATAATAATCCTGATCCGGTTAGTAAGGAGGAGGAAAGATCGGTTAGTAGAGGATCGGAAGCGAGTCACTCAGATGAGTCAGGGACGTCGGAAAGGAAGTGGAAACGGAAACGAAGGAAACACGGTGGTTCTGATGAGATCAGATCGGATCATGAGATTAAATCACAGCCGTTGATATGTCTTCTTGATCTGATTCGGTCCCATCCGCGTGGATCTTTGTTCGAACGCCGGCTTCGGAGTCAGGTATCCTCATTATCTTTATTTTTTTTTCCATTTTTTTTATTTTTAATAATCTTAATTAAATCGGAAATTATCTTAGTTTATTATTATTATTACGCGTTTCTTTTTAACTAATTCGTACCTAATTATAGAAATCATGCATAATCATAATTTTAACTGTGTAAATCCATTAAAAAAATTATATAACGTAGGAAACATAAATGTAAAATCTTGTAATCTGTATATTTAGGAAGAGATATTCCGTATATAATATGGAATTTTTACATTTGTGATTTGTTTCTGTGAAATCTTATTTTTACGTTTATTTTTTAATTTTTATCGGACAATTTAAGTGAATGTTTTAAATATGGAGAGAGAGAAGGATTTTAATATAACGAACCCACTTCTTTCGTGGTTCACCGTTGTCGTTTTGGTCACTCAATCTAGTCCACGTGGCAGAGTCTTGGCTTTTGTCGTGTCTCACCGGCCGCTAACTTTTTATTATTATTTGGGCCTTATGTTATTTTGTAACTTACGTTTTGTAAATCCATTAAAAACGCAGGAAGCTAAGGAGTACAAGAGCATGGTTAAGCAACATTTGGACATTGAGACAATACAGAGAAAGTTGAAGCAAGGATGTTACGATTCTTCAACCCTCACGTTTTACAGAGATCTACAGCTTCTCTTCACAAACGCCATTGTCTTCTTTCCTTTATCTTCCGCAGAATCAATGGCTGCTCACGAACTAAGAGCCGTTGTATTTCAAGAATTGAGGAAAGAGACTGGGGATTTTGGTCCCAGGTTAATAATAAACCGGGAAGTATCGGCAATGGATAGTGGCAAAGCTGATGCTGAAACGTCAGACTCGTCTCTCTCTAGGCAGAAATCTTCGGCTCCTCTTGTTGTTTGTAAGAAGAGGACTTCTGTTTCCACTAAGGCTTCTCCTTCGTCGTCAAGCTTTAGCCAAAAAGAGGAACCGAAAGAAGAGACATTATCAGAGGAGAAAGAGAACACTGTGACTGGTGTAAGAAGCTCGAGACGGGCCAACAAAGTGGTTGCTGCTACTGCTGCGGCTATCTCTAACATTACCAAGAAGGGTAAAAGCAAGAACAAACTGAAACAGACGGAGTCGAAAACAAACTCGTCGAATGATAATAGTAGTAAGCAGGAGACAGGTAAAACAGAGAAGAAGATGATTTCATCAGATAAGAAGAAGAGTGTGGCTGATTTCTTGAAGCGATTAACGAAGAACTCTCCACAGAAAGAAAGTAAAGATCAGAATAAGAGCAGTGGAGGTGGTAAGAAAGATAGTAAAACAAAACCAAGAGAACTTAGAAGTAGCAGAGTGGGTAAAAAGAAGGCCGAGGTAGAGAATACTCCGGTGAAAAGAGCCCCCGGGAGACCACAGAAGAAAACAACAGAGGCAACTGCAACCGCATCTGCCACGGGAAAACGGGGTAGGGATACCGGAAGCACGGGAAAGGACAATAAACAGCCAAAGAAAAGAATCAGAAAGTGAGAATAGAAAACATCTTTTGCCCTTTTGGTGACTTTTCTTAAGAGCTCAAGGTATTGTATATCCATAGCGTATGCTTTGGAGTATATTATCTTAATTCTAACATTAGAAACCATATTCTCATAGTTATGGATTAGGAAAGTGTCTTTTGGCTTGTTGGCATCAGTAATATTCATTCCTTCTTCTGTTATATTTTTGCTCATATCCACCATTTAAGTCCCTGACAAAAGCTAGAGCTACAAAGACCAGATACCGAAACCATTCAATTGAACATATATCCAACAAAACCAAGAAACTCTGACCCCTAGTGTCAGCAAAAATTACAGTCAGATACCCAAAAAAAGGGTTACATAAGTTGAGACTCTGACCTTAGATCTCTTCTTCACCGGCTCTCAGTGGACCTTACATGACACTGTGCCTTGGCAAAATGGCTTGATTTAAGCATAAGCTATCGGCGAAAGGAACCTTCTGTACAAAAGAATAGGAAGGTGAATTTTAGTGAATGTATTTGATTTTGAGTTATAAGCATTTCAGTCTTATTGCTCAAATGGAAGAATGTCTCTGGAGGATAAAGGGCTTGAAGATGTTAAGTTCATGGTATCAAACTAAAAACTTGCCGTTTTCTCCATCAGAAATATCTCCAAGTTTGGCGATTGCTCCCACAAGTGCATGCTCTTGCTCCTAGATCAAAGGTAAATCATTTGAGACTTTTGTATGTTTAAACATAAACACAAAATTAAGGAAGAAAGGATCTCTGTTGTTGTAGCAATCGAACCTCCAAAATTCTCTTAGCCCTTTCAACTTCTTGAGGATCTGGATTGTGTGCACAAAGAACTCTCTCCACCTATGAGAACCATCATTATTTGAGAAATAATCATAATTACCGCGCTGTAAACTCGCCTAGTAATCAATTAATACTAACCTCTCTGATTAGGACATTTGTTTGACGGATCCGTATATCGTGATGTTTCTTCTTCCCAGTTCCATTTTGTGATGTTCTGAAATCCTTTCTGATAGTGTTCTTCGCCAAACTGCTTCCTCGTTGTGGAACACTGTTGGGTCCAGTAGTTCTATTCAGTCCATGACCTTGGCCATTATAACCATATCGATTTGCAACCCCAGGATCCTCTCCTATCCACTCTATATCCCCAGGAGATATCTGTTAAGAATTAGAGATCTTCTTTACAAACTTACAGAGAATAATTGTTGACCAAATTTTTGAACATCCGCCTCATAAGTTTCAGCAGACCACCAATCAAAAGTAATTTACCTCTGAGAGTTTAACCCATTCCCATGTCTCTTGAGGTGTTCCAATGTCATAAACTAAAGCATGACGACCCTAAAAATCAAGATTAGTTAAATATATAAACATGTATGATAAAATTTCAAAAACAGAATGCCAATTTAAGAAGCCACACACCTCAACTGGATTATACTTGGTGATGACAGCATCGTAAAATGTATTGTCATCAGGCCACTTTGTTTTCACTCTTCTTCCTATAAAAGATTCAGGATCGGTTCCGTTTGTGGGTTCACTTGAACTAGTAGGAAGAGATGGTAATCTGTTCATGACTTGTCCTCGTGGAGGTTGATCTGAAGGATGGTATGAGACAGGTTTTGCGGAAGAAGAACCAGGAAAAACCTAGAAACAGAAGTAACTTGTAAGAAACTAATTTCAGAATAAAAAAGATTCAAAAAAATTTCTGAGCTTTTAACAACTCACTGATTTATGCTTTTTGCCTTTGACAACAGGAACAGATCCTCGTTTAGTTGCCGATGAAGCAAACGGGTGAGTGGGATCAGCTTGAGGATGAAAAGAAGGTGACGGACTGGAGAATGGTTGAGAAGGAATAGGCTGGTTTGGTTTGTGCTTCTTCATAGAAGCTGAAACAGAAGGGCTTGGCAATGTATCGTGAACCAGTTGAGCAGCATTGCGCATACTTTGTTGGATTCCTCCAGACTGTCTCCATTCCCTAATATCCCGAAAAAACAGTATGTTATGGATTAAGAAAAAAAAAAAGAAAGAAAGAAAGAACCTTTTCGACTAGATGAATGCTCAAGTAAATTTGTAGCTCTCACCTTATCCTTTGTAGTGTATCATCTGCGTTAACACGACCTAGAAGCTCTCTATGGTCCTCATTCCCTATACTCAACTCCTTACGTAGTTCAGTTATTACACTTTCTTTTTCCTGAACAAGATCCATTCATGTCATTTCACCTAAGTAGAATCTAACACAACTTGAGAAATCAAAAGTAGACCGAGATTCATGAAAGAAATACCCATGAAATAGCATCTCCTTGAGCTTTAAAGGCTCTAATAATAGAGATGTATGCTTCTTTCTCAATCTGGTGAATCTGAGCTTCCATATCAGCAGCACCAACCTCGTCATACATTTTAGGGTAAGATGTAGGAAGATTAGCAGGTCTTCCATTAACAGCCACACGTCCTCCTCCTACTCCTACTCCTCCTCCTCGTGGAACCCTATGCGACGGTGGCAGATCATCATCTGTTCCTGCAATATCCAATCAAACCCTTTGTAATCACCACTTACAAATCCATTATAACACAACTCACTCTAAAGGTTTCAGCTTAAGATCAAAACAAGATAATGTATAGGTCAATTTCAACCTCGGTTTCTACAATTAAGTAAACCTACAATTTTCCACATTCCTTAGTAACACCAAAAAAAACGAGAACTTAACACAAATTCACCAAAAACCACAATGTATAACAGTAACCGGGAAGGAGAAATCCCAAAAGTTTTGTGTAAACCCTAATTTTCAGTAAACTGATGATAGAGAAGAACGATACGAGCTAATCTCTCTACTAGAGAGAGAGTCTTGGGAACTAACCACTGCTATCAAACGATTCGAAGTCCATCACGAAGCTGTTAAAATCTCCCAATTCAAGAGGAGACTAATCTCGGAAGATGAAATCGGAAGAATCAAAAGAAGAAAGCACAATTTCGAATGTTGATTTCAATTTGACTAAGAAAAAAAAAAAAGAGACTCGATTTTGATTTGGGTTGAGCTCTCAATTTTGAACTTTTGTAGAGTTGTAGAAAAAGATCAAATTCTTGCTTGAGCAAACAAATCAGAGAGCTCAAAGTAAAAAAGAAGTGATTGATTCAGCTTCTTCTTAGATTATACAGATTTGCCAAAAGCTCATAATTTGCCAAAATAAGAACACATTACCCAAAAAAACCAACAAAACCAAAAAAAAAAAAGTTTTAGATTCATTCTTATTAAATTTATCAAAATATTACGAGGGAATCAAAACACCGTCGTTTCCTCGCTTAGATTTTTTATTTTAAGTGAATTAAAAAAAAAAATCTCAAATATTCAGATCATTGTAAAAATTTCTTGCCCAGGCCCAATAGTCTTTTCTGACAAAATGTTAATATTATGGCCCAAATAAATAATTTAAGATATGTATGAATAAAAATCTCAATTGTTTTTAGTGAATTTTTTTTTGTTTTTTGTTTGCGTTTTTTTTAATCATTAACATATGTCAGAAAAAACTGATAAAATCACGACGAAAACTCTATATAAAATATCATGTGATCAATAAATATAATGTATGTTGTTCATTCGATGAGTTTTCAAGCAAATACGATGGATGAGAAGATTCTTGTTCAAACTTTGGGATAAGTGAAATAGCTGACCAAAAATGGAAAATACGATAAGAGTTCATTTTGATGTATCCTCTTTACTAATGTTTCGTCGTCACTATTTTATATATTTACTACTACCTAAGTACCATATTTTAAAATTAATCATGACCGGATTGTTTTCTTTAATATATATGCATGTAACCGGAATTAGGTTAACCGGGTTTAATAAACAAATTTCAGCTTTGAATTTGATACTTCCTAATCCTAGCAGAACTGTTTTTTTGCTTTTTTTTTTTACTAATACGGACGTTTGGATTCATGAAATTCTCATTAAAGTAGATGACTGTGTAGTCCAAAAAAAAAAAATTTAGTGGTTAGCATTTTCTATTTCCACTTGAGTTAATTTCTATTCATGTATATTAAATTTGCACTCTTTTATAAAACGTCTTTAATGTAATGGATAAGATATGTATAAGTATAACACAATAATAGTAGATTAAATTGGAATTAATATAAGGCAGTGCATGCTACTCACCACGTATTGTGTTTTCAAAAGATAATAACTAATACTAGAAAATTCTGTTTTAAAACATCTAAAACGTTTAAGTTGCACACAAACAAAAAAAACATCTAAACGTTTTGCTTACGGTTTTTGTTTTCATGGTTAAACCTATATCATTTTATATGGCACTGTCCGGATTAGAATAGAATTGGTTAAAGATTTGCCCATCTGAGGGGTTCGCTTTTTTGAAACTAATCATTAAAAGAAGACTAAAACAAATGATAAAGTCGTCTCTTGCTGTATTTTAATGTCATCAATGTATGAAATAAAATATAATTACTATTTATCAAAATAGCTTTTTGCTTATAAATAAATTTGTAGTATTTCACTGTCTTATTAAATTTGTAAACTTTCTAACGAAAAGTTGTCAAAATATGAATATTCTGATAGGTTTTTATAATCAGAAACGAAGACAGCTATTATACTTTTCGTTTTTGATTAAAAATTAAACATAAAACTATTTTATAAGATTAAAGTGGAAAAAGATACGATCCCTCAAAACCAAATAATGACTAGCTAGGTTCGTCACATTTTGAAAATCAGAGAGACAGTCTTTATCAATATATTAAATAAATACAGTGTTAGGTTTGATAAATTAACGTATAAATGTTATATTGACCGACAAATCCCAACGCGTCTCAAGAGTCCAGACCACATCAACCTGTGAAAATAACCCTTCACAAAACAAAAACCAATATACTACAACAACAACAACAAAAAACAAACAAACAAACAAAACCAATACTATATATATTTTGTCTGAAGCAAACGTTAGAAAAGTAAAACAAAGCAAACGTTAGAAAAGTAAAAACAATAGTCCCTAAATTAATCAAAAAGAGTTTGAAATAAATAGCCGTTACAAGAAACCAACTTGTCGCTGTTTTTATTTGTTTTTTAGGCAAAAAAAAGTTGACGAAAATAGACTTTTCAAATCGAACACACGTCTTCACGTTTCCCTTGAGAAATTAGCACATCCCCCTTATATGTCTCTTTGCACTACAAGACGTGCAATGATGCTTTGCTTTGCTTTCTCACTTATAATTCTTTTTATAAATCACATATCTTTAGATTATAATTTTATTTAGATATGTTTCTTGTAATAAATAAAAAACAAAAAAAGTCACTCACGTTTTACTATTCTTAACTTGATAGTCTTGATGATATTGATAAGGTCATTAAATTGTGACTAATTGTGAAAATTAATTATAATACTTATCATTAACTCTATCTCTCTCCTCCTATCAGATAATCTTTTCTCAATTCTTCTTCCCTATATAATAAACCTCCATTTCATTCTCATCTTCTTGAAACAAAAACAAGATCTAGTAATCAACAAAAAAAACAAAAAATTAAGAATGAGAGGTAAATATCTTTCGTTACTAGTGATCATTGTCTTAGCCTCGAGTGAAGTTCTTGCCAGCAACAACAACAACAACTCTTCAACACCTAGATTAAGAAGAAGTGATTTCCCAGCAGATTTCATCTTTGGTTCTGCAACCTCTGCCTACCAGGTTCCTTTTTAATATCTCCTTCTTATTAGTGTTTTCATTATACAAAAATACAATTCCGACCACTCGTTCATTATCTAGAAGAAAAAATTCACTGGTTAGAGAATTTATGTTTTTTTTTTAAAAACGTTATGTAGGTTGAAGGAGGTGCTCATGAAGATGGTAGAGGACCAAGTATCTGGGATACCTTCTCTGAGAAATACCCAGGTTTTTCATTTTTAATCACATTGTTGTTAGGAAATAGGATCTATATGTGAATTTAGATTCAAGATCCGTGAATCTAGTCTAGTGTAGATGTATTATTATCTCATGGGACCAAAAAACATAAAAGCTGATTTACTCTGTTCTGATTCAAAGTTTAATTTCAATATTTTTTCAGAGAAGATAAAAGATGGTAGCAATGGGTCTGTTTCTGATAACTCTTACCATCTTTACAAGGTAATTTTCCTTTTTTTTTTTTTGGGAATATATATGTTAAAATTAAACATTTGTTCTTTATTTCCATTGGCTTAAAAAAAAAAATCAGTTACATTGTTTGGTAATGTTATATTCATATATTTAAAACAGGAAGATGTGGCTTTATTGCATCAAATTGGATTCAATGCATACAGATTCTCTATCTCATGGTCCAGGATCTTACCTCGTAAGTTCCGTCTTCTTCTCTTTTTAGATCATTCATTCACACATGACATTTTGATTATTTCTTTTTTTCTTGTTTAGGTGGGAATCTAAAAGGAGGAATCAACCAGGCTGGTATTGACTATTACAACAACTTGATCAATGAGCTTTTGTCCAAAGGTAAAAAGACAAATTCCAATTTGAAAACAGAGGCTCTCTTAAGTTACGTTATCTGTTTCCTATGAATTTCATTTTCAATTCTAGTCTTAAAAGGATTTTGAAACTTTTACGGATTTGGAAACGTTACATATTAGTCACTGAATTAGTATTGAACGAATCTTCTAACTTTGAGAAAAATAATCTTAGAGAGATAGTGACTAATCATCTTTCTTTCACCCTTGAAACTATAGTTATAAATGCAACGCAAGCACTAATGTAAATGTCATGTGATTGTGTATACAGGAATTAAGCCTTTTGCAACCATGTTTCATTGGGATACACCACAAGCCCTTGAAGATGCTTATGGCGGATTCCTTGGTGACGAGATTGTGTAAGTCCTCCTAGTGGACTATCTATCTATCTATAATCATGTTTTACTAGTGATTACAAATAACAATACAAATCATATTAGTGGCCAAAAGAACTGTTATATTTAATTTAATTTTTGTTTTGTAATGAAACAGGAATGATTTCCGTGATTATGCGGATGTTTGCTTCAAGAGTTTTGGAGATAGAGTGAAGCATTGGATGACATTGAACGAGCCATTGACAGTGGTGCAACAAGGGTATGTTGCAGGCGTGATGGCTCCAGGAAGATGCTCCAAATTCACAAACCCTAATTGCACCGGTGGAAATGGAGCCACCGAGCCTTATATTGTTGGTCACAACCTCATCCTTTCTCACGGAGCCGCCGTCCAAGTCTACCGAGAAAAATACAAGGTTAGATAAATAGATATATACTCTGTTTCTTAAGCATCAAGTTACTAGAAAAAGATGCGTTTAAATATGCTCTGTTGTTTAATAGGCGACTCAAAAAGGTCAAGTTGGTATTGCTTTGAACGCGGCTTGGAACTTGCCATATACAGAATCACCTGAGGATAGATCGGCTGCGGCACGAGCCATGGCCTTCACATTTGACTACTTTATGGAGCCGCTTGTGACCGGTAAATACCCGGTTGATATGGTCAACAACGTAAAAGGTGGTCGCTTACCTACATTCACTGCACAACAATCTAAGATGCTGAAAGGCTCATATGACTTCATTGGCATCAATTATTACTCCTCTACTTACGCAAAGGATGTTCCATGCTCCACCCAAGATGTTACTATGTTCTCTGATCCTTGTGCCAGTGTCACAGGTTTGGTTTCGTGTCATCCACATTTTTTTTTAAGCACTATAAACTAAGTTACGAATCTGAGGTGTGGGTTTGTATTTTGAATCAGGTGTAAGAGAAGGGGTTCCCATCGGTCCAAAGGTACTTGGCTAGACTCATAAAACGTTGCAACGGTTATTAAATATTTATAAATTTGCTCAATCTAAAAACTATGTACATGATCTTATAGGCTGCATCAGATTGGCTTTTAATATATCCAAAGGGAATTCGTGATCTCGTCCTTTATGCAAAATACAAGTTTAAGGACCCTGTCATGTACATTACCGAAAATGGTAACACTCACAAACAACAGCTTCAGTTCTTGTTCTTGATATATCTTCTTTTGGTATCATCCTAATATGTTGTACCAATCTTTGTAGGGAGAGATGAATTCAGCACCAATAAAATCTTCCTTAAAGATGGTGATAGGATTGATTACTACGCTAGACATCTCCAAATGGTCCAAGACGCTATCTCGTAAGCACCCTTTTATTATCTAATATGTTAAGAATCGTCCTACAGCTGTTTGTCACGCTACATAATCAATCATACACATTTATGTAATTCTGTTGTGATTTGTGAATGCTTTTCTTTACTGGCAAATTTAGGGTTGGAGCAAATGTGAAGGGATTTTTCGCATGGTCGTTGCTAGACAACTTCGAATGGGCAATGGGATATACAGTCCGCTTTGGACTGGTTTATGTGGATTTCAACAATGGAAGTAAGAGATATCCCAAGAAATCGGCTCAGTGGTTCAAAGAATTGTTAAATGAAAAAAAAAACAATTGATGATTGATTACATAAAGATGGCGTTTATAACAATGACAACTGAGAGATTTATAATTTGTCCTCCTTTGAAAGTAATGATAATGGTTTAAGCTATTTTAACATCGAACCGGATTGATGTATTACTCGATGTTACGTACGATGTATAAGGAAAATTAATACTAAATTCGTTGGAAAGTGAGAAATGTGAAAACGATATAGGCATAGTTTGTAACATCTACAAGTTTCAGCTTTATATATCAATTTGAGAAAAAATAAGTTGGATCTTTATTTTTTTTAAAGAATAAAATGGATAAGAGGTGCACTGTGTCATCTTCCTTTTGATTATCTCGTTATTGAGGATGTTCATTTGTGGTATTATGAGTTGGATTATTTGGAAATTTTGATATTTTTTAAAGATTGTGAATTTGTGATGGTTCCTTTATTGATGCATGATAGCATGTGTGTGACAATAATGTGTAACAATTATTCGTGTCGATGTGGAATATTCTCTATTATACGCATTCAAATAGAATGCCCAATAAATATGATAGTAGCTCCACCCTTTTTTTTCTTTTCTTAATTTGTCACTCATTCCGTTAGATGACAAATTGGCATCTTTCTTTACTTGAATCAACTTGAACTGAAAAGCTAAGTTAACGTCATGGTGTCTCAATCTCGGAAATCAAAACGTTAATGCGGTAAGCTTACATCATTTCAGGATATACGAGTGAGGTTAAGCTTCAACTCTTTTCACTACTTTCTAATCATATCAAGGTTTAGATACATATTTTCTCTCACTAAGTAGCCAATATAAATCCTATTTTCTAAACAAATAACGACCCCAACTATTATTCGAAGAAAAGTAATTCTTTGTGTGCGCCGGTTGACTAAAAGAAAAGCATAAGAGTTCAAACTAGACTATTCTCTCATGCGAGCTTAGTACATAACAAGAAGTCAGTAAAGGCGACTATGCTACCATGCACATATATGTAGTCTCACTCTTATCCAAGTACATAAGTTACTTGTCCACAATTTTATGAGTATCCCAATATCAGTAGTTCAATTGATCAAAGGGTCAAAGAACCCAAGCAGTGCTTTGATAGTTCACATGACATAAGATTAAATTATGTTATGAGCAGGGCCTAAATGGGCTTCAAATATACCAATTTGACAATGCCCAACTTTATAAGAATATACATACATGTTTTAAAACTAAATTACATTATAGGTTAAGGGTCACTATTACTTTTTTTTTTTTCGGTTAAAGGTTCACTAGCCACGTAAAGTACGAACATATGAATGAAGACATGATTGCGACCATATTCAAACCGATTAATTACATTATATGTTATGTTCTATGTAACATACACTGCCTGCATGTGTACTTCTCACGGCACGGGCCAAAGTGGAGTCCATATGCTAATATTTCAGAGAGATCAACTCCACAAGAAATTTAAAATAGTAACTATGAGAAAAAAAAACTGTCAGGAATTATTTAAATTAATTTATATATTCACATTACCAATATCATATTATATATATCTGGATAAAATTCAAGAGACGTACGGTGTTCATCAACGAATAACTTAAAGGAACAATATCTGGATATTTAACTGCAGAATAATCACATTCTTTTTCTATATTTTATGTTTTAACATAGCATTAGTCTTTGAAACTCTTTTTTTTTTGTGGAATCGGAATTGTAGGTCTTTGATAAGCATTAAAAAAATTTCAGAGACTAAATTCAAAAGAAATCCAAGAAATTAAAAGCTTGTTTTTAATTTCAATAACTAAAACTCAAATTCTTTTGGAAATAAAAAAAACTCTAATCCCAAATCAGAAAGACAATAATGAATTTTACACCTCAACGGCCACGATATCATCAAAGTCCGTAAAAGGAAACGCCAGCTTTTTTGAACATGAAAGATGTAAGCGGCTCAGTGAGTTTTACATGCTAAAAGACAGGACAATAATGAACATAGTCTAATATTCATACCACGTTCAATCTCCACTTTTCCAAATAGAAAACATACATGCATAGGATAAAAAAAACACATATTGCCAAAAAAAAAAAAGGATAGAAAAACACACATATTCATATAGATCTGAATGTAAGCTGTAATCCCGACTACGTTCAAACATAAAGATGAACATAAGCTAAGAATATGGTCGAATTTGAGGGTAAAAGAAAAGGAAACCAAAACTGAATTCTCTTCTTAATTACCATCATTTTCTTACTGTTGGACATGGGCTGCGCCCAATATGCCATTCGGCCCAACAAGACAAGATAAAAGTGATTTCGGCCCGACAAGATTTGATGAAAGCCATTAATAAAACGCTTCGGGCAACTCAAATTCATGGAAACCCTCGAAAACCCTATCTACAGTCCGCTATATAAAGCAACAGTACTCATAAGGCATCACCTCACGTACAATACCCCGAGAGCAAAACTTTGTGTCTAATCATAGTTATTGTTTCCGTATAATTCTCGTTAGCTTCCGAGCTCGTCATTGTTGCTTGTTAGTTCTCCGAACTGACGAGCACACATCTTGACTCGTTTAGTGACGACCTCACATTTCTATCGTTAATAAAGAACAAACTTCACTCTTCCCCAAAAATCGATACTTATTTAGTGTTGTGCAATTCTCAGTACAAACAATTGGCGCCCACCGTGGGGCAAGAGCAGAACACTTCTTTTTGACGAATCACCGACGGTCCTCACTTCCTCGAAGTTTCAAGATCCATGACGAACCCTAACGACGATCTCAACGAACCAACGGAGCAGCCGATGGAGCAGTCGACGGAGCAGCCGACGGAGCAACGATGGGGGCGAACGAGAACGCGAACTGTCCTACCTCAACCCTCCTCGCGGTTTTAACCGAAGGCCCCTCGCCGAGCACGATTCCTCCGCCAGCGCCCGACGCGCCCTCGAGCCCCTTCCAGCCACAAACGTTGGACTGTCACCGACCAGCTGGTAACTAACGCCGCAGCTCTCCTCAGCGCCGCACTCACCAATGCTGCAGCTCTCCCAGCGCCGCTCTCACCAACGCTGCCGCTCGCTCCAATGCCGCTCTCCCCAATGACTTGCCCGTCCAAAGAAGCGGATTCGACGACCTAATGCAAATCATACTCGATCGACTCGACGGTCAGGAAGCACGGACAAATGAGCGACTCGAAGCGATCGTGGCGGCGCAGGAAGCGTCACAAAATCAGATTAGCAGGCTCCAGCAGCGAAGGAGCGAACGCCGGAGTGAGAACGACCCTGCGACCAGCACGCAAATCCACCGCCCCTGCGACGCTGTCGTCGAGGAACGCTACGAGAGCCATGACGCCCACCAGCGTCGATCATCGTAGGCTCCATGGAAGAACGCCCAGAGAAGTCCCATCCGAGAACCAAAACCGAACGAGAGACGAAGCGGAAGCCCGCCGACCCCAACTTTGCCGAACCGACAAACCGACGCAGATCTCAAGGACGAAACCATACGACGCCTTGAGATGATGGTCCAAGACCTCTCCTCGAGAGTTCACCGGGCAACGAGCTCGGCCCCCAACCTAGACCGAGTACTCGAAGAGGTCCAGCGCTCGCCGTTCATCAGGGATCTCTCGCGTTCGCGTTCGATACGTAAACAAGTTCAAGTTTACTCCGTACAACGGATTGGACGACCCAAAGCCGTTTCTAACTTCTATGAGTTTTGCTATAAGCCGAGCTCACTTCAGTGAAGAAGAATATGAAGCCGGCTGCTGTCAACTCTTTGTCGAGAACCTCGCTCACGAAGCTTTAGGATGGTTCGCTCGGCTCCCACCGAACTCAGTTGGAAGCTATCACGAACTGACGACCGCGTTCCTACAACACCACTCCACATTTATGATTCGAGGTGCCTCGAACGCCGATCTGTGGAACATGTTCCAGCAAACCAACGAGTCGCTCCGGGATTTTATGGAAAGGTTCAAAAGAATAGTTTCAAAGCTCTCGATCGCTGACGATACAGCGATATCAGCTCTCCGCAACGCCCTCGCTCATGGTTCCCGATTTAGGGAAGACATCATTGTCCATGAGCCCCTGTCTCTTGACGACGCGTTGCACCGTGCCAACAAATATATTGAGCTGGCTGAGGAAAGCGCGTCGAGAACGAACCGATTGCTGCAGAACCGCCGACCTCGAAGCCGGCCAAGGGAAGGAAAAAGCGCAGGACGAGCATCATGAACCTCGCCAACACCTTGATAAGGAGTACGCTGACAAAATGGAGAAGGCAAAGAAAGCTCAAACATTTGCTGTTAGCAACCAGGATCCCCAAGCGTCATCGTCGAAACCTTGGAACAACAAGTGGGTTCGGGACCCATCGGGCAAAAGTGGGAAAAAATACTGCGACTACCACAAGCGAGCTGGGCACACCACAGAGGAGTGCCGCACCCTACAGCAGATATTGCTTGATAAATTCAAAGAAGGCCAGATTGACGTCGAACACGAGCGACGACAAATAATGGCCCAGGGGATAATCAATCTTTTAACCCTGAGAATGAGAATCCAAGCAGGCAATATAACACAGCTCCCGCGCCGCAGCACGGCACAGAGGCCCTACCCCCGCCCCCGGCACCAACTCTCAAGAGGAACCCCGAGCCAGCCGACGACCCGAACGCTCCGGCCCCGCGTAGAAGGATTAATATGATTATGGGCGGCCTAGCAACTTGTCGAGACTCGGTTCGCTCCATTAAAGCTTACAGACGGGGTTTGGAGGTGAAGAGGGACTGGATGGCTCAAAGCACGCCGCCCATCACAAGCTCCGAGCCAATCATATTCACAAGACGATGCGTCAGGCCTAACAGGGCCGCACAACGACCCATTGGTGGTCGAGATGGCAATTGGTGAAAGCATCGTCACCAAGATCTTAATTGATACTGGCAGCTCGGTAAACGTCATCTTCAAAGACGTGTTGATTCAGATGGAAGTCGACCTGCGAACAGCCGACAATAACGTCCAACCCCTCACAGGTTTCGATGGCGATACGGTCATGACGGTCGGTACTATCATGCTTCCAGTCTATGTAGGCGGAACGATGCACTGCATCAATTTCGCCATCGTTGACAGACCAATCGTGTACAACGTCATCCTGGGGACCCCGTGGTTACATAAGATGAAAGCTGTGGTGTCAACGTACCATCAATGCGTAAAGTTTCCTACCTCAAGAGGTATATTCACCTTGCGGGGAGACCCGTTGATAGCCAGAACTTGTTTCATCATCGAACGGCAGCAGCGCAGTGCCCGCACCTTTGCAATCTCAGACCCCGCCGAGCAGTTAGACGGTCGCGTCCGTCCAAACACCGAACTAATCATTCAGGTGAACATTGACCCTTCCGACACGACTCGCTGCGTAGGGATCGGTGCCGACCTACCACAAGATATCAAGGACGAGCTCGTCGAGTTTCTGCGCCAGAACATCACCACCTTCGCATGGAATATGAGCAGTATGACCGGATCGACCCCAGTATAACCTGCCACGAGCTGAATGTGGACCCAACGTTCAAACCAGTCAAACAAAAGCGCCGTAAACTCGGACTTGAGCGCACCGCCGTAAACGAGGAGGTCACAAAGTTGCTCGCCGCTGGATCCATCAGGGAGGTCAAGTACCCCGACTGGTTAAGCAATCCAGTAGTTGTGAAGAAAAAGAACGGCAAATGGCGGGTGTGCGTCGATTTTACAGATCTTAACAAGTCATGCCCAAAGGATAGCTTCCTCTCCCAAGAATCGACCAGCTGGTCGAAGCAACTGCGGGAAATGAACTCCTGTCGTTCATGGATGCTTATTCAGGCTATAATCAGATAATGATGCACAAAAACGATCAAGAAAAGACGGCCTTTATCACCGATCAAGGCACTTACTGTTACAAGGTCATGCCGTTCGGCTTAAAAATGCTGGTGCGACCTACCAACGCCTCGTCAACCGAATGTTCGCCGAACAGCTCGGCCAAACAATGGAAGTGTACATCGATGATATGCTGGTAAAATCGACCCTTGCTGCCGATCATGTTTCACATCTCGCTAAGTGTTTCAAGTTCTCAACCGCTATAACATGAAACTGAATCCAGCAAAGTGCTCGTTCGGCGTAACTTCTGGAGTTCCTAGGATACCTCGTCACCAAGAGGGGTATCGAAGCTAATCCGAAACAGATTTCGGCGCTCACAAACCTCCCGTCTCCAAGAAATACTCGCGAAGTTCAACGACTTACCGGACGAATTGCCGCCCTCAATCGATTCATCTCACGTTCTACTGATAAGTGTTTACCGTTTTACCAGCTGCTTCGCAGCAACAAAAAGTTTGAGTGGGATGAGAAGTGTGAGTCTGCCTTCCAGGAGCTCAAAACTATCTCGCTACTCCGCCAGTTTTAGCTAAGCCCGACCAAGGAGAAACGCTCTATCTGTACATCGCCGTCTCCAGCTCGGCAGTCAGTGGGGTACTCATCAAAGAGGACAGGGGTGAACAGCATCCCATTTTCTATGTTAGCAAAAGTCTCGATGGAGCTGAGCTCCGCTATCCAACCTTGGAGAAGCTTGCCTACGCTGTAGTTATCTCGGCTAGGAAGCTACGCCCGTATTTTCAATCCCACACCGTGGAAGTCTTGACTAACCAGCCCCTTCGGACCATTCTGCATAGCCCAAGTCAATCAGGTCGTTTGGCCAAGTGGGCAGTGGAATTAAGCGAATATGATATCGAATACAAGAATCGCACTTGTGCGAAATCTCAAGTACTCGCTGATTTTTTGGTCGAGCTCTCTCCCGAACTAGAATCAGGCACTCCGCGCGAAGAGAAGTGGTCGTTGCACGTCGATGGTGCCTCCTCCCGACACGGCTCTGGGATCGGCATACACCTTGTTTCACCAACAGGTGAAGTGCTCGAACAATCATTCCGGCTCGCCTTTGCTGCCTCGAACAACGAGGCCGAGTACGAAGCCTTGATCGCAGGAATGAGGTTGGCAAGCGGAATCGGTGTGAAGAGATTACAAGTCTTTTGCGACTCACAGCTAGTAACCCACCAGTTCAGCGGTGATTACGAATGCAAGAATGATCGAATGGATGCTTACCTTAAAGTTGTCCAAAGCCTATCCAGTCTATTCGAATCGTTTGAGTTGACGAAAATTCCTCGCAGCGACAATGCTCCGGCCGACGCTCTGGCCGTGTTAGCGTCTACATCTGATCCCGACCTCCGTCGGGTGATTCCAGTCGAGTATCGATCAACCGAGCATTAATCTTCCCGCAAACATCGATCCCGTTGCTGAAGATCATAAAAAGAAAAAGGTTATGGAAGATGAGGATGTCAACGTTCCAGCCTCAAAGAAACAACGAATAAATGACGGAACTCCCGTGCTAACACTGATTGTATCGAACCATCAACTTCTGTGGAATGCTCAGCCGAGCAGGAATCTGCCGAGCAGGAATCTGCCGAACAAGGATCAACCGAGCTAATATATAGCGACCAAGTATCTGAATCACGAAGTCCGCCGAACAAGGATCCACCGAGCGTTTATCTGCCGAGCACAATTCCGTAGGACAAGCATCGGCCCTATGTGAAAGGCTAACTAGTTCCAAACCGAAAGAGCGGCCGTATGACTGGCAAAAGGAAATCCGTGGTTACATCGCCGACGGAATCGCTCCATCAGACAAATGGGAAGCCCGACGCCTCCGAGCCCGTTGCGCGCATTACACACTTTACCGCGGCGAAGTCTTCCGTTGGAGCGCGTCGGCACCCTTTTGGCTTGCGTCGGTCCCACCGAAGTCGAAAACGTAATGAGAGAGGTGCACGAAGGCGCCGGTGGCAATCATTCGGGAGGTCGTGCACTCGCAATGCGCATACGCAACAATGGTCATTATTGGCCTACCATGAACGACGACTGCGAGAAATTTGTCGCGAAGTGCGAGCAATGTCAACGCCACGCTCCTATCATTCACGCGCCAACCGAGCTTCTAAGGACAACAACACCGCCTTACCCCTTCATGAGGTGGGCAATGGATATCGTTGGACCTCTCCCCGTTTCTCGTCAAAAGAAGTATATCCTCATCATGACGGATTACTTCACCAAGTGGGTCGAAGCTGAAGCCTTCGCAAAATCGGAACTCCACAAGTCCAAAAATTTGTGTGGAAAAACATTATCTGTAGGCACGGGCTCCCGTACGAAATTGTCACTGACAATGGCACACAGTTTACCTCGATACAATTTGAAGGCTTTTGCGCGAAATGGAGAATTCGCCTGAGCAAGTCCACACCTCGCTACCCGCAGGGAAACGGCCTGAGGCGACCAACAAAACAATCATCGACGGCCTCAAAAACGACTTGAAGACAAAAAGGCCTCTGGGCCGATGAACTCGATGGCGTCTTATGGTCGCACCGTACATCCCCTCGCCGATCAACAGGACGGACCCCGTTCTCCCTGGCATACGGAATGGAAGCTCTTGCACCAGAAGAAATCAGTGTGCCAACACTAAGACGTTCTATGCTCGTCCATGACCCTACTCGAACACGGAAATGATGCACGATACTCTCGATACCCTCGAAGAAGAGCGCGGCAGAGCACTTATCCGAATCCAGAACTATCAGCAGCAAGCCGCGAAGTTCTACAACAAGAAAGTCAGACCTCGCCATTTCGACGAAGGCGATCTCGTCCTCGGGAAGTCTTTGAAAACACCGCCGAGCTCAACGCGGAAAGATGGGCGCTCACTGGGAGGGCCCATACTTGATCTCCAAGGTCGTCACCCCGGCGTCTACCAGCTGCTCGCCATGGATGGCACCCCGATTCCCCGTTCGTGGAATTCGGAAACTTGAAACGCTATTACCACTAGAAGGCGAAGTGTCACTCATTAAAAAAAAAAAAAAAAAAAAAAAAAAAAAAAAAAGAACGCTCGTACTACCGAGCTCCCCTTGTACTATGAACTACGAATGGCTTGATCCCTCTCGAGGGTACGTAGGCAGCCCGTCAAAAGGCACAGCTATACCAAAAATTAAAAACAAAAGTTCAAACACTTCAAAACACAAACGAGCTCTCTCGAACGAGTCCGTCTCAGCGAGATGTCCAGCTCTTACATCGACCCTCTGGCCAAGGGAACGATTCAAAACGCGTTCCTCATGGATGCAGCGGTGAAATAATCCGCACCAAAAAGCCGAGCCCAGTCTCGCATTCAGCTAGCAGGCGGTTAAGTCTGTATAAGCCAAGTTCTCACTTGCACTTCCTTGCCGACCTCGTGGCACACACAGGATAAGCCGGACACCAGGGCCGCACCTAAAAGGTACGACGAGCTCATCTTGACTACCACCCTAAACAATTGGAAATCGATACGTAATAGGATAAACCGAGAGACGTCTCGTACCGTAAAGTACAAATCGACACCAAAGATAGGCGAAACACAATTTTTATTTCATAACAAGAACGATCAACAAAAGCCACGCTCGGCACAAGTTCAAAATAATAAAAACAAACAACAAAAGGCCATGTTCGGCACAAAGAATAGAAACAAAGTCCATGCTCGGCATATGCATCACACACAGGCACTCAATCCTCTAGCCCCAGATCGGCATTAGAGGGAACATCAAACTCTAACCCGTCGATAAACTCCCGCTGCCAGGCACTCCCCACGCAACTTCTCCAACGTATGCATGGGGACGTACACACCCTTAGCAGCCATACTCTCCAAGTATGAGCAGATTCCTTCATCACGACTGCTCTCAATGAAGATATGGTCTGTGCACTCTATCCAAATAATGTATCGACGTAATACGTCGATCCGAGTTCGACAAACATCGATCTCCGCATTACTTTCAAGAGGTCTAGCATCGATGGGTTCAAGATCACTCTCCTCAAGTTTAGGAACCTCCACTGAAGCCATCGCCGCCTCGCAACGAGAGCGCTCCTCTAGCAAACGATCCCACCTCCGTTTTGGAACGAAGAACCCTCATCGGTCATAGTCTCGAGATACGCGACAGTCCCGTCCACACGATTAAACTGGAAGCAAAGCTCCAACTTACGGCGCGTAGCTAAAATATAGGCCCTTAATCTCTGGATCCAAGCACGATAAAACTCGAGCTCGGAACGAATCACATCGTCCGCACCCACCGCCATAGTGCCAATCTCAACCGTTCAAAACCAAAAGAAACCTTTCCTGAAAAAGAAACAGAACGAAATGGGTGGCAAGAAGTGAACATTCGAGGAGCAATTTATAAAGCAAATGATGCAATTTTCGAGGTAAAGTAACCAGTACAGTGATCCTCGAAAACCGCATCCATCAAACGATCAACACATCAAAAACCAGAGGGTAAAGCATAGCAGAGTTCCAAAAAGAAAAAAAAAGTACAATGCCTGAACGGTTCAATATCCGGTCAATCCGAGGACAGTGCAAGGTCCCAAAAAGAAAAAGTACAACGCCTAACAAGGCTCAACATCCGCTACATCACGGGATAGGATCCAAAGATACAAAAGATAACACAAAGGTAACTAACACAAGTCACTGGTCGGTATCAACCTGAGCACCCAAGATCGCGGGTGTCCCCGCCGAAGCAACCTCTCCCGACGATCACAGAACCTCAGAACTCACCGGTGCCACCTGAGGAATCGCGTGGCCGAGCATGCTCTCCAGGCTGATCGTAGTCTCGGGCAGGCCTCGAGATCGCTGTCCAAAACATCAGTAACATCGAAACCAGCGATCTTGTCCTCTAGTATCTTCGTCAGTCTCCAGCTGAAGCAAATTCTTCGACGGGATGGTCACGCCCCGCCAACAGCTCCTGGAGACACTCGTAAGTACCCGACACCTGACACAACGACATCGAGACTCATTCGCCGCTCTGGTATCCAGGATGTGTCTCCTCAATCTCTCGATGCGAGGCCTATAGCCAGCAAGCTCGGCATCCAAGCCCTGCCTCTCTGCTCGCAACTGCTGCAGCTGCGCTCCCTGAAAGGCGTTATCTGCCTCGAGCTGCTCGATGCGGGAACGGGAAGCTCCCAGAGAAGCCTTGTGCTCGGCCAAGGCAGCCTTGTGCTCGGCCAAGGCAGCCTTGTGCTCGGCCAGCTGCTTCTTATAACCGGCGGTTTGCTTCGTCAGGGCAGCAGTCACCCCTCTTACGATTCGGCAATGGGCGCGCGTCGAGAGCTGTTTCCTCGCTGATTTGTTTTTCCTTGTTCTTCCTCTTCTTCCTCCTTTTGGATCCAACCTCGGTCTGAGGAACGTCGTGTTCTTCGTTCGAAGGATCGACGTTTTCTAAAGCCAAAGGAGGATTTTCTTCCTCTGCGATGGCGGGCGGTTCGATGTTCTCTCCGAGTGCTTGAGTAGGGTCAGCGACGATTTGGTCCAGAATAGGATCGACTTCGGTTGGACCCTGAGATGGGCCGATCTCGTTTTCGATGGCCGCTTGAGTGTCCCGGCGAACAACCTGAACATCTTGGGATTTCATCACGCGACATCCAGCAGATCGTCTTAATGCGTTGGCAAAACTAGGGAAATCTGTTCTGGCTTTTCCCATTGCTGTTTCGACTCGGATACGAGTGATAAAATCCCACTGACGGTTCCTCCCGGATAGCAGAGCGTCTCTAACACGAATGTAGTTCGGGGCTAGGCGCGTTGCACACAATGGACGATCTGGAATCACAAGCATCAAAAAGTTAAAACTAGTTAGCGAAACCGAAGTCGATAACAAGTATTAAGTATAACTCTACCAGGATTTTCATTCCACACTCTCCGATGAAAACCTAACGGGTTAGCAAATGAATATTGGTCGACGCGGACGAAGAAGTACTGATTCGTATACTTCTTGAATTTATTGGTGCGTTTACCAACAAGGAAATTGTGAGCTGGCCTCAAATTCACTTCCCAGCGATTCGGACTCTTCGATTGCTTCAAATGTGACAGTTGTTCGAAGGCTTGAACTCGAAGTTCGACTCCGGCTTCGGCTGCTAGAGTCAAAGCAGCCATGAAATTACAAATAGCTCCGTACGAACTGGGAGATCGCCATCATCCGTCTTTGGGCGTAGACTGAGATCAACTCGGGATTGGGAACAAGAGGCGGCACTCGGTGAAGTAACCCTCGTATAAACATACGTACCCTTCCGGGGGCTCCAGGGCGCTGATCTTCACGAGGAATCAAGATCGTCACGTTGCTATTGATTAAACCACACGAGTTTAGCGTTTCGCTCACAGTTTTAACCGAACTCACGCTTTTTCGCCTCCGATCTGCCCTGCATGATCGAATAGGGGATCGATGTCTTCAATCGAGAGTCCTAGGTGCGAACCGATGTTCCTCATCCAAAATACGTCTGCACCCAGTTCGGTGTTCTCTTCTTCATGACGAACTGATGAAGGAAGAGCAGGTTCTGCCTGTGAGGAAGAGGCTCCTGTTGTACAGCGGACCAGGTATTGCGGGGCTTCGAGTTCGATCTGCTTGATTCCCCGATCTGCGCGGTGCCTTCGGCGTCGGAGTTCTTCGTCCGGAATTACGACGAACTAATTGCTCGGGTGCAGGTAGTTTCCGATGTACTTGCCATGTTTCGAATTCGAGAGTGTGGAAGAAGGAAGAGAAATAACGAGATAAAATGGAAGAGAGAGTTCGGCAGATTACCTTCTGTTGGCGAAAAATGAGAAATGAGAAAGGATCAAGCAAATTTATAGAGCTGAATGGGCGGCAACCCTACGAAAAGTAATGATGACCTACGCGACTCTTCGAATTCCGAGCTAGCATTTGACACGTGTCGCCGGGACGAAATGCGGTAGGATAATTCGGAGATCTGAATGAAATCAATTAAAACTTTATGGATTAGATCGGATATTTTCTTTCCTTAGTTCAAAATATTCGGATTAAATCTCGAATATACTGAACTGGGGGACTAATTGTTGGTGCGGGATTTAGCCCCAACATACCGAGCTAAACCGAAACGTTAATTGAGTATTTAACCGGAATCCGGTTAAGGGATCGATTAGGTCATCGGAACTAGTTCGAACGAGACAGAATCTTGGAGAAGAAGGAATCGACATTCACTTCGGTGCGGCCGACTCAAGGAATTGGGCAGTTTTCTATATTTCACTTCGTCGATTAAGGAAAGTTAATATATTGTAATATCTCTGAATATGTATAAATAAGGGGGGACTTCTCTGTTGTAAGGCATGGAGCAATTAATACAATAATCAAGTTCTCTTAGCAATAAACCCTAATTCTTAGTTCTTCTCCTTTGCTTCTAATCTCAAGGTTTAGATCTACTTTTTAGAGAGATAATTCTACTGAATTTGTTTCCCTCCTTAAACAAATTCATTGTGGAAATCTAGTTTCTACAATGACGACGGTACAAAATCACG
This sequence comes from Camelina hispida, assembly GCA_023657505.1. Lineage (NCBI taxonomy): Eukaryota > Viridiplantae > Streptophyta > Magnoliopsida > Brassicales > Brassicaceae > Camelina > Camelina hispida. Next base: position 2,159,916 of record CP094634.1, on the reverse strand, counting down.
AGAGGAGATTCTTAATGATACATTTAGGATGAGCTACCATGAGGACCATATACAACAGCTCCACAAAGCTATAACGTAAGTTCTATTTCAACAATTTTACAAAAACGGCTGATTTTTTATAACGTAAACAATAATTAATTTTTTTTACTGTTATAACAGAGATGATGGATGTGACGTGAGAGGGTATTACGTGTGGTCTTTACTAGACAATTTCGAATGGGAGCATGGATATTCCACTAGATTTGGTCTGTACTATGTAGACTACGACAACGATCTCACCCGGTATCCCAAAAATTCGGTTAACTGGTTCAAGCAGTTTCTCAACAAACCGGTGGTAAAGAATGAAGAAACAGAGGAGGAAGAAGTATGGGATGTGTCACGTGAGGAAAAGTATAATAAGACTTTCGATGATTCAGAAGGTTTCGAGGCATCTGTTGGTTCGATTCTCTATCTCATGACGAACGTGTCAAAAAGAGAAGAAGATGATGAGAGAGATCGATGCGCTCTTGGAAATCTTAATCATCAGCTAGGTTTCTTGTTGGGATCATATAATTCTTTGTGATTTTAGAAAAGGTTTTGTTGAGTAGCCCTTAGGTATCATTTAACTTTTATGAGATATCAAAATTGCCAATGTAGAAAGACAATTATGTAAATGGAATGGAAATAAAAACAATTAAACAACTAATGTGGTATAAATAATTATTTTTCTTGCTCTGTTCTTATAATTATTTTTTTTTTCTTTGAAAATAAAGAGCTTTATTTTTTTGATAATAATCCTAGAATTCCAGTCTCTATAAACGTGCATATGAATATTGATTTGAGGGTCAAATATTCTGATTGATCCATCCAGTGGTAATTTGGATGAGAAACATCTTTAATGAACATGATATAAAGATCATTTTGATGAGAAACAGACCAAATGGGCTATTTGTCATCATGCAGACTGGTAGGAGTGTCAAAATGGCTAACCCGACCCGACTCGATCCATACCCACATAGGTTAGAGACTTTTGTGGGCGGGTTCAACCCGACCCATTTATTATAATGAGTTGAATTTACATACCCAAACCCAATTAGACAAAACTCAATGGCTAAATGGGTTATATGGGTTACCCATACAAAAATAAAATAAAATAAAATAATTGATATTAAATCTATAATATATTTATATAAAATATAATTAAAAAACCAACCAAAGTTTTCAAGCTTAAAAAGTTAATTTCAAGATATTATAGAAAATTTCACATTCATTTTGGATCATTAACATATATATTATTGTTTACTTTCTTTTGTATTTAGCAAAGTAGAAAAACTTAACATTTATTTTAGATATTTTACATAAATTAGTTATAAAAATAAAATATTTTACATATTAATATATATCTATATTATGTTATATGCATATATATATTATTTTTGTTTTTTTCAATCAACCCATTGGTAACCCATAACCCTAATACCCCGATAAACCCACGAACCCATTGGACGAACCCATCAAAACCCATTTATTTATATGGGTATAAAAACATAACCCATACCCGTTAAAATAATAGACAAACAGGGTAAACCCATAAGTTTCTACCCATTTTGACACCCCTACAGACTGGCCATGGTCTATGAACATGGCAACTTGGCATACTTGTATATAATTTCAAATAGATGGAAGACAATTATACATATGTATGAAACCTTCGACCTTCGTTTGTTGATAAAGAATCCTAATATACAGCTATACTAAAGATAAAACAGAAATAGGAAATGGTTAATTGGCTTCGGGAAGAAGAAAAGACGTTGAGAAGACCATTCTTGAGAGAAAAGGGTTTTGAGAGAGTAATAATAATAACTTGAGAAAAAAAATATAAAATAAAAGCGAGAAAGTGTTTTATTTTAAAATAGAGATCGATGTGCTCGTTTACAATTAAAAGAAATAAGTATTTTTGTTTCCCTTTGTATTCTAAACAAAATCTTTAGGAAAGGAAAATAGTAAATAAAATTATTTAAAATAAAAATCCTTTACAATTAAAATAAATGGCAAAATTCCTTGTTTTGCATGGTCATTAAAAACTGATGTGTCGATCAGAGAATGCTTCAGTGATTCACGTTATCTTTTGTACTTTTTTTGGTTACACAAGATGTTTGGTCATCTAGATATGTCGCACATTTGCTTTCACAAATAAAAAAGGCCCATTAGAAAACCTAGAAGGCTAGAACGGTTCTTCGATTTATAATTAAAAGCTAGTTTTGGGGAGGGGTATAGGGCTTGACTGGTTCAAACGCTGCGATTGCGGTTGCGGTTGCGGGAGATTGCGGAAACGGATGATTGCGGTTTTAAGCGTTATTAAGCGTTTTGAACGACTGGTTTAGCGTTTAAAATTGGTGCGTTTGCGGGAGGTTTACGACTGGTTGACCAGCGGGTGCAATAGCAGTTGGAACATAAATAAATGTGATATATAATTATATAAATGTTTTAAAATATCAAAAATTTATTAAATTTGATTTATAATTAAAATTCATTAAAAATACTAAAATAATTATTTAAAAAGCAAATAAATTTCATCGTGGAATACTTATTACTTTATGCATTTGACTTTTTACCAAAACTTTAATCAAGTAATCTGATAAATAACTAAACATATGCTTTAGATCGTAGATCTTCTTTCTTAAATCTCACACATTCAATAAGTTCTATGGGGCAGTATTTGCATCGGTAGTATTGATCAAGCGAGAGTTGAGAAGAGTCACTCGTGATTTGTTTTTATATTTTTCACAAATAATCTTATTTTCTTAAATTTCTGATGAAATGTTATATTTATTTAGATTTTTTGAACTTATGTGTGATGTGCCATTAAATTTACATCAAGTTTTCCGGGTTATTGTTAATTGAAATCTTCTTTTCTTCCAATTGTTTATTTTTTAATATTCTCAATCGTATCCGTAGTTCATTTTCTCCGATCCTTAATGAATAAAATAGTTAGATAAAAGATATATATAAAAAAAATATTTCATTATCATTGATTTGTTTCAAGTTTTTTTCAAAAAAAAAAAAAATTCTAAACGCAAACGCCCGCAACCGCAAACGCTTGCGGAAAGCAGCTTTTGGAATTCAGTGGTTGGGAGCGATTGGGAGTGGCTGGGAGCGATTGGAAGCGGTTTGTGTGATTGGCACCAATCGCTAGCAACCGCTACCACCCGCAAACGCAGTGTTTGCGGGAGGTAGCGGGAGAACCAGTCGACACCTTAGTTTAAGGATATAAGCAACGCCTTATTTCTCCGTTTTCGTCGTTGTTTCTCCGATCCTCTTCTTCTCGGCGTCACTGCTAAGGAGGTACGTACCGGTGTTTCCACCTATAATTCTATAACTAAAGGCTCCTGTGTAGATCTGATAGAGAGTTTGATTCGGCAATTTTTGTAAACCAATTATATAAAATACTCATCCATTAAAAAAACTGAATTAAAGGTGTAACGCTTCTATATGTTTTTATTCTTCTGGCTGGTTGTAGGAAAAAATGACTCAAACTCCACCACCACCTCCACATGATGTTGATGTGATAAGTATTATGATGGAGAGACTTTCACTTGTTGCCGCCACAGGCGGGTTGAAGATGGAGGAGCAGCTGAAGAACCACTTTGTTGGCTTTAATAGTCCATCATGCAGCTTTCTGTTGCCGTCAGATCCTGACCACTATCGGTACAAACAGAAAATTGCTGAATACACCAAGTCTCCTCCTCATCCTCCACCACGCCAAGGTCATGGACGCAGACGCGGTTTTAGGGGCTTAACGGAGGCTCTGGTTCTTACCTTCGAACATAATGCATTTACAGTTGGAATCCCTCGAGGCATGACGCTCAAGGAGCTTTGTATTATGAAGTTCGTAGCCCACTTTGTGGCGCGGTATGGGTATGAGTTCCGGTGTGCTCTGTGTTCGACTGATAATTCTCAGTTCAAGTTTCTACATAATGGAGATACAATGTCCCAGTTTTTCTCTGGTCTTTGTCGTGGGTATGGTTTTCTAATAAAGACTTGGAGTCCGGCTCGTTTGGATGCTCTTCTTGAAGGTTTCAAAACTTGTTTCACTGCTTTCAAGAAAAAGCTAGATGATGATGGGGAGGAAGACAAGACAGTGAACAAGGTTGAGACTGATAGGCGTGATTTTGTGGTTTGTGATGAGTATTTTGTTGATCTCGAGAACAAGTACTTGCCACCTCTGGAATCTCCAATGGCCAGGATGGATGATGATAAACATGGTTCTCATACATTCAATGTTCCACCAGACCCTATTTTTTTTAGAGTTGGAATCCCTGAAGGAGGCATGATGCGCAAGGAGCTTGGTATTATTAAGTTCACAGCCATGTTTGTGGTGCGGTATGGGGACGAGTTTTTGGATGCTCTGCGGGAGAGAGTTTGTGAACCAGAGTTTGAGTTTATTAAGAGCAATCCTGGAAATGATATGGGAAGGTATAAGCTTTTCTCTGAGCTTCTTCTTGCGTATGGTAATGTAATCAAGCGTTGGGGAATGAGGCCGAGAACGGGTATCCAGCCAGCTCGCATGGAAGCTGTTCTTGAAGGGTTTTTCACTGCTTTTAATGCTTTCAAAATAAGGCATGAAGATGAAGAGGACGAGGTTGTGGACACTGTATTGACTGATAGGCGTGATTTTCTGGTTGGTGAAGAGTATTTTCAGTATTTTCTTGAGGTGGAAGAGTCTACTCCTCTACCTGAAATGCCTACCCCGCGTCAAACAGGATCACCATCTCTGTATGGTTTTGGACCTCCACTGGGGGTCCTGATGCAACGACCTCTTGTACTAGAGAAGCCAGAGCCAACGAGAATGATGCATCCAGCCACTACAATCTGGGAGCAGGAGAGAAACTGACAATGACTTTTTGAGAATTGTGGTCGGAGAAAGAGAGTTAAGAGATTGTGGCCAACAACTATTTGTACTCATGACTTAAGTATGTTTTCAATTTGCTTCTTAGGATGATTATATGTATTCACTAAATATTCCTAACTATTCTGTCTTGTCTTTTCATCTCCGAACCTCTCCTTTGATAGATAAATAATCAATTACTCGATAGCCACATTGTCTCGAGTTTTGCTCATTATTAAGTAATGCTGCATTCTCAATTCTCACCCATCGCCAAAAAGTAGCAAAGCTCACTCGTTTCCTTGCTACAAAGGTTGAAAAATCATATTATCTTGGTCAAATCAAGTCCGGTTTAATCTTGGTTTGCAAGCAGTTAAGAATTGGGTATCTACTAGGTAACAACCCGCACTATATACGGTATAAAATAATTATTATATGTTTTTACTATAATTTTTATTTACAAAATCTATAATATTTATCGGTAATTGAAATCTAAAATTTGATTGTGTAATATATATATATATTATATATTTTTTTAAAAAAATTAGATAAATTTTGTATTATAATTAAAATTTAACCCGTGGGAATTATTATAATATCAATCTTATATTATCATATCATATGAACAAATAGTTCATAAAAATTATTTTAAAGAGCTTATTAAAATATAATTAAAGGATATAATTAAGTTAAAAAGAAGATATAATAATTTAATTTTGGGTGTTAATTATATTTTTGAAAAACTAATGTAAATATTATTAAAAACTAATGATAAATAATGGAAATAATGTCTGGAGCTCTGTGAGTGCGACATGTCAGCATTTTGTATGAAAATGCTTCTCTTTACATAATAAATATATAAGGGATGTGCCAAAGTTGAGAATAAGTTAGCTGAGCTGGCCAATTTTTACGCGCCTGGATTATAATTTACAAATAATGAGCTATCATGGCCTCGACGATTCAAGGTCATTGGTTTACATAACAACTTAAACTGTTAGGAACGAAAATAACATGGTACAAAATCACGAGAGGAGATTCTCAATGATACATTTAGGATGAGTTACCATGAAGACCATATCCAACAACTCCACAAAGCTATAACCTAAATTCTGTTCAACAATTTTACAAAAACAAATCTGATTTTTTTATAAAGTTAAACAATAATTAAAATATTCTACTGTTATAACAGAGATGATGGATGTGATGTGAGAGGATATTACTTGTGGTCTTTACTAGACAATTTCGAATGGGAGCATGGATATTCTACTAGATTTGGTCTGTATTATGTAGACTACGACAACGATCTCACTCGGTATCCCAAAAATTCGGTTAACTGGTTCAAGCAGTTTCTCAACAGACCGGTGGTAAAGAATGAAGAAACAGAGGAGGAAGAAGTATGGGATGTGTCACATGAGGAAAGATATAATAAGACTTTCGATGATTCAGAAGGTTTCGAGGCATCCGTTGGTTCGATTCTCTATCTCATGACGAACGTGTCAAGAAGACAAGAAGAAGATGATGAGAGAGATCGATGCGCTCTTGGAAATCTTAATCATCAGTTAGGTTTCTTGTTGGGATCATATAATTCTTTGTGATTTTAGAATATATAGGTTTTGTTGAGTAGCCCTTAGGAATCATTTACTTTTTTATGAGAGTTATCAAAATTGCCAATGTAGGAAGACAATTATATGGCATGGAAATAAAAACAATTAAACAACTAATGTGGTATGCATGATTCTTTTTCTTGCTCTGTTCTTATATTTCTTTTTTTTTTCTTTGAAAATAAATAGCTTTTTTTTTTTTTAGTAAAAGTTTTGATTAAAAGGTTGATGCCATTTTGACATTGCTTGGAGGAGGTTCTGAAAAAGATAATAGAACCAGGGGAGAACACTACTTGGGATTGGATTGATACGTTGATCTTTGATAATAAGCCTAGAATTCCAGTCTCTACAAACTTGCTTATGAATAATAATTTGATTGATCCATCCACTGGTAATTGGATGAGAAACATCTTTAAGGACATGATATAAAGATCATTTTGATGCGAAACAGACCAAATGGGCTATTTGTCATCATGCAGTCATGCAGACTGACCATAGTCTATGAACGCAACTTTGCATACTTGTTTATCCCATTGGGATAAGCGTTGTCTTCTTCGAGGGAGCAACTCACCCCTTGAGAAATAGCTTGAGCAGCCATCTAAGTATCTAACTCATCCTCTTGCTTTTTTTTTTTTTTCTTTTGACTTTTGATAAAAATTAAAGGGGGAAAATATTTGTCCCTTTTTATACTAAACAAAATCTTTAGGAAAGGAAAATAGTATATAAAATCATTTAAAATAGAAATCGTTTACAATTAAAATAAATGGCAAATTTCCTTGTTTTGCACGGTCATGTGTCGATCAGAGAATGCTGCAGTTATTATTCACGTTATCATTTGTAATTTTTTGGTTTCACAAGATGTTTCGTCATCTAGATATGTCGCACATTCGCTTTCAGAAATTAAAAAACCCCATTAGAAAACCTAGAACGGTTCTTCGATTTATAATTAAAAGCTAGTTTTGGGGAGGTGTAGTTTAAGGATAAGGCGCGCCTATTATTTCTCCACTTTCGTCGTTGTTTCTCCGATCCGCTTCTTCTCGGCGTCACGGCTAAGGAGGTACGTACGGTGTTTCTCTCTCGATCGATCGACTGATTTATTTCTCTCAGTATTTATAAATCTTTTACTAAAGGCTCTTTGTGTAGATCTGATAGAGAGTTTGTTTCGGCAATTTTTGTAAACCAATTATATATCCATTTTTTTTTAAAAAAGTGAAATAAACGTGTAACGCTTCTATATGTTTTAATTCTTCTGGCTGGTTGTAGGAAAAAAATGACTCAAACTCCACCACCACCTCTAGATGATGTTGAGTTGAGAAGTATTATGATGGAGAGAATTTCACTTGCTGTCGCCAGAGGCGGATTGGAGATGGAGGAGAAGCTGAAGAACCACTTTGTTGGCTTAGATAGTCCATACTGCAGCTTTCTGTTGCCGTCAGGTCCTGACCACAATCTGTACAAACAGAAAATTGCTGAATACACCAAGTCTCCTCCTCATCCTCCTCCTACTCTCCTCCCACCACGCCAAGGTCTCGGACGCGGTTTTAGGGGCTTAACGGAGGCTGTGGCTCTTACCTTCCAAGGTATTGCGTTTACAGTTGGAATCCCTCCAGGCATGACGCTCAAGGAGCTTGGTATTATGAAGTTCGTAGCCCACTTTGTGGTGCGGTATGGGGATGACTTCCAGCGTGCTCTGTGTTCGACTTATAATTCTCGGTTCAAGTTTCTACTTAAGGGAGATACAAGGTCCGAGTTGTTCTCTGGTCTTTGTTGTGGGTATGGTTTTCTAATAAAGACTTGGAGTCCGGCTTGTTTTGATGCTCTTCTTGAAGGTTTCAACACTTGTTTCACTGCTTTCAAGAAAAAGCTAGATGATGATGGGGAGGAAGACAAGACAGTGAACAAGGTTGAGACTGATAGGCGTGATTTTGTGGTTTGTGATGAGTATTTTGTTGACATCGAGAAGAAATACTTGCCACCAATGGGATCTCCAATGGCCATGATGGGTGATATCGATATACATGATCCTCATTCTCATGGTCTTATATTCATGGTGCCACCAGACCCTATTTTTTTTAGAGTTGTAATTCCTGAAGGAGGCATGATGCGCAAGGAGCTTGGTATTATTAAGTTCACAGCCATGTTTGTGATGCGGTTTGGGGACGAGTTTATGGATGCACTGCGGGAGAGAGTTTGTGAACCAGAGTTTGAGTTTATGAAGAGCAATCCTGGAAATGATATGGGAAGGTATAAGCTCTTCTCTGAGCTTCTTCTTGCGTATGGTAATGTAATCAAGCGTTGGAACATGAGGCCGAAAACGGGTTACCAGCCAGCTCGCATGGAAGCTGTTCTTGAAGGGTTTTTCACTGCTTTTAATGCTTTCAAGAAAAAGCATGAGGATGAAGAGGACGAGGTTGTGGACACGGTAGTGACTGATAGGCGTGATTTTGTGGTTAGCCAAGAGTATTTTCAGTATTTTCTTGAGGTCGAGGAGTCTACTCCTCTACCTGAAAGGCCTACGCCGCGTCCGCGTCCGCATCAAACGGGATCACCATCTTGGTCTGGTTTTTTTGGACCTCCACTCGGGGTCCTGGCGCAACGATCTCTTGTACTAGAGAAGCTCGAGCCAACGACGATGATGCAACCAACTCCTCTACATGAGGAGCCACAGCCAACGAGAATGATGCATCCATCCCCACCTCTACTACATGATTCTCATTCTCAGGGTTTTAAATTCAATGTGCCACCAGACTCTATTTTTTTTAGAGTTGGAATCCCTGAAGGAGGCATGATGCGCAAGGAGCTTGGTATTATTAAGTTCACAGCCATCTTTGTGGTGCGGTATGGCGACGAGTTTTTGGATGCTCTGCGGGAGAGAGTTTGTGAACCAGAGTTTCAGTTTATTAAGAGCAATCCTGGAAATGATATGGGAAGGTATAAGCTCTTCTCTGAGCTTCTTCTTGCGTATGGTAATTTAATCAAGCGTTGGGACATGAGGCCGAAAACGGGTTACCAGCCAGCTCGCATGGAAGCTGTTCTTGAAGGGTTTTTTACTGCTTTTAATGCTTTCAAGAAAAAGCATGAGGATGAAGAGGACGAGGTTGTGGACACGGTATTGACTGATAGGCGTTATTTTGTGGTTAGCCAAGAGTATTTTCAGTATTTTCTTGAGGTGGAAGAGTCTACTCCTCTACCTGAAAGGCCTACGCCGCGTCCGCGTCCGCATCAAACGGGATCACCATCTTGGTCTGGTTTTTTTGGACCTCCACCGGGGGTCCTGGCGCAACGATCTCTTGTACTAGAGAAGCCCGAGCCAACGAGGATGATGCAACCAACTCCTCTACATGAGGAGCCAGAGCCAACGAGAATGATGCATCCAGCCCCACCTCTACTACATGAGAAACAAGAGGCAAAGAGAGGAAAGCTTGATGAGTCAACAGCCCTTGTTCCAGAAGACGAGTTTCTTGCTCAACACCTGGTAACGTTTTCTTCCTAACATATTTGTTTCGTCTTAGTTGTATCTAATTAATTAGCATTGACCATTTTCAGGGTTCGTCTCAGTTGTGTTTAATTAACATTAACCATTTTCAGGGTTCGTCTACAAACGGGTAGTCCAGCAAATGAACAGAAGTTATCTGGAGAAACTTGGTTTTCGAATGACTGACATGTCACTTGCACATTACAATCTGGGAGCAGGAGAGAAGCTGACAATGACTTTTTGAGAATTGTGGTGGGAGAAAGAGAGATAAGTGATTGGGTGCCTTTCTTCTTAATCGAGCATTAGAGGAACTTTGGAAAAGCATAATACCTAATGTTTCAAAGGACTTTAACACGTTCTTAATGGCACAATTTTTTTTTTTTTTAGTGAATATCAAATTTTATACGAATTATACAAGGAGCGAGTGCTGAATGCGGTTGCCAAAAGATTAATGCATGAAAAAATATAATATGATTCAAAATTCGTACGGATAATCTTTGTAGTGATATATATGCATCACGGCCTAGGAAATGGATACCTTGTTTATTTTGTATTATAAACAACTTGGTTTGGGATTTATATTATAAAGTATAGAAAAGTATAGTTTAATACGTTGAGAAAACGTGAGAATGTTGTTATGTTAGAAGAAGGAACAAGCGTCACCAAAATTTAAAAGCACAAAATTTGACGAAATATGTTTCATGTTTGTCAAGGTGATGACCGAACGAGAAAGTATTATTTTGACTATAATTTTCATAATTATAGTTAGTGTTTTGCATTAGGTGATGTGTAAAAGCTAAAGCAACAACTTATATATATAAAAGCTTCAACTCTCTTGCCAATCACCTTCCGTAGTCCCTTAAGCGGAATTGTATATTTGTATATATATTTTTCTATTAAACAGCAACTTATATCTCTTTGTTAATAATATTTATTTGATAAATTACATTTACAGGAATCGATGACTATGACGACGGTACAAAATCACGAGAGGAGATTCTCAATGATACATTTAGGATGAGCTACCATGAGGACCATATACAACAGCTCCACAAAGCTATAACGTAAGTTCTATTTCAACAATTTTACAAAAACGGATCTGATTTTTTATAACGTATAACAATAATTAACTTATTCTAGCTACTGTTATAACAGAGATGATGGATGTGACGTGAGAGGATATTACGTGTGCTCTTTACTAGACAATTTCGAATGGGAGCATGGATATTCCACTAGATTTGGTCTGTACTATGTAGACTACGACAACGATCTCACCCGGTATCCCAAAAGTTCGGTTAACTGGTTCAGGCAGTTTCTCAACAAACCGGTGGTAAGGAATGAAGAAACAGAGGAGGAGGAAGTATGGATGTACTGTCACGTGAGGAAAGGTATAATAAGACTTTCGATGATTCAGAAGGTTTCGAGGCATCTGTTGGTTCGATTCTCTATCTCATGACGAACGTATCAAGAAGACAAGAAGACAAGAAGAAGATGATGAGAGAGATCGATGTGCTCTTGGAAATCTTAATCATCAGTTAGGTTTCTTGTTGGGATCATATTGCTTTGTGATTTAAAAAAAAAAGGTTTTGTTGAGTAGACCCGCAAATCGTGCTGGTATCAGTGGTCTTACTAACGGTCAACAGAAGCTTTTCGTTCATATGCTTGAACAAAAACACACATACTAAAAAAAAAGAGATAAGAGTAGGGATGTCAATTGGGCTGTCCATGTCCAAATGGGCATGTCCAATTGGACACATACATTTTATGGTCATTTATGGTCAATGCCCAAATAGATCCATGTCCAAATATGTCCAAACCAAATAAGAGTCATAAATACCAAAAACAAAGATAAAGTCATACATACTACAAAAACAGATGTCTTATAAGTGAAATAGATTTCAATCTGATGATAGATGTTACTTCTTCACACCAGAAGCCAAAGTAGGTTCCTACCAAAACGAAAACAACATCAAATGTTATAAAACCAACAAGGTCACATTGTAAAAGCAACAAACAAACAAAAGACAAAAAGAAAAGGAACGCACCTGAGAAATGATTACCTTCTCCACATTGTAACTCCCCAGAGAAATGACTCAGCATAAATAGCATAGTCATGCACAGATGCCTATTGACACCGGATTGATCCAGATTGGAATCTATTTCACTCATACATACTCACTCAGCATAAATAGCATAAGTCAAGTCACATCGCAAGCCTCCATTGTTTGGATACGGGTTGCAAAAGCTTGATGATCCCTTGGTGGTAAAATACGATAACGAGCCATCTAATAGCAATATGCGGGAAAATGTGATTCCTCCTCACACTAAAATACTGTACAAAAGAAGTACAAACAAAATACGTTAGAAAACAATGTCAAATAAGTAGTTGAGAGTCTTGAGACGATGTCAAATAGAATTACGTCTAGTCTCATAAAATGGTAAAATAATTATTTGATATAGTAAATCCAAATGAATATCTGTGCTAATCATATCTTTCCAACATGCATGTTTTTACCTCTATTAAGGTATTCTACTAGCTAGCATTGTACATAAAGTTTCATTTATATATATATAGTAACGTCTAAATATTAACATTATTATTATTATTATTATTATTATTATTATTATTATTATTATTATTATTATTATTATTATTATTATTATTATTATTATTATTATTATTATTATTACTATTATTGTTATTATTATTATTATTATTATTATATATCTTATATAATAAAACGGATGTACACGACCTTTTTGTAGACTATATAATTTTTATTAATTGGTTATAAAATAGGTTATAGATTAAATATAGGTTGGTTACAAAAAATGTTATAGATTAATTAGATGGGATTAATTATCATCTCTTTCCCTTTGATAAATGATATATTATCATTAAGAAAATATTAGGTCAGATTATATATATATATTGCTAATGTCCAACCTTTTTTTAAAAAAAAAGATAATTAATATTGGTAATTATTAGGTGAAATGCTACTCAAATTATTGTTTACAAAACCTGTATTCACAAATTGTCGACACGTGAATTAGCGTCTGTAACTAGTTAAAACATTAACCAAATAAATCCCCAAAACACATGGGTTTCTCAAGGGAGAGAAAGAAAAAAAAGCAATTACATAAATGTAACTAAACCCAACAGAGATCTTTGATCCAATTGTAAAAACTTTCCTCTAGATCTGCTGCATATTATCTCTCTCTCTTTATCCAGAAAACATAAAATTCTAAAACTAAAAAACGCTATGGACATCAAATCTGTATTTATCATCAGCATCATCATATCAATATCTGAACTTTATGCTTTGGATACTTCCTTTCTTCGTTCATCAACCTCTCTACATCGAAGTAGCTTTCCTCAAGATTTTCAGTTTGGCGCAGCTTCAAGTGCCTATCAGGTAAACTTCCTCTTCTTTCTTTTCATATAACCGGTTTTCCTAAACCGGTTTTTGGAGTCAATTTAATATAGGATTCGATTTTGTACAGAGCGAAGGAGCAACCAACGTTGATGGAAAAGAACCAAGCATATGGGATACGTTTACTAAACAATATCCAGGTTCTTCGTGTTTTACTAGCTAGCCTTGTACGTTAAGTTACATATAACATTATTATTATTATCTTTTTGACTATTTCAATATGTGTTAGATAATAAATACACAAGAGCTAACATAATTTTGATATTCATCAGACGTATAATACAGGCATAAATGCAAAAAGACATGTATATTTTTTTCGTAAATTATTAGACGACATGCTACAGTCTTGGTCATATCAAATTGTTTATATTTATTGTGTGCATAACGTTGTTTTATATTTGTAATTGAAAAATGACTTTTACATTTATGTTTGCATTTGATTTTCAAACCCAAACGATGCGTTTGATACAACTCATGAAATCTTTATTAATTTCACGCTTATACATACACGTTGAGGATTAACTGAAAGTGTTAATAAAGCAGTTAAAACTTGTGACTGCAGAAAAGATTTTGGATGGTAGCAATGGCGACGTCGCAGACGAATTTTATTACTTTTTCAAGGTTTTGTTTTTGAGAAATCCACAGTATTCTTTTTCTTATAGTAAAATATTAACACTATATGTGTATTGTGCATGACATTTTATGTTCATTGGTCAGGAGGACGTGGCACTTATGAAAGAAATAGGGCTGGACTCATTTAGGTTTTCGATATCTTGGTCAAGAATACTACCACGTATGATCTTTTTTTAATTAGTAATTAAAGTCGTTGTGTTTACTCGTTACGTAGCCATGATTTCTAGCGATTGCTTATGTTTGGTTAATTATAGTTAGTACGTCAATGACAAATAACGAAAGCAATTTGGTCCAATTTAGGAGGTAGGATTGCTGGAGGCGTAAATCAGGCGGGAATTAACTTCTACAATCATCTCATCAATGAACTCATTTCAAATGGTTAGTGCATATATATAAACTGCGTTTTTAGATCATATTTACTATTGTTAAAAATTTGCGATAAATATTAATTTTAATCCTAAACTACAACACCATATATTATCATTTTTTTTATCACAATATTATTGTGTGTGTGTGTGTGTTTTTTTTTTTTGGGGTGCAAACATCACAATATTTTTGTGTAATAACAGGTATAAGGCCTCTCGTTACTCTGTTTCATTGGGACACACCTCAGGCACTTGAAGATGAATATGGCGGATTCTTAAACCCCCAAATTGTGTAAGAATCTACAAACTAAACTGTTATTACATATTGAAGTAAAATAAAATATGGATCTGATTAAAAATTTGGGATTGAACAGGCAAGATTTCCTAGAATTCGTTGATATATGTTTTAAAGCGTTTGGAGATAGAGTGAAGGAGTGGATTACAATCAACGAGCCTAACATGTTCGCAATGTTAGGTTATAGTGTCGGAAAAAATGCTCCTGGTCGTTGTTCTAGCTATGTCCAAAACTGCACGGTTGGAAACTCAGCCACTGAACCTTACCTCGTGGCTCATTACTTGATCATTTCTCATGCTGCTGCAGTCCAACTCTACAGAGAGAAGTATCAGGTTCCTTTTTTAAAAAACTTTTTGTTTTGGATTTGTAAGGTTTATTTTTAATTTGTTCTTAGAATAAATTTTGATTAATTGGTGACTAAAGTAGTATTAGTGTTTTTGCAAGGAAAAAAAAAATATAAACTGGCTTAATCATATTCATAACGATACCACTATCTCAAAAAAAAAAAAAAAAAAAAACTTTTTAAAATTCTTTTTATCGTTTAAAGCAGAGATTTCATGGAGGAACCATTGGATTGAGTATTCAAACATATTGGATGATTCCGAAATATAACACTCCTGCTTGTAGAGAAGCTGCCAAAAGGGCTCTTGACTTCCTCTTCGGATGGTAATTTATTTTCCTTTTTATGCAGATTTTTATCATCTTTAATTTTCTCTAAAAATGAGACAAGACACAGATCTCACTCAATATAACTTGTAGTGTGGGTCGGTTTACACCTATGTATGTATGTGTGGGTGTGATAGGTTTGCTGATCCGATCACTTACGGAGATTATCCAAAGATAATGAGAGAGTTGGTGGGAAATAGACTCCCAAAATTTACAAAACAGCAGTCAGAAATGGTGAGAGGATCCTTTGACTTTTTTGGAATCAACTATTACACTTCAAGATACGTCGAAGATGTTATCGTCTACGCTAACACCAATCTCAGTTACACAACGGACAGTCGCGTCAATCAAACAAGTAACAAAAAAAAAAAATTACTTACCAAATTATCTTCACCAATAATTTAAAATTTTTGTTTAAAACGTATTGTTGTAAATTACAGCGGAGAGAAACGGAGTTCCGGTGGGTGAACCGGTAAGATTTTTTCTTCCTCGTAGTTTTTTTTCTTTTTTTCTTTAACGTAATATATTTAGAGTATATTACATTAATTAATCATAAATTTTGAAATTTTAAATTTTCAGACGAGTGTAGATTGGCTCTTTATATGTCCAAAAGGGTTTCAAGACCTTCTATTATACGTTAAGTCAAAGTATCAAAACCCAGTAATCCTCGTCACCGAGAATGGTTGGTAAATTTTTGTTTTTTTTGGGTACGTCAATGGGTTATATAGGTAACGTGTCTAAGGTATAATACATCAATGAGGCAACATTATATATAGCCGTTTAATAATTCCCACTTGGCACATATATTGCTTACAAATAGCTTTATATACATCTATATATAGTGTTAATGTGTATATAAGAAAAGTTACTTTATGTTATTTAGAAAATAGAAAACAACTATTTTCTTTTGGTTTTCACGATTTTTAGTTTTTTTTTAATCAATCAATAAGTTTGTTAGATCGGATCAACTGGGTATAAACAATTTGATTGCAATTTTTTAGTATTGAGTTATGTAATTTATTATTTTGGCCCTAATCATTCTGAGATATTATTCGACTTACTGTTGTTTCTTTGGCTGCTTACGTACTTGACTAGGAATGCCTAGCGACAAGTCATTGTCCTTAAACGAAGCTCTAAATGACGAGGAAAAGATCAAATATCACCAACTCCATCTCTCTGCTCTTCTAGATGCAGTCAGGTTAGTATTCTAATTCTTCATATACAAACTATATTTCAAATAGGATCCAAAAAGATCTGTCATAATATTAAAATTTTTAATAATGTAGTTGTTTGATGTCTTTTTATTGTTTTTGTTTTGGAAACATTAAAACAGTCAAGGTGCAGATGTGAGAGGATATCATATATGGTCATTAATGGATGATTTCGAGTGGCAGTTTGGTTACAAATATAGATACGGACTGGTCTACGTTGATTTTCAAGATGGACTTCAACGATATCTCAAGAGTTCTGCTCTTTGGTACCATCGGTTTCTCCTATCCAACTCGTCCTCTTCTTTAATGGAGTAATATGTTAAATTTATTCAACTTTGTTGTTACATATATATATGTATTCCTAAAAATAAAACAAAACATGTAACTCGAACGGTGTTTATCCGAGACTGGGACACGTAATCACTACTTACATTAAAAAAAAAAAAAAAAAAAAAAAATCGACGGCGAAAGATGACTTATTCGACACTCCACGTCATCAGATTGATGCTATAGTAATCATTTTTTCATATTTGAATCTTTATGTTAACACATAGCCAAATTATTAGTAACCGCAAGTCACATCAAATAAATTGTTAGGCAGTTAAAGAAAAAAATATATATATGATCGTTGTAACGGCAACTTTTATGACCGTTGTTATCAAATTTCCTTTTTTCTTATGTTTGAGTAATTTCCTTTCTTAATAATATAAATAAATAAATAAATTTTCCTTTTTGTTGAATAAACCTAACCTTTCCCTTTTTTTTATACTGCTGTTAGCAAAAATTAGTGTTTCCAAAATTAGTGTTTCTCAATTTCTCAATTTATTCAACAAAAAGGAAAAATTTTTTTTTTGCTTTCGGAGAATTATGAGTAATTTCAATTTATTCCAAAATTAGTTTTTTTTTGTTTTCGGAGAATTATGATCTCTCAAAGTGTTTCCAAAATTAGTGTTTCTCAATTTCTCAATTTAGCAAAACTTTCCTTTCTGACCGTTGTTATCAAATTTCCTTTTTGTTGAAAAATTAGTGTTTCTCAATTTCAAATAAAAAAATTAACTTTAAAATTAGTGTTTCCAAAAAATCGTTTTTATTTGATAATGTTTATAATTATAAAATAATTAAAAAGACAGAAAGTGTTAAATTCTAATTTTGTGAAAATAAACCGGATTTGGCATCCCGTCCTTAGGTCTCCTTTGGTTCGTTAGAGGTGTTCTAAGTTCTATCCGTTTTCACATAATGTGAATTCAACACTTAAGTTTTGATTTTCACATTTATAACTAATAATATAAGTAAATTGTTTTGATTAACTAAGATTCTATATAAAATGTTTTATTTCAAAATAAAATTTAAATGTTAAATTTCAATATTGTGAAAACAAACCGGACTTGATATCCCGTCTTTAGACTTTTTTGGTCCGTTAGAGATGTCATAAGTTCAATTCGTTTTTACATTATGTAAAATTTAACACTTAAATTAGATTTTTCGGATTTATAAGTAATATGAAATCCCTTTTGATTTAATTAAGTTTTTTTTACTATACAAAATAAATATATTTAACAAAACTAAAGTATCAATTTTTAATAATTTAATATATGAAAAGAAGCTCAGTTACTTTATTTTTGTCATTGACAAATTATTTTCTTCACAAAAATAAAATATCACAAATCTTAGTCGAAAATGAAATGTTGTCGTAGCCAGGATGGGTCCAAGTAGATGGATATTTTGCATGGTCATTGTTGGATAATTGCGGATATGAATACGATATGGATTGTTCTGTGTAGACTACGAAGATGGGCTTTAGCGATATCCTAAAATGTCAATAATATGGTTCAAAGATTTTTTGAAGAAAAAAGAAGAAGACGAAAAAACCGAGATTGAGAAGGATTAAAAGATTCCAGAATTTTGAAGCTAGTCAAATATATTGTTAATAATTATTAGGCTTACAGATGAGTGCTTACCGTGTTAAGCATGTTTTTTTTTGTTGGGGTATCGAAAGAGTGTTTCTCCTGTTTAAGATATACACTTACAAGTTTCAGCAATCGAAATAAAATAAGATTTTGATAAATTATCGAATTTGTAAAGAGTTTTTCTACTAAAAAAATCATCAAATAGATTCGAAAATAGCCTAATATCTATGTCAGCTGATCGATGACAGTACATGGTTTTTAATAGTAACAACGGTTGAGCTTTTAACCAACTGATTTAGATCAGAATTATAAAATACATTAGGAATTATTATAAACTATACTGTAGCAAAATAAAAGAGGTACGTACTGCTAAATACAAGGCAATAAAGAAAGCACATGGGAAGTAAAGGGAAGACAAAGGCCACATGCCATAATTCTAGTGTTTGTTCCCTCTCTACTACTCCTCCATTCTTCTTGTTCCCATCTTTATTTCTCACTCTCTTCTCTTATCTTCTTCTTGTTCTTTATGTTTTTAATAGCCAAGAAAATTTTAGACATTTTTCATAGTATTATTCTAATTACGGGACTAACGGTTGATGATACATTTGAAAATTGCATCAAACGTCCTTTCCATATGTTTCACAAATCTTTCTTGTTGTCTCTTAAGACTTAAGCTACTAACATTTCCTTTAACAAACAAACAAAAAGCTACTAACATTCACCTCTTTAGGATATTTTGACTAAGTACTGTACTTTCTAGTAAATTAAGTAAAATAAGATATTCAATACATTTTATCCGGATTGATACTCGATTCAAACTGAATCGAGTCGAAAGCAAAACTTATTTTGGTTACAATGAGTTATTTTTGTAGTAGGATACGACTAACAAAAACCTTAGAAATTAAGATAATGATAACAAAACTACTGTAATTGACAGAGTCCAGGTTCCTAGTCTGGTAATTAATGATGGATAAGACATTGTCGTCCGCTTTAAATGGGCCATGAACCCATATGTGAGAGACTTCTTCATGTGAGCCATCAAATTTGGGGGCACCCTTTGTTTTTCTTTCTTTTTAGTTTTTACCTTTTTTCTCCTTTGATGCTGTTTACCATGAATTCAGACTTTTCGGCGTTGACCTTTTGTGTGTTTAAAGTCAAGGGGCTTAATTGGCTTTTTCTTAACAAGGATAAAAACTGGAGAAAATATTTGGAAAACGATAGATGATGATGATGATGTGGTTGGCCACTAAGTTTGGCCAAATCGGCGTTTGTTAATGTCTTTGGTTCCCATATGATTGGCGTATTGTGAATGAGACCAAAAGACCAAACCTTTTATCTGTTTTGGTCCAGCTTATATAAAACTGGTCTATGCATTAATTACTTTTGCCTACTTAACAAGGCACCTTGTGGGGATCTTATTGACCTTCAATCGGACAAACTATACTTAATCCATTCCCTTAGAATATATATCATACAAATGTGATTAATTTTGTTTCCAATGATATCCAAGTCTATATAATCATTTGATAATAAATAGTTTTTTATTCAATGGTTCGATCTTGTTCAACCCGATAAAAATTAAAAAAATGTAGTTGTAAATTTAAGCATGCATAAAATAACAGAGCGAGAGTCATCTGCAAGACTGCAATACGATTCAATTGATTATGTTAGATTAAGTAGAACATTAGTACGCACTACGTAAGTTATTTGGCTAGTTGAATCCATCATCTTCTCATCAATAACCCAAAGATGTCTATGTTATTTATATTAATTTCAAAACATGAGAAAGTGATCATCGCCTTACCTTGCGATAGGGATAAGAGAACAGAATGCTCAGTTTTTCTCACATGAGGATGGTCCCATCATGTTTTCACATAGTTTATTGAAACTTGGACCATCAACGTCTCTTCGCTATGATATCATTATTAAAAATCTAATTATCCTTTTCTACGAACGAATTGAAACTTTGGATCTTGGGTTTAGTGGAAGGCCTTATCATAATTATTTAGTTCATTAGAGTAATGATATCAAGAGCGCACAAAACAAATAGTTCATTACTAATATCGTGTTTACTTGATTTTCAAGTTCCTTTCCCACTTTAATTTTAATTTTTATAGCTTGTTTAATACTTCAGAAAAACTAAGCATGTGTCATCTCCCAAAGCTGCGAATCTAAACTTGTCACGAGGCAAATTTCCACACATCCACAGAACATAGTAAACACGCAAGTACATTAGTGTTTCAAACGCAAAAAAAACATCTCCATTCCTCAACTATGATTGCAATAAGTGAAGCTAATAATAATGCACTCTGTTATTATTTTACCCAATGGAAGCAATGTCTATATATTACCAAGACTTGAAAATCAAAGTCATTATTGCATCATTATAGTTTTTTTGTTTGTAATGTAAGGAAAAAATAACAGCTTAACACGAACGAGTTATCTTTTTCATCCCTTTTTCTAATAAGTTGTATTGAAATTTACTTAAAAACTTTTAGTTGCCTACATTTTTCTTATAAGAATGCCAATTAGTCTCATATCATTTACCGAGTATATATGAAGAATAGCTAAATCTCAAACTTTATGTTCTATTTATATATCGATTATTATTTTTTTCGTTCTTCTATCAATAGAAAATTTCCATGAGGTCATTACTGATCCTCCCAAAGATATATTACTTCGTAAAAAATCAATATCTTTTGAGTTTTGAGATACATATATAATATTGCTATAACAATACTGCTTGTAAGTAGCCGTAGAAATTATCGATCTTAGCAAGCCGTCTGCATATTGAACAAAGTATACATATATCATTATATATTAAACAACTTGTGAAACTACTGTCTTTTTCTTAATTATAATCTTGGCGATATAAAATTGAGGAGATAGGTTGTTCTAATAAGAAAGTCTCAATTAGAGGTTTAACCATAAAAGAAAGGTCGTTATGGTGGTTCAACTCCTGGTTGTCATCGATATGTTCCATCGTAAATGCCTCAACGCATCAAGCCAAGGGAGATTAATAATCCTCCAAGTACTTAATTAGTATTAAATCAAAACCCAATTAATTATTTACGAAACTAATAATTCTTAACCAAGTTGATGTACCAACCAATAGCGACATCTCTCAGCATGCATCTTTGTTAATCTTACTTGTTATTCATCTTAATTTACCCCAAAAACTTAGTAGATTATTCTGAAATATATGTATGTATTTTTTTTGGGCAAACAAGGAGATATATTGATAGAAGGACGATTACACTCCATTGCAGGAGGAAGAGTTTAAAGCCATTAAGGCTGACTTTGCAACAGAATCAGCAGCAGAATTGCTAGCTCTTGGAATAAAATTAAAAGAGATAGTGGCAAAGGAGGACTTTAACAGAGCTATATCATGGAGGATCCCCTTGAGCTCTGTAGTACTTTCATTTGCATTGATGAGTGTTATGAGGATTTTGGAATCCGAAACACTGAGATGTTGAGGCGCCTTGCTGACCTGCAATCATGGAGAGCGCTTCGCATGGCTAAGGCTTCAGTTAAGGCAGAGCTACAAAATCTCTAGTAGAGTAAGATGAAGTCTGGTGGGAGGTTGGATCTTTGATTACCCATCCTGCACCGTATTGACAAGAGGAGGATGACCACGCCGCATCCACATAGCAGGAGAACCTGATGTAAGTGATCTTTGGACAAATGGGGGCGAACTATGGTGCAGGGGTTTGAGGACTGCGTTTGTGCTTCGTACAAATCTTGGCATCTCGGATCGATTTAGTCACTGTTTCTTCCTCTGGAAGTTACGGTCCTCAAAAACAAGGCTGTTTCTTGCCTTCCATAAGTTCCATAAGATCCAAGGAAAGATAGGGGTGGAAGCGATACCTGTTGGAGGGAGATTTTGCATTAATCTGCATTTTTAATGAGATGACATATGGAGGTGGAGCTGAGTTATTAGGCTTTTCAATCCGGTACCAGTCCCAAACTTTTGCTGCGTAAGGACGGAGGAAAAAGTGTGCAGTTCATTCTCAGCCTCTCCACATCTTTTACAAGAGTTTGCGAGAACCCATGCCTCGTTTTGCTAAGTTGGAGCCCAATCTGAAACTCGATGTGTGACTTTCCGAGAGAAAGTTTTTAACTTTGGTGCAGTTTGCTGGTTCCAAATGTTTGCTTGCCAGTTGAAGGGGAGGATCCATGGGGAGTCCGCTAAGATAGCTATTGCATACCTTGTTTTAGTAGAATATACGCCTGATTTCTCGGGAAGCCGGCCGGGGAGTCTCTGTGGGGATGGGTGCTAGTGATTAGTTTCCTGATCATGCTCTCATACTGAGGTAAGTGTTCGTGTATGGCACGACATTCCAGTCATTAGTGTACGGGCGGAGGAGATCAACGACTTTGAGTGATATGTTTTCTCATTAGGAGGACCCATAGGAGTCAGCGGTTGTGAAGTTGAGAGCCACGGTGTGGTCCATACATTAATGTCTTTTCCATCTCCATAGTCCAGCTAAGCCCTTGCGTAGGATTTCTACGCTTGATAAAATACCTCGCCATCCGTGAGATGCTGAAGTGGTGTTGTGACGCATCCATGAAAGTGGTCGAATGACAGTATTTGCCTAAGAGGACCCGTCTTTAGAAGAGTTGTTGGCTCTTTTAAGATTCTCCAGCTGATCTTAGCTAACATGGCGTCGTTAAAGGCTTCTAGGTCCGCCAAGTCCTCCTGCATATTTTGGTTGAGTTAGTTTTTCCCGGGCGACCAAACACATCTTCTCCGGTTTGTCATCCCACCGAAGCGAGTGAGGACTGATTGGATTTGTTTTGAGTGAGGATGGGAGTTTGAAGCAAGACATTGCATATAAAGGCATGGCTGATAGAACAGACTTAAGGAGAACTTGCTTTCCTGCTCAGGAGAAACTTTGTAGACCATTATCGCCTTCTGTCGTATCTTGTCCACATAGAAGAATATATCTCGTTTCTTTCTGCCGAAGTGCTCGGTAGTCCAAGATATTTGCCTATTCCTCCTTCGGTGTTGATTTGCGAGAGCTTCAACTCGTTTCTTGCATTCGAAGATGTTTTGGCTGAGAAAGTTATGGAGGATTTTTGGCGATTGATGCACGGCGGAAGCTTTTTCATAGATCTCAAGGATGTGAGTAAGGGCGGCACAACATTGGGGAGAGGATTTGCGAGAAAAACATAGTATCATCAGCAAATAGCAGATGATTGACTAGAGGACTCGCTCGCTACTCGATTCTGAGAGGGTGCCTTTCTTTTGAGCTTTTGTGCATAAACCAGAGAGAACTTCTGTGCAGAGGATAAACAAGTAAGATGACGGTGGATCTCCTTGCCGTAGTCAGCGCGTTGGTAACACCTTGCCTTGAGGAACTCCGTTTATAAGAAAGGAGTATGAAACGGAATTTCGTGTCATGATCCAGAGATCATAATTTCGTGAAATCCGAGACGGTTAAGCACTGATCGAGGAAGGTCCACTCTATGCGGTCGTAAGCTTTGCTCATATCGGTTTTTACTGCCATAGAGCAGTACTTAGCCTACGAGGTTCGGAGAAAGTGAAGTATTTCATGTGTAATCAGTACATTGTCGGAGATGGCACGGTTAGGGACAAAAGCTGATTGGTGGATGGAGATGAGTTTAGGTAGTAGGGTTGAAGTCTTCCTGTGATTATCTTTGCTATGATCTTGTAGTGTGTATTGCATAAGGCGATAGGTCGATAATCACTCACCTTTCTGGAGGGCTGAGCCTTTAGGTATGAGCCGGATGTGTGTTTCATTCTGCAGGGTCCGAGCTTGTTTCAAAGAAGGTGCGTACATCCCTCGATACATCTTGTCCGATGAAGTCCCAGTAGGCTTTATAAAAGCTTGAAGAGAACCCATCAGGCCGGGGCTTTGCTTGGGTTTATAGCAAAGCTGCGGCTTTGATTTCTTTATCATCTGGAATTGTGATCAGTTTTGCATTAATCTCAGGTGATCTTAGGCTGTAGAACTTGCTCCACAATGCTGACATCCTCATTCAGGTTGGAGGTAAAGATATTCGAAAATAGCTTGCAATGACAGATTATTGTTCCTCTTCGTGCACTGGCTCCAGTTCGTCCTCAACAACAGAGAAGGAATTCAGGGTGCGCCTGCTTTTGTTATGGCGAAAGTAGGCTGTATTCCGTCTCCTTCTTGAAGCCATTGGATGCGACTCTCTGAAGAAAGCTTTCTTCTTCTTTGTATGCTTTATCCAATGATTCGGTTAAGCGAGCAATTGTTTCTGGTTCTCATTGTGGATGACAGTGCCGTTTCTAAGCCACTTTGAAGCTCTTTTATAGTTTTGCTGCTATTGAAGTGTTGCTTTTTTGTCCAGAGCAATAATTTTTCGACGACGGAGGTTGAGTTTGGTTAGCTTGAATCCTCACAGGGAGAGGTTCAGGGCTTTCTTGACAATATCGGTGACCTGCTTTTTCCACTAACCTACATCAAACCGGAAGCCTCCGTTTCTTCTCTTTCAAGACATTGAAATACGTCACTAATGGACGATGATCGATCCCTCAAACGGAGGTAATGACACCTACCTGCAGGGTAAGTTTCGACCAAGAGCAGTTTGCCAATGACCTGTAAAGTTGGATTTGATGAAATGTGTGTACCTAGTTCCTCTCCAGACAGGGGGCATCACGAATGTTTGAGGTCCCATAGCCCGTTTGTGAAACGAAGTTTGAAAGTTGAGAATGAGCCTTCCCAACGTGCGGGGCCTCCTTGCTTTTGAGTTATCTAATATGTCGTTGAAATCGCTTTGTTAGGAGGGGGGAACTTCGAGTAGACCAAACTTGGATATTTGTTGCCAAAAAAAACATTTTCCACGTTAGGTGGACCATAGATAAAGGTAATGAAAGAGGAGATTCCTTTAAACTTGATTTCAGCATCAATCATATTCGTGGAAGAGTGAATAACATTGATTTCAACTGTTTCTTTCCAGAAGGGCTAACCCTCCACTCGAACCGGTGGGGGCAGTGAATTTGGAGGTAAAACCCATCCAATCAAACTTTTCGAAATGTATTCATCGAGTTCTTAGTTTCCATCGGGAACATTATGTCCGGAGAAACCGTTTTATGGATTTCTTTGTGACGATGACTGTAAAGGGTTCTAAGACCTTGACAGTTCCAGCTGCCACTACTAAGGAAGAGGATTTGGTGGGGGTGAAAATCCGCCACCTCAGTGTCAGTAGATCGAAACAGTTGTACTGCAGGGTAGGCTCCTGTTGGACGAGAGCTTGGTCCGGATCTGTCTGAGATACTTGGACTTGCTTGCCCCTTTTTAAGGCATCGTCGCTTTTTTGGAGGATTAATAGTCGTGGTGGTCTTCAGTTTCCTGGTTTTAGCTGCTTGCACTGGACTCCTCACTCTCTGGTTTTACTGGTACAGGGAACCTTTCTTTTAGGTGCAGCCTTTGGAACTGAGTTTTCTCCCGGTTTTTAGCTGCGAGTGGAGATGGTCCTAGCAGGGACGTATGAACTCTCCTTTCTTGAATAGGGGATGTTCCTTGGGGTTGAGATGTTGGATTCTCAGAAGAGATATCAGCAGGAGTGGGGATACGATTCCCTGACATGTTTTCGATAGCAGTCTCATGAGTTTCCTCATTCTGGTATCTGATTTCTACATCCTGTAGTAAAGTTGAGTCTATGGAAGTGCCAGTCCCCAAGCGTGACTTAACAGATGGAGCAGGGAGGGACAGACGTTCTATATTATGTATGTATATATAATATAAACCAGTATAAAGACGGATTAGATGACTTAATCGTTTATGGAACTTAAATTGTAAGAGAAAAATACACCAACTATCGTCACCAAATCAAGAACAAACATTATACGTACTAACTATAGATAGTATTAGTAGTTGTTAAGGTAATTAAAGTTGTTAAAAGTGACGACTGAATGTAGAAATGAAAGAATTAGTTAGTATGATGATTAAGACAGCATCGTCCTTATTGCTGAATGATTAGGGTTTGTCTGTATTATTTAACTAATTAAAACCTCTGGAATTTTCTGTAGGTACGTAACCAGTATACCAATTATGTTTAAGAGACAACGACATTGTACTAGCTTAGCTAGTCAACTAGTCATCATTGGACTCAAAAATGATATAGTCATATAGAGCATTAGTTTGATGAGTTTAATACTTACTACAAAAATATCTCTAAGATTATGGCATTCTGCTAATAGTCGTTTATTAAAAGTAATAACATATATTTAAGTTTTCGTTTGATTCGGTTCGTTCAGTTCGTGTTATAGTTTCCAAAAATCGAGCATATGATTGTAGGTTTTTCTTCCTATCATCAAATCATCAAACTAATGCTCAAAAATGATATAGAGAATTAGTTTGAAACTCAAATATTTAAAATTTGGTTCGATTCGGCAAAATTCATTTTGGTACATGTAACACTAAGCATTCATGTTTATGTAACGACGTTACATTAATTATTCCATACTGTAAATTTCAGCTGAGTTACATATAATATGTCATATCTTATCGTGAATGTTGATGCACGTAGGTCCAAATTCATTGCCGTCAAAAATGGATGATAAAATTCTCAAAATTATTGAGCAAGTTCTTGATATTATTATTCTTGTACATATAACGTTAACTAAGAATAATTCCATCCATAAATACTTTGAGCATATTTTATTATTCGCGATCAATAAATTCTATTCAGTATAATGAGACTCGAAATAACTTTTATTTTATTTCTCTATGTACAAAATAATAAAATAAATTTTTCTCTGTGTATTTATTGGATTTAAAAACGGTAAAAGCGGAACGTGAGGGCAGATCTAATAACACAGCAGCACATGAAAATGAGATTGAATATTATGCTTTATAATCTTACGGTAAGATTCGCATTTTGTTGCAAGTCAGAGCCGAGGAAATGGTGCAACGTGATGACATTCTAAAACTCCACTATTCTGATGGTTCCCTACAATTCCGACGAATAATTTATAATCGTAATATTTTGTGAATCCACCTATTTTTCTTCTTTTTTTCATCAACTTCGAATAATGTCATTTGGATAAGGACGAAAGAAGCATGAAGTAAGAATTCGTCTTCATCCCTCACATCACCACCCAAATACTAAACAAACAAATTATATTATTGATCATATTATTGGTTGTTTTGTTTTCATTCCCTTGTTTATATTGTTCCTATATATACCAAGTTTGAGCATCCCAAGTTTCATATAAGAGCCAATTAATATATAATTATTATGTGAACTGATACAAAATATATATTCGTTTCGGAAACTAGTATACTCATTAACCATACAAATTTTGTCTTTTCTGAAAATTGTTCTATAAGTTTTTAATCATAATATGTTTACTTTTAGTTAATATATATAATTGCAATAATAAATATATATTTTCAAATATATTATCCGTACTGTCTGTACTTTTAAATTGTTATATTTATAAATCGAAAATATCAACAATAGTTCGTATATTGTTGGATTACTTCACAGTTGACACTACATTACCACACTCAAATATGAGATACTAAGATTAATTACATCCTTTGTGACCAAAGAAAAAAAAGATTAATTACATCCTCTTTCTACATTACTAGGTTGTCTAATTGGTTACATTAAAGATTTTACATTATTGTATATTTTGTATAGAAGAAGCATGAGAATTGTTATTATTAACTTGGTCAGCGTCTGAAAGTGTGTATGGTATATTGTTATAATTGGCTTTATATTGACGTACCTATACTCTTAATTAGTTTTTTAGTACTTAATTATAGATATAATAAAATGGGATAGTCAGACACTGAGGACAGACAGATCTAGCAAGGCCAAACGATGATGATAAGCCATCTAATAAGTAATACTACTAGTTTATTAAATTTCGTTTTCAGTAACCAAACCAGAATATTCAAGTCCACACGTAATACATAATAATAATACTATTGTATCCTTGAACTCTTCAAACTTCTACATCATATGATGTTCACAAGTTGCTAACATATAGAATATTGAATATAAAAAAACTCTGGACTGGTTTGTTTTTCTTTGTAAAGAGAAAAGACTTTTACACCTTTTTAAGTCTTTAGGATGTGTAAAAAATAATTGAGGATGTAATTCGGTACAAACGCAACAACCACGTTTTTAGTCATCTGTTTAATTAGAGTATTTGTTTTGTTCCACTTTCAAAAGTATAGTAGCGTACAAATTTGTCGATTATACCATATAGCGTAACTGAGGTAAAAAAATCATTTCAGTCGCATTTTGAAAAGAAACAAAAAAATTGATATTGCTTAAAGGAATTAATTACACGAACTATAATATATTCTTTTTTTTTACCAAATTATATACTATTATATTTTATCTTAAAAAAACTACTTGAGATGCTGAAAAAACTAGTTGAAGTGCTTCTGATATCATTTTAAATTGCCCACTCAGCGTAAGATATATACTGCATATGCTCTTGAACAATGGAGGATTAAGTTAAAGTATAGTACAGTATTGTTTTTAAAAATTCTTTTTAACGAATATAGTCAGGAAAACAAAAATAATTCGCATCAATCTCTATGTTTTTGGTTAATAAGAATATTGGACAGTGAAAAAGTCACACTTTAATTTTCCATATTATATGCATACTCCATCGACTAGTCTCGTCTTGAGATGTGCGAGTGGCGCAGATGTACACGTGTCAGATACTAAAACGTTTAGTTGATCCGACGTGGACGAGAATACCGATGTGTCAAGTGGATTCCAGCTGGCATCTACTTTGATAAAGAGTTGGATATGACTTGTAAAGTAATCCAACAATTTCCTTTTTTAAAAAACAACTTAGTACTATAAATTACCTTAATAACAACATGTGTCCCTAGCATTTATTTAGCTTACTTTGTTTGCAAGATGTCGCAATATATCCATTTTTGTGAAGTAAAAAACTCTTATCTCATTCTTACGTGTATAGCGATAACTCCACTTATAGATAGAGATAACTCAGTTGTTTACCAAACTTAGATAATTTACTACTAGCTAATCATTTTCATTAAGGGTATATATTCGAGGAGCCAAAAGAATTATATTTTTATTTCCTTTTATAGTATAAAGTTTAAATGAATTGATTAGGTATAGGTCGTGTATTAGGAGAAGTGTATATATACACAGGCTGTCGTCTGAGCTTTATATAACTTTTGTTCTTCGAATGATGGAAAATAAACAGCTGGCCGTATCGCAACAAGACACTGTCATCGTTGTTGGTGTACGCAAAGGATAATACACATTTTATTGTGTTTCTATTCGTAATTATGATTCTTTTAATTTTTATCCTTTGACGTCAATTTAAATTGGTCTCTTTCAGACATTTTTTTTTCAAAAAATCGAATGAAAAATTGATAGGAGTTCTCCTTTTTCTTTTTATCCCATATAACTCATAATTAAAATTATTCACCAAGTAAATCTAATATAAATTAGAAACTTCCATTATTAGCATTTATAAAATTAAAAAAGATAATGCCAAGTTTGAAATCCATTTTTTTTTGCAAACATATACAAATGAATTTTTTTACAAAAAAACAACTAACCAAACATCTAAAAAGTTATAATATATAGAAAACAATGATGTGATTTGTCACCTTATTCGTCCTACGATTATAATTGGTTAACAAAAAAAAATATGATTGTATTATCATTCCCATTTGGTCACTATCCTAAAAACTCGTAGATACACTTTATATTATTTTTCTCATTTAAACCATATTAAATTTGTCCAGAATAGCTCATTATTCATAGGAATTTAAAAAACTTAATGGACCTACCAATAACTCTATTATTTCCCTTTATTAATCACGGTCTTTTTTTTAATCTTCGTCATACACACACTTTGCTATATCGCTAATCACAGTCAAAACAATTTAATAATAATTTTAATTAAGTAAAACAGTTAAACAAATTCAAAATAAAAACTGCCATGTGGTATCTTCTTCTCTGTTTTTTTCTCTCTCTCTCTCTTCCTTTAAGAACGCGTTGCAGACTTTGATCAGACTTCGCGTTCCCGCCGCCCATCTCTATTTCTCTCTCACACGTTTCTTTTTTTTTTTTTGTCTCTCCCTAATTCATCGGCGTAGCTGCGTGACCCGATCAACATTGCAAATTTCTCAACTTTAAACCTCTGTTTCTTTCAAAAACCCAAATCACAAGATTTCTTCAAAACACTCTGTTTTTTTTTCTCTTCAATGGCGTTATCGAAAAATAGTAACAGCAACAGCAATAACAA
Organism: Camelina hispida; assembly: GCA_023657505.1. Lineage (NCBI taxonomy): Eukaryota > Viridiplantae > Streptophyta > Magnoliopsida > Brassicales > Brassicaceae > Camelina > Camelina hispida. The sequence continues at coordinate 2,129,218 of CP094634.1, read as the reverse complement.
GAAGAATGTTTCGTACATCTCAGTCCCTTCTCAGATCATAAACTCATTATCTTCATCCTCTTTACAATCCCTTCTTGTATCTCCCAAGAAATCATCATCAAGAAGCAGCTACACCAACAGATTCAGCTTCTTCTCTTACAGAAACCCTAGGATCTGGTTCTTTACTCTCTTTCTCTTCTCACTCTTTGGTATGTTGAAACTCGGATTCAACGTTGACCCAATCTCTCTCCCTTTCTCACGTTACCCTTGTTCCACTAACCAACAACCATTAAGCTTCGACGGTGAGCAACGAGCTGATGAATCTCATCTGGGTTTGGCTTTAAACTCGAATTCGTCTTCTGGGTATTCGAATTCGAGTGAAATTAGTCAATCAGACGGTGGAAAGAACAAAACTTTGTTAACGGAGGAAGGTGATTTCTGGAAACAACCTGATGGGTTAGGGTTTAAGCCGTGTTTGGGATTTACAAGTCAGTATAGAAAAGATAGCAATTCGATTTTGAAGAACAGGTGGAAGTATCTTCTTGTTGTTGTCTCTGGTGGGATGAATCAGCAAAGGAATCAGATTGTTGATGCTGTTGTCATCGCTAGGATCCTTGGAGCTTCTCTTGTTGTTCCTGTTTTGCAGGTCAATGTCATCTGGGGAGACGAAAGGTACTAAAACTTTAACAAAACTCACCTTGGAGCTTGTGTTGTGAAGTTGTTGATCTAATTGTGTTGTTCTGTTTGTTGCAATTTTAGTGAATTTGCGGATATATTCGACTTGGAGCATTTCAAGAATGTGTTAGCTGATGATGTCCATATAGTTTCGTCTTTACCTTCTACTCATGTAATGACGAGACCTGTGGAAGAGAAGAGAACTCCACTTCACGCTTCACCTCAATGGATCCGTGCTCATTACCTCAAGCGAGTAAGATCTCTTACACAAACAATCTCTAATTAGATGTGTTTGTTTGACTATAGATTGAGCTAATAATAGTGTTTCTTTTCTCTGTTTTTTGCAGATCAACAGAGAAAGAGTTCTACTTCTCCGTGGTCTCGATTCAAGACTCTCTAAGGACCTTCCTTCTGATCTTCAGAAACTACGATGCAAGGTAGCTTTCCAAGCGCTGAGATTTTCTCCGAGGATTCTTGAACTCGGTAACAAACTAGCTTCAAGGATGCGTAACCAAGGACAGTATCTCTCACTTCATCTACGAATGGAGAAAGATGTTTGGGTTAGAACTGGTTGTCTCCCTGGTTTAACTCCTGAGTATGATGAAATAGTCAACAGCGAAAGAGAACGTCATCCTGAGCTTCTTACCGGTAGATCAAACATGACTTATCACCAGAGGAAACTCGCTGGTCTATGCCCTTTAACTGCTCTAGAAGTCACAAGGTATAGTACTAACTAAAATCCACAAAATCTTTAAGCTTATGGTTAGACAATTCTGTATTAATATTGTTATTGTGGTTCCACAGGCTGCTTAAAGCATTAGAAGCTCCAAAGGATGCGAGAATCTATTGGGCAGGAGGAGAGCCTCTAGGAGGGAAAGAGGTTTTGGAGCCATTAACTAAAGAGTTCCCTCAGTTTTACAACAAGCATGATCTTGCTTTACCAGGGGAGCTTGAACCATTCGCCAAGAAAGCTTCGGTTATGGCTGCGATCGACTACATTGTCTGCGAGAACAGTGATGTTTTCATACCGTCTCATGGAGGAAACATGGGACACGCGTTACAAGGGCAACGAGCTTACGCTGGTCACAAGAAGTACATCACTCCGAATAAGAGACAGATGCTTCCTTATTTCATGAACTCGTCGCTTCCTGAATCGGATTTTAACAGGATTGTGAAAGATCTTCATCGAGAATCATTAGGACAGCCGGAGTTGAGAATGAGCAAAGCTGGTAAAGATGTTACAAAACATCCTGTTCCAGAGTGTATGTGCTCAGACAGACAACAACAACAACAACAACGGTAATCCAATGCTTAAGCCTTACAGGGGGGTTGGTCATTGTCACATTGTTGGTGGCTTGGAAGATTCAGATGACAGCCGATTTTTTTCCCGATCACCGGAACTTTAGTGAGGAAAACAATTCATAGTGGTGGTTCGTGCGATATTCTTTTAGTTCGGTCATTTTTTTTTTTCAAATCTTTGGGAGTAAATAACTGTTACATGTTTTTTTTACGGTATACGTGGGAAGTAGAATAGTGAGAGGTTATATAAGATATGATTCTTTGATTCGATTTATTTTGGCTGTAATTATATATTACAGAGTTGTATACGGTTCTTGCTTGTACTATATAAATAAAGCAATAGTTAATCATATTTGCCTATCTTAATTTTTTTTGATTAATTCGGCTAACCATAGGTTTACATCTTCACAAAACTACAAACTGCAAACATATTGAATTGGTCGAAAGATAAAACAATAACGCTTAACGGGCTTTTAGTTTTGTGTTAGGCTTGATGTTTAAAACGATGACGTTTTAATTAGGGTTTCTTTTGTAACAAAATGACGT